>CM057459.1:536755000-539255000 GCA_016271365.2 Neoceratodus forsteri | reverse complement strand
ATCCCTCCTGAAAAGTGTGTAATTTGGTATACTGAGGTCCCAGTTATTATTGTCCATGACCCAGATTCACATGATGGCAACAATGTCCATCTTTGTATCTGCCACTAATGTCTGCAAGTTACTAATTTTATTTCCCAGGCTTCTGGCATTGAGGCATACTCCCTTCCAGGAATCATTTATGTGCTTTTTATTGGTACTTTGTGGTCTTTCTTACCCCCATCCAGACTCTCCCTGCCTTATCCTGACTGGTCCATCCTTGTTGTATCTCCTAACTCCTTTTACTTGATGAATATCCAACTTGGACCTAGCCATATGCTATGGTCCAATGTCTTTGTTTTAAGCCCCTACTTGTTGGGGGGAGTCAGCTAGTTCCCCTCCCTTCCCCCTGACAGTGATATACTTCCTGGCATTTGACTCCCCCTTATACAGTTTAAACATCCAATAAAGATGTCAAACTTCTGCCCTAGCACCCATATCCTGTCCTTCATTAGATGCAGCCCATCGTACCTGAAGTGTTTACATTCCTAGAAGTCACTCCAGTTGCTTATAAAGTGAAAACCCTTTGCTTGACACCATTTCTTTAACCAGATATTAAATTCTGCTATCTTCATGTTTCTGATTTTCTCCTCCTTTCCTTCCCTTCCCTATAAAGGGAGGACCTCAGAGAAGGCCAGGGATGTTGAGCATGCCATCAATCATTCTGCCAGTTTCTCAAGGCTCTACCTGGCTGCTTTCACCATCTGGTCTTCTACATCATTAGTCCCTAGGTGAACCAGCACTCCCAGACCTTCCTCTGATCTGTCCACTAGCCTCCCTATCCATTCCATAACTTGTTTCGTTGAGACACCTAGGAGGCATCTGTCACCTCCTGTTGTGCACCCTCAGCCAAATGTTACTCTACACCTCTGATCATTGAGTCACCCACCATTAGGATTTATTTTGCCTTTTTACTACCTACCTTCTTACCATAGGATGCCAATACACTGTTTCACCTAGGCCCACTGACTGACATGAGGTACCCTCCTGCAGGGTCAAATTCCTGCACTCCTGCAAGGGGTGCAAAATGGTTTACAGTCAGCATTGGGTTTGCATGTACTGTGCCCTTATGGACAATCCTTGACTTCCCCCCTCCCTTCCCACCACTCTCTTCCCTTCAGGGCCTGTAGGCCTCAGTGGGAGTGGGAGAGGGAAGGGGGTGAGCTCCATTGAAGCTGATGACACAGCATGATTATTTCTGCCCACACTGCCTCCAGCTTAACCCTGAGCTCAGAAAGATGCTTGCAAATTGGGTAGTGTCCCACCGTCCAGAGGAGCTCCATGGAGACACGTGCCCCACAACCATTGTAGTTGACAATCACCATACTGACTAAAATAAATTAAAAGAAAATACAGATGTTACCTGGGTGCTTAATGGTTTTATTTATCCAATCTGGGAGCTAAAATACTGGTGTTACCCTATGAATGAACACAAATGTGCTAGAATAATAGCAATGGCTATAGTATCATATAAGCAAACCAGTTTAGGCATCACACAGTTTTATTCTAGGGGCTACAATACAAAACCGATGCTACCCTACAAATAGACACAAGTGTGCGAGAGCAAGAGCAACGATTATAGCAAAAAGTAAGCAAGGCATTCTAGGTATCACACAATTCTATCTTAGGCAGCAAGTTAATTTTATAAATTATATCATACTTATTATAGTTTTAGTATATTCAGGTCACTAATTATATACTGCTTAGTGCTGCATATTTTCAGTATATATTCAGATTAATAATCATTTGCTGTTTAGTATATTCACAGAATAACAATCATGAACTGGCCACTATACTTCCAGTTTAATGTGCATATGCTGGTTAGTATATCACCAGTATTTTATTTATTTATTTTATTCATTTAAAGTTTGGTGACTGGGTAGGCCCGCTGAGACACACAAGTCCCTTTTTCAGGGGTGAACCGGGGAATAAACACATTCTATGCATGATGAGCAAAGACAGTATTGCACAGAAGCATATATACAGGTAATAAATATACAGCATATATACAGGATGTCAGGAGCAGGCCATGATTACAGGTGAAATGTACATAAATAATAATACATGATCAGGCAGTAAGTTCAAAGATATGATAAAACCATGTTGAATATCAGGAACAGACAACATTTGCTGGTAGTATCTGGGAGGGTAAGTGTTTACAGAGATAATGATACATGACCAGTTATTAAGTACAAAGATGTGATCAAACCTTGTTGAAGCTATCAACATGTACAATATATAATTTTATTTACGCTGAGTACTACATCTTGTACAGTATAAGATTCTATGTACAGAGAACACTAGATAGGATACAGATAACTACATAGAGAACACCCAAGGATGCTGGGATAGGGGAGTAGGGGAGTGGGAGAGAGATAAGGTGCAGAGGAGAGCAGGACTATTCAAGGGAGAGTTAGTTGCAGTTATCGGTGCATACAGGAGGTGGGAAGAAGATTCCCTTGAGACATTTTTATGTTGATTGTGCTCATGCACAAGAAACATATTGCGGCAGCTTGCTGCAGAAGCAGGTTGTGGAGGTGCGGCACTGTTGTGACCAGTGCCTCCACAGCCTTTGGAGACTTGGCCCAGATTTCAAGCTCTGCCATTTTTCCCTTAAGACTTTGTACATTTAAATGGGCTATTTTGAGCCTTTTTGTGTCAGACCAAGCAGGGCATGAGGTTAGGATGCTGCCTTTAGACCTAGTGGTGGGTTCTGCCTTGTGTCTCAGATGAGGTTCGGTGTTTAATTCAATGTCTCCAGAAAATAGTAAGAGACACAAACAGGACTGAGGAGAAGGAGGGATGTCAAAGGGTGACTTGTGTATACTTTTGGGTTGATGAGCAATGAGTATAGTTTTAATACGTTGGGCATGGGCCAGAAGTCGTAGGTGTGGTAAGGGCTCATACTGAAGGTGGAGTGAGAAATGTTTGTGGTGGAGTAACAAGAGGTCGAACATAGAGTGGGGTAATGTGCATTTAGTTACTTGGTGCCCCGCAGCCAACTGCAGATGTACCAGGAGGGGCCAGCAGATAAGCAGTCACTTGGTGTGATAAAGGAATAGCATTTTTGAGTTACTATGCAGCCTAGAAACCGGGTGGAGATGTGTGAGGGGTGGGTGGTAATAGTTACACTATACCAAGGAGAGTGCTAGTGCAATAAGTACATTGTGCAAGGGCCTTTCCCTCATTCAGGGGAAAAGTACCATAGTCATATATGTGTGGTATATTTTTAATACACTGAGCATATATTCATAATATAAATTCAGCACAATAATTGAATAATAACCATTTACTGCCTAGTACATTTTCAGTATGATACTGAGTACTATAATCAGTTTTCTCAATATACTAAATTAGGCCAAAATAGGACAAATTCAGTACAAAGGAGTGCAAAACTAGTAAGTCCCAGCTGAGGCGTTTACTTCTTTCTCTCTTCTGTTTGCATTATTCTGCTAATGGAAGACTTCAACATTCCAGATACAGATTAGACAATACCAGCAGGAACATTCACCAGAAATAGACACGTAGTGGATTCTCTGCAGGGGGAGGGCCTCAGACAATTGGTACAACACCACCACACAAGAGACAGGGCTATCCTGGATCTAGTACTGACTAATGGGGAAAGGATCACAGATCTCCAGGTAGAATGTCACCTGGGTGCCAGTGACCATCACATGGTATGGTTCAATTTGGCCACTAGAACTAAATCATCCCATTCCAAGGCAAAAATATGGGACTTCAGAGAAGCTGACTTTGATAAGATGGCCAACAGAGATTAGCTAGCCCTGGCAAGATGAAATACAGATGAGGGGGTACGGGCAAAGTGGGCAAGCATTAAAGATGCAATACTTGAAGCAACATCCCATTGTGTTAGGGAGAACAGCAAGAACAAAAGAAGGAGAAAATCATGTTGGTTCTCAAAAACAGTAGCAGAAATGATAAGAGCAAAAAGGATGGCTTTCAGGAAATATAAGGGTACACAGCGGGATGAAGATAGGGAGGCATACCAAATTTCCCTAAGGGAAGGCAGCAAGGCAGGCAAAGGCTCAAACCGAGGAAACACTAGTACAAACAGTAACAGAAGGGGACAAGACTTTCTATAGATACATTAGTGAAAG
This sequence comes from Neoceratodus forsteri, assembly GCA_016271365.2. NCBI lineage: Eukaryota > Metazoa > Chordata > Ceratodontiformes > Ceratodontidae > Neoceratodus > Neoceratodus forsteri. Next base: position 539,250,846 of record CM057459.1, on the reverse strand, counting down.
GAGAAAGTCCAGAGTGGGTCTTGCTAAGATCAAAGGGGATAAGGGGGAGTGTGTGAAGGAGGACCAAGGAAAAGCATCTGTCATAAATAGATACTTCTGCTTAGTATTACTGAGGAGAAGGTAGGGCAGGGCCAACAGCTCAATACCATGGAAACAGAGGGGAGGGAGGTGTGCACAAGTCCTTTCACAAAACAAAGGGTCCTACAAGAGCTCACTAAGCTCAGGGTGGACAAGGCAATGGGACCTGATGGCATACATCCCAGGCTACTAAAGGTGCTAAGGGTGGAACTAGCAGAGCCATTAGCAGAACTGTTTAGTGAGTTTCTGAACGCAGGAGAGGTCCCAGAAGACTGGAGAAGGGCTCATGTGATCCCGCTCCACAAGAGTAGCAGCAGGGAGGAGGCAGGGAACTACAGACCAGTCAGTCTCATGTCAGTAGTGGGCAAGATTATGGAGGCACTTCTTGAGGAAGGGATAATGCAACACCTGGAATCCATAGGAGCACGGGATCCAAAACAGCATGGATTTGCAAAAGGAAGGTCCTGTCAAGCTAATCTAATAGACTTTTTTGACTGGGTAACCAGAGTGGTGGACCCAAGAGGTGCAGTTGATGTCGCCTACAGTACCTTGACTTCAGCAACCTTTCAATACTGTTCCACATAGAAGATTGATTACTAAGCTGGGTAGACTCGGTGTGGGTCAGAGTTTGGTCAACTGGATGGCAAACTGGTTGATGGGCAGAAAACAGAGAGTGGTGGTAAACGGTATACAGTTAGAAGAGATGCAAGTCACAAGTGGGGTACCTTATTGATCAATTCTGGGACCAGTCCTCTTCAATATATTCATCAGTGATATTGCAGATGGACTGGAGGGTAACGTTTGCCTGTTTGCATATGACACCAAGATCTGCAACAGAGTAGATGATCCAGATGGGGTGAGCAGAATGAGAAGAGATCTGGAAAAACTGGAAAAATGGTCAGAAGAGTGGCAACTGGGTTTTAATGCAAAGAAGTGCAAGATCATGCATATGGGGAAGAGAAACTCTGAAGCTACCTATAGGTTGGGAAGGGAGTTGCTGGCAATCACAAGGGAAGAAACAGACTTGGTCATCATCATCATCACAGATTACCTGAAATCATCCAAGCAGACCACTAAAGCAGTAGGTAAGGCTAGAGGGATGTCGCGGTGTATTAGTAGGGGTATCACAAGTCATAAGAGGAAGGTAATAATCTCTTTTTATAAGACACTGGTTAGGCCCCATCTGGAGTACCACATGCAGTACTGGAGGCTGCACCTTCACAAGGACATTAGCAAAATAGAGGCTGTCCAGAGAAAGGCAACCAAAATGGTGCAGGGACTGTATCAGAAAATGTATGAGGACAGATTAACGGAGCTCAATATGTATACCAAAGAACAAAGGAGAAAGAGAGGTGATATGATTGAAACATTCAAACATCTTAAGGGCATTAACAAGGTGAAAGAGTCTAACATGTTTCAATACAAGAAAAACAGCAGGACAAGAGCACAGCATGAGATTAGAGGAAGGCTGATTAAGAGGTAATGTGAGGAAGTTCTTTTTCACAGAAAGGGTGGTAGATGCATGGAACGGCCTATCTCAGGAAGTGGTGAATATGAATACATTGTAGGGATTCAAACAGACATGAGGGAACACTACAGATGAGTATGAATAGGTAGGCCATTGACAGAGTAAAGGCCTATGGCACATTCATAAGGCAGAAAAATAGGCAGACTGGATGGGCCTTGCGATCCTTATCTGCTGTCATCTTCTATATTTCTATGTTTTCAATCACATGAGTGTGGTGTGCATATTTATGCAACACATACAAACAGAAGAGAGAAAGAAGTAAGTCCCAGCTGAGGCATTTACTTCTTTCTCTCTTCTGTCTGTATTAGTACAGTACTTATATACTGAGTAGTATATTTTCAGCATATAATCAGTTTGCTCAGTATACTAAATTGAGCCAAAATAGGAAACATTTAGCACAAAGGAGTGCAAAAGTAGTATATATAGTATATGTTGAAGTACAAAATATAGTATATGTAGAAGTACAACAGTAGTATATTTAAAAATGTAATTTTAATAAACTTAGCATTTTACACAACATATCCTCATTATAAATTTATAATACTAAATTCTGAAGTATACTTACATACTTTTTATATGTTTATTGACCTAATATTGAAGTATACGTAACTATACTAATACTATTTTTTCATAAGGGAGGCTGAGAGGATTAACCTTAAGATATTTTGGTAGTAAGCTGCAGGGGCTGCTTGTGGAAAACTGGTGCAAGTGGGTTTTCTAATAATATATGAAATGTATCTTTTGCAGTGGTTGGTGGGCATTTGTACAGTTTCAGAAGCTTGGAGAGGTGCAGATGCTTGACATTAGGTGGGATAGAAAGTGTTAAGAAGACTATTACAGGAAGAGTCATGCAGCAGTAAGTAGGTTAAGGGCCAGATCCAGTAACGGCCTCTCCAACAAAACTCTGGTCAGGGCCAATATGGCTGCAAAATGATGATATTGGTGCAACCATAAAAAGTGAGAGGCTGTTTCAGACATGAGGAAAGCTAAAGACTTCATCAATACTTGAACAGTTGCAGATGTGCAGGGCCCTGTGGGCCATGCACTATGAAAGACTCAGTTTGTATACAGAAAGAGCATGGCCATATTCTGCATGCCATGGCAAGAAGATCATCACACCAGTCAGTTATCCAGCACTTGGCTGGACTGTCTTGCTTCACCAGAGCCAAATGTCTGGAGAACCATTACTGAGCTTTCAATGTTCAGAAAAAGCTAGAGGACTGGACCATGGAAAAAATGGATGCAGGATGGCAGGTGCTCAGTGGCATTAACAGTGATTGAGGCAATTTGGATAGCCTTTACTTATACGTGCAGTAGCCAATATGAGGTGCCATTGTTTGAGACAGCATACAAGATATTGTTCTGTAGTGCCTCACAGGTTTTAGAGGTTGTGGCCCAGAGGAGGCAGGATATATGGCAAGGAGGTCTACTCTGGGATGATATAATATGAAAATCAGAGGGACTAATAATGGGACTACATCGATCTGATACAGATCAGCTGGGTATAAGACTTGGTTGCAGGTCATCTCCCCAACAGTGTATGATGTGACATGGCATATGTTCAAATCTATGGGATCGAGACCATCCCAGCCATAGCTAATATTTTCAGTCATTAAGATTCTTCCCTCCAATGTTTTGGGTCCTGAAGGTGCACTGTTCAGCATAGGGAAGGATCCAGCAGGTTTCAGGATGTATTCATTCTATATATTTGTGTCTATTCAACTAGCATCCCAGGAGTTGTAAGAAGTGAGGGTACAAACCTTGGGTAGATGGTGCTTACATTCTTATAAGAGGCATATCCATCCTCAACTGTTGTGACAGGATTTTTATTTTTTTTTCTTAGCAGGTCACAAGCTGATTCAGACAGGTGTTTGGGTGTGAGGGCACTCTTTTTACACACTGGGTTTCAGTCAGGGCACTGGACAAGGAGCTTAATACTTATCTGGACTTCTGGGACAGAGAGGCATAGGTTATATGGCTATGGCAGAGAGGAACATGTTGAAAAGGCATTCTGCTCCTCCTGGCCTGGAGATCACAGTTCATATTCCTATCTACGTCTCAATCATGCGCACTTTGGCTAATAACGTGGGGTCTGAGAAGTCAGTCATCATGTTACAAATGATGAAGGAAGATCTTCACATCATTCAGCAGTTAATGCCAGTGACAAAACTGATCTGATCCCAGACAGGAGACAGAGGCTGGTGGTAAATGGGGTACAATCTGGGGAGAGGGGGGTGACCAGTGGGTTACCTCAGGGATCAGTACTAGGACCAGTCCTGTTCAATGTCTTCATTAGTGACATTACAGAGGGGCTGAAAGGAAAGGCCTGCTTGTTTGCAGATGACACCAAGGTATGCAACAGGTTGGATACACCAGAAGAGGTGCAGAAAATAAACAGGAACCAGGAGAAGCTTGAAAGATGGTCGGAGATGTGGCAACTGAGGTTCAATGCAAAGAAGTGCAAAATAATGCACCTGGGTAGAGGGAACCCTGGGGAGAGCTACAGGTTGGGGAGAGGAGCTGACTGTCACCAAAGAGGAAAGAGACATAGGGGTTATCATCTCTGATGACCTTAAGGTATCAAAGCAGTGCGCAAGGGCAACAGCGAGGGCAAGTGGCATGCTGGGGTCCAAAGGCAGGGTATCAATATCAGGAAGGGGGAGGTGGTGATGTCATTGTATAAAACATTGGTGAGGTCTCACCTGGAGTACTGCATTCAGTTCTGGAAGCCACACCTGTGCAAGGACATAAATAAGGTGGAGACTATACAAAGAATGGTGACAAAGATGGTGCAGGGCTGCCATCACAAAACAGATGAGAAGAAACTAAGAGACCTCAATATGTACTCACTGGAGGAGAGGAGCGAGCGGGGGGACATAATTGAAACTTTCAAGTACCTCAAGGGTATAAACAAGGTATAGGTGGGGGACCTTTTCCAATGTAGAAAAAGTTCTAAAACAAGGGGGCACAATATGAAATTGGAAGGGGGTAGATTAAGAGGTAATGTGAGGACATTTTTCTGCACAGAAAGGGTAGTCAATGCTTGGAACAGTCTGCCACAGGAGGTAGTGGGGGCAAGCACAGTGGAGGGGTTTAAGCATGCCTGGGACAGGCACAAGGGAACCTTTAGAGAGAAGGCAGTGATGAAAAGCCATTGATCACATAAGGTCAGTGGCCACATACAATGTATAGGGCCTAATGGCAGACTGCATGGGCCTAGCGGTCCTTATCTGTTGACAATTTCTATGTTTCTATGATACTACTGTGGCTCTGGAGGGGTACGAAAGACATTAAAGTGGTGGATAGGAACCACAGTTAAGCGAATGTGGAAATGTGACCTTTATGAATTCAATCAGGTGGATTGTAATCAGCACTGGGATATGTAACATGATGTCCCAGGTTTGCACAGAGGGGATGGGGTTCACTTGGCAGACGTGGGGCAGGACATATTTTTCTTGCAGCTATAAGCAGAGGTGTTAGAGAATCTAATGTGCCATAATGGGGTACCAGACCCTAAATACAGTAAGGGGCCTGATGGGTGCCAGATGGGGAGTACTCTAAGTTAAGCTGTCACATAATAGTGCAGGACATCTTGAGCTGGCATCTAGAAGGGGATGGAGTGATGCCTGGCAAAGTGAGCACTGAGTCTGTAGCAGAGAAGGGAGGGGAAGTCATTAGGTCAAACCCCATATGGCTGGCTGTGGCTTTTCCCTTTTCCCTGAAGCTGATGGTGCAGCTCATAGAATCCTGCAATGGTGGGTAGCCAAAATGGGGGGACCTGCATGGGAAGGCTCCTTAGATGGTGTATAGGAATATCATCTGAGGGGTGAGGTTTCACAAATAAGATTCCTCACTGTGTAAGAGGCCTGCATTTGTAAATGGCATAAGGTGTTCAAGAAACTTATAGCTGTGCCCATTTAACCCTTACAATTGTGTGGGCATTGCCTCTGAGGTTGGGGTGCATGGAACTTAAACTACTCATTTTCCTTCAGGAACATCCCAAACCAGAAAGGACTTTAGCTAAGACAGAAGAAGGATGGTAGGGGGAGACAGGTAACCAGAGCTGGCAGGACTGGTTCAACTGGTCAGCCCAGCAGGGGTTGGGAGGAAAGGGAGAGGGGCCAGCAAAAGGATAGGGGTGGATGCAGGAGTGCTGAGTCAGCCAAAGGAGGGCCAGAGAGGGCAGCTCAGGGAAGTAGTAATAGCAGTAGTAGTAGTAGTAGTAGTAGATCTTATTTGTTTAGTTCACCCTTCCCCAAAGGCTCAGGGTGCCCTTACAACAAAATTACAAATACAAAAGTACAAAACAAGAGTAGGGACAGTAATAAAAACATGTACATAAAAATCTTAGATATAGTTAAAAACAACTGAACCCGGAAGGTGTAAAAAGAGTAGGAAGTTGTTAAGGACAAGGCACAATCCATTCAGAATCTTACAGTCAGTATTCCCAGGGAAGCAGGATCCATACACCCTCAGTCAGAGGATTGTTAAGATATCAGGGAGCAGGAAGTGTGGTATGATAAGGGAGCAACAGGGATGCAGTTCTGCTTTCAAGAAGATCACTACATTGGGTCATGAGGGAATTTTTCCAAGATGTGTCCCCATTTCTGTGTTTTTTTTTTGTTGGGTGTTTGCCCTTATTGGAGATATGTCCATAGATCCCAGGATAGTAGGGGTAAAGAGGTAGGGACCTTGTTGTAATTTAAGCAGATGGGGAATATCCTAAGGTACAATAGTTTTTCATGCAATAGTGTGGGACAACCTGAGTTAGAAACGTAAAAAAAAACAATTGCTGGCACAGTCTGTCCAGACTGAACCATGAGGTTGCACATGACCCCTAGGGTATTATGACTGACCACCCCTTCCATGTCCTGCGTGGTTTCATGTCCAATTATTTGTGTTTATCTCACCCCCTCTTGAAGAGGGACTGAGACCAACATTTTTGACATCAATAAATTCAAAATTTGGATCAAAATATCCTCAATCAGCCTCATGCCAGAAATCAGATCTGTAAGTTACTTCATTTAAAAGTTACAAGTCATTTTGTAACCCTTAATTCACTTCCTGTTCAAAAAAAACCAGTTTCAGTGAAGAGCTGCTGCTGATGTCTTCTTCTGAACTCACAACCCAGTCCTCCTGGCAAGCTACTTCATATGACTTACAGTATTTCTCCTATGTTACTTAAAACTGTAGGTGTAATGAACATCTGAAAAAGGAAAACTGACATGGGGGGGCAGGTCAGCACATGCACTTCCATAATAATGTGCCATTCTGGTCCTTCTTGATCTCTCTGCTGCATTTGACACTGTAGACCATGGTGTGCTGTTGGAGCACCTGCGGGTTTATTGTGGGCTGTCTGGTACAGTCCTCAAATGGTTTCATTCTTACCTCACAGACAGGTCTCAGAGAGTTGCCACTGGAATTTATTCCTCTGGCACTCACTCCCTGCCTTGTGGGGTACCGCAAGGCTCCATTTTAGCTCCCATGTTGTTTGCAGTGTATATGCTGCCATTGGGAGAAATCATCAAGTGATAAAGTCTGGGTTTTCACTGCTATGCAGATGATACCCAGCTGTATCTGTCCTTTCTCCCCGGCCAGGATGATGCACTCTCCATGCTAAACAACTGCCTTTCTGAGATCAGACTTTGGATGAGTTCCAGCTGGCTGAGACTGAATCCGGATAAGACTGAGGTATTGGTAGTGGACCCAGGTCATCCGGGGGTGGGTTTGTGAGCTGGACAACCTTCAGGTTTGTTACTTGGTGGTATGCCACTCCCTACCTCCGATCAGGTGCATAATCTGGGTGTTATTTTTGATGATGGACTGACCCTAAAACCTCAGGTGTCAGCTGTCATCTTATCCTCTTTTTACCATCTGAGGAATATCGCCGGGTGAAACACCTGGTTCCTTCAGGTGATCTTCCAGCACTGGTCCATGCCTTTGTCACTACCCATCTTGATTACTGCAATTCCCTTTACCTAGGGCTACCTGGGGTTGATATCCGCCACCTGCAGCTGGTGCAGAACGCGGCAGCCAGGCTTCTGACTGGGATGTCTAGAACCAGTCATATTACACCTGTGCTCCGCGAACTGCACTGGCTGCCTGTTTGGTGGCGGATCACCTTTAAGGTTGGTTTACTAACCTTTAAAGCTCTACATGATCAGGGACCCAGTTACCTGAAAGATCTCCTGATTACCTATTGCCCCCTCTGTCCTCTCCATTCCACAAATGAGGGATTGCTGGAGATTCCCAGGGTTCGATTGAAGATATCAGGATCCCATGCTTTCGCTTTTTCAGCACCAACCCTGTGGAATTCTCTGCCTCATTGGTTGAGAGAATGCCCAACCGTCGACAGTTTCAAAGTTGGTTTAAAAACATATTTATTTAGTCTAGCTTTTATTTAATTATGGTTGATCTATTTTAATGTTGTTTTAATCTATATTATATATATCTTTTTATGTACAGCGCCTTGGCTCTGAAAGGTGCTACATAAATAAAGTTGATTTGATTCGATTTGATAATGTGTAGATGCAAGGTACAGTACTTCAGAATGTAATGGGGGGATGTAGTGGTAAACATGGCTTTAGAATGACAAAGTTGTGTACGATTTTTAAAGTACTGCAGGTGTGAAATTTTGAAATGTCACCAGTTTGCAATTGTGGAATGCAGCAATGACACAGTCTCAGAAAGTAGCTGGAACACAAAATTTCAGAATGTGGCGCTGATGCACAATTTCAGAATGTGGTGGTGATGTACAGTTTCGGAATGTGGTGGTGACATGCCATTTTGGAATGTGGCAGTGACGCTTAGTTTCAGAATGTAGCAGCTACACATATTTTTGGAATGTGGTGGTGACACTCAATTTCAAAATGTGACTGTGATACTCAGTTTTGGAATGTGGTGGTGACGCTTAATTTTGGAATGTGACATGATGCACAATTTGGGAATGTGGCAGTGACAATGTTGGAATGTGACATTGAAATACAACTTGGCAGGGATGTGCAATTATGGAATTCGGTGAGGATGCACCATTTCAGAATGTGGCAAGGATGCACAATTTGGGAATGGGGAAGGGATGTGCAATTTCAGAATGTAGCAGAGATACATAATTTTAGAATGTGGCTGGGATGCATAATGTTGGAATGTGGTGGGGATGAGATGCACAATTTTGAAATATTGTGGGTGTGTACAATTCTGGAATGTGGCAGGGACAAGCAATTTCAAAATAAATGGTGTCCTGTCACATTCTGACAGCGTGCATCCCACTATATTCTAAAATTGGCAGTCCCCACTAAATTCCTTGAAGTGTGTCCCTGTATCATTCTGAGACTGATTGTCCCACAACATTTTGAGATGGCACATCCCTGTCACATTCTGAGAGCGTGTGCCCCCCCACACACATTTTAAAATTGTGCACCACCTTGACATTCTATTTCTTGGTTCAGTTCTGCATTCCAAAACCGCTTTCTGACATGTTCTAAAGTACAGTGCCATGCATCTGAATATTCTGGAAGTGCAAGCACTGCAGTCAACCCTATGTCATTTTTTTTTAAAGAATTACTATAGCTACAGATTCTTAAACTTTGGAGAAGCAGGTCCTATTAGTTTGCTGACAGGGAGGACTAGAGTGTGAGTTCATGAGATGACATCATCAGTGGCGCTTCACCAAAACTGGGTTTTTTGAATGGTTCCACCAATTCAGAGCCGGCTGCAGTACAGCCTGTCATTACGGCAACAAGTGGGAATGTCCCCATCCTCTCTTTTTGTGGGGGGGGGTGCGCCCCCACATCCCTCCTTTCTAAGGATACTAACTCCTGAAGGGGTGGACTTTGGGGAGGGGGCAGCGAATCTGGCATTTAGCACCATAATGACCCAGAGCTGTAATGCCGGTGCACTAAGGGCCAGAAAGGTTTTTGAATAGGTAGTAAAATCAGGGTCACAAAATAGCTCATAACTTTAAATTAAAGTAATGCAGAAACCTAATTTTTGGTATGAGATATATTGGGGTATGTTTAATTCTACAGTGTTACACTTTTGGTGGGAGTCCCTCTTTAAAGCACTCCATTGTTTTTATACTGACCAGTGTTTTGGGTAGCTTGTTCCACTAAACTTCCAACCTTATTATGAAGTAATATTTCTCCATATCCCTTTTGAACCCATCCCCCACCGGTTTCATATTATTCTCCTGGTATTTGCATTGCCACTGGTTGTAAACAGATCTCTGGAGTTCACTTTGTAGATACTCTGCATGCATTTAAATGTTTCAATCATGTCCTCCTTCCGCCATTGGGACTCCAGTAAGAACATGTTGATGTTCTCCAATCATTGCTCATACTGTATGTCCTCTCTTGTTACCCCTGGATAATTTGGTTACCCCTCTCACTACACTGTCTCCAGCTTGATGTCCAATTTTAGGTGTGAGTTCAATGATGTATATGTTACTACTGGTGTGGTCTCATCAGGGTCTTGTAAAGGTGTAGTATGACCTCTTTTCTCCTGCTGTACCCTCTACCAATGCATCCCAGCTAGCAACCATTTGGGGAGGGGGTGATACCTGACCCAGTGAGTACCCGACCCATGACAGGGACGGGAGGAGAAGTCACTAGTTCACACCTGCCATGGTGACTGCAGCTCCTTTCTACACCTTGAGGCATCTAGTGCAGCACCCAGTCTCCTGCTAGGGCAAGGAAACACAAAGGGGGCCTTAGGAAGAACCTTCAGTTGCATATGGGAACACCCTCTGAGGGGTGGGTCTTTGTGAGTGATACTCTCCTCTGTGTACTGACACACATGTGTAAATGGCATATGGGTTTCAAAAAACACATGACTGAGGCCTCTTAACCGATGCAACTGTGTAGTCATTGCCTGGGTTAAGTGGCCACATATGGCTGTGGTCACTTTATTGTGTAGTCATCATTTCCAGGATGGGGTGAGAGGGTTCTAAGCTGCTATTTTTTTCTCTTTTCTAGCCTTAGAAGAGACTGGTCCTAACTCCCCCTCCCATTGTGTAAATGAGAGTTATTTCAATAAAAATATCTGTGGGCAATATGGTGTACAAATATTTTAAGAGGCAAGGATGGTGCAATACCAGGACTTTGCTTTACTTGTAGTTGGATAAGGGAATAAATAAATAGCATTTTTTCCATCTTTTATTAAATGATGTTTTCCAAGAGCTTTAAGCAGGATTATCTTGGCACAATTGCACACTTTACAGGATAGCTTGCCTTTCCAGCCTGCAGATGTCCACATCTATTAGGATAGAATAGGTTGCTATGTTGCAGATCGATCATTCCAACCAAAGGGCAGTACAGATATATAGCATCACTTTCTTGCAACATGTGCCCTGATGTTCAATGTACGGAGAGGGTAGTAAATCAAAAGAACAACAACCTGTCAGAAATGAAGAATTATTCAGAAATTCATTGTGCATTCTTCAGGGTCCCAGGCTGTGGTTACTTTTTAATTGTATATGTCTCTCTGCTTCACAAAACTAGAAACCAACTTGTGTTAGAAACACAAAAATAGAGCACTTCATTTTTTTGTCCCTTTATTTCTTTCAGTCTGCCTTCCTATTTCCACTCATTTTGCATTTGTTCTACTTTTAGTCTCCTAACCAAGTCACTGAATTTTGCTTCATCAACGTTACTCAATTAGGATTGATGCTTCACTGTCAATCTGGGGAGTCACTTGCAATCAAAGCTAAAATTAAATGGGGAGGAGGGGCAATGAGTGTCCCCAGCCTTGCTAGGGCAGTTAAACATTTCAGTGGTAATTAGTTTTAAAAACATGGCAAGAATAAAGTATCTTGCAAAGCATACAAAAACATTAGTTGTAAATTGAAAACAGATTTTGCTTGAAATTCCCTATTGTAAATGGAAGCTGTTGAATTAAGCTGAAAAAAAAGCTGAGTTAATGTTGAAATACACTAGCAAGAAGACACAATGAGGTGTGGGTTATGTCCTAATAAGAGGTGCATTATGAAGCAAGATGTGCTTGCACTGAGTGCCTTTAGCACCTGGAAAGAGCTCTTATCAGGCTATAACCCACACCTCAGAATGTCTTATTGCACTTATAAAACTGGCCCCTGAGTAAATAAGTTAATTTTAAAAAATACAAATACGTACTGTGTCACAAGGCAGCAGGTAAAGCAAATAGGATGTTGGGATGCATAGGCAGGGGCATCACCGGCAGGAAAAGGGAGGTCATGATTCCACTATACAAGACACTAGTGAGGCCCCACCTGGAGTACAGTATACAGTCCTGGAGACCTTACCTATGTAAGGACATAGACAGGGTAGAGAAGGTTCAGAGGAGGGCAACAAAGATGGTACATGGATTACATCACAAGTCCTATGAGGACAGGTTGAAGAAATTGAATATGTACTCCCTGGAGGAGAGGAGGGAGAGAGGGGACATGATAGAGACATACAAGTATCTTACAGGGAGGAAAAGAGTGCAAGAATACACTATTTTTAAGCGAAAAAGATGTTCCAGGACTAGAGGGTATTTGATGAAGTTGGAGGGAGGACGATTCAGAGGAAATGTGAGGAAGAATTTCTTCACAGAACGGGTGGTGGACAAGTGGAACACCCTGCCTGAGGAAGTGGTGGGGGCTGAAACAATCATGGGATTTAAGAATACATGGGATAGACATGAAGGAATTCTGGAGGTCAGGGGTAAGGGGCAACAGAGTTCTAGGAAAACATAAACTGAAGTTACAAACTCAAATGGGCAGACTAGGTGTGCCACAGGCCCTTATCTGCCGACACTGTCTATGTATCTATGTACAGTACATAAAAAAGAGTAAAACAAAATGTGCTGATATTAGTAGGAAAAAAGTAGTCCTTGTCATTTCTTAGAATAGAGCTCTTTAATTAAAAGTTACTAGAAGGCGTTGGTGTCTCTCTGTCTCCACTCCCCACCAGCCCACAAACACACACACACACACACACACACACACACACACACACACACAGACACACACACTCAAAACCATGTTTTTGTTTTGGGTTTTTTTGTTTGCTTGTTTGCCCACCCAGTTTCAGTTACAGCCAGCGGGACCGATCGTGTCCCATAACAGCTGACGTATTTAGTGTGATGATGCTTGGCACCCCCCTCCCCTCAAGATACACACAACAATTGTTTTGTGCTCTTTTTGATTTTCTTTTGGGGGGGGGTAACCTTTGTCATCACTTCATCAGTTTATTTACGTGAAACGGCTGCCTTGACTGGGAGCGAGCGTGTCCCTTAGCTGCCAAGCAGCACACAGTACTTTGCTGCTTACGTTTCGCTTTCGTTCTTAAACTGCAACCATCTGAGGTACAAAAAGAAATAGGAAGTTCTGGTTTGTTGTGGATCGCTGGTGCTCGGGACAGGATGAAGTGGGGGGTGGGATGGAGTCAGAGAATGGAGAAATGGTCAATATGTACAACACAGAGTGTGGAGCAGTGGGGGCGAGAGCTGTACCTGTGAGGAACAAATGGGCAGTGTGTATACTAGGCAGAGTATGGAGCAGCAGGAGTAAGAGCTGGACCTGTAAGGAACAGATGGGCAGTGAGCAAATAAAAATAAGATATTCACATTATTAAAACGTTATAGCTTGTGCAGGAAGGGGGATCTTGGGTACATGATTCATACATATAAGGATGAAACTAACAAGACCACAGTAAAACAAGGTGTGGTTAAGAAGGTGAAAGTGAATGAGGCAGCATGTCAAAAGGACAAAGTGGTGGAATGCCGCAACCCCACATGACACACAGACGGGACTAAACCAGAAAGCACACAGGCAAACTTTAAAGGAGCATGCAACTGTCTTCTGTCATGTTCCTCCTGGTTACGTATATAAACAACTCTGAGGCTATGACAGATATGAAAAAAGGCACAATATGTGACTGACAGCATAGTGCAGAGCAACAAGTAAATTAGCAAGCCACGTCCCCAGTGACAAATGCAGTAAAATACACACACTGTAAAATACGCAGTGCACCTATTACCCATGCCTTACAGACCACAACCATTTTCCTGCACCCATATTCATGTACCCTCTTAACGGTATACCGGGTACACATAGTAGTATTTTTGTTTGGTTCCTCTGATGGTGCCACCGCTCTTCCAGTTCTGTCAGATGCTAGTTGGAGATCATGGACATTTGTAGTGTAAAATTGCTCAGTGGGATAGCATGGTACAACGATATGTATGGTGATGGGGCATTTCCTGGCATTACTACTGCCAGTTGTAAGGTTATGGCATGATAAGGACACAGCTGAAATAAGCTATCCGCCAATCAGATTCATAGAGTTTTTTTGGCCATTTTATAATGATAAATATTCTGTTGCTTAGTGCTATATTTTATTGCAACTTGGAACATATATGTGTGTGTGTGTGTGTGTGTGTGTGTGTGTGTGTGTGTGTACCATGGGAGTGCAAATATAATTGGAAGATAAAAGCTGTTATATTCATTGGAGCCATAGCTACTGGGAAAATAACATGTTATTTGCACAGCAGCAGCCATACTATTTGCATAGTAGTCACAACCCTTGCTTTTCTCATGAACTGGCTTCATGTGAGCTGCACATAAAAAAGTGACACTGTTCCTTTGACAATAAAAGTAAAGGGCTTGGCTTTGTGTCATTAATAATGTGGAAATGAAACAAAATATGTAAAAAGTTAATCTGTTTACATAACACAGCATGTTTTGTTTTTTACCTGCAAGACAGACAGACAGACAGACACACACACACAAAATTCTCCCATCACCATGTCTAGGGGTATGCCTAATGTTACTTGGGGGGGGGGTCACAACAGCAGAAACACATACCAGGTCATTAAAATGCACTTCTTACCCTCAGCTGGCTTCACTGGAGTGGGTTCATCTGAGTCAGGGAGGTGCCTTACCACAGGTTCTGGGCTGTGAGGGACTTACAGGGTTAATCAACATCACCGGTTCAAAAAAAAAATGGAATGCCCTCTCTAGAAATCTTGCTGAAACAGGGATCCCAGATTAATACGAAACATGGCCAGTCTCCCAACTATTTACAAAATTGGTTACTCCTGGCCTGGCAGCCCACCACGGAGTTTACAAGGAGTGCATTGGATGTTCTTTGTGGTTGCGAAGACACTCCACCCTTTACAGACTAGTCCCTGGGCTGGGTGGCCACATATGGGTTTCCATGCAGCAGCAGCAACAGCAGCTAAAACTCTGGGGTCAGGTGACCTCTATAACATTGTCATCAGAATTTCCTCTATCTGTCTCATGCCCCACCAATGGCAGCTCCAGGTTCCCTCTCAAACACGCAAGAGGACAGAAAAGGGATCCCTCACCCACTCAGGGCTCCTTGCCAGCATCCCGTCCAGATCCCAGACTTTAGTAGGCAACACTCCCCATAGACATCTTGGGGCAGACATCCCCACCATCAAGTCTCCTCGAACTGTCAATGGCCCAGCCACTCACAGCGCCTCTTTCTTGGAAGCTGCAAACCAGCACAGCAGAACACACTGGCTGCAATGTCAGGATTGGCGGGTCTACGATCCACAGCCGGGGCCTGCACATCAGTCTCTTGCTCCCCCTTCTGCTGTGACCTCTAAAAGGCATGATGGCTCCCTTTACTTCTTCAGTGCTGGACCTCAGGCTGAAGGTTTGAATCCACCCCATGAAGCACTACCAACTAAACGGCTGTCGCCATGTAAACACCACCACTACCCTCCACTACTGCTCAGAATGCCGAAAACTTGGGCAAGAGCAGGCATTCATCCCTGCTCCTGTAAAACCACCACTGCTAACTCCATGGCATGGGGAACCCCCCTCAAAGGCACCAGAAGACCCCTACTTATATGGCTAGAGCCCCAGTGGTGACCTCTGACCCACTGAGGCCCCACCAATGGGCGGAGACCATACATATTAAACAATTGATAAGGGCCAAAAAGGACAGGAGGGGAAAAAAACAGTAAACCCAACCCCAAGGGTGGATTACATGTCCTCCCCCCCTTTAAATGATCACTAACCTGGTAAGCAGCACTAACCAGCTACCATGGCCCTGTACCACCATGGAGCATGGACACTTCCCCATGGAGACACACGGCCCACTAGAACACCACCAGAGTGGTGGGTTCCAAAACTAAAAACGCTTTTGGACCTAAAACCAGGTGTCCCAACCCCAAAGCTAAACTTGACCCATTACCAGGTGTCCCAACCTGAAAGCTAAACTGGACCCATCACTGGTCATCCCAACCCCAGTGCTAAACTGGACCTATTACCGGGCGTCCTTACCCCCAACCACTGGTGATCCACCAACTGTGATGCCCATGGCTGTTTACCTGGCACCACAGATGCAGCATCCCAGCCCCCAAACTAGCACTACCTACCTAATAGAAATGGAAATGCTGCCATGCTGCCTAAACCTGCTGTGCCCCTTGTGACAACATTTCTTCTTTAAATAACATAACCCACACATTTTCAAGTGCAGGCAATATACATCTAAACATACACATTTAAACACTTCAAACCTTGGCTGCAAAAGGCAACATACTCCAAAATAAGTAACACTATTTTTTTTTCTCTAAACAGCACCACAAGGCAGAGTCACAGAGTCACAGTCTATTATTTCTGCAGTAATAAGAAACCATCTTAACCAGAGCTGCAAAAGTCCAGGCACTGAACAATCAAAATTACATTCCCCCTTTAACAGCAGCACTGTGGTGCAGAGTCCCAGTCTGTTCTTCACAGTGAAAATAATAATATAAAGTAAAATCTGAATGTTCAGCTGACAAATACATGCTATTTCATCAGCATGTCAAAGACTCTGTAACCACATACGATTAAATGAGGTAGATAGAAAAGGGTTAGTATCACCCATTTTACTGTAGTCACAGTCTCAATTCAGAGCCCTCTTGAAACAGCATCTTCGGGGGGGAGATGGGTACACTGTGGGCTACAGAAATCTTTAGCTTCAGGAGAAATAGTAGGTAGCTGGAGACTTGGTAGTAGCCTGGCCAAAGGAGTCCGCAGTTTTCACATAAGCCTTGTACCTTTTACCCATCAGATCCTGGATAAGGGCATATGTCTTGAATAGAGTAAGACCTTCCCATGCATTGCTGGCACACTTGCTCTTCACAATGTTCTGAATGTGTTGGAGGGTGTAGTTGATACTGTCATGGCCTAGACAGTGTTTCATATTCAACTTGACCAGGGTACCCCAGTACACCCAGTCCTGACAATGTTTTTCTATAATATCCCAAAGTTTCTCAGGGAGGTACAGAAGGGGTAAACATACTGGGGGTAGTCACACCAGATCTTCTTTCAGATAATAAGTTCTGTTGGGCTCCATTCTGGTAGTTGTCTTACTGTACACTGGAATGAGGGGCCTGCTTGTCCAGCAGCCACACCCCCTCACTGTACTTTCTCACATTGGGTCTCCATTGGTTATGTCCTCATGGGGCTCCCTCCGATGCCGGCACTTGTTAGCTAAACTAGGCCAGTCTTTCCACAGCATGACATACAGTATAGAGACTCATGCTGAGATGGGATGTCCCTATCTAGATCACAATCATTGACATGGCTCTCTCCCTCAAACAGCAGCAGACCACTTGCCACCACACAAGGCTTCTCAGGGGTGGACAAGTGAGTGGTTCGTTCTTCCAGCTCCTCAGCTAGCTTCTCCACAGTTACAATGGCTGTGCCAGTGGGCTTAGGGGACACAGAAGATGCAGGCTGGACTGGGTCTTCAAAGTCCTTCAGGGTTAGAAGCTTTATATGGGCACCATATCCATGACTACATCCACTACTGGGTGGTGGAAGGTTTATCCCAGATGCTTTAGTTTTTGGCATGGCAACACCACCAGGCCTCTCAGTTTCACTCATGTGTTTCTCAGTCTCAGGCTTTACAGCTGATGAGGGACAAGCTTCAGAGTGGGCAATAGACGCAGTTACAGTCCCCAGCTTGTCCCAGCTCTCCAATGCTGATTCTGTGGAGGTGATGGATCCCCCTAGACTGCTTAGCCAGGGGAAAAACCTTGGTTCAGCCACACTAGTGGTCCTTTGCTTACAGCTAGCACAAACTGGAAGGAAGGTCAACCTCAACCCCTCAGATCTATATAGTGCACATGCTGAAACCAAAGACTTTTCCACTATACTTCACAAACATTTAAGAGTGGCTGATGGCACAGTAATTTTGGTGGCATCAGTAGCAGTAGCCATTCTCATTCTTTTCAGCAGATCAGGTGGAAAATAGGTTTCTAGACAGATAAGTTCAGTGCTGTACTTCAAGTATCTTCTCACACTGTCACTGTCTCTGTCTCTCTGTGCTCACACTTCGACCAGATCACCAACATGTCAACCACCAGCCCAAGGTCCAATGAACAAGCACCCCCTTGAGTCATGTGCATAGGGTTCACATGTACTATCCAGCAGCTTACAGTCTTCACAAACTCCTTGGTGCTACAGTGCTCCAAAAGGCGTGAATTTGCTCATACTACACCATATTGTCCCTTTATCCAATTAGTGCATGGAAAACCTGGTCACCATCCAAGCTTTGAGCCTTGCACCCATTCAGCATCACAGCACCACAAACAAATGCATCCCAGAAGAGACACCACATTAGTAAGCCCCCTATCCACATGTCTAGTGGCATGCCTGATGCTACTTAGGGGGATGGAGGTCACAACATCAAAAATACATACCTGGTCACTAAAATGCAGTTCTTTCCATCAGCTGGCTTTGCTGGAGTGGGTTTGCCTGAGTCAGGCAGGTGCCATACAGCAGGTGCTGGGCTCTGAGAGACTTAAAAGGTTAATCAGCAACACCAGTTAAAAAAAAGGAATGTCAACACTGGAAATCTTGATAAAACAGGGGATCCTATTTAATAAGAAACGTGGCCAGTCTCCAAACTATTTACAAAATTGATTACTCCGGTCCCGGGAGCCCACCATGGAGTTTATAAGGAGTGCCTTGGTGGTTCTTCATGGTCATGAAGACTTTTTACCCTTAATTGACTAATCCCTGGTCAGGTGGCCTCATATGGGTTTACAGGCAGCAGCAGCACCCAAAACTCTCTTGGGTGAGCTCTATAACATTGGCCACATTATTTCCTTTCTCTAGCTCACTCCTCATCAACAGCAGCTCCAGGTTACCTCTCAAATGTGCGAGAGGACAAAAAAGGGAACCCTCACACACTCAGGGCTCCCTACCAACATCCCCTTCAGATCTTGAACTTTAGTAGGTGACTCTCCCCTCAGACATCTCAGGGAAGATGTCAACACCATCACTCTCCTCAAACTGTCCATAGTCCAGAAACTCATAGCTCCTCTTGCTTGGAAGCTGCAAACCAGCACAGCGGAACACACTGGCTGCAATGACAGGATCAGAGGGTTCTACAATCCACAGCCAGGGCCCACACATCATTTCTTCACTCTCCCTTCTGCTTCACCCTCTAACAAGCATGACAGATCTCTTTACTTCTTCAATGCTGGACCTCAGGGCTGAAGGTTCAAATCCACTGCATGAAGCACTAACACCCCCCCCGGCATATAACAAATGGGAGGGATTCTTTATGCTGATGGGGAGTGGGCTCCCTCGTCGGCACATACATAGGGGGCAGGGTAAGCCAACAGGGGAATTTGGCACCCCCGGAGTCAGCAGTTCGGCGGGCAGTGTGCCCCCATGCTTCTGTTGCTGGAGAAGTAGGTTGGGAGGTCTGCTGCATGTGACGAGCTTTGCTCGCATTACAGCGGACCTTTCCTTAGATGTGCTTACCACATTATGTATGCATGGTGTGGCGCTGGCATGCAGGCTGATTGGGGAATGAGGGACGCACCTACTGATGCATGCCCTGCATTCGCCCAACAGTTACTGCACCTCCAAATCTGCACTACCACAAGATGTTGGCTGCGCAAATGCTCCAACATAAAAAGGGCTTAAAACATTTTTATTTCTCAAGCTACACTGGTGACCCATGTTCAGGAAAGTGCAAAGGCCACCGGGGGTTGGCAGGGGAGGAGAAGGATTGAGCGTCTGACAGACTGCTCTCCTTCTCTGGGGAGGGAGGTCTCTGGTGGTCGGCACTTGTTCGCCCCCGGCAGAGGTTGGGGGACAGGGCACTGCACCACAAGCTGGGGAGTAGTCAGGCCAGATGCCTGGAGGGAGCGTGTGTGGACTCACATGCTCTGCCCTCTGCTGGTGACATTGCACGGCCCCAACTCTTGCAGAGAAGAGGAGGAGAAAAAGCACTGCCAAGCATAATGGTGGAGGTCGCCTCACAGGTGCCACCCCTGGCTAGCCACGGTGCTGGCCCACTAAATCTGGACTTCAGTGGGGGTTTGGAGACTCCCGACGACCCCGCCGGGGGGGGCAGTCCCTGAAGTTTGGGTCAGTGTCGGCTGGTAGATGCCAGGGGATGGGGTGCCCTCCTGAGGACAAAGCCAGCAGTGGAAGGAGAGAAAAATGATCAAGTGTAAAAAAAAAAAAAAAAAAAAATTTTAATCAAGCCTATGACATCTGATTGCTTAAGGTTTCATGTTATACTGACTGTTGTGTTTGTATGTGACTGATATATAGATTTTAAATTACTTATATTCTGCAATGAGTTGTTGTATATTGAGTTGGTTGTATATTTTGTTGTAAATTCTGTGTTGATGTTGCTTTTAAGAAATTGTGCAGCACTCCATGACTCCGGGAAGAGGCGCTATATAAATAAAGTTTCTGTCTGTCTGTCCATCTATCTATCTATCTGTCTATCTATCTATCTATCTATCTATCTATCTATCTATCTATCTATCTATTTATCTGTCTACTGAACCACACTGTATGTAGATCATTGTTCCTTGGGTGGCCTCCCACCTTGATGTTTGCAATACTGTCCCTTTTATTGAGTACCAGATCCAGTATTGCCCCATCACTAGTGGGTGACTTGTTGCCTGAGGAACGTTCCTGCAGAGAGTGTAGGATGCCCTTGCTACTAACTGAAGTGGCTGCTGAGAGGCTTCAATCTATATCCAGCAGATTGAAGTCTCCCACAAGCAGCACCACCCCCTTTTCTGCCATCTCGCCAATGGTTTCCACCAGTTCCTTATCTTGTTCCCTCCCACCCTCATTCTGGAGGTTTGTAAATCATTGTAGTGGAAATAGTGGCTCCATCCCCATCTCCAGAGTGACCCGCATACCTCTGCCTCCCCATGTATTCCCTGTATCTCCACTGATTTTATGCTTTCCTCACATAAAGTACCACACCCCTTTCCTTTCTTTCCCACCCAGTCTTTTCAGAACAGAGTATAGCCTGGTATGGCCATGTCCCAGTCATGGTTTTCAGTGCACCATGACTCGGTAATGGCCACAGTATCCAGTGTGGCCTCTGCCATGATGGCCTTTAGGTCTTGAATCCTTTTTCTTAGATTTCCACCATTTGCACAAATGGCCTTACAGATTTGTTTCCACTCTTCTTCTTCATCTCAGATGTCAGGGTGACTGGCCTATAGTTGTCAACCTCCACTCTGCTACCACTTTTGTGAAGTAGGACTACAGCTGCCCTCCTCCAGTACTCTGGAACCACTCCTGTTTCCAGTGAATTATTAAGAAGGACTGTCAGAGGTTCAGCCAGTACCTTCCTGAGCTACTCAATACCACTGGGTGTACCCCATCTGGCCCCACAGCTTTTTCCACTTTCAGGTTTGAGAGTCCCTTCAGGACTCTTTCCTCTCTAAAGGAACTTGTGTCTACCTCCCCCCCTCTCCAGGTCTCCTGTTGCCTTTATGTGGCACATTCCCTTTCCCTTCTTCTGTGAAAACTGAAGAAAAGTAGTTTTTTCAGGATACGTTCTTTTTCTTGGTCCACCTCTGCTGCACAGTCCCCACCTGCCCTTCTTAACCTCTCAATTACTGTCCTAGTCTTCTTCTTTTCACACATTACTTCAGTTCAACACAAATATGATGCTGCAAAAAAAATCACCCATGTGACTAAATAGGATGCACCACCACCATACATTTGCTGTGATGTGCTGGGGTGTGAAGTTCTTCAGTGTACAGTACTATACAACTCTTGTGCTGTGAATTGCTCCCTCAGTGTTGCTACTTATAGAGAACTTAGCATAACAGCCGCACTTGGCTACACTTACTACAAGTAGTGAAGTAAAAGCACTTCCTTCAGCACTAATGCATGCACTCACTGTAGTCAGGAGGGCAGTCAAGCTGATGTCTTAAAAGATTAAAGCATGAGGTATTGTGGTCTAACAGTTAGGGCACAGGCAAATAAATCTGGATGCCAAAGCTCAAATCCCTTTAGAGCCATTTATTTACTGACTGGCACTGAGTTAGTCTTTTACTATCTCTCTGTTTCCACCAGTCTACTGTACCCTGTTGCAAAACTGACAGAATGAATCAGTAACACACTGAAAACAGCAATATTTGTTACCATGTACGGTACAGTCATTTTTTTCAGCAATAGTTTTTGTCAGGCAAAAACATCAATATACCCATTTATCTTTTTTAGTTTCATTTATTCCTTAACAAAGATATATGATTTTGAAGATTTAAAAGTTCATACTCCTGTGCCATACCCACCATGAAAAAAATTAAATATTGTAGTACAGAGCTGTGTTGTGTTGTTTATCATCAGAAACAAGCGATACCACCATCCAAATTCATCCATAGTATGACTCTAGTTCATGTATTCAGCAGGTAACTTCAATGGAAGTTTTAAAACCATGAATGGCAGTCATCTTTACTGACTCAAGTCATTAAATATAAAGTTAGCTATAAAAGCTGTTTTTGACACTATCTGACAAAACTGAATATACAGTTAGGATGACTCTAAGCATTTTAAAATGGCTGGCTAATAAATACTGCTGTTTTAAAATGAAATGCGGCTTCTAAGATTATCTGTACTTTATAATCTTAATATATCAAAAAACAAGGCTACTCATTGGAATGCTTAGGTTTTTCAGAAATAATAAAGGTCTGGGTACCTATTTATTAAAATGAATTTTTTAAGAGTCACAGAATGGATGTAAGCTTTTTGCAACTAGGGCCACTGATAGCAGTGTCAAGTGGCTCAGTAGGTAGCACACTTGCCTCTGAGGCCGGGAGATCAGAAAGCTGTGGGTTCAGTTCCCACATCTGGCACTTGGGTTAATATCCCAGTACTGACACTGTAGTGCAGTATGAGAGGGGTGCTGCACTCCTGAGGTGCCGTCTCTCGGATGAGATGTTAAACCGACGTCCCATCTGCCTGGATTGGTGGTAGTTCAGGTGGATGTTAAAGATCCCATGGCACTTATCGAAAGAGTAGGGATTTCCTCGTGTCCTGGCCAAATTCCCTCATTCAGTAAAATACCACCAACAGTTTAATCTGGTTCAAGGTCAGTTGGCATTCATCTGTACCCTCGGTCTGGCCTGAAATAGGCAGGATTTGTCTAGTGCACTTATGCGGTCAACAAAAGCTAAATAAATAAATATGCAACACATTCTTGCCATGAGTGTGTTGATGCACAATTATGATAGTTCTCATTCTCAGGTTTCACAATGGCTAAGGATATCCAGAACCTGCTGTCACAATGCCCTCAGGAGCAAGTACTGTTGTAATGATTCATGTCAGTGTTTGTATAGCAACAGTGCATGTTACAGTAAACATTACAACCTGTACCTTTTTATGCAATTTTAGTGTTCTTTTTCTCCAGTCTTGTAAGATGTCCTTTCTCTCTTTTGAATCAGTTGAGCATTTTTCTTAATGTTTGAGCTAATAAAATGTGTTTCTTTTACTACGGAAATCTGAAGTTTTTCATTGCTAGTCACCACTGTTTTTGAACACTTATTGTTCTGTAAGGTCAATGAGCAGTGTTTGTTGCATGCTAATTTACCTTAGTTGCATAAAAAGGGAAGGTAAACAATCAAAGTTCCAAAACAGCACTGACTAATGATGAAAATGGGGTGGGAGGGAATATCATAAGGAACACACCTTCAGTTTGATTACCAGGGCAAAAAAACTGCAAAAGCAGACCCAAAATGGGGACACATATGGCATCTAACAAGGCAGGCAAACAAGGACACTCAAAAATAGAAAAGTATGAATCAACAAATTTCACTGTAACCTGCACTGCTGCTTTAAATGCTAAAAATATACATTAGCATCTGCAGGGTTGTTAAAAAGTCAGCAGGTGCATTTGTTCTTCACTCAAGATATTGATGAACACAATTGACGGTGATGCTAGGCAACACTGTAGTCAGAGTATGAGACATGCTTTTGTGCTTAGCTAATGTAATAATGCATAAAAGTACATGGAATTGGGAGCAGTTCACAATCTAATTCTTCTTTGGTCCACATAGGAAATACAACTGTGGCCATGTAAACTCACATATATTCATTACAAATTGGGACTTCTGTTTTGTAAATGTCCTTTTCTAAACTCTGGTTTTACATTACTCTAACCAGACATGGCTGTCTTAAAGAAGCAGCTCTGTATCAGAAAAAGCATTTGTTTTTTTTCCAATTCAAAAACAAGAAAAATCTGGCACTAAGACGCTACAAAATGTAACTAATGCTACTCAGCTTTTTTCCCCGTTTTTTTTTCTTGTTCACCTTTATTTTATTGCACATCTCCCAAGTTACTTTTAATTCGATAAGTAATTTAGACTTTTGGGGTCAGATATTCAACCTGGTGCATTTCCTCCTAAAATGTCTGCCATTAGGGGATTTGAATTATATTTTGGACCATAAGCCTTTTTTATAATGTGGTTACATATTCTGATTATATGGAATTATGTCAGTTTGTGTATGGTTGGTATTTATCATAATACTGCTCCCCCCCAATTCTTCTCTTCTTCCTTCTTTGACCTTTCCCATACTTTTTTCTCTTTTCACATTTTTTTGAACAGATGGACTATTTGTATGCAAATCCAGGGCATTTATTTGCAATCTTCAACTTTCTACAAGAAACTTTTTTGTCTTCCAAAGTTTTAATTTGCCAACTTGTAATATGAATTTGCTTTTGATAATTTACTGTTCTTGTTTCTGTTTTCTTAGTATGAATATAGGTTGCACATTGGTTCAGTTTCATCTGAATACCTGTTCTAGTCACTTCATTGTACCAGTGATACTGTTTTTTAACTTTTTGATATATCTTTTTGTAACAGCCCTTTGACTCACCTTGCCTGCTCCAGGGCCCACACTTTACACACTTCCGAGGGGGCTGGCCTTTATTCCAGAAATGCAAGAATGTAGTTGGCATGGTGCCTCAACCTGGGGTAGTGATAGGGGATACCTGTGGACAGATTGCAGGTTACCACCTCCCAGGAAATGCACAATAGCTGCCACCCACATGCACTTCCCCACAAAACAACAATCCCCCCCCCCCGGCAATGCTGTGGGTGCACCTGGATTCTCACTAGCAGCTACACAGAAAGGTCACATAGTTTTTTTGATTGGTACCTCACCACGATGCAGGCGTCATCACAGGGAGATCTTTTTTGGGGCCCAAATGACCATTTAACAGTTACAACCTTTAACTTTACATGCCTGTGCACAGCTTTAAATTAGATGCAGTCCAGCCCATGACTTACCCCCGGTAACTTAACTAGGCTGCTGTAGCTGGTTAATAAAGATTGCTCAATGCCGCAGCTCAGGGGATACTTACAGGTCAGAAGTTCACGGTGGGGGTTTCAGCAGGCTTGATATGGCATGGTATCATGGAAGTATCTCTGTAGAGTGCACCCTTGAAACAGCAGAGCTGGGTGAAGAAACTGAAGAAAGCTAGTCTTCACCTGCCTGGCTTTGCCAGCTTTGCCTTAGAGGCCTTTGTAAGTGGTTTTCACCAGGCAGGCCTCTTGCCACCTTCTTCTCAGTTCATCATCTGCTTCCGTCCAGGGACAGCAAGTGTAGTCCCAAACCCTTCTGTTGCACACCCTCTGGAACACAAGTGGTAACTGGGCTTCACTCAGATCTCTAGCCCCAGCACTCTCACTTTCGTTTCTCTATGCACAGCTGTGGCTGGGCACTTGCTCAGTGTCCAGTCTCAGTCTCCTCTGTCTCTCAGGATTGCAGCAAAATGCAGTCTCACACAGCACTAATCCACCGAGGGGGATACATAAGTAGCTAAGCACCAAGTTCTGCTGCAAAACTCAATATATATATATATATATATATATATATATATATATATATCTGCTGCCCAATTTACAGTCTCTCAGCTCATACAGTAGCTCTCGGTTCTCTCTCTGGCTGAAGACTCCAGCTCCTTGTCATCTGCTGCTAACTCCAAACCCTCTTTATATTGTTTCTGGCAGCAAAACTCTGAGCGCTCTCTCTCTTCTCTCTCTCGCTCTCTCTCTCTCTCTCTCCTCTTCCTCTCTCTCTCTCTCTCTCTCTCTCATAGTGAATTCTGGGCCAGACAGGCTGTTGGCTCTGACTGTAGGTATAGGGCTGGGAAGCACTCAGCAGTCCCTCCTGCATTCAATTCACACTGAAGTCCCAAACCACTCTCTCTTTAGGGGGCAAAGCAGCTCTATTTATCATTTTTACATTGCTCCCTTCTGATTGTCTGCTACTTGCACAGGCTTTTTAGTGACCTTTAATGTTATATCCCAGCAGCCACCTGTTTTCTGCAGTCCTATGGAGGCTGCAATGTTTATTTGTTCTCCAGCACACACAGCCCAATAACTTTTTAGATAAGCCATTTTTAGGGCTGACTGTCCCTTGTCCTGGCTACACTTGCCCAGTCAGAGCCAGGACACCAGTTATCTATTTGTGGGAGCCCTCTTTATGGCATTGGGGCTCCCATTATCTCTTCCCCCAATTTTGATGCCTTTAGTCAAGGACAGTGGTTTACCGCACCCATGGAAAAATGGACGGAGGACCAGAATGCTGATTGGCTGATGGAATTCCCTGAGAGATATGGACTTCCGATTGGTCAAATGTAAATCCAGTGCAAAAACCAAACTAGAGTTTGTTCTCGCCAGCTGCGTGATTACAGTGCCTTAAAAGGAACACTGCTGTGCTTCCTAATCTTGTCATTATTCATTGTAGCTGCTGTGTCTCCCTGCAAAAGCTTGCCTCTCATCTCGCCACCCACCATCATTTTACTGGACGCCTGCTGACTTGCCTGCTCCTCTTACGGTCTTCTTTCTGTAAGTTTTAACTTTTTATTTCCCTTGAAAAACAAGAGAAGATTTGTGTTTGCAAGGTAGGAGAAATGCTGACCTGATCAAATTTATTCTGTGATTTTTTATTTAAAGCAAGAGATGATTTAACCTCCACCCCATGCCCGCTTCACTGTCCAACCTTCAAACTTGCTAAATGTTTCTTCTTAGTTAGTTATACCACTAGGCTGCTATTTTGGAGTGCAGTGTATTTGTCAGGCAGGCAGAAGAAATTCGGTGGCTGCTGGCACATTCGTCGTATGACGGGACCACTGCATCCTTAATCGTATGCCTAGGCAGAGTGCCTCCACAGACAGCCCATTGATTATGCCCGGGCATGGCTTCTGTGAACATGGTTGAGGTCACAGTGCACCAGCAGGATTGTTGTCGAGTGACCAACGGGTTGGTTGACTGCATGCCAAGAGAAACTCTTCCCTCCCATGCCAGCAGGTTTGCTGAGTGACCAACGGGTTGCCCACACAGAGAGCCCCTGGTGTGTCGGGTCCATGACTGAGGAGGGGATTTACTTTTTTTTATTATTGAGGCAACATAGGGGAAGGGGTGGGGGGCATGGGATACAGTTTTGTATTATGGTGGAAACATATGGGAACTGGGTAGGAGGCTTGGAATTAACTTTTTTGTAATGCTGAAAACATTGGGTCCACACACACTCTCAGTGTTAAGGGAAAGACAAATATTCTTATATATAGTTCTGAATGTTAATAGTTTCCACATTGACCATATGCTATGGGCATGGTACCATAAAGATGCAATATTTCAAGGTAGGTGTGTGTGTGTGTATTAAGAACATGTCACAAATTAATATATTGACACTGCAGTTGTTAATGTGTCCAAATGTGGATTGTGTAATGATTTCAATGTTAATCTAACTAAAGAGCTATTTTTCTTTTGGTGGAGGCTCCTGGATCACATGTGTTGCAATTTTTTTTATAAACTAACATCTCTATATTTTTTGTGATGACTTTGAGTAATGAGGTTATTCAGTGTAAATGTAGTCTTGCAAATTGCACCAGTTAATTGCTGGCCACTGATTTCAAGATACCAGCTGCCCAGTGTGACATGCACAACACACCCAAATTCAGGTGTATCCCCATCCCTTGCATATGTAAAGGTGACTCACAACAAATATTAATCAGACCCCCTAAGCCCGGCTAACTACAAACTGAGCTCATCAGTGTAAGCACTGCACCATCCATAAAATAGAAAAGGTAGGATTTCTGGAGCTTACACTCTGGACAAAACATATTCTGAGCAAGTTAGTTGTTAAAAGCAAAGTGCTGGTTTTACATGTGTTTTTCTTGCTGGGATGGATGTAATATTTAAAATTGTTTTGAGTTGTGCTTGTATGCACTATGTAAATGTTGCTCCATGTTGTAGTCATCATGATTTTCTTTCTTCTTTGATGGAGTGGAGAGCATGACCGTGTTTTGTGTTGGTCAATTGTGGTGCTGGGGAACTGGGCATGCAGGTCTATGGTGGTGGGGAAAGTGGGCATGCAGGTCCCTTTTGCTTTTGTTGGAGCTAGTGGTGGGGGTGGGGAGAGAGTGGCCTATGTTGGTCCGGGGAGGGGGCGTGTATGTATATTTTAGTGGGGAGAGTGGCTGTGCTTGTCTTTGGGGGGGAGAAGAGATTAATTACTAAATTGTGCATTGGGGGTGAAAAGAAGATGGACATTCTTGTCCATCTGGGTTAGTAGTGTGGCCATTGCCCATGCTGACTTGCCCTGCCAGTTTTTGTGCTGGTAACCTACCCTACTAGCTTCCTTCCTTCTTCTGACTTGTCCTGTTTCCTTGTGCTGCACCTGACCTGCCTTGCCATCTGCTGCCACGGGACTACTGCCTTTCTATGTTCCTGCCATAGTCTGGTAAGTTTGTTTTTTTTTCTGAATAGGAAAGCAAGGAAGGGAGGGAAAATTGGGGGGCATGAGCTACTGTGCTTAATGTAACAAAGAGAAATCACTGAATAATGTGCTGAGCAACATTTTCAACATATTTCCCAGTCCACTACTGCAGGCAAAAATAGTCCTGGCATCTGAGGGAGGGGCGGTGGGCAGAGTGGCACAGAATAATTTTTCCAGCATGTATGCCAGTCTGCCAAGTCTGTGCCATGCTCCAATGGTTGGTCATTGTTGGTTGGCTGAGGGACGGGCTGGGAGGACTGGTTCACATGCTGGAAAAAATGGTTCTGGACTCTGAAGGAGTGACGGGAGGGCAGAGTGGCACAGAACCATTTTTTCCAGCAGGAATGCCAGTCTGCTGAGTCCGTGCCATGCTCCAGTGGTTAGTCATTGTTGGTTGGCTGAGGGATGGGCTGGGCGGACTGGTTCACATGCTGGAAAAAATGGTTCTGGCCTCTGAGGGAGGGACTGGTGGGCAGAGTGGCACAGAACCATTTTTTTCAGCATGTATGCCAGTCTGCTGAGTCCGTGCCATGCTCCAGTCATTGATCATTTTTGGTTGGCTTAGAGACGGGCTGGGCGGACTGGTTCACATGCTAGAAAAATGGTTCTGGCTTGAGGGAGGGGTGGGCGGGCAGAGTGGCACAGAACAATTTTCCAGCAAGTATGCCAGTCTGCTGAGTCCGCTCAAGATTTGGCTTAAAACATATGAGCTATGTGCACAAGTTGCTACTGCTGCTGTAATGTACCTGAGGGATGCTGGCACTGTTTTCTCTGGGATTTGCCCCCTTCCCAAATCATCTCTGACATAGACTTGACAATCTGTTTCTACAGGGTGTGCGCCCCCCAAAAAAACAGACAGTTTCCTGACTGATTAATGCCGACCTCAATTTGCGGTCAACATAAAACCGTTGCTGTAGAGTCATGTCTGGGAAAAGTTGTCAATGCCATGTCATGGATCTCATTGAATGTGAAGTCCCCAACCAGTGGTCTCCACCCACCATCACACCCCAAATCTTCTTTGCTGTGTCTTTCTGTTTTCTCCTTTCTTTTTCTTCTCCCAGTCTTTACACTGACTCATATACTGTATAAACTGTGACACCTTATAACAGAAGGCAGAAGCAAAGCTTCACAAAAAATACTTTTATGAAGAGCTTTGCTCCTGTAGCATGTAAACAGCCCCATTGATTTATTACTGCCACTACTGGTATTTAGGGCATCAGGCAGGAATGTAAAGTGTTCATGTGGGAGGTAGGGGATAACTGCAACATATATGCATGAGGGTGGTTGTTGTTCATGTGGAGAGGAACATATATTGGCTAGCTACATAAGGGACATTTCTCCTGCCCTTATTCTCCAGTCATCCTCCAGCTCCAGCACATCAGTTCCAGGTAGAACAGTAGGGTTTTTGTTGCCCTCCAAGGGATTTGGGCAGCAGCAACTAGGCCTTTGAAAACTGGAACACTTTGGTAAGTGCATTTTTGTTTCTCTCACTGGCTGGCATGGTTTTCCCTCTCAGCATGCAAGCAATCCCCTGGGGACAGGTAGTTTTTTTTTGTTTGTTTTTGTTGGCTAGATAGATAGATAGATAGATAGGTTGATCTTATAGGGTTGCGGATCAATGTTAAACTCAAAATGTTACACTTTAATAAGTTTACAACCGTTCAACGAATTTGCTTGCAAATTTGCATGCACTGTCTCCCAGGGTAGGTCTCTGGATGTGAAAAATTATGTTCCGGTTGGATGTGTAGTTTCCGAGTTCCAGAGAGGTGAAAAAAGCATTTTTTCGCTCATTGACTTTGCTGGGATTTTTCTTTGAACTTGTCTACAGCCCAGATGGTTTGGAATCTTGATCAGAAATGTTCAGGGCTGAAAGGGACTAGCCCACAAATGTGCCTTTTGCTAGTATGGTGAAAAAATAATAAGCAATTTGTAAGTTATTGCATTTTTAAAATTTGAAAAAAATTGTTTCTGACGATGCTCAGTAAGCACTTAAAGTTAGCAGTATGAAATGAAAAAGGAATCCTGTTTCATATTGGAATATTCCTTTTTCTTTTGCCATCATCCTGTGTCCATTTAAAACAAAAAAGTTCAAAAGCTATTAAATTGGCAACATTTAGAGACACCAACACATTTATCTGGGTGATTGGGACCCTCTTTGGTATAATCTGCATTTCACATTTGCAGACATGCAATGGAAATGTGTTGTTTTTTCACTATTACGAATCACTTTTGTGACCACGTGAAATGAAAAGAGAATCCTTTTTCATATGAAAAAGGATCCTGTTTCATGACTGGAGAATTCTTGCTTGTGTTTACAATTGCTGTCCTGGGTAATGTAATTTTTTTCTCTGATGTTAAGTGGCACCCATCCCCTCACCCTCCAATATCTGTTCCTTTCATTTCCCTGGTTTCTAGTGGTGCCCCTACTCTCCCATATCTATTTACCTGAATATTATTCTTTCCCTGGTGTCTAGTGGCACCCCCCACCCACTAATCGTGGTCCCTATTATAACACAGTATTTCCCTGGTGGATAGTGGCATCCCTACCCTCTATTCTTTGATTTAGGTACCTTCCCCTACTCTTCTTTTGTGAATACTGAGCAGAAGTATTTATTCAGTATCCCTGATTTTTCACTGTCACCCCTGCCCACCCTCCCTTCCCTTTATTAATCTTCACTATCCCTCCTTGGTCTTCTTTTGCTCCCTAATGTTCCTATAAAAGGTTTTATCCCTGAGTTGGCAATCTTTTCCACAGTTTGGGCCTTTGCTATTCTGACTGCCCTCCCTGCTTCCTGCTGCTTTAACTGGTACAGTTCTCTGCCCTGCTCCTTCTGTGTTTCCTTATACTTCCAGAATGCTATCTTTTTCTTCTTAACCTTCCCCGCCACCTCTTTTGAGAACCATAGTGTTTTTTCCTTCATTTTATTTTGTTGATTTGCTTCACACAAAAGCTTGTTGCCTCTGTGATGGCAGTTGTGATTTTTCCCCATTGTTCCTCCGCCCTCCTTCTTGTCCATTTTCTTTTGCTTTTCTGAGGCACTCTTCCATTTTCCCAAAGTCAGCCCTACCAAAGTCCAATAATCTTGCTTTTGTATGTCTTGACTCTATGGCTGTTTACTGTGAACCACACTGTTTGGTGGTCACTTGTTCCCAGATGGTTACCCACTTCTAAATTCAAGATCCCTTTTCTGTCCTCGTTTGATAGTACCAGATCTACGATTGCTCCCTCCTGAGTGGGTTCCAACACTAGCTGTCTGAGACATGCCCCATGTAGGGCATCAACAACAATACTGCTCTTAGATGTGGTTGCAGCAAAGGTGATCCAGTTAACATCTGGCATATTCAGGTCCCCCATTAGCAATTTCTCCCCTTTTTCTGCCATTCTAAGGATGCCTTCTATCATTTCCTTGTTCATTGCCTCTCCCTGAGATGGGGGTCTGAATACAACCCCCATGAGGATTGTGATGCAATTTTCTGTCTCCAGGGTGACACACCATGCCTCCTCTATTCCCTGTTTATCCTTTAGTTCTGTTGCTTTGATCCATTCCCTTAAATAGAGAGCTACTCCTCCTCCTCCTCTTTTACCCTTCCTGTCCCACCTGTAGATTGTGTACCCTAGTATGTTGACATCCCAGTCATGGTTCTCTGTGTACCATGTTTCTGTGACTACCATGATATCCAGGTGTCCCTCTTACATCAAGGCCAGTAGTCCAGGGAGCTTGTTACACAGACTATGGGCATTGATACTCATTACCCTACATTTTTTTGAAGGCCTTATCCATTTTAGCCCCATCTCTGGCCTTACTGTCTTTTCCTGCATTTACCCCTGTTCTGTCCCTATTGACTTCTCTACCTTGGTGGTTACCTCTCTAACTACTATGTTTTATGGGATGATGCTGGGTTTTCCTTGTTGCCTTTCAGTGCCTCCCACCTTGACTAGTCTAAATGCTTGCCAATGAAGCATTAAAACCTATCACTCAGGATCCTGGTTCCTCTCCCAGACAGATGCAGACCATCATGCCAGAATAGGCCTGCATACCTCCAGGTGAACCCTCAGTCCCCAATGAAGCCAAAACCCTGAGCTCCGCAGCAGTTTTTCAACCATTCATTGAATTCAGTGGTGTGGAGTACTCTAGCATCACCCTTGCCATAGACAGGCAGCACCACTGAGAAGTTTACTGTATGTGCTACTTGTCTAAGGCCCCTCCCCAACTCTTCAAACTCTTCTTGCACTGTTCTGACCCCATTCCCAGCCAGGACATTTGACCCTAGGTGGACAATGACATCCAGCTCCCTCCCTCGTGCAGCTGCTCCTGTGATCTTGAGGATTCTCTCCCTGTCTCTCCACGCTGTGGTGCCAGGCAGGCACCTTACCTCCCTCTCCCCTTCCTCTCCCAGTTAATAATAATAATAATAGTAATAATTCTGTATTTATATGGTGCCTTTCAGGAAACCAAGGTACCTAACAAACAATTAAACAAACAAATAAGCCATAAATTCATGCATTATAAATACCATAAAATGCAGATGTTACAGTTAAAAAGCAGAGTTTAAATCATTCACCGTATGCTTGATTCCACAGATAAGTTTTGGGATCCTGTTTAAATTCCTCATGGTTGTGCACTCCCATAACAGATGGGGTAGAGAACTCCAAAGGGTAGGGGCTACATGCATAAATGCCCAGGTCCCAGAAGATTTTAAACAAACCCTTGGAATCTCTAGCAACTGCTCCTCAGCCGAGTGGAGAACTAGCCCAGGGCAGTAAGGGACCAGAAGTTCTTTCAGGTAGTCCTGGCCCTGTCCATGTAGGGCTTTATAATTAAGAAGTCTGACTTTAAAGGTGATCTGCCACTGTACTGGCAACCAGTGCAGTTCGCACAGCATTGGGGAAATATGACAGGACCGAGGGGTTCCCATCAATAACAGTTCTGCACCAGCTGCCGACAGTAGATATTTACCCCAGATCGCCATAGGTAAAGGGAATTGCAATAATCCAGGCATTAGTACACAAAGGCACGGACCAACATGGGGAGATCGCCAGATGGAACAAGACGCTTAACCTTGGAGATATTCCTCACATGGTAGAAATAGGATTTGATAACCACCGACACCTGCGAACACAGAGTCACTCTTCATCAAAGATTACCCCCAGGTTTCTCACCTTTTCAGAGGTTGGGAGTGATAGGCCGCAAGGAAAAGTCCCAAAGGTGAACCTACCCCCAGCCCCCCCATCCAGCACCCAGGGTCCAAAACCAGCACCTCAGTCTTTTCTGAGTTCAACCTCAATCAGCTCGAATTCATCGAGTCCTGGATTTCAATGAGGCAGTTGTTAAATACTGAGAGACCTGTATCCTGGTCAGTGCAAAAGAAAGGTAGAGCTGGATATCATCAGCATAGCAGTGAAACCTCAGCCCATACCTTCTTACAATGTGTTTGAGGAGAAGCATGAACACTGTGAACAACATGGGGGACAACACTGATCCTTGGGGGAACCCGCATGACAGAGAAATGGGGTCAGAGGAATGAATCCCTGACACCACCCTCTGAGTTCTTCCTGTGAGAAAAGATCTAAACCACCTGAGGACTGTACCTGACAGGCCACAGATGAACCTCAGGAGACTGAGTAGAACCCCGTGGTTCACAGTATTAAATGCTGATGAGAGATCTAGACGAACCAAGATGGAACATTTTTTCTGATCTCTTGCCATCAGGAGATCATTGAGCAACTGATCCAGCACCATCTCAGTACTGTGTCTCTTTCAAAAACCAGATTGGAGAGGTTCATAAATGTCATGGATGGTCAAATGGTTCTTCAGTTGTAGGGCCACTACTTTCTCAATCACCTTCCCTGTAAAGGGAAGGTTTGAGATTGGTCTGTAGTTTGCATGGCAATCTGGGTCCAAAGAATCTTTCTTCAGGAGGAGTGTCACCGCCGCCTCCTTCAGGGAGCTAGGAAACTCACCTATTTCCAAGGAGCACCATACTATCCATGCTACGGCCAGAAGATCAATGATGTCACTACAACCCATAATCAGGGTAGTTGGTCCTGGGTCCAAACTACAGCACATAGGGTGCATAACCTAGACAATCCACATGACATCCATGAATTCTGGCTGGTCGAAGGTACTCCAGGAAAACTGAGGGGCAGTGACCAAGTGCCAATCCAAGGCAATGCCCATAGAGTGTGCTGGCTGGAGCTCCACCCTGATCTCAGCCACCTTAGTGGCAAAGAATTGGCCAAGCTCATGGCACTCTACTTGCAAAAAAGCTTTCCGAACCTGCAGACAAGCTGGGTTGCACAGTTTGTCTACAGTTCGAAAGAACTGAGCTGGTCGATTCTGAGTGGACGTAATCTACTCAGTCAGGAACTCTGCCTTCTTATGGATGATTGTGGCTTGATAAGCTTGATAATGGTCCATCAATTTAAGGTGGTCAGCATCCAGGGCAGATCTCTGCCAGCAACGCTCTAACCTTCATCCTAATCGCCGCATCTCCCTCAAAGTTCTATCAAACCAGGTGGACGAAGGGCAAAGGGAGAGAGGACGAACTCGGACAGGAGTAACAACATTCAAGGCCACATAAATGGCCTTATTATAGGCCATCACTAGGGCCTCTGGGTCATTGTTTGCCAATGGAAGGACCAATAGATCTAGCATCACCACCAGGCCTTTGGAGTGTACATCTCGTAAAGGGTGGTACCTGACCATCTCCACAGGGTAAGCCTAAGAAGGGGGGCAGAGAAACTGAACCCCACAGTGTAGTGATCAGACCATCTGACAGGTTTCACCCCCAAATCTGAGGCTTCGATCTCCAGGAGGAAAACTAGATCAAAAGAGTGACCACGTTTATGAGTAGCAGTGGTAACAATCTGTGTGAGGCCCAGAGATGTCATCAACTGGAGGAAGTGCT
The DNA here is from genome assembly GCA_016271365.2 of Neoceratodus forsteri. Taxonomy (NCBI): domain Eukaryota; kingdom Metazoa; phylum Chordata; order Ceratodontiformes; family Ceratodontidae; genus Neoceratodus; species Neoceratodus forsteri. The sequence goes on along the minus strand of CM057459.1, from coordinate 539,215,297 downwards.
GTCCAAATAGCGAGAGTTCATCATTGACCCAGGTGATAAAGTCACCCAGGACCATTCAGCCTGGGCAATTTAAATGCCATGTCGATCATGAAGTCAGCCACTTCCTAAAGGAAACACTTCTCATCCCCGGGTAGACGGTAGATGAGGGTGATCCTACAGCCTACACCTACTACCACAGTACTCTTAAATGACTCAGTCTCCTTAACTGGTACACTCGTAAGGCACAGTTCAGTCTTGAAACAGACTGCACCACCCCGCGATCCAATCTCATGCAGTGGATCACCAGGTACCCGGCTGGAGTTGCCACATTCAGTATAGGGCCAGAGTTCTCATCCAGCCAGGTCTCAGTGATACAAGTCAGGTCCACTGTTCCCACAAGATCAGCAATAATTGCAGTCTTGTTTTTAATGAACCTGGCATTGCATAACACTGCTCGAGTTGGATGAGCTTCCAGGGCCACCCGAACAACCTGCCACCAAAATTGGTAGTGCCCCAGGGTATGGAAACCAGGCATGGTGAGCAATGATTTGGGTTCCATTTTGCCCCAGGGTTTCTTCTCGATTTTACATCCCTGATGTGGTGGCCCTACTCATTCACCTTCTACTATTCGCACCCCGACCCTCTCTCCCCCGGCGAGCAATACCCAGCCTCTACAGCAATGGTAATTTGTAAACTGCAGTGGGGGGAGATAAAGGGTTCTACTCCCCTAAAGATAGTCCCCCTCCAGGAGTTGTTTCCTTCCCCTGTGGGGTCCCATGCCACCCTCCTGTGGGTTTCCTTTGTTGAGGTTCCCAGCATCCTAATTTGTCTCCACTGCAGGTGCCTCCATAGAGGAATCACTCTCCACCTGAACAGCATATGAATTGTGGAGAGGTACATCTGACGAAATGCACCTCTGTTCAGCCACCCTCTCCCTCTCTGAGCCCACCTTGGTCTAACTACTCCTCTTTCTTGGCAACCTCTGAGGTAGGGGTGGTGGCCCTGGTGGTCCCTTGGTGGGAGAGGAGGTCCTCTGAATCCTGAACAACTCAGCCTGGAGATGAGCAATCTCCTGCCTCAGCCCAGAGAGGTGTCTGTAGATGGGACAACACCACATCCTCCAAAACGTCTCTCTGAAGACTGCTGCTCCACAGCCACTGCACTGCACCACTCCTATCATATCTTATTTGTGTCCCCTTAACTGTTCTTTTGTATACTTCCTCTTTCCTCTCTCTCTTTATTTAAGTGAAAAAAGTGAAAACTGAATTTATTGCCATTTGTGGCTGACTGTAAAAAATCTAAAAGGTATCTATAAATGAATCACCACTCATTTTGTAGATATTTTGTCCTGATCAACATTTGTGCTCAAAGTACCAAGGTATCATTTTTCATTTTAAAGTTTTTGCATCTGTTTGTTGCAAAAAGTGAAAAAAAAAATAATTTTCTGCTGTTTTTTTTTGCTAATTATATAAAAAAAACAAAAAGGTATCTAAAAATGAAACACCACTCATTTTGTAAATATTTTTATGCTGAACAAATTTCATGCTCACAGTACTGTGCTATCACTTTTCATTTTAAAGTTATTCACATTTGTTTGTTGCAAAAAGTAAAAAAAAATATTTTGTGCTGTCTTCTTGCTAATTTAAAAAAAAAAAACAAAAGGTTACTGTAAATGAAACACCATGCATTTTGTAGATATTTTTGTGCTGAACAAATTTCATGCTCACAGTACCATGCTGTCACTTTTCATTTTAAAGTTATTCCCATTTCTTTATTGAAAAAGTGAAAACAAATTGCATTTTCTGCTGTTTTTTTTTGCTAGTTATAAAAATAAATAAATGAAAGGTAGCTATAAATGAAACACCACTCATTTTATAGATATTTTTGTGCTGAACAACGTTCATGATCACAGTACCATCATATCATTTTTATGTTTGCTTGCACGCATGAGCAAGAAACATAGTGCCATCATCCAAGTTTTTGTACGTGTGGCACCCGTCTTCCAATGCAGTCTGTGTGTTTGCAGGCATGGCCACAGTTCACTAATGAATGCTGCAGCTGTCTATGACAGCAGTTGAAAATGCCTTGCCATACAGTTAAAAGGCAGAGCTCTGCTTTGGTGAGCAGCGAGAAGCTACTGCCTGTGCATGTGCTCTCCACCACACACACACACATGCACGTACACATATTGCATGCTAATGCACTCCCACCACACACTGTATGGCCGACAGGGGTGCCCAATCCTCCGTCAGCTCCAATGTCCCCTCCCCAACAGACAACTGGATGCGACACTGGGAGCCCACCCCGGCACGGCAATAGTCCATATGGCCAATGGCGGTGCCCAATCCCCCGTCAGCTCCACTGCCCCTACCCCAAACAGCCTTCCAGTTGCCATGCTGGGAGCCCACCCCAGCATGACACAAGTCCCACATCATCCAAGAAAAAAAAAGAACCCTAAAAGAGAAAACCTTCCCTCACTGACTTCTCCTGACCCCCACTCCCCACCCGCGCCACCTCTACACACCCCCACACACCCCATACTTACCACCAGAGTCAGGTGCGACGTTCTTCAGTGGACCGTAAACTCGTCTGCACTCTTCAAAGCTGACCACGAATTGAGGAAATGCCAGTAAGCTGTATAATGTAATAAATATGTTTTTTTCAACTTTGATGCATATCTCAGGAATTTTTGGGACTTGTTTCACCAAATTTTAAACATGGGGTTTTTGGGACCCCACCTCATGAATTCTGTCACTGTCATTTTGTTAGTCAGCACCGAAAGGTGATTTCTTGGTCACTGCATGGAACCACCTTTTGGGACCGATTTACGAAATGACAGTGTCAAAGTTCATGAGGTAGGCCCTCAAAAACCCTATGTTGAAAATTTGGTGAAAAAATTCCCCAAAATGACTGTTTTACAATCATGCATTGTGCTGTTCTTACGCATGCTCGTAAGATTGTGAATTTTCACTCCAGATTTTCAACATTGCCATTTTACCACTCCTCCTTATGAGCAGTACAGCTGTCACTTTTCACATCTCTCCCAAAATGTGTTTCCACGCATGTAGCGCACAATGGCTCAGTCGGTGTGCAAAATCAATTTTCAGGACGGATTAAGAAAATCACAGTGACACTGTTCATGAGCAGAGGTGTTACAATGGCTATGTTAAAAATTTGGTGAAAAAAGTCCATAAAATAACTGTGTTATGAGCGACCATTGAGCATTGAGTGGGGTGCACAGGGTGTGGAGCAGCCATGATACTGGACTGGGCTTGGAAGTTCGGTGGTTGCCCAGTGTGCTACCAGCTGGCACAGCTTAGGGAGGAGGTTGCGGGGATTAGGAGACAGCTGGGGGAAGGGGCGGTATGGTTGGGGAAGGGGGCTGGGGATCTCCCATGGGGTTGCACCAAGCACTGGGGGTGGGGGCATAGGGAAAGGAGTGCAGGAGAATACTCAGGGGTCACATAGGGACCCTGGCAGAGGGGGTCCAAAAGGACACTACCAAGGAAGCAGGCAGGTAACTGGGGACCCTCACAAAGGAGGGACAGAGGGACAACATTCTCAGGGAAGTAGGCAGATGGCCAGGGCTGGACAGAAGGAAGCAAGGCGGTGAGGTGGATCAGACCTTATACTCAGTAACTGCTTCAAATCTCTTCTTCTGCTCGAGGATGAGGGGGGTGATGTAGCCACGACAGGGGTGGTTAGAGACGGAAAGGGAGTGGGGGGCAGGAGGCAGGAGCCAGATAGCAGGAAGAACAGGGGGACCTGGAATGCAGGAAAATGGGGGGAACAGTGAATCAGAGCAGGAGGGGCAGGGGGAAGAGGGAGGAAAGCGCAAGGAGAAGGACCAGTTGGGAGGAAAGGTAAAGGAGAAGGACCAGAAGTACAAGGAGGATTCAGTAAAGGGAGCCGAGGGTTTAGGCCAGGGGAGCACGATGAGCAAGGATGAACTAAATGGAGACAGGAAGGAAGGGAGGACGAGCCAGGCTAGTTTAGCAGTTGGGGGAGAAGGACTAGTAACGAGCAGTGAGGGGGGAATTAACAAGGTACAGAAGGATACTCAGGAGGAGGAGAGGCATAGGATTGGAGGGGAGGGGTATGGTAATAAGGAGGGGGTGGCATGTGACACCCAGATAGGGGGAGGAACAAGGAGCCGGCAAGGGTGGAGGGGCCAGTAGAAAGGATGAGGGATATGGAAGGGGGGAAATGGAGGAAAAGGAGCGGTCAGAGTGCTCCTGTTGGGGGATTCTGTGATCAGGGGTATCAAATGGGATAGGGAAGGAGAAGCCTGGCCAGTTAGAACAAGATGCTTCCCTGGACTAACGGTGTACAGGGCTAAGCATGAGGTATATCAGCTGGCAAAGGATTGGGGGTTCCCCGGACATACTGGTCCACCTGGGTACAAATGACATTGAGGGAAATAGCGAGCTAGAGATACAGGCAAGATTCAGGGAGCTTGCCAGGGTCTGTCATGACATAGGATGCACAGTTTCCTTCTCAGAAATCCTGCCGGTGCCAAGGGCTAGTGGGGACACAAAGGAAGATTAGGGAGATAAACCAGTGGCTCAGGGAGTGGTGTGAGGCCAGAGGGTATGGGTTGATGGGGATTTGGGGAGACCTGGGAGGATAAGGAGCTGTATGCTAGAGATAGACTCCATCTCAATTTGGAGGGGAAGGGAATCCTTAAGTTGAAAATAGAGGGGTTAATTGGTGAAAAGTGGGTTTAAACTTGTGAAGGGGGGAGGGATGGGAGAAAAGGCTGTCAAGGGGGTGCCGATAAAGGAGAGACTCTGTCTCCACCCCCCTGGGGAGCTGGAGGATTGCGGGAAAAGGCCGACTGGCAAAGTGCAGACCAGGGGAAAACAGAATCCCCATTGGAACACGAGCAGGGGAAATGGAACTATAGGGAAAGGGTGGAAGGTAGTCCTGCTAAATGCCAGGAGCTTGGGTAATAAAATGCCTGATCTCCAGGCGATGCTAACTGAGGGAGCAGTGGATGTGGTGGCGGTCACTGAGACTTGGGCCACTGCAGGACACGACTGGGACCTGAACCTGGAGGGTTACACTATGTTCAGGAAGGACAGGGGGGAGGGAAGGGGAGGAGGGGTTGCAATGATAGTCAAAACTGCATTGGCATAGGGGGAGTAGAGGAGGCGGAGGGAACCGTGGAGGTGATTTGGGTCACTTTGATAACAAGGGGGGGCAAGAGAGTAAAAATAGGAGTGGTATAGACCCCCTGCGCTGGCGGAGGAGCTGGAGGACAGTCTGGTGGCAGATGTTGGGAGACACTGCAGACTGGGCAGAGGAACAGTGGTGGTGTTGGGGGACTTAAACATGCCAGGAACAGACTGGGAGACTATGACATCCTCTGTGACCAGGGAACAGAGGTTGTTGGATGTCTTTCAAGACGCGTTCCTAACTCAGCAGGTGAGGGAACCGACCAGGGAGGCACGGGTACTGGATGTGGTCCTGGCAGACAGTGACCAGATTGGGGGCCTGGAGGTAAGGGACCCATTGGCGGGGAGTGACCATGCCATGGTCTGGTTCTGCCTGGACCTAGGAGGGGTAGAAGGCTGCACAAAGACGGAAGTAACCGACTTCAGGGGGGCAGATTTTAAGGAAATGGGAAGGATCCTTTAGGAGCATTTGGATGGGATTGGGTCAGACATGGATGCTGATAGTAGGTGGGAAATCATCAGGAGAGGGGTGCAGGATGCTACCGGCACCTGTGCAAGAGTAAGACGAAAATGCGGCAGGGCCCCAAAACCCTGCTGGTGGACCAGGGAGGTCCAGGAGGTGGCACAGGGAAAGAAGGCAGCCTATAAGCAATTCAAGTGCTCAAGGAGTGAAAGGGATTGAGGGGAGTATGAACTGATGGCTAGAATGGCCACTAGGGTCGTGAGGGCGGCTAAGGCAAGGAAGGAGCAGAACCTGGCCAGGGAAATTAGGAGAGGGAACAAGGGGTTCTTTAGATACATTGGGGAAAAACGAAGGGTGAAGGGGCAGATTAGCAGGATTAAATCAGGGGAGAGATGGGCACAAGACCCGGGGGAGCAGGCTGAGGTACTAAATGAGTACTTCACCTCAGTTTTCACCAAGGAAAATGGGGGTGCTGCACCATACATGGGAGGAGACAGAGATACTGAGGAAGGGGACCTTTACCGATTGGCGGGTCTGGGGAGGAGGCATCACTGGCAGGAGGGAGGGCTAAGCAGGAGAAGAGGTACCGGAGTGGAAATCACAGCAGAGAGTGAGGAAGCCCTCAGCTCCCTTAAGACGGAGAAAGCACAGGGCCAGATAAATTACATCCCAGAGTGCTGAAGGAACTTGCGGATGTCCTGGCGAAACCCCTGGCGGAGCTTTTCACCATCTCTCTGAGGACAGGTTGGGTGCCCCAGGACTGGAAGGTGGCACATATAGTGCCTATCCACAAGGGGGGATCAAGGGAGGTGGCAGAGAACTACAGGCCTGTCAGCCTGACATCGGTGGTGGGCAAGGTGATGGAGGGCATCGTCAAGGAGAGGCGGGGGACCTGGATAAGTCAGGGTGCCTGGACGATAGACAGCATGGATTCATCCCGGGGAAATCATGTCAGACAAACCTGGTGGAGTTCTATGACTGGGTGATGAGTGCCTTGGACCTGGGAAAACCAGTGGACGTCCTCTTTCTAGACTTCAGCAAGGCATTTGACTCTGTTCCTCACGCGGGCCTGTTGGATAAGCTGGAAGAAATGGGGGTGGGGAACCAGATGATCAGATGGATAGGCAATTGGCTCCAGGACCGGACCCAGAGGGTCATAGTTGGCGGGATAGTCTCATCCCCAAGGAGGGTCATTAGTGGGGTCCCACAGGGATCAGTCCTTGGGCCCCTTCTGTTCAATACCTATGTCTCTGACATAAGGACAGGAATCAGGAGTGAGATGAGTCTCTTTGCGGATGACTCGAAACTGGGGGCGGTGGTGGATGGGGAGGAGGGGAGGGTGGCCCTACAGGGGGACCTGGAGGCTCTGGAAAGATGGTCTAGAAAGTGGAAGCTGAGGTTCAATGCAGGGAAATGCAAGGTACTCCACCTGGGGGCCAGAAACCCAGGCCAAGTGTACACCCTGGGGAATGCTACAAGTCTCAATGGCTGAGCGGGACCTGGGGGTGGTGGTGTATGTCAAGATGAACAACTCTGAGACTTGTAGGAGGGCAGCAGCCAAGGCCAACAGGATGCTGGGATGCATCGCTAGGGGGATCACCTCCAGAAGGAGGGAAGTGATACTCCCTCTGTATAACTGCTTGGTGAAGCCGCACCTTGAGTACTGCGTGCAGTTTTGGAGGCCACACTTAAAGAAGGACATTAACCTCCTGGAGAGGGTCCAGAGGAGGGCAACCAAAATGATTTGGGGCTTGGGGGACAGGACCTACGAGGAGAGGCTCGAAGAGCTAAATATGTACACATTGGAAGAGACAAGGGACCGGGGGGACATGATAGAGGTCTTCAGGTACATGAAGAGGGTAAATAGGGGAGGAACAGTCAGGGTGCTTCGAAGGAAGGAGGAGGGGGCCACTAGAGGGCATGGGTGGAAGCTGGAGGGGGGAAGATTCAGGGGAGAAAGGAGGAGGTGCTACTTCACTGAGAGGGTGGTGGAGCCATGGAATGCGCTGCCTAGGGGCTGGTGGAGGCAGAGACAGTGGAGGGGTTCAAGAGGGGTGGGACAGGTACAGGGAAGAGTTCTGGAAGCAAATCCAATGCAGCAAGAATATCCGGAACTGGGAAGGAGAAGCCAGAGAAGGCGAGGGGGGCAGCAAGGTCAGCACCCAGGGTGGGGGCTGACCAAACGAGCAGACACGAAAGACCATTAGGCCTATTCTGCTGGCATTTTAGTATGTTAGTTTCCACGCATCCTCGTAAGTTCATGGATTTCTAATATTTTCAGTCCAGACTTTTGCCACTGACATTTTTGCACACTTCCTTATGAACAGTACAGCTGTCATTCTTCACACCATGGCCGAAGTGTGTTTTCACACTTCCAGCGCAGAAATGCGTGGTTGCTGTGGAAAATCACTGTTCGGAACAGATTAAGAAAATCACAGTGACACTGTTCATGAGCAGAGGTTCCAAAATGCCTGTGTTGACAATCTGCTTTAAAAAATCCCCAAAATAATTGCATTAAGGGTGTGCGTCGTGCAGTTTCTACACACGCTCGTGACTTCACCAGTTTTTTTAATATTTTCATTGCAGATTTTCAACATTGCCATTTTTTCCACCTCTCCATGAACAGTACAGCTGTCATTTTTCACATCCGGTTTGAAATGTGTTTTCACACCTGTGGTTTCAAATGGCATAGTCACTGTGCAAAATCAGCTTTCGGCTAACAAACTGATATTGCCACTGTTCATAAGGTGGGGGGTCACAAAAAACCCATGTTGAAAATTTGGAGTGAAAATGCCAACGAATGTCTGAGATGTTAGGGTTTCTTACCATAATGCCCCACCCTGTAGAGATTGACAGGCAACAGGAGTGTGACTTGGGATTCTTGCCTGTAATGCTCATACCATTCCACACCCTGCAGCCAGTGAGCAGCATCGAGGTGTGCCTTGGACTCATCTGCCCCAAAGTTCACCCCATTCTCCTATACAGCACCCATCTCACTGTGTTTCCTGATGGAATGGGGTGAGCATAAGGGCCAAAGACCACAAGGCACACCATGACACTTGTCAGTGTCTGCAGGGTAGGGTGTGATGAAATGGTGTGGCCGTTATGCCTGATGACCCAAAGGCACACCCCAATACCTGTCAGTCTCTGCAGGGTGGTGGTGGGGTTGGCTTCAGTTCAATACTGCCATTCCTATTATGCAGCTCTCTGACTCCTGCACTACCAATGCCAATGCCAGCAAGCAAACATTCGTCATTGACAAATACTTGTTCATTTAAAAGTTATTTGCATTTGAATACGGTTAGTATAGCTACTGAAGCTGAAAATTCAAATGAATTCTGAATGAGCCAATCAAGATCTACTATATGTATATTTTTGACCTAGTGTGAGAATATCGGGCCTAACGTGAGGATATTTTGATATCCTCACTCTAGGTCACCAGGAAGCAACAATATCACTGATATCTGCCTTGAAATATGCTCACAGGTATGGCATAAATATATATGTTTTGCAAAAACCTGTGTTAATGCACCAGTTAGGGTTCAAGTTAACAACACAAAAGAAGGGAAATATGGCATTAGAGTTTCCATACCAAACTCCCCAACCCCACTTCCCAAGTAGCAAAAGAAAAAAGCATTAGGGTTTTGGATATCTGGAGTCTTGGCAAATCAGTGATGGGGTCTTCCTAGGGATGTCAACCGTAATGATCACTGCTCTGCCAGCCTGAAGCACTCTGTTCAAAGCACAAGGTACTGCTCCAAACCACTGCCTCATAGTGATACAGTCTTCAAAGGTAGAGAAATACATCTCACCACATGTTACCAATACAATCTGTTGTAGCTTTCTTCATGCAGTGCCCTGAAGGCCCTATGTGAAGAAAGGAGGTCAAGTCTGACCTTTGTTTGCTCTGGGAATGGGGAGGGCTTTATGGTAGAGAACCCCAAGGAAGACACCACCACTAATTCACCAATACTCCAGAAATCCAATTTCCTAATGTTTCTCTTTTCCTTTTGCTGCTTGGGGGGTGGTTTGGAAAACATAATGCCACATTTTTACTTTCTTGGTGTTAACTTGAACCCAAACTGGTGCATTAGTGCAGTTTTTTTTAAAGCATTTCTCTTCTTTTTGAGATAGTGGAATCCTATTCTCATTCACACAAGTCTCTTCGGGACCAACGTGAACAAGTGCAGGTGCCTAGGGCCCTCTGGACCCCATACTAAGGGAACACTCTGTTCACCCCATTTGTTGACTCTCAGTTTGTTAGGCCCTCCTCAGCTGATCATAAAAATAGTATATTCATTTGATGGAGGGTTCAATTTTCTTTAATCACATACCGTGGAATGAAATGTTCAACGTCCATTGAGAAATTACTCTGAATTTCTTGTTTTGTGTTGTGCTGCACTGGATCAGCTGGATTCAAAGCAATTCCTTTCTGCCTAGGTAAAGATATGTGCTGACATTTATCCAGACTCTCTAATGCTCCTCTAGAGCTTAAGGTCAATGCTGACTTGTTAAATATCTCTTACACCACATAATTCCGGGATTATTATTGTTTTGTCATATTCATTACATAGTTATCTTCATTAACTCTTTCTGTAGCACACTTTTGGGGGAAGGGTGTTAGTTCAGATTTTACTTCCAGGCTTTTATTCTCTTTATTCATAATTATTATAAATACTGTTATTTCCATATTGTTTGTTTAGCCATTTTTTCACTTCTTTGACTAGTTTATCATTTCTTAAAGGGACACTGTCAACTCCCTTAGGTCTCAAAGTGTCCCCAGTTTAAAAAACATATTTTGTGACTGCCAACATTCAGTAAAGAGTACTTACGTAGCTGGTAGTTTGATTCTGACTCTTCTTTTCTTTAAAAAAGTGAAAAACAGACTGCCCAATATACTGGTGTTATCACACCAAAACTTGTTTGTTTACATCCCTTGAGCAACTCCAAACACATCTTTCCTGAACTTGGGAACACCCACAAAACAGTCTAGCCCCTCATGATGCAGTGGGAGTTTAGGAGGCTTCTTTCTTATGAGCGACTGCACTGGTTGGGTGTGTTTCTAATGCTCCGAAAGTATGCAGTAAGAACAGAACCAGGACTGTAAACAAAACAAGGTTGTTTATAAATATATATTGCCATGCATTTCAGTTCTACTAAACAAGGAGACAGACAAAACAAACAGCAACATCAGTGAATTTTAGGGATGGTAAACAATTATAAAATGTGGGGTTTCAACTAGAAATAGTATGATGAAAAATAGGTTGACAGTGTCCCTTTAACCTCCTGTCTTGACAATGCGTTTCCTGATTTTTTTACTCATTTTTAACACCAAACACAGTAGAAATTTGTCAAGCAGCAGATACAAAGATAATAAATTATCAGTAAAAAATATGCTTAAAATGTAGATTTCTGTTTCATATTGGAAGACACAATACATTCTCAGAAATTACCAGTATAATCTTTTTTTTTGTACTCCCGTCTCATGTGGCCCTCCTTCTCACTGATCATCCCAGCCCCATCACCCCTGATTTTCCCCAGGGCTTAACTCTCCCATAATCCCCCATGGCTTGCCTTCCATGGCAGGGTGGCAAGGAGTCCCTCGACCTGCCAGAACCAGATCCAGATTCCAGGAGGCACCTGATTCACTGGGTGCGGAGCCTGTGGAGGCCTGCAGTCCTCCAGCTTGACCAAGATTTTTCCATTTTCTCCCCCATCAGAGACACTGCATGCACTTAGATCAAGGCACACATGCTACTGTCTACTACATCTCACCCACTTCTTCAGCTCTGGCTGCCTCTCCCCGGCATCTGCCAGGGGCCAGTCAAATGCCAAGTTCTTTCTCACCCTCCTCCCCAGAGAAAGGGAGTGGTTCCACACATTCTTGATCCTCTTTACCCTTGATGGCTCTCCAACACCTCAGGCTTGCTTCCAAACTTGGGTCATTGGCATCTCAAGTGGTAGCACTACTGCTGTGCCTGCAGGCAAACTCAGTTCAGCATAATATTAAAATATTTTATAAAATGGGCATCATCAATCCAGTAATCTGATTGGCTCCTTTATCTTCTGACCTGTGTCCTTATCAGATAATATAGTAGCCAACCGGCACTACTGCCCACATGAAAGCCCCATAGCAAGAACGTATCACTGAGCTCTGCCAACTGTTAACACAAACGCTGACTGGCGTCGTCTGAATATCCCACCCTTTGTGTTCTGTTTGCTGTGGCATTCTTGTAAAAATACTAAAACAAATGAAAGGTAGATGATACCTAAAGCAAACCTTTTTACAGATTTTAGTCTCAGAGATGGCTAACGGCAGAATGCCTTGGTTCTCAGCTGTTGTACAAATAACACTGGAGAATGCATAGGTCAGCAATGCATCACTGAAGAAGTTTAAGCATTCTTTCACAATGCTTCTTAAAACATTAGCACAGTTTAAATAGTAGTTTTCTTTGTACTAACAAATAAAACATAAATAAATAAATAAAATAAAGGACCATGCTAGGCAGCTCAGCCTTTACTCTATTACACCAGACTTCCGAGGTAAACTAGTGAATTCTTGTAGGTTTGAATGTGTGTAAGCCAATAACAGCCCAAATAATCACATAATTTCTCTCCCCATGAAATTTAAATAATATTGCTGCACCGAACAGAGTTAATATTACAATCAAATTACAAATAAAAGCACCAAGAATGCTAAAAGCAATATAGTTTTAAAATACACTTCTAATAAATGTATCTCCTTAAAGCCCAACTAGTTATTTCAGTTCTTTCTGTTTCTTCCACTCCCTTTCTGTCTTGAGACTGCACATCAGCATAGCATCAGTTTCTTATTCACCAGACTGTTAGATTTCTGGATATCTATTTTCCCTTATAGCTCACACTATATTGCAGTTTATTTGTTATTATTTTTTTTTTATTTATAATGCTTATTTATTTAAATGTTTCAAAAACTTCTTAGGTACATGTATGCAATCTGGTATGAGGACATACCTTAATTGCAGCAACATAAACATGACATGATCTGGCAGGGTAAATACCCATGGATGAAAAGGCTAATAGAACAATAATGGAGTTGCATAGATAGTTGCAAAACCACAGGTTTCTGAAACATGCAAAGGGGTGTGTGTGTGTGGGGGGGGGATTAACAGACTAATTGAGCAGTATTGGAATTGCATATATATGTACAAATCACAACATTTTAAACCCCACCAAGGGAGGACCATACCTCATGTCCATTGCCTGTTTTGTACAGAAAAACTCCAGGACAAATGGAGTCCATCATTCCTATGCAGCAGTGGTACATGTGACGTAGAGTGTGCTGTTCTGCTGTAATGGGCAAGTGTCTCCGTCGCTTCCTGGCCAAGTAGGCGGAGAGACCCCTCTTGGGGATATCATGAGGCCAGGGCAACCAGCACTCCTACAGTATGTTGAATATGTACCACTGTGTATATACTACAACAATCTGTGTTTCTGTGTCCCTTACCCTACCCTTGTCTTGACCTAGGGGTGCAGAATTGGTGCTGCACTTGCCTCTGGTAATTTGCTTAGGGGGGATGCTAGGAACCCCCCCAGGTGGTTTGATATAGGGGCATCTTGTCTTGAACTAAGTGATGAACCATTTCATAGCTGGCTACCTTTCCTAATTCCTGGATCAACTACTGCAGGCCTGGGGCCTGTGTATCCCTCCAATGCCTCAGAACCATTCTCTTGGCTGTAGTTAGGGCACCTATTAGCCATCTCTTTTCACCAGCCGGGAGTTCCAGCCCTAAGGCTGTGGGTAAGTAGCAGTTCAACATCACTAACATTGCTAACAGTGCAGATAATGGTGTTTGGTTTGACAGGTTCTTGTTCAAGGTAGTTTGGACTGTGGTCCAGAATGGGGCTAGTACAGGACAGGACTACAGAATATAAGTAATTGTGCCACAATCCGTCTGACACCTCCGGTATCTGCCTGAGGGTGACAGACCCAACCCATGCAACTATTGTGGAGTCCCATGCCACCTATGCAGCACTTTAAATTGGACAAACTGGTTTTGAGTGTCTTTTGTGGACACCTTGACTGATTCCCAACAGGAGTTCCAAATCTGGGGGTGATATGTGGGCCTATCTCCCCTGACCGTGTCTCTCTAACTCTGAGTGTAGTGCCCGGAAGCAAGTCTATAATGTGCCCATATATAGCACCACTGCCTGTGGAGGGTCCCTTATCAGACCATAGAAGTGTGTCTAACTTGTTATATTGCATTTGCCATGCATGGGGGCCCAAGGACTTAGTGATGGAATGTCTGATTTGGAGATTTCTCCAAAAGTGCTGTTTGGGTAGATCGTATTGTACTTGCAGTTGTTTAAAGCTCATCATGGATGCTGGATCCTTATGTTTAAGATCTTTAAGATATCTTATACTTTAATTTTCCCAGATTTTATCTACCATTGGTTTGTTCCAAATTGTTAGGGAGGGGTTGGCCCAGAGTGAATAAAATTTCACCCTGCTTGGTTCCCAAGTGCTGAGCTTGTGAAAGGCTTTCTATATTCCCAAAGTCCACTCTACAGTGTGAGATATGAGCTTCACTTTAGGGAGGCAGGGGACCTGTGCTGCTAGCAGCAGAGTCTTGCTCAGTACTGAAGCTTCACACTCTGCCCATCGTGGTGGTGGAGTACCCATGGCCAACAGGGCCATCTTAGCCATCTGCAGTATGGTGTGCACCATTACTCGGAACTGAAAGTCTGAGAGTTTGAGCCCACCCTCTAGGAGATGGGGGTTCTGAGTTTGGCCCAACTGAGATGGCTTGGACCCTTACCCCAAAAGAAGGACTTTGTCTTGGCCTGGAGTAACTTAATTACCTTGGGATCAATGCGGAGGGGTAAGTTGTCTAAGATATATTGGAATTTGAGGGTGGCCATCATTTTGAAGGCCTGAGCTCTACCCCAGTGGGAGAGATGTAGCAGCCCCCATCTCTTAAGGTCCTTCTCCAACTCTGTCAGCAGGGGGGTCAAGTTGTCCTTTCCCAGTTGCTGGAGGTTCCAATGGATGGTTACTCCCAAATAAGTGAGCTGCTTTGGGAGTAGCTCACATTATACAGTATAGTTTCTTGTTCTTTGCTCCACTTCACTTTACTTTCCACAACACTTCTCTACTCAGATTATGGCAGCTCAGTCTCCCTTTGCTTCTCACTCATCTTGCTACTCTCACTATGTGCAACACTCTACCCTGCTCATGTGAGATGGTTCCTTTCATTTTGCTGGACTGTAATGGCCACCTCAACAGGAACAGGGGTGGGAGACCTGGAGGGAAGGGGGTTGAAGAGAACTGGTTTACGGAGAGGGCACTCTGGTAAGCTTATAAAAATATGAAATTAAATATGGGAAAGGGGATGAGTAAGCTGAGGGGAGGAGGGAGGAAAAAGAGGTACTGGGGATGGTCACCCCAGTCAGCTAGTAATATAAGACAGATAGATACTGAAGATAGATAGATAGATAGATAGATAGATAGATAGATAGATAGACAGACAGGTAGATAGATAGATAGATAGATAGATAGATAGATAGATGGATAGATAGATAGATAGATACAGTAAAGCCCATCAGGATGAAGCGCAGCACTGCATAATTCTATAGTAGAGTTACTGCAGCAAACAATGCAATTTCAATGGGAGTTAATCCCTTTTTCATGCAGTAAACCTGTGGCACTGCACTTCATCCTGGTGGGCCTCACTGTAGATAGATAGATAGATAGATAAATAGATAGATAGATAGATAAATAGATAGATAGATAGATAGATAGATAGATAGATAGACAGATAGATAGAGACAAAGAGAAAGAGAGACAGAGAGCAGGGGATCACCATTTCACTTTGTCAACTAAAGACAGCAGCACAATTCCAGCTGCAACTTCAGAATTCCAGAAAGTCCTGCTATTCTCATACTGCGAATGCAGATGAACAGCTCCTCTTTCTAAGCTGGGCACCCAGGATTTTGAGTGCCCAAAAACATTTTCAGGGAAATCCCACCCCAGAAGAAACTCACCAGAATCTGGCTAAATGGGTCATATTTACCTAGGTTCAGTATGTGTTTTGGAAAATATATATTTTTTATGTATTTTCAATGTTTGTAAGTTAAAAACCACGAGATGACCACCCTCATGGTCTGTATTTTTTCCAAACGACAGGTAAATTAAAAAAAAGTATTGTGATCTTTTTCTTTTCACCGTTCACATTTGTCTTTATAACTTTATAACTCTTCACCCATATGATACTTTTTCACAAAATCTTAGAAAGGCACACACTTGGTACAGGCCCCTTCAACTCTGAAAATTTCATGAAAAAATTTCACAACATCTAGGCTGTGAGAGCAAATGAAACACAGGGCCCAATTCATTAACATCTTGGGTGGCACATGGTGTGTGCCAACTAAGAATGGTGCATGGGGCAAATTGGGCCACACCACGCACCATTCGTGATTCAGAGACATGACCTGTGCCTATTTCTTTGGGGGGAAGCACCTGCACTAGCTGGGCTTGCAGCATTCGTCCAGTGGGAACACACCTGCACCCTGTGGACAAGGGCTTGTGCTGTGGTGATGATGCCATATCCCCTTTTGTGGGATTCTGAAAGTGCTGCAAAGGGCACAGGGTGCGCCAGGGCTTAGCTCATTCTGAGTTGGTTTAACAGCCCATGCACCACTTGCCAGGTGGAAATCACCATCTGTTGCCACATTACATTGGTCTAGGCATAGTAATGTGCACCTATGAGACACTGCACTGTGTGCACACTATGTTATGAGTGGATCAATGGTCCACACCAGGCATCATGGGGACTGGTTTGTAACTGGATGTGTGTTTCTGCTTCCCAGGTATGTCAACTACTGGCACATAGCCTAGCGGGTTCATTGGTGAAACTGCACTCAGATCTTACACGCGATCCCCATGCAAGCACCCAGCATGGCACAGAGCTGAACAGCCAGTCATTCATGCCAGGCACAGCTTGAGTGTGGTACAAGCACTGCAGCAGTGCCATCCAGCAGCTTGTAACATTCCCCTCCCATGTGCCTATACTTTCATGCACAGGAATGGTTGTCATAACCTGTGGGAATTTGGCACCTGCACCCCTCCCATTCTTAAATCAGGTGCAGGGTCCCCAGCACACTACCATTTGATGCAATGTTTGTTTCAGCTTGCATCGCTCTGGGGCAATTTTGTGAATCCAGCCCCCAATGTTAAGTATAGGGAAGCAAAAAAGTGTTTTTTTCCATTTTTGGGGGGCGCTGCATATCAAAAACTGAACAAGATGCCATCATGAAACTTTTCATGTCTTGAGACTCTGACAGCCTAACTGAACATGCCAAATCATGTGCTATTTTGTCAAACAACACCAAAGTTATTAAGGTGCAAAAATTGGGGTTTAACATTAAACAACCTTCTGAACTCTAACTATGGGGTGCTACTGCACCCCTATAATTGCCCCCTCGGGCAGCGGTCATGATCCAGCCATAGCACCTCCACGGTGCAAGAAGCCTGATCCACATACCCCCCAAAGAGATAGATGAGGTGCCACTTTCCCTCTCGGGCAGTGGTCACGATCCAGCCATAGCACCTCCACGGTGCAAGGAGCCTGATCCACCTACCCCCCAAAGAGATAGATGAGGTGCCACTTGCCCCCTTGGGCAGCAGTCACGATCCAGCCATAGCACCTCCATGGTGCAAGGAGCCTGATCCACATACCCACCAAAGAGATATATGAGGTGCCACTTGCCCTCTCGGGCAGTGGTCACGATCCAGCCATAGCACCTCCACAGTAAAAGGAACCTGATCCACCTACCCCCCAAAGAGATAGATAAGGTACGATGCTTGAAAAATTGCCACAGTTTCTCTGGACTGTGTGAACGCTAAACTGGATCATCACTTGCAATTTGCTGTTTTCAATTTCAGTACCTTCTCAGGGTAGCGTTATTGGCTCCACACCTGTGTAGAGCTCCCTGATTGGCTGGTCTCACTCACCTGAGACAGGAGCACCCAAGATGTGTGGCTTAATGTAAGCCTGCATCCCTGTACTCGGCTTCTAATTTATATAATTTAATTTAGCCTGTTCTGCTTGGCCTGTGTAAAGTAACTTACCATTCCCCCATGCTGCAGTTTATCTCCAACTGTAAGTGTACTGATTCAGTGCTAGCTCTGCAAACTTCCCCTTGATTTTTGCCTTGAACTGAATTTGTAAAAAAGTTTTACTGGCTTTGTTAATATATATATATTTGTTAATCCTATTTAAGACTGTACTGGGTTTACATGCTTACTGCTATGGACTTAGTTAGAAAATTCAGTGAATTGTAAAATCTGTGTAGCCTGTCTTGAGCCTAAGGCTTCTGCTCTTAACTTTCATTCTTAATCATCTTTCTTTGTCCCTCTGTCCTCCTCTGTCTCTGTTCTGTCCCTCCTGCCCTCCCCCATCAGTCTGTTCTTTTGTGTTTGTTTTGGATTCCCGAGTTAGCCGGCACCTTGCCTCTGTCAGAGACTGCCCTCTGATTTGTCTTTCAAGTTGGTGCTCAGCTCTCTTTGTGTGTCTCTGTTTAGACACATCCCCCCATCTGCTCCTATTTAATCTGCTGTCTCCTTCCTTACAGGAGCCACTTGCTCCCTCAGGCAGTGGTCACGATCCAGCCATAGCACCTCCACGGCGCAAGGAGCCTGATCCACCTAACCTCCAAAGAGGTAGATAAGGTACGACGCTTGAAAAATTACCACAATTTCTCTGGGCTGTGTGAACGCTGAACTGGATCATCACTTGCAATTTGCTGTTTTCAATTTCAGTGTCTTCTCAGGGTAGCTCTATTGGCTCCACGCCTGTGTAGAGCTCCCTGATTGGCTGGTCTCACTCACCTGAGACAGGAGCACCTGAGACATGTGGCTTAATGAAAGCCTGCATCCCTGTACTCAGCTTCTAATTTATGTATTTTAATTTAGCCTGTTCTGCTCGGCCTGTGTAAAGTAACTTACCATTCCCCCCCGCTGCAGTTTATCTCCAACTGTATGTGCACTGATTCAGTGCTAGCTCTGTAAACTTCCCCTTGATTTTTTGTCCCACACCCCCTCCCCCTCCCAGGCCTCCTTTAAATGCACACAGTCTCTGCCCACTCCTATCTGATGTTTCAGTTCATTTGGTTACTTACTGTTAACAACTGCAATTCCTCCCATCCCATTTTTGCAACTAAACCTTCTAGCAGCCTTATCTCATTCTGTCTTGCTGAGGCATACTATTTTGGTACTTTAGGTTTGCTTATTGCTGACTAGTATATCCTGTCCTGCTGACTAGCATATTCTGTCTTGCTAAGGCACTGTTTTACTTGAAACATCCCTTTTTCTGAAAAAAACAAATTACTGAACTGTGACTGATTTGCCAAAAAACTGTGTTTATTGTCTAAAAATGTTCCCAGCAATCAAGTGTTACAGACCCTTCGTGAGTTTGTAGATCTCTCCAGACTGCAAGGCACCAATGAAATCGCAGGCCTTTTCACTTGCTAATTGAGCTGTTTTTGCTCAGACTGCTAGCCTTTGTGTTGCCCCACTATTCATTCGAGCTACTCTCTCCTTTCTCTTGTCGAGGGCTGTGTACATTTATCTTGTGTAACTCTACTTTTAAACTTCCCCAAACAAGTCGCATGCAGAACAACAACCCTTGGGACCTATATAATCTTCCATTGGCCCACTCCACTCTGCACAGGCATCTCTATCAGCCCCCACTGAAGAAATATATCTCTTGCAATCCAGACATTTTCCATCCTCCTGTCCATTCTCCTTCCCTTGACGAGGAACCCGCATCAAATAAATTTTGTTCAGAGACGTGCCTCTGTCAGGGCTATTCTTAGATCTCCTTTTAGTGCATACTGACCCCTATCATACCACTGCAGTAACTGCTCATACAACAAATTTGGGGACCTAAGACTCTGGTTAGCAGCTCCCGTGATAGTACACTCCACTTTTCGAATAAGCTACCATGGCTGGTCTTGGCTGGCTTTACTTACTAGCCTGCATTTCCCTGATACCTAATATTAGTGGACCCCCCGACAGATCTGACTTTAATAAAGGGACATGCCCTACGCCACTAGGACATCCACATAATAAGGCTATGCATTCATTATGCTGCCCCTGGTTGCCCCTGATTCAGTAAAATTTTGTTGAATCCACTCGAAGGGGGACTGCAAACTACTCGGCTATGCATGGCCCCAAACCCCAGCCACCCATATGCTGCATAGTCAGGTGTTACTCTGCATGGACCTTAATCTACGTACTGGCAGGGCAACACAAGAGGGCAACTCGGTCCCTGGATCCCTGCAATCTAACCTACACAAAATGCAACAAGGCCCATGCTTTTAAACATCTTCTTGCCAATCTGAGAAGTATCGTGCTTCTCCTACTACTGTGCTCAGGAGACTTTGAGCTCAATCCTGGCCCTACAAAGTTGATTTCTTCTCCAACTGAAATTACTACCCTAAAAGGAATCAGTTTTCTGCTTGCCAATGTCTGCAGCCTTCTAAAGAAGTTGGATTCTGTCCAGGCCTGGATTATCCACACTACCCCAGACATACTTGTGATCTCGGAATCCTGGCTTCTGGCATCTACACCAGACAGTGAGGTTAATATCCCTAACTACCTCCTCTTCAGAGCAGATAGAAAGACTTGGGGGGGGGAGGAGTAGCCATTTATGTTAAAAACAAATTTACAGTATCTATATTAGATGCTACTTCTGTTGCAGGGAGCTTTGAATACCTGTCTCTAAGGGTCGAACCGTCCCAATCTGTGGCACTCCGCATAATAGGTTTCTACAGACCCCCAGCAGCAGGACCACAGCTCCTTGCTCATCTGTCTTCACAAATGGACATGACACCTCTGGAAACAATTATATTAGGTGACCTTAACTATGACTGGATATTGAATGGATCGCTACCCCAAAACAATTCTGCGACTCCCACGGGTTCACCCAAATGATTACAGAACCAACGCACATCAACAAGAAAAATCCAATGAAAAGCACACTTCTGGACGTCCTTCTTGTCAACAAACCACACTACTTTTTCCATGCCGGTATCCTTCCAGCAGATGTTAGTGACCACTGTCTCATAGCTGGCATAAGAAGCATCTCAAACCCACAATCTACATCAAAGTTTTCTACTAAAAGATCCAGACAGAACTTTGACCCTCTGGCCTACATACAAGAACTAAAAAACTCCTTGCTCTGGCAGACTTTCTACCTGGCTAAATCAGTGGGTGATGCCTATAATGTTCTCCATGAAATCAAAGCCAGTGCCCTAAACAACCATGCTCCTCTAGTTAAAGTACGAATAAAAACCAGAACCTGCCATTGGTTTTCACTGGATCTGAAGAATGCTTTACTCAATAGAGACCAGCTATGGAAAAAGGCCCAGAAATCACAGGCCAATGCAGACTGGTGTCTCTTTAGGACAGCTAGAAATGCCTGCACGAAAATGGTCAGAGAGGCCAATGCCAATTATTATCAAAATGAATTACTATCCACATCCAACAGCCCAACCAAATTCTGGTCCACCATAATGGAACTGTCTGGACACTCCCCAGGTAGTGCACTACCCTCCAAAATCAACATCGACAATGTCACTATCAGTGATAAATCTGAAATTCTTCAAGCCTTCAACAACCACTTCGCCACTGCAGGCATGGTATTCGATAATGCACCAGTAAGTAGTCTCCATCCACAGCTCACCACCAAGCCTCCAGACCAAAGTAACAAAGATACAATCTTCTCCTTTTCCCCAACCACCATAAAAGAAGTTGAAGACCTTATGCTACGGCTAGATACCAGAAAAAGTGCAGGAGCCGATTCCTTCGACCCATAGTTTCTGAAAATAGCATACCACATACTTGACCCACCTATATCACACTTATTCAACCTGTCCCTAGCCCAGGGCTCTATCCCCGTGGAATGGAAAACTGCTCATGTTATCCCCCTATTTAAAGCAGGGGACCCATGCGACCTGAACAATTATAGGCCAATCTCTCTTCTACCTATACTCTCAAAAATGCTGGAAAAAGTCTTGGATTTACAGATGAGATAGTTTCTAGACAACTCTACATTGCTTAACCCCATGCAGTCTGGCTTTAGAGCAAAGCATAGCACTGTTACTACGCTGGCCAAAGTCACTAATGACTGGCAATGGGACCTTGACAACAAAAAATTTGTTTGTGCTGTGTTTTTAGACCTCAGCAAGGCCTTCAATACCATTGACCACTGCCTACTTCTCTCCACCTTAAAAACCATAGGTATGGATTCAATGTCACTTGACTGGTTCCAGGATTATCTCTCTGATAGGCAGCAACAAATTAAGGCTGAAGGTGAGCTCTCTCCTCACAAACCAATAAAAAAAGGAGTCCCACAGGGTTCCATACTGGGCCCTTTACTGTTCACCATCTACATTAACAACTTGGACCTAGGCATTACAGAAGCCAGTATCCACTTGTTTGCTGATGATATGGTCTCTATCTAAGCCATGACTCCCCTGGAGCCGCATGCACAGATCTACAAACTGAATTCAATACGCTGCAGCATCAACTTCTCAGCAAAAAGCTACTGCTAAATGCAAAAAAAAAAAACTAAGGCCATGCCCTTTACCCCATCTAGCACTAGGGCCTACTCTGCTGCTGCTGGTACCCTTCCTCCCATAACTACCCTTCTAGGTGAAGATCTTGAGTTCATGCCTAAATTCAAATATCTGGGTACATGGCTGGACAACAAACTCTCCTTTGTGGAGCACACAGAAGAATTGATGAAAAAGCTTAGACAGAGGCTTGGTCTCTTCTTCAGAATTAAACACTTTATGACTGCAGATGCAAGAAGACAGCTTGTTCAATCAACTTTCCTCTCATTAATCGACTACGCTGACATTATCTATGGCCAATGTTCCGTCTCACACCTTGCAAAACTGGATGTCCTGTACCACAGAATGCTAAGATTAATAAATGGTCTCCCATCCTCCACACATCACTGCTTTTTATATGCAGCCGTCGGGTGGCCTTCCCTTCAATATAGATGGTGTGGAAATGCAGCACTCTGGACATTCCGAGCACTTACCAACAAACTCCCAGATTACATTGTTGCCTGCCTCCCCCTGAGCCCAATCAGTAGCTATGCACTAAGAAGCCACTCACTAATTTCTCTGAAAATCCCCAGGATCAGTACCCACTTTGGCAGGGCTGCCATAAGCCACGCCTTGCCTATGCTCTGGAACAGGGTACAGAGATCCTTGACACTCAGCTCTCATGTCAGTTTTGCCCTGTTTAGGATCATTTATGACAAAACGTTTACCAAAATCTGTAAGTGTTTCCATAGTTCCTAGCTGTCCTGCTGATGGTTCACTCCATATCCTTACCACATCCTGCCACAAACCTAGTTCCTCCCCTCCCTATTTTAATCAGGTCCACTAGTCATCTGCCATAGTGGCCCTCAGCATCCAAGGCACCACTTCTCCCATATTACTCTCCTCTCACCATTTAAGTGGAACATATAGACCTCATTAAGGGCCCCTATGCAGCCCAGGACCCTCACCCAAGTATGGTAAATGGTCACTGAGGGCTGAAATGCAAAGAATTGTACCCCTCTGATGGAGGCTTGACTAAGAATGACTAAACATACAACCTCAACTTCTGCATATATAGAGTCTGTATATACCACAGCAAAGTTGAGTGATGCATGTCTGTTCCTACAAGAATGCTTGGAATGTACATCGTGCACCTACCGCTTTTCTGTAAATTTGTTTGTAACTCTTTGCACATGTTGTACTTTGTATTCTCAATCTATGTATGTATAACTGTCTTGGACAACAGCAGGTCCATCTTGTAAATGAGCTTGCTCAATGATGATCACCTGGATAAATAAAGATTTGATTTGATTTGAAATAATATAAATGTTTGGGGGGGTCTGTTGCTATGACTGATTTGCTGATGGGGGAGTCTTTGATTATTGAGGTGGCTGTACAACTGGCTAGATCTTTCAGCTTCAAGTAGACTTGGAGAGGGGTTTTTCATAGCACATTTTTTACAGATTGTTGAATTAATTAGTGCTATTTGTAGTTATCTGCTACAGGTTATTCATTTATTTATTTATTTTTTTGCCTGGAGCTGTTAAGCATGTCCCCCTTGTCCCATGGCCTTGGTTCTTTGTCTTTGTTCTGTCATGTGCTTCTACAACTTCATAGGTTTGGAATGACATAGTTATTCAGTTTGGCTTGATATTCTCAGTGTCTTTATTTTATGGCACCTGTCTGCTTGTTGGAAATATAGGATCTGTAAATATTAAATATATAAATAACTGTGAGCATGCGTTTGGGTAGATGGCAAAACTGAAAATATTTGATCTGGAATTGGCAAAAAAAATTAATGTAGGCTTTTTGGTTAAAGGGATAACTGGAACTATAGGTAATAGAGGACTACATAGGAAATATAGAATCTGTGACAGGCAAAATGTTGTTGGTTTTTCATTTGTGTGGTGAGAAAGCTTAAAAACATAGGATCTGCAACTGAAAACTTTAGCTTTGGTTAAGTTCTGTACTTTTGTATGCTGTTGCGTAGAAGGCTAAGCTCTAGGATTTAAAAAAAATAGTTCACAAGGCTAATGGGGGTATGTTTAGTAAATATTTAAAAATGTTTCAGCCCTTACCTGCATTTTGGGAATTCACAAACCACATTACTGTACAGTGCTCTGTGGGCATATGGCTTGTCTGGGGAGAGGTTGCTTAAATTACAGGCTATTGTATTTTAAACAAGGCTGCTAGGCCTAAGTCCCTCTCCCTTACTTGGTTTGCATCCTTGTTCTGGAGTGCAGCATTCCACCATAAAGTTTGTTGGTGGAGCAGAGCAACTGGGATGTTTCATAAATTCATATAATTTTAGGGTTGTAGCCATTTGTACACTGTGTGAGTGGTATAACTGAGAAGCAGCACATGCAAATGAGTTATTGAGAACTAGTTACACAATATGATTTTATTGTGTAATATGGGAAGCAGATGCTGCAGTATAGTTAGTTATCGTATATATTCCTTACTTGTTAACAGAACAAAAGGAGCTTTCTGCACTGTATCCATGGATAGGCTGCTCAGAGACTTTAAGATTCAAACTGATTCATTATGCTGCCACTGTTTAAAGGAGAGGTTGATAATATCTGACATTTTCTATGGTTTGTTAAGAGCCTGCCTGAATAGTCCCCCACCCTCACAGACAGGGGTTTAACACAATTATGCTATGAGATTGTCAGTTGATGATGACGATGAGCAAATTGCTATGCTGCACCAGAAATTTTCCAGCAAGAAGTAAAGTCTCAAATTTCACTTGGTAACTAATCAGAAGAGAGTTCTAAAGACAGAAATAATATTCAGGACCACTTGATCACAGTATGTACATTAACTCTCCCTGTTAGCTAATAATGGATAATCATCAATTACACATGCTTTGTTTTTCTTGTATAATTAGGTCAGTTATGGTGGAAGCTTAAGGGAATACATATCGTTTCTAGTCCAGTGGTCAGTTGGTTATGCCTTGCTGTTATGGTCCATCTCGGCAAAACCCCATGGCAGGGTAGCAGCTTTGAGGGCTTAACCAGTTGCTTTGGAGTGGGTAGCCATTGGCTGAAAAGAGTGATCAAGCAAGGGTATAGTAAGGGCATATATATCACAAGATCACTAATGTACATTTTTTGAACAATATATCCGGTAATACAGTGGAGTTGGTGGCTAAGGCTGCAGACAAAGTTAGTTGGTGTTGTGATATGCTTGAACTGTATCTTTACAGCTGTTGCATCCAAGATTCTGGATGATGGTCAAGTCAATGGTGCAGACATTGAAGACCAGTTAACATCCTTCCTGTTTGGAAAAGGAAAAGCTTGGTGGGAGGCCTTTTTCCCGAAGCCATATGGTCCTGGTCCAACATGTCCTTCAAATCACCCAGAACCACAGGCAGAGAATCCAGCTGCTCCATTTCCAGACAACTTGGCACTGACTCCCCCAGGTAGTAGTAGTAGTAGTAGTAAAATGTTTTTATTCATTTAGAATACAAATGAATAAAGGATAAACTCGGTAAGAGAGGTAGTACTAAAAACCCAATAAGAACCTTCAGCACCATAAAAGCCTCAACCAGGCAGGCCAGACTTGGTGACTATGTCTAATGATCAGTTACAGGAGTCATTATTGGCAATTTTTAGTGTTCCCTCCCCAGGCATACCAAAACAGCTCCAGAAGCCCTGGGGAGGTCCTCCAATACTGGAAGGCTCAGGGGGCAACTCGCTTCCATAGTCAGTGAGTCCATCATTGCAAAAGACTGTCCAACTTAGGAGTTACACTGGCCTAGTGACCCCATCACCAGCACCCCAATAATCCAGGCTTAGCTATTATATTTGGTCCAGTGCTCCTCCAACCAGTTTCAGTGATCCCACTGTCCCAGCCTCAGGCCTTGGTCCCACCATTTCCACTGGCCCTGGCTTTCCTGCAGATGACTGATCCACTGACTCCAGATGGTCTGTCTCCACTGCTCCCAGCCCTTTCTGTCCTTGCAGGCCCTGCAACTCTTAGTTAGAAGGACGACAAAGTCCAGGCATTCATTACAACACAGGAGGAAAAACAGATGGACTCCACATGGTTGACATGGTGCTGGGGGGAATCACACCTTAGGGGGTATATCTTCAGCCCCTTTGCCCTAACAGGTGGTATCACAGCTGGCATATGTTGGCTTTTTGAGCCTTGGAGACCCAGTGGGTTCCCATCTGCTGGAGAAGGTCTGGCAGTAAATTGCTAATGGTGAATACATGGATGTGTTCACATTGCTCAATAGACACAGAAAGCAGGATGAGGGGAAATAAAAAATGAACGAGAAAGATGAGGGGAAGAAAAGAAGTACAAAGTTATAATCCATTGCACTTGGGAAAATTGCTTGGCTGGCTTTGCAATATTTGCAGAACTGCTAATGCAGGTGAATCTGACAAAAGCATCAGGTCTGTGGACATACTACAGTACAGCCAGATTATGTCCATGCATGCCAGAAAGCCCGGCTGGAGATGGCTGAAATATGATGAAGAGTTAGGTTTGCGAAAACAGAATAAACTAGGCAGGTCAAAGGACTTGTTAGATCATCCCATGATGTGGGCAGTAGACCTTGGGGGGAGTACAACACGCTGACAGTGGATTACTGGTCAGGCAATCTCTATCACCACAGACAGGGATACCGGTTAGCAGCATGTGGGGGGTAGGGGAAGGGAGGGCATTGCTATAACTATAATCAGGGGACTTGCAAATTGGACCCATGTAAGCTCAAACATAAGTGCTTAGTGTATGGCCGTTCATACCCATTCAGTCAGTGCAAAAGGGGGACAAATATCCTTTGGCCCTCTCACAAATGGCACAACAAGTCTCCCAATGTCTATAAGAGAGGAGCGCATTGCTAATTAACCGAATAGTGTAGCTGCTCACGTCTTGGCAGAAGTCTTCAGGGATGTATTTCAGATCCTGTATGAGGGTCCTCACTAGGCTTATGAGGCAGAGAACCTAAAGTCTGCCAGGGAGTGACCAGACATGGTGCTGCTTAAATTGGACAATGAGGTAGGGGTAGGTAGGTTAAGTCAGCCCTTTGTGGCATCTCCCCAGCCACAGCTCCATATTTCACATATAGGTTTGGTTCCCATGATGGCACCAAGTGAATATGGGATGATAAACCATTTATGTTACCCGAAGGAAGACACAATTAGCAATCATATTGACCCAATCCACAGGTCTTTGTGGTATGCACTCTTCAACAGAGCTGTAGAGGTGGTTCAGAGGGTGGGGAAGCTCTTGTAGGTAAGGTTAACATTGAGTCCACCATTCAGCTTTTATCTGTGTGCCCAGATGACAGGGACCTGCAGGGCATGAAATTTGAGGGGCCACATCAACTATTGGAGTCGGAATCACTCAGGTGGGTAAAGCTCACAAAAACATCTTCCATGAGTTGCAGCAAGTTCTTGGCCACCTTAATTTTGCCTGTAAGGTCATACCAATGGGCAGGAAATTCCTGTGTTGGATGGCAAACGTTGGATCTGATTGCACCAAGCCTCACAACAGGATATGGGTGACAGAAACAGTTAAGGAGGATCTTGAAGTGTGGCCAGCTTTCTTAAATTGTTTCAATGGTGTGGCCATCTGGCCAGAGCCAGTCAACAGTCAAGAGTTAAAGTTGTTTACTGATGTGACTTGTGGCTTGGCTTTTGTGGCTTATTTTCAGAAGAATGCTGCATGTGCCAGTGGCACCAGGCCTGGGAAGTGGAAGGCTTGCTTACTCATAGCACTATCTTGGAATTATTTCCCATTGTGATGGCTGTGGTTGCAGGGGTGTAGCCAGGAATTTTAAACTTGTACTCAAAACTGATGCACTGTTGCCCCCCTCCGTTATGTAAACATAAACCAAAACATGCGCTACCACGCCACACCATTGCCCCCCCTGCTAGCCATGTCTGAGTTCAAGTAATCAGTTTCCTCCTGTAATCCTCCTTCCTTTGTTCTTCTGCCTGCCTAGTAAGTTGCTCTTCTGTGTGTATTTGGCTGGTGGCATCAGTGCCCCATAGCAAACAACAAAGGCAAAAGGGTTCAGCGCGACGCAGACACAATGTGACTCACAATGTCCTTGCTTTCCTCTTTTTGTTGCCCCTGCCTGATTTTTTTACTGTACTCTGCTGCATACAGTGTGTATGCCTGCCGACACCCCTGTGTGGTTGCATTAGGGGAGCAGCTGAGGAGCACAAAAGTGACTTTCAGGATGGTGAATACTGGTGTAGTTTATACCATAAACAGCCAGCTGGAGTGAAAGGGCCTGCTGTGTAATTTCATACACCTCTTGGTTCTTAAAAGTTTAGTTATTAGCATACAGTTTAGATCTGTGTGTGGGACAAGTATTGATAACAGTATTGCTGTCACTTTTTCTCATTTACTATGATGCAGATTCCTGGAGTTGGAAGTTCCAGCCTACTTCTGAGAATTGGTGATCCAGAAGCCTGGGAGTTACTCAGGTGTTCCTGACAGTCACTAAAGAGGAAAGAGACCTGGGGTTACTATTTCAGATGACCTGAAAATGTTAAAGCAGAGTAAAAAGGCATCAGGGAGGGCCAGTGGCATTCTGGGGTGCATAGCAAGGGGTATCACAAACAGAAGGTGTGAGATAGTGACACCATTATACAAAACTCTGGTCAGGCCTCAGATGGAGTACTGTGTGCAGTTCTGGAAGGCGCACTTTTTAAAGGACATTAACAGGCTGGAGGCAGTCCAGAGAAGGGTGGCAAAGATGGTAAAGGATTTGCACCTCAAGATTTATGAGGCGAGATTACAGGACCTTAATATGTACTCACTGGAGGAAAGGAGGGAGGGAGAGAGGAGTCATGATAGAAATATTCAAGTACCTCAGGGGTATAAACAGGGTGCAGGGGACGGGGATCTTCCAATACAGGAGGAGTACAAGAACTAGGGGGCATGACATGAAATTGGAAGATGGCAGGTTAAGAGGGAATGTGAGGGAGGGAATGTGAGGAAGTTTTTCTTCATGGAAGGGTGATGGATGCATGGAGTGGTCTGCCACAGGAGGTGGAGGGAGCAAGCACTGTGGTTGTATTTAAACATGCATGGGACAGGCATAGGGGAACCATAGAGGTTAAGCAAGGGGAAGGTCAGAAGCTGTAATCAATTACAGGACTTACAGGCTGACTGAATGGGGCTAGTGGTCCTTATCTGCCAACAATGTTTATGTTTCAATGTTCTTTAGTGCCCAGCATGTGGATATCATACTGGGGAGGAGAATTTCCTGACTGTTCTGCAGGCCAAAGGGTGGAAGAATATGTGGTCCATCCCAGTGGACCAGATATGTATGTATGTATGTTCTCCACATGAGACAGGAATGGTCCATGTCAGCAGCTGTGAGGCAGAACCTATCAGGAGTAGTATGGTTTTCCAAGGTCACTGGTCATGAAGACACCACACACACATTTGCCCTTCATAAAATATTGGAAGGCTGGGCCCATGGAGTCCCCAAGAAGCCTGATAGCAGATAACCAATTTGCCCAGCATTCTTGGCTCTCCCCATGTTCTGTTGAAGCACTTGAGAGGCAGTGATTTAGGAACAGTAAAATTGCTTGAACTGTTATGCAAAATGAAAGAGGATTTATTTATTTATTGTACATCAGTTTACAACCTTTGAGCCAGAGGCTCATTTCCAAAGGTACCTCGTCACATTGAGGACAGACAGAAACAATTTTAGGATACAGCATAAGAGTCACAATTTAGTGAAGCACATGGTGGTTTCATACATATATGCAACTAGTAACAATTACAATGATCCAGCTGAGCACATGCTGGTAATAACAGAGGTAATATGCAACAGGGAGAAGTTGAGGACGGGGTGAGGTGGAGTGCCGCCCAAAGGGCGTTGTCAAGTGTGGAGAGATCTAGGCCACCTTTAGAGACAGGAACAGCTGCGTGTGTTAAGCAGTTGGCTCTGAAGGGCGGTTTTGAAGTTGGAGATTGTGGGGGCATTGGAGATGGGAGCAGGGAGAGAGTTAAACCAGGATGGAGCTCTGTAGCAGAAAGACCTTTGTCCATGGGAGGTCCTGGATCTATGGACCAGTAGAGTGGTCTTGTCTGAGGTTCAGGTTGTGATAGTGGGTTGGGTGTGGCGGATGGGGGCTGTCACCCCGGGAGGGGATAGCCCGAGTAGAGTTTTCTTTGTGAGGAGGCAGGTTTGATATTGTAGCCGGTCATCTAGGTTAAGCAGTTTTGCCTCGTCATAGAGTTGACAAGTATGTGTGAGCCTGGGGGCACCAGTAATCAGCCTGCAGGCCTTATTTAGGGTGAGACAAATTTTATTGAGGGCAGTAGTGTCAGCAGCACTGTAGACTGGCAGGCCATAGTCAACAAGGGACAGTACTGAAGACGTAACCGCAAGTCAGAGAGCATCGGGGGGGAGGCAGCTTTTATAGTGGTAGAGGATGCCAAGCTGTGAATTAGTAGTGGATGCAAGGGCATCAATGTGGGTGTGGTAGGTGAGGGCTGAGTCAAAAGAAACCCCAAGGTACTTGTAGGAGCAGACTTGTTCAAGCGGTGGTTTGGTTCTTGGGAGGATATGGAGTGAGAAGTTGCAGGCTTTGTTTTGGGGTTGGGCTGGGCAAAAAGCATTGTTTTTTTTTTTATATTAATGATGACTCTGTGCTCTTTAAACCAGGCTTCGACATCATTGTAGGATTGTTGTAGGGTGTTCTGAAGGGAGATAGGATTGCGGTGGCAGGCATAAATGACCGCATCATCTGCATACATAAGAATTTTGCAAGAGCATGCATTGGGCAGGGTGTTCAAATAGAGTGAGAAGAGTAGGGGGCCCAGAATGGAGCCCTGGGGTATCCCTGAGTGGATGGGACGAGTTTCGGAAAGTGTCCCATTGATTTTTACACACTGGGAGCACGCAGATAGATAGCTAGTGCACCAAGCAAGAGGGCCAGCAGAGAAACCAGTGTGGCAGAGGGCATCCAGCAGAAGAGGGTGGGAGACAGTGTCAAAGGCCTTTGAGAGGTCAATGAACACTGCACCAGCCAGGGAGCTGGCATCCAGGGAGGAGTGTAGGAAATTGGAGAACTCAACTAGTGCAGTGCCGGTGCTGTGGCCAGCACAGAAGCCGTGCTGCTCGGGGCATAGGATGTTATGCTTAGTCAGATATTCAGTGATTTGAATGGTCACCAGTTTTTCTAGGGCTTTGGAGAGGCGAGGGAAGATGGAGATAGGTCGGTAGTTCCCAGGCGGAGGACCTGTCACCTCCTTTATGAATGGGTGTGACTATGGCTGTTTTCCATGCAGTGGGGAATTGCCCCAGGCAGAGGGATCAGTTGAGTAGGCTGGTGAGTGGGGCAAGGACTTCATCCAGCACCAGCAGGAGAATACTGGGGTCCAGGGAGTCACTGCCGGGACTATTGCTGTTTAAAGCTTTAATCAGTAGAGGTCTGGCTTCCTGGGCAGATACCCTATGTAGGTGGAAGCTGGGGCATTGGAAGACAGGGGGAGGTAGGGTGGGGGGAGGGTCAAAGAAATTACTGGGGAGGACAGAGCTAAGGTCAGTAAAGGAGGTGTTAAGGTAGTTAGCAATGCTGACAGGGTCGGTGGAGGTAGAGCCATCAATGGTGAGCTGGGATGGGGGAAGGGAGCAAGCCTTCCCATTTAGTTGTTTTACATTGTCCCAGAAAGTCCGGGCACACCCCCAGGAGGAGGTGAGGGTGGCCTGGTAATGGTTGGCCTTGGCGTTACGGATGGCCCATGTGCACCTGTTCCGTGCAGCATTGTAGGCCTGTCTATCAGCCATCCAGCCCGTTTCAGTGGCAAGGTGCCAGAGGTTATCCCTATCTCTGAGTATTTGTAGCAGGGCAGGGGTAACCTAGGGTGCATTGTGTTTTTTGGATCAAATTCCTGTGAGGGGTGCAAAGAGGTCACAGTCCTTGTTAAAGGTTTGGGAGAAAAAGGCGAGTGCAGTGTCTATAATGGGTACATGATGAATGGGGGACCAATTAATCTGGGTGAGAAATTGTTTGAGTTTTATCAGCCCACCAGGTTGGAGGCATCTGCGGAGTGTGGTCAGGGCTGTGGGTTCGGCAGTGGGGGCCACCCAAAGGAATAGGATAGGGGAGTGGTCACTTAGTGCATCTGGGAGGACCTGGATGTTATGGATTTTTTTGGGGCGGCTGGTGATAATAATGTCCAGAAGAGTATTGGTTCCTCTCTTTGGGTTTACTCTAGTGGGCTGGGAAATGAGTTGTGTTAGGTCTAGGGCAACAAAAGTATCACGGATAGTGGAAGAGGAGGCGCTAAGCCAGTTCACGTTTAGGTCCCCCACTAGGATTTGTTCCACCTTGTGGTGGAGGGTGGCAAAGTATTCTGTTAAAGATATCAGCACCGGGTTCTGGTTCTTTCTGGAATGTAGGCAGTGGTGAGATATAGAGGGCCCCGGAAGGGGTCAGGAGCAAGTCTGAGGATAAGGGCCTGGGCCCCATTTACAAGCGCAGGGGCAGGGAGCACTTGCCCGATGATTGTGTCCCTGGTATAGATAGCACAGCCACCCCCATGTTTGCCTACTCGGTCCTCTCGGTATAGGGTATAGCCTGGGAGGGAGACAAAGGAGTCGGGGTGGATGTGGATAGCCAGGTTTCAACCAGGGCTATGATGTCTGGGTTATGTAGCATGGCCCAGCACTGGAGGGCATCATATTTTTTCAGTAGGCTGCATATGTTCATGGAGGCTATGCGGAGACCAGAGGACCCAGCTGGTGGGCTGGTGGGGGCTGGGCTTGGGTTAGGATGTATATTACCTGATAGGAGTAATAGGAAGACCAAAGCTCTGACCAGGGGGTGGTGGTATGTAAACTTCCGGTGTGTATGTTGGGATGGGGAGGAGGCCATAGGGGAACAAGGAATGGGCAGGGTTTGACAGATCGGGAGGGTGAGAATGAGTAGCAGCCGTGGGGAGCTAGGGTAGGTGGTGGGGGGGAATCCAGGGGGTGAGTGCCATGGGCCAGGGTACATGGCCAGTGTAGGGTGGGATCAGACTAAGTCAGGGAGAGTTGTGGGTGCTGGTACAAGTGGGCCAGGAGAGATGCCTGGCTGGGTACTAGCATATACATGAGGGGGAGACATTTGAGGAGGAGGTGTACAAGCATAGTGCCTAAGGTAGCAGCAGGGCAGAAGGTTCAAGTATCTTGGCTGCCCCTCAGAGAGCATAGATACCACTTTGGAGTAGTGGTAGTGTCACGGACTCAGGTGGACAGGGTACAAGGTTCGAGACCCTGGTAGGGCAGCTGAAATAGGAGCTGGGTGAGAGCGGGGATCCAGGTTCTAAAGGACTCAAAGCAGGTTGGGTTTGGGCCAAAATCAGGGTGAAAATAGTGACTCCTCATGGTCACTGGGGGTTGGTGGCATGCTGGGTATGGGTCAAGTGGCAGGGCAGGGGGTCAGTATGTAGGGCTAGCCAGGAGGCTGGGTGTGTGGGTGAGGTGTGGGCAGAGACAGAGATCAGAGTAGGGGAGAGGAGTAGCGTAAGTAGGTAGAGTGGTTTCAGGAAGTAGGAGGAGGAGGAAAGTCAGGTAGAGAGCTAGAGGTAAAAAGTGAGAGGGTCCCTCTAGTGGCTAGCAGGTATAACCTGCAAATGGAAAAGTGGGGACTTAGAAATTAGAGCAGAAAGGAAGTGATGTCATAGGAAAGGGCCTATAAATTAAGGGATGACCCTGGGTGGGTGGGCAGGGAAGTCGGCGGGCAGCATCGACCAGCTAACACCCCACACAAAGATGCAGTCAGAGGTAGGAGGTATCCTTTACCTCTTAAGGATCCCGCAGTGTCCCAGCTCCTGGAGGGAGCTTGCTGGCATCCATTTCAGTGTCTGTGTGTCTGATCTTGTTGTGGCATATCTGGCCAGATGTGCACATTGAATTGTCTCACACTATTCAAAGAAAGTATTGATGGCATGCCCACGACTCCAGAGCAATTAAGAAATCCCACATGGCAGTTCAGTTGTTTATGGACACTGTTGGGGAGGTCTGTCCTTAGGCATGATGATACTGTGATAAAAGCACCCCAGTATTATGCTCTGGATGTGGTGCACCTATCTAGCCTAGGAAACTACAGATTTTTTAGATGACATACAAAGTGCTGCAGAGAAATTAGTAGTGTAAAGTGCTTGTGGGGGGATAAGAATTAGGAGCCATGCTTATCCTTTGGCAGCAAGGTATTCTCACAAGGTCTGTGTCTGACTGACACCTGAGCGAGCAGGTTAGTTAGGTAGGTAAGTAGATGCCCACTAGTAATAGGGGTAGGCAGGCAGGTAGGAGTTCCCTGGGGCAAGACAGCTTAGAGCTGTAGGGGAAGAAATTAGATGCATATATTTACTAGCTAAGGAGAGAATCTTTCACTTGCACCTTACCCTCCAGTCGGAACTCACCCAAATTCACCCTCATAAAAGCAGAGCATGGAACTGGGCAAGATGTTATGAAACTCACTGTCCCACTGGGTGTGAGTCACCTTAGTACTCAAAGAGGAATTCTCCCAGTTTTTTCCCATGAACTTTTCTGGGTGTTCACCTTCTCCAGTGAGAATTAAAATGAATATGGTCAGGTCTGGTTAATATTAGGATGTCACAGTCATGTAACAAGTGGCAGCATGGTAGTCTCGCAAGGTTTGTACAGAAGGAGCAACAGGGAATCATGCATCTTTGAAGATGGATTACCCTAAGGCTGACAAAAGGGGAGGTTCCAGATGGCTGGAGTTCCTCTTTCAAGGGGCAGTCGGAGGCTTAGCCTCTTTGGTATTGCCTGTGGTTTTACAGTCCCCTCTGATGGGAGAGGTCACATCAGCCTCCTGCCCAGAGCCATCCCTCACGCACAGAGGCCAGTTTCCTCACGGGGTGTGTATCCATTCTGTCTGCTCCCTTTGAGGCAAGCGGATGGCTATTATGGTGATGATTTGATTAATGAATGACTTGCCATGACTATATTGCTGCACATGTCAATCTGACTTGGCTGTAACTGTCATTTCATACTGTTTAATGACACATGGCTGTGGCCATTTTTTTTCCAAGGCACATTGTTTATCTAGTCTGTTCAGGTGGAGGGAGGAGCAGTATGACCTATCAGACAATTGTATGTATGCTACAGCATCACTTCTATCATGGTTGCATAGAAAGAACAACGATTCGGTATACATGCTTAGCAACAGCCATTTCTTTGGCAGAAGCATGCAGTGACATTTTCAAATGAGCTGGCACAGGCACAACTCCCAATTTGACCTGTGTCTGTCCTACCACAGATGCTCACAAATTCTTTTGGCTGATTTTCAAAGGAAATATCATATTTGCTACAGTTTCATTGTGTTATAGCAATTTGCATGAAAAAGTGATTCATGCATCACATTTTTTGAGTCAAGCAGATCCCAAACTTCTGCAAATCATGTCACTTGTATATGGAAGTTAGGTTATCTTTTATGTGGTTTAACTTACCAAAGCAGTGTGACAAGATGCAGGAGAAATGTGAAGCATCATGGTAACGCATGGCAGGAAATCAGCCCTCTGTTTCTCAGAATGGTGCAGGCACTTGGCAGTGTGTCTGTAAACCCACTGACTTTAGATCAGCTCTAACAAGGTTCAGTAAAAACACATTCACTGCCTGCTGTGTAAATTACTGCACAAAGCAGGTATGTGACTGCATTCACTGAATACAGCACTTGAACATAAACACTATGTGTGCTCTGGACAGGTTCCCAAATTGTACACTGCCCTGTGCTGTACTGTTAGCCTGGTAAAAAAATGATTGTTACTAAAGCAGTTATAAACACCAGAAGCAGCAGATACAGTATATAGGATTGTACATGAACATTCATTCAAAACAAGGCTGTGTTTCAATCGAGAGGTTTCCATGGTAACAAGAGACCTAGAAAGCACAGCTTGAGAGGTTTCGTTACAACAGAAACCTCGAGATCGAAACACAGACTTATATGTGTAAGGTTGCTCATGCACAATCTTTTACAGTGTTTGAGAAACATTTATACAAGGCAGCGGCCTTACTACGGTGTTTTTTTTCCATCACCACTCACTTCTTTGCCAGCTCTCATGGTTATGGTCACTTCATGAAAAGCAGAAGTTTAAGAAAAGCTCATGTGTGAAGACGTTCTGTCCTGTTGTTCTGCAGTAGTGACATAGCTAGTGCAACACAGCAAGATCATGACCTAGCTGCTGCAGCACAACAAGCTAATTCCACTAATGGAATTCCGCCATCACTAATGCTCTACCATACACTATAAAGAGGATAATGCATGTCTACTATCTACAACATGCATCTGTGAGAACTGAGATGTTGCCACAGTGACCATTTAAACCTTGAGGGTAAAGTTCGAGAGATTGTGGTTGCCATGGCAACCTTGAGATGGTTACTCATTCTTGCTGTGGATAACAGACCATTTATTGTCTTTCCTAGTGTATGGGCCACTATGCACAACAAAAAATGAGTCTGTGTGCCTTAAAATATCACTTACTTTTCCAGTGCCACTCTCTTTCGGGATCAGTTCTCACCACCACGGCCATTTTAGGAAGAGTTGAAGTTTGTATAACGAGCATGAGCAAAGATGGTCGAAGTTGTTGTGCTGCAGGAGCTATGTATCTAGTGCAGTACAACAACCATAATGATGTAGCTACTGAAGCAGAATATTGTTTTAGGGATTGATTTTTACCTAGAACAATGGTCTACCGTACACTATAAGCAGCTAATACATTTGCTCATTCTGGGACATAGATCCTTAACATCTACTATCCTCCAGTGCTTTTCCTATGGACATTGGTCACCACTCACTCTGCTGTTCTGTCATCACAATCAGAAATGAGTCTGTTTTTCTGGCACCAGTACTAATGAACTAAAATGTAGCAGAGAACATTATAAAGGTTCAGTACAACTAATTGCATGCTATCCAGAAAACAAATATAATTTTAATTTGATCATCTATATCTTTCTCATTGCGAAACATGCACAACAATATAAAACTAAGGACTTAGAAAAGTACAGAAACCTGTGACCCAAAAGAGCTATTCACTTAGATTGCCACCTGTCACATTTCATGTTTTTGCTTGTTGGTCTTAGAAATTTATTAATTTATTTATTGAGTCTTGGATTACAACACCTTTGAGCAAAACAACTCATTTACAAAGGTTCCACATCAGTAGTACAAAAACAAAACAAGGTAAACAATAGATAAGTAAATAGCAGATATCAAGAATATACTTAAAAAAATTAATACTTCAAAAGCAATCAAAATAGTACTGAATGTTGCTCAATATAACAGTAGAGTGGGCTAGAAGAGAGGGAAGCCTGGGAGGCCTTGTCAAAATCTAGGAGAGAAAGTAATGGAGTGCAATGTGAGGGATGGGAGAAACAAGACGGAGAAGGAGATGAGTTGCACAGAAGGTGGAGAGGAAAGGAGCAGAGTTGCAAAGGAGGTAATGGGGATACAGAGAAGAGAGGATGGGGAGGTGGAAGGAGGGAAATGGGGTGAGTGCAGAGAGAAGGGAGAGTGCTGGTGAAGTGAAGGGGAGGAAGACAAATTAATAGTATAAGGAGAAGAGTTGGTGTTTAATCAGGAGAGGGGGCAGCCTGGCAGGCCTTGTCGAAAACCCAAGACAGAGAGAGTAATATGAGTGGGAGAGAGGTAAGAGAGAGAAACGTAGGTAGAAGCAGGGAAAGAAGTTGCAAAAGAGGTGGCATGCAGTAAGATAATGGGTGGAGGGTGGAAGAGGGAAGGTGAGAAGGAGCAAGGGAAGAAATCGAAGATGTGTTAGCAGAGAAGAAGCAGGGGTGAGGGGTGGAGGGGAAAAGGCTCGAGGGTAGGATCAAAATAAAGTGCCAAGAGTTGAAAGTGCCAAAAGGTATAAGTACAATGATAACATAAGCAGAAGGCTGCTAAGGGTGGCAGTCACATATACTGTTTGCTAATAGATGTTGTTGGAGTTTGTGTTTGAAAGGGCCAAGTTTTGACTCAGCAGAGATGTCCTTACCCAGGGAGTTGAGCCAGAGGGGGGCTCTGTAAGCAAAATACCTCTGACCTAAGGTGGTGCAGCATCTGGGAACAGTAAAGACCTGAGTTGCCAAGCTGTGAGTATGTTGGGTACTGTAACAAGGGCTAAGGAGCTGTTGGACCCCGGGGGTAACAAACCAAGATGTGCCTTCTTGGCAAGTAAGCAGGTTTGGTATTGGATCCGGCTGAATAATTGAAGCCACCCAGTCTGAGCATATAGGTCACATGTGTGTGAGAGGCGGACAGCCCCAGTAAGGAATCTGAATGCTTTGTTAAGAGCTTCCACTGGGCTCAGTGTTCCCTTTCAGACTAATCGACTGTACTGATATCATCTTTAAGGCTGCTTTGCATAGCCTGAAAGCTTCTTGCGGGCAATGTAGAGTAGGTTTCTAGAAAGAAAACAGGAAAATATGTAAGTAAATTGGGTCCTACTATTATGTGTGCCCCAGACTAACCCTATGTGATCAAGGATTTTTCTATAGAAATTACACATATGGGCTCATCTGGCATGACAAATTCAACATACCCCACTAATACAAAGCATCATGGGAAGTATATGAAAAGCACAATGCATATACTTTCCATGATGCTTTGAATGTGCTCTTCTGGGATGGCCAAAATGAATGAGACTGTGAGGCAGCCAGATTCCTTTCTCACCCTGGGTTGAGATAAAAGGACACCAATATACAGTTAGTACACTGCTGGGTGGTACATATAATGATGCCGATTTTTTAGACCTGGAGGATCAAATTCAAGAAATCATTGCTCAAGCACTGGGGTTGGAGGAGCAAGGCCAAACTAACAGAGAAAATAAAGACCTGAAACAAAACTGGCAGAAGCCACATGGGTGGCAGAAGACATGAGAGACCAACAGCCATGAACCAACACAGTTGAAAGACATGATAACAATATTAAATATTTTAGCAGTACCCTAACAGAAACCCAGATTGGTTTTCTTTTCAAGCTCTTATCATTTTTACCTGAACCCACTTTTGACACATTTTTCTTGAATGTAGATTTGAAGAGAACATATAGAAAACTCCACCCCAGCAAATACTTTGGAAAAGGAAAAGGATGCGCTACCTTGACATTACAGCACTACTGGAAGCGACATATCTACCAATACATGATCTGGACACAGGCTCATTAGTTGAAGAATGACAACCATTCATCTTGCCTAATGAGAAAGATCCTGAACTAGCTCTACATTGGTTCAAATAAATGAGTGTTTACAAGATCAAAATGAAATCGCCAAGGTTAGAAAATTTACAATGGAATGTTGCAACTTTAAGGCTTCCTCAAATTTGTATCCAAATAAAGAATCTTCCCCCATTATCATTACCATTGAAAAACTGGTTAATCAAGAGGTCCATCAAATATTCAAGTTGGAAAAAAAATGTTAAACAATGGAATGTGACCACTTCAGAACATCAGGCATTGAAGGATTTGCAGAATTCATTGCATCTTAATATCAAACCTTCAGATAAGGTGAATAAATGCATAGTTTTGGACAATATTTGTTACTTAGAGGAGGCCCAAATACAGTTGAATGACCAAAACCACCTTAACAAATAAAAAAAAGACCCAACCACATATTTTAAGATGATGTTAGCTAAATTATTATGTACACTATATCGTTGCATTCCAGTTACATAACAAACCAGGAATATTTAAACCTTAAGCATGACACCTCTACAGTTCTTACATTCTACATGTTACAGAAAGTCTTTAAGGACCCACAATACCCACCACATTTTCCTATCGTGTCCTCAATAGGGTCACTTAGTGAACAGCTATAATTTTTTGTAGACACTTTTCTACAAGACATTGTGATTACGATCTTTTGTATGTGATACTATGATAGTGATGGAGGCTCTAAATGGACTGATATGGGTTGGTTTTTACCCATAGCTCAGAGATCTTATTAGTTCACTTTATCCAAGCATCTGAAATCATTTGGGGATAAGTGCAGTATATTCAGTACTTCATGGATAAACTGAACAATGGTTCTATCCTCTCCACGAATGTCACAAAAACAGTATAGATGACCTTCGGCTCCAGACAAAAACTGGCCAGGGTGGATTCCACTCCCACCTTCAACACCCTCTCTGGCTCAACACTGGACGATGTAGCCACATTTAAGTACTTTGGTCTATGGCTAGACAAGAATCTTGACATCGGGGTACACATTGATGCCATTCACAATAAACTCCTCCCTAGACTTGGTGCTCTGTACAGGCACCATAGCTGCATCACACAGCAAGCCAGGAGAGAAATCATCTAAAAGAAGATTCTCCATGTCATTGATTTTGATGATGTAGTATACATCTCCACCAGGAAAATCACCCTATTCATACTGGACATGCTCTTCAACTCCTTCTGCTGCTACCTTCTCGGCTGCTCTCCACTTACTCATCACTGGGACTTTTTTTCCTCACTCTCCTTTTCCTCTCTCCATGCCAGGCACCTCTCTCACATCGTAAATTTAGTTTGGAAGTTCTGGCTTGGTTCATTGCTACCCTATGTGTCTCCCTCCTATCAACCCCCCTCCCATTCTGCTATACCCTCTGCACCTCCACCCACAGAACCCTCGCTCTCCTATCATGATGAACTCCATCTTGCCGCGCCACCTTCTCTTACATGTCCCTCAAAATCTGGAACTCTCTCCCACTAGAAATTCACTCTGCACAGTCCCGATACTCACTCTCTCTCCTCCTGCTCCATAAGCACTCTGTAGCTGCACCTAATACCCATCACTCCTAATTAATTTCCCACTACCTCCACCCTCCATCCTCTGTACTTCCCCTCTCCACCTGCTCTCCCCCCCATGCTTCACTATGATACCTCTAACTGGAGCCACCTGCACCCTATCACCCTACCTCCTGCCCTGCACTTCACCACCCTCCCACTCTTCCCTTCCCCCCTTCTCTCATCCTTTTCTACCTAGTTCTGTCCTCTTGCAGGGTTCTCAGCATCCTGAAGGGGAACAGATCCCGTGTTACCCCTCCTTTCTCTCTAAGCTTCCCACCTCACTTTACTCCTTTTCTGCCAGCTTCTGCCCCCTTGCTGGTTTGTAGCATCCTGAAAACCTACTTCCTGCCCCCCACCACCCCCCCCCACAAATACCTTCCCCCCTTTCTCTTCCCCTTTTCTACTGAGTCCTGTCCCCTTGCAGAGTTCTCTGCATCCTGAAAGGGTATTGATCCAGGTATGCCCCTCCTCTCTCCCACCTCCCTCCTCCTCCTCTCTACTCCTTTCTGCCAGGTCCTTCCCCACTGCAGAGGTTTCTCAGCATCCTGAAGGGGATAGTTCTGGCTATCCCCTCTCCCACCCACCCTTCCTCCCACCCCTCTGCCACTTGTGCTATCACTTCCTTTCCTCCAAACCCATTTGAGCACTTAGCAACTTCTCAGGTCTGTCTTTTCTGATCCGAATTTGCACTTAGTAGCCCTGTGCTCTGCCTGCTACTTCTTGCTCTCCATCAGGCCCATACCCAATGATACACCTATTTCAGTATACTACTATCTGTGCTATATCTGCATTTTGTTCTGTTACCCCCGTATGTCTCACCAAATGTCTATGACTTTATTTTGTATTATGCCACTTCCTTTTTACAATACGTCTGTTGTCTCGGACTGAATTTGTATTGTATTGTGTTAGTACTACACTTTATGTATTTGAATTGCACTGTATTTATTTAATTTTTGTTATGCTTTTGTGTGTTCCCTCCATTTTGTAACCCTCCTGCAGGATGCATCTGGAAACAAGCTGTTTAGAGCTCATGTTGTATTTCCTGGTGAAATATTTAAAAAAAATTAATAAAAAATCCTGCAACCTGAATTTGTGTTGCCAGCATTAGAGCACATCTTGAATACCAACTATATTACATTTCACAACTGGCCCACTGGCACAGTGGTAGTGCTACTGGTCATGATGATGGTGACCTAGGTTTGGAAGGACCCTGGGTCATTGGGGGCAGACAGGGGAGAAGAGGACTGAGCACTCCATAAGATGCTATCCTCTAGGGAAGGGGGCTGGCCGATCACAGGGCTATACTCTTATCTGGGTGACACCTGGTAGTGGTGCAGTGAGATGGTATAGTGGGAGGGGAAAGGACACCTGACAGTGATGTGCTCCACAACTATGCATGCGTGGGCTTGCATCACCACTCAGCCAGCATCCCTGGGACAAGAAAATCAGGAAAACCCCTGGGCTACCTGTATAGTACACAGGCCACACTCCATGTACAATACAGAGGACATGCACCCTGTGCTGTACATTGTAAGTGCACTTCCTGCCTTTCCATATGGCAGCTGGCCGAGGAGGTGAGAGGAGGGCTGAGCTTGCCACGGTATAGTCTCCCTTGGCACCTGCAGTTCATGTAAGTGGAGACTGGCAGGGTGGGTTGGTCAGTGTCTGCATTGCAGGGGAGAAGCTAGACACCAGGGAAGGTGTACATTGCTAAAAGGATGGGAACTGATGGGTGGGGGGGACAACTAGATGACAGGGAACCATTGGGCACCAAGGAGTTCATTCATAATAATGGAGCTGGTGATCGGAGGGCAAGGAAGACCACTGGACATGAGGGAATTCATTCATAATAATGGAGATGGTGATCAGAAGGTGATGGGAACACTAGGCACCAGGGATACATTTGGTTACACCTGGACAGTGATCAGAGGATGGTGGGGCACTAGGGCTGAGGTATACATTTAATTACACTGAGGATGGTGATCAGAGGACAGGAGGGACAACTATGAACCAGAGATTACATTTGATTACACAGGGGACAGTGATCATAGGGTAGGGGAACCACTAGGCACCAGGGATAATGTTAATCACACTGGGGATGGCACTCAGAGGGCAGGGGGACTACAGGACACCATGGACATTTTGTACTTTACCAGGAACAGCAATCAGTGGATAAGGGTGCAGCTAGACAGCAGGGAATGGGTGTGCTCCCCAATTACCAATGCGAGTGTTGGCTCTATTGGCTGTGGTGGCTGCTAGGGTTGCCTAGGGTTAGTTGGGGTTTTGAGTGGCGGGATTTGTTCTGTGCAAAGTGGCCTGAGCTAACCCCTTTGTGCAGCACAAATGCTCTGAATATCATGCTGTCCGATACTCTAGTCTCTGCCCATTGCATACACTATTTTCTTTTGCATACACTATCCTTGTTAGTGTGTACAAAAGCCCACTTTGAATATTGTGCACAGGCACAAACCCTGGCCAAATATGGCAGAATCACTTTACCCACCAGGCAAAGTTTTGAATGTCTGGCCCTTGTTGTTCAGAGGCCAATGGTATAACATAGCTGCTGAGAAGTATAGCTGCATATAAGTATTTTGGAGTTGTGCAATAACTGTTTTTTTTATAATTGAATTGAACTTATAATTATTATTAAAATTATATTGTCTGTTTGTGCTCTTCTGTATTGAAATGCTGTTATAATGTTTATGAATATGCTGCTATGAGGGCACCACTATAAATGAGAATTGTCTCAATGTTTGTCCTTTAATAAATAAAATTGAACTTGAAATTAGACAGTTGAGAACCTGCACCACAGTGTATATAGTCTATAGTCTGTGTTATGATTGTCCCACAATAAATGTGGGCCAGGCCATTAGGCCCATGAAGGAAAGAGTGCAAGAATAGGTGTTATCTATACTGAACAGCAAAAGTGAGACTCCAGTGGGCAATGACTGGTACAAAGTTATTTTTTTAACATACTGTGCTTTCTCCTCCTACTCCAACCAGCCCCCTTCAGCCCCTCCTGCCCTTCCCAGCCCCATCACCTGCCTTCCCTGGGACTTATTTCTTTTCCCTTGTGCCCCCGTGGATAACCTCCCATTGGAAGGGCTGCAGTCCAGGGACCATCCCTTACCCTGGAACAAAGTTGAAATGTTGGTTAGGGAAGGGATGGCACAGTCAATGGAGTGAGACCTGCAGCAGGATGGCTGGAGCTATCCTACATGGTCTGGAATTTTCTGTTTTCTCCCCATCCTCAAGCATCATGGGATGGTGTGTCAGACACATGGATGTCAGAGTGTTGATGCTTCCCTCCCTTTACTCTGGCTTAGCATCACTGTTACCTGTGGTCACCCATGTGGCAGTATTACCGAGGAGACCAGGATCCCTCTCTCCCTGGAGAATATGAGCATCAGTGGGATGCTCAACCATCCTCCTCCGGCCACCACTTCTGCAGTCCAGGCTCATTCCAGAACCTGGGTCACTTGTGTCACAAGCAGTAGAGATACCTCTGTGTTGGTGGGCCAGGCTGGCATAATGTTCACAACATAGATATCAAACTATGCACTTCATGAGGATTGATCATGTCTCAGTTCTTGTGAAAGAATGGGATCATTTGAAAAGTCTATAAAAGAGAGAAACAGACTGGTATACACTTTGGGTGCCCTGTGCCCTGCTCCCCTTAGAATTACATGATAGTTGGGACATGACAATGGTTCTGAGTTAACCAGAATCGGATTCCATTTCTTCCTTTCTCCTTGCATTTATTAGTCTCAAAGCACTTTAGATTATTTATCAAGTTTAAGGAATATTATTGTATTTATGTCTTTACTAACTCTTATCATCA
The DNA here is from genome assembly GCA_016271365.2 of Neoceratodus forsteri. NCBI lineage: Eukaryota > Metazoa > Chordata > Ceratodontiformes > Ceratodontidae > Neoceratodus > Neoceratodus forsteri. The sequence goes on along the minus strand of CM057459.1, from coordinate 539,170,489 downwards.
GCAATTTGGCACTTTGTTTCTTTATTAGTTCTTTATGATTTTCCTATAGGTATAAGAACTCTTCTGTGAATGCAAGCTGGCAGTGAAAAAGTAATATGTTTTTCTGCGTAATTAATGAAACAATTATTTAATCTAGAAACATTGTGCAGTTATTGAAAACTCAGTTAACATGTAACTATATTGAGGCATGAAATGTTAATTTCGGTTCCTTGCTCCAGTATTGTCCGTTTTTGTATAGTTATTGGAGATAATTTTTCATTAATTCACATTAACACAAATTTTAGATTTGGGGTACAGCTTACACTGCTTATGTGTAATTAATTGTTCCATTTGTTTGTATTTCTTTTATATTGGGCATTGATGGGTGCTATTTTGTTTAGTCACTATGTGTGGTGTGTATATCTTTAAATACTGCAACATATATAGAATCAGTATTGGGGTAGACTCTGCTCAATGAGCAAGAACAGCATGGTTTGAAGCACTGGGATATCTTCCAGCTTTCCCTCAACTACAGTACGGGTTAATTCAAGAGACTCTGCTTTAAACTGGATGCTTTTCTCTTAGCCCTGCTTTTGTTGGCAGACGTTCTCCTTTTTTCCCCAGTGGCTGGTGCAATACTGGGAGACACAGAGGTCCTTTTGTAGGCACTCACTGAAACTGCCATAAACAAATGTGTTTCTCTGCCTGCAGGAGAGGTATTCTTTCCTGTGACAGTGACACTGCTTCAGTTATGCAGATTGCTTGTTCAGATGTTAATGGCAGCACACAGGCTGTCTGACCATTTAAATGCCGGATTGCAACAGCATAGAGGTTGGCACATCACATGCCACCAGATGCATGGTGCTACTGCCAAAGTTTCCCTCTCTCCTCCTTTCACCAAACCTTGATGTCTGCTTGTTGCCCATGCATATAGGTACATGTACTTCTCCAATATGAGGAATGTTGTGTGTGGTGCTCTTTGGGGGTGCACTGGGCTTCCTGCACTTTTTCCCATCAAAACTCCCATACACAAACAGGTGTTGCTGTTGCAGGGGTGGATTCTCCCCTCTGAAAGCAGAGCAGCATAAACTAATGCAACACACTTATGAAGATGTTAGGGGTGCATATAGGCAGTACAGCCACTCACTGACTGGACTGTGATAGCCACAATGGTTGGCCCTTGGCATGTGCCTCTGACACAAGGTGTTATTATTAAAGTCACTCGTCTCACTCCTTACCTTAGTGACCATGTTATTATGTATAAGTACCATTTCATGCCATGTCAGGTGGTGCAAATGCACCACAATCCAGTAAACGGGTTTCTTATGTCCCTGAAACCTGGCAAATCCCCCTCAATGTCTCTGCTCCCTTTTTAGGTGAAGATATCTTCTGCTGATTGTTGTTATGTATATTCTATTGTGCAGATTTCAAAGATTATCATGTTTAGAAGAAAAGAAGAAGACTCAACATCTATATAGTGTTTTTCATACACATTGTATCTTAAAGCACATTGCAAGCAGTAAGAGAATGGTAACGAAGTTACTGTATGTGTAGTGGCAGCCATGTCACGCAGCAACACCCACACACAGCTTTGGACAATTGCATGAGCCAGTTTATGGGAAGGGGAATGCTGGCCAAGACACCAGGGAAAAATCCCCAACTCTTGTGAAAAGTGCCTTGGATTCTTCTACGACAACCTGAACAGCACCAGAGAGGGGCAAAAGGGATCTTGGTTTAACATCTAATCCAAAGGACAGCACATTCCGATAGTACTGCACTCAAGTGCTAGCATTTATGATATAAGCCAGATCCCGGCGTGGTATGAGAACTTACAGCCTTGTGGCCTAGAGGCAGATGTGCTACCAGTTGAGTCAAACTGACATCTTTAGTTTAGGTGTGTGTGAGTCAACTTTAGTAAGGTTTGAGTAGTGACATGTGAAACAGAATGAAGTACCAGTTTTGTAGTCAGTTTACCCCTTGGCACATACAGAGTTGCATTACCATGATGCTTTGCAGTGCTGACTATGGAGTCACAGGTGTTGACTGCAGCTAGGGGCTGTTTTTACTATTGCCTGATTTTACCCCTTTATTGAAGCTAGAAATAATCATCCAGCCCTGCGTTGTCACATGTAGTGTAGCATATTCAGCTGGGGCACGCCCTTTCCGCTGGTTCAGATAATACACTTTGTCTTCTCACTCTGCAGTTGAGGATTTTGATTGTGTGTGTTTATAGAAACACACAAATTGGAAAGTACAGTGTATTGGCCTTCTTTTATAACTGATATGTTGCAAGTACTTTTCTTCTTTTTGATCAGCATGTATATTTCCTCCCCTCTTTCCACTGACTACAACTATAACAATGTATAAAATGTATCTATGAATCAGCTGCAGAGAAGTCCGAGTAGAGACATTTCAAACAGAATGTTGTACCAGTAAACACATTTTGTCAGTTTATTGCTCCATCACATGTATACACAGATTTTCATACCCAGAATCCCTTGTGCTGGAATTGAGGTTTTTGCTTGTTTATGTCTTTACGGAAGCTACACAGATAGGAAAGTATCAGCTTTCTGTTCTCATCTACACTTCTTCTCTCAGATCAGTATTTACATTACATCATCCATTTCTACACAAGATGACAATAACAAGATTAAGGTCTTCCAGGAAGCTAGTACAATGGTTGATGACCATTTGGATGGGATTTAGATTAAAATGATGACTCTGGACTTCTAGGTGTTGGCTGTACTTGGGGGGCTGTTATTACCACCTTCCAGATCTGACCACTTTCTTGAAGCTGTAAATCATGGTGCAGCACTTTGTTGTTACAAGTAGTGTAGCATATTCAGCTAGAGCAGACACCCCAATTTGTGCAGAATGATGCTTTTTTATTTATTTATGTATTTATTTAGTTTTTGTTGACTGGGTAAGTGCACTAGACAAATCCTGTCTATTTTCAGGCACGACCCAGGGGAGGGGGATATAGATGAATGCCAACTGATGTTGAACCAGATTAAGCTGTTGGTGGCATTTTTAGTGAATGAGGAAAATTTGGCCAGGACACCGAGGTGAGTCTGTTGAATGTGGGAATGACAGAAACCACCAGTATTGCAAAGTATTTGCCCTATTTTATCTTTATGTATTCTAAGTATTTTGTTTTCTGATCAGCATGTAAATTAGTGTAGTATAGTCTGCGTACTGACATGTCAAACACAATGTAGTACCAGTTTAAACATTGTGTGGGTATAACCCCCCCACACACACACACACACAAGTCATGGATTTGGATACCCATTATGCTTTGTGATAGGTTTGAGGTTTTTGATTGTATTTGTGCTTATAGAAACCACACAAATTGAGAAGTATATGTTTTCTGTTTAGAGGTACTTATACAAAAGTTCACTGATATTGTGGTGTAATGCAGTGTTTGCAGTAGCAAACTGTGGTATTTTTGCTGCAGGAAATACATGATATTCCAATGCTAGTGCAATCCTGCACTGCATTTGTGGTGGCAAATACCACAAGTTATATTACAATACTGGTGAACATCTGTATAGCTACCACGGTATATACCTCCTACATACTGCATGTGTTCTTCCTCTTTCTGATAAGCATTTAAATTCCACATGCTATGACAAGAAGACTAGCAGACTAAGACCTCTTTAGCAGCTAAAACAGCAGAGTCTGTCCAAGGGATTCCACTTAAAATGCTGTCTTTGGAGTCCCAGCAGTTGGATATAGTTAAGAGCTGTTTTGCTGGTGCCAGATTCCCCCTTTTCTTGAAGCTTGAAATAGTGATGCAGCCCTATGTTGATAAACGTAGTGTAGCATATTCAGTCTAATCATACACATCCAGCTGGTGCAGCATGCAGTAGTTTATTTCCTCACTCTGGAACTTTGCATTAGGGGTGGGTGGGTGTCTGTTTACAGAAACCACACAAATTGGAAAGTATTTGCCATTTTGTATGATTCGAGAAGTTTACCTCACTATGGCAATAAACACATTTCAAATGTACTGTATTTTTAGGCTGGCTGCAGTGAAGGCTGATGAGTGACATATGAAACAGAGTGTAGTGCTGGTACAAACATTTTGTAGTCCGTTCATCCCCCCAACACACACACACACACACACACACACACACACACACACACACACACACACATGCACACACACATAGATTTGCATATCCATGATGCTTTGTCTGGGTTTAAAGATTTTTATTGAATGTGTGTTTACAAAACTGGAAGGTAGCTGTATTCTGTTATCATTTATAGTAAGTAAGTCATTTTATTTTTATGGCACTCCATCCTAGAGGCTCTGGGTGCTGTACAATCAAGGCAAAGGATAGATTTAAACAGTAATATAAAAACACAAATAATAAATTATAGCAATTTAAAACCAGCTGAAATATTTGCATAAGAATTTCAGAAGTTTAAGTATTAGCAAGCTGGATATGCCTTCCTGAAAAGATATGCCTTTAGGCCCCACTTAAAGGCCTTCACTTATGGGGCTTCCCTCAAGGGTCTTGTCTGCAAGTTCCACAATACTGGGCCCACCACCTCAAATGCATGATCTCCAGAGGATTTGAGGTGGGCCCTATGAACCACTAGGAGGTCTTTGGTGCAGGAGCAGAGCGAGCACACAGGATGGGCTGGAGTCAGGAGGTCACTTAGGTAACCAGGGCCTGATCCACGTAGGGCCTTATAGGTGAGTAAGTCCATCTTGAAGATGATTCTCCACCTAACTGGCAGCCAGTGCAGGTCACGCAGAACTGGGGTCACATGACAGGACCTCAGAAGGCCCATCACTAACCTGGCTACCAAGTTCTGCACCAGCTGCAGGTGCCAGATAACCCCTCAAGTGACCCCAAGATACAGAGCATAGCAGTAGTTGTGCCAGGATGTCACAAAAGTGTGTACTAGTGAGGGCAAGTCATCAGGTGGAATCAAAGCTTTAATCCAGGCCACATTCCTTACATGGTAAAAAACACACTTTACAGCAGATGACACCTGTGCCTTGAGTGTCAATCCATCATCAAGGATGGCGCCCAGATTCTTCACCTTTGTGGACACTGTCAAAGGAGTGGATCCAAGGAATATTCTTGTTCCCCTCCCAACCATGTCCATATCCTGTCGATAACCAGGCTCAATCACCAGCACTTCCATCTTGTCTGGACTGATTCTTAACCAGCTAGAGACCATCAAGCCCAGGATCTTGGACAGGCATTTATTTATCACCTCCAGAGCACCATCTATCTTGGATGCAAATGACTTGTACAGCTGTGTGTCATCTGCATAGCAGTGAAAACCCAAGTTGTGCCATCTAAAGTTCTTATCCAGGAAAGCATACACACTGTGAACAAGGCTGGTGATAAGATTAAACCCTGGAGAACTCCACAGAGCAGGGGCAGGATGAGAAAATTCTTGTCACCATCCTCTGCATCCTGCCTGTAAGAAAGGACTCAAACCAGTTGATGACAGTATCTGTGAGTCTACAAAGTTCCCTTCGGTGACCCAACAGAACCACATAGTCCATAGTGTAGAACTCTGAAGAGAGATTGAGGAGAACAAAAATTGACTGCTCTCCTCTATCCCTCACACTGAGGAGATCATTTTGCACTCTAATGCTATTTCAGTATATGCCTTGACCGAAAACCTGACTGGAGAAGCTCATAGATGTCATAGGCTGTGAGGTGTACCTCGAGCTATAAAGCCACCACTTTCTCAATAACCATCCCTAAAAATGGGAGGTTAGAGACAAGTCTATAATTTGCCAAGATGTCAAGGCTGAGAGATGGTTTCTTTGGGGGGGGGGTCTCAGCCACTTATGCTCCTACATTTTTGCTCATCTTCTTTCTGTTCAACATATAAATAAAAAAAATGCTGGGTGAGCATAGCTATAAATTGAATGCATGAAATGGGATACTCTTAACCATCAAGTTACAAAGTTTACATATGCATAAATAGTCCTGGTCCCATGCTGTTCTTGTTCAAGTTGCAGATGTTTGCACTTTGGGCTGTTTCTTACATGATGGCCCATGTTCAATGGCATTTCAAACTCATGTGCTGGATAGCCACTTCTTTCAGAACACATCTCTTCAATGATGCATTGCTTACACATTTACTGTATGATTGCCTTCAGCTACTATACACTGATTTCCTTCAATTATTTGAAAAATGCATGGAATTAATCAGATGGGCCATTGTGTGAGGCAAATTATCCAATCAAGAACAGCTGAAGTAATTTCCATAAATCACACCAAGAAGTTGCCACATCTAAAAAATTCATGTGGAGCCCAGATTAAAGCAAAGGAGTAAATACACCCCATTCTGCAGCTAAAGACCATTGCAAGAGTTCTGTTCTAAACAGAAATGTAGCAAATCCTAAATTACAAAGACTAACCACATGATTTTCAAAGTCCTTCTAGGATTTTGCATTATGATTCTGACACAGTCACATAATTTGCATTTAAAAGTGAGACCACCTAAAACACTTCTGAGCATGTATTTCTTTTTTTTTTTTTTTTTGCTTATATTAAACCGGTAAGTACACTAGGCATAAATATTCTTATTTTCAGGCATGACCTGGAAGTGTACAATACAATGAAAACAGTATCAACATGATCATGGAAAAGAATGGTAATATCACAAAAAATTGACAAATACAGCAAAAAGCAGAGCACAATAAGCATAGCACAGCTGTAGTCTAAGCATGACTACCTTAGATACACTAGAGACACTAGATAACAAATATGGTGGCAATTTCAGTTAGAAGAGAAGAGGATAATAGCAGTACATTAAGTGCATGGTCAATACAATTTCACTTCACAAATGATAGCAGTAGTACAAGATGATTAGGCACAAAAGCATGCACTAGAAAGGAGAATGAAATTCTGTAAGGATGCTATAGAAGTGCAGGTGATTGGCAGGTGATTGGGAACACACCTTGCACTAGAAGGCAGGGAGTTACAATATTATGGAGCACAAGGGAGTTACAGTATTTTGAAGCATAACAGACAAAGGCAAACTGACCTTTTTTTTGTGACATATGTACATTGTTAAGTAGAAGAGATCCTGTGGATCTCAGTTGATAAGTTGGCGTGGGATACTGCAAGTGATAAGTTTGCACACCGTGGCAATTCTGGTCGAAGCAATTTGTCAGCAAAACAGCTTAGGTGAAAAGAGTATCTTCTAGCTGAGGATAGCCAGCCCAGGCCAGCATAGAGCAAGCTGTGGTGGTTAATCCAGGGGTTGGCCATGACAAAGAGATAAGTAAATTTGTATGTTAGATCCCACTTTTCAAGATTTGTTTTATCTGTGCTGAATGAAAAAAACATGAAGCACCCTTACTGTCATGGGGAACAAAGAGGCTACTGGCACAAGGGTACACTAATGCTAAAGAAATGTGCACTCTCTGGAAATAATGTAGTTATTGATCTCAAAGCACAATTATATAAAATGCTTTGGTAGTAAACGTTGAATGCCAAGACAGTGTTAGACAATCAAGCCTGGTACCTGGAAATACACAACTGCTTCAACCTCCTGCAGGTCTTTATTGAGGGGCAAGGTAGGCTAGCTGTAACAAGTAAGAGCTGGCAGCAGCATCCCTTGTGCAATAGTCATCCATGTTTCTGGAGAGAGGCTATGTCTAAACCCTATAAGCTATGCCAAGTTCAGAGTTGGCAGACTTATAGACTGATGCAATTTGAAGGGAGAAATCCAGAGAGGGGGTTCAGTGTGACCCTAAGAATTTGAAACTGCTGACTCTTTTTAGTAGTGATCCATCAATACAGTGCAAGAAGATACTTGGCAAGCCTGGCCAAATATTAGGCCAGGAAACAAATAACCTATACTTTGCCTTTCTAAACTTTAAAAGTAGTTTGTTTGTCAGTCAACCATGACTAGATGTGGAAAAGGTCATTTGCGAGGTTCAATTGTATCACTGATATTTCAGCAGCACAGTGATATAGGACCAGATAATTGGCATACGTCAATGTGTTACAGTAGATAGCCACATAAGGGAAATAGTTCATATACAACTAACTAATATGAATTGTGGTTTGACAAAGATTGCATCCCAAAAATGATGCATGTGTCACACATCTGATCCATGTATCATTTCATCATGAAGTGAGGAAAATGTAAATGTGTCCAAATGTTTGCAATAGCTTTCAAAAGTTCAAAACATTTCCATATGATACATGCATGCTACATCAGAAATCGATATATGCACCTGGGTCACGTTTTCTTAAAGCTCTGATCTTTTGTTTGTTGGTCCAACTGTCCTCTTGGGCCTAAGTGCAGTTACAGAGAACTGTACCTAGTCCCAGGAGAACAGTGGGACTGGCAAACGTCTGATCCAAGTTTATGATAGATCTAACATACACTGCAGGCTATTGAGACTCCTACTGTTGCAGTCCAGCTCTGACATCAGCTGCAGGGGATTCTGATATGTATGGTTACAGCAAATGTCATCTTGGGAGGCAGCATGATGTGCCAGATACAGTGTCTTATACTGCAGTAAACAGTAAGTTAAAAAATTTTTTTTTTGCACACAGAGTGCAATTTTGGACCAGTACTTGGATGCGTGGCTCGGTGATGACCGTTCCCTTTAAAATCTTGCAAACAGGTTCATCATTTTCTTTTCCTGCCATCCAGGAAGCTAAGCTTTAAATGGACACTATCAAACCTTTTTGCGTCATATTATTTCTAGTTAAAAACCCGCAGTTTGTGATTGCTTACCTTCTCTAAAATTCATTGATGTTGCCAGTTGTTTTATTTGCTTCCATTCTTAATACAACTGAAATGCATGGTATGGTGTAATTATACCTAACCTGTTTTGATTTAAATCCTCGATCAACTCTTATTCCATACAGCCTAAACATAAGCTACACCTCAAACAGTGTAGCTTTTCAGGATCCAATAGTCTGCTTGCCTCCCACTGCATAATGGGTGGCTAGACTGTGTGAGGTGTTCTCAAGTCCAGGAAAGATGCACTGGAAGTTGATCAAGGAATGTAAACAAGCATGCTTTTCTGTGGTAACCCCAGTATGATTGGCAGTCTGTTTTTAATTTTTAAAAAGGAAAAAAAGAAATCAGAATCATACAACCAGCTACATCAACAATCTTTACAGAATGTAAGCAATCATACATGCTTTTTAAACTAGGGACAATATGAGGCCTAAGAGGGTTCACAGTGTCCCTTTAAAACAGATAAAACATTAAAAAGGTTAGGGAAACCTTACCACTTCACTGAGTTACATGCTGTACAAAGAATGTTACTGTCCTGGAGGAACTGATACAACCAGAGTTAAAAGGTGTCAGCACTACTTTCTTATAATATATGATAGAGCATTGTGTATAGAGATCCATACCCCTGAAAAAGTCATTCTGCCACTGTAGTGACATAGCTACTACAGGCAGAATGACTACAGCAGAATGATTTTTCATTCTGCTGTAGTACTTATGTCACAATACAAGTGTCCAAAGAAGCTCTGTTCATAGGACAGTTTGCCATTGAAGCATTGCACTCGAGAGCTGGCTGGCGGGCGAATATATGACGGTTGGTGGCTGATGGCAGAAACCAACTGCTTTCTCACAACAAAAGTAAGCAATTGTGATGTTTTTGGACCATACACTATACAGAATAATATATGAGAGCCCAAATACACATCTCTGTTCTGAAGGTGATGTTGCAAGTTTGCCATAGCAAATGGGAGTAATAACCTGTAGGAGCTGTGAATCAGTCTGCTACCATTTAAACTGCCAAACAGTGCTGTTTTCCATGAAAAAAATCCTTTCATTTCAGTGCTCTGCTTCATTTGCATAACCCTGAGCTTTTTTCTCAGTGCTGCAACCTCCAACAGTGACATCATACAAGGGAAACAAAGTTTATAAAGGTACACTGCCAGTTTTTAGCTGCCTCCTTACTTTGTTTGCAAGTAGCTGTATCTAGCATTATAACATCTAAAAAAAGTCTAATGATTTGATTGGCTGAAAGCAGCTCACAGCCATGTAATCATTGACCCATTATTACACTCCTGAACTACATACAGTTATTCAAAGCCCAATAACAGAAACATAGAAAAGTATCATCTCACTCCACATTCGGACAGGAGCTGTCACATCAGACCTGTCACTGCACAGGCAGTAAAAGTAAAACATCTACACAGAATGGAAATGAGCTTTGTGGCCTACTTGCATCACAAAACTATTTTCCAGAAGCTTTCTACCGATTGTACTGTTGGAAACACATCGAACTAGAAGACAGCACTCTGACTAGGGAGATAGAAAAATCAGCTATTTACTGTACCCACAATGCCTCACTATGTAAATTAGTATTCCGACTATTATATTTCTGTGCTCACTACAGAGATAGGCGACTACATCTCTCACTAAAACAGTCTTGTAGCTAGATATGGCATGTACAATGCCTTGTTTTGAAAATAAACATACAAAAGCTTATATTTTTGACCACCCAATAGAAATACAAGACTGCACATCACAGTAAGTAGCTTGGAAATCAGCTTTATTGTATCCACAATGTCTTGCTATGGACATTTACGTATTAGTGCTCATCACTACCAACATACGAGACTGTACTTTTAGGTAAGACACATTTAAGTTAATGTCATAAGTTACCAGAATTCCTTGCTGCCGATGTAAAACATTGACAGCTTACTTGTATGACATCATTGTGAGGGTGTGGTCAACACAGAAACTGGAAGGCAGCCAGAAACAAACCACTGATAAAACATAACAATAAAATGACTATGACAGATTTTTTTACAAAACAAATTGCAGCTTCAACATCTGACGCATGGCTGGCAATCTTATACTATGTGAAAAAAGCATTTGGTGAACCTTCAACTATCACTTTAAACCTCGCTGTCTAGGTCCTCATCATCATGGTGGCCATGCTTGGCTGACCATTAAGAAACTAGAGTGAGAGCAGCATTTTATTGTGTTTTACTTTAATATTAGTCAGTGTTCCTAAAAGAAATTTAGTAACTTAGTGATAGTAGTGGTTGTATTATTTGTGCCATTTGCATCACTTGTTTGTCTTTTTGCTACTACCAGGTTCATGAACTGAACCCAGTGTATTGAGCTGACTGAAATCAGCGAAGTTACAAGCATAAGCATAAGTCATTTGCTTATAGTTTTCTTTCTGCCCGATTATCCGCCCATTTGCCTACTGCACAGAACTACCATTGTTTTCCGAACTGTTACCTGCTTACTTGATGGAACCAGGGAACAGTCCTGTTGACAGAGTTCTTTTGCACTGTAATCCAGATGTTGAAGCCTGAATTGGAGAACTGAAGGTAGAAGGCTGAAGATCAGTTACAGAGACCATGTTGCAAGCTGTTTTGTTAAGGAGGTGCTGGGATCTCTTCCGGTTTTGGCCTTGACCCATTTGCAGGCCTGGGAAATAGCCCTGAGGGCAGCTGTGACAGCATTGCTTTGTTCTGCTGCACGGAGGCTGGTGGATGGCTGTGACAATGGCTGGGTCCTGAGATAGGGCTGGGTTTCTTGGGGGATCTTCCCTGTTTAGGAGGTTAAAGGTTCCTGCGGGAAATACTGCTGGTCATTGGTTTGGTGGTCCTGCGGGTTGAGCGGGTGAGTTACATCGGTGCCCGTGGCTCTGGTTGGGGTTGCCAGGGACTCAATTTTACCCATTGGGCTCTGTGGGGAAGAGAAGGATCAGGCCTGAATGTTCCGGCAGAATACTCTACAGGAGTTGAACTCACTGTGGACTGTCTATTTCAGGATTTTATGAATCTCAGACTGAGTGCCTCAGCAATCCAAAAGAATTTTGGAGACAGGTTAACTCCCTTCTAAAGGGGAATACCTCCGAGATCCCCAGCTTCCTTGATGCCCAGGGTTCCATTCTTAGTTACCTTCCCTCCATAGCAATTGGCTTTAATGAGTCCTTCACAGATCTTCATAAATATACATTTATTTTTGACAGCCCTCCCCCCCTTTCAGGCCCTCAGCAATCAGCTGACTCCATGGCTCATCCTGCCTTCCACCTAAAACTAACCACCCTTGATAAAGTCTGTTGTCTGCTCAAGAATTTGAAGGCTGACAGCTCCACTGGGCATGACACACTGGAAGCAAAATTCCTTAAGATAGGAGGCCTTGCCCATCCAGCTTGGGTTCATTTAACAGATCATTCCTTACTTGTACCATCCCAGAGAAATGGAAGGTGGTGGTAGTTGTCCCTGTCCACAAGGGAGGTCCCAACTCCATAGTGGAAAACTTCCATCCAATCTCTATTTTATGCTGACTAGCCAAGCTACAAGAATGAATATTCAATGATCACCTGCAGGACTATGTAGACCACACCAGCTGCTTGCAACCTCCCAGCATGGGTTTAGGAAAAATTACAGTACCGTGACAGCCCTGGTCAAAGTCACATCTGACATGTTCTATGCCATGGACATTGGCCATGCCACAGGTGCCATATTCATCAACCTAACCAAGGCCTTTGATTTAGTCAGCCATGACTTGCTGCTATGCCAGCTGAACATACGTGGCCTTGATTTCTCTGCCCTAGCTTGGATTCAAACTACCTCTATGGCTACACTCAGCATGTGAAATGGGTGGGATCCCAATCAGCTCCAAGGTCCATAACCCATGTGTTCCCTGGGCTCCATACTGGGTCCTCTACTTCTTCATAGATCAACAATCTCCCTAATAATTGTGGTAGATCCACAGTCCACCTCTATGCAGATAATGCTATTCTCTACTGCTCTCCTCTGTCATAGGCTGGCTCAACACAAAGCTGGAATACAACTTTAACACACTAGAGGACTGGTTCATTCAAAACAAGTGGTGCTTAACAGTAAAAAACTAAGTGCATGTTGTTCTCTAGATCACCTGCATGCACCCTCCCCAGTCTGTCTGTGCTCTCGTGTATTGGGACTGCCCTTGAATTTGTTGAGTTGTTTAAATACCTGGGGTTCACCTTGGATCCCTCACTTACACTGGATGCACACATAACAGCTTTCACCAAAATTCTTAACCCAAAAATCGAGCTCCTTTACCACACTCGTCCCTTCCTTACTTCAACTGCCTGTCACAAGATTGCAGATAAAACCCTTCTGCCTCTCCTCTTGTACGATACCCCATTACTTCTGTTGACCTCTGCAACCATATCATCTCATCTCTCACAGGTCTACCACAGAGTTGGTAGGTTTGGTCTGGGAACTGATGCTCGCCATCATCATTGTGTTGTCCTATCTGCCCTGGGATGGTTGCCCTATGAGGCCAAACTGTGCTATGCCACCCTGAGCATTGTTCACAAGCTAGTACATTGATTCATGCCTCCTTGCCTAGTTGATATTATTTAATGTCAACTCTCTCAGCTTGCTCTCAGATCTGCCTCCCTACCCCTTCTCGTAGTGCCAAACCTCTTTCTCTCTGTGGCCCAGAGATCATTCACCTTTTCTGCTGTGCCCTCCTGGAACTTGTTACCCTCCTCAGTCCTGGCTTGCTTATTGCTCACTCAGTTTCAATGCTTGCTGTAGGCTCATCTAGCTGCCCCACCTTGCTCCTGCTATCGATGATTTCCAGGCTTTCTACCTCTCCACTGTCTGTGTGCTTAGCATCACTGGATTTCTCAGTTAGGTACAATGTTATCTGTGCAATCTTAATTATGTACAGTGTTATCTGTAAATAGGGACTGATGATTATGTTACTGTCTGCCATAGTGTGCTCTATGGTATTGTTATCTATACTAGTGGTTCTTAACTATAGTAATTATGTTCTCTGTACATTTTTTTATGTTAGTTGTGAATGTTTGTATGATGTAATTGTGTTGTATTATGTCATGTTCCTGTTACTATATTAATTGGTCTTGTTATTGCAATTATCATACTTGTATGGTTTCCTGTGTCAACTATTTCATTATCAATGTCCTGCACTCACCGGGTCACCACTGAAAAAGGGACTGTCTTGTCTCAGTGGGCCTACCTAGTAACCAAAGATCAATAAATAAATAAAATTAATCTGGTAAATCCTCTTTGACATCTGCAAGTAACTGTAGTTGGCATCTGGGACAAAATCAAGAAAGTAATAAATCAGTTTAACTTTAATGTGGGGCAGTGCTAAAGTCTGTTTTCAGAACTTTGTGGTGTGAGAGTCCCTAAAAAACTGGATACTAACATCCATTAGCCCTAGAAGGTGGGAGCTTCTAGGTCTGGCTGCCAAGACCTTGTTTTATTTATGAGTAACTGAATTTCTGAATGTTTGTGGATTGAGAGTCCTAAAAGACTGGATATAGACATTCACTAACACAAGGAGATGGGAGCTCCAAAGACTATTTTTTTAAAGACCATCTTTGGAGTGGGTTCTATCAAAATATATTTCATTCAATTTCAAATTTGACTGTGCTGAATTATACTTGATTTCACAGTTCTCTTTTGGCAAAGGCAGACTTTTTTTTTGTTATAGTCTATACTTAGCAGTGGGGAGGAAGGATTTTTGGTGGGGATTGTTATTTTACTGAAGTGATTGTGCTGTGTGGGTGATTTCTGAGTATGGAAGTGTGCATGTGGATTAGATTTTGTGGGGTGTATGTGGGTGTACGATTGTGTAGTAAGCAACTACTGTCAATTTAGTAATTTTGGGGGGGATGTGCTGGCTGAGGACATCAGTGGTTAGGCACTACTTTCCCACCAGTCTCAGAGATCTTCATCCTTTTGACTGTCCCCCTTTAACACCAGAAGTGTATAGATGCTGCAGCGCACTTGGGATAGCCAGAAGGGGGGGGGCGGGGATCGACTGGGCCTGGTGGTGCTGTGGAATGGGGGTGGATGGATTGGGGTGGTGAGGACAAGAAGACGCCATGGGGTGAAATGAGTCCAGGAGAGTAGTCCTCCTTGTCTGGTTCCTATACCCAAGGGCTCCACATCTAGTGGACAAGCTGCTGGATCTACCTCATCTACCAATCCTTTTCAATCAGTGTTGTGCAATGACAGATCTATAAATAACAAGACAGCAATAATTGCTGATCTTGTTGAAACAACTGATCTGGCTTGCATCACCGGGACCTGGCTGGATGAGAATGCTGGCCCAGTAATCGAATCAGCGGTTCCAGCCTGGTACTCAGTGATACACCACTCGAGAAAGGATCATAAGAGTGGGGGAGTTGCTGTCTATTTTAAATTGTGCCTGAATCTTGTAGCCATCCCAATGGGAGAGATCAGGTCCTTTTTTTCCAATTAAAATTTTATTGAATATCACAATAATAATAATAACTGAAATGGCAATAGATTGAAACAATTCATCATGAAAACCAGTGAACACTAAAATTCTAAACAAATAACATCTGTATTCATTCGTAAATAAAGACTTTCAACACCATATAGTACTGGTAAGATTAACACACATAAGTAAGGTAAACATAATGATGAAATTAATACCTGTCTAGGAAATTAATTAAGCACAAAATTCTAAAAAGGGACCCCATATATTCTCAAACACTTCCTTTTTACCCTGAATGATATAACTTATTCATTTATTGTTGGCCACTCCACTAAGGGTCTCTATCCACTGTGGAATAGAAGGAACCTTAGCTCCTTCCAGCATTGAAGGATCTGTCTTTTAAAATCTATGGCTATTGCCCAAATCCATAGTTTCTTCTCCTTTGGAATGTCAGGAATGTTAGAAAAGTCCCCAAAGATGTATGAAGAGGGGAGAGGAACACTATTCTTAAGATGGATTGACAAATGATATGTATTTTTTCCATCTCCCATGATCTCTTTGCAAGACCACAAAGATGTGCTAACCCTTCATCAGAACTTCCAACAACAATCACTTGAAATTATACCCAAGCTATAAAGATTCCGTGGGGAATAGTAAAAATAATGTAATATTTTAAATTGGATCAGTCTTCCCTGGGTTTCTCTGGAGACTTTAATGGCATTATCCCAGAGTTTGTCCCTTGAACCTCTAGAAATACATATGCCAAAGTCTTTTTGCCATTTATCCCTGGCATGATCTATTAGACTTTCATCCGGCTCATGTAAAAACTTTTAAATAAGGCTGAAACCTTTTGGAAGGTTAGCAATTTTAAAGAATGTTGACCATGCATTGGAAGGAAAGATAATCAGGCAATCGTCTAAAACAGCATTGGACAAAATGTTCCTTAACTGTAAATAAAGACAAAAATCACATCTATTAAGTTTGTATTTTAGACGCAGTTCCTCAAATGACATAAGACAGTTTCCTACATCTAGTACATCTGCAATACTCTTTATACCATTTTGTTTCCATCCAATATCAGAGAGACCATTGTTATCTCGATTAAGCATGGGATTATCCCAGATAGGCATACATTTCAGAGGCACATATTCAGATTTTTTGAGTTGATTGAATTTTCTATAGATCATGACAGAAATCTGGAGGGTAGGGTGATTTGATATCCAAGAAGAGGCATGCACAAAGAATAAATCTGTTAAATTCTGAAGGGCTACAAGTTCTTTTTCTATTTTTAACCATAGAAGTATGGTGGAGCTATCTTGAGTAAGAAACCAGTTGGCAACCTGTTTTAATCTGTATGCCCCAAAATAACCATGCCACCATTGAAGGGCCAAACCACCTGGCTTGATTGGGGCTTGTAATTTGGTTTTGGGTAGTCTGGGAAGCTTCCCTTCCTATATGAAAGCTGAGATAATTCTCTCAATTTTGATAAACCAAGGTCCTGGGATATAAGCAGTACAATTGTTCATGAATTAAAATAATTTAGGAGCTAAGACCATTTTTATAGAATGTATCTACCCCCATAGTGAATGATATAAATTGGACCAGCTATCCAGGTCAGGCTTGAAGTCATTTAGAATTTTAGTTAGATTATGATTCAAGATTTTCTCAGTAGACACAAATATTTTGAGTCCCAAAATAAGTTAATCCCTCTCTCAGCCATGTAATGTCAGGAAATTCTTTTTGCCTCCTAACTTCAAATTCTGAATGACCAAGCATCAGATAATCTGTTTTGGACCAGTTTACATTGAGGCCTGATATTTCACCAAATTCATGTAGTAAAAGGGCTAACATTTTGTAAGGAAAATACTGGTTGGGAAAGGGTCAAAAGAATATTGTCAGCAAAAGCTAGTACTTTATTATTATATTTATGAGTTAGAACACCGTGGATCCTGTTTGATTGTAACATTCTTCTAATTAAAGGTTCTATGGCTAACACAAAAGTAAGTGGGAAAGTGAACAACCTTGCCTGGAGCCTCTATTTTTCTTAACGGGACAACCTAAGCCCATTTGTTATTACACTGGCCCTAGGACTGGCAAAAGAGTCTGAACCCATCTCAGCATACCAGGGCCAAAGTAGTTAGTGGACAATACTTTGTACAAATACTCTCATTCTAAAGAGTCGAATGCTTTCCTTATGTCTAGGGAAATAGCTGCTGCAGGCATATTTTATTCTTTACAGAGTTGGTAGCCCAAATAATGGAGAATAGTCTGCGAAAGTTATCAGCTGCTTGCCTACCCTTAAGAAATTCTACCTGATTTTGCCCATGAGTTTATTCAGGAGATTAGAAATTCTAATACGTAGAGTTTCTGTAAGAATTTTGTAATCAAAATTCAATAACGAAATATGCCTGTAGTTATCACATTCCAAAGGATCCTTATCCTTTTTTTCGTAATAAACATATATAAGCTTCATTCATAGACTCTGGTAAGGACCTTCATCAAAAGAATTTTGAAAAGCTGTCAAAAGATGTGGAGAGATGGTATTTTTTAAAGATTTATACAATTCACCAATTAGGCCATCTGGATCTGTGGATTTCCCTTTAGGTATTTTGGCAATAACTCCAGAGATTTCTTTCAAGGAGACAGGTCTGTCGAGATGTTCTTTATCCAAGGCTGAGATGCAAAGTAATTTAGATCTACATAGAAAGTCCTCAATAATGTCTGACCTAGAGGGACCCCTAGATTTATATAAATCTTCATAAAATATCTTAAAACATTTATTTCTTTTACATTATATGTCACTTCCCTACCCTTAGATCTTATTCCTTAATGATGTTTGAGTCTGCATCTTACAAAGTCGTTGCAATAACAATTTGCTTGCTTTCCCCTGATTCCTAGTAATTTTGGTTAATTCTAAAGAGGGAGTATTCAGTTTTTTCTGACTGTAACTTGTTGATTTCATATTTGAGATTGAGTGCCTTAAAAGAAGTTATTTTTGTTTGGGGGACTGTTTCTTTTAGTTGTGTTAGTATAACACCTAAGCTCTCTTCCTTGAGCTTCACATCCTTCTGTCTATTTATTTCACCCAGATGCATAACTAATTATACCTCCCTTATATATGCTTTATATGCGACCCATACAACTCTTGTTGATACTTCCATTTGTCATTTAAATTAAATTATAAATTGTCTCCTCTTGCTGCCATTTCAAAATTTGTATCCTGCAAGAGTGAGGAGTTAAACATCCAGCTTGCAGATTTAACAGAGTTTCATGAACGTAGTTCATTCATAGTTAATTTGACTTGTGTTGTTACACCATCTAAGATTCATAAATAAATCATCAATCCTGTTAAAAGTACCATGCCTTGCTGAGAGGAAAGAGTAGTTTCTACCACTGGGGCATAGCAGCTTCCATGTATCTAGCAGTCCCAGTTCATCTAATGATTTAAGCAGACTTTTTTGAGCTGAGAATAGGGTGGTGGGAAGCTAAGAGTGTGACCTGTCTAAGGAGGGGTAGAAACATAGAAACATAGAAGTTGATGGCAGATAAGGACCGCAAGGCCCATCCAGTCTGCCCATTTGTTTTTCTACCTTATAAATGTGCCATCAGCCTTTGCTCTGTCAGTGGCCTATCTATTCATAGTCATTTGTATTGCTCCCTTATGCCTATCCCATGCCTGTTTGTTTGAACCCTCACTGTATTCATAGCCACCACTTCTTGTGGTAAGCCATTCCATGCATCCACCACCCTTTCTGTGAAAAAGAATTTCCTCACATTCCCCCTTAATTGGCCCTCCTCTAATTTCATGCTGTGTCCTCTTGTCCTGCTATTTTTCTTATATTTAAACATGTTAGACTCTTTCACCTTGTTAATGTCCTTAAGGTGCTTGAATGCCTCAATCATATCACCTCTCTCCCTCCTTTGCTCAAGGGTATACATATTGAGCTCTGTTAATCTGTCCTCATATGTCTTCTGATGCAGTCCCTGCACCATTTTGGTTGCCCTTCTCTGGACTGCCTCAATTTGGTTAATGTCCTTGTGAAGGTGTGGCCTCCAATACTGCCGAGTACTCAGATGGGGCCCTAACCAGTGTCTTGTAAAGAGGTTATTACCTCCTCTTACGACTTGATACACCCTACCAATATTATTCCCTAACAATCCCTAGCCTTACCTACTGCTTTAGAGGTCTGCTTGGATGATTTCAGGTCATCAGTGATGATGATACCCAAGTCTCTTTCTTCCTTTGTGACTGCTAGCAACTCCCCTCCATAACTACATTAAAAAAAACCCTAAAAGAATTTCATAAGGCCCCAAATTAGTGAGTGCATAAGCTAGTCTATGAAAGAAATCTTTTTGTTGTGTGTTAGGGGTGTAAACATTGTAATGTTCCACGTCTCTACCATACAGGTCCTGAAGGAGAATTTGAAATCTGCCCTCTGGTCAGTAATATGGGAGTGTTTGATAAAGTTTATTCCTTTTCTAATTAATATTGCCACACCTATTTTTTTTTTGAGGAGAAACAGTAGTGTTCAACAGAAACATCCCAGCCGCAAGATAGCTTTTCTGCCTGAACAGGGGTCAAGTGAGTTTCCTGCAACATGGCTATATACCTTTTGTGCCTATTTAAATGTTTCAACACCCTCTACCTTTTGACAGGGACACCAAACCTTGTACATTCCCTGAACTTATGTTAACATTACTCATTGTTATAAGCAAATATTGGAGTCAGAACAGTAAAGACAGGTCAAATAACAATCTTACCAGTAAAACACTTAGAATAACAAAATTAAGCTATAAGACTACAATAGCTGAATTCAGGCTAGTACTAACTAAGAAATATTAGAACAGTATTTACAAAAAACTTATCTAAAATACCAGAAAAACATAACAATATTTAGTACCAGGTAGTTGTAACTAAAGTGCACCCCCCTTTCACCCTTCAACTAAATCCAACTCAATAGAACTCTTTTTTAATCCATACTAACAGACACTACAAGTGGTTTGTGTGGTTATTCACTGAGGAAGCCCTCAAAGCGACACACACAAACAAACTATGGCTTGCTGTGAAAACCCACACCATATGACTGATAACAGCAAAGTAGTTAGGAAAATAATATATTCAAACTGGACTTAATAATGAGATAGCACTTTACCTTATGTCCTAACTACCTTTGTAAAAAATTGTAGTTTAATTAACCACTTATAAACTGTTTGTTGGTGTCAACAAAAAACAGCATAAGTTTTATGAATCTCTGAGAGTTATGAGAAACAGAGGTCAAATTAACCAATGAGATTTCTCATAAGATAAACCAGTCCTGAACAGACCAGCTTATTCCAGGCTAAAGTATTCAAAAGCCTATGATATGTATTCCTACACCATACTCCACTTACTCAACCCTGACAGGATACCAATGTACCCAGTCCATTCCATATGAGCGTAGTTAGACAGAACATAATTCATTTCACCGAGGATCACCTGCAAGAAGACAGTCAGATTG
This sequence comes from Neoceratodus forsteri, assembly GCA_016271365.2. Lineage (NCBI taxonomy): Eukaryota > Metazoa > Chordata > Ceratodontiformes > Ceratodontidae > Neoceratodus > Neoceratodus forsteri. Next base: position 539,149,808 of record CM057459.1, on the reverse strand, counting down.
AACATAAAGCAGTAAACATCCAACATAGATCAGGCAAGCTCAGCCCACCATCCAGTGAGGATTAGCCCATTAAGATGCCAGCTATTCGATTATGAGATTATCAAAGCAGTAACCCTGATCAAACAAACCCCAACTGACTGAAGCAAAATTGTGCCACGCTGATCAGTAAGCACATGCAGTGCCAAAAGAAGTCTTTTTTTTTAACTCCTCCTATAACGTTCCAGTGTCTGCCTCTCCTTCGGGCCCTCCAAGCCTTCTCCACTCCTCAGTCATCCTCTTCCTGAGCCCTGCCAACCCACCACACATCACAGCCAACCCTCTGAGGCATCCCAGAGTAACCCATCTCCAGGTGGGTCCTCCTCCTCTGAGGGGGAAGGCACCAGGTAAGGGGGAAACCCCAGCACTCTATTATCTTTACTTGACTTGGGGGTGCTGCTGTGGAGGGGCAGGCTTCCCAGAGGTTCTGGGTATGTGGAGAATGCAGAAGCCATCATCTGGCTGCCACCAAAGTTGTTTTCCACTTTTATTTGGTTGTCCCTTCTGTGCCGCTGCATAGTAGTGCACCTGGTCTCCACTGGGGGCTGCTACAAGAGTGGAGCTGCTGACCCAACCCACCACAGGAGAGGAGAGCAGTCCTCCGGATGCTCGAGCCTCTCCTTCCTCAGCCAGCCCCCAACAACCTGAGTCTGTTCCCGAACCCAGTTCGCTGGCGTGGTTTGAGGTGTGGCATCCAGCACCTCAGCCCTCTGTGCCAGCAGGCCAGTTGCCAAAAGAAGTCTACTAAGTCAGGGTAGTATATCTGTCCAACGCATGGTTAATAGGAGCATATTAGGAGCTGGACATAAAGTTGGCATAGGGAATACAACCATGGTTAGCAATAAAATATAGTAATAGTAATATTGTGAATAGAACATTAGTATCCTTTTGCTGCCCTAGAACACCAAGACCCAGCATTCATACTGAAATAACATCACCCCCCCCCCCGGATAAGGCAAAGTGCTGAACTAATTAAATTAGGATCACATATACATTCAATGTAAGTAAACCTTAAAATTTTAGATGTTTTCTGTGCCTACCTTGCCTTTGGAGTTAATCTTGGTTAAAACTTAGCCCATAAGACTTGGAGGAACATACCCTTGAATCACAACCATGCGCATACCCAAACAGGAAGCACTGTTTGATCTTTAACTCTGTGTGAACACCTCTTCCCCTCCTATGGTTTGTAAAAAGACAGAACTTCAAAGGCTAATACATAGTGAAGAAAAATGTAGCACATCATAACATTTGTAATACTAAATAAAGAAAAGTAAGCTCCATATATTAATAATTGATAATTAACATTTGGGTATAGTCATGTGATTTGTTGTAACCAGTCCCGAGACATGATCTTTACTCTAAGACTCACCTATTAGAAGCAACTGACTGACCAATGCTCCATTATGTCTTTTCAAGTTACCAGAGCTTCAATTTCAGATGCAGAGAATCCAGGCAATGAAGGTTCCTCAAACATGTCAGCGAATGGACTGCATGTACCCCTCAGGGCATCAGGTAATCCATGGGAAACTGCAAAAGAGTGGTCTAGCAAGGGAGATCTAGTGTGAGGATGGAGCCATTCTTTGTTGGGAATCTGTTTAGGTGCTATAGAGGCTAGTATACCATTCTTGTTCTTATAAAATGATTGTGATTTCTATGTGATATTAGAAGGCCAAGGACCAGATTTGAGCAAGGAGGCCTTAGTGTTGGGATGCCTCACATTATGTTTTAAGATTGGAATGTCGGTTTGCTTGGAGATTGCACTGTGCAAAACCTCGGGAGGTAGCAAGGCTCGCAGGCTATGTCTAGGAGTAACAGCACAAGCTTGGCATTCTGGAGTTGGAATCTTAGAATTCTGAATTTTTTCAGCAGCAGTTGGGGCCTGTTTGAAGCTTGTAACTCCTTGGGGTTTCCTGCTAAGAATGTGTACCACATCACTCCAGTGTCTAGAAATAAAACCCCATGCCTTCTGAGGAGTTCTAAAATTGTGAGAACCCCCTACTTTAGATAACACCAACACAGCAGGATATTTGATATAGTAGGGCATGTTTAAGCATTATAAAACATACCTAATACCTCCATAAGCCTTCCAATTTTCAACAATCTCTGAGGATTAAGCTTGGAAAATGTATACCCTCTCTTTCCCCCAGTATAGAGTCTTCCTTTGCCTTGCAATAGATAAGATTTCCTCTTTATTGTTGAACCTCAGAAAACAATCTTTGATGGGTCTTGGCTTTTGTCCTTGTTTGGGGACAGCTCTCAGAGACCAGTGAACCCTTTCTATTTCCAGGGGCCAGTTCCAGTTGAAGTTTAGTAATGAGAGAAACAATTCTTGTAAAAATATAATCATGTCATTACCTTCTATCCTTTCTGGGACCTCAACCAACTGCAAGTTATTTCTTCTAGACCTGTTCTCTAGGTCATCTACTTTGGCACCCAAAGAATTTATTTTAAAGCATTTTTTTCTGCAATGTCCTCCACATCACTTAAAGATTCTTCCAGTAGGGATAGTCTTTCTTCAAGTGTATTTAGCCTTTCCTCCATAACAGCTGTTTTATTACTTTCTTCCCATGCCTGTTGTTTAAGAGAAACAATGTCCAGATGCATTGATTGCAATTTTTCCTTAACGCAGTCCATATCACTAGGACCATTAGCCAATACTTTTTGTTTTTGTTTTGCAGAGGTATGTTTTGTACGAGCTTGGCCTCCCTGTCCAGTGACAGATCTAGACGGAGAACCCCCGGATTGACCTGCTGATCTTGCTGCTTTGAACCTCCCATTAGATGGCATGATAGGGCACAGGTAAGTGCTGAAACACCGCAGGATGTAAAATTACAGGAAAACATTCAACTGACTTAAAAAATGAGCAAACTGTAATCAAAGTGAATGATTATCGATTAACTGGTAAATGAAACTGAAAAAAATTACTTTAAACTGTTTGAACAAGATTGTATTTCAGAAGGTGGGAGAATTCTCTCTCTCAAGCAGCCATCTCCTTCTAGCACTAGCATGCAACCCAGAGACCAGGGTCTTTGAATGTATCCTGGTTGCAAGTGTAGGTTGCAGGATCATTCTCATCTACTGTCCACCCGGTGATGGAAGGGAATTCCTGCAGGAGGTCATGGCCTTTATCATGGACCAGTTGCTGGAATTCTCAAGATGAATTATCATGGGGGATTTCAGTGCCTGGGTCAATAATGAACTCTTGAAATTTGGACAAAACATCCTCCAACTTAAGAGTCTGTTGGGCCTATACAAGGGGTTACCTCTGCAACTCATATTCATGGCCATTCCTTAGATCTCCTCTTATGACTTAGGATGGAGATCTCTGACCTGAGGTGGAACCGGTCAGTTGGTCAGAACCATCATACTATAAGGTTCAGATTTGTGGCCCTCCCAAATAGACCTGCCCCTACGAGGTGGTCCAGTGCCACCCTTTAAGGGTTTGACCCCAGATGGTATTATGGAGGTACTGGACCTATCAGGTATGACAAATGTATGCAAGGAGCCTGGGAACTGGTACTAGTATATAATAAGGCAGTGACTTGGGCCCTCTACTCCATAGCTCCTGTCCATGTTTACCCACTCTCCCTTCACCAGAAGTCCCGGTGGTTTGATGGGACTTTGAAGGAGATGAGTGAGGGATTGAAGGCTGGAGCTGTGTTGAGAAATCAACCTGGCAGATGACAAATTAGATTGATGGCTCATTATAAAGACTATCAATAAGCAATCTCCTGTAAGAAGGCAGAGTTCATGTTAAATGAGATCACTGCAGCAAAAGAATCGACCAGCTCAGCTCTTCAGTAGTGCTGTGCAAAATTGAAATATTTTGCCTGGTGAAATATTTCACATAAATTACATTAAATTTTTCATCTGTTTTCTTGATTTTTGCGTAATGGCAAATTTCATAACATGTCTTGGAAATTTTTCACCAATGCAAGCGAAATTTCACTAGGTTCCATGATTACGCATACATGCCAAAATTTTGTGTAAATGCATTGGTCTGGCAATTTCACCCACTGATGCTCAAATTTAGCCTTCTGGCATAATTTCACTGGCGTAACTTTTGATTTCACTGGTGAAATTTTGGTCAAAAGGTGAAATTTGCTATGGATTGTGGATAAATACGTAAACATCATATGTAGCTTGTTTTCAGCTCAGTCTGCTGCATGCTGAGCTGGAGGCAGCCTGTTGTGAAACATCAGAGCCAATAAAGCCTTTGAAACATAGCTAAAACTTGCTTTTGAGAGCTAATTGCTGCAAATATAAAGTTTTTCCTAGTGCTACTGTGCTGCTAGGGAACATTTTCTAATTTTGTGGATTTTTGTATACTACTTAGTTTAAATTAGGTTTTAGTTTTATCTCTGTCTTTGAAAGTGTTGTGTGGGGTTAGGGTAGTAGTGTAAAGCAGTGCTGGCTATTTCTAGCAAAGCAGATTGGTATACTTGTGGATTGTACAGATTGGCACAATTGTGAGTTATTTATGTACTGTTATTTCTCAACAATTTTGTTATATCTTACCGTTTATTTTTCTCTGAAAAGGTTCTCCTTTCTGTTTGAGAGAGTTCCTGCTGTTGTTAGCTGTGTTATATATATGCCATTCTTTGACTTTTAGTTTGTGAATTAATTATGAATTCTAAAGTTTTAAGCACACAGAGCTGATCCTTTGTTTTATTTGTTTTGTGGTTAGTTCTGTTTGCTGGAGTGTTAACTTGTGTAACTAAAACTGAAAATCAACAGTTCTATAATTTTTTGTGTCTTTACTTAAGTACTTCTACTTGATCACTTGAACTTGTCCATTTACAGTCACACTGTATTGTTGAATTGTTCCCCTGTATGTTATTGCTGGAGCTTGACTCTGCACACTGTGCGGTGTTCCTGTTTTAGTTAACTTACCTTACCCTTTCTCTGTTATAGTATTGTTTGAGTAACATCTGACATGCACATTATAAAACAGTATATATTAAAATAGTCATTTTCAAGAGATTTCTTGGTGATCCTTCTCATCCAGACCACTACCATATTGTGTGGTACTTGTCTTTGTTGCAATTTTATGGTTGTCTCTGCCCTTGTATAAAACAAAATTGTGGTACTAAGTAATAACACATTACAGTACTTTATTTGTCCAGAGACACAGGTGATCTGTATTTAAAGTCAGCCACTTGTGCCCTTTTTCCTTGTGTATGTTTCTTTAATTCCTATCCTGTTTGGGGGGGGAAGTTACTTTTTTTTTTTACTAGAATAGGCTGCCTACCATATACGGTATTAGTTGTACTCTAAGTGCTGGTACCTGTCCTGATTGTGTTTGGACTTGTGAGAAAGCCAGTACTGTAGGTGTGTGATGTCAACATTCATGTGTGAGGTGTTAGTCATACAGTTAGTGGCAATACGTCCTTTCTTCAAATACTCCCAGAGAAAGGCAAAGCTTTGAAGCAGCAGTCAGTAAAAATGCTTGCTAAAAAGTGACCAAGTACGGAGGGGGCATGGCAGGGGGGCATCAGAGCTAAGAAGTCTACTGAAAAAAGTGCAGTTTCAGTTCCAGTTCCCTTAACAGTGAAAGACACACATAAGTCTGCATCTGTGTCTTCTGATGTGGGACCTGGTGGTGCAGTAGGAACCAGCAAAGGTTGGTAGCCGAACTGGGTCAGGCATACGTGTGTCTCACTTTTTAAAAGCTCAAACTGTTGCAGCCATGCTAGTGGGGATGCTGACAGTGAGAAGAAGGAGGCACTGACACTAGCACAAGAACAGTGGTCCAGGACCCAGAGGAGGGTGATAATAAGTCGGTCAATGTTCCTGCAGGAGTTGGTGATGACAGTGTTCAACAAGACTCTTATAATCCTGGAGATAAGGATAGTCAGCCCACTGAGATGGTTGTAAAAAAAGAAGAAGGTGCCGTCCTCCAAGAAGACAGTGATGGGGGAGGAGGAGGAGAAAGACAAGGACATCATTGCTATTGGTGGTGATGATGATGACTGTGATGATCCCACATGGGAGCCTGAGTTAAAAAAGGTCAAGGGTGATGTAAGCCATTTATATGTATAGCCCATGGGTCAGTCTGTCACCAAGCTTATAAGCAAACCTCAGAAGCAGTCAAGTAACCCCCAAATGTAGTTTTACTGAGTGACGAGAGCAGTCAAAAAACACCCACTGCCACACCTGTTTCTGAACTATCTCAGTTCAAAAGCATCTGAAGTCAGGGTCAAAAGTCCCTAGTTTGGGACTTTATGTGCTTGATCCTGCTAATGAGACCATAGCAATATGCCAACTTTGTCAAGCCCGTGTTAGTCGAGGGAAAAAGGGAAGTCACATAGGTACCGGTGGCCAACACTCCATCCTAAAAAACAAGCACCCACTGAGATGGCAGCAACACCAGAAGGATGCCAGAGCTGTTGATAGCAACTTACATGTAGTAGAGCATGAGAAGGAAGAGGGAGGGCAGAGTGGGTCAGTGGTGGAGAAGGAGGGTGAGCAATCCTTTGATCTCTTGAGACGTGGGCATAGCAGTGGCAATGCGAGTCCCAGTCCCATGAGTCTGAAAAGTACACCACCACACCAACAAGTAATCAAAATAACTGGTTTCATGCAGTCTACACAGCCTCAAGAGACAAGTGTTACCCTTAAAAGAAATCATTGCTGCCATAAGTACAGCATTCTGGTTGGACAGCCACAAAGACACAGCCCACTCTGAAGACCATCCTTGAGCGGCAGACAAAATATCCCCCCAATCATACTGCTGCATGAGAAGTAAATGCTGCCATTGCTGAAATGCTGGCCATTGATCTGTTGCCATTCTCATTCATAGAGAATGCTGGTTTCTGCAGATTGATGGCCCATGCCTGTCCCAAATGGCAAGTTCCATCGCAAACCTATTTTACTAAGCATGCCATGCCAGAGCTGAACAGTTGAGTTGCTGATTACATTAGACATGCATTGAAGCATAATGAATCACACTATATCCATCTCAGCATGGATATGTGGACCAGTGGAGAAAAAGCAGCAAGTTTGTCATATTTGCATAACAGCACACTGGGCACAGCTGCCTGGGGAGGTACTTGATTTTGGGACTGGCAAAACATGCATGAAACAAAATTGTGATGGTAGCAGCACACTTGGCCCAGATATTCAAAGGTTGGCCATGCGCCAATAGGGTTCGTAAGCGCAAGGTCAATCCATTCTGCGATATTCAGCAGAAGGCAGTTGAACCCAAATCATGCTAAGCAACAGCGCAATGATAATGAATATATGAGCAACTGAAGGGGAGGAACCATGCATAAATGGTGCAGTGCGATATTCAACAACATGCACCATGCGCGCAATAGGGGCAAAGCGGAAGTTACGCCTAAGTGGAAATGAGCCAAAATAAAAAGGAGCAAGGGAGAGGTGCAAGAACGCTACAGGGAAGGCACATGAGGCTGAACTCTAGCCAGAGAAACTGGGCAGCTGGGACACACAGGGCAGGCCAGGGAAAGGGCACCTGGAACCCACAGGCTCAGGGGAAGGTGTGGGGAGCCACAGTACAGAAGGGGGAAGTACTTGCCACACAGCAGTGAGGCCAGCACAGTCAGGTGTTCTGGTGTAGGGGAAGTAGCAGTCAGGACAGTGGGGGGAACACAGAAACAGCTGCCAGGGAGGTGAACACAAGCCAGGGACATGGCCAGTGCCACCTTCCAGATGGAGGCAGTAATGGGGGGGTGAGAAGGCGGGCAGCAGGGGGGCCCGGCCATGGAAGGTCCCATCGGCAGTATGCCCCCAACAGGCAGTACTGAGCCCGCACCAGCTTCGAGCTGTATAGTGATACGGAGATCGTGGGCTGGTACTGCCTGAATCGGGCAATTCTGAGGCGGCTCTGTGAGCTGCGCAGTGATGTGATGCAGGAACCCACATGACGGAGCCATGCTTTGTCAGTGGAGACCAAAGTTACAGCTTGCATGTGCTTGCTCAACATGGGTACCTTCCAGAGACCAACTGGGGACACCACAGGCATAACACAGTCGGCCCTGTCAAGCCACCTCACCCAATTCCTCAGGCGCACTGTTGCCACATGCTGCAGAGTACATCCATTTCCCCAGCACACCGGGAGTGCAGCAAACATACAGGAGTTCCACTGGGTAGCACATATGCCTGGTGCTGAGGGCAATAGACTGCACCCTGTGGCCATCCGCGACACCACCAGGCCCTGAGAGGCCACATATATAAATCGCAAGGGCTATGCTAGCATCAACTGCCAGGTGGTGTGCGATGCCAGGGGGCGCATAATCAATGTCTGTGCCATGCACCTTGGGGGAGCACACGATGCCTTCATCTGGCACCAGTTGGCACTGTGCCACAGATTTGAGAGTGGGGATATCCCCACTGGCCACCTAGTGTGTGAGTATGCAAACCACACAGACAATCATAGGGCCTGGGGGGGCATGGTCAGAGGTGACATGGATAGTGGCCTACATGGCCCAGGGCAGGGCGATGCTGATCACCAAACTAACCTCCACCCTCTACACACAGGTGACAGTGGATACCCACTCCATCCCTGGCTGCTCACACCCTACCAGTGGCCCATGACCTCATCGCAGCAACGCTACAATGAGGCACACGCCACCACATGTAATGTCATTGAGTGGGTGTTCAGGATGCTGAAGGCACATTTCCATTGCCTGGACACCTCCAGCAGTGCCCTACAGTACAGCCCCTCAAAGGCCTGTGGGCTATTCCTAGCCTGTTGCATCCTGCACAACATGGCCAACGAATGTGGGATAGCAGTACAGGTCAAAGAGGGGGACAGCGATGGGGATGATGAGGATGCCAGTGACAATGGTGATGGGCAGCCCCCCCTTTGGGCGACGGGCCCCCGACTGTTCCGGCTGACACAGCTGCACCTGGACACCATCATGGAGGAGCACTTCAGCCAACCCAGGTAAGTCATGGGGCCATGTGCAATCACCAGTGGCAAAGGCACAACCCACAAACACGCATGGACACACACCAGGGGTGCATGCCGACAAGGGAAGTGGCCAGGCATGGAACCACACACACCACCAGGAATGGGTGAGATCTAACATGGCACGTGGACAGACAGACAGACACACACACACACACACAAACACACAATGCACCAGACATGCACAAATGGTAGGAGGCACACCGATCCAGAACGCCACCCCTAGCACACACAGTCCACAGACCACCACGCCCACTTCCTGTCATTGTGCATGTGTCAGATGCTGAGCACCATTGCACATTGGTACAGTGCAATGCAGGCATCATCATGAACATGCAACTGCAGACAGCAGCCGGGAGGTGTGCAGATGGACTGTGTGTCTCATGCAGGGCCGGGTATCACCGCGCATTGCCTGCTGAATGACACAATGCAAACAGGGCAGCATCAGACAGTAGCCATGTTGGGAGACAGGTCAGTCACGTGCCACAGTGCCCTGGCCACCACGGATGTGTGGCGGCCCCACCGAAACCGCCAGCACTGACAGGCTGACCACTGGCCTCATGGGTGCTACTGATGGTCCCCAGAGGTTCCACTGCATGCCCACGACTGCTACAGAGCGAGGTCTGCAGCACACCGAACATGCCCTCGCGCAGGCGTGCTCAGCATGCCCACAGCTGAACCGGTGTCAGCAAGGATGAGTTGTCGCGATGATGCCGGGAGCAGGGGTGGACAGTGCACCGCATGGTGTCTGCGATGCATTGGCAAATAACTGTGTGCCCAATGTGGCCATGACAGCAGTGAATGCCTGTGTCTGCCTGTCAATGGCATCAGTACATCCTCCCATAACCGGTCCATCCCTGCCAGGATCAGAGAGGGTGTCTCTGCTGCGGCGGCTCCTCTGCCCACTCCAGAGCCGCCGCGAGTGCATCCACCGATGTGTCATAAGCCGCATCTTCTGGTTGACTGATGCTTGCAGTATGTGGGTGTGCTCATCCAAAAGGTCATCTGCCTGCTCGGCATCCTGTCCCTCAGGGTGTGCGTGGCCCTGATGCTCAGCACCCCTTGAGGGTGGGTGCTGCACACCAGGACCAGATCTGGGCATGTCCACAGGCGATGCACTGATGCTGCCCCCGACACTGTACCCCCAAGCACATTGGCCGACTGCTGATGGTGCCCCTCTTGCTGCTGCTCCCCAGGGCTCACTGGTGCTGCTGCAGTGGCTGCAACAGTCCCACTGTTCTGTACACACACCAGTGCTGCCCCACTGGTGCTGACAGGCACAGGCTGGGACTGTGATGACCACGAGGCCTCCACAGCGGCACCACCCACAGCCATGGCCACGATGGCCCACCTGCTCTGTGGCCATCCTGTGGCACACATGTGTCACTACCCATGACGTTAGCAACATCATCATCGGTGACAGACCGGCACCAACTCAGTTGCAGCATGCCGACATCCGTGGATGCGGCATGCTGGGATCACAAGCAGGGCCTCCTCTGCACCTGTTCCAACAACATCAGTCTGGACAGCCAGGCGGTCCCACTGTTGCACTGAGCCGTGTATTCCTGTGGAGGTGGAGGGGCCCTCCGCCATCTCCATCTGACTCACCTCAGTGGAGGCCCACCATGCAGATGCTCAGGATCTGTAAGGAAAACAAAGTCACGTTACTGCATGCCTGACCTACCCTGCCCCCCAATAGACCAGACCATGACCTACCATGCAGTGACGGGCTACCACCCGTCTGGAAGCCACCACCAGAACACCCTCAATGGCACAATGCTGCATGCTGCAAGCAACCTCTCCTCCTGTGGGGTCAGGCATAGCACCTCCGGCTGTCCCCACCTGTTGCTGAATCGTGCTGCCCTGATGGCAGCCACCTTCTCCTTAATTCTCCTCCTGTCTGTGACCATCTTCTTTTGCACTCCTGTACGGGCGCTGGTGGCTGCCATGCAGGTTCACAGCACGTGCCACCTCCTCCCATGCAGCAGCACGGTCCTGTGGTGTTCTCTGGTGTCCGTGAGGCGGCCTCCTGGTTCAGGTAGGCCTCAAGCAGGGCATCTGTCTCGGTCTTGGTGAAATTGGCTGCCTCCTCCTCCCACAACTCTGTTCCTCTTCTCCCACAACTTCGCTCGGTCATGATTCAGCCTGTGAGAATGAAAGTTGTTACCTGTCGACTCTGCAGTCCCATGCATGTCCAAAATCCACAGTCCACCTCCCAAACAGCATGCAACTCACCAATAGACTGCAGTACTGACTATGGCCAATGCAGCCCAATGTCGCACTTACATAGCGCAACCAATGCAAAATGAGGTGAGGCACAACTTTAAGTGGATGCAAATTGCAGTGCTGCGCCATTGAATGGCTGACTAGCTGATCTGCATATGACGCTGAATATGGCGCTTTTGCGCTTTGCGCAATTGTGTTGAACGTGTTGGAGCCAGGGTACAGTTCTGTGACATGTGCAGTACCACAACTAACTGCGCATGCCGGGTTGATGATGCAGGCGCCTGCCGCACTGCTGATATGCTGTGCTGCGGGAGGCAATGCAGGGCACGGCCACCATTGTGCCAAGTGGCGCTCACAGCGATGTTCACCTATATGGTGCTGTGGCACTTTCTGGATCACCATGATGGGCACAGTGGGGCAACAGCGCAGTAGACCACTACTGGAGTAGTACACAGGCACCCAATCATGCTACATGCATTGGGTTCCAGCCGGCGCTATGCCTGTCCGTGCGCCCAGAGACCCTTGAAGCACTCCTCACTGCCTTTGCCCCTAGGCGCATGCATCAGGCATGGGTGCACCACTATTGTGCTGTTGTAGTGACAGTGCAAAAGAGGAATAGCAGCGCTGTAACGCACGCAGCATCTGCACATGGTGGAACCATGCTGCAGAATGCCATTTGAACCTACTGAGACAAAGAGATGGCGGGAGGAGAGCTGCCCAGTGGAGCCAGATTGAAATGGCAAACCTGGTTGCCATTGAAGACCCACACGTGCCCACTGTTTGAGGAGGCACCCCTGGACAGATCTGAGGAGCCAGGTAGTGGGAGAGAAGTGCTGGACACCCTGGAGGAGGCCACAGGAATAGAAACAGACTTTGATGGCAGATAAGGACCACTTGGCCCACCAGTCTGCCCATTTCCCTACCTATTGATAAGCTGCAGATTCTAGTTAACCAACAGCCTACTTCCTGCAACCCCCCACTATAATTGCCTTATGTCTGTCCCATGCATGTTTGAATTACTCCACTGTTTTAGACCCCACAACCTCTCCAGGAAGGCGGTTCCATGAGTCCACCTCTCTCTCCATGAAAAAGAATTTCCTCACATTACCCCTGAGCCGTCCCCCCTCTAACTTTAAATTGTGCCCCCTTGTTCTTACACATCTCTTTTTCTGGAAGATGCTACCCTCCTGGACTTTGTTGATTCACTTAAAAGTTCTATCATGTCCCCCCTGTCCCGCCTTTCATCAAGGGTATACATATTAAGCTCTCTCAGTCTTTCTTCATATGGTTTCTGATGTCGAACCTACACCATTTTAGTTGCCCTCCTCTGGACTGCTTCCATCCTGTCTATGTCCTTGCATAGATGAGGTCTCCAAAACTGCATGCAGTACTCCAGATGGGGGTCTCACCAACTCGTCTGTAGAGAGGATAACCACTTCCTTTTGACGCATGATGCCTGACTATGCATCCCAGTATCCCCCAAGCTCTCCTTACTGACTTCACATTGCTTACCCACCTTTGGGTCATCTGATATGACTACACCCAGATCCTTTCCATTATTGTTGTCATGAGTACCTCCCCTGCTATTGTACTCTTCTCACCGGATTTTTATTTCCCAGGTGCATTACTTTCACTTTTACATTGAATCTAAGTTGCCATATGTCTGTCAATTCCTCCAACACCAAGTCCTTCTCATCCTTCCTACCCCACCTTGTGGATCAACTCTATTATAGATCCTTGTGTCATCTGCAAAGAGGCATATATCCAGACCCTCTGCAATGTCACCTATAAAGACGTTAAAAGAGGACTGGACCCAGTACTGAGCCCTAAGGTACTCCACTAGTAACCCCTTTCTTCAGAATGTGTTCCATTCCTAGTACCTTCTGTGTCTGTTGTGCAGCCAGTTTACTACCCAGGCTACCTGGGACCCACCCCAGGCTTGGCTTTATGATTATTAATCTTTTATGTGGACTGTGTCAAATGCCTTGCTAAAGTCTAGGTAGGCCATACCCACAGCCCCTCCCTGGTCTATTACTTTGGTCACCCAATCAAAGAAATCGATTAGATTCGTCCAACATGACCTTCCACTGTGAATCCATGCTGCTTTGGGTCCTGTGCCCCACTGGCCTCTAGGTACTCAACAATTCTTTCTTTCAGTGATTCCATCATTTCCCCACCACAAAAGGCAAACTAACAGGTCTGTGGTTCTCATACCTTGCTCCCACTTTTTGTGAAGAATCCACATCTGCCCTCCCAGTCCTCAGGCACCACCCCATCTTCCCATAATTCGCTAAAAAGTGTGGTTAGTGGTGTCACTAGGTCCTCCATAGCTCTTTAGGATTCTAGGTGAATCCATCAGGCCCCATTGCTTTGTCCACCTTGAGTTTTAGAGTTCTTTCAATACTCTTCTTCTGTAAATGGACTGGTGTCACCCCACTATCCAGAGTGCTTCTACTGTTTGGTTTAGGTAACTTCTCCTCTTTTCTTTTGTGATTACTGAGCAAAAATATTCATTCAATATCTCTACTTTTCACTGTCTCCCTCTTCCCACCTCCCTCTCCTTTATTAATCTCACATATCCACTCATAACCTTTCTATGCTCCCTAATGTACCCATAGAAGGTTTTGCCACTTCCATTAACTGAGTTAATATATTTTCCTCGGTTTGGGCCTTTGCTTTTCTGACTGCCTTCCCCACTTCTTTCTGCTTTAATTGATACAGTTCCTATGGGTGCTCCGTCTGTGATTCATATACTTTTTGAATACAGCCTTTTTTTTTCATAACCTTCTGACACCTCTTTTATGAAATGCCAGTGGTTTTGATTCCGCTTTGTTTTCTTTGTTGTGTTTCACACAGGCTTGTTGCCTCCATGATGGCAGTTTGATTTTTTCTCGTGTTCTTCCCTCCTCCTTTCCTGGCCGTTTGCAATGCATTCTCTTGGTATTCACCCATTATGCAAAGTCAGCCCTTCTAAAGTCCAGTATCCGTATTGTCATGGCTTGTCTCCATGGTTGTGTTTATTGTGAAGCACCCGTGCAGTGGTCGCTTGTTCCCCAGATGTCTACGACTGCTTGTGATCCCTCCATTTGAGAGTACCAGGTCTAATATTGCTCCTCCAGGGGCTCCACCACTAGCTGTCTCAAACATGCTCCCAGTGCAGGACATCGAGGAATGACCCTGCTCTTGGATGTGGCTGCAGTCCATGTCACCCAGTTAACATCTGGCATATTCAGGTCCCCATCAACAGTATCTTCCTTTTCCAGCCATTTGAAAGATACTCTCCTATCATTTCTTGTCCATTTCTCCCCTGAGATGGGGTCTGCATACAACCCTGTGGATTGTGATGCCATTCCCATCTCCAAGGTGACCCAGAGTTCCTCTTGTCCTCCCCTTTACTTTTAAGTGCTGTAGCTTTGATCCCGCTTCCCTTATGTGAGCTACTCCACCTCTTCTTTTACCCTCCCTGTCCTTCTGTAGATTGTGTACCCTTTCTGGTATGTTGTTGTCCCAATCATGGTTCTCTGTGTACCATGTTTCTGTGACTGCCACAATATCCAGTGTTCCTCTTCCATCAGGGCTACTAGCTCCAGACTTGTTTCCCAGACTATGGGCATTGGTACTCATGGCCCTCCATTTAATGTTGACTTTATCCTTTTACCCCATCCCTGCTCTCATTGCCTGTGTCCATTTCCATTTGCCCTGTCCTGCCCTCTGTCAGCACTGTGCCTCAGTGTTTACCTACTACCTGCCATGTTTTGGGGAGCTTGAACTCTGTTTCCATCAGCACCCCTCCTTGGCTAGTTCAAGCTTGCCAAAACCTTTAAACTTGTCACCTAGGAATGTTTCCCTTCCTGGACAGATACGACCATCGCCAATAGACCTTCAGCTCTCCAGGTGGACCCCGTCCCCAATGAAGCCAAAGCCTGTGCTCACCAGTTTTGCAACCTTCATTAAACTACATGAACGCGTATCCTCTCACCTACACCATGAAATGGCACCTCTGAGAAAGGTTACCGTGCTTGCTACCTGTCTGATCCCTCCCCACCAAATTCATCCCACACTGCACTGATCTCATGCCAAACTAGGTCATTTGTCCTGGTGGACAATGATATCTAGTTCCTCTCCTGTGATGCCTTCTGCAATCCCAAGTCTTCCTGCCACGCCAAGCCAACGCACCAGGCAGGCACCACTTCCTTCTCCCTCCCTTCCCAAGTCTACACCCCTAGCAATTCCCTATCAGAACCTTTCTTTCCTGGGGTCCCCTGCCTCTTTGTGGATCTCCTTGTGGATGTCCCCAGCATTTCTTGGTCTCCAATGAGGGTGTCATCATGGGGAACCTTGATTTGCCAGGCTGACATATGATTTGTGGCAGAGGTGCAACTCGGGGCTATGCCTCCTGTTCTACCTTCACCCTCCCCAAACCTGTGGTCTATCTGCTTTTCACACATGGCCTCTGAGGCAGTGGTTGTGGAACTAGTCTTGCATGGGGGAGGCATCATGAATCCTGCCAGTTCAGCCTGGAGGTGGGCAACCTCTCCTCAGAGCTGACAGTTGCTGCAAATAGGGCAGCAACAGGTTCAGAATGTCTCCAGAAATTACTGCCCCACAGCCAGTGCATTGCCTCCCCACATATCCCTCTTCCTTATAATATACAATGATAATATATAATTTTTGTGTGTGTGTGTGTACTTACCCTGTGCACTGTGATGAACCATTAAGAATATGACGTTCTGCTCAAGACCTGTGAGGAAGTGATGTCAGAACCTTGGCTATAAAGAAATACCTGGGGTGGGCGGGTGAGGAGCGTGGGTGGGTGGCCACAACCATGACTGTTAAAACAATCAAATACATCACTGCTCCACACCACACTGGTACTGCCCGCTATAGTAAGTCAACCAACCCACATGTACTAGACCACTGCTTCTACAAACCACTTACCAGTCCGGATAAAAATGAACCACTGTTCCAGCCAGGACACTTCTAAATATTGCACAATATCCTTCAAATCCTATGTGTCTAACACAGAAATCAAGCAACTTAGTTGTCTTAACCCCTCTGTTATAAAATTACTCGCTTTAATGGAATCCTGCACCTAATGCCAATAAAAATAATAAAACTTTCATAGAAAGTGGCTTACCTTCTAGTCCCTATAATATTATGTTTTACCAGTTCCCAGTTCCTCAATGCTCTGAACATTCTCTGTAGTATAGAGCTCTCAGCTTCCAACAGGAGCAGGCAAATCTTTCTGACTGGCTTTTCTCTGTGTGGCTTCAGAAGCAGTGATAAAAGCCTCCAGAATCAATTGATTGACCAGTGACACCTGTGATGTAAGCCTTCAGTGAAGACAATTTGCCATGTCTGATTCTAATACACACACAAACCTTTATCTGAACCAAGGATAGCTGCTTAGCCAACAAGACACTTCTAAAATGCTGCACAATATCCTTCAAATCTATATCTAGCACAGAATGGGGCAGATAATGGAGCAGTGCCACCACAGGTATGGGGACCAGGCGAGAGGACCGAACCTGCTTGCCCTGCCAGGCACATGTCAGAAGGAGCACGGTACCACGGCCAGGTAGGTGCAATGTCCATACGCACATCTTCATATGGTATCATGGTTGCATGTGTCCGAACATGGGACACCGTCCGGTGTTAACTGTGGTGGTTATCAGGGTGTGGGATTGGTGGGTCTGGCTGGGTGAAGTTGCACACACATAGGGGCAGGGGACTTTCTACAGGATTGTACAGTGTTCACTCTCTCCATGTTTCCACCTTAGGGCCAGAAGATGGCTGGTGGGGAAACAGGGTGCCAGCTGGAGGACGGAACAATAGGAGGCGAAAGGTCACAGTGGCAGAGGAACAACCTGATGATGGTGAGTGCCTTACCTCAAGATTACTATTGCATGCTGCGTAACAAGGTGGGCAGCGGGCCATACCACCATTGACACCACTGCCATGCATACAACTATTAATCCACTTCCACAGTAGCACTGCATGTCTAGGAGTACATCAATGGTGGTCCATGCACTGGCTGTGCGCCACTGCCTTAACACCACATAGCCATGTCACTGAACAGCCATGGTGGTGCTGTACGGGACTTGGCGATGGGCATGTGTGTGGTCGCATGGCTATGTGTGCCTGGGTGGGCAGGTCTTGTGGACACGATCACTGTGGTGGTCACCATCACAGGGCGCCCCAGCCGTATGCCATACACAGTGGGTGGAGCTGTGGGGCTGTGTATTCCACACCTCTGCTCCCTTGTCCCTGGGTGTCAGGCAGCTGTGCATGATCAGGAGGTGCTGCAGGAAATTCTCACTGTGGCCAGAGACAGCTGGACATCCTGCAGAGGATTGGTGGCAGGGGTAGGCGGAGGCATGGAGGTGGGCAGCTGGGCCGGGGGTGGCTCCACTGACCTAACAGCTCACCCCTGGACCCATCCACCACCTCCTTTCTTGCCATTTGTTCACCACTGCCCCACCCACCCCACCTTGTTTGCCTCCCCATTTGTACATAATTGTACAGTTTGTTGGATGTTTTGATTACAATTCTTTTGATGAATACTGTGGTGGTCTCTGATTTGCAGTGGTATAGTGCTCAACTGCAGTGGTGTACATAGCCAGGGTGGTGCAGTCATGGTATATGTGTGTGTCCGTGTGGAAGTGACTATGATTGGGGAGTAGCTATCAGTCAGTGTCTGTGGTGTGTGTGTGTTGTTCCATTACACTAGATGACTATGCAGTGGTCCATAGTACATACTCTGTCTCACAGCACCTGTCAGCCCGTCCATGGCCTGTGCAGCCCAACACCCTGCATGTCTGAAACCTGCATGGTCTGCAACATCAGTGGTGCTGTCCATACAGAACACACTGTACCATCCACAATGCTGGTGCCTTCTGTCACTGGTGTGGTGCATGTCTGCAGCAGGTGACACCTGGCCTCCAGTTGTTGTCCCACTCCATGCTATAGCTTGTGTGTGTGCAGCGGATGACATCACTGACTGTGACTTGTGCTCGGGCAAATGCTGGTGCAGGTCCCATAGTGCTTGCACAGGGTGGCTGGCACTCCTGCCATGAGAGGACTTCTTGGCCGTGTGTACAGTTTCCATGGGCCCAACCTAGAGTGCGAGTAGAAGCTCAGAGTCTAAGGCCTGGGTATGGCAGACCTTGTGGGATCTGGGTAGAAGGTGAGAGATTCCGTGGGTAGATCTTCAGAGGCGCTTACTTTGCTAGTATACATGAGTGATACTAGATCCGTCCTTGCAGGTTGAGCCAGCCGGTTGCTGCATAGAGATCACAGGTGTGAGTGAGGCAGTCTGAGTTTGTGATGAGCCTACAGGCTTTAAGGTTGTGTTAAGCCTTTTAGTGCCGTGGTGGTGGCTGCTCCATATATTGCCATGCCATAGTCACTGGTGGATACTACTAAACTGATGACTGCAAGTCTAAGTGCTTCCAGGGTTAGATTCCTTCTATGGCAAAAAGCAGGCCTAATTTTGGATTGCAGACTTGGCAGTGGTCTCAATGTGGGATACATAGGAAAGACAGCTATCTAAACTTACTCCAAGATATCCGAATTGCTGGACTTATTCAAGAGGGGCTCCAAGATTGTTTTCTACTAACATAACATGTGATCTGTGCTTATGTCAGGGGAAGGAGAAGAACAGAAGCCTAGTTTTTTTGTAGTTAAGGACAAGTTTGTACATATGGAACCATTTTTCGACTTCTAGGAAACCAGTTTGAAGATTGTCTTGAGAGCAGTGTAGCTGATGAAGGAATGTAAACAAACCTGTGTCTGTGTGGTAACACCAGTATGGTAGGCAGTTTGTTTTCACCTTTTAAAGAAAAAAAGTCAGACTCAAACTACCAGCTTCATCAGAAATCTTTACAGAATGTTAGCAATCATAAAATATGTTTTTAAAACTAGGGACACTTTGAGCCCTAAGGAGGGTTGACACTGTCCCTTTAATGTACACTCAGTAATATTGTCAGTAATTCTTGACATTTTTTACTGATTGTTGTGGTGCAGCAGTGTATAATTTCAGTTTGTTTAAAAAATATGGTTATATTACTAAAGATTTTCAATTTGCTACGCATTACTTGTAGAGTGTGTGTGAGTATGTGTGCGATGCGTGCCATTAAATCAGACACCTTTTATTGTGCCACAGAGTAATTGCAGCAGTGTGAACCTGCTTTCCACCACACCTGCATGAATTTTTTGTACTGCTTTGTGGTATCTTTACTAGTAGTGGACTGTTACTGCTGAGAACTACCCCTCCCAACCGCAAAAGATATTCTTTTCCGGATTTGCATTTGTGACTTGTGAGCACTGGTTAGGTAGTGTTGTGCCTTTGCATCTGCATTTCTTGAGTGTGCAGCACAATCTTAATTTGTCTGTGCATTCTCAGTATGCCATTAATTCTGGGAGACTTTGCATTTCTTGTGATGCTCTCATTTCACTTCATCAGCACTGGGGAATTTTCTGGACACAAGACAGTAGCATTTTAGGGATGCGCATTAATTCTGGTGACTGAGTGTGCCATTAATTCTGGGAGACTTTGCTTTCCTTGTTACACTCTCATTTCACTTTGTCAGCACTGGGGAATTTTCTGGACACAAGACAGTAGCATTTTGGGGATGCAGATTAATTCTGGTGACCGTGTGTGACCACTGCACACATGACTGAGTGCTCTATTAATTCTGGGAGACTTTGCATTTCTTGTTATGCTCTCATTTCATTTTGTCAGCACTGGGCAATTTTCTGAACACAAGACAGCAGCATTTTGGGGATGCACATTAATTCTGGTGACTGTGTGTGTGTGTGTGGGGGGGCTGCCAATATTGGTGTCACTGCGACTTGCTTCCCATTAAGGTGGAATGACAACGCAAAGTAATAATTACAAGGTGAAGTGAGCCTTTCATGTTGGCCACTCTGCATAGTGTAGTGGTGACACGAAGTGCCCACTTCATGGGCACTTAGCCGGAAAAATTTAAATTCACTGTATCTCCATTCCTAGTGCTTTCCACGTGAACCAAGACACGTCTTTCCTTTCCTTTTATCCACAGCTGGCTACTCCATCAGAAAAGAAGTTGCATAAGTTTGAATTTTGTAAAGTGGTTAAAATCTATCTCACAAGATCTGCAGAATTTCATGGGCGAAGCAATTGTTTTGTGCTTTTCTGAATAGCTAAGGAGGGTCAACAAGCTTCTAAGATCACCTTGAAAAGATGGGTCAGATCTTAACTGTGCAAACAGCTATGTGGCCCTACCTGTACATCTTCACAAAACATTACAGGCTCGATGTACAAAGCGCAGCTGATGCAGCTTCTGGGTGCAAAGCACCTCTGGCAGTTATCAAAAGGTAGTTAAACACTCTCCTTCAGGGATGTATGTGGGTCAATTTTCCCTCCCTCTTGATTCTGAATGAGTACTGCACTCATGTGGTAAATAATTCCCATTGTCAATGTGAAGAGAAACAAAACAAAAAGTAATTTTATCAGAATTATCATGATTTACTTTTCTGTTAGCTATAATGTTGTCAGTGGGTCCACACCTGAGAGTTGTCTTGTTTCATATGTATATATTCAATTGTAATTCGGTAAATTGGCACACTAATGTTAATTTTTCAATCTGTTCACTGGCTCGTAACTGGCCTTTAACTAATAATTTCATATTACATTGTAGAATCCCACAGTTCTCTTTCAGTTGAAAAAGTCTAGAGTTATGTTGCCTGACAGGCAGTGCTTTCTTCTGATTGCTATCAAGGATCATACCCAAATCTGCTCATGAATATAAAAGATGGCTGAAGGAACCAGTGTCTCCACATTACCAGGAATATGATGGCAAGTGCTAGTTTCTCAAAGAAAATACTGCAAACCTTTGTTTTCCTTATCTATTTTGTCATTGGTGTTTCCTGTTGAATGCAAGGCAGTTATGTTACTAGTTAGGGTTGATCTTGATGTCTGTTTATGTTTGCTTGCATGCATGTGCAAGAAACATAGTGCCATCATCCGAGTTTTTGTAGGTGTGGCACCCTGTCTTCCAGTTCAGTCAGTGTGTTTGCAGGTGCAGCCACAGTTCACCAAAGAATGCTGCAGCTGTCTATGACAGCAGTTAAAATGCAGTGGCGTACAGTTCAAGGGAGAGACTGCTTCAGTGAGCAGCGATAAGATAGTGTCGATTAGCATATTGACAGCAATCCTGCTTGTATACGATTCGCTTCTCTTCCTGGGACATAAATTCAGTTTGAAGTGAACTACGTCGACGGGGTGCTGAATCCACTGTCGCTCAGTGCCTCCCAAACACACTTCTAGGTGCCACGCTGGAGCCCACCCCAGCATGGCAAATGTCCGTCTTGCTCCCCCAAACACACTTCCAGGTGCCACACTGGGAGCCCACCCCAGCATGCCAAACCTCTGTATGGCCGATGGGGGTGCCCAATCCACGTCGACTCCACTGCCCCCCAAAACAAAGTTCCAGCTGCCATGTTGGGAGCTCACCCCAGCGCAAAAGTCCCATATCGCTTCCAAGAGAGAAAAGACTTAAAATGGTCCTCGTTGCTTGTCTTGCCCCCCCACCTGAACTCCACCTTCTTCTGCACTCCTGCTCTCCCACACCCCCACCTCACCCCATACTTACCTCTGGAGTCCAGCGATGATCTTCGTGGACCGGGAACATGTCTGCATTCTTCAAAGCCGACTGCTAACTGAGGAAATGCTGGTGAGCTGTATAATGGAATAAATAGGGTTTTTCAACATTGATGCATATCTCAGGTATTTTTGAATTTGTCACCAAATTTTCAACATGGATTTTTTGGACCCTCCTCATGAATTCAGCCACTGTCATGGTGTTAGGTCGGCCCGAAATGTGATTTAGTGGTCACTGCATGGAACCACCTTTCGGGACCGATTCATGAAATGACAGTGTCACAGTTCCTGAGGAAGGCCCTAAAACAGCCAGTTGAAAATTTGAGTGTTCCCAAAATAACTACTTCTGACTTGTGCGTTGTGTAGTTCTTAAGCACGCTTGTAAATTCGCACATTTTTATATTTTCACCCAGATTCTCAACATTGCCATTTTACCACGCCCTTATGAGCAGTACAGCTATCATTTTTCACATCTCGCCCAAAATGTGTTTCTGTGCATGTAGTGCACAATGGCGCAGTCGGTGTACACTGTTCATGAGCAGAGGTCTTAAAATGGCTATGTTAAAAATTTGGTGACAAAAGTCCATAAAATGACTGTGTTAAGAGCTAGCATTGCAAGTTTCCACGCACTCTCGTAAGTTCATGAATTTGTAATATTTTCAGTCCAGGTTTTCACCACTGGCATTTTCCACACTTCGTATGAACAGTACAGCTGTCATTTTTCACACATGGCTGAAATGTGTTTTCACACTTTCAGCGCACAGATGGTCGCCATGGAAATCACTGTTCGGACAGATTCAGAAAATCACAGTTGCACTGTTCATGAGCGGAGGTCCCAAAATGCCTTTGTTGACAATCTGCTGTAAAAATCCCAAACTAATTACATTATGGGTGTGTGTTGCACAGTTTCTATGCCTTCATTGACTTCACCAGTTTTTAATATTTTCACTGCAGATTTCAACATTGCCATTTTACACCTCCCCATGAACAGTGCAGCTGTCATTTTCACATCCTGTTCGAAATGTGTTTTCGCACCTGTGGTGCCAAATAGGCGTAGTCACTGCGCAAAATCAGCTTTTGGCTAGCAAACTGATATTGCCACTGTTCATGAGGTGGGGGCATAAAAAAACCATGTTGAAAATTTGAGGAAAATACCAACGCATTCTGAGGCGCTAGGGTTTCCGACCATAATGCCCCACCCTGTAGAGACTGACAGGCATCAGGGGTGTGACTTGGGATTGTCGCCTGCAATGCTCATACCATTCCACCCCACCCACACCCTGCAGCCAGTGAGAGAGGCATCGAGGTGTGCATTAGACTCTTGACTAAAGTTCACCCCATTCTCCTATACAGCACCCATCTACACCGTGTTCCTGATGGAATGGGGTGAACATAAAACCAAAGACCCAAGGCACACTGTGACATTGGCGTATCTGCAGGGTAGGGTGTGGTGAAATGGCATGGCTGTATGCCTGATGGCCCAAAGGCACACCCCAATGCCTGTCAGTCTCTGCAGGGTGGGGAGGGGCTGGCTTCAGTTCAATACTTCACTGCCATTCCTATTATGCAACTCTGTAACTCCTACACTACCAATGCCAATGCCAGCAAGCAAACATTCGCATGGACAAATGCTTGTTTTACACTGCAACAAGGTTTAGGACTTCCTGAGATCAGGCATCGGAACACTCATGACACCAGCATTCTGTGCTGCAAGGTTCAGTTTTTAAAGTTATAGATGTACTAGTGAGTCCCTGGTTGGGATGCACATTACTCAGTTGGCCCCTATACATTAAGGGGCGGGTTGACTATGCACCATGGATGCATATCCCTCCCACACAGGTTGCCCTGGCTGGTCATGCAGCTGTGCACACATAAAAACATAAGAAAAATGTTGGCAGATGGGGACTGCATGATCCATTTAGTCTGCCCAAAAAGACTACCCCTTCCCCCCATGTTGCCTGCAACCTAACTCTGTCCCAATACCTGTCCCATCCAAGTTTGAAATCTCTAATCGTCTTTGATTCTACCAGGTTCTGGGGCAGGCTGTTCCAAGGTTCCACCATTCTCTCCATAAAGAAATAACTTCCTGAGGTTGCTTTTGAACCTACCTACCACCAACCTCAAATGTTGGCCCCTTGTACATGCTGTTGTGGTGTGCTGAAATAGATTACCTGCCTGAGCTGTGCTTATCCCCTTCACATACTTAAATGTTTTGATCATGTCACCTCTGTGTCTTCTTTGCTTGAGGGAGCATAATTTAACTTCCTGAGTCACACCTCATATGTCTCACGGTTTAGACCCTGCACCATTTCATTAGCTCTTCTTTGCACTGTCTCCAAATAGTCAATGTCCTTTTTGAGGTGAAGTTTCCAGAACTGACCGCAGTATTCCAAGTGTGGCCTTATCAAGGACCTGTAGAATGGCATGATCACCTCCCACATCATACTAGTAATGTCCCTACTAATACAGCTGAGGATGCCATTTGCTTTCTGTGCTGCCTTCTCACACTGTTTTCCTACCTTAAGTCATCAGTGATCACTATGCCGAGATCTTGCTCAATCTGTGTTTCTTAAGTTGGTGTCCTCCCAGGGTATACTTATTTCTTGGTTTCCTCCTACCCAGGTGCATTACCTTACATTTTTTGGCATTCACTTTTAACTGCCAAACCCTGGACCATTCCTCCAACTTCCTAAAGTCAGCTTTCATGTTGTCTGCCCCTTCCTGTGAGTCCACCCTGTTGCAGAGCTTAGTATCATCAGCGAAAAGGTAAACTGTCCCATTCAAATCATTTGTGAGGTCCCCAGTAAAGATGTTGAAAAGTATAGGTCTCAGCACTGACCCTGCAGGGAGCCACTGGGTTACCCCTACCTTCCAGATCCATTCATCAGCACTCTCTGGATCCTATCATTTACTAAAGCTGCCATCCAACTAATTACCTTGTCCAAATGAAAAAAAGAACTAGGAATCATACAACCAGCTACGTCAACACTTTACAGAATGTAAGCAATCACATGTTTTTAAACTAGGGATATAGGGCCTAAGAGGGTTCACAGTGTCCCTTTAAAACAGATAAAACATTAAAGGTTAGGAACCTTACCACTTCACTGAGTTACATGCTGTACAAAGAATGTTACTGTCCTGGAGGAACTGATACAACCAGAGTTAAAAGGTGTCAGCACTACTTTCTTATAATATATGATAGAGCATTTGTATAGAGATCCATACCCCTAGAAAAGTCATTGCCACTGTAGTGACATAGCAGGCAGAATGACTACAGCAGAATGATTTTTCATTCTGCTGTAGTACTTATGTCACAATACAAGTGTCCAAAGAAGCTCTGTTCATAGGACAGTTTGCCATTGAAGCATTGCACTCGAGAGCTGGCTGGCGGGCGAATGGCTATGACGTGCTGGTGGCTGATGGCAGAAACTAACTGCTTTCACAACAAAAAGTAAGCAATTGTGATGTTTTTGGACCATACACTATACAGAATAATATATGAGAGCCCAAATACACATCTCTGTTCTGAAGGTGATGTTGCAAGTTTGCCATAGCAAATGGGAGTAATAACCTGTAGGAGCTGTGAATCAGTCTGCTACCATTTAAACTGCCAAACAGTGCTGTTTTCCATGAAAAATCCTTTCATTTCATGTCTGCTTCATTTGCATAACCCTGAGCTTTTTTTCAGTGCTGCAACTCCAACAGTGACATCATACAAGGAAACAAAGTTTATAAAGGTACACTGCCAGTTTTTAGCTGCCTCCTTACTTTGTTTGCAAGTAGCTGTATCTAGCATTATAACATCTAAAAAAAGTCTAATGATTTGATTGGCTGAAAGCAGCTCACAGCCATGTAATCATTGACCCATTATTACACTCCTGAACTACATACAGTTATTCAAGCCCAATAACAGAAACATAGAAAAGTATCATCTCACTCCCACATTCGGACAGGAGCTGTCACATCAGACCTGTCACTGCACCGGCAGGCAGTAAAAGTAAAACATCTACACAGAATGGAAAATGAGCTTTGTGGCCTACTTGCATCACAAAACTATTTTCCAGAAGCTTTGCTACCGATTGTACTGTTGGAAACACTGTCGAACTAGAAGACAGCACTCTGACTAGGGAGATAGAAAAATCAGCTATTTACTGTACCCACAATGCCTCACTATGTAAATTAGTATTCCGACTATTATATTTCTGTGCTCACTACAGAGATAGGCGACTACATCTCTCACTAAAACAGTCTTGTAGCTAGATATGGCATGTACAATGCCTTGTTTTGAAAATAAACATACAAAAGCTTATATTTTTGACCACCCAATAGAAATACAAGACTGCACATCACAGTAAGTAGCTTGGAAATCAGCTTCTTATTGTATCCACAATGTCTTGCTATGGACATTTACGTATTAGGTGCTCATCACTACCAACATACGAGACTGTACTTTTGAGTAAGACACATTTAAGTTAATGTCATAAGTTACCCAGAATTCCTTGCTGCCGGATGTAAAACATTGACAGCTTACTTGTATGACATCATTGTGAGGGTGTGGTCAACACAGAAACTGGAAGGCAGCCAGAAACAAACCACTGATAAAACATAACAATAAAATGACTATGACAGATTTTTTTACAAAACAAATTGCAGCTTCAACATCTGACGCATGGCTGGCAATCTTATACTATGTGAAAAAAGCATTTGGTGAACCTTCAACTATCACTTTAAACCTCGCTGTCTAGGTCCTCATCATCATGGTGGCTATGCTATTGACCATTAAGAAACTAGAGTGAGAGCAGCATTTTATTGTGTTTTACTTTAATATTAGTCAGTGTTCCTAAAAGAAATTTAGTAACTTAGTGATAGTAGTGGTTGTATTATTTGTGCCATTTGCATCACTTGTTTGTCTTTTGCTACTACCAGGTTCATGAACTGAACCCAGTGTATTGAGCTGACTGAAATCAGCGAAGTTACAAGCATAAGCAAAGTCATTTGCTTATAGTTTTCTTTCTGCCCGATTATCCGCCCATTTGCCTACTGCACAGAACTACCATTGTTTTCCGAACTGTTACCTGCTTACTTGATGGAACCAGGGAACAGTCCTGTTGACAGAGTTCTTTTGCACTGTAATCCAGATGTTGAAGCCTGGAATTGGAGAACTGAAGGTAGAAGGCTGAAGATCAGTTACAGAGACCATGTTGCAAGCTGTTTTGTTAAGGAGTGGTGCGGGGATCTCTTTCCTGGTTTTGGCCCTTGACCCATTTGTGCTCTGGGAAATAGCTCCCGGAGGGCAGCTGTGACAGCATTGCTTTGTTCTGCTGCACGGAGGCTGGTGGATGGCTGTGACAATGGCTGGGTCCTGAGATAGGGCTGGGTTTCTTGGGGGATCTTCCCTGTTTAGGAGGTTAAAGGTTCCTGCGGGAAATACTGCTGGTCATTGGTTTGGTGGTCCTGCGGGTTGAGCGGGTGAGTTACATCGGTGCCCGTGGCTCTGGTTGGGGTTGCCAGGGACTCAATTTTACCCATTGGGCTCTGTGGGGAAGAGAAGGATCAGGCCTGAATGTTCCGGCAGAATACTCTACAGGGAGTTGAACTCACTGTGGACTGTCTAATTTCAGGATTTTATGAATCTCCAGACTGAGTGCCTCAGCAATCCAAAAGAATTTTGGAGACAGGTTAACTCCCTTCTAAAGGGGAATACCTCCGAGATCCCCAGCTTCCTTGATGCCCAGGGTTCCATTCTTAGTTACCTTCCTCCATAGCAATTGGCTTTAATGAGTCCTTCACAGATCTTCATAAATATACATTTATTTTTGACAGCCCTCCCCCCCTTTCAGGCCCTCAGCAATCAGCTGACTCCATGGCTCATCCTGCCTTCCACCTAAAACTAACCACCCTTGATAAAGTCTGTTGTCTGCTCAAGAATTTGAAGGCTGACAGCTCCACTGGGCATGACACACTGGAAGCAAAATTCCTTAAGATAGGAGGCCTTGCCCATCCAGCTTGGGTTCTATTTAACAGATCATTCCTTACTTGTACCATCCCAGAGAAATGGAAGGTGGTGGTAGTTGTCCCTGTCCACAAGGGAGGTCCCAACTCCATAGTGGAAAACTTCCATCCAATCTCTATTTTATGCTGACTAGCCAAGCTACAAGAATGAATATTCAATGATCACCTGCAGGACTATGTAGACCTACACCAGCTGCTTGCAACCTCCCAGCATGGGTTTAGGAAAAATTACAGTACCGTGACAGCCCTGGTCAAAGTCACATCTGACATGTTCTATGCCATGGACATTGGCCATGCCACAGGTGCCATATTCATCAACCTAACCAAGGCCTTTGATTTAGTCAGCCATGACTTGCTGCTATGCCAGCTGAACATACGTGGCCTTGATTTCTCTGCCCTAGCTTGGATTCAAAACTACCTCTATGGCTACACTCAGCATGTGAAATGGGTGGGATCCCAATCAGCTCCAAGGTCCATAACCCATGGTGTTCCCCTGGGCTCCATACTGGGTCCTCTACTTTTTTCTTCATAGATCAACAATCTCCCTAATAATTGTGGTAGATCCACAGTCCACCTCTATGCAGATAATGCTATTCTCTACTGCTCCTCCTCTGTCATAGGCTGGCTCAACACAAAGCTGGAATACAACTTTAACACACTAGAGGACTGGTTCATTCAAAAACAAGTGGTGCTTAACAGTAAAAAAACTAAGTGCATGTTGTTCTCTAGATCACCTGCATGCACCCTCCCCAGTCTGTCTGTGCTCTCGTGTATTGGGACTGCCCTTGAATTTGTTGAGTTGTTTAAATACCTGGGGTTCACCTTGGATCCCTCACTTACACTGGATGCACACATAACAGCTTTCACCAAAATTCTTAACCCAAAAATCGAGCTCCTTTACCACACTCGTCCCTTCCTTACTTCAACTGCCTGTCACAAGATTGCAGATAAAACCTTCTGCCTCTCCTCTTATGATACCCCATTACTTCTGTTGACCTCTGCAACCATATCATCTCATCTCTCACAGGTCTACCACAGAGTTGGTAGGTTTGGTCTGGGAACTGATGCTCGCCATCATCATTGTGTTGTCCTATCTGCCCTGGGATGGTTGCCCTATGAGGCCAAACTGTGCTATGCCACCCTGAGCATTGTTCACAAGCTAGTACATTGATTCATGCCTCCTTGCCTAGTTGATATTATTTAATGTCAACTCTCTCAGCTTGCTCTCAGATCTGCCTCCCTACCCCTTCTCGTAGTGCCAAACCTCTTTCTCTCTGTGGCCCAGAGATCATTCACCTTTTCTGCTGTGCCCTCCTGGAACTTGTTACCCTCCTCAGTCCTGGCTTGCTTATTGCTCACTCAGTTTCAATGCTTGCTGTAGGCTCATCTAGCTGCCCCACCTTGCTCCTGCTATCGATGATTTCCAGGCTTTCTACCTCCACTGTCTGTGTGCTTAGCATCACTGGATTTCTGTTAGTACAATGTTATCTTAGCAATCTTAATTATGTACAGTGTTATCTGTAAATAGGGACTGATGATTATGTTACTGTCTGCCATAGTGTGCTCTATGGTATTGTTATCTATACTAGTGGTTCTTAACTATAGTAATTATGTTCTCTGTACATTTTTTTATGTTAGTTGTGAATGTTTGTATGATGTAATTGTGTTGTATTATGTCATGTTCCTGTTACTATATTAATTGGTCTTGTTATTGCAATTATCATACTTGTATGGTTTCCTGTGTCAACTATTTCATTATCAATGTCCTGCACTCACCGGTCACCACTGAAAAAGGGACTGTCTTGTCTCAGTGGGCTACCTAGTAACCAAAGATCAATAAATAAATAAAATTAATCTGGTAAATCCTCTTGACATCTGCAAGTAACTGTAGTTGGCATCTGGGACAAAATCAAGAAAGTAATAAATCAGTTTAACTTTAATGTGGGCAGTGCTAAAGTCTGTTTTCAGAACTTTGTGGTGTGAGAGTCCCTAAAAAACTGGATACTAACATCCATTAGCCCTAGAAGGTGGGAGCTTCTAGGTCTGGCTGCCAAGACCTTGTTTTATTTATGAGTAACTGAATTTCTGAATGTTTGTGGATTGAGAGTCCTAAAAGACTGGATATAGACATTCACTAACACAAGGAGATGGGAGCTCCAAAGACTATTTTTTTAAAGACCATCTTTGGAGTGGGTTCTATCAAAATATATTTCATTCAATTTCAAATTTGACTGTGCTGAATTATACTTGATTTCACAGTTCTCTTTTGGCAAAGGCAGACTTTTTTTGTTATAGTCTATACTTAGCAGTGGGGAGGAAGGATTTTTGGTGGGGATTGTTATTTTACTGAAGTGATTGTGCTGTGTGGGTGATTTCTGAGTATGGAAGTGTGCATGTGGATTAGATTTTGTGGGGTGTATGTGGGTGTACGATTGTGTAGTAAGCAACTACTGTCAATTTAGTAATTTTGGGGGATGCTGGCTGAGGACATCAGTGGTTAGGCACTACTTTCCACCAGTCTCAGAGATCTTCATCCTTTTGACTGTCCCCTTAACACCAGAGTGTATAGATGCTGCAGCGCACTTGGGATAGCCAGAAGGGGGGGCGGGATCGACTGGGCCTGGTGGTGCTGTGGAATGGTGGATGGATTGGGGTGGTGAGGACAAGAAGACGCCATGGGGTGAAATGAGTCCAGGAGAGTAGTCCTCCTTGTCTGGTTCCTATACCCAAGGGCTCCACATCTAGTGGACAAGCTGCTGGATCTACTCTCATCTACCAATCCTTTTCAATCAGTGTTGTGCAATGACAGATCTATAAATAACAAGACAGCAATAATTGCTGATCTTGTTGAAACAACTGATCTGGCTTGCATCACCGGGACCTGGCTGGATGAGAATGCTGGCCCAGTAATCGAATCAGCGGTTCCAGCCTGGTACTCAGTGATACACCACTCGAGAAAGGATCATAAGAGTGGGGGAGTTGCTGTCTATTTTAAATTGTGCCTGAATCTTGTAGCCATCCCAATGGGAGAGATCAGGTCCTTTTTTCCTAATTAAAATTTTATTGAATATCACAATAATAATAATAACTGAAATGGCAATAGATTGAAACAATTCATCATGAAAACCAGTGAACACTAAAATTCTAAACAAATAACATCTGTATTCATTCGTAAATAAAGACTTTCAACACCATATAGTACTGGTAAGATTAACACACATAAGTAAGGTAAACATAATGATGAAATTAATACCTGTCTAGGAAATTAATTAAGCACAAAATTCTAAAAAGGGACCCCATATATTCTCAAACACTTCCTTTTTACCCTGAATGATATAACTTATTCATTTATTGTTGGCCACTCCACTAAGGGTCTCTATCCACTGTGGAATAGAAGGAACCTTAGGCTCCTTCCAGCATTGAAGGATCTGTCTTTTAAAATCTATGGCTATTGCCCAAATCCATAGTTTCTTCTCCTTTGGAATGTCAGGAATGTTAGAAAAGTCCCCAAAGATGTATGAAGAGGGGGAGAAGGGAAACACTATTCTTAAGATGGATTGACAAATGATATGTATTTTTTTCCATCTCCCCATGATCTCTTTGCAAGACCACAAAAGATGTGCTAACCCTTCATCAGAACTTCCAACAACAATCACTTGAAATTATACCCAAGCTATAAAGATTCCGTGGGGAATAGTAAAAATAATGTAATATTTTAAATTGGATCAGTCTTCCCTGGGTTTCTCTGGAGACTTTAATGGCATTATCCCAGAGTTTGTCCCTTGAACCTCTAGAAATACATATGCCAAAGTCTTTTTGCCATTTATCCCTGGCATGATCTATTAGACTTTCATCCGCTCATGTAAAACTTTTAAATAAGGCTGAAACCTTTGGAAGGTTAGCAATTTTAAAGAATGTTGACCATGCATTGGAAGGAAAGATAATCAGGCAATCGCCTAAAACAGCATTGGACAAAATGTTCCTTAACTGTAAATAAAGACAAAATCACATCTATTAAGTTTGTATTTTAGACGCAGTTCCTCAAATGACATAAGACAGTTTCCTACATCTAGTACATCTGCAATACTCTTTATACCATTTTGTTTCCATCCAATATCAGAGAGACCATTGTTATCTCGATTAAGCATGGGATTATCCCAGATAGGCATACATTTCAGAGGCACATATTCAGATTTTTTGAGTTGATTGAATTTTCTATAGATCATGACAGAAATCTGGAGGGTAGGGTGATTTGATATCCAAGAAGAGGCATGCACAAAGAATAAATCTGTTAAATTCTGAAGGGCTACAAGTTCTTTTTCTATTTTTAACCATAGAAGTATGGTGGAGCTATCTTGAGTAAGAAACCAGTTGGCAACCTGTTTTAATCTGTATGCCCCAAAATAACCATGCCACCATTGAAGGGCCAAACCACCTGGCTTGATTGGGGCTTGTAATTTGGTTTTGGGTAGTCTGGGAAGCTTCCTTCCTATATAGAAAGCTGAGATAATTCTCTCAATTTTGATAAACCAAGGTCCTGGGATATAAGCAGTACAATTGTTCATGAATTAAAATAATTTAGGAGCTAAGACCATTTTTATAGAATGTATCTACCCCCATAGTGAATGATATAAATTGGACCAGCTATCCAGGTCAGGCTTGAAGTCATTTAGAATTTTAGTTAGATTATGATTCAAGATTTTCTCAGTAGACACAAATATTTTGAGTCCCAAAATAAGTTAATCCCTCTCTCAGCCATGTAATGTCAGGAAATTCTTTTTGCCTCCTAACTTCAAATTCTGAATGACCAAGCATCAGATAATCTGTTTTGGACCAGTTTACATTGAGGCCTGATATTTCACCAAATTCATGTAGTAAAAGGGCTAACATTTTGTAAGGAAAATACTGGTTGGGAAAGGGTCAAAAGAATATTGTCAGCAAAAGCTAGTACTTTATTATTATATTTATGAGTTAGAACACCGTGGATCCTGTTTGATTGTAACATTCTTCTAATTAAAGGTTCTATGGCTAACACAAAAAGTAAGTGGGAAAGTGAACAACCTTGCCTGGAGCCTCTATTTTTCTTAAACGAGGACAACCTAAGCCCATTTGTTATTACACTGGCCCTAGGACTGGCATAAAGAGTCTGAACCCATCTCAGCATACCAGGGCCAAAGTAGTTAGTGGACAATACTTTGTACAAATACTCTCATTCTAAAGAGTCGAATGCTTTCCTTATGTCTAGGGAAATAGCTGCTGCAGGCATATTTTATTCTTTACAGAGTTGGTAGCCCAAATAATGGAGAATAGTCTGCGAAAGTTATCAGCTGCTTGCCTACCCTTAAGAAATTCTACCTGATTTTGCCCATGAGTTTATTCAGGAGATTAGAAATTCTAATACGTAGAGTTTCTGTAAGAATTTTGTAATCAAAATTCAATAACGAAATATGCCTGTAGTTATCACATTCCAAAGGATCCTTATCCTTTTTTTCGTAATAAACATATATAAGCTTCATTCATAGACTCTGGTAAGGACCTTCATCAAAAGAATTTTGAAAAGCTGTCAAAAGATGTGGAGAGATGGTATTTTTTAAAGATTTATACAATTCACCAATTAGGCCATCTGGATCTGTGGATTTCCCTTTAGGTATTTTGGCAATAACTCCAGAGATTTCTTTCAAGGAGACAGGTCTGTCGAGATGTTCTTTATCCAAGGCTGAGATGCAAAGTAATTTAGATCTACATAGAAAGTCCTCAATAATGTCTGACCTAGAGGGACCCTAGATTTATATAAATCTTCATAAAATATCTTAAAACATTTATTTCTTTTACATTATATGTCACTTCCCTACCCTTAGATCTTATTCCCTTAATGATGTTTTGAGTCTGCATCTTACAAAGTCGGTGCAATAACAATTTGCTTGCTTTCTCCCCTGACTCCCAATAATTTTGCTTAATTCTAAAGAGGCAATATTCAATTTTTTTCTGAGTGTAACTTGTTGATTTCATATTTGAGATTGAGTGCCTTAAAAAGAAGTTATTTTTTGTTTGGGGGACTGTTTCTTTAGTTGTGTTAGTATAACACCTAAGCTCTCTTCCTTGAGCTTCACATCCTTCTGTCTATTTATTTCCACCCAGATGCATAACTAATTATACCTCCCCTTATATATGCTTTATATGCGACCCATACAACTCTTGTTGATACTTCCCATTTGTCATTTAAATTAAATTATGAAATTGTCTCCTCTTGCATTCATTTCAAAAAAATTGTATCCTGTAAGAGAGAGGAGTTAAACCTCCAGCTTGCAGATTTACCAGTTATTTTCAAACAGCACTGAGTTCTTCAGCAGGAAATGATCAGATATGAAGGTATTTTCATAGTTAATTTGACTTGTGTTGTTACACCATCTAAGATTCATAAATAAATCATCAATCCTGTTAAAAGTACCATGCCTTGCTGAGAGGAAAGAGTAGTTTCTACCACTGGGGCATAGCAGCTTCCATGTATCTAGCAGTCCCAGTTCATCTAATGATTTAAGCAGACTTTTTTGAGCTGAGAATAGGGTGGTGGGAAGCTAAGAGTGTGACCTGTCTAAGGAGGGGTAGAAACATAGAAACATAGAAGTTGATGGCAGATAAGGACCGCAAGGCCCATCCAGTCTGCCCATTTGTTTTTCTACCTTATAAATGTGCCATCAGCCTTTGCTCTGTCAGTGGCCTATCTATTCATAGTCATTTGTATTGCTCCCTTATGCCTATCCCATGCCTGTTTGAAACCCTGCACTGTATTCATAGCCACCACTTCTTGTGGTAAGCCATTCCATGCATCCACCAACCTTTCTGTGAAAAAGAATTTCACATTCCTCTTAATTGGCCTCCTCTAATTTCATGCTGTGTCCTCTTGTCCTGCTATTTTTCTTATATTTAAACATGTTAGACTCTTTCACCTTGTTAATGTCCTTAAGGTGCTTGAATGCCTCAATCATATCACCTCTCTCCCTCCTTTGCTCAAGGGTATACATATTGAGCTCTGTTAATCTGTCCTCCATATGTCTTCTGATGCAGTCCCTGCCATTTTGGTTGCCCTTCTCTGGACTGCCTCAATTTGATTAATGTCCTTGTGAAGGTGTGGCCTCCAATACTGCCCAGTACTCAGATGGGGCCTAACCAGTGTCTTGTAAAGAGAGTTATTACCTCCTCTTACGACTTGTGATACACTTACTAATTGATTTTCCCTATCAATTTCAGCCTTACCTACTGCTTAGAGGTCTGCTTGGATGATTTCAAGTCATCAGTGATGATGATACCCAAGTCTCTTTCTTCCTTTGTGACTGCTAGCAACTCCCCTCCATAACTACATTAAAAAAAACCCTAAAAGAATTTCATAAGGCCCCAAATTAGTGAGTGCATAAGCTAGTCTATGAAAGAAATCTTTTTGTTGTGTGTTAGGGGTGTAAACATTGTAATGTTCCACGTCTCTACCATACAGGTCCTGAAGGAGAATTTGAAATCTGCCCTCTGGTCAGTAATATGGGAGTGTTTGATAAAGTTTATTCCTTTTCTAATTAATATTGCTACACCTATTTTTTTTTTGAGGAGAAACAGTAGTGTTCAACAGAAACATCCCAGCCAGAAGATAGCTTTTCTGCTCTGAACAGGGGTCAAGTGAGTTTCCTGCAACATGGCTATATACCTTTTGTGCCTATTTAAATGTTTCAACACCTCTACCTTTTGACAGGGACACCAAACCTTGTACATTCCCTGAACTTATGTTAACATTACTCATTGTTATAAGCAAATATTGAGTCAGAACAGTAAAGACAGGTCAAATAACAATCTTACCAGTAAAACACTTAGAATAACAAAATTAAGCTATAAGACTACAATAGCTGAATTCAGGCTAGTACTAACTAAGAAATATTAGAACAGTATTTACAAAAACTTATCTAAAATACCAGAAAAACATAACAATATTTAGTACCAGGTAGTTGTAACTAAAGTGCACCCCTTTCACCCTTCAACTAAATCCAACTCAATAGAACTTTTTTAATCCATACTAACAGACACTAAAGTGGTTTGTGTGGTTATTCACTGAGGAAGCCCTCAAAGCGACACACACACAAACAACTATGGCTTGCTGTGAAAACCACAATATATGACTGATAACAGCAAAGTAGTTAGGAAAATAATATATTCAAACTGGACTTAATAATGAGATAGCACTTTACCTTATGTCCTAACTACCTTTGTAAAAATTGTAGTTTAATTAACTACTTATAAACTGTTTGTTGGTGTCAACAAAAACAGCATAAGTTTTATGAATCTGAGAGTTATGAGAAACAGAGGTCAAATTAACCAATGAGATTTCTCATAAGATAAACCAGTCCTGAACAGACCAGCTTATTCCAGGCTAAAGTATTCAAAAGCCTATGATATGTATTCCTACACCATACTCCACTTACTCAACCCTGACAGGATACCAATGTACCAGTCCATTCCATATGAGCGTAGTTAGACAGAACATAATTCATTTCACCGAGGATCACCTGCAAGAAGACAGTCAGATTGAACATAAAGCAGTAAACATCCAACATAGATCAGGCAAGCTCAGCCCACCATCCAGTGAGGATTAGCCCATTAAGATGCCAGCTATTCGATTATGAGATTATCAAAGCAGTAACCCTGATCAAACAAACCCCAACTGACTGAAGCAAAATTGTGCCACGCTGATCAGTAAGCACATGCAGTGCCAAAAAGCTTTTTTTACCTCCTCCCAACGTCCAGTGTCTGCCTCTCCTTCGGCCTCCAGCCTTCTCCACTCCTCAGTCATCCTCTTCCTGAGCCCTGCCAACCCACCACACATCACAGCCAACCCTCTGAGGCATCCCAGAGTAACCCATCTCCAGGTGGGTCCTCCTCCCTGAGGGGAAGGCACCAGGTAAGGGGGAAACCCCAGCACTCTATTATCTTTACTTGACTTGGGGGTGCTGCTGTGGAGGGGCAGGCTTCCTAGAGGTTCTGGGTATGTGAGAATGCAAACCATCATCTGGCTGCCACCAAAGTTGTTTTCCACTTTTATTTGGTTGTCCCTTCTGTGCCGCTGCATAGTGCACCTGGTCTCCACTGGGGGTTGCTACAGAGTGGAGCTGCTGACCCAACCCACCACAGGAGAGGAGAGCAGTCCTCCGGATGCTCGAGCCTCTCCTTCCTCAGCCAGCCCCAACAACCTGAGTCTGTTCCTCAACCCAGTTCGCTGGCGTGGTTTGAGGTGTGGCATCCAGCACCTCAGCCCTCTGTGCCAGCAGGCCAGTTGCCAAAAGAGTCTACTAAGTCAGGTAGTATATCTGTCCAACGATATAATAGGAGCATATTAGGAGCTGGACATAAAGTTGGCATAGGGAATACAACC
This sequence comes from Neoceratodus forsteri, assembly GCA_016271365.2. Lineage (NCBI taxonomy): Eukaryota > Metazoa > Chordata > Ceratodontiformes > Ceratodontidae > Neoceratodus > Neoceratodus forsteri. The sequence continues at coordinate 539,112,551 of CM057459.1, read as the reverse complement.
ATGGTTAGCAATAAAATATAGTAATAGTAATATTGTGAATAGAACATTAGTATCCTTTTGCTGCCCTAGAACACCAAGACCCAGCATTCATACTGAAATAACATCACCCCCCCCCCCGGATAAGGCAAAGTGCTGAACTAATTAAATTAGGATCACATATACATTCAATGTAAGTAAACCTTAAAATTTTAGATGTTTTCTGTGCCTACCTTGCCTTTGGAGTTAATCTTGGTTAAAACTTAGCCCATAAGACTTGGAGGAACATACCCTTGAATCACAACCATGAGCATACCCAAACAGGAAGCACTGTTTGATCTTTAACCCTGTGTGAGCACCTCTTTCCTCCTGTGGTTTGTAAAAGATAGAAATTCAATGGCTAATACATAAAGGAGAAAACTGCAGCACATCATAACATTCAGAATACTAAATAAAGAAAAGTATGCTCTGTATATTAATAATTGATAATTAACATTTGGGTATAGTCATGTGATTTGTTTGTAACCAGTCCGAGACATGATCTTTACTCTAAGACTCACCTATTAGAAGCAACTGACTGACCAATGCTCCATTATGTCTTTTCAAGTTACCAGAGCTTCAATTTCAGATGCAGAGAATCCAGGCAATGAAGGTTCCTCAAACATGTCAGCGAATGGACTGCATGTACCCTCAGGGCATCAGGTAATCCATGGAAACTGCAAAAGAGTGGTCTAGCAAGGGAGATCTAGTGAGGATGGAGCCATTCTTTGTTGGGAATCTGTTTAGGTGCTATAGAGGCTAGTACAGCATTCTTGTTCTTACAAAATGGCTGTGATTTCCATGTGATCTTAGAAGGCCAAGGACCAGATTTCAGCATGGAGGCTTTAGTGTTGGGGTGCTTCACATTATGTTTTAAGATTGGAATGTCGGTTTGCTTGAGATTGCACTTGTAAAACCTCGGGAGGTAGCAAGGCTGCAGGCTATGTCTAGGAGTAACAGCACAAGCTTGGCATTCTGGAGTTGGAATCTTAGAATTCTGAATTTTTCCGGCAGCAGTTGGGGCCTGTTTGAAGCTTGTAACTCCTTGGGGTTTCCTACTAAGAATGTGTACCACATCACTCCAGTGTCTAGAAATAAAACCCCATGCCTTCTGAGGAGTTCTAAATTGTGAGAACCCCTACTTTAGATAACACCAACACAGCAGGATATTTGATATAGTAGGGCATCGTTTAAGCATTGTAAAACATACAGCACCTAATGTCTCCATAAGCCTTCTGTTTCAACAATCTCTGAGAAGTAATCTTGGAAAATGTATACCCTCTCTTTCCCCAGTATAGAGTCTTCCTTTGCCTTGCAATAGATAAGATTTCCTCTTTATTGTTGAACCTCAGAAAACAATCTTTGATGGGTCTTGGCTTTTGTCCTTGTTTGGGACAGCTCTCAGAGACCAGTGAACCCTTTCTATTTCAGGGGCCAGTTCAGTTGAAGTTTAGTAATGAGAGAAACAATTCTTGTAAAAATAATCATGTCATTTACCTTCTATCCTTTCTGGGACCTCAACCAACTGCAAGTTATTTCTTCTAGACCTGTTCTCTAGGTCATCTACTTTGGCACCCAAAGAATTTATTTTAAAGCATTTTTTTCTGCAATGTCCTCCACATCACTTAAAGATTCTTCCAGTAGGGATAGTCTTTCTTCAAGTGTATTTAGCCTTTCCTCCATAACAGCTGTTTTATTACTTTCTTCCCATGCCTGTTGTTTAAGAGAAACAATGTCCAGATGCATTGATTGCAATTTTTCCTTAACGTAGTCCATATCACTAGGACCATTAGCCAATACTTTTTGTTTTGTTTTGCAGAGTTATGTTTTGTACCAGTTCAGCCTCCCTGTCCAGTGAGAGATCTAGACAGAGAACTCCCGGACTGACCTGCTGATCCTGCTGCTTCAAACCTCCATTAGATGGCATGATAGGGCACAGGTAAGTGCTGAAACACTGCAGGATGTAAAATTACAGGAAAACATTCAACTGACTTAAAAATGAGCAAACTGTAATCAAAGTGAATGATTATCGATTAACTGGTAAATGAAACTGAAAAAAATTACTTTAAACTGTTTGAACAAGATTGTATTTCAGAAGGTGGGAGAATTCTCTCTCTCAAGCAGCCATCTCCTTCTAGCACTAGCATGCAACCCAGAGACCAGGGTCTTTGAATGTATCCTGGTTGCAAGTGTAGGTTGCAGGATCATTCTCATCTACTGTCCACCCGGTGATGGAAGGGAATTCCTGCAGGAGGTCATGGCCTTTATCATGGACCAGTTGCTGGAATTCTCAAGATGAATTATCATGGGGGATTTCAGTGCCTGGGTCAATAATGAACTCTTGAAATTTGGACAAAACATCCTCCAACTTAAGAGTCTGTTGGGCCTTACACAAGGGGTTACCTCTGCAACTCATATTCATGGCCATTCCTTAGATCTCCTCTTATGACTTAGGATGGAGATCTCTGACCTGAGGGTGGAACCGGTCAGTTGGTCAGACCATCATACTATAAGGTTCAGATTTGTGGCCCTCCCAAATAGACCTGCCCCTACGGAGGTGGTCCAGTGCCACCCTTTAAGGGGTTTGACCCCAGATGGTATTATGGAGGTACTGGACCTATCAGGTATGACAAATGTATGCAAGGAGCCTGGGGAACTGGTACTAGTATATAATAAGGCAGTGACTTGGGCCCTCTACTCCATAGCTCCTGTCCATGTTTACCCACTCTCCCTTCACCAGAAGTCCCGGTGGTTTGATGGGACTTTGAAGGAGATGAGGTGAGGGGATTGAAGGCTGGAGCTGTGTTGAGGAAATCCAACCTGGCAGATGACAAATTAGATTGATGGCTCATTATAAAGACTATCAATAAGCAATCTCCTGTAAGAAGGCAGAGTTCATGTTAAATGAGATCACTGCAGCAAAGAATCGACCAGCTCAGCTCTTCAGTAGTGCTGTGCAAAATTGAAATATTTTGCCTGGTGAAATATTTCACATAAATTACATTAAATTTTTCATCTGTTTTCTTGATTTTGCGTAATGGCGAAATTTCACTTAACATGTCTTGGAGAAATTTTTCACCAATGCAAAGCGAAATTTCACTAGGTTCCATGATTACGCATACATGCCAAAATTTTGTGTAAATGCATTGGTCTGGCAATTTCACCCACTGATGCTCCAAATTTAGCCTTCTGGCATAATTTCACTGGCGTAACTTTTGATTTCACTGGTGAAATTTTGGTCAAAAGGTGAAATTTGCTATGGATTGTGGATAAATACGTAAACATCATATGTAGCTTGTTTTCAGCTCAGTCTGCTGCATGCTGAGCTGGAGAGCAGCCTGTTGTGAAGCATCAGAGCCAATAAAGCCTTTGAAAACATAGCTAAAACTTGCTTTTGAGAGCTAATTGCTGCAAATATAAAGTTTTTTCCTAGTGCTACTGTGCTGCTAGGGAACATTTTCTAATTTTGTGGATTTTTGTATACTACTTAGTTTAAATTAGGTTTTAGTTTTATCTCTGTCTTTGAAAGTGTTGTGTGGGGTTAGGGTAGTAGTGTAAAGCAGTGCTGGCTATTTCTAGCAAAGCAGATTGGTATACTTGTGGATTGTACAGATTGGCACAATTGTGAGTTATTTATGTACTGTTATTTCTCAACAATTTTGTTATATCTTACCGTTTATTTTTCTCTGAAAAGGTTCTCCTTTCTGTTTGAGAGAGTTCCTGCTGTTGTTAGCTGTGTTATATATATGCCATTCTTTGACTTTTAGTTGTGAATTAATTATGAATTCTAAAGTTTTAAGCACACAGAGCTGATCCTTTGTTTTATTTGTTTTGTGGTTAGTTCTGTTTGCTGGAGTGTTAACTTGTGTAACTAAAACTGAAAATCAACAGTTCTATAATTTTTTGTGTCTTTACTTAAGTACTTCTACTTGATCACTTGAACTTGTCCATTTACAGTCACACTGTATTGTTGAATTGTTCCCCTGTATGTTATTGCTGGAGCTTGACTCTGCACACTGTGCGGTGTTCCTGTTTTAGTTAACTTACCTTACCCTTTCTCTGTTATAGTATTGTTTGCGTAACATCTGACATGCACATTATAAAACAGTATATATTAAAATAGTCATTTTCAAGAGATTTCTTGGTGATCCTTCTCATCAGACCACTACCATATTTGTGGTACTTGTCTTTGTTGCAATTTTATGGTTGTCTCTGCCTTGTATAAAACAAAATTGTGGTACTAAGTAATAACACATTACAGTACTTTATTTGTCCAGAGACACAGGTGATCTGTATTTAAAGTCAGCCACTTGTGCCCTTTTTCCTTGTGTATGTTTCTTTTAATTCCTATCCTGTTTGGGGAAGTTATTTTTTTTACTAGAATAGGCTGCCTACCATATACGGTATTAGTTGTACTCTAAGTGCTGGTACCTGTCCTGATTGTGTTTGGACTTGTGAGAAAGCCAGTACTGTAGGTGTGTGATGTCAACATTCATGTGTGAGGTGTTAGTCATACAGTTAGTGGCAATACGTCCTTTCTTCAAATACTCCCAGAGAAAGGCAAAGCTTTGAAGCAGCAGTCAGTAAAAATGCTTGCTAAAAAGTGACCAAGTACGGAGGGGGCATGGCAGGGGGGCATCAGAGAGCTAAGAAGTCTACTGAAAAAAGTGCAGTTTCAGTTCCAGTTCCCTTAGCAGTGAAAGCACACATAAGTCTGCATCTGTGTCTTCTGATGTGGGACCTGGTGGTGCAGTAGGAACCAGCAAAGGAGTTGGTAGCCGAACTGGGTCAGGCATACGTGTGTCTCACTTTTTTAAAGCTCAAACTGTTGCAGCCATGCTAGTGGGGGATGCTGACAGTGAGAAGAAGGGAGGCACTGACACTAGCACAAGAACAGTGGTCCAGGACCCAGAGGAGGGTGATAATAAGTCGGTCAATGTTCCTGCAGGAGTTGGTGATGACAGTGTTCAACAAGACTCTTATAATCCTGGAGATAAGGATAGTCAGCCCACTGAGATGGTTGTAAAAAAAGAAGAAGGTGCCGTCCTCCAAGAAGACAGTGATGGGGGAGGAGGAGGAGAAAGACAAGGACATCATTGCTATTGGTGGTGATGATGATGACTGTGATGATCCCACATGGGAGCCTGAGTTAAAAAAGGTCAAGGGTGATGTAAGCCATTTATATGTATAGCCCATGGGTCAGTCTGTCACCAAGCTTATAAGCAAACCTCGAAGCAGTCAAGTAACCCCCCCCCAAATGTAGTTTTACTGAAGTGACGAGAGCAGTCCAAAAAACACCCACTGCCACACCTGTTTCTGAACTATCTCAGTTCAAGAAGCATCTGAAGTCCAGAGGTCAAAAGTCCCTAGTTTGGGACTTTTATGTGCTTGATCCTGCTAATGAGACCATAGCAATATGCCAACTTTGTCAAGCCCGTGTTAGTCGAGGGAAAAAGGGAAGTCACATAGGTACCGGTGGCCAACACTCCATCCTAAAAAACAAGCACCCACTGAGATGGCAGCAACACCAGAAGGATGCCAGAGCTGTTGATAGCAACTTACATGTAGTAGAGCATGAGAAGGAAGAGGGAGGGCAGAGTGGGTCAGTGGTGGAGAAGGAGGGTGAGCAATCCTTTGATCTCTTGAGACGTGGGCATAGCAGTGGCAATGCGAGTCCCAGTCCCATGAGTCTGAAAAGTACACCACCACACCAACAAGTAATCAAAATAACTGGTTTCATGCAGTCTACACAGCCTCAAGAGACAAGTGTTACCCTTAAAAGAAATCATTGCTGCCATAAGTACAGCATTCTGGTTGGACAGCCACAAAGACACAGCCCTCTGAAGACCATCCTGAGCGGCAGACAAAATATCCCCCAATCATACTGCTGCATGAGAAGTAAATGCTGCCATTGCTGAAATGCTGGCCATTGATCTGTTGCCATTCTCATTCATAGAGAATGCTGGTTTCTGCAGATTGATGGCCCATGCCTGTCCCAAATGGCAAGTTCCATCGCAAACCTATTTTACTAAGCATGCCATGCCAGAGCTGAACAGTTGAGTTGCTGATTACATTAGACATGCATTGAAGCATAATGAATCACACTATATCCATCTCAGCATGGATATGTGGACCAGTGGAGAAAAAGCAGCAAGTTTGTCATATTTGCATAACAGCACACTGGGCACAGCTGCCTGGGGAGGTACTTGATTTTGGGACTGGCAAAACATGCATGAAACAAAATTGTGATGGTAGCAGCACACTTGGGCCCAGATATTCAAAAGAGTTGCGCCATGCGCAATAGGGTTGCGTCAGCGCAAGTCCGAAAATGCGCCATTCTGCGATATTCAGCAGAAGGCAGTTGAGCCCAAATCATGCTAAGCAACAGCGCAATGATAATGAATGTATAGAAGCAACTGAAGGGGAGGAACCATGCATAAATGGTGCAGTGCGATATTCAACAACATGCACCATGCGCAATAGGGGAGCAAGCGGAAGTTGCGCCATAGTGGAAATGAGCCAAAATAAAAAGGAGCAAGGGAGAGGTGCAAGAACGCTACAGGGAAGGCACATGAGGCTGAACTCTAGCCAGAGAAACTGGGCAGCTGGGACACACAGGGCAGGCCAGGGAAAGGGCACCTGGAACCCACAGGCTCAGGGGAAGGTGTGGGGAGCCACAGTACAGAAGGGGGAAGTACTTGCCACACAGCAGTGAGGCCAGCACAGTCAGGTGTTCTGTGTAGGGAAGTAGCAGTCAGGACAGTGGGGACACAGAAACAGCTGCCAGGAGGTGAACACAAGCCAGGGACATGGCCAGTGCCACCTTCCAGATGGAGGCAGTAATGGGGGGTGAGAAGGCGGGCAGCAGGGGGTCGCGGCCATGGAAGGTCCCATCGGCAGTATGCCCCAACAGGCAGTACTGGAGCCCGCACCAGCTCGATGTGTAGTGATACGGAGATCGTGGGCTGGTACTGCCTGAATCGGCAATTTGAGTAGTGGCTCTGTGAGCTGCGCAGTGATGTGATGCAGGAACCCACATGACGGAGCCATGCTTTGTCAGTGGAGACCAAAGTTACAGCTTGCATGTGCTTGCTCAACATGGGTACCTTCCAGAGACCAACTGGGGACACCACAGGCATAACACAGTCGGCCCTGTCAAGCCACCTCACCCAATTCCTCAGCGCACTGTTGCCACATGCTGCAGAGTACATCCATTTCCCCAGCACACCGGCGGAGTGCACAGCAAACATACAGGAGTTCCACGGGGTAGCACATATGCCTGGCGTGCTAGGGGCAATAGACTGCACCCTGTGGCCATCCGCACACCACCAGGCCCTGAGAGGGCCACATATATAAATCGCAAGGGCTATGCTAGCATCAACTGCCAGGTGGTGTGCGATGCCAGGGGGCGCATAATCAATGTCTGTGCCATGCACCTTGGGGGAGCACACGATGCCTTCATCTGGCACCAGTTGGCACTGTGCCACAGATTTGAGAGTGGGGATATCCCCACTGGCCACCTAGTGTGTGAGTATGCAAACCACACAGACAATCATAGGGCCTGGGGGGGCATGGTCAGAGGTGACATGGATAGTGGCCTACATGGCCCAGGGCAGGGCGATGCTGATCACCAAACTAACCTCCACCCTCTACACACAGGTGACAGTGGATACCCACTCCATCCCTGGCTGCTCACACCCTACCAGTGGCCCATGACCTCATCGCAGCAACGCTACAATGAGGCACACGCCACCACATGTAATGTCATTGAGTGGGTGTTCAGGATGCTGAAGGCACATTTCCATTGCCTGGACACCTCCAGCAGTGCCCTACAGTACAGCCCCTCAAAGGCCTGTGGGCTATTCCTGGCCTGTTGCATCCTGCACAACATGGCCAATGAATGTGGGATAGCAGTACAGGTCAAGAGGGGGACAGCGATGGGGATGATGAGGATGCCAGTGACAATGGTGATGGGCAGCCCCTTTGGGCGACGGGCCTCGACTGTTCCAGGATACACAGCTGCACCTGGACACCATCATGGAGGAGCACTTCAGCCAACCCAGGTAAGTCATGGGGCCATGTGCAATCACCAGTGGCAAAGGCACAACCCACAAACACGCATGGACACACACCAGGGGTGCATGCCGACAAGGGAAGTGGCCAGGCATGGAACCACACACACCACCAGGAATGGGTGAGATCTAACATGGCACGTGGACAGACAGACAGACACACACACACACACAAACACACAATGCACCAGACATGCACAAATGGTAGGAGGCACACCGATCCAGAACGCCACCCCTAGCCACACACATGTCCACAGACCACCACGCCCACTTCCTGTCATTGTGCATGTGTCAGATGCTGAGCACCATTGCACATTGGTGTACAGTGCAATGCAGGCATCATCATGAACATGCAACTGCAGACAGCAGCCGGGAGGGTGTGCAGATGGACTGTGTGTCTGCATGCAGGGCCGGGTATCCACCCGCGCATTGCCTGCTGAATGACACAATGCAAACAGGGCAGCATCAGACAGTAGCCATGTTGGGAGACAGGTCAGTCACGTGCCACAGTGCCCTGGCCACCACGGATGTGTGGCGGCCCCACCGAGACCCGCCAGCACTGACAGGCTGACCACTGGCCTCATGGGGTGGCACTGATGGTCCCCCAGAGGTTCCACTGCATGCCCACGACCGTGCTCGCGCAGGGGTCTGCAGCACACCGAACATGCCTGCGCCAGGCGTGCTCAGCATGCCCACAGCTGAACCCGGTGTCAACAAGGATGGTGTCGCATGATGCTGGGAACGGGGGGTGGACAGTGCATTGCGTGGTGTCTGCGATGCATTGGCAAATAACTGTGTGCCCAATGTGGCCATGACAGCAGTGAATGCCTGTGTCTGCCTGTCAATGGCATCAGTCACATCCTCCCGCAACCGGTCCATCCCTGCCAGGATCAGAGAGGTGTCTCTGCTGCGACGCTCCTCTGCCCACTCCAGAGCCGCACGCAGTGCATCCACCGATGTCGCAAGCCGCATCTTCTGGTTGACTGATGCTTGCAGTATGTGGGTGTGCTCATCCAAAAGGTCATCTGCCTGCTCGGCATCCTGTCCCTCAGGGTGTGCGTGGCCCTGATGCTCAGCACCCCTTGAGGGTGGGTGCTGCACACCAGGACCAGATCTGGGCATGTCCACAGGCGATGCACTGATGCTGCCCCCGACACTGTACCCCCAAGCACATTGGCCGACTGCTGATGGTGCCCCTCTTGCTGCTGCTCCCCAGGGCTCACTGGTGCTGCTGCAGTGGCTGCAACAGTCCCACTGTTCTGTACACACACCAGTGCTGCCCCACTGGTGCTGACAGGCACAGGCTGGGACTGTGATGACACGCAGGCCTCCACAGCGGCACCACCCACAGCCATGGCCACGATGTTACCTGCTCTGTGGCCATCCTGTGGCACACATGTGTCACTACCCATGACGTTAGCAACATCATCATCGGTGACAGACCCGGCACCAACCCAAGTTGCAGCATGCCGACATCCGTGGATGCCGGCATGCTGGGACACAGGCAGGGCCTCCTCTGCACCTGTTCCAACAACATCAGTCTGGACAGCCAGGCGGTCCCACTGTTGCACTGAGCCGTGTATTCCTGTGGAGGTGGAGGGGCCCTCCGCCATCTCCATCTGACTCACCTCAGTGGAGAGGCCCACCCATGCAGATGCTCAGGATCTGTAAGGGAAAACAAAGTCACGTTACTGCATGTGACCTACCCTGCCCCCCCAATAGACAGACCATGACCTACCATGCAGTGACGGGCTACCACCCGTCTGGAAGCCACCACCCGGAACACCCTCAATGGCACAATGCTGCATGCTGCAAGCAACCCTCTCCTCCTGTGGGGTCAGGCATAGCACCTCCGGCTGTCCCCCACCTGTTGCAGATCGTGCTGCCCTGATGGCAGCCACCTTCTCCTTAATTCTCCTCCTGTCTGTGACCATCTTCTTTTTGCACTCCTGTACGGAGCGCTGGTGGCTGCCATGCAGGTTCACAGCACGTGCCACCTCCTCCCATGCAGCAGCACGGTCCTGTGGTGTTCTCTGGTGTCCGCTGAGAAGCGGCTCCTGGTTCAGGTAGGCCTCAAGCAGGGCATCTGTCTCGGTCTTGGTGAAATTTGGCTGCCTCCTCCTCCCACAACTCTGTTCCTCTTCTCCCACAACTCGCTCGGTCATGATTCAGCCTGTGAGAATGAAAGTTGTTACCTGTGACTGTGCAGTCCCATGCATGTCCAAAAATCCACAGTCCACACTCCCAAACAGCATGCAACTCACCAATAGACTGCAGTACTGACTATGGCCAATGCAGCCCAATGTCGCACTTTTTATAGCGCAACCAATGCAAATGAGGTGAGGCACAACTTTAAGTGGATGCAAATTGCAGTGCTGCGCCATTGAATGGCTGACTAGCTGATCTGCATATGACGGCTGAATATGGCGCTTTTGCGCTTTGCGCAATTGTGTTGAACGTGTTGAGCCAAGGGTACAGTTCTGTGACATGTGCAGTACACACCTAACTGCGCATGCCCGGGTTGATGATGCAGGCGCCTGCCGCACTGCTGATGTGCTGTGCACGGGAGGCAATGCAGGGCACGGCCACCATTGTGCCAGTGGTGCTACAGCGATGTTCACCTATATGGTGCTGTGGCACTGGGTCATCGTAGGCACAGTGGGGCAACAGGGCAGTAGACCACTACTGGAGGTAGCACACAGGCACCCAATCATGCTACATGCATTGGGTTCCAATCGCGCTGTGCCTGTCCGTGCGCCAGAGACCCTTGAAACTGTGCCGACTTTTGCCCCCTAGGCGCCATGCATCAGGCATGGGTGCACCACTATTGTGCTGTTCAGTGACAGTGCAAAAGGGAATGGCAGCGCTGTACCGCGCAGCATCTGCACATGGTGGAACCATGCTGCAGAGTGCCATTTTGAACCTAATGAGCAAGAGAGATGGCGAGGAGGAGAGCTGCCCAGTGGAGCCAGATTGAAATGGCAAACCTGGTTGCCATTGTTGAGCCACTTTTTGGCCCACTGTTTGGGGAGGCACCCCTGGACAGATCTAGGAGCCAGGTGTGGGAGGAGGTGGCCGACACCCTGGAGGAGGCCACAGGAATAGAAACATAGACTTTGATGGCAGATAAGGACCACTTGGCCCACCCAGTCTGCCCATTTCCCTACCTATTGGATAAGCTGCAGATTCTAGTTAACCAACAGCCTACTTCCTGCAACCCCCCACTATAATTGCCTTATGTCTGTCCCATGCATGTTTGAATTACTCCACTGTTTTAGACCCCACAACCCTCCAGGAAGGCGGTTCCATGAGTCCACTCTCTCCATGAAAAGAATTTCCTCACATTACCTCTGAGCCGTCCCTCTAACTTTAAATTGTGCCCCTTGTTCTTACACATCTCTTTTTTCTGGAAGATGCTACCTCCTGGACTTTGTTGATTCACTTAAAAGTTCTATCATGTCCCCCTGTCCCGCCTTTCATCAAGGGTATACATATTAAGCTCTCTCAGTCTTTCTTCATATGGTTTCGATGCCGAACCTACACCATTTATTGCGTCTCCTCTGGACTGCTTCCATCCTGTCTATGTCCTTGCGTAGATGAGGTCTCCAAAACTGCATGCAGTACTCCAGATGGGGTCTCACCAACTGTCTGTATAGAGGGATAACCACTTCCCTTTTTCTACTTGTGATGCCCCTTCCTATGCATCCCAGTATCCCCCTGGCTCTCCTTACTGACTTCTCACATTGCTTACCCACCTTTAGGTCATCTGATATGACTACACCCAGATCCCTTTCCATTATTGTTGTGGTTAGTACCTCCCCTGCTATTGTGTACTCTTCTCCTGGATTTTTATTTCCCAGGTGCATTACTTTGCACTTCTTTACATTGAATCTAAGTTGCCATATGTCTGTCCATTCCTCCAACCTTGCCAAGTCCCTTCTCATCCTTCCTACCCCACCTTGTGGATCAACTCTGTTATAGATCCTTGTGTCATCTGCAAAGAGGCATACCTTTCCTTCCAGACCCTCTGCAATGTCACCTATAAAGACGTTAAAGAGGACTGGACCCAGTACTGAGCCCTGAGGTACTCCATTAGTAACCCCTTTCTTCAGAATGTGTTCCATTCACTATTACCTTCTGTGTCCTGTTGTGCAGCCAGTTTACTACCCAGGCTACCTGGGACCCACCCCAGGCTGGCTTATTGATTATTAATCTTTTATGTGGGACTGTGTCAAATGCCTTGCTAAAGTCTAGGTAGGCCATACCCACAGCCCTCCCTGGTCTATTACTTTGGTCACCCAATCAAAGAAATCGATTAGTATCTGTCTGACATGACCTTCCTGCTGTGAATCCATGCTGCTTTAAATCCTGTGCCCCACTGGCCTCTAGGTACTCAACAACTTCTTCTTTCCGGTGATTCCATCATTTTCCCACCACTGAGGCCAAACTAACAGGTCTGTAGTTTCCTGCTTCTGCCTTGCTCCCTCTTTTGTGAAGGGAATCACATCTGCCCTCCTCCAGTCCTCAGGCACCACCCCATCTTCCCATATTTGCTTAAAAGTGTGGTTAGTGGTGTCACTAGGTCCTCCATAGCTCTTTTAGGATTCTAGGTGAATCCCATCAGGCCCCATTGCTTTGTCCACCTTGAGTTTTAGGAGTTCTTTCAGTACTCTTCTTCTGTAAATGGACTGGTGTCAACCCCACTATCCAAGAGTGCTTCTACTGTTTGGTTTAGGTAACTTCTCCTCTTCTTCTTTTGTGATTACTGAGCAAAAATATTCATTCAGTATCTCTGCCTTTTCACTGTCTCCTCTTCCCACCTCCTCTCTCCTTTATTAATCTTCACTATCCCTCCCTTAACCTTTCTATGCTCCCTAATGTACCTATAGAAGGTTTTATCCCCCTTCTTAACTGAGTTAGCTATATTTTCCTCGGTTTGGGCCTTTGCTTTTCTGACTGCCTTCCCCACTTCTTTCTGCTTTAATTGATACAGTTCCCTGTCGTGCTCCGTCTGTGATTCCTTATACTTTTTGAATGCAGCCTTTTTTTCCTTAACCTTCCCTGACACCTCTTTTGAGAGCCATAGTGGTTTTTGATTCCGCTTTGTTTTCTTTTTTGTGTTTCACACAAAGGCTTGTTGCCTCCATGATGGCAGTTTGATTTTTCTCCTTGTGTTCTTCCCTCTTCCTTTCTGGCCATTTGCTAATGCATCTCATTGTATTCACCCATTATGCCAAAGTCAGCCCTTCTAAAGTCCAGTATCCTTGTCTTGTGTGGCTTGTCTCCATGGTTGTGTTTATTGTGAAGCACCCTGTGCAGTGGTCGCTTGTTCCCTAGATGTCTACTGACTCTAAGTTTGTGATCCTCTCCCCATTTGAGAGTACCAGGTCTAATATTGCTCCTCCCGAGGGTTCCACCACTAGCTGTTTCAAGACATGCTCCCATGTAGGGCATCGAGAATGACCCTGCTCTTGGATGTGGTTGCAGTCCATGTCACCCAGTTAACATCTGGCATATTCAGGTCCCCATCAACAGTATCTTCCTTTTTCAGCCATTTTGAGAATGCTCTTCTATCATTTTCTTGTCCATTTCCTCCCTTGAGATGGGGTCTGTATACAACCCCTGTGGATTTGTGATGCCATTCCCTGTCTCCAAGGTGACCCAGAGTTCCTCTTGTCCTCCCTTTACTTTTTAGTGCTGTAGCTTTGATCCCTTTCCCTTATGTAGAGAGCTACTCCACCTCTTCTTTTACCCTCCCTGTCCTTCTGTAGATTGGTAGGTACTTCTGGTATGTTGATATCCCAGTCATGGTTCTCTGTGTACCATGTTTCTGTGACTGCCACAATATCCAAGTGTTCCTTCCATCAGGGCTACTAGCTCCAGAGTTTGTTTCTCAGACTATGGGCATTGGTACTCATTGCCCTCCATTTAATGTTGGTTTTATCCTTTTACCCCATCCCTGCTCTTATTGTCTTGTGTCCATTTTTCCATTTGCCCCTGTCCTGCCCTCTGTCAAGCTCTGTACTCAGTGTTTACCCTACTACCCGCCATGTTTTGGGGAGGCTTGAACTTTCCTGCTTCTATCAGCACCTCCTCCTTGGCTAGTTTAAAAGCTTGCCAAGGAAGCCTTTAAACTTGTCACCTAGGGAGCGTGTTTCCTTCCTGGACAGATGCAGACCATCATGCCAGTATAGACCTTCATCTCCAGGTGGACCCCAGTCCCCAATGAAGCCTAAAGCCTGTGCTTTGCAACAGTTTTGCAACCTATCATTAAACTGCATGGTGTGCAGTATCCTAGCCTCACCCCTGCCATAGACTGGCAGCACCTCTGAGAAGGTTACTGCTTGCCACCTGTCTGAGTCCCTCCCCAACTCCACAAATTCATCCTGCACTGCACTGATCTCATGCCTAGCTAGGTCATTTGTCCTGAGGTGGACAATGATATCTAGTTCCTCTCCTGTGATGCTGCTTCTGCAATCCTGAGAATTCACTCCTGTCCCTCCAAGCCATGGCACCAGGCAGGCACCACTTCCTTCTCCTCTCCCTTCCCAGGTCCTACACCCCTAGCAATTGAGTCCCTATCAGAAGCTGTTTCTTTCCCCTGTGGTGTCCCTTGCCACTCTTTTGTGGATCTCCCTTGTGGATGTCCCCAGCATTTTTCTTGGTCTCCAATGAGGGTGTCATCATAGAGGAACCTTGATTTGCCAGGCTGACATATGATTTGTGTAGAGGTGCAACTCGGGGCTATGCCTCTGTTCCACCACCTTCACCCTCCCCAAACCTACTGTGGTCTATCTGCTTTTCACACATGGCAACCTCTGAGGCAGTGGTTGTGGAACTGGTGCGCTTTGGGTGGGGGAGGCCTCCTTAGTCCTTGCCAGTTCAGCCTGGAGGTGGGCAACCTCCTCCCTCAGAGCTGACAGTTGCCTGCAAATAGGGCAGCAACACAGGTTCCAGAATGTCTCCCAGAAAATTGCTGCCCCACAGCCAGTGCATTGCACCACTCCCCACATGTCCCTCTTCCTTATAATATACAATGAGTAATATATAATTTTTTGTGTGTGTGTGTACTTACCCTGTATGCACTGTGATGGGTAATTAAGAATATGACAGTTCTGCTCCAAGACCTGTTGAGGAAGTGATGTCAGAACCTTGGCTATAAAGGAAATGCCATGCCTGGGGTGGGTGGGGTGAGGGAAGCGGGTGGGTAGGCCAAACCACTGGTGACTGTTAGAAACAATCAAATACATCACTGCTCCACCACCTCTGGTGAGTACTGCCCTTTATAGTAAGTCAACCAACACCACAATGTACTAGACCACTGCTTCTACACAAACCACTCTACTGAGTCCAGGGATAAAATGAACTCACTGTTCAGCCAGCAGGACACTTCTAAAAATATTGCACAAATATCCTTCCAAATCCTATGTGTCTAGCACAGAAATCAAGCAACTTCAGTTGTATCTAACCCCTCTGGTTATAAAATTACTACGCTTTTAATGGAATCCTGCAATTCTTAATGCCAATAAGAAATAATGAAACTTTCTGTAGAAAGTGTAGCTTACCCTTCCTAGTCCCCTATAATATTATGTTTTACCAAGTTCCCAGTTCCTCAATGCTCTAGTTTGTTCTCTGTAGTATAGTCAAGTTTCTCAGCTTCCAACAGGAGCAGGCAAATCTTTTCTGACTGGCTTTCTCTGTGTAGTTGCTTAAGACAGCAGTGATAAAAGCCCTCCCAGAATCAATTGATTGACTAGTGACACCTGTGATGTAAGCAGGCCTTTCAGTGAAGACAATTTGCTATGTCTGATTCTAATACACACACAAACCCTTTATCTGAAACCAGGGATAAACTCACTGCTTAGCCAGCAAGACACTTCTAAAATGCTGCACAAATATCCTTCCAAATCCTATGTGTCTAGCACAGAATGGGGCAGATGGTGGAGCAGTGCCACCACAGGTATGGGGACCTGAGGCGGAGGGACCCAGACCTGCTTGCCCGCCTTCGGGCACATGTCAAGAGGAGCACGGTACCACGGCCAGGTAGGTGTAATGTCCATACACTTTTATCTTCCATATGGGTATCATGGTTGCATGTGTCCGGAACATGGAGGGGGACCGTCCGGTGTTGACTGTGGTGGTGTTATCAGGGTGTGGGATTGGTGGGTCTGGCTGGGTGGGATTGCACACACATGGGGGCAGGGGGACTTTTCACAGGATTGTACTGATGTTCCTCTCTCCATGTTTCCAATTTTAGGGCCAGAAGAGATGGCTGGGAGGGAGCAGAGGTGCCAGCTGGAGGACCGAACAATAGGAGGGGCGAAGGTCACAGTGGCAGAGGGACCAGCCTGATGATGGTGAGTGCCTTACCTCCAAGATTACTATTGCATGCTGTGTAACAAGGTGGGCAGCGGGGCATGGCCACCATCCATTGACACCACTGCCATGCATACAACTTGTTACAGTCAGCACTGTCCAGTAGCACTGCATGTCTGGGAGTACATCAATGGTGGTCCATGCATGCACTGGCTACATGGCTGTGCCACTGCCTTAGCACCACATAGCCATGTCACTGAACAGCCATGGTGGTGCTGTGCAGGACTTGGCCGGTAGATGTGTGCAGCGGTCCGCATGGCTGTGTGTGCCTGGGTGGGCAGGTCTTGTGGACACGATCACTGTGGGTGGTCACACACCATCACAGAGGCATGTCCCATGGCCGTATGCCATGCACAGTGGGTGGGCTGTATGGGGGTGTGTATTCACACCTACTGACTCTGCTCCCTTGTCCTAGGTGTCAGGCAGCTGTGCATGATCAGGGAGGTGCTGCAGGAAATTCTCACTGTGGCCAGGGCATCGCTGGACATCCTGCAGAGGATTGAGTGGCAGGGGGTCAGGCGGAGGCATGGAAGGTGGAGCAGCTGGAGCGGGGAGTATGGCTCCCACTGACCATAACAATGACTCTACCCCCTGGACCCATCCTCACACCCCTCCTTTCTTGTACCATTTGTTCACCACTGCCCCTTACCCACCCCCACCTTGTTTGTGGCCCTCCCCCCACACATTTGTACATAATTGTATACAGTTTTGTTGGATGTTTTTGATTACAATTCTTTTGATATGAATACTGTGGTGGTCTCTGATTTGCAGTGGGCTATAGGTGCTCAGCTGCAGTGGTGTGCATGGCATCAGGGGTGGTGCAGTCATGGGTATATGTGTGTGTCCGTGTGGAAGTGACTATGGTGTGGGAGTAGCTATCAGTCAGTGTCTGTGGTGTGTGTGTGTTGTTCCCTGTGCACTGGATGACTGTGTGCAGTGGTCCATGGTGCATGCTCTGTCTTCATGGCACACCTGTCAGCCCGTCCATGGCCTGTGCAGCTGACACCCTTGCATGTCTGTGACCTGCATGGTCTGCTGGCATGTCAGTGGTGGCTGTCCATGCAGGGCAACCACTGTACCCATCACAATGCTGGGTTGCCTTCTGTCACTGGTGTGGTGCATGTCTGCCTTGGGTGACACTGTGGCCTCCCCAGTTGTTGTCCCACCTCCATGCTGTGGCTTGTGTGTGTTGCAGGGGATGAGCATCACTGACTGTGACTTGTGCTCCGGGCAAATGCTGGTGGTGTACAGGTCCATAGTGCTTGCACAGGGTGGCTGGCACTCCTGTGCCATGGAGGACTGCTGGCCGTGTGTACACAGTTTCCATGGGCCCATGCTGGGGGCTTGATTGCCCCGCTACTGCGTCCCTGTGTTTGTGTGCCCTTAGGTATGGGTGAGTGTTTGCCCATACACTGTGTTGCATCCAGTATGGTGCATGCTTCCATGCACCACTGTGGGTGTCTGCGCTGGCTGTTGTGGCCAGTGCTGGGTCAGGGTGCATCCTTGGGAGGGTGTGCAGGGTTCTGTACCACTGGTGGTGAGGTCCGGGCCATGCCCTGTCATGTGTGGGGTACCTCATGTGCCGATGCATGGTCAGTCTCTCAGCTGTACCTTGGGGGAGCTGTGCGTGGTGGCACTGTGTATGCCATCGTTGCATCGCTGTGTGCTGCTACTGATGGGCGCTCGTGGTGCGGCTGCTTGCATGGTTCTGTGGTGCACAGGGTTGCATTGTCACAGTGGGGGTGGTGGCATAAATGGGGTATCCTGCACTGGTGGATGCTGCTCCTGGGGAGGGTGTCTGGGGGTCATGGTGCAGGGTGTGCTCGGCATTGGGAAGATGGTGTGGCACGGTGGTCGGCTCCTGTGTGCAGGTCACAGCTTGCCAGGGGTGTGGATAGCACCATGGCCCAGCTGTGGCTGGGTTGGTTTTGTCTCCATGGGCCAGTGGTTATTCCAGCCCCCAGTTGCAGTGCATGGGGTGTGGGGACGATGTCTGTTCTGCTGTGTGTTCCTCTGCCCATCTGTGGCATGGGTGGTGGACCCTGCATCCCTGGTTGTGCTGTTACATTGCTGCCCTGCTGCTGGGGGGCGTCCCTGGTTGTGCTATGGCACCTCTGGACTGCTCAGCTGAACATCCCTTGTTACGCTATGGCGCATCAGATATGCTCAGCTTCCCCTCCCTAGTTGCACTATGGCACAGGTGGTGCAATTTTCAGTTGTCAGCTGTAGGCGCATCTTGGCCAGAGCAGTTTTTGAATATCATGCCTTGTGCGCATGGGCACAATGGACTTGCGCTTGCTCCTGCTGGTGCGCTCTTTTTGGGCGCAGTTTAAATATCTGGGCCTTGGTATTTGGCAGCATGCAACCCTGAGTATGACAAGTGTCACAGGTTCTCACGTGGCTGTGAAAATGCTTACAGTTCTGCTAGATGAGATTTATGGGTGTCTACACACACAGTCACTCATAGCAGGATTCATCGCAAGTGATAATGGCTCCAGTGTAGTGAAGTGTATTAGCAATGATGTTTTTTTCAGAGTGCTCTGCCTGGCACACTGCCATAATCTTGTTATTCAGCAGTTTCTCAACCATGTGGACATTAAGGAAATGGTTACAGTTGCTCATCGCATCTGTGCCCACTTTGCCCATTCTGCAAAGGCCCGTGACCATCTATGTGACCTGCAGCGCAATAACCATCTGCCTCAGCACCAGATGAAGCTTGATGTTGTCACCAGGTGGAACCCAACACTGTACATGCTTGACCAGCTGTATGAACAGTATAAGGCTGTGTCAGAATACCTGCTGCTGCACACCACCAGTGACAGTGCTGGAATGTCCATCGCTCTAACAACAGAGCAGTGGCACCTAATTGATGGGCTAATATGCATTCTCCATCCATTTGAGCATGCTACATGGGCAGTGAGTGGAGACACTGCTTGTATAAGTCAGTCCATACCCCTCATACTTGTGCTGAGGCAGACACTAGTGAATGTGCGACAACAGACAGAGGCAAGTGAGGATCATGGCACTTGTGATCTAATGGATCACATGCTCCATGTGCTGAACACAAATACCCATGTGCATTTTACGTTCAGCTGAATGCAATCACCACTATGCAGGATCCACGCTATAAATGTGGCCTGCTCTCTATAATTGAAGGAGGTCATCAGCAAGTATAACAGTTGACAGAGAACCTCATTAGATTGGTACATGCTGCACAAATGAAAAATGCACGCACTGCATCAAAAATGGGTGTTGCTACCACCACCAGCAGCTCACAGGCAACCCAATCAGAGAAAATGGGCAAGGCAGAGCAGAAAACAGCAAGCAATCCCATTTGGGACGTTCTCTTTCAGGTGGGAGTGGAAGATATCTAGGAAAAGGAGGAGGAGGAAACAGATGAGGCAGCTGGACTCCAGGCAGCAGAACAAATGGTGGAGACCTAGATGGGGGACCCAAAGCACCTTGCCATTACTGACGAGCCACTGCTGTACTGGAGCAGTAAAATGACTTACTGGCCAGCACTAACATCGGTTGCTATGAAATACCTGAGCTGCCCCCCATCCAGTGTCACTGTGGAATGAGTGTTTAGTGCAGCTGGAGCAACTGTGAGTGACCATAGGACCAATTTGTCAGCCAAGAATGTGTTCATGCAAACATTCATCAAAATGAATAAAAGGCACATTCCACACAACACAGTGATGTCAGTGGTGTTGCCACGGGAACTGTGTCTCGGTGACGAGGATGATGACATTCCCTTGACTAAGGCATCCACCAGCAGAGAGGTGGATGAGGCAGCAATGTTGAGAGAATTCCCAACTGATGAGAACTCCAGTCTTGAAGACTGTAAGGGGTGATTCTTGGATGATGTGGAATTGGAAGTTGAAAAAGGCTGAGTTTACTCCAAGCACCCCCTCCCCCAACAACTTTCAACTCAGTATAGTGGCTGGGGTGTGTATGTTATAACTTATTTTCAGCTATGTACCATTGGATTGGTTATGGTAATGTGTTGTTATGTGTTTCAGTGTGCGTAAGTTTCATTTGACCACCCTTTGCCATAATCCGTTGATTGGTCACCTCACCGCCAGTCTCCCAAGCCTATATAAAACAGCAGCAATGTAATTACCATAACTGTAACGATTTTGCAATTGCATGATTACAGTTATAATGTTTTTCTTCCAAAAATATCTTACTTTTCATGTTGACTAAATCAACCCCATCTTACAGCAAGATATATTGTCTGGATGTCCTAAAAGTGCCCATGATGGCAAATTCCACACTGCCCCAACGCTCCCTCTCATCATCTGTCACCTGATCTGACCTGACTCACCCATACACTCCATGTGACTGAAAAAATGTTTCTGCCACTTAGTATTGGTGACATGTACAAGAACCCTGGCTCCTAGACTAGTACAAGTAGCATATGAATTGAGCATGCTAATTCAACAGCTAACACCACAAGTTGAACACATTTTGAGAAATGATGAATGGTGGCCATCTTTAATGATGCAAGTCATTAATTACAAAAGTAATCATGAAGAGGCTTAACAACTTACAAAATCAAATTCCCAAAGTGGTTACGTATGCTACAGTACCAGGTTAAGGTACACCGAAACCGCAATGGTTCCTGTGGGGCGGGGGGTCAGAGCAGGTTGAGATTCCTGCTGTCCTCACTTTGGAATGCATTCAAAATGTTCATGATTACTGCAGCTTTTCAGTCTCCATTGATTAGACAAGACATTAACCCCCTCCACCTAATTATTTACTAAACACCATCTCAACCATCTGTTTTAGCAAATAGTTCCTCCCTGTATGTGGGTGGCAGTGGTGATTACTCATTAATGGTAATGGTATGGACACCAGTCCAGAGGCCAACTTTGCAGTTCAAGCAACAGCCCTGTCTACCACAGACACAACACAACTCCTTCAGGGCCTGGATGGATATAGTCATCAAGATACGATGAAACTTCAACAGAGGAAAATGACCTAAGCAAGACCAAAGATAAGAAAAAATGATGGATACTCATCAATTTGCATACCTGGTTTAACCGAACAAGTTGGAAGAAGAAGCAGAGAGAAAATGTATACTTACCATACCCCGTGATGTCATTAAACTGTGGACATTCCCCACAGGAACATGCTGCTTGGTGCACACGATTCCAGACCAAGGTCCATGATGAAGCACAGTAGCACTAGCAGTAGTAGCAGGCATTCCCCTTCCCCTATGAGCACTGCGTACCTTGAAATAAGCAAAAAAAAAAATAAAATTTGAGGATTGTTAAAAAGGTCCTCAACCACCACCACCCCTCCAGAGAAGACCATAAAAAATGAAAAAATACGTATCTCAAGGTCTGTGAAAGTGGAACCATTGCACAATTAAATAAATTCCCCAGATCTGGTTGAGCAGCCAGCAGCAGTGGCAGCAGGATGGAATGGGACTTAACTTTGCCGGAATTCCTGATGTTGACAAAAGCAAAAAAAAACACAATTACTATCAAGCTCAGACAAACAGATAGCAGTAAAGACATACCACACTAGTATGAAAATTCCAATACTTACTGTCTAAGTTGGGAAATTGGGAAATGCGGTTTATTCCAAGATCCATAGATCTTCCTCCCTCCAGGCCTGGCATGATGATGTCATCCACAGCACACTGAAAAATAATATAAGAGCAGAACAAGCATATTGGAACTCAAGATGCCATAATACCAACCCACTAACACCCTTACCTTGCACAGGAAAAAAAAAATGAAGACAGATACTTACATGTTCAGCAGCAGCAGCATGGACTGTGTGAAAATAATCCACCAGGCATCAACCATCCAGAACAGTAGTTCTTGTGGCAGCTTGGCAAGTAGTAGTCAGAGACAGCAGCAGACAGCAAGCTACAGTGCCCCAAAATGTCATTCACTCCCCACCGCCAGGCAAGCTACTATCACAGAGTCAGTCAGTCAAGACAGCTAGACAATCAGCACAGCAGCATAGGGATAGGGGAAATGATAATTGTACATTTCTATTTCAATCAATTGAAACAGCAGCAGCAACAGGAAAGAACTTCAAGTAGCAGCAGCATTTTGCAGGAGGAATTCACTTTCTTTACATTGTTTGACACCCCTTTTTAGGTCCCTGAGGTGGTGGCACACTATAAAATATCAGGACTGATGCCAAATTTCAGTCTCAATTTGATGTAACATTTTTTCATGTAACACTTCTGGATTTGTAGGCCCTGTTTGGCACCAGCAGCACTGAGTTTCAGGCAGAAATCTTTGGAAAACAGGCCCTAAAACAGCATTTTAATGTCTGGGTGGTGGTTTGGGCACCATAAAACATCATGGCTGAGAACAGATTACATTTGATTTTAATGTACCATTTTTTAGGAAACATTTCTGGACATTTACTGCCTGTGCTGCTATCGCAGAAGCAAGATGTGGCCTAAAAGCAATTGTAAACAGTGGACCAAAGACCATCGTTTGGTCCGGGTGGTGGTTTGGGTGCCATAAAACTTCATGGCTGAGACCAGATTTCTGTCTGAATTTAATGTATCATTTTTTTAGGAAGCATTTCTGGACATTTACTGTCTATGCCGCACTCGCAGAAGCAAGATGTTGCCTAAAAGCAATTGTAAACAGTGGCCAAAACAGCATTTTAATGTCTGGGTGGTGGTGGGGGGGCACCATAAAACATCATGACTGAGACCAGATTTCTGTCGGAATTTAATATGACATTTTTTGAGACGCATTTCATTACCTGAGGGCCCTGTTTTACAATAGCAGAGCCAAGATTCACTCTCACATAGCTTTGGAAAATTTGTTTGTTCATAGTAAAGTTCTTATACTTGACATTTGTGGATTTGATAGAAGGAGCAAGAAGGAAACATATAAAGAAAAATGGAGTAAGATGAAAGTAGAAAGGTACACGGTTTATGGTCACGGTACTACAACAGGGGGACAGGGATGGGGAGGAGGGAACCGGGGACATGCATGGTCAGGAGGACAAAGCTATTCATATTCCTATATGAGAGGGGATGGGAAAGGGGGGGCATAAACAACTGGAAAAGATAAATTAAGCAAGAGGATATAGATCGGAAGACAAGGACAGAAAATATTTTTTTTTGTTGTTTTTTTAAATGCTTTTTTTAGTTCTTCTTTTTTAAGGGAGGGGGTGCAGAACAAGAAGAGTGACAATGACAAAGAAAGGAGAAGAAAAAGAAAACAACACTGGCCCACCACCACAGCCACAGGCCATTCAGTGCTGGGCACTGCCACCTGTGCCACCACCACCACAAAGCTCAAACAGGAGTTCCAACACCTTCTTCTGGTCCGCCATTATTTTTTGGAGGTCCCCCCTGACCTCCTGGCAGAGCTGGTCAATGTCCTGATTGACACTTTGGACCTCGCTGTGCACAGCTTCCAGATCTGCACAGGTGACCACCACTTGACTTGGGGGAAGCTGCAGGATGCTCAGGGAGGTGGGTGGCACCACCAGGTCCTCTGTCCTGCATTGCGGGTGGGGGATGCTTCTGTCTCTTCCGGCTCCGGGTGCATCCTGCTGCTAGACCTCCTCCTCCTCCCTGTGGTATAGCACTTCCGAGCCTCAGTGCTGCCTCCTGCTGCTGTCTCACGCTGTTTTGAGGCCACACTACAACATGGTGGTGCTGCAGGTGGCTCCTTTGACCAGAAGTCCTAAAGTGGGACTGTGGTTCCCCCCTTTTTACATTTTTACCACAAAGGCTGCAGACAACCACACTTATATCATCTGCCTTTGTGGTAAACAATGCTCAAACCGATGATCTTTGGTTGGGGGGGCACAAGCTGATGTCCCGGGTGGGGCCTCTCCCTCTACATCATCATGCTGGGGGCTGGCAGCTGCAGGAGACACATGATCCTCCTGAAGGGGGGGGGAATTTGCTCTGAGTCTGACTGCTGCTGCTGGGTGTCTGTGGCAGGGTCCACATCCCTTTACTGAGAAGGGGAAGCTGCTCCTGCTGACAGTGCTATGGACAGGGGATGGGGGGAACCTGCTGGTTTGGGGCCAATGACCAGTGCCTGCTACAGCTAGGGGCAGAGGCTGGGGCCAACTGCTTCTGCTGCTGGGGGGGGGCTCACTTATAAATGCGCACCTGTTATGGCGAAAGCGTCATCCTCCCTTTCCACTCTGTCCAGCTCCAGAGTTAGACCCACTTCCTTGCATCATTATTTAAAAAAGAAAAAGGTTTATTAAACTCCTAAAGAAAAAAATGAAAAGGGGGAGTGAAACACACACACACACACACACACACACACACACGCGGCCGCCACACACACACACACACACTCGTACAAGATAAAGAGAGAAAATAGAACACAAGAGAAAGATAAACTTTGGGTAAATAAAGAAATAGGAGATGAACAGAAATTCAACACACACACACACACACACACACAACACAAACTCTCACTCTCTCACTCACAATTCACCGAACTATAAGTTTTTTTAGTCTCTCTCTCTCTTTCTCTCACAGTCTCTTCTACTGTCTCTATCCTACAAACTGCAGGAAAAGAATGTAGATTCAGTGGCTTCCTGTCTGAGTACAGGCACACATGTGACCTGCAGTCTGCTTCAGAGAGCAAGTCATGTGACATGCATTTCTTTCTTATTTCACCTTAGTTAAATGCTAAGGTGAAACTTACCAGCAGAAGCAAAGTTTACAGGGGAAATTTCGCTGCACAATATAGGCAAAATTTTGCCTCACTATACAGGCGAAATTTCACCTGAAGGTCATAATTTCGTGAAGTGTTCCACGAGGTGAAATTGGTGATTTCACCGGTGAAATTAAATTTCACTGCATCCCTACTCTTCAAGACTGTTGACAGGTTGTGGAATCTAACCTTCTTTCAGTCTCGGGGAGCTTTTTCACAGGTTAGATGTGATGAGTTTGCTCAATTCTTTGCTGATAAGATTGCCACTACTAGGTTAGAGATCTGTTCAGCACCCTCTAATGGGCCTAGCGGTGATGGGCAAGAGGTTGCAAGCACCCAGCCTGTTTGGTCTGACATCGACCAGTTGAAGATTGTGGACATCATGCAGATCATCCAGGGATTGCGTCCTACCTACTGCAGTTTGGACCCGGGCCCAACACGCTTCCTTGTGGGGTGTGTTCAAGTCATTAACCTGGTCCTTGCCAGGATAGTCCAATGTTCATTTGATACAGGGATCTTCCCAAACCCTTTAAAGGAGGCAGTAGTAGTACCACTCCTGAAGAAACCCTCTCTGGATTCAGATTGTCTAGCTAACTACAGACCTATCTCTAACATGCCTTTTATAGGCAAGGTTATTGAGAAGGTGGTCGATGATCATCTAACAACACATGATGTCTATGATCCTCTCCAATACAGTTTCAGCAAGAGACATAGTACCGAGACTGCCCTTGTTCAGTTACTAAATAATCTCCTGATGGCGAGGATCGAAGGAGTCATTCCATCTTAGTTCTCCATGATCTCTTTGTGGCATTTGACACTGTGGACCATGGAATGTTGATGGGGCACCTGTGGATTTTCTGTGAGCTGTCTGGTACAGTCCTCAATTGGATTAGATCATTCCTCACTGGCAGGATGCAGACAGTGGTGTCAGGGATTTATTCTTTGGCAACTCTCCCCCTGTCACGTGGGGTTCCGCAGGGCTCCATCTTATCCCCCATGTTGTTTGCAGTGTATATTCTGCCATTGGGGGAAATTATAAGGCAGTATGGGCTGAGTTTTCACTGATATGCAAATGATACTCAGCTCTACATGTCCTTTGTGCCCAAACAGAATGATGTGGTTTTGGTTTTTAACAACTGTCTCACCACAGTCTGGGACTGGATGAATGCCAACTGGTTGAGACTGAATCTGGATAAAACTGAGGTGTTGGAGGTAGAGCCAGGTCACCAATGTATGGGGTTGCAGGCTGGGCAATCCTCTGGACTTTGGCTTGGAGATACCCAGCTGCTGACTTCAAATCAGGTGTGAAATCTGGGCATTGTGTTTGACAGTGGCCTGACACTAAAATCTCAGTTGTCGGCTGTAGTAAAGAACTAATTTTTCCATCTGAGGAACATTGTTCGGT
The DNA here is from genome assembly GCA_016271365.2 of Neoceratodus forsteri. Lineage (NCBI taxonomy): Eukaryota > Metazoa > Chordata > Ceratodontiformes > Ceratodontidae > Neoceratodus > Neoceratodus forsteri. The sequence continues at coordinate 539,086,008 of CM057459.1, read as the reverse complement.
TCAAGCATCTGATTCTGCCCCACAATATGTGTCATCAAGGCACAGGTCAGGAAGCATAGAAAAACCAGAAGCAATTTCAAAATTCACAAATAGCTTTTTATTTTTCTTAATAACAGCAAAATGAAACATAATCAGTATAACTATTTACAAAGGCAGTACAAACAGAGAAAACAAAGTCCTTCTAAGGGTATCTCTTAATTCCAAGTTTCAGTCTCTCAGTGTCTCACTGTCCTTGTCTCTCTAGCAAAAGCATTACTGCACTTTTGTAAGTCTTTGCCTGGAAACCTCATTAAGACAGCTTGCTTCTCACAGAACGTTCTTGTATGTTTACAGAATGTTCTTGTCAGTTTCAATGCAGGTGCAGCAAAAAGAACATAATAACCCAGAATTGACCTCTTGTTGACAGCTCTGTAAAGTTTGCACCCCAGCACCTCAGTTTAATCCCTTGTGTTCCATTTTTTTTCAATCATTTCAACAGTATAACTATATACAGCTTTAAACAAAGGGATCCCAGTATCAGTGACATTTCCACATAAAGATCCACATATATTTTTATACCCACAGACATTTAAGGGGGAAGAAAAGACAGAACAGTAAGGGAAGTCTGAGAGATAGCGAGAGGTGGAAAATTGTGAAACTATCACAGTGATCAGTTCCTAGGTCTCACAAGAACATTTGGTTGCACAACCAGACAAGAGACAGAAAAGGAGAGGCTAGAACAGATCCTTGCATTTGACATCTTTATGCATAACAAATGGGACAGAGCCTTATTCAACCCTATCACATACCCCCTTCTTTAAGAGAGAACCTGTCTTACAAAAACTGGTTTCCAAAATGTTCTATTAAATTTCCATCTAACGTTAGCTTATAACCTTTACAGTTCAGTACATATGCAGCATAGTAAACAAAGAAGTCTGAACTCACATATTTTGTGAACCTTACTATGGGTAATTTCAACATACTTTGCCAGCTTCTTTCTCAGGGCACACATATAAGATGTAATAGACTGTTTCTCATGGGGGTTATCCTCCCATGTTTCTTGTATTCAATCTAGTGTCCCTCTAGGTTGTCTATCACACAGCATGTCATACAGTGAAGAAACAGTTGATGCCTGTGGCACTTCTCTGTAAGCAAAAAGCAGGTAAGGTAAGTATTGGTCCCAGTCTTTCCTATCCCCGTTACAAACCTTTTTAACATATATTTTAGGGTTTGATTAAAATGCTCAGCAAGATCTTCTGTCCGAGTGTGATAAGGAGAGATTCTTGTGACAGTGATACCTAGTAGTCAGTACAACTCTTTCAGTAATGCAGCCCAAAAATTACTACCTTGATCAGTAATAATCTCTTTTGGTATACCCACCCTGCTGAAGATTTTGTCAAGCTCTGCTGCCACTTTTGGCACTGTGACAGTATGCATTGGAACAGCCTCTGGGTGTCAAGTAGCATTGTCACATACTACCAAAATTAATTTGATTACCCTTTTCACTTTTGTCTAAGGGGCCAACTACATCCATTGCAATTCTCTCAAAGGTACATCTATCAAGGGTAAGGGTACCAGGGGCACCTTGTCTTTTTTAGTCACTGGAGCTACTTTCTGACACTTATAACAAGAAAAGAAGCAAGTTCTCTTAACGAGGTTCCCAGGCAAAAAGTTATAAAACAGCAGTGGTGCTTTTGCTAGAGAGACGAGGAGAGTGAGAGACTGAAACTTAGAATTAAGAGATACCCTTAGAAGGACTTAGTTTTCTCTGTTTGTACTGCCTTTGAAAATAGTTATACTGAATAAATTTTATTTTTTATTTTGCTGTTATTTTTTTTTAATCAATCTATTTGGTTCCCATCACCACCTCCCACAGTACTTTGATGATGGGGACACCTAAGCGGGAGCTGGCAGGAGGCTCCGGTCCCGCCTTCAGGAGTCAGTATGGCTCAGTTGGTAGCACATCTGCCTCTGGACTAGAAGGTTGTGGGTTCTCGTCCCACACTGAGATTGGGCTTGCACCTAATAAATCACTGGCATCCGAGTGCAGTATTAGGGGGGTGCTGTACTGCTGGGGTGTGCCGTCCTTAAGATGAGACGTTAAACTGAGGTCTCTTCTACCCATCCTGGTGTTGTCCTGGTGGGTGTCCAGGTGGAAGTAAAAGAACCCAGGGCACTCTTTGCAAAGAGTAGAGGACATTCCTGGTGTCCTGGCCAACATTTCCCTTCCCAAAAACCAGTTCATGTAATTATCTAGGCTTTGTGTGGGTGATGATGTGCGATATGGCTGCCACTACACATTAGTCACTTCGCTACCAGTCTAGCATTGCTTGTAAAGTGCTTTGGGATACACTGTGTATGAAAAGTGCTATATAAATGCTGATTATTATTCTTCAGCAAGGCAGAGTCTCTGGCTCCTGTTCCCTACACCTGACTCTCCCGGCAATCCCCTGCTGGCTACTCCCCATGGTAGGGCTGAGGATGAAGGGCTTCAACTTTCCCTCCCCCCAGAAATCAACATCTAGACTCCGGGGGGGGTGGGCCCAGGGGCTAATGGGCCATCGTGGAGCCTGCCAGTTCCAGTTTTCTAAGGTTTCCTCCCTGCCCCTTGCTGTGGGTGTCCATACACGTGTGGAGGCATGCACATGCAGCAACCCATAGCATCCTTCCTGTTTGAGTTGCACCCAACTGCACTACCACCAAGCATCCACTGAGTGGCAGCCCTACAGTGGGAATGGCTGAGTCCCCACCTGGGAAGGGAGACCTGCGCAATGTCTGCTCAATCCCTCTCCTGGTCCCCCCTGATGACCAGGGCTCATCCCTGAACCCATGTCACCAGCGTAGTGTGAGGTGTTGCATCCAGCACCTCAACCCTCAGTGCCACTGGGCCAGCTTTATTTTGCTGGTATTGAGAAAACTAAAATGTAATTTGTGAATTTTAAAACTGCTCCTGGTTCTGTATACTTCCTGACCTGTGCCTTGACAACAGATGGGGGCAGAAGTGGAATTTACACTGTACATACTCTAAGCCAGGAGTTTTGTGTATGTGTACTAGACCCAGTACCAGAGAAGCATAGCAGAAAGGTGTGGATTCTGCAGCAGCAGGCCCAGGAGTCATTACCAGAATAATGACATCCAAACTAGAAGCAGAAAAAAAAGTCCAAACTGAGACTATCCAGCCAGAACCAGAGATGGGGAAAAAATCATAATGACCCAGAACTGACCTCTTGTTGACAGCACTGTAAAGTTTGCACACTGGCATCTCAGTTTAACCCCTTGAGTTCCAAATAGTTTTTTTTTTTTTTTGCAGTCATTTCAACAGTATAACTATATACAGTTTTAAACAAACGGATCCCAGTATCAGTGATATTTCCACATAAAGATTAGCATATATTTTTATACCTACAGACATGTAAGGGGGAAGAAAAGACAGAACAGCAAGGGAAGGCAGAGAGATAGTGAGAGGCAAAAAACTGCGAAACTGTCACAGTGATCAGTTCCTAGGTCTCACAAGGACATTTGGGTGTGCAATCTGACAGACAAGAGACAGAAAAGAATAGGATAGAACAGATCCTTGCATTTAACCTCTTTCTGCATATCAAAGGGGGTAGGGCCTTATTGAACCCTGTCACAATATTTCAACTCTGGTTCATGTCTTTATAACCTCATGCCTTGATTACTGCAATGCCCTGTACCTAGGGTTGTAGGGGGCTGATATTCACCTATTGCAGCTAGTGCAGAATGTGACAGCCACATTGTTGAGTGGCTTACTGAGATTTTTCCACATCATGCCTGTGCTCTGCTATCTGCACTGGCTGCTGGTATATTGGCAAATCACCTTCAAGGTTGGGTGACTGACCTATAAGCCCCTTCATGAACAGGGACCAGCTACTTGCAAGACCTTCTGCACCCCTTCTACCCCCTTAGCTCACTCCACTCTACCAATGAGGGATTGCTAGATGAGCCATTTAAAGACCTCTGGGTGCGTACTTTCATGGCCCAGACTCTGTTGAATGTTATACCTCATTGGATTAGAGAGTGCCAGACCACTGACAGTTTTAAAACTGAACTGAAAACCTATCTCTTCAGTCAGGCATTCCCTGATGTGAACTGAACTTAGGCACATTGTACTTTATATTTTACACTTCTATTTATCATGACCAGATGTTTTATGTGTTTTTATCTGTATGTTTTGGAATGTTATTATTAGTTGTAAAGCACTCTGATCTATTGGAAGAGTATTGATAAATAAACATTGATTGATTTATGGTAACCACTCAGTATAAGAAATGCGCTGTTGTGTCTGGGCTCCCATACACTATCCTACATAGTGTATGGTTAGCCTCTGTTCTGTATAGAATCATATACTCATAGAATTACAAGAAGTCCAATAGCTGTAAGCCATAATGACTTGAAGGTTTGAAAATTATCCAAATTCTATCTCTCCTCTGTTTTTCATCTCTTCGTCTATTTTTTTTTTAATTGGGTTATACTAACACTTCCAACTATGTCACTTTGTAGGTCATTCCATGGTGCCACCACCTTCTGATTCAGCCATGCTGTTTTGCTTGACCTATAATTCTCCCCTTTTAACAGCCTATCATGGTCTCTGCTATTTATATGTTGTTTCCTGTAAGTCCCATACATTCCCACAAGTCACGACTGCCATGTACCTTATACACCAGACACATGTCAACCCTGGTTCTACTATACTTCATAGGATATAAACACAACTCCCTCAGTCTTTCATCATACATCCTGACAATTATACTGGTTACCATTCTAGCACAATACTCCATGTGTGGCCTCACCAATGATACTTACAGAGGCATAACCACCTACCTATCCCTACTCCTAATATTCCTTGGCATGCAGCCCAAAATACTATTGCATTTACTTGCTACTCTTATACATTGGCTATCAAACTTAAGTTTATTATTAACCAATACCCCCAAGTCCAACTCCTCCTCAGTAGCAGTCACTTCACTATTATTTATATAGTATCTGACTCTTACATTTTTATGACTAAAATGCATGACCTTACATTTATCAACATTGAAATTAACTTTTTTTCTTTTTGCCAATTCCACTATGTAGTTTAGTTCATCCTGAGATTTGATGACATCCTCATTTGTATTTACAATGGCACCTGTTTTGGTGTCATTGGCAAACTTGCAAAGCCATGCATTTTTTGATCACTTCATGCAGGTCACAAATATATTGAGTACTACTGGTCACAAGACTAATCCTTGGGGGATACCACTTGTCAGACATGCCTATTTAGAATAACAGACCCTCAAACTAACCCTTTGTCTTCTATTAGTTAGCCATAAACATATCCAATTTATGATACTATCATTAATCTGCATGCTCCCCAGGGTCCCTATTAGCTCATCATGTGAGACTGTGTTGAATGCCTTGATAAAATCCAAGTAAATAACATCCACAGGAAGATTTAAATCCATGGCTGTACTAAGAGGCTCAAAGATGTGTAGCAAATTTGTTAAACAGGACCTACCCTTAACAAACCCATGTTGTAATGTATCCTTTTGCCCTGCTTCCTCCAAGAATTGATCATTTACCTCTTTAATTAAACCCTCCAGCAGCTTTTCTGCCACCAAGGTTAGGCTCACTGGCCCATAGTTGCCACAAATAACTCTGTCCACTTTCTTGTAAATTGGGACAACATCTGAGACTGTCCAATTGCCTATTGCCTTTCCCTCATTAAGGGATTTCTGGAAAATGACTGCCAATGCCTCTGCAATCACCTCCACCATCTCCTTCAGGAAACATTTTTATTAATGGACTGTTGGCAGGGTTTATTTGAAAAACCAACTCTGGGGCTTTTTGGAGGTAGTTTGTGGGAGAATAACTGTTAGTTATTCTGTGTTGTGATTCATTTAGAGTAGATACATCTTGTATAATACACATTATATCCACGATGATAGAAAATATAACTGCAACACTATTTTTTATGTTCATGGTCATATTCCTACTATAAAGATAGGAGTGTCATGGTCATATTTTAAATGATTGCGGTAAAACTTCCTTAATGCAACAGTTTGGGTAGATGGCAGTTGTGATACGTTTAAGAAGTAGTATGTTATTTCTATTGCATTATTTTGTATTGTGATTAGTTGTCTTCCCTTCTACCACCCCCCAGTTGTATGTGTGTTCTGTGTGTGCGTCTGTGTGCATGTCAATGTGCATCTGTGTGTGTGTCTATATGTTGTAGTGATGCTGTAGGGGGGAGTCAGAGTTGTGGTTGAAAACCCTACAGTTGAATTTCCCTATATTTGTCACTATAGCAACAACCCTAACTGTTGCATTAACAAAGTTTTTTGCAAAGAAGTTCCCTCCTTTTTTTGACAATGTAATTAAGCTAAAAAACAGACACCTACCAACCACTTATCTTACTGATGCGAACCTAAAGCATACTATATGTACATAGTAGCATGATTCTCCAAGGTCTCACTTAATTGGCATTGAAAGCTGAGTTGTTAACATTCAAGTACTGTCAATAAAGACATAGACATGTAGTGATAGTATCACTACATAGATTTCCATATACTTTCACAGTAAAATCATATCATATCCACACACAATTTCAACAAGAATCACAGACACAATAGACACATTTTTAAAAATATTTAAATAAGAATTGAGTGCCAATTGTTATAAAATTAAGGCCGCATAGCACAACTTACTCAGTGTCATACAACTTTTTAGAAACTTGAATCTCAGGAAAAAGTAAAAAATAAATGAATTTGTCAAAGTCATATGAAACTGAGCAAGTAAATGTTCCTGGGGTGGGCAAAAACCAAATGTGTAAAACAATAATACAAAAGTATGGCCACCAAAACAGCAACTTAAAGCACTGCTGTAGTGGTGAAGAATTATTTAACAGAACATTTACATTATGTGCATCAGGAAAACTTCCCACCCAACCCCTTAATAAAGGCGATCAGAGAAGCATCAGGAACATACCTTAGAGTGATATGTAGTTCAGTGTGCAATTAAAACACTATTGTCTCAATCTTAAAAGTAAACCTGACCAAACATAATGCTTAGCTAAGTAACAGTTACACAATTGTAACAAAAAAAGCATAACAGTCAACACATAAAAATGTACTATAACAAGTAATATATTTTCATAGTAAATCTTTGCAAGACAATGTGACTATTGAAATTTTTCTGTCATACAGTATAGCAACTTTTACATGCAGATCAAGCATTATAAAAAAAAAGATAAACTGTCAAACCATAAAAATTTGGAATTATCATACTGTGTGAAGAAAAAGCAGCATTCCTTCAAATGGTCAAATTGAGACTGCAGAATAACTTAGTAATATACAAGTGAATAATATATTTTCAATGTAAAGAAAAATAATAAAAGTTCTTTAAAGAGCAGAAATTAATCCAAGCAAGTCCCACAAAATCATATATATATAACTAGTATTCAAATATTTAACATCTTACTTTACTAATAGTATTACCATAAAATATTACTGTGCATAGTAGAATCAGTTATGAGGCAGTATAGCACAGTGGTTTAAGGCTCTGAGCTGCAAATCTGGAGACCTGGGATTTGAATCCCGCAGCCCCTACTTGCATACTGTGTGACCCTGAGCAAGTCACTTTTCTTGTGCTCCCACATTGCACCTGTAAACAAGCTTTCAGCTTAGTATGTCTCACCTGGTTAAACAATTGGGAAAAAATACAGAATAATTTTTACAAAGTAGTATGCACATAGCAGAAAGCATATAAATCAAAGTGACCGCAACGTGTCAAGTAGCAACATGCATGCTGTGTACATAGAATATTGCCAACACATACACCCAATACATGTCTAAAACAATTCACAAGCAAAGTGTCATTTTTTCTGCACAATCTCAAATCTTATATAAAAAAGTAAGATTGCTGATACATATGTAGTGAAGTATGACACCAGACCATTGGCTAACTATAGAGTATAGCTACATCTGTCTTTACCTGAGAGGTGTACAGTGTCACCATCTGTTGCTTGGTATATAGCAAACCATAGCCTATGTCACATGTTGCCCAAATTATTCATAAACTGATCAACACACTGGAATAGCATGTTGCACCAGCATCAAGATGTAGGTAATACTAGTGAATCACAATGAAAGCAGTAATAGCAAAAATGTGAAAAGCATACAGTCTGCACCAAATAAGTCCCACTTAGGCTGTTTCTTGATGCTGAAATCACAGCTGAAATACTTTCACTGTGATCATCATGAATACCTGCACCTTCATGCAAACTTACTGTAATGTTCCATATACATACAGAAGTGTACCTCAACCTGAACAGAAAAAGTTGCATGCAACAGTGTATAGATGGCACCACTGTGTAAAATGTCAATGTGCTACATATCACCATCTCTATTCTTCAACCACATGAAGTTCATTATAATTCTTCAGGACCAGGACATAAGCATCTTTTAGATTTTGAGGCAATCTCAGTTTAAAAGAGCTCATATAGTCATTGCATTCCATCCATCCATTACTGCATCTCAGCCATGCAACATAATGGCCTGAATGGACAGATAAACCACAATGGAATATAATAGCCTGAGTATCAAAACATGCTCCCATGAATTGTACTCTTCCAGCTACAAAATCTGTGATTGGTGTGTCTACTCATAGTCCATGCACATCAAACCTTTGCAACACTAGTAGCAGATACTGAGAAGAGGTTCTAAGTTGTATGGACTGAACACAATCTCCGCCACACTGGCTACACCTCCAGCCACACTGTGCATTCCTCAACAACTGCCTCAACTTAATGGACTTCACCTGTGGAACATAGAGTGAGATCTACAACATGCCTTCTGTGACTTCTTTTTATGAACGTCAAAAAGACAAGCAACTGTACATTGTGACATAAGTAACAGTAAAGAAATGTCACATTGGAATGCCATCAGAGTCCAAACTGTTTATGATAGCCATCATAAACTCAGTAACATCTTGTTGGATGTTGTCAGAGAATGATTGATGCCCTTGATATCCACCCAAAACATATTGTAAGGGTGTCAGAATCTGTTTTGCATCGTCATGTTTTTCAGTATCATTAACAACCTTCTTTTGTGACTGTGACAGTGGCGTGTCACAAGAAGAGTGGAGAGTCCTCACAAAATGAAGCATGTGCAGAAATGCTTTGATTGCAGAGTTAGCATAACAATTAACTACAGTACTGTTGTCAAAAGCTGGAATAACAGACATACCAAGCACTTTCTTACATGATGGAGAGTCAGTTTGTTGTTGAGATTTAGAATCAATCTTTGTGGTATCAATGTTCACAGTTGGTCTATCTGTTTGATATATCTTTTTAATGGCAGAACCTTTCACTGTATCATCACTATATGACACATGTGTTGGCAGTGGAATCGGAGGCAACTCTGGCTGGTATAGAGTACGTAATCTGTTGTACTCAGCAATACATTGTCGGTCAGCGCGCACCTTCTCTGGTGCAATACTGGTGATGTGCAACCCAGGTAAAGTGCAAACACGTGAAAGTGCAACACAGGTCATTCAGTCTTTAAAGATCCCTCTGCCTATGTCAACCATTGCTGAATCCAAACTAAGCACTTGTGACTTGTGGATGGACATTGCATATGCAGCACAGCCAGGAAATTGTTTCCTAGTCACATATATGTCCTTCCCAAGTTGAAACTTGACAGTAGCCCTAGAAATAGGCAAGGACTCTTCAATTGTCATACTTCACCACAAGTGCTTCAATGAACGTTCTTTGAACATTGAATTCATAGTCAACAATATGTCCCATTGCACAATTTACCATGCCACATTCTATATCAAGATTTTGACATAGCATGATACGTGCATTCATACACAAAGTTAGAACCACTTCTAACCCTGCTGTGCATGACACAGCTGACTTCAATCAATCAATCAATCAATCAAATTCTTTATTTATCCAGGCAAACACCATTGAGCAAGCTCATTTACAAGGTGGACCTACATTACACAAGTCAAGTAACAATGCATTTATATACAGACAAATAGACAGTAGATGCAAGAGTACAACAGTACAGGTAGGCCTGCAATAGACAGGATAAGTAAAAATACATTTGGGTCCAGGTAAAAGACAGTCGGTAAGGGTATACATAACAATAGGGTAGCAAGTCAGTAAAGATTTATACCAGATACAACAACATACATGATTTAGTATTCCTGTAAGGTAAAGGCATTATAGCCCAGTGAAGAGATTAGTTGAAGTGGATGCTACAAGTGAAGAGACATACATAGTCAGTTTAAAAAGACCCAGGCGTATCAAGGGGGAGACATGTGTCAGGAGAAGTGGGTAGCCAGTGGGGGGGGGCTGGAACTGGGATAATACTAAGAGCGAAGGAATGAGATGCTGTGGGTATACAAGGAATAGGTGGATGAGGGAGGGTGAGATTTAGGGCAGTAGATAAGTAGGTGGCTCAGGGACAAGTTATGCACTGATACAAGAAGGAAGGAGGATGGGAAAAGCAGGGAGGATGTGGAAGGGGTGTAAGTAAGCTAGGATCATTAGAAGCAGTTACAGGCTTCTGTAATGTATTTTGAGTATAAGGTCTTAAACACAGTGAGACTAACAGGAGTCCTCAGTTTCAGTGATTTCTGTAGCACATTCCGGAGTGATGGTAGAATGAATCCTATGGTAGCTCTCCCAAAACGTGTTAGGGCTTTGGGCACTTTCAGAGAAATCAGTGAACAGCTTCCTAGGGCATAGGTTCCAGGCATATTGAGAGTCAGGCAATCAACAAAGTACTGCAGAAGTTTGCCAGTGATAGCTCTGCATGTCCAGAGAGCTGCATTTTATTTCATCTGTAGTGTGGGAGGTCCAACCTAGGCGCATATAAAAACAGTGATGGGTGGAGAAGAGGAAACCAGTGATGAAGCGCAGGGCTCTGTGGTAAAGTATGTCCAATTTACTGAGGTATGAAGTAGCACGTTGGCTGTATATAAAGTCGGCATAATCAATTAGGGAAAGGAACGTAGACTGAACTAGCTGTTTCTTGGCCTCTGTAGTTAGTAGACAGTTTAACCTGAAGAAGAGACCTAGTCTCTGCCTCAGTTTTTTTAACAAATCCTCCAGGTAGTCTGCAAAGGAGAGTTTGAAGTCTAGCCAGACCCCCCCAAGTATTTGAATTTCGGCACATATTCCAGGGTTTCTCCTAGGAGGGTGGTAATGGGGGGTAGCGCAGGGTAGGCTGCATGGTTAATAGGTGAAAATAGCATTGCCTTTGTCTTTTTGGCATTAAGTAGCAATTTTTTACTAAGGAGCTGGTATTGAAGTATGTTGAAGTCAGCTTGCAGGTCGCTACAGGCAGTTTCAGGAGTTGTACGGCTTAGGTAGATCACTGTATCATCTGCGAATAGATGAATTTTTGCCTTATTGATGCCTGAGTCTATATTGTTGATGTAGATGGCAAATAGGAGTGGCCCCAGGATAGATCTCTTTTTAACAGATTTGAGGGGGAGAGTTCACCTTCAGCCTTGACCTGTTGGTGTCTATCAGAAAGGTAGTTGTGGAACCAATGCCAAGAGGTAGAATCTAGTCCAATAGCTTTTAATGAAGAAAGAAGGAGGCTGTGGTCGACAGTGTCAAAGGCCTTACTTAGGTCTAGAAAAATGGTGCAGACAATTTTTTTTTGTTCTCTAGCTCATGCTGTCAGTCATTTTTCACCTTGGCCAGTCCATGATTGTACTATGTTCAGTTCTGAAACCAGATTGCATTGGGTTTAGCAGGTTAGTATCATCTATGAAAGATTTCAACTGGGAATTTGCAACTTTTTTCAGAAGTTTTGATAGTACCAGGAGAAGGGAGATGGGCCTGTAGTTGTTTAGATCACAGGGGTCTCCGGAGTTATACAATGGAATAACATGTGTGGTCTTCCACAGTTTGGGGAGGGTTCCTTGAGAAAGGGACAAGTTAAATAGATGTGTAATAGGTACGGCCAAGACATGATAGGCAATCTTTAGGTAGTATGGATCAAAGGTGTCAGCGCTAGCACTTTTTTTCTGGTGTCTAACTGGAGGAGGAGATCTTCGACCTCTTTTAGTGAGGCAGAAGAGAATGAAAAGACTGCATCTGAGGGACTAGATTCTGAAGGTTGAGTGGTAAGCTGGTAGTGTAGGTTGCATGCAGGTGAGTTATCAAAAGCTAGCCCTGCATTAACAAAGTAATTGTTGAAGGCTTGTAATATCTCTTTATTGTTATTGATAGTTACATTGTCAGAAATAATTTTTGAGGGGAGAGTGTTTCCTGTGGTGTTACCAGAAAGTTCTTTTATTGTGGACCAGAACTTGGTAAGGCAGTTGGAGGCAGTGTCAAGTTCAGAGCGATAGAAGTTGGACTTGGTTTCCCGAATTAGCTTTGTACAGTGGTTTCTGGCTGTTCTGAAAAGATGCCAGTCTTTTGCTTTGTGGGATTTGGGTGCTAGCTTCCAGAGCTTGTCTCTTTTTAATAGTGCTGCCTTGATGTCTGCTGTAAACCAATGGCATGTTCTAGCCTTTATGAAGGTTTTGACTAAGGGTGCATGGTTGTTAAGAGCGCTGGATACAATTTCGTGGAAAATGGCATATGCTGTTTTTACTGATTTGGCTAAATAAAAGGTCTGCCAAAGCAGGGAGGCTTTCAGGTCATTGATATATGTTTTGATCTTTTGGTAGAGAACTTTGCTGAGGCTGTTGGTTTAGGGACTGCTCTTATGCCAGCAATAAAACAATGGTCACTAACATCAGCAGAAATGATCCCAGCATGGGAGAAGAAATGGGGTTTGCTTACTAGAAGTACATCTAATAGTGTACTTTTTGTAGGGTTTTTCTTATTGATATGAGTAGGTTCATTAATAAGTAGAGTGAGCCCATGAAAGTCACAGAAGGATTTAAGTGGAAGAGATGCCCTTGACAGCCAGTCGTAGTTAAGGTCCCCTAGTATAATTTTTTCCATTGTGTCTGTACTCATAGTAGGTGATAGGTGGGACAGGAGCTGTGCCCCCGAGGACGGGGGTCTATAACATCCTATGACACAGAGGGCCATTGATGTAGATATTTCGATTTTTAAGGACAGGCATTCAAAGGCAATTGATGTAGTGTCGAGGGTAGTGACCATAAACTTGTCCTTAACATAGATGGCTACACCACCACTTATGGTTAGTCTATTGGCTCTGAATAGCAGATAGCTGGGGATATTGACCTCTTTGTCTGGCGTGGATGGACGAAGCCAGGATTCAGATTTGACAAGTACATCTGGCTCCGTATGGATAGCCCAAGCCTGTATTGAGGTGAGTTTCTTTAAGAGGCTACACACATTAACATGCATAAAGCTGATGCCTTTATACTTCGTGACTTTGGACGGTGAAGGAATTGCTTGTATAGGACCAGGGTTAAGTTTAACATTACCTGAGCATAGCAAGAGGAGTACAACTTTCCTCAGGGCAACAAGTGGTAATTTGGAAGAACTAAACCTTCTTTGGCTAGTGGAAGTATTGGTGTAGGAATGCAAGGACCTATTCTTTGTACTGTTCAGTCCTAGTGATACACATGCTAAGACCCTAGCCGTATGACACCAGTAGATGCAGGTACTGGGCCGAGTAGGTAACATTCCTTGGATAGGTAACATGATGCCAGTGGCTGTCTGAGAGGGAGACTCAGCTGAAAGTGTACGACAACTTGGGGGAATAGCACAAGTTGTATAGGGACTCCATGAGTATACATTCTTGTGGTAGGGCATATGAGTCCTCTTTGGGATAAATTCCGTCTGGCATGTACCCTAATAAGGGTAGAGTGCATAAGGCAGTAAATAGGTAGAGCCAGATTGCAAGTTCTATGGTTAAAGTCTGGAGGTCAGAAAGAGAAACAGTTGTAAGGGCTTAATCTGGGCAAGGTATCACTAAGCAAGGCTACATGCCACGGGGTCTGAAAAGGGATATAGGTGCCGATACCACTTGAAGGGAGCAAGGAGATTTTTCTATGGCACAGTGACTAGAGGTAGTTATGAGAAGTCGTAAACCTGATCTAAGAAGTATCACCAGCTAGGTCTACACACCACAGGGTCAGCAAAGGGATGTAGGTGCTGAGACCACTTGTAGGGAGCAAGGAGAATTTACTATGACACAGTGACTAGGGACTGTAATAAGAAGTCACAAATCTGATCTGAGATGAGTGGTAGGGGAGACTGTGGTGGGTTAGTTAGGATGGGACACTTGAATCTTAAGTGGCAGCCCAAAATTTATGTCTGTGGGCATCCTAGGGAGGCGGGGAGGATAGATTTGTAGAAAAGCTAATGGCAGGGGAAGGTGGGGCAAGGAGGTCTATATAATAATGGTCAGGGAGGGGATGGGTGGGTGGGTGTAAAATTTGTGGCTTTGCTGTACCTCTCTGAGTCTGGAGTCTGAGCAAGTGGTCTCGGGCGGCTGCTTCAGAAGTGCCGACCACCCGGTGGCCACAGTTATTGTGGTGGATGAGCTGGGAGCCCTGGAGGGTTCTCAGCTGAAGGGGAAGGGAAGGGAAAGCAAAGCCAATTAGTACTGGTCCCAGACAATGGTTGAGTTACCCAGTGACAAAACTAATTTACAAATGAAAGGGATTGATTTCCTCGGCACCCTGAAGTATGGGTGGCAGTTACAGAGGCAAAGGAAAGGGCTGTTCACTTAATCAATCTAGCAAGAGCAGTTTGCAAGTATTACAGCTTTTTTTAGGCAGTTTACAGGCAGATTCTAACAAAATAGGCATACATTAGCAAGCATAAGTAAAAAAAAATCAGTGCCTTTTTAGCTCAGGAGATAAGGAAAAGATAAGAAGTGGTGAAGGACCAATCAGAGCAAGCCTGGAGAAGGCGCTTGCACTCCGATTGGTTTGCAGCTTTGCTGTACCTCTCTGGGTCTGGAGTCCGAGCAAGTGGTCTCAGGCAGCAGCATCGGGAGTGCCGACTGCCCAGTGGCTGCGGTTCTTGCGGTAGCTGAGCTGGGAGCCCTGGAGGGTTCTCGGTGGAAGTAGTAGGAGAGAATTAGCATGGTTAGCCTTATGACGGGGGAGAGGAGGGAGTGGTGAGGCAAGGGGCTGTTAGAAATGTAGTTCTGTGGGGCAGGACCGCACTCTAGGAGGTGTTCTGCAGCTTTAAATTTGTGTAGGGCAAGATGGCCAGTGGGAGGAGTTGCACAGAAGGGGGAGTGGTTTAGGTGTATTTAAGAACTTGTGGAAGAGGGGTTGGGGAGGGCAAAAAAAATCACGTAAAGATACACACAAAGAAGAGAATGGGAAGATTAAGGGGTCTAGCGAGGCTAGAACAAAGTAAACAAACAGTATTTTACTGTCTACAAAAAAAAAAAAAGAAAAGAGTCAGTGTGTGTTCTGTGCTGGGAAGGGTTCTGTATCAGTTTACTTTGCTAAACCAGAGGAGGAGAGAGCTTAATTGGGGGTGTGGCTTAGACGCTATAAAAGCAGGTGACTCAAATTACAACTTCCTGTTGCTAGCCTTTTTTCTTACTAATTGCCCTCCATCCAACCCACCCTAAGCCAGTTCTACTTTTATAGCCACTGGATTTGACTGTCAACAGGAACTTCCTGTTTGGCAGTAGGAAGGGAAGGATCATGGAGAAACATTGGTTTTGTCAACCCTAAAGGAAAAAAGTAGCTCACTCTCCCCCAGCTAGCTGCTGGTGGTCTAACACTGAGCAAGGAAGAAGGAGGCTACTGAAGAATATAGGAAGTGATTGTCCCAGAACAGGAAGGGTGAGAGTTATAAGGAGAGGAGAGAGTAAGCATACAGAGAAACAGGAGAGGGGGCACAAAATAAGACATGATAGGAGTGGTGCAGTGCAATGGCTGTGGGGCGGCAGTGTTCCGGGAGACATTCTGCAGGCTGCGATGCTTCCCTATTTGCAGGCACCTCTCTGGTCTGAGGGAGGAGGTTGCCCGTCTCCAGGCTGACCTGGCTAGGATTCGTGAAACCTCCTCCCCCACCCAGGGACCACCAGGGCCAATGCCACTACCTCAGAGGTTGCCAAGAAAGAGAAGAGGCTGGTCCAGGGTGGGCTCAGGGAGGGAGAGAGTAGTGGAACAGAGTTGCATCCCTCCAGCTGTACCTCTCCATAATTTATTCACTCTTCTGGTGGATAGTGGTTCCTCTACGGAGGCACCTGCAGTGGAGACCAAGGAAGATGCTGGGAACCTTCACAAAGGAGACCCACAGGAGGGTGGCATGAGACCCCACAGGGGAAAGAAACAACTCCTGGTGGGGAACTCAATCATTAAGAGGGTAGAAATAGGGGAGGAAGGGGAGAGGGAGGTAAGGTGCCTGCCTGGTGCCACGGCTTGGAGGGACAGGAAGCGAATCCTCAGGATCATCGGAGCAGCTGCACAAGGGAGGGAGCTGGATGGCATTGTCCACCTAGGGACAAATAACCTGGCTAGGAATGGGATCAGAGCAGTGCAAGAGGAGTTTGTAGAGTTGGGAGGGCCTAGACAAGAAGGCATACAGTAACCTTTCGGAGGTGCTGCCTGTCTATGGCAAGGGTGATGCTAGGGTACTCCCACCAGGGAATTCAATGAATGGTTGAAAACACTGGTGTGGAGCTCAGGGTTTTGGCTTCATTGGGGAATGGGGAGCCACCTGGAGGGATGCAGACCTATACTGGTGTGATGGTCTGCATCTGTCCGGGGGGGGGACCAGGATCCTAGGTGAGAGGTTTAAATGCTTCATTGGCAAGCATTTAAACTAGCCAAGGGGGGAGGCACTGAAAATGAGCCAGAAAATCCCAGCCTCCCCCCACAAACAACAGTAATTAGTGAGGTAAACACCAAGGTAGAGAAGTCATTAGGGAGCAGGACAGAAGTAAATGTAAAAAAGGCAAAGGCAGTAAGGACAGGAATGGGGCTAAAAGGGATAAGGCCATCAAAAAGTGGAAGGTGATGAGTACCAATGCCCGTAGTCTGTGTAACAAGCTCCCTGAACTAGTGGCCTTGATGGAAACGGGTAGCCTGAATATTGTGGCAGTCACAGAAACATGGTACACAAAGAACCATGACTGGGATGTCAACATACCAGGATACACAATCTACAGGAGGAACAGGGAGGGTAAAAGAGGAGGAGGAGTAGCTCTTTATGTAAAGGAAGGGATCAAAGCAACAGAACTAAAGAGTAAACAGGGAGCAGATGAGACACTCTGGGTCACCCTAGAGACAGGAAATGGCACCACAATCCGCATGGGGTTGTATACAGACCCCCATCTCAGGGGAAGGGAATGGACAAGGAAATGATAGAAGGCTTCCTTAGAATGGCAGAAAAAGGGAGATATTGTTGATGGGGACCTGAATATGCCAAATGTTAACTGGAGCACCTTTGCTGCAGGCACATCCAAGACAGGGTCATTCTTGATGCCTACAGGGGGCATGCCTCAGACAGCTAGTATTGGAACCCACTCGAGGAGGGCAATCTTAGACCTGGTACTCTCAAATGAGGATGGAGAAAGAATCTCAGATTTGGAGTGGGTAGCCATCTGGGAACAAGCGACCATCAAACAGTGTGGTTCACGATAAACACAGCCATACAATCAAGCCATACAAAAGCAAGAGTATTGGACTTTAGGAGGGCGGACTTTGAGAAAATTAGAGAGTGCCACAGAAAAGCACTAGCAAGCAGGCAAGAAGGAGGGGTGGAGGAACAATGGAGAGTAATCAAAACAGCCATCACAGAGGCAACAAGCCTTTGTGTAAAGCAAATCAAGAAAACACAACGAAGGAAAAAACCGCTATGGTTCTCAAAAGAGGTGGCAGGGAAGGTTAAGGAGAAACAGATGGCATTCAGGAAATATAAGGAAACACAGAAGGAGAAGGACAGAGGACTTTATCAGTTAAAGCAGAAAGAGGCTGGGAAGGCAGTCAGAATAGCAAAGGCCCAAACTGAGGAAAGGATAGCCAACTCTGTTAAGAAGGGGGATAAGACCTTTTATAGGTAAATTAGGGAGCGAAGAAAGACGAAAGAAGGGATACTGAGGATTAATAAAGGGGAGGAAATGTGGGTAGAGGGTGACAATGAAAAAGCAGGGATACTGAACAAATATTTCTGCTCAGTATTCACAAAGGAAGAGGAGGGGGAGGTACCTAAACCAAACAAGAGAAACACTCTGAAGACGAGGGTCAATACCAGTCCATTTACAGAAGAAAGGGTTCTGAAAGAACTAATAAAATTGAAGGTGGACAAAGCAATGGGGCCTGATGGGATTCACCCAAGAATTCTAAAAGAACTAAGGTTAGAACTAATGACACCGCTGACTACTCTCTTTAACAAATCATGGGAGGATGGGGTGGTACCTGAGGACTGGAGGAGGGCAGATGTGATTCCTCTTCACAAAAGTGGGAGCAGGACAGAGGCAGAAATCTACAGACCAGTTAGTTTGACCTCAGTGGTAGGTAAAATGATGGAATCACTTCTGAAGGAAAGAATTGTTGAATACCTAGAGGCCAGTGGGGCACAGGACCCAAGGCAGCATGGATTCACGATGGGAAGGTCATGTCAGATGAATCTAATAGATTTCTTTGACTGGATGACCAAAGTAGTAGACCAGGGAGGGGCTGTGGACATGGCTTACCTAGATTTTAGCAAGGCATTTGATACAGTCCCACACAAAAGATTAATGCACAAGTTAGCCAGCCTTGGAGTGGGTCCCAAGGTGGTAGCCTGGATAAAAAATTGGCTAGACAACAGGACGCAAAGGGTAGTAGTAAATGGAGTCCACAGTGAAGAAAGGAGGGTTACTAGCAGGGTACCGCAGGGTTCAGTACTGGGACCGGTTCCTTTTTAATGTCATTATATGTGACATTGCAGAGGAACTGGAAGGAAAAGTATGTCTCTTTGCAGATGACACAAAGATCTGCAACAGGGTTGATACACCAGATGGAGTGGAAAGGATGAGAAGGGACTTGGCAAGGTTGGCGGAATGGTCAAATGTATGGCAGCTCAGATTCAATGCAAAGAAGTGCAGGTAATGCACCTGGGAAACAAAACCCAGGGCAAGAGTACACAATGGGGGTGAGATACTGACAACAGTAAAATGGAAAGAGACCTGGGGTAATTATATCAGATGACCCAAAGGTGGGCAAGCAATGTGAGAAGGCAGTAAGGAAGGCTGGGGGATATTGGGATGCATAGGGAGAGGCATCAATAGTAGAAAACAGGAAGTTGTTATCCCTCTTTACAGACAGTTGGTGAGACCCCATCTGAGTACTGTGTGCAGTTCTGGAGACCACATCTCTGCAAAGACATAGACAGAGTGGAAGCTGTCCAGAGGAGGGCACCAAAATGGTGCAGGGTCTGCACCAGAAGACATATGAAGATAGACTAAAGGAGCTTAATATGTATACCCTTGAGGAAAGGAGGGAGAGAGGGGACATGATAGAAACTTTCAAGTACCTCAAGGGAATCAACAAAGTCCAAGAGGGTGGCATCTTTCAGAAAAAGAGATGTGCAAGAACAAGGGGGACAATTTGAAGATAGAGGGGGCACAGCTCTGAGGTAACGTGAGGAAGTATTTTTTCACAGAGAGGGTTGTGGATGCATGGAACAGTCTCCCTGAGGAGGTCGTGGAGTCAAGAACAGTGGGGGAATTCAAGAATGCATGGGACCGACATAAGGCAGTCCTAGTGGGGGGTAGGAGGAAGTAAGCTGTTGGTTAATTAGGATCTGCAGCTTATCTGTTAGTTAGGAAAATGGGCAGACTAGGTGGGCCAAGTGGTTCTTATCTGCTGTCAAATTCTATGTTTCTACCAGAATGAGCAAATACAGGCTAGTAACAGTCCTTAAACAAACAAAAAATCAGCAGTAGGAATACTGGTTTTCAATTTAGCTGTAATTGGTATTATGTGCACACACTAGTAGTGAGGGCCAGGCAGCACAGACTACAAAATTTGTGCACGGGCATGCAATTAATCCTGGGAAAGCAGCCACACTGGATTCCAGAGCTAGCCACTCAGGGAGTTCACCAAGATGGTGAGCAGCCACTGGGGGCACTGCAGTCAGATGGCACCAGGAATTCAGAAAAACAAGCCAGGTTCTTCGCTGCAACAGCCGCTGAGGGCTGAATATCTGGCTTCGGCAATTACCTGTGCTTGGAGAGCAGTGGGCGGGTGGCAGCAGGCAGGCTCCCGGTCTCGCCACTATAGTTGGTGGGCAGGTCAAGCTTAAAGCAGCTATGAGGATAAGGTGCTTTCCCAGAAGTGGGCAGCAAGCCTGTGCTTGGAGAGCAGTGGGCAGGTGGCAGCAGGTAGGCTCCCAGTCTCGCTGCTGTAGTCGGTGGTAGCTCAAGCTTAAAAGGAGCTATGAGGATGAGGTGCTTCAACTCGGTCAAGCGCTCTGTTATCCTTGCTACCAAGTTCCAGCTCAAAACTACACCATCTACAGTATCAATAGCATGCAAAGTAATGATCTCTTTACCTTGTCTCTGCAACATGATACTGTTGAACTCAGCACACTGCTTCAATCGAGGCATGAGACACACAATTTGGATGAAGTCTGAGTAGACAGAATTAAAAAGATCACATACTGCTGTCAGAGAATTGCACTCAGTACTGATGCAACGTGTCCTCAACAGAGCAATATTTTTCTTTAACAATGACCCAATTCAAGCCTGATCTAAAAGCATATTATACCCCAGATCACAACTCTGCCTCATATTTATATACAGCTCTATATAAGTAAACAGCTCCCAAAGAGTGATTCCCCAATGCACCCAATCATTTTTTTTGCCTCCTTCACAGTCAATGGTCTGAAGACATGCTGTCCATTCACAGGTGCAAGGTTGTAGAAGGTCACCAAACACAACAACACTCTTACCACCAAATGGCTGGCTATCATCAGTACCAACTATCTCTTGAAGCTGAAGATGAATACCAGCATGACATTCGATACCATACCAACCAGCTCTGTCTAAGGACGGCACCCTGCCCTGGAGCAAGCCGTCGCTCTAAGCAATCGAGCCCTTTCTAAGGAGGGCATCCTGTCCTGGAGCAAGCTGTCACCCTAAGCAATCGAGCCCTGTCTAAGCAGGGCACCCTGCCCTGGAGCAAGCCGTCACCCTGAGCAGTCGAGCCCTGTCTAAGGAGGGCACCCTGCCCTGAAGCAAGCCATCACCCTAAGCAATCGAGCCCTGTCTAAGGAGGGCACCCTGCCCTGGAGCAAGCCGTCGCCCTAAGCAATCGAGGTAATTTCATCTGCACTTGTCTTGAACCACGTTGCACCAAGTTTCTGTAGCCATTTATTCCGAAGTTAAATCTTGGTGCCTTTTTTGGACTCCATCCAACCACCTCCTAACATCTAGGGAACTTGCTCCATTTTGAATAATCGCAGTGAACTGTATTTGTTCTGCTTACCAGGCATGGACCTGATTTATTTTTGAATTTTGAGGGTGCCAGTGAGTTAATTTAATTTGAAACCATAGCCAGGACTTGGGCGCCAGGTTCAAAATGCTGATTGTTCCCCTTGCAGCACTTGCTACAGCCCTACTGCCTGGTAGCTTCTAAAAGTATGTTTCGGCCGAATTTCATGACCCTGCTCAAAGCATAAATCTAGTTCTCATCCACTGCACCGAGCTTGATTAAAATTAAATGGGATTCCTCCCTGATTGGTTTCTCATCCAGGCTAGGTCCCTTTTTAGGGCTTTTTCATTCCTGGGAGCAGACGGTGGGCTGCAGTATAATTAAATGAGCTTGTGCTTAGATGCTATACAGTCACTTTTACAGACTGGAATGTTTAAAATTTTCTGCTTGTTTCTCTAGTGCTATTTTAATTTTTTACAGCTGTTTACTTGTTTTACTGTGGCCAATTTTCTGTCTCATGCTGATGCCAAAATTATGTTTAATGCACCACTGAATTGTATTCTGATCTAGCTTGTTTGAATTGTTACAGTTTTCTGATTTCCCTGAGATTCTTTCTGCTTGCTCCCTCTACCACACTCCCCCTTTCTCCTCCCATCTTTCTGTCTCCTCCAATTACCTGTCTGCTGATATTTACCTAACCCTATTTAACTGCCTGCACACTCTCTTTCTATCTCCCCAGCCCTGTTTCAGGAGCAAGCCGTCGCCCTAAGTAATCGAGGTAATTTCATCTGCACTTGCCTTGAACCGCATTGCACCAAGCTTCTGTAGCCATTTGTTCTGAAGTTAAATCTTGGCGCTTTTTTTGGACTCCATCTAACCACCTCCTATCATCTAGGGAACTTGCTCCAATCGCAGTGAACAGTGTTTGTTCTGCTCACCAAGCGTGGACCTGATTTATTTTTGAATTTTTAGGGTGCCAGCGAGTTAATTTAATTTGAAACCATAGCGATGACTCGGGCGCCAGCTTCAAAACGCTGATTGTTCCCCATGCAGCACTCGCTACAGCCCTACTGCCCAGTAGCTTCTAAAAGCATGTTTCAGCCAAATTTTATACCCCTGCTCAAAGCATAAATCTATTTCTCATCTGCTGTACCAAGCTTGATTCCCCGCAGCCGCCCCCCCCCACCACACCCACCCTTGATTGGCATTTGTTATATAGTGTGTATTGCACCACCTACCTACCGGCCACTTTCACTTTGTTGTGCATGAGGATTTTAACTATCTCCTCACTTTCTCACTTGCAGCCTATACTATTTCGCCACTAGGTGACTCTCGGGAAACCTGCTCTAAATGCACTGGAGTTTTATCCTCCCTGGTCAGCTAAGTTGAAGTGTAATCTGTGGAATCTTTCTCTACCCTAAATCCTCCAATCATTAGTAGTATCTTCCTCACCTATTAACTACTACCTCTCTCATTAGTCAGTTTCCCCAACATGGTCCACTCACATTCCAACTGCAGGGCTCTAAAGGAGGCAGTATAGCGCAGTGGTTTAAGACTCAGAACTGCAAATCTGGTGACATCCAGCAGACCAGACCTGGGTTTGAATTCCACAGCTTCCACTTACATACTGTGTGACCCTGAGCAAGTCACTTAACTTCCAGGTGCTCCCAGGATGCTCCTGTAAAAAAGCTTTCAGCTGAGTGTGCTACTCCTGGTTAAACAACTAAACAAAAAAAAAATATCCCTATGCAATCTTTCAACTTGTCTCTTTTCTTGCTCCTCTCATGTGGATGCCTTTGTTAAGATGCCTACTTTCCCTGGATGGCAACTCCTCACACCATAATGTTATTTCATCCAATATGCTTAAATCATCCCACTTGCCCCTTGCCACCCTTCCCCCCTCTTTGTCTCTAACAAGATCTCATACCACGCTGCATATACACTCCACCACTCCCCTCCTCCTATCCACTACCTGCCCACCCCTTTCTCTCATCGTAAATTGTGGTACCAGCTCCTCCTGTCACTTATGTTGGCAGGAGATATTGAACTCAATCCAGGACCTACAGGTAGCATCTCCCACAATGATTCAGCGTGCCAAAATTTTAAAGGGCTGCGTATTGTTCACCTAAACATCAGGAGCCTTCCTCATAACTTAAGAGAACTTGAAGCTCGGGCTACTCAATATAACCCTGACATATTGTTTCTGTCTGAAACCAGGCTCAAACTCTCCATCCCTGATCACCTGTGTAAGTTACCAAATTACAATATACTCCAGCAAGATAGGCCCACATTTAAACGTGGTGGTGGTGTTGCAATCCTCTTTAAACCCCATCTCTCACTACACTGAAATGTCTCTCTCACCCTCTCACACTGTGAAGCTATTCATGCCACCCTACAACTAGGCTCGAAGAAACTGCACATAGTGTGCACATATAACCCTCCTATTGGTAGCATTGCTGGTCTCAAGGAACTCCTATCCCAGGTGGACAAAGCCATTGGACATAAAAGGATCCTCATAATGGGAGATTTAAACCTAAACTGGACTAGTAAAGCTGGACAGTCCTTCCACACTATCATACATGGTCATAACCTCCACCAACTAATCACTGACCCTACAAGGGTTATGGCCCCCCTCGTTCCAGTACACTAATTGATTGGGCCCTTACAAACTGTCTCAACAGTATAGTGGCTTCTGGGCTTCTGGTACCCTAGCAGATGCTATAAGTGATCACTCCCCAATTTTCTGCATCTGGCACTCTGCAAGACCACCATCTCCTCCTCCAAAACTTATCACCTTCCGCAATCTGGCTAATCTTAATCTGGCACATTTTATGCATGATGTCTCAGTGATAGACTGGTCTCTCATCTTTGCCTCCTCTAATGCTGAATCAGCCCTTGACTACTTTCTTGCAAAGTTTGGATGTCTCCAGGATATCCATGCTCCCTGAGTCTCACGCCGTATTTGGGGTACACAGACTAAGTGGCTCACCAAAGATCTACTTTCTCAACTTGGGGCTAGGGATAAAAGTTGGTGATGTTTCAAGGCCTCATCATCACTACAGGCAGATTATAATGTTTATAGAGCTCAGAGAAATTCCTGCAAAAGGACATTCGCCTCACCAAAAGCTCATTCTGCAAGGACCTATTAATGAAATCTGCTGGTGACTCCAAGAAATTTTGGTCTGTCATAAAAACTCTCCTTGGAGCCAATAAAGCCTCCACTACTAATGACATGCTGCTAAACGGCGTGCATTGTAAAAATCCTGTGACCATAGCCAACGCACTAAACAGCCATTTCTCTGACCTATGTTGCTACTCAGCCTCCCCGGTCCCCCCATTTCTAGTTCCATCGACACAGAACCGGCACCTTCTCATCCATCGTTCAGGTTTCGGTCCTTTACCAGAACTGAAGTCCTAAAGCTACTACTCTCCATCTCCGATAGCACTAGCTCAGGTGCTGATGGACTGGAACCCTGGCTACTGAAAGTCGCTGCCCCTCTGATTTCCTCCTCTTTAACTAAAATGTTTAACTTATCAATATGTCATGGCATAGTTCCCAACATCTGGAAGCTTGCCAGAATTACTCCCATCCTTAAGAAAGGTGATCCTAAAGACATGTCTAACTACTGACCTATTGCCATTCTCCTGTGATCAGCAAAATCCTTGAAAAATTAGCGTCTACCTAAACTATAGCATACCTTCAGGAGCAAAACCTCCTCTCAGGTTCCCAGCATGGCTTTCGCAAAGGCCACAGTTCTTCCATTGCCATCTTAAAACTTACTTATGACATCTATGCTGCTATGGAATCCAGTCTTTTGACAGGTGCTATCTTCATTGACTTAACCAAGGCATTTGACCTTGTTAACCATGCCCTTCTCCTAACAAAACTCCGCTTTTTTGGTTTCTCCACTGAAACAGTTGCCTGGTTCAATAGTTATCTATCCAACTGGATGCAGGCTGTAGCTTTTAACTCAGCCAGGTCAAATCTTTCTCCTATACTCATGGGAGTTCCCCAAGGATCCATACTTGGCCCGCTACTTTTCTCTATTTTAATATATCACCTCCCATCATTTGCCCCAGCCTGCTCTACATTGCTGTATGCGGATGACCTTGTCATTTACCGCAGTGGTAATAACGTGGATACTAACTACTCCCTAGCTGTTGACTTCTTAAACATTCAATCCTGCCTAACGGAAAATAACCTTGCTCTTAATGCTAGCAAAACTCACTCCATGCTTTTCGGCTCTCCAGCTAGACTCAAAGCAAATCGCAACACCCTCCAAATATCTAGTGCCAATGGTTCCCCAGTAGTTACAACTAGCTCCCTCAAATATCTGGGCATTCTCCTTGATGAATCCCTGGATTTTGACCTCCATATCACTGCCACCTGCAAATCTGTGAATGCTAAAATTGGAGGTGCCTACTGTACTAGATATGCCCTCACACCATCAGCCAGGCTTGCCGTAGCTCAAGGCCTACTGCTCCTGGCCCTGGCTTATGGTTCAGTCACCTACCTAGGGGCATCTAAGACCTCCCTTCATAAATGGGATACTGCCTATAATAACATCTGCCACTATGCTTCTGCATCACCTCGGTTCAAACATCATTGTCAGCTTTATGCTGACCTAAAATGGCCCAGCCCTGCTGCTCACCGGTTTCAGTCCTATGGCTCTCTAATTGATGGTATAATTAGATCAGGCCTCCCCCAGTCCCTTGCCTCCTTGCTACATTCTCATACTCCCTCCTATGGTTGCCAATCTAATGGCCATGCCCCTCTCTCCATCCCTAGATGCAAAACCACTATGGGTACTCGTGCTTTCTTTTACGTGGCCCCTAAGTACTGGAATTCCATTCCTCAAACTATTCACCTAGCCCCTACCCATGCTGGATTCAAGAAGCTCCACAGCGAATATCTATTGGCTTCAAATCCTTTCACCTGCTTCCATCCTCCTTAGCTCATTCATTCTTTCCATCCTCACCCAAGTCATTCATGCACTCTCCTCCTTCCCCTTCCCCTGCATGCCTTCATCCTTCCTACCTCCTTTCTCCCCATTCCTACCTCACTCTCCTCCTCCTCTTTTTACTTCTCTATGTTTTTGGCCTAGTGATGGCACTTACTGTATTTCATACTCGCTGGTTAGTACCTATACTGACTTGTTGGCACTTGTTTATATTTTTTAGATTTTTTCTAACTGTTCTGTGTATATATTTTGTCATTGTTAACTCTGTATATCACCTAGTTGCTAAGTAGTTGTACTTCTGACCATCCCTTTGTTTACTTCCTTGTGCTGTGTCACATTGTACTGCTCATGTATTGTTTCTCTCTTGTATCCTCCCGGGTCGTGCCTGAAAATAGGCATCTCTATGCCTAGTGCACCCACCCGGTCACCAAAAGCAAATAAATAAATAAATGAATAAATAAATACATTTCATCAATAATTAGTACCTTCATCTTTACAAACCCTGGCCACAGCTGAGATGCCACATCATGTGAGAGTTTTCTATACTTTCCTTTCTTACCATGCTCCACAGGTAGCATGAACAGCCTGTGCATAATAACACCACCAATGTTGTACACTGCCAATCCAGTTGGAGCAGTAACAGCTACAGACATCACTTTTCCAGTTTGCCTCCTTATCTTTGCTGTTATAGCTTCAATAACAAAACTCTTTCCTGTTCCAGCAGAACCACTGACAAACAGTAACAGAGGCTCATAGTTTGGACATGTGCACTGCTTCTTCTCATGACAGATACCATGTGTGACTGATTCACGGACAGCATCATATGCTGCATATTGCTCCGTGTTGAGCTCATTGATAAGTACACTTGCATCACATGCAACATGAGAAGAGTGTTGCATTACGCTTTCAACCTCACTCATGAGAATAAGGGGATCATTCTGTGGTAGTGGAGCACCTAGACTACCCTACCCTCTCCCTCAGGGTCCAAATATTCTTGAGAATTCCCTGGAGTATCTTCCTCAAGCTTCTTCTTGGCTTGCTTTATCTGTTCTTTCTCTAACTCCAGTCTGCTAATGTATTTCTCAGACTGCTGACTCTTGAAGTTTTCATATGTGAGGTAGAACTGTTCTTCATAAGTGTCACAGTCTTGCCACATCAACAGAAGAATAGGATTGTAATCATTAATGAACACCTCATTCTCCTGTCGGGGTAACTCATAGACCCTCTTCGTGGACTTTACCTTGAGATGATGTCACATGGCAGAAAGCAAGTCATTCATGCAACCTTGTTGGCAGACACATCTCGGAAAGCCAAAGTGGCACCTTGTTCACCACTGATTTTGGCTCTTCACTGGTCAATGACAGTATTTTCCACATAGTTTCCACTGACATTTTTGCACCAGCTTCTACAGTGTCGGGCTATCATACTTCTCAGGGGTGTGACAAGTAACATACTGTGTGAAGTATTTCAACACTTCAGATAAATCATCAGTACCAATATGAGGTGCATCTTTGATCCACAATAACATGTGGATGTGAGGTGCACTTCATACTCAATAATCAATCCTCCAAAAGTAATGCTCAACTTAGCCAGGAGGAGGATTTATCTTAGACAAGATAAATGTCAGGATTTCATGGAAGCGATGGTGAAAATGACGTGACACTGAAACTGGATCAAGTCAGCACATCTCAACAAGTGTCATAGATGATATGCTATCTACATTAGAGTTGGACCATCTCAACAGATCAATCAACTCATCCCAACTGTACTCTGCACAGCTCAGAGTAACAAACCAAGTGGCTGCACCATACTCACGCAGCATGGTCATAACCTCTGAGCACCTTCGATACCAGTATTCTTTTGTGCCATGCATATATCACAAAAGAGATATAAAATTTACCTGCAGTGTTTAATCCTTTTTTGCCAATCATTGTAGAAACTGAACTACAGTCATACTCTCTAACTAGTCAGCCAACCGAAGCGTATGAGCAATAGATGCTGAGAGGACACTAAGTACACTTTCCCACAGCAAGTAAAACAAATACTGTATGTTCCTACAAAACTTGCCATCTTTGTTCAAAACTCTTGATGCACAGTATTCAGCACCAGGAACACAAACTTTGCATTCATCCAGATGACCTCCTGTCCCTTTTGGAAACAAATCTGGAAAGCAACGAGCTTCAAGTTGTTTCTCCCATATAATGACAGGGCTACCTTCAACCTGTTGCATCTGGTACAAATCAATGTTATCACCAACGGGATCTCTACCATGTACAGGGTCAGTTGTGTATTGTTCATACACATGTTTGACAGTTAACATATCAGCCTTCTCAATAATTGGCTTGGCACTGTCTACAAGTTCAAACTGACCACTCAGATCTGACAGAACATCAACATCAAGGGCAGCGTAGAAAGGATTATTGCTCTTCAGATATTGCAGAGCACTTTTCACTTTCTGAACATTGACAATATCTTGCCAAATAACTTTGGACTTAGTAGGCATCCCATTAACCAGTATCACCATGCTGTTATCATTAGAGATTGTCTGAACATTCTCTTTCAGAGGAAGCGGTAAATACATAATTGCTCCCTTCAGAGACTTCACAAGCTCTTTGGGGGGTACCTTGTGAGTCTTAGTATTCAGTCACAGAATAGTCTGAAACAGTTTCATGGTCTGTATCAATATCCATTCAAGCATATTCAATGAAGCAATCTCACTTGGTGTTTCATCAGCCGCCATATTGTTTAACACAGATCTGGCTGGCAGACTATTACTTTTCACCTTTGACAAACAGTGCCGACACATAATAACTACCTGATCCAAATCAAAGTCACTCTTCACCAGTAAGTAAGCCAGTAATCGTGCCCATGTATCATTGAAAGATGAAATCTTTTCATGATCAACTGTGACAGACTGTGATGTGTAAAACAATCTGTTACTTGAGACACACATTGAGTCAAACTTCTCTTGCTTTACTATCTCAAACTTAACTAGTTCCTTGCCAAATCTTGTCAGGATCTCGGATTCTGACACACTAACACTATAAGATGTTTTGAC
This sequence comes from Neoceratodus forsteri, assembly GCA_016271365.2. Classification (NCBI taxonomy): domain Eukaryota; kingdom Metazoa; phylum Chordata; order Ceratodontiformes; family Ceratodontidae; genus Neoceratodus; species Neoceratodus forsteri. The sequence goes on along the minus strand of CM057459.1, from coordinate 539,056,668 downwards.
TGAGGGATTTTCATAGATTGTGTCAAAATGTTTACCAGCACGCTGAACATCTTGAATCACAAGTTTTGCAGACTCTGTATCTCCTGCTGTCAATGGATCATTAAGCTGCTTGTACACTGAAACAGCTTTTCTGACCTGGTAAATTTTCCGCACAAAACTAAGCATGGCAGGATTGTGCACAGCAATCACCCGCAGGTGATGAAAGACACTGTTACAAACACCACTATCCAAGCAAGCTAATAAGTGCCCGAGCAATCCCTTATGCTTGTGAATTTCATAGAGATCAATCTTATGTAATAAATCAGATATCTGATTCTTCATACTTCTCAGAAATGTTTGCACAAAATTTGCAATACCAGCAAATGATGATTGACACAGATTGCAGGTCTCATCACATGTCCATGCTGCACAATATCTCTTTACAGAATCAATTTCTGATTCAACCTCATCATCTGGCACAGTTTTGTTTTCTGAATGTGACACATCTAGCACATTACAAACCTCTCCAGTTTCATCAACTGAGAGGACAAGGTCCTTGGAGACAGGTTTATAAGATTCCTCCCAAATGAAAGCCCCCGAGTGCTCTTTGTGTAACTGTGTGCCTTGGAACACATCACAAAAGGTGTGTCTGTTGAGACACTCAACACGCATTAGTCTGTCATGTACAGACTGTACAGTGCCAGTAAAGTGTTCAGTTTCTTTCATCATTTTCTTTCACAAACATGAAAGAACAGCAAATGCCATGTTCACAAATCTACGAACTCTAAGTTTCAGTTTCATCAAACGCAATTTACTCTTCAATCTTTTGCCTTGATGTCTCACAATGTTTGAAATGATCAATTCAACTCTAGCTTTGTAAGCAAGTTTTTTGAAAAAAAAAAACAACGTGCTGACATGACCACAAGTAGCAAACTTTCCTTTTCGTTTGCGATTCTGAATACGCATATTCTGAGAACGCATGTGTCCACTTGAATGACCTTTTACAGGCGCATATATAGTGGTAAAGCGTGATCCACTTGCATCACTCAATGTATCAGACTGACCATTATCACTACCGGCACGCAACTGTTTTCTGCTACAACACTTTGTATTCTATTTTACATTCTTTTTAATATGCTTTCTACCAGGACTACTCTGCATTGATCTTACATAGGCATCATACACATTTTTTCTAGCTGCACATTTTTTTCTATACTTAGTTGGCATTTTTGAAAGTGAAGAGTCACACTTCTCAGTCAATGTTAAGATAGTACATCGCACACCTAAGAAAGATACAGAAAAAGGTTAGTTCCATATTACCATGGAAAATCTTCAATAAAAATCTAATACAGTTGCAGCCTCTCAGCTGTTCATTGTTTCATCACAGCATAAAAACCATATTGGGAAATTAATATGTCTTTCAATGGGAAACATAGGTCATATTGTCATGCGAATATACGTGACTTTAATAAATATAGTCACTACGCTATTTTCTGCTTTCGTGGTTGTACCACCATTATAAAGATAGGAATATCGCAATCATATTACAAATGGTCATGATAATGCTACACAAACACAATTTCTTTACTGGTGATATCTTTACCCATCCATCATGGCAAGTAAAACTGTGATATTGGGCTCCATTTTGTCCAAGGTCTGTAACTCTACTTACACAAATCTACATTTTCACTGTTTTGTTTCAGAAACATTCACCACAAGTCTACATATACATAATCCAGACACAGAATTACTAATTCCCCCTGAAGAAAAACCACTCAGACCTGTAACAAAGTAAAATACAGCACAACACATAATCTTGAAGAAACTACTGTCTGTACTGTGTGTGACAGCACAAACCCACCAACACCTGACTCTAGGCTAACATGGTCAATGGAGCCCCCCTCCCTCACACACAACACAGACACCAATTACAAATCAATTGCAGAGAAATAACTTAATAGCCTGAAAAGTACCATCTTTAGTCCTTGTGGCACAACATATACAGAAATACATTGCAAAATATCACAAAAGTTCTGCTCCACTCTGTCCTTGTCCATCCTGCTAAAGCTATAGTACCCAACCAAAGTTTGACATGCCTAACAATATTCATAAAAGTGCCATATCTACTTCCTGTCAAACCCATACCCACCGACCCATGATTAGATATTACCAGGGGCACTGGAAAATCGTGGGCATGAATTCAACGCATTTTCCACAATTTTGTGCTCCCTCCATGACTCCACCGTGATATTGCCTGCTCTGGAGGTGTCTGGTGGTGGTCTGCATCGCAACATTGAAAAATCTGTGGCTCTTTTAGTTTTACCACATTGTGCTGCCATCCAGTGCTTGCCTAACTGCATCCCCCCACCAGTAACACTGTTCCACCCCCCTGCGATGTCATAATGGGGGCAGAATGCCTAAACGTCCAGTCGTGGGCTTCCGGTGCTTAAAGCACAGTTGCGCTGTTTCGCACACTTTGTCTGCTTTGTGTCCTCCCTCAAGTCCACCTAAGCCTGTTAAATGCAGCGGACTGTGAGGGGGGGAGGTAACATCCACCTGATTGTCAGGAGCGAGTAAGTGAGTGTCTAACTCACAATCAGAGTACCGATCAGCGAGAGCGACCTGCGACCTGTGACCTCCGACCCGAGACCCGAGACCTGCGACCTGGGACATGGGATCTGGGATCTTGGACCTGTGACCAGTGCGACCAGCGAGGAATACAAAAGAAAATGAACGAGAAGCTGCAGCTAAATCGGGGAGCATTAATTGGACAGTCCCCTGACCTGAAGTCCTCAGCAGAGCACGAGAACGCCACGGGAGCAGCAAGAGCTGAAGGAGGTGCATTTACACTTCAGCTCCACACTTGGCAGTGAAAGGACTTGGCAGGACTTGTCTTCAAAATAAATAATTGTGATCTCTCCTGCTTGCTTTCCCTGTTTGCCTGTGTTGACATCTGCTGCCTGCATTCTGCCATCTGAGGAGTGAGGACAACAGAAATCCTGCCCAGAAGGCTTTCCCTGGTTCCCAAAGTGCCAACCTGCATCTAAGGTAAGTTACTGCTGGCTACTTTGGGAAGGATGGGGGTGGGGAGGGCACATGCTAGCATTGTTGGCAAGCAAAGTGTATATGCTATCTTTGAATATGCTGCATTTTCTGGTGTTCTGAAGTGCTGTTTGTTTAAACATGTTTGCCAGTCTCCCAAGGCTAACCCTTACTGCTCCAACCTGCCAAAAATTATTCAGTGCAAGCCTGTTCGTCCGCCAGTCCAGCGGGTTCTCACCTCTGGTGATGGTGGGCATGGAGCGGATGTGCAGACTGGAGCAGAACAATTTTTTTCTCCATGTTTACCAGTCTACCAGGTCCATGCCATTGTCACGTTGTCTGGCATTGTTGGTCGATGGAGGGACGGGACTGGCCCATGTGCAGAAAAAAATTGTTCTGGCCGCAGGTGATGGTGGGCATGGGGCGGACGTACAGGTTGGCCCAGAACAATTTTTTTCCTGCATGTGTACCAGTCTTCCAGGTCCGTGCCAAGCTCCTTTCACTTGCTGTTGATGGTCGGTGGAGGGTCGGGCCTGGCGGACTAGCCCACACGCAGAAAAAAAATTGTTCTGGCCTCGGGTGATGGTGGGCATGGGGCGGACGTGCAGGCTGGCCCAGAACAATTTTTTTAAGCATGTGTACCAGTCTTCCAGGTCCGTGCCAAGCTCCAGTCGCTTGTTGTTGATGGTCGATGGAGTGTGGGGCCTGGCATACTGGCCCACATGCAGAAAAAAAAAACATTTTTCTGGCATCAGGTGATGGTGGGCATGGGGCGGACAAGCAGTCTGGCCCAGAACAATTTTTTTCTGCATATGTACCAGTCCGCCAGGTCCATATCAAGCTCCAGCCACTTGCTGTTGATGGTCGATGGAGGGTCAGGCCTGGCGGACTGGCCCACATGCAGAAAAAAAATTGTTCTGGCCTCAGGTGATGGTGAGCATGGGGAGGACGTGCAGACTGGCCCAGAACAACTTTTTTCTGCATGTGTACCAGTCCGCCAAGTTTATGCCAAGCTCCAGTCACTTGCTGTTGATGGTCAGTGGAGGGTCTGGATTGGTGGACTGGACCACATGCAGAAAAACAAAACATTTTTCTGGCATCAGGTGATGGTGGGCATGGGGTGGACAAGCAGTCTAGCCCAGAACAATTTTTTTCTGCATATGTACCAGTCCGCCAGGTCCATATCAAGCTCCCGCCACTTGCTGTTGATGGTCGATGGAGGGTCGGGCCTGGCGGACTGGCCTACATGCAGAAAAAAAATTGTTCTGGCCTCAGGTGATGGTGAGCATGGGGCGGACATGCAGGCTGGCACAGAACAATATTTTTCTGCATGTTTACCAATCCGCCAGGTCTGTGCCAAGCTCCTTTCACTTGCTGTTGATGGTCGGTGGAGGGTCGGGCCTGGTGGACTGGCCCACATACAGAAAAAAAATTGTTCTGGCCTCAGGTGTTGGTGGGCACGGGGCGGACGTGCAGGCTGGCCCAGAACAATTTTTGTTGTTGATAGTCGATGCAGGATCGGGCCTGGCGGACTGGCCCACATGCAGAAAAAAAATTGTTCTGGCCTAGGGTGATGGTGGACATGAGGCGGACGAGCAGGCTGGCCCAGAACAATTGTTTTTTTCATGTGTACCAGTCCGACAGGACTGTGACAAGCTCCAGTCGCTTGTTGTTCATGGTCGATGGAGGGTCGGGCATGGCGGACTGGCCCACATGCAGAAAATAAGTTGTTCTGGCCTCAGGTAATGGTGGGCATGGGGCGGACATGCAGGCTGGCCCAGAACAATTTTTTTCTGCATGTGTACTAGTCTGCTAGGTCCATGCCAAGCTCCTTTCACTTGCTGTTGATCGTCGGTGGAGGGTCGGGCCTGGCAGACTGGCCCACATGCAGAAAAAAAATTGTTCTGGCCTCAGGTGTTGGTGGGCACGGGGCGGACGTGCAGGTTGGCCCAGAACAATTTTTTTCTGCATGTGTACCAGTCCGCCAGGTCCATGCCAAGCTCCAGTTGCTTGTTGTTGATGGTCGGTGGAGGGTCGGGCCTGGCGGACTGGCCCACATGCAGAAAAAAAATTGTACTGGCCTCGTATGATGGTGGGCATGGGGTAGACGAGCAGGCTGGCCCAGAACAATTTTTTTTGCATATGTACCAGTCCAACAGGTCCGTGACAATCTCTAGTTGCTTGCTGTTGATGGTCGATGGAGGGTTGGGCATGGCGGACTGGCCCACATACAGAAAAAAAATTGTTCTGGCCTCGGGTGATTTAGGGCATAGGGCAGATGTGCAGGCTGGCCCACAACAAATTTTTTATGCATGTGTACCAGTCTGCCAGGTCTGTGCCAAGCTCCTTTCACTTGCTGTTGATGGTCAGTGGAGGGTCGGGCCTGGCCGACTGACCCACATACAGAAAAAAAAATTGTTCTGGCCTCGCGTGTTGGTGGGCATGGGGCAGCTGTGCAGGCTGGCCCAGAACAATTTTTTTCTGCATGGGCACCAGTCCGCCAGGTCTGTGCCAAGCTCCTTTTGCTTGCTGTTCATGGTCTGTGGAGGGTCAGGCCTGGCGGACTTGCTCACATGCAAAATAAAATTGTTCTGGCCTCGGGTGATGGTGGGCATGGGGCGGACGAGCAGGCTGGAACAGAACCATTGTTTTGTGCATATGTACCAGTCCGACAGGACTGTGACAAGCTCCAGTCACTTGTTGTTGATGGTCGATGGAGGGTCGGACATGGCGGACTGGCCTGCATGCAGAAAAGAAATTGTTCTGGCCTCAGGTGATGGTGGGCATGGGGCGGACGTGCAGGCTGGCACAGAACAATTTTTTTCTGCATGTGTACCAGTCTGCCAGGTCCATGCCAAGCTCCTTTCACTTGCTGTTGATCGTCGGTGGAGGGTCGGGCCTGGCGGACTGGCTCACATGCAGAAAAAAATTGTTCTGGCTTCGGGTGATGGTGGGCAAGGGGCAGACGTGCAGGCTGGCCCAGAACAATTTTTTTCTGCATGTGTACCAGTCCGCCAAGTCCATGCCAAGCTCCAGTCACTTGCTGTTGATGGTCGGTGGAGGGCCTGGCCTGGTGGACTGGCCCACATGCAGAAAAAAAATTGTTCTGGCCTCAGGTGATGGTGAGAATGGGGCGGACGTGCAGGCTGGCACAGAACAATTTTTTTCTGCATGTGTACCAATCCGCCAGGTCCGTGCCAAGCTCCTTTCACTTGCTGTTGATGGTCGGTGGAGGGTCGGGCCTGGTGGACTGGCCCACATGCAGAAAAAAAATTGTTCTGGCCTCGGGTGATGGTGGGCATGGGGCGGATGAGAAGGCAGGCCCAGAACAATTTTTTTCTGCCTAGGTACCAGTCCACCAGGCCTGTGCCAAGCTCCAGTCACTTGTTGTTGATAGTCGATGGAGGGTAGGGCCTGGCGGACTGGCCCACATGCAGAAAAAATATTGTTCTGGCCTCGGGTGATGGTGGACATGGGGCGGACGAGCAGGCTGGCCCAGAACAATTGTTTTCTGCATTTGTACCAGTCTGCCAGGTCCATGCCAAGCTCCAGTCGCTTGTTGTTGATGGTCGGTGGAGGGTCGGGCCTGGCGGACTGGCCCACATGCAGAAAAAAAATTGTTCTGGCCTCGTGTGATGGTGGGCATGGGGTAGACGAGCAGGCTGGCACAGAACAATTTTTTTTTGCATATGTACCAGTCCAACAGGTCCGTGCCAATCTCCAGTCGCTTGCTGTTGATGATCGGTGGAGGGTCAGGCCTGGCGGACTGGCCCACATGCAGAAAAACAAAATTGTTCTGGCCTCGAGTGATGGTGGGCATGGGGCGGCAGAGCAGGCAGGCAGGCCCAGAACCATTTTTTTCTGCATATGTTACAGTCCGCCAGGTCCATGCCAAGCTCCAGTCGCTTGTTGTTGATGGTCAATGGAGGGTCGGGCCTGGCGGACTGGCCCACATGCAGAAAAAAAATTGTTCTGGGCCAGCCTGCATGTCTGCCCCATGCCCACCATCACCTGAGGCCAGAACAATTCTATGTTTACGAGCTCTAATTTCCTGTGTGCATTATTTAGTTTTTGTAAAATTGTACTATTAATTTAATTGTTATGTATTGTGCGCTGTTTCATGTTGTCCGTCATTGATAGTCAGGACGGACCCCGCAGACTGGTACACATGTTGGAAAACAAACTGTTCAGTGCCTCTTGTCTTTCCTCTACTTCCCTCCCTCTATCTATCCATCAGCAGTGGCCAGAAGAATTTGTTTTCCAACATGTATACCAGTCTGTGGGGACAGTCCCGACCATCAACGACAGATTTCTTGGTGTAGGATAGAAGGTATGTGCCAATTGTGGAAGTGTTAAATAAAACAACATACTAAGCTTTTGTGTGTGTGTGTATATATTTATTTAATTTTAATACAAAGGGAGAGCAATACACTAATTATGTAATTTCATAGATATATACATAAAAATGTAGTAGTATTCAAACATTAAAAATTCATCCTCAAAAAAATCATCATTGTACATTTCCAGTCGAGCTCGCAAGCATGTCAGCACCACGAGCAAAGCGTCCACGGTTCTCACGGGAAGAAGATAAAGCATGCCATGTTTCGTATTGTATCCAAGCCAAGGATCTTGTGAAGATGTATCCAGAAGATCTTTATGAGGATGGAGGCCACTTGTTCTGCCAATTTTGCTGCCACACGATCGACTTTCTCCGGAAGCATACCATTGTCATCCATATGAAGTCGCAGAGACACCTGGACCGGAAAGCAGAAATAAAGACAAGAAATGAAGGTAAAAGCACTGTCCTATTCCTTTATTAATTTTGCATTTATTGCTTTTTCCTGTTTTCCCCAGCCCACTCACTCATCCTTGTGGAGGGATGCACTGTGGGACACCCCCTACTACTAGCTGTCCCTCTACCCAGATTCTTGTCCATTCTCCACCCCCATGCTCAGGCTTACCCCCCTGGGCTGGTCTGCTGAGGGGGCTTCCCACTCCCAAACAGACATTGTAGACAAGACCTGGATTACCCCCAGGTCAGGGCCATGAGAGTGGGACCCTCCCATGGGGCATTGGTGGTGGGGGCAGAGGAACTAGTCGAGCCATCATGTTAGGTGCTGGTATTTTGTTTTTTTTCCTCAGGGCATAGACGTTCAATGATGTCCAGCATCCGCCCTGCCCCCCTGAACATTCAGGCATCTGTCGCTGCAGTACTACCAGCCTCTGCCAGGGTCCATCAAGCACCGGACACACTCCCCTCCCTCCCCTTGGAGAAGGACAGCATTCCTCTGGACACTCTATCCTTCTCCCTCTGGCCAGCCTTCCACCTCTGGTCTGTTCCCGATTTTGGGTCGCTGGTGTAACAAGCAGAAATCCAACTGCTGCACCAGTGGGCTGGCCAGGGTGTGCAATCCTGCTTACCCCCCCTCGACATCAGGGCTTCCTGAACCTGGGCTGCTGGCATGGCCTGAGGTAATACAAGATGCCTCGGCCCTCTGTGCCACCAGGCTGGCTCAAACTGTTCTGTTCCACCTGCTTTGTATTTTGTTTTTTTTACGTGCTGGTTTTGGAATGTTCGACTAGTGACTATGCGCAAACTGCATAAAAATGTTATCTAAATTATGTTTTTTGTGTCTTCCAGGTTCTGCCAGTCGTCAGCAACAACAAGCTCTTACAACATGTCTTGCCATTGCAACGGCGTCCTCATTGGAACAAAAGGAGTTTGTGCTGGACTTTATTCAATGTCTGACACGAGCACATATTCCTCTGGAAAAGGCTCCAGCTTTCCAAGAGTTTCTTCAGAAATACACCAAACAAGGAGGAACACTTCCCAGACCAGCACAACTGCGCAGCATGTATCTGCAAGAACTATGCCCACAACATGAAGCTAACGTAAAGAAAGAAGTGGAGGATGCCAACATTTTTATCTTTCTGGATGAAACCACAGACTCCTGTGGACAGAGCGTGTTAGCAGTTTTGTCTCAGACTTTGAGTAAAGTTGGAAAACAGCCCATTCTGATTGGTGTGGAGTTCCTGCAGCGTGTTAACCTTTCAACAATATCACAGGCTCTACTGAGAGTTTTAAATGCCAACTCTGTGAACTTCGACAAAGTACTTGCAGTTGTTTCAGACAGTGCAAGTTACATGCACAAAGCATTTGGTTCCAGTTCTCTCGGGTACTACCAAGCGTGCATGTGACCTGTTGGCACATCTTCTCAATCTTATTCTGGAAATCTGGGCAGACACCTTACAAGATCTGAACAGCGTGGTAGCGCTTGTTAAGAAGGTGTTTTGTCAGAGCCCAATGCGCCGCCACCAGTTCCTGTCTTTTATGGAGTCGAAAGATAATGTGACTACAAAGAAGCCGGTATAATCGGTCCTGACAAGATGGTGCTCGTGGGTCAATGCTGTGGACTATTTAGCCGAACACATGCCCATCATTGCTGAATTTTTACAAAGTGAAACATCTGGTGCAGCGACCCTCAAAAGGCTGAAGGACCAGCTGAAGGACAAATTAACAGAGTTGATGATGCAAGCAACATTTGTCAAAGAACACTTAGTAGAGTTGGTTAGGCTCATCGAAGAGCTACAGTCCAACTAAAGCCACATGGGCATAACATTTATTCAAAATTGCAAACTGTTCATTTCCTTTTAGACTTTTGCACAACAGCTGGTGCTCAGGAGTACAGGCCCCAGACTGTGGAATGGTTATCCAGATGCCAAGTACAGGAACGTGAGGCCTGTACCACTCTTTTTCAGACTCTGATGTTGCAGAGCAGTGAGAAAATGACAGACATTGTAAGCCACCACCCCTCCTTGAACATTTTTGAAGCAGCAAGTGTCTTCGATCCCCAGCAGCTACCAACAGCGGAGAAGAATAAAACTGATTACACTGAACTGATCCCTGGACTTCTCGAAGTCTCAAACATGGAATGGCATGCATACATGGCTGTAGCCCAGACAATTCCATCCGACTTCAACCTGTCAGAATGGTGGGAGGCACAGCATGTTGCACTGCCAGAGCTCGCTGCCATTGCCAAGCAATACATCTGGCTTCCAGTGAGCACAGCCGATGTAGAAAGAACATTTTCAGTGTACTCAGACCTGCTGAAGGACAACCGACGGACTTTAACAAAGGACAATGTAAAACTGCTTTTTAATGTTGAAGTACAATAAAATATATAGAGATTTTTAGAGTGGTTTCTGAGTGGCACTGAAAGGAGAGTGCGTATGAGTGTACGTAAGGAATAAAATTGCAGTATCTGCAATTTGTAGGAAATTGAAATTTAAAATGTTTTAAATTATCTATATTGCTGGCCTTTATAGTCTAGATATCTTGTTAAATAAAGTTTGGGCATCATTAGAAAATTGGTATCCTGATTTCTTTTCAATTATGTAATTGATTGCCATATATAGCTTTCATTAAAGTTTGGTTATTTTGCATTATGTCTTATTTTTTTTGGTGTTGTACTAAAAATTATCTATCTGGAAACTACGCAAATAGGATGTCAAGGGCCCCACAATTTCTCCACAATAAATCTGAAAATTCCCCGCAATTTGGCCATGATTTTTCCACAATTTTCCAGTGCCCCTGGATATTACACAACATTCAACTGCACTGTTTTCCTCCCTCACCCCCCTCCGTCATCAACCCATGTTAGTGTACTACTGTAAGATAGATATTGCAAACAATAACCAGAACAGTATCACCCTCACATGCAACAGTCTCCACCTACATGTGATAAAACCTAAACCAGATTTTGTACCCTATGTGAAAAAACACACAACTAGGCAACACCAGTAGCAAAATCAACACGTTAAAACTACTGTGCATACCCCTGTGACATCCCCATGACCCCCATATATGGCTGTAGTCCACCACAAAGCCACATAACCATACCCAAATATAGTACAACAGTCCAAATCATCATGTAAAAACAATATCACATGTATTCTGTATCACATCCCAGACAGATAACTCAAACCTGATGCCTCCCCGTCTCACACAAAATAGCTACTTCCTGTAAATATAAACCACATAGCAAAAATCACAGCCTGAAAACTGCCATGTATACTCCCAAAGAGACAACATACCCACCTATTCATGCAGCAATAGCACACACACACAATCCCAGTATGGCATCTGAAGTCAACACTCAGCAGTGTCTTAGTGCACAGTCCCACAACGAAGTAGCAAAGCAAACAGTAGTAAAGATAATTCTTGTGATGTACTATTATTGCAATCACTGTACATATGATCATGATAGACTTATGTGCATAATGGCAATATAACCGTGAATGTATGAGGTATTACCTTGGTTATTATTAAAATGAAGGTGCATATTGTCGCGGTCATACGGACAATGCCTTTCCATTGGAATACATGCAAAATTGCATGACACTAAGCATATTGCCATGGTTATTTTGAGCTTTTCTGTTGCTTTCAATGGCATATTATCATGATCAAAGAAAGAAATGTCTTGCACGTAGTCCTTGTGATCGAGCTTTCTGCCCTTTCACCTTTCTCCCATGATGTATTGCATCCAGGAAGTGCTTAAAAATCAGCTCTAGAAATGTCAGTGACCAGCAAATGGCTAAAAAAATTAATAAATACAATCCCACTACTGGAATATGCTCACAAAATGACACTTATTCACTCCATTAATGACCATGATACTGTTAATTACTGTGATTGTCACACTTGGTCCATTAAGTGCAGCCTTGTTTTTTTTAACTGAAAAAAAAACACCCATATAAGCAATTTAACCAACCAGAGACAATTCAGGCATAATTGACAGCCAACATCAACAAACCATATCATTATATTAATATATGCATGTTTTTTTTTTTTTTATGGTAATACAAATTACAGCAAACAGCTTGGTCCACCAATCAATGAGCAGTAAAAATTAAGAAGAAGCAGGAAATCCCACCCTCTTTGGTAAGCTGAGCAGGAGCACAGAACAGCAAGTAAGTCCACCGTCTTAAGTTACTAGAAAAATAATTGTTTAAAATTACATATAAATGTAGTAGTTTGATGAATCTTAACAGCTGAATTCAGAATTTTATAGCAGTTTAAGAGGCTTAAAGCTGCACTTCAGATTTTTCATAAATTGTTATTTGCACTCACCGTTTCACCTGGAGTCTAAGTTCCTCTCCCGTTTGACTCCCTCCACTCTTTGTTCATTTTTTAATTTCTTTTACTGTGAAATAAACCTCTAAATTGTGCATTTTGTTTTGTCTGTAACCCCGCCTTTGTTCCCAAGCCACCCCTTTGAAGTCAACGTGCACGTTCACACTCCTAGGTCGACTTTGTTGGGGGATGTGCAAGACCATGGCCAATAAACAATAGCTGCTTCCTTCCTGCCCTTCCTGCACTAATGCCTTTATATTTCAGTCCCCATCTATCTCCCGTCATGATTTCACTTTCCCCTGATTCTACCTGCTTCTTACAGCTGTCATATGATCACCTTGTTGTCATCCTGAGAATGCCTCACCGATTGGTAATATTCCTTTAATTTTCCTTTCTTAGTTCTTGTACTGTTATCTGTCAAAAGTTATATGATAATAAAACCTATTGCTGCCTGAATCTAAGCTGTTTTGCTGTTGGGTGCTGACAACTAACATTTGTTCCCACATGCAAAGCTAAGCCATTTGATATCGAAACATTTGACCACTTTCATTTTTTTCAAAGCTTGCAAGAAAACAGCAGTTTCTAATACTGTAATCAACATTGTCAGGACTTTACAAAGACTGATCAGAATGCCAAACACAGGCCTCATGAAAAGATATAGCTTTTTGCCCTCTGACACTCCGACAGCATACAGTATGTGACTTGATTTGCTGTGCAAACACCAAAACAAGACTAAGACAGTTGTGCATCACATAAAGAAGGTATTCTGATGGCCCGTAAAATAAAGAATGTATAATTACATGGACATTGCTGAGCCAGCCATTTGTCAATCAGTCCTTTCTTTTTACACTGCACACTGGTTGGAAACAGCTGTTGTTCTTATTGTCATTTATATTTCAGGTATCGGGGACCACATTGGCCGATATGCTGTGATGTGTTTTCCAAAAACAAAAAAAAAAGACAAAGTAAAACATTGCATTTCTGAACATAAGACAAGCACCAGGAACAAAATCAAACAGCCACTGGCGTATTACCTCTCCAAAGCATGATCTAATCCCACCATACACCTACCCATTCACTGGCATACAAAAAGTGCAGTTGGTACTGCGGTGCAGAAACATAGCCACAAGACAATCAGCACCCAAACGGATAAACAAAGGAACTGCTGCATCATCCTACCAATGCATTTGCATTGAAATATAATATGATCATTTGCTACCGCTACCATTTCTACCCATCTAAACTGTCAATCTTGGTGACGCTGGCAAAACGGGCACATCACTCCAAATTTTTTAATTAAAATGCCATATCTGAGCAGCCAATCACCATCTCTGAGGAAGGCATTATGGATACGGTGAAAACCCAGTTCACCACTGGGGCACACTCTGGCACTTCTGTCTCCAGCTATACATCACTTGGACATCTTATCAGCCAGGGAAATGTGCACTTACCAAAACCAGAATGCATTGTATTCAACCTACGAAGTTTGCACAGCATGCTGCAATCCATGCTATTGGAATTTTCTTATCCATTGTAAGAAACAATCTTTAACCCACTTTTAAGTTGGGTATTTAGGAAAGTGCACAAAATTGATGCAGTTGCATCCAAATGTGCTAATTTGTATCCTCCAGGTTAACAAAAAATTGTCAGTGCCTGACCAAAGAAACATTATAAGCAATATGACCCTCTGATGTTGTAGCCCACACACTGTCCCTATCCTAGAGGTGCAGGTGTATTTTTATTTTATTTTTTACCTTGGGAGACACACTAAACTGAAAGCTGACTTATCAGGTGCCCCCCATCTAATCACAGCGTCTAGATTACCTGTGTACGAACTAACCGAGTGGCCTGTACAAGTACTGTAGCATTCATTTTATGCAACAGTCTTTCAGACTCGGGTGAGTCTGGGGCAGTCTACTATGTGCTCAGCAGCATTGATATGTTTTTTTGTTTCTTTTTACACTGCGTTGTAGATTTCAGTTGTTGGCTATGGTACATGCTGCATCCCAATACTATCAATGTTTCTGTGGCACTTTCAAGTTGAGATTCGATGGCAGCTGTGCTCTGCATTTCTCCGCAGTGCCCAGCAGCCTAATACAGTACCTCGGCTGAAAGAGAAGCAATATCTTGTCCCTACTGCAGGGTCTCACATTTCACCCAGCATCACCCACAGCACATGATCAGGTGCGGCTCTCGGCCAAGTCTGTCAAAGCACTTTATCATCCAGATACAAAATCCATAGTATAGCTGCCAATCTAAGCTGTCCTTAGAAGCCGGACTCTGACTTACTGTATAGTAATGCCAGGGAAACATTGTTATGAACTGAATTGTGTTGTGGTTGGGATGCAGCTGCTTTCTATTAATTTGTCATGCAGCAGATGGCACAGGACTCAAACCCACACCCCAACAGCATTTAAATCACTATATCCACATCATAATAAGGAATCCTGTGTGTGTTTCCCCTAAATCTTGACGCTTAACAAATCCCAGTGCACCCCCAAATTGCTGATGCTATAAGATTAGTTTCATCTAAAAACTGCCTCTCCCCCCTTTCTGCTCTCCACAGCTGACCTGTCCACACTCCATGGACCCTGGTCCCAACCCCAAATTTCTACCCCTTCCTCCCTCCACCCATCCCTTCATTCCCTCTCGAGGTCTGAACCATCCTATCTCTAGCTACTGTGGCTGTCTTCTTCCTACTCCTTACCTTCTGCCTCCTGTCCCTATCTTGCTGATCACACTAACCATTTCCAATCCCTCCTGTCGATAGTCACAACTAACTTAGCAATGTGTTACTTCACCCTTATACTAGATCACAATATACCTTTTTACATTGTGCTCTATTTCTAAACGGTGCACCCTCTGAAATAAACCCCCCCTTCTCTGCCGGCCACACCAGTTACTGTACACACGATTTCATCAGAAGAACAACACCATAAGGCAGGTATACAATGACTGCAGCGACATGCTGTATGCACCCATATACTGTACCTTTCGGAACTGTGTGCGCATCAGCTGCCTGTGCATCATATTGGAGATAGTACTTTATTTCTCCTCAGCAGATTATTCATCATCTGCCATCCAGAATGGTTAAAATACATCCCATCTCAGTCACACCTGCCTGAATCTAATTAGCAGTTTTTTTTTTTTGTTTTTTTTTTGGGGGGGAGCCTAAAATGTACAGGCTACATTCAGCCACCATAGTATATAGGGTAGGCTTTCCACTTGCACTGTAGACGTGCCTAGGTTATTATATGAAATTATACAATGGCAAGAAAATTTCCTGGACTCTGATTGGTCAGTGTGTGCCTGAGACAGTGATGATACTAAAAACATTTTTATTTTTATTTTTGTTTTGTATAACATCGAGCCATTGTGTAATTGCAATAAGGCACTCCAAGGTGTGCATTATCATGTAATAACGTCATTCCTGGTGTGGTGGAAGCACTCGGCTTTGCCTCGTGCATCAACCCACCCCAGGAGTGACGTTATTACATGATAACACACACCTTGTCGTGCCTTATTGCTTAAATAACCCCCCACCCCAAAAATAATCAAAACACTGTCCTCATTATACATACGACATTTTGTTGTTCAGAAATACTATTTCTTTTCTTTAATATACAGTACTATTCAGCACACATCTGTCTAAGTGTACTGATTACAGTTTTTTAGTGCAGAACTTTCCTGATTGTCTGAGTTGTCATTTCTGTTTAGTAGTTACAAGTCATGTACTGTAGATATCTTACAAATCAGTTACATCTTTTGAAAAGGGCTATTACTAAAATTGCAAACCAACAGATCAGAGTATGCATTCTGGTTTTGATAAGTGCACATTTGACTTGCAGATAAATGTCCCAATGATCTATGGCTGGAGACAGAAGTGCCAGTCTGTGCCCCAGTGATGAACTGGCGTTTCACCGTCTCCATGATGCCTTCCTCAGAGTTCATCATTTTTTGCTCAGATATGGCATTTTAATTAAAAAAGTTTGGGTGATGTGCCAGTTTTGCCAGCATCATCAATGATGACGTGTAGAAGGGTACAAATGGTAGCAGTAGCAAATGATCATATTGTATTTCAATGCAAATGTATTGGTGGGATGCTGCAGCAATTCCTTAGTTGATCCATTTGGATACTCCTTTTTATCCATAATGAGCAAATTGTAAATGTAGAATGGTACGTCATTTTAGACCAAAAATTGCTACAAATGCAGCATAATTACTACTTTTATTCAAGTAGTAATGACCAAGCTTGTATTCTAGCTGACAACTGAGTAGTGTACTGAACCAACTCCTTGTAATGTAAAACCATTCAGCGCAAGGGAATTTATTTCCTGTTGTGTCCCTCGCTACCACACATAGGGCTGTCTAATTCAAGTCTGGCTGTGTACAATTAATTGTTATATCTGCCAATCTATTTTATTTTAATCGATTTACCCTGTTGTGGAATCCATTGTTTTTCTATTACCTGAATTGCATTAGTCCCGGAGTGTGCTTTTTTATCATTTCACTATGGTTATAGTGCTGGTATCCCACTATTTCATCTTGTGTGGTGAGAGTGAGACAGGTGTCAGTGCTCTTGCTACCTGTCTCTATCATCGTAGCATGGGGGTTGGAGCACACATTCAAGACAGACAAAGGGAGTGCGGCAGAGCGTGCGGCATCATGATGTGTGGCACAGTTGTTTCCCTAGCTGTTTTCCCATCGGGCAGTGTAGGTTTTGGTGGCAAACCATGTCAATGAAACAAGGAGCGGGAGAGAGAGAGAGCGAGCGAGAGAGAGAGAGAGAGAGGGGCAGGGTGAGAGGGAGAGAGAGAGACTCTGCATGTGCATACACAGTATTCATTAATTTTAGCAATGCGATCCTTTCCTAGTTTTGCTTTTCTCTTACCCGAACTATATTTTTCCCAGACTGTTCTGTTTTATCATCTCACTATGGTTGTAGTGCTCATATCCCACTGTTTCATCTGGGTTTACTTTTTGAACTGGAATCGTTACTGGAGCCCTCTGCAATTTTCATAATCCTTGCTTTCTGTTCAGACTGCTATATGAGGCATACAGTATAGCAGTCTGAACTGAAAACAATGATTTCATGCCTAATACATTGCATTGCTGTGGTAGCCCTTCAATGTCTTGCTAATTCATTACTTTTCTCATTTGCTTCTACTGCCCTGCATTGCAGGTGCCTGTTGCTCTTTTCTCACCAATGGAGTACACTCATTTATTTTAAGTCATCCCGCAGGTAACCTCTTTTTCATAATGTTAAAACTAGTCTCTGCATATGTAACCTTCTCCTGTTAGATATTTTCACACACCTACTTGGCGTCTACAATCTCATATCATGACCCCCAAGCCACTCTATGAGAGGTGTGCATGCTTTGAGTAAAACTGCCCGATGTCAGCAAGGGCTCTCAAGGTTGTGACTGTTCAGCAACACATTTTGTCCAATGATATTGTTTAATTAGATTATTTATATACAACAGTGATTGAAAAGCAAGGATAATAATACAGATTAAGGTGGCAAATTAAAAATATAGACGTTAAGCCCTATTTAAATTATGAGTAGCCCCCACCCCAACCCCACACCCAAATTAAAAGTAAATCATTGACTGGCAACTACCCATCTCTGTCACATCTCAACCTTGCAATCGTGCTACATGGTCTTTTGCTTGCAAGTTGGAACTCTAAAGCCAAATACTGTCCTACTGATAACATGCCAGTTCACACCAATTAGCATTACATCTTGCATTCCTTTGCAAAAGTTTTGTGTGGTTTTAGTATGACAATATTTGCCCTGTCCCGTCCAACTTCTCAGTGTCATGGTTGCAGCTGTGGACAATCTGTTAAAAGCTCAACATTCACATCCTGTGCAGAACTTATGATTCGTAAGTAACACATTCCGGACTGATTTCGAAACCAAATGCCATTTAAAATTGCTTTTGTTCAACAGCTCACTTCTGTATGCCTGCTCCCATAACAGCCAGGAGACATACATGGTCATCTGTTGACTTTGCTGTCATGGAGATGGTATGTTTCCCACCTCTCTTCTTGATCCCCTGGGTGGAGGTGGTGGCTGGGGGGGCAAAAGACCAGGTATCACAGCAGCGAGGTCACATGGCTGGGTAGTAGCCAGTCTAGGACTTACTGTGTGGGGGTAGATGGCTGTACTATGCTATTAAGTTTGGATTATCATCTATAATTGTATTTAGCTGCCTTCCTCTTGTTTCCTAAACTTGTGACATCTCTGTTCTGTAAACTTAATTCCATCAAAGTACATCTGCTGTATTTATTTCCATGGTGTTGAAGAGTAGAGGACCGCTTCTTCACAGTTAATCTATCAGTCTTGTCTGACATGTTCTGACAGTGAGAAATCCATGCTGTCTGCTTTCCTACATCCTATTGGTCTCCTGATGAGACACCATTCTCTCTTTCATGAAAGTCTCCATCAGCATCCCCATGATGACCTTCTCATCCTTGATGCCACTCTTATGGAGGAGTATCATGTGAGCCATCCTTCTATTCCTGAGTTACACACCCTTACCTCAAGGAGTCAGGAAACAGGTTTGGCTGTGGCACTGTTATGCCCTATCCCATTTGGTTCAGTATCATGGGGTGGATGTCATCCGTGTATGGTACCTTTTCCCCTCTTAAATGCTATCAGGACCTACAGCTCTCTAAATCCAGTGACACCCACACCGTGACTCCATCCTCATCTGTTCCTGACCTCCCTACTCCCCCTCAGTGAGCACTCCCCCCCTCTCTGTGGTTAATATGAAGCAGGTGTTGTCATTTAGTGCTTCTGCCTTTTCTTCTCATGTATCTATCTACCCACCATCTGTCTCAATCATTGCTAGCTCTTCTGTCTGGCTAGTTTTCTCCCTGGTGTACCTGAAGAAGCTCTTCTTCACCTCCCTAATGCCTTGAGCAAGCCATGGTGCCTGTATGGTTTGTTTGGCTCATACTGCCCTAGTCTCCTTTATTGCCTTCATCATGGGATCCTCCTCCAGTCCCCTCCTCAGAGTACCTGTGACTCCTTACTGCAACCCTTTTTTTCTAATTAGCTTTTCTGTAAACACCCCTGCCCATCCAGCTAGTCCTTAACTCACTTTCCTTTGTACTACAAGTTCTGCTACAGGACTTAGTAGCTTCTATTATCCCCTTCTCTATGTGCTCCAGTCTTTGGTTCATGTCCACACTAGCCTGCGTCCTGGCTGGTTACCCTCTCACTAACTCAACCATCTATGCAAAACCACCACTCCTGAATCCAGTGCCCCCTTCTTGGCCCATATGTACCATGAACCATACTAAGTGCTGATCGCTCACCACCACTTTTTTGTCCAACGTGACATCCCTAACAAATTTGCATTTGCAAGCGCTAGGTCAAGTGTAGCACCCCCTAGAACCACCCATTGTTTCTTCACAGGAAGGCATCAATCATTAACTTCTCCCTTTTATTGCATAATTCTGGTTTTCCAGATGCTTATTCCACATGGTTGAAGTACTACAGTACCTCCACACTCCCCTTCCACCATGACCTTCTAATCTGTTCTCCAATATTCAATGCAAACTCCTTAATCTGGGAGGGCAGCAGGTACAATGCTCCCAACCGTAAAGTCCTAGTCCTTGAATCCTGGACTGGAAACCATAATGACCCTGATCATCCCTCATCCTCCTTCTCTCTTACACACTTAGGCCCTTCGCTCACATACAATGCCACTGCCCCCTCCTGTTTTCTCTCTGACAGGAGAAAGTTCTGTACCCAGTTATCATCATTTTACAGTCATGCTAATGGGTGTCAGACTTTAGATGCTGTCTGTGAGTTCCACCTCTAACCATACCAGGACAGACTATAGGTTATTCCTTTTACTCACTGTGTTTCCAACATTCATGGTGTGCACCATCCATCCCTTTACCTTCTCCTCCCCATCCCTCTGCACAAACCTTTTCCAGCATCCATTTTGGTCTTTTTGCCTGATCCATTGCCCATGTTCTTGTTTCTGGTGTGCAGTATCTGGCGGCTTGCAACTCATTATCTCTGCCTGGTCTGTCTATCCACCTGTACCCATCAAAACCCCACCATGGATGGCTCCGAGTTCAGATATCCTGCTACCTCAGTATGCTCTCCTAGCTACCATTTCAGCACATGAGTACCATCAGCACGTAAGTGTTTTCTTACCTTAGCGTATATACTACTGTCCTCCCCGCTCATACCCCACTCTCCCATTAAGCTATACTCTTTGGTGTGACACCATTCTCATAGCCATTCATTGAATTCCCTGATCCTCTATTTGCTAGCCATGCTTTTCTGGTGCATCATAGGTCCTGTACAAAAAGTTATACATCTGCAAGATCTGCTAGACCCATTAAATAACTTTCCAAGAACATCCAACCCTTTCTGTACTACATTTAAAGTCCTATCTGTCAGGTCTTTTGTCCGTTGATGATCTAGCATCTTTCATGACTGATTGCCACACCATTTACAAGGATTTAATGCATGGTTGTGTGTGTTTGTTCATGTGGCCAAAGGCCAATATGGGACTCACAAAAGACATACTGTGAACCGTAAGCGGTGCATTACACAGAGGAAAATCAACAGTTCTGCTCCCTGCAGCACATTATGGAAGACAAACACTGCATGATATTTCCACACAGAGAGCACATTCACAAAAATTACTATGTTGTCAACCTGGTGGGTGGGTGGGAAACAACAATATTTAGCATTTAAGCATGTTTGTTCAAGTCACTGTCACTTGCATTGGCCTTAGTGATTCTTATTTTCTTCTAAAATTCTAAGCATCCTTTTAAACCATCCATTTTATAATACTTTCAGAACTACTACGATTCTTCCATGTCTGATGTGGCTAGTCTCGATTCATCCTTGTCCGAGACGGGTGAAGCAGGTGTTCCTCATGTGGATGCCATTTTGATGGAGATGTTGATACTGGTACACATGCACCTGTGCAGTGAGATCGCAGCAGAGGCACCAGACATTCATCACGACGTGGGCATGGTCGTAGTCGTGGCCGTAGAAGGGGCCGTTACATTGCTTTCACTGGTTCCACTTCATCGGGGCAGAACAACTGTACTCAAACTGGACGTGGCAGTCATCTTCTGGAGCTTGGGTAAATCTTACAGGTAGGTGCAATCAAGCTCTGCTGAGGGCTCATGGATTTGAACTTCAAAACTGGGCTACCCTTTACACCACAATGCTGTTACTTTCATTTGTGATGTACCTAGCAGAAGTTGTTGTGTGCATCAAGCTTTAACATTATGCTAGCTGGCAGCACAGCGGGCAAGAATATAGGCTGCCATGCTTGACATTTGTTGATTATGGCTGGCACAGTAAAGCCTTTTACTGCCAGTGGTGGCTGAGGTCTGTGGGTAAAAAATGTCATTGATAAAAGACTCCCATGTGGCACTCCCATCAATAATTTTGTTTTGGGTTGCTGGCTGTTATGTTCAGGGTTGTGATTAGAACTGTGTTTTGAATTAATATTGCTAACTCATCAGTCTTTACTGTGCTGATTTACTACTCACGTGGTAGTCAGATGAATTGTGTGTGCAGCTGGTAATGTGACGACTTGGACTGGGGGATGGAAATGGCAGCAGAAAAGAATTGGCTGAAGAGTGAGCGGCTATATTTAGTGCAGCCTTGGTGATTAATGGCGTCAGGTTTCCAAGAAGTAGAAAGAGGAACTGAACTTTGTGAATGAAAATAGTGGGTTGTAATTTCTGAGTTATGGCTTTTTTCATGAGCCACCCGTAGAGTTGGGGAGGGGCCTAAGACAAGTAGCACACACAGTATCCTTCTCAGAGGTGCTGCCTGTTAGTGGCATGGGTTAGGCGAGCGTACTTTGCACCATGCAGTTTAACGAATGGTTGAAAAAATGGTGTGGAACACAGGGGTTTGGCTTCATTGGGGACTGGGGTTCCACCTGGAGGGACAACAGCCTATACTGGCAGGATAGTCTGCATCTGTCCAGGAAGGGAACAAGTCTTTTGGGCAATCGGTTTAAATGCTTCATTGGCAAGCTTTTAAACTAGTCAAGGGGGGAGGCACTGATAAGCAGCAGGAAAATCCCAGCCTCCCCACAAAACAGGGTACTAAATGAAAAAAGACCAAGGTAGAAAGGTCAGTGGGGGATGCTGCTACAGAAGATAAAGCCATCAAAAAATGGAGAGCAATGAGTACCAATGCCCATAGTCTGGGTAACAAGCTTCCTGAATTAGTGGCCTTGATGAAGGAGGAACATCTGGATATCATGGCAGTCACAGAAACATGGTACACACAGAACCATGACTGGGACGTAAACATACCAGGATACACTATCTACAGGAGGGACAGGGAGGGTAAAAGAGGAGGAGGAGTAGCTCTCTACATAAGGGAAGGAATCAAAACAACAGAACAAAAGGGAAAACAGGGAGGAGAAGAAACACTGTGGGTCAATTTGGAAGCAGGCAATGGCACCACAATCCGCACAGGGGGGTTGTATACAGACCCCCCTCTCAGGGGGAGGAAATGGACAAGGAAATGATAGAAAGTATACTTAGAATGGCAGATAAAGGGGAGATACTGCTGATGGGTGATCTGAATATGCCAGATGTTAACCGGAGTGCAGTTGCAGCAGCCACTTCTAAGAGTGGGGTTATTCTAGATGCCCTACAGGGGGGCATGCCTTAGACAATTAGTATTGTAACCCACTCGAGACAGAGCAATCTTTGACCTGGTTCTCTCAAATGGAGATGGAGAGAGGATCACAGATGTAGAAGTGGGTAGCCATCTTGGAACTAGTGATCATCGAACAGTATGGTTCACAATAAACACAGCAGTACAGTCAAGCCATACAAAGGCAAAAGTACTGGACTTCAGGAGGGCTGACTTTGCCAAAATGGGTGAGTGCCTAAGGAATGCACTAGCAAATGGGCAGGAAGAAGGGGTGGAAGAACAATGGGGAATAATAAAAACTGTCATCACAGAGGTAACAAGCCTTTGTGTGAAGCAAATAAACAAAACAAAGCAATGTAAGAAACCACTATGGTTCTCAAAGGAGGTAGCAGTGAAGGTTCAAGAGAAAAAGAAAGCATTTAGAAAGTACAAGGAATCACAGAAGGAGCAGGACAAAGAATTGTATCAGTTAAAACAAAAGGAAGTTGGGAAGGCAGTTAGAACACCAAAGGCCCGAACTGAGGAAAAGATAGCCAACTCAGTTAAGAAGGGGGATAAAACCTTTTTTAGGTACATCAGGGAGCGAAGGAAGACTAAGGGAGGGATAGTGAGGCTTAATAAAGGGGATGGGGTGGGCAGAGGGTGACGGTGAAAAGGCAGAGATACTAAACAAATATTTTTGCTCAGTATTTACAAATGAAGAGGGGGAGGTGCCTACAACAAACAATAGAAACACTCTGGATACAGAAATTGATACCAGCCCATTTACAGAAGAAAGGGTTCTGAAAGAACTCTTAAAACTGAAGGTGGACAAAGCAATGGGACGTGATGGGATTCATCCCAGAATTCTAAAAGAACTAAGGGTAGAACTAGTGACACCATTGACTACCCTCTTTAACAAATCATGGGAGGATGTGGTGGTACCTGAGGACTGGAGGAGGGCAGATGTGATTCCCCTTCACAAAAGTGGGAGCAGGGCAGAAGCAGGAAACTAAAGACCTGTTAGTTTAACCTCAGTGATAGGGAAAATGATGGAATCACTTCTGAAGGAAATAATTGTCAAGTACCTAGAGGTCAGAGGGGCACAGGACCCAAGGCAGCATGGATTCACAGCAGGAAGGTCATGCCAGACGAATCTAATAGATTTCTTTGACTGGGTGACCAAAGTAGTAGATCAGGGAGGGGCTGTGGACATGGCCTACCTAGACTTTAGCAAAGCATTTGACTCAGTCCCACACAAAAGATTAATATTCAAGTTAGCCAGCCTGGGAGTGGGTCCCAAGATGATAGCCTGGGTAAAGAATTGGCTGGAGAATAGGACACAGAGGGTAATAGTAAATGGAGTCCACTCTGAAGAAAGGGGGGTTACTAGTGGGGTACCGCAGGGTTCAGTATTAGGACCGGTCCTCTTCAATGTCTTTATAAGTGACATTGCAGAGGGACTGGAAGGAAAAGTATGTCTCTTTGCAGATGACACAAAGATCTGCAACAGAGTTGATGCACAAGGTGGGGTGGAAATGATGAGAAGAGACTTGGCAAGGTTAGAGAAATGGTCAAATGCATGGCAGCTTACATTCAATGCTAAGAAGTGCAAGGTAATGCACCTGGGAAACAAAAACCCAGGGGAAGAGTACACAATGGGGAGTGAGATACTAACAACAACAAAAACGGAAAGGGACCTGGGGGTAGTCATATCTGATGACTTAAAGGTGGGCAAGCAATGTGAGAGGGCAGTAAGGAGGGCTGGGGGGATACTGGGATGCATAGGGAGAGGCATCACCAGTAGAAAACAGGAAGTTGTTATTCCTCTCTACAGACAGCTGGGGAGACCCCATCTGGAGTACTGTGTGCAGTTCTGGAGACCCAATCTCCGCAAGGGCATAGACAAAATGGAAGCTGTCCAGAGGAGGGCAACTAAAATGGTGCAGGGTCTGCACCAGAAGACATATGGAGAGAAACTAAAGGAGCTTAATATGTATAGCCTCAGAGGAAAGGAGGGAGAAGGGGGACATGATTGAACTTTCAAGTACCTCAAGGGAATCAACAAAATCCAAGAGGGTAGCATCTTTCAAAAAAAGAGGTGTGCAAGAACAAGGGGGCACAATTTGAAGATGGGGGGGTGGCTCAGAGGTAATGTAAGGAAGTATTTTTTCACAGAGAGGGTTGTGGATGCATTGAAAGGCCTTCTGGAGGAGGTTGTGGTGTCAAAAACAGTGGTTGAATTCAAGCATGCATGGGACAGTCATAAGGCAATTCTAGGGGGTGGGGGTAGAAAAAATTAGGCTGCTGGTTAACTAGGATCTGCAGCTTATCCATTAGGTAGGGAACTGGGCAGACTGGGTGGGCCAAGTGGTCCTCATCTGCCATCAAATTCTATGTTTCTATGTTTCTAAGGTCTGGTGAATGCCCTAT
The DNA here is from genome assembly GCA_016271365.2 of Neoceratodus forsteri. Classification (NCBI taxonomy): domain Eukaryota; kingdom Metazoa; phylum Chordata; order Ceratodontiformes; family Ceratodontidae; genus Neoceratodus; species Neoceratodus forsteri. Next base: position 539,031,436 of record CM057459.1, on the reverse strand, counting down.
CTGTCCCAAAACATTGTTATGATGAAATGTCATTCTTAATGAGGGGCCATGGGAACAGAGCAAGCTATTGGCGTGGATGCACAGATGTAGTGTGGACAAGGTTGGGTATTGTGAGATCACCAGATGAAGCAGGATGGCGAGCAGTGAAAATAGTCAAATAGTCCCAAGAGCAGTGTGGGGGCATGGAGCCTCTGGGCATGCAGGCAATGTGTGAATTGCATTCAACACGTGTCATCCAGCATTGCAGAAAAAATTATCTGTCCCAAGGCTCACTGAAGGGCAAAGCGCGATGCACGTAGGAGAGGTAGAAGAAGAATAATAAGAATCATCATCTATATTGCATTTTTCATACACAGTGTATCCAAAAGCCACTTTACAAGTCATGCAAGTCACACCCACACATCCCTAAATTATCCAGATTGCTTTGTCCCAGCTGCTTATTGGGCTTCATTTTTCTCAGATATGAATATCGATTGGCCTGTCCTCTGGTTCACCTGTCACAAATTTGTAACCCAAGACAGGCTATGCCTCATGCAATGTCATATACTGCATAATCTGTATTATTCCCCACAGAAATGAGCGAGATTTGTATGAGCGCCCTCTTCATCATGTTACCGCTGCCATCCAGGATAAAGCACCCTACATCACATTTTCTGGACTTGCCCTCAAGTGTCTCCACTATGGGCTACAGTAGTAGTTATTGTAGACGTGGACAAGGCAATCATGCTCAACAAATATCTCTCATCAGTTTTCACAACTGCGAAGGAAGGAAGAGGGCCTGCACTAACTAGAGAGTAGATCACGGGCAAGTAGGTGGCCACAAGCCCCTTCATGGAGTCAGTCTGGTTTGGTAACATAAAAAATGACAAGGCCATGGGTCAAGAGCTGGCACATCGAAGACTGCTTAAGGATTTAACCAATGGTCAGAACAGGCCTGTGGCCAGACTGTTTAATCTATCATTTTAATCAGCTGGTGCTGCATTCAAAATGGTAGGCGGTGTAGGTTATAATACTGTACAAGGGATGTCTAAATGTAGATCCTAGTGACTACTGCCCAGTCAGTCTTTCCTCCATGGTTGGCAAGGTAATACAAACTCTATGAAAGGAGAGATTAGTAAGTTAGCAAGAGGAAGAAGGGCTAATGTATGCCAATAAACGTGTTCACAGTACTTATGTTAGGACACACCAACCTTAGTTAATTCTTAGATGGATAGTACAGTTGTGTGACCTTGGTGTAGTTGTGGATGTGGCTTACATTGATTTAATGAAGGAGTTTGATTACGTTGACCATTGTATGTTGCTAAGCACGTTAGTCAGCTTATGTGTAGGTGCAAAACTCACAGTTTGGGTGGAGTATTGCTTGGGATGGAAGCAGCAGAGAGTATTGGAACAAAGCAGTAGTAGAACAAAGAGTAATAGAACAAAGTCACTGGGGTTCATTGACTCTAGACTGAAGGGGCATATTACAGAGGGACATAAGGGGATTTTACTTCACACAAACTCTGGTATGTCCATATAACAGGTTGCCCGACTGGTTTGTGGAAGTAGACACTTTCGAAATACTCCATATAGCATGTGATAGCTACATGGGACATTGCCACTGAGGTAAGTGATGGCCAATGGTTGGGAGTTAAAAAACTATGTAGAATTGAGCTATCTATTTTATTCCAACTTGATTTCCCAAATCCTGTTTTTCCTGCAGTCCAATTTCTATGATTCTTTGCTGAACATGTATGGTGGCTGTGCTTTGATTTTGACACAATACATACTGTAACACATGTTTTTTACAGGTACATAATATGAGTTTTGCCTTTCATTGTGCTTGCATATACACCTGCATGAACAAGGTCATGTACATGTATGCTTGCCCGTATCCATCTATGGGGTGCACCATTCCTCTTACTCAGTGCTTTCCATGCGTGGTTTCTCTACGACCAAAGAAAGATTCCAAGTTCCAAATGTACTGTATCAAGGCCTTTTCCTCTGTTTGCCACAGACTTTTTGTCAACATCAGTGAGCACATTAGGCATGGCTCAGTCAGTTGCACAGTGTGCCGTTCACTACCAAAACTGAGAAACACAAATGTTCCATAAGCTTAGCCTACATACATTCCCATGAGATTGTTTTTCAAGGTAATTGTGGAGGATTGATTATTGAACCAGTGTGCAATATGGACTTCCATTTAAACAATGCAGCCATATCAGATCATACTGTGCCATTATCAGGATAGTGAGGTTGCGTGGACAGTTTTAAATTTGTTGATTTCATGCTCTACATATCTGCCACTAGATCCCAAGTATTAATTCATATACTGATGACCTTTTCATTTTTTTTTTTTGACCAGGAAAAGATTTGTGGCATGACCATGAAGGCACTTGTTGAGTTTTGTGTAGGGATCGCTCTTCACAGCCCTGGGCTAGCATTCAACATACTGGAACGCAGACATCATTTTTTATTACAGTCACAGTCTCAGCAAACCAGTAATGCACCTAAGTGGTGTGTGTGCCAAAACTGTCGGGTAATGTCATTGCCATTTGAGAGTGTCTGCTGTGGGTTTGGTCCTGGAGACTGCGTGTCAGAATCACGGGTATGTTACACTGCATCCTGTGCCTGCTTCTTTGTTCCTGACTAACCTGTGCACTGTTATGCATATGCTAACAATCTAGTTCCACATGCATCAATCTGCTTATAATCTTTCTCAGATTAAGTAAGCTGTATCTTTACATGCACTGTTCTGGCCTCAATGCGAGCTGACTTAACCTTTTAGTGATTAAAGATGCAGTCTTTTCATACGTGTTATTCTATGCTTCAGCATACCTTTTATGTCCACCACTACTTTTGTTTTCAATCCATTGGTTTCACCATTGTGCAATACACAATGACTGGCACAGTCTGAAGCACATCATAATATCTGTTTTATTCCAATGTTCATGCCACTAGTGATTTTAGTTCGATGAATGGCATTTCTGAAACAACTTTGCAGCTGTTAATAGTCATGATGTAACTACATTTGACAACACTGTAACCCTAAAAAAACACACATGCCTGTTGCAATTACTTTGTCACAGAACACTGACAGACGTAAAATCATGTACACAAATGAAACCAGTCCAGTAAACAAAATGTGCTGTGTTGCTGTTCCTAACATGCCAAGGTAAAAAAAGGTGTGTGGGGGGGGGATAATCACTTTATGTCAATGAAAACATCAAAGCTACGGAAAAGCATAAAGCACATAAGGAGCAAGAACAACTATTGGTCATCCTTGAAACAGCAAATGTGACTGCCATATGAACTGGTGTTTTCTCCAGGCCTCCGGACCAGGTGGAGGACACATACACAGTACTAGTAGAAGATCTGCCAAACATGACAGCAAGAGGGGAGGATCTTATAATGGTAGTCGTAGACATGTCTGATACAGATTAGTCAATACCAGCAGGAACATATGCCATAAGTAGATACATATTGTATTTCCATTTGGGAGAAGACCTCAAACAACTGGCATAACAGTGAACAAGACACAGTGCTATCCTTCATCAAGTGCATATTACCCAACATGCATGGTGTGCTGCTACAACCCACACCTTTTTGATTTATGGGCATCAGATGCATGTGTTCCACCTGCTTAGCCACTGACACTGAAAAATAACCTTGTCAAGAAGAAACAGTCACAAGAGGGTTGAGACAAAGTATGCAAGCTTTATGGATGCAATCCTTGCATGAACATCCCATTGTGTTTAGTAAAAAAACAATAGCTTGCTGGCCTGTCGGATGCCGGTGGGATTTCGTTTGCGCGCGGCGACCAGGTTCGGAGCGGATCCTGGTCGTCGGAGGAGCCTGCCGGGGGAGTAGGATTGAGCCGGCCGGCAGCTCTCTTCTCCGGGAGGGTGTGGGCAGCACTCGGTGTGCTGGGGACCCCTGGTGGAGGCTGGGAGTTCCCACGTAGCCGACGCTTCAAGAATTCCTGGAGGCGGGCGGATGGTGGCGGTCTTGTTCACCTCCACAGAAAAGTGGAAAATGGAGCAGCTTGCCACCATGAATGAGCTTGCGTGGCCTCGATATGCCCCAGGCCAAGCCCCGACCAGACTACAGTGACGCGGCATCTGCCTCCCGTGTTGCGGGCCCCCACCATGGGGGTAAGCCACGGGAATCGGGGGGTGGCTGATTTGGGGACAGAAGCCGGCAAGCCGTGACCGAGCTGAGGATAGGGCGGCAGGCAGCTCAGGGGGAGTAAAGAGCATAATGGGAAAAAAAAAAAAAACAATAGCTGAAGAAGAAGCTAACCACTTCAGTTCTCAGACACAGGTGCATAAATGGTCAGCGCAAAAAGGTTTGCTTGCACAAGATAAAGGTACATTCTGTGGGCTGAAGGTGTATGCATCCCCAAGTTGACTAAGTGAAGCAGGAAGACAGTAAGGCAGGCAAATGCCCAAGATGAGGAAACAGTGCAAAAAACAGTAATAGAAGTGGAACAAACTTTCTTCAGATACATTAGTTAAAGTAGAAATTCCAGAGTGTGTATTGATAAGATCAAAGGGAATAAATGGTTGTGGGTGAAGTGGTACAGAGGAAAAGCAACTATCCTAAATAGATACTTCTGCTGCTCATTATTTATTGATGAGAAGATAGTGCAGTCCCCACAGCTCAGCATCATGGACACCGGTGGGAAGGGAGGTGTGCAGAAGTCTATCCACAAAATAAAGTGTCCATCAACAGCTGCACAATGTTTGTCTGACACGATCTTTATGTGATGAAGCCATGCTGTATATCGTCCAAGTGCCACATTTGATCTTGTACTCCTCTTCTTTTTGTTGCCAATGCCCTCTGTCATCTTGCCCACTACCCATGTCCAGCTAATGGCACTCTTTTTTCCAGCCTTCTCTCTTCACCCTTCCTTGTAGATATGCCCGATATGGTCCACCCTCCAGTCTTTGAGTACCCACCCCGCCCTCAGAGAGAAATTTAAATTGTCCGTGCAGTGGGGCTGCAGGACATCTGCCTGCTCCCACATCAACCTGGGAAGTATTTAATCTGGCCCTTTTCCTTTCTCCATCCTAGGGGAATGGAATGCTTCCCTCACTCTCTCTATCAGGATTTCATCCTCCATGTCATGCCCCTTTGCTCCCTGTACTGCCCTTCCACCATCAGACCATGCTGTCACTTCCCCCTCCCTAGCCATTTCATGCATCCTTATGTCTAAAGTTCCATCCCCTCCTGCTGGTTCATTCCCCCCTCCCCCACAAAAGATGTAGCTCTCAATCCTCCCTGTTAAAACTGAGGCAAAGTACTCATTTACTACTGCTGCCTGCTCTCACACTTCCTGTGCCCATCTTTCTGTGCCCATCTATCCCCTGATCTGATCCTTCTGATCTGCCCCATCATCTTCCTTTTTTACACAATGTATCTAAATAACCCCTTGTCCTCACTGCAGATCTCCTTTTCTAAATTCTGTTCCTTCCAAGACTTGGCCACTCTTGCCACCCAACTGACACTCCGTGCCATCTGTTCAAACTCCCCCTGGTTCCTTTTGCTCATTGAGCACCTGAAGTACCTATAGGCCACCTTCTTTTACCTCACTGCCTGCTGAACAACACAGTCCCACCATCTGTGGTTTCTGCACTTTACTAATCTGTGCCTTGCACTTGATCAGGACCTTGTTGCATCCTGTACCCTGTTCCTACTGATCTCCCACTTACTGTCAGCATACATGTCTGTCCTTATCACTTACCAATGACCATTAAGGATCCTTCACATCCCCCTGAAAGCCACACTCCTGAAGTCAGTTACCTCCATCCTTCATCTGGTGCATTGGATCAGTGTGCCACCCCCAATTTTACTCTATTACCTCCCATGCAATATTTGGTTGACCCCAATCTCCTCCAAGCTCCCCTCCACCACCTCTAATGCTCCTATCTTGACTCCATTTTTGCAAATCAGTGCAAGGATCAGCCCGGCAATTACCCTACCCATCCCCCTTGCTTACACCTGTCTCTTTTATGATATTATTATATTAGATTTCTTATGTTCTCACTGCATTCCTTTCTTGTGTATTCAACAATCAGTGCATCTTATTTTGTAATCTATTGTATGTGAGCAAATGTGCCCACACTGTTCATAACCCTTCAGTGGCATAAGTAATTTGAACAAGCAACATACTATAAATTACAGTGTACGCTGCACTTACGAGTTCTTCTTTGATTTTGTACAAAGCAATTATCAAGCAGGCATAGGAGAACTTAAATGTTTGAGTGTACAATGTTAGAAAAAGGTACCAATATATAGTGGTCCATTAAATATTATGATTTGGCATCTTTTGACATGCGAACAATCGATTTGTTTGTATGACTGATCCAATGCCCAATCTCACACAGAACGCATGGGCACATGAAGATCCCATTGTCTCAGTACACTTCTCATGATGTTCAATGTGTGATGCATATTTCAATACATCACATACGTTACATTCATCATTTCACTGATTGCATAAGGAAATCTGTGAATGCCTTTCATGTCTGACTCCTATGTAATCTCTTCCCTTTCAAATAATTTGTTCCTGCATTATGTTGTGGCACATCTTCCATTTCCTGCTATGTCTTAACCAATGCACTACAACAGTCTATAACCAATGTTTAAAGTATTTCATTTCAAATTCATGTAGCAGTAACGATTGTTCTTGTACCTGTTTTGCATGCAAAGCCTTGCCATGAAATGTTTCATGCTTACCCTTGGTATGTCAGTGACATTTGTGCCTTTCAATATGCAGATATTCTAATTTATCATTATTTCCTTTCTTTCAGGAGATGGATCATCTATTATTGGACCCTGCTGTGTTAACTTTGTCAGCAAGCTATAGGCAGGATATTTTTTCTTTGCCCTCTGATGCAGACACCAACCGATCTCAGAGGCATTCGGCATACTGGCAATACATATTATGGCATCTGGGATGTCTTGGTCAAGAAATTCATGTTCCAGTGCCCAGCTGCTGCGTGTGGCAAATTAGAGATGTGTACCCTGAACCTCTGGAGAGTATACCAGTTTCCAACCAGATTGATTAGTTTAATACCCACATTTTTCACAATGCATTGTCACTTTTGAGTCCTCTCCTGCATTTAGTACATATCTGTTCTACTTTGAGCTGTATTTTCTGCACTCTGAATTAAATATTTTCTTTCAACTGCTAGTGCTATTTTTTTTTTCTCAGAAGAAGCCAGAAGGGGAAGGAAACATATTCAATTCAGTGCTTTACAGTAACTGGTAATTGATATTTTTCTTTTAAACTTAGATTGTGGGCTTTTAGTGACACTGTACTTTCTTTGTTGTCTATACTTAGAATTGCTTTTGGACTGTTGAAAATTTAAAACGTAGTGGTGGCGTATTTCTTTGCTGTCTTTAATTGCTGCAAATTTAGTCTTGGCTTGTCTGACTTGCCCTGTAGTTTGGGTGAGGGGTGTTAATTGTCTGACCTCTGACCTCAGGTATGTGATAACTGGAGGTGGGGCTTAGTCAGAGATGAGGTAGTAAGTGAGTTTTATTTTCTCAGAAGAAGCCAGAAGGGGAAGGAAACATATTCAATTCAGTGCTTTACAGTAACTGGTAATTGCTATTTTTCTTTTAAACTTAGATTGTGGGCTTTTAGTGACACTGTACTTTCTTTGTTGTCTTTACTTAGAATTGTTTTTGGGCTATTGAAAATTTAAAACGTAGTGGTGGTATATTTCTTTGCTGTCTTTAATTGCTGCAAATTTTGGCCCCCACTCCCCTTCCCCTAACTCTTAATTATATGCCCTGTTAAATCTGATTGACAGGAGCTAAACACAGGGTATAGTAAGGGGTGTGGAGTAGGAGGGGCATAAGGGGGAAGAAGCCCACCCTCAGCATGACAAGTGTTTTGAATCATTTATTTATTTATTGGTTTATTTTCTTTTCTTTTCTTTTTTTTTTAGGACAGTAAATAAACAAAAAGGGAGCTAGGAGAGCTTCAGTAGCAGACAAGTAGTGGAATAGCAGTATAATTGCAGTATAATGTGGGGAGTGGTGCAATGCAGTGGCTGTGGGGAAGCCATATTCAGGCAGACCTTCTGGACACTGAGGTGCTGCCCTATCTGCATGCATCTCTCTGGACTGCAGGATGAGGTAGTCAGACTCAGAGTGGAAGTAAACTGGGTCAGGAGTACCATCACCCCTATCCAGAGACCACCCAGTCCAATGCAACTGCCTCAAAGGATGCTGAGAAAGAGGAGCACTTGGATGACAGTGGGCTCAGGGTGGGTTAGAGCGGTCAGGCAGAGGCACTTCCCAGATACTATTCCACTCAAGAACTCATATGCCACACTGGCAAATGGGGACAACCAAATAGAGGTACCCAGAGAAGTGGAAGGAAAGGATGTGGAGGTTAGCCAAAGAGGTGACCTCAGCGGGGAAAGCAGTGGACCCCAGAGGAGGAGGAATCGAATCCTGGTGGGGGACTCCATCATAAGAGGGATCCAGCTGGGAACACAGGAGGGGGAGGACAGGGAGGAGAGGTGCCTACCAGGTGCCACGGCATGGAGGGATGGAAGGAAGATCCTGGGGATCACTGGAAAGACAAGACAGGAGGGTGAGCTGGATGTCATTATCCACCTAGGTACTAATGACCTGGCAAATGGGAAGCCAAAGGAAGTTCAGGAAGAGTTTAGGAAATTGGGGAGGGGTCTCAAGCAAGTAGCTACTTCTGTCACTTTTTCAGAAGTACTACCTGCGAGAGGCAAGGGAGAGCATAGGGGTGCATGCACCAGGAACTTTAACTCATGGTTGAAGAACTGGTGCTGTGAGGAAGGGTTTGGATTCATTGGTGACTGGGGACCCATATGGAGGGATGGAGGTTTGTTCAAGTCTGATGGCCTGCATCCATCCTGGAGGGGAATCCAAGCACTCAATGATAAGTTTAAATGCTACATTGACAAGCATTTAAACTAGCAAAGGGGGGTGGCAGGCCAGCAAGGAGGGTACCTACTTGCTCAACCCCCATAGCTAGCAGTAGAACCAGTGAACCAAAGGAGTGGCTATCTCTACAAAGCAGTGTGCAAAAGATGGAGATTAGCGCCCAAGAGGTGGATAGGCAGAAAAGGGGCAAAATTCAGCAGAAGAGCAGACAGTAAGGAGAACCAGGGATAAAGGACAACCAAGGAAGGGCCTGGAGTAGAACAGCAAAATAGTCTAGGGAGGTCAAATCATGGAAAGCCATGTGTGCAAATGCCAGGAGCCTTAGCAAGAAGATGGAAGATCTGGAGACTGTCATGGTGCAGTCAGACCTGGACACTGTGGCCATCACTGAAACCTGGTGTAATGATAACCACGACTGGGAGATGGTCATACCTGGCTATAACATATTCAGAAGAGACAGGGCAGGCAGGAAGGGAGGAGGAGTGGCACTGTATGTGAAAAATGACATAAAGGCCACAGAAATCCAGGAGGAACAAAATGGGGGAAAGATACTGTGGGTTAAGCTGGAAAGGAAAATGGGGCCAGCCTATCGCACAGGTGTGGTCTATAGACCACCAGCCCAGGAGGAAGAAACAGATAGGGAGTTGATGCTAGCCATCCAAAGGATGGCAGACAAGGGTGAGGTTGTACTGGTTGGAGACTTCAATATTCCAGATGTGGACTGGAGCATTCCAGCAGCAGCATCAACTAGGAGCAGATTTATACTGGACTCCTTTCAGGGTGCCTTCCTCAAGCAACTGGTCATGGAACCAACTTGGCAAAAGGCAAAACTGGACCTTGTGCTCACAAACAGGGACAGTGTGATGGAGGTAACAGTGGGGGAGCACCTGGGGAACAGTGACCACCAGTCATTGTGGTTTGAAATCACAGAAAGAGCAGAACCAATCCACACAAAAACACGTATCCTGGATTTTAGGGAGGCAGGCTTTGGGAAAATGGGGAGATATTTGAAAGAGGCATTAAGGGGAATGGGGCAGGAATCAGGGGTTGAGGAACAGTGGGCAGTATTTAAAATAGGGATTACAAGAGCAATAGAATTATGCATTAAGCAGGTTAGCAAGAGGAAAAGGAAGAGGAGACCATTATGGTTTTCCAAAGAGGTAGCAAAGAAAGTGAAAGACAAAAAGACTGCATTCAGGCAATACAAAAAGACACAGGCAGAAGGGGATAGGAAGAAGTACCAGGAGAAGCAATGGGAGGCAGGGAGGTCAGTAAGGGAAGCCAAAGCTCAGACAGAAGAACACATTGCAAAATCAGTGGTAGAGGGACAAAACCTTTACAGGTACATAAGTGAAAAAGAAAGGCAAAGGAGGATAGTGAGACTGAAGGGGAGGATGGGGGCGTGAGGATGACAACAGTAAAGCTAACATATTGAACAGGTATTTCTGCTCAGTCTCTACTGAGGAAGAGGAGGGTAATGGGTCTGAAGGGAGCACAAAGGGTGAGAATGGTGCAGAAATGGACACAAGTCCCTTTACACGAGAAAGGGTCCTGAAGGAACTGGAAGTAATAAGAGTTAATAAAACAATGGGGCCAGATGGGGTGCACCCCAGGGTCCTTGAAGAACTAAGATAGGTGGTGGCTGAACCTCTGGCTATCCTGTTTAGCTGATCACTGGAAACAGGGGAGGTAACCAAAGACTGGAGGACAGCAGATGTAGTCCCCTTATACAAAAGTGGGAACAAAGAGGAAGCAGGGAACTACAGACCAGTCAGCCTCACCTCAGTAGTGGGGAAGATCATGGAAGTACTACTGAAGGAGAAATTGGTGGAACATCTGGTTGTCAATGGACTACAGGACCCAAGGCAGCATGGTTTCACCAGGGGGAGGTCATGTCAGACCAACCTCGTTGAATATTTTGACTGGGTGACTAGGGAGGTGGATCAGGGAGTGCAGTGGACATGGCCTATCTGGACTTCAGCAAGGCCTTTGACACTGTGACACATAGAAGACTATTACACAAACTGGGGAATATGGGTGTGGGCAGGATGGTAGTGTGGTGGGTAGGTAACTGGCTGGGTGGCAGGACACAGAGGGTGGTGGTAAATGGCTGTCACTCCACAGAGGGAAGAGTGACCAGTGGGGTACCACAGGGATCAGTGCTGGGACCAGTCCTATTCAACATCTTCATCAGAGACATTGTGCAGGACCTAGAAGGCAGAATTTCACTGTTCGCTGATGACACAAAGCTCTGTAACAGAGTAGACACACCAGAGGGTGTAGACAAAATGAGAAGGGACCTGCAGAAACTTGAAGAATGGTCAGGGGTTTGGCAGTTGAAATTCAATGCAAATAAGTGCAAGATAATGCATATGGGGCACAAAAACCCTGGCACAATATATCAGTTGGGGGGTGCGGATATAGCATGCACCAAGCAGAAAAGGGATCTTGGGATTATCATCTCTGATGACCCCAAGGTAGGGAAACAGTGTGACAAGGCAGCAGGTAAAGCAAATAGGATGCTGGGATGTATAGGCAGGAGCATCACCAGCAGGAAAAGGGAGGTCATAATTCCACTACACAAGACACTAGTGAGGCCCCAACTAGAATACAGTGTACAGTTCTGGAGACCTTACCTACGTAAGGACACAGACAGGGTAGAGAAGGTTCAGAGGAGGGCAACAAAGATGGTGCATGGATTGCATCACTAGTCCTATGAGGACAGGTTGAAGGAACTGAACATGTACTCCCTGGAGGAGAGGAGGAAGAGGGGATATGATAGACATGCAAGTATCTTACAGGGAGGAATAGGGTGCAGGAATACACTATTTTTAAGTAAAAAAGATGTTCCAGGATGAGAGGGCATGGGTTGAAGTTGGAGGGAGGACGATTCAGAGGAAACGTGAGGAAGAATTTCTTCACAGAACGGGTGGTGGACAAGTGGAACACCCTGCCAGAGGAAGTGGTGGGGGCTGAAACAATCACGGAATTTAAGAATGCATGGGATAGGCATAAAGGAATTCTGGAGGTCAGGGGTAAGGGGCAACAGACTTCTAGGAAAACATAAACTGAACTTACATGCTCAAATGGGCAGACTGGGTGGGCCATAGGCCCTTATCTGCCAACACTGTCTATGTATCTATGTATGTATAATGTGTACCTTTATGATGCTCAGTGTGTGTATACTTTGCATGAGAAGTTTGAAAGTACAGCATTTGTACAATGTTTTGATTATGTAAGGTCATAACAGAAATACACAGTATATACCATGCATCACTGCTAAGGTACATGTCATTTTGCGAAAAAGAGACGTGAGTGAATTTTTCAACTGTAGGTAATATTACAGAGCATCCCCCAATAAGTACATGGTAGAGTAACATAAGGTTAATTAGCAAACCATTAATATTAAAGCAAGTATGAAATAGTTGCTTCTGGTTTTGTACAACGTCAGTCAACAATTTTTTTGTTCACTTGTATGCACAATCATCTGATATTTGAAGATACATCTTACTATTTATTTTGCTACTTACTGCGCATGGTAGTCTATGATCAGTGCTGCTATGGTCTGTTAATGTGCAGATCACTCATTAATGCAAGACTTTGGTGTATATGGAAAGGTGTGCACATGGATCAGTGCCACTGATAATGGTACACCATGTCTTTCTACAAGTAAGTATAGAAACATCGAAACATAGACTGGGACAGAAGATAATGACCTCAAGGCCAATCCAGACTACTCATTTCTGGTACCTAATGAATTGCCCATAGGCATGTCATCTGTTATTGTCAAATCTATTCATACACTACTGTATTCCTCCCTTATGTGTATCCCTTGACTGTCTGAGGCCATGTCCTGTATTCATATCCTTTGCACTGCTCCTGGAGTATCAACCCTTTTGCAGATCTTTGTGTTATCTGCAAAGAGTCATTATTTTCCTTCCAGTCCCTCTGCAATGTCACTTATAAAAACATTAAAAACTACTGTACCCAGTACTAAACACTGCGGTACCCCACTAGTAACCCCCTTTCTTCAGAGTGGACCCCATTTACAAGTCCCTTCTTTGTCCTGTTGTCCAGCTAATGTTTTACCTAGGCTACCACCCTGTGACCCAATCCCAGGCTGGTTAGTTTGATTATTAATCCATTGTGTGGTACTTTGTCAAATTCCTTGATAAAGTCTAGGTAGACCATGTCCACAGCCCCTCTCTTGTCCTCCTCCTCCTCCTGCACCATCCACCCTGTCAAGATTCAATACCTTTTTTTCCCTAAAGTGGTCTCTATCCACACCTTTGTTTGCACTCTATCAACATCACTCCTTCATCCAATGCAGGTAAGTGGTACCCAGTCCCAAACCCACCTTTGCCTGGTCACTCAGCCTAGTCATCCTACTGTTCTCAAGACCCCTGTCTCCCTTAACACCGGTACTATCTCTCTTTTCTTTATCACTCATTGTCCAAATAATTTCCTTTCATAGCCTTTACATTTCTGCCTCCATCCTCTGCAGTCTTTTACCGATTGGTCATTACCACACTTTCAATAATGTTGTTATTGAACACATCAGCAATACAGTTTCTTCAACCCACAATCCTCACACCACAGCATTCCTTTCCACCCTGTTCTCCTCCACCCCACCCCCTCAATATTACTCCCAGTGGCCACTACTATATTGTACTTCCAACACAATGTTTATGCCATTACCAGCCACTGTATGCCCTCTTGACCATTTCCACTGCCTGTACACTATGGACATTGATTCACATAAATGTAGTCCACCCTTTGAACCACAGTACATCCTCTCCTCCTCAGTTGCCCTTTGGTTCCATTTCTTTTATCCCTTCCATTTTGTAGCAAGCTTATCCTCCACCTCCAGTTCTATCCTCCATGTCCCTTCTGTAGATTGTGTCCCTGGTATGGTGACATCCAGGTCCTGGATCTCCATGTAACACATTTCTGTTCCCAACACAATAGCCAGGGGTCTGTCTTCCATCATGGCCATTTGCCGTTGAAGCTTGTTATCCATTCTATGGTCACTGGCACACCTTGCAACCAGTTTTATAATGATCTTACCCATTTTGGCCACTTCCCAGCCCTTGCTTCCTTTGTCCTTTTCTCAACTTAACCTTGTCTTGCTCCCTGTTGCTCACTGTACCATGCTATTTACTTTGTGAATTACCTTTCTTTTGGGAGAAGGATTGTGCTTTGCAGCTACCTATGAGGGTCCACCCACCACTAACCAATGGTTAGTTTAAAAGCTTGTCAATTAAGGGTTCTAAACTATCACCTAGGAGCCTGGATCCCATCCTTGGTGGATGCATGCCATCATGCCTATATAGTCCAGCACCCCGGCTGGTGGCGCACAACTCACGGATTAAGAAAAAACACTATGCTTGACATCATTCTTTCAACTATTCATTGAACTGCATGGTTCAATGTGCCTTTGCCTCAACCCTGCCCTAGACAAGCTGCGCTTTGAGTACTGCTTGCTGTACTGGTGGTCCAATCTGAAGAGAGATAGAACATTAATTGAGAAAAGTGCAACGCCTAGCAACAAATGTGTTACTGGGCATGCAGGGCAAGGTGTATGATGAGATGTTGAATGAGCTGAATATGTACACTCTGGAGTACATGAGGAACGGGGGTACATGATTGAAACATACAAATATTTCATGGGAATAAATTGCCCTCGCAAAGACAGGGTTCATAGACTGATGAAGGTTGGAGGCATGCATGAGCATCACCTAAGACTGGAGGACGGCATATTTTGGACAGAGTTGAGGAGTGATTGCTTCACCAAGAGGGTGGTCTATAGACACAAAGATCTACCCAGTGGGGAGTTGATGCCACATGTATGACAGTAGCTAGGATACTGCAATATCTGGAATCCATATGAACACAGGATCCAAGTTAGCATGGGCTTACAACATTTTTTTGGCTATATACAGTGGATCCCTGGAGGCAGATGTGGTTACAAGATTGAGGCAATTAAATATATCAATGGGATGAGAAAGATATGCCTGGGGAAATTATTGCACTTGAAGGAGAGGACTCGAGGCTCAAGGACCTCAACATATACCACCGGAAGGAGAGGAGAGACAGGGGGACATGATAGAGGTCTTTAAGTACATATAAGGGATCAATAAAGGAGGCCCAGTCAGGATGCTCCAAAGGCAGGAGGGTGGGTTAATGAGAGGTCACATGTGTAAGCTGGAAGGTGGCAGGCTCTGAGGGGAGAAGAGTAGATGTTATTTTACTGAAAAGGGTGTTGGAGCCATGACATGCACTCCCCAGGGAGCAGGAAGAAGTGGAGACTGTGGATGGGTTTTAGAGGGTATGGTAGAGGTGCAGGGGGAGGGTAAATCTAACCAAGCACAATACAGGTGGAACATCTGGGACTGTGGACAGTATAACCCAAGGTGGAGGGGGGAGGACACCAAAATTGACCCTCAGTGCGGCTGCTGAAAATCGAGCAGACTCCAGAGATCGTTATTTCTATTTTGCTGGCATTTTAGTATGCTACTATGTTAGTATGTTATCTACTACATACACTGTTTTACTCCATGCCATGACTTGTCACTGGTGTGTCCACATCTGTTGACTCTGGATATTAACTGTATTACATTCCATTTGTTAACATTGTATCATGGCTTGTCGTAGGTGCTGCACACAGAGTTAATTTCAAGAATTTTTTTGTCATTTGGGTGTAAGGCAACAGCTGATGTCAGTATAATCGCTTTCATTCTTCTCATGCCAATCGACACTAAACGTCAATCTATGGCTATTGTCACCTTCTTGCTTTTGTCCTTGTGCTTCATTTACATGCAGTCTAAGAGAACAGCAACATCTCACAGTCAATTGGGTTATAATTTTACAGAGCTAAAAGCAACTTCATTGCCATACAGGATGAATGAATTACATCATGTTTTCACTGTCAGACACCATATCACACTGACTCACATTTCTATGTGCCACACTAGCCATTGACCTTTGACATAATACAGTTGTGTACAGAAGTATGAAGTGAGATTATGGTGGTTGACCCTAGTGTATCAATGCTCCCTGGTTCTCAACTGATACCTGTCATACAGTAATGGTATGTCACTAGTCATGACTGTTCATATAATAGCATGTTCTTTATGAACATACACATCCATGCTCTGAGGGTGGGACTGGGGTACAGGGGTGACCCCATGAAAGAGGATACAAGGGATCACCAGGAAAATTAGTACAGAAGGGCCCAGGGTGATATACTTGTATCAGTAATCCACTCCAGTTTGATGCATTAATTCTGTGATTGCATCTTACATTATCTACAGTGTACCAGGTACCCCATTTAATTAGAAAAAAGATGATAAATACAAATTCTTTCCAAGTTCAGTATAGGAACAGGTACCCAACTGAGGGTGCAGTCCAAACCTGCATGCTATGTTAACACCATTGCACTGTTTCTATTTTTCAGGATAATTGCACAACTGTTTATTCAGTTGTGCACCAAACACAATTACGCATGCTAACATAAAAAAACTGCCATCAGAGAAATGGCCCTTGGGTATGTCAAATATAACATTATAGTTATCACAACTCTGTCTATGACTCCAGTGATGAACCAGCTATGTATATTTGCTGTTAGGTTTTTAATCTGGTCCTTGCGACATGATTTCATTGACTCTGCTATCCATAGTGTAGAAATCAAGAAGTGATCACTGGGTACCCCCAAAGAATCACCCCCAGTGAAGGACCCATGAACTACAGAGTGGTGAACCTCTCATCTGTAGTGTGGCAGATGATGGAACCAATACATAAGGAGATGCTGGTGTAACACATATAGCTCAGTGGGCTTCAGAATACTGTACAACACTTCTGCCTACCTGGGGGATATCTGCCCCCATGATCTTGGATGAACAAAATGCGTGGTTAACTCAACAGTTGGACAAGGGGCATGAAGTGCATGTCCTGTACCATGATTTAATTACATCCTTTTAATCGGTGCAGCTTCTAAGGCTAGGAAATAAGCTTGGAGCACAGTGGCTGGTGGTATAATGGAAGAAAGCATCATGAACTGGCTACAGACTAAAGGCTACAGAGGAGGCACCAGATAGTAGTGGTGTGGGTGAGCTCCCATCCCCTTGCATATTCATTACATGGTCAAAGAATTACTAGTCACAATGTGGTAAGGCAACTGCAAAGGCCAACAAAATGCTGGTTTGCATTTCAAGTGGTATATCGTCTAAGAGGAGTAATGTGATTCTGCCAACGTATAGATCATTAGTCCTCACATGGTGTACTACATGCAGTACTGTCACCCACATTCAGAGAGTGACATTAAGTTACTGGTGGTGGTGCAGCGCAGAGTGACAAAGATGATCACGTGGCTGGGGTAGAGTTGAACATCTACTCGCTGTAGGAGAGGAAGGAAGTGGGGACATGATTGAAACCTTTAAGTACGGGAACGTAATAAGCAAGCCAATTAAAGGTGGATGATTTAAAATAAGGGAGTGAAGGTACATCCTTGGTGATGATAAGGTTCAGGTGGGAGAGGAGAAGATACATTCTTACACAGAAGGTGGTAACTTGCTGGGATGTGTTAGTGGCAGCAGTGGTATCCCGTAGAACATTGGACTGCTCCATAAGGGGCTGGGATAGGGCAAGGGGGTGGCTCAATGGAGGGTAAGGGTAGGACTCTATTGTCTGGGTAGTGGAGTTTTGGTCACCTAGCAGTGGAGAGAGAGAGAGAGAGAGAGAGAGGTTAAGTGCACCCCAGTTAGTGCTGCATGGAGGAAATTGAAGTGGAGCAATAGAATCGCTCATGCAATAGCTATGAGGGAGCAGCTGCATGTCATTTTCCACCATGGTACCAATGCCCAGGCCACAAGATGTGTCAAATTTGCCATAGTCCAGGTTGATTTCAGGAAGCTTGTGGGGGAGTGACATAAAAAAATAAAGCGCACGCTGTCTCATTCGTGGCGGTGATACCAGCCATTGGCACAGGTGGAGCGGGGGCACTACACATCCCTACCTTCAACTCCTGGTTAAAGGATTGGTGTGGAAGGAATAGTTTTTGATTAATGTAGGACTAGGGACTGACCTGGGCAGATGCAGGCTTCTATGAGGAAGAAGTCATGCATCTGCCGGAGAAGGGGTGTTTGGTCCTTTATGAGAAGTTTAAATGCTTCAGCTGTGATAATGTAACCTTGTAAAGGGAAGGGGGACAAAGAGGGACTTATAAAGACATTAAAAAGGAAAAGACCCAGTACTGAGCCCTGCAGTACCCCACTAGTAACCCATCTTTCTTCAGAGTGGACTTCATTTACAATTACCTTCTGTGTCCTGTTGTACTGCCAATGTTTTACCCTGTTTACCACCCTGGCACACACTCCCAGGCTGGTTAATTGGACTATTAATCTTTTGTGTGGGACTGTGTCAAATGCCTTGCTAAAGTATAGGTGGACCATGTCGAGAGCTGGGTCTACTACTTTGGTCACCCAGTCAAAGAAATCAATTATATTCCTTTGACATGACCTTCCCACTGTGAACCCATGCTGCCTCGTGTCCTGTGCCACACTGACCTTTAGGTAATCTATAACACTTTCTTTCACAAGTAAATCCATCACTTTCCCTACCATGTAGGTCAAACTGACAGGTCTGTGGTTTTCTGCTACTGTCTTGCTGGCACTTTTGTAAAGGAGAATCACATCCACCGTCCTTCAGTCTTAAGGTACCACTCCATCCTCCCATGATTTGTTAAAAAGGATAGTCAGTGGTGTCACTAGTTACTAGTTGTCTATTTAATTCTTTTAGTATTCTGGGGTGAATTCTGTCTGGGCCAGTGCTTTGTCCACCTGCAGTTTTATTAGTTCAATCAAAACCCTTTCCTCTGTGAAATGACTGGGATCGACACCCCTGTCACCCTAAGAAATGCAATCATCCAAGTTTAGCCAATATGTACTGGTATGGCGTGTGCAGGTGTGCATAAGCCTGTCACATCATGGGTCCGGCTTGCAGGCTTTATTCAGGGAAACCCTCCTTTTGTTAAAGTTAGTGATGTCATCAGCACCATAGACAATGATCACGTAATCTGTGAGAGACAGAACAGAGGCAGATATGGTTAGCTGTAGGGCTTCATGGTGAAAACAGTGTTTGTAGTGGTGGGGTGGACCAATATGCACATTTACAGATGTATGGAGCTGGCAAATATGTTTGTTGTAGGTGATCCCGCAGTCCAGGGTAACACCTAAGTATTTCAAAGTAGAAACTTGTTCAAGGGTTTTATTTTGGAGTTATGGATTAGCCGGGATTGGCTGCTGAACTTGTTTTTGGCATGGTCAAACAGCATGGATTTTGTTTTCCTATTGTTTTGGACCATCTGATGGTCAGCAAACCATGATTCTGCCTCGCTAAACGACCATTTGTGGAATTACTCACAGGGTGTCAAGGTTGTTGTGTGTTCACAATTATGCTGTGTCAACAGTGTATAGTGGGAGATAACCACAGCAGGCCTAGGGAGTGGAGTTAATGAATAGATGAAAAAGCAGTGTGCTGAGGATTGATCTTTGAGGAAACCCTGATGTAACATGGAGGGGGGATGACTGGGTTTGTGCTAGTCTGACTCTCTGGGTTATGCCAGACAGGTTGTTTGAAGACCAAGTGGTGTCATTCTGTGAAAAACCTATTTGGGTTAGTGCAGTTTGGAGAAGTGAGTGGTGGACAGCATTCAATGCTTTGGAAATATCTATATAGACAGCACCAGCAATAGGAACTACATCAAGGGTTGCATGGCTGGTGTTGGTGTACTCCAAACGCGCAGTTGTGGTGCAACAGTTTTTATGTAAACTGTGCTGTTCATAGCAGAGGAGATTGTATTAGGCAAGGTAGTCTGTGACTTGCGTGGTGACTATCTTTTCGATAACCTTGGAGAGAAGAAGGTAGAATTGAAATGGTCCAATATTTACCATGCTGTGTATTGTCACCATTCTTCCAGATAGGAGTGATAAGGGCATTTTTCCCAAAGGATAGAAACTGACCTGTGTCAAGGGATCAGTTTAGCTGTGCAGTGATGGGGTAGAGTAGTTCCGATAGGGTCAGCCTTAGTAATTTAAGATCGAAAGAGTTGTTGCTGACATGAGATTGGCTGAGTGCCCATAGCAGGAGGGGTGCAGCATCACACTGGGAGACAACTTTGAGGTGGAAGGGGGTCACTTGGTTAGGTGTGGGGGGGGGTATGCTTGCGGTGGGTGCAATGAAGTTGTCAGAGAGCATGCTGCTGAGGTCCGAGAATGCATAGTTCAGTGCATTTGTTATTGTTTCGTTGCCCATGGAGACTCCGCCATTTATCAACATCTGTGGGTGTGTATTCAATGTTTTGAAACTAAGTTCTTTGTGGGAATACCAGAATTTATGCCCAGCTCCCCAGGAGGTAGTGAGTTCTGCTGTATAGTACTCGGCATTTGCCTGTTGGACCTGCAAGTTGCAGCAGTTCATGCCCTCACGGTAGTGTTGCCTATCAGCGGGCCTTCATATCTTCATGGCTATGTGCCACAGATTGTCCCGGGAATGCATAAGGTCCTACAGGAACAGGGACATCCAGTGGGTGTCAGTTCCTTTAATGACCAATTTGCATCAGGGTTCAAAAATGTCACAGGCAGCGTTTAAAGAATTGACAAAGTATTCCAGAACACGGTCAATGTCAGGAGAGGCAGCAATGGGAGACCAGTCCATGCTAATGAGGTGGTCTTTCAGGAGCTTTATCTTGACCATCCTGTATTTTCGCAGAAAGATAACTTTGGTAGAGACCATATTTGGAGGCAGATAAATCCAGCTCCCAAGTACTGGTGAGCGGTCACTCTGCGCGGCAGATAGCATAGAAACCAGTGTGAATTTGTGAGGGTGATTCATGAGAATTAAGTCATTGAGGGTCAAGGTACCTGACCTTGGGTTGTGACGGGTGGTTGGGGTCACAGTTTGTGACAGACTTAGGGCTGCCACAGCATCCCTATAGGGTGCAGCAGTGCCTGGTAGCCAATAGATATTAAAGTCATCCAGGGCAATAATCTCTGCTTTATCGTGGTTTTGATGGAGGTGGGTCGTAACTCACTGGAACACACTTTTTTGATTCTGTTGCGGGATGCAGACAGAGGAGATGAAGAGAGGTGCCCTGGTGGTGGCGACACTGACTTGGAGGGAGAGGACCTGGACACCATGGCCAAGAGCTGGTGATGGCAGTGTGAGAACTTGTAGGGTGTAAAGGAAATAAATTGCACATCCTCCAACTTTTTTTTTGTTATCCTGCCAGCATGAAATATAGTTACAAAGTTTGACACAGGATTTGATTAGTGTCTTTTTGAATTATGACATGGTCGATGTGATTAATGTTTGGGTTTAAAAGTGGATGAGACAGGACGAAAGGGGTTGGGGGGTCATTAGAGGGACAGCGTACCTGCAGATGCGATGCACATTCTGGGATTATCTGTGTCAATGTGTGTAAGCATACTTGAAGGACAGCAACAGGCTAAGAGTAGTCTGCATCAAAAGAGCAGCTCGTATGCACATTTTAGATGTTTTAGATGTTACGAACATATGAACATATGAACATATGAATGTGCCAGCAGAAACAGACCACCCAGTCTATCTAAGTCTGCTCGAATGCGCAGCTAGCACCCCTAGTTTGCAGCTGCCCCACCGCCACTCCCATTTGTCATCCCACTGCCATTCCCCACCTCCCCCACCCTCACTCTCCCCATCCCCTGTCCCATGCCCTTTTGAAACGGTTCACAGATTTACATGATACCACCCATTCTGGTAGGGCATTCCATTTTGCTACCACCTTCTCTGTGAAATAGTGTCTCCTCATTTCCTACATAAATCTTCCCCCTCTATTCTTAGTGCATGCCCCCTGGTGACCCCCTTAACTTAAAGACCCCATCTGCACCATCCTTATTGATTTCCCTCAGATACTTGAATATCTCCTTCATGTCACCCCTGTCTCTTCTATCCTCCAGGGTGTACATATTCAGGTATCTCAGGCTGCTGTCATAGTCTATCCCTTCCAATCCACATATCATCTTTGTTGCCCTCCTCTGCACCCCCTCCAGTAGTCTGATATCACGCTTTCGGTATGTCGGTGAGGCCTTACCAGTGACCTGTAGAGGGGCTAGATAACCTCTCTTTGGCTGGATGAAAAACCTCTCGCTATGCACCCCAACATTTTGTTCACTTTTGCAGCCACTCTCCTGCTCTGTGTTGTCCATGGTCCCTGTTGTCATTACCCCTAGCTCCTTCTCCTCCTCAGTGATCCCAGCTTAACCCCTCCCAGCCAGTATTCTCTCCTTGGGTTCTTCACCCCAAAGTGCATAACCTTACACTTTCTTGCATTGAACCCCAGCTGCCACCTCTATGACCAGTCCTCTAGCTTGCTTAGGTCCCCCTGCATCTGCTTCCATCCCTCCTCTCCATTCACCACAGCTCCTATTTTGGTGTCATCCACAAGCAGACTTATCTTGCTCACCACCACATGTGCAATGTCTGATATGAAGAGCCAGAACAATACTATCCCCAACACAGAGACCTATGGCACCACACTCGTCACCGGCCTTGGAGTTGAGAGTACCCTTCTCACCACCACCCGTTGCAGCATCCCACTCAGCCGGCTTGTAATCTAGTTCATCAATTTTTCCCCTACCCCTACACCAGTTAGCTTCCCCCCAAGCCACCCATGGGGCACAGAATCAAAGACCTTGCTGAAGTCCAAGTAAAGAACATCCACGGCATGATACTTATCCATCCCAACTGTCACCCAGTCATAATATTGTATCAGGTTGGTTTGACAAGACTTCTCTGAAACAAATCCACGCTTCCTCACATCCTGGAGGCCATCGTCCTCCAGGTATGACACCAGTATTTCCTTTAGTATTGTCTCTATGAGTTTGCACACTATGGAGGTGAGACTTACAGGGCAATAATTACCCCGTTCATCCCTTAGTCCGCTCTTGTGTAGTGGTACTACATGTGCCATCCTCCAGTCCAGTGGCACACATCCTGACTCCAGTAAGGTGCTGTACCGGTCCGCCAGTGGCTCCACCAACACCTTCTGCGATCTCCCTCAGTACCCTGGGGTGGATACCATCCCTCACCAGAGCCTTGTCTACTTTCAGTGCCCTCAGTCCCTTTAGGACTCTGCTTGCTTCAATTCTTCCATCTGTTGCCTCCTCTCCCCCTGTCCCCATCATCCCAGCCCATGGTGGTAGCAGCCCCTCCCCTTTTCTTCCATGAACACTGAGCAAAAGTATTCATTCAGTGCCTCTGCCTGCTACTCACTCTTTTCCATCCACTCCCCACCCCTTTTTATCCTCACTATTGTTTCCTTTTACTTCCTTTTGTCCCTGATGTCTCTGAAAAAGTTCCCCTCCTTAATTCCATGCGCTATTCTCAGCTCCCTCTGTGTTTTGGCTTCTCTCACTTTTCTGGTCAGCTCCCTGGACTGTCTTGCACACTTCTCCCCTGTCCACATCGCCCTGTCGCACATGCTTAACAATTAAGCGCCTCTCATTTTGCTCTCACTACCTCCACTACCTCGCTGTTCAACCAGCATGGTTTTCTTGCTCTGTTCCTCTTCCTCAGTGTCTTGGTGCAGCCTTCTGTTGCCTCTGTAATCCACTGTTTTAATAATATCTCATGTCTGCTCTGCATCCATCTCCTGCCTTATGCTCTCTAGTTTCCCTTTCAGTACTGCGTAATCTTCTTGCATTCAGTAAGACCACCCTCCATCCTGCCCCATTCCCTTCATTAGCCTCCATTTCCTTCCTTTTACTACCTCCTTTTTCAACCACCCCGTGTCCTTCCCTGCTAGCCTGGGAGTTAGGCTCCACTCTATCAGATTCCTGCCTACCTGATGTCCACTTGCCACCCCCTACCTAATTTAAATACACCTTAGTCGCAATATACCTCCCCAGTCTTTGCTTTAATACCTTCTTCCCCTTCTCACTCAGGTCCAGCATATCCCTTGCAAACAGATTGTTATTATCCCAGGTACTGCCTCAGCCACCCACAACCACATATCCCTTAGTTTGACACCATTCTACCAACCATGTGTTCAACTCCCTAATCATCTCCTTTCTCACTGTGCTTACACCGGGTACTGGGAGCACTTCAGGGAATGCCGCAGACTCCCCAGTCTACTCACACAACCTTTTCACTTCCTCAGTCCTCTGTTTGGTTACCTCCACTGTTTCCCGCACTAGGCCATTTGTCCCCACATGTACCACACTGTGTGATTTCCTCCTACCCCTCCTTATGCACCCTAAGATTGTCTGTCTTGCCTTGTCTGCCTTTAATCCTGGTATGGACTCCATCTATGTCTGACTGTGCCTGTCCCCTTTGCTGCCCAATCTGATCCACTTTAGTATGGAGTTCCCCAACACTAGTACACCTCCCTCCTCTTTTCTTCCCAGGTTCTCATTTCTGGGGCCACTCAAGACAGTGCTTTTACAGTGTGTCCCAGTGTCTTCCCCCTGCCCTTCTCAATTGAGACTCCTCTCCCTCCTCCTGTTTGACTGCCAACCTTTCACTCCCTCCTCACCTCTCCAAGTATTATCCCTCCCCCTGCCATGCCATACTCAGTCTCTCCACTAGTAATGCCCCTCTCTCCCTTCTCTTTGAGAGTAGTATGCCTTGTGCAATCTCCTCCTGTGTCTTCTTTCCCATGTTTTGCTAGTACAGCAAACATGTTCCCTCCTTCCTTTGCCTTATTGTGTGTTTCATCCTCCCTCCTGCCTACTGCTGCTTCTCTTTTTCTAGGTCCTACTACAGTCCACCCTCCATCAACTGGCTTCCTATCTACTGTGCCTCCTCTGCCTGACTTCTACCGTGCCCCACTGTTCCTTCTCTGTGGTACCCCCACAATACTCTCAGATGTCAGCCCTCCTACAGATGCAATCCTCCCCTCCTCCCTCAACCGCCTCAGTTCCCTGCCAAGCCACTGAACCTCTTCCTCAAGCCTCTTTAGCCTGTGGCATATTGGACTCCCTCCTACCTTCCACAGTATGTTCATCTGTATTGCTGAACCACAACCATTGCACCCTACAATCCTACTCATGGTCCACATGTTGATAAGTTGCAGTAAGGTGACACATAGATGGATAGGTCATGAAAATGGCTACCAGTGGGGAATACGGGACACAGAATGGTCCTTATAAGAGAGGCTTTGCCTTATAGTTTTCTTGATTGATTTATTATTTTTTTTGCTAAGAACATAAGTCACCAAAGAAGGTAGAAATGATGATGTGGCCTCAATAACTGTGAATACATTTCAACAGACTGAGAGTATGCAGCATCAAGGTAAGGCCTAATCCCTTTCCCTTACAATGATGTGCTTCACATATTGTCTCACAAAGAAAGGAGGATAGATAATGTGGCCTCAAAACCTGTGAACACCCTTTTGATGGATAAGAGTACCCAGCATCAAGTCACTGTGTAATCACATTATCTGAAAACAAGGTGCTTTCCCAGTTGTCCTTGTAAATGCAAGCAATTAGAAAAAGACTATAACCACATGAAGACAGCAAGAACTGTCTTTCACTAAACTGTCTTCATCCATCAAGCTAGGACAGCAGCCAGTCTGGCTTGCTATGTGTGCAGCTGTCATCAGAGAGAACTGAATAACTGCATGTTGCAACTTTGTTACTATATATGGATGGCAGAAGTGATACATAGAAGACTGAATATTTCATTTGAAATATGCTCTCTGTACACAAAATGAATTGCATTGGAAAAAGAGATTTTCATCTAATGATTTCTGCTTGTTCAAAAAAAAAAGGAATCAGGTCACAGAACAGCAAATTGTGTGTGTCAGGACTTTGGCTGGGATGGGTTGGGGTTGTTTGTGGATAGTCTCAAAGAGAAGCAATGGCACATGAACATCCACAATGAAAAGTGAGAAAGAAGGCATGACAGCTGACCTTTGGTTGCATGAGGAATCCTATAATCAAAGTGAATATCACATTGACATTTAACAATGGGCACAGACCGGATGGGCCTTGTGGTCCTGATCTGGCGTAAACTTCTATGTTTCTACTGTACGACCACAGCGCGGAAATGCACAAGAAATATTGACACTGTCAGCTTTCAGAAAATATGACTAAACTTACAGGCGCATGTGAGTTGCACCACAAAACACTATGCCGTGTGCCCTGTGCCCTATTCCTTGACACGCAGGGTTCCCAGAACCTGTGAACCCTTGACTTGCATCAGCCACCGGCTTGCACCACAAGAATTGTGCAATTGACCTGCTTTTTACAAGTCTCAGCTGCACGTAACAAGCCAACCCCCACCAGAGAACACCCACAAGAGAACACACTCGCAATCACCTCTGTGCATTGGGGCGGTGGGGCCTTGGTGTCAGAAGCAAACAAGGGGCACAGCAAAAAAACAACCTGGTAGCATCATGTACACGGGAGGGGTGGGGTGGTGGGGCATCAGTCTGTTGGGGGGTGGACGTGGCATTGGACATGTGCCTTCTGTGGCACTTTGAGTGTGGCGCAGCTGTCATTTTGCCCTGCTGGATGCCCCTTACATTAGACCACATCCATGGCAGTGTAACCCTCAGCGCCATCGCAAGTCTTTTCATCACAAATTTTTATACAGCCCCTAATATGCCCAGACTCCCTCCCAGTTACCAAACACCCTTGACACCCTTTCTCCCACCCATATTCTGAACCACTCATTTACCTCTGTGATACTTCTTCTATTCTCCTCTGTGGCCCTAGGTACCAGCAATATTTCTGCAAAGTAAATGTTGCATCCATTATAAGTACGGAAACTAAAAAGTTCTTGGAACATTGCTTGGATTTCAAAGACACTGTGCCCCTCTATATAGTTAGTCCACAAGTGCACCAGGAAATACGGTTTCCCTCCACAATCCCCTACCAGCTTATACACCATGAACTTTGATCTGTGCACCGTCGGCCCAGAGATACTCACTCTGTCCCAGCATCCATTAAATGAACAAAGTTACACCAGACTGCCCCTCTATGCTGCCCTTGTTCTCCAGACTTACCCTATCCACCTTAGAAGCTCCATTTCCACTCTCTGCTCTTCTAGTCTTTATCCCAACAGCCTCTCCAGACCAGTTCCTCTCCACTGTCTTTATTTTCTGAATGTACACCCATAAGGTTTCCCCTTAGCTTCAACAGCCCTATCCAGGGGTTCTCTATCCTAATATGCCCCCTCCTACTTGCTGTAACATGACCTCCTGTAGTTTTCTGGGCATTGCACCAGCATCCACTCATCCCCACCCCTCTGCTGCCCATAGCCCCACCCCTTATCCTTGTTCTACCCCCCAAATCCCCCAGCTCACCCCTTAACCAAGAAACTACATTCCTGATCTGAGGTAGCTGTCTACCAAGTGGACAGCCTTCCTCTCTCCAGCCCCACTCTAGAATTATTACCTCCCCTCAGCCAGTGCAACCTTCACCCCATCTGAAGATGCCTGCTGTGGTGGAAAGAAGCCACCCTGTGTTTCCTCTTCTATTCCACAAGTCCACAACTGGAATTGTATTTGCATTTGGAAAAAGTGATTCACCTTGACTGATTGCTGCATTTACTATAAAAATATCAGTATCAAAGTAAAGAAAAGCAAACTGTTTCTGCCAGGATTTAGGCTTGGATGGGGTGTGGTTGTTTGTGGATATTAGCGGAGAACGGATATCCAGAATTGTAGATAGTACTCCAGAGATGGTCATACCAACTGTCTGTACAGAGGTGCAACAACTTCCTGTTTTCTTTTTTATAGTTTAATATTTTATTGAAATTGTATTGGGACACATCTATGGATGCACAACTATGCCACGGTATTAATGTCTACCACAACATTTGGTAGAAACAACTGGACCATGAGGCATCTAAAACATATAAGAATACTGTAAGGTATAATAGTAAACACTTAATGATTAAGTAGCCAAAGAGTTAAATGTGACATCACATATGTTCCCAGGTTAAAGGGTTATGTAATCTAGACATGTCTCAACTGCAATATATGAAACCATAAGGAACCAACGTCTCAGGCGGAAACAAGATGTGTCCAAATCAGGCATATACTTCACATAACTATGTACAACTAAAGGCAATCTGATCTTAAGAATCAGGTGCAGCCTGTTAAAGGGCAAATCTAGTGAATCCTCTATCCTCTTGAAGAGAAAAAAAAAGAGGGGGAATAAGCCAGGGAAACTTGCAAAATTAGATACTAGCTTGGGGGAGTACGTCATGACAGTACTTGGACAGTAAATATGGCTGCCAACATTCCTCAAAGTGAGACACATTGCCCCCCACAAAACTAGACATTCTCTCAAAAATAGCCCCTTGATTAAGGGCTAAAACAAACTCATGGAAGGTTGGGACTTCTGGGGACCTCCATTTCATGAGAATCAATCTTTTGGCTATGGCCCCCCCCACTGTGACCCATTGAGCCCCCGGGCTAAACTTAGGGGTATTAGGGTGGGCACATCCCAACAGAAGAAGAAGTGGGTTAGGGTCTATTTGGGGACATACTGTATCTGCCCACACATATCCTAGATTGGAGCCCAAAAGGATTGAATATTGGGGAAATCCTAAAGAACATGGAATAGGTGGGCCCCCGTCCCTCCACAGCGCCAACAAGTATCAGTTAATAATAATCCCATCCTTTTAAGTTTGGCTGGGTCTCTATACCATCTATGTAGGGTTTTGTTAATAATAAGGTGAGTACGCCCATCTCTACAGGCCAAGTGAATGCGTACCCATGTATGCTCCCATTGTTGTCCAGAGATAGGGGATTGGAGGTCCTTTTCCCACTGAAGTTTTGCTGAGTAAGTGGGATCCAGGAGAATTATCACTTAGGGCACTATAAATAGCACTAGCTAAATTCCCGGGGTGGTGCAGCCAAATATTTAAAGGATGTGTTTTTTTTTCCAACTACCTGTAGTCTGGGAGGGTTAGGGAGGTGAGCTATAGCATTCCTAATCTGAAGATATCTCCAGAAGTGAGTAGCTGGGAGATGATATCTAGACTGTAGGGATTCAAATGTGTCAAGTGTATTGGAATTAGGTAATAGTAAATCCTGCACTAGTGCGATACCTCGCGCCTCCCAGATTTTCCAGTATATTGTGCTTTTACCAATCTCTAGAGCATGATTATTCCAAAGAGGGGTGTAATTCAAGGGGGCTGGGACATGTCCCATACAACTTAGGACATATTTCCAATATTGGATAGATAGCAGGATAGGAGGAGAGAGAATAGGATATAAATTTTTCTTACTATACAAGTCCACTGCTGATGAGGGTGCTTGAAGCAGTGAGGCCTCCAGTGAGAGCCAAATAGGGGAAGTTCACCCAGGTCTAGAGAACTATCTAGTGGTTTGCGCAGTAATGAAGGATATGTGATATCCTTGCAGCCATGGGAGACCCCAACCTCCCATACTCCAATGCTGGCAAAGTTTAAGTTTACTGTAGCGGGGTCGGGAGCCTTCCCATAAAAAATTACCCATCAAAGCTTCCAACTTTGAAAACCATTTCTGTGGTATACGTAAAGGGAGATGGGCCAGTAGGTATAGGATCCGTGGGGCAGCCATCATCTTTATAGACTCTATTTTGCCTGCCAGAGAGAGCTGTAAGGCCTTCCAACGTTCCATATCTAGTCTGAGAGATTCCACTAGAGCTGAAAAATTAAGGGTAAGTATTTTAGTCGAATTTGGATGTAAAAAGATACCTAAGTATTTTATACCATCAGGAGACCATTTAAGGCCAAGAGCCTGAAAATCCATACTAGAGGGTATAAATTTCAAAGGAAGAACCTCCGTTTTTGATTGGTTGATCTTAAGGCCAGACACACTATAGAATTAGGACAGTATACTAAGAATATTGTTAATCACTAAAGGGGTACATTCAGTAGTGACGAGAAGATCGTCAGCATATAAAAATGTTTTGAGAGTGATGCCTCCCACACATATTCCGGGGATAGAATAAGATTCCCTAAGAGCTATAGCCAGGGGTTCCATAGCCAAAATAAACAGTAGGGGGGAGAGAGGGCAACCTTGTCTTGTGCCCTTTTGCAATTGGAATGGCGAAGACAGCAGCCCATTTGTCAGGACTCTGGCTGAAGGGGACGTTTAGAATAGTCGTATCCAGGAGAGGAAACCAGGCCCCATACCCATTGAAGAAAGGGTATGAAAAAGAAAAGGCCATCTGACAGACTCGAAGGCCTTTTCAAAATCTACGGCCAAAGCAATGGAGAATTGTTTGGACAATTTGGTGTAATGCATTAATGACAACAAGGTTCTATGGTGATCTGATCCCAATTAGCCTTTAACAAATAGTTTCCTGTTTTCTACTGGTGATGCCTCTTCTTATGCATCCCAGTCGACCCCCAGCCATCCTTACTGCCTTCTCACCATGATGGCACACCTTTAGGTCATTTGATATGACTACCCACAGGTCCTTTTCTATTTTTTTTGTTGTCGTCGGTATCTCACACCCAATGTGTACTCTTCCCCTGGGTTTTTGATTCCCAGGTGCATTACTTTGCACTTCTTTGGGTTCAGTCTAAGCTGCCATACATATGACTATTCTTCCAACCTTGGCAAGTCCCTTTTCATCCTTTCCACCCCACCTTGCATATCAACCCTGTTGCAGATCTTTGCATCATCTGCAAAGAGACATACTTTTTCCTTCTAGTCCCCCTGCAATGTCACCTATAAAGACATAAAAAGGGACATGCACTAGTAATGAACCCTGCGGTACCCCACTAGTAACACACTGTTCTTCACTGTGGACTCCATTTACTATTATCCTCTGTATCCTGTTGTCCAGCCAGTGTTTAACCCAGGCTACCACCCTAGGATCTACTCCATGGCTTGCTAATTTGTTTATTAATCTTTTGTGCATGACTGTGTCAAATGGCTTGCTAAAGTCTAGGTATGCCATGTGCACAGCCCCTCACTTGTTTACCACTTTGGTCAACTAGTCAAAAACATCCATTAGATTTGTCTTACATGACCTTCCTGCTGTGAATCCATGCTGCCTTGGGTCCTGTTCCACACTGGACTCTAATCAAGAACTCTTTACTTCAGAACTGATTCCATCACTGATCCTATCAGGCACCATTGCTTCATCCACCTTCAGTTTTAATAGTTCTTTCAGAACCCTTTCTTCTGTGAAAGGACCAAAATCTACCACTGTAGCCTGAGTGCTTCTATTGGCTGTATTAGGTATTTCCCCCTGCTTTTCCATTGTGAATACTGAGCAGAATTATTCATTCAGTATCCCTTCTTTTTCACTTTCACTGTCTGCCCAACCACCTTCCTCTTTATTCAGCCTCAGTATCCCCACCTTAGTCTTTCTTTGCTCCCAATGTACCTATCAAAGGTGTTATCCCCCTCCTTGACCGATTCGGCTAGCTTTTTCTCAGTATGGGACTTTGCTAATCTGACTGCCTTCCCTGCTTCCTTCGCCTTTACCTGGTACAGTTCTATGTCCTGCTCCTTCTGCATTTCCTTATACTTCCTGAATGCTATCTCTTTCTCCCTAACATCCCCCGCCACTTCTTTTAGAACCATAGTGTTTTGTATTTCATTTTAATTTGTTTATTTGCTTCACACAAATGCTTGTTGCCTCTGTGATTGCGGTTTTGATATTGCCTAATTTTTGCCCCACCACACCTTCTTGCCTGTTTTCTAGTGCTTTTCTCAGGCATTCTCCCATTTTGACTAAATCAGCCCTCCTGAAGTTGAGTACCATAACTATTGCATGGCTTGACTCTACAGCTAAGTTCATTGAGAACAACACCATTTGGTGGTCGCTTGTTCCCAGATGTCTACCCACTTCAAGATGGGAGAGCCACTGTACGTCACCATTTGAGACTACGAGGTCTCAGATTGCTCCCTCCCAAGTGGGTTGCAAAACTATATGTCTGATGCATGCCACATGTAGGGCATTGAGAATGGACCTGCACTTGGATGTGGCTGCAGCAAAGGTGCTCCAGTTAACATCTGGCATACTCATGCACCCCATCAGCAATATCTCCCCTTTCTCCCTCATCCTAAGGATGCCTTCTTTCATTTCCTTGTCCATTGCCTATTGATTGTGAACCCTGGTATGCTGACATCCCAGTCATGGTTCTCTGTGTACCATGTTTATTTGACAGCCACAATATCCAGGTATTCCTCTTCTGACAAGGCCAGCATTTTGGGTAGTTTTTTGCCTAGACTATGATCATTTGTACTCATTACCATCCATTTTTTTTATATTTTTTTTTGCTTTTTGATGCATTCCTGTCCTTACTGCCTTTGTCTTTTGCTTCATTTTTCGCTGTCCTTCTCCCTATCGACTGCTCTATCTTGGTGTTTGCCTCACCAGCTACCAGGATTTTGAGGTGGGGGGTAGTATTCCCCTTCTTCTTTTAATTGCCTCCTCCCCATGGCTAGTTTAAATGCTTGACAACAAAGCACTTAAGTCTATCATCTAGAATCCTGGTTCCCCCCGGGATACATGTAGACCAATGTGCCACTACAGGCCTGCATCCTTCCATGTGGAGCCACTTTTCACACTGAAGACTTTCTTCATATGTCTTCTGGTGCATAACATGCAC
This sequence comes from Neoceratodus forsteri, assembly GCA_016271365.2. Classification (NCBI taxonomy): domain Eukaryota; kingdom Metazoa; phylum Chordata; order Ceratodontiformes; family Ceratodontidae; genus Neoceratodus; species Neoceratodus forsteri. The sequence goes on along the minus strand of CM057459.1, from coordinate 538,998,913 downwards.
CATTTATGTTGCCTTCCTCTGGACAATGTCCACCCTGTCTATGTCTTTGAGGAGACTGGATCTCCAGAACTGTGCACACTATTGAAGATGTGTTCTTACTAACTAGCTGTACAGAGGGAAAACAACTTCCTGTTTTCTACTGGTGATGCATCTCCCTATGCATCCCAGGTTCCCCCTTGCCTGCCTTACTGACTTATGACATTGTCTGCCCACCTTTAACTCATTGGATATGACCACCCCATGGTCCATTTTCATTTTTCTTTTCAGTATTCCACCCATCCCCCTTTTTGTATACTCTTTCCCTGGGTTTTTGTTTCCCTGGTGCATTTCTTTTCACCTCTTTGCGTGGAATCTAAGATGCCATACTTTGGACCATTCCTCAAGCCTTGCCAAGTCCCTTTACATCCTTTCCACCCCACCTTTCATATCAACCCTGTTGCAGATCTTTGTGTCATCTCTAAAAAGACATACCTCTCCTTCCAGTCCCTCTCCAATATCACCTACAAAGATATTAAAAAGGACTGCCGCAGCACTGAACCCTGCAGTAGCCCACTAGTAACCCCCCTGTCTTCTGAGCGGACTCCATTTACTATCACCCTCTGTATTCTGTTGTGTAGCCAGTGTTTTCCCCAGGCTACCACCATAAGAACCACTCCAAGGCTGGCTAATTTGATTACTGATTTTTTGTGCAGGACTGTGGCAACTGCCTTGCGAAAGTATAGTTATGCCATGTCAAATGTCACTCCTTGGTCTACTACTTTGGGTGCCCAGTGAAAGAAATCAATTAGATTTGTCTGACATGACCTTCCTGCTGTGAATCCATGCTGCCTTGGATCTTGTTTCCCACTGGCCTCTAGGTACTCAACAATTCTTTTCTTCAAAAGTGATTCCATCATTTTCCCTACCACGGAGGTTGAATTGACAGTTCTGTAGTTTGCTGCCTCTGTCTTGCTCCCACTTTTGTGAAGGGTAATCACATCTCCCTTCCTCCAGTACTCAGGTACCACACCATCCTACCGTGATTTATTAAAAAGGGCTGTCAGTGTTGTTATCATCTCGTACCTAACTTCTTTTACAATTCTGTGTTGAATCCCATCAGGCTGGCTTGTGTTATCCACCTTCAGTTTTAGGCATTCTTTCAGAACCCTGTCTTCTTTGAAAAGGACTAATATCAACCCCCCTATCTTGAGTGCTTATTTAGTCTGGATTTGGTATCACCACATGCTCTTCCATTGTGAATACTGAGCAGAAGTACTCATTAAGTATTCCATGCTTTTTCACTGTTGCTCTCTGAATAAAAACCTTCCTCTTTATCCAGCCTCAGTATCCCTGCCTTGGTCTTTCTTTTCTCCCTGATGTACCTATAAAAGGTTTTATCACCTTTCCTAACTGAGTTGGCTATTTTTTCCTCGATTATTGGCTTTGCTATTCTGACTACCTTTCCCACGTCCGTCTGCTGTAACCTACCCTAGTGCAATACTACTGTGGGTTGCAGGCATAGCGAGCAGCCTAGCCAATCGATGGTACAAGCAGCATCTTGGAATTTGGACTCACGTGTCACGTAGTGCCATGTGCCATGTATGACATAGGTGTGTACCCTAATTCACCTTGCATAAGGCAGTTTGAAACAGACAGTGATGTTCAGTACCAGACAGGGGGTCCTCTAAGCCAAGATACCTAACATCATCACAGTTTGTTAATACTATGTCCATAGTCATTTACCCCTTAGTCGGCTACTTGAACAGTTTCTCCAAGAGCAACTACTAAAATTCATCCAGTAATACCTGCTCCTGGGCACACGTAGTGGTTGTGGATGTCCACCAATGGGCTGTGGAAATACCGTACCACCACAGTGTTCCCCTTCCCAAAGACCCTATAGATCCTTCTTTGTGAATTTCCTATGCATGCGGCCATCCTGCATAGATGTCCTGTACAGTACACCCATCACAACAATTGATTTAGTAGTCCCGTAACAGTGGCCATAGGGCCTCTGTCCTTCCATCTTCCCCTCACCCAGAGCATACTGTGGATGCCTTTCAATTTCATACTCGGTCATGAATAACGTTTATAATGTTTGTCTATTTTTTCTAGTCTGAGGCTGATGACAGTCACACTTTATCTGAAAGATTATGGTTTACAGTGCATGAAAGTAATGTTTACTAGTCCTGTACCACCATATGTCATTATGCAGACAAACCATAATGGCTTTAGATGTGTTGAACGCAATGTTCATGAAGCGTCATGCTACATTCAACTGAATTATCACTTATACAACAAAATGTGTTTTCCAAGACTGACACAAGAAAAAGGCAAGGTTTACAGAGTATAATTTATGTTAGTTGTTTTTAAAAATCTCATCTACTACACATTATTACAAAAACAACTGGATGCAAAGATGTTGGCTTTCCATGAGCTTATTATGGTGACATTGACTGCACAACACAACCACACCACCAAAACAAAAACAAACATAAGAAGACCACATTACAGAGTCATTATTTATTGTTGTGTGTCCAGATGATCATGCTCATTAATGTGCAATTATGAAAAAAGGAAACCAATTTGTATTCATTCACCATAGTTTAATCATGCAATCATTAAAGATGTTTTTCAACAATAAAATAAATGAAATAAAAACCACAGTTTATGTATACAATTTAAGGACAATATAATCTTCCACTTGGAAATGGCAGTGACACTTCAAGATATCCAAGTGCACCATCCTGGATAGATAAATACATGGACCAGAGGGTTACATAATGTGGTTCACTGTCATCATGAACCGGTGCCTTGCAAACGAATACTCAAATCTTGCTTTTCCTGCAAACCGACTTGTTCTCCTTTAATATTTGGTCATCTACCAATGGTTCCTTGTCACCCTGATTGTCTGTGACATCACCCTTCTCCCCCTTGTAAACCTTTTTAATGTCTACTAGACCAATTTTGGCTGTCACAAGCACACACTTAATGGTGCCCAGCCTAATTACTTCTTCACTCCCCTGTTCCATTGTCCTTTCTGTATTTCCATGCAACAATTATTGACCATCATTTCTAAGTCACACTACCATCATACCCTTTCCATGTTTTGACAATCTTCATCAGTGACATTGCGCATGAGCTAGAAGGCAGAGTTTCCATGTTTGCTGATGCCACAAAGCCCTGTCATAGAGTAGACACAACTGATGATGTAGAGAGAATGCGAAGGGACCTGCAGAAACTCTAAGAATAGTCAGTGATTTGGATGTTGAAATTCAATGCAAAAAGTGTAAGGTAAGGCACATATGGGGCACAGAAACACTGGCACAATATATCAGTTGGGGGTGCAGATACAGCATCCAGCTAGCCGTAAAGGGATCTTGGGGTTATCATCTCAGACAACCTCATGGTAGGGAAACAGTGTGACAAGGCAGCAGAGAAAGCAAATAGGATGCTGGGATGCCTAGGAAGGGTCATCACCAGCATGTAAAGGGAGTTCATAATTCCATTATACAAGATACTGGTGAGGCACCACCTGTAGTACAGTATACAGTTCTGTAGACCTTACCTGTGTAAGTTCATAGACAGGTTAGACAAGGTTCAGATGTGGCAAACAAAGATGGGACATGGATTGAATGACAAGTCCTATGCAGACTGGTTGAAGGACTTGAATATGTACTCTCTTAAGGAGAGAAGGAAGAGAGAGGATATGATAGAGACATACAAGTATCTGACAGGGAGGAATAGGGTGCTGAAATACACTACTTTTAAGCAAAAAATATATTGCCAGACTAAAGGGCATTGTATGAAGTTGCACAATAACCCACAAGAGACAGTGCTATCCTAGATCTAGTACTGACTAACAGGGAAAGGATCAATGATCTCCAGGTAGAAGGTCACCTGGGGGCCAGTGACAATCATATGGTATGGTTCAATTTGGTCACTAAAACTACATCATCACATTCCAAGGCAAAAATATGGGACTTCAGAGGAGCGGACTTTGATAAGATGTCCAACAGAGTTAAGCCAGGCCTGGCAAAAAGAAATACAGGTGAGGGGGTACAGGGAAGGTGGGCAATCATTAAGGATGCAATACTTGAAGCAGCATCCCATTGTGTTAGGTAGAGAAGGAAGTGCAGAAGAAGAAGGAAACCACTGTGGTTTGCAAAAATAGTAGCTGAAAAGATCAGAGCCCAAAGGCTGGCCTTCAAGAAATGTGAGGGAACACAGCAGGATGAAGACAGGGAGGCATATCAAACTTCCCTAATTGAAGAAGGGAAGGCAGTAAGGCAGGCAAAGGCCCAAACTGAGAAAACACTAGCACAAACAATAAAAGAAGGTGACAAGACTTTCAATAGATACATTAGTGTAAGAACACAGTCGAAATGGGGTATTGCTAAGATCAAAGGAGATAAGGGGGTATGTGAGGAGAAGGACCATGTAAAAGCATCTGTCCTAAATAGATACTTCAGCCAAGTATTCACTGAAGAGAAGGTAGGGCACAGCCCACAGTTCAGCACCTTGGACATAGGGGGGAGGGAGGTGTGCACTAGTCCCTTCACAAAAGGCATCCGCTGAGGGTCTGCTGTTTCATATCATGTGGGAATGCAGTAAAATAGTCCAACTATGGGAAAAGATAAAGGAGGCAATGGACCACTTATTGGGGATAACAGAATACTTTTCCCCTGAAGTTTGCATTGTGGGAGTCCTTTCATTAGTCAATATTAAGGAAAGAAGATTTCACATATCCTTAATTTCCTCAATGGTCAAGCGATAGGTTTTACTCCACTGCCTTGACAAAGAGGAAATCTCATACTTGGAGAAGTTAAATGAAATTTTACATTGCTTAAGGATCTAAAAAATAATAGCTAGTCTTAGGGACTACCCTCAAGTGTATAACAAGAAATGGAGCAAGGGTGAATGGACAACAAGCCACACCTACATTCTACATTATACTGTTACTCTATTAATGGTCAAATATGTCCTCTGAAGGTTTATTACAATCAGTGTAAACCAAAGATAGCTAGTTTTTTTTTTTTGTGTGTGTGTGTCTTTGGTGTCTGTGGAAGAGGGGGGAGGAGGGTCAAAAAGGGAGGGAAAGGTTGGGGGAAGGGGGGTATACTTGCAGTGCATGTACAGCTATCTCTTCTGATGTGTCTGGTCTTTTTGTATCCTGAAATGCTATAATCTGACTGTACAAGTTAAAACTAATACAGTTTATTACTTTTCAAAAAAGTCAACAAACATTCAATCAGTGAATTTCCAGTCAGTTTGAAATGCTGCCCCCCAAGGCTAATTGTTTCCTTCAACTAAGGAATAGTTGAAAACAGAGCTCAAATACTCCCCAAGTCACAGTTTTCCCATAAAAGTGTCTTAGCATCCTCTTTTTGTGACACTATCCCAATAAATGAAGCAGTCACAGGATCACATGATTAACGCAGGGTCAGGTGACACAACTCAATGTCTACTGAAAGCAACACATCTGTGGAAAACAAAAATTATGTTAAAGTCACTCGAGTTTGTAACTGGAAAAAAAAAGGAATGTGTATGTTATGGTACCAACACATCAAAGTTATTTGCAAGTTTTAACTTGCTATTTTCGGTGGAAAAGCAATTTATCCTATGCAGTGGTAAATGTATTTTTTTGGAAGAATTAATCATTATCATTCTTATCGTGTGCAATGCTGTCCAAGGTTTGGCCACACTTAGTGCTCAAAATATAACATGGGTCTATATCCAAGTGTACTATGGGTAGTAGCAATCGTCACTGTAGCAAATGCTGATTCAAAAGTGCCTATGATTGGCGACTGAGTAAACTCCAACTACGTACAGTTTTTGATGTGAAAGTGCATCTGTGGAGTTTGAACATAGGCGTGTGGAGTGTATGCATTATACAGTGCTTTTTCAGTCAATGGCCATAGCGTGACACATGCTGCTCGATCAGAAACTTAGTTGAAGGTGGGGGCACAGATGCTATGTTGTGCTGAATGTGTCTTGGATCATCCGCTGACAGTGTTGCCCGATCAGTCACAGTGCCGTTGCTGTGCATTCGCTCCAGTAGCACATCTGTCATCATCTCTGGAATCTACGAATAATCTTTGTGAGTCTTCTTGGCAACCACTGTCCAGCAACAGCTATTTTTATTAAACAGACAATGATATCTGTTAAAAGTAAAAAAAAGACAGGTTTGTGATCGGCAGAAGATAAATAACAATGTTCATCTAAATGTGCAAAGTTTCATCATGACTCAAATTGTTTTCGCCTCAGACCAATACATACACTGCCATCAATTCTCACTTCATGCCACATATGTGTACTGTACTTAGTCATTTCAAAACATTTGGGATGCAATGTTTTTTAACACTCGAAATGACAACCTGGACTGGAAGTGTAGCCCATGAGTGTGACAGTCAAACATTACTCATCACTGTCTAGTGGTGTTTGGTTTGATCCTAGAAACATTAATCAATGAGGGTACTGGAGTGGTGTATGCGGAATGGTGATACACTGCCCTGTACAACAGAGCCATAGACTATCCTTATCTAAAGATGTTATCTCTGTGCTGTTTATGGTTAAGGAATGCGACATAACACTGAAGATGTTGGTGAAATAAATACTGACTTTGTGGACATATACAAACCTACAAATGCACAAAAATGACGTCAGAAACAGGCCTCATGGTCTTATGAGAATTCTTCATTGTACAGATCGCACATTACAATTGTATTGGCCATCCCTTCACCCCACCATCCTATTACTCCTTCCACATGCCCTATCCAAACCAATCTCAAAGCGATCAATCCTCACTTAGGCAGTACCTCACTGGCCAAGGAGTTCATCCAGCGTTCCACTGTTTATGGGAAAAAAATGTTTCCTCATCTCTCTACTGAATCATTCACCTCCACTCTCCATTAGTGTCCTCTCATGTCCCTTCCCCCTTCCTGGTGCTAAATCATCTCTGTAGTGGTCTACTTTATTTTTACTAACATACTAAGAAGGCAGCAGACACAACTGAACCACATTTAAGTGATATCTCTTCTTCTGATCCTGGCTCCAAAGTTCAGAACTTTGCACTTCTTGGCATTAAACAACAGCTGCCATTTATGTGCACACTCGTGTATCTTATTCTGATTACCATGCAATCCCTTCCTCCCATCTGTGACATATTCCAACAGCTCCAAAATTGGTATTGTCTGGTAAAAGAATGATTTTTCTCAGGATAGCATTTTAGGTATCGGAACAGAAATTCACAAAAAGTTGTTGTCTCAGCACAGATCCATAAGCACATATCATTGCATAAGTTGTGAACACAAGTGAAAACAAATTTCAGTGACAATTGAAGAAGAATGGTTATACTCACATAATTTCTCCATTGGAATTACGAAGCTAAGGATGTGACACATGGGAATTGTAGTCAATGGACGCTAAGTAATTATGTGCACGATACACAGGGATAATATAGGCAAATCACTTTGAAGAATACATAAGTATGTGTTGCTGGAATTGCTCGAGGTCTGAGGTGCTCCTATTGAAGGAACATTGAATAAAAATAGATGTGAGAATATGAGAAAAAAAGCAGGCAGTGCGACACTGAAAAAAAATGAATGTAATGCCAAAAGCAAACAACACCTAATGCAAATCAATTTTAAAAGACAGTGTTGCATCTTATTAACATGTCACCCATGGCACAGACTGAGCAACAAGTGAAATGAAAATGTGATATTCTAACTGTTCCCTGCCCAAGGGCTGATGAACTTCATGCACAGTGTTTCAAGGCCACCAGTGATTTAAATGCAAGTAGTGGTTAGTGAAAATTTAGCCTTGTGAGCTGTTAAATAAGACAGAAACCACATTTAGTCACAGTCACTAAACACTACCGAGGAGCAAAGCCAACTAAGAGTGAAGATTACTACCAAAATGGCGTAGTACTGAACTAAGTTTGTCAGACTTCGGAACACACATTACAATCCACAACAGTTATGTAATGAGCATGAATTACTGAAAAGGTGAAAGGTGCCACTTGATTGAATGAGAGTCACATTCTAGAAGTTAATACTATTGCGGTTTGCAGGAACAGAATGAAGCCAGTACCATGTCAAGTTCATGATTTTCCTAGGTTACGTGGTGTATTATTGATATTAGATGTGAATCAGGTTTTACAGTTACGAGCATTTGTCCCATTCTCCATTTGTTCAGGTAAATACAATGGCATGTAGAGAAAAGTACCTTCACAGTCCATACACAGTACTTTGACCATATATAGGAAAGAGGACATGATTGAGGATAGATCACCAAGGCAGTGCACTGCCCATCCACCTTTCCACATACAAGATCAAATGTACAAATCCAGTGATATGCAGACATAAAGTTGCACAACATCAAATGCTATTTGCCAGCTAACATCCAACATTTTACAATTACAGAAATGCATCTTATCATGGACTGTTGCCATGCTTCATTGCTTTCTGTGCAATCCATGATCCAACATTTCAAATTAATGTGTTTATTTAATATGCATCTGCTATTAACAGCACTTGTGTGTAGCAGTCAACGAAACTAATGTTTCATGCCCACTCCATGTAACCCCTTTTACGGGTGGTAAGCACATGTCATCAGCTAAAGCACTGTAAACTGACCACAATACTGTGTAAGTAACTGAGCATTGCTCTCAGAGTTGAAGTCAGCTCACTCACTAGTTTTACTTCTGGTGACCATCCATTGAAAGTGTAGGTTTGTTAAAAAATGGTTCACACCACAATCACATAGTGCTGTCACCGTGAACACTATGTTAGCTATAATTGAGCTATATGTACAGACAGTAAACATTAAACGATATAATGAAAAAAAAACTAAAGTACCGATAAGTAATGTACTGCTTCACAGATTGGTGAAATCATTTGTCTGTCACTATTAGTTCCAGATGTGGTGGTGATCCAGCAACAAGCCATTCCTTATCATGGACAGTTTGCAATTCAGAGTGGGTACATGCTACTTTCACACCAAAAACATTGCTCAACTCCCATTCATGGATATTAACACAGTGGTGAACCACTCCAATCCATAGTCCTTAGATGAGCACAACTAGAGGGGAAAAAAATTCCGTAATTGAAAATTGGAGCCTCAAAGTGTGGAATTATGAACTTATGCAATACCATAAACTCTGTATAAGTGTTGGACTGGTGGCAACAGTGCCAGAAATGGTTCACAATATCGCAACACCAAGTCAGCAAGGGCTTGCAACCACGTTGCTGAGATGTCCAGAAGAGAAAAAATACAATACATCTCACTATGGCATTTGACACTGTCAATCACGCTCTACTTCTAGATTCACTACATGACTGTTTAATTCTCCAACACATCATTCGGGGTGGTTCATCAATTAACTTGCAGACAGGTTGTAAAGAGTAAGTATAATGGATGCTATGTCCTCCTCCTCAAAGCATGTTTGCTTAGTGGTCCTTCAAGGCTCAATTATGGCCACCATCCCACACAGCCCATTTCATAAGTTTCGACAAAAAGTCTTCAAAAGTAACTGCCTCAACTATGCAGATGACTCCATGATTTTCAGCACCAACATGCACACTATCCCTGGAATGGAGGATGCTAACTGACTTTGCAGTGGAGAGTTGGGAGACCAAACCAAAAATAGTCATGAATTAACACTCATCTCAATAACTCAAGCATCTCTATTAACAAGTTCAACACCTTGAAATACATGGTCATTCAAAAAAAATGGGCAGGGCAGCATTCTGTTGTCAGACGGTGGGCAAGTAGCAGAAAGAAGCAGGTGACTTATTGACAGAGGGAAGAGCACAGCTAGAAGAACACAGTTGAGGGTGGAAATGTTGTGCTGGTGCTTGAGCATAGTCTTGAAAGGCCAACACCTGCAATAAGAGGTGAAGGCCACAGGGATGGAGTTAAACTAAGACAAGGCTCGATAATGAAAGTATTTCTGGACAATTACTCGATAATGAAAGTATTTCTGGGCCATTGCAGAACTAATTATGGGCATGTGGAGGGAGGCTTTTGAAGGGCAGTAGATAGAGCAAGTAGTGGACAGAGGTATGACAAGTGTGGAGAGGTCAGGGGGAGCCACACATGCTATTAACTTCATTTGAAGAGACATGTTTTGCCTTGTAAAAAGAGTCTATTCAGTGTAGGCATGGGTAATTCTGGCACTACTCATGAGCCGGCAGCAGGCTTAGTTAAGGAACATTTTGAGTCTGTGGAGGACAGCGTTGTAAGCAGCCCTGTAGACAAGGAGACATTAAAAAATGACAAGGGATAGGACAGAAGATATGATTGCAAGGTGGAGGGGCACAGAGTGGAGGCAGTACCTATGGTGGTGCAGTAGGCAAATATGAGAGTTGACAGAGGAGCAAAGGATTATAGTCAGCCTCTGGTATATTAGGCACCATGTTATAACAACTGCATGTATTGTGATGTCTTATCCTGACATTGCACCTATATAGAAGAGTATTCTTGATCAAAGGTAAACATATGAGAGTTAAATACATAAATGACAAATAAATAAATAAGTCTCATAGTCAATGTAAGGTAAATGATTTAAAATACAGGTTGCTTGTACTTTGTAATTCTAGTCACTGCCACGATGCATTTTGCAAGATTCTTTGCACCATGCCAAAGAGTAAATTAATTTTTTATAGTAGGATAACAATTACCAAAAACGAGAGTCAGATGAGTGAAAATTAGTAAGATTTTTTTTTAAGTTAGCGATAAGCAGCAATAGTAACAGAAAATGGTCACCACATATACTAAGATAATAACATACTAAGAAGACAGCAGGGTATGCACTATGGTCAAATGAGTCATCTCGATGAGCAGTGACTTCACAGGGCACCATTATGTCCAGCATCACTTCTGACATGGCCCCCAACATAGACACCCAAGCGGGTCTCTGGGATGCACCCTCCCACAATACCTACCCAGCCTATTCTGCACCACTTCCCACTTGCAGCAACCACAAAATACATGGGCAGCACATTTCAGGGCTCAAACACACTCCCAGTTATGCATAATCTCCTTGCTTCACCACTCAACTCCCCACTCCCTCAAGATTCTTTGACTGTTCAATGGGGGCCACAGACTCCTGCAGCTGAATCACCCCCTCAATGATTAGCCTATGCATTCCTTTGAGATATTTCAAGACATCTATGCAATGCCACCTCTTGCTTCTCTACTACAGCAAGTACAGGCTGAGCTCTTCCAGTCTCTCCTCATAGATCCTTTCCCCAGTCCCAGTTTCATCATAGTCATCCTCCTATGGACCCTCTCTAGAAATGCAATGTCCCTTTATAAGTATGGGCATCATAACTGCATGCAGTGTTCAAGGCATGGTCTAACCAGGAAATTGTGCAGTGGTAGGAACACCTCTTGACTCCTTGTGGTTATACTTCTGGCTACGCACCCTATCATTTTATTTGCTTGTGCAGCTGTACTTCAACACTGCTCTGAGTTATTAATTCTTGTGTCCATCACTTCCCCAAGTCCTTCTCAAGCCCCAAGAATTTTTCAGTCCACCACCCCCTCAAGATGTATACATGAGCTATGTTTTTGACTCCAAGGTGCAGAACACTGCATTTCACAGCATTAAAGTTTAGGTTCTAGTCTCATGTCCCCCCTACCTCAGAGTCTCCATGTCCTCCTGGAGAGCCTGCTTCCCCTCCTCCACTTGCTTAACTGTGTACAGATGTGAGTCATCAGCAAATCATCTCATCCTTTTCTAATACTGCCTCTGATGTCTGCAATTTAGGTAAACTGGAGTGGGCTCAGTACCAACCCCTGTGGAACCCTATGACTCTCATGGAGGATGGTCCCACACCCCCTCCATCTCCCTCTGTACATGCATGGCTCACTGGGTTCCTATCTATCTGACTTTCTGGCCACTCCCACCACCATATCTTCCAGCTGCCAGAGTGTCACGAGATGTTGCACTGAGTAAAATGCCCTGACAAAGTCACAGAAAGAGGATATCCACTGACCAGATCTGATCCATCACAGTTGGCAACCCTTCATAGAACACCACCAGGTTGGTCTGACACCTTCTGCCCTTAACAAAGTCATCTTGTGCAATAATAAAGACATGTTGTAAATAAATAAATATAGTTATCTTCTTGGAAGGAAAGCAAAGTTATTTACACTCGGCTATTAGCAGTCACATTATTGTCATATACTCACACATCAAGCATGCAATCTGCACATGTGCATCTGTGACAATTTCAACAACTTCAACATTTCTGCTTAGTATCAGGTCTACAGTGCACTGGAAAGCCAACGTTTCCATGTTGGTGGACTTAAGTGATGTCTCACGTTTGTCTACGACTGTCACAGCCAGAATATCCTTAGTGTCAGTGTCCATGCAAGTGTAAGTGTAGTACTGTGCAGAATGTCCTGGACTGTCCATCCTGCCATCACCTGAATAGTCGTATGGAGAAGGATATGATGGTTGTAAAACATGCTCTGTAATTGGAGGTCGGGTGCAATAAACTAATCTAAGTGCAAATTTGTTTACCCATCATAGAAACTGATTTGTTCTGTCTAGTGGACGTCAAGTTGACCTCCATTGCAATCCACTGGTGTTCAATAACCAGAACCACATACAACCGCTGGAATCAGAAAAATGTGACATCACCTTGTTCAGTGGTGTCGCTGGACTCAAAAGCTACTTTCTGGGTTGTGGTCTCTCTTCCCCCTTATAGGGAAACTATCATCCTCAGAGATCTCAAAAGCAGCTGGTCCAACAACCTGGAAACAGACTAGCATGCTAGCATGCTTAAGCAGCAGAACCAGGCACCAATTATCACCAGCCACACGTGACTTTGACATCTCTCCATTACTCACTTCAGAATTGAGTGGTAGATCCACAGTTGTGTGGACTGTGTTGTCAAGGTGGGTACTTTGTCAGACTCCATAAGAGATAAGCCCCCTACCTTTGCCATTTGCTCTTGTAATGGCCCACACCCAACTCCCAAATGTCTTAAATGCCATAATTTTTACCACCTGGACAAATGACTCATCCATGACAACATTAGTGCTATAAAGAGGCAGGGCTTATACAGTATGCCTTCCTGATGTGTCCCTTGCAGTCACAAAACTGACTGACATTCTCACGGCTACAGTTTTCATGGACCTATCCATGGAGTTAGATATTATAAACTATTCTCTTCTCCTCTACAAGTTTCTACAAGTTAAACTCAATTGGCTGCTCTGAAAGAACTATTAACTTCTTCCAGAGCTTCCTGTCTGACCAATTCCAGTCAGCGGGTATTGGCTCTGCAACTTCTTCCCCTCTGCATGCTTCTACATTGTCAACTTAATGCTCCATGCTCACCTGTTCCTTATAATATTATCTAATACCATCACCTCCGACAGCCTATCACGGGAGTACATCCTCTATGGTGATGACATAGTCAGCAGCCACAGTACCAAATCAATGACACATATTTCCTCTGTCCTCACACTAAACTACTGTGCTGCACATAACTGGTTGTCTTAAAATCTGATGCTGGTTAATGCAAAAAAATAAAATGCTATCTCAGAACATAAACAAAGTGTTGAGTTCTGTTGAAGTATTGATGTACCTAGTACCTCACATTTGGAGAGAAGTTCTGTTTCACAGTTGCCTAGTGTGGCTGTGAATACACACCCATGTCAATGTTAAGCATGTCCCACTAATTCGCTGTGTGATTTGCAGATGCTGACCACAGGTGCGGCAATCAGTCAAAGAAACTTTATTTGCCAGTGACATGATGCACTCTGCATAAACCATAAAGACAGACTGTTGCAGAATGAATGAATGAAGCAAGGTTAGTGTCACTGTCTTCAGTGTTAAGGCACTCATTGCGGTCCATGGTTTCTTCACTCCCAAGGTCTTCGACACTGCAAAGTCCCTGAACATCATTCTCAACAGAGGCATCCTGAAAGTGTTCATAGTGGACATCGCTAAAAAGGAAAATATGAAAGTATTAGAAGAAGAAAGAAAGCACAAAATATACATGGTCAGCTGTTGAAAGACATACAACAGTGATGTAATGACTATAATGATTTGAATCATGAATGGATAGTTACTGTGTCATATACAATACTACCTTGTTGTCAAAGACAACTTGTGAGCCTCTGTCCGGATGACAGGATGAACTTGAGCAATGCCTTCAGCTTCATATGTGTGGTCATGAGCATCACAGTAATCACTCCTGTGCACAGAAGGTGGGAATATTTAATTATTTGAAAATGAACAATTGCCATGACGGTCGCCATGCAACATCCATAAAATAAACTTAATAAGTCATGTATATATACTGAGCAATCAGCATGTACAGGAATCCTGCACTATTACTTTGTGCTTCTGTATAACCATAGAACTGTGCCAAGGTCGAGTGCTGGGGATCTATGTATTCTGCACCACCAGAAAACTGTGGATCCAACACGCTGTAGAGCAAAAAAAGTACATGAGATACTGTACATTTCCAAACCAGTTTATTAACATGAAAAATAGTTTGCACCGATGTATTACCATGGGTAGTGGTGGCACTTGCCTAGTGACGGATCCTATTTCTGTCAAATCTTGAGGACTTTCAACAGCTGCCATTTGACATTTTTGACTGTGTGATTGATGTTCCACTCCATTCATATCTTGGCCATGGGGTGGAATGAACAATGGATGTTGTAGGAATTGCATTTCGTGTATCAAGAGCAGTGCTTTCATACCTGCAAAAAATGAAAGACAAACATTGCAAGCTTGCAATTGAGCAATATAAATCAGGGCACTATATGTAGAACACTTTGCATGGCAAATTAACAAATGGTTAATTACCAGTCTAGCAGGAAGCTTGCAACTTGTGCATGGGATGCAAACTTATTTTCTTGCTTGATAGCCATCCAACGTGCAATTTGACAACCAATTGATATGCGGCTTTTTCCACGTTCAGCATCCAGTTCTTTCTTGTTGCATTTACGCGAAGAATCAGTGAAAGTGCGTGGCCTGCCTCATTTCAGTGATTGAGCACTCTTGATTGTAACATTCTGAATAGTAGTCATCTTTACAAATGTTGACTATCTGAAAAGCATTAAAATGGAAACGAGTATTAGCAAAGCAGATTTATGTGATTAGTAATAGAAGAGCACAGAGAAATGTAAAACTAGGGTGCCATGTACTGCAGTAAAAAAGATGCATCTAATAAATTTGAATAGGACATGTTTGCATTACTGTGAAACACATTACTGTATAGGAATGCCCCACAGTCACTCAGATGGCAGAATGAGCTAGTCATCATACCACAAAAAAACACATTTTGTGATGACGTTGTCTGGCAAACACAAGAGAAAGTAATGCAGAGTGCAGTGCTGACAAAAATCTTGATCAGCAATCTTGGTTTGTAAGAACTGATGCATCTGCATGGTAAGAAAACAAGCCTTAATAAAGACAACCAAATGTGTGTTTGTAGTACAGAAAATAGAGTTGTCAGGAAAATGATTGCACAATAACATCAAAAAGTTGATCGGACTTGTACAATGCATTCCAGGCATGAAAGAACACATACAATCAATTTGATTGTGTTTGTGGACTTACTCACAAGTCAATTGGACAATTATACGGCCTGTGAAAATTATGTAAAAGGTTGTAAGCAAATCAATCAATTGTGTGCCACATCCGAGGGTAATCTGGAAACTGATTTACTTTGTAGATGAGATAGGAAATAATAAGTGGGTATACAGCTGAATCAAATACATAATACAATAAGTCAGAGGTGTTAAATTTTCAGCTGCTTTAGTATCTCTTGATACGGCTGATGGCACCAACAGTGCACAATGATTGTTGCACTACTTTGGACTGCATACTGTGCATCCGGTGCCTGTCCCTGCTGAGATGAAGTCTCAAGAATTGCACAAAGTAATGACGATAAGACAGAAGGATCCCTGGTGGTCCAGTGGTAACCTCCTCACCCAATCATGGGCTGCGGTACTGAACAGAATTCCGCATTGTGCAGCGGTAGCCTCTCCCCTTCTTACGATCGCAGACCGCTGTGCAAGGAAAGACTCACCAGGTAGTCCAGTGTTACCACCCTCCTCAACCACCCACTGAGGTCCCCCGCCGCCAAGCCCCCCCCATCGGCAGGCAACATCATGCCGCCCGCATGCCGCCCCACTGGCAGCTGCCAAATTACAGCATTCTGCACAATCTGTATGCCTATTGGTCCACTGCATGGACAAATGGGCATGCAGACCATACTGTACTAGATAGGCCTGATATGTGAAAAAATACGTACTATCACTTATCAGGCCTGCTTAGCTATACAGTATGATCTACACTCCCATTGAATCCGCATGAACCAATAGGCAAATCATACTGTATGCTGTCATTCGGCGGGCAGCCTGGGGTGAGGTGCTGACACCAGCTGATGACAGGGGGGGTGCTTGGTGATGGAGGACCTCTGTGTGTGGGTGTGGATGGGGGTTCCACTGGACCACCAGATGAGTCTTTCCTAGCACAGCAGACCACAATCAGTGAAGGGGGTGGGGACTATCACTTGACAATGAGGAATTCTGTTCTGTAACACAGCCCGTGATCTGGCCAGGGTGGTTACCACTGGATCACCAGGGATCCTTCAGTACTACACAATCCCATGATCGAGCAAGGGTGCTACCACTGGACCACCAGGGATCTGGCATTATTACAAGTGACCATGATTGGGCATATGGAAGTGGGGGGGGTGCTGCAGTGGCACGGCAAGGTGTCTATCAACAACAGCTGCAGCTTGGTAGAGCAGCTGGCTCAACTGGCTGTGAATCAGTGCATTGCATGCAAATGTGGCCATAATGACATGCAAATGTCACCATTTGCACTTTGCATGCATTATGGCCTTACTTGCATGCTCCACACTGAATATTGCGGGTGGGTGATGCACATAGCACAACCACACTTGTGCTTGCACAATCCCCTGCTCCCTTTCAGCTACTTGCACATGGGGCAGTGCCACTGCGACATGACATGTGCAGTGAGTGTGCACCCCCTGCCATATTCAACAGTGCTGTGCCATGGCGCATCACTGTTTAATATCACCTGGTCCTGGACCCGGCACAGCCCAGTTATGCACCACCCAGGACTGCACCAGAGGCCGGGGCAGTATGAATATCCAGCCCATGGAATGCATTGCCAAGTGTTGTGAAGGTGGAAATAACAGTGCTGGGGTTCAAAAGGGAATGGGACAAGTATAAGGGGATGATTGATGGAGAGAGGTCATCAAATAAGGGAGGACAAGTGGAAATCTAGACAGACAGGGCAGAATGGGTTGGCCACAGTGTTCCACTTCAGCTGACACATATTCCTAACCCCAACAATCACCAATAGCATATCAGACACTGAAAAGACAGACTTAACTAGACCACAGACAAGAGCAATCAAAATACTGTACAATGAGACAAGATGTGCATAGTTGGGGCAGTACTACATTCATGGAAACTTAACTGATGAGTAAGTAACAGACACTAACAAACAGGATTCATTTACATAGAGAATAATGGCTCAGAAGTGTGTGTCATGGATTTAATGGCCACACCCAAGGTGTGTGATGACACAGAAAGATAGGGAGCAGAGTGCAAGAAATGTATGTAGTTAGAATCACTGGTCACCATAAATATCAACTGGATTACTGTTTTGTAGACAATGCACATAAACCAGATTAATGGTTAGTAAGATCAAAAGGCAATAATAATAAGCAGAAAACAAAGTGATATGGCACTTCATAAGAACCAGAAATCCAACTAATATGACAGTACCCAAAGAAACTATTGCATTCCATATGTTTCACAAGCTATATTGAAACTGCAGCATTCTCAACTGTGTTTTATTCATGTACAGTTCAATTAATTCAAAAATGAAACTGCACTGTAGTTAAAAAAATCTGTTTTCTTCAAGAGGCTAGAAATGCAGTCTAACCCCCCCATACAAGCAGTTCTGAAAAATAAAGGATAAGTAAGTTTGATGTTATTGATCCCCCCCAACCCATTGTGCGATGACCACTGAAAAGGCTTTGCTCTAGAGTTAATGGGTCATCATACACCTTGGGTGTGTGACTAAAAAACATAACACACACTTACCTAACCTTTAGGCTGTTGGTTAACTAGGATATTCAGTCTATGAATTAGGTATGGAAATGGACAGACTAGGTGGGCCAAGTGGTCCTAATCTGCGGCCAAATTCTATGTTTCTATGTTTATGTGTTTCATTATTGTCTGTAGCACACACCGATGGTATGAGAAAAAAAAAACGTAATATCAAACTCACCTATCCTGTATGTCTTATAATTGATTATGTGGAGGTTTAGATTGTATGTCTAGTAGCTTGAAAGAAAGCTGCCTCTGTAAGCCACAGTCATGTTTTGTTTTTGCAGAAATCAAACTGAACATAAAAAAACACAGTTGTGAATACTGCAGTTTTAATAGTGCTTGCAGGGTTTTATTTAACTCCAAAAACTGATTAGCGTTTTGCTCATAAAAGTGCTAAAACATTCTGAAAATGCATAGCACTTGCCTCATTGCGTTTAACAAACATAAAACTTCTAGAAAACCTATATAAATACTTTCTGTACAGTTAGCATTGTCCCAAGAAAAAAACTGCTAATCAATTTTTTAAAACCCTGGTTTGTGTAACAATGGAATGCAACAGTATCTGTGGGGGATGTCATATCAGCCTGATTTTTGGTAATTATGAAGTGTCATATCAATCCAAAATAAGATTATTATTGACTTTGGAGCATAATAACATGATACATTTTTTATTTTATTTTTTTTTAACAGCCCCCCCCCCCAAAGACCATTCTATCATCCAGGTTGTACATATTCTGGTCTCCCAGGCTGCTGTCATAGTCTATCCCCCTGCATTCCACATATCCTCTCTGTTGCCCTCCTTCGCACCCCTTCCAGTTGCCTGATATCACGCTTTAGCTACATCCTCCAAAACAGCACACAATACTCAAAGTTCAGCCTTAACAGCGACCTGTATGTGGGCAAGTTCACTTGTCTTTGCAGAATTGAAGGACATGCCAAAGTCCAAGAAAAGAAAATCAACCCATGACCCATAAATCCGCTCACCTGTCACCCAGTCATAATATTGTATCAGGTTGGTTTGACAAGACTTACATGAAACGAACACATACTGCATCACATCCAGGAGGCAATTGTCCTCCAGGTAAGACACCAGTCTTTCCTTTAGTAGCGTTTACATAAGTTTGCACACTACAGTGATGAGACTTACCAAATAATAATTACCCGGTTCATCCCTTGGTCCACTCTTGTGTAATGGTACTACACGTGCCAGCCTGCAGTGCAGTGCAGTGGCACACATGCCGACTCCAGTAAGATGATGTAAAAATGAGCCAGCAACTCTGCCAAAACCTATACCATCACCCTCAGCACCCTGGAGTGAATAACATCCAACCATGGTGCTTTGTCTACCTTCAGTGGCAGCAGTCCCTGTTGGACTCTACTACCCTCAATTATTCAATCTGTCACCTCCTCTGCTCCTCTCCCCATGCTCCCAGCCCATGGTGATAGCAGTTCCACCTTCTTCTTCCATGAACACTGAGCAAAAGTATTCATTCGGTGCTTCTGCCTGCCTCTCCCCCTTTCTGTCCACTCCCCACACTATTTCTGTCCTCACTATTGTCACCTTGCACTAACTTTTTGTGCCTAATGTATCTGAAAAGTCTTTCTCAGCCCAGTTAATTCACTATGCTAATCTCAGTTGCCTCTGGGACTTGGATTATCTCACTTTGCTGTTCACCTCCCTGGACCATCTTGTATACTTCTCCAAGTCCACTTCCTTCCCCGTCCTCACATACCTCTGGTGAACCTCTCATTTGGTACCCACCACCTACACTACCTCGTTATTGATCCAGCATGGTTTCCTTGCTGTACCCCTCTTACTCTGCATCTTGGTGCAGGCTTCTGTTTCCTCTGTGAACACCCATTTAATAGTATTCCATTTCTGCTCCACATACATCTGACTTTTGCCCTCAAGTTCCCCTTTCAGGACTTTATGCATCCTACTAAAATATGGCCCCACAGAAGTTGACCACATGAGTAAAAGATTTCTCTTGCTTCAGGCACATCATGATATTAAAGCCTATGCTTCTTGCATTCAGCAAGACAACCCTCCTTGCTGCCCCCTCCCCTTCACTTGCCTCCATTTCCTCCCTTCTGCTGCCTCCCTTTTCAGACACTGAGAGTCCTTTACTGCTAGCCTGGCGGGTATGCTATATCTCCACTGTATTGGATCCCTTCCAACCTGCTGTCCACTTGCCACCCACCTATCAAGTTTTAAACCACTGATGTTGCAATATACCTCCTGAGTATTGTCTTTAATAACGCCTTCCCCTACCCACTCTAGTGGGTGAGTGCTACCTGCTAGGGTGGGGGGGGGGCATTGGGAAGCAAGATCAACATGCTGTGGGGTTTTCCATTATTTCCATGGCATCGTGTATTGTGAAGGTGCTGTGATGCAGGTTATACAGCACTTGCCATGATTTGGATTTGGGAACGTGGGCACGATGATCACTATATGTTCAGGGGCAAGGGCTTGATCAGGTTTCAGGGATGGGGGCATGTTGGTGCTTTTAATGTAACGGGCATGGTCACTATCATGGCTGGGAAGTGAGGTCGGGGAGACACTGCTGCTTAGAGGTAATTATCCCAGGGAGATATTTTCTAAGTCTCCTTAGAACAGCAATTGTAATACTGCATGCATATACACACCCATGGAAAAGGTGACATGCTTGAAACATTCACATAGCAGCACAGGATAAACAGAGAGAACACAAAGGGACACTTCTCACTGCATTCTAGCATAAAGATGAGAGTGAATTCATTAAACCTGGCAGAGGGAGGATTTAAAAAGCACATATGTAGGCACTTTTCCATGGAAAGGGTGCTAAACGACTGAAATAAGTTGCCAATGGAAGTGGTACAAGCCAAATGAATCAGCAGCTTTAAGAAGGGGTGGGACAGGCGTGCGGATTTACTTACAAAAAGAGAACAATAAGAAAGTGGAGGAGTGACACTACATCATAGCAACAATGTTTGGTGTTCAGGGGTGTACTTGATGAGCCAAAAGCCTTTTGTTGCTGACAATGACTATATATTGATGTACCAATGTTCACTGGGCAATATTGCAGTGGTGCAGTAGAGCTAATAACCTGGACACTGAGCTTTGTAGATTTGGGGTCAGTGAGACCAGTTCCAGAAAATCAGGTACTGCAATTTGGAGCACATGGGCTTAGAACCAGGCCATAGTCCAGTGGATGTCCAGTGGAAATTCACAGCATGTGATCCAGGCAACCGGATACTGAACACCGAATTAACTTGGTAGGTGATCCCAGCACGTGATCTTCAGGATCTGCAGATTTGGAGGAAGCGAGTCAACAGTACGACATCAGTTTGTTAAGGAAAAAGCAGTATGTACTGCTAGATGGATGTTGGGGTGTATTAGTAGGTGTACCACAAGTCGTAAGAGGAAGGTAATAATACCTATGTTTGCAAGACACTGGTTAGGCCCGATCTGGAGCACTGCATGCTGTACTGAAGGATGCACCTGCACAAGGACATTAACTAAATGGAGGCAGTCAAGAAAAAGGGCAACCAAAATGGAACAGGCACTGCTTCAGAATGTGTATGAGGACAGATTAACGTAGTGCAATATGTATACCAGCGAGCAAAGGAGGGAGAGTGAGGTGATAAGATCAAAAAATTCAGGCATTAACAAGGTGAAAGAGTCTTACATATTTCAATATAAGAAAAATGACAGGACAAGAGGATGCACCATGAGGTTAGAAGGAGGCCAATGAAAGTGGAATGTGAGAAGATTCGCCTTCACAGAAAGGGTGGTGGATGCATGGAATGGCATACCTCAGGAAGCAGGGGAAATATGAATACAGTGCAGGGCTTCAAACAGGCATGGTATAGGCATTAGGGAGCACTACAGACGAGTATGAATAGATAGACCATTGACAGAGTAAAGGCCTATGGCACATTCATTAGGTACAATAAATAGACAGACTGGGTGGGCCTTGGGGTCCTTATTTTCCATCATCTTCTAGGATTCTCTGTTTCTGTGTAGGTACTGCTGATTGGGGGTAGTAACCCTGACACCTGCACACTAAGCACTGCATGTTGGGGGTGGGTAAGTCTATCACCTGGACATTTGTTAATGCAGCAGTGGGGCAAATGAGCCCAGAATGTGGACGTCTGGCACTGCAGGTTTTGGGTCAGTGATTACAGGAGATGGACATCATTCAGTGCATGTTGTCATAGGTAAGCTCTGAACCTGGGCATTGGCCACTGTATGTTCACACCAAATAAACAATGTATCTTAATGTCAGAGTAAAGGCAGGAATCAGGAAATCAGGAATGTATAATATTGGGGGTGAGACAGCCAGACACATAGACACCAGGCACCACAGGTGTGGAGTAGGTGAACGCTGACCTGGACAAGGAGCACTTCTTGTTCACTGCTGGTTAGCATGGGCCATAATCACGGTAGGATTGAAGAAGGAATAAGAGCATTTAGATAGCAAGAGATTTAGGCCACTATGGGTGGACCCATAAGGAGACTGATAGAAAAAATACACTTTCTAGAGGCTTAGGGCTAGTTCTCTTGCTCTGAATCTACAATGCCAGTTACTTGCCTTCATCGATTGGTTCACTCTTTCACCCAGACTGTTCTAGAATAAAACAAATGCCAGTTCCTAGGCTGCCACACGTCATGGTCCTAATTTACTGGAAACATTCCTGAAGAAAGGGGTAGGATTGAAGGTGGAACATGACTGGGGTGGGGAATCAGTGTTACATCCTCTACTTGTAGTCTGATAGAGACCCTTGCCAAGGACCCAAAGAGTTTTAACTGCAGTATTGAGGTTGAGCAGAAGACAGGGTTCAAAGTAAAGCTGATAAAAAATTACCAATGGCCAACTTCTGTCACCCTTAGGCCAGAACAAAGGTGTTTAAACAGAGTTACCTTATATAACAGTTTGAAAATACTGTACCTACATATTTTTTGGTAACTTGCTATTTATGCTCGTTCCACTGTCAAATTGCCTGTTTACAATGGACCTTGAGTAAAGCAGTCATTTTGGGCATACTTAGTGGAAAAGGGATAGTGCTCTTCTTGAAATGATACAGAGGCAGGCATCCAGGATGATACAGGGTCTGCTGGATACAGCCTATGGAGCAAAACTTGAGAAGGGCAAACAGTACTCTCTGGAGGAGAGGAAGGACACAGGGGACATGATCAAGGTGTTCAAATATCTCATGGTAATAAATAAGGTAAGCAAGAATGGGGTGCTTGAGCTCATGGAGGACAGGACCAACAGAGTACATACAAACATATGAAGAAGCCAGCAGAAGGACATTTGGTCTGTCAAGTAAGCTTCTATTGTAGGGTCCATAGATTGAGCTAATGTCCTAGCCCTCACTTCCCACTTCTCCCATCCTCCCTACTCATGATCCTTACCTTCCCCCATGCCTATCCCAGCCTCTTTTAAAGCTGCTCACTATCTTCAATGAGATTACCTCTTCTGGCAGCGCATTCCAAGTATCCATCGCCTTCTCTGTGAAGAAGTGTTTCCTGACATCACTCTTAAACCTCACAACCTCCAACTTAAGACTGTGGCCCCTCATGAACTGGTTGACACTCAGCTTAAAGAGACTCTCCTCATCAACCTTATGTATCCCTTTCAAGTACTTGAATGTCACACTCATGTTCCCTCTCTCTCTCTCTCTCTCTCTCTCTCTCTCCTGTCTTACAGGGAGTACATGTTCAGTGCTGTCAACCTCTCCTCGTATGCATTGCAGTGCTGAACTGCCATCATCTTTGTTGCCCTCATCAGGACATTTGCAAGCAGGTTAATGTCCTTTTTGAGTTGTGGGCACCAGTTCTGAACTCCATGCTCTAGATGCAGCCTTACCAGTGACCTGTACAAGGGCAGTACAACTTCCTCTCTCCTACTACTGATCCCCTAGCTATGCATCTCAGCATCTTGTTTGCCTTTGCTGCCACTGTCTCACAATGCATGTAATTAAGGTCATTAGTGATCATCACTCACAGGACCTTCTCCTATTCTGATGCTGATACTCGGACTCCACCCAGGTAATACTATGTGCAGTGACATTTGGCTCCAATATGCATAACTTTGCATTTCTTAGCCTTTAAGCCAAGCTGGCAGATCCTGGACCACCTCTTCATCTTTTGCAGATCCCCAATGCCTTCAGCTATGTGTACTGTCCCAAAGAGGTTGATGTCATCTGAGAACAGGCACATTTTACCTTTAATGCCATCCCCAAATGTCATTGATGAATACATTGAACAGCACTGGCCACAGCATGGAGCACCATTGGACACCACTGGTTACCGCTCAGGTGCCAGATAACTCTTAAACAACCACCACACTCTGGGTTCTGTTCCTCAGACAGTTTTCCACCCATTTGGCCATCTTTACCACAACTCCAAGATCCACCAACTTCCTGAGCAATCTTTTATGGGGCACAGATTCAAAGGCCTTGCTGAAATCAAAATAGAGGATGTCAATGGTTGGCCCCTGTCTACTGTCTTAGTCAAAGTAGTCAATCAGATTTTTCCGACACAATCTCCCCCCAGGAACCCATACTTCCTCTCATCCGGGAGACCATGTTCCTCTAGACATTCCACAAACCTTTCCTTTAGTATGGTCTCCATGAGCTTGCCCACAATGGAGGTCAGACTGACTGGTCTGTAATTCCCATGATCATACTTGGGACCGCTTTTGTGAAGGGGCACTAATTGTGCTGTTCTCCAATCCTGCGGTACCACTCCTGACTTGAGTGAACTACTAAATAGATATGCTAGTTACCCTGCCAGTTCCTCAGCCAGTTCCTTTAGTATCCTTGGATGTACTCTGTTCGGTCCTGTTGATTTGTCCACTTTGAATGCCTGCAGACCCTCCCTCACTCTATCCTCCTCCATCTCTACTCTGTGTTCCTACCATCTGCTCCTATTTTCCCTCCTGAAGGCACAGGTCAATCCGTCTCCCTGGTGAAGACAGAACAGAAGTATTAATTTAGTATCTCTGCTTTTCCTTCATTATCCTCCGCCCACTCCACTGCATTATGAAGTGTAACAATCACTTTCTTCTTGTACCTTTGCACACTTATATACTGAAAGATAACCTTCTACCTCTTATTAATTAATTCAGCATATTGCAGATCCTTCTGTGGCTTTAATCGGCTGACTTCCTTACTTGACTCACTAGCCAACCTCAGGTACTTTTCAATATCCACCTCTCTCTTGGTCTTCCTGAATTTTCTATAGGCCAAACTCTCACTTACTGCCTTGGCAACATAAGAGCTGAACCAGTTGGGCGCTTTGGCACTTGTGTCCTTCCCCCTGATCATAACACACTCATCTGTGGCAACCAGTATTTGTTCCTTAATGATGGACCACTTTTCGTCAACCACCATAACTTCTTTGATACCCATCAGATGGCTCCTTAGAACCTCGTATATTTTCCTGAAGTCTGCCCTCATGAGATCCAAGATTTTGGTCTTAGTCGGGATGCTTTTCGCGCCCATATCCAAATGGAACTACACTGTGCAATGGTCACTTACACCCTGTGACAATTATTTCCTGTACATGATCCTCATTTGTGATCACCAGATCAACAATTGACTCAGCTCTTGTAGGTTCAATGACACCCTGAGTCAGGGACCCACTCTGCAGTCCTTCCAGGATCACCTGACTCCTAGCACATGTTGTGGATGGTATGCTCCAGTTCACTTTGGGCAGGTCGAAGTCCCCCTCATTTACCACCTCTCCTTTTCCTAAAGCTTACAAACAATATTTGTGAGATTAGTTTCCAGTCTCTTTCCTCATCTTGACTGGGTGATCTGTAAAACACCACCAAACTCACCTTTCTCCCTCTATTGGACATTAACTGATCACAGGATACCTCTACACACCCTTAATGCGACTCCTCCCTCATGCAAGTTGTTCCCTCCCTGATATAAACTACCACACATCACCCTTTCACAACTACTCTGTGACTCCTGTATAGTTTATATCCAGGGATAGCAAGGTCCCAGTCATGGTGCAATGTTGCACAAGTATCGGCTACTGCAGCTATGTTCCCCCATCCTGTCTGCTAATCGTGCCTGCAGGTCATCCATCCTGATTAAAAGTCTCCTCACATTCAGAAACAACACCCCCCACCTACAGTCTAACCTTCTTCCTCTTACCTGTTTTTTTCTATTCACATTTATCACCTCTAGGTGCACCCCAGCACATACCCTTGTAATGTGTTCCTCATCCCATCCACCCTTTGCTAACTGTGTTTTGGCCCCTTGCACCTCCTTCCTACAGACCTCATCCATCACTGTGAGGGGGGAGTTTACTGGTCACCTCCTCTTGGAGTCTGTGGGCCTGCTCGCCCACTGCTCCCCATCAGTAGTTTAAATTAAGTGTAGTGGTTATGTATTCTCCCATTGTGTCCCTGAGTACCCTGGAAACCTCCCTAATGAGGTGTAGCCTGTCTGGTGAAAAGTGTATACTCAATGAGGCTGGGTGGGGAGACTGAGGGGTGAGATGAGGAGACACTACTTCACTGAGAGGGTGGTGAAACCCTGAAATGCAGTGCCCACAGAGCTGGTGGATGTTGCAGCTGTGGAAAGGTTCAAGGGAGGTTCGGATAGAGGGAGGGTGGCACATCACAAAATCAGTGGCTAGAGGGGACAAAAACTTTTACAGGTACATAAGTGAACAAAGAAGGGCAAAGGGAGGGATAGTGATAGTGAAGGGGGAGGATGGGGCCACGTGGAGGATGACAACGGTAAAGATGACAGTTTATAATGAGGAAAGGAAGGGTAATGGGACATGAAGAGAATCCAAGGGGTTGGAATGGCATAGAAAGAGACACAAGGCACTTTACATGGGAAAGGATTAAAAAGGAACTAGAAGGAATAAGACTTCATAAAGCAATGGGGAAAGATGGGGTACACCTCAGCGTCCCAAAGGAAGTAAAGAGAGGTGGTGGCTGAAGCTCTGACAATCCTGTTTAGTCAATCACTGGAAACAGGTGAGGTGCCCAAAGACAGAAGAACAGCAGATGTAGTCCCCATATATAAAAGCCTGAAGAAAGAGAAAGCACGGAACTACAGACCAGTTAGCCAGACCTTGGTAGTGGAGAAGATGACAAATGAGGTGGATCAGGGAAGGGCAGTGGACATGGTCTATCTGGACTTCAGCAAGTCCCATGACACTGTGCCACACAGAAGGCCACTTAATAAAAGGGGGGATATGGGAGTGGGTAGGACAGTAGTGCAGTGGGTGGTAAATTGGCAGGGTGACAGGACACCAAGAGTTGTGTTAAATGGATATAAACCAACAGAAGGAATAGAGATCAGTGTGGTACCACATGGATCAGTCCTGTGAATGGGCCTGTTAAACATTTTCTTCAGTGACATTGTGCTGTACACAGAAGGCAGAATTTCCCTGTTTGATGATGTCATGAAGCTCTGAAACAGAATGGACACACCAGAGTGCGTATACAGAATGAGAAGGGGACATGCAGAATCTTGAAGAATGCCAAAGGATTTAGCAGTCAAAATTCAATGCATAGAAGAGCATGATAAGGCATATGGGACACAACAACCATGGAAGAACACATGAGTTGGGACTGAGGATATAGCATGTGCCAAGCAAGAAACTGACCTTGGGGTTATCCTATCTGTTGACCTCAAGATAGGGAAACAGTGTTACAAGGCAGTAGGTAAAATGAAAAAGGGATGCTGGGATGCATAGGCAGGGGAATCACCAGCAGGAAAAGGGAGGTGATAATTCCACTGTACAAGACACTAGTGAGGACCCACCTGGTGTCCTGTGTACAGTTCTGGAGACCTTACCTATGTACAGATGTAGACAAGGTAGAGAAAGTTCAGAGGAGGGAAACAAAGATGGCACCGGTATTGTAAGTAAGTATGTAAAACTTTATTTATAAAAGGCACCCTTCTCAAGTTTAGGGCACCTTAATAATGTAATTAAATAAAATGTAAGTTTTTAACAGGTGGAGCAGTAGGAAAACAGGAGTTATTTCAATTAAAGGGGTCCCTGGTCATGTACGGCCTTACAGGACAGCAAAGCGACCTTGAAGGTGATCAAAAAATAAAGTAAATAGATCTTCCTCCTGATGTTTTTAAGGATACCCATCAGAATCGCTAGCAATCTCTCACCAAAGGATTGCAGTGAGCAGGTGGCGCAGTAGGAAAGCAGGAGTTTTTTCAAGTAAAGGGGCCCCTTGTCATGTAGGACCTTACAGGTCAGCAAAGCGAACTTGAAGGTGATCTTGACAGGTGTTATATGACTGGAACTAGGGGTTCTAGTCAACAGCCTGGCCATCGAATTCTGCACTAGCTGCAAACAGCAGATGTCAGGCCCCAGTAGCCCGAGGTTAAGGGACATTGCAATAATGTAAATGAGTGGTGACAAAGCCATAGACAAAGGTAGGTGGGACTATGTGCTTCACCATGGCCATATTCATAAGATGATAGAAGGATGATTTGACCATGGCCGAAACCTGCTCCTGCTCCTGCTCCAGTCATTATTGTGTATATTACTTTATGTTGTTTTATTATGTCCTATGAGTCATCATGTGAGATGCTTTTCCCCAAAAAAATCTAATAAAATTACATTTTCTAACAATGACCAGTTCCAATCCTTGTTGGGTCAAGATAGCACTGAAAAGAGAAGAGCTATGGCAGATCACGCCACATGGGACTGAAGAGGCAGGTAGGAGAGCAGATGCAGTCTGCTACACACATACAGACTCAGCTCTGTGCTCTGAGGATGTTTGTATCTAGTGGTCTCTGCTCTTGCAGTGCATGTTGGTTTTCAATGTCAGGCAATCGGTTCTCTCTATTGACAATTCACTTGAAATAAACTGTTGGGGAAGAGGTGGATATCTGCCAGCTCAGCCAAGACCCTTGTGACATTCCAAGCAGCCGATCCCCTGTGGGAGGTAGTTGTGATTCTTGGAAGATCACCACCCATGTGCTATCAGTGCCATGGGTGTGGGAAGAAGGGGCATACCAACTACTAAGGAGAATCCAGTATGGTCTGATGGGGTGAGGGGGGGAAAGGGCAATGCCTCCAGAAGGAAGATATGCAGAGAAATTCAGAGCACAGCTGCCATCTAATCTCAACTCGAAATGCCACAGAAACATTGATAGTATTGGGATGCAGCATGTAGCATAGCCAACATCTGAAATCTGCAATGCAGTGTAAAAACAAACCAAAAAAAAACAATGCTGCCGAGCACATAGTAGACTGCCCCAGACTCACCCGAGTCCAACAGATTGTGACATAAAATGAATGCTACAGGCCACTTGGTTGTTTCGTACACAGGTAGCCTAGAAGCTGTGATTGATGGGGGACACCCTGAACAAGTCGGTTTTCAGCTTAGTGTGTCTCCCATGCTAAAAAAAAAATACAAATACACCTGCACCTCTGGGATATGGAGAGTGTGTGGGCTACAACATCAGACGATCATACTGCTTATAATTTTCTTTGGTCAGGTAATGACAATTTTCTGTTGCACCAGAAGGATACAAATTTGCACATTTGGATGCAACTGTATCAATTTTGTGCACTTTCCTAAATACCAAACTAAAAAGTGGGTTAAAGCTTGCTTTATAAAATGGATAAGAAAAATCGAATAGCTTGGATTGCAGCATGCTGTGCAAACTTCGTACGTTGAATACTATGTACTGTATTCTGGTTTTGGTAAGTGCACATTTGACTGGCCGGTAAGATGTCTGAGTGATCTAGAGCTGGAGACAGAAGTGCCAGTGTGTGCCCCAGTGGTGAACTGGCATTTTAACGTATCCATGATGCATTCCTCAGAGCTGGTGATTGGCTGCTCAGATATGGCATGTTGACACTTTAGATGGGTAGAAATAGTAGTGGTAGCAAATGATCATATTGTATTTCAATGCAAATGCATTGGTGGGATGATGCAGCAATTCCTTTGTTTATCCATTTGGGCACTGATTGTCTTGTGGCTACGTCACCGCACCACAGTACCAACTGCAATTTTTGTATGCCAGTGAATGGGTGTATGGTGGGACTAGATCTTGCTTTGGAGAGGTGTATTGCCAGTGTGTGTCTGATTTTGTCCCCAGTGCTTGACTTATGTTCAGAAATGCAATGTTTTAGTTGTCGTTTTTTTTTTTTGACAAACACATTACAGCATACCGGCCAGTGTGATCCCTGATACCTGAAATATAAAGGACAAATGAAGCAACAGCCATTTCCAACCAGTGGGCAGGTGAAAAAAAGGACTGATTGACAAATAGCTGGCTCAGCAATGTCCATGCAATTATACATTCTTTATTTTATGGCCGTCAGAATGCCTTCTTTAAGTGATGCACAACTGTCTTAGTCTTGTTTTGGTGTTTGCATAGCAAATTGAGTCCCATACTGTATGATGTCAGAGTGTCCTTATTTTAACTAAGTGCAAAAAGCTATATCTTTTCATGAGGCCTGTGCTGTGCATTCTGATCAGTCTCTGTAATGTCCTGACAATGTCGATTACAGTGTTAGAAACTGTTGCTTTCTTGCAAGCTTTGGAAGAAATAAAAGTGGTCGACTTTTTCGATATCAAATGGCTTTGCTTAGCATGTGGGAACAAATGTTAGTTCTCCACCCCCCCCCCACCACCAAAAACAGCTTAGATTCAGGCAGCAATCAGTTTTATTATCATATACATTTTCACGGATAACAGTACAAGAACTGTATTGCAAGTAGTAGGAAACAGTAGAATAGAAAACCGTGGATGGGGGCAGTAATAAATACTATAAAACAAGAGCAGCGTTGGGTCCGTGGAGGAGGGTAACAGAAAATTATGAGCACTGTCTGCTTCATGAAACAAGAACATGCAATCAGATCAATAGATGGTGTGGAAAATATAAATATTGAACATTGACTTCTTCATAGACTGGGGAGGAGGATTTCTATAAAATATTAGCAATGGCTGAATCATAAACAGGTTCTTGGATTAAATTAGTAACCACAGCAGACAGAATATAACATTGTGGATGGGTGCTGTAACTGAAATAGAAAGTTTGAAAGGGTGCTGCATCCAACATCATGGAGTGAGATTACACTGCAAGAGTTAGCAGCTGACAACATAAGGGAATAGGAGTCAGGGCTTAGGCAAACACATTTAATAAATTAGCAGCATGTGGCAGGAAGGGGGATAATACGAAGGCAGCTATGGAGATCCTGAAGCAATGAAGAGATAATGCTGTATCAGTTGATTGCAGTAAAGCACTACTGTCACACAAAACAATTCTCTTCATATACAGCAATACTTGGACCCCAGGATCAATGATAAAACAAGGGCATGCATAAATACAAACGATCGGAATGGGACACAACAAACAGAGCCTTGTTAGTGGTTGCACAAAGTAAAAAGGGACTGATCAAAACTGCCCCAAAACAGAATACATTTGAGAAAGTGTAGAAAACGGCAACAAGTTTAGTCAGTCAGCAATAAATGACTACACTGGTAGGAACTCACCTTCGACACTATCAGGCAGGAACCTAGAGGTACAGTGATTGCTTCTACACTGGCAGCCTAAAGGAGCTGGAAATGCTCAGGGACAGGTGTGAAAATAATTTAAGTACCACTCACAGTGAGATCGTGATGCCACTGCAGAGGGGCTGTAACTATGAAATGGAAGGTTTACACGTGGACCATGGGGCTACACAAAATGGGTGAAATTAAGAAATTTAAGAACTGAACAAAAAGAAAGATCACATGTTAAGGCAAGGGATGTGGCGAACATTCTGAAACATTATTCTTTGACAAGATACAGTGACTTTAAGAAAACAGTGGACAAACGCTGACAGTACAGCTTTAAGTCTAAACATTCAGTGTACTATTATTTGTAACATAGTAAGTCAGCTCTTCAAATTGTACTTACCAGCACACATGTCCGTTCAAAAGGGAGTGCCAGAGTGAAAGCACATGGCTATGAAGCTCTTTTCCAGCAAATCAGAATCAATCTAGTGAAGCATTTTTCCAAACCAGCCAATCACAGACACAGTAATTCCCACCAAAACAAAAAAATATGTTTAGTCTACTCTACAGCCAATAGAAAGAAATAAAATTTAGTAAGCCAATACAAATTTACTATTGGTAGTATGTTATATGTGGTAGCCAATAAGTATTCAGTTTCCCAATGTTGCTGTATTTCTGAAGCAGAAACAAATTTTAGAGGGAAAAAGTGACATAACTCTTCAGATGCATTTAGCCATCAACAGACTCACACTCTCTTACTTCATATCTTTGTAATATTTTTTTGTAAAAGAAATTACAATAATGGCAGAGTGGTCCAGAACCACATCATGGATAGCTGGCAGTAGTTTAATTCATCGCAGTGGCCAATATGCCAGTAGAAGTCACTTTGGCAGTGACTTAAACCTACCAAACTGTAATGTTTATTAGTTTGGCAAGGGAAGCATGAGGTGGGAGCAGCTCATGCCTACTATACAACATCACTTGAGCAGCCACTTGGCGCCAGACATACTGTTGATCCATGGAGGAAATGATTTGGGTGACAAAAGGTGATTTGATTTAGTTAGTGAAGTCAAATTGGACTTAGCTTCACTTAAAGAGATGTTACCCACCTGTAAAATCATGTATTCAGATATTACTAAGTGGATGGTCTGGTGAGCAGATCAGCACATGTATCTACTCGACAGAGCAAGGAAAAAAGTTAACATTCACATCTCTGTGTTTCTGTGTGATCTGGGAATGTGGCCAGTTCATCATCCAGAAATTAAGCATCTTAAAGATTGGCTCTAAGAGATGGCGTCCACTTATCAGACAGAGTCAATTGCCTCTTTCTGGGAGATCAAGATGCTATCCATGCTGTGATCTGAAAAGAAAAGTGTCTGTAACAATACCTGTACATGAAAGGCTCTTTTAAGAGCCACTTTCATTTGTCAAAAAATAGAAAAACACACACAATAGTATTTTATTTACGTGGAAGCATTGACCAACAGGCTGTGAATAACTGTACTAGGTCACAGGTATCTTAGCTTGGGGGGGAGGGGGAAACATACTACAGTTACAGGCATTAATCATGCAGCCATGTATCCCACATTATAAGCCATCACAGGGACTATAAATATCAGTTTTCACACCATTATTTCAACTGTGTCGCTTACATTCTGTACAACTATCTTGGAATCAGGAAGGGGGGGTGTATACTAGAATTGCAGGCGCACGTCATGCATCCATCTATTTGTCATTGCCGGCTATGCTAGTGACTACAGACAGTACTTTTGACACTATTACTTGCCCTGTCTGACTTAGGTTCTGTACAAATACCTTACCTCGGGGGTTGGGGATGTAGTATTACAGTTCAAGTCACACAGCATATACCCACAAACTACTGGATATCATGTGTGATAGAGACTACACACAGTGAATTTAACACCATTCGTTGTCTCTGTGAGGTACATTGTGTACAGATACCTCTCCTTTGTAGGTGGGGGAATACTTGGCTTGCAGACATACAGCATAGAGACATGTATTGTTGGTATTCAGTTGTGACAGTGACTACAGATGGCAGTTCTCACACCATTACTTGCTTTCTAGGGTTTAGAGTGTCTGCAGCTAGCTTAGCAGGGGAAGAGGGAGCCATACTAGAGTTGGAGGTGCATAGCATGTAGACATGTATCACCTGTCGTCAGCCATGAAAGCAACTACAGACAGTAGTATTGACACCATAATTTCGCATGTGTGGGTTATATTGTGTACTGCTATCTTAGCTTGGGGGGAGGGAGAAATAGGTTTGGAAGCACACAGCATGCAGCCATATATTAGTCATTGTCAGCCATTACAGGGACAACAGGCAGTAGTTTTCACAGCATTATTTCACCTCTCTGGCTTACGTTGTGTACAGCTATCTTTCATTGGGTGGGATGGATACTAGGGTTGGAGGCGCATGGCATACAGCCACATATTTGTCATTACCAGCTATAACAGAAACTACAGACAGCTGTTTTAACACTATTAATTAGCATCTGTGACTTCAGTTGTGTACAAGTACATTACCTCATGTGGGGTACGGGGGGTGGGGCATACCTAGGTTGCAGGCACACACCATGTAGCCATTCATTACTCATTGTCAGCCATGAAAACAACTAGAGAGAGCCGTCTTGACACCATTATCTTTTGCCTTTGTAGATTAAACTGAGTACAGCTATCTTACCTCGGAGTGGGGAGGTCATAGTAGGTTTGGCAGCACACACAACATGCAGCCATGTATTACTTGTTATCAACCATGATAGGGACAACAGACAGTACTTCTCAAACCATTATTTTCACTGTGTGGGTTTTGTTGTGTACAGCCACCTTATCTGGGGGGAGGGGGCTTACTAAGATTCAGCTTATGCAGCATGTAGCCACAGACTTCATCATGCTATGTGTGACAGGGCCTACAGCCAGTGAATCTAACAGCATTGGTTGGAATCTATGTCTCAAATTTCATTCATCTACTTGCTCTTTATGGCTACACCCAAACTGAACTAAGTACCTTACTTTGGGGGGGGGCATACTAGGGTTAGTGGAACACAGCATGCAGCCATGTATGACTTATTCTTAGCCATTATAGAGACTATAGGAGGCAGTTGTCACACCATTGTTTGCACTGTCTTAGTGCGCAGATTGAGATAATACTACTTTTGAAATTATGCAACATGCACACATTTATTTCTGATTGTTAGATATGGCAGGGATATTTGGACCCTCTACGCTAAGTAGTACACATGTACATGAGATTTTAGATGCAGAACCAGATCACTATTAAACTTGTACTATTTAATAATTAGTGATAACATTTTTTTTTCCTTTTTTTTAAGACATGCCAAGATATTGGACTGACACAGAAATTCCCCTGCTGTTGGAGGGGATAGCTAAAATTGCTGACCCTAAAATAGTGATTAGGTAGGATTGTGGTATGCAATGGATGTGGGGCAGTGGTTTGGATGAACATACTGTAGAGGCTAGAAGGGTATCCAATCTGTAGCAGGTTGCAGAGGATGTAGGAGGAAGTGCTGTGGCTAGGTAGAGTGATGAAGAGGATGAGGGAAGGGGTGCCATGAGGCAGGAGGGGCTCATATAGGGAATAACATGAGGACACCACATGGGAGGAACAGAGATTCAAGGGAAGGGAGGGGGAGGAAGTGCAGAAGAGGAACAAACAAGGGGCCTAACACAAGTGGGCAGGATAGGGTTGGGGGGAAATTAGCCAAAGCACAACCAAGCAAGAAAGGTAGGTAACAGGTTTGCTGTGCGGTGACACTGGGAAAGGGTGTACAGTCTTCATGGGGGCAGGAGGGAGAATCCACAAAGGACAGGACAGGAGCCAGTCAGAGGAGGGTGACAGTGGTGAAGGGGAGATAAAAATTGCTGGTGGGGAGGATGACAGGGGTGGAGTGTAGAGGGGGGGCCAGGGTAGAGAGGAGGGAAGTGGAGGATGGGGAGGGAGTGGAGAAGGGGGTGGGAGATGGGAAAGGGGTGAAGGAGGGAGTTAGCAAAATGGCATGTGCCAGTAATGGATACTGTGGAAAAAGGGCAGGGAAGGGGATATGGAACGAGAAAGGGTGTGTGCTAGTGCTGGGCCATTCCATGCTTAAAGGGATCAGATGGGACTGGGGATGACCTGACAAGAGAGTTGGCTGAGCAGATTAGAAGGGTCTGTAGGAAGGGGAACACAGTAGTGGTAGGACTTCAATCTCCTGGGGTGGATTGGAAAACCCCAACCACCATGTGTGGAAAGGAACAGGTGTTATAAGATGCGCCTCAGGACTGCTCCCTGGTGCAATCAGTCCATGAGCTGACTACGGTGGGAAGGATTCTGGACCTAGTATTGACAAATGGGAAGGCTGTAAGGGATCTGGGAGTGGAGGACCCCCTGGCTGGGAATGACCATCACACAGTATGGTTCACACTCGATATGGGTAGAGAAATAAGAGGTACAGGAACTAGGGTGATCTATTTTAAGGGAGTGGACTTCAATAGGATGGGGGAAATATTGGTTAAGCACCTGATGGGATTGCAGATATGCATGAGCACTAGCCAAAAGTGGAATATAGAAACATAGAAACATAGAATTTGACAGTAGATAAGGACCGCTTGGCTGACCTAGTCTGCCCATTTCCCTACCTAATGGATAAGCTGCAGATCCTAGTTAACCAACAGCCTACTTCCTCCTACCCCCCACTAGAATGACCTTGTGTCGGTCCCACGCATTTTTGAATTCCCCCACTGTTTTTGACTCTACGACCTCCTCAGGAAGGCTGTTTCATGCATCCACAACCCTCTCTGTGAAAAAATACTTCCTCACATTACCTCTGAGCTGTCCCCCCTCTATCTTTAAATTGTGCCCCTTTGTTCTTGCACATCTCTTTTTCTGAAAGATGCTACCCTCTTGAAATTTGTTGATTCCCTTGAGGTATTTGAAAGTTTCTATCATGTCGCCCCTCTCACTCCTTTTCTCGAGACTATACATCTTAAGCTCCTTTAGTCTTTCTTAATATATCTACTGGTGCAGACCCTGAACCATTTTGGTTGCCCTCCTCTAGACAGTCTCCACCCTGCCTATGTCCTTGCGGAGATAGGGTCTCCAGAACTGTACACAGTACTCCAGATGTGGTCTTACCAGCTGTCTGTGCAGAGGGCCAACAACTTCCTGTTTTCTACTGGTGATGCCTCTCCCTATGCATCCCAGTATCACCCCAGCCCTTCTTACTGCCTTCTCACATTGCTGGCCCACCTTTAGGTCATCTGATATGACTAACCCCAGGTCTCTTTCCATTTTTGTTGTTGTCAGTATCTCACCCTCCATTGTGTACTCTTCCCTTGGGGTTTTGTTTCCCAGGTGCATTACTTTGCACTTCTTTGCATTGAATCTAAGCTGCCATACATTTAACAATTCCTCCAACCTTGCCAAGTCCCTTTTCATCCTTTCCACCCCACTTTGTATACCAACCCTGTTGCAGATATTCTTGTCATCTACAAAGAGACATGCTTTCCCTTCCAGTGCCTCTGCAATATCACTTACAAAGAGATTAAAAAGAACAGGCCACAGTACTGAACCCTGCAGTACCCCACTAGTAACCCTCCTTTTTTCACTGTGGACTCCATCTACTATTACCCACTGTGTCTTGTTGTGCAGCCAGTGTTTTACCCAGGCTACCACCCTGCGACTCACTTCCAGACTGGCTGATTTATTTATTAATCTTTTGTGTGGGACCGTGTCAAATGCCTTGTTAAAGTCTAGGTAGGCCATGTCCATAGCCCCTCCCTGGTCTACTACTTTGGTCAGTCAGTCAAATAAATTAATTAGATTTGTCTGACATGACCTTCCCACTGTAAATCCATGCTGCCATGGGTCCAGTGTCCCACTGGCCTCTAGGTACTCAACAATTCTTTCCTTCACAAGTGATTCCATCATTTTCCCTACCACTGATGTCAAACTTACAGGTCTATAGTTTCCTGCCTCTGTCTTGCTCCCACTTTTGTGAAGGGGAATCACATCCACCCTCCACTAGTCCTCAGGTACCACACCATCCTCCCATAATTTATTAAAAAGAGTAGTCAGTGGTGTTACTAGTTCTTTCCTTAGTTCTTTAAGAATTCTTGGGTGAATCCCTTCAGGCCCCATTGCTTTATCCACCTTCAGTTTTAAGAGTTCTTTCAGAACCCTTTCTTCTGTGAAAGTACTAATATCAATCCCCCTATCCAGAGTGCTTCCCTTGACTGGATTAGGTATCTCCCTCAGCTTTTCCACTGTGAATACTGAGCAGAAGTATTCATTCAGTATCCTTGCTTTTTCACTCTCGCTCTCTGCCCAACCAATTTTCTCTGTATTCAGCCTCAGTATCCCTCTCTTAGTCTTTCTTTGCTCCCTGATGTGCCATAGTGTTTTTGTATTTCCTTTTGATTTGTTTATTTGCTTCACACAAATGCTTGTTGCCTCTGTGATGGTGGTTTTGATGTTGCCTAACTGTTGCTCCACCCTACCTTCTTGACTGTTTGCAAGTGCTTTTCTGAGGCACTGTCCCATTTTGACAAAATCAGCCCTCCTGAAGTCCAGTACCTTCACTTTTGTGTGGCTTGACTCAACAGCTAAGTTTGTCATGAATCACACTGTTTGGTGGTTGCTTGTTCCCAGATGGCTACCCACTTCAAGATCAGTGATCCTCTTTCTGTCCCCATTTGAGAGTACCAGGTCCAAGACTGCTCCCTCCTGAGTGGGTTCCAAAACTAGCTGTCTGAGGCATGCCCCTTGAAGGGCATCGAGGATGTCCCTGCTCTTGGATGTGGTTGCAGCAAAGGTGCTCCAGTTAATATCTAGCATAGTCAGGTCCCCCATCAGCAATATCTCCCCTTTCTCTGCCATCCCAAAGATACCTTCTATTATTTCCTTGTCCATTACCTCCCCCTGAGATGGGGGTCTGTATACAACCCCTGTGTGGATTGTGGAGCCATTTCCAGTCTCCAGGGTGACCCACAGTACCTCCCCTCCTCCCTGTTTACCCATTAGTTCTGTTGCTTTGATCCTTCCCTTACATAGAGAGCTAGTCCTCCTTCTCTTCTTCCCTCCCTGTCCCTCCTGTAGATTGTGAACTTTGGTATGTTGACATCCCAGTCATGGTTCCCTGTGTACCATGTTTCTGCGACTGCCATGATATCCAGGGATCCCTCTTCTATCAAGGCCACCATTCTGATATCATTAAAAAGGGTAAGCAGAGGCAACTGATACTTGTACCAGGACACTTAGCATAAAGGGTAGGGTAAAGAAGCCACACTGACTGACTCAGGAGGTCATGGATGGGGTGAGGTCCAAGAGAAAGGCATTCCAGAGGCTTAGGAAGTTGGGAGGGTAAGCGAGCAAAGATGAGTACACAAAGAAAGCCAAGGAGGTTACCAGGCTAGTCAGAGCAGCGAAGGCTTCCAGGGAGCTGAGACTGGCACAGGGAATCAAGGACAGATATAGGACTTCTTCTACTACATTGGCAGGAGAAGAAGGAATGAAGACCAGATTGTGGGGATTAAGATGGATGAGGGGTAGGTGGAGAAAGGTGGGGGACCAGGCAGAGGCTCTGAATGAGTACTTCTGCTTTGTGTTCACAAAGGAAAAGGGGGGGCAGATACCCCATGGGAATGATGGAGTGGATAGAGGGGGTGGAGGTGACTGATTTCAGGATTACGGAGTACAGGGTGCTGGAAGGACTAAGGGTGCTGAGGGTGGACAAGGCACTGGGACCAGATAGCATTCACCCTAGGTTACTCAGGGAGCTAGCAGAGTTCCTTACTGGAACACTGGCAGACCTGTTCAATGCATCACTGGACACAGGATGCATGACACAGGACTGGAGGATGGCCCATGTG
Source organism: Neoceratodus forsteri (assembly GCA_016271365.2). Classification (NCBI taxonomy): domain Eukaryota; kingdom Metazoa; phylum Chordata; order Ceratodontiformes; family Ceratodontidae; genus Neoceratodus; species Neoceratodus forsteri. Next base: position 538,959,431 of record CM057459.1, on the reverse strand, counting down.
TAGAGATGCAGTGAATTTAAATTCTGCCGGCAAAGTGAACGTGAAGTAGGCACTTCGTGTTGCCACTCTGCTACGCAGAGTGGGCAATGCAAAATGCTCACTCCGCCTTGTCATTACCACTTCGCTTTAAGGTGGAATGGCAATGCGATGTAAGGCGAAGTCATTGTTTTTAATGGACTTCGCATTCCTCATTATGATTCTAAGTGATCCACTTGGTGTTTCAGATTTGGCAGCCCCCCCACACACATCACATGGCTTACAGTACTGTAAGTCACATGCTCTTCAGCTAGGCAGGAAGAAAGTGAATCATACAAGCAGACACTTTTACTTTCTCCTGTGCAGATGGACAGAGAGAGAGAGAGAACAGTGTATTTTGTGACTGCTGATACTTTGAGATCAGAACGAGTAGGAGATTTAAACTTTGATTTAGACCCAACAGCTTTTTTGAAAGCTACATTTTTTTGTCTTTTCTGTCTGTACTCTTTTTTACTTAATTTGTTCTTTCTGTAAATTTTATTTTTCTTACACGGAGGGACATCAGTTGCAAATTATGTCCATGCTGGAACTGCTGCTAGATCGCCATGGGATCCCACATTATTTTTTCTTTCCTCACACCATGTGCCCCCCCACGCCTTCCTTGCTGTGTCATAAAATGTATTCCTCCTCAACCCTTGTATGTAATTATGCCATTTTTTTGTTGTCCTCCATATGTATTCTGAGCAGTGGAAGTATACTGTGCTAAACTGCATGGGTGCAGTTTTCTTTACAGTCTGTGTATGTACTGCAGACACTCACTGTCCAACTCCATCACTTAAAAACACTTATTAATGAGTACAATGGTGGGGTGGTGAAGCCTGGAGAGATACTACAAAACAGTCTTACAATACATCCAAGTAACTAGTAAAATATTAATGCTGTGATTTGTGATGCAATCGTAAATCATGATTTGTGACTGCATTTGTGACCGTGATGATAAAGAAACACAAATGCCTATGGCTGTACTTCCCTGGGCCCCGATGAGGTGTGGCACAAAACTCCCTGACTTAAAAACACTCATTAATGAGTACAATGGTGGGGTGGTGAAGCATGGAGAGATACTACAAAACAGGCTTACAATACATCTAAGTAACTAGTAAAAATAATTACTGTTGTGATTTGTGACGTGATCATAAATTTTAATTTGTGACTGCATTTGTGACCATGATGATGAAGAATGTGATTTGTATCACGAGTGACTCTTGATGATGGTCCTGACTTAAAAACACAAAATCACACATGCCCCCACAATGCAAAGCACCATGGGTTGCATATGCAAATCACCACAGAATGTTATGCTGGTCCAACTTTAAGCAGAATTGCATGGTGCCGAAAGGCCTCTCACACAGTTTGCAAAGGGTGCTAACAGAAGACATAGACACGTGTTTCATCCTACCAGGACTCATCAGTATGCCTCGTCTGTTTGACACCCCAGTGGAATGGACCAGCTACCCCTAAGGCAGTGTGCCTGGGATATATTATGGTGAACCCATTAAAATAAAAACCATTTAAAAGACAAAGAACCTCTGTGCATAAACACTGAGGCAAGGGTTACCCCAAAGGGCATTTGGCTGGGAAGCCAAGTTTCAAGAAAATACAAAATCACACATGCCCCCACAATGCAAAGCACCATGGGTTGCATATGCAAATCACCACAGAATGTTATGCTGGTCCAACTTTAAGCAGAATTGCATGGTGCCGAAAGGCCTCTCACACAGTTTGCAAAGGGTGCTAACAGAAGACATAGACACGTGTTTCGTTGTATTTTCTTGAAACTTGGCTTCCCAGCCAAATGCCCTTTGGGGTAACCCTTGCCTCAGTGTTTATGCACAGAAGTTCTTTGTCTTTTAAATGGTTTTTTATTTTAATGGGTTCACCACAATATATCCCAGGCACACTGCCTTAGGGGTAGCTGGTCCATTCCACTGGGGTGTCAAACAGACGAGGCATACTGATGAGTCCTGGTAGGATGAAACACGTGTCTATGTCTTCTGTTAGCACCCTTTGCAAACTGTGTGAGAGGCCTTTCAGCACCATGCAATTCTGCTTAAAGTTGGACCAGCATAACATTCTGTGGTGATTTGCTTATGCAACCCATGGTGCTTTGCATTGTGGGGGCATGTGTGATTTTGTATTTTCTTGAAACTTGGCTTCCCAGCCAAATGCCCTTTGGGGTAACCCTTGCCTCAGTGTTTATGCACAGAGGTTCTTTGTCTCTTAAAAACACATATTAATAAGTACAATGTTCATGCTGAATTATGCACCACACCTGTCCAGTACTCTGAGGGGAAGCCAAAGAAACAACTGTGACTTAAGCTAGAGATGGAGATTGGGCCCTAAAGAAATGAAAATGTACAGAAAGATTAAGATTGTGCTGTGCACTGAAGAGATGCGATGCAAAGGCACAACACCTAACCAGTGCTCACCATCAAAAATTCAAATCTTGAAAAGAATATCTTTTCTGGCTGGAGTGGGCCACGGCGGGGAGGTGGGGGCAGTGTACTGCATTGCTGCAGTAAGAGTCACTAGTACGAGTACCAGTAAAGATACCACAAAGAAATACAACAAATTACACAGCTGCAGTGGATAGTAGGTTCACATTGCTGAAATTATGTGGCACAATAGAACGTGTCTGATTTGATGACACGGTTCACACACATACTCACACACACACACACACACACTAAGTAATGCGTAGCAAATTGAAAACTTCAGTAATATAACCACATATTTTAAACAAACTAAAATTATGCACTGCTGCACCACAACGATCAGCAAAAAAATGGCAAGAATTATTGAAAATATTACTGTGTGTACATTAACACAACTATACAAGAAATATCACCAACACAAAAAGCACTGTCTTTTTCTCCAAGTTAATTTACCTGCTCTGCAGATACGCCCCTCCCCCAAAGCACACTTCCACTGTCTCTCAGTACACAGACTGAATGTTGTACATTAACATCCAAAATACACACACAAACAATAAAAGCTCTATGATATGAGCACAGGAGGGTTTCCTATAATCGATGAACTAAAGTTTCAGCAAAAAAAAAATGACTAAAAAAGGCATTTTTAACAGCTTTTAGAAGGTTTGAATCACAGAGAGCTCTCAGAGCAGATTGTCTCCTACAGCTTCCTACACACACTACCCCAAACTGAGGCTGTGCAGAAAAATCTAGAGCCCATGTGACCTGAAATCCCATGAATCACTGCAAAATTCACCTTTGGAGCTTAAAAGCAAGGCGAAGTAAGACAAAATATACTGTTTTCAATGTACTTCACCTTAAGAATTAGTGGAGTAGTGGTTTGGGAAGGTGGAGTAAAGTGAAGTCATTGTTTTCAATGGACTTTGCGTTACTCATTAATAACGCGAAGTGCTCCGCTTCACTTAGCGGAGTATTCCGTGAATTTGCTTTCACTCCGTGTTCCACTTCACGGAGTGAATTGCTGCCACTTCACCCATATCTACCCATGTGGTGCCCATTCATGAAAGTGGCCTGAAGGATGATCAAGGCAACTACAGACAGGTAAGCAACACTTCAATCATGGGGAAGCTCTTGGAGTCAATCCTAAAAGAGAGGCTGGTGACCTTTTTGGAAGACAATGGTCTCCAAGATGGTCATCCACATGGTTTTGTCTCAGGCAGATCTTGTCAAACAAACCTAATCAAGTACTATGACTGGGTTACCAGGGAACTGGACAGGGGCCATGTAGTAGACATCCTGTATTTGGACTTCAGCAAGGCCTTTGACTCTGTGATGCATTCGAGGCTGGGGGGGAAACTGGAATACATAAGGGTGGGGACAAAAATGGTTAACTGGATCACCAACTGGCTGAGGGGTAGGCAGCAAAGGGTGGTGGTGGTGGGGGAACTCTCATCACCAAGGGACATTACAAGTGGGGTGCCCCAGGGATCGGTTCTGGGACTTGTGCTTTTTGGGATATTTGTAGCTGATATCTCAAATGGAATCTGGAGTAGGATCAGTCTGTTTGCAGACAATGCTAAAATTTGAACTGTGGTAGATTATATAGTGTAGTGGAGGGGGCTGCAGGAAGACCCAACCAAACTACAGGAGTGGTCGGAGACATAGCAGACGTTTTTCAATGCCAAGAAGTGCAAGGTCCTGCACTTCAGAGCAAGGAACCAGAGGAGGAAATATCAGTTGGGAGGGGCACAATTGGAGAGCACCATGGAGGAAAAGAATCTAGGGGTACTAATAACAGGGAGTATGAACCACTCAGCGTAGTGCAGAAAGGTGGCTGCAAAGGCAAACAAGATGCTGTGGTGGATAGTGTGGGGAATCGCCTCCAGGCATAGGGAGGAGATGCATCCCCTATACAAGTCACTGGTCAGACCACACCTGGAATACTGTGTGCAGTACTGGCATCCACTCCTGAAGAAGGACATCAGATTGCTGAGGGGGTGCAGCTTACAGCAACAAAGATGATCCATGGACTGGAGTGAAAATCCTATGAGGAGAGGCTGGGAGAGCTGAACATATATATCCTTGGAGTAGAGGAGGGATGGGGGATATGATTGAAATCTTTAAATACTTAAAGGGAATAAATAAGTCTAATATGGAAGGGATTCTTCGGATCAGAAGGGGGAGGGACACAAAAGGGCACCGACTGAGATTGGAGGGGGGGAGATTCAGGAGGGAAATCCAGAGACACTTTTTCACAGAAAGGGTTGTAAATAGGTGGAATACTCTGCCCAAAGAAGTGGTATCATGTAGAATGGTGGAGGGATTTAACACGGTTGGGACAGAGTGAGATGGGGTTGTTAAGAGGGGGGAGGGTGGGACAGCTGCAAATTGAGGGGCTAGCTGCACATTTGAGCAGACTCAATAGACCATGAGGCCTATTCCTGCTGGCATTTTGTATGTTCATATGTACTGGGCAATGACCTGTCCTCCAGAGGTGCTCCCAGGAGATGATTACTCAGCAGACATCACAGTGTAGTATCCCCAAGTTTAACATTCTGGCGAGGTATTTCCTATATGACGATGAGATTTTGTGAGATTCGTGCTCTTCGTTTCAAGTGCGACTTCTTTGAACTATTTACTTATTTTATTTTCTTCTTTGTTTTTCTTTTTTCTTTTCTTTTTTCCCCTTTTCTTCTGTTTTCTTTTATGCTATACTTACAGAAGTTGACCTTCTCTGTCACCAGAAAGTGTTCAGGAGGAGTGATATCACTGGTCCTGCCTATAAAGGAAATGTGGAGTTAGCGGTGAGTGGGGTCAGGGGCTGGGTGGGTGGAACCAACTTGCTGCTGCCAGAAAACAATCACGCACACACAAAGAAAAGAGAGGTCCCCCTCTTCCTCTCCAAAATTAGAAACACTTAAAAGCAAATGCTAGCTCTCTTTTAGCTGCTAGCTTCTCACTCCAAAATGAGGTGCTTTTAAAAGTAAATGCTTGCACTCTTTCAGCTTCTAAAAAAAAATAATCAAAATGGAGCGCTGCAGACAGTAAGGCTAGCAGCTGGACCGCACTTGGTGTATGTCTCCTAGAGTTTCCCTTTGCATCTGAGCTGTTGTTTCTGCCTGAGAGCTTTCTATTAGCCAACCACTATTTCAGCAATGGGTATAGCAGTACAACTTCTGATTTGCATACAGCTGCCAGGAATTCTGAGTAAGTGTTCCAACTGCTCCTTATGCTGAGATAGCAGCCACTGGCTAGGTCTGAGCAGAGCGAGCAAGGAAAGAAGTCACCTCAGAGGAGAGAGAGGAGCCCAGACTGTACACTCAAAGGGGGACTCTCCCAGGTAGAGGTGCTGTCAAGGAATCCCTGCTTCTGTGCCTGTCGGAGTCTGCCTTCCTTCCGTGATTGGTCTCTTTCCTGGTTGGTGAAGATCAGTAAAGCTCAGCAGATGGTGAGGCAAGAGGCTGGATCGCTCTTAGCACATGCCTCCTAGGGTTGCCCTTTGTGAGTGGATGTGATACATACCTGATTATTTGGACCAGGATCTTCTGAACTAGATGTTTTATTGCCTTGTTCTTTGTTATTTTAGTGTGGTAACTTTTGTTTTCAAATCTGAATCCTGTCTTCAGAATACTGATACCATTACCCCCATGCAGTTCAACCTGGATAATCCAGTGCACATTTTAATAAGCTTGATAAAGGCAGCCTTTTAAATCCCTTTTATGTGATGGATGACATGAAAGTCAAAACATATCACATGATAATTTATTAATCCAATAAATGGATGGTTTGTCACCAACCAGACATAACCTACCTAGCAACAGCCTAATTGCACAAAAATAAAAACTTTTTCCATTACAAAATAAATCTTCTAACATTTTACGAGTGCAGTAACTCACTTCAGGATGTGCAGTTTTTGAGAATTAATGCATTTTCTGGGTGCACTGAATGGGCACAGCCATTAGCTGTGCCATCCAGTTCACCCATGGTGTGCATTAATTCTCGAAAACTTCATATTCTGTCATGGGTTATTGCTAAAGTAATCACTTCTGGCATGTTAACAAAGCAGGCTGCCTGCTGAAAATGCTCTACCTGCATGCATCATATAAACAGAGGCCAACAAAAGTCTGAATATAATTATCTCCTATTTAGGGAAACCCCTCAGAGTAAGTTCAGAAATGTGTGGAATGTGTTCTTGACATGGAACAATATGTACATGCTAAAGGGGCATAAACTCATATGTCAAAAAATCATGGATTATTTTAAGTTAAACTAAGCAATAACTAAGCATTAATAAATGATTAAACAGGGAATATGTAATGTTTTTAACTGTTCAGCATTGTATTTCCAAATGTGCAATTTTCAAATGTTGCAATAAAGTAATCTAACAAAAAAAATTCCTCTGGTCACTGTCTGGTTACTATGCATATTTTTATTATGTAACAAAAGTGGGCACAAATAAATGTTAAAGTATTAGCTGGGTGTAACTGTATTCACAAAAATCTTTGCTGGAAAATGCCATTTGATAAGGTCAAGTAAGATATTAATTCGAATGGCTCAGAGCACTTCATAAAACATAATACATATTATAATAAATATATACATGAAATGCTACATGCAATAATATACAGGTAATAAACATGTTTTAAGCATAGAGCATCCTTAGCTCTTAAGTAGTGGATAACAGACAAATGAAATTTCTTGAACTTGCAAACAAATAAAGATATGCAGGGTAGTTAGATTGTTAGAAAATGTTTAAAATCAAAGCCCTTATTACAACCAAATGGTTTACTGCTTTTAAGTTTGGAGATCCATTTGGTCATCCAGCCCAGTGGTGTGGATGGCCAAGACACCTAGACTATTTCCTGTCACTGCACCAGTGATCTTGGTTTGGGAATGAGCCACTATTGCTGTGGGTCAGCTGGGCACAGGAGGACTGAGCTTCTCACTGGATGGTCTCCTCTTCTGAGGAGGTAGGGGGTTTGTTACCACATGTGACTGCCACCTAGGAGAACACTGTGGCAGTGCAGGTGGAATAGAGGGACAGTAAGAGGAGTGATGCCATTGGCTGGAGGTGGCTGTTGATCCTCTGTGTCACTCCATTCTCAGCTAGCATCAGGAAGGATGGGGGGATACTAATCAGGAAAATACCCAATTGAGCAGCATGAAGACCACCACCTGCATGCAGACCCCAATACTGTTGACCATGGCAAGCCCCTTCAATGCTGAGCAGACTGAAGATTATGGATGGGACCTGGTCCACCCGTTCCACCATCCACCGAATGGAGCGTTTACCACAGGTGACTGCCGAGGAGGTGAGTAAGCCCTGGAAGAAGACATGGTGACAAGGTTTGTACAAGGTAGGTGGTTTTGAATAAGGGCTGGAGGTAAGGTTGGAGAGTAGGAGGGAAATAATGTAAGTAAAAAACAAACATTTGCTTTCTTTTTGCAGTAACAATCTAATTTTATTGCCTCTCCTTTTTTATGTTCCTTGCTCTCCTTGGCCCTTATCTCCTTCTCAAGCCCCAACCACACCCCAGCTCCGTCACCTTACATTCTCCCAGCTCTTACCTTCTCCCTCATTACCCCCATGGTTTGCCCCCCCAGCACCTAGATAATTGGGCCTGGAAAACGTAAATCCAAAATATGGCTGTTAATGGAGTTTGCCCTTTAAGGGGCAGACCAGGTTGTCCTGGTGCACCCCTTCTCATTTTCATCAAGATGGTGTGCTCAGAAGGGAAGGGGGGAAGAAGGGGGAGCCAAGTGATAGAACAATGACCAAGCAACAGGAAGGGGAGGGGCAAGTGGAGGTACATAATAGGCAACACAAGAGTGGTTCAGCCACTTTTGCTGGCATTTTTGATCTGATTGAAACTGCAGCACATCAGACTGGCTGAACAACTAGAGAGGTTTGTGCACTAGGATACAACAGGTAAGAGAGCTTCCAGGAATAATTAAAAAAAATATATTTTTTATGATAGTAAGAAATAAGCTGAGGGAATAATAATGTATATGGTAGTTATACTCCTTTACTCAAAAAAAAAAATAAATGTGATAAAGAAATCATTTAATAAGGTGAATAGCATGTGGCTAGTTCATTGTTTTTTTTCTTGGAAGGAAGTTTTTAGCACTTCTGGTGTGAGTGAATGTGTTTTCTGAGTGTTGGGAGAGGTTTTGCTGTGGCACTGAGTTGTATGCCTCGTTGTAGGTGACTGGCTCATTAGGTTTTGTTGAGGCAAAACTAGCATGGCTGGTTCAAGTGTACTGATTTTGGTAGTTGGAAGGAGCTTAACAGCTGCATCGAGTCTCATATGCCTGGGGTTTAACTAGCGGGGCGAATGGACACACAGACACGCGTGTAGCTGGGAAAGTGTGGTGGTCCAGAGAAGGTTCCTTTCAGTGAAAAGCTGAGGGGTTTGTTGAGAGAAGGTCTGTGAATGCAGAAGCTGGTGAGACTGGGGCCTCTGATGGCTGATAACAAGCAGAGCTTATAGATTCCAGAGTTGAAGGTCTGACGCTGATTACAGGGTTGTGGTTTCCATTTAAAAAAATATATATAAACGAAGAAAAGCTCACGATAGGACTGTTGCAGTGCTGATTGAAGCGAGTCTCATGACTAGAGGGGATACAGTTGGTCTCAGGCCTTGCAGGGTGAATTAGGCTCAGTTGAAATGTGGGGGGAGAGCTGCAGTGGTTGGGCACCAAGAGATGTTTGCAATGGAGCCACAGGACAGCGAGGGATTACTCACCCCTGTCCAAATCCTTTTTGGGATTGTTTTCCCTGCAGGGACTCAAGGTGAGGCCTGGAACATCTCTGCTCGGCAATTTTTACCACACGCCGGTTGACCGCATGGCTTTAAAACAAACCCCACCACCCCCATGGGGGTAGCACCCGCAGCCTAGAGAGAAAGAGACTGATCACAGGGACAGCATCAGTCTCACCGCCATGGCCCGCATGTGGCAACAGAGAACAGGGAAGGGATGCAGAGGCCTACACCTTTTGTTGGCAAGACGGGGGGGCATAGGGATGGGCTGGCCAAGTCGGGAGACAACTCGGGGGATATGCACTTGCTGGAAAGAAAGAAGGCAAAGGATAAGGGGCAAAGGCCTAGGAGTGGCCAATGGGCGTGATGTCACATGTGAAGGGGAACTACATGTTGACTGTGCCTGGCAGATGGCAGAAAGGAACTAGCACTTCAGAGAGGGGGGAGAGGGGTGCTCGCACGATGGGCAACTAAGGGGACAAGGAGAGTCCTAGAAAGGACAAACAGATGGGAAAGGTGAGTGGCCATGTGGTGTGATGTCACACACTGGGGGGGGAACAGACCAAGAGTGAGAAAATGGCCGATTTGGCCCAGCAGGAATAGCACTAGGCCTAGTGTTCCAGAGGAAGGAACAATGCAAGCAGAAAAGAAGGTCTACCAATGGGTCTAACAAGGGAGATGACAAGCAGCCACGTGGTGTGACGTCACACGTCAAAGAAACAGGCTGAATGAGAGCAGCTGCCACTCTGCTGGGGCACAGGAGGAGGAGAGAAAGAGAAGGGAGCACCGGGAAAGCCAGGAAGCAATGAAGAGTGGGAGCAGGCCAGACGACTGGTCCAAAGGGGCCAGGCCATCTGGCCTGACATACAGACCACTGGGGTCCAGCAACAGAAGAGGATGCAGAGGATGCGGGCAAGAAAAAAAAAGGGGAGCACATTTGTCGTCATTAAGGGGTAGCATCTGGAGGGAAGTGGGCCTGGCCATGTGGGATAATGGCCCCAGCAGAGTTTTAATAATGGAATTTTCTTTTTTCTTCCTCAGTATCTTCACAGTAGGTCAGAAGCAAGGAACATGGCACCCAAGAAGAACAAGCCCTCAAAGGAAGACACCTACAGGGCTATAATGGAGTTGGCCGAGAAGGCTAATAGAATGTGGAAGCTGGTGGAAGGGGAGGAACCAGGGAGGTCTGGGGAGAAGAGGAAAGTGGGGAAGAGTAAAGAGGGCAGAGGGAAGCAGCTGGCTGAGATGCCACATAGCCCAAACAGGGTACAACCGCTGAGAGCAGGACCTACCAAGGAGGCTAGTCCAGTACCTCTGCAACCAGTAGACCTGATCCCATCAGTACCTCCCCAGGACCAGGTTGTGATTCCTGCAGGGGAGCCCCAGCTGGATCCCCAGCATACAGTGGTGCCTCCACAGCCACTAATAGGGCAACCAACTCTTCATCCAGAGGAAAACATATTGGGGCACCAGGATGACAGCAGGCAGCAAGGAGCGGATAAGGCCATAGGAAATGCACCCGGTTCTGTTGGTGACAGTATCAAGGAGTACATAGGCCAAATCATTTCAACACTTGGTTCTGGGGGTTTGGGCCAGATGGAGTCAACACTGGCCAAGATTAGGGAAGAGAAAGAGGTGCCAAAAGAGAAGGAAGGAAGGAGGAATAGAAAAAGAGGGAAAAGGAAGAAGGGAGATAGGAACTCCTGGGATGAGAGTTGGAGAACACGTTCCTTTGGCCACAAAAGAAGAAATATGGAAGGGTAAGTATGTGGATATTTTTGCTTTAGTTAGCCAGGAAGTGGCTGAAAAATATGAGGAGACAGAGAATATAGGAAAGAGTGAAATGGCAGCAGCGGTAGTTTTGTTAGGCAAGAAAAAGGAAGACAAATTCACCAAAGGGAAGACTTGGGAAGGATGCTTCATAGGTTTTGCCACATTCTCAGCCATAGTATTGGAGAAGAGGCGGGAGTTGGGCATCCCACTCATCACATACTCCTTGATAATAAGGAGAGCAAAAGCAAAAGGGGTTGTGGGGTGGATGTACTATGATAAATTTTTTAGACAGAGAATGGGGACATATGGGGATGTAATATGGGATATGAAGTAACTTGACTTGTGGACAGACTATGTAACCGATCAGTCCACACCAGAAGGTGAGTTTGGGAAAAAAGGTACCATGCCACAAAGATGTTGCTGGGCCCACAATAGGGCCTTTTGCTCATGGTCACAGAGCCGTTTCCAGCACGCCTGTTCGAAGTGTGGGGTATCGCATCTGGCGAGCAGATGCAGGACAACATGGGCCAAGGGATCCCAAATCTAGCTGGGGCAAAGGGTCAGGTCATCAGTTTTTGGGGTGGGCAGGGATACAAAGGATAGGCATGGAATAGAGGGGGAGGAGGGACATGCAAATGGAGGGAGTCAGAATCATTGACCAGCAAGGCCGGGCATCAACCAGAGGGGGAGACCTTGGTGGGGAAAAGGAAAAAAGGACAAAGGAACAATTTAAAGAAGCTAGAACCCCCATTAGGAAAGAGGCATGGAGAGAACAGTTAGACAGATACCCAGATAGGAAAACAGCAGAAATGATTAAGAAAGGTTTTCACACAGGTTTTTCGCTGCAATGTGAGACCCAAGACAAGCCAGAGAGGTGAACAATCTGGGTTCAGTGAGAGGGAAGGAAGAAATGTTAAAGCAAAAGATAAAGAAGGAAAAGGCAGCAGGGAGAATAGAGGGACCATATGATACCACCCCCCCCATTGCAGAATATAAGGATTTCTCCATTGGGTTGGTGCCCCAAAAAACAGGAAGGAGAATACAGAGTGATTCATCACCTATCCTTTCCAGAAGGTAATTCAGTGAACGATTTTATCAGTGAGGAATATAGTAAAGTGACATATTCTACCCTGGAAAATGCAGTCTGGATTATCCGTTCAGCTGCGTATGCATGGATGGCCAAGACAGACATAGAGTCAGTTTTCATATTACTTCTAGTTAGAAAAGAGGATTGGGACTTGTTGGGGTTTAAAATTGGGGGACAGTACTATTTTGATAAAGCTATGCCAATGGGTTGTTCTATAGAATGTGCGACATTCAAAGCTTTCAGCTCATGTTTGCAGTGGATATTTCAAGAAAGAACTGGTTATAAAACTGTGATTCACTATTGGGATGATTTCCTTCTTATAGGCAGTGGGAGAAGAGAAGCAGAAAAAATGTTAGCTAGCTTTCAAGAGCAGTGTAAGGAGCTAGCGGTCCCATTGGCACCAGAGAATACAGAAGGGCCCAGTAAGGTGTTAGAGTTTCTGGGCATTGAGATAGATGCTCAGGGGGAAGTATTTCGGCTGCCAGACAAAAAGGTGAAAAAATTGAAGGAACTGATTCACATGCATGCCAGTAGAAGAAGAGTACAACTAAAACAGGTACAACAAGTATTGGGATATCTGAACTTTGCGTGCAGGGCTATTGGGCCAGGAAGGGCTTTCACAAAAAGGTTAGCAAGGGTCACAGCTGGAGTGACCAGACCACACCATTGGGTAGACATGACAAAAGGAGTCAAGGAGGATTTTAAACTATGGGAGGAATTCCTTAGGGTGTATAATGGCTGCTCGTTCTGGCAAGAGGAATGGGTATATAACACAGACCTTGATCTTTACACGGATGCAGCCTGAGGCCTTGGCATGGGGGGCTATCTGAGGGGCAGATGGTTTGCAGAACTGTGGCCATCAGACTGGGTAAAGGACAGTAAGATAAAAGACATAACACTGTTAGAGATCATGCCCATCAGGGCATGTACCCTGGTTTGGGGGGAAGAATTGCGGGATCAAAAAGTGACATTTTGGTGTGACAACAGAGCAGTGGTGGAGGTCCTGAACAACAGGGCAGCCAGGTCAGAAACAGTCATGCAAGTTTTGCGACTTCAGGTGCTAAGGGCATTGCAGTTGAACATGTCATTAAGAGCAAAACACATAGAAGGGATGCACAATACCCTGGCTGACAGCCTTTCCCGTCTGCAGCTGGATCATTTCCAGAGGCTGGCGCCAACAGCAGAAGAGCAAAAAATGCCCATACCAACTAGCATATGGGATGTTGGCAAGAAGGAGTAGAAATGTTGTTCTGCTGTTCATGGGCACCATGGGCTCTGAGGGCCTTCGATAGGGCCTGGCGAGTATTTCAAACATTCAGGGCAACTCACCACATGGAGGTAAGTAGGTCACTCACAGAGGAGCAGTTGGGGAAGTTCACTGTGGATCAATGGCAGAAGGGAACAGCCCATGCCACAATGGCTTGGCAGGGATTAGTGTGATCTGCAGATTAAAAGGATGGAAGGACCCAAAAAAATCAATGCTCATTAGAAGAATAATGCAGGGATGGGGTAGGTTAAAACAAGGGGCAGTGGATAATAGAAGACCAATAAGGGAACAGTGGCTGGCAAAACTGAAGCATGTGTTACCGGCAATATACAGATCAATGGCCGAGGCCCAGTTACTTCACACGATTTATGTGGTAATGTTTGCAGGGGCCATGAGAATGAGTGAGGTGGTAGGCCACAGCAGGCAAGATGAGAAAGGGGGATTAGGATGGGAAGATATAAGCTGGGGGATGAAGGAGATACAGATCATGATTAAGAGATCAAAGATGGATCAAAGGGGACAAGGTTGCATGGTAACACTAAAGAAACATATAGAGGGCGCAGTGTGCACAGTGCAGGCTTTGTGGGCTTTCGCCGCAGAGCATGGGAATAGGACAGGGAGATTATCTGTGCATGGTGATGGAAGTAGAGTCATAAGTTATCAAGTCACAGCATTGCTCAAGAAAGGCATGCAATTCCTGTTGGAGGATCCGATTAATTATCCTTCCCACTCCTTACGGATAGGGTCTGCCTCACAGTGGGCAGCGGCAGGGGAGATGGTGAATAATATTTTGGAAAAGGGGTGCTGGCAGTTCGCCAGTTATAAGAGATACATTAGAACACTGCAGTGTGGAGACTAACGTATCACCTATGTTTTGGTTACAGGTATGGCACCATGGGGGGCAGGGAGAGGTGCTATTATGGTAACAAACTAAGACCATATATAAAGATATTTATTTTGTTTAAACCCTATAGAAAGAGGGAGGAGCACAGAAGTCTGGATCTGCAGCCACTCTTATATATACTGGGCAGAAAGGAGAGCAGAGAAAAAAGGCTTGGGGAAAGCAACTTTACCAGGATGTGAAACAATGTAAATTGGTATGGTGCGGCATCCAAGAGATGAGATGGGCACAACTGCTTCCCACCTTGAAAGAGTTGAAGGAGCGGCAACCTATTCCAGACTTAATTATTATACATTTAGGGGGTAATGACCTTGGGGGCAAGCCATGGGTGAACACATACATACAGATAAAAAGGGACCTAGAGGCAATACAGCACTGGTGGACTAGGGTATGCCTTGCCTGGTAGGATAAGATACCAAGAAGGGTTTGGAGACAGGAGCACAGCCATAGAGCTGTGGATAGGGCCAGGAGAAAAGATGAACAGAAGGGTAGGGACACTGGTAAGAAAAATGGGAGGACAAGTAATACTGCGGGGTGTGGAAGAGTGGGTAGAAGATTTCTACAGGTCAGATGGCATGCACCTGTCAGATCTAGCCATAGATATGTTTGATACAGAGATGATGGGTTTTATAGAAGCACAGAGGAGGCATGCAAAAAATAATGGATGATAAAAAAAAAGAAAAGGACTGGGAAGGAGGTTCCCTGAGGTATAAGGGAACAATACCCTAAGTAAGGGGAAAGCCAGTCATCCAACGCAAGCTGGAGACTGGCTGATGGGGGAAAAGGGGGGAGAGGAGGGGAGGGGGAAAGAAAAAGGAATAAGACAAAAAGAGGAAGAAACTGAAGGAGAAAAGCAGTCTCGGTTTTCACCGTTACCTAACAGAAAAGGAGAAGAAGAAGGCACCCAGATTTTCACCTGGGGGGAGCAAAAAAAGGAAGAAAGATGGATGAGCAGAGACTTATATATGGATGGAAATAAATGAAATTGTGAGATATATAATAATAAAAGATGAGGAAATGGAACATGGAATTATGATATATAAATAAATTGATTGCCAATCTGAGCACAACAACAAACAATGGTCTCTGTCTTTTTGTGAGGGAAAAGGGGGGAATCCGGCACAATGAAAATGGCAGTTTTTTAAGAACAAGTTCTCCATTTGGAGAAATGATAAGTCTCTATCAAAAATAAATACAACAAACAAGGATTGAAGCCAAAGTGGGTAAAAAAAAAAAAATCAACAGAACGCTGCATAGCAAAAAAAAAAAAATAGCTCTATAAAGAGCTAACATACGAGATAATGTTTCCAATCTCAGTAGTTCTTGCTGAAGAGTTTGCATATCTGAAACATTTTGAATTGTACAGACAAGTTTAATATCATTTGCTAGCTTTGATGTCCAAACCTTGTGCCCACATTTCATTGAAGACATGTACATGTTATATAAAGGTTGCCCCAACACCAATCCCTAGAGCACTCCGCTGGTGACCCTCTCCAAGCTTGATGCATCACCTCTAATTACAACCCTCTGTTTTCTTCATGAGACCCAAGCTCCAGTCCATTTGGTCAGTGTACTATTCACCCCCAGTCTAGTCAGATCTGCAACCAGCTCCCTATGCAAGACCTTGTCAAAAACCTTACTCAGGTCCAAAAAGATCATATCAACTGACAGATCTCTATCCAATTCCTTGCTGACCAGCTCACTTAATTGTATTAAATTAGATTGACAGGACCTGCCAGGCACAAATCTATGTTGTGATGGGTCCCAACCATTGATATTTTTTTAAATGGGTCTCTATCATGTCCTTGATGAAGCCCTCAAGGTCTTTACATAAGGCAAATGTTAGGCTTAATTACCTATAATTACTGCAAAGTTCCCTTCTACCTTTTTTAAATATTAGGACCACTGTGGCTACCTTCCATGCCTCAACCACTTTGCCTGTCTTCAGTGACTCTTTCAAAATATTGGTTATAGGGCCAGCCAATACGTCAGCTAATTCATATAAGATTTTTGGATGAACATAGAGAGCTTGAGGAACTAACAAAGCTGAACAAACATAAGTCACCAGGTAGAGGTAGATTAAGTCCAAACTTACTGAAAAATCTAGTGAAGGGTGTATGCCAACCTATCTGTGATATTTGTATGCATTCATACGATACAGGAGATGTCTTGAATGACTGGAAGAATGCTGCTGTCATTCCTATATGCAAACAAGTTCTGGTCAGAGCCACAACAGCTGCTACTGCAATGTTATTGACTTAACGTGCATGCAAATGCTCCAAGCTTAGTGTGTCCTGATACATATACAAATATATGAACATACGATAAAGCCAGCAGAAGAAGGCCATTTGGTCTATTAATTCTACTTTTATTGCAGGGTCTATAGCTTGAGTTAATGTCTCTGCCCTCCCTCCCCACTCCTTCCATCCTCCCTACTCATGACCCTTAACTTCCTCCCTAAGCCTGTCTCAGCCTCTCTTAAATTTGCCCACTGTCTTCTATGAGATTACCTCTTCTGGCAGTGCATTTGAAGTGTTCACCACCCTCTCTGTGAAGAGGTGCTTCCTGACCACCCTCCTAAACCTCCCACCATCCAGCTTAAGACTGTGCCACCTGGTGTTATGGTTGCCACTCAGCTTAAAGAGGCTTTCCTTATCAAACTTATTTATCCCTTTCAAGTACTTGAAGGTCCCAGTCATGTCCCCTCTCTCTGTCCTGTCTTCCAGGGAGTACATGTTCAGTGCCCTCAACTTCTCCTCATATGCCTTGCCCTCCTGACAGGCTATCATCTTTGTAGCCCTTCTTTGGCCCTTCTCCAGCAGGTTAATGACCTTTTTCAGGTGTGGGCATCAGTACTGAACTCCATACTCTAGATGTGGCTTTGCCAGTGACCTGTTCAAGGGCATTATAAACTTCTCTTTTCCTACTACTGATCCCCCTAGATATGCATCCCAGCACCTTGTTTGCCTTTGCTGCTGCTTTCTTGCACTGTGTGGAATAATACACACCTTTGCAATTTAGAGAGTAGGGACTGGGTACTTTGGAAAAATGGCTTTGTTTAAAGTTTGTAGATTAAACTTCGAAAATTAGCAAAGTTATGAATGAACATTGAAATACTGCAACATTTAATCATAACCTGGGCATGTTATTGTATTTGTACACCAATTTGTCAGCATACTGTATCCTTCTTATGACCTTGCCTCGTGTACAAATGTGGAGAAAATGTTCAAATCCTGCCTGAAAGGTAATTCTGCAAAGCAACCGCAAAATTGCATTTCAGACCAGATTTGCATAATTCCACTACCATTGGTCATGAGGTGGGGTTCTTAAAAGACCATGTTGAAAATTTTGGGTCAAAATATGTAAGGAAATGACACATCTTCCACTAAAGGGGTCTGATAGTGCCTGCATTTATTTCCTCGGTTTCCTTATTATTTATTTCATTTTAATACAAGCAGAATCTCTGTCACTTGGTCTTCATTTGCACTGGCTGCTTTTCCACAAGTGATTTAATAACCCTATGCTGTGGCCTTATAATAATTTCTACAGCAACCAGTTGTGATGTCAGGCAACATAATTATGATGTCACTTGTGTGCAAGTATTCATAGCAGATGAAGAGCAAGTGACAGTGACCCTGTTACAATGAAAATTTTGAATGTAATAAAGTAGGAGAGGAAGATAAGTACCAGTACAGTATATGACGTACAGGCTATATTATGTTAACCTAATGCATTTTAAAAAGTTGCCCCTGTGGTATTGGAGGCTCTTTATCTTAGATTTGTTTGGCCAGGAAAGGCACACAGTGCTGAAGTTTGTTTTGAGGTTCTTGTGCAGGTTTAAGGAGGTTAAGTGATTTGCATAGGGTCACAAAGTATATAAGTGGTGATTATATGATTCAGACCTAGGTCTACTAGGTTTTGAGTTCCACAACTTTGTGGCTCTAGCTACTACTATACTGCTATATTATAGCTCAGGATGTATTCAGAGTTCTGAGTGTGTTTGGCTTTAGTGTATAGCCCCTTCACAACCAAGAACCACAGTGATCTTAAAAGCACAATACATATGGTCTTTAGGGGCTGATCTAGGATTTTCTTTGTTGATGGGGGTGGGCAGAGCATGCTAGGATGTTCACAGATCAGTTTCTCCATCATTCTCTTATCCAAAAATATAGGTTACTACGGGGTTGACATATGACACTGCATGTTTTTTAAGTGATGGTACACATCCTTTTTACATAAGGGTGAGTTTATGAGCAGTCTTAGTGTACACTGTATACAGTTACTAACTGGCATGTACTCCAATAGCATATGACTCATATAAAAACATACAATGTTGTGGTGTGGTCTCTTATGGCATACACTCCATTAGCATATGACTCATTATATAAAAACATGAAAACCTACAATGTTGTGGTGTGGTCTTTTATTATGTTTCATGTTTTATTTTTAAACTAAGATTTTGGTGATTATCGGGAAGCAGGCAAGCTGCATGTTGTAGGTGGCTTTCATCAACCCAACTGAGTTCCTAAATCAGGGGTCAAAGTCAGACTTAATGATAGTTTATTGTAAGACATAATACACTACATAGACATCCAAACATCACCAGAGCTGAAGAGCGAAGTTTGTATCTGTGCAAGTGGTGTTTTGACTACTTTAGTGTGGCATTTTTCTTTTTGTCTCTGTAATCCCAGAGCTGACCACCTCCTCAATGACAATAACCCACAATGTGGGGGTTCACCACCACAACCTGAAGCCTACAGCTAGCCAATTGCTGGCATCCCTAGATCCAGGAATTTCTCTGTCCTTGTTCCTTTAACAAGGGAACCCCTGACCTTCAGCAGATCATTAGTATCAGGATGCAATAGGTGCTGCTCCTCCCTGAAAAAGAAAAACAAGCACTGCTACATGGTCCTATGGAGTGAGGGGAATTTCAGTTAATGCCCCTCCAATCCATGGCTCAGCCCTTCTCCAAGAGGCTGGGAAATTAATTTGTTAATGCCCCCCAGGTCTTGGAGGGGACTTATTACATCAATTTAGATCTGTCTGGGCTTGTACCTTAGATTCACTAGGAGTGGGTATGTAAAGAAAATGACACATGCCCTCCTAGGCCCAGCCCTGCACCAAGCATGCATGTTAAATTTTTGCATGCCCTTCCTGGGCACCATCCCACTTGGAGTGAGCACATAAAAAAAAAAGTAAAACAAATCAGCCCCTCCTAGACTCAGTTCCCAAGTGCTCAAGGGGGAACTTATTAATTTGAATGAGTCCTTTTTGGACTAGCAACTTGGATCCGCTAAGAGTACATATGAAAAAAATAATAATAACACAGCCCCTCTTGAGCTCAGCCCTACTCCAAGCAGGCATATTAAATATGTGCATGCCCTTCATGGGCTCTTGCTCAGTATGCACAAATGAGACTGCACTTTTTCTGCAAACACTTGAGTCTGACTTTGTGTAATTGGCCTCTGATATACACTACTCTCTGTTAAATTAACATACTTGGCTCTGCTTTGTGCCTCATTGTCTACCCAGGTAACTACATACCATTGTTTGATCATTATGTACAATACTGAGTGCACTTATTCTAAAAACCTTCTGTCACTTTGTGTGATTGGCCTCTGATATACGCTCACCCGGGTTATGTGAACACACTTTGCTCTGCCTTGTGTCCCTCTGCATACACTTGTAATCACATACTATGGCTTCATAACCATGTACATTTGTGAGTGGAGTTATTCTGCAAATCTTGTGTCACTTAGTGTGATCAGCCTCTGATATACACTCACCTTGGTTACATGAATACACTGGGTCTGGTTGTGCCTTAGATTCAACCCAGGTTGCTGCATACCTTAGCTCGATCACTATGTACAATTTTGAGCGCAGTTATTCTGTAAACCTTGTGCCACTTTGTGTGATTTACCTATTATATGCTCACCTTTGTTACGTTAACACACTTGGCTCTGCCTCATACCTCACTACATACCATGGTAAGTGCATAATATGACTCGATCCATGTGCAGCAGTGTATACCCAGATATATGCATATCACATCACCACTACACTATGCTAGTCTTGGATTACATACTATGATGATGACACTGATTGCAATATGTAGCTAAACATATCAAGTGTTTTGCATTGTAGTAATGTACCAATGAATCAGTAAAGACTGACACCAGGGACACAAAAGAGAAGTCTGAGGGCCTGATTCTTAAAGCTCCAAGAGTGATGAAAGGTTCCTGTGCCACACATAAAGACACAAGTGGCACCTTGAGTCAAATATTGCCCCCAGATCTAGTCTCAAAGGCAGCCAGCATCAATCACAGGCTGCCTGCCACAAACAGGGCTTGAGCCACCCATGTGCCCACAAATGGGCTGCAATATGGCACAAGGGGGAATGTGGCAGATGCAAGCTGCTGCATCCCTGATATCAGGATTCTTAGAACTCACCCAGAAGAAGAAATTCTAAGTACACCACAGGGGAAGGAAACAACTCCTGGTGGGGGACTCACTTGTTAGGGAGGTAAAACTGGGGGAGGGAGGGGAAAGAGAGGTAGGGTGCCTGCCTGGCGCCAAGGCTTGGAGGGACAGGAAATGAATCCTCAGGATTGTGGGAGCAGCGACAAGGGGGAGGGAGCTGGATGTCATTATCCACCTAGGGATGAATTACCTGGCTGAGAATGGGATCAGAGCAGTGCATCAGGAGTCTGTGGAGTTGGGAAGGGGCCTTAGACAAGTAGCACACACAGTAACATTCTCAGATGTGCTATCTGTCTATGGCATGAATGAGGCTAGGGCACTCTGCACCATGGGTGCAATGACTGGTTGAAAAGCTGGTGCAGAGCTCATGGATTTGACTTCATTGGAGACTGGGGCTCCACCTGGAGGGATACAGGCCTATACAGGCATGATGGTCTGCATCTATCCTGCAGGGTAAACAGGATCCTAGGTGATAGGATTAAATGCTTCAGTGGCAAGCTTTTGAACTAGCCAAGGGGGGAGGCACTGAAGAGGAGAAGGGAAATCCTAGTCCCCCGCAAAATCAGGGTAATTAGTGAGGTAAACACCAAAACAGAGCAGCCGATCGGGAGAAGGGCAGGGGTAAATGGAGAAAAAGACAAAGGCAGTAGGGACAGGTATGGGGCAAAAAGAAATAAAGCCATAAAAAATGGAGGGTAATGAGTACCAATGCCCATAGTCTAAGTAAAAAGCTCCCTGAAATGGCGGCCTTGATGGAAGAGGGATGCCTGGATATTGTGGCAGTCACAGAAACATGGTACAAAGAGATCCATGACTGGGATGTCAACATACCAGGGTACACAATCTACAGGAGAGACAGGGAGGGAAGAAGAGGAGGAGGAGTTTCTCTCTCTATGGAAGTGAAGGGATAAAAGCAACAGAACTAAAGGGTAAAAGGGAGGAGAGGAGGAGCTGTGGATCACCCTGGAGACAGGAAATGGCTCCACAATCTATACAGGGGTTGTATAAAGACCCCCTGTCTCAGGGGGAGGAAATGGACAATGAAATGATAGAAGGCATCCTTGGGATGGCAGAGAAAGTGGAGATATTGCTGATGGGGGACATGAATATGCCAGATGTTGACTGGAGCACCTTTGCTGCAGCCACATCCAAGAGCAGGGCCATTCTCGATGCCCTACAGGGGGGCATGCCTCAGACAGCTAGTTTTGGAACCCACTGGGGAGAGAGCAATCTTAGACCTGGTACTCTCAAATGGGGATGGAGAGAGGATCACTGATCTTGAAATGGGTAGCCATCTGGGAACAAGCGACCATCAAACAGTGTGGTTCATGATAAACTTAGCTGTAGAGTCAAGCCACACAAAAGTGAAGGTACTGAACTTTAGGAGGGCTGATTTTGTCAAAATGGGAGAGTGCCTCAGAAAAGCACTAGTAAACAGGCAAGGAGGTGGGGTGGAGCAACAATGGGGAAACATCAAAACTGCCATCACAGAGGGAACAAGCCTTTATGTGAAACAGATAAACAAATCAAAATGAAAGAAAAAAACCCACTATGGTTCTCAAAAGAAGTGGTGGGGAAGGTAAGGAAAAAAAAGATAGCATTCAGGAAGTATAAGGACACACAGAAGAAGCAGGACAGAAAATTGTACCAGTTAAAGCAGAAGGAAGCGGGTAAGGCAGTCAGAACAGCAAAGGCCCAAACTGAGGAAAAGAGAGCCAGCTCAGTTAAGAAGGGGGATAAAATCTTTTATAGGTACATTAGGGAGTAAAGAAAGACTAAGGCTGAACAAAGAGGAAGGTGGTTGGGCAGAGATAGTGACAGTGAAAAAGCAGGGATACTGAACAAATACTTTTGCTCAGTATTCACAATGGAAAAGTAGGGGGAAATACCTAGTCCAGTAAATAGAAGCATTCTGGATAGGGGGGTTGATATTAGTCATTTTACACAACAAAGGGTTCTAAAAGAACTCTTAAAACTGAAGGTGGATAAAGCAATGGGGCTTGATGGGATTTACCCCAGAATTTTAAAAGAACTAAGGGAAGAGCTAGTAACACCACTGACTACCCTTTTTAATAAATCATGGGAGGATGGGGTGGTACCTGAGGACTGGAGGAGGGTGGATGTGATTCCCCTTCACAAAAGTGGGAGCAAGACAGATGCAGACAACTACAGACCTGTCAGTTTGACCTCAGTGGCAGGGAAAATGATGGAATCACTTGTGAAGGAAAGAATTGTTGAGTACCTAGAGGCCAGTAGGGTACAGGACCCAAGGCAGCATGGATTCACAGCAGGAAGGTCATGTCAGACAAATCTAATTGATTTCTTTGACTGGGTGACCAAAGTAGTAGACCAGGGAGGGGCTGAGGACATGGCCTACCTAGGCTTTAGCAAGGCATTTGACACAGTCCTGCACAAAAGATTAATAAACAAATTAGCCTGCCTGGGAGTGGTTCCTAGGATGGTAGCCTGGGTAAAACACTGGTTGGACAACAGACCACAGTGGGTAATAGTAAATGGAGTCCACAGTGAAGAAAGGAGTGTTACTAGTGGGGTACCACAGGGTTCAATACTGGGGTCAGTCCTTTTTAATGTCTTTATAAGTGACATTGCAGAGGGACTGGAAGGGAAAGTATTTCTCTTTGCAGATGGCACAAAGATCTGCAACAGGGTTGATACACAAGGTGGGGTGGAAAGGATGAAAAAGGACTTGGCAAGGTTGGAGGAATGGTCATATGTATGGCAGCTTAGATTCAATGCAAAGAAGTGCAAAGTAATGCACCTGGGAAACAAAAACCCAGGGGAAGAGTACACAATGGGGGGTGAGATACTTACAACAACAAAAATGGAAAGGGACCTGGGGTTAGTCATATCAGATGACCTAAAGGTGGGCCAGCAATGTGAGAAGGCAGTAAAGAGGGCTGAGGGGATACTGGGATGCATAGGGAGAGGCATCACCAGTAGAAAACAGGAAGTTGTTGGCTTTCTGTACAGACAGTTGGTAAGACCACATCTGGAGTACTGTGTACAGTTCTGGCGCATCTCCGCAGAGACATAGACAGGGTGGAGGCTGTCCAGAGGAGGGCAACCAAAATCATGCAGGGTCTGCATCAGAAGACATATGAAGAAAGACTAGGGGAACTAAAGATGTATAGCCTCGAGGAAAGGAGGGAGAGGGGGGACATGTCATAAACTTTAAAATACCTCAAGGGAATCAACAAAGTCTAAGAGGGTAGCATCTTTCAGAAAAAGAGATGTGCAAAAACAAGGGGACACAATTTGAAGATAGAGGGTGGATGGCTCAAAAGTAATGTGAGGATGTATTTATTCATACAGAGGGCTGTGGATACATGGAACAGCCTTCCTGAGGAGGTCGTAGAGTCAAAAACAGTGGAGGAATTCAAGAATGCATGGGATAGACATAAAGCAATTCTAGTGGGGGGGGGTAGGAGGAAGTAGGCTGTTGGTTAACTAAGATCTGCAGCTTATCCATTAGGTAAGGAAATAGGCAGACTAGGTGGGCCAAGTGGTCCTTACCTGCCGTCAAATTTTATGTTTCTGTGTTTCTATGTTACCCTTAGACCATTTAAGGCTGGTCCTAGGGTACTTAGAAAATCTTCTTCTTGTTGAGTTGACTCATATGCAGCATTGTGCCATGGGCCCCTTCCCCTCCCTCATTGTGCCATTATCAACTGAATAAATAATTTGTGTCCCCGATTGTGCCATTGTCATTATTTAAGTAATGTATCATGCTCCCCATCCCTGATTGTGCCTTGCTCTTTATTTAATTAACATATCATGCCCCCATCCCCAATTGTGCCAGTAATGATATTGCATAATAATATTCATGTTCCCTTCCCTGATCCCCAATGCTGCTGTTGTCACAATTTAATGACCTCCTTATCCTGGTGATCTAGTGGCCTCCCACCCCAGCAGGTAGTGGCCACCATCTAGCTCTCCCCATGACAGTAATTTAAGCAATGTGCAGCACACTGACCTCCTAACATGGCTCAGTTTATTAGCTGCATTTCAGCATTGGCAGAAAACTGAGACATTTTTCTTGTTAATATGACACACATTCTTATAGTTACACCCTTGGTGTTTATGCAGGTCAGCACAGTATAATGTAATCTAAATCTAACAGTCTGATACCCCTGCTGTGTGCTGATCAGAGAGGTACACACAAGATGTTGGGAGTTTCACAGCTGTACTCTCTGCATATTAATAGCACCACACGCTGCTCTGCTGACAAAAAATAGTGGGGGGGGGGAGAAAACACACTGAAGTAAATGAGAAGACATGAAAAGATTTTCAGGAAGTTGTGCTTCGGCTCCACTCCCTTGTAACAACAAAAGCTGTGCTACGTTATGAATTTAGACCCATTCTGATAACAACAAGCCCACATGGCTCCATCCATCCAACTGTAAAAAGGGAGTAGGGAATTAGCAACAAACTGTAAAACTAAAGCCTGACCCCAGTTCTGGGAACAATAGTGGAAACATAAAAAAAAACACATAACAAATACAATCAGCTCTGGGAGACTAATTCATTCTACACAATATCAGTTTATGAAAAACAGGTCTTGCATGACGAACTTGACATCATTTTATGAACAGATCAGCAAGTTACAGGTTGTGCAAATACCATGTAACACTGTATACCTTGACTTCAGTAAAGCATTTGATAAAGCACCTGATGCAAAGTTAATTGAAAAGCTGAGCAGAATGGACTTCAGTGTATGATTGGTCAGGTGGTTTCAAAACTGACTAAAGGATAGGCAACAACATAGTTAAAACACGGGAACATCTCTTTGATAAGGCAAGGTATATAGTGTTGTGCTTTAGAGGATCCATGCTGAGGCCTGATTTATTCATATTATTCATAAGCTACATGCACACTGAATTTCACAGCACAGTTTTGAAGTTTGCTGAAAATATAAAACTGGAGGGACAGCCTTAACAGACTCAGATGCTATAAAGTAACAGGAAGATTTGGAAAGCACCTATGCCTCGGCTACTAACTGTGGCATGTACTTCAGTGATTTTGGTAACTTGGTAAGCCCACTGAGATCAATGGCACCTTTTTCAGGGGGCTTACCCAGTTACTAAAATCACTGAAGTACATGCATCAATTAGTAGCCCAGGCATAGATCCTATCCAGATATGGATGTGCTGACACATGTGGTTATGCATATGGGTAGACAACACTGAAGACACCACTACTATTTATTTTTATTTTTATTTTATTGTGATATTCAGAAAGACCTTTGAGTCAGAGACTCATTTACACAGATTCCACGTCATACATAAATTGCTCAGGGACGGGACTTAAGATGCAGAAATACCGTACATAACAAAATAACATTAACATTTATGTAATAAAAACTCAGGAATGTAGAGAAGGAAAAGGATCTGGAGGTGATAATACAGTCCTCTCAGACCTTTTTGAATAATATCAGAAGCAATACAGGTAAGGTCATATGCATCTTGGGCAACATTAAGAAAAACTTTAGCAGTAGCCATAGAGATATTATTATGCCACTTTATAGATATCTGGCTAGATCCTACATCGACTGCTACTCCCAGTTTTGGGTGACATCTCTGAGGAAGGACATAGCATGTTTGGAAAAAGTACAGAGGAGATACTTCTGATCATAGGAGACTCCATAATCTGGGGAGTTGATACCTATCTCCAGCCAGGGGTAATGGTCAGATGTCTCCCAGGTTCATCAGCATGGCAAAACACTGGCTGCATTGCTAAAATTGTTCAGGAAGCAGGAGAAAACATTGAAGTCCTGGTACACATAGGGACTAATGATCTTGCCAGCCGGTCAGTAGTGGAGACCAAGGAACACCTGACCAGGCTGGGTGACAAACTATCATCCATTTCATCTGGCATCACTTTCTCTGAGGTCCTGCCAGTCTGGGAGAAGGTGGCAGATGGTCAGAAGGTCAGAGAAGGGGAGATAGGGTAGCTAAACATGTGGCTCAGGGGCTGGTGCCAAGAAAAAGGACACAAATTTGTAGGGAACTGGCAACAGTTTGGGAGTGAAAGTTCTTTAAATTTGATAGACTGCATCTGACTAAGGAAAGAGTCAGTGCATTGAGGCAGAAGTTTGACGTCTTTGCAGAATATTTAAACTAGCAAATGGAGAGAGGGTGCAGCACCCCATATGTCGAATGGAAGAACACCCTTCCCCCCCTCAGCTAGTGGTCAAACAGGAGTTCAGCATGTTTAAAGTTCATTTGCATCACCGGGTAAGGAAAAAGGTCCAGCTCCCCATACGATGCACACGGAAAACTCTAGACCTCACCCAACAACTAACACACCGAAATCTAGCCAATGGAATATTAAATACACAAATGCTTGCAACCTGGGAAACAAGATCCCTAACCTGCAGACAATAATGACAGAGGATAAACTGGACATAGTAGCAATTAGCGAGATGTTGTTTACCAGTAACCACACTTGGGAGACTTCAGTACCCGGCTATGTACTGTTCAAAAGAGACCGAGGTGCACAAAGGGGGGGTGGTGGCTTTGTATGTCAATGAAAATATCAAAGCTACAGAAATTCAGAATACACATAAGGAGCCAGAAGGACTGTGAGTCACCCTTGAAACAGGAAATGGGACAGCCAGAAGAACTGGGATTGTCTACAGGCCTCCAGACCAGGGGGAGGACATAGACACATTACTGTTAGAAGATATGCAAAACATGACAGCTAAAGGGGAGGTTCTGATAATGGGAGACTTCAACATGCCACATACAGATTGGTCAATACCAGCAGGAACATCTGCCAGAACTAGACACCTGGTGGATTCCCTGCAGGGGAAGGGCCTCAAACAACTGGTACAATAACCCACAAGAGACAGGGCTATCCTAGATCTTGTATTGACTAACAGGGAAAGGATCACAGATCTCCAGGTAAAAGGTCACCTGGAGGCCAGTCACCATCATATGGTATGGTTTAATTTGGCCACTACAACTAAATCATCCCATTTCAAGGCAAAATATGGGACTTCAGAGAAGCTGACTTTGATAAGATGGCCAACAGAGTTAAGTAAGCCCTGGCAAAAAGAAATACAGGTGAGGGGGTACAGGCAAAGTGGGCAAGCATTAACGATGCAATACTTGAAGCAATATCCCATTTTGTTAGAGAGAAAAGGAAGTGCAAAAGAAGAAGGAAACCACTTTGGTTCTCAAAAACAGTAGCAGAAAAGGTCAGAGCCAAAAGGCTGGCCTTCAGGAAATATAACGGAACGCAATGGGATGAAGATAGGGAGGCATACCAAACTTCCCTAAGGGAAGCAGGAAAGGCAGTAAGGCAGGCAAAGTCCCAAATCAAGGAAACACTAGCACAAACAGTAAAAGAAGGTGACAAGACTTTCTATAGATACATTAGTGAAAGGAGATAGTCCATAGGGGGGTATTGCTAAGATCAAAGGAGGTAAGGGTGTGTGTGAGGAGGAGGACATGTAAAAGCATCTATCCTAAATATATACTTCTGCTCAGTATTTACTGAAGAGAAGATAGGGCAGCACCCACAGCTCAGCACCATGGACACAGGGGGGAGGAAGGGGAGCACTAGTCCCTTCACAAAAGAAAGGGTCCTACAAGAGCTCAATAAGCTCAGGATGGACAAGACAATGGACCTGATGGCATACATCCCAGGGTACTAAAGGAGCTAAGGGTGGAACTAGCAGAGCCATTATCAGAACTGTTTAATGAGTCTCTGAGCACAGGAGAGGTCCCAGGAGACTGGAGAAGGGCTCATGTGATCCCACTCCAAAAGAGTGGTAGCAGGGAAGAGGCAGGGAACTACAAACCAGTCAGTCTTACCTCAGTAGTGGGCAAGATTATGGAGGCACTCCTTAAGGAAAGGAAAGTGCAACACCTGGAATCCATAGGAGCACAGGATCCAAGATGGCATGGATTTACAAAAGGAAGGCCCTGTCAAACGAATCTCTTAGATTTCTTTGACTGGGTAACCAGAGTGGTGGACCAAGGGAGAGCAGTTGGTTTTGCCTATCTCGACTTCAGCAAAGCTTTCGATACTGTTCCACATAGAAGATTGATTAAGAAGCTGGGTAGGCTCGGAGTGGGTCAGAAGTTGATCATCTGGTTGGCAAACAGGTTGGCAGGCAGAAAACAGAGAGTGTTGGTAAATGGTATACAGTCAGAAGAGATGCAAGTCACAAGTGGGGTACCTCAGGGATCAGTCATGGGGCCAGTCCTCTTCAATATCTTCATCAGTGACATTACAGATGAACTGAAGGGTAAGGTTTGTCTGTTTTCAAATGACACCAAGATCTACAACAGAGTAGACAATCCAGATGGGGTGGGCAGAATGAGAAGCGATCTGAATAAACTTGCAAAATGGTAGGGACAGTGGCAACTGGGGTTTAATACAAATAAGTGCAAAATCATGCACATAAGGAAGAGAAACCTTGAAACCACCTATAGGCTGGGAGGCGAGTTGTTGGCAGTCACAAGGGAAGAAAGAGACTTGGGCATCATCATCACCGATGACCTGAAATCATCCAAGCAGACCACTAAAGCAGTTGGTAAGGCTAGGGGGAGGTTAGGGTGTATTAGTAGGGGTATCATAAGTTGAAAGAGGGAGATAATAATCCCCCTTTACAAGACACTGGTTAGGCCCCATCTGGAGTACTACGTGCAGTACTGGATGCCACAACTTCACAAGGACATTAACCAAATTGAGGCAGTCCAGAGAAGGGCAACCAAAATGGTGCAGGGACTGCATCAGAAAACATATGAGTTTCCGAGGAACAATGTACTCTACATTCCAGAATCCTATTTATATTTTTGCTTTTACTGGTGTTGTCCATCAATGGTCTATGTTCTTGACTATATTACAGTTGTTTAATTAAAATTGAATAAAGATTTTGAATTTTGAAAACATATGAGGACAGATTAACAGAGCTCAATATGTATACCCTAGAGTGAAGGAGGGGGATAGGTGATATGCTTGAAACATTCACACTCTTTAAGGGCATTAACAAGGTGAAAGAGTCTAACATGTTTCAATATAAGAAAAATAGCAGGACAAGAGGACACAGCATTCGATTAGAGGGAGGCCGATTAAGGGGTAATGTGAGGAAGTTCTTTTCACAGAATGGGTGGTGGATGCATGGAACGGCCTACCTCAGGAAGTGGTGGATATGAATACAGTGCAGGGCTTCAAACAGGCATGGGATAGGCATAAGGGAGCAATACAGATGAATATGAACAGATAGGCCATTGACAGAGCAAAGGCCAATGGCACATTTATAAGGTAGTAAAAGAAACGGGCAGACTGGAGGGGCCTTGCGGTCCTTATCTGCCTTCAACTTCTATGTTGATATACACTCAATGTATACATGTTCTAGGAACAATCGAGTATAAATCCAGATTGGAAGTGTTGGGGTAACATAGTTTGTAAAGACATCGGTTAAGAGATGACCAGACAAGTATCTATGTGCACAACTGGGATTCTTACAGTGAAAGTACTCCCACAATGCAAGGGTCACAGTAAACAACAACAAGGCAGAACCTACAGAACCAGTACTAGAGGTTCATATTCTACCCAGAGGTTAGAGAAATACTGGAACAAATTACCCAAAATTGTTGTAGCAGCCACAAATATAGATAATTTCAAAAGGCAATTGTATATAACCATGAATGGTTTGACAAAGCTAACCACTGGATAGTGGGAGAATAGCTAGAAGGACCATTACAGGTCCACTCCTGTTCCTGTAACTTCTTAGTATCCTATGAAAGTAACCTTTGAGGATCCCATGTGGGAGTGCTCATAACCTGTGTGCTGCATCAAAGTAATAGTTATCAGCAAACTTTTAAAAGTGTAACCTAAACAGCAATGTGCACAGAAATGATTTCCTCTACATAAATAATTATATGAAGTGTTTTCATGCTGCACACATAAAACTACCCAAAGTAATATCCATGCTAAAAGTATGATTTACATGTTAAATTTAACTGATTGCATGCATATGGTATGCGTGCAGCAAGCAAGTATGGAAACTACGATTTTATGTTAAATTGGGAAAGACTGCATGCATGTGGCATGTGTGCAAAAAGCAAGTGGTCACGGATAACTGCACAAGTAAAAGTTAAGTGACTTGCTCAGGATCACACCATACACAAGCTGGGCTTGATGAAATTCAAACCCAGGTCTTCATGCCTCTAAGTTTTCTGGCTTGCAGTTCAGTGCCTTTAACCACTAAGCTATACTCTCTGCACAGAATGGGCTTGCTTGTGCTTCAATACATACTGTATTTAACTACATCTGCAAGCATGTGGCATGCTTGTAGCCACTGTTATGGTTTTCAGTTTTCTTTTCTTGCTCATATCAGTTTCACAGTTGAACTCTAGCACACATACCAATGGAAACACATGAGTTTTTCCCACCCCCAATACACAAACATACCCACAAAACCACTTAATTACTTCTGTCTGGCCTGTACTTCTACAATTTTCTCTCCATAGTTTTGAATGCTTCCACACACACAGACTTTAAGGTGCAAATACAAAAGTAGTAATAAATCAGCAATCACTAACATGGCCAGCACCCCCCACCCCCCATGCACACACACTGTAGTGGGTACAGTCATACTGCTACAGACAACCCACCAAGTAGAGATATAAGTAAAAAGTCTGTTACTTCAGTACTAGGGAGCCAGAGGCAGCAGTCTTTAAGACATGATGTCCATGGGTCAGAGTGCTAGGACATACCCACTTGAAATGAATGGAGTTATTTTTTATTACTATTTTATACATTATGATGGTGAGTTGGAGAATAATGAAGACCACTGTTCTACTTACAAGACCCTTGCTAGTCGAGCAGTGGTCTTCATTAATCTCCAACTCTTCATCAACAATGTATAAAATAGTCATAAAAAAATACCTCCATTCATTTCAAAGGTGAATACCCTTGCAGTCTCTTTTGCCCATTGTCATAATGTGCCTCAGCGTGGGAATGAGGAGGTCAGCTTCAGTGGGGGGAGGGAGTCATACTCCTGGCTATAGTGGGACTCCAACAGTCTGTGCATACTACACCACTCAACAGTCGTTGAATGAAAGGAAAAGCTCTAGAATATCTGTAACATCTCTAAAAGGTACAATTTATTTATTTTGACTGAAATGCAATATGCAAACCAGGAAAAATTCAACTGTATATGATTCATCTGTATATACCCCAGAGCAGTGCATCAGATTTGAGCTTAAATCCACCAAGTTACTAACCAAAACCTTTTTCCTGGCTGAAGTTATGGCCCCTTCCCCCCAAAAAAGAACTTTGTCTTGATTTTTCTCCATGACTCGATTCCATTCAATATGACCCCTATGGGTCATAAAGTCACCCAAAGGTGAAGAAATGTGAAAACACATCAATATTTCAGTACTTCCTCCTTTCCTAATCCCCTAAAAAAATATATATAGTTACCTTTACTTACCCAGCCATATGGCCAGAACCTGCAGCCTGGCACAGTGTGCCACCAGCCCAGTTTTCAGTCGCTCCCCCACCTTCTGCCAGAAGCTGGATGCTAGAACCGACCATCACAGGTCCCCAATGTGGTCTGTGACCAAATTATCTCACCAACTGAACCAACACAACCTGGGCTGCATGCTTCTTTGCTGCTGTGGCTGCTGCTGCACTGCACTGATCAAGGCTCTATGAAGGCCACCCACACCACTGTTAGCCACTGCTGCTGCCTAGCTGCTGCTGTGGGGAGGGGTCTGCGCTTTTTTTTCTGCAAGCCGAGCCTAGTAGAGTAAGTAGATAGCTTAGTCTTCAGTTAGTTTCTAGCTCACCCTCTACCCCTTCATCCACTAGGGGAGATGGAGACTCACTAAGAGTAGACCAACAAACATATGCAGCCACAACACTGCTATTGAGAGTTCAGTTCTTGGAATCTCTGAGGTACAAGACTAGTGTATCACATTATATACCTATGATAATTACTATGGTTATATTTCTAGTTACAGAGATGAGCCTTATTAGATATATTGGAGGATGCTCCACGGTTCAAGATAACATTATACAATTTTGTAGTAGTCATCAGTTTGTGAAACAAAAGAGTTCTTATACAGAGTCTTACATAACTCAGTGTAGTAGTACAAATCACCAAAAGGTTGCAGTGTCGACTTACATATCATAATTATTCCAAGGACACAGGTATCTTGGCATCTTACAAGTAAGAAATACACAGAAAATACATAGAAGAATATATGTATTAGCAAGCAAAGTGCATTACAACAATATGTGTACATATCCTGACATCTACTCTTGTACGGTAGATGCCCTTAGCCCTATATGTTAGTATAACATATGCCTAAGCACTAGCTGTCTATAGTGTACCTCTGAGGGTACCAATTAGGGTGCAGGGACCTTGTGTAACATTTCCCCCTTGTTGCCTCCAAGGCAACACAGGCAAATCTAGGTAAAGGCCAGAGAGCAGTGGTCATTTACAAACCCGACGCACAAGCTTTGTAAAGGAACTCGAGCTGCCACAGTGTTGGCATAGTGTGCGCCGTAGGCAGCATAGCATAATAATCAAAGTGAAGATCAAAAATGCTTGTATAATAACAAAACCTTTAAAAGTAATTTCTAACCAGGTGTTAGTCAATGCATCATTCATGTCACCATCATTAACCAATGAGAGGATAGCTTCATTGGCCTTGGTCATATTATTGCTGATGTGGATGAGGTGTGTGTCTTTCCAGTCTAAAAGTGATTTTAATGTAAATGTGAGTGGGTCTATATGTACATTAAAATATGGTAACTATTCAGACAGTGTGAGCAGATAATCGGGGTCTTCATCAATGATGCATGCATCCAAGAGGGGAACAGTGGTTATGACGGTATATCCAATGACAGTCTTCTGGTGGTGGACAAAACAAAAACTGGGGTTATCAATAACACGTCACAGATCCATAAGTATAGCTCTTAAATTTAGTTAACACACAATATTCTCCATCAGAATTATACTGAGAGTGAACAGTAGGAGTCTCCACTTTTGCAACTGGACAGGGCAGGTGTAGGCCATATTCGAAATCCATGTTGACAGGTGATGCACCTCCTGATGATAAGATTGATAGAGCTTATCCAGAGCCAAAGTTGAATCCAAGGAATCCGTGCCATTCCTGGTGATGTCATCATCCATGGTAAAAGTCCAGTCAATGCTATCTGGAGAACAACCACAAACAGGTTGAATAACATCAAATACATCACATCGGCACAAGTAAATGTATTGCTTCTTCGCACAGCAGTCCATGTGCGGAGCCACCCAGGCATCCAGAAAAGGATGGAAAACCAGTAGAGGTGGTAGATCCAGGTGTTCTCTGTAGACATCTTCATCCAAATGCCCAATGGAGTTTACCAGTGCAAGCTTGTCGAACAAGGCTATAGTGGGATCAAAACATGGTAAAGAAACAGTAAAAGAAACAAACATAGTATCTCTTATGGAACATTCCTTAGTAGCGAAACAAGGACCAGTGTTAGGGTATCTGGTCACAAACCTCAAGTTCCTAGCTGTGGAGAGAGGAATGGTTAGAGTTTGTTTCATACACATAGCGATACAGCTAGGAGTTTTACATCGTGGACAATACCATTTGGAAATGTGTCTGTCATGTATGATATCAGGGATCCTTCCAGATTCTAGATCACGGAAGAGATTGTTGATGGTAGTGATAATGTATGAGCCGTAGGCAGAGCAGAGGATTTCTCAAGCAATGTATTGTTTATCTGCTTCTTTGTTGTTTGAGTGCGTTAATCTTGTCTTTCGAATCAGTGAATGCCTTAGCAATGTCGTGCATGTTGTATATTGTGTATCTTTCTTCCTGAATAAGGCCATCCACACCACGCAATAATGGGGGTAGTATATTTTTAACCAGGCCAATGGAGAACTTGGCAGAATGAGATTTGGTAGCAGCAATGTCTGCTTTATTCCAAATAGACATAGCCAAACCAAAAATGCCTGTGACAGTACCTGTTGCACCTGGTGACATCAAAACTGTCAACTGTAGTGTCTTTCATTTATGACTTTGATCATCAGGAGTGGCTTCTCCTGAAGTTGCCTCTATGTTCGTGCAGAGTGGACCCCGGCAATAGGGGTTTGAGTATGAATCTGAAATGCAGCTAAACTATCACAACAATGAATTATAAAATGCCGATGTATTAGTATTGTGACACATACCAAATTCTTTCATATTCCAGCAAGTAAGATTAAACAAAACAGGTATATGCATAAACTGTAAGTTATTAATCAATGAACCTGGGAGGGCAGTGGCTGTTACACCACTACGGGGACCAGGGGTGTGGTTTGGGCATTCCAAAAGCTGTTTATCAGTGGGTGGTAACACAGAGAGATACATGGCTGCAGAAGCCATGTGGTGTACAGCACAACATTTTTGAGCAGAATCCTTAGACAAAGAATCACAGTACGAAGGATCAATTAAGGCAGTAATGTTGTACAAGCCAGAATGTCTTAATGCAGTTTGTAACAAGGACAGAGAACCATTTGGGGATAATTTAGCAATGGGCCTACCCTGGAAAGCTCCTTTGGAGAGTTTGGCCACAGGGAGAATTTGTTCTTGCGATGTGGTCTGCCACTCAATTTGTAGGGTAGATTTATCAGAAGCAACAACCAAGGCAGTGAGGTAAGTATCGGAACCTTCCTGGACAGTAATCAGACTATCGGGTATACTGATGGATACTCCCTCTGAAGGAGATGCTGGATGATCAAGGTGTGGTAGGAGGTTCGGTACCATGCCTTGGATGCAGGAGATAACTCCTGAGATGAGGAGATAATGGAACAAGATCTTGTCAGTGTATCTGAAAAGCAAAATCAAAGATTAGTAAGTTAGTACTATTCCACCCAATGGGGTGAGGAAAAGTAATTAAGCTCCTTTATACAGTTTCAGCTGGTTTGCATGTAACCATTTGTCAGTCAACTTATTGTTATGCAGGAGTCTAACCTGATAGATTGCCGGACTGAGCTTGTTGACAATAGGGTATGGGCCTTTCCACTTATTGGAGGAGGAATGGGTGGGATGCACAAATTGGAGTACCATTACCTGATCTCCAACCTGCCAATCCACTTCTTGTGTGTGTTTGTCAAACTGTATTTTGGATTGTTGCTGGGCCTTGCCCATGCAGTTGGCAGCATACAAGTCTTTGCGTATGAGGTCTTTCCTGAGTTTTTCCACATATTGATCTACAGACACACGGTCTGCAGTGGGGGTGTGCAGGTCAAACAACAGGTGTTCAGGTAATCTCATCTGTCTTCCAGTCATCACCTCAAAGGGTGTGAGCTGGGTAGTGGCTGAGGGTAAATTTCACCGTCATAAGGAGTAATGGCAGTAGGGAACCTAAGTTTTGAGATTGTCCTCAACGAATTTGGAAGCATTTGCTTAATCCATCTGTTGGCTCTTTCTACTTGACCTGAGGATTGGGGATGGTAAGGAATGGAACTATGTTGAACTCCAAGGAGTTCAAGGGATTCTTTCATCAACTCACCTGTAAAACTAGTTCCTTTGTCAGAGTCTACCTTGAGAGGTAGGTCCCATCTGGAGAAAATCTGTTCCACCAGGATTTTGGCAGTGGTTTTAGCAGTACATGTCTTAGTGGGGAAAGCTTTAACCCACTTAGAGAAGAGATTATTTAGCACAAGAGCATACTTGTTATTTCTGCTGGTGTTGGTCAGGGGGCCAATAAAATCAATCTGTATGGCATGCCACGGGCCAGAGTGTCGTTGTGGTAAGAGTTTGGCATTTCACTTGGTAGGGATGGGGTTGTTTTGAGCACAAATGAGACAATTGTCTATGTACTGTTTAACATCTTTGGTGACACCAGGCCACCAGGCGGTGGTCTTAAGCCTTTGGAGGGTGTTTTCCACTCCCTGGTGTCCACCAGTGGGTGTGTCATGCACTTGGTGCAAGAATTCAGACCTGAGGTGTCTGTGAACCACCCACAACTTGGTGGTGGAATCCTCTGGTTGGTACCAGATGAGCTTGTCATCTGGTGACAAGTGTAACTTACCCCCATGCCTCTGGTAGGGGTTGTGTGTGGGAAGTTTCTCTTCAGTACTCTTGTAAAGGAATCTGAACACTTCTTTGAGTTCAGTATCAACATGTTGGGCTGCTGAGAGATCCAGGGGGAAAAAGGGTTCAGGTTTCCTCCTGAGTGCTGCAATTTATACAGACGCATTGGCCTCTGGATGGTCCATCATCCAGGTGTCTTCCACTCGGGCCCCTTCCTTGGCAAAGGTGTCTGCTGTGTCACTGAAGACATGATAGGGGTCATGGAGAGAATGAGCTTTGACTTTATGTACATAGAGTTTGTGTGTGAATTTCTGTGCCAATGAATGTATACATAGATACATAGATACATAGACAGTGTCGGCAGATAAGGGCCTACGGCCCACCCAGTCTGCCCATTTGAGCTTGTAAATTCAGTTTGTTTTCCTAGAAGTCTGTTGCCTCTTACCCCTGACCTCCAGAATTCCTTTATGTCTATCCCATGCATTCTTAAATCCCGTGATTGTTTCAGCCCCCACCACTTCCTCTGGCAGGGTGTTCCACTTGTCCACCACCCATTCTGTGAAGAAATTCTTTCTCATGTTTCCTCTGAATCATCCTCCTCCAACTTCATCCCATGCCCCTAGTCCTGGAACATCTTTTTCGCTTAAAAATAGTGTTTTCCTGCACCCTGTTCCTCCCTGTAAGATACTTGTATGTCTCTCATCATATCCCTCTCTCCTCCTCTCCTCCAGGGAGTACATGTTCAGTTCCTTCAACCTGTCTTCATAGGACTTGTGATGCAATCCATGCACCATATTTGTTGCCCTCCTCTGAACCGTCTCTACCCTGTCTATGTCCTTACATAGGTATGGTCTCCAGAACTGTACACTGTACTCCAGATGGGGCTTCACTAGTGTCTTGTATATCGGAATTATGACCTCCCTTTTTCTGCTGGTGATGCCCCTGCCTATACATCCCAGCATCCTATTTGCTTTACCTGCTGCTTTGTCATAATGTTTCCTACCTTGAGGTCATCAGAGATGACAACCCCAAGATCCCTTTCCTGCTTGGTGCATGCTATATCCTCACCCCCAATTGATATATTGTGCCAGGGTTTTGTACCCCATATGCATTATCTTGCACTTCTTTGCATTGGATTTCAACTGCCAAACCCTGACCATTCTTCAAGTTTCTGCAGGTTGCTTCTCATTCTGTCTACACCCTCTGGTGTGTCTACTCTGTTACAGAGCTGTGTCATCAGCGAACAGTGAAATTCTGCCTTCTAGGTCCCATGCAGTGTCACTGATGAAGATGTTGAATAGGACCGGTCCCAGCACTGATCCCTGTGGTACCCCACTAATCACTCTTCCCTCTGTGGGTGACAGCCATTTACCACCACTCTGTGTCCTGCCACCCAGCCAGTTACCTACCCACCACACTACTGTCCTGCCCACACCCATATTCCCCAGTTTGTGTAATAGTCTTCTATGTGGCACAGTGTCAAAGGCCTTGCTGAAGTCCAGATAGGCCATGTCCACTGCCTCCCTGATCCACCTCCCTAGTCACCCAGTCAAAATTCAATGAGGTTGGTCTGACATGACCTCCCCTGGTGAAACCATGCTGCCTTGGGTCCTATAGTCCATTGACAACCAGATGTTCCACCAATCTCTCCTTCAGTAGTGCTTCCATGATCTTCCCACTACCGAGGTGGAGGCTGACTGGTCTGTAGTTCCCCGCTTCCTCTTTGTTCCCACTTTTGTAAAGGGACTACATATGCTGTCCTCCAGTCTTTGGGTACCTCCCTGTTTCCAGTGATCAGCTAAACAGGATAGCCAGAGGATCAGCCACCACCTCTCTTAGTTCTTTAAGGACCCTGGGTGCACCTCATCTGGCCCCATTGCTTTATCAACTCTTGTACTTCCAGTTCCTTCAGAACCCTTTCTGTGTAAAGGGACTTGTGTCCATTTCTGCACCATTCTCACCCCTTGTACTCCCTTCAGACCCATTATCCTCCTCTTCCTCAGTAAAACTGAGCAGAAATACCTGTTCAATATGTCAGCTTTACTGTTGTCATCCTCCACGTGGCCCCCATCCTCCCCCTTCAGTCTCACTATCCCTCCCTTTGTCTTTCTTTTTTCACTTATGTACCTGTAAAAGGTTTTGTCCCCTCTACCCACTGATTTTGCAATGTGTTCTTATGTCTGAGCTTTGGCTTCCCTTACTGACCTCCCTGCCTCCCTTTGCTTCTCCTGGTACTTCTCCCTATCCCCTTCTGCCTGTGTCTTTTTGTATTGCCTGAATGCAATCTTTTTGGCTTTCACTTTCTTTGCTACCTCTTTGGAAAACCATAATGGTCTCCTCTTCCTCTTCCTCCTGCTAACCTGCTTAATGCATAATTCTGTATATTATCAATTCCTTGTACTTCACTGGGCTGCCATCAGAGGAGAGGAAGGAGTTTTTCTGCCAGAAAGGAAGAAATTCTGTAAGAGAACAACAAACCCAGTTAAAGTCTGTAAAAAATTATAGTATCCTCGGCCCCATACTGGATGAACTCGAGGGCACAGGCCACCGCTGCCATCTCTGCATACTGTGATGATGCTACATTGCAGCACTTAGATATTTTAACAGTGTTCCTGTAAGGGTAAATCACTAGGATGCCCATCCCTGCGATTTTTTCTTCCTGATAGTAGGATGCTGAGCCATCAGTAAAGACGCAACACAAAGAGGTGTTGTCAAGTATTTGTGGCATGGCAGGGAGGAAAGGACCTGGATCTGGAAGATCAGGTGACTGCAGTGTACAGTCATGGGGTTCTCCTTGGAAAAGGAGTCCATGAGTCAGCATAGATGTAATTTTTGTTGGCTATACCTGTATGTCTCTATCCTGGAGAAAAAGTGACCAGTGTATCAGTCTGGTGTTGGAGACTGACCCATCCTTCACTCTGTCTGAGAGCAGAAAGGTAGTTGGGGTATGATTGGTGTTGATGATCAGTGGAGAGTACCAAATGATATACTGGAAGTGCTTGACAGCCCAGTAGGTTGCCAGAAGGTTTCTTTCACAAAGGCTGTACTTCTGTTCCACTGGGGTCAAGAGCTGTGATGCATATGCAATGGGTCTCAGGGTGCCATGAACCTTCTGGGTCAACACTGCTGACATGGCAATGTCAGAGGTGGCACGTTCCAGATGGAATGGTAGTGCTGGATTGGGGTTGACCAGAGCTGGGGCAGAGGCCAGGGCCTGCTTCAGTGATGTCACAGCATGGGTGTGTATAGGGCCCCAAATCCAAGGGATGTCCTTTTTCAATAACTCATACAAAGGAGCAGCTTTCTGAGCAAAATCACAAATAAAATCTCTTGAATAATTCACCATACCTAGAAACCTTCGAAGAGTTGCCACGCTGGTAGGCAATGACAAGTCTTGCAATCCAGCATCTTCTTCCAGGTGGGGCTCCAACCTTGGTCAGTTATTTTCAGACCCAGAGAGTACCTGTTTCTGACATAGTTGTGCTTTTGCTGGATTGCATTTCAGGCTTGCTGTCTGGATGAGAGTCAGTAGCTCATCCAGGAGATCCAGATGTTGTTCCTATGTGGCTGTTGCTAGCAACAGGTCATCCACATATTGCAAGAGACACTGGGGAGTAGAGAAACTCTCGAGGGTGTCCATCATGTGCAGATGGAACAGGGACAGTTGATTATGGAATCCTTGCGGCAAGCAAGTCCACGTGTACTGTCTTCCTTCAAAGGTGAAGGCAAACTTATATTGACTCTTAAGGGCCAATGGTAATGACCAAAAACCATTGGAAATGTACAGGGTACTGAACCATTTCAGGTCAGGGGTCAAGAGTCGTAGCACATCGGGTGCTGATGCCACAGTTTGGGAACAACTGGGGAAGACCTGATTCAGTTTCCTGTAGTCAGTGGTAAGTCTCCAGGTGCCTGTGGGTTTTCTCCACGGGTCACACTGTGGAGTTAGCAGTAGAAACACAAGTTCTGATTACTTCTTGTTTGAGGAGTGACTTGATTGTTTCTCTAAGAGAAGGCAAGGCCTCAGTTGGAAAAGGATACTGTCTTTGCCTCTCGTGTGCTGGGCCTGGCACTTCGATGACGGTGTGCATTCTGCCACAGTCATGTTTGTTAATTGCAAATGCCTCCAAATGCCATTGCAAAATGGGGACAAGCTTTGGGAAAAGCTCATGACCTTTGAACAAATCTATGACATTATGCTCCTTGTCATTGGCAGAGATTGTCACCACAATGTGTGAATCAGGGATCAAAATGGTATGGTATTGACCCTGAATCTGTATCAGTGGCATGTTGGCTAGGTCCACCACTCAGCCGTGTGGTGCAAGGAAGTCAATTCCTATGATACTAGGATGATCATGCATTACCCTGCATTACCATCAGTTGGAAAGTGTGTGAGGCCTTTAGATGGCCTAGTTCTACCGGTAGGTGTAGAGAATGGTATGCAGATAGCCTAGTACCATCAACTCCTGACATGTTGGTCTGGTGGACCAAGGGGATGTGTCTTGATGTTCATCATGTAATACAGATACAGCTGCACCTCTATCTAACAAGACTACTAGTAGGCGGCCCCTGACCTTGGCCTCGGTGCAGGGCCTTCCGTTTGTATCCAAGACCAGCTTGTTTACAATCCGGACTGGTGCCTGTAATTGTCAATATGTGCTACTGGAAGCATGGAAAGGTTGGGCCTGACTCCTGTGAATCACTTCATCATGCTGCACTGATGCTATATAGGGAGGATCTTCTGGGTTCAGGCTTGTATGGGCATGAAGGCCTGCACTTCCAGTATCCCCATGCCCTGTTGGGGTCTGGGTCACCGGTTGTACCGCTGCAAGGGCCTGTGTGGGAACAGCATCTGCTACAGATCGCAATTGTCCCAGGAGCTCTTGAATTTCCGATTCTCTTCAGCTACCTCCCTATATGAAGGGCCTGTTCTTTGTTGTTGTGGTTTACCCTTACCCTGATGCTTTTTATTCTTATGCCAATTCCGGTTCCCACCCCATTGTTGTTGTTGTTTTTGTGGTTGCTGTTGGTGTTGGGTCTGTTGGGGGTGTTGATTATCAGTTGGAGGGGCCTGTTGATGTTGGGCTTGTTGGTGTTGGGCCTGCCCTTCCACAGTCTAGTGCATTGTGGCCTCTGAAGCAGGCTCCATGGTGGCTACCTTCTTGGAACCGGAGCCCAGATCAGATATAGAGTTGGTAAACTCTCTTAGTTTTCTGAAGGATGTTGGCAAACCTATCCGTGTTGGGGTAGGTGGTTGGTTCTACCTTTTCTCGTCTGCAGGAATCATGTTCCTAAGGAACAGGGTCTTATACTCAATAAGATCTACATCTGCAGCTTCTTGTGCCAGGTGCTTTCTTGCTTGGTAGGCCATCCAAAGTCTCTGGTGGTAAGTTGCTGGACTTTCCTTTGCATTCTGTTTCACAGGGTATGCAAGCATCACTCTTAATACACCTGAGCTGTGAGCAGAAATGAGCTCAGCTGCAACCTCATCAAAGGTGGCATTCCCATCCTGACGGATGGCATCGGGGAGTTTGGCCCACAAACTAGGATCAATGGTTTGGCGTAGTATTTGGACCTGGTATTCTGCAGCCAGGCTAAGTATCTCGCATTTAGAAGGCACCTTTTCTAAATGACAGCTGAGGTTGTCTGATGGGTTCATCTGACCGATACTGTCAGCTATTTGCTGAACAGAGTAGGCCATTTGTAGGGGATTACTGGTCGATCAGGCAGAGGTAGATTGTCTCGGGTGCCGTCTAGTGTAGCCCAAGCAGCAGAATCTGCCACAGTATTAATATTACCATCCTGAGTGCCAGCCTCCTGCAGAAGTTCCCTAATCTGGGTTTTAATAGTCCGTTTACTTCTCTCAGGAAGAGGTACATTGCCTACTGCAGTTTCAATCATCGTTTCTATCTTTTGCCTATCTTCCACATTAATAACGGCTATCGGTGGTGCCGTCGGGACCAGGCCTGGGCCTGCTCCCCCCATCATGGGGGCCACCATGTTGGCATCTTCCATGATGGGCGTCACGACGTCGATGACGTATGACATGGTGAGGGTGAAGTAGGGACCCGCCATGTTGTGGATGGCTGGGTGGGGTTTCTTGGCCATAGTATGGGTGTGACTGGGTGTTGTACTGAGAGATGTCATCATCTGATACCTCTCCTTCAGATGATGTGTCTAAGGCAGGGGCTACGGTTTCCCATCACCTTAACATGTCCAGTCAGAACCTCCCACTGATGGTGCAGTTTCACCATCTTGGTTTTACATTCAGCATGACTCACAGTTGCAACATCCATATCAACCTCATCTTGCATTTGCTTCTGCAACACTCTATGCATGGCACTCAGTTTGCGATTGTCCCTAGTAGCCACTTCTAAGTCATTACATACCTGGTTCATCTCATCCTGTTGCTCTTCCATCTCCTCACTCAACTGAACATTTGCAGCACTTAGCAAATCATTCAGATGCAATGCCTGTCCCTTATCCTGTCTCTAACTTTCACACTCCTCCTTCAACATACAAAGTTCCTGTTCTCCAGCTCGAGCTGAATGGTGCAAAAGTGAATCATTTTCATTCCTCAGAGTTTGGAGTTCAGACTCCAAGTTCTGCTGCAGTCTAAAACATTCCATTTCCTGCAAACCCATCTGTTGCTTAAGAGATGAAATTTGCAGATCAAGGGTTCGAAACCTCACTTTGGAGGCTTCCAGAGCAGCATAGAGAGTCGCGACCATCAACCCTTTGACCTGACACTTATTCATTGATTGTCTCTTCTCTGTGTACTGAGTTGAAGTCCCCAGTATAAGGTTTTCGGATTGACTTGTGTCCCACACGAAGTCAGCCCATCCTCCATGGGAGGTAAGGAAGCTTGAGACATCGAGCCTCAGTTCTGCGCAGATATTTGATACAGTGGCCATTGTGTGGGAGAGAACAAAAAATCTAACTGTGAAAAAGGCACTGTGCTATGTATCGATCCACAGCAGGAGCACTGTAATACACAGCCAGGCTACTGTAAAAGTTGTAGGCTTACAAATCAAAGCTGTAATGGAGTGAGTCAAGTCAGCATCGACCACACCCGAAGGGATGACAGTCAGACTTTGTAAGTGACTACAAACTGGTTTTAAAACGGGAGAGGTGATACGGGACTGTACACCTACTGTCCCCGTGGGAAAGGGAAAAGTTATAGCAATGAATGAAAACTTACAACACCAAGTATAGCCTGCACATGGTCGCCAATTGTCAGGAGGTCTAAACCTCACTTTCAGGTTCTTGGCAATATTGGGAATGCAAGTAATCACAGACACGTTGCATAAGAGTAGTAAACTTGTTTATTACTACCAAAAAGGATAAAATCACAGTTGTCCTAAGCAGTTCTTACCAATATGAACCAGGAGCCAGTGCTAAGCATTCCCTATACCTCGAGGTTTCTTTGTGTCTCTTGGGATCTCTGAGGTACAGATTAGTGTGTCACATTATATATCTATGATAATTACTATGGTTACTGTAAGACAGAAACATTTCTAGTTACAGAGAGGAGCCCTATTGGCTATATTAGAGGAGGCTCCATGGTCCAAGATAACATTATACAATTTTGTAGTAGTCATCAGTTTGTGAAACAAAAGAGTTCTTATACAGAGTCTTACATAACTCAGTGTAGTAGTACAAATCACCAAAAGGTGGCAATGCCGGCTTACACATCATAATTATTCCAAGGACGCAGATGTCTTGGCATCTTACAAGTAAGAAATACACAGAAAATACTGTATTAGCAAGCGAAGTGTATTACTAAAATATGCGTACATATCCTGACATCTACCCTTGTACGGTAGATGCCCTTAGCCCTATATGTTAGTATAACATATGCTTAAGCACCAGCTGTCTATGGTATACCTCTGAGGGTACCAATTAGGGTGCAGGGACCTCGTGTAACAATACAAATGTAATTCCAACTGATAGCTCAGAAAAACAATGCAGATTCAATTGCAGAAAGAGTTCAGCTATTGTGAACATTGGTTCAGGAATTCATAACTAGC
This sequence comes from Neoceratodus forsteri, assembly GCA_016271365.2. NCBI lineage: Eukaryota > Metazoa > Chordata > Ceratodontiformes > Ceratodontidae > Neoceratodus > Neoceratodus forsteri. The sequence goes on along the minus strand of CM057459.1, from coordinate 538,914,609 downwards.
AATGAATCAAAAGAAAGCAAGCAATAAAATTTTGCCCTGCAATAATAATAATAATAATAATATTATAAAAAGGATTAGAAATTAAAAATGATTATATCCTTAGGACACAAATCAAGAATACCAAAGAGTATAAGTATCATTGAGTTTTAATAGACAGCCAGCTAGAATTTGAACTGTGTATTGGGGCACAGTTACGAAACATATGAAATATGAACATATGAAATTTGCCAGCAGATAAAGGCCTAGAGATCTATCAAGTCTGCTTGAATGTGCAGCTAGCACCCCCTTTTTCTGCAGCTGCCCCTCCCTTCCACCCCTCCCCTTCATTGACCCTCCCCCTTGTCCTGTCCCATCCCCTTTTGAAGCAGTCCACTGTTCTACTGGATACCACTTCTGCAGGTAATGCATTCCACCCAGCCACCACCCTCTTTGTAATAAAAGTGTCTCCTCATCTCCCTCCTGAACCTTCCTCCCTCCAGTCTCATATCATGGCCCCTGGTGTCCCTTCCCTCCCTTACTTTGAACAGCCCCTCTGTACCTGTCTTGTTTATTCCTTTCATGTACTTAAATGTTTCAGTCATGTCCCCCTGTCCCTCCTCTCCTCCAGCGAGTACATGCTCAACTCCCTCAGCCTCCTCTTGTATGATAAGTACCCCCAGCCTCTTGATCATCTTTGTCGCCCTGCGCTGCACTCCCTCCAGTAACTTAATGTCCCTCTTCAGATATGGGCAGTTAAGGAAATGAAAGCAATGTTAGGAGCATTACAAAGGAATGCACATGTTCTCACAAGAGAAACACAATGTTCTATTGCAAACTAACTTATCAACTATGTGTTAAAATATGGAAACCTGTAATACAGATACCCAAATTAACATTTACTAAATAAGTTAGATGTGAAAGTATAACAAATTGATAAGGTTTGTGTTGCAAAGTCAACCTGATAGCCACCTTTGCTATACAGATAGGGAGCGGGGGTGGGATTCACTCTCTTTTAGATGAGAAAAAACATTTACAGTTATGGCATATAAACTGTTGAAAGAGTGGCAGCAAGTGTAACTGTTGAGGTCTGGGATTGGGAATCCAAAAGATACCAGATGAAGAACAACTGGAGGAGAAGGCAGAACGTTCCAAACAGTTGAACTAACTATGGTCAGATGATTATTAACTACCAACTCACTGGAATTTGGAACATGTTAAGCCCAACAACACAGGAAGTAACTCATTAAGCAAATGTTAAACAAGCAATAAACTCAGAAATGGTGAATCAATGTAATTATTACAACTCATAAACAAAACAGGTGTTAGAGATCTTTGGATGTATGTACCAACTGAGAGGATTATTTTTCGTTTTTAATTTTATTTTCTCTGTTAAAACCTCCTTTTGATTTTTGTATAATTCTATAGTTTGCCAATACAAGCGAAGAACAATAAATATAATAAATGAAATCAAGTGTCACTTTTGTGTAACTTGCATAATGTAACTTGCAGCTGATGAAACAGGACATTTTAAATAGGCTTTTCATGACCTTGGTGTTTCATCCTGTATAAAAATTAATACTTCTTCTTCTACTACTACTACTACTACATGTCCTTTGTCTGGTGAGCGCTCCAGAAATGGACATAACTTACCAGAAGAGGCTTCACCAGTGATCTGAACAGTCTCAGTACTTTCTTGATTTCTCCTGCTATCAATACCCTGACTGATACATCTCTGCATCCTTGATGCCTTACTACATGTCTTATTAGACTGACTGATTTGCTGGAGGGTGTCACTAATAATGACCCCCAGATACCACTCCTCTGTAGTAGTGGCCAGCCTAACCACTCCCATCCAGTACTTTGTGTGTGTGTTCCTTTTACCTACATGCATCACCGTGCTCTTCTTGATGTTAAATCTCAAGTGCCAGATCATTGACCACTTTTCTTACTTATTCAGGTCATTCTGGAGGTCCCCTCACCCATTCTTAGCTGTCTCCACTGCAACATAACATTGAAATCAACAAAGTTAAATCAACAAAGGGACACATCTTGCCCAGCATACTCTCTCCTCTATCACTAATGAATATTTAAAATAGGGCAGTTCCCAGGACTGATCTCTGTGGCATCCTACCTGTGACCCCTCCATCCACTGATTTAGTCATATTTACTATTATCCTCTGTTGTCTCCCCCAAACCAGTTCCCCACTCAGTTCATTAAATGTTTTTATACTGCCATGTTCTCCAGCTTTTTCATCAGCTTCCTGTGTTGCACTGAAATGAAGGCTTTACTAAAGTCAAAGTAGAGCAAATCTACCACATACTCTATAGAAAAACAGTATTAGGTTGGTCTCACATGATGTCCCTGATACAGTCACATGCCACTTACAATCCTGTAGGCCATTGTCTTCTGAGAAGGCCACCAGACTTTTCATATCTATATCTCCATCAGCTTGCCTATAATAGTGGTAAGACTGACTGGTTTGTAGTTGACCAGGTCCTCCTTGTCCCCCACTTTGTGGAGTGGGACTACCTCTGCAGACCTTCAATCCCATGCACTAATCCAGACTCCAGTGAATCATTAAATAGATTGGGTCAAGGATCATGACAGTTCAGAGGCTAATTTCCTAAGTAGTCTTCAGTGCAGGCCATTAAGACCTGGAGCTTTAGCCACCCTCAGGGCCTTCTGCACTTTTTACACACATTGAGCCATGATCACTGCCCATCCATGTCCTGCAGGCCCCATGCGGCTGTCTTGTTCCTGCTCTTCAGTAGAGGTTCATCATCTGTATCCATGAATACTGAGCAGAAGTAATTGTTTAGTACATTTGCCTTCTGATCAGTTACTTTTACTACCCTCTCCAGTCAGCTAGCCTTTCAATAACACCTACATTTCCTTTTCTTTTCTCTCTTGCATACAACACAAGATTTTCTTCCTTCCTTCACACCCTGGGCAGTCCATAGTTCCATGTCTGCCTTTGCCCTTGTGACTCCCGCCCCCACCCTTGCCCCTTACAGCCTGGTCTTGTCTTCCTCTCATTCTTCCTTCCCTTTGTTCCCCTTGCACCTTAAAATGGCTATTTTTTCACCCTCGCAGTCTCTCTTACTTTCTTTCATAACAAGATTGCCCTTTTCTACTTGTTTTTTTTTTTTGATAACCATTCTTGCAATATAGTTGGTCACCTCCAGAGTTGCTCCATTGATCTTTCCGCACTTTTCCTGTACTCCTTCAATCTGGCTTATACCCATCAAGCCTTCCCTAACCAACTCTCACATCTGGCAAAAATCTTATTGTTTGAGGTCCAGAAAAACTACAATTGAGTAAAGGTGAGTGTTCCCCATCACCAGTTCCAAAAACATGAAATTCTGGTCACTGAACCTCAATGGTTCCCTGACTGCTATACTCCACCACCCCATCTGAGTTGGTAAGTACCAAGTCAAAGATGGTGTCCTGCCACATGGGATCCCTGTCCGGTTAAACCAGTAAAATAGCCTTGCAACAAATCAAGCAGAGCCTGATTCATTGTGTTGTTAGCCCCAGGAGTATCCCAGTCTATGTTTGGTAGGTTCAGGTCCACCACTGACACAAGATCCCCTTTTGCCACCCCACTAGTGATTTACTCCCCCAATTCCTAATCCCCTTCTTCTTTTTGTCCCCATGGTCTATGGACCTCCACAGTGTAATCGTATATTTTTCCAACAGCCATAGTCAACTGTACCCAGATTGACTCCACTCCCTCATCACTTTTTTGATGCTTCCATCCTCACTAGCCCTATTCCCTTTGTGATAAGTAGGGCTACACCCCCTTTACTTTTGCTTCTGTTCCTCCAGTACAAGGTGTACACTGGAATTGCCAGATTTAAATGATTGCTCCCAGTTGTCCACATCTCTGGGATGGCTCTCAAGTCTAGCTTGGCATCTGCCACCATCACCAGTAGTTCACTATTCTTGTTGTTCCGCTCTCTGGCAGTTAAGCAGGCCATCTTCCATGCACCAACCTTATCCATTCTCCTCCTACCTGTTCCTGAGTCACTGCCTACCACACCTTTAGTACTCCACTCATTCCCTTCCTGCTAGCTGGTTAGCTTTTTTTAATAAGCTAATAAAGTGTTTGAAATGACAATTGCTTTGGAGGGGGGTAACTTAAATTTGACCCCATTTCCTAAACTGGATACTTCTCAACTGAAATATCACTATCTGTCTCCCATGCAAAAATATATATGAGGTCTTCAGCAATATGGTATTTTAGATACTCAGCACCATTTATATCCTACTAAGTAGGGATATACACATTAGTTAGCCCACTATGGGAGTTATGCTAGCTTAGATTACATTTTTTTCTGATCCTGAATATATAGATACCCTCCATGATATCCATCATGGTCTTATTCACTTAGGTCATTCACTGGTGGTTGTCCTTTTTCCTTAGGGAAAGTGAAAAACCAAACTTCCTGGCTTTTACACTCTGGCTTGTTGAAGGATCAAGTCCTCCTTTCCAAAATAACCAGTCAAATCACAGTCTCTTTGTGGCAATGATAATGGGAATACATTTCTTGGTATTTTATGGGATACACTGAAAGCAATACTGTGTGGTATTATCATACACCATGCAACAGCCCAATATATAGCTAGGGAAAGAAAACTTTAAGATATCCAACATATGGACCATATACTTCAGCTATAGGTCATGCAAGGGAATAACTTAATGCTTGGGCAACTGTTAGAACTTAAAGGTCAGATTCAACAAGTGTTAAACCAAATAGTGTAGCACCCTTTGATCTAGTTCTGACATCAATATAATCTTTATTCTATCTTCGACATCAGTACTATGAGGGGGGTAACTAGGGGAGCCCATACACTGGTGCACCATCTCAGAGTGTATAATGTCCAGTCCAATGTTACTAAAGAGTGGGATCCATTGATGGGTAAAGTTACCCATTATGATACTGACATATAAAATATATTTCAAAACTATTTTTCTGCTTTATATACCTCACTGGACCCTGAACCTTCTGCATCACATGTACAGACATTTCTTTAGCAAGCTAAGCTCCCAGCACTGACAATGAAACAAACTGCTAGGTGAACTGTCCACATTTGGCTGGAGAAAATAGTTTGAGGCATCTCCTCTGCAAAAATTGTGAAGTGCCCTGGGGTGGGCGGAGTGAGGGGAAGGGTGGGTGGGTAGGCCACAACCACGTGACTGTTAGAAACAATCAAATACACCACTGCTCCACCACCCTGGTGGCAGCTGAGATACTTGCTATACTGCAGAGAACAAACTAGAACACATTTGGGGAACTGGGAACTTGGTAAAACATAATATTGTAGGGGACTAGGAAGGCAAACTACACAGAGAAAAGCCAGTCAGAAAAGATTTGCCTGCTCCTGTTGGAAGCTGAGAAACTTGCTATACTGCAGAGAACAAACTAGAATGCATTTGAGGAACTGGGAACTTGGTAAAACATAATATTGTAGGGGACTAGGAAGGTAAGCTACACTTTCTACAGAAAGTTTCTTTATTTTCTTATTGGCATTAAGAATTGCAGGATTCCATTAAAGTGTAATAATTTTATAACCCGAGGGGTTGAAATACAACTGAAGTTGCTTGATTTCTGTGCTAGACACATAGGATTTGGAAGGATATTTGTACAATATTTTAGAAGTGTCCTGCTGGCTGAACAGTGAGTTTGTTTTTATCCCTGGACTCAGTAGAGTGGTTTGTGTAGAAGCAGTGGTCTAGTACATTGTGGTGTTGGTTGACTTACTATAAAGGGCAGTATTCACCAGGGTGGTGGAGCAGTGGTGTATTTGATTGTTTCTAACAGTCACCAGTGGGTGTGGCCTACCCACCCACCATTCCCCTCACCCGCCTACCCCAGGCATGGCATTTCCTTTATAGCCAAGGTTCTGACATCATTTCCTCAACAGGTCTTGTAGCAGAACTGTCATATTCTTAATTACCCAGCACAGTGCATAAAGGGTAAGTACACACAAACAAAAAAAAAATAATTATATATTACTCATTGTATATTATAAGGAAGAGGGACATGTGGGGAGTGGTGCAATGCACTGGCTGTGGGGCAGCAATTTTCCAGGAGACATTCTGGAACCTGTGTTGCTGCCCTATTTTCAAGCAACTGTCAGCTCTGAGGGAGGAGGTTGCCCACCTCCAGGCTCAACTGGCAAGGACTAAGGAGGCCTCCCCCACCCAAAGAGCACCAGTTCCACAACCACTGCCTCAGAGGTTGCCATGTGTGAAGAGCAGATGGACCACAGTAGGTTCTGGGAGGGTGAGGGTGGTGGAACAGAAGTGTAGTCCCTGAGATGCACCTCTACACAAATCATATGTCAGTCTGGCAAATCAAGGTTCCTCTATGATGACACCCTCATTGGAGACCAAGAAGACTGCTGGGGCCATCCACAAGGGAGACCCACAAAAGAGTGGCAAGGGGCACCACAGGGGAAATAAAAAGCTTCTGATAGGGGACTCAATTGTTAGGGGTGTAGACCTGGGGAAGGGAGAGGAGAGGGAAGTAAGGTGTCTGCCTGGTGCCATGGCTTGGAGGGACAGGAAGTGAATCCTCAGGATTGCAGAAGCAGCATCACATGAGAGGAAACTAGATATCATTGTCCACCTCGGGACAACTGACCTAGCTAGGCATGAGATCAGTGCAGTGCAGGATGAATTTGTGGAGTTGGGGAGGGGCCTCAGACAGGTAGCAAGCATGGTAACCTTTTCAGAGGTGCTGCCAGTCTATGGCAGGGGTGAGGCTAGAGTACTGCACGCCATGCAGTTTAATGAATGGCTGCAAAACTGGTGCAGAGCACAGGGCTTTGGCTTCATTGGGGACTGGGGTTCCACCTGGAGAGATGAAGGTCTATACTGGCATGATGGTCTGCATCTGTCCAGGAAGGGAAACACGCTCCTAGGTGACAGTTTTAAAGGCTTCCTTGGCAGGCTTTTAAACTAGCCAAGGGGGGAGGTGCTGATAGGAAACAGGAAAGTTCAAGCCTCCCCCCACAAAACATGGCAGGTAGTAGGGTAAACACTGAGGTACAGAGCTTGACAGAGGGCAGGACGGGGTAAATGAAAAAATGGACAAGAGCAATAAGAGCAGGGATGGGGTAAAAAAGGATAAAGCCAACATTAAATGGAGGGCAATGAGTACCAATACCTGTAGTCTTGGAAACAAGCTTCCAGAGCTAGTAGCCCTGATGGAAGAGGAACACTTGGATATTGTGGCAGTCACAGAACATGGTACACAGAGAACCATGACTGGGATGTCAACATACAAGGGTACACCATCTACAGAAGGGGCAGGGAGGGTAAAAGAGGAGGTGGAGTAGCTCTCTACATAAGGGAAGGGATCAAAGCAACAGAACTGAAAAGTAAAGGGGGAGGATGAGAGGAACTCTGGGTCACCTTGGAGACAGGGAATAGCATCACAATCCGCTCAGCTGTTGTATACAGACCCCCATCTCAAGGGGAGGAAATGGACAAGAAAATGATAAAGGGCATTCTCAAAATGGCTGAAAAAGGTGAGATACTGTTGATGGGAGACCTGAATATGCCAGATGTTAACTGGGTGACATGGACTGCAGCCACATCCAAGAGCAGGGTCATTCTCGATGCCCTACAGGGAGCATGCCTTAGACAGCTAGTGGTGAAACCCAGTCAGGAGGGAGCAATATTAGACCTGGTACTCTCAAATGGAGAGAGGATCACAAACTTAGAAGTCAGTAGACATCTGGGAACTAGTGACCACTGCACAGTGTGCTTCACAATAAACACAACCATGGAGACAAGCCATACAAAGGCAAGGATACTGGACTTTAGAAGGACTGACTTTGGCATAATGGGTGAATACCTGAGGAATGCATTAGCAAATGGCCAGAAAGGAGGGGTGGAAGAACAATGGAGAAAAATCAAAACTTCCATCATGGAGGCAACAAGCCTTTGTGTGAAAAAATTAAAGAAGACAAAGTGGAATAAAAAACCACTATGGCTCTCAAAAGAGGTGTCAGGGAAGGTTAAGGAGAAAAAGGCTGCATTCAGAAAGTACAAGGAATCACAGACGGAGCACGACAGGAAACTGTATCAATTAAAGCAGAAAGAAGTGGGGAAGGCAGTCAGAAAAGCAAAGGCCCAAACTGAGGAAAAGATAGCCAACTCAGTTAAGAAGGGGGATAAAACCTTTTATAGGTACATTAGGGAGCATAGAAAGGTTAAGGGAGGGATAGTGAAGATTAATAAAGGAGAGGGAAGGTGGGCAGAGGGAGACAGTGAAAAGGCAGAGATACTGAATGAATATTTTTGTTCAGTATTCACAAAAGAAGAGGAGGAGGAGTTACCTAAACCAAACAGTAGAAGCAATCTGGATAGTGGGGTTGACACCAGTCCATTTACAGAAGAAAGAGTACTGAAAGAACTCCTAAAACTCAAGGTAGACAAAGCAATGGGGCCTGACAGGATTCACCCTAGAATCCTAAAAGAGCTAAGGGAGGACCTAGTGACACCACTAACCACACTTTTTAACAAATCATGGGAAGATGGGGTGGTACCTGAGGACTGGAGGAGGGCAGATGTGATTCCCCTTCACAAAAGTGGGAGCAAGGCAGAAGCAGGAAACTACAGACCTGTTAGTTTGACCTCAGTGGTGGGGAAAATGATGGAATCACTTCTGAAAGAAAGAATTGTTGAGTACCTAGAGGCCAGCAGGGCACAGGACCCGAAGCAGCATGGATTCACAGCAGGAAGGTCATTTCAGATGAATCTAATTGATTTCTTTGACTGGGTGACCAAAGTAATAGACCAGGGAGGGGCTGTGGATATGGCCTACCTAGACTTTAGTAAGGCATTTGACACAGTCCCGCACAAAAGATTAATAATCAAGTTAGTCAGCCTGGGAGTGGGTCCCAAGGTGGTAGCCTGGGTAGCAAACTGGCTGCACAACAGGACACAGAAGGTAATAGCGAATGGAACACATTCTGAAGAAAGGGGGGGTTACTAGTGGAGTACCTCAGGACTCAGTACTGGGTCCAGTCCTCTTTAATGTCTTTATAGGTGACATTGCAGAGGGTCTGGAAGGAAGGGTATGCCTCTTTGCGGATGACACAAAGATCTGTAACAGAGTTGATACACAAGGTGGGGTAGAAAGGATGAGAAGGGATTTGGCAAGGTTGGAGGAATGGTCAGACATATAGCAACTTAGATTCAATGCAAAGAAGTGCAAAGTAATGCACATGGGAAATAAAAATCCAGGAGAAGAGTACACAACAGCAAGGGAGGTACTAATGACAACAATAATGGAAAGGGATCTGGGTATAGTCATATCAGATGACCTAAAGGTGGGTAAGCAATGTGAGAAGTCAGTAAGGAGAGCCAGGGGGATACTGGGATGCATAGGGAGGGGCATCACAAGTAGAAAAAGGGAAGTGGTTATCCCTCTATACAGACAGTTGGTGAGACCCCATCTAGAGTACTGCATGCAGTTTTGGAGACCTCATCTATGAAAGGACATAGACAGGATGGAAGCAGTCCAGAGGAGGGCAACTAAAATGTTGCAGGGCCTACATCAGAAACCATATGAAGAGAGACTGAGAGAGCTTAATATGTATACCCTTGATGAAAGAAGAGACAAGGAGGGCATGCTAGAAACTTTTAAGTACCTCAAGGGAATCAACAAAGTCCAGGAGGGTAGCATCTTTCAGAAAAAGAGATGTGTAAGAACAAGGGGGCACAATTTAAAGTTAGAGGGGGGATGGCTCAGGGGTAATGTGAGGAAATTCTTTTTGATGGAGAGAGTGGTGGACGCATGGAACCGCCTTCCTGGAGAGGTTGTGGGGTCTAAAACAGTGGGGGAATTCAAACATGCATGGGACAGACATAAGGCGAGACACTGACTGCATTGCTAAAATTGTTCACAAAGCAGGAGAAAACATTGATGTCCTAGTACACATAGGGACTAATGATCTCGCCAGCCGGTCAGTTGTGGAGACCAAGGAACACCTGACTAGGCTGGGTGACAAACTATCATCTATTTCGTCTGGCATCTCCTTCTCTGAGATCCTGCCAGTCTGGGAGAAGGGAGCAGATGGACGGAAGGTCAGAGAAGGGGAGATAGGGGAGCTAAACACGTGGCTCAAGGACTGGTGCCAGAAAAAGGACACAGATTTGTAGGGAACTGGCAACAGTTCTGGGAGCGAAAGTTCTTTAAATTTGATGGACTGCATCTGACTAAAGAGGGAGTCAGTGCATTGGGGCAGAAATTTGACGTCTTTGCAGAATATTTAAACTAGCAAATGGGGAGAGGGGTGCAGCACCCCATACGTTGAATGGGAAGAACACCCTTCCCCCCTCAGCTAGTGGTCAAACAGGATTCAGCGTGTTTGCCGCTCATTTGCATCACCAGGTAAGAAAAAGGTTTGTCTCCCCACACGATGCACAGGGTAATGCCAAACTTCACCCAACAACTAACACACCAAAATCTGGCCAATGGAAAATCATGTACACAAATACTCACAGCCTGGGAAATAAGATCCCAGACCTGCAGGCAATAATGTCAGAGGCTAAACTGGACATAGTAGCAATTAGTGAGACGTGGTTTACCAGTAACCACACTTGGGAGACTTCAGTACCTGGCTATGTATTGTTCAGAAGAGACCGAGGTGCAAAAAGGGGTGGCCCTGTATGTCAATGAAAATATCAAAGCTACAGAAATTCAGAATACACATAAGGAGCCAGAAGAACTGTGGGTCACCCTGAAACAGGAAATGGGACAGCCATAAGAACTGGGGTTGTCTACAGGCCCCCAGACCAGAGGGAGGACATAGACACATTACTGTTAGAAGATATACAAAACATGACAGCTAAAGGGAGGTTCTGATAATGGGAGACTTCAACATGCCAGATATAGATTGGTCAATACCAGCAGGAACATCTGCCAGAACTAGACTCATAGTGGATTCCCTGCAGGGGGAGGGCCTCAAACAACTGGTACAGCAACCCACAAGAGACAGGGCTATCCTAGATCTAGTACTGACTAACAAAGAAGGGATCACAGATCTCCAGGTAGAAGGTCACCTGGGGGCCAGTGACCATCACATGGTATGGTTCAATTTGGCTACTACATCTAAATCATCCCATTCCAAAGCAAAAATATGGGACTTCAGAGGAGCTGACTTTGATAAGATGGCCAACAGAGTTAAGCTACCCTGGCAAAAAGAAACACAGGTGAGGGGTACAGGCAAAGTGGGCAACATTAAGGATACAATACTTGAAGCAACATCCCATTGTGTTAGACAGAAAAGGAAGTGCAAAGAAGAAGGAAACCACTTTGGTTCTCAAATACAGTAGCAGAAAAGGTCAGAGCCAAAAGGCTGGCCTTCAGAAAATATAAGGGAACACAGCGGGATGAAGATAGGAGGCATACCAAACTGCCCTAAGGAAGCAGGTAAGGCAGTAAGGCAGGCAAAGTCCCAAACTGAGGAAACACTAGCACGAACAGTAAAGAAGGTGACAAGACTTTCTATAGATACATTAGTGAAAGGAGAAAGTCCAGAGGGGATTGCTAAGCTTAATGGAGAAAAGGGAGCATGTGAGGAGGAGGACCCTGTAAAGGCATCTATCCTAAATAGATACTTTTGCTCAGTATTTACTGAAGAGAAGGTAGGGCAGGGCCCACAGCTCAGCATCATGGACACAGGGGGGAGGTGAGCACTACTCCCTTCACAAAAGAAAGGGTCCTACAAGAGCTTGCTAAGCTCAGGGTGGATAAGGCAATGGGACCTGATGGCATACATCCCAGGGTACTTAAGGAGCTAAAGGAGGAACTAGCAGAGCCATTAGCAGAATTGTTTAGTGAGTCTCTGAGCACAGGAGAGTCCCAGAAGACTGGAGAAGGGCTCATGTGATCCCACTCCACAAGAGTGGTAGCAGGAGGAGGCGGGAACTACAGACCGGTCAGTCTTACCTCAGTAGTGGGCAAGATTATGGAGGCACTCCTTAAGGAAAGGATAGTGCAACACCTGGAATCCATAGGGCACAGGATCCAAGACAGCATGGGTTTACAAAGGAAGGTCCTGTCAAACTAATCTCATAGATTTCTTTGACTGGGTAACCAAGTGGTGGACCAGGGGAGCAGTTGATGTCGCCTACCTTGACTTCAGCAAAGCTTTGACACTGTTCCACATAGAAGATTGATAAATAAGCTAGGTAGGCTCGGGTGGGTCAGAGTTGGTCAACTGGGTGGCAAACTGGTTGACTGGCAGAAAACAGAGAGTGGTGGTAAATGGTATACAGTCAGAAGAGATGCAAGTCACAAGTGGGTACCTCAGGGATCAGTCCTGGGGCCAGTCCTATTCAACATCTTCATAAGTGACCTCGCAGATGGACTAGAGGGGTAAGGCTTGTCTGTTTGCAGATGACACCAAGATCTGCAACAGAGTAGATGATCCAGATGGGGTGGGCAGATGAGAAGAGATCTGGATAAACTAGCAGAATGGTCAGAAGAGTGGCAACTGGGATTTAATGCAAAGAAGTGCAAAATCATGCACATAGGGAAGAGAAACCTGAAGCCACTTATAGGCTGGGAGGGAGTTGCTAGCAGTCACAAAGGAAGAAAGAGACTTGGGCATCATCATCACTGATGACCTAAAATCATCCAAGCAGACCTCTAAAGCAGTAGGTAAGGCTAGGGGGTGTTAGGGTGTATTAGTAGGGGTATCACAAGTCGTAAGATGGAGTAATAATCCCTCTGTACAAGACATTGGTTAGGCCCCATCTGGAGTACTCGTGCAGTATTGGAGGCCACACCTTCACAAGGACATTAACCAAATTGAGGCAGTCCAGAGAAGGGCAACTAAAATGGTGCAGGGACTGCATCAGAAGACATATGAGGACAGATTAACGAGCTCAATATGTATACCCTTGAGCAAAGGAGGGAGAGAGGTGATATGATCGAGACATTTAAACACCTAGAGGCATAAACAAGGTGAAAGAGTCTAACATGTTTAAATATAAGAAAATAGCAGGACAAGAGGACACAGCATGAGATTAGAGGAGGCCGATTAAGGGGAATGTGAGAAATTCTTTTCACAGAAAGGGTGGTAGATGCATGGAATGGCTACCACAAGAAGTGGTGGCTATAATACAGTGCAGGGCTTCAAACAGGCATGGATAGGCATAAGGGAGCAATACAAATGACTATGAATAGATAGGTCACTGACAGAGCAAAGGCCGATGGCACATTTATAAGGTAGAAAAAGAAATGGGCAGACTGGATGGGCCTTTCGGTCCTTATCTGCCGTCAACTTCTATGTTTCTATGTTTCTATGTAAGGCAATTATAGTGGGGGGTTGCAGGAAGTAGGCTGTTGGTTAACTAGAATCTGTAGCTTATCCAATAGGTCGGGAAATGGGCAGACTGGGTGGGCCAAGTGGTCCTTATCTGCCATCAAAGTCTATGTTTCTATGTTTCTAGATGGTTTTCCTTCTGAATTTAATAAATTACCCAAAATCCAAGAACTTTTAACTGCATTGTTACTGTGACTTTTTCAGGCTATACGGACAGGGGCATCTCCACCTTCTTTGTGGTGCTATGCTATTATTTCAGCTCTTCCTAAGCCTGGTAAGGATTTACTCTCTCCGGTGTCTTACAGACCCATTTCAATTTTATTTTGATTATTAATTATTTGCTGAGGTTTTGGCTTCTTGGCTAGAACACCTTATCACGTCCTTGCTAGAATGGGAGCAAGTAGTATTCATGTGCAAGTGCTGGGCACACAATAATGTTCATAGAACTTTAATATTCTTGGATTATGTCATGCAAAAATCTATACCATTGGTCATGGCTAGCTTGAACATGGAGAAGTACTTTGACTGAGTATTACGGACTTTTTTTGTGGTTTACTTTACAGGTTTTTAGTTTCCATATGACCTTTTTCCATGATACAATCATTGTATAATGTAAAGGTAAATGGGTCATTATCTTCACCTTTTGTTTTGAGCTGTGGCACTTGGCAGGATTGCTCCCTGTCCCCGTTATTGTTCACATTAAATACTGAGCCCTCAGCATTCTTCATTAGACATTTGTCTGAGGTGCAGGGGCTCCCATTGGGAGGGAGAGAATATAAGATTGCATTATTTATAGATGATGTTTTATTGGCAGCTACCGATACTACAGAGTCCCTTTTTGCTTGCTGGGAGACATTGTCTCATTTTGAGCCAGTCACAGTGTTTCAGCTGAATATGCAAAAGACAGAGGTGTTGGTATTTAACTATGTGCCTCCCTTGCAAGTGAAATATATGTGGCATTTTCACTGGAATAGAAATTCAATTAAGTATTTAGGAATTCATTTATGTAAAAATCTAGATCATTCAGAAATTCTTAATTATGAGCCACTGACTGAGGCAATAGCTGGAGATCTGGACTGTTGGTCTTATCTTGACCTTTATTTTTTAGATAGTGTAGCAGCTGTTCAGAAAAATATCTTTCTCCACATTTTATTCATTTTTCAAACTTTACTGTTAGTCTCTGAATGTTCCTATCATTGAAAATAAATGTATTTATTTCACATTTTTTGTGGAGAGGCCAGCAACCTTCAAATTAGAGTTTTCTGCTCTGGTTATCTATTTCTAAATGAGGGTTACATTTTCTGAACTTGTGTCTTTTTGCCTTAGCTAGTCAATGTTGCCTACTCTGCCTCTGAACTTCTTGTAATTACCAGGCTTATTGGAAATATATAGAATTTGGTCTTCATGATTTGTACGATGTGGTATATTCCTTTATTCATCTCCTCTGCAGTATCACCCTTTTTCTAAATTTTTTAAGTATATGGCTATAACCCTTCACGTCTGGCATAAGGTCCATGTTGCTCAACTGGGGACACTTGCCCTCTTTTAGGAGCTTTGGTCTGGATGCAAACTAGTTCTTTTACCCAACTGGACACCTTTCTTCATCAATGGGCTGAGTATGATCTTGTCTATTTACATCATTTTTTGATTCTGAGGGTGTGCGAATATTTTCTGCCTTGCAAGCTTAGTGTACTCTACTGGTAACTCATTATTTGCAGATATGTGCATATATTTATTCTTTACCCTCACCTCAAAGGAAGCTACCAGATTCTTCCCCAGCTTTTTCTTACCTTACTTCACCTTACCTTAGGGGACCATCTTATTGGTAAGTTATATGCAGCACTTGGGATAAAAGTACAGATTCTACAGTCTCAATATTTAAAAAAAATAGGATGCAGAATAGTAGGTTACTTGTACTTTTCATAAATGTGAAAGATGTTCCCCTTTCATTTATAAACTCTCAATTTCACTGTACCTATGGGAATGCACATGGAAATGTTGTATGCGTTATTTTAAAACCCCTGCAGTTAGGCAAAACTATCACGGTGAGGGTGCAAGAAAGTGTTGGCATAAAAGGGGGGAGTCCTTAGCAGATCAAGCTCAGATTTCTGGACATGCCCATATTTAACTGACTACTGTGGTAGGATTTCTGGAATTTTAGATTCAATGTTACACTGAAGCCTCATGTGAATCAGGTAACCAAACACTGCACCAGAAACTTGGTCTGCTCTACTGCCTGATCAATCAGCTAGTTCCTGAGTCAAGGATAGCAATAGCTAACAGCATTCTGCTCCCAACTCTGGCATATGCTGCCTCTGTCATGCCGGGTATGGGAAAACAGAAATACAATAGAATGCAGGTACTATACAAAAAGGTTGCCTGCTATGCCACATCATCCTGTAAAAGGATACACCACTGTGAAGCACTGACTTCCCTTAACTGGCTGTCACTCACCAGCTGACTCCAGTACCCACTATTATGCAACCCCTTTAAGATACACCACTGACCCCCCAGACAGTCTGACTGGGCTACTGATCCCAAAAAGAGCAGCCATGCAGCTCTGAACAGCTGGGAGAAATCTCCTGGAAGAGCCTAGGATACGCACCACTGTTGGCACCAAATCCTTTGCGCATGCAGCCCCAGTGTTGTGGAATAAACTAAGACAGCAACTGCAGGATACAACTTCCCTGGGAATCTTCCAATCTGGGCTATGAGCACAACATCTAAGGAACAGCACCTGAACTTGCACTAGAACCCTGAGCCACAGAGACTAGCACCCTACTTATGCAGCCCCTGGCTAGCCCAGACCTCTCCCTGTTCGGGGGGCTCAAATATATTGTCTACAGAACTGTGTGTATGCCAAATCCACTTACCTTAACTAACTACATTATATTCCTAATGTATGAATTTTTAATCCACACTGTGTACTAAGACTTGAACTCTGCACTCTGCAGGCCAGATTGTAACTTGAAATGATCAACACACCTACAGTACTTGTTCTGTAAATTCTCTCTATGTGAAATTCTCTTTTTGTGTAACTAAATCTGGGTTACCCCTAGAAACGGGACCTTCGGGACTCAGTGGGCCTAGCCAGTTACCAAAATAAAATGAATAAATAAATACATAAAATAAATAAATGTTTGATATCCCTTGGCTTGTATCTCCCATTTTGGTTCTTCTATGTATTCCCCCAATGCTATTTCTGTCAGAAGTTGGCAATATAAGCAACTTCTTAAATTAATTACAGGAGCTAAAAAAGTCATTACAAAGCATTTGTTTAAATCAGAGCCTCCTAAAATGTGTCAATGGGTGGCTCTAATACATGCCTTCTATTGGTTTGAAAAAATATATTATTATTTAAATCTTATGTGTGTATTTGATGAAGTTTGGAGGTGATGGGTGCTATTTAAAATGGACTTAGATCCTGATTGTCAACCTTATTCATATGGGAGGAGATGTCTGATCTCTGACAGATTTTATTTATTCTACTGTAGTAGCAGTCTTAATAAATTATTAGAATGCTGTTTTTATTTGAGTTGGCTAAACATTAATGTTTTTTTTCTAGGAAATGTTTGTCTCATTTGCTGGATTACACTTTTTTATTATAGTTCATGTTTCATTGGTTTAGCAAACCTGATGTTTTTTATTGTCGCATTCTGCCCATTGTACATATTTATTTCTGACATATTAAGACTTGCTGTATTTAAAAAAATAATGATAAAGAAATGAATAAAGACAGTAAATAAGTAAATGATGATCTGCACATACGTCAAGCTTCTGTCCAAGTTATCTTGTCCTCTCCTTCAGAGTGGCTGAAGACTTAACAGCAGATTGAGAGAAAAGGCAATCAGTAAAGATTTCAAACAAAGACTGTGCAAAAGTGGGAAATAACAATCATTGCATATAAGCAGTGTGATAAATATTTGAGAAAAAAATAGCATTTTTGTCAGTTTTGATGTGCATGAGCAGAGAGTGAAATTGTAAATAGGGCTGCACTTTAAAGGCAAAGAGAGCCAGAAAGAGTACAACAGAGACAGTGCAATGGTAAATCTAGGACCCTGCTTGCCACAGAATTATAAGAGACCTATGGAGGTAGTGACATATTCTTCCTGCGTTAAAGCAGCTGGTATCAGTGAGCTTTATTCTTGATTATGTATTTAGTAGGGAGGTGTGAGTAACAAATAGTATTTCAGGCATACAATGAAAAATGTATGATTCATTATTCAGAACTGAACAAAGAACAGTGACATTGTTTGCCTCCTATTCCTATTTGGAAAATACTATTGCTCCCCCCCCCCAGAAAGAAAGAAAAATGAACAGCCCCACCCTCCTCCCCAGACCAAAAACTAAGTTGTCTTTGCAATGCCAAGGTTGACAGTTTTATTTTTCACAAACAGCACAAATGGAATAAAACCTTGCTTACAGCTTTGCAGTTTTGTGAACACTCTGTCTTCAACCACCACACTAACTGAGCCAAAAAATTTAAGCCATGTTACATTTTTCCTGCAACACTCAACCATGCCAAGCTATACCACACACAAGCCCCAGCACTCCAGGGTAACTCCTCTTACTCATAGGCATGGGTATGACATTTGTAATTGGAGGTTTTTCCTATATACCTACTTCTTATCACATGGTTTCATATCACTACTGTTTTTAAAACATAGCACATTTGTAATTATACAAAAATTATTTAACTTCCTTCCCACATCTTGCATATTGCTATTTATGTTCACTATATTTTGATTGAAAATATCTGTACCCTTCCTCAAGAATGCTATGCTATTCCATTACAGAAGATTTTCTCACTTAGCTCAGTAGCACAAATGCGGTGATGTGCCAGAGTATGCATCAAAGAAAACAACCAAACAAGGTGGACTGAGAAGGATTGAGATCTATGAGTAAAAGAACCATTACATAACTTAAACCACTAATGGTACACCAAGACACATCACCAGATCCAACCGCCAGACCATTATGAAAATGGAGATAATAGCAAGGAGACCCAAACCCCAGAATTCTAAAGTTATTAAAACAGTAAGCTTGTGAAAGAATATGAGAGAAATAGGAAGTAGTTAATAACATTCATTAACAGATACGTGATTCACTTAATGCAAGGAAAAGGCAAAAAATAAAAATATTGTAATAGAAAAATCGAAAAAGTTATATTCTGCTGATAGTAAGTATCTTGTGATTTACTGTCACTTAAAATTTTCTAACCACAGATGCCAATTTGAGAACTTCTGTTCAAAAACTTAATCCAAATTATTGCATCTCATTTCAGAAATATATATATAATAAAGCCCATTCTGGAATAACAATCTAAAAAACATGCTAGCAGGAGTCTGCAAACACATATTAAAGTTCAATTTCCCATTTGTATAAGATATCAC
The DNA here is from genome assembly GCA_016271365.2 of Neoceratodus forsteri. NCBI lineage: Eukaryota > Metazoa > Chordata > Ceratodontiformes > Ceratodontidae > Neoceratodus > Neoceratodus forsteri. Next base: position 538,895,883 of record CM057459.1, on the reverse strand, counting down.
CTTCTGTTGTCCATAGCAGAATGATAGTTCAAACCTAAAAAAAAAATAACAAGTAGTCTAAAGATATACTGTGAATGCATTTAAATGCAATTAAACCATTCTTTTTAAAAGAACAGGATCCATTCTCCATCATTGAACCCATCAGGAATCAAAACTTGTAATGTATAAATCCACTGCAACTTGTTCTGCAATAGGATTCACACTCCCCCCCCAGATTCATTTTTTTCTTTAAGTATTATTAGTGAAAAAAAATGCTAAATCATTACTTATACAAAACAAATGGATGCAGAAAAAGGGACATTGAGTTAAATATTTCATGAAATATGAATACAAAAATATCAAAAGATATAAAATAATACTCATTGCATATACAGTAGGATGCTGACAGAATTATTAGCAGTGTATTGTAGCATTATGACATTTAAATAGGCAGGAAGTATGCTTTTCCCATGCATGAATGGGTTTAGTGTAAACCACCCAAAGGTGTTCATCTGTTTTAAAATGGTGCAAATCATGTGTAAACACACTAAATAATTTTTTGCATTATGACTAAGGGAATGGTTTGCTAATATTATTTGCTATCCAGTTTATAAGGTAATTCTTTTCATTGCTTTTTCACTAGCCCAAAGTATACTTTATTCTTTTTATCTGTTAATAAAGATTCAGATTGATTGTCACCCATATAAAACTAGGCTGTGTACTTGATGGAATTAACTGATCGAGAATGAGGAGAACTTCTAGCCACCATTTTTGTATCATTTTGTATTCTCAGAATACATGACAGTGGTCTGCACTTTCCTTATTACTGTGCCAGAAATTATCTAATGCCAATAAGTGCATTTTTGCTAATTTGGATGGAGAGAAGTAAGTTCTTTTAATAATGTTGTATTGTATAGTCCAGTCCCTGGATGATTTATATTTTGTCATTGAGTATAGTATGTTGTTCCATTGAGACTCTGATATGCTCTTTTTTATTTCTTTTGACCATTTTCTCTAAATCCTTTGAATAACGTATTGCTGTCTAAGTCCATGCTACTATATAACCAAAAAAGCAACCTGTTTTAAGTTTGTATTTTTTATTAATACATTTTATGTATTTTCAGTGCTGAGATCTATCCCAACAAAATAAGACATTTTTAAAGTTGTTCCTAAGCTGCATATCCTTTTGGGTTAAATTGTATTGTAATTTACAAGTATCCCATTGTATAAAATAAACATTTTATAATCAAGTCCGCCCATTTAAGAACACAATTTTCCCCAGATGGGAAATTAGATTGTTCTACCATTTATTTTATAGTTTGAATTATCCCATAAATTGCAAGAAGTAAATTTATTAGTTGACCGTTTATTTCTGTTTATGTATTTTTGGGTTTATTCTACTGATATTAGAAATTAATGAATGTGGATACTGATATATGTAAATATTTTATGTAATTAAAGATTGAATCACGAGTAGTACTATCGAAAGCTCTAATCATTGGCCCAGTTAATTATAGTTTTGATTTTATATACATATATATATATATATCTATTATAGTGGCGTAGTTAGGGTTCAGCGGTCAGTTACATACTAAAGTCAAAAGTTTGGGCATTAATAACTTTGGACCCATTCAATGGATTTGCCTGAACTTTTGTACGCATGTTGGGATATGGTAGATCTCTTGATTTACCAAATTGTATTTCGGTCAGAGTGATGGTCTTTGTGTACGAAAGCGCTGAAAAATGCAAACTTATCTATTTTTGGAGGCACCTTTTGGGATTCTGAATGTGGTCCTGCACGACCATTGTGTGGCATGCTGCTCTGTGAGATGGCTAGTTTGAAAGAGCTTTGGTGGCTGAACATGCCACTTTTCAATTGGTGAAAAAACATTAAGGCATTCAAAAGTTATGGCACTTTTAAATTCCCATTATGAGTCAATGGGAAAATGTATATGTACTGTATATCTTGCGAACAAAGAATGGGGTTCTGGCCATCTTGTCCCACCTGGCAATTAAAGAATTTGCAGCCTCATGGTTCAAGAATCTTTGTCCCTGAGGAATTTCAAAAATTCTTTAATCACAAGGTCAGCCATCTTGTTTTCAGCTTTCCTATTGGAAAAACACAAATATCTTCGCTCAGGGGTCAAATCTGAAGTAAAACTTCGATGGGTTTTACTCAGGGGACCCTGATCTATCAAGCCATGGCTTTGGTTCCATCCAAATCGGTCCAAAAATAGAGTTATTAGCTTTTAATTTTTTCGTTCAAGGCTCGCTAATGATCTTTGATCTGGAGCCTGCAAATTCTTTGATTGTGAGATTCTTTGACCGCGATCTTGCACTGCGACCTAAAAACACTAATATCTTGGCTCAGGGGTGGGCTGAGGGCACAAATAAGGGTGGGTTTTGCTCAGGAGGGTCCGTTCTATTGAGGCATACCACTGGTTCAGTTCAAATCAGTGAAACATTTGCAGTTCATCATTTTTAATTCTTTGTTTGTGAGCCTGAAAATTCTTTGATTGTGAGATTCTTTAATCGCGATCATGCATTATGAGTGAGGGATGAGATGGCCCAATTTAAAAATCAATTTTCTCAGCCCAGGGGTGTCCTAGGAAATCAAATGAGGGTGGGTTTTACTCAGGAGGCTTTGTTCTGTTGAACCATGGCAGTGGTATACTACAATTCTATCAATTTTTTGATTTATAACATTTTTAATTCTTTGTTCATGAGCCTGAAAATTCTTTGATCGCAAGCCTGCAAATTCTTTGATCACGAGAATCTTTGATCATGCCAGTGGTATACTGCAATTCTATCAATTTTTTGATTTATAAGATTTTTAATTCTTTGTTCATGAGCCTGCAAATTCTTTGATTGTGAGCCTGCAAATTCTTTGATCGTGAGCCTGCAAATTCTTTGATCATGAGATTCTTTGATCGCCATCTTTGATCATGAGGGAAGGACAAGATGGCCAGATTTTTTATAATGGAATAGATAGGAAAATTTTACCAATCTTTAACATTGAATATCTCAGAAACGGTTTGGTCTTTTTACTTGAAATTTGGAGGGTGTTTACAGCATGTCCTGTAAATGTGAATTATGGTGTTTACATGTCAGAGAAAATTTTTTTTTCTGGATATATTGTGTGACACACTTTACGTGTTGCAGACAGTGTTTTGCTTGTGGTGGTGGCTTGAAATTAATAGGATACCTAGCCTTAGTGTCATGGATGTAATTTTCAGTCATTGTGTGTGTTTAATGTCAACAGGTGCAGAACTGCACCAGTCTGATGAATGAAAATCTCATATGTTAAAATGTTATATCTCGGTGGGACCACGGGATGCAAGGTACCAGGTAGAAGCTCCTCTGTACAGCTCCAGCCTTCTGACTCACTAAAAGTGTATTTAGAACTGTTTAATCTGTCTAAAACCCTACACTTTTACTGTAATCTGCCTTCCTATAATCGGGTGCTCCTGTTTGGTGGATCGGAGATACGATGGAAGAGTATATGAAGAAGGCGCCGCAAAAACACACCCCACCGTTCACGGGCCTCAAGTGGGGTAGAAAAGCCAGAGTTTGCGAACCAGGCCACGGCACAGGAACCACTTACGCTGAGCAGATTCCTAGAAGAGTTTAAGCCTTTCCGCGAGGATATTAAAGAAATGGCTTCTGAGATCTAATCTCTATCCAGGAAGCTCGATGAGGTCTCAGTCTCTACCTCAGATAACACAGCCCGAATCTCTTCCCTGGAGAAACGAGTGGAAAAGTTTGATCCAGGGCTGGCAGCTATGCGGCAGAAGCTTCCACGTTTTGCATCAAAATTAGAAGACCTCGAAGGTCGTAGTCGTAGGAACAATATTGTCATTCTCGGACTGCCAGAGGGGGAAGAGGGCCAAAATGCCATAGCATTTGTCCAAAAGCTTGTGGAGAAGATCGCTGGCCCCTCTCCCTTTGGGGCTAGATACACTGTTGAGAAAGCCCACGGATCCCTAAGGCTGAAGCCCCCTCCAGGAGCTACACCTCGTCCCATAATATGCCGTTTCTTGAATTATTTAGAATGACAGCATTTTCTGGTTAAAGTTAAAGAATCCAGGAAGTCAGATGGGAGAATGCCAAACTCAGGACAGCTCAAGACCTACTGGGCTCTGTCCATTTGAAACACACAGCATTTCACCCTATAGTCTCCAAGATCATCGCTGCTGGGCTTAAGTTTCAAATGGGGTACCCAGCCAGGTTACAGGTGCAAGTGGCCAGTGCCTGGGCAACTTATGACGATCCTGATGCTGTGCTTGCTGGCTTAAAGTTGGCCCTGCCTGATCTTTTCAGGGATACATGAGATGCCCCTTGTTTTCTAAATGGGAGAGGTCTGGTCTGAAGAGATGAGGCTGCTCTTTGAATTATATGTTGTGGATGAGAGCAAATAATCACCCAAATCTGTGAAAGCCCAACTGGAGGGCTGAAGGGGACATAATCTTTTAAGTTTACTGGACCCCTTATGACTTGTTTACATCCTAAATATATCTGGGACTAATGTTTCCTTTAGGACACTGGTCAATTTGAAAATCTGTTGTTTATGGGGAGTGCATTTTTGTAAGGGATTTGTGTAGCACCTTCCTGCAAGTATACGAGGGGGATTGTTATTGTTAAGGTCCCAGGTTCGCACCCCACAGGGCATCAGTGTTAATTATATGGGTGACTGTCTTGGGGACGTGCTGAAGTTTCTCCTTAATGGTGTGCCATGACGCGCTTTTGCTCCTGTACCGCCAGAGGGAGCTCTAGACTCATTACCAGCTGGCTAGTGGTTTTAATAACCCGAGATGCAGTTTTCTCTCGCACAATCTCTTCATAGCTGGCCAGGGCTTGGTGAGAACCACTCTCTCTGGGTAATTAAGTCCGGCTGTGGGTACGGCCTCCCATGGTGGACTTGTTACTTCCTGTATGGCCTGCCACTAATACTATTTAGGGAGCTGAGTTCCCCTCAGTAGGCAATGTGTGCTCTTTTGCCATTCTAGTACATGCCCTGTGCTTATGCCCTAACATATTGTGTCACTCCCACTGGCCATCAGGAGCTGGTTATCAAGCGACTTTGTATGGAAATCAGTTTTCTTTTCAGTTTATTCATCATCTACTTGTTTCTCACATAGGGGGCTCACAGAATTGCTCTGGGTTTGGGCGAGTAATGCTTGGGGGCTGGGGAAGGGGAAAAGAAGCTGTATGTTGTTGAACGTTGTTTGTGACAGTTGGAGGGACCAGGAAGGTGGGGTTAATCGTAGATCTACCGGTTTATTAATGTTTTGCAATTGGGCATTACATGGCGGTGGGATTGGGATAGTTTAGGTTGGGTTGGGAGGGTCTGGGGTTGGGGGGGTGGTACAGCAGTATTAATGGTACAGTGGTATCTGGATCATAGTTGTGGTAAATGCAAGATGTCAACCTTGGGCTTACTTTTACCAACCTAGATGGCTAGCAATATCAACCTGGCTACGTGGAATGTGAAAGTGGTAAGGAAAAAAACCTAAGCAATATCAGGTGCTTAAACACCTGAGCTTGTTGCGTGCCCAGATAATGTTTTTGCAAGAATCTCATTTGTTAGATACCGAAGCATTACAACTCAGGAGGCAACAGGTGGGACAGGTGTTTAATGCCTCAGGGTCCACTAACAGCTGTGGGGTCATGCTACTTGTTAATAGAGACATCCCATTCACTCCCACTCAGGTTTTCAAAGACCCAGATGGCAGGTATGTCCTGGTTCAGGGTACCCTTTGGGCCATGCCACTACTGATCGGTAGCATCTATGGGGCAAATGTGGATAACCCCACCTTTTTTATGAAGCTGATTACCAATATTCTTCCTATGCTTCCTATTGCCATTGTTATGGGTGGAGACTTTAATTTGGTCTTGGACCCTAATATAGACAGGTCTGGTAATGGGTCAAGAGGATTGTCTCCTGGGAAAAGGACCTTTAGGGATTTGTTAGATCAGTGCAGACTGTGTGACGTATGGCGAGTTTTGCACCCCATTTCCAAGGAATATACTTTCAGTTCACCAGTGCATGGCTCGCAGTCTCGCATTGACTACTTATTAATTTCCCAGGTGTTCTTGCCGGTGGTGCTGTCTGCCTCGATTCAGCCTGATCCTATATCTGATCATTCTCTGGTGATATGCAATCTGGCTTTTCTTAACATTCCCAAGATGGAGACCCGATGGAAATTAAACAAACAATTACTAAAAGACGATAGGTATTGTAGCCTGTTCAAGGACCAGATTGATGTCTTTTTTTCTACTAACCCAATAGAAAGCACTGCTCCGGATATTTTATGGGGCGCTTTTAAGGCCTACATGAGGGGAATTCTCATTAATTTAGCTACAAAGAGAAAGAGGGCTCAGGAAGTGGAGTTATTATCATTATTGTCTCAAATACGGTTACTAGAATCTAACCTATCCCCTAGCACTCTTAAGGAGGACCGGCAGAAACTTTTAGTAGCTAAAGATAGATATTTAGAATTGTTAAGGGAAAAGGCAGAGTTAGCCATTATCTGTACTAAAGCAAGTTTCACTGATCAAGGAGAAAAAGCAGGGCGCATGCTTGCTCTACGCTTAAGCAGCAAGAATCTGCAAGATTCATCCCTCCAGTCAGGGCACAGGCAGACGGGTCCTTGAGGGTATCCCCCTCAGAGATAGTACAGGAGTTCACCAGATATTACAAGCAACTATATAGGGACATGGATAGTCCTCCTCCCATGGAGAAGTTGGAGGCGTACCTTAGGGATTCTCACCTCCCTTCCCTGTCAAATTCCCAGAGAAATTTTTTATCCTCCCCATTATCCCTGGAGGAAATCTTGGAAGTTATAAAGGCCTTGGCCTCGGATAAAGTTCCGGGACTGGATGGATTTTCCTCTCTATTTTATAAAGTTTTTCGAGAACAGTTATTGCCTGTGCTTCACCAGCTGTACCTCCATGTCCTCTCCGGGGCAGTTGAAGATGCCCATTTGTTCGAAGCCCTGATAGTCCTTTTACCTAAGCTGGATAAAGATCCTGAATTGGTTCAGAGTTACAGGCCAATATCCCTGTTGAATCAGGATAGCAAAATTCTTTCGAAGATATTGGCTGACAGGCTAACTCTGGTCCTCCCAGATCTGATTGGCATGTCTCAAGTGGGGTTCATGAGGGGTTGTTCATCCTCAAACCATTTGCGCACCCTTTCGCACGTGTTCTCGGAGTCCAGGGATGCCACCTTTCCTGCTGGGTTGGTCTCCCTGGACGCCGAGAAGGCATTTGACCGGGTGAACTGGAATTTTTTATTCCAAGTTCTCAGAGCATTCGAGTTTCCCTCCGTGTTCATAGACTGGATCCGGACGCTATACCGGTCTCCTTCTGCTAGGATCTCAGGTAATGGTGCATTTTCTAAACCCTTCCATTTATACTCAGGCACGAGACATGGCTGTCCCCTTTTCCCCTTATTATTTAATTTATATTTGGAGCCCCTTATTCAAAATATTCTTAATTATACGGGAATACAAGGTATCCCAATTAGGAGTAACGTGGTGAAGATTACAGCATATGCTGATGATCTTCTCCTTCATTTGGCCCATCCGATAACATCCATTCCAGTTATGTTAGGAGAGATTGCCAAGTTCAGCCTTTTCTCGAATTACAAATTGAATGCAAATAAGACATCCTTTTTTCCCCTTAATCACAAGGTCTTCAAGACTGACATTGTCCCTTTGGGATTGTGTTGGTCACCCTGTGTCCTTAAATACCTAGGTATTAAGCTAACACACAATCCTTTCCTATGGTTTAAAGAAAATTTAGAGCCTCTTTCTCAGTTGATTGTTCAGGACTTAGAGAGATGGGCTAAGCTTCTGATCTCATTATGGGGCCGCATTAACATAATTAAGATGAATGTATTTCACCAACTTTTTAACCCCCGTCACACCTTAACTCTTTTGTCCCGCTATCCTGGTTTCAGAAAATGCATAAAATCTTCATCAATTTCATTTGGTCTAATAAACACTCTCAATTGGCTTATTACAAGTTAGTCACCCTTAAAAATGATAGGGGACTGTGGATTCCTCCTTTGGCAATCTACAACTGGGCTAGCCATCTTGCTAAGTACCTGAAATGGGTAAGTCCGGGTCCCTAGAACTTGAGACCGGTTTGGCTCAACATTGAATTAGACTTTATCCAGGCTATGAACATGGACCCCTCGACCATTTTCTATGTTAAATTGTCCCTTCTACAGGATGCTAGTAAATGTCCCACTCTCATGACATCATTGAAAGTGCATTCGCAGCTTTGTTCTTTTTTGAGATATAATCCAAGGTTAGACCTGTCTCAGTCCATCTGGAATTCCCCGGCCTTTACCATAAATAAGCAAAGGATTCCCCGTACGTGGTTGCCCCAGTTAGAAGGGATAGCATTCTTGTTTCTGGACGATACGGGGGCTTGGCTCCCGGTTACCGAAATTATCTGAAAATTTGATATCCCAGACTCTCAGCTATTCAGGGTTTTTCAACTAAAGCGCCTGTTAACTACTGTCCTTGGTAACATCCCTCTCTGCCCAATGGCTTTTGCATTGGTAGCAGAGCTTTCCTCTCTTCTTGAATCCTCAGGTGTCATTTCTAAGATGTATCAAGTTTTGTACCATTGGCAGTTTTTAGAGTTCCAATGGCACTACTAGGTTTTGGGACTAATTTTTTCCCCAAGCTACTTTCAACTGGCCGGCCCTTTGGATGTTTTGTTAGTGTTAGCTCGGCAAGGTGGCAGTGGTATGTGTGAGTAGCCTGAGCCTGAGCTCTGAATAACTGTGCTTTTGAGTTTCTTTTTCATTTTTTTTATGTGTTACTTTCATGTTTTACATGTTATTGTTGTGCTTTTAATAGTTTATCTGCTTTGCGATTTGTTTTTCGGTCATCATTGGGAGCGAGTGGACTGAGTGTTGAGCCGCTATTTAGAACTGTTGGGGTAGTGCTTTTTAGCTCTGGCTGCTCTGTTTTTACTGTGGCATGTCAGGAGGAGATAATACCCGGCTTCTGTGGGATTTAAGTGTGGATCTTCGTGGTCTTGCTCCTGTCGGCTTGTTTGTTTAACCGTTTTGTTGCCGGGAGCCGGGAGCGTGTGGAGTGAGTGCGGAGCTGCTACTTGTAGCCGTTGGGGTGAAGTGCCTCTCAGTTCTGGTGGCTCTGTTTTTATTGTGACACATTTAAAGGACAGAATACCTGGTGTCTGAGGGACTGGTGTGTGGACCCTTGTGGTATTGTTTCAGCTGGCTTGCTGTATTCCGGAAATCTGTTGGAGGCTGGAGATGGAGAGTTCCCTGAGGAGTATGCGTTTGTGGACCTCTGCCCACTTGGACTGGTTCTTGGATTATTGAGTGGTGCATTATTTGGGCTCTTTTTTTATGTACTCTGTGGGCTAACTTCTTTGGAAGGCTGAGGAATGGAGCCTTGAAAATTGACTGATCTTTTTTTGGAATTAAAAACTGGGATCGTGAGTGGAGCCTTCTCTTGTTTGTAGTCTTTGTTGATTGTTAATTGCCCTCAATATTGGTCTAGGTGGTGAGAGAGCACCAGGGGCCTGGGGGCCATTAAATATAATTTGTCCCTTATCTTTTGGATTCTGGACACTTTTGTGGCATGTTATGACCACAAGGAAATTTTCCTACATGTTTAGGAGAATGCTCCCCCTCCCCTGCTGTGGGTGACTCCCTGTGAGTGTTTGGCTGTCTTAGGAGGAACCACGGGGATTTTGGCTGGAGAGCTGCTCTCCTCTGCGGTTGTTGGTTGCGGGATCTCGGCTGCTGGTGGGCGGTTGAGATCTCAGGTTCCCCTCCTGGGGTGGTCTGCTCTCTGTGTGGATTTCATTCCTATTGGGGTTGGGGGGCTTGCATTCTCCTTTTGGGTCCTTCTAGATTATAGCTTTCTGAGCTGATTTTTACCTAGGTATTTGGGCCTGGGTTTTGAGGACTCAGTTTTTTGGAGAAGAGCCGGTATTTAAAGGAACCTTTTCAGTGACCATATTAAGAAGGGAGGAGAGCCCCTCTTAGTATCCACTGGATTTTGAAATGTACTAACACCTTGTTTGAAAGTCTGCTGGTTTTTTGATCCTCCATGACTTTTGGATTTAACTAGTTATTTAAAGCTGCGGTTGGATTTACCTCAACTTCTCCTACCATTGGTTGACTTCTTTCCCAGACTTTTTATTTTTTGGTCTCCTGGTTGGTGAGAGGACCAGGATACTTGTATTTATTTTTCTTTTGTTTTATTGTGTAGTTTTTGTTAATTTTAATTTTTTGTTTGATTTTTGTGTGTATTTTGGGTAGTGGGAGTGCCCAAAGTTTTTTCCCTCTCCCTTGGCTGTGAGAGGCCGGGTGGGGGAATTTATAATTTTACATGCATTTTATCCTGTGAGAGAGGATTTTTTATTTATTTTATTTATTTTGTTGTTCTGGGTCTGAAGTCTATCTAGTTGGGGAGGAGGGTGTTTTTTGTAGGTTTTATTGGGTTGGGTTTATTGTTTAAGTTATTATTGTTTTGGAGGTTTTTAGGATTTTAACTATAAGTATTCAGAGTTTTAGATTACTTTAGTCAGATACTGTATTATTTTGTCTAGTTTGAGCTGAATCATGTGTTGGTCGGTGGGCTCCATGGCGGTGCACTATTCATCCTCCTCTCTTCACACCCTCTGCCCTTTTTATACTCCCCCCTTATAGTTTGAGACATACCAGCACTGTAGAGCACTGGGAAATGCTTGTAGGAGAGAGAGGAGAGTGGGGGTGGGTGAACAGGAGGGGATGAAAGAGCGGGGCCACCGTATTGGGGTCGTTAAATCCAGAAGGTGCCCTGGGGTGAAATGGAATCCAGAACCGGGGTTTTCCCTGTCTGGTGCCTATACCCAAGGGCACTACTGAACTTAGTGGGCAGATAGGCCAGACAGCTTCCAAGGTTTGTCCAACTAGGGCAGTGTTATGCAATGCCAGGTCTGTTAAGAATAAGACCACTATTTTAGCTGATCTTATTGGTTTTACTGACCTGGCTTGCATCACCGAGACCTGGCTAGATGAAAATTTGGGCCCCATATTAGAGGCCATGATTCCGGCTGGGTACCCGGTGATACACCACCTGAGATTGGACCACGGGGGGGTGGCAGTCTGTTTTAAGACTAAATTGGGCCTCACGAATGTGGTAGTAGGTGAGGCTGAATCCTTTGAGTGTACAGTAGTAGCAGGTGTAGGCGTTCGAATCATTCTCATCTACCATCCACCTGGAGATGGGAAATGCTTCTTACAGGAAGTAGCAGACTTCCTCATCAATATGTTGTTTGAGTCACCCAGATTGATGGTTCTGGGTGACTTTAATGCCTGGGTAGATGATGAACTCTCACAATTTGGTCATCACTTCCTCCAACTTATGTCTTCTTTGGGCCTTACACAGGTAGTTTCCACTACTACACATAAATCTGGGCACTCTTTGGATCTAGTCTTCCTCTTAGGAATTGACTCATTTGACATGGGGGTGGAACCAGTTGCCTGGTCTGACCATCACACCATGAGGTTCAGTTTCTACACCCCCCTGAGAAGGTCTTCCCCTGTGGAGATGGTCAGGTGCCGCCCATTATGGAATATTACTTCCCAGGGCCTTGCGGTGGTCCTTGACCTCTCATCCCTCATTTTGACTAGCAGTGACCCAGAGGAGCTGGTGGTGGCCTATAATATGGCCATTACTGGTGCCCTGGATCTTATTGCTCCTGTTCATGAGTGCCCCCATCCCTTCACCCCAGGTCCTCCTGGTTTGATGGGACTTTGAGGGAGTTGCAGAGACAGGGGTGAAGGTTAGAGCATTGCTCGCGCAAATCTGCCCTTGATGCCAACCACGTTATATTGATGGAACATTATTCTATCTATCAATCTACAATCACCCATAAGAAGGTAGAATTCCTTTCCAGGGAGATTGCAGTTGCACATAATCGACCGGCTCAGCTGTTTCGGACTGTAGACAGACTGTGCAACCCAGTCTGTCTGCAAGTCTGAAAAGCTTTTTCAAAAATAGAGTATGAGGAGCTCTCTTGTTTTTTTGCAGCTAAGGTGGCTGACATCAGGGCGGGCTTGCGTCCAGTAATCTCTTAGGGTGATGTTGTGGAACAGCGCAAGCCCACAATACCTCGGTTCTCTTGGAGTTCCTTTCACCGACTGGAAGACATGGATATTAAGAGGATCATCCATAGTGTGCAGCCTACAAGCTATGGTTTGGACCCTGGATCAACTCCTCTAATTTTGGGTTGTTTTGAGATCATTGGTCCAGTTATGGTTCAAATAGTCTGGTGTTCTTTAGAGTCTGGGGAGTTTCCTAACTCCCTGAAAGAGGCGGTGGTGACACCCCTCTTGAAAAAAGCTGCTCTGGACCCAGACTGTTTTTCAAACTACAGACCAATCTCTAATCTTCCCTTTATTGGGAAGGTTATTGAGAAGGTAGTAGAAGCCCAACTAGAAGACCATTTAACCATCCACAATATCTACTAATCCTTCCAATCCAGTTTTCGGAAAAGACATAGCACTGAGACTGCGCTGGTTCAGGTGCTTAATGATCTTCTGAGGGTGAGAGATCAGAAGAAATGTTCCATTCTAGTTCTTCTTGATCTCTCATCAGCTTTTGACACTGTGGATCACTTGGTGTTGTTAGCACGCCTGAGGTCAATTTGTGGAATGTCGGGAACTGTTTTAAAATGGTTCACTTCATTCCTTACTGGGAGATCACGAAGAGTTGTGTCAGGGGTTTATTCCTCTGGCCCAACTTCTTTGTTGTGTGGGGTGTTTCAGGGTTCAGTGCTGTCACCCATGTTACTCGCAGTGTACATGCTGCCCCTCGGAGACATTATAAGATGGTATGGGCTGAGGTTTCACTGCTATGCAGATGATACCCAGCTATACTTGTCTTTTGCACCTGACCAGGATGGAGCACTCTCGGTGTCTGACAACTGTCTGGAAGAAGTCCAAGGGTAGATGGATTCTAGTTGGTTAAAGTTGAACTCTGAGAAGACGGAGGTGTTAGTGGTGGATCTGGGTGGTCAGATAGTGAGGTCTTATGGTAGCACGCCTTCAGGAATTTTTCTTGGCGGTGTGTCACTTCTGCCCTCTGAACAGGTGCGCAACCTTGGGATTGTCCTGGACGATAGGCTGACCCTTCAATCTCAAGTGTCAGCCGTTATCAGGACTTCCTTTTACCATCTTAGAAATATTGCTTCACCTTGTTCCGTCTGACTCCCTACCAACGTTGGTCAATGCTTCTGCATCCTCGTGCTTGGACTACTGCAATGCCCTTTACTTTGGGCTTTCTGGGGTTGAAATCCACCACCTTCAGCTGGTGCAGAATGCTGCAGCCCAAGTATTGACTGGGACAAGGAAATCCAGTCATATTACACCAGGGCTGCGCGAACTGCAATGGCTTTCTATACGGTGGCGGATCACCTTTAAAGTCATTTTATTGACTTTCAAAGCCCTTCACGATCAGGATCCGGCATATCTGAAAGAACTTCTGGTGCCTTACTGCCCCAGCCGATCGCTCCGCTTGGCCGACGGGGGGTTGTTAGAGATTCCAAGAGTGAATTTAAAATCTTCAGGTAGCAGAGCATTTTCTTATGCCACACCCACTCTTTGGAATTTTCTACCACGCTGGTTAAGGGAGTGCACCTCCGTGGAGATATTTAAGAAAGATCTAAAAACCTACCTATGGGGTTTAGCTTATCTTGATGACTAGTGGAAACTATTTTTCATTATCCGTTATTGGTTGGATGATTGTATGGTTTTTTCTAACTAGATATTGTTTTAATGTATTTTTGTATGTTTTAAATTGTTATTTTATATTGTGCTTGATGTAAAGTGCCTTCATATTCTTGAAAGACACTTTAAAAATAAAGTTATTATTATTATCATAAATATGTGTCCCAAGGCAGATTACGTTTTATGCAATTTCACATTTTGCACAACATGTATTACACTCCAGTTAAGTTGGCGAAATGGGGCCTTCTTGAATCAAATAGGTGCACTAGATGTTCCCAGGAAGCTGGGATGCTTTTTCACATATTCTGGTCATGCCCCAGGATAGCCCTGTTGTGGCATCTAATTAAAGCTAATCTGGACCCCTTACTGGGATTACAGGATTGCTTCACACCGGATATTTGCCTCCTGGGAGACTTGTCTTCCATCAAGGTCAAAGTTCGGAGATTTCACATAACTATGATTGCACTCTCTGTTAAAAAAATTATACTCAGGCATTGGAAAGATTAGATTTGTCCATCATACCAGGAATGGATACATGAAATTCTTGCGAACCTTCGCACAGAGAAAGCTACCTCTATAGCAAGCCTCCATAACAGGTTCAAAGGTACAAGCATATCTAGGATCCCCTTCACACCTTAATCACGACTGCTATGGTTTAATGTGCAGTAGGCTATCTGTTATCTTAACATATGTAAGGTTACTGTGAAAAGTTTTTTAACTACAACATACGAGAGAACTGCTGCACTGGGGGGAAGCAGGTAGGGGGGCTGGGGCAGTGGTGGTATTGTAATACAAGCAGGTTGTATATGTCTGTATCACTGCCTCCTGTATTGTGGAAAATTTTGTTAATAAACTTTGAATTGAAAAAAAAATAAAATGTGCAATCCTGAATCCAGGACCCTCAAAAAAAATGTTATATCTCAGACACGGTTTGGTCTTTTCATTTGAAGTTTGGAGGGTGTTGACGGCATATCCTGTGGATGTAAACTACATTATTTCTGTGTCAAAAAATATTATTTTGGCAGAGATATGGTGTTGTGCAGTTTACATTCTACGGACAGCGTTTTGCTTGTGGTGGTGGCTTGAAAGTGATAGGATACCTAGCCTTAGTGCCATGGATGTAGTTTTCAGTCATTGTGGGTGTTAAATGTCAACAGGTGCAGAACTGTGCCACTCTGATGAATGAAAATTTCAAATTTTGATGTGTCATATCTTAGGCATGGTTAGGTCTTTTTACTTGAAATTTGGATGGTGTTGACGGCATGTCCTATAGATGTTAATAGAGGTGTTTACATGTCAGAAAATATATTTTTGGTAGAGATATTGTGTGGAATAGTTTCCATTTTGTGGACAGTGTTTTCTATTGTTCTACTAGATTAACATTTGTTGGTGGATGGCCTTGCTGTTGTGAATGTACTTTTTGGTCTTTGGGTGTGTAATGTGACTTGGCACTTACAAGTTGTTAAGAGTGCGGGACCCGAACGGCCCCATGCTCCCACCAACTTGCGCAACTTTCTACTTTTCTATTCTTTCTTAAAAAGTAAGGAAATTCTATGCAAAAATGTTGTTAATGCATCAGTTAGGGTTCTTCTACAGTGAAAAAAGTGAGGAAAGTTGATTTTAGAGTTCCCACCCTTTGCACCCCACCCCCACTCTGCCCCCACCAACAGGCATCGGGGTGTGCATTGGGATCATCGGCCCTAACACTCACCCCATTCTCCTACACTGCACCACCTCAGCTTGTTTACACATGGGATGGGGTGAGAGTTAGGGCTGATGACCCCAATGCACACCCGATGCCTGTTAGTGGGGGCATGGTGGAGGTGGGTTGCAAGGGGTGGGAACCCTAAAATTGAATTTCTGCTTTTTTCACTGTAGAAGAACCCTAACTGAAGCATTAACAATGTTTTTTGCATATATATATATATATATATATATATATATGCACACACATATCATATAGTGGTTCTTTGGATCTGGACATGCAAATCCTATATCTTCTTTAGACACAAAAAATTGTGTTCCAAGAAACATGTGGATGATTTGAGTCTGATATAAAATCATCAAAATATTTTGTGATTTTAATGAACCAATGATCTGGGATAGCATTAAGTTAATTCCTGATAAAGATATGATAAAGAAGGTGTGGCCAACATTTTTTAAAATTGTATTTCTCCATAAATTAATAATGGCAATTTCTGCCAGCCTTGAATTGTGTAATTTAGTCTTTTTAGTTAAGGAATATAATTAATTTTAAACATGTCTGCCAAATTATTATATATTTCTGTGCCCAAATAATCCATTCCTTCAGGTTTATGTAGTGCTTTTAAAATGAACATTTTATTTAAAATAGAATGATTACATTGTATTATTTCTGATCTAATTTTTGTTAAATTTGCATCCTGCTACTAAAGAACATTTTTGTAGAATTTGTTTTATTGTTTGTAGAATTTTCTGGGGTTTTGTTAATGGCAAAAGTATGTTGTCAGCATAAACGTTAAGCTTCACTTCCACTTGGTCCTATATGTGGTTCTAAGACAGAAGAAGGCCGTAGCCCAACTAGTCGCATCTCCTGCCTCAGTGAGGCCACTTTCTTTGGTCTTTGTTTAACAGAAGTCTATCTAGTTTATTTTTAAATACCTCAAAGGAGTCTGCATCCACTACAGTACTTCCCTTAGTAGCCAGTTCCACGTCTTCACTGCCCTTTGTGTGAAGTAACACCTCCTAGAATTCTTCTTTGAGAGTCTCATCTTGATCTGCTGGATGTGACACTTCCTGCAATCCAGAAATGTCCTGATTATCCCTAATTTCATTAACTCAGTACCTCCAATAGCTTCCTATGAAGTCCAAACTATCCATTGTTTACCTGACACAAAATGGCTTCCCAGGGTATAATGAGTTAAGAAGATGTTCTAGTACAAATACAAGAAGTGTGGAAAACAGGGGCATGCCAGCATTACTCCTCTGTGCAGATAAAATTAATTTGTTAATAATTTGTTTCCTTTAATTTTAGATTTTGGAAAATTATACAGTAGTTTAAATGATTACTCAGTATTACTTGGTTTTATAAAGGTGGAAGTAGGCCTAGACCCATCAAGACCACCCTCCCCACTCTTGTGGGGTGTATGCATGTTATTATCCCCAGAAGGAGTTTATCCAATTTGGTTTTAAATTCCTGAAATACATCACTTTTGACAATATGCTGGAGCAGGGTATTCCAGAGCCTAGTAGCTCTTATTGTAAAATAGTGGCCAAATTTATTTGTAATTGCCCTAGGGATACAACATTCTCACTGTTGTTGCACCTGAGATTTTAAGGCTTATCAGCATATTTGATATTACAGATTGTAGAAATCTGGATGGAAAACCCCAGCAATTTTTAAGATAGAAAATAGAAATTCCCACTCTACTTTATCAAACACTTTGTATTCATCCTTAAATGTGCAGAGTTAAACTGCAAATTACGTGTACCAGTATGTAGAGATCTGTCTGGTATGAAACCTTTTTTGATCTGTATGTATACATTTTTCTAAATACTTAAGAATTCTGTTGTTAAGTATTTTAGCCAGTATCTTGTATTCGATATTTAATATTGGCACATGTCTGTAATTGTGAGCATATTTTGGATCCTTCCCTGATATTGCAATAACACATGTGCTTTAGTGAGTGATTCTGGAAGTATACCTTCCAGCTGGATATTATGGTATAGAGATTCAAGATGTGGAAGCAAGACATCAGATAAAGCCACATAAAATTCAATGGCGTAACTGTCTTCACCTGGGCATTTACCCTTACCCATATTTAGTATGGTGTTTTTAACTTCTTGTTGTGTTATTGGAGCACTAATTATTTTTATTTCCTCCTCTGATAGTTTTAATAGCAGACAGTATTTATTGTACTATTTTAATTATTCACTTGAGGGAAAGTATTCTGAGAAATACAGTATAACTGTGTAAAATTCAAGAAAATAATCAGCAATGTTTTGTTTCTGTTTGTAAGACATCATTTGTATAATAAAATTATGTGATATCATTGCCTTTTTGTTCCAAAGTAATTCTTTTAGCTAGTAATTTACTAGCAATTTCACTTGTTAGATGTCAATTCTTTTTAATTTTGAGCCAAACATTTTTAAGATGATAAATTTTTGTGTTATTAATAAGACTTTTCAGGTTTTCATATTTTCTAGACTGGCTTGCGCTCCTGTTTCAGCTTGTTTCTTCCAATATTAATAGATTAGTTTCTATTTCTTGGACTTTCTCTCTTTAATTTTTATTTCTCCATGAAGTGAAAGAGATGATATCATGTCTAAGGCTTGCCTTTTTAAAGCATCCCAGTTACTGATTATATTGTTTTCTTATTGTTCAGTTTCAACCCGATAGTAATGAATTGTGGCCTTTATCCTAAGAAAGCTGTATCAACCAGTAATGAATTATAGAACTACAATATATTGGGGGTGCTAAGTATAATGTTCCCATGTCATACTGAAAAAAAAACAGGGTTATGGTCAGAATGTTCTTGCAGTTCAATATATAAAATGAGAAGTGTAGTTTCATTAATAATTGATTTTAACATCATTACATAGTATAGTCTTGCACTAGATTTGTATTGACTGGATGTGTGTATTCATATTTTTGTTGACTAATTTAATTCCATTAATCGACCAGCAAATTGCTAGACAGAAAGTTATTAAATAATCTGTCTTTATATGTGTCCTGGCTTTTTGATACAGTGGATTTATCAGGAGATATATCATGCAGATACTCCATATTACCTGCACATATAATGTTGGTGGGATTAATTTCACATAAACGTTTGATGATGTTAGCTGCAAAAGGTACTGACATTTTGAACCGGGGCATAAAGTGAACCAATGACAAATACATAATTGTGACATTTAGTATTAACTAATAGTGTTTTGTATTCCTTATCTATTATATAATCCAATGTGTTCCTATCAAATCTTTTGTTCACAGTAATGGTCACACCTTTGCTTTTTTATTTTTGCTTTAAAAATGTCTGTTTAGCCCATTTCTTTCTCATTTTTTTGCCTCAGTTTCTGAATAAAATATATTTTTTAAGAAAAAACAGATTAATGTGTTTTTTTAGATACTGCAGAACTCTGTGAAGTTTAGCAGGTGAACTGATGTCATAGACATTCTAGGTGAGACATCTAGTTAGATTCAACATTAAGTAAAAAATATTTAGTATGAATAGGAACAACACTACATGTACTGATTGTTTTTCTTCCTTATCATGCAAGAAAACATGATTTGAAAACTTATTCTATTTTGTTTTTCTTTTCTTACACACCCCATGCTTTACCCCATATCAAACTCCCAGAAAGCCTTTGACCACCCTAAGCTTGCCAAAAGGCCCCCCTTCCTGAACTGCCATGTGGAAAACCCAAGCTATAAACCATGCATTTTTGGGGGGACCTGCAATAATCAGAGATAATCCCCAATACTCTCCATCAGCAATTTAATTTAAGTTAGCTAATTCTGCCATTAATTTCTAACTCTTTTGGTAGCTACTACTATTTTTCCCTGTATCAAAAGTTATTAGTAGGTTAGAGTACATGTCTAAAAAAACATGCTTTAAGAGCATATTAAGAATAATCACAATTGATAATTGTGGCAACTCAATTAGGTTAATCTACCACTTGTATTATGATTTTTTTTTTGTTTGTTTCATGAGAAGCCACAGCTATTAACCTTTGGTCTATATCATGGTTTCAACAATAGATCATTAAGTGTCAAGCAAATTTGGTAAGTAGGTTTTTAAGTCACTGCTTGCTTCTTTAACATTTTTGTAGCACTAAATGTTATCATTTAAAAAGACTTTCAATTTGGCAGAAAATCATATTGTTATTTCAATAATGCCTTTCCAATAAATCTATTGTAAGACTGAATATTGCTTGTGCTGCTTCCAGAGATCCTGAGAAAAATCCTGTTTGATAGAAATCTTCTGATTTCTGTACACCTGTGAAACAGCTTGAAATGTGTTAATCTTATTCTCACTTCTTAAAAATGTCATAATTAGATGGTGGAGATGTTTCAAGGATTTAAATCACCATCAAAGTTCAGGTCAGGTTGCAAAATTCACTTTCACGAGTAACTCTGATTTGCACACTTCACTACTTTGCTACTCTGCATTGAGTTGTCCTGGGGAAATGGCATTTTTTCAAATGAAGTCAGGTGAAGTTAAATCAAATTTAAGGGAAAGTTGCAACCTTGTCAGCGAATTTGCATAACTTCTGAAAAGTGCCACTTTGCCTGCCAACAACTTTGTGAAATCTATAAGTCACACTTTGTGACTTTGGCAAACTTCATAAATTATTTCACAGAGCAAAGTTTGACATCTTCACACATCTCTATTTGAAGGCAAGCACCTTCTTTGAAAATGGATTTTTGTCCCATCTAGTGAACCCTGTTTCTAATAGGATCGTTTGATTCTGTTTTCCGGATGGTTTCCAATAGATTGGTTACAATGTCCATAAAATATGACTCTTTTAAATTATTAATGGAGCCCAGGAAGGAAAAACACAGGAACAGATTGACAATAGCCTCCAACAGGTGGATCTCCCACAGCTTAGACAAGAACAGAATTATATGATTTACATAACAGTCAGTTGCAAAGAAGTTGAGCAGGTGATAGCTAACAGTAAAATGCTTAAATGCTTCAGATATGATCCATTTTCCTTGAAATTTTATAAAAGATTCTGAGAAGAGACTCTAACTTTGCTGAAGGTCATGTATGGGGCATCACTGGCTGAAGAAGGCTGTCTCCCTCCTTTCTGGAACTAGGACATCATATCTGTGATCCCCAAGCCCAGAAAAGACCCTACCTTCTGCCCCTCTTACAGACGGAATTACATCTTAAATATTGATTATGAATATCTAATGGCAATACTGATGAACAGACTTGAAGGTGTCATACCATACTTGGTTACAGTAATATAGACCAAACAGGCTTTGTAATAGGTTGTCAAGAAGCTGGTAATGTAGTACACATGCTCCATATTACAGATCATCTTAACCATATTAAAATCCCAACAATAGGGATGAGTATAGATTCCAAACAGGAATCTGACAAAGTCAATTGGTGATATATATATATATATATATATATATATATATATATATATTAGAGGCAAAAAACTCCATTTAATGCATTAGTTAGGGTTGTTCCACAGTGACAAAAGTGAGAAGTCACTGTTGAGGTTGAAAACCCCTTGGACCCCATCCCACCCCCAACCGGCATTGGGGAGCATTGGGATCGTCAGCCCTAACTCTCACCCCATGACATGTAAAGCAGCAGAAGTATAGGAGAATGGGTGAGAGTGGGACCCATGATCCCACGCGCACCCCAATGCTGGTTGGGGGTGGGCGGTCCAAGGGGTTTTCAACCCTAACAGCGAATTTCCTCACTTTTGTTGCTGTGGAACAACCCTAACTAATGCATTAAATGGAGTTTTTTGCCTCTAATTTCCCTTCTTTTTGAGAATGATAACGAGAAATAGTGAATGTAATGCAGCGGCGGGAGCGCGGGGCCCTTTGGGTCCCAAGCTCCTGCCACATGATGTGTTGTGGCATACTAACAGGGACAGCAATGCAAACAGAAATGCTAACAGTGGTGCACATGGTAACACAAGCACGAATGAGAACAGAAAGGGTAATGCACACAGTGGCATACACGGGAATGGTGTGCCACGTGATGTCTTGTCACATAGTAACGTGGTGCCTGTACATTGAAATGTCAATGGGCATGGTGACACAAAGTGAAACAAGCGAAACAGTACAGTACACACAAATGGCTAAAAGTAACAGAAGCATAAACGAAAATGAAAGCATAAATGTTGGCCTTCGTGGTGCATTGGGGTGTGCATTGGGATCATCAGCCTAACTCTCACCCCATGACATGAGTAAAGCAGCAGACATACAATACAATGGGGTGAGAATTAGGACCCATGATCCCAATCCACAGCCCAATGCTGGTAGGGGGGGCACTGGGTCCAAGGGGTTTCAACCCTAACAGCGAATTTCCTCACTTTTGTTGCTGTGGAACAACCCTAACTAATGCATTAAATGGAGTTTTTTGCCTCTAATTTCCCTTCTTTTTGAGAATGATAACGAGAAATAGTGAATGTAATGCAGCGGCGGGAGCGTGGGGACCTTTGGGTCCCGCGCTCCTGCACACATGATGTGTTGTGGCATACTAACAGGGACAGCAATGCAAACAGAAATGCTAACAGTGGCGCACATGGTAACACAAGCACGAATGAGAACAGAAAGGGTAAGGCACATGGTGGCGTAGACGGGAATGGTCTGCCACATGATGTGTTGTCACATAGTAACATGGTGCCTGCAAACAGAAATGTCAATGGGCATGGTGATGTAAAGTGAAACAGTAAAATAAACAGTACTGTAGACAGAAATGGCAAAAAATAACAGAAACACAAGCGCAAATGAAAACGCAAAGGATAACGCACATGGTGGCGCAGACGTCAATGGTAAGTGAAACGAGTACGGATCCGCAAGCGGAAAGGGCAACAGTAACAGTAATGTAAGTGCACAGGCTGGTTTTCCCCAAAACCTGCATTGAGAAAGACAGTGAGTACAAATAATGTATGCAAAATAATGAGTATCGGCGCAGAAAATGAGATCTTGGAATACTAAATACATTATATCTCAGGAACCATACGACGTAGAAAAAAAATTTAAAAGTCATATTATTTACAACTGTCCTGGCTAATTTGAATCTTAGCCCCATTGAGGGGCTAAGAAATTTTCCGATGAAAAGTCCGTATCTCGCACCGTTTCCGAGATACAGGCCCTGAAAGGCGCGGCGAATGCCGTAATGTTATCCTGTGGGAAAAAAAGAAAAGTTCGGAGTTCCATAACTTTGCCTCCCTGTAATGTTTTTTCACCAAACTACTGAAAGGCACATCTGTGGGCTGTTGGCTGTCTTCCCTCCAAATTTCAGGAAAAAAGACCAAACCGTTATTTTGCAGCAGGGCTCCAAATGATTTCTTTTAAGTGTAAGGCGCCGTAATGTTATCCTATGGGAAAAACCGTCAATTTTGGAGTGCCGTAACTTTGCCGCCATGTAATATATTTTCACCAAACTACTGAAAGGCACATCTGTGTACTGTTGGCTGTCTTCCCTCCAAATTTCAGGAAAAAAGACCAAACCGTTATTTTGCAGCAGGGTGCCAAAGGATTCCTGTAATGCTTCGGGTGCCGTAATGTTATCCTATGGGAAAAACTGTCAACTTTGGAGTGCCATAACTTTGCCGCCATGTAATATTTTTTCAATACAACACTGAAAGGCACATCTGTTAGATGTCGGCTCGTTCCCTCCAAATTTCAGCCCAAAACTCCTAACGGTTATTTTGCAGTGCAGTGCCAAGAATTACTGTCATTTTCCCACAGACTAGAAAATTACTGTGCTTAATTGCAAGCTTTAAAATTTAAGACACTTAAAATCGAAACGTAATTTCGAAAGTACTTTTCCAGAAATTTGAAAAACATATTTCTGGGGTGTTTACCACAAAATAAAAGACATGGCAAGCATCCTCAGGGCCCGACTAGATGAATACAAAAAAATTAGGTTGCTAGAGGGTCCCAAATTTAAATGCCAACCATTTTTCTGATCACCAACTGAAAACAAAATGGCTGATTTGCGAAAATAACAGGCCCATTTGCGAAAGTAAAAATGCATTTGCGAAAGTGTTGAACTTTTTGTTAACTTTTCCCTTTGACTTATAATGGGAAACTGTTTTTTGAATAACTTTTGAACCGTTTAATATTTTTTCACGAAATCTTTGAAAGGCACATCGGGGACCCCGGCTGCACATTCCCTGAAGATTTTGGGTTGGTCACACAAACCGTATGACCTGTAGGCGTGACCACAGAATTCCAGAAAAGCGTAAACGTTCGCTCAGATCACACTTAATAACTCCACAGCCGTATATCCAACCTGTACAAAACTTGGCAAATCCCAAGGCCTATGATTCTTGATCATAAATTCCAACTTTTAGGCAAATCCATCAAACGGTTGCAAAGTTATTAAGGTGCAAAGTTTTGGGGTTTAACATAGAAATGGCTCCTCAACCCTAACTATGGTAGCACTACCGTGCTACCATAATATATATATATATATATATATATATATATATATATATATATATATATATATATATATATATATATATATATATGAGGCAAAAACTCAGTTTAATGCATTAGTTAGGGTTGTTCCACAGTGACAAAAGTGAGGAAATTCGTTGTTAGGGTTGAAAACCCTAACTCCGAGTCACCCCAACACCACACACACACAGACACACACACACATTCAAGTATGGGGAGGACCAAGTCAACACAACCAATGACAGACATCCAGCAGCAGGTGACAGAAATAACAAACAATTGTCTAAATGTACTACGAGACATCCCCACCCACCTGACCAGGTACTGCATGCTCAGTGGAGATCAACAGCAAAACTGAGGCCATGTACACCAAACGTACACATCCCTGATTGCAGCTGCACACAACGTACCACACTTAGTAGTTGCATGGCCTTACCTACTGATGCCCC
This sequence comes from Neoceratodus forsteri, assembly GCA_016271365.2. Classification (NCBI taxonomy): domain Eukaryota; kingdom Metazoa; phylum Chordata; order Ceratodontiformes; family Ceratodontidae; genus Neoceratodus; species Neoceratodus forsteri. Next base: position 538,871,540 of record CM057459.1, on the reverse strand, counting down.
ACACCTCACCACACCACACCACACCACACCACACCACACCACTTGTGGTGGGCCACCTGAGCAATAGAGTTAAGCAAAGCCAAGGAGTTGTACAGGTATAATATCTCTGATTATAACAAGGGTTTGAGAAATGCAGCTTTCTAATTGACTGAAAACATTATAACAGCCTTATGTTTAGTTTTTATTAACATACATGTAGAGCCTAACCATATGATGAACATGGTTTAATGTTGTTTAAAAAACAGTTTTATTATGATAGCAATAAGCCACTCCCAGGTATTATGTTAATGGTCAGTTAACACTGTCTAGCGACATGTGGCACTCGGATATGCCTCATTCAACATTAAACCCCTACAGGGTGATTAACAGACCATTTAACATAACTGTTGGTCATGCCTTATTGTTAATTGTCTTTATGAGTAGATACTCTCCCTCTGCTAGGCACTGCAGCAGCTTTAAAACAGTGTCCCACCCAGTTACACCATACACTGTCTAGTTGCTGGAGAATGGCTGTGAATATGAACTCATGAAGATGAACAGTGTAACTTGATCATTACAGTCATCGAAACCCTAGTGTGATTATAACTGACAGACTCAGTGATAGAGGATAACCCCTGCTGTCATAGTACATTTACCCCATTATGAGTTATATCAATACTAAAAGACATTCTGTTTATATCTACACCATACCTACTTGATTCCTGTTGTAGCAGAATAAACATAGTTATCACTTTGATAGCATCAGTGACAGAAATGTGGCAAACCAAACAGTAGGCATACAGCCTGAGTATGAAACAACTGTTAAAAAATCACACTGTGTCCATAAGTGGCATAGATCACTCATTGCAACAATAGCAAATGTATTACTATTTGAATAAGTTAGTCATCACAGATGCAATGAGATTGTCTTTATCAGGTACAACATACTCAGTAAGTGCCTACAGGAAAATCTATCCTATATACATGTCCGATACAGGTACATCATTGTTGGCTCAGTAGTGCTATGATATTTAGAAATTGCTTGGCCTGATCCATGCAATTACAATCTTTCTTACAAAGAATACTTACTGCATCTTTAATATTGAAACACACTGAAGGTCTATGTATGTACATCAGCAGTACACCTTCATCTGTAAGAATGCATGTGATACTGGCAGTACCAATTTCACAGCGTTGAACAGGCAATGCTTTTCCATATGTTTACATCAGCCTCTCTATGTTGAGTAAACCATTGCAGTAAATGTACTACTATGTAAATCACCTACTAAACGTATCACTACTTTTATCTTGAGCATGCTAGTGTCTTGTAGTTTATTTATGTGCTTCTCTTAATTAATGTATACTCAGTAGTGTTAAAACCTTTCTACAACTGTCATCATGCACCTTCAGCATTTATATTGAATAACGGCACAGTACCAGTTGTGGTGTGGTGTGGGCATCGGTGAGGTAAGGCCATGCAACTACTAAGTGTGATGCGTGTGTGCAGCTGCAATCAGGGATGTGTACGTTTGGTGTACATGGCCTCAGTTTTGCTGTTGATCTCCACTGAGCATGTAGTACCTGGTCAGGTGGGTGGGGATGTCTCGTAGTACATTTAGACAATTGTTTGTTATTTCTGTCACCTGCTGCTGGATGTCTGTCATTGGTTGTGTTGACTTGGTCCTCCCCCATACTTGAATGTGTGTGTGTCTGTGTGTGTGTGGTGCTGGGGGGTGAATTTGGAGTTAGGGTTTTCAACCCTAACAGTGAATTTCCTCACTTTTGTCGCTGTGGAACAACCCAAACTAATGCATTAAACGGAGTTTTTTGCCTCTAATATATATATACATATAAATATTATGGTAGCACGGTAGTGCTACCATAGTTAGGGTTGAGGAGCCATTTACATGTTAAAGCCCAAATTTTGCACCTTAATAACTTTGCAATTGTTCAATGGATTTGCCTAAAATGTTGAATACAGAATCAAGACCCATACGCCTTGGGATCTGCCAAGTTTTGTACCGGTCGGATATGCGGCTGCGGAGTTATTAAGCGTGATCTGAGTGTGCGTTTATGCTTTTTTTGGAATTCTACGGTCGTGCCTACAGGTCACATGGTTTGCACAACCCGTCCAAAATCTTCAGGGAACATGCAGCAGAATTCCCCGATGTGCCTTTCGAAGATTTCATGAAAAAATATTAAACGGTTCAAAAGTTATTCAAAAAACAGTTTCCCATTATAAGTCAAAGGGAAAAGTTAACAAAAAGTTCAACACTTTTGCAAATGCATTTTTACTGTCGCAAATGGCCCTTTTACTGTCGCAAATCCGCCATTTTGTTTTCAGTTAATGATCAGAAAAATGCTTGGCATTTAAAATTGAGACCCTCTAGCTACCTAATTATTTTTGTATTCACCTAGTCGGGCCCTGAAGATACTAGCCATGTCTTTATTTTGGGGTAAAACACTCCAGAAATATGTTTTTCAGATTTCTGGAAAAAGTACTTTCACAAAGTAGTGTCGCACTCATGAAAGTGTAGCAAATTTTTGCGAAAGCTTTCGCAAATCACGACAGTACTTTGCAACACTATGCTCAAAATAACAGTAATTCTTTGGCAGCCCGCTGCAAAAGAACTGTTTGGAGTTTTGGGCTGAAATTTGGAGGGAATGCAGCCGTCATCTTACAGATGTGTCTTTCAGTATTTTGCAGAAAAAATATTACACAGCGGCAAAGCTATGGTACTCCAAAAGTGATGCTTTTTCCCCTAGGATAGCATTACGGCGTACGACGCATTGCAGCAATCGTTTGGCGCCCTGCTGCAAAATAACGGTTTGGTCTTTTCAGCTGAAATTTGCAGGGAACACAGCCAACATCCCACAGATGTGTCTTTCAGTGGTTTGGTGAAAAAATATTACAGGGAGGCAAAGTTATGGCAGTCCAAACGTCTGTTTTTTTCCCATAGGATAACATTACGGCGTTCGCCATGCCTTTCAGGGTCCGCATCTCGAATACGGACTTTTTGTCGAAAAAACTCTTAGCCCCCTAATGAGGGCTAAGTACAAAACTAGCCAGGAAAGTGATAATACATATGACTTTTACATTTTTTTTTCTATGTCGTACGGTTACTGAGATATAAGCAATTTACTATTCCAAGTCCTCATTTTTGTGTTCCGAGAGTCATTATTTTGCATACATTCTTTCTACACACTGTCTTTCTCTATACAGCTTTTGGGGAAAACCAGCCTGTGCACTTACATTACTGTTACCATTACCGTTTCTGCTTACGGATCCATACCCGTTTCACTTACCGTTCACGTTTACACCACCATGTGCGTTACCCTTTGCGTTTTCTTTTGTGGTTGCGTTTGGGGGCCCGCACTCCCTCCACCACATTACATTCACTATTTCTCATTATCATTCTCAAAAAGAAGGGAAATTAGAGGCAAAAAACTCCTTTTAATGCATCAGTTAGGGTTGTTCCACAGCGACAAAAGCGAGGAAATTCGATGTTAGGGTTGAAACCCCCTTTGCACCCCTCCAGCCCACCCCAACTGGAATCGGGGTGCGCATTGGGGTCATCAGTCCTAACTGTCACCCCATTCTCCTATTCCTCCGCTTCTTTCCACATGTGATGGGGTGACAGTTAGGGCTGATGAGCCAAATCGCACTCGATTCCAGTTGGGGGTGGGCTGAGGGTGCAAGGGGTTTCAACCTAACATTGAATTTCCTCTCTTTTGTCGCTGTGGAACAACCTAACTGATGCATTAAACTGAGTTTTTGCCTATATATATATATATATATATATATATATATACAGTATATATATATATATATATATATATATATATATATATATATGTGTGTGTGTGTATATATATATATATATATATACATTTTAGAAGCAATAAAACTATGTTTAATACATCAGTTGGGTTGTTCCACAGTGACAAAATAGAAATTTGGTGTTAGGGTTGAAAGACCTCCTGGACCCTCACAGCCCATCCTCAGCTGGCATCGGGTTGCTCGATAGAGTTGATGGCCCCTAACTCTCACCCCATCACATGTGTAAAGAAGCTGAGGTATAAGAGAATGAGGTGAGAGTTAGGACTGACGACCCTATCGCGCACCCCGATGCCAGTTGGGGGGTGGGCTTGGGGGGTCCAAATGGGCCTTTCAACCCTAACATTGAATTTCCTTGCTTTTGTTGCTGTGAAACAACCCTAACTGATGCATTAAACAGAGTTTTTTGTCTCTAATGTCCCTTCTTTTTGAGAATGAGGATGATAAATACCAGATGATGTCTTGTCACATAGTAACAGGAACAGCAATGCAAACTCAAGCGCCAAGAGTTACGCACATGGTAATGCAAACATAAATGGTAAAGCAAACATTAATAGAAATGCAACTGCAAAGTGACGCCGAAGCGAACAGTGAGAGAAGCGGAGATGCAAGCACATACGAAAACACAACTGGTAATGTGCACAGTGACAGCACCGGTATTTGAAATGCAAATGTTAAGTGTTACAGCAAAAAGAACACCAAAGGGAACATAAATAGAAATGCAAAAGCAAGCACGCAAGTAAACGCAAACAGTAACGGGCACGGTATCGCAATCGTAAGCACAAATGGTAAAGTTAACATGAAGAATAATGCCAAAGGAAACAGAAATGGAAATGGGGAATGCTAGCACATACGGAAATGCAAACCGTAATGTGCAGGGGCATGTTACCACAATTGTAAATGTAAATGGTAATGGTAACAGCAGTAATAATGCCAAAGGAAACAGAAATGCAAAAGTAAATGCAACTGGGTATGGAAAACGTAAACCATGACATGCGAGGTCACAGCATGGCAACTGGAAGCACAAATGGTAATGTTAACAGCAGAAAGAATGTCAAAGGAAACAGAAATGGAAACACGGACGCAAGCACGAAAGCAAATGAAAACGCAAAGCATAATGCACACGGTGGTGTACATGGGAACAGTAACTCAAACAGGAATGGAAACACAAGTGGCAATGCTAAGTGTAACAGGAACGTAAGCGCACACCCTGTTTTTGCCCGACAGCTGCATAGAGAAATACAGTGTGTTCAAAGAATGTATGCATAATAATGGGCCTCAGAGCAGAAAATGAGCTGGTGGAAGACTAAATTGCTTATATCTCAGGAACCGTACAACGTAGAAAAAAAATTTCCTATGATTCATGATTTTCCTGCCTGTATTTTGCTAGTATGCATTGTCGTGACGAAACTTCCGTATCTCGCAGCACCAAAAGGCGTGGCGGACGCCACCTTGCTAGTCTATGGGAAAAAAGTTCAACTTCGGAGTACCAAAACTTGGCAGCCATGCAATATTTTTCACCAAACCACCAAAGGGCACATCTGTAAGATGTTGGCTGCCTTCTCTCCAAATTTCAGCCAAAAAGATCAAACTGTTTGTTTGCAGCAGTGTGGCAAAGAATTCCTGTAATTTTGGCCATAGCCTGAAAAGTAGTGTCGCAATTTGAGACCCTTTTTGCAAAAATTTGTGAAAGTGTCATGCGTGCAACACTACTTTGCAACACTACTGTTTCCAGAAATTTGAAAAACATATTTCTGGGGTGCTTAACCTCAAAATAAAGACATGGCTAGCATCCTCAGGGTCCAACTAGGTGAACATAAAAAGAATTGTGTCCCTAGACGGTCCCAAATTTAAATGCCAAGCATTTTTCTGATCACCAACTGAAAATAAAATTGTGGATTTGTGACACTACTAGGGCCATTTGTGACACTAAAAAGTCCATTTGCAAAAGTGTTGAATATTTTGTTAACTTTTCATTGAATTATAATGGGAACTTGTTTTTTTGAATAACTTTTGAACCATTCAATATATTTTCATGAAATTTTCAAAAGGCACATTGGGGACACTGGTCACATGTTCCATGAAGTTTTTGGACTGGTCGCACAAACCGTGTGACCTGTAGGTGAGAGCAAAGAAATCACAAACAAAGAGCAATTGCGGAATTGGTTGTCACTTAATAACTCCGCAGCTGTATATCTGACCAGTACAAAACTTGGCATATCCCAAGATCTGCCATGCCCAATCATGCATACCAAATTTCTAGCAAATCCATTGAACAATGGCAAAGTTATTAAGGTGCAAAATTTGACCCTTTAACCTTAAAAGTGCTACTCAACCCTAACTATGGTAGAACTACTGTGCTACCATAATAAATAAATATATATATATATATATATATATATATATATATTCATGGCAAAAAACTCAGTTTAATGCATCAGTTAGGGTTGTTTCACAGCAACAAAAGTGAGGAAATTCGCTGTTAGAGTTGAAAACCCTAACTCCGAATTCACCCCCCCCCAGCACCACACACACACAGACAGACACACACATTCAAGTATGGGGAGGACCAAGTCAACACAACCAATGACAGACATCCAGCAGCAGGTGACAGAAATAACAAAAATTGTCTAAATGTACTCACGAGACATCCCACCCACCTGACCAGGTACTGCATGCTCAGTGGAGATCAACAGCAAAACTGAGGCCATGTACACCAAACGTACACATCCCTGATTGCAGCTGCACACAACGTACCACACTTAGTAGTTGCATGGCCTTACCTACCGATGCCCCACACCACACCACAACTGGTACTGTGCCGTTATTCAATATAAATGCTGAAGGTGCATGATGACAGTTGTAGAAAGGTTTTAACACTACTGAGTATACATTAATTAAGAGAAGCACATAAATAAACTACAAGACACTAGCATGCTCAAGATAAAAGTAGTGATACATTTAGTAGGTGATTTACATAGTAGTACATTTACTGCAATGGTTTACTCAACATAGAGATGCTGATGTAAACATATGGAAAAGCATTGCCTGTTCAACGCTGTGAAATTGGCACTGCCAGTATCACATGCATTCTTACTGATGAAGGTGTACTGCTGATGTACATACATAGACCTTCAGTGTGTTTCAATATTAAAGATGCAGTAAGTATTCTTTGTAAGAAAGATTGTAATTGCATGGATCAGGCCAAGCAACTTCTAAATGTCATAGCACTACTGAGCCAACAATGACGTACCTGTATCGGAGATTTATATAGGATAGATTTTCCTGTAGGCACTTACTGAGTATGTTGTACCTGATAAAGACAATCTCATTGCATCTGTGATGACTAACTTATTCAAATAGTAATACATTTGCTATTGTTGCAATGAGTGATCTATGCCACTTATGGACACAGTGTGATTTTTTTAACAGTTGTTTCATACTCAAGCTGTATGCCTACTGTTTGGGTTTGCCACACTTCTGTCACTGATGATATCAAAGTGATAACTATGTTAATTCTGCTACAACAGGAATCAAGTAGGTATGGTGTAGATATAAACAGAATGTCTTTTAGTATCGATTTAACTCATAATGGGGTAAATGTACTAGGACAGCAGGGGGTTATCCTCTATCACTGAGTCCATCAGTTATAATCACACTAGGGTTTCGATGACTGTAATGATCAAGTTACACTGTTCATCTTCATGAGTTCATATTCACAGCCATTCTCCAGCAACTAGACAATGTATGGTGTAACTGGGTGGGACACTGTGTTGCAAAGCTGCTGCAGTGCCTAGCAGACGGAGAGTATCTACTCATAAAGACAATTAAGCAATAAGGCATGACCAACAGTTATGTTAAATGGTCTGTTAATCACCCTGTAGGGGTTTAATGTTGAATGAGGTATATCCGAGTGTCACATGTCACTAGACAGTGATAAACTAACCATTGACATAATACCTGAGAGTGGCTTATTGCTATCATAATAAAACTGTTTTTTAAACAACATTAAACCATGTTCATCATATGGTGAGGCTCTACATGTATGTTACTAAAAACTAAACATAAGGCTGTTACAATGTTTGCAGTCAATTAGAAAGCTGCGTTTCTCAAACCCTTGTTATAATCAGAGATATTATACCTGTACAAATCCTTGGTTTTGCTTAACTCTATTGCTCAGGTGGCCCACCACAAGTGGTGTGGTGTGGTGTGGGGCATCGGTAGGTAAGGCCATGCAACTACTGAGTGTGGTATGTTGTGTGCAGCTGCAATCAGGGATGTGTACGTTTGGTGTACATGGCCTCAGTTTTGCTGTTGATCTCCAGTGAGCATGCAGCTCCTGGTCAGGTGGGTGGGGATGTCTCGTAGTACATTTAGACAATTGTTTGTTATTTCTGTCACCTGCTGCTGGATGTCTGTCTTTGGTTGTGTTGACTTGGTCCTCCCCCCATACTTGAATGTGTGTATCTGTTTGCATGTGTGTGGAGCTGGGGGGGGTGAATTCGGAGTTAGTGTTTTCAACCCTAACAGCGAATTTCCTCACTTTTGTCACTGTGGAACAACCCTAACTGATGCATTAAACGGAGTTTTTTGCCATGAATATCCTGTCTTTTTTAGAACTATCACTCAGCATACTACATGATTTATAGTTTTAAGAATAGTGCACATACATATAAAACAATGTTCCAATATCAGAAATATTTCAACTGTTGTGGTTGCATTTACTGTTATTAACAGTAACAGTAGTCAACTGTTAATCATATTGTCTTAATTAATTTATTAATTGTAATTTGTCATTCTCGTTCCATGTAGTATTTTTTATGTTAAAGTGTCTTACTCATTTTGTTTGTGAGCACATATGTTAATAAAAAGATGTGCATAACTAAAAGACAATATGACATGACATGGGCACTATTAGTTCATCTACTGAACAAATGGATATGCTACTATAGTAACTTGAGATTTCATAGAGTGCTTCCACTACCAACTGAGGTGGTACCATCAATCATGTGAACAGTGGTGGAAGAGGTTTCTTGTACTGAATACATAAACTGGACCACCAGAGCTATGTTCAGGGGGGGTTTACTGCTTACATCCCAAGAACGGGAGTTTCGGTCCACTGGACCACCAGGGCTATGTTTGGGGGGTTTACTGCTTACATCCCGCGAATGGGAGTTTCGGTCCACTGGACCACCAGGGCTATGTTCGGGGGGCGGCTTTACTGCTTACATCCCGTGAACGGGAGTTTTGGTGCACTGGACCACCAGGGCTTTGTTCGGGGGTGGGTTACTGCTTACATCCCGCAAATGGGAGTTTCAGTCCACTGGACCACTAGGGCTATGTTCGGCAGGAGGGGGGGTTGTATTTTACACTGATACAGCCTGAAATCAGGCTTTTCAGTCCACTGGACCACCAGGAATGTATTCGGGGTTGTTTTAAACTAAAGCAGCCCGTGGTCAGGCTGGTGGGGGACATTTCTGCTGTTGCCCACAATAGGGCCAGTGGGGGGTGGTGGGGGTTTTCACTCTTTGCCCAGATCGGGCTGCACGGGGCACATGGAGTGGGTTGGGGGCCAGCCCCAGGTGTCAGCTGCTGTGTTGTGCCCTGCAATGCAGCAGCTCACCTGTGGGTGATCGTCGACTTGAGCATTTTTGTGGGCTCAAAGTTGTGCAGGCGCAGGTTGGGGGTTGCGCCTTCACAACTCTGCACAGCATGGCTGAATATCGGGCTGTGCAGTTTATGCATGGTTCCTCCCCCTGCAGTTCAGCATGCATTCATTTGCATTGCACTGTTGCTCAGCATGTTTTCTGTGGCGCAACTGCCTCCTGCTGAATATCGCAGAATGGAGCAAGTTTGGACTTGCACAGGCACTACCCTATTACACATGGTGCAACCCTTTTGAATATCTGGCCCATAAAGTATAATACTAATAGAAGGAAGGCATTTTTCACACAGAGAGTGGTGGCCCCTTGGAATGAGCTCCCCTTGTCATTTATTTGTCCTAAATCAAAGATGCTTTTTTTTTTGCAAATAACTGCACTTTATTGCACCAACAGCATTAACAATAACAACTTGTATATGATCCAGACACACGTAGTACCTTTACAATAGGATATAAAATTGGATACAGTACAATAACAAAATGGAATAAAGCAAGATAAAAGAACTAAAACCGATCCTAGACGAACCCTCCCAAACCCCCCACCCCTAGGTCTGACAGCCCAACAAAAAAAAGAGGAATATTAAATTTACCTCAAAACTCCAGAAGGGATCACTATATGTAGATCAGAGAAAGGAAGGATAATCCAGAAAATCGAAAAGGAAGTGATCCCTATTTGGAGCCGCCCCAAGTGGGAAAAAAACCAAAACCAGAAGTAAAGTGATAATTGAGGTAGGAATCTTCTGGGGTGGATTAATGTGTATAATACCGAAAAAGGAAAGAAACAGGTAAAAGGGGAAGAAACAGCCTCAGCTGTGTTGGAGGGAGAGATAGCAGAACTTCAAATAACCTCATATCTAAGTGCCTTTATCCACATTATATATTGCGGGTTGGGATACCTTTCCCCTTTTGAGAGCTCAGAGCAAAACTACGCAACTGTTGAACTAGCCACCCTATCAGCCTTAAATATTCGAGTTATATTGCCCCAGAATTTTTCAAATTTTACACCTGAGTTAAACATCAAGGCTACCATTCTTTCTGCATTTAGAGCTTCTAGGAAAGTGTCCCACCATTCCATACGTGAGGAGCACCCTCTGCACCAATAACGGAGAAGTAACAGTTTGGCCACTAAAGATATTAATGCTAACTGACATTTGTAAGTTATGGATGGAATATCAGCCAAGTTGCCCAGAACGCAAGTCTCTAGACTAAAAAACACCACTACATCAGTGAACGGGGTCATCCAAGAATGAATAGAGTCCCAGAACTTAGTTGCCTTAGGGCACGCACAGAGTTTATGTAACGTGGTGGCCCACGGGTAACCACAGTCCTGACATACAGGGGATCTATTTCTATAAATGTGTGAAAGCTTAGCTGGAGAAAGGTACAAATCATGCAGAATATTAAATTGTAGACCCCTCAGCCTATCTTGCTTGACGAAACTATATAAATCCTGCCAAACTCTCAACCAGGTCTCATCTGGCCAATTTGGGAATAAGTTCACTTTCCAATAATGAGGGGCAGGGGAGACCTTGGCCTCCCTAAGGGAAAGAATGAGCTTATAAATATTAGAGACCGCTTTGCTAGACACAGCAATAACTTTTATCTTCGCTACCAGATTCCCCGCCTGATCCTGTCCCTGAGCATCTTTGAGGAATGAATGAATACAGTTCCTGATTTGATATAACCGATAACTATCCTTGGGGTTGACTGAAAACTTCTCTATCAAATCTGGAAGAGAAATTAGGTGACCGCCCGACAAAAAATCAGCCATCCTGGGTTTGCTGGAGGTGGCACCCACCATCCTTTTTATCGGCCGATTACCAATTAACAAGTTCGGGTTACTAAGCAGGGGTTGTAATAAGTCCTTTTTAAAAGGGATATTTAGCAGCGCATAAAACTGGAGAAGGGCTCTAATGTCCCATCCCAGTGGGGTATCTTTAATTTTTAGAGGGATTCTGCACCAGGGAGTGAAGAGGAGGGCTTCCAGATCCAACTTAGCAGTTTTGGCTATCAACTCATCTATGGCGCCGCTAGCCGAGGATGCTGGCGTGTCGGATGCCCACTTGGCTGACCTTGCCATATGGCTTGCTAAATAATAAATATAAAAATCAGGCACCTGTAAGCCTCCCTCTTCCCTACGATGGGTGAGTTTACGATGGGCCGACTGAGAGGTTTAGCATTCAAATAAAATCGGTACAGTATTTGTGGCAAAGATTAAAAAGACTTGGCCAAATATGTTGAGATTAAAGAGATAGTAAAAGACTTTCGGCAAAACCATCATTTTAATGGTGTCTCTCCCAAAAGGAGAGAGGCAGTTGGGACCACCTGTTAAGATCATCTCTGATCTGTTTAAGAAGGGGTTTAAAATTTAAGTCGTATAGTTGTGAAAAGTCTTTAGAAACTTTAATACCTAAATATGAGAACGAACCGGTCTGCCAGGATAAGCTCAGCGAGTCACACCAAGCACGATGTAGGTGAGGAGATAATGAATAGACTGATGTTTTGCTCTTATTAAGCTTGTAGCCAGAAAATTCTGAAAATCATGAAATAATGGAGAAAAGCTGTGGAAGAGAGGATCGACTGTGCCAGATGTGGACTAGAAGGTCGTCTGAAAAGGCAGACACCTTAAAATCAGCGTTTTGGATACTTACACCTTGGATATCATTGTCCAATTTGATTGCTCTAATTAAGGGTTCCAAATATAAATTAAATAAGTATGGTGAGAGGGGACAACCTTGTCGGGTACCTCGCGTTAACTTAAAGGAAGATGATATCAAATTGTTGCAAGAAATTCGTGCAGAGGGACAGGTATACAAAATCTTAATATAACTCAGAAAGTTATCCAGAATACCTAATTTGGAAAGCACTTCGAACATAAATTCCCATTCCACCCTATCGAATGCCTTCTCCACGTCTAGCGCGACCAGAGAGGCTTCTTTATCTGGGCTCAAAGATTCATGTATCAAAAAAAACAATTTCCTAAAGTGGTCTGCTGATGAACGGCCGGCCACGAACCCAACTTGTTCGGGGCTTAATAGCTCCATCCATACTGATTTTAGTCTATTGGCCAAAATCTTCGCAAAAATTTTTACGTCAACATTTAATAGAGATATTGGCCTGTAGTTCATCTCAAGGTCCAGCGGCTTGTCTGGCTTTGGTAAAAGGATAATCCTTGCCTCAAAAAGAGAAGACTCATAGATTCCTTCCTTGTGCCAAAAGGCAAACAGTTGCCATAATAACGGGGCAAGGGTGTCTTTAAAAGTCTTGTAAAACAAAACCGAAAAACCATCCGGGCCTGGCGCTTTATCAAGTTTTAATGCATCGATAGCTTGCAAGATTTCCTTAGTCTCCAAGGGGGCCTCTAGCTTACAGCTGAGGTCCGGGGGGAGTTGAGGCAAGGAAATCCCTGCAAGAAACTCTTTCATTTTATGAGACGCCTCTGAGGAAAGGGGCTCACTCGCATATAAATTCTTATAAAACCCAGTAAAGGCGGTCATAATATCGTCGGGGCCTGAGATTATGTCACCTGTCTCATGGTGCCTTATGGAGGCAATCCACCTTTCCGCTGCCCTTCTTTTCAGCTGCCAAGCCAACAATTTCCCTGCTTTACTACCTTGTCCTATGTAGGAAGCCCTCAAGTTGGCGGCAGATCTCTCTACCTTCTCTTTCATGTATGACTGATACCAAACTCTTAATGACGCGAGCTCTTGCTCCTGGGAGGGAGATCTAAGATCTCCATTTATGACGTCTAAAACCCTTATTCTATCAAGGCAGTCCACCGCTTTGTGTGCAATTTTCTTTTTACGGATTGTCGCCAATCTAATAAATTCACCTCTCCATGTGGATCAAAGATGCTTTTTAAAACTCAGCTGGATAGAAATTTTTATGAAGGAAGCTAACATGACTACATAAGGGATACTGGCTGGGAACAGCTATGGCCTATTCTTTACTGTCTGGCCTCCTCCACTCCCTTGAACATTTGTATGAACCTTTGTATGAACAATCTTTATATTAGGGATTACAATACTACCACATATACCCAATGTTAAGATGATATGGTTATGACAATTGGCCCAAAAAAATGTTGGGGCTTGAATGTCACACTTTATCTCTCGAATAGCAATAACACACCAAACACAAGAGAGTATACTTTAACTTTTTTTACTATTAAAATATTTTCGATATTTTCGATATAAAAAATAACAAACAAAAATATTTTTTTTATCAATACAAAAATAGATTTTTACAAAATAATATATATACACCCAAAAAAACATATAAAAGTGTGTATTACATCATACACAAAATAAAAATTTAATAAACATATTTTTTTCTTTACATAAATAAAAACATATAAAAATATATTGTCCAATGTTCTTTTAGTTTTGTTGAACACTTGCGAGAGGTGTATGCAGTGCTTGAGGCAATCCAGGCTAGAAACTGGATTCGATGTGGAGGCGCAAAAGAAGTGGAAACTGTTGCGCCCTCGGGAGGAGATACGGACCGCTGAAGGTGGCCAGTTTCACCCAGGGAAGCTGCAAGAACAGATGGTAGCCGTGGAGGTGAAGCACTGCTACTTGCAACGCTATCACCCTGCTACGACCGGCTCTATACGGTTGACAGTCTGCTACTGCCATCCAAGAGACTGGATTTTTGTCCAGCCTCCAAGGATCACAACATTTTCTTCCGCAGACTGACAACCTCGGCGTCAACCGGCTGCAACCTGTGCACGGTAACCTGTGCGCACCATGATCGCGCCCCTACAAGATTAAAAAAAGTTATGATGAATATACAACACAAATTCAACAATTACAACTTTAAAATATTTCACTCAAATATTTCTTATCTAATGCAATATCAGAAATGCATTCATTTAAAAGTTATGATAATAGTTTTAAGTATGATGCTAAACTATTTAGTATCTTATTCTCTCTATCATACTTGACTATCCATATTATCTAATAAGCTGACAACATAAAAAATGTATAGTTAGCTTGGCTTAGAATGCTACTCTTAGATTTTCTTTCACTACTCAGAAATATTCAGTATGTACATACTTTGCATTATTGACACTATTATACCATAGAATTGAAATACATCCTCATCAAGTATGAGAATTTTTACTTCACCATGTCTGCCTATAATGTGTAGTCATGTATTCAGTGAAAAAAAGTACCTTGGACGGTAGCAGTATAATAAAATACTTTTCATGAGTACACTATCATGATAAGTTTAATGATACTTTGAAACCAAACAGCTTTTTACCCGTGTTTCAAGCCCTCAACACACATCACTACTTTAAATAATTCAGTCACTAATATAAGATGCGATGCAAAACCATGCCAGATATCCAGCCGGGCTGTGCAGAGTTGTGCAGGCGCAACCCCAAAGCTGCACCTGCAAAACTTTGAGAAAAAAAAAGGATCAAGTTGAGGGCCACCCACAAGTGAGCTGCTGCATTGCAGGATGCAACACAGCAGCTGCCACCTGTGGCTGGCCCTCAACACTCTGTCTCATACGTCTCAACCATTTGTTCCCCAAATGTGTTACATTGCTTCTCAAAATGTGGAAAGAATGGGCAAAACGTGGAACACTTAATCTGATTTTTAAATTAGAAGCCCACAACACTGTTAAAATGTTCGCATTTAAGTTCATAAAGTCTGCAGTTAATCAAATTGATATATTTAGCATCATTTACTATAGAGTTTTGCTAAAAAATGTTAACACTGAATGTGTTACAAGTCCTCACAATGTGAAATAGGGAGCTTTAGTGAATTAAAATGAGTAACATTTCTCGCAATGTGGTATGGTTGAGAGATATGCACCCTATGCCCCCTCATCAAGCCAATCACGGGCAGCAATGTCTGCCCCCATACATGTGTGTTTTGTTGGGAGGGTTGCCAACTACATCCACAATTGGGATTTTCAGGATATGATCGGGAGGGGGGGGTGTTTCAATACTCCAGCCTGCAATTGGACTTATCGGTCCACTGGACCACCAGGGATATATTCAGGAGGTGGGGAGGTGTTTAATTACTTAATACCATGATCGTGCTTATTGGTCCACTGGACCTCCACATCTGTGTTGAAGGGGGAGACACATTGCTGCCCCCAATTGGGCTAGTGAGGGGGGTATTAACAGTATGCCTGCAATCAGGCCAGTGGGGGGGGTTACACCCTTTTGCCTGCGATTGGCCTGCATGGGGCATCCTTCCCCAACAGCTGCTACCTGGTAAGGAGCCAAGCGCAAGTCCTCGGGGATCACCACACCTGCATGCTAATGGCATGCAAATGGAGCCATAATCAGATCGCGAATGGCCCCCGATGCTGCATGAATTGCAGCCACATTTGCATATCACCTTTGCAATATCGATTTTATGCGACCACAAGTAGAATGCTGCAGTTTCTCAACTTGCGCTGCTGCAAGTTCCATGCGCCATGCACAGTGGCTGTGCTTAGAGGTGATATTCAACAGTTCCTCAATAGCACAACTCCTTTGAATATCACCCTGGACACACCCCTCATGCAAGTATTTTGCACACCAGAAGGGCTTAGCCTATGATAGCATATAATGCTCATCTCAAAACAAATGTTTTAAATAGACATATTACCACCTTTACTCACATACAGTCTCACAGTCATCTCTTACACTCTCCCAAAAGTAATTTCTCACAACAGCCACAGCATCATATAGCGACATATTAAAAACACTGTTTTAAAGAATAGGTGCTTCATTGAAGAGTATGACAATGTTTGTCGCTAAGCCATGCATCATTGAATTATGTAGCAATGTTGATCTATGTGGCCCAATATTTACGCACAGTTAGCTACTCAGCAACTTCTTTTCATAACACCCAACCCAGAAATACACACTGTATGATGTAGTGGAATTTGCACCACTGCAACCTGTCATAGTACTGCATTTTAAGTGTGGTGAGACAACTTCACCAGTGCTATTTAGAAACGTCGCGATATTCATGAGGGTGAGCACTAAACAGTCCCATTATTACCTGCATTATTAGTTTTATTGACATTCCCTCAGTTCATGATCACCTTTAAAAAATACACATATCTGACAGTGCACTGAACAGCATCGCACTGCATTGTAGAGGTAAGCATTAGGCTGGCAAGGCTGAAGACAGACACACTGCACAGCTATTCACTTTTACTGGGAAAAAGGGATCATATGAACACTATAAGGCACACTTTTTTTTTAAACTTGTAGATTGAGAAAAAACTAAAAATCATAATTGGACACTTTATGCATTGCACAACATTTAGGTCACTACAATATCCTACCACCATGTTTGTGTTTTTGGGTGGTTGGGTATTCAGTGATCAATGCATTGCCACCCTTATAAGGTCACAGCACACGTAAAGTAAGTAATGTAAACAGTGATTACTTCACCACAACAAACAAAAGAAAATGGTACTGCCTCAACAACAGGTCTGTTGCTCACACCCAAAACAATTTAACATTTGCGGTGGTATGCCAACAGACAGTGCACTCCCTATCATGCAGTAGGACAGCAACGTGTAATTATCAACAGAGCATGATCACCACAGAATGTTGACAGCCCTATGGTACTTCAAGGATGCAGATAATAGCAACAACAGATTTCACTCTCGTGGTGGGCTGGCGCCGCTTCCTGCTACCTCCACGTTCATGGCAACAGCTTCCTCAGGCTCTATTAAAGCAAACAAGTAAAAAATGATCACATTAATAGATGAAATAAAGGTTAAAGTGTTTTCTTTAAAACATCAATTTCTAATACTACATCATTCATACAACTATCATTTGAACACATATTTCTTTACAGAACAGCTCTGTTCCAACTGGTTGTATGTTGTTAACTCAGTATTACATGATATTACAAGTCTTGAAAGTATTACACCATGTATATATCTTTTCCAAGACAAATCTCCATCCAATCCAGAACAGTTAATGTAAGAAATTCATTGTTTTCCCTGGTGATTCCCCTAACACTGTTTCTTCATAACGATTTTCAAAAGATTACTCACAAATATATAATTGGTAGTATGCAGTGCAGAACAAGTAGTGCCTGCATCAATCACAATACTTATAACATTGTCATAATGCATGTTTTATGACACAGAAAACATCCTAAAAACATTACATGTATGTTCAATTTACATACATGCATACCTAATTATATGACGCTCTGTTCCTTTAATAGTTTTAAAATGTGAGTTATTATAATAAAAATAACACAAACACAATGATAATGTCACTGTTCACTCAATGACCCTCTAGCTGAATGTAGCAGCCATTTATGTGTTATTAACCATATTACCCCTACAGGGCTATTAAAACACATTAACAAACATGTAGATATTCTATTATGCACTTTAATAACTATTGCAATAATAAAAATGAAACATTGGCATGACATATAGAAATATTAACTAAATACAATCTCGGACATGTCATAATTGGCAACAGATAATTTAGCAGCACACCATTGAATTCCACTGAGACACCTACACAACACTAGGAACAACATTAGAATTGGTTATCTATAACTCATTGTACATTGAACTCCACCACCAAAAGAGTTGAGGAAGAAGACTGCCCCCCACAACACCGCATCTACTGCTATACATCCATCCATTCTCAGATTCATGAAGAATAGTATTCACTCCATCTGTAGTAATACCAGTTTGTAGGTAGTACAGGATCTTCTGCCATGGTGGCACTGCACATTCACTAGACTTGGTTAACACCTTTTTTGAACTATTTTGGGTGGCATATTCAAGATGGTTGACCCATACACAATAGGGCTCCACATCTGCAAGTACAAAATTCCACCATTCTGCAATATTCAGTAAAACACACTTGCGCCACTGAAAACTGGCTGAACAACAGCACAATGCAAATGAATGCATGGTGAAGTGGATGGGAGGAACCATAAATGAACTCCAGAGACCAATATTCACCCAAGCTGTGGAAAGCTGTGTAGCCACAACCCCCAACCAAGCCTGCATGACTCTCAGGCAAAAAAAAAAAAAAAAACGAGGGTCACCAACAGCTGAGCTGCTAGATTTCAGGGTGAAATCACAACTGCTGGGCACTTGAATGGTCCCCAACCTGGTCCCTATGCCCCCTGGAGCACGATTGCGCCAACCGACTGTAAATCCCTCCCACCCCTCCCAGTGGCCCAACACGTGGCAATTCTGTACTTCCCCAACACAGGTGAATCACGGCAGCACTGTGCCTCCCAAACATATCCCTGATGCTCCAGTGGCCGAAATGCCCGATCACAGCCAGAAAGTTAAGTAACCCACCAAATGTATCCTTGTGATCAAGTGGACCAAATGCCCAATTGCAGCCAGTAAGTAAAACAACCCACCTGTCCTCCTGAACATATCCGTTCTGGTCCAGGGACTGAAATGCCTAATCGTGGGCAGTTAGTTTAATAACACCTCGGAAGACAGCCTGGTCGGCTAGTGTCTCCCCACCAACCCACCCATGACACCACTACCCTGCTCACCACCTCACAGGCTAGTGGGCAGCATCATCCACACACCTGCCGCCTCATCAACTGACTCGCCCATTAGGCTGGCACACCCATTGCTGCAGACCAAAGCCAATCGGGCATGCACCCCATACTGTGTATCACATTCCAGATTTGTGAATCAATTCATTCATTAAAAAATCTGAACCGTCATATCTGACATGCGCCTAGCACACATTGGGCTGTACTGTACAGCAACGGTCGCTCAGCCCTACCAGGCAGTCACTTTCGGCGGTGGCGGGGTGGCAGACATGTGGGATGCTGCTGCCCAGCAGCTCGCCGGGGCGGTGGTGGGCACGCTGAACTAGTGCGTGGTGTGGCTCATACAGTGACCACCAGGGCTATGTTCGAGAGGCCGTATTAAACTCACTACCTGCAATCGACCTTTTCGGTCCACTGGATCAGCAGAGATATGTTAGGAAAACCACAATATATGATCAAGCTGTTACGGGAGAATTGAACCATTCCTCTGATCAGCCAAGAGGTGCTGGGGTATTCTACATCGCTTTCTCTATGATCGGGCTGCACCGCAATATTGTTCGACGGCTGCAGCCTGTTAGGCAGCTGCACGCACAATTCCTCGGGGATCGTCACGAACCTGCATAGTAATAGCATGCAAATCACGCCATGAACGACATGATATACCCCACACACTAAATCTTGCAATGATTATACCCCATTTGCATGTCATATTTCGAATATTGCCGCAGACACACAGCTGTGCAGCTAATTTGCACAACACAATAGCTTGCGTGTATGAATGGCATAATTTGAATATCACACGCTAGTGTCATGAGAAACCCTCATTTCTTATTTGTAAACAGCCTAAGAAATTTGTGATAATAAAGTTTTACCGTCAGACTCAATCAAAATGACACTTTCAGTGTCCGACTGACCACCCTCCACAGCTTGGCTCTGTGCTGGCACTACCTCGCTTGCAGCTGGGGAACGCCCCCGATGTTCTACCATGAACCCAAAACAAAAAATAGTTAAATGTTAGATGTAAATCACAGTACATTTTTTAAAGACTTACAACAACAGTTGTGAGAAATACTGGTTTCTGATTAGTATCAAAATGTTATTAGCTGTATGTCAATGTTTGATTGACATATATGTAGAGACTAAGCACATACAAAACAATGTTCAACACTATTTTCAAAATATTGCTATGATAATACTAATAAGGCACTCTGACTGTTTATATCAATGGTCACTTAATCACTGTGTGGGGGATGCACTACTCGGCCATGCCTCATGCCACATTACACCAATAAGCACACATTTACACAACATTGAATAATCGCTCCTGATGTCTTATTGCTTATTTATGCACATACAATGATTTTTACTAATTCTGAAAACATGGACAACTATTATGAAAAGTTGTGCTGATTTACTTACTGGTGAGTAAGGCGCCCCCGCAGCTGGCTTCCCAGCAGCCTCCCAAAACTCAGTGAGCGAGGTAGTACCAGCAACGTCATTGTCCGGCATCACGTCCGTTGTTTCAACACGTAAAACGTTGGTGCAACAGCTCCACTTCTTTTTCAGTTGGCACGAACGACTTATTTTCACCCTTAGATGTGATGTACCAAATAACTGTTAATGCGCCTCCACATCGAATCAGTTTCGATTATGTACTCCTCATCAACACTCTTGCATTTCCTCTTGCCTGGATCAACCTCAAGCAGTGCACACACCTCATCGCAACCACTGCCTCATTTTTTTTATAGGTCTTAGTAGTTCTGAAATACAAACACAAACAAATATCTACATTAGTATCATGTAACAATATAAATCATTTCTTAAACGAATTCCATACAATACTAATTAAATTAAATCAAAGAGCACCTGTCCTTCAATATAGCAGAAACACAGATCAGTACCATAATATAGGGCTAAAAAAGGATTCAGCCACCTCGACAGTAAAAACAACTGCTACTAGACTAACATGCTATGCTCTAGTCTCGTGGGTCGGAGGTACTGCATCGAACATCACATTGGGCACACCATGACATATCCATCTGTACTACACTGAAGTATTCACACAACATTGTAATGTGATGTTAAACAGAGATTAACCACATCACAGAACTATACACAGACCTATGAATGCACTTAATAAATATGAAGACTGCTAACAAAGTGATTGAAAGTAAAAGTGCATGATAACGCAGTTGTGCATTCATTATAGCCCATATACTAATAACTACCCATTTCTGTAACATTAAAAATACATCTATATCCTGACATACCAGTGAAGAAACAGATACATTTTACAGTACCACTGTGTTTTATTGAAGTTGCACACATACCATGTTGGTACACAGGGCTCGAAATAACCGGCTGTCCATCCGTCTCGGACAGCCGTTTTTTAATTGGGACAGGTGTTTTTGTTGGCCTGTTCCTTGGACAGGCAGTTCTGCGTTATAACTTTGCTACACCTATTAGGGTGCTAGGACCCAACCACAGCACTCTGTTTAGGAAAAAAGGATGTCAGGACCTCATGATCTGAAGATGCACCACAGGGCTCGAAATAAGGGGGCGCTGAGCGCTAATCTGCGCTTCTGTTTTGCTTAATTGGCACCCGCCGCTTTAAGGGCAGCAAGTTAAGGGCGCTCTAGTAGCTCCTTGTGTGTCTGCGCTGCGCCAGTAAGTAAATCACGACGATACCAAAATGGGATGTGCAGCTAGTCAATTCGTTTATCAGCAAGGAAAGGGCATAAATATGTAAACGTTACTGCTGGAAAGCAACCCTACAGGTGAAACTTCATGAGGACGAGTTAGCAAGCACAAAATGGAAGAAATTTGGCGATACTGATATATCCTTCCTGTGCTCTGGTGTTCAAGGATGTTTAGCAGTGATCACTTGTACAATACCTTACCTGTAGCCTGCCACATCATGATTGTTTCTCAGAATGTAAAAAGCACATTTATCTCACATATGCACTTTACATTCTGAGAAAGAAATCATAGTGTGACAGGTTACAGGCTATCAAAGAGTTATCACTGCCAAACATCCTTCAACAACGTAAACCAGGAAGATATATTCTCCTACAACCTGCCCAACTCCAAAAAACACTGAAGCATTAGTACAGCAGAGGATGCAGAAGTTGGCAGACACCCCTTCACCATGGCAGCCAGTTACTGTGGAGAATAAAATCTTGATAAAAGTACAGTAGCTCTGTTGGAGAGCCAAACATTCTTTATTTTTTATTTTAGTTTAGTTTATCCAGGACAGCCCAGCTGAGATGCAACATCTTGTTTCTTGTGAGGTCCTGCTTCTTACCTACAGATTGGAGGACTGCAGCGACTGGGCGCTTGCTTATTCATTGAGCAATAATCCACAGTAGTGTGTATGGGTTATAGTGGGATTTACCTACTTCTGGTATAGTTTTGGTCATGAGGCGAAGTCCCATTGACTTGACTTCACAGAAGTTGGTAAATCCCACCATAACCCACCCTGCAGTGGATTATTAAAACAAGGTAAAAAAAATCTGAAACAAAGCAGTTGCTGCGTAATAAGGGTAACAGAGTGGAAAAATTATGTAAAAATAGTGTGGAGAGGCAAAAGCCTTTGTGGGACAGGCAAATTTATGTGACACCTCAACCTCGGACAGGCACAAGTCAAAAATTATTTTCTAGCCCTGTTGGTACAGCTACAATACTCTAAGGCCACAGTAAATGGTACACTCATTTAACATACTCAAACTGTTTACCAATGTTGAGACATAACAATATCATACAATTGTGAATCAGACAGAAGCAGGAAAAATTACTATTGCTGCGCCCCCACACTATTCCATATTAGCAAACCCATATATGTATCATATATGTGAGTGATGCATGCACTTGATCTATTTGACCACATTAATATGGTTCTGAAAAAGAACCTTTGTGTATTCTGTAATATTTCCTCAAACAGTCTCACCATCTTAAAAAGGACTTTCAGGATTCCATCTTGAAGGTCTCCCAGAAATGACAATTGCCAGCATCGCAGAAATGTACACCATCTGGTAGGAATAGCCAATCATTACAGTATTTTATTTCGGGTGACGTATAGTAATGCATTCCATGCATGCGTAGAAAAGCAGTAATCTGTACATTTACTTTTCTGCGAGCTCTGTCAATCAGATACATATGATGCTCTGCTTGCCAGACTCTACTCTGGAATATCTGAAAATATGATAATACAGGCAGGCAACATAGACATAATAGACAAGGTCTAATTTTGCCTCATTACTAAATCTACAAACGTTTGAGCCCAAATCATTGCCTCCAAGATGTATTAGCAGTATGTCAAGGAGGAGTGAGTTCTCAAAGTCATGCATGGTTGGCATAAGATGTTCCCATCTCATTCCACCATGACCAAAACATCTTACATAGCAATTCGGGAGCTGCAGGTCCTTCCAAAATCAACATATGAACTGCACTGTTTTGTACTACAACATTGTGTAAGATGTCCTTGTCCTTGAACACCTAGAAACTTGTATATATTAAAAAAAAAAGGCTTCAGTATCCTTGTTTGACTGTTGACAACTTACATGTCACAGGACAGTGGCTGCATATACAGCGGTAGTACATATTTTGGGAAGAGTCTTATCATGGCCTTTATGAAACAACAGACGTCAATATTGATGAGTCCGTAACTTAAAATGTCCCTGTACTTGATGACAATCAATTGATAATGATGACTGTGGTCCAACCATGTTTCAATAAACGGACTGCCTTACATGGTCATGTGATGTTACCCAAACCGTAGGCAATCATTCAAAAGTAGAACACTTTGTTAACCTATTCAATAACAGATCACAAGAGAGATATAAACTATTTTAGAAATTGACCATTGGAAATCCGGCCACATACTGGACTCAGGGTCACTACTTGCATGTCTCAATACTGGTGTTTGTGATAGTTTTTTCACAACATGATGTCGTGAAAAGAACAAACAGGCATGCGAACTTTGTCTAATAGAGTATATGAAGTACAGCGAGCTGCACATCATAGTAATTTGTTTAAATGACTTATTGCAGTAGGTGACAGTAGGGTGCTATCATTTCCAAACTGCAACATTCCTTCTGAACCAGAAACAAGTATTTGTGTGTCACACTTCAACAGAAAATCTATTTCAGGTTAGAAAATGACATCTGAAACAGCATGAAGGAAATTAAGTTTGAGGTTGCAAAGTATCAGAAGTTTGATTCTGTATGCGTTATGCAACCATTTGTGCTATGAAACAAACTGTCACAGTCAACCTAGAAACCTGTCACCATACAATGACATGTGGTTTGCTCACAGCATTCTTGCTCTGAAATCTGACTTTCATCCATACACCATTGTGCTATGCAAACACTGTTTTCAAAATGAAGTGCACTCTTGCCAGCAAGATCATCAAGCAACAACATGGAAACAGATGTTACACCAACTGAGATTTCAACACTGAATATGTTTGAACGATTTAATTCAGACAATGAAACCATTCCAAACGATCTTATGCCTGAACACAAAGACACTAGATTCCACAGAAAGAGCTTGTTGATCTCAGGGTTCTGTGATGATCTACCACTTCTTCATAGGAAAATGTTCAAGTTATCTCAACAGAAAATAGCTGTCATTCTAGTAATGGTGTGCTTACAAGGCCAAGGTCATCTGGCAAGATGTTGTCGTGCAAAAGGTAAGCTTGCCTGCTTATTTAAAGAGGAACATTTTTATAGACCTTGATATAGACTGATGGTTGGCCCTCTGTGCAACATGATCTATTAGAAAAAGTGTTAATCATTGAGTTGCACATAGACAAGGACAATGTGAATAGTACACACCACCCATCATATGGTAGAGATCCATTAGAGACAACATTGATCTCTATCAAATGAAGCAGGTGGAAGTAGGTTGTCACATTTGGAGGCAACACTAGAAGCACGCGTTTCCGACCATTTTAAAAGGGTCATGGACGCCTTGAGAAAGAGAAGCAGGAACAGGTGTTGAGTATCACTAGCTGTGTCCTGAGCAAAGATGGCAATTCTGACGAATATACAGTACCTGTTCCATCTGTTCTGGGGAGGAGCTTAGCATTCTGTCTGCCTTATATATTCATTCTGCTAACAACCCATAGATTGAATTACAGCTGTCAATTTCTGAAACAAAGCAGAGATGAAAATGTGCAAGTGAACTGTCTTCCATACTTTCAAGTCTACGTGGCACTAAAGAATATTGGTATCGCGAGACACTGGAAGTGATGACACCGCTACTGGGAGTATGGCGCAGCCACATGGTTTGTCACACCTAGTTGTGCTGAATACGCCCCGGGACGAACTCATTGAACTGTTGAAGTGGGCAAATTCCGCTGTCAAGGTACCTCATCACGATGGAGAAATGTTCACTTGATCCTGTGTCTGTCACAAGACATTTTCTACAAGCGGTTCATGACATTCTCACTTATCCAACAAAGGACAACCTCCCCCAGGCATTGTAGAACACTACTTTGAGGACAGAATATCACACAAGGTGCCTCATATCCATATGTTATTAGGATCAAGGATGCGCGACGACGGTGAACATGAAGCAGAAGTGCTATCATCATAAAAAATATATCACTTGTCACATTCCAGACAAGTGTGACAGTCCTACACTATGGAAGTTGGTTCAAAAGTTCCAGCGACATATTTACGCAAATATTAAGCCAGGTAGCAGTAAAGAACAACTAATTGGTACACGTAATGTCGCTTGGATTTCCTAGAAGAGTTTGTCAGAATGGTGCCATGAATGACCTTTCTCAGCAATGTGACACCACTTGAAGGCAAAAATCAACCAAGAGGGATATAGTTACCCAGGCAAGAAAGAGGTGTACATCAATGACTAGCAACCCAACTCTTCTTCTCTAATTTGGCAAGCAGTCATGATGTTCAGTTTTGTGGCTGATAACCACTGGCCCTGGTTCAGTACGCCACTGCATATAACCAAACATGAATAGGACTAGCTTGCAAGATCTTTGAGAAGATATTGCTTCAAGCAAAAAGCCTGACATCTCAGCGGTCATTGTCGAAGACTCTTCACACAGAGAATGTGGAGCTATTGCCAGTGACTGGTTAATGGGCACACATCTGTAATGGAAGTCTGACGCTGCACGCTTCTCAGTTAACTACAAAGACAAACGGAAGTGTGTACTAATTCTCATGCCAAAATTGAGGAGCTTGTTGTCAATACACCGCCTTCAAAACATATCTGAAGAATAACCTGATAGACACATACTCACCTCATGAGACACAACGAGATGAATGATATGTGTCTGTTTGAGGTGGCTAAGGGTATGACTACAAGACAGGTGCAGCACCTGACTCAACACGACAATTTACAAGGTCAATGGACTAGATGGGTGTCTTGTGAAGAGGAACAAGCCATGGCTTATAGATCACTGCAACCTGCATGGTATACCAGAGAGCACAGAACATTACTACTTTGCCTCCTATTCCTATTTAGACCCTGAGGAGTGAGTCTGAATTAAAAGGTGACTCTGACATATCTAAGAACAGTTCAATCTCACTTACGAGAATTTCCAAACTGAGTACTCACAAACATATATATAAGACTAAAAGCTGAGAAAGAACAGCTCTAGCAGGCAGAGAAGCAACTTCAGGAAGACACCCAGTTAGTTCACAAGACAACCTTGATCCAGAAGGACAAGGTGTTCTGGGTGACCCTCTGCCCTTAAATGCCCCAGAACTGTTAATCTCAGAAATTGAGACAGCCATGCAACATGGCACACACATTCTATGGTCAACCCAGCTGACGTAAGAGAAAGACTAAATCAGCTGCAGCATACAGTTCACTCCCAAGTGGTTGAAGCTGTACAACATGGTATACTACATGAAACAAAACAATGTGACTGCACTCAGTACAAACTACTACTAATGTTTGTTAGTGGTTCAGCTGGTACAGGAAAGAGTTTCCTGATTGAGTTTATCACTGCAGAAGCATACGGGAGTGACAGGCTTTCAATGTCTGTTGCTGAGACTGCTCCCCACAGGACTAGAGCATACAACATTGGTGGAGTAACATTACACTTGTCTCTTTATGTTGCCAGTCGAACATGGAGAACTGGAGAGTATCGTAAACTGTCATTCGAGGTTGTATCTCAGCTCTGTTCCATGTTCACAAAGATGCAGTTACTCATTGTTGATTAAATCAGCATGGTCTCCAATGTCATGCTAGCCTGTATTCATCTACGCCTACAGCAGATCTTAGGTACTGACGATGGAGTGCCATTTGCGGCAAAAGTATACTGTGAATGGGAGACTTTTCAACTTGCACTCCAGTCACTGTAGGAGCATGTATTCACAACTCTGACTGCCAAAGTGCTAAGAATATCCTCGTTACATTGCAGGCTATAACATATGGGAATTATTTATATATGTTGAGTTGTCTGAGAACATGCTCCAAAGTGGTGA
Organism: Neoceratodus forsteri; assembly: GCA_016271365.2. Taxonomy (NCBI): domain Eukaryota; kingdom Metazoa; phylum Chordata; order Ceratodontiformes; family Ceratodontidae; genus Neoceratodus; species Neoceratodus forsteri. The sequence continues at coordinate 538,844,084 of CM057459.1, read as the reverse complement.
TCTAGCTTACAAATCACTTTTAGATGAAGCTCGTACTAGGTTCTCTATCACCAGAACATGTTTGTATGTTAAATGATCGAAAAATCACAGTACATAGTACATGCATAGAAACAGCATGTAATGTCTTCAGCGATATATACTCTACTGCCAGACACATAGTGTCTTATGCCACGACTAAGAAAATGCACTGAATTCAACAATCTAATGCTACAAAGAGAGAACCAAGAGATTGTAACTCTGCATCAATTGATACAGTTGATGGCGTTATTCTTAATTAAGCTAGTAGCAAAGATATTGAGCGACCGATGAACTGAAGTCAGATGTTCCGCAGACAGCTGGCTAAACTGTTCTCACACTTTGTAAGAATGCACGATCATGCTACGACGTAATCTAGATGTAGAACAAGGCATGGTAACGTGCCATGGGAAACATCACTGACTTTGTCTATAATGTCCAGAAGACATTTATTCAGACACTTGTAGTGCAGTTTGACAACATGCAACACTCTGTACACATAGATCGAACTCATGAAATTCCAGGTTTTTAGGATATCTATGTAAACAGGAAACAGTTCCATTATAAAGTTGCATATGCTGTCTCCATTCACAATCTTAGGGATTGAGTTTGATTCAGCAATGGTAGACATAGGTACAGACATTTTCAAAGATGGCATGAGCTACATTGCACTTTCACGGTACGGAAGCCTTTCTGATTGCACATCATTAGTATAGCACCTCAGAAAATACGAGCTGACAAGCGATGTATTCTTGAGTACAACAGGTTACGACTCTACATCAGCCACAAATGTCTTTAATACCACTGCCTACATATCTGTCTGTCTACACAATTCAGTCACAGCTAGACTGAGCAACAAACAGCAGCAAGCTTCCAAAGTGATTAAAAAAAGAGTTCAGCAAAGGCCACAACCTCAAGTAAACATTCACAACCAGCAATTCATCAGAAATCAGTTGGTGTAGCTGTTCCACTGTTTGACAACAGCAGTAGAGTAAACTGCTATGCTAACCAGCTATGCAAGTTTTTCTACACGCGCCGCAGTTTGTGCAGGCAATATCTGCTTCACAAGACAATCCCCTATCAAATGCTTTGAAGCAGATTATCAACATGACTTCTGACCACCCTAACAATTTACACTCACTAACACCACTACGACAGGTGTTATCTACATATGCTGGATGTAGTACATTTGCTGCAGACACACAGCAAGACAGTACTGAGTTTATAATGGCTGTCATAAACAACCTGGATGAAGACGGCACCCCAATGAGGCAGTACTTCACAGTAACATATGTTACAAAATATGTATGTGTTTCATGTGGCAATTCACAGCGTGAAACCACACAAGACATGCTGTGGATAACTTTCTTTGTTCCTGAAGCCAAAAGTGTCAAATTTCGACAGCTGTTCACTAATGCTGAATGTAGTCATGCCTGTGGAAGGTGCGGAGGCAGATGCACTCAGTCCATACGCCTAAGGAGTTCATCTCAATATCTGTTGCTTATGTTGCACAGATTTGACCTCAACGGGCTCAGAGTTGATACTCCTATCACAGATTACACAGCTAGTAGAATAGTCTTCAACCAATCACTGTTTGACACTCAGTATCATCTATCACCATGGTCAATCCATGCATTCTGGGCATTACACCTCGTTACTAAGGTGCACAACTGGATGGTTAGAGTGACGACTCTACAACGACTTTTAAACAGAGACTGCCACTTCACTTGAAAATGCATATCTTCTAATATTGAAGAATTATGACAACCTTCATATTTCAGAAGAATAGGACAAAACATGTAGCATTTTAAGATGACTACTTTGTCCAAAAAAATTCATAACTCGTTACAATGTTGTAAAATTTACAACTGTAAATGAACAATACAATTTCAACAAAATGGAATTTAATACAGACATTACATACACTGTGACATGTTAGATTCTTGTGTAGATCAGTGACTACATGAAAATTGTTATAGTGGCTTCAATCAGCCCAACAATATTCACAGTCACTAGAGAAACCATGATTACATGTCTGTAAAAGATTGTACATCTAAAAACTGAGGACTTACTACTCTCCTCCTCTGTACATCTCTTTAAAATACATGTATCAACTCATAGAACAACAAATTGATATGACTTATAAGCTCTTACTCTTTGCAAACAAAGAGAACTTCTCAGTTATTATCGTAGATTACTGAGCTACCCTTATAACATTCAACAAACATTCCACTCTGTCACAAGTAGTCTTTTAACACTTCAATTTGTCTAGTGACTCTTCACATATAAAGAACATCATTCGATCACCATGCAACAGTGTAGAACTATCACGCTTTCATGCGTAGTACTAGTATTGTACATATGTAAAAACAACTACCTTTGTTGATAATGCAAGAAGCTGAGTTACACAACTGTTACTAATAACCAATTACTGAATCTAATTTAGTGACTCTTACAACTGTTTAAAATTACTTGTACATAATAGAAACATTTGTTCTCAAGTGTACATTGTTAATAACTAGTTTGATACTTGAACTAAAAATAGCAGTGTAGCACTACAGTACAAATGAATGTTTTAGATATTATTCAGCAGTATAGTAACAACATTTAACTAACTATAAGTTTGTTAAAAATGCATTCCATGACAGTTTTAGTATTTACAAGTTAAGAATTTACATAGAAGCCAATGTAAGAATTGATAATATGTCATTTGTTCATGTAAAAACATTTTATTTTTGTACTTGTCACATAAGTAATTGTACCGTGAGTAAAAAATATTGACAATTGTAAAATCAGGCACTGTTGCTGATCACAACAAACTTCATACCTGTTCCTGACAATATTTATGATCGCTCAATTGAGGGGTCGGGTGGAATTTCCATTTGCACCTAGTCAGTGACATATTATTTAATAATAACAATCAAATGTCACAAAACTTACATTTGTGTAAATTTTACTACTTAGACAGTCAGCATATGGTTTTTCCTCACCCTGGAACATCCACATTAGCAGTCACACAATTACAACAAAACACTTGTTCATCATGTGTGTAATCACACTTCACAACTGACTGACATTCCTTATTAACATAACACACAAGTAATGCACTACACATAATTACAACATACAACCATTTTTAAAAAGTAACATTTTTACAAACTCCATTCACATTCAATAGCAAAATATAATGAAGCGCCACAGCTTCAGCCTGACTATTACAATTCCAGGTTGAATGCCAGAAACTACTTCCTCACATAAACAGAAGTGAGTACTGAAGCATAACTAAAAACACACAACACTTGATTAGTTTCACATAATATCACACACTTACTCCAATCCATATTATACAGTTATTATTATTCTTACATTTACATATTTTACAAGTAATGATTGCACACATACAAAGATTGTATTGTGAGACTGCTTCTGTTAATGAAATTTAACTTTTGATTGACCTTTTCTCCATTTGACAAATTGGCAATAAATTTTTGAAACCATAACCACCTGTGTCGACTCCTTACTTTAAATACCATTATGACATAAAAATAAGTGTCTATGACTTAAGCATACAAATCAATGTTTACTAATACTGCTACAACTATACCTCCATCTATTTGTTTGGTACCTATGACATACAGTCAGTATCACAGCATATGCAATGATGTGAGACATTGCATGTCACATTTGACAGAATTCATAACAGTGTCAAAACTCAGCAATGTACTTACTTTTCGTGTGCCTACAGTCATTATTACTATACCATGGTGCCACACATCAGCACCCAACAGGTCATAGCTGTGACTATACCTGTACCATTCAATCACTATTATGTGTACTCAGAGTCCAACAAAATGACGTTTCTCATTGGCTGCAAACATCCTAACAACCTTATGTTAATCTTTATTACCATACATGAAGAGGTTGACAATATACTGAACAAGGTTTACAACTGTTTAAAACATGTTCCATTATTATAGCGATAAGTCACTCCCAAGAATTGTGTTAATGGTCAGTCAATCACCCTATAGAGACATGTGCCAGACAGCCACACCTCATGCCACAACACACCCCTGTGTGTGTGTCCATGTGTGTGTGTGTGGTGCTGGGGGGGTGAACTCACAGTTACTGTTTTCAACCCTATCAGTGAATTTCCTCACTTTTGTCATTGTGGAACAACCCTAACAAATGCATTAAACAGAGTTTTTTGCCTCCAATGTCCATTCTTTTTGAGAATGATATTGAAAAATAGTTAATGTAACTCGCTCCCGCCACATGATGTATTGTGGCATAATAACAGGAGCAGCAACGCAAACAGAAATGATAACAGTGGCACACATGGCAACACAACCATGAATGAGAACAGAAAGGGTAATGCACACAGTGGCATACACGGGAATGGTGTGCCACGTGATGTCTTGTCACATAGTAACGTGGTGCCTGTACATTGAAATGTCAATGGGCATGGTGACACAAAGTGAAACAGAAAGCGAAACAGTATAGTACACACAAATGGCTAAAAAGTAACAGAAACACAAACGAAAATGAAAACGCAAATGATGACGCACGTGGTGGCATTGGGGTGTGCATTGGGATCATCAGCCCTAACTCTCACCCCATGACATGAGTAAAGCAGCAGACGTACAATACAATGGGGTGAGAATTAGGACCCATGATCCCAATCCACACCCCAATACCGGTAGGGGGTGTGCACTGGGGTCCAAGGGGGGTTTTCAACCCTAACAGCGAATTTCCTCACTTTTGTCACTGTCAAACAACCCTAACTAATACATTAAATGGAGTTTTTTGCCTCTAATTTCCGTCTTTTTGAGAATGATAACAAGAAATAGTGAATGTAATGCAGCGGCAGAAGCGCGGGGCCCTCCCGCTGCATAATGCTTTGGCAGGAGCGCGGGGCCCTTTTGGCACACTAACAGGGACAGCAACGCAAACATAAATGCTAACAGTGGTGCACATTGTAACACAAGCATGAATGAGAACAGAAAGGGTAACACACATGGTGGCGTAGACGGGAATGGTCTGCCACGTGATGTGTTGTCACATAGTAACATGGTGCCTGCAAACAGAAATGTCAATGGGCATGGTGATGTAAAGTGAAACAGTAAGATAAACAGTACCATAGACAGAAATGGCAAAAAATAACAGAAACGCAAGCACAAATGAAAACGCAAAGGATAACGCACATGGTGGCGCAGACGTCAATGGTAAGTGAAACGGAAACAGATCCGCAAGCGGAAAAGGCAACAGTAACAGTAATGTAAGCACACAGGCTGGTTTTCCCCAAAACCTGCATTGAGAAAGACAGTGAGTACAAATAATGTATGCAAAATAATGAGTATCGTCGCAGAAAATGAGATCTTGGAATACTAAATACATTATATCTCAGGAACCGTACGACATAGAAAAAAAATTTAAAAGTCATATTATTTACAACTGTCCTGGCTAATTTGAATCTTAGCCCCATTGTGGGGCTAAGAAGTTTTCCTGGTTTAAAGTCCGTATCTCGCACTGCTTCCGAGATACGGCCCTGAAAGGCGTGGCTAACGCCGTAATGTTATCCTATGGGAAAAAGAAAAGTTCAGAGCGCCATAACTTTGCCTCCTGTAATGTTTTTTCACAAACTACTGAAAGGCACATCTGTGTTCTGCTGGCTTTCTTCCTCCAAATTTCAGGAAAAAGACCAAACCGTTATTTTGCAGCAGGGATCCAAATGATTTCTGTTAAGTGTCGGGCGCTGTAATGTTATCCTATGGAAAACCGTCAGTTTTGAGTGCCATAAGTTTGCCGCCATGTGATATTTTTCACCAAACTACTGAAAGGCACATCTGTGCACTGTTGGCTGTCTTCCCTCCAAATTTCAGGAAAAAAGACCAAACCATTATTTTGCAGCAGGGTGCCAAAGGATTCCTATAATGCTTCGGGCGCCGTAATGTTATCCTATGGGAAAAACTGTCAACTTTGGAGTGCCATAACTTTGCTGCCGTGTAATATTTTTTCAATACAGCACTGAAAGGCACATCTGTGAGATGTCAGCTGCGTTCCCTCCAAATTTCATCCCAAAACTCCCAACGGTTATTTTGCAGTGCACTGCCAAAGAATTGCTGTCATTTTCCCACAGACTAGAAAATTACTGTCATACTCTATGAAAGTCGTTAAAAAATTCGACACTTTCGTGAGCACGAAAGTGATTTACGAAAGTACTTTTTCCAGAAATTTGAAAAACATATTTCTGGGGTGTTTTACCACAAAATAAAGACATGGCAAGCATCCTCAGGACCCGACTAGGTGAATACAAAAAGAATTACGTTGCTAGAGGGTCTCAAATTTAAATGCCAACCATTTTTCTGATCACCAACTGAAAACGAAATGGCTCCTTGACCCTAACTGTGGTAGCACTACCGTGCTACCATAATATATATATATATATAGTAGTACACGGTAGTGCACTATAGTTAGGGTTGAGGAGCCATTTACATGTCAAACCCAAAATTTTGCACCTTAATAACTTTGCAACCATTTGACAGATTTGCCTGAAATTTGGAATGCAGAATCAAGACCCATACACATTGGGATCTTCCAAGTTTCGTACTGGTTGGATATACAGCTGCAGAGTTATTAAGCGTGATCTGCGCATGCATTTACGCTTTTTCTGGAATTCTACGGTCGCGCCTACAGGTCGCACAGTTTGCATGACTGGCCGAAAATCTTCAGGGAATGTGTGGCCGGGGTCCCCAATGTGCCTTTCAAAGATTTCGTGAAAAAATATTAAACGGTTCAAAAGTTATTCAAAAAACAATTTCCCATTATAAGTCAATGGGAAAAGTTAACAAAAAGTTCGACAGTGTCGCAAATGCATTTTTACTTTCGCAAATGGCCCTCTTACTTTCGCAAATCTGCCATCTTGTAATCAATAAAACTGTTTGGATAAATGGGGTTTCGGATAAGTGATGGAACTTTACAATTAAGTCTGTTAAGCTGGGAGACACACCACCATTTTGGATAACTGAGAGTTTTAGATAACTGAGGTTTGGATAACTGGGGTTTTACTGTGTGTGTGTGTGTGTATGTGTGCATGGTGAAGTTCTCCCCACATTGTCTCCAGCATTCTGGGGTAGTACCCTGGTCCCACTAGGCCTTTCTTTTTAGGATGATAAAATATTTAGTTTTCATTTTCCAGGCATATTCATGCCATATAGGAGACAAAGACATCCGAATGGAACCCTCTCAGATTCTTGTCCATTCTTTTGATGTAAGGTGGAGACTGACCTCACCTTTCCATTTAGCTATAAGATATATGGCAGTAGTGACCCTGTTTAAGATTATGAATTGATATATCCTGGAGATAGCCACTTTTAATCCTATCTCATGCACCAGTTATCCCAGAGTAGGCTCCCTAGGCTCTTCCTCCTTCTCTCCCTGTAGTGTTCTAAGCAAGGTCTGGATACAATTTCTAAATTGGAAATATTGAAACCTGTTTCTCATCTACCAGCCAAATGCTTCCTTACATTCATCAAAGGTTTTTAATATATTACCCTATTGCATCTGGTCAGGGAAGCACAGCCAATGCCTGCCCTGCCATTGGTACCATAGGTCAAATCTGCTGGGGGGGAAGGCCTCATCCCAAGCCAGCCAACTGTACCTCTACTAGTGCCATAGAACTGTAGCACATCCAATGAATCTCTGCCATGTTTTGAAAGTCACTTCAAGTGCACCACGGAGGAGTTGATCACTATCTCTGAAGTCTTTCTGATCATAGATGAGTGCTGTAAAAGATCTCCCCTCCAAGGCTTCCTCCTCCAGACTCTTCCAGTGTGCTCAGTATAGGGGGCTATTCCACAGAAAGGGCATCTTAATTTTTGTAGCTGTATTATATTCTCCTAAAATCAGCACCACCAATCCATCTCATGTTATTGTTTTGCTTATTAGAATGTTGCTTTTTACTCTCAGTCTGGCATTAGCCCACATGAATTTGAACATCTGTCTCTGTATTTACTTTAGCTATTTCTTGGTTATTGATGGGGGTGCACTGAAAGATGTAGAGGTATCCAGGGAGTATGTTCATTTTTATCACCTGTACTCTTACATAGAGTGACGGGGCAGTAGTTGCTGAATCAAAGGGGCATAATCATCCTGATAGAAGTGGAGTTAGTGGACAATCATTTTATACACAGTTGGAGCTTTTCCAAAGCTCATTTCAAAGGGAATCATGCCTAAAGATCTGGAAGGTGTCATTCAGGATGCTGACCCTGTCCTAGTAGTGTTAAGTGTGTAACCCATCAGAGCTGAGAATTCATCTATCAATGACATCACATGAGGAAAGGAAGTCTCTGGGTTTGTAAGGTAGAAGAGCACATCATTGGCATACAATGCTATTTTATGTTACTGTTGGCCCAGCATGACTCCCTATATGTTGTTGTCTAGCCTAATTCATTGTGCTAAAGATTCAGTATAAAGGGTAAATAACACCAGGGGCAAGGGACAGCCCTGCCTCATGTCATGCATCAGGGTGAAGCTCTGTGACATGTGACCATTAACTCTAACAAAGGGCTGGGAGCCTGATATAGGGTTTGCATTTACTGTACAAATTGGAGTAAGATGCCAAACCCAACAAGGACCCTAGATATAGATATATATACTGTATAAATATACACTAGTAGCCACAGACATTGCCAGCTATTTCCAGATATTTTGTGAAATTTCTAAAGAGTTTCTCTCTGCTGCCCCTACTATGGAAATGGAGAAAGCTGTAGATATGTCTGGAAATATCACAGAAATTTCAGGAAATAGCTGGCAGTGTCTGTGGCTGCTACTGTGTTATAGGGTGCGATCGTGCCCCTATAGTTAGGGTTGAGTAGGCACTTTAATGTTAAACCTCAAATTTTATGTGTTAATAACTTTGCAACCTTTCACAAAGATTTGTATGACATTTGGAATGCACTGTTGTTATGGTAGGTCTCCTCATTTACCAAGTTGCATTTTGGTCAGACATACAGTTTCTGCTCATGAAACACCCAAAAATTCATCTTTTGCCAGTTTTGTTGCTTTTTGCCCATGGCGCTGAAACCACACTGTGTGGTCTTTTGGTCTGAAATTTGGAACGTAGAAAGAGTTTTGATCAAGGAACAATTCAGCATTGGTTTGGTAAAAAATATTATTCCATTTAAAAGATATAACATTTTTTATTTTTGAGTTTTGAGCATGCTCAGTTCAGTCCAAAATTTATATATATATTTTGTGACCTAAGAAATGCCTCGCAGTCAAGGATTTTGCTACTTCATGAAGGAAAATTCTAGTCTGTCAGAAAAATTCTTATTTTATGAGCCACCATCTTGTTTTTAGTTTTCCAGTCAAACAAAGTGTTGTAGCTTTTTCCACATGTGAAGTTTGGGCCAAATGAGGCATGGGTTTTGTTCAGGGTGACACCCTATATGAAGCCATGCCTTTGGTTTGCTTCATTCATGCAAAAAAAAAGGTTTGTGAAAATTAAAAATTCTTCTTTCGTGACCTGCTAATGATCTTCTTTCACAAGCTGGGCAAATCAAATCCTGATCTACTAGATGATCCTAGTCTGCGAGCTTAATTTTTTAGGGGATGAGCAGATGGCCCAGATTGGCGTGACCAGATGTCCCCTCATGGACTAGGATTTTCTTAGGCCACAGACTAGGATTTATCTCGTGGCCAAGGATTGTGCTATTTCACAACTGAAACATTTTTAATGTGTAAAACTTTAGAACTGCATAGCTCATTAAGAGTTTGGTCTTTTACTTGAAATTTACAGGGTGTTCATTGATGCCCTATAGGTGGAATTATGCTTTTAGGTGTTGGGGAATTAAGTGGCTGAAAAGATATGCCATGACAAAGTTGATGTTTTCCCATCGGATTACATTGCAGTGTCTATCATGTCTTTCAATGCAGTTACCTCGAAAACTAACCATCGGGATGTGCGCTGGGGTCGTCAGTCCTAACTCTCACCCCATTCCATGTGTAAATAAGCTGACATGGTGCAGTATAGGAGAATGCAATCCCAACACACAAACCAATGCCTGTTGGTGGGGACGGGTAGGCATGCATTAAATGGAGTTTTTTGCCATAAATTTCCTTCTTTTGAGAATGTGCACTATAAATAGTGACCGGAATGTGGTGGTGGGAGTGTGGGGCCCTCCCACCATTTGAATATTTGTCACTTCGCTGTGCAAAAACTGTATGACTGACTGAAATGAAACTTGGTAAATGAAGACATGAACTATAGTACACCGTATGTCCAGAATTGTGTGAACATCTGTTCAACGGTCATGAAGCACTATGAGCAAACAACTGTGCAGACACAGTTCCGCAACTGTAAGTACCAGCAACCCCAAAATTTTCTCAGTCAAAGATGTATTATAAATAGTTCTGCATTCCAAATGCCAGGCAAATTGGACACACGGTTCAAAAGTTAGCGAAGCAGAATGAACGAAATTTTCATTCCTCAGCGTGTCATAATTCCGCACCTGTTAATGTTTTACACACCAAACCACTGCAAGGCACCTCTGTACCACTAGGGCTACCCACGGATTAGTGCTGGCTTTGTCACTTTACCTTGTTCAATTTAAATAACCTGATACAATCCTTTACAGCTGGAGCTGTTTTTGCCTTCGTTTCTACCCACGGTATAAATTTCAAGCCAGTAGCACCATGCAGAATGCTATGTGCAAAAAGGTAACTGAGTCACACAGTATCTCTGCAACAGATTATTTTTCTAACATGTAAATAGCATTATTCACATTCCCAGGACATCCACTCAACACCCTCCAAATTTCATGTGAAAAGACCACACCATTCCAGAGGTATTCAATTTTTACATTTTTGTACCTTTAAGACTTCTTCCACCACAAAATGGCAATCATGGCTGAGAATGCACTAAACTGGTGGACCTGGCAGCTGAAAAATCAGTAACTCGCGAGCGGCTAACTTCAGTTGGAGATAACACTGGACCGGAACATTTTTTCACCAAACAAAACTGGCATGTTCCTTGAACAAAGGTCTTTCTATGTGTCAAGTGTCAGACAAATCAACCACACACTGGCTGCGCTATGTGTCATGAAAAGCATGCAGAAAAATAGCAACAACATAATGTTTTGCACTGCACTATACAAACACAAAAACACAAACGGTAATGTTAATGCAAATGGTAATGGAAAGAGTGAGGTCAAAGAAAATAGTAACGCTAACGGTAACACAAACAGTAACACACATGGTGACGTAAATGGAAATGATAATGCAAACGGTAAGAGAAATGCAAGTGCAAACATAAATGAAAACAGAAATGGTAATGCAAATGGTAACACAAACTCTAACGGCAATTTTTGTGAAAGCTTTTGCAAATTGCGACAGTACTTTTCTTGGCTGTGGGGAAATGACAGCAATTCTTTGGCACCCTGCTGCAAAAGAACGGTTGGGAGTTTTGGGCTGAAATTTGGAAGGAACACAGCCGACATCTCACAGATGTGCCTTTCAGTGTTGTGTTGAAAAAATATTACAAGGCGCCAAAGTTATGGCACTCCAAATTTGACATTTTTTCCCATAGGATAACATTACGGTGCCCGGCACATTACAGGAATACTTTGACACCCTGCTGCAAAATAAAGGTTTGGTCTTTTTTCCTGAAACTTGGAAGGAAGACAGCCAACATCCCACAGATGTGCCTTTCACTGGTTCAGTGAAAAAATATTACAGGGAGGCAAAGTTATGGTACTCCAAACTTCTCTTTTTTCCCATAGGATAACATTACGGCATTCGCTGCGCCTTTCATGGCCCGTATCTCAGAAACGGTGCAAGATACAGACTTTTCGTCAGAAAAATGTTTAGCCCCCTACTAAGGGGCTAAGTACAAAACTAGCCTGGAGTCTTAAATAATATGACATTTTACATTTTTTCTATGTTGCATGGTTCTTGAGATAGAAGGAATTTTTTATTCCAAGTGCTGATTTTCTGCTCCAAGGGCCATTATTATGCATACATTCTTTGTATGTGCAGTGCTTTTGAAAGCACCTTTTTGGGGAAAAAAGGGTGTGCATTTGCGTTACTGTTACCGTTAATGTTTCTGCTTGCATTTCCGTTACCGTTTGCGTTAGTGTTTTTGTTTACATCACCGTGTGCGTTACCGTTTGTGTTTGTGCTTGCATTTCTGTTACTGTTTGCGTTTCCGTTACCGTTTTTGTTTGCATTTACTTTTGCGTCACCATGTAAGTTACCCTTTGCATTTGCATTTGCTCTTGCATTTGCGTTACTGTTACCATTTGCATTTCCATTACTGTTTTCTGTTTGCATTTACTTTTGCATTACCGTGTGCATTACCATTTGCATTTGTGTACATGCTTGCTTTTCCATTTGCGTTTGTGTTTCCTTTGGTGTAATCGATGGTGCTACTGTAAGCATTTGTATTTGCAATTGAGTTACCGTGACTGCGTGCATTACCATTTGCATTTGAGTATGTGCTTGCATTTGCATTTTTGTTTCTTTTGGCATCATCATTGGTGTTACCATAACCATTTACATTTCCAATTGTGTTACCTTTACCATTTGCATGTTCATAACTGTTTGCTTTTGCGTTGGACTTAGCATTTGTGTTTTCAGTAGCGTTGCTGTTCTTGAGTGTGTAACTGTTTCCTTCTGCATCGCTGTTGCTGTTATCATTTGCTTTTCTGTTTGAGTTTGAGCTTGTGTTAACATTTGCATTTTCCTTACCATTTTCATCACCGTTTGCTTTTCTGTTGCCATTAGCATTTGCATTAACGTTTTCGTTACAGTTTGTGCTTCTGTTGCCGTTAGAGTTTGTGTTACCATTTGCATTACCATTTCTGTTTTCATTTATGTTTGCACTTGCATTTCTCTTACCGTTTGCATTATCATTTCCATTTACGTCACCATGTGTGTTACTGTTTCTGTTACCGTTAGCGTTACTATTTTCTTTGACCTCACTCTTTCCATTACCATTTGCATTAACATTACCGTTTGTGTTTTTGTGTTTGTATAGTGCAGTGCAAAACATTATGTTGTTGCTATTTTTCTGCATGCTTTTTCATGGCACATAGCGCAGCCAGTGTGTGGTTGATTTGTCTGACACTTGACACATAGAAAGACCTTTGTTCAAGGAACATGCCAGTTTTTGTTTGGTGAAAAAATGTTCCGGTCCAGTGTTATCTCCAACTGAAGTTAGCCCGCTTCGCAGTTACTGATTTTTCAGCTGCCAGGTCCACCAGTTTAGTGCATTCTCAGCCATGATTGCTGCCATTTTGTGGTGGAAGAAGTCTTAAAGGTACAAAAATGTAAAAATTGAATACCTCTGGAATGGTGTGGTCTTTTCACATGAAATTTGGAGGGTGTTGAGTGGATGTCCTGGGAATGTGAATAATGTTATTTACATGTTAGAAAAATAATCTGTTGCAGAGATACTGTGTGACTCAGTTACCTTTTTTCACATAGCATTCTGCATGGTGCTACTGGCTTGAAATTTATACCGTGGGTAGAAACGAAGGCAAAAACAGCTCCAGCTGTAAAGGATTGTATCAGGTTATTTAAATCGAACAAGGTAAAGTGACAAAGCCAGCACTAATCCGTGGGTAGCCCTAGTGGTACAGAGGTGCCTTGCAGTGGTTTGGTGTGTGTAAAACATTAACAGGTGTGGAATTATGACACGCTGACGAATGAAAATTTCGTTCATTCTGCTTCGCTAACTTTTGAACCGTGTGTCCAATTTGCCTGGCATTTGGAATGCAGAACTATTTATAATACATCTTTGACTGAGAAAATTTTGGGGTTGCTGGTACTTACAGTTGCGGAATTGTGTCTGCACAGTTGTTTGCTCATAGTGCTTCATGACCGTTGAACAGATGTTCACACAATTCTGGACATACGGTGTACTATAGTTCATGTCTTCATTTACCAAGTTTCATTTCAGTCAGTCATACAGTTTTTGCACAGCGAAGTGACAAATATTCAAATGGTGGGAGGGCCCCACACTCCCACCACCACATTCCGGTCACTATTTATAGTGCACATTCTCAAAAAGAAGGGAAATTTATGGCAAAAAAACTCCATTTAATGCATGCCTACCCCGTCCCCACCAACAGGCATTGGTTTGTGTGTTGGGATTGCATTCTCCTATACTGCACCATGTCAGCTTATTTACACATGGAATGGGGTGAGAGTTAGGACTGACGACCCCAACGCACATCCCGATGGTTAGTTTTCGAGGTAACTGCATTGAAAGACATGATAGACACTGCAATGTAATCCGATGGGGAAAACATCAACTTTGTCATGGCATATCTTTTCAGCCACTTAATTCCCCAACACCTAAAAAGCATAATTCACACCTATAGGGCATCCAATGAACACCCTGTAAATTTCAAGTAAAAAGACCAAACTCTTAATGAGCTATGCAGTTCTAAAGTTTTTACACCTTAAAAAATGTTTCAGTTGTGAAATAGCACAATCCTTGGCCACGAGATAAATCCTAGTCTGTGGCCTAAGAAAATCCTAGTCCATGAGGGGACATCTGGTCACGCCAATCTGGGCCATCTGCTCATCCCCTAAAAAATTAAGCTCGCAGACTAGGATCATCTAGTAGATCAGGATTTGATTTGCCCAGCTTGTGAAAGAAGATCATTGCCGGTCACGAAAGAAGAATTTTTAATTTTCACAAACCTATTTTTTTGCATGAATGAAGCAAACCAAAGGCATGGCTTCATAGAGGGTGTCACCCTGAACAAAACCCATGCCTCATTTGGCCCAAACTTCACATGTGGAAAAAGCTACAACATTTTGTTTGACTGGAAACTAAAAACAAGATGGTGGCTCATAAAATAAGAATTTTTCTGACAGACTAGAATTTTCCTTCATGAAGTAGCAAAATCCTTGACTCAGAGGCATTTCTTAGGTCACAAAATATATATATAAATTTTGGACTGAACTGAGCATGCTCAAAACTCAAAAATAAAAAATGTTATATCTTTTAAATGGAATAATATTTTTTACCAAACCAATGCTGAATTGTTCCTTGATCAAAACTCTTTCTACGTTCCAAATTTCAGACCAAAAGACCACACAGTGTGGTTTCAGCGCCATGGGCAAAAAACACATCAAAACTGGCAAAAAGTGAATTTTTGGGTGTTTCACTGAGCAGAAACTGTATGTCTGACCAAAATGCAACTTGGTAAATGAGGAGACCTACCATAACAACAGTGCATTCCAAATGTCATACGAATCTGTTGAAAGGTTGCAAAGTTATTAACACGCAAAATTTGAGGTTTAACATTAAAGTGCCTACTCAACCCTAACTATAGGGGCACGATCGCACCCTATAACACAGTAGCAGCCACAGACACTGCCAGCTATTTCCTGAAATTTCTGTGATATTTCCAGACATATCTATAGCTTTCTCCATTTCCATAGTAGGGGCAGCAGAGAGAAACTCTTTAGAAATTTCACAAAATATCTGGAAATAGCTGGCAATGTCTGTGGCTACTAGTGTATATTTATACAGTATATATATCTATATCTAGGGTCCTTGTTGGGTTTGGCTTCTTACTCCAATTTGTACAGTAAATGCAAACCCTATATCAGGCTCCCAGCCCTTTGTTAGAGTTAATGGTCACATGTCACAGAGCTTCACCCTGATGCATGACATGAGGCAGGGCTGTCCCTTGCCCCTGGTGTTATTTACCCTTTATACTGAATCTTTAGCACAATGAATTAGGCTAGACAACAACATATAGGGAGTCATGCTGGGCCAACAGTAAAATAAAATAGCATTGTATGCCAATGATGTGCTCTTCTACCTTACAAACCAAGAGACTTCCTTGCCTCATGTGATGTCATTGATAGATGAATTCTCAGCTCTGATGGGTTACACACTTAACACTACTAGGACAGAGGTCAGCATCCTGAATGACACCCCTTCCAGAGATCTTTAGGCATGATTCCCTTTGAAATGAGCTTTGGAAAAGCTCCAACATCTTGGTATAAAATGATTGTCCACTAACTCCCACTTCTATCAGGATGATTATGCCCTTTGATTCAGCAACTACTGCCCCGTCACTCTATGTAAGAGTACAGGTGATAAAAATGAACATACTTCCTAGATACCTCTACATCTTTCAGTGCACCCCCATAACAATAACCAAGAAATAGCTAAAGTAAATACAGAGACAGATGTTCAAATTCATGTGGGCTAATGCCAGACTGAGAGTAAAAAGCAACCTTCTAATAAGCAAAACAATAACATGAGATGGATTGGTGGTGCTGATTTTAGGAGAATATAATACAGCTACAAAAATTAAGATGCCCTTTCTGTGGAATAGCCCCCTATACTGAGCACACTGGAAGAGTCTGGAGGAGGAAGCCTTGGAGGGGAGATCTTTTACAGCACTCATCTATGATCAGAAAGACTTCAGAGATAGTGATCAACTCCTCCGTGGTGCACTTGAAGTGACTTTCAAAACATGGCAGAGATTCATTGGATGTGCTACAGTTCTATGGCACTAGTAGAGGTACAGTTGGCTGGCTTGGGATGAGGCCTTCCCCCCCAGCAGATTTGACCTATGGTACCAATGGCAGGGCAGGCATTGGCTGTGCTTCCCTGACCAGATGCAATAGGGTAATATAATAAAAACCTTTGATGAATGTAAGGAAGCATTTGGCTGGTAGATGAGAAACAGGTTTCAATATTTCCAATTTAGAAATTGTATCCAGACCCTGCTTAGAACACTACAGGGAGAGAAGGAGGAAGAGCCTAGGGAGCCTACTCTGGGATAACTGGTGCATGAGATAGGATTAAAAGTGGCTATCTCCAGGATATATCAATTCATAATCTTAAACAGGGTCACTACTGCCATATATCTTATAGCTAAATGGAAAGGTGAGGTCAGTATCCACCTTACATCAAAAGAATGGACAAGAATCTGAGAGGGTTCCATTCGGATGTCTTTGTCTCCTATATGGCATGAATATGCCTGGAAAATGAAAACTAAATATTTTATCATCCTAAAAAGAAAGGCCTAGTGGGACCAGGGTACTACCCCAGAATGCTGGAGACAATGTGGGGAGAACTTCACCATGCACACATACACACACACACACACACACAAACACACACACAGTAAAACCCCAGTTATCCAAACCTCAGTTATCTAAAACTCTCAGTTATCCAAAATGGTGGTGTGTCTCCCAGCTTAACAGACTTAATTGTAAAGTTCCATCACTTATCTGAAACCCCATTTATCCAAACAGTTTTATTGTCCCCAGCACATTCAAATAAGCAAGCAATAACACACTTTGAGGTGTGGTTTATCGCCTGATAAGAGCATGCCCAGGGGTGTACTAAGGCAAGAGGCGCTTACGCTGAAAGTGCTCGTGCCACTGGGCATGTTTCTCCCAGGCAATAAACCACACCTCAGAGTGTGTTATTGTGCTTTTAAAATTGGCAAATTTAAAAGTCGGAGACATAATTTAATTGAACACTTTTTTTTATTTATAGTTTTTAGCATACTGGAAGAACTGTTGTTTTAAATCATGCTAGACATTAAATAGTCTCAATTTTGTAAATAGTTACTGTTAAACAGCTTGCAAATAGCTAATGTTTTATCTGCTGTAAGTTTTAATAAATAATTTTTAAAGAGAAGAAATGAACGGGAAAAATGTTTTAGGTACAGCAGTGTTTTAAAACATTTAAAATTGTTACGAAGTTGAGAAAGTATTTAACTACTGTTTGAATGTAAAACAGGAAGTATTTCAGTATCAGTGTAATACATGAGAACATTTTTTTATTTTGTATAGTTAACAAATTTGACATGCTCCATATAACAGTTCTGAATTATAAGTGGAGACTCGTGTTTGTCTCTTTAAACTGTTGGATGACTGTTGGTGACTGGCTCTTTAGGTTTTGTGGTGTCTCTGTGGTTGAGAATGTGATGGAATTTCTGTTTTTTTCTCAGGAGTTGCTGCTGCATGGAGTTTCAGAATCAGGAGTGGCTTTGGGTTGTGGCTTGTTATGGAAGGTATTTGGCTGAAATTGTTGATCTTTTGGTTTGCACGGTAAAATATTGTTCCAGAGGGTGTCTAGGTTTCATGCTGTCTTTGTGATTTCACTTGGTTGTGGAGGCAGAGATTTGCTGCAGCATGGACTTTCAGAATCTGGAGTTGTTTCAGGTTGCAGCTGTTTATAGAAGTTATCTGGCTGGCATGGCTGATATCTTGTTTTGGATGCCAAAATATTGCACCACAACTGTCTGTCTTTTGCAGTTGCAGGCCAGTATGATCGTAAGCTGCTTTCAGCTCAATGCCCCGTTAGTGCCATTATTTCTCTGGAGTCGAGACCTGAGCAGAAAGTAACTGGACAGCTGTAGCTCTGACTGAGCGATTTGTGTATTGTGCTGATAGTTTTGCTTCCTCTCTAATTTTTGACATTAGGCTTGCTAGGTAGTTTACTCCTAATGGTTCTTGAGTGAACCAGATGGTTAAGGTAGGCAGGAGATTGTCTGCTATTTTACGAGGGTGCAAGTAGAAAGTAGGAGGGTCAGGGGAAAGCTTTGCAATGTATTGTTTAAGAGATGCAACTGGGCATACAGGGCTGTGTCGTAGTTTGTATATGTAGCCCTTATGCTGTTGTTTTGTTGAGTCATTTTGCTTGTGATTTTTGGTGTATTCGCTAAAAGTGAGTGTTATGTACTCATAGACTTCGTCGTCTTTTTTTATTTCAAATTTGTTCCAGATTTAACTGCCTGAGACCTCCTCGACCTCTCAGTGCCATGCAATGCTGAATATCAAGCCAAACTTTGTAATGCAGTCTTCGGGGAGTGTCTGGTAAGAGGACTGGGGATGATCGCAAAATTTGTAAATCTTTTTCGTTTATTGCAAGGTGGTGGGCTGCTCTGTCTTTACCTTCTCTCCTGTATTTTTTAGAGATGGCTGAAAGCATATTATTAGCTGGCTGCATGTCAGGATGATTGTGGATATTGATATTTCTGCTCAGTGGGGGTGCACTGATATGACGGTTCAGGCCTGCTCTGAGGGCTATTAAGCTAACTACGCTGTACTCTGTCCCACCACTTTGCCTGATCTCTGCATAGAATTTGCAGAGAGTGTCTGCTAGTTTTTGTATTTGTATTTCTTTAAAATCTATGGTTATGTGCTATGCTGCAGAGCAAAGGCCGATGGCACATTTATAAGGTAGAAAAAGAAATGGGCAGACTGGATGGGCCTTGCGGTCCTTATCTGCCGTCAACTTCTATGTTTCTATGTTTCTATGTTTCTAAGGAAGCAATGCAACAACTACCTCCTGAGGGCTTTTTTCTTTAATCAAGCATGACCCAACACTCAGTGTTTCATCTACAGATCCCCTGGGTGACAGTTGTAGCAACAAAAAGCATTGAAGCTGGTATTCTGAGAGGTAGGAAGGCCATATGACTCCAGTGGCTTCTTCAAGTCTGCATCAACTTTATGGTTGCAAGCATTACAATCCTCCCTCAATTCAAAAGGCTGGCCTGTCAACTGTGTGCAAGTCATACTTTGCACAAGTCTGGCCATTCATCTGAAAGTGATGTGTTTATCAGGTTGCGAAAAACAGAACACAAGTTGTACAATATCCCCCATGTCCATGAGTGACCCAGTTCTTGGTACAGGGCATTTCTCTAACTTCTTCGCACCCAATTGTACATGCCCTTGACCCCCCCAATGACTCATCCCCCACCCGTGCCCCTCCTCCTTATGCGCCTGACCAGAGGCTGGGCCTTGCCCAATTGAGGTTAAGAGTTCACCAGGTAGCAGGGACTAGTACACAAAAGTTACAGTCAAATGAAAGTTATAGCAGTCTGAGATTACTACAGCTTTTTTCAGAGTGTAGCTGCAGCAAATCTCTGCCTCCACAACCAAGTGAAACCTAGTAAAACATTTTTCCCGGTCATTTCTTCTCTTTAAAAATTATTTATTAAAACTTACAGCAGATAAAACATTAGCTATTTGCAAGCTGTTTAACAGTAACTATTTACAAAATTGAGACTATTTAATGTCTAGCATGATTTAAAACAACAGTTCTTCCAGTATGCTAAAAACTATAAATAAAAAAAAGTGTTCAATTAAATTATGTCTCCGACTTTTAAATTTGCCCATTTTATAAGCACAATAACACACTCTGAGGTGTGGTTTAGTGCCTGGGAAGAGCATGCCCAGTGGCACAAGGCACTCGGCGTAAGCGCCTCTTGCCTTAGTACACCCCTGGGCATGCTCTTATCAGGCGATAAACCACACCTCAAAGTGTGTTATTGCTTGCTTATTTGAATGTGCTGGGGACAATAAAATTGTTTTATTTGGCAGCAACATTTTCTAGTTCAACTAAAATCTGAGTTTTTTTTAGAAATGTTTTAATTCATTTTTTTCTCAAGAAAAATCGATGGCTGCCACATTGGTGGGAAGGAATTGAAGCAACTCTGTAGATCCTTGTTGCAATTGTGCTGGTTATATTGTGTCTTAGGAAGGAACAAGACTGCATAAAACTGGAAGATGCCTGCAATATTTTAAAGTGAAAAAATATAGGGTCACATGTTTTGCCCAGTTTCACTGCACTGTCCAAATAGAGACACTAAAGACTTCTTCAGGAAGGGAGACTTTTATATGAAGACACTTTCATTACAATAAAAGTGTCTTCATATAAAAGCATTTCTTCAGGAAGAAAGAGTGTTATATAAATACACTTTAATTGTTATGCAGTTTAGTAGAAATGTTATGAAAGAAAAACAATTGCAAAAAAAATGGATGAAAAAATAAGTTTATACTGTTTCATAATGGAACTGTTTTACAGCATATTTTTTTCAAGTGGTTTTTCAGGTATTTCAACTATATTCCCTTTCAACAGAAGTTAAAAAAAAAATTGTCCATGTACTTCAGTCAGCAGTTAATTATGCACTGTGACAAAGACTTAATCAGATGAAGCACTGGGGCAACTTGGATAATGCATGGGATGGTCAGTGTTGTAGAAGCTGTATGTAAACTTTACACTTCGGTGATGGATTTAATAAATTACACAAGCCTTCATTGTTGTGTGTTCTCTCATTCATTTGCTAATAAGCTATTCAGCATCTACTATTTGGCATTTGGAAGTGCTCTACTTTGCTGGAGAAATGGTTTGTGTTTAAAGCAACAGGGTTGAAATGTTTCTTTTACTGGTGTGGATGCAGAATAATCAGAACTTCTGTACCATGAAATTCAAAGTGTGTCATAACAAGTAGTTGCATACTGCATATATGTTTTACTGAAGAATAAAAGCATATAGTGTAATTAGAGTGGACCTGGTGGTAAACGGCAGTTGGTTGTAACAATGTTTTGTCTATTGCCATGGTTAAGGAGTTCCTATGAATGCTGAGTAAAGAAAAAATGTATGATGCCTGTGACTGGCAACATCCCATGTGAAACAGGTACCTAAGCTATCCTTAACAAGTCCCCACCTACTTGGGGAGGGCCCTCATATCAATTTGCCCATGGGGCCTCTGGCTGTGCTAGGCACAAGTAGGGGGCGGCTTGATCAGCAACCTCCAAAAGGGTGTCTGTTGGGTTTCCAGTGTATCATGTTGCCAGAGATAAAGGGCTAAGTTTCCAAAGCCCTTTCAACTCCTGCAACTGTGGAAAAAAAAATGGCGCAAGTGGGTCTCCACTTGTGGAGCTTCAGTTTTTCCCACAGCAATGGTATTTTCAAAAGTGGAGTCCATTTGTGATCAGCTCCATCAGTTAGAGCAGCCTCTAGCATTGTTTCTGGTGCAGCTGTGGGGAAAAGTTATACCTGGTGGGACCAGGCATAATATCCCCCTGCAGCTGCACCAGCTGAAAATATAAATCACTGCAGGTGCAGAAATGTCATCCTGCAACTAGGTCTGCGGTGTAGAACCTAGTTCCCACAGTGTTCAAAAATCTGGCACATAGTTTAGATCGTCTGATATGTTTTAGCTCTATGTATTTAAAAATGTTTCGCATAGCAGGCCAACTTGCTTGGATGTAGCTCTACTACTCATCACGAGTTCATGAGCAGAATCAGAGTTGCTGGGGGTTGAGCAAGGGGTGGAGGTTTGAATGTCTGGAGAGCTGAACTTCTCTGTTGGGGAGGGGAGGCTTGTCAGCCCCACTGTAGACTGTCAGCAGATGGAGGCCTTACTGTGGTGATGATATGGGCAGCACAGATGGGTGGGGCCATCTTTCTGACATAATGCATGTGTGTCTCCACATAGCATGCACTACTGTCTGTCCATGGCAGGGACAGGAGGGACAAAGAAAACAGAAAAGAATGCAGGCTTTATGAAGCCCTGAAAAGAAGGTAATGGCAAGTGCAAATGGTTATCAGGGATGAGTGCTTAAAGGGCTGGCCATCCCAAACTAAACTTCATAATATCCCAAACAGTTTAAATGCACATTAGAGATTGGAGATGAACAGGTATACAATAGATATATGTACTTTAGTACAAAAAGTCACTGGAAACCAAGAAACAAAGTGCAAAATCCATCTTTAATAAACACTTATAAAAATAATTCATACAGCGTCAGCACACTTAGTTAGGTCAGTAATTAATTCAAATTGCACTCTGAAATAGACTATGCCCAAGAAATCATGGGCTGGATTCACAAAGCTTTCAGAAAGTGCAAAACCTTCCCTAAGTCCCCAAAACTGATGTAGCTATGGAAAAAAGGGGAGATTGCTTTAAGTGCTATTCACAAAAACCTCCACAGCTGCAGAAAAAAGCACTATGGACTGTGGAAAAAAAGCGCAGCTGAAGAAGTCCCTGACGAAAAAAAGGCATGAGATAAGTAAGGCGCATCCCCTGAAGGACTATTTTCAGCCTGGGGCAGGTTTCACAAAGATCTTGAAATTCCCACAGCTGCGGCAAAACATCGGTGCCAAAGGGTGACCACTTGCAGAGCCACAGGAGTCCTGCAGCGGCGGATATTCTCAAAGCTGGAACTGGATTAAGACTGGCTCCACGATATAAGGCTGCTTGCAGGAGAGGTTGCCCGGGAGATCTCCGCAGCTGCAGCAAGATGCTATGGCTGGTGGGAGCAGCCTTGAAACATCCTCTGCAAGTGCTGCAGCTGAGAATCACAACCAGTGCAGCTGCGGGCAATAAAAGTTTTGAGAATCCTGCCCCAGGTTTTTTCCGCAGTTGCGGAAAAAATGTTACACACAGTGGAATGAGGTGTAATTCTCCCTCAGCAAACTCAGTAGTGCCCCAACAATTGGAATCAATTAAGGTGGAGGTGAGGCACAGGTAATAGCATCCCAGATAGTATGGTAGTGGCTGATGTTACAGCAACAAAAGCACACATTTCCATGCAATGTCAACAAGCAACAACCACCAGACCCAGTGCAGTCCATGATGGAGCCCTACAGGTAGTAGAGCCTGAGCAGCCTGCAAGTGCTACCCCTGCAGGCAACAGGACTGCACCAGGGAGGGATGACCAGCGGTGACAGTCAGCCACTGTGATGCCATGGTACTGCTAGTACCTGTGGTGTTTCAGTGGTCCCAGTTGAGGGACTGGTTGCTGGTATCTTTGTGGGTGCAGTCAGCCTCATACTATGGCAGTAATGTTAATGTCTGCTGCTTCAGCTACATGTTGTACTATTGCTGTGCCTCCTCAGCCATTTCCACAGCTGCGGATTCACAGCACTTGTGAAATTCCCACAGCTGCTGGAATTCTACAGCTGCAGGACTTTTTGTGGAATTCCCTCAGCTGTGGGATTTTCTTTAAGAATACCACGCAACTGCATTTCCGCAGTGCTGCAAGCCTTTTTCCTACAGCTGTGGGATTTTTACTGTTCTCTGAGAATCCTACCCAAGGACTCTGAGAAGCATGGCTAGTGCAAATTTAAATAAGGACATATGTCTTGCAATCAGCTATGCTGGCCCAAAATAAGTTGAGATAGCTGCAATTCTAAGAACTATCAGTAAATTAGAATTCCATCGAGTAAGAGCTGCATGTAATGTATTCCTCTAGAGTTCTGAGTCACATGGCTTGTGCACATACTGTGCCAACAGACTATGTCCTACAGCTGATCTTAACACAGGTAACAAATGACTATTTCTATAATGCAATCTTACAGTAGTGCAACCCTTTCCATACCGAATAAGTGCTTCACATAGGTGTGCAAAAGCAGGAGAACCAGTGACAAAAAGTACAATAAATTAAATGAATACCTTCTAAGGAATCATGTTGAGTGACAGAAGGCTGCCTGCCTGCCCCCGACTCATGCCACTACCAGAAATGCTGACCCTGACTCTGGAGGCATGTCTTCAGGGAGGGGGGATCAGCCCTCATCATCCTAGCCCCAACACAGGGAGAAATATGTTGGGGAAACTCTGGTTTTGTAAGTACCAAGGGAGAGGCTTGCTGGTTGACAGAAGTGGGGATGGGGCTGAGAGCTCACTTGCACTGCTTTTGTTTTCTGTAGAGCTTTTCTTTCCTTGCAGGATCTGGGGTGGCTTCCTACAGCCTGTCCCTGTGCCCTTTGAACCATTGCTTCCCTTCCCAGGAGCTGCTAAGGTCAAGTACCCCATGGATCCTTCCCTCTGTGGTGGGGTCAGGGGAGGTAGGGCCTTCCTCCCCTCCCTTCAGAGTATATGATCAGTTCAAACCAGAAGCTCCAGGCAGCAATGCAGGTTCATGGATGGGCAGGCAGGGATACACATAACCCCAGATCCCTTTCCCACTTTTCACCCTTTCCCCTCCCTCCTGCAGTCAATGTGAGCATGCGTGTGGAGGCACACACAGATCACAATGCTACAGAACTCCCATTCTGTGCCACCCTAGCTTGCACTGCCATAAGGTTTCCACCTGATGGCGGTCAGAGGCCATGCTGATAAAGCCTCACCCCATGGGAGAGGAAAGTAGTCCTTCAGACACTTGAGCCACACCCTCCCCCTACTTACTCTTGGTGACCCGAGTCCATTACTGAACTCAAGTTGCTGGTGTGGTGTGAGCTGTGGTATGCAGCACCTCAGTCCTAAGCATCACCACATCAACCCCACCTGCACTGCTTTACAGGAAAGAGCTTGGTATGAGAAAGTGTTTTGCATTTGTTGGGGGCAACAAGTGATTTAAAAGGGGAAGAAATGAAATGTAGCCCCTCACACAATGTGTGGGTTACCAAACATCCCTGCAGTTTAGATTCCAGCAGAGAAAGGGTTACAGATTTGCATCAGCCCTTAACCATGGGTGATAGAACACAGGAAGTTGGGGAAGAATTTAGGAGATAAAGCAGGCAGATACTTTAGAGGTTAAGTTTCAGTTCTGAGAAAAAAGGGTTTTGGGGCCTTAGAACAGTTGGAAGTTGTAGCAGGGCTCCATGTTTGGGATGTGGCACAAGTGAATCTGTAGGCCCTTGTTCCCATATTTTGGATGACGTGACAGCTGGAGCACAGTAATTCCCTGCATTTTTTTCTTTAGAGGGCTGGCTCCCCTACTACTGTACCCAGGCCTCGGGTGCTGGTTTCAATCACTCTTTAGGTCCTCTATGTATTAACACTCATTCAGGATCATCACTGACCCAGTACTGACAGCCTAAAAGCTTGAATAGGTAAGCAATAATACCCAACAGGGTGGGTGGTATTGGGCTATACTGGACCACACAGGGGTGTAATGAGGCCCAACACCACATGCAGAGGGCCTTATAGCCCCTGGAAGGTCCGGTATAGACCATACCACCCACCCTGGAGGGTATTATTGCACTTAGAAAATGGGCCACTGTATTATATATGCTAAAAATAATAAAAATAAAAATAATTTTATGTTTAAATGTTAAAATTCTTAGCTGTTTCATTTACTTTGTAATAAAATAGTTTACCTGCCTGCATTACAATTGTTTTTTTTTTTTTATTTAGAGAATTTTGTCCTACTTGAGCCACTGCACTTGTGATTTTTGGAGCTGGTTGTCTTGGTTACAACTGTGACACTTGGACAGCTGGTTCTGATCACTCTATGATTTTTGTAATATAAAAAAATGTAGTGTGATTGTCTGTCATGAGAAATCCTGTGCTCCTGGGATGACCCCCTTCCCAGGTATCACTTCACAGGACAGGATATGTTAAACAGCAGATCTCTGTAATGGAATTAACTTCCAAAGACTCACATTTTATGGTCTTGATGTTGAACTGTGCTTCTTTGAAGGCCAGGAACTAAAATATCCATGTTATGACGTCCTCAGGAAGGCAGTTAATTTCAACTGGTGCTGGAAAAACTATGTTACAGCTAGGTGAGAAAACTGCAGAAGTTGTAAAAGTTCTGTGATGTCTGTGAAGGGCAGGAAGACACACTAGATCAAATGGTAATATGGGGAAACATGTTTTTGCTGATGTCACCTTATTTAATTTACCTTCTGAGTGACTGGACATCCTGGTTGTATATTTTTTAATATTTTAAAAGGAGGAGCTAGGTAGTGTCATAGAAGGGGTGAAGACCCAGAGTTTAAACAGTATTCTGTATTTCCACTTAGAGACATTCCTGTTTGGACTCTCTGAAGCAACAACATCTATCAGCACTGTAAGAAGATAAGAATACATTAGATATACAAGTCTAAGTGTATTGTTGGTAGGAGTTTGCACTTTAACTTTGTTCTTTTAAGTGATTGTATGTTTTGTGATATATTGTTCTGTGTTTACATTTTACATTTTTACCTATTTTTAAGTAAACCTCTATTTTAAAGAGACTGTTTGGTGTGCCTTCAAAATTCTTTCTTTGACAAGTGATGCATATATGGTTAAAGTTGACACGGTGCACAAGCTTAATGATATACCAAACTGGGAAAAGGTAAGAGTTTATCTGAGGTCTTTCATAGAGTTTTTAAGGGTTCATTTTGTACACCTGGTTAGGTGCCCATAGCTGAAAGATATCTGGCATTTCACTGAAGAGCAGAATTATCTGAGCCCGTACATTGGGTATGCTAGCAAGAGGTTCACAGTCTGAATCCTTCCAGAACTCGAGACCAAAGGTTGATTCGAACCCACAAAACAGACAGGAGGGTTACCCTGTTTCTGTTACCTGTTCAAAAGACTTCACTCAGAGGTTGGCATTGTGGGATCAGAGGGCCTGACCTGCTAAGTAGGCTTGTGACAGATTGGTTGGCAGCAGTGCGGATAATTTTGGGTATTGCAAGCTTTTATTGTTCAGTGTGTCTGCTTGATACTGTATAGCTCACTTGCCAAGAAAGGGCATTTATTTATTTTTTTTTAAAAGGAAACAGAACTATATCACTTGGTTTACAGTCAAGTTCCTACATGTTTGTTTTTGTTCTTCTCTAAAGTGCAAGAGTAGCCATATTTAGGGAAGAAGATGGCTTCCAACTACAGCGGGCACACTGTAGGCTACTTTATTTAGTTGTTTAACCAGGAGTAGACTACTTAAAGCAGTTGTGCAGCGACAAAGGAGTCCCATACAAGGTAAAGCCAACAAACAGAACTTCCTGGATGCCCTGATGGTAACAGATACCCAGAGCATTGAGTCACAGACAGTGAGTGTAAGGGGACCGAACCTTGAGTGCAGAAGGGCTAGAGGCTGGTACAGTGTCCAGATCCAAAGAGGAGGGCAGCAGGGCCAGTGCTGGTGAAGGATCATAGCAGCAGGGGAAGGTCACCAGCATTCTGGAGCTAGAAGGACTCAGGCTGCAGATTGAGTTGCGCAGAATGGAGCTGGAGTTCCAGAGGGATGCTGAGTGAGAACACTGAGAGGCAGAGAGAGAGAATGCCAAGAGGCAGAGTGAGAATTACGAGAGGCAGAGCGGGAACAGCCGGAGGCTGACCATAAGGAGCTTGAGCACCAGAGGCAACATGAACTGAAGAAGCTACAACTCCAACCACCAGTACCAGAGTAGGTAAGTGACTTGGGTTTAACTGGGACTACAGGACTGGGTTACAAATTGAATTCCAAATTGGTAGCCAAATGTAAAGAGGGGGAGGATATGGATGCCTTTTTAAATTCTTTTGAAAAAGTTTGTATTCAGACTAAAATTCCTAGGGAGTCCTGGAGCTTCCAGCAATCACCACTACTTACCGGGAAAGCTCGGGATGCATTGGGTCAAATTGACAATGAGGACAGTAATGATTACAGCAAACTTAAAGCTGCACTGTTAAAGAAATTTGAATTAACTACTGAATCATACAGAGCTAAAATCCGTAAGCTCAGGAGAAGCTCTGACATGAACTATGAGGAGCTAGCCAGGAAACAATGTCAGTTTTTAAAACGTTGGTGGGAAGGAATTGAAGCAACTCTGTAGATAAAATTGAAAATGTGATTTTGTTAGAACAGTTTTTTCTGGGCATGCCCAGCAGAGCTGAAAACCTGTCTGGAGGACCGAGATCCCAAAACAGTGCAAGAGGCTGCTAAACTCTCAGACCACTATGCCAAGAGCAGACCTGCTCTGACAGCGAATGGGGCAGATGTGGCAGTGCAGAAAGGGAAGAGCATGCCTTCAGGGCAGCTAAACCCCTCACTGCCTCCACCAAAACCATTTAGCCCCAGGTTTCAGAGAAAAGATTTCTCTGAGAAAAGAAATGAATGTTGGTTGTGTAAAGAAACAGGGCATATTGCCAGACAGTGTCCCAAACAGACAAGCAATATGCAAAGTGGTGCTAGGAAGGAAGTGGGTTGTTTGTGTGTCCTTGGAAGCATGCCTGTGAACATGAAGGAACACATGCACCCAGTCATGGTGAATGGTGTACCGACGCAAGGGTTAAGGGACACGGGGCATCCCTGACATTGGTAAAAGGGGATCTAGTAGAGCCTGGTCAGCTTATACCCAATAAATATGTCACTGTACAGGACTTTACTGGTGAGAAGAAAACATTGCCCCTCGCTAGTGTTCTTATAGACTGGGGCGAAACAGGGGGAACTGTGCAACAGGTGACTGTAGCCAAAACATTAATAGTGGATGTCATCCTTGGTAACAATCTCAAACAGGGGATGGTGTGTGCAGTTACCCATAGCCAAGTGGCACAGGAAAATTGTAGTTCCCTGGATCCCACAGAAGCCATTGTGAAAACCACTGGGAGGCTGGTTCCCCAGCCTGTGTCTCCTGATATGGAGATTATTTATTTATTTAGTTAGTTTTTGTCGACCGAGTAAGTGCACTAGACAAATCCTGCCTATTTTCAGGCACGAACTGGGGGAGGGGGATACAGATGAATGCCAACTGACCTTGAACCAGATTAAGCTGTTGATTAATGAAAAGGGGGTAGAAATTTCCCCAGTAGCAGTTAACCACACAGCTACGGAGGGTTAATCCAAAGAAGGAGGGGTGACCCATTGTCAGAGGGTTGGGATTGAAAGTGGTCCTGAGTGCCCTGATGCTAATGCTCTATTTTAGTAACTGAAGGGGACCTGTCCCATGTCTTGGGAATGTGTGAGGAGTTGGCAGCTGCTCAGAGAATTGACCCTAGTCTAGAGAAACTGAGGGCTTGGGCAGACTCTGACAGAGCACAGGGCAGTGATGGCAGACATAAGGTTTACTGGGAAAATGGACTGATGTATACTCAGGCTGTGTAGACAGAGGAAGGAGTGCTAGGCAGGCAGCTTGTCATTCTCCATGGGTATCATGAGCAGTTGCTCAAGATTGCACATGATGTTCCCTTGTCTGGTCATCTGGGAATTGCATGCACTATGTAGCAGTTGACCCAGAATTTCTATTGGCCCAACTTCACCCAGCAGGTGAAGGAGTATTGCAGGTCTTGTCACTGGTGTCAAAAAATAGGGAAGGTGGGCAAGAAAACCCAAGCTGCCCTGATTCCATTGCCCATAGTGGAGAAGCCATTCCAGAAGATGGGAATGAATATTGTGGGGCCTTTAAATACCCACAGCTTCTCCAGGAAGAGATTCATCCTGACTGTGGTGGATTATGCCACCCAGTACCCAGAGGCAGTCACCCTATCCTCACTGAGGAAAGACAAAGTGGCAGATGCCTTACTTGAGATTTTCTCCTGTGCTGGGTTCCTGCAGGAGGTTATCACTGATCAAGGGGGTTCCTTCATGTCAGACCTGATGAAATGTTTGTGGGAGAAGTGTGGGGTGGTGCAGAGATGCATGACACCATATTACCCACAAGCCAATGGGCTTGTGGAAAGATTTAATGGTACCCTGAAGTCTACGCTCCAGGCATTTGCTGAACAGCATGGGAGGGACTGGGAGAAATACCTTCCCCACCTGTTGTTTGCATACAGGGAGGTGTCCCAAGAGTGTACAGGATTTTCACCCTTCAAACTCTTATATGGACGCTGGGTACATGGGCCCCTAGACTTGATCCGGGAGGACTGGGAAAGCAAGCACATCACCCAGGGAAATCCCATAGTGAATTACATCCTTAGGTGTAGGAAAAGGCTGAAGGAGCTTATGGGGACAGCCCAGAGCAACCTGGCAGCTGCCCAACAGAAACAAACAGTGTGGTATGATCAGAGAGCCAGAGCTCACTTATACATGGTGGGTCAGGAAGTCATGGTCCTTATTCCAGTCCAGAAAGACTAGCTGCAAGCTGAGTGGGCAGGACAGTAAAAAGTAGCTAGGAAGGTAAATGATGTGAACTATATTATAGAGTTACCTGACAGAAGACAGACAGAAAGGATGTACCATGTCAACATGATGAAGCCATATGCTAATAGGGCTGACATGGTGTTTGCTGTGTGTAGTCCTCGGGAGGGGATGGATTAAGGAGACACTTTCTGGACTTGCTGGAAGAAAGCAAGTGGGAGTCCTCCATGGAGGCAGTAAAATTGTTTCCCCATCTGGCCCCAGACAAGACCCAAGAAGTAAGAGAGGTTTTAGCAGACTTTGCCCCATTGTTTAGTGCCAAGTCTGGACTAACCCCCTTAGTGACGCACGGTGTGGAGACAGGGCACAGACACCCGTACGGTGGACAGCATATCGGGTGTCAGAGGCTGACAAAAAGGACATTAGGAGAGAAGTGGAGGAAATGCTGGATTTAGGGGTAATCCAGAGATCCCACAGCCCCTGGATCTCGCCCGTAGTCCTTGTGCCCAAGCCAGATGGCTCTATTCATTTCTGTGTGGACTATCGTGGACTAAATGCAGTCACAAAGTCAGATGCCCACCAGATACCCCAGACGGACGAACTCCTGGACAAGTTGGGAGGGGTGACCTACCTTACGACCATTGACCTGACCAAGGGGTATTGGCAGGTAGAGCTAATGGATAGAGCTAGAAAAAGGTCAGCCTTCATCACTCTTATAGGCTTATTTGTATTTAAAGTAATGCCTTTCGGAATGAAGAACGCCCTGGACGCTTTCCAAAGGTTAGTGAACCAGGTGTTAAATGGTACTAAAGAGTATGCTATGGCGTACCTGGATGACATTGCCATCTTTAGTGCCAGCTGGGAGGAACACCTGTCCCACCTTAGGGAAGTGCTGGGCAGGATATAGAGGGCTGGGCTTGTTGTCAAAGCTGAGACATGCCAGGTGGCCATGGGAGAGGTGGCATACCTCTGACATATGGTAGGCCAGGGACAGCTCCGTCATAACCAAATAAAAATAGAGGTGATCCAGGCATGGCCCATACCAGAAATTCAGAAGCAGGTCAGGAAGTTTCTCTGGACAGCAGGGTACTATAGCAAATTTGTACCCAATTACAGTGCCCTGGCTGCTCCCCTATCTGACCTGGTAAAGAAAAAGATGCCAAAGAATATTACCTGGGGACCAGCCTGTGAAGAAGCTTTTACCAGATTGAAGTAGGCACTGTGCAGTGCTCCTGTTTTGACAAGTCCTGACTATAGCAGACCCTTTATAGTTCAGACTGTCGCCTCAGATGTGGGTATTGGGGCAGTACTGAGTCAGACATCCAACCAAGGAAAAGATCACCCAATAGCGTACCTGAGTAAAAAGTTACTTCCCAGGGAGCAGGCATACTCTAATGTGCAAAAAGACTGTTTTGCCATAGTGTAGGCCCTAAAGAAGCTAAAGCCATACTTATATGGGAAGCATTTTGTGGTGCAAACTGACCACAACCCCATGGTTTGGCTGGCACGTGTGGGAAAAACGGATGGTAGATTGTTAAGATGGGGCCTTGCTTTGCAAGGGTATGACATGACAATCTTACATAGGGCTGGAGTGACCAATCAGAACTCATATGGTTTGTCTCATGTCTATGAGGAGTGAATAGATTTGGGAAGCTCATCCCATGCAGGGGATAGAGCCCCCAAATTCAGTCTAGGTGGGGAGGATAGTGACACTTGTACAGCTGATTCTGATCACTGTATGATTTTTGTAATATAAAAAAAATGTAGTGTGATTATCTGTCATGAGAAATCCTGTGCTCCTAGGATGACCCCACCCCCAGGTATCACTTCAAAGGACAGGACATGTTAAACAGAAGACCTCTGTAATGGGAATAACTCCCAAAGACTCGCATATTATGGTCTTGTTGTTGAGCTGTGCTTCTTTGAAGGCCAGGAACTAAAATATCCATTTTATGACATCCTCATGAAGGGTAGTTAATTTCAACTGGTGCTAGAAAAACTATGTTACCGCTAGGTGAGAAAACTGCAGAAGTTGTAAAAGTTCTGTGATATCTGTGAAGGCTGGAAGACACACTAGATCCAAGGGTCATATGGGGAAACAATTTTTTGCTGATGTCACCTTATTTAATTTACCTTCTGAGTGACTGGACATCCTGGTTGTATAATTTTTGATATTTTAAAAGGAGGAGCTAGGTGGCATCATAGAAGGGGTGGAGACCTAGGGTTTAAACAGTATTCTGTATTTCCAGTTAGAGACATTCCTGTTTGGACTCTCTGAAGCAACAAAATCTATCAGCACTGTAAGAAGATAAGAATATATTAGATAGACAAGTTTAAGTGTATTGTTGGTTGGAATTTGCACATTAACTCTGTTCTTTTAAGTAATTGTATGTTTTGTGATATTTTGTTCTGTGTTTACATTTTACATTTTTATCTATTTTTACATAAACCTTTATTTTAAGGAGACTGCTTGGTGTGCCTTCAAAATTCTTTCTTTGACAAGTGAAGCATATATGGTTAAAGTTGACACTGTGTCATAAGCTTAATGATATACCAAACTGGGAAAAGGTAAGAGTTTATCTGAGGTCTTTCATAGAGTTTTTAAGGGTTCATTTTGTACACCTGGTTAGGTGCCTATAGGCGAAAGATATCTGGCATTTCTGAAGAGCAGAATTATCTGAGCCTGTACATTGGGTACGCTACTGAGAGGTTCACAGTTTGAATCCTTCCAGAATTTGAGACAAAAGGTTGATTTGTACCCACAAAACAGACAGGGGGGTTACCCTGTGTTTGTTACCTGTTCACAAGACTGTGCTCAGAGGTTGGCACTGTGGGAGCAGAGGACCTGACCTGCTGAGTAGGCTTGTGACAACAATTCCCCCCCCCCCCACACACACAGGGGTTGTTTTTTTTTTCCATTGTGTTTCATTGGTTTCTTCTTCTTAATGGACAGACTGCTGTCCAGATGGGGACTTGACTGAAAGAGCACATTCAGTGCCGTTGTGGTGCTGAAACAGGCAATCAGCCCTGATGGATTTCTGTCTCACCCCAACACTTTTGTTTTCTTTCACCCCCTGTACTCTCTAGCAGTGTAACACTTTCAGTTCCTTCGTTTTACGTTAAACTGGGACTAGGAGCTGTTGCAGTAGCAGTTGACATGAAGAGAGACTAAAAGAAAGTGCATGTGCGATCGCAAATTGAATAAAGCTGCTGTGTCGGGGAGTGTGGTCGGTAAGAGGAGCTCTTGAATGCAGGTGAGATGGGGAAAGTTGTAGTTCTAGGTACTGTTTTTTTTAACAGCTTCAGCATGCTGGTGCCACAGGAGGTGGTGGGCAGAGAGCTGAAACTGAGCAGAACAATTCAGCCAACAGAGAAAGCAGGAGAAAAACTTACACAGATAGAAGATGAAGCAGATAGATGGTTAAGAACTGCAGACCGGATACTTCAAATGGCATCTCTGTATTTGAATCATTGTTGGCACCAAGCTCTGTCTGCAGTTTTATTACAGTTGCACATTGTGTCAGTGTAGAACTAAGATGGGATGCACAACTGCCGTCGTCACTCGCTAAGTGAGAGAAAAAAATGACAGTTAATTAAAAAAGAAGCATGTGGCTGCTGTATCTCTCACTAAGCAAGCAATAATGGTGGTGTCTGCATATTTATGTACATTAGGTGTACAATTTTATACGGAGAACGTACTGTAGACTAACGTTGAGTCTCAGCTCTCAGTAAGTGAGAGAAAAAAATGGTGGATATTTGAATTGGAAATGAGGGGTTTTAACCTCTTAGACAGCTGGCTGGGCACCAAGATTTTGGTGATGGGGCTGGCTGGACTGGTATTTTTAATAGGTGGGCATCTGTTGTCTGATAGATGTCCACCTAGAGAAGTCCTTTAGCCAATCAGAAGCATCAAATAGCTTTAACCATTTTCTAACCTGTTATAATATCCCTTTTCATTCAGCAAGGAACACACCAGCCACTGAGCAAGCCAAGGAAGGAGCACAGGACACAAATCAGCCTGTCTGCCTAGCAGACATACACAGGCTGCACGGTAGTAAAGAAAGGTGCCAAACTGAAGCAGGGCAGCCTGACAACACAACACTATATTATGGAGGAAGGTACCAACATTAAAGACATATTTTGTAAACTTGAAAACTGTTCTTCTCAGAAATGAATCTTACAAATGATATAATCTCACTGGTGACCCATCTAGAGAAGAAACAAACCCCAGAAGGTCTGCAATTCACAAAACTTCCATCAGACAGTAATGTAAATTTCAAATGCTATGAGGCTTGGTGCTACTGAGTGTATTAAAACATTTATTGAGCTCCTAATAGCAGGGGATGCTGAGTAATATCAGAAGCTTACCACTGAAAAAAATAACTCAAAGAAAAACCTCTCTAAATACTTGAGTCACTTACAGTTTCAAGACTTGTACAAGGCACTCAGCAATTCATTTGAGAAACATGAAGCTAAAATGATATAGAGAAAGAATTCTAAAGTTGAACATGACAAAGAAACATAGATACATAGAATATGTTGGCAGGTAAGGACTACTTGGCCCACCCAGTCTGTTCATTTTTCCTTACCTATACTGTCCTCATAGACTCTACCTGATGTCTGGCTACCATCCCCCCCTCCCTACCAAGATTCCCTTGTGCCTATTGTATGTGCACTTGAAGCTCACCACTGTTTTTGCCACCATTACTTCCACTGGAACATTAATTCAGGCATCCTCTACTTTTTCAGTGAAGAAGTACTTCCTCATATCCCTCCTAAATTCCCCCTTCCAGATCCATTGCATGCTCCCATGTTCTTACACCTTCTCCACTTAAAAATACCCCATTCTGTATGTTATCTCCCCCCCGTGAGGTATTTGTAGGTGTCTATCATGTCCCCTGTCTCCCTCCTCTTATCCAGGGTATACATAATGCGATCCCTCAAGTCTCTCCTCACTGAGAATCTGATAGTGGCCCTGTACCATTTTAGTTGCCCTCCTTTTGACAGCATCTACCCTGTCTATTTTCTTCCTCAGATGTGGTTTCCAGAACTGGACACAGTACTCCAGGTGGGGTCTCATCAATAATCTATACAGTATTAAAATTACCCCCCCCTTTCTGCTCGTGATACCCCTCCCTATGCATCACAGCATCCCACTAGACCTACCT
The DNA here is from genome assembly GCA_016271365.2 of Neoceratodus forsteri. Taxonomy (NCBI): domain Eukaryota; kingdom Metazoa; phylum Chordata; order Ceratodontiformes; family Ceratodontidae; genus Neoceratodus; species Neoceratodus forsteri. The sequence continues at coordinate 538,808,358 of CM057459.1, read as the reverse complement.
ATTGCCTTGTCACACTACCTTACTGCCTTGAGGTCATCCAGTATGCTTACTCAAAATCCCCTTTCCTGTTTTGTGACTGCCAATACCTCTTCCTAAATTTTACAGTGGTAATCGTACAAAAGCTGATCAGTACTGAAGTGATGTTGAGGCATGTTGAGGCATTCGAGTTATAATCTGCACAGGCTATAATGTGATTCTGCCTCAGCATACCCCAGCATACCCCATCATTACCTTGTAATGATCAACTTTTGTACAACGACCACTGTATACTCTGCCTCTGGATTTCTGTGCCCTAGTATGTGATCTAGCCTTTTTTTCACATTGAAACCCAGCTGCTATACCTTTCTCAGCTCTCTGCTCATTCTCTCCAACCTCTCTGAAGTGCCTGTCTATTACAGATTTTGGTTTATCTGCAAAGGGGTATACCTTCCTTTCCAGCTCTTCTGCAATGTCACTTACAGACATTAAAAAGGACTAGTCCCAGTAGTGAGCTCTGAGGTACCCTGCTAGTTACTCTTCCTTCCTCTGAGTGCTGTTTACCACTACCCTCTGCCACCTAACTCCCAATCAATTGTGTACCCAGTTTATCACCTTAGAACCCACCACCTAACTGCCCAGTTTACTTATGGGCCTTGTATGTGGTATGGTGTTGAAGAACTTGCTGAAGTCTGACTAGGCCACGTCTATCACCCAACCGTAATCTTTTTCCATGTTCACCAGTCAAATAAATCAGTCAGGTTCATCTGACATCACCTTTGCCACATTAATCCATGCTGCCTCAGGTCTTGTAACTCACTGGATTCAAGATACTCCACAAGCCTTTCCTTTAAAAGCACATCCATTAGCTTCCTCACCAGAAAACTTGAGCAGGGTTTCTGTTCAGTAGGTGCATGATTTTGCTCTTTTTCACATTGAAACCCAGCTGCCATACCCTTGATCACTCCTCATGTTTTCTCAGGTCTCTACTAATTGTATCCATCCCCTCTGAAATACCTACCCTGATGCGTACCTTCCCTTCTAGCACTTCTACAATGTCTCTTATAAAGACACTAAAAATTACTGCTCTGAGTACTGAGCCCTGAGTTAATTACCCCACTGTTCATTCTTTCTTCAATAGACTAAGTGCTGCTTACTACCACCCTCTGCCACCAATCATTCAACCAGTTCTGTACCCAGTTTACCACCTTGTGTTTCATCCACAAACTGCCCAGTTCCTTATAAGCCTCCTGTGTTGTATAGTGTTGAACACCTTGCTGAAGTCTAAGTAGTAAGCACTATAGCATAGTGGTTAAGAGCATTGAGCTGCAAACCTAGAGACCTGGGTTTGAACCCCATCAGCTCCCACTTACATGCTGTATAACCCTGAGCAAGTTACTTAACTTCCTAGTGATCCAAGGTCACACCTGGAAACAAGCTTTGGTGCTTAGTATGCCTTTCCTGGTTTATCAGTCCTCCCCCCCAAATTAGGCCACATCTACCATCCCACCCTAATCTATTTCCCTGGTCACCCAGTCAAAGAAGTCAATTAGGTTCATCTGACATGATCCCTCCCAAATCTGAGCTGCCTCTGATTCAAGATACTGTACAAGTCTTTCTTTTAAAAGTGTCTCTTTAAACTTTCCCACTGCTAGGATTAGACTTACCAGCTTTTAGTTGCCAACTTCCTCATGCTGCTGCTTTTATGAAGCAGGACTACATCTGCCCTCCTCCAGTGCTCTGAGATCATTCCTGTTTCCACTGAGTTGTTGAATAGGGCTGTCAGAGGTGCAGCCAGAGCCTCCCTGACCTCTCTCAGTAACCTTAATGTCTCTCATCTGGCCCCATAGCCTTGCCCACTTTCAGATTCAGAAATCTTCTCAGGGCTTTTTCCTCTGTGAATGGATTTGTGTCTACCTCCCTCCCCAAGTGTTTCTGCCACTTGTTTGCATTGTACACCTCTCTCCCTCCACTATGAAGACTGAGAAGAAGTATCTATTCAGGATATCTGCTTTTTTCTTACCCCCCTCTGCACAGTCTCCTCCTGCCTTTCTTAACAATCCCTCCCCTTGCCTTCCTCTTTTCACTTATGCATCTAAAAAAGGTCTTACCCCCTGTAGTTACCCCTTTGACTACCTTTTGCTCTGCTTGTGCCTTTGTGCCCCTTACTGCATGCCTTATTTCCCTGTGCCATTCCTGGTGAGTTCATTATTTTCTTCTCTGTTCTTTCTGTGTCTGCTTGTATCTATGGACTGCTACCCTTTTAGCTTATATGATGGTTGAATTTTTTGAGGAAGGGGAATCCTTGTGTGGTACAGGAGAACATAACCAGCAAATAGGGGGCTTTCTAAGTAAAAATGCAGAAATCCCAGCACCAACAGCTTCATAGATACAGTAAGAGAGAAAAAGTGTGGCTATAAGTTCCTCTGAAGACAGTAACACCGAAGATCCAGGTGGCTTCTCCACATGAAAATCTGTTTCCTTTTTAGACAAGTGGGAAGAAGTGGCTGCCAAACTAAGAAAATACAAAGCTAATCAAAAAGGGAAAAGGAAAACACAGAGGGAAAGGCAAAGCAGGTATAAATCCATGTCCCAGGAGTTTGGGGAGGACTGCGACAAAGAAATTGTAAGTCTTGCAAACATTGTATTTGACTTGTCACAGAAAGCACACCTTGAAAAGATGTAAGCCCCCCTGATTGTTTCACTGTACAAGTGGACTTCCATAAACTGTTTAGGAAAATTAGGTTCAGAGACTTGTTTGCAACTAAACAGACTTCCTCTGAAACTATGGGTGGAATTTGGACTGTAACTGGAGAAAAAGAGCCTGGCACTTCAAACATGGAGGGGCATCTCCTATTAAACCCTCACCAACAAACTCATAAGGTAATAATGCTATTCACTTAGCTGATTATGGATCAACAAGTGAAAGTGTTACTACCTTTGAGTCTCAAGACTTATTAAATATTGATCTTTTAGAAGGTTTATATAATGATGAACCTCTGGATACTCCGGAACAAAATGTTGATCAAAGCCTTGTTTCTGATGTTACAGGAAGTAATTTGTTCAAAATTCTTTGCTCACTATTTAGAAGTAAATCCCAGTTCTGTCCTATTACCCTGAATCTAAATATAAAGGAGAAGCCAGAAGGGGAAGGAAACATATTCAGTTCAGTGCTTTACAGTAACTGGTAATTGCTATTTTGCTTTTAAACTTAGATCGTGGGCTTTTAGTGACACTGTACTTTCTTTGTTGTCTTTACTTAGAATTGTTTTTGGGCTGATGAAAATTTAAAACATAGCAGTGGTGTATTTCTTTGCTGTCTTTAATTGCTGCAAATGTTCGCCCCCCCTTCCCCCAACTCTTAATTATATGCCCTGTTAAATCTGATTGACAGGAGCTAAACACAGGGTATAGTAAGGGGTGAGGAGTAGGAGGGGCATAAGGGGGAAGAAGCCCACCCTCAGCACGACAAGTGTTTTGACTCATTTATTTATTTATTGGTTTATTTTCCTTTTTTTAAAAAAGAAAAGTGTCTGAGGATCAGTGGCAGGATTTCTAGGACAGTAAATTAATAAAAAGGGAACTAGGAGAGCTTCAGTAGCAGACAAGTAGTGGAATAGCAGTATAATTGCAGTATAATGTGGGGAGTGGTGCAATGCATTGGCTGTGGGGCAGCCATATTCAGGCAGACCCTCTGGACACTGAGGTGCTGCCCTATCTGCATGCATCTCTCTGAACTGCAGGATGAGGTAGCCAGACTCAGAGCAGAAGTAAACTGGGTCAGGAGTACCATCACCCCTATCCAGAGACCACCCAGTCCAATGCAACTGCCTCAAAGGATGCCGAGAACAAGGAGCACTTGGATGACAGTGGGCTCAGGGAGGGTTAGAGCAGTCAGGCAGAGGCACATCCCAGATCCTATTCCACTCAAGAACTCATATGCCACACTGCCAAGCAGGGACAACCAAATAGAGGTACCCAGAGAAGTGGAAGGAAAGGATGTGGAGGTTAGCCAAGGAGGTGACCTCAGCGGGGAAAGCAGTGGACCCCAGAGGAGGAGGAAGCAAATCCTGGTGGGGGACTCCATCATAAGAGGGATCCAGCTAGGAACACAGGAGGGGGAGGACAGGGAGGTGAGGTGCCTACCAGGTGCCACAGGCATGGAGGGATGGAAGGAAGATCCTGGGGATCACTGGGAAGGCAAGATGGGAGGGTGAGCTGGATGTCATTATCCACCTAGGTACTAATGACCTGGCAAATGGGGAGCCAAAGGAAGTTCAGGAAGAGTTTAGGAAATTGGGGAGGGTCTCACAAGTAGCTACTTCTGTCACTTTCAGAAGTACTACCTGGAGAGCCAAGGGAGAGCATAGGGGCATGCACCAGGAACTTTAACTCATGGTTGAAGAACTGGTGCTGTGAGGAAGGGTTTGGATTCATTGTGACTGGGGACCCACCTGGAGGGATGGAGGTTTGTTCAAGCCTGATGGCCTGCATCCATCCTGGAGGGGAATCCAAGCACTCAGTGATAAATTTAAATGCTACATTGACAAGCATTTAAACTAGCAAAGGGGGGTGGCAGGCCAGCAAGGAGGGTACCTACTTGCTCACCCCCCACAGCTAGCAGTGGAACCAGTGAACGAGAGGAGTGGCTATCTCTACAAAGCAGTGTGCAAAAGATGGAGATTAGCACCCAAGAGGTGGATAGGCAGAAAAGGGGCCAAATTCAGCAGAAGGGCAGACAGCAAGGAGAAGCAGAGATAAAGGACAACCAAGGAAGGGGCTGGAGTAGAACAGTGAAACAATCTAGGGAGGTCAAATCGTGGAAAGCCATGTGTGCAAATGCCAGGAGCCTTAGCAACAAGATGGAAGATCTGGAGGCTGTCATGGTGCAGTCAGACCTGGACATTGTGGCCATCACTGAAACCTGGTGTAATGATAACCACGACTGGAAGATGGCCATACCTTGCTACAACATATTCAGAAAAGACAGGGCAGGCAGGAAGGGAGGAGGAGTGGCACTGTATGTGAAAAATGACATAAGAGACACAGAGATCCAGGAGGAACAAAATGGGGGAGAGATACTGTGGGTTAAGCTGGAAAGGAAAATGGGGCCAGCCATCCACACAGGTGTGGTCTATAGACCACCAACCCAGGAGGAAGAAACAGATAGGAAGCTAATGCTAGCCATCCAAAGAATGGCAGACAAGGATGAGGTAGTACTGGTAGGAGACTTCAATATTCCAGATGTGGACTGGAGCATCCCAGCAGCATCAACTAGGAGCAGATTTATCCTGGACTCCCTTCAGGGTGTCTTCCTCAAGCAACTGGTCATGGAACCAACTCGGCAGAAGGCAATACTGGACCTTGTGCTCACAAACAGGGACAGTGTGATGGGGGTAACAGTGGGGGAGCACCTGGGGAACAGTGACTACCAGTCATTGTGGTTTGAAATCACAGAAAGAGCAGAACCAAACCACACAAAAACACGTATCCTGGATTTTAAGGAGGCAGACTTTGGGAAAATGGGGAGATACTTGAAAGAGGCATTAAGGGAAATGGGGCAGGAATCAGGGGTTGAGGAACAGTTGGCAGTATTTAAAATGGGGATTACAAGAGGAACAGAATTATGCATTAAGCAGGTTAGCAAGAGGAAAAGGAAGAGGAGACCATTATGGTTTTCCAAAGAGGTAGCAAAGAAAGTGAAAGCCAGAACGATTGCATTCAGGCAATACAAAAAGACACAGGCAGAAGGGCATAGGGAGAAGTACCAGGAGAGGCAAAGGGAGGCAGGGAGGTCAGTAAGAGAAGCCAAAGCTCAGACAGAAGAACATATTGCAAAATCAGTGTGTAGAGGGGACAAAACCTTTTACAGGTACATAAATGAAAAAAGAAAGGCAAAGGGAGGGATAGTGAGACTGAAGGGGGAGGATGGGGGCTTCGTGGAGGATGACAACAGTAAAGCTGACATATTGAACAGGTATTTCTGCTCAGTCTTTACTAAGGAAGAGGAGGATAATGGGTCTGAATGGAGTACAAGGGGTGAGAATGGTACAGAAATGGACACAAGTCCCTTTACACGAGAAACGGTCCTGAAGGAATAGAATGAGAAGGGACCTGCAGAAACTTGAAGAATGGTCAGGGGTTTGGCAGTTGAAATTCAATGCAAAGAAGTGAAAGATAATGCATATGGGGCACAAAAACCCTGGCACAATATATCAGTTGGGGGGGTGAGGATATAGCATGCACCAAGCAGGAAAGGGATTTTGGGGTTATCATCTCTGATGACCTCAAGGTAGGGAAACAGTGTGACAAGGCAGCAGGTAAAGCAAATAGGATGCTGGGATGCATAGGCAGGGGCATCACCAGAAAGAACAGGGAGGTTATAATTCCACTATACAAGAGACTAGTGAGGCCCCACCTGGAGTACAGTGTACAGTTCTGGAGACCTTACCTACGTAAGGACAGACAGGGTAGAGAAGGTTCAGAGGAGGGCAACAAAGATGGTGCATGGATTGCATCACAAGTCCTATGAGGACAGGTTGAAGGAACTGAACATGTACTCCCTGGAAGAGAGGAGGAGAGAGGGGATATGATAGAGACATACAAGTATCTTACAGGGAGGAACAGGGTGCAGGAATACACTATTTTTAAACAAAAAAGATGTTCCAGGACTAGAGGTCATGGGATGAAGTTGGAGGGAGGACAATTCAGAGGAAACGTGAGGAAGAATTTCTTCACAGAACGGGTGGTGGACAAGTGGAACACCCTACCAGAGGAAGTGGTGGGGGCTAAAACAATCACGGGATTTAAGAATGCATGGGATAGACATAAAGGAATTCTGGAGGTCAAGGGTAAGGGGTACCAGACTTCAAGGGAAACATAAACTGAACTTACAAGCTCAAATGGGCAGACTGGGTGGGCCATAGACCCTTATCTGCCGACACTGTCTATGTATCTATGTATAATAATGTTTAAAAAATGTTGTCCTCTGGGAAGTTAATAATTTGTTTCAATCCATCCCTCATTCCTCTTACAATAAGTTGAAAGTTGATGGCTTACAAGCCTTAGGCAGCCTCCAGAAACTTCTAGGTGTGTTTTTGGTATGCCATCTCTATGGTAACACTGGCACAGCAAACCCCCACAGAGAAATCCCGACAACGCCAATATCGGCAACAACAAGATTTCACTTTGATGGACTTTGTGCCGACAAGGAATAAATATCTAACTTCACTGTGTGCAATGTGGAGTTAGATATCTATTGTATGGGGATGTGAGGGGGCGGAGTCACAGTGTTGCCGGTCATTGTGGAGATGCGTCGGTGTTGGTGTGTTGACGGGTTTCCGATGCTGTTGAGGATGTTGTTGTGGAGGATGTTGCACCAGTGTCATAGATCCATCTCTTTTAAACCAGTCAATAAGGTGGCAACATTGTTGCAATGTCTGAGGGTATGTATAAAGAGTGTGTTATGGATTTCATAAATGATACTGGGAATTATTGAGCACTTAACATGGACTCTACTATTACATTCAAGGAAAAAAAACCTCTTTGACATCTAGAAATGGGTAGAACATTTGCCCAGATCACTGAGGCAGAATTATACTTTCTGTGGAATACATCACCACAGATCCCCAATTTGTACATCCTACCAAAGGGTCATAAAAACATGATCAAACCCCTAGGATGTACAATTGTGACAGGGGTGGGATCAAAGTCTGACAATCTCTGCAATTTCTTGATTTTTTCCAGAAATTGTGTGTGTTGGAAGACTGGGGTCCTACATGAGGGACACAATAGATTAACCAATTTAATTTAATGATTTTGAGTGGGACTCTTCCTACCTTTAATTAGGTATAGGATGTGGCAGAAAGACAGTGCACACACCAGATATTTGCAGACTAATGAATTTATTGGTGCACAGAACACAAACTACTGACCAATCACCCCTGCATACCACCTCTTTATGAGGGTCCTTCAGGTGGCACCCTAAAAAAGCCTCATAAAGAGGCAAAAGTTAGGGGTAGTGGGTTGGCACTTTCTGTTCTGTGCTCCAGTAAATCTATTTAGTTGGCAAGTGTGTGTGTGTGTGTGTGTGTGTGTGTGTGTGTGTGTGTGTGTGTAAGTCTCTCCACTACAAAACATAGATGACACTTGCAAGGACCCCTTTCTTCACCTTGTCAACACATTTGGCAACAGACAGTACATACACTACCCTTTTAAGGGCATGTTCATGGCTTGGTCTCTGGAGGAAGGGGCAAACAAAAATATTTGTATTTTTACTGGGAAATGGGGTGTGCCATGGCACTGGGGGCACTAAGAAATCACACAGTCACTCACAGAAGAATGTCCACTAGCAAGAATAGAGCCAAATAGTATTTTTTTTTATTTTGACTTGATGGACTGACAGAACAAACATTTGTCCACAGGGGCTACAGGTGCACAAAAGGTACAAAAAATACACAAATCCACAGTAGTTCTTTACTCTCAGCTCACTAGTTCAAATCTCCCCCTGCTTTAGAGGGTGCAAAAAGCAACATTCCCACCCATCCCTCTTCTGGGCTATGGACATAGGACAGAGCTTGTCCAGTAAGAAAAGGAACAATGTCAGGTTTGCATATCCCAGGGGTGAACAACTCCAGACTCCCCCAATTACCAAAGTCCCAAAATCAGAGTCTTTTACAGGACAGTGCATATCCTCACAACTGAGCTACACGGTTCCAATCAACTTCATCCCAAATGAGAAAACCTTTCTCCTCATAATATAGACAGAAGCAAGTTAGTTATAAACTCTGGATGGGGAGAGAGGGGCATCTCCTTTCCAGACATATTCATGACAATGAAGGCATCATTTGTGTGTGTGACACAGTCCACTGATAGTTCATGAGGTAAATTATCCCAAAAGGCAGGAATTCCCTGAGAGAGACAGGGCAAAACCTAGCCATTCCAGCAACTGGGCAGCATCTCTCATTCAAAAGTCTCTCAGAAATGCGGGATGTTCCCCAAGTTACTCACGGTTACAAGAACCATCAACTTTCAGGACTCTTTACCCCCTCAGGGGCATTGCATTAGAGATGCCCACCACCATGACTTGAAAGAATCTCTTTGTGAACTGACAGGGGCTGGAAAAGGGTCAACAGAGAGGTGGCACCTCTGCTGAGACTCCCCTTCAGTCAGCACCCAAGCTACCCAAGCTAACTGTTTGCTCAGAGGAAGAAAACTGACTGCACAGCAACATTCTGATGTGGCTTATGTTGCTGCAATACCCATTCCCACTTGGAACCTCTGCCAGAGTGACTGACAGAGACTGCCAAGGGAGCCCAACAAGGTTAACTATTTGCTACCCAGCATACCTACCTAAAAGCCTTCTAAACTACCCGGGTTCTAGTAACCCTATGGGGAACCCGAGGGTTACATTTACCGCCACCAGGAAACCTTGCTTTCCGCAGCAAGGACTTTGGACTGCAACAGGTCTTCCCCTTCCTGGGCACCATATGAGGAGAGTAGACCTACCCCCTCTACATTTGAGCAGCATAGGCAGGTCACCACAGAGGACATGGAAGGCATGCAACAGTTACCAACCATTGGCTAGCTATGGAAGTCTTCAACAGTAGCATGTCTGCTACCAAAGGTAGCTTCCTGATGGAATGAGACTGGCCACCCTTGTTAGGGCCACCAGCCCATCCTCTATCAGGCACTCACTTGACTCTGCCACCAGGTGCTTACTAGTGTACCTTCTAGCTAGACATACCCACTGCTGCACTACAGGGGCATCCAACCATGCCCTTTCCCAAACCTGAAAAGTAAAATACATTAGCGCCTATTAAAGATATGCACAACAGATTGTTATGCATCTCCTAACACTAATAACTAATAGGTTTACACCTGTAAAAACAGTTCATAGCAGTTCATAGAAGTACATGTTAGAAACATTTAACACTATTTGTAAACAATTCTGCAAACAGTCCCCAAAGCACTCTCAGTGCTTTGGCAGAGTCCTCAGGTTCTTCTTCTTTTGCAAAAAAGCATGTAAAAGCACACATCTACATACTACTTGGCTCTAATTTTTTTTAAAAAGGGTTTTCTATGACAATTTTGTATTTTTTTTCTTTTTGTGTTCATATGCAAAACAATAAAAACATTAAAACAAATGGGGGAAAGGGAATGCTATTAGTAATAGTAAAACATCTTTATTTATACAGGCAATATATTTGTCAAGCAAATACACCATAGGGCTAAAAAAGCCCTATTTTCAAGCTGGTTCTGTAGTTGTTATCATACTAAGATACAAAAACAAGAAAGAAAAAAAAAACATAATAACATGGAGGATAATGTATAGGCCATTATCCATAACTAGCGTGTGTAGCCATCGAGCGATTGTCTATGGTGACTGTTTAAACCTCGAGAGCGTAGCTCAAGAGGTTTTGGTCGCCATGACAACTGTAAGATGGCTACTCGTGCTTGTTATGGATAATGACCCATACATTGTTTTTTACAGCTAGGGGCCACTATCACTATGACAAAAAAGTTAGGAAATTTCCTTCCTGAGTCCTTATTCAGTGTTGATTTTATAGGTGCCACTCTCCTGCAATATCATTCTCACCACTTCAGCCACTTCCTATCTGGCAACTCTTACCCAAACGAGCATGCATGTGTGTGTTTTAAGTTGTTATGCTGCAGTAGCTATGTAGCTAGTGCAGCATAACAGCTGTGATGACATAGCTACTGCAGCATAACAACTCCATTCTAGTTATGGATTTCTATCCATAATAACATTCTGCCATACACTATATAACAAGTAGCAGCAAATATACAAGTTCCAGGCAATCATACAACAGAGACAAGTATTGTAACTGAACATAAGCAACATCTAATAACAATCATAAATGTGTAAGGAATCTTGTTTTAGTTAATTTCTAAAAGAATCTATGGTCAAATCCATGTTCCTCAAATTACTTGGGAGATTATTCCAAGTAGTCGCTGACCAATATTTAAATGTAATCTCTTCATATTTGTTGTTGACCTTGGGAACCTGTAAGGTTTTGTTATTGTATCTCAGGCAAAAATTGTGAATTGTCCAATGTAGGGTTTTTATAAGTCACAAAGGTTTTTCTAGTTTTAAAATTTGGTATAACAAAATGACCCATACTCTATCTCTTTTACATACGGGTGTTTGAAAAAATATTTTCATCTGTAGAATTGAAGCACAAGTCAGACTTTTACTTCTGTGAAAGTTTGGAAATCCATTTCTGAACTTTTGTGCAAATTCTGCCTCCCTGTATAAAAAAGCTTCCCAAATGAAGCCCCCCCGGTAATCCTAGGTGGCTAATGGGTCTTCCTCCCTCCCACTGCACAAGAAAACAACCAACGTATCCCTGTTCCCTGGTGGCTAGTGAGCCCTCCTCCATCCCCTACCCAACGGTGCCCACAGCATGATGCCCTGATGCCCTGGTTACTGGTGGTCCCTTCTCTCCACCCATTCACCCCCCCAAGTGTATAGTAATCCCCCATCTTTGTTAGTACTTTAAAAAAAAAATTGATGGTGGTCTAGTGGTTTCCCAACCCCCCACATCCCTAATCCCCAGTCCCGATTATTTCCCTGGTGGTCAAATGCCCCCCTATTTCACTCAGTGTCCCACCACTCACACTTCACCCCATCATATACCACAGTGGGCAGACTGGCAATCCTTCTCTCTCTTCCATGGCTGGCCTGCCCGCTGAGCTGTCAATGAATGAGTGTGTGAATGTACTCATTCATTGACAGCTCAGTGGGTGGGTCAGCTGTTGTGGAAAGAAGAGGGCTATGCAATTCACCCACTGGGGTTTATGATGGGGTGGGAGTGAGGTGGTGGGACACCTGCTGGGGTGAAGAGAACTAAAACACCAGGGGAATAATATGGGACTGAAGATTGGGGATGGGGAGGGGGGTTGGGAAACCACTAGACCACCATTTTTTTTTTAAGTATGGACAGAGATGGCAGTTACTATACACTTCATAGGATGAAAGGGTGGAGGGAAGGGACCACTAGCCACCAGGGCATCAGGGCTTCGGGCTGTGGGCACTTTTGAGCAGGAGGTGGGGGAGGGTTCAGTATTTAAAAGGTGATTTTTTTAAAGTTGGGCAGGTGATCTGGTGAGGGGATTGACTGCTAGTCATGGGATATTTAATGTATACCTGTGGGACTGGCGGATTGAGGAGCCACTAGCCACCAGGGCTTATTTTTTGGCACTGGGTGAAATTTTGTTCATAACTTTTGTGAAGTTTTCCAATCCACCACAGGTGGAAGTTCAGAAACATCCAGAAAAGTTCCCTGATTTTTGCCAAAGTTCCATGGGCGCAAAAAGACACACTTTCACCCAGCTATGCTTTTACAGTATGTTGAAGTGAATTCCATGCCAGTCTTTGATAAAGAACACAGTGGTGGGTGTTTATGTCACTTCTTAATACAAATCTTGATACTTTATTGTAAGTCACATCCAATTTATGTAAAGATTCTCTTGTACAATTTTTTAATATATGGCTCCCATAATCTATCAGTGGTACAAGCAGTCAATTGACAACTGACAGATGATCTTTTTTTGTCAGGCAATACAAAACTCATTGCATGGTCCCCAGTTTCTTGCATATCTTTTTTTGTTAAATTGTCTATATAGATTTCAAATTTCAAAGATTGGTCACGTTCTGTACCCAGGTACTTATATGCTGATGCCTTGGTCAGACCCCAACCATCACTAGCCTTGATTTCAAGTGGTTCTGTTTGGTTATTTACATTCTTCCTTCTGGAATGAAATAATATTTAAATGATATTAAATAATATAGACTGTGTTTTCTTCAAATTCATAAGTAGCAGTTTGGACCTGAACCACTGTTGAATTTCATCAAAGTCTGCCTGAAGTTTAGTTTCTACCTCCTGTTTATTTATTCCCTCTGCCACTATTACAGTAACATCCACATATAATGTTATATTAGAATGCTGAACTAGATGTGGAAGATTATTCATGTATACCAAGAACATTAAAGGACTTAAAATCAATCTTTGAGGCATGCCTGTTGTTACTTAAGGTAGGGCTGAATTAAGTCCCCCTACCGAGACCAGCTGAGAAGGATCTTCTAAATATAACCTACACCATCTCAATGGTTCTTTAATTGCCCCTATATCCCCAAGGCAATCGATCAACATATTATGTTCTACCAGATCAAAAGCTTTGGACAAGTCCGCAAAGACTGCACCCACGGACCGACCCTCTCCAAATGGGGTAACAAATTGGTCAAAGAAATCCATGAGTTCGGCCTCCATGGACTGCCCCTTTCTAAATCCAAATTGTACTGGAGTTAGCTTTTTATACTTCTCTAAATATTCCATTATTTGAGAGTGCACAAAGTGCTCTATTAGCCTAGAAATTAAACAGGTCTGCAAGAGGTTGTGCTACCACAGTTGCAGATTCCTTTTAAAAAAGGACTTCACTATTATCAAGGTGGCCTGCTTTATTGGTTTTGAGTTCTTGGGTGGCTTCAACACCTGGGTCGATGATGAATTCTCACAATTTGGACAACACTTCCTCCAGTTGATGACATCTCTGGGCCTTACACAGATTGTTACCTCTGCTACTCACAAACATGGTCACTCTCTTGACCTGGTTTTCCTCCTGGTGGTCAAAGAGTTTGATTTGGGGGTGGAACCTGTCAGATGCTCCGATCGTTACACCATGGGTTTCAATTTTTGTGCCCCCCTTGTTGGTCTGCCGCTGTTGAGATGGCCAGATACCACCCTTTACGGGATGTTAGTCCTAAAGGCCTAGCGGTGGCACTTGACCTATTGGTGTTTCCTGTGGCAAATGGGAATTCAGAAGCCTTGGTTCTGGCCTATAATAAGGCCATTACTACAGCTCTGAACTCCATCTCTCATGTCCATGTTCCTTCTCTCTCCTTTCTCCCTCGGTCTCCTTGGTTTGATGGGACCTTGAGGGAGATGCGGCAACATGGACAAAGATTAGAGCATTGCTGGTGGAAATCCACTCTGGAGGCCGATCATCTTGGATTGCTAGAACATTATCAAGTCTATCAATCAACAATCTCCCATAAGAAGGCAGAGTTCTGGTCTGGGGAGATTGCTGCTGCTCAGAACTGACCAGCTCAGCTCTTTTGAACTGTGGACAGGCTGTGCAACCCAGCCTGCTTGCAGTATTGAAGAGCTTTTTCACAGTTAGAGTGTGATGAGCTAGCTCAGTTCTTTGCAGATAAGGTGACTGACATCAGGAAGGTGATCCAACCAGCACTCTCTATGTGTGATGCTATTGATCAGCTCTCGGTTGCTCCCCCTCTCTTTTCTTGGATTACCTTTGACTGGCTGGAATTCACAGATGTTATGCATATTGTCCACAGTATGCACACTACGTGCTGTAGTTGGGAACTGAGCCCAACCTCCCTGATTATGGGTTGTTGTGACATCATTGGCCCAGTCCTGTCATGGATAGTCTGGTGCTCTCTTGAGTCAGGTAAGTTCCCAAGCTTCTTGAAGGAGACAGTGGTGAAACACCTCTTGAAGAAAGCTTCGCTGGACCCAGACTGCCTTGCCAACTACAGACCTATCTCTAACTTCCCCTTTGTACAGGAGATGATTAAGAAGGTAGTGGCCGTACAGTTGGAGAACCATTTGACCATCCATAGCATCTATGAACCTCTCCAATCTGGTTGTCAACACAGGCATAGTACTGAGACTGCTTGGGTTCAGGTGCTCAATGATCTTCTGATGGCGAGAGATTGGAAAAGCCATTCCATCTTGGTTCTTCTGGATCTTTCCTGAGCATTTGACACCGTGGACCATGGAGTGTTGCTAGAGCACCTGAGGTTCATCTGCAGCCTGTCTAGTACAGTCCTCAGGTTACTTAAGTCCTTCCTCACTGACAGAACTCAGATGGTAGTGTTGGGGATTTATTCCTCTGACCCTCTCTCTCTGTCATGTTGGGTCCCTCAGGGCTCGGTGCTGTCCCCCATGTTGTTTGTGGTGTACATGCTGCCCTTCAGAGACATTGTAAGATGGTATGGGCTGAGTTTTCACTGCAATGAGGATGATACCCAACTCTACCTGTCTTTTGCTCCCAACCAGGATAGTGCACTCTTAGTATTTAATAACTGCCTCATTGAAATCCAGGATTAGATGAATTCCAGCTGGTTGAAGTTGAAATCAGGAAAGACCGAGGTGATGGTGGTGGACCCAGGCTGCTGGACAGGGGGGTCAGGAGCTGGTCAGCCTACAGGGATTTTCCTTGGGGCTCCCAGCTCTTTGCCTCTGAATGGGTGCATGACCTGGGGGTGGTGCTTGACTATGGGCTAACACTATGATCTCAAGTGTCAGCACTCATCAAGTCATCCTTTTATCATCTGAAGAACATCGCAAGGGTCAAGCACCTTGTTCTGCCTGGTCACCTTCCTACACTAGTCCACACCTTTGTGACCTCAAGCCTTGATTGATTCAACTCACTTTACCTAGGGCTACCGGGGGTTGATATCTGCTGCCTGCAGCTGGTGCAGAATGCAGCAGCCTGGCTGTTGGTGGGGATGCCATGGACATGTCATATCATGCCAGTGCTGTGCGAACTGCACTGGCTGCCAATTCAGTGGTGTATCACCTTTAAAGTTTGACTTCTGACTTATAAAGCCCTATATGTGGACTTGGCTGTGCTACCTGAAAGAGCTTCTGTCTCCCTACCACCCCAAATGATTCCTCCTCTCGGTTGACAAGGGGATGCTAGAGATTCCAAGGTTGTCCTTAAAATGTTTTGGGGCCTGTGCATTTATGTATGCAGCGCCTGCCCTTTGGAATTCTTTACCCCGTCAGCTACGAAAGTGCGCAACCATGAGGGGGTTTAAGCAGGCATTAAAAACATATCTATGGTGCCAATCATATGTTGCCTAACTATATTGATCTTACTCATCATCTGTTTATATTTTGTCTATTTTTTATACTGTTTTTATTTATTCTGTATGTAAAGTGCCTTGATGTTTCTGAAAGGTGCATAATAAATAAAGTTTATTATTATTATTATTATTGTTATTATTATGATGTATTGATTGCATGGAGAACTTCCCCCTTTTTAATGGTTTGAAATCTGAAGCCAGGGGTTTGATTGTTTTCTTCATGTTTGTCCCTGGGGATTTTGTTTTTTCTTGTTTGAGTGTTGTTAGGTCCTTTTTCTAAGTCAGGAAACTTTATGAGGTAGTTGTTTAAAATTTCTGCAGCCCTTTCCTGTGCAACACTTTCCCCGTTTTTTACAAAATGTGTAACATTTTGGCCCTTCACTGGATTAACCAGACCCTTTATTAGTTTCCACTAGTGCTTTGTTTCCTTGATGTTTTTCATTTTCTGTTTACAATTTAGCCCTTCTAGTTTCCTAATTTCCTGTTTCGCTATGTTCCTCACTTTTGTAAAATTTTCCCAAACATTTTGATCTAATCTTTTGTTTGCTATTTTCTATAGTCTGTCTTTTTCCTTCAATAACTTTTTTATTGGGTCAGTCAGCCATGGGAGCCGTGATTTTATTTTAGTATTCCTAAAAGGGACACATTCATTGCATGCTCTTAAAAACAAAGCTGTGAAATCTTCTAAGGCTAAATCTACGGTATATCTGGAATGAAGGCTGATCTATATAAATATACAGTTTGTAATTTAGTTTGTAAAACTTGGGGTTATATTTTTTTATAACTTATCATTATTTCCTGAGCTGGTATATTTATTTGTCTCTTGCCTTGATATAGTCTAATTTTGCACATGATAACACTATGGATGGTCACCTAGGTTAAGGGGACACACTTCTGTTTCTTCCACTTTTATATCTGGTGCCACAAAAATTAGGTCTAAAATGTTACCTGGGCTAGATAAGCTCCCTTTTCTTGTGGGCTCAGTAATTATTTTTTCTAAATGTAAGGCTGAACAGATTCCTTCTGCTTTTTCCGCTTTGATCCACCCATGCAGCATTGAAATCTCCAACCAGAATCAATTTTTTTGCTTTGTATATATTTAACAATTTCTTTGACAATAGGTTCAAATAATGCAACCTTTACTTTTTTTGGGGGGAGAGGAGACAGTAAACAGCTCCTATAACCAGATGTAGTGCCTAGATTAGTACTAAAATATATTCAATCCCTCCAAAGTGGCCTGAGAATAGCCATTTAGATGGTCCCAAGGAATCTTTTGTATATAATAATATCCCCATGTGTGGGTCTGTCTAACCTGTAGTTACAGAATTCACTAAATTATACTTCCTTAGAATCACCTAACTTATTTAACCATGTCTCTGTTAAAACAATCACATCAAATATATCTGTCTGTGCCCGAGCTTTAAATAAGTCTATTTTTTTAATAATGCTCCTAGTGTTGTCATGAACTACTTTTAAGGTTTGGTTCTCAAGTCCTGGATTTAGCTTAATATCTCCCCTTAAGATCAGAGATACCTATATTTTATTTTCATGAATATATTTCAAAGAATTGATTTTAACTGGTCTAATCATAAGAGCTTCTCTTAGTCTATCTAAGGATAAATGTCCTTGGGCTGGGACTTCACAGACAAAAGTGTCTCTAGCAGTCAGATGGTAAAGTTACAAAGTTCTCAGAAAGGTCACACTACCCACTGTGTGTGTCCAGACTAAGTGCCCAATCAGACCAATGTGTAAATGCTGTCCACAATACCCCTTGGGTGTATTATCAGGTGTAGGTGTAACAGGCATAAACAACTAAGAAATAACAAAAACTTGGTTCAGATGTGGAGGAATATCTAGGACTCATAACTGCTTCCAGCTGGTACCTCCTCCTGTGGCAGAAACTGCTGTCTATAGACCATGTGACTCTGCTCCCTCTCTACATCTGGAATTGGAGCTAGAACCAGACCCAGGTGAAGACTCATTTCTCTTGTCCTTTGAGTGATGAGGATGCACTGGCAAGTCATCCTCATCTTTGGCTGATGTCCTGCAGAATGTGTGGCCCTCCAACCATAGCTTACAGTCTTCTTCATTCTTCACTAACATGACAATTTAGCACATCAGGCTCTGTTGAGGTGCCAGGCTGGACTGTCCAGTAAATTTCCTCATGAATTCTAATCTGGATAAGGCTTGTACTCAATGCTTTCATCTGAACTTTTCATAGGCATTGAGTGCATGTCTGCCTCCCCTGTTTGCCTGAACAAATTACTGCATCCATACGCAGGGTGTGTCCAATCCTCCATATGCTAATGCATTCTTCACACCTACTCTGTAACTCAGCTGGACCTGTGGAGCTCCACTGGTATCTTCAGCCCATGGGCATTTTCATGGCTTCCTCCATCAACCATGCCTCACAGCAGTCCTCCATTTCATAACAGGCCCGCTGTGGGAGATATGAGTACATTTCTCTGAAGATCTGTTCCATTTTTCTTCAGATCACTCTTTCCTCTTTACTGATTTTAGGCAGATGAAGCTCAGCAGCCTCACCAGGTGGTGGTCAGACCTGATCATCCTAGACATTACTGTCCCAGGTAGGAATGATCCTTCTATCTTCCTCCTCTTCTTCCTCAGCTGTTGAGGGCTCCAAGGGTAAGGTGGTGGCAGTAAAGGCATTGGTGGCATCAGTGGCAGTAGCCAGGGCAGCATCTCAAGATTTATTTCCCAGTCCAGGGTCGTCTCCTTGCTCTTGCAGTTGCTTGCAGACACTGGGCTCTGCCTCAAGCCATACTGCCTTCTATTGCTCAGAATGGACAAGTCTGAGATACACGAACCAACATGTCACCCTCATGTCCAGGCATCCAGCCCTCAGGCTGAGATGAAAAGCAATTCCTGGCTATGAGACTGCCAGGCTGATCCCCAGGCTGTCTGCTGGCTTCTCCCTCCCAGGCTCTTCCTTGCCTGGTGATCTAGCTTCTGACCCAGAGGTGATGGCTAGACTGGGAAACTGCTATAGCCACTCATCACAGAATTTCTCTGGGTCCTCTTCTTGTTCCACAAACAACATGGTATTAGCATCCCATCTAGCTAGCAGTCAGGCACAGCTGGCTTGTGCCCAAGCAAGCCCCAATAGCTGGCTTAGTCCTAGTGGCTAATACATATATTCAATTTGAGCAAAAGACAGTTGTCACTGGCTGAAACTCAAGTATTTAGTCTGGGCTTATCATTTTCAACAACTACACCAACAATTTTGTTTGAATTAGAGTTGGATTTACAAAACATTTTTAGGTCATGAAGTCTTAAAAATAAGTTTGGTAATACAGAAAAAGGGGGATGAATATAAAAAAAAATCAAGCAAACCATGAAAGCAAAATCCAATATCAATCCATGTGCAGGCAGATCACATGGAATAGAAACATACTGTACAGTGGTTGAATAAGAGGTTAAGAAATTGTTTGAAACACCACAGGGTACAAAACCACACTATTCAAACCTCACAAGGGAACAAAGAGCAGCACTAAGGGATCTAACTGAAGATCAAATGATAATAGTTAAACCAGCTGATATGGGAAGGGGGACTGGGTAATGGGCAGGGAACAGTATAAAAAATATGTGTCCAGCATTACTAGCAAATAATATCAATTATAAGGCATTAGACACAGATCCAGCAATACAAATCAAACAAGAATTAGGCAACACCATAGAGGAAGCTAATTTATTAATTAAAACACTGTCCAGAAACATAGAAACATAGAAACATAGAATTTGATGGCAGATAAGGACCGCTTGGCCCACCCAGTCTGCCCATTTCCCTACCTACTGGATAAGCTGCAGATCCTAGTTAACCAGCAGCCTACTTCTTCCTACCCCCACCAGGTTACCATCCAGGTTACCAACATTTCACTGCATACCTGAAATACACAAGGATCAGATAAATCCAGCAGGAAGGTCCATTGTATCAGCAACAGGGTCTGTCCTTGAACCATTATCTCAATTTATTATTTACCATTACAACCCCTTATAATGGGAACAAGAACATATGTTAGGGACACGATGGAAATTATTCAAAAACTGCAGTTGATACATCAGGATGGATTGGAGGACACAGACTATTTAGTAACTATGGATGTGATGGAACTATATACATCGATTCCACACATACAGGGTCTGGTGACTTTAGCAGAAATACTAAACCCTAGACCCCAGGAAGCAAACCAAAAATGCCAGTGCTAGTAGAGCTAGCAGAATTAGTGCTAACCAAAAACTATTTTGAATTTGACCAGAAATTTTATATACAAATCAGAGGAACAGCTATGGGGAGCACTATGGCTCCTGCATATGCCAATAGTTTTATGTATGCATTCAAACAAAAACACATTTTGGACTCCAATCACAACCCATACCACTCCTATATCAAGGTGTGGTATCACTTTATTGATGATATTTTGTTTATTTGGTCAGGCACCAAAGAACAATTGATTGAGTTTAAAAACTACATACATATAAGGAATCATAATCTGCGATTTGTATTGCAGTACAGTCAAACTAAAATAACATATTTGGACATTTAAATTATGAAAACACAAAGGCATATTCTGACAACATTATTTAGGAAAAGCACAGACAGGAACACCTTGTTACATGATGCTACTTACCACACACCACAGCTAAAAGAGAGCATTCCTTACTCTCAACTCATTATGGTAAAAAGGAATTGTAGTTCACAGGAAGAATACACTGAACACAAGGAACAAATGCTACAGAGATTTTATAATAGGGGTTATAAAATGGGTACTCTAAGAAAAGTGGAATACAAAGTAAAATCTCTGAATAGAATGGATTTGCTTAAACCTAAGGAAAGAGAACCTCAGCAGGAGAAACTGATATTTGCTACTAAATTCAATCACAAATTTACAGAAATCAAATAAATCATTAAAAAATAGGCATTTGGTAAATTCAGATAATCAAAATATAAGGGCTTTAATGAACACACCGATAGTGGCAGCCAAGAAAGTA
Organism: Neoceratodus forsteri; assembly: GCA_016271365.2. Classification (NCBI taxonomy): domain Eukaryota; kingdom Metazoa; phylum Chordata; order Ceratodontiformes; family Ceratodontidae; genus Neoceratodus; species Neoceratodus forsteri. Next base: position 538,787,459 of record CM057459.1, on the reverse strand, counting down.
TAGACAGTAAAAGACAAATTAGTAAAATCACAATTTCAAGAACCAAAAAAGAGAGATGGGCAGTTGCTACAAGGCCACTGCAGCCAGGCATGGCTCCATGTGGCAGATGCTCGGTCTATAGACATACTAGAAAAAAAGAGTGAGTTCCAGCACCCATATACAGGTGAGAAGCATAAAATAAAACAACACATAAATATGTAAAAACAGGGGTTATATATGTAATACAATGCCCATGTGACAAACTGTACATAGGATAAACAACTCGTGCCTTGAAGGTACGAATACAGGAGCACAAAGGGAACATAAGACGTATAGATGAAAGGTCACAGGTGGCACTACATTTTGCAGAAGCAGGACATACTAGGGCATCCATGAGATTCTGGGGAGTAGAAATAGTAGAGCCACCACAAAGGGGAGGTGTCTACAAACAACTTATGGACAGAGCTCCTCAATGCTCAATGCTAGACCAATCTTAATGCTCCCTCCTCTCTCCAAAGCACTTGAAAAAATAGTCTCAGACCAGCTTACAGAGCACCTTACGAGACACAACCTCCTAAGTAAGGAACAACATGAGTTCTGTGCAGGCCACAGCACCATCATGGCCCTCACTGAACTAACCACGTTCATCCATGGGGCCCTGGACCAAGGATCTATTGCCGGGGCCATCTATGTAGACTTAACAAAGGCATTTGACATGGTCAACCACAATCTTCTCATCCAAGTCCTGCCACAACTAAATGTAGCAGCTGAGGTCTCGGCCTGGTTCAAGAACTACCTCTCGGGTCGCTCTCAGCAAGTAAGAATCAACTCCACCATCTCCAACCCCAAACCTGTGTGCTCGGGTGTTCCACAGGGGTCTATTCTGGGCCCACTGCTTTTTACACTCTTCCTTAACTCACTCACCAAAGCTTGCAGCAGTCATCTCCTACTTTATGCTGATGATGCTGTTCTTTACTGGCAACACCCACAGCCAGACACCCTCCAGCTCTCCCTTCAGGGGTTTTTCAGGGAGCTGGAAACTGGTTTACTGTACACCCTGATCATTAACTATTCCAAAACTAAGTCCATGACCTTTGCACATCGCCAAAGTCCACACAGCCAGATGACACTCCAAATCACAAACTTGGATGGTACCCATCTGGAACATGTTACTCATTTTAAATATCTAGGTGTCACCTTAGATACCTCCCTCTCCTATCACAGACATGTATGCCTCCTCTCATCAGCGATTAACTCCAGAATTGGTACCCTCTACAGGATCAAGAACAGCCTGCCTGCCCATGCCATGCAGATAGCTGTCTCCTCCTCCATCCTCTCACTTCTCGATTATGGGATTGTTAGCTATGGCACCGCTGAAAACTCCACCCTAAGTAGCATAATCACAGCGCTTAATAAAGCCTGCCGCCTCATTACTGGCTGTGACAGTCTCACCCACACCTGCGATCTGTACACTCAAACAGGTTGGCTTAGTTTCCATCAAAGACTCAAATATCAAACCTGCATCTTAGTGAAAAAGATCCACCTCAAGCTGACTCCAGCCGGACTACTCCCCATCGTCAGCCCGGCCCCTCACAGGCAGACTATCAGACTGTCAGCTACCTCATCCTTCACGGTCCCCCCATGTCAAACGTCTCTAGGGCAGAGATCCTTCTGCTACCGTGCCCCCAAATGGCTCAACACTCTCCCCCCTACTCTCTCCCAGACCCACAGCATCGCACTTTTCAAAACAGGCCTTCGAACACACCTCCTTGAAAACTCTAAATGTGAATGCCAATAAGGCCTTCTCTCTCCTCCTTCATCCCCATAACTGACTCAGGGACTTCCTTGTCCTTACATTCCACCCTCTGCATTTTAGCTCTGTCTTGGGCCCACATGTATGCCTCCCATAAGCTTTTAAAATGCCTCTCAAGTGCCTTGTCAATTCTGTAACCTGAAAAAATCAAAGTGTCTCTCCACCCCCTGTAACCACCGTGGAGCCATTGTATAAAAAACTGTCTGTACTGAAACCTGTATATAATTGCTCATTCCGTCTGCCTTCCTTGTACTTTGGTTCTCCCTCCACCCCCTGTAAATGATGTGGATCCTTTGCAAAAGAGTCTATGACTCAAAGGATTGTAATTCCGATTATACAGTAAAAAAAAAAAAAAAAAAGCTGAAATGAGATGGATTTTCACTTTGAAAGTACTGGATAGAAGAATTGGTATGAACACAGAAACTAACTGGCAGGCATGTGTGTAAAGGGATGTGGGATAATGGGGACAAAACATCAAGCCTGGATCACTTAATAGGAATCAAATACATAACAAAACAAAACTCTTTAATAAATTGGAAACAGTCAGCAGAGCACCACAGGCAATAGTGGTTCTGCCGTTTTTTTTTTGGTTTTTGAATCAGACACAAACACACACATTATGACAGTTCAGAACAGGATAAGCACATTTAGTAGAGCACAATACAAAGTGCAGTAGGAAATTCACATAATGTTTAACTTCTCAATCCCCCCCCCTTTCCTGGGTAGTTCCGCAGTAAATGTTAATAACATTTCCTTAGAAATAGTAAACCAAAAAATAGCCCCCCCATTTATGGACATTTCATCACCTCTTATTAAGATAGAGACTTAAGGTAAAGTCATTTTCAGATGTTAATGGTGATTGAATTATTTTTATAAAAAAAGGTGATAACAATATTCCCATGTAATGTCTGAAGAGATTCACCCCCTATGGCCAAAACGAGCAGTTTCTCCAAAGCAAGAAGTAAGCTCACAAATATAGGATACAATTTGACACATAACAGAATTAGAAAGAATTAGTACAATTTAGAAAAATATAAGACGTGACACATGAACACCACCCCAGCATCAAACACATTTGCAAAGACCCCGCTTGCCCCAAGTTTCCAAACACTGAAGCAAGTTGACAGCTGCTATGGCAACTACCAACTAATGTTCACATGCACAATAGAACTCATGGAGCTCAGACTCGCAAGAATATGATGAGCATGGCCGAGAAATTATAAGTAGGAAGAAGGCACGCAATGGCATTTTCAGCAGTAGAATCCATTTTATGGACGTGTGGATGCCATGCGAGTAAGTCAAGCAGAAATGTGCCTTTTAATAACAGAAGTAAACTAAGTTCCACATAGGAACAAACAGAAAATGCATTCATTTTATTTATTTCTTTTCCTATATAGGAACAAATGAAGCATTTAAGAAATATGGGCATGTGTACACATTTAAGTACCAGTCAATAGAGTGTTATAACACAGATAGGGAACAAAATGATGCATTATACTAAGATACGAAATGCACTGAGACCTGATTTTTTTTTTCTCAGAAGAAGCCAGAAGGGGAAGGAAACATATTCAGTTCAGTGCTTTACAGTAACTGGTAATTGCTATTTTTCTTTTAAACTTAGATTGTGGGCTTTTAGTGACACTGTACGTTCTTTGTTGTCTTTACTTAGAGTTGTTTTTGGGCTTTTGAAAATTTAAAACCTAGTGGTGGTGTATTTCTTTGCTGCCTTTAATTGCTGCAAATTTTCACCCCCCTCCCACCCCTTCCCCCAACTCTTAATTATATGCCCTGTTAAATCTGATTGACAGGAGCTAAACACAGGTAGAGTAAGGTGTGAGTGTAGGAGGCATAAGTGTGAAGAAGCCCACCTCAGCACGACAAGTGTTTTGACTCATTTATTTATTTATTGGTTTATTTTCCTTTTTAAAAGAAAAGTATCTGAGGATCAGTGGCAGGATTTTAGGTCAGTAAATTAATAAAATGGAACTAGAAGAGCTTCAGTAGGACAAGTAGTGGAATAGCAGTATAATTGCAGTATAATGTGGGAGTGGTGCAATGCAGTGGCTGTGGGGCAGCCATATTCAGGCAGACCTTCTGACACTGAGGTGCTGCCTCATCTGCATGCATCTCTCTGGACTGTGGGATGAGGTAGCCAGACTCAGAGCGGAAGTAAACTGGGTCAGAAGTACCATCACCCCTATCCAGAGACCACCCAGTCCAATGCAAATGCCTTAAAGGATGCCAAGAATGAGGAGCACTTGGATGACAGTGGACTCAGGGAGGGTTATAGCGGTCAGGCAGAGGCACATCCCAGATCCTATTTCACTCAAGAACTCATATGCCACACTGGCAAATGGGGACAACCAAATAGAGGTACCCAGAGAAGTGGAAGGAAAGGATGTGGAGGTTAGCCAAGGAGGTGACCTCAGCTGGGAGAGTAGTGGACCCCAGAGGAGGAGGAAGCAAATCCTGGTGGGGGACTCCGTCATAAGAGGGATCCAGCTAGGAACACAGGAGGGGGAGGACAGGGAGGTGAGGTGCCTACCAGGTGCCACAGCATGGAGGGATGGAAGGAAGATCCTGGGGATCACTGGGAAGGCAAGACGGAGGGTGAGCTGGATGTCATTATCCACCTAGGTACTAATGACCTGGCAAATGGGGAGCCAAAGGAAGTTCAGGAAGAGTTTAGGAAATTGGGAGGGTCTCAAGCAAGTAACTACTTCTGTCACTTTCTCAGAAGTACTACCTGCGAGAACCAAGAAAGAGCATAGAGGTGCATGCAGCAGGAACTTTAACTCATGGTTGAAGAACTGGTGCTGTGAGGAAGGGTTTGGATTCATTGGTGACTGGGGACCCACCTGGAGGGATGGAGGTTTGTTCAAGCCTGATGGCCTGCATTCATCCTGGAGGGGAATCCATGCACACAATGATAAATTTAAATGCTACATTGACAAGCATTTAAACTAGCAAAGGGGGGGGTGGCAGGCCAGTAAGGAGGGTATCTACTTGCTCACCCCCCAGAGCTAGCAGCGGAACCAGTGAACCAGAGGAGTGGCTATCTCTACAAAGCAGTGTGCGAAAGATGGAGATTAGCACCCAAGAGGTGGATAGGCAGAAAAGGGGCAAAATTCAGCAGAAGGGCAGACAGTAAGGAGAACCAGGGATAAAGGACAACCAAGGAAGGGGCTGGAGTAGAACAGTGAAACAGTCTAGGGAGGTCAAATCATGGAAAGCCATGTGTGCAAATGCCAGGAGCCTTAGCAACAAAATGGAAGATCTGGAGGCTGTCATGGTGCAGTCAGACCTGGACATTGTGGCCATCACTGAAACCTGGTGTAATGATAACCACGACTGGGAGATGGCCATACCTTGCTACAACATATTCAGAAGAGACAGGGCAGGCAGGAAGGGAGGATGAGTGGTACTGTATGTGAAAAATTACATAAGGGCCACAGAGATCCAGGAGGAACAAAATGGGGAGAGTTACTGTGGGTTAAGCTGGAAAGGAAAATGGGGCCAGCCATCCACACAGGTGTGGTCTATAGACCACCAACCCAGGAGGAAGAAACAGATAGGAAGCTGATGCTAGTCATCCAAAGGATGGCAGACAAGGGTGAGGTAGTACTGGTAGGAGACTTCAATATTCCAGATGTGGACTGGAGCATCCCAGCAGCAGCATCAACTAGGAGCATATTTTAACCTGGACTCCCTTCAGGGTGCCTTCCTCAAGCAACTGGTCATGGAACCAACTTGGCAGAAGGCAATACTGGACCTTGTGCTCACAAACAGGGTCAGTGTGATGGGGATAACAGTGGGGGAGCACCTGGGGAACAGTGACCACCAGTCATTATGGTTTAAAATCACAGAAAGATCAGAACCAAACCACACAAAACACGTATCCTGGATTTTAAGGGGCAGACTTTGGGAAAATGGGGAGATACTTGAAAGAGGCATTAAGGGGAATAGGGCAGGAATCAGGGGTTGAGGAACAGTGGGCAGTATTTAAAATGGGGATTACAAGAGCAACAGAATTATACATTAAGCAGGTTAGCAAGAGGAAAAGGAAGAGGAGACCATTATGGTTTTCCAAAGAGGTAGCAAAGAAAGTGAAAGCCAAAAAGATTGCATTCAGGCAATACAAAAAAAACACAGGCAGAAGGGGATAGGGAGAAGTACCAGGAGAAGCAAAGGGAGGCAGGGAGGTCAGTAAGGGAAGCCAAAGCTCAGACAGAAGAACACATTGCAAAATCAGTGGGTAGAGGGACAAAACCTTTTATAGGTACATAAGTGAAAAAGAAAGGCAAAGGAGGATAGTGGAGACTGAAGGGGAGGATGGGGCCATGGAGGATGACAACAGTAAAGCTGACATATTGAACAGGTATTTCTGCTCAGTCTTTACTGAGGAAGAGGAGGGTAATGGGTCTGAAGGGAGTACAAGGGTGAGAATGGTGCAGAAATGGACACAAGTCCCTTTACATGAGAGAAAGGGTCCTTGAAGGAACCAGGAAGTAATAAGAGTTGATAAAGCAATGGGGCCAGATGGGTGCACCCCAGGGTCCTTAAAGAACTAAGAGAGGTGGTGGCTGAATCGCTGGCTATCCTGTTTAGCCAATCACTGGAAACAGGGGAGGTACCCAAAGACTGGAGGATAGCAGATGTAGTCCCCTTGTACAAAAGTGGGAACAAAGAGGAAGCGGGGAACTACAGACCAGTCAGCCTCACCTCAGTAGTGGGGAAGATGATGGAAACACTACTGAAGGAGAGATTAGTGGAACATCTGGTTGTGAATGGACTACAGGACCCAAGACAGCATGGTTTCACCAGGGGGAGGTCATGTCAGACCAACCTCATTAAATTTTTTGACTGGGTGACTAGGGAGGTGGATCAGGGAAGGGCAGTGGACATGGCCTATCTGGACTTCAGCAAGGCCTTTGACACTGTGCCACATAGAAGACTATTACACAAACTGGGGAATATGGGTGTGGGCAGGACAGTGTGTGGTGGGTAGGTAACTGACTGGGTGGCAGGACACAGAGGGTGGTGGTAAATGGCTTTCACTCCACAGAGGGAAGAGTGACCAGTGGGTACCACAGGGATCAGTGCTGGGACCGGTCCTATTCAACATCTTCATCAGTGACATTGCGCAGGACCTAGAAGGCAGAATTTCACTGTTCGCTGATGACATAAAGCTCTGTAACAGTGTAGACACCAGAGGGTGTAGACAGAATGAGAAGGGACCTGCAGAAACTTGAAGAATGGTCAGGGGTTTGGCAGTTGAAATTCAATGCAAAGAAGTGCAAGATAATGCATATGGGGCACAAAAACCCTGGCACAATATATCAGTTGGGGGGTGAGGATATAGCATGCACCAAGCAGGAAAGGGATCTTGGGTTATCATCTCTGATGACCTCAAGATAGGGAAACAGTGTAACAAGGCAGCAGGTAAAGCAAATAGGATGCTGGGATGCATAGGCAGGGGCATCACCAGCAGGAAAAGGGAGATCATAATTCCACTATACAAGACACTAGTGAGGTCCCACCTGGAGTACAGTGTACAGTTCTGAAGACCTTACTTACGTAAGGACATAGACAGGGTAGAGAAGATTCAGTGGAGGGCAACAAAGATGGTTCAAGGATTGCATCACATGTCCTATGAGGACAGGTTGAAGGAACTGAACATGTACTTCCTGGAGGAGAGGAGGGAGAGAGGGGATATGATAGAGACATACAATTATCTTACAGAAAGGAACAGGGTGCAAGAATACACTATTTTTAAGTGAAAAAGATGTTCCAGGACTAGAGGGCATGGGATGAAGTTGGAGGGAGGACGATTCAGAGGAAACGTGAGGAAGAATTTCTTCACAGAATGGGTGGTGGACAAGTGGAACACCCTGCCAGAGGAAGTGGTGGGGGCTGAAACAATCACGGGATTTAAGAATGCATGGGATAGACATAAAGGAATTCTGGAGGTCAGGGGTAAGGGGCAACAGACTTCTAGGAAAACATAAACTGAACTTACAAGCTCAAATGGGCAGACTGGGTGGGCCATAGGCCCTTATCTGCCGAAACTGTCTATGTATCTATGTATGTATCTATGATACGAGCAAGGAAAGCTATCATTATCTTGGTTAACCTTTCTTTTGTACATATAAACAAATGTGATAAAAGGTTTAAAGGAGATCAGGGCAAGAATAACATACCAGAATATCCACCATGTGAGCTATACAACATTAAAGGGTTAAAAATACAATTCATTACAACAAGATGTTTTATTTTTATAGAAAAATGAAAAAGCACAACATGCAAAATGAGTAACCAGACATAAATGTATTAAGGTATGCAAATTATAACAAAACATCTTTTTAAAGCATTTGAAAGAGAAAGGAACTAAATAAATGTAATACTATATGTTAATAATTTGTAGGTAATTCTGCAGGATTCTTGCAGGATTTGGACTTATGACTCTGGGATCCCAGTACTGAGAATAGTATAAATACCACTCAACTCAGTGAGTTCTTGTTTCCTCACCTGGAGGAGGTTTATTTCAGCATATAGGCATTAGCATTACAGGCACTATAATAAAAATATAGCTGGCTATAGTTTACAAGATAATAGAGAAAATATCACCCCATTCTCTTGGAAGTTGACAGCAAGTTCTTAGGATACCAGAATTTGCAGCTCAACTCTGGCTAATTCAGCCATTTTATATACATTTTACACTCTGCCTGATAGCTGCTTCCAGAGAAGGTATGCAAATATTCAAATGAGAGTGAATGAATCGAGCTTATGAACTGATGAATGGCCTATTGTGAGGTAGGCAGATAACTAATGAATAAGGCTAATGAACAGACTGTTGAACAGACAAATAGCTACTTGAATAGCTTATTGAAGACTTGCAAATTTAGTACGTTCTTTCCATCACATACTCAACATCAGATCAGAATAATGTTAGTTTCAACTAGCTCCTGACCACAAGGCTTGTCCTTTTTATGAACCTTCCTTTGAACCTTCCATACACTCACTTTGACCATCAAGCATTGAAACACAGTGCATAATACAGCAGTACCTATACAGCACTACCTTACAGTCCCCCACTTGAGGGAGGGAGGGAGAGAGAGAACTCGATCCTTCACATATTGTAAGCTACAGCATAGAGCAAGTGTTTCCTGCAGCTGTAATTATAAGTATTTCATTTCTTATGTGTCTCATCATCATACGCATTTTGCAGAGGGAAATTAAGAAAATTAACACTAATAAAACTTGCAGTAGTAGTAAGCCCTTTAATGTAAGTGCCAACCATGAGCTGGAGAACATGGTCACCAGATCTCCATCATGCATTAATTCTCTGGTAGTGGCCTGAACCTTTTTGGCCGAGTTCTCAATTTGAATGAGATGGGTAATTTTTCTATCAAGTAACTTTTGCACATTTAATGTTAAGGGTGGTATGGGTACTCCAAATGCTGGGGTGTATTTTTTGATTATCATACTTTGTCTAGGGGCAGAGCTGTTGATGTAATAAGTGGAGGAGTATTGGACTATAGGATGAATTACTTGATTTCCTATTTGCGTGTCCCCAATTGGCACAAAGTAAAATTTGGATAGGGATTTGGTCACTGAAGTCCTTGGTGAGTCATAAAGGGAAGATTAGTGACCACACAATATTGGTTGGTACTGTTATAAGTGATCCGTATCTGCTCAGTAGTCCATTTGGACAGCTGCACTGGACATAGGATTGACCCATTAAATTATCCCTCCAGTGGTTTTAGCCCACAGACAGGACTGGCTAATGACAATACATTACAGTTACATAGCCAAATGACCTCAAGGTCTCGGTAGCACTGGAGATTAGGTTGCATCCAGGTGTCATTATTATTTCATACCAAAAAGTTAGGGGGGGGTTAACCCGCTTGGTATAATAGCCTTTGAGTAACCATCCCACTGAATGTATCTTAACTTTTTGAATATTTGGGTCTGAGCAGCCACTTGTGGAAGGTTTACAGTGAAGGAGACCACCATCATTTGACTAAGGGTGCAGCTAGGCTGGCAATTAAATCTAGGCTTGTAAGGCATTGTTGTAGCAAGCCTCCTTATTACCGAGATGGGTGGTATCTCATGCTTAGTGCACTGTTTTAAGCAGTTATTGTTGGTTTCATTACACATGGGACAGTACCATAACTTAATTTGGGCATCTGATACCATACCTGGAAATTTTCCCAGCTCAAGTTGCTCAAAAATCTTAGTGACAGTTGTAAGTACATATGATCCATAAGCTGTACATACAATATATGACCCTATAGTCTTATCTCTTATTTGCTGATTATGATCTTGAATAATTTCTTTAATCTTACTTTGTACTTTCTTAAAAAGGTTAGGAATTTCATGCATATTATATACAGTCAAGCATTTTTCCTGAGCCAGACCATCTTGATTAACTGCCAGAGGCAATAAAGCTTCTCTTGCTATTTTACTTTGCGACTGGGCAGTATGCTCTGTTAGAACATCCAAGTCTGCCCAGTTACACACACTCATACCTGATCCAAACAGACCTGTAATGTCTCCTAACAGGTCTCTTTTCCTCCCCTATCTACTTTCACTAACATTCTTCTTACGAACAGGACCTTCTGTATCCCATTTTATTTGTTTGGCATGAAAAGCAACCATATCTACTAACATGGTAGCAAAAAACTTAGACACATTTTTGTGAGTGCATTGTCCAATGGTATTTAAGTCCCAAGCAGAAAAATTAAGCACTACTGGTAATCGAATATACTGCACATTGTTAATCAGAGTCTTTTCTACTGGAGATGATGTCAGTCTACTAGGTGGTCCCTGTGTTACATTAGGGCACTAGGGTGGTAGAACTTGCACGTGAACTGATCGTTTGGTGATTTTCCATATATTGGGGTCTTTATATCTGTCTGGGTTTGCCCGGTCCAGATCCTAATACAGTATTTCACTTGTATGGTGTAAGTGCCAGTGTCATTCACCTGAGCTCTCTTAATAGTCAAGGACCCTGTATTTCGATATAGTAAGACAGGGGCAAGGGTGCTGTACCCTGAAGTACATGAGATCAGCTGTGGACATTTGGTCAAACATGCACATTGTCCTCCATCTGCTATAACAGTACCATTGTCCTTTTTCCATGTTACATTCCAGTAAGCCCCATCATATAAATTGTCCTCAGGATCCCAGTCATATGAAGTCAATAAAGTTACTGATTGCTGGGGCTTACACATGATGTTTTTAACTGGGATCCATATGTGTAGGCCAGTGGATATGGACACATATAGGAGTAGCCACACCAACATCATTTTACTACTCTGTACACCTAAAAATAAAACATCAATATTAATATCTGTTCCTTTGTTTACTGATTTTAGCAGATTAATGTGAAACCATTTCAGAATGGCAGCATTCTTCTTTCCTGTCATTTTGATTAGATACACTGAGGGACTGGCCTTTTCCACAATAGGGAAGGGCTCTTTCCATTTTACATCAAATGTGTGTTCTTTTGGAGCACAGATCTTTATCATGACTGAGTCCCCCACTTCATACTGAAATGGATTAACCTTGTTATTAAAATACTTTTTAATTTGCTTTTTAGATTTACCCAAGAGGCTATAAACTTATTAACCTTTAAAACGTGTTGTAGATATGTCTTAAGCAATGCTTAGTTATGGGAGCATTGAGACATGGAGTTTGAGATGGCAGCAGTAGTTGCGATGGAGTACACATTAGGTGTCTAGACATAGCCTGGTAAGGTGAGATTTTTGTGGAGGCAGATGGAGTGGAGCGAATTGCTACTAGGCAAAGAGGCAACATAGCAGCATACTGGGTAGGGTGTCGGTAACAGAATTTAGTGAGCATAGTTTTTAATGTATGATTGCCCCTCTTTACAACTTTAGAGGATTGAGGACGATAAGGAATGTGGAGCGGGTGTTGAATTTGTAACATCTGTTGTAATTGTTGAAAAACTTTACCAGTAATGGCCGGTCCTTGATCCAAAGTGATAATGTGAGGTAAGCCCCAACATGGAAATAATTTTGTAGCCAGCAGGTGTGCCGCAGTGGAAGCCTTGCTGTTTTTGTTTGAATGCCTTTATTTACTTGGTGAACAAGTCAACTATGACCAAGGCATGCGCATAGTTACCCTTAGTTTTAGGGAGACATTTAATAAAGTTTACTTGTATATGACACCAAGGACCAGAAGGGGGTGCGGCTGGTCACAGAAGGACTTGATTAGTGGATGGGGAGGGTTAGTCTGGAGATAGGGCTGGCAAGAAGCATAGGCCTTTTGACAAAGCTGACTGAGGTCTGCGCGCCACAGGTGTTGTGTGATTTTAGAAAGAGTTTTTGTTTAAAGAGAAATGGCCAGTAGTTGGATGGGAGTGGTACAGATGTTATATTTTTGGGAAAAGTGCCAGAGGCACACAGACTACTGGTGGTTGTGAAGTGGGTGACAAAATAATATGCTTAGCCTAGATATAGGGGGAGGATCTGATGCAGAGCCTTGCAAAAAGTTTTGAAATTTTACTAAAGGTGCATGAGAATTTTGGATAGATAGCAAATTTATAGTGGTGGGGGTAGCTGCCGTTATGATGGGAAGAGGACAAGTGGAGGGTACCCACAAGTTTTTTGAGATAGCGGCCAGTTGTGCCACATTATGAGCTTTTTGATTACCATTAGCATGCATAGTGCCCTTAGAATGTCCCTTAACTTTAACAATAGAAATTGAAACAGTAGTGGCAGACAACAAACTATGTAAAAGTTGCAACAAATTTTTGTGCTTGAGGAGTTTTCCATTAGTAGCAAGATAATTGTTTTGATGGTAAAGGGGAAGCATGGAGCAGGCATTACACACATAAGCACTGTTAGAAAAGATGTTTGTTGGAAGGGAGTCTGCCAAAGAGACTGCACAAATAATGGCGGACAATTTAGCCACTTGGGCTGAATGGGGCAAACAGCGATAACTGTGGATGTTGCTTTTAGTAACTACTGCAAAGACTGTATAGGGCTGACTGTTATTATAATAGCATGAGCCATTTGTATACTAGTGACAGGCATTTGCAATTGGAGTATGTTGGATTAGAGGTTGGGGAAGGGGTATGTTATATGCTGCCATGCCATTGGGGCACTGATGAGGCTCTCTGGTTGCAAGAGCAAGGGTAGGCAGCATGGCAAGTTGCCGGCAAGTGACATTAATGTCTCTTTGCATAAGCATAAGGGTTCACTTGGACAAGCGCTGGGAGGAGATGTGGGTAACCTCTGGCTTGAGGAGGTAATTTAAGGATGCATGTGGTGTGTGTATGACTAAATGTTGTAGTCCTGTAATATAGGTAAAATGCTGGACAGCCCAAAAGGTGGCTAAAAGATGACTTTTTTTTACTTTTATCAAAATGCATGAAGCGCATGCAAGGGGCGGAGCCTGCCGTGATGCTTTTGACACAGCACAGCCAAGATGGCGTTGGGAGAGGCTGCCACTTTTACATGAAATGGCTGTTGTGGGTTACGGACAATGAGCAGGGAGGCTTTTGCCACTACTGCCTGTAGTGCCCTGAAAGCCCTATCATGTTACGTGGTCTAACGCTTGGCAGTTGATTTGCTTGGCAGGTCCTTAATTTGTTTTAACAAATTATATAAAGGATGCGCTGTTTTAGTGAAGTGGGAAATAACATTTTTTTGATAGTTAACTAATCCCAAGCAGCACCGTAGAGCAGAAATTGTTATTGGGGGCTAAGCTTTCTTAATGAGGGCCACTTTGGCAGGGTCTGAGGACTTACCATGTTTGGAAACTACCACACCCAAAAAGGAAGCTTTTGACACAACCAATTGACATTTTTTTGTTTACTTTTAAGTTGGCCGCTTTTAACAGAGTAAGCAATTTATTTAACAATGCTATATGCTCCTCTCTTGTCTTAGTTGTTAACTACAAATTATCTACATACTGCAACAAACAATTTGGCTTGGAAAAGTGCGTTAAAATGGGCACCATGCATTTGTGAAAAATGATCGGGCTGTAGTGAAACCCTTGTGGTAGGACAGTCTAAGTGTACTATCTATTTTTTTAAGAGAAAGCAAATTTATATTGACATTTTTTTGCCAGAGACACACATTAAAATTTATTAGCTATGTCTAAAGTGTAAAACCACTTAGCTTTGGGTAGCACTGTACTTAGGAGGGTTGGAGCCTCCCGGACTACAGGTGCCGTTAACGGGGTAGCGGAATTTAAAGCCATATAGTCTACAGTTAATTTTTACGATGAGTCCGGCTCTTTCACCAGCCAAATAGGGGAGTTAGTTGTAGACTCACATTTTTTTAAAACCCCTTGATCCAAAAGTGATTGGATTGTTTGGTTAATTGTCTGTTTACATTTTTGGGGGATTTTATACTGCTTTTATGGTGGGTGTGTTTTGCCTGTGACATGCTCTTCCCTTTTCATTTTACCACAATTATGTGAATGGGTAGCAAATACATTAGCATGTTTTTGAATTACAGTAGTAACTGACTTTAAGTTTCCCACACCCTTAATAGCAGCAACAACAAATGCATTATTAACTATTTTAGCCTGTGACTTAGAATTACTAAACCACATACAGTTATTAGTCATATCTAAGACCACATTGTGTTTTGTTAGAAAGTTAAAACCTAGAATACCTTTACCATTAGGCGAACACATAAGAAAAGGTGCACAAGCAAATTTATTATTGTCATCAAAACACAGTTTTTTTTTTGCAACTACTGCTTTAGTTTTAGCTTTTTTTAAATGCCACCATAGATCTACATTGGCTTGCAGCAAGCAGGTAAGAAATTGGTTGTGAAGTATGTACAATTGGCATGGACGCTTTAGTATTTACCTACATAGTTTGCTGTGGGCCTCCTTTTACAGCTGCCTTAACAACTGGACAATTTTCTGCATCTCTCCGTAACCTCACACATGGAGTGATGGGGGAGACCTGTAATTCCTATTTACTATTTAGCTTTGCATTCAGAGATGTTTCTCTGTACTTATGGTGAAGCTCTTCTAATTGTCTTACTACTTTTGCATAAGGGGGTTCGTGATGTTTTTTACCAGCTTGCGGTGCCTTACTTCGTTGAATTTTTTTTGAACTTAGGACAATTAGGCCAGATTTGTTTTGGCTTGTCACAGTTATGACAAATGATTTGGTCAGTGTCTCTCCTCCCCTTATTTAACTTAGGACGGCCTTCTTTGAGCAGTCCTTTGACCACCGAAACCTTTGCTTTTTTTGACTTTTTTGGAGGGGAAGCGGGCATCTGCCCTAATAGCGGCTGATTTAATATTTTTAAACAGGGACTTGGGATTAACTATTATTCCTACCATACTTTTGAGAGCAAGCCTTAGTCCTGCTATAAGTCTACATTTAAAAGTGACATTATTATTTCTGGGTTTGTCTTCTTGGGTTGTGGGGACTCCCTGTATAGTATCATCCTCTTTAGGATATACCTGAACATACTTTACCCAAAAGCAGTAAACCCAATACTTACAGCATTTTTTATATTTTTGTGTGGCATTTACAAAGTCTACCAAAAAATCATGTTTTTTTTGTGTGACCAAATTAACAACTTTTTTTAATATCTCATTGAATTTTTCATTATCTTTTTTAGATGACATCACGGACTGTAAGTCTGCATGCAGGGCAGTACGCAGTACATCTATGATGTCTGCATCTTTTAACTTAGAGTGGACCTTTTTAAAGGTGTTTGCTTGCTGGACACTATTTTTTTTTTAAACTTCTTTATTAAAGTTTATGATTTCGACAATAAAGACATACATACATATATCCCAGGCTGATCTGGGGCCCACATCCCAAAACTCGATATGGCTACTATATACATCCCCTAAACTATTTACATACACAGTTATAATGTATTATACCCACTAATTTAAGTCCAATTTTATTAATATAACACTTGATTCTATTCCTTCAAAGTTAGCAATAAATCTGATCTACTTCCGAATCAGATATCCCTCTTTATTATTCTCCTTAACTTTGAAGTAACTATAAGTCCTCAGTGCTGGGCTTTTACAACTGTGTCCCAAGAAGAAAGAGAGAACCCATCCTAACCTTTTAGATATAAGAGACTTTCTCAGTCCAACTAAGAACTATCTCACGAGAGTATTATGCCTCACTGGATAGAAAACCTACAAAAAGTGAGATCACACACCTCAATAAAATCATAATCCCTTTTCACATTCTCTTAAAAAGAAATTGCTAGCTACTCCCCATCAGGCAGACAGATCTGGGTTTGAGCACTCTTCAGTTGTATTGAGTACACTGCCTCTAATGCCCTCCATCTTTTATCATATACTTTCCTTTTCTCATCTATTATCATTTGCCTTTTAAGTCTATCTAAGACCTGTCATAGGTCTCTAACCCAGTGATCATAATTATAAGCACAATCATTTTTCCAATATCTTAAGACAAATACCTTAACCAGAGCGGACATCAGTGACACATGATGCTTAGCTGAGTCACTCACAACCATTTTCATATCCCCCAAAACACAGATCTCAGGTTTAATATGCTCCGAATAGTTTAATAATGGGTCCATGTTTTGACCAATTTGAACCCATAATGAATGTATTTTGGGACAGTTCCACATCACATCTAACAAGTCTCCTGACTTCATTCTGCATCTAAAACACAAATCTGTCTGAGTTTTCTAGAACATAGCTTAACAGGGGTGTAGTAAATATTTGAACAAATAAAGTATTGCATAGTCTTATATTTTGGTATAGGCAGAAATTTAACATTTTTCCAAATCTCTTTTCAGTCAGACCTCGGGGGGGGTTAGACTTTTTTCCAATACAATATTTGAGCCTTGGATTCTATGCTCACAAAACCTAACAGCACCATGTAAACTTTGGAGAGGGGGTGTTGTGAGTAATCAATCTCATTCAAATGGTCCCAGGTAAATGGACTAGGATCCATTTCCTTATTATCTCGTATAAATTTCTGTACCAGATTTGTAATCTGAATCTTTCTGAAGAAGTCCCATTACTTAGTCTGCATAGGTAAGATCACCCTATCTTCTAGTATAAAATCTGTCAGTTTCAGGTCAGCTCATTGTGATTCCCATTGTTGATTAATTATTAGTCCTCCAGCCAAAAGTTAGGATTTCCAAATATAGATTGATCCCTAGCTATCCTTTGTGCCCTCTTCTGTGTCAGGTTTAATAAATCCCACCACACTTTCACTGATTTAAAAATTGGTGACTGCTTTCCCCTATCAGGTATAGCCTCTGGATCTGAAAACAGCAACGCTGCTGGGGAGAGTTTCAAGTCCTTTAAAATGCGCTGCTCAATTTGGAGCCACATTGGGATATATCCCCCTTCTTCCCATTTTCTGCACCACTGTCCCATTAAACCAAGCTGTCCTGCTACATAATACAAAAATAGGTCTGGAAGTTTAATACCTCCCATTAGATGAGGAAGGCGTAGGGCAGCTTGTTTTCTCCTTGGGGGCTTAGAATTCCACAAGAATGCTGAAATTACCCTTTGGATATTAATAAGCCTTCCTTTAGGAATATTGTAAGGTAATAAGTAAATCGGGTATAACAATCTAGGTAGGAGATTCATTTTTATCAATCCCAGTCTGGCAGTGAAGATCAGAGGGAGTTTGCACCACCTTAAAATGTCATTTTTAATTGTGGGCAGAGAGGTTGTCCACATTTTCTTTCCACCCCATTTTCTTGTTTTGGCTCAATCCAAATGCCCAAATATTTAATTTTTGGGGGGCCAGTTAAGTTGCAGGTGTTCAAAATCTGCTCTATAAGTATACTCGTAAGTGGAATAACCTGTGTTTTACTTAGATTTAATTTAGAATTGGAAACCTCAAAAATTTCCTGATAATTTCAGGGCTTTTGAAGCTATCAGCTGGATTATATAAATGCAACAAAATATCATCGGCAAAAACTGAGAATTTAAGCTCCATCCTCTGAACCTTAATTCCCTGAACCATGGGCTCCATATGAATTGCCCTTAATAAAGGTTCCAAGTAAATGCTGAACAAGATTGGTGACAGGGTGCAACCCTGTCTAGTCCCATTCATCAGCAGGAACTCCTTAGAGAGGTAGCCATTACATAGGACCCTAGCTGTAGGGGCATTATAAAGGTTTTTAAGGCATCTGAGAAAGGCCTTTGGAAAACCCGTTTTTTCCATTGTAAGAAATAGAAATTTGTGGGAAACCCAATCGAATGCCTTCTCGGCGTCAAGTGCAATCAATGTCATAGCAGACTTGGAATTGTAAGCCCGATGGAGGATGTGGTGCAATGTCCTTAATGCATCATGTGCCCCCTGACCTGGCATAAACCCGACTTGGTCCTGACTAATTAATAGAGGAGCAACTTTTAAAACCCTTTTAGCCAAAATCCTTGTGAGGACTTTAATATCCTGGTTTATTAAAGCTATGGGTCTGTAATTACCAAGTAAATCCCTAGGTTTATCCGGCTTTGGAATCACTGTATTATAAGCCCGGTATAAAGGAGGATGGAGAACCCCATCTTTCATAATATTCAAGAATAAATCTTTCAAAATAGGTAGTATTGTCAATAAATGGACTTTGTAAAATTTAGCTGACAGGCCATCTGGCCCTGGTGTCTTACCGTTTGGCAATTCTTTAATTGCTGCCATAATTTCTAGGTCACAGATTGGGGCTGCCAGAGCCTGGGCATGGTCTATGTCCAATTTGGGCAAAGGTATTTTATCAAGGAACCCTCTGATCTCTTCCTCTGAGCTAATACCCCCAACTTGATAGATCCCAGCATAGTAATCTGCAAAGGCATCAGCCATTCCCTGAGGATCCGTGATAATGTCCCCTCCAAACTTAACTGCCATAATCATTTGATCTGCCTCCCACTCCCTAATTCTAGTGGCCAATAAGTGACCTGGCACATCCCCCTGTATCAAATATCTAGCATTTAATCTTTCAAGCCAGTGGTCTATCCTGAGATACATCATACTTCCGAGTTCTTCTCTTAAATCTCTTAGCTCATTATCCAACTCATTGGAGGAACCCTCCAAAGGTAGTAGTGACTTAATGGCCCCAGTTAAAAATTCTTCCCGTGTTCTATTCATCTTATTCCTCCTAGCAGTGTATTCCTGAGCTATTCCTGCATATAATACCTTGCAAGTAGGCCAAGCAAGTTTTTTATCTGCAAGTGTCGGAATTTGGGTTTGAATAATCTCCATTAGTGTTTCCTCTAATTTACACACCATATTGTCAACCGCTAGTATCCCTTCATCCAACCTCCATCGATATGGTTTAGGGGGAATGTTATCCATCTCCCATAGCATCTGAATCGGGGAATGGTCAGATAGTATCCTGCTAAAAGTATTCATTTCTTTGATGCCCATTAGTGCTTCCCTATTGACCAAGAAGAAATCAATCCTAGAATGTGACTTGCACACACCAGAGTAAAAGGTCATCTCAGTATCCCCTTTCTTATATATCCTATATGGGTCTACTAATGCTGCAACTTCCAGGAATCTATTCAGAGCTATCTATGGTGCAGTAGGTGGTCTATTAGAAGGAGGGTTCCTATCCACCCCATTATCCAGACAAAGGTTCCAATCACCTGCCAGAATAAGTGGGTGAGATGGGAGTGTAGCAGTATCAACTTCCAATGAAGCAAATAATTCTGATTTAGAATGGGTTGGGCCATAAATTGAGGCACATGAAAATGGATTTTCCCGGATAGAACCCAACACATATATCTCCCTCCCATCCTCTCATGACTTGATTTGAGTAATTACATATGGGCAAGCTTTCCTTATTAATATTTCCACACCCCCAAAGCTTTTGCATTCCCTGCTCTTATTACTTTGTCCACCCACCCTTTCTTGAGTAGATATAATTCCTCATTTACTAAATGGGTTTCTTGTAGTGCAGCAAAGTGAACCCCCAGCTGATTTATATATTGTAATATTACCAGTCTTTTCTTCCTCCCCCTGAGGCCTTTTACATTTCATGAAAGAAGTTTAATCAATACCATAGTCTATACCACTACACCTGTTGTTCACCCTCATAAGTTCTATCCACCTTATTTTATATTCCATGGGTTCTCTCTCTCCTCTTTCCCCCAGTAAATCCTCCCCTGTAACCCTTGATCCTCAGGTCGTCCTCCTTAGTCATCGTGGGGCGTGTATGGAGTCATTCAAGTGTCTCCAGTCTCCTAATTTATGGAAGAAAAAAAACAGAACACCCACGATAATCCCTAACCCCCATGCTTTTTAAGAGTCCTGTGCCCTTTTATTTTAAATTAAAAAGCTCCAGGATCATAGCAATCCTCCTTCTCCCCATACGTGGTCACCACCACTAAACTACCAGCTAATATAAAAAATAAAGCATTCCACACCCTGTCCATTCCCCCATTTATCTTTTCCAGCTGTAGCTGATTAGGGAGGAGAGTAACAAAACAATACTCAAGAGGAGAGCATAAAGAAAAATTTCCCAATAAGCCACTGTAATTTGTACTTAATCCTTTTTTAGAGGAACACAGAACCCCCTAGAAAAGAGTAACCCATTTTCCATAGCAAATTTGCTCAGTAGCATATGTTGAGCATTACCTCCCTTTCCCATATCCATCTCTCCCATTCCAATCATAAGCTCCATTAACCTGCTCTGTGATTTTTAAACTACAGGCTATTCAGTATCCAATCCTCTTCTTAATACTGAACTTTAGGTTTCTAATGTGAGCAAAAAAAACACTTGACAGCTAGCAGAAAGAAAACAACCCGATAGTCCAGGACTGTTAGTGTTCTCAGGCCAGTTAGGCCCTGGAAAAAGGAAAAAAAAACAAATTCAATGAGAGGCCCTCATTTAACAGTCCCATGTGACATAAATCTAGAGCAGTCACAACCAAGAAGGGCAGATCTCTTCTCCAAATCATTGAGTAAAAACGAGGTTGAAAATAATCAAGCGCTACCAGCTATCACAGCACTTCCCCATCCTTGTTGCTCGCAATTGCCGTTTTACTGCATACACACCTGCAGGTCCCTCAATCCTTCAAGTTGCCGACTTAAACAAATCTGGTAGCTCCACCCGAAGGCTTTCCATGGCATCACACGCTGTAGCATATCTCCTGTCTCCCTTCGGTAACCTCACAATTAGCATAGCTGGGTACTGCATTCTGAATTTCACCCCAGCCAAGTACAGCTTTTTCTTAATCTCCCTGTACTCCTTCTGTTTTTCTCTCACAGATGGCATTCAATCTTGGAAAAGCCAAATAGAGGCCCCATTCCACTGCAAATTTCTATTTGTTTTAGTTTTATTCAGTACATGAGTCTTCTCTTTGTAATTCAAGAAATGCATGATAAGGACTCGGGGTAGAGCTCCAGGTGGGGGGGGGGTTCTCTCAAAGAGCGATGGGCCCTCTCATTATTATAAGATTCGCCAAATGGCATTGGACTGAACACTTTCAGGAGGAGATCCTGAATGAAAGCAACACAGTCTGAGCCTTCCAATTTCTCAGAGAGGCCTGCCATGATTAGGTTATTCCTTCGATTATGTGATTCTTGACTTCAAGGCGATTCTCTAATTTTTTGACTTGCCTTTTGAGAATGATCACCTCCTGGTCCATGGCCCCTGTTTTTCTTTCCTGTGAAGCAACTCTGGCCTCCACATCCCCCACCCTTTGTGTTAAAGCATGCAGAGCCGGCTTTAATGTAGAGAAATCAGCCACAAGCCCTTACAGAAGCTGTTTAATTTCAATAACATCATCTGAGGCTGAGTGCCCCCCTCATTCTTCTACCCATGGATCTTCGTTCTCTTCTGGAATTGGGGAGAGGGGTTTTGAATGCTTAACAGCTGGCGATCTTGCAGCCAGAGGCTCAGGGCTTCCACCTTCCATCTCGGCCATACTATCAGCCAGGCCCACTTCTGCGTCTAGTGAATACATTCCTTATTTAAATTAACTTGACTTACTCTCTGAAACTCAGAACCTTGCTAGGAATTGAAGCTCCCTGCTAAAGTCAAAGTCGTGCGGTCTTAAATTGCTAAAATTATACTTTTTATTCGCCGCAACCTGGGAGCAGCCTCAGAGATGTCTTTTCCCTGCTAGCTCATCATGTGATCAGTCTCTGGACAATATTAAAGCCATTGTCCTCTGGGAAAATGCTTTTTAATTTTTTTGCCAATGCTTTACAGTCTGCATAAGTGAAGGGTTTGGTCTTTTTGGTTGTGGTTGTTTGTGCATCATTTCCCATTCCCACCGTAGTGGTAATGGTGTGAACAGGCACTTCGGGGAAGGGCGGTGTTGACGGGGGTATTGGCTCACAATTATTGGGGTATTTTTTACAATGGTTTTCATAATTTTTACTCTTTAAGTCCCAGTTGTCTGTTTGACAACTATGTTGGCTACGGGCACTTTTAGAACCCGATTCATCATCGGAATTGTGATAGTCTGTGGCTCTTAAATACAGCGGTGCCTTTTAGCCACTGATAGCCATTATGACTAATGACAAACACTGTACTTTACTTTATAATTGCTTAGTTTTTTTGTTTACATCTGTGATGATTTATGCCATATGGGTCTCCATCTTTTTTTATAGAGTCCAGATGGTAACGGATGGTGGTTTGGGCATCTTTTAAAAAGTGACTGAGTTTATTAACTTGTTTTTTTTTTTAATTTCATTTTCTTCTTTTAAGTTAGTAACATACTACTGCTTCATTACTTTGTCTTGCGCTATTAAGTTACACTGTTGTAATTTTTTACTGAGATCTGTAATTCTAGCTTGATCTCGTGAGTGCCTGTCTGCACGTTTTTTATTTAAGACATCAGTATTTTCAGCAATTGCAACAGCGGCTTTCAAACACAGTTTGACAGCCTGTTTGTGAGATCATTTTTTTTATCACTACACTTTTTAAGTACAGATATCAGCACTGCCCTCCATGGTGCATCTATCTGGAGGTCATCTTGTAGGGATGAATAAGGTTTATCTTTGGTAACTTTTTGTTTAATAAGACACTCTAAACTAAGAATGTCTTTTACTGTCATTTTTATTATTGGTTTGTGGACTACACAAACACTAAGATTGTTTTTAGTCATTCTCCCCTGTGCCTTATTAGGTTGCAATCCTTATCAAGGACACAGCCTGTAATGTTTGCCAACTTACTCTCAGCCTTTAGAATTATCCAGAAGTCCTGCCACGGTCACCACTGTAGGATTGTTGATGGATTTAGACTTATGACCCTAGGATCCCAGTACTAAAAATAGTATAAATGTCACTTAACACAGTAAGTTCTTGTTTCCTCACCTGGAGGAGGTTTATGCAAACAATAATACCCAACAGGGTGGGCGGTATTGGGCAATACCGGACCAGCCAGGGGTGTAATGAGGCCCGAAGCCACAGGCGGAGGGCCTTATAGCCCCTGGGAGGTCTTGTATTGCCCAATACCACCTACCCTGGAGGGTATTATTGCGCTTAGAAAATGGGCACAGTAAAAAAAATTAGTTTAATAAAAAAAATTAATAAAAATATGTTTACAATAACTTTTGAAATAAAATAGTTCCTCCACCTGTATTATACTGATGTGTTCTTGTACTATAGGAGCTTCCATACTTATTACTGGAGTTGGTTGTCATGGTTATCCTCTCCCACACAGAGGTACACACATAGGAGAAAGTTGACTGGTGCAACCCCCAATCCCCCCCAACACAACACACTTAAGACATACAGGCTGTAATCCTTTTTTTTTTAAATACTGGAACTGGTCTGTTTGTGCCCCCCTGTTCCCCGCACAAGTGGCTATGCATTCATTGCCGACAACCAAGGAAATTACTAGGACAAGATAGAGAAAGGTGAAGCTGGTATGTTTTTTCCCTTTCATTTTCTTTACGAGCAGGGAAAGCAGTAAGAGAAAGGTGATAATAGCGCAAGGCAAGGGCTGTGAGAAATGGCCAATAAGCAAGAAAGAGAGAGACATTGTGAACATGGTTTAAAAAGCGTGGTATATAATGATGGAGGTGGCACTCTGTTAACTTTGGCTGCCAAGACATGGACACTCTGTTTAACTGGTTTTTAGTTTAAAACTTTTTGGGGGTCCACGAGAGCCAGCGGACAGCAAGTGGGCAGGCAGCTGGAAGAGAGGGCACAACAGTAGGGTTAGCTCTTGGAGAATAGTACTGTCAGCAATCATGGCAGCAGCATGGGATGCGAATTTACAGTAAATAAGAAAAAAAAAAAAAAGTAATGTGAAATTAGCCCAGGGAGGTTGATGTGTAGCTGACACTGAATGACGGAGCCTTGTGGGGTAGCAGTATCTGTGAATTGCTTCCTAGTGGTCAGATTTTGGGAGAGGAAAGGACCGGGAGGTTTAAATGCATTACTGGGATGGAGTCGCGTTGCCCAGTACTGGTAGCTGTGAGAGCAGGACGACGATCAGAGGTAAGGAGTAATGGAGGTGCCAGTCGATTTTGGGAGAAAAAAAACATTCATTGCAGAAGGTTGACTGACTTGGGACAAGAGGGAAACTACTGCTGTGCATTTTTCCTTTTATACATTACTGGGTGGGTAAAGGATTGAATAGGAGGGGATCTTGGTAGCACTCTCGCTAAGTGAGGTGATAAAATGGTGGTGAATTTGAAATGAAAAGTTTGAGTTGTAGCCAATTAGGAAGCAGAGTGGGTGCTAGAATAGTTCAGTGGGTGAAGGGGGACTGTAGCCTAGCTCTTATTTTTAGCTGGGCATCTATTGTCTGATGAATGCCTACCTAAAAATGTGTCTCAGCCAATCAGGAGAGAGAACTGCATTTACCCATTTTCTAATTCAGCATATATGCATTAGCATTACAGGCACTATAATAAAAATACAGCTGGCAATAGTTTACAAAATAATTTAAAAAATATTACCCTGTTCTCTTGGAAGCTGATGGGAGGTTCCTAAAATGCCAAAATTTGCAGCTGAACTCTGGCTAATTCAGCCAGTTTATATATATTTTACACTCTGCCTAATAGCTGCTTCCTGTGAAGGTATGCAAATATTCAAATGCAAGTAAATAAATAGAGCTTATAAACTAATACATGGCCTATTAAAAGGTAGGCAGATAACTAATAAATAGGGCTAATAAATAGCCTGTTAAACAAACAAATTGCTACTTAAATAGCTTATTAAAGACTTGCAAATTTAGTATGTTCTTTCGATCACATACTCAACATCAAGTCAAAATAATGTCAGTTTCAACTAGCTCCTAACCACAAGGCTTGTCCTTTTTATAAACCTTCCTTTATACCTTTCATACACTCAGTTGGCCATCAAGCATTAAAACACAGTGCATAATACAGCAGTACCTTACAATGCAACAAATAACTCAATGAAGCTACTAATCAAAGTGCATTTGTTAATTACAGTAGCACAACTAGAGACTAAGAAAATGATTGTAAGGGTGTGTACATAATTGCCATGAACTATGCATGGAGCATTTAATGGAAATTGAATATATATCTTTATTACAGAGATAGCAAAGCTTCTAGAGGTACTAAATAAATGGCAGGAAACATATTTATAAGAATACAGAGGTAATAAATATGTCCTACTATGGTGATGGGGACACAAGCCTTTTGGCAGTTTGAAAATATTTGTGAATGTAAACGATGTGGTGGGTTGTTTTAAATATGTGAATTATAAGTTCTATGTAATATGTCATTTCAGCTTATGAAATAAGTGCACAACAAAATGTAAAAAACAAAGACAACATGATTGACGGTAAACATATTCTTTACCATTTACTTTGCACCGAATCACATTTTTCAGTCCACATTGCCTGAAAGCTTCACCGGTGAACTACTACTTCAATATTTTTTGCTTGCTATTCTTAACTGCAGTTTGGAGCCTTGCACACTGAGCTTCAATTTAATTCTGCCATAAATAGGCCCCACAGTCTCTGTCCCTGAGTCCCACCCTGCCACTGCCTGCCCAATTACTTTCCAAAATTTCTCACTTTCTTTTGGGGTTCTGTACCTCTGCAACCTGCATTTTAAAGTTAGAATTTCTCTTTGTCCCATGCCCTGTGCCCATTTTGCTATGTAACCAGATTTGCTTCCAAAAACAATTGCTCTCACTAGTGATTGTTACTTTTACACTCTAGCTGCTTGTGAAATTTCCAAAGTGCATTTTGATTTAGAATGCTCATAGTCCAGCTAAGTGTGTTAAACTTTTCCTTCTGTCCTGGCTGAACAGACTCCAATCACTTGAATGCTTAGTGCACTTTATTTCTTGGGATGGTCCCGTTGCAGTGACCAAACTCCGGGTTTGTTGCAACCACAAAACTTACTAGTGACTTCCCATGGATCATGTTTTGCCTACCGCTCACATCAGCTGAACTCAGTACAGTCCAAATTTCAACAGAAATTTCCAAAAGGCCTGCAATCCTTGCCACACTGCTGCTAAACCCATCCCCTTACACACATCACACAGTCTAAGGGGCAGGACTTATCAGCTCAGCCAATCACTCAACACTATAAAAATTAGGGCAGGGGCACTCTCTCACTTTCTCTCTCTCTCTCTCCTTCAATGGCATTCCTAGGCTTTCTGGGTAAGATATTAAATTGCAGTTGAACACATTTTGTTTTTCTCTTCACCACTCGAACCTTAGCTTGAAACCACTTGTCTTAACAGCTAATACTTCTTCTTGTGGGTGAACTGCTGCCAAATTCACCACCCTAAGCCATTTTATAAGCAACCTAGCCTGCAATATTCCAGGATGAGCCCCCATTTTGTGTAAGCCTCTTCACTATAAAACACAGATGGCACTTGTATGGACCTCCTTTCTTGACCTTGGCAAAACAGTTAGCATCTGGCAACAGACAGTCCAGATCCTACTCTGTTATGGGCATTTTCCTGGCTCCATTTTAGGAGGAAGGGGCATGCAAATACATTTGTATTTTTACCTGGAACCGGGGTGGTCTATGGCATGGGGAGCACCAAGAAATCACACAGTCACTCACAGAAGACTGTCCACAAATAGGAGTAAAACCAATTAGTAGGTTTTATTCTGACTTGATGGACTGACAACAGACACATTTGCCCACAGGGTTCCAGGTCCACAACAAGTACAACAAAATCTACAAATCCACAGTAGTGCTTTACTATCAGTTCACTAGTTCAAATCCCTCCACCTGCTTTACAGGGTGCAAATAGCAACATTCCCATCCATCTCTCTTCTGGGCTATTGACACAGGATAGAACCTTTCCAAAAGGTAAAAGAACAACAACAGGTTTGCATATCTCAGAGGTGTACAACTCCAGGTGCCCCCATGTCCCAAAATCACAGAGTCTTTTACAAGATAGTACATGTCCTCACAACTGTGTTACACAGTTCCAACCAACTTCATCCCAAATGAAAAAGCTTTCTCCTTATAATACAGATAGAAATGAGTTAGTTCCAAACTATAGACAGAGAGAAGGCATCTATTTTACAAACACATTCATGACCATGAAGGCACCATTTGTGTGTTTAACACAGTCCTCCAACAGTTTATGAAGTACAATATTCCTAAAATGCAGGAATTCTCAGAGAGAGATAGAGCAAAACCTAGACATTTTAGAAGGTAAGGTTTGTTTGTTTGCAGATGACACCAAGATCTGCAACAGAGTAGATGATCCAGATGGGGTGGGCAGAATGAGAAAAGATCTGGGTAAAGTAGCAAAATGGTCAGAAGAGTGGCAACTGAGGTTTAATGCAAAGAACTGCAAGAGCATGCACATAGGGAAGAGAAATGCTGAAGACACCAATAGGCTGGGAGGGGAGTTGCTGGCAGTCACAAGGGAAGAAAGAGATTTGGGTATCATCATCACTGATGACCTGAAATCATCCAAGCAGACCACTAAATAAGTAGATAAGGCTAGGGAGATGTTGGGGTGATTTAGTAGGGGTATCACAAGTCAGAAAAGGGAGGTAATAATTCCTCTTTACAAGACACTGGTTAGGCCCCATCTGGAGTACTGTGTGCAGTACTGGAGGCCACACCTTTACAAGGACATTAGCCAAATTGAGGCAATCCAGAGAAGGGCAACCAAAATGGTGCAGGGACTGCATCAGAAAACATATGAGGACAGATTAATGGAGCTCAATATGTATACCATAGAGCAAAAGAGGGAGAGAGGTGATATGATCGAAACATTTAATCACCTTAAGGGAATTAACAAGGTGACAGAGTCTAACGTGTTTCAATATAAGAAAAATAGCAGGACAAGAGGACACAGCATGAAATTAGAGGAAGGCCGATTAAGGGGTAATGTGAGGAAGTTATTTTTCACAGAAAAGGTGGTGGATGCATGGAACGGCCTACCTCAGGAAGTGGTGGATATGAAGACAGTGCAGGACTTCAAACAGGCATGGGATAGGCATAAGGGAGCAATACAGATGAGTATGAATAGATAGGTCATTGACAGATCAACGGTCGATGACACAATTATAAGGTAGAAAAAGAAATGGGCAGACTGGATGGGCCTTGCAGT
Organism: Neoceratodus forsteri; assembly: GCA_016271365.2. Lineage (NCBI taxonomy): Eukaryota > Metazoa > Chordata > Ceratodontiformes > Ceratodontidae > Neoceratodus > Neoceratodus forsteri. The sequence goes on along the minus strand of CM057459.1, from coordinate 538,759,191 downwards.
CCTTATCTGCCATCAACTTCTATGTTTCTATGTTTCTGTGTTTCTATGAAACTGGGCAGCATCTCTCATTCAAATGTCTCTTGGAAATTGGGGATATCCCCAGATGTTACATGTTACAGGAACCAACTTTCAGGACTCTTCGACCCCTCAGGAACACTGCACAAGAGATGACCACTGCCATGACTCAACACAGTCTCTCTCTGCGAATGGACAGGGGATGGAAAAGAGTTAGGAGTGAGGTGGCACCTCTTCTGAGGCTCCCCTTCAGTCAGCACCCCAAGCTAACTGTCTGCTGCGAGGCAGAAAACCAACTGCACAGTAACATTCTAATGTGGCTTATACTGCTGCAAGACCCACTCTCAATTGTAACCTCTGCCAGAGTAACTGGCAGAGACTGCCAAGGTAGCTCAACAGGGTTAACTATTTGCTACGTAGCATACCTAATTAAAAAGCCACTAAACTGCTAGGGTTCTTGTAACCACAGGGGGAACATGAGGGTTACAAGTGCACTGTTTTTCAGCCACTCCAGTATTTTTATTTTCACAGTTGCATGTTATGGAGTCAGGTGTGCTCCTTGCCTTTACCTGAACCTTTGGTTAGGTAAAGATGTTGAGTCTCTCTTTACCAGTATAAGTATAAGGCACAATGGCCACTATGCACCATTGGGTGTAGGTTACATACCAAAAGAGTGTAACCTGCCAACGCAGCTCAGCACCTGCAGACAGGTGCACACTGGCTGATATTCACTACTGGCAGCCACCTGTCCCTGGCCCCACCCCCCTGGCACACAAGACTCCACAGGGTGGCTGGGGGCAGAGTTGCAGTCCCAGATGGGCATCCAATGTGATGCCTGTCCTGGGTGCCAAAATGGATCCCTTGTGCAGCACGGTGCAGGTCTGAGGTAGTGAATGCCTACTGAAGGCACTCAGATCCATGCATCCATGCCCCATTGGCCAGCTGGCAGTTGGAGTCCTCCACCACACACACAGGTGATCTGCAGTGTGCAAACAAGATCCCCACCCAGTACCCTGCCAAATCTGTACTATCTTGTGGTCCCCCACCCACCCACATATGGCACCAATAACCTTAATTGCAACATTTACTCAGTGGTGCCACAAGATTGAGACAGCCAGTGGCAGTCCTTACCACACCATTTCAAAGCTGCAAGCATCTTACTGTTGCTGGGGGTGCACCTCTATAAATAGGCAGTGCACCCCCAGTCAGCAGTTAGATGGCTGGTGGACAAGGCAGTGTGTGAGGGATGTGCCACTGGCCTTTCAGTCCCGTGGCACCACCGGGCAAGTATGTTGCCATGGGGGGGTTGGTGCCATGGGTGGGTGATGGGATTGCCAGACAGTACATATTTGGCAGGGTACTAGGTGGGCAATCTTGTCTGCACTGCAGGGTTGGGGCCATGATAGGTCAGGGCAGGGATCTGCCTCTGGCAGTCCAGAATGGGGCTGTGTGATGTTGAGGAGGCCATGGTACTCTGCTACCCCATGGACAGGGCTGAACTGAGTTGGGGGGAATGGCAGTTTGGGACACATGGGCACCCACACAATTGGCAGCACTAGCCCTCTTGTTCTGCCCAGTGGTCTCAGGCAGCATGGGGGATCAATTTCAGGTCCCATCACAATGGCATGTGTAGTCTGAGGGGGCACGCAGTGGATTACAGCATGGTCCTGGCTGGGCCAGGGGATCAGGCACGTATCTGACTTGTGCCCAATTTGAGAATGACATGCAGGGTCCATGGAACCCTGCTCTGTGGCATTCACGTATATCAATGCCAACAAGCCCAGTTTACGTGGTGTGTTGGCATCATGCATAGGGCCCAATGATAGTATTCTTGATTGTGAGTATTTATCACTAACTTATCCCAAGAATGACTTGTTCCCCATTGAATTCATTTTGGTATGGCTACGGTTTTTTGCTGTCAGACAATTACATTGAATCTGACCAGAAATGTTATTTGCAATTTGCACAACGGTCATAGGTTCTGCTATGGTCCCATCTTTCACTGACTTGCTTTTGGGTTATTGGGAGAAAGTGCATGTGCTTAATCCAACAGAACAACCTCACATACAGTATATTGTATAACATGTTGGACCAGGTTAATTGATGACATTATTTATGTATGACAAGTACAGAGGCAGAGGTACAGGAATTTATGAAGTGGTTTAAAAATAATAACTGCACCCTCAGGTTTACACATACAAAAGAGCAAAAAGCCATCAACATTTTGGATGTGACCCTTTAATCCACAAATGAAAACAAAGTAGCCACAAGAGGTTTTTGTAAATCTACAGGCACAAACAGTTTGCTTGGGGCAGACAGTGCACACCTGAGAGTTCTTTTGAATTCCATTCCCTTTGGTCAGTATTTAAAAATATATAGGAACTGCTCTGAGTGGGTATCTGAACTTTCAGATGCTACATTGAGATGGGTTATTCATAAACCATGCTCAATGAGTCCCTCAATAAAGTGGTATCAATAGATAGGACCATACTGTTTGCACCCAAATCTAAAGAAATCTTTGAGAATGAGCCTGTATGTTTTGTTACCAAGTTTACCAATATCTCTGGGAAGAGTGGTGGGATTGTGAGAAAGTTTTGGCGCATGTTACTTAATGACCCCATTTTAGCACAGGAACCAGGAGAAGGACCTAGGATTCTTTTCTCTAGGGCACCCACTCTCAGAGACAATCTAGTTCACAGGTAACATAGGTCACAAAATCCAATTCACTGACAGGTGGCACTGCCCCCTCCTATCACCTAAGGAGATGTACAAATGCACTCACTGCAGTATGTGTAACCACTACAACTAATCAAATCTCTTGAATGTGGAGGGATATTCTAGATAAGTTGTGGACACTGGTTAGGCCCCATCTGGAGTACTGCGTGCAGTACTGGTGGCCACATCTTCACAAGGACATTAACCAAATTAAGGCAGTCCAGAGAAGGGCAACCAAAATGGTGCAGGGACTGCATCTGAAAACATATGAGGACAGATTAACAGAGCTCAGTATGTATACACTAGAGCAAAAGAGGGAGAGAGGTGATGCAATCGAAACATTCAAACACCTTAAGGGCATTTACAAGGTGAAAGAGTCTAACATGTTTCAATATAAAAAAAATAGCAGGGCAAGAGGACACAGCAAGAGATTAGAGGGAGGCTGATTAAGGGGTAACGTGAGGAAGATCTTTTTCACAGAAAGGGTGGTGGATGCATAGAATGGCCTACCTCAGGAAGTGGTGGATATGAATACAGTGCAGGACTTCAAACAGGCATGGAATAGCATATGGGAACAATACAATTGAGCATGAATATATAGGCCATTGAGAGAGCAAAGCCCGACGGCACATTTATAAGGTAGAAAAAGAAACGGGCAGACTGGATGGGCCTTGCAGTCCCTATCTGTCATCAACTTCTATGTATCTATGTTTCTATGTTTCTATGTTTCAAGTCACTTAACTTCCCTGTGCTCTCAGTATGCACCTGGAAACAAGACTTGGCTTATTAGGTCTTTCCTTGCCAAAAACTGCAACAATAATATAATAAGTATAGAGCAGATCAATACAAATAAGAAGAGAGGCAGACAACCTAACCAAGTATTTGCAGTGTGAGTGCTTCTGGATATTCACCCTTTAAATCCTCAAACTTGCTGGTCTAAACACAAACTGGGACCTCATACCATTTCTGTGAAATACAATGTTTGAGAAACACATTTTCCCAGTTTTGTGGTATAATTGTAGACAAGATGAGATTTATTTCTGACTACTAATGTATTTGCTACTTGGTATCAAATGCTAAGTGAGTGTAGATATATCACCACTATATATCTGATTATGATTCTTTATCTTTTATTTTCTCTCTTACACATAGGAAGGACCAAGAGAGCATATATATCCCTCACTGCAACACAGCAGTCTTCATTTCCTATAGGAGAGATCACAGCTTCTAAGAATGTCCTGCATTTCTGTTTATTCACCTGCAACCCTTAGCGTTGGCATTCTGGTATTAATAAATCCATAGAATTTAAAAATATGTCTACCACATATTAATTGACCAGGATCTAGAGCTGATAACTAGCCTGAACAATTGTGAATATTATTCTACAGTTGATTAGTCTCTATAATTGCGAAAGAGCAATGAACAGTTTGCTTGTACAGTATTTTTAAATTTTCTTTTTTTTAAACAATTGTATACTATATGAATTTTGAGTTAGATTTTGTATATTTTGCCTCAGTGCTCATATGTTCAACCCCCAAAGCCACTTGCTCCTTCACATCCTTTCTTCTGCAAATGATACAGATTGATTGGATCATAGTGAAGGACATTATTATAAAGGGAGGATTCAAATGTCCAATACCATGCCCAGATGAAGCACTTGTGAGCAAAGCACCAGGGGCACTTTGGTCTGTTTTCTGCACTTTAGCCATAGCAAGTCAATACATCTGACATTAGCATTTAGATGGAATGTATATGTTTTCAATACTTTTCGCTAAAATGATACCGCTGGAGTGCAGTTCTTTTCCTGCATTTGATCCAGAGGTGCGGTGTGCTCAGCAATTGGCCTCCCTGTGCTCCACTGGCGTTGCTAGCCCCAAACTAATACCAGTCCAAAAATATACAAGCACTCACAAACAGTACTATTTCCAAGACAGATTTCCAAACACAGTCAGTTTCTCAATTCCAAACAGGTTTGGTTCCAAGTTGCTGAAAATTGCAGGTCGCAGTCAAACAATTTTGAGATATCCGCATGCAGCTAACTTCATCACACAACTCCTAGCACATCGATCTATGGTCTTCCAAGGGGGTATTTTCTTCTTTTGAGGACTGGCTGCCCTACCACCACACCCAGGCCCAGCACCAGAGTACGTATATACTTGTCTGCACAGCCTGGTCCTAAGAGGATGTGTCAGAATGTTTTAAGCTAGCAGCCAGCAGAGAATGGTATAACTGGTATAAACACCCCAAGAAGAGACCAGTGGGGTTCTCAGGAGATATGCCTGATAGGTGATACAAGGATGTTTCCAGGACAGCTAGTGTGGCCATCCTGCTACAGCAAGTAGTATGGGGAGAAATCCAAGCTTGGAGATGGATGATACTTATGGCTGGTAAAGTAGCTCCCAAGAAAAACTGTAAAACAAAGTAAGAGCCCTGGAATGTGTGCCTGATCCAAAGGGGTAAAGAAGGGTATAGAGAGAAATGTGGGCAACATGAAAGCATTATTAAAGGGGACAGGAACTGACTACTTATGTGCAGTGCTTGTAATGTCTCTATTTTCATATATCATATTCATACCTCTAAAGAATACATATTTAACTGTGCCTGAATAAAAGCTGAAGCCATCAAAAGTGTTTTGTATTTTTTTTTGTACGGAGAACATTCATGGAACCAAGAATTTGGAGTTTTGATTATATCACTTCATGGTTTCAGAACCGTGGGCACTGCACTGATAAGTTCATGATCACATTTTTGAAACCATGAAGTGACATAGTGAAACTCCAAATTCTTGGTTCCATGAAAGGAACTGCACAGAATGTTGTCCATACAAAGAAAACAATGCAAAACACAACTGACAGCTTCAGTTTTTATTCAGGCACAGTTAAATAGGGATGCTTTAGAGGTATGAAAACAATTTATGAAAATAGAGACTTTTCAAACAGCTGCACATAAGTAATCAATTCCTGTCTGCTTTAAAGTTGGAAGCTGTGGCAGAGCTTATGAATGTTGTGAGAGAACTTCAGTGATATGGAGGGATGCATCTGATATTAGGTCCCTACACAGGACCAGAAAGTTGGAAAGGTACTCAAAGTGCCAGTACCTATTGTGAAGTAAGGGTCCCTTTGAAAGGTAGAGAATGAAAGAAATCATCAGAGTTTGGATTAACCACAAGTAACAGTCTGTCACAGAAAACTAACCTATGTGCATCTGATGTGGGGGGTGCTCTGAAACATGTTTATTGCACCGAGGTAACTGTTACCACTAAGCCTGTGAAAGAGTAACTTGAATAGCAAAACTGAGAAAAAATTATTTGTTACATCTTAAAAACAGAGCTGCCTAGAGGCAGCAAACAAACGAAAAAAGTGTACCTGCAAAATCTTCCCTTTTTTGTTAAATAACCCCCTTGCTGCTTGACTGAGGGAATCTGCATTGGTAGTGATGTTTGTTTGTAGAGTTCTTGGAGTCTGATACTTAAAGTACTATAATGCGCTGTGTTTCCTACCAGCACAAAAGCAAAATGAATCCTGGCCTGCCCCTTCAAAATATATTGTGTCCTTTAGTATTCCAAGCCAGTTCAGGGGCTAAGATGGTTACATTTTGTTTAAGTTTCAGTGTCCCCTTTGGACTGCCTAATCACTTGTTTGATGATCATAAGCTGTTTCATATATTCCCTTGGGTTTCCAACTAACTGCTCCCTTTTCTGCATTCTGAATGGTGTAGACTGTGCCCGGACAATGTTCCTAACATTATCAATGAACCAGATTGGTCTCCTATGTTTCTTTTTTATCCTTTTTGTAATAATAAATTGCTTTCTTTTACTGCCCTTACTGCCTTTTTTGTTTCATGGCAAGGAAGTTCAATTTAAACTAAATGGGGGGGGGGGCTAAGGACAGGGCCATCCTTACATGAGGCAGAGCAGAGAGGATATCAGGCCCCCCAAGTCACAACACTCATCAAGGGAACAGTTAGCTGCAGGGAAGGATGGGATGGGGCTACATGTTGGAGAGCTTTGGTTGCAAATGCCAGGAGCCTGGGGAACAAAATGGGAGAACTGGAGGCCACCATGATTGAGGAGAACCTAGACATTATAGCAGTGAGTGAGACTTGGTGGAACGAGCACCACGCCTGGGAGACGGTGATCCCAGGATATTGTTTGTTTAGGAAGGATTGGGAGCAGAAAAGGGGGGAAGGGTGGCATTATATGTCAGGGAAAGGATTGGGGACATGGAAGGGCAGGATGAGATGGGGGAAACAGACATAATGTGGGTCACCCTAGACAGGGGACAGGGGGAAATCCTGCATGTTGGGGCAGTCTATAGGCCTCCTATGCAGGGGGAGGAAGGGGATAGACACTTGTTGAATCAGTAGTGAGGATGGCATGGGAAAGGGCAATTGTTCTAGTTGAGAACTTAAACCTTTTGGACATCAACTGGGAGGCCTAGATAGCAATCTCCGTGAGGAGCAGGGGCATCTAAGAGGATCTTCAGAGCATATTCCTGCAGCAAAGGGTCAGTGAGCCCACTAGGGGTATAAACCTGTTGGATGTGGTCCTCACATATGGGGACAGTATGGAAGAGGTAGAGTTGGGGGAAGAGCTTGGCACCAGTGACCACAAGGCTGTCATATTCTTGGTGAGAGTGGGCAGGGAGAGGGTTAGGATGAGAACCGAGGTAATGGACTTCAGGAAGGCTGACTTTCATGGAAAGAGGAAGGTAGTTAGGGAAGAAATGTTGAGGATTGGGGATGTGCAGGGGTGGAGGAATTATGGGCAGCCATCAAGAGAGGGGTATTTAAAGCCATGGACCCATGTATAAGAAGGGTAAGACAGACTAGAAGACAGAAAAGACCTCTATGGTTCACTAAAGAGGTGGCATTAGGGGTCAAGGAGAAGACTAGAGCATTCAAGAGGTACAGGAGGACACAAAAGGATGAGGACAGGGAAACCTACAGGGAAAAAAGAAAGGAGGCAGGGCAAAAGATGAGGGCTAAGGAGGCCACTGAGGAGAGCATAGTGAAGCAGTCAAGGAGGGTGGACTGAATCTTCTTTAGGTACGTTGGAGAAAGGAGAAGTGCACAGCATGATATTGGAAGGAAAAGGGGGGGAAGTGGAACATTACTGGAAGGGGATTTAGAAAAAGCAGAGGCATTAAATAGCTATTTTGCCTCAATCCTCACAGAGGAAAGAGAGGGCAGGGGACCAGGACGTGGTGGAGAGGGTGACAGCCACAGGCAGGTTGGTGTGGCAGAATTCACAGCTGAAAGAGTAGGGGAAGAGCTGGGTAGATTTACGGTGGACAAGGCAATGGGACCTGATGGAATACACCCAAGAGTTCTCAAGGAGGTGAAGGATGAACTGGCACCACATCTGGCGAGGCTGTTTAACTTGTCCTTGGTCACAGGGGTGGTGCCAATGGACTGGAAGAGGGCAGGGGTGGTCGCACTACATAAGGAGATTGTGGAAGGACGAGGTCAAAAACTACCGTCCCATTAGTCTTACCTCGGTGGTGGGGAAGGTAATGGAAAGACTACTTAAGATCAGGTTGATAGAATACTTGGAGATGAATGGCATGCAGGATGACAGGCAGCATGGCTTCACCAAGGGAGTGTCCTGCCAGACTAACCTGATAGAGTTTTTCGATGGGGTGACACAGATAGTGGACCAGGGAGGAGCGGTGGATATGGCCTATCCGGGTTTCAGTAAGGCCTTCAACACCATTCTGCATGGTGAAATAGTGCATAAGCTGGACAGACAAGGGGTGGACCACAGAATCACCAGGTGGGTGGAAAACTGGTTGAAGAGAAGAAGTTGACGGTGGTGGTAAATTGGACACATTCCGGGGAATGGGCAGTGACCAGTTGGGTGCCACAGGGGTCAGTTCTAGGACCAATACTCTTTAACAGTTATGTTAGTGACCTAGCAAAGGGTCTGAAGGGACGGGTGTGCCTGTTCGCAGATGATACAAAGGTCTGCAATAGGGTGGATTCATCTAGTGGGGTGCAAGCCATGAGGCGGGACCTGGAGAGGCTGGAGAGGTGGTCTGACACCTGGAAATTGAAGTTTAATGCACAAAGGTGCTCACTGATGCACCTGGGGAGGAGGAATAGGAAGTAAACTTTCTCCTTTGGGGGGGTTGATTAAGGAGAAGGAAACAGAAAGAGACCTGGGGATTATGGCATTGTGTGACTTCAAGGTTGGCAGCCTGTGTAGCAGGGTGGTGGGAAAGGCAAATGAAATGTTGGCCTGCATTGCGAGGGGTTTTAATAGCAGGAGGAGGGACATGCTAATGTCATTATACACAACCATGGTCATGCTACATCTGGAGTATGGGGTGCAGTTCTGGAGGCCTCACCTACAAATAGATGTTGAGTTGATGGAGAGAGAGGGTGCAGAGAAGGGCACCGAAATGGTACGAGGGATGCAGGATGTATCCTATGAGGGAATAGTGAGAGGGTTGAATTTATACCCTCTGGAGACTTGGGGGGGGGGGATGTGATTGAGGCCTTTAAGTATCTGAAGGGAATAAATAAGGTAGAAGGTGATAGCTTGCTCAAATTGAAGAAGGGAGCAAACAAGAGGGGACATAGCCTCAAACTGGAAGGTGGCCAATACAGAGGTAATGTCAGGGGGCAGTTTTTTCATGGAGAGGGTGGTGGAGGCCTGGAACAAGCTGCTGGAGGAGGTAGTGGCAGCTGAAATGGAGGGGTTCAAGAGGGCTTGGGATAGATTTAAGGGGTTGGAAAAAGAGGGTGGAAGCATAACAGAAGGGGGAGGTAGGGTGCTGGGCAGACTAGATGGGCAGTGGGGCCTTTCTCTGCCATCACATTTCTGTGTATCTGTGTATTTCCCATATGCTTGCCACACTGGAAACCTGCTTTAATCCTTTCAGTCTTCACTCAGATGCCTCCCTCATGATATTGATGTTTGCCATTCTTATATCAGGGATGAGCACCAATGAATCTGGCCTCTACTTACCTAGAGAGCTGATGAATCTTACCTTGTTGTGATCAATTGTCTCCAGGCTTTGCTACCCTTATCCTGAAAGGTCATGCTCTGCAACACAATGTCACTGAGGAATGAAACTGCAGTTATTGAGGGTTTTATCAAGGATTCCTTGGTTGATCTTGTTGATATTATGGAAACTCTAGTCCTGCATTGGGGGCATCTATCCTGGCAGAGTTTTCTGTGGTACATTGCCCAAGGCAGTAGAACAGTGGGGACGGGGTACCTATCTGCTTCAGATCTACTTTTGGACTCACAACATGACCCACTGGAATAACTATGTTTGTTTGAATGTGTGGCTGTTAAGGGTAGACCAGGTGCAGGCTGATGAATTGTTCTAGCAGACTTCGTAGCTGACATGGTGTTGGGAGTTTCCAAGACTAGTTGTTCCCATGGACTTTAATGACTGGGTTGAATATGAAACACCACCTTTTGGTCAACAGTTCCTCCAGCAGGTGACACAGTTAGATATACCACAGACCCAGCACAAGAAATGTGCGCACAGGCAATGTGGTGCTACAAAGAACTAGAAATATGTATTAGAACACAGCTGGGTTCCTATCACTCGTCATCCCTTAAGAGGGACACAGAAACATACATTTTCTTTCAAAATTCTATTTATTAAACTTGAAAACCTTCACAGACAGGCACCAAGTCCTGCCTGACATGTTTCGGACTGACACGTCCTTTATCAAAGGCTGAATACTCCAAGTACAGACAACATTTAAATATAGCAAGAGACAAATGACACTGATGTGACATCATACATTATAAGTGCACTTATTGATTAAAAACAAAAACTTTTAATGAATCAGTAAAAAAAGAAACATATAACCCACCTAGTGTGAAAACATGGTGCAATTAACAAAGATTTGTTAAAAAATTTCAATATACATAGCTTAAAAACAGTCAGGTGACGTATGACGCAAGACGTAGTATGAGGAAATAACTCGAGAGGGAGTGGGGGATTTTAAATGTATGTGCCCACCTATTTTTGCTATTTTGCACATTCAAAATAAAGGAATAAGCCCTTTATTGAAGATATCTTCATTGTGGTGAGTCCTTACCATTTACTTTTTGACTGTTTAATCAGAAGACTAGTCCTGTGTCTCCACTTGCCTTGGCCTTAGTTCTGGTCTCCATTTTATTTCTGCCATGTCTCTTATAACTGTTGTCTTTTTGGGCATTTAAGGGTAAAATGTCATTTTTTTATTTGAATTAGCAGGTCACCTCCTTGTTTCAGTTAAATAGCATTTTGCTCAACTTGTGTGCTGACTGTGATATTTATTAAATCAAATTTTAATATCAGTTCTTTACATTTTGCTTACACTGTCTTTGACACTCTAGTGGAGTTGTTGAGAATCCTATAGATGGCCTTCAGGGTATACTTGCTCCTCTCTTGTTCTTTGTTTGGCTGTACAGCATGTGTTATGTGAAGGGGGTTGACAGTCCAAGGCAGGCTGTGAGGAATGTTGCTCAGAGACACCATGGACTCCTGAATGTGCATGCCCTGAGCCAGCCAGCTGGAAAACAGAAAGTCCAAGAAAATATGTGTGCTTTTTACTATGTGACATCTGAAAAGTGTTGACTTTCTAATTCCATTAAATGTTTTGTCAAAATGATTGTGCTTAACAAATGAAATGCCCTCATGTATATTTAAATTAAGTGCTGTATAAATGCAGCAGTCTTGCCCTTTAGCCTCACCCCCACTGAAGACTCACGAGAGTCAAGGTGCTACGGGACAGAGCTATACCTGTGAGGTTGTGAACTCTCTGCATTTCGCTGTGATTTGAGAAGTAATGCACAAAGTACAAGAGTTTTGCAAATATTTCTGCTTCTGGTATCCTTAGTGTGCACACCACTATTTCATTTGGACTGTTCAGTGTGGAAACAGTGTTGAGAGCCTTTCCTTTCTTCTGCAGTTTTATTTATTTATTGGCTGGGGAGTCTCTTTGGTTCCCCCATCCCTTTCAGCCAGCCTTCACAGCTGCTGCTTCAGATGCAGCCAGAGCTCAGACCTCCCTTCCACAGCCCTCCCAGGTCACATCACAGTGGGTACTTACCCCACCATTGCGGAGACCTGGAGAGTGGGTCCAGGAGGGAGCTAACTTGGGCACATCTGTAGCACTGCCTTCAGGACAGCCTTCTTGCTGTTGAGGGTATTTCTTGGGTTCCTCTCCTGCGGGGTAGAGTGTGCAATGACACTAATGGAGGAAGCGTGCACACATCCACACGTGTGCTCCTCCCAGGCATCTGCCCCATCTCCACTCCTTGTCTGCAGCATTGGCACACTGCCCCCAGTCTCCACTGGGGGCCAGTTGAGTGCCAACCACTGATGTCCCCACTACCCAGAGAAGGAGAACAGTCCAATGGATGCTCAATCCTTCTCCAACCCTGCCAACCTCCGGTGACCCATGCTCGTTCCCAAACACGGGTCGCCAGCGTAGCATGAGGTGAGGTGTCCAGCACCTCAGCCCTTACTGCCACCAGGCCGGCCCTTTTCCAGTTGTTTTAGCTTCATGAGCTATTTCTTTGACACCTTCTGGTAAAGCAAGTATATGCAAATCCATATAGTTGTTTGGGGAAAATTAGTAAGACAAATGGAAGGGTAAAATCTCAGTCTTAAATTGAATAGCTTGAAGATCTTTAGCAAATTCATACTAGGAGGGAGAATTCCTGCTAACTGGAAAGTGGCAACAGTAGTTCCTGTCCACAAGGGTGGCCTCAAGGAACCTATGGAAAACTATTGCCCCATTTCCCTGTTTAGCCTCTTCACCAAGATATTTGAAAGGCTAATGGACAACCAACTGCAGGAGTATCTGGAAAGGTGCCACCTTTTGAAGGATAGGCAGCATAGTTTTAGGAAACACCATGGGACTGACACGGCACTTGTCAGGTTGTGCACAGATGCACTAAGGGTCATGGATAAAGCCCAGGAAACTGGTGCTGTCTTCATAAACCTAACTAAAGCTTTTGATCTGGTAGACCACTCTCTTCTCCTACATAAATTAAAGCTTCTTGGTTTCAATAACCTATCCCACAACTGATTCTCTCATTACCTAACAAATAGGTCTCAAATGGTTAAGTGGAAAGGAGTCCAGTCTACACTTAAGCTGATAAATGAAGGAGTTCTGCAAGGGTCCATCTTAGGTCTTCTGCTGTTTTCCCTCTTTATCAATGATATGACTGAGATCTGTGGCATGGCCAACTTATTACTGTATGCTGATGATGCTGTCCTGTACAGATGCTCTAGTCAAGTTTCTCTACTTAGTAGCCTGCTTTCTAGTGACTTTGGGTTATTAGAGGCTTGGTTCATTAACAACGAGTTAGTCCTGAACATCAGAAAAATTAAAATCATCTAATTTGGTCCTAAACATCTTTGTCCTTAAAGGCAGCATCTACTGCCCATCACCCTGACCTCATGGGTTCAGTTTGAGGTGATTGACTCAGTCAAATACTTTGCAGTGTATATGGACCAGGATGTCCCCTTTATGCTCCAGGTGGATCATGTCACGAAGACTTTACACCAGAAAATTGGCTTACTTTAGCAGTTGAGCCATTATCAGTCTAATCACTCCAGGCTGATTATTGTACAAAGTACTCTTCTTGCTGTTCTTCTATGTGGTGCCCCACTTTTTCAGTCCTTAAGGTGTACAGAGGCCACCAAGCTAAAGGACTTCTACCATAAAATATGTAGATTTGCCTCCAGTGTGCCAGCTAGGTAGAGTTCCATGTCATCTGCACGCAAACAGTATTGCCAATGTAGACTGATGCACCATCAGATCAACACTGCAAATTAGCACACTGTACAATCCCATAAAAAAACCCTATGCTATATTGTCAAATGAAAAACGTGCGGTCAAAGATTTGCAAACTGGCCATATGCACTACAACACTCACACTTTGCGTAGTGGTCAGAAAAAGGATAAGCTTACAAGCAGTATTGCACTCCTCTCACAGTTCCTCTGAAAGAGGTTTCCATACATTCTGATCACATCATTTTGACTTGTGGGGATGTAACTATACATTAACTAATAAGAGAGTAGTTTTAGCCAGCTCTAAATATTGTACTGGACTTGAAACTACTACTCCAAGACTTTGAGACATCAGTTAAAGGTCATCAATCTGTTCATGCTACAGTCGAGGCTGCTGTCTCAATAAATATGCCCTCATCATTCCAGATAAAATGCTGGCATCATTTTCAAAGCACTACCGTAAGCTTACAACTAATATTGCACTCATCTCATTCCTTTTACACTCCTCTTGCTGTTCTTTACTGATCATTAAAAATAAAGAAATGGCCATCTCTATTAGACCCCTGTGTCACCAGTGAACCCGTATGTATGACCTCAGTGTAACTTCGGATTATTTCAGATTATTTGACTTAAACATGCTGCAGCTTTTTACATTGTTATAATGGCCCCAAAACAAATTGCTGTTATATAAAAACTAACTGCATAACTGACAAGAATAGCACAAGTGTGGCTTGAGCCAAAAGATGTGCTAGGAGCAATTCACAAAAACAGTCATCATCAAATGCAGGCTGCATGTCCAAAGGGGGCTTGTGCAACAAAATGGGCTGCTGCATAGCTCTAGGTGGCTTGTGGCAGACACAAGCTGCAATATTCCATAAATTGGCATTCACTAAGCCCTCCCTGATGGCAAAATTCTAAGTACCCATAGACTAGCCATGCCTGATCTAAGGGAGATTAGATGTGAGTCCTCTGGGAGGGTTAGTGAAGTTGTGCCATGTGCCGCAGTCCCCCCTCCGCCAGCTCCAGTCCCTTGCTGACCAGAGTAGAGAATGAAAGGTTGTGTCGGTCACTGGCTCTGGGATGGGATAAGGGAGAGTGGGTGGTGGGGCACTGCGGGATGGGGTGGGGGGAGGGTATCCACTAGATCACTTGGGAAGGATATATTTAAATTATATGGGCATATTGGGGATAGGGAAGGGGTTGCTAGATCACCAGGGATGTGATTATAGTAATAAGAAGGGGATATGGGCTGGAGATGCTGCTAGACGACCAGGAATGTGATTTTTTTTATTAATATGGGGATCTGGGCTGCGGGCCACTAGCCACAAGGGACTGCTGTCCATGATTCTATTGCCACACAGCCACCCTGAGGCTTGTGGCACACCTTCAAGATGTGACCTCTGTTTGTCTCAGGGCCATGGTTGCTACAAGCCGTGGGACTTTGATGCTGGGACCCTACCTAACAGAGAATCAGGTGCAGGGTCCCTGGCATACCGGTGATCAATGCAAGCTGCCTTTAGTTTCCCCAATCTTTGTGAATTGAGCTCAATGAGTCTAATTGGTTCTTTCTCACTAAGGTGTCCTCAATGCAGGATGCAATCTCATCAAAGAACCTGTCATGGGCCAGCAGGGCCATTCGTAAGATGGGCCCAGGTGATCAGTCATCTTGAGCAGAATGTTGTTGTCCAGCTTTTGATGAAGAGGTTTTCTGGGTTCCAAATTCAAACAAAGTCTGCACAAGGCTGGGGTGCAGGGATACAGTCAAAGTCACAGAGAGCAGAAAATCACACACTCACCACTCAAAGTATGATGCTGCTCACCAAGGTATCCAAATGTGCTATTGTTTTTCAATTTCCAGTGCAAAACACATCTCCTGATGTGTTTCAGAAGCTTAATTTCTTTTCTCCTTTGAGAAAGGAAATTAGGATTCCGAAATGTGTCAGATTTGCTTTGCACTGGCACTTTGAATAAAAATAGCACTTTTGGATACCTTGGTGAGCAGCGTCATTCTGCTTTCTGTGAGGTTTTATGGGCTATCTCAGGACTGCATCCCACCTAATGTTTACTAGACCCAGGGCCACCTGGTTGATTATAGACTGTGGGGAGGGTGGGTTTGAGGCCCTGGGACTGATTATTTTAGAATCTATCAGGTCATCTGTTAGCAAGGGGAATTTTTCTGCTGCCATAAAATGGGCAGTCATGACACCCTTTTTAGAGAAACTATCTTTTTATCCTGACACTCTTCTGAGTTACAGACCTGTCTTGAACCTTACCTTCTTTGGGAAGGTAACTGAAAAGGTGGAGGCAATGCAGTTGAAGTCTCACCTGGAAACATATGATATCTATGAATATCACCTGTTGAGAGTTTGCCCTCACCACAGTACTGAGATGATACTCATCAATTACAACCTCCTCCAGTTGATGTCTTCATTGGACCTGTCACAATCAGTTGCTTCTGCTACCCACCAACATGGCCACAGACTCGAGCTGGTGTTCCACCTGGGTCTTGAGACTGATAATCTCAAGATTGATCAGGTCTCTTTTTGGTCTGATCACTGTGCCATGGTGTTCCCATTTGGGCTCCCCCCATGAAAGTCCCTCCCCTGTGGAGATGGTTAGCTATCGCCCCTTCAGGGACCTGCACCAAGAGGGACTGCTGGCATTTGCTGACCTATCTAGGGTTGATGTGTCATGTGCAATTGGCACCAGAGAAGTGGTGGCCACCTATAATAGGGTGGTTTCCAAAGTTCTGAAAGCCTTCGTACCAGTTCATATATGACCCAGATCCTCTCATTTGAGATCCCCTTGATTTGATGGGGATCTCAAGGTGATGAAGATCCAGGGTCAGAAGTTGGAGTGCTGCTGGTGGAGGACCCAGCCAGAGGCTGGTAGGCTGACTCTGCATGCTTATTATGTTGATTACTAGAAGGCAGTTTCCCGTAAGATGGCACAGCTCCTGTTCAGGGAAAATTCTGCTTGGAGAAACAGACCATCTCAGTTGTTTCAAACTGTGGACAGGCTTCTTAATGTGGCCTGTCTACCACCATAGAAGGCTTTTTCATCCACTTTATGTGAAGAGTTTGCTCTGTTTTTCTCCGAGAGAAAGTGTCAGTTATCCAGTTGGGGATTCTGCCAGGGAAGTTAATGCCTCGCAGTGGATGAGCTGACAGGTCCAGAGACACTTTGTCTGTCTGGGAGGAGTTTAGGCCAGTGAAGGTGTCTGAAGTGACTAAAGTGATCTTAGAGCTGAAGCACACTTATTGTGAATTGAACCAGGCTATGACGTGCTTCTTAATGGCATGTGTTGATGTTGTTGGCCCAGTATTCACCCGGGATTGCCAAGTGCTTGATGCAGAGGGGGTATTCCCAGTGGCTTTGAAAGAAGTGCTGGTGAGACTTCCCCTTAAGAAATCTTCCCTCGACCCAGACATCCTGGCAAATTACCGTCCTTTCTCCAACCTGCCCTTTCTGAGCAAAGTTGTTAAGAAATTAGTGGCACAGCTGCTCAAGGATCACCTGGTGTCTTTTGACATCTATGAACCATTTCAGTCAGGTTTTCAGGACAGACATAGCACAGAAACAGCTGTAGTGATGGTGCATTATGATCTGCTCAGGGCTAGAGATAGGGTAGACAGGTCAGTTCTTGTGCTCCTCGATCTCTCCTCAGATTTTGACACTGTGTACCACATTGTGCATCTTGATCAACTCTATGAGTTTTGTGGACTCACCGGCACTGTCATCAGATGGTTTGAGTCTTATCTCTCAAACAAGGTGCAGTGGGTGGTGATGGGGAATTTCTCCTCCTTCCCAATGCTTCTGTCCTGTGGAGTACCAAAGGGTTCAATCTTGTCACCGATGCTGTTCACAGTGTACATGCTGCCTCTGGATGAGATCATTTGACAACATAGAGTGGAGTTTCACTGCTTTGCAGATGATACTCAGCTGTATTTTTTTTGCCCCCCGGAGCTGTCGACAAGCTTTATAACTGTTTTTCAAAAATCAATGACTGGATGGTTTCCAGCTGGCTGAGACTTAACCTGGCATAGATAGAGGTACTAGCGATCAAGCCTTGTCATGGGCATGATGTGTTACCACCCGGGGATGACACAGGTCTTGTCCTGGGTTCTACTCCATTGGTGGCCTCCCCGTAGGTGCAAAATCTGGGCATGATCCTGGACAGGCAATTGACCTTTGTAGACCAGGTGTCATCTGTAGTCAAAAGTGGTTTCTACCACTTGTGGAACATCACCAGGATTAAGCCCCTCATTCCACCCAAGGATCTGCCTACACTGGTGCACTTCTCTGTTACCTCTAGGCTCGACTACTGTAACTCTGTCTACTTCAGGGTCATGGGAGGGACCCTTTGCAGACTGCAGCTGGTACAGAATGTAGTGGCCTGGTTGCTGATGGGCCTTTCAAGGTCCAGTCATGTGACCATGGTCCTGTGGGCACTGCACTGGCTGTCTGTCAGCTGGAGGATCTTTTTCAAGGTGGATCTGCTCATCTATAAGGACCTATATGGACTGGGTCCTGGTTACTTGTCAGAGCTCCTGACACCAATTGCCTCTGCTTACTCCATCTGCTCCTTTTCAATGGGCCTCCTGGATGTTCCCAGGGTCAGCTCAGGACATCAGGAGATCACACTTTCAATGTCTCTGGGCTGACCCGGTGGAACTGTCTTCCACCTGCAGTCTGGGAGGCCCCCTCAATTGAGGTGTTTAAGCTGAGGCTGAAGGCCCACCTCTTTAGCCTGGCATTCGCAGCCTGCTGAGTTCATCTTTTATGTCCGGTCCATATTGTTGGCAAACCTGAAACTTTTTCCTTTAAGATGCTGAGTTTTCAACTTTATTTTACTATTTTTGAAATGTTTTCTTTATTGCATTTTAATTGTTTGTTCTATTTTATCGATGTTTTGTTAGGCAGTCAGAGCCTCCGGGAATGGCTACCCTATACATAAAATTGCCTTATCTTGCCTAGACAGGAATTCTGCCTTTTTACAGTTGATTGCCCCTTGGTACTCACTGTAGTGAGCACGCAAGGCCAGTTTGTCTACCTCGGATTGGGTCTTCTGCCAGCAACACTCTAACCTCTGACTCGTAATCTTCATCACCTAGAAATCCTCATCAAACCAGGGGAATCTCAAGTGAGAAGATCTTGGTCATATACAGACTGGAGTGATGGCATCGAGCACTTCAGAAACTCCTTATTATAGACCACCACTGCCTCACCTGCATCAGCAGCACAGGCAGTATCCATGCTAGATAGATCAGCTGCTGACAAAAGTCTGGGAAACAGATGGGCAATACTGCCCCTTTTCACAGTGACCAGTATACATTTAACATGGGTAAATGACACACTAAATGAAAATCAAATATTTCACTACAAAACATTTAAACCAACAATGAAGTGGAACATGGGAAATGCACAAATAAGGAAATAGAGAAAAAGGCATTCTATACAATCTCCTGAGGCATGTAGAATTATGATAACCAATGCCAGAAGCCTAAATATGACTAAAATCTCTGAACTACAGACAATTATGATGAGGGATCAATTGGACATAGTTACATTGACTGAGATCTGGTACGATGATGATGACAGTGACTGGTATACAGAAATAAATGGGTACAAACATTTTCACAATAACTGGAGGATAAAAGAGGTGTAGGAGTTTATACCTATATCAAAATTAATATAGGCTGCCATCAACTCCATCTGATTGAAACTACAGACTAACAAGCAGAGACTTTATGGGTACAAATTAAATTCAAAAACAGATCTATTATTATCCTGAGGACTTGTTTAGGCCTCAAAATTCTACTTCTGACTATAATGATGCACTTCTTGGGGAAATCACCACAGCATCTGACAAGGGTGACATAATAATTGTTGGAGACTTCAACTTCTCTGCAAGAAACTGGATAACATTAGCAGGTACTAACAACCAGGAAAGCTCCTTTGTAAATTCTATGATGACTCAAGGCCTATGACAGCTGGTATCAAGCCCTACAAGAGGGGAAAATACCCTATATTTAATATTTACCAACACTGAAGACCGGTTGACAGAACCTGATGTAACAAGTCCATTGGTGGGTATTGACCATTCTTTGGTGAGGTGCACTAATAACTCTTCCACAAATAAGACATTCCACTCTTACAGTATTTGTGACTATAACACGATGGATTTCAGTAGCATTAGTCAGAATCTAAAACTTTGTTAATGGGAACAAGAGATGACTAATTTATCTTCAGAGGACAATTGGCACCTAATACAAAACAAAATACTTGCACTTGAATCATGTTTCCTACCTAAAAGAAACAAGTACAACAAAAAAGGTTGGATTCCACCCTTGCTTACTAAATCAATTAGAACACAGATTAAAATCAAGGAAAATGCATATCTTAAAATGAAAAGAACTAACACTCAAGAGACTTATAACAGCTACAAGTCCAAATTGCAAAAGTTTAAAAAATTGATTAGGTCAGAAAATAACAAAATCGAGTTTAAAGTACCACACACGAAAGGAAATAATATATATTTTTTTAATTTAGATTTTTTTCCGGCTTTTCTGGGGAGCTGGCAGGTGGCTCCACCCCCCTTCTTCGGAGGGGAAGGGTCACATCTGGTTCCGGCCATCTGCGGGGATCATGATGGAGCTTGCCAGCTCCATTTTTCTCCCCACCCTTGCTGCAGTCACATGTGAGTGTGGAGGCATTCACACTGCTGTCCTGCAGCACCCACCATTTCTTATGTCACTCTGCGCTACTCTCAGGCCTTCAGCTGCAGGCAGCTGTATGGTGGGAGCAGTGAGATTCCTCCCTGGGGAAGGAGAGCTGCCTTGTGGCTGCTCAATCAAACTTCACCCCTCCTCCCCTGGTCAATCCCCAATGAGCCAGGCTCATTCCCAAACCTGGGTTGCTGGCATAGCATGAGGTGTGGTGTCCAGCACCTCACCACTCAGTGCCACCAGGTCGAATATATTGTATTTACTGAGCAAAAAGTACTGTAGTATATTCAATTCATAAATTGAAGAGGCCAAAACATTACCAGGCCCAGATGACATTAACCAAAGGTTACTACTAGAAACATTACAAGCCTTGTCATACCCCTTGACACTCATTTTTAATAAATCCATATTGAATGGGGAAGTACCAGCAGACTGGGAAAAATCTACTATAATACCAATATTCATCAAGGTCTGGTCAGACCTGAAATGGCTCTGGAAAGCTTTTAGTGGTGGCAAGAGCACTGAAAAGAATACATGGTGCACTCTCCGCACTGGAGTCAGACATAACTGATACTGCAGTGATTATAGAACTGCACATGCATGATACGCGTGCATGCACAGTTTGTTCTGGAATCAGTTGTGCATAACATGGTAGTGCTGACATGAGTATGTATGCATGATTCTCACGTATGTGCAGTTTAAGTCAGCACCACCATGTTGCACATGGCGGCTATCAGTATCTCGGATGTGGGGGTGGAGCAGCAAGATGGCCGCACTGCTGCTCCCCCCTGCACCACGCCATAGGTGAACTCTCCAAATCTTTAGTCATTCTGAGTGTTCTGCAATTTCTTGAATGAAACTTATTTTATTTTTGCTCTGGGCTTGTAATAATCTGCCAGGCAACTGACTAAACATAAATGAACAGGGTTTTTCATGGGCATACTGCCACTAGACTGTTTTGACGCTTTTACTTCACCGTGTTTGACTGTGTTTGGCTCTGGTGTTTTTTCATAACTCAGTTGAATGCACCAGAAAGCAGAATTGCTTCTTCACAGCACTGCACTCAGTAGCATTCACAAAGCTTTAATTTTGAGAAGGTTTGGGATGAATGAATGGAATGAAGTCCATTTGAAAATGTTTTGCCTGGCTTGTTTCAATGATACTACATTGCTTTCCTATCGCCTAGTGAAAGTACTCTGTTATTTACTTCATTAGTACTTAGCGTTTGTTGGCATTTGCCTGAAATGGGTGGAATTTCTTGCCGCTGGGTCCGTTCAGGTGTTTGGACTTACAGCGGTGTTTGGTGGTGTGGACCAGACTCTGCGAGAAGCTCTGTGAGGAACCATTCACTGAAGTTTGATTTGGAGTGTTCCTGACTGGAATGGTGTGTACTTGGAAGCAGGGAGACACTTCAACCCTGATGGACTTGTTTAGCCTTTTTAAAGGTATGCCAGCATTTCCTAGGGGTTGGGGTTTCAAAGTCCTTATATCTGTTCTGTATTTACTATGCTTAGTGGAGCGCCTTTCTGCTTTGATTCAACAGGTGTACATATTGCTAGCTAAGAGGAAGTGAGTCAGGAGATTGCCAGAGTCTGCAAGAGGAACCCAGAGTCAGAGAAAGGGAGCATGTTGTGTAGTATTAGAGAAAGGAGGTGTCCTTTCTTCTTGACCTTGAGCTATGTGGGAATTGTGGAACAGGAGATGTAGCTTTACAGACTCTTTGACTCTTGGATTGGAGAGACTGAGCTACAAAAAGGCCTGAAGAAGGAATACAAGTATGTACAATACTGCGCCCTTGTGACCAAAAGTTTGTTAAATGGGGTAAGACATAAAATATTACAATATATTCTTTTAGTGTTGCTAAAGGGAAACAGCTGGCTAAGGAACTGTAATAGACAAATAACCAGTTTTACTAAACTGTGTTCAAAACAGTAGTGTGTCTTACAAGAAATTATCCTATGGCCGTATCACCTTAGGATATTGCATACTTTTTTCTATTTGGATACTATCTCCACCATTTTCCTACCTGTTTTTCTGAACTTTGGTGGACTGGTATTCTGAGTCAAAATTATCAAGAGCACAGAAACTCTTGGGCAATTGTTCTGAAAAAAGCCTAATGGCATAACCTGGCTGGAACACTGGATGAAAAGTCTATTACCAGCTGCAGTGTCAATAATATGTTGATTAGTATTTGCTGTGCATTACAATGATTGTGCTCCCATTGAAAAGCTTATACATTAGGATGCCTGTATTGAAGTACTGTAGCTTTCCTTGATATACAATGACTTAACCTGAAATGGGCTGATTCCTAATTTTATTTGTGGCCTATGGGATGACATGTTGTGCTTATTTTTATAAGCTTCCTCTCTCTCTCTAAATATATATATATATATGTATATTCATGGCAAAAAAAAACTCAGTTAATGCATCAGTTAGGGTTACTACACAGCGAAAAAAAGCAGGGAAATTTGTGTTAGGGTTCAAAACCCTAACTCTGCTTCTCCCCCACTCCCTCTACCTCCACCAACACACATACATGCAAGTAATGGAAGGACCAAAGCAACACAACCAATCACGCACAACTAGCAGCAGGTAACAGAAATAACATACAACTATCTAAACCACAAAACCCCACTGCCATGCTCCCATCTTACACACACCAACAGATGTCGGGGTGTGGCATGGAGTCATCGGTACTAACTCTCATCCTGGAAATTCCAGACTCCACCAAACACAAATCATCATGGACAACTGGGCAGCTTGGGCCCCATACTGCCACCAACACACAACACAGACTACACATATGCCTTTTTGGGTTTACAAGCCCCAAAACAGCATTTTTGACATTTCCTGAAAATAGTTTCACAAGAGTTTCACAAATGCGAAAGTGCCATGATTTGCATTTGTGAAAGTTTCGTGTTGTTCTGAAAATATTTTGTGAAATTATTTTACATGCTTTTGCAAATGCGAAAGTATTGTGTCTGAAGATTGCAACACTTTTGTGTTTGTGAAAGTATTTGGTGAAACTATGCTCCTGATAGTGCACAGCTTTGCCATCCTCCTGCAAGCAAATGGTTGGGTCGTTTGGGCTGCAATTTGCAGGGTGGCAAGCCCTGGTCCCACAGATGTGCCTTTTGCTGGTTTGGTGCAAAACTAGTTAAGGATCACAAAGTTACAGTGCTCAGAAATTGAGCAATTATAGGGTAACACTGCAACACCCATTTAACCTTTCGCAGCACCCGTCACACCTTTCGGCACCCAAATATTGAAAACAAAATGAGGTACAGAGGTTTTCGCTACTGTCAGCTTGGTTCACCTTTAGGTGAACCAACCTGCTGAAAGAAGTTTGGAAATACTGTATGCTATCTGAAATTGATTTTTCTACCTACTCGCTATGGTAACAGAGGTATAGACCTGCTACTGGTAGTCTCTGATTGGTTGTGTTGCCTTGGCCCTTCCCCTACTTGCATGTATGTGTGTGTGTGTAGTAGTGGTGGTGGTGGTGGTGGGGGGGGATGTGGAGTTAAGGTTTTGAACCCTAACACCGAATTCCCCTGCTTTTGTTTGCTGTGTAACAACCCTAACTGTTGCATTAATGGAGTGTTTTTACCATAAAAAAAAAAAATATATATATATATACACACACTATGCAAAAAACTGCATTAGTGCATCATTTAGGGTTAAAACATAAAAAGTCAGGAAATGAGACCTTTAGGGTTGCCACCTAAATGTCACCCATTCCATGTGTAATCATGTTCACATGCCACAGTAAAGAAGAATGGGTTGACATTTAGGCCTCACAACCCCAATGACACACCCCAGCATCTGTCAATCTTGGGAGGATGGGGGGTACACGAGGGGGGAAGGGCAACTCTAAAGGTCTTATTTCCTGACTTTTTGTTTTAACCTTAAATGATGCATTAACACAGTTTTTTGCATTGAATTTCTTTACTTTTTGAGAAAGCATAGAAAATTACAAACTCACACAAGTTGGTGGGAGCATGGAGCCCAAACCAACTTGCACCTTTCTGCCTAACCTAACAGTACAAGTACAGAATATCATATGTATTGGTGGGAGCATGGGGCCCTCTGGGCCCCATGCTCCCACCAGCTTGAAACAAAACAAAGTTTCATTCATCAGAGTGGCATAATTCATACCTGGTTACATTTCACACACCTAACAACTGAAAATTAGCTTCATGCCAGTAAGTCTAGCTACCCTATAAATGTCAAGCCACTACCACAATGCAAAATGCTATACACAAAATGTAAAGTGCATCATGCAATATCTCTGCATCAAAATAATTTTCCAACACCTAAATACAATAATTCACATGTACAGGACATCCCATCAACACCCTCCAAATTTCAAGTTAAAAGATCGAACCATTTCCAAGATATTACATTTTAAAGTTTGATATTTTCATTCACCGGAGTGGCATAATTCCACACCTGTTTACATTTTACACACCTAACCACTGAAAAGTATGCCCATGGCAGTAAGGTTAGCTACCCTCTAAATTTCAAGCCACTACCACAATGCAGAACGTTCTCCACAAAAATGTAAACTGTGACACACAATATCTCCACAATAAATGTATTTTCCAACACCATATTTCACATCTACAGGACATCACCTCAACAACCTCCATATTTCAAGTTAAAATGCCATACCATTTCTGAGATATTTAGTTTCAAAGTTTGTGCACCTTTAAGAATTATTTGATCATGAAAATCTGCCTCGACACTCAAAATGGCGGACCTCATGGTTGAAAATACCCTAAAATGGCAGATTCGCAATCAAAGATAAAAATCTTTGATCATGGGGGGATGGCAAATTCAAACCCTTATAACTCTGGAAGGAAACAACATTCATTCAGCAAACAAAGCATGGCATGTTTCATGAATAAATGGCTTTCTATGTGCCAAGTGTCAGATAAATCAACCACACAGTGGCTGTGCTACATGTCATGGAAGACAGTGAGCAAAAATAGCAGAAAATCTTTGATCACAAGGCGGGCAAATTTAAACCTTATAACTCTGGAACGGAACAACATGTTTTCACCAAACAAAAACTGACATATTGCTCAGCCAAAGTGTTTTTTATTTGCCAAGCTTCAGATAAATTAACCTCACAGTGGCTGTGCTATGTGTCATGGAAGACAGTGAGCAAAAATAGCAGAAAATCTTTGATCATGATGGGGGCAATTTCAAACCCTTATTACTCTGAAACAGAACAACATTTCATCACCAAACAAAAACGGTCATCTTCCTTCTACAATGAGCTTTCTGGCTGGCAATTTTCAGACAAATTAAACACACAGTGGCTGTTCTATGTCTCATGGAAGACAGTGAACAAAAATAGCAGAAACTGCATTTTTGCTACTTCTCTCCACAAATAACATATACACTAGTGAAATAGAAATTGATAAAATCTTCAAAGCACACCACCAAAGCCCTGCACCCATGCATACAACCCAATCTGAAGTCACTCAAATGCATTCTTCAACAACTGCTGGGAGCGTGGACCCATTTCCCCCTAACATAACAATACAAGTACCAAATATCATATGTGTTGGAGTGAGCACATATTGCTGGGAGTATGGGGCTCTTCAGGCCCCACACTCCCATCAACTTATCCACTTCTCCCTAACATTGCACTGCAACTCCTGAATATCATACATATTGGCAGGAGTACATATTAGTAGGAACGCAGGGCCCTTTGGGCCCCACATTCCTACCAACTTGTCGACTTCTGCCTTCAGGCCCGGCGCTCCCTCTCACATTGCCCAGCACTCCAAAACAAAATACAACTGCCATACATTTTTAGACCTCCTATACCTTATCATGAAATCTTCCTACACAACCACATATATGCTCACCATGCCTTTCACAATGCACAGAAATGTTTTCCCACTAACTATGATGAGCATTTACCACAACTCAGCAACTGTGCAGTAGTAGCACCGAATTTGTCAAGCAATTTTGTGAGATTTCCTATTTATCCTTCGCTAAATTTAGGGAAAAAAATCCTCTAAAATGATTTTTGTTATACCTACAGAAATAGGCCAGTTACTATTACAGTACTTAAGTGTCATCTGGTAGATTTTCAATTACACTATCAGATGAGACAACCCTCTCTGAGTAGCAGTGTACACACTAACAAACAAAACAAAATCCCTAACTAAAGGTTTCACAATTCTCAATAGGGATTTTTAAAAATCCTTACAAATCCTTTGACTAATTCAGTGCTACTACTATAACTGGCACTGACACAAAAACTGACACAATCCAAGACCTGTAATGACTCTTTCTACATACCAAATTTCACACAATCATGCACACAGTTCAAAAGTTACTGAAGCAAAATGAACCAAATTTTCATTCGTTGGAGTGGAATAATTCCACATCTCTTTACATTCCATGCACACAACCACTGAAAATGACCTCCATGGCAGTAAGCTTAGCTACCCTATTAATGTCAAGCCACTACCACAATGCAGAATGTTATGCACAAAATGTAAACTGTGTCATGCAATATTGCCACAACAAATTAATTTTCTGACACCTAAACACCATAATTCACATCTACTGGACATTCCCTCAGCACCCTCCAAATGTCAAGTTAAAAGACCAAACCATTTCTGAAATATTTAATTTTAAAATTTTTGCACCTTTAAAAATTCTTTGATTGCAAGAATCGACTGCGACTTCGCAATCAAAGATAAAAATCTTTGATTGCGACAGGGGCCACAAATGTGATCCCTTATAACTCTGGAGCAGGGTAATATTTTTTTTTTACCAAACAGAAACTGACATGTTCCATAAACAAAGGGCTTTCCACATGCTTAGTTGCAGACAAATCAACCACACAGTGGCTGTGCTATATGTTATGGAAGACAGTGAGCAAAAATAGCAGAAAATCTTTGATCACGAGGGGGGCAAATTTAAAGCCTTATAACGCTGGAACAGAACAACATTTTTTCACCAAACAAAAACTGACATGTTCTATAAACAATGGACTTTCTATGTGAAAGGTTTAAGACAAATCAACCACACAATGGCTGTGCTATGTGTCAAGGAAAATAGTGATCAAAAATAGCAAAAAATCTTTGATCACTGAGGGTGCAACTTCAAACCCTTATAACTCTAAAACAGAACAACATTGGTTCACCAAATAAATAACTGGCATATTCCTTAATCAAAGGTCTTTCTATGTGGCAAGCTTCAGACAAATCAACCACACAGTGGCTGTGCTATGTCTCATGGAAGACAGTGAACAAAAATAGCAGAAACTGCATTTTTGGTACTTCTCTGCACAAAAAAATGTATACACTAGTGAAATTGAAATTGATAAAATCTTCAAAACACATTACCAATGTCCTGCACCCATGCATACAACCCAATCTGAAGTCACTCAAATGCATTCTTCAACAACTGCTGCAAGCGCTGGGCCCTTTGGGCACCACGCTCCCACCAGCACATCCATTTCACCCTAATATCACAGTACAAGTACTGAATAGCATATGCATTGGTGGGAGAACAGATTACTGGGACTGTGGGGCCCTTCTGGACCCACACTCCCACCAACTTGTCCACATTTGCCAAACATCACACTGCAACTACTGATTATCATAATATTGCTAGGAGCACCTATTGGTGGGAGCTCGGGGTTCTTCAGGCCCGATGCTCCAACCAACTTGCCAATTTCTGCCTAACATCACAGTACAAGTACTAAATATCATATGTATTGGAGGGAGCACATATTGCTGGGAGTGTGGGGCCCTTTGGGCTCCATGCTTCCACCAACATGTCCATGTCTGCTGAACATTACACTGCAACTACTAATTATCATACATATTGCTGGAAGCACATATTGGTGAGAAGCGTGGGGCTCTTCAGACCCCACACACCAACCAACTTGTCCATTTCTGCCTAACATCACAGTACAAGTACTAAATATCATATGTATTGGAGGGAGCACATATTGCTGGGAGCGCAAGGCCCTTTGAGCCCCACTCTCACACCAACTTGTCCACTTCTCCCTAACATTGCAATGCAACTACTGAATATCATACTTATTGGTGGGAGCACATATTGGCAGAAGTACAGGGTCCTTCAGGGCCCACACTGCCACCAACTTGTCCACTTCAGCTTCCGTGCCCTGCACTCCCACCCACATTGCCCAGCACTCCATAACCACATACATCTGTCATACATTTTTAGCTCTCCTATACCTTATCATGAAATATTCCTACACAACCAAATATATGCTCACCATGCCTTTCACAATGAGCAGAAATGTTTTCCCACTAACTATAATGAACATACACCACAACTCAGCAACTGTAACTGCCAACAATACAGAAATTCACACAATCCAAGATCTATGATGCTTCTTTCTACTTACCAAATTTAATGCAAATCATCCACACAGTTCAAATGTTACTGAAGCAAAATGAACCAAATTTTCATTTGTTGGAGTGGCATAATTCCATACCTATTTACATTTCACACACCTAACCACTGAAAATTACCTCCATGGCAGTAAGGTTAGCTACCCTATAAATTTCAAGGCACTAGCACAATGCAGAATGCTATCCACAAATGTAAAGTGCATCATGCAATATCTCTGCAGCAAACTAATTTTCCAATACTGAAACACCATAACTCACATCTACAGGACATCCCCTCAGCACCCTCCAAGTTTCAAGTTAAAAGACCAAACGATTTCCCAGATATTTAATTTTAAATGTTGTGAAAATTGGGCTATCTGGTCCCACCAAATCTGGCCATCTAGTCCCACCCTCATGAACAAAGATCATGATCAAAGAATCTCATGATCAAAGACTTTGCAGGTTCACAACCAATGAATTTGCAGGCTCATGATCAAAGAATTAAAAAATGTTAAAACTCAATTTTTTTCAGAGAAGTACATTAAACCACAGGCATGACTCGATAGAAAAAATTCCCCTGAGCAAAACCCATCCTAGTTTGATTTCATAAGTCACCCTGGACTGAGATATTTGATTTTTAAATCTGGCCATCTCGTCCCTCCCTTGCAATCAAAGTTCATGGTCAAAGAATCTTGCGATCAAAGAATTTGCAGGCTTGTGATCAAAGATCATTAGCGAGCCACGATCAAAGAATTTAAAACTTTAAAACTCTATTTTTTGACATAATTATAAGAAACCACAGCCACGGCCTGATATAGGGAAGACTCCTGAGCAAAACCCATCATAGTTTTACTTCAGAAGTACCCTCTGAGATGAGATATTTGTTTTTTTCTGACCGCAAAATGAAAACAAGATGGCGGCTGTCACAATCAAAGAATTCCTCATGATCAAAGATTCTTTGATCACGAGCCTGCAAATTCTTTGATCATGAGGAATGACCAGATGGCCAAAACCCCATTCTTCTTTTACAAAACAACCATATAAATTTTCCCATAGACTTATAATGGGAGTTAAAAAGTTTAATAACTTTTGAATGGATTAATATTTTTTCACCAAATGAAAGGTGGCATAGTCCTTGACCCAGGTGCTTTCTACATGCCAAGTTATAGACTGGCACACCACACAATGGCCATGAAGTGCCATGGACAAAATCCAAAAAACTGCCCACAAAACAGGCGAAAAGTAAATTTTTCAGCATTTTGGTGTGCAAAAACTGTTAGTTTGACTGAAACAAAATTTGGCAAATCAAGAGATCTACCATGCCCCATGGCACATACCAAATTTCATGCAAATATTTTGAAAGGGTACAAAGTTATTAAAGTGCAAAATTTCGAGTTTAATATAGAAGTGCCTCCATAATCCTAAATATAGGAGCATGACCATGCCCTATAATGTGCATATATATATATATATATATATATATATATATATACAGTATATATATAAACACATAAAGTTATGGCAAAAAACTCTGTTTACTGCATCAGTTAGGGTTGTTCCATAGTGACAAATGCGCAGAAATTTGGTGTTAGGGTTACCACCCCTTGCACCCCACACCAATCCTGCCCCCACCATCAGGCATTGGGGTGTGCATTAGGGTCATCAGCCCTAACTCTCACCACATTCCATGTGTAAAAAAGTTGAGGTGGTGCAGTATAGGAGAATGGATGTGAGAGTTAGGCCTGATGACCCCAATGCACACCCCAGTGCCTGTTGATGGGGGCAGGATGGGTGTGGGGTGCAAGGGGAGGTAACCCTAACACCAAATTTCATCACTTTTGTTGCTGTGCAACAACCCTAACTGATGCAGTAAACAGAACTTTTTGCCATGAATTTCCCTTCTTTTTGAGAATGTGCAATATAAATAGTGAATGGAAAGTAGTGGTGGGAGTGCGGGACCCTTTGGGCCCCACGCTCCCACCATGCTGCCCATGTCTGAGTAAGAATCGAAACAGTAATGCTAACGCTAACAGTAACGGTAATGGTGAGTGAAATGCAAATGCTAATGGTAACTAACACCATCATAAATGTGAATGCAAACAAAAGTGGTAACTGTTACGGTAACGCGAAAGGAAATGCAAACTCAAGTGGTAATGCAAACAGTATTGCAAGTGCAAATGGTAACGATAACAGTGACACAAATGAAAATGCAAAACACAGCAGTAATGGTAGCAGTAATGTAACTGCAAACACTAACAGTAACAGTAACAGTAACAGTAACAGTGATGCAAACATAAATAGAAACACAAATGGTAACAGAAACACAAGCGCAAACCGTAATGCAAATGGTGAGGGAAACACAAGCGTAAATTCAAACAGTAATGTAAATGGAAATGGTAACAGTAAGCTGATGTAAGGCAACAGTATTGAAAGTCTGTATTTCACTTCATTTCTGAGATAACAGCAGAAAGGTGATGTGAGCCAACAGTAGCGAAAAGTCTGTATCTCACTTCATTTCCGAGATCATAGCACAAAGGCTATGTGAGCCAACAGTGGTAAAAAGTCTGTATCTCGCTTTGTTTCCAAGATAACGGCACAAAGGTGATCTGAGCCAACAGTAGCAAAAAGTCTAAATCTTGCTTCATTTCCAAAATAAGGGCACAAAAATGATTTGTGCTAACAGTAGCAAAAAGTCTATATCTCCCTTCATTTCTGAGATAAGGGCACAAATGTGATGTGATCCAACAGTAGTGAAAAGTCTGCATCTCGCTTCATTTCCAAGATAACGGCACAAAGGTGATCTGAGCCAACAGTAGTGAAAAGTCTGTAGCTTGCTTCGTTTCCAAGATAACCACACAAAGGCAATGTGAATCAACAGCAGCGAAAAGTCTGTATCTCTCTTCATTTCCAAGATAATGGCGCAAAGGTGATCTGAGACAACTGTAGCGAAAAGTCTCCATCTCGCTTCATTTCCGAGATAACAGCACAAAAGTGATGTGATCCAACAGTAGCAAAAAATCTGTATCTCACTTCGTTTCCAAGATAATGGCACAAAGGCTAATGGGAACCAAATCGCCGGAAGGCACCCACTAGGGCTACCTATGCTACAAAGTTCAAGCCACTATCACCATGCATAATGCTATGCGTAAAACAGTAACTGTGTTACTCAGCATCTCCACAGTGAATTATTTTCCGAACATGTAAATGGCATAATTCACATCTCCAGGACATCCACTCAACACCCTCCAAATTTCATATTAAAAGACTAAAAAGTTCCAGAGAAATTCAATGTTAAAGTTTGTGCACCTTTAAGAAATCTTTCACCACAAAATGACGGAACTCACAGTCGCAAATGCACTAAAATGGCAGACCTGGCAGCCAAAAAATCTTTAACCGCGGGGGGAGGGGGGACAACTTCAAATGACAATAACT
Source organism: Neoceratodus forsteri (assembly GCA_016271365.2). Taxonomy (NCBI): domain Eukaryota; kingdom Metazoa; phylum Chordata; order Ceratodontiformes; family Ceratodontidae; genus Neoceratodus; species Neoceratodus forsteri. Next base: position 538,727,153 of record CM057459.1, on the reverse strand, counting down.
CTGGAATGGAACAAGATTATTTCACCAAGAAAAAGTGGCAAGTTCCTTAAAGAAAGGGCTCTCTATGTCCCAAGTTTCAGACCAATCAACCACACAATGGCTGTGCAGCACCACGGGCAACATATTGTGCAAAATTAGCAAGATCTGAATTTTTGCCACTTTGCTGCACAAAAACTGTATGTCTGACTGAAATGAAAATTGGTAAATGAATACATGTACCATACCAGAACATGTATAACAAATGTTATACGAATCTGTTCACCAATTGCACAGCGTCACACCAGGAAAACTGCGCAGGCGTGGCCAAAAAAGCATTTTTGCCCCTTTACTACATATGAATCATATATACAATAGAACCAAAAATTGTCAAAAGAAGACATGTTCCATAGCACAATGTGTGTCCAAAATTGTGTGAACATCCGTTCAGCAGTTGCACACCGCCATGACCAAAAAACTGCACAGCCACAATTCAGCATCCATAACTACCAGCTACCCCATAATTGTCACAGTCGAAGATCTATTATAAATCTTTCTTTATTCCAAATATCAGGCAAATCAGATACACAGTTCAAAAGTTATTGAAGTGGAACCAACCAAATTTTCATTTGTCAGAGTGACATAATTCTGCACCTGTTGAAGTTTTACACACCAAACCACTGCAAGTCACCTCCATACCACTAGGGCTACCTACGCTATAAAGTTCAAGCCACTAGCACCATGCATAACGATATGCACAAAACATTAACTGTGTCATACAGTATCTTTGCAGCAAATAATTTTTCCAACATGTACACATCATAATTCACATCTCCAGGACATCCACTCAACACCCTCCAGATTTCATGTTAAAAGACCAAACCATTCCAGAGATATTCAATTTAAAAATTTGTGTACCTTTAAGAAGTCTTCCACCACAAAATGGCGGAACTCACAGCCGAAAATGCAGTAAAATGGTGGAACTCCTGGCCAAAAAATCTCTGACCGGGGGGGGGGCAACTTCAAACACTTATAACTCTGGAAAAGAAGAACATTTTTTCACCAAACAAAAACTGGCATCTTCCTTGACTAATGGGCTGTCTATGGGCCATGTTTCAGATCAATAAATCACATAGTGACTGCACAATGCATCATGCAAGACAGTGCAAAGAAATAGCAAAAACTGCATTTTTGCACTTCACTGTAAAAAAGTATGTAGCAGTGAAATAGAAATTGGTAAATAAATAGATGTACCATTCCACTCCATGTATACCAAATATTATCCAAATCTCTTCAATGGTTGCAGAGCAGTACGAGCATAAAACTGCACACAAGTGGTGAAAAATAAATTTTTGGTGCTTCATTGTGCAAAAAGCATATGCCGATGTCAAATGAAAATTGGTAAATGCACAAAAGTACCATAATAGACCAAGTATTACAAATGTCACACAAATCCGTTCAACAGTTGTAAAGTTATAATCACACAAAGAATGTGATGTTTAAGTGCAAACACAAACAGTAGCTCCAACGGCGGTGCAAATATAAACAATAACGCAAATGGTAACAGAAACACAAGTGCAAACGTAAACACTAACAGTAACGAAAAAGCAAATGTTAATGATAATACAAATGGAAGCACAAATGCAAATGGTAACACAAGCAGAAACACAAATGGTAACGATAATGGTGACACAAGTAGAAATAGTAGGACAAACGTTAACAGAAATTCAAGCGCAAATGTTAATGCAAACAGTAATGGTAAAGATAATGGTAACACAAATGGTAACAGAAGGGGAAAATGGTAATGGAAACAGAAACATAAACGGTAACACCAATGGTGATGCAAAACGAAATGCTAACGCAAACGGTAATGGAAACGCAAGGGCAAACACAAATGAAAATGGTTACGCAACTGGTTACGTAAACACAAGTGCAAACGTAAATGCAAACACAAACGGTTATGCAAACAGTAACGAAAATGCAAAAGGTTACGGGTAATGCAAATGGAAATGGAAATGGCAATGGTAACGCCAACGGTGACGCAAAAGGAAACAATAATGCAAATGGTAACACAAACAGAAACAGTAACGCAAATGGTAATGTAAACACAAGCGCAAATGTAAATGAAAACACAAACAGTAACAAAAATGCAAACGGTAACACAAACACAAAAGGTAATGGTAACGCCAACGGTGACGCAGAAGGAAAGAGTAACACAAACGATAACAGAAACGCAAGCGCAAAGGCAAACACTAACAGTAACAGAAATGCAAATGGTAACACAAATGGTAACGTAAATGCAAACGGTAACAGAAACGATAACGGAAACTCAAGCGCATGGTAATGTAATGCCATGGATGTAAAAAAACAGTATGTAAATGAACACAACTGCAAATGCAACTGCAAATGGTAATGCACATGTTGATGCAAACGGAAATGGTAACGCAAACAGTAATGGTAAAGCAAGCAGAAACGCAAACAGAAATGCTAACGGTAACAGTAACGCAAATGCACAAGCTTTGTGTCCCAAAAAGGTGCATTCAGAAGCACAGTGAATACAAAGAATGTGGGCATAATAATGGCCCTCCGACCAGAAAATTAGCACTTGGAATACTAAATTACTTATAACTCAGGAACTGTATGACGTAGAAAAAAATTAAAATATCATATTATTTACTACTTTCCAAGTTAATTTTGCACTTAGCCCGCCAGTGGTGGACTAAGAATTTTTGCAACAAAAAGTCCGTATCTAGAACAATTTTCGACATACGGGACCCGAAGTTTGCAACAGATGCCGTAATGTTATCCTATGGGAAAAATTGTCAACTTTGGAGTGCTGTAACTTTGCAGCCCAGTAAAGCAAGATGGCGGCTATGCTGAGCCTGCTGTCAGGAGTCTCTCGTTTGTCAAGCGTTGTTAGTGCTGTTATTTTTCTGATGTCTGTAAAGCATTTTTTTGTGTTGTTATTTTTTTTAATTATTTATTTTAGTTTTGTTTGCTGCCTCCAACTTGGCTGCCTCTTTGTATTGTCTCGCTGTGCCATTTTCGTACCGGTTTAAGTACACGTGCTCAGCATCTAATATTTGGCATCTGGTGCTATGCGAACCAAATATAAAATGCGAGGCTATTTGGCTCTTTGAAGAGCTGTGACTGGTTTTTTCTTTGTTTTTGCCTATGCTGCTTTTTGCAGTACCAGATCAAGTGTCTGATTCTGGAATCTGTATGTTTATGCGTCTGACGACCTTGGAAGTACTTTTGTGCAACACAAGGGTTATTTGGGTTCTCTTTTGAACTCAGATTTACTGTTCCTGGGGCTGTTGTTGTTTGCAGCATGGAGTGGATTTTTGGAGATACCACACTGGGTTTGTGACCGGAATTTTATTCGGACTTTTACTATCACAGTCCAGTGCTGCAGTTTGTATAATTCTAGAAGCCGGGACTTTGTTAATCTTAAGTAATATCAAGACTTAGAAGAGGAGTATTGCCCTGTATTTCTGGACTTTGAGATAAAAGGAGTGGTGTGGTTTGGGAGTTGTGCTGGGTGAGGGGGGGGTCCTTCATTCTTGCCTGGGGCTATTTTTGACCATGCTTTGTGACCAAGCAGGGACGCCCCTATGCACTCCAGGAAGCTGGTGTACTGGTGGGGTTTCTCCCCTAAGTCTTTTGTGGGATGAGCCTTGTAGCTTGTCTTCCATGGTTCTGTAGATGTGGGTCATTGGTAGTGGGGTGTTGAGGCCTAAAATTGGTGTACTGGGAGGTATTGGGAAAAGGGAACCCCCCCCCCGGGCATTAGTTGCACACTCCAGTCCATTGCTGTGCTGAAGACTTCTTGGGTTGGACCTCAAATGTGCCTGGGACTACAGTTTGGCTGCTGAGTTCTGTTTTGCAGCAACCTGATTGGATTGGACTGGTATTGCAGCCTGTCCTTCCTTATAATTACATTTCATTCATTAGTATTGTTTGCTCGTCTCCTAGAATCTTGGTGAGAGCAGAGTCTGGGAAGCTTTTATACAGTCAGACAAGAGAGGTGGGAGCTTTCCTGGGTTTTTCTACTAAACATTTGGAGTCATCTGTTGGATTCGTTGTGGAAGACATCTGGTCTATGCTACATGAACATTAAATAAGGTTTTATAGTTCTGAGAGTGACAGTAAGAGTGTATAGGGGGATTTCTATTATATATTCTTTGTTAATTGTGGCAGTAGTTAGGTTTGATTTAATATACAGTAGTGTGTCATTTCTCCCCTTTGTGAGGGGGGGGGAGTGGCAACTTAAGAGATTTAATGTGTTTGGTTATTTAGGTTTTGTTTATTTATTTTTTTTTACTTTTTGTATTATTTTTATTGTGGGGGTCTGGTTTAGTTTATTTTTGGGAATTTAGTTAATTAATCGAGGACTCCAGTGGGGGTATTATATTGCCGTTGAAGTTTTTAGGATGTGTAGGACACCTGTTTCCACAGTTGTGCATTATTTGCCCTCCGCTCTTTGTGCCCTCCACCCTTTTCCCCCCTCCATTGCAGTTGTCAATCTACCAGTGCTGTAGAGTTCTGGGGGGAGTCACGTGATGCGGAGCGCGTAGCGGTCGCTTTCCCGGTGAGCTCCGTGAACCCGATCCCTTTTTACAATTTCTTGCCCGTATCCCGAGTGATTTTTTAGGCATTTCGCCACTACAGGAGCGGGGGATAAACAGAGACAGCAGCACATGGAGAAGGATATGTGGAAACCTCCACAGAAGCATACACCTCCGGCGACCCCAGAAAAGGCCGCCAAGAAAGCTAAAGCCTCGGCCTTTCAGTCTGCTCAGTGCCCTGGAGGGACGTCCCTGGAAGAGGAGCCGCTTACTCTTGCTCGTTTTTTAGAGGAATTTAGGCCATTTAGGGCCAACGTGGAGGGAATGGCTAGCGAAATTAAAATAATTACGTCGGCCCTGGAAGATCTAAATCGGAGAGCAGCCGACAACGAAGCACGCATTAAATCTTTGGAGGGGAGTAGGGACCGCATGGACTCTGCCTTAGTGTCAGCTAAACAGAAAATCACTAGGATGGAAGCAAAATTGGAGGATTTGGAAGGCAGAAGCTGTCGGAACAACGTGGTAGTCATTGGGCTACCAGAAAAGGCTGAAGGATCTGATTCTGTTAAATTTGCCCAGAAGCTGGTGGAGAAGGTAGCAGGGCCCTCACCATTTGGGCCCACATACATTATAGAAAGGGCACATCGGGCATTGCGTCCTTTACCCCCTCCGTCTGGGCCACCAAGGACATTTATTTTCAGATTTCTGAATTATCAGGAACGTCAGCTGTTCATCACAAAGGCTAAAGACAATAAAGAGATATACTGGGAAGAAGTAAAGCTGAGAATAGCCCAAGATTTACCATTCTCAGTAAGGCAAAGAAGGTCGGCCTTTCATCCACTGGTTAAGAAATTGATTGCGGCAGAAATTAAATATCGCATGAAATATCCTGCTAAGCTGCAGGTGTCCATCAAGGATGAGTGGAAATCATTTGAATCACTGGAAGCTGCAACAGAAGCACTGCAAACAGCTTTCCCGGAATTATTCAAAGTTCCCTGAACAGCTGGTGTGGAAAGGGCAGGGCCGAAGTGGAATCTCGTGGAAAGTGATGAACTATAATTTGGGGACTATGTTCTTTTGAGGTTAATTGGAATATCCCTCTGGTTATGGACCTGACAGACTGATTTTATACTGGACAGTTATTCCGGCTGTATTATCATATGTTATAGAATAGTCACAAAGATGGTGATTGTTACCTATTGGGTTTTATTTTATATTGCAGCTATTGGTTTGGCCTATTTAAATGTCCAGTGTAAGTAAACTTAAAGGGGCCCTTTTCTTTTCAAAGCACACAACCGGCGGAGGCTATTTCAGCTTTTGGGGCCTTATGTCACTAATGAGGGTGGAGACCACTAGTCATACATTCTGTTGTTCTCCTGTATTTTTGTATATAGTTCTAGATATTATTTTACTCTCTCCTGTTGATGGCTAGTTGCTGAAAACAATATAGAACACTTTGTTGTTGGGAGACAGGGCAACTGGTTTACTGGGTTAATTTGTTGGGATGGGAAGGTAGCTCTGGGGATCGGGCTGAGTGTCCTGTTGTCATGGACCAATTCGATGGGGGGGGGGAAGGATTGGGTGGTTTGGGGTACTGGGCTTTAGATATGGGATTAGGGTTGTTGGATGGGGGGATCTGTTTTTTGGAGGCACCATCACGTAGTAGTACTTACTGGATGTTAGTTCAGGTAAACCATGTTTTTTATAGGACAATGGCTGATATACTTAATATTCCGAAACAGTTCATTTAGGATGGGGACGGACATACTAGTTAAGTTTCTCACGTGGAATGTCAAAGGGGCATGTCTTAAGGTTAAACAATACAAAATATTGAAACATATTGAAGCGGTTAAAGCTAAGGTTGTGTTTTTGCAGGAAACACATCTACTCCAGTCAGAGGTCAATGCCATGAGGCAGTTACAAATTGGAGAAATATTCTCCTCACAGGGCACCACACAGAGTAGAGGTGTTATGTTGATGATACATAGATCAATGCAGTTTACTCCCTTACAAAAAATACAGGATAGTGAGGGCAGATACATTTTGGTTAGAGGAATGTTGCAGCATATGGAAATCCTGATTGGATCGGTTTATGGCCCCAACTCGGACACTCAGGAGTTTCTGGTGAGCCTTTGAAAGGCCCTGTTACCATATACAATCTCCCATGATTTTGGGTGGAGATTTTAACTAGCATTAGACCCCTGTTGGACAGATCCGGTAGAGCACGAACATACCAAACTCCTGCCTCTCGAGCCATGGAGATATGTTAGACCAGCTAGGACTGACGGATGTATGGAGGGTCTTGCACCCAGATAATAGGGAATATACCTTTAGTTCCCCAGTTCATGGAAATTCTTCCCATATAGATTATATCTTTATTTCACGTTCCCTACTCAGGGGAGTCTATGACTCAATATTGTACCAGGTCAATTTCCGATCATGCAGCTGTATCACGACCATCTCCTTCCATCTCTCATTAAAGAGAAATAGGTGGAAAATAAATAACCAGATGTTAGGGTACCTGAGCTGGTTGAATACATATTGGCCAAGTGGATGAATTCATGTTAAACAATCTAGATAGCAATGGCCGGCGGACTTTTCTGGGGAGCATAAGGCATACTTAAGGGAGTACTAATCGGGTAGCGGTTAAAAGGAAAAAAGAAAAGGAATCTAAAATTAAAGAGCTATTATGTCGCATTAGAGTTTTAGAGAACAATGTTTCCACTTATCCGACTGAGGATGATAAGGAAGAACTAGTGAGCGCCAGAGATGCCTATCTTAAAATCTTGGGAGAACAGGCTGAATTAGCTTTAATCAAAACAAAATCCAATTATGTTGACCAGGGGGAGAAATCTGGGAAGCTCCTAGCTAGGCGTATTGCCAAACTAGAGTCCTCCCGGTTGATTGAAGGAATACAATCAAGTGAGGATGGGGGTATTAAGACTTCTCCAGATGAGATGGCTAAAGTTTTCCATCAATATTTTGAGGGTTTATACAGTAAGATGGAAAATCCACCAAATGAACATCAGATTTCTTCCTTTCTGGAAGGGTTAGGTCTTCCGGTTCTAGACGAATCGGATAGGTTAGGTCTGGTGGCTGACATAACTCAGGAAGAAATAGAATTGTCTATTAGAAATCTCCCTAATGATAAGACACCTGGCCCGGACGGGTTCTCATCCAATTTCTACAAAAGGTTTTCTTCAAAATTGGCGCCTTTGCTCCTTAATCTATTTTGTTATATTCTCTCAGGACAGATGTTGGACAAATCATTTCTAGAAGCACTTATAGTTTTAATTCCCAAACCTAATAGACCCTCCATAGATCCGGCTAGTTACAGGCCTATCTCCCTGTTGAATTATGATTTTAAAATTTTGGCTAAACTGCTAGCAGATCGTATCAATAAAGTTTTGCCTAAGTTAATAGGGAATGAGCAAGTAGGGTTTATGAAAGGCAGGTCCTCGGTTGACCACTTCAGGACATTATCTTATGTCTTCTCTGTGTCTGAGGAGAGCAAATATCCGATGGCGTTGCTCTCCTTGGATGCAGAGAAAGCTTTTGATAGGGTTTATTGGGGGTATTTATTTGTGACTATGGTAAAGTTTGGTTTCCCGGAGACGTTTTTAAACTGGCTCAGGACCATGTATTCATGCCCGTCTGCGAGAGTTGTCTGCAATGGAGCTATCTTCAGCCCATTCCAGCTCTTTGTAGGTACCAGGCAAGGATGCCCCTTATCCCCCCTTTTATTTAATTTATATTTGGAACCCCTTATAAGGAGTATAGTTTATGCCAAGGAAATAGAAGGTATTAAAGTATGGGGGCTGCAAATTAAAGTAACTGCATATGCAGATGACCTTTTAGTGTATGTCTCGAAACCCTCTAGGTCTATCCCAAGATTGTTGGATATAATAAATAATTTTAGTCAGGTGGCAAATTACAAGTTAAATCAGGATAAATCAGTAGTTTACCCCCTTAATAACATGTTATTCAAACAAGAAATAACAGGACTGGGCCTGGGGTGGAACTCTGAGTCGCTCAAATACTTAGGCCTTTACTTAACTAGAAACAAGGCCGCATCGTCAGCTGAATCTAGAATCCCTAGTCCATAATATCGGGCTGGATCTTAGAGATGGGCTCAGCTCCCATTATCATTGTGGGGAGAATAAACATAGTTAAAATGAATATTTTCCAAGAATTTTTATCCTTTGAGTAGACTGGATATTTATCTTCCTGTGTCTTGGTTCAAGAAGCTGCATGCCATGCTAGCAGATTTCGTTTGGGGGAATAAAAAATCTAGAATGGCCTACCAGAAATTAGCTGCACCGAAACCAGTGGGCGGGTTGAGATTACCTCATTTCGGTCTCTATTTCTGGTCTGCACAGCTGAGCAAATACGGTAAGTGGGTATTATACAGAGACCCTTCTTCAAGGTTGGGTTACATGCCCTTATGGGTGAATGTAGAGGTGAACTTGATCAAAAAGTGTGCCGTAAATCCTTTAGCTCTTTTCTACTCTAATTTCAAGATGCTTCCGCCTTATTGAAAAAATCCCCAGTAGGGGTTGCAGTGAAAGTTCACACTCAGTTGTGTGGGTTTATTAAATATGATCATGTTAAGGATTGTGCGCAACCGATATGGGGAAACCCACGGTTCCTATTAGGTGTTAATACTTTTAGAGCAGAATGGTTGCCATTACCGGATAATTGTGCCCTTAAAGACTTTCTTACAGATGAGGGAGGTATAATGCCGGCCTTAGATATAATTAACAAGTTCAACTTATTAAACAAAGACATTTTCAAAGTATATCAGCTCCGACATGTTTTAACGCAGAGGCATACATTGGGGAGTGTTTATTCCCCAAGATTTTCCTTTCTGAATGATATACATCCGCTAATTGGTAGTCCCCAGGCAATCTCAAAGATTTACCTAACTCTATTCCAATGGGCTTACCCGACAAATTTGGCCCCTTGTTCTTATTGGGAGGCAGTTTTTCCAAATGTTACATTAAACTGGTCAGGGATTTGGCAAGCATGTCATAGGTTTGTTAGGCATGACCAATTGAGACTTATACAATTTAAAGTACTGCATAACATTTATTATTCTCCCCAAAAGCTGAGGGACTTGAAATTACTGAAGGACTCCAAGTGTTTCAGATGCGGGGAAGATGCAAGGGACCTTCTCCATATTTTTTGGGAATGCCCTAAATTTATGCCCTTATGGCTTGAAATTAAAAATAAATTGGACCCCTTACTGGGATTAGATGATATGTTTAGACCGGAGGTCTGTTTACTGGGGGAAATGATGGATTTTCCAGTCAAGGCTAGGAAATACCACATGACCTTGATATCAATTATAGTGAAAAAATTAGTTCTTCATCATTGGAAAGACAAAGCGCAGATCTCTTATTCGGAGTGGCTTGCAGAACTCCTTGTGTTCTTAAGGGTAGAGAGAATGAATGCCATATTGCACAATCAATTGCCCCTCTTTGACAAGATTTGGGCCCTGTTCTTTACTTGTTTTTCTATTGACTCCTGATTGCAACCGGTATAGGGATAAGTGGTTAGGTGCCTCGGGGAGGTGATGAGGATTATAGGGTTGGTAGGGGGGGTGGGTGGATTGGGGAGTATAGCTGGGGGTATGTTGGGGGATAGGCAGAAGATTGTATTACATATGTCTGTATTATTCAACTGTAATCTGTTTTTTTTCATATTTGGCAATGTCTGGTTTGTTTTGTTGTACTTCTGCCTGAAATAAAGAAAATGTTGATGGAAAAAAAAAAAAAGAGTTCTGGGTATTGTTCGTAGGGGGAGGAGGAGGGTTGGGGGTGTGAACAGTGGAGGTCAGGAAAGCAGGGTTGTCATATTGGGGTAGTGGGATCCAGAAGAATCCCTGGGGCAAAATGGAGTCTGAAACATGGTCCTTCATGTCTGGTCTCCATACCCAAGTGCACCTCCTATATTGGGGGGCAAGTAGCTCGAGCAGCCCTTGAGGTCCGTCCAACTCGGGCGGTGTTGTGTAATGCTAGATCCTTCAAAAAAAAGACTGCAGTTATTGCAGATCTTGTTAGGTCTGTGGATCTGGCGTGCATAACTGAAACCTGGCTGGATGAAAATGCTGGCCCTATATTAGCGGCCGCTATTCCAGGCGGATACTTGGTGTTACACCGCCCAAGGTTGGACTGCGGGGGGGGTTACAGTCTGTTTTAAGACCGAACTGGGCCTCACGTGTGTATCAGTTGAGGAGGCCAAATCATTCGAGTGTACTGTTGTGGCAGGTGTGGGGTGTAGGATCATTCTCATCTACTGTCCACCAGGAGATGAGAAGCAGTTCTTACAGGAAATAGTGGACTTCGTCATCGACGTGTCATTTGAGTCATCCAGGCTGATGGTCCTGGGTGACTTTAATGCCTGGGTCGATGATGAACTCTCACAATTTGGACATTTCCTCCAATTGATGATGTCATTGGGCCTTACACAAGTTGTTACTTCTGCCATTCATAATGGTGGTCACTCCCTTGACTTGGTCTTCCTCCTGGGGATTGAAGCCTCTGATTTGGGGGGTGGAACCTGTCAATTGGTCCGATCATTAAACCGTGGGTTTCAGTTTTTGCACCTCCCTTTTATAGGCCTACCCCTGTGGAGATGGTCAGATACCGCCCTTTGCGAGATATAAGCTCTCATGGCCTGGCAGTGGTGCTTGACCTATCGGAGTTTCAGGGCCTGAGCAGTGATCCCAGAGCCTTGGTTCTGGCCTATAATAAGGCCATTTCCTCGGCTTGGGATATCATTGCCCCTGTCTGTGTTCATCCTCTCCCCCTTTACCCTCGGTCCCCATGGTTTGATGGGACCTTGAGGGAGATGCGGGTGACAAGGATGAAGATGAGAACGTTGCTGGAAAAAATCTGCCCTGGATGCCGACCATCTTAGATTGATGGAACACTACCAGTCCTATCATTCTGCAATCTCCCATAAGAAGGCAGAGTTCCTGTCTGGAGAGATTGTGGTTGCTCAGAACCAACCGGCTCAGCTCTTTCAAACAGTAGACAGGCTGTGCAACCCTGCCTGCCTGCCTGCAGGTGTGAAGAGCATTTTCACAAGTTGAGTGTGAGGAGCTTGCTCGCTTCTTTGTAGCTAAGTTGGCTGACATCAGGGTGTCATTCCAGCCCACATCTTCTATGGGAGATGTGACGGATTGGCTCTGGGTCACTTCCTCTTGCCCCTCCTGGAGTTCCTTTGACCAGCCGGAGCTCATCGATATCATGCGGATTGTCCAGAGTGTGTGTCCTACATGCTGTAGTTTGGATCCGGGCCCAACTTCCCTGATAAGGCGTTGTTGCGATGTTACTGGCCCAGTCCTTGTACTGATAGTCTGGTGCTCCTTGGAGACAGGTGAGTTTTCTACCTCCCTGAAGGAGGCGGTGGTAACACCCCTGCTGAAGAAAGCTTCTTTGGACCCAGACTGCCATGTTAACTACAAACCGATCTCTAATCTTCCCTTTGTGGGGAAGTTGATCAAGAAAGTAGTGGCCGTACAACTAGAGAACCATATGACCATCCATGACATATATGAATCATTCCAGTCTGGTTTTCGCAAGAGGCATAGTACCAAGACTGCGCTGGTTCAGGTACTCAATGATCTCCTGATGGCAAGAGATCAAAAGAGTCATTCCATCTTTGTTCTTCTCGATCTCTCTTCAGTGTTTGACACTCTGGATCATGGGATACTTTTTGAATGCCTGAGGTTTATCTGTGGACTATCTAGTACAGTCCTCAGGTGGTTTAACTCATTCCTCAGAGGCAGAATTGAGAGGATGGTGTCAGAAATAAATTCCTCTGGCCCAGTCTCGATGTCATGTGAGGTGCCTCTGGGGTTGAAGTTGTCTCCCATGTTGTTCTCAGTGTACATGCTGCCCCTCGGAGACACTGTAAGTAGGTATGGGCTGAGGTTTCACTGCTATGCCAATGATACCCAGCTCTACCTATCTTTTGCACCTGACCAGGATAGAGCTCTCTTGGTATTTGTAACTGCCTCACTGAAATCCAAGACTGGATGAATTCGAGCTGGCTGAGGTTGAACTCGGAGAAGATGGAGGTAATGGTTGTAGACCCAGGTCACAGGATAGAGAGAGTAGGATCTTGTTTGCCATCAGGATTATTTCTTGGTGGCTCTGAAAAGGTGCAGAACCTGGGGGTAATTTTTGATGACGGGCTGACGTTAAGATCACAGATGTCAGCAGTCATCAAATTAGCCTTTTACCATCTGAGGAACATCTCTACAATCAAGCACCTTGTTCCATCCAGTGACTTGCCTAGATTGGTCCATGCTTTTGTGACCTCAAGCCTTGACTATTGCAACTCCCTTTCTCTAGGGCTACCAGGGGTTGATATCCGCCGCTTGCAGCTAGTGCAGTACACTGCGGCTTGGCTTTTTATGGGTACTTCTCGTAAATGTCATATGTCTCTGGTGCTGCGTGAACTGCACTGGCTGCCAATACAGTGGTGGATCACCTTTAAAGTCGGTCTTCTGGCTTATAAAGCCCTCCATGGACTGGGCCCAGTCTACTTGAAAGATCTTCTGGTGCCCTACTGCCCTAAGCAATCACTCCGCTCGGTGGATGAGGGGTTGCTAGAGGTTCTGAGGGTTTCTTTGAAATCATCAGGGGTCCATGCTTCTATGTACGTGGCCCCAACCCTCTGGAATTCTTTACTCTGTCCACTACGGGAGTGCACGTCTGTGGAGAAATTTAAGCATGCCTTAAAATCCCATCTGTGGTTATCAGCATTTTGTTGATTGATGTTTTAATGATGACGTTTTAATATTTTATGTATTGTATTATGTATTTGTGTTTTATTTATTGTTTTAACAAGGATATTGTTAATGTGCTTTGGTTTTAGAATGGCGCAATATAAATAAATTATTATTATTATTATTATTATTATTATACTTTGGCACCAAGCCACCAAAAGGCGCATCTGTGGGATGTTGGCTTTCTTCTCTGCAAATTTCAGCCCAAAATACCAAGCTGTTATTTTGCAGCAGGGTGGCAAAGATTTCCTATTGTTTTGGGCATAGTGTTGCAAATTACGTTCACAAATCACGACACATTCACTCAAAAAAATCATGAAAATGTCACATTTGCAAAAGTACTTTGCGACACTACTTTTTACAAAAATTAAAAAAAAACATATTTCTGGGGTGTTTCACCCCCACAAAAAGATATGGCTAGCATCCTCAGGGTTCTACTAGATGAACACAACAAGAATTGTATCCCTAGAGGGTCCCACATTTAAATGCCAAGCATTTTTCTGACCACCAACTGAAAAAAAATGGCTGAATCATTAAAGTAAAAGGGTCATTTACGACAGTAAAAACTGCATTTGTGACACTTTTGCATAGTTTGTTAACTTTTCCCTTAGACTAGAATGGGATTCAGTGTTTTCTGAATAACTTTTGAAACGTTTAATATTTTTTCACAAAATTTTTGAAAGGCACATCGGGGACTCCAGCTGCATGTTCCCTAAAGGTTTTGGACTGATCATGCAAACCATGCAGGCTGTAGGTGCAAGCAAAGAAACATGCAAAAACCCATTATTAATGTGTTTTTTGGTGCTCTGAAGTTCTGCAACTGTACATCTGACTGTAACAAATCTTGCCAGCTCAAGAGAGCTATGGTACCAGACTGTGCATTCCAAATTTCAGGCAAATCCGTCATACGGTGGCAAAGTTATTAAGGTGCAAAATTTCAGATATATATCTATATATATCTATTATAGTGGCACAGTAGTGCCACTATAGTTAGGGTTGAGTACCCCATTTAAGGATAAATCTGAAATTTGGCAGCTTAATAACTTTGCCACCATATGACAGATTTGCCTGAAATGTGGCATGCATGGTCTGGTACCATAGATCTCTGGATCTGCCAACATGGTGTCACAATATGCTGAAACTTGCCCATGGCACTTATCGCTGCCTACCTGTTCCTGAGTGTGGTCCCTTGTGGCTCACCCCATATAGTTAGCCTTGTTGTCATTGTCTGTATTTTTGTTGTTTGCTCTACCTTGCAATATGTTATGTATCTTGCTCCCACATGCTGTTATCTACCTATCTACTTGTTATGCTGGATTATCCTGTATGTTACCCTGACTATGCTTGATGCTTTGTATGTACCTTGTATCCTCCCGGGTCGCACTTGAAAATATGCACTTGGATGCCTAGTGTGCTTACCTGGTTAAAAAAAGCAAACAAATAAATAAATAAGTTGCATTACAGTTGTATGTACAGTTGCGGAGCTACAGAGCTCATTCCTTCAGGTCACACAGTCTGTGTGACTGGTCCAAAACCTTCAGGGAACATGCAGCAAGAGTCCCTGATGTGCCTTTCAAAGATTGCATGAAAAAATCTTAAACGGTTCAAAAGTTATTCAAAAAATAAGTTTCCCATTATAGTCAATGGGAAAAGTTAACAAAAAGTTCAAAAGTGTCTCAAATGCAGTTTTCAGTGTCACAAATGACCCCTGTAGTGTTGCAAATCCGCCATCTTGTTTTCAGTTGGTGGTCACAGAAATGCTTGGCATTTAAATTTAGGACCCTCAAGGGACATAATTCTTGCTGTGTTCACCTAGTCGAGTCTTAGGATGCTAGCCATGTCTTTTTTGGGGGGTAAACACCCCAGAAATATGTTTTTCAAATTTGTGTAAACAGTAGTGTCACAAAGTAGTGTCAAACATTCGACACTTTCATGATTTTTTTTGTGAAAGTGTCACAAATCACGACACTACTTTGTGACACTATGCCCAAAACAATAGGAAATCTTTGCCACCCTGCTTCAAAAGAACGGTTTGGTCTTTTGGGCTGAAATTTGAAGGGAAGAAAGCCAAGATCTCACAGATGTGCATTTTGTGGTTT
Organism: Neoceratodus forsteri; assembly: GCA_016271365.2. Classification (NCBI taxonomy): domain Eukaryota; kingdom Metazoa; phylum Chordata; order Ceratodontiformes; family Ceratodontidae; genus Neoceratodus; species Neoceratodus forsteri. Next base: position 538,711,710 of record CM057459.1, on the reverse strand, counting down.
GGTGACAAAATATTTGAGAGCTGCAAAGTTACAGCACTCTGAAGTTGACAATGTTTCCCATAGGCTAACATTACGGCATCCACAATGCCTTTTGGGGCCTGTATCTCAAAAACGCTTCAAGATATGGACTTTTCTTCAGAAAAGTGCTTAGCCACTCACTAGGGGGCTAAGTACAAAACTAGTCAGGACAGTCATAAATAATATGAGATTTAATCTTTTTTTCCACGACGTTCGGTTCCTGAGATATAAGCAATTTAGCATTCCAAGTGTTCATTTTCTGCTCCGAGGGCCATTATTATGCATACATTCTTTGTATTCACTGTGCTTCTGAATGCACCTTTTTGGAAAAGAAAATGTGTGCGTTTGTGTTACTGTTGCAGTTAGCATTTCTGCTTGCACTTCCATAACCGTTTGCGTTAGCATTTCTGTTTACATCACCATGTGCGTTACCCTTTGTGTTTGAGTTTGCACTTGTTTTCATTACTGTTACCATTTGTGTTTCCATTACTGTTTTTGTTTGCGTTTCCTTTTGTGTCACTGTGTACATTACCATTTGCATTTGTGCTTCTGTTTGCGTTTGTGTTTGTGTTTCCTTTGGGTCATCGTTGGTGTTGCCATAACCATTTGCATTTCCAATTGCATTACCATGTGCGTTACCATTTGCGTTTGCATACAAGCTTACATTTGCATTTCCGTTTGCATTTGTGTTTCCTTTCGTGTAATCGTTGGTGTTACTGTAAGCGTTTGCATTTCCAATTGCGATACAGTGACCGTGCGCATTACCATTTGCGTTTGTGTTTGTATTAGTGTTCCCTTTGGCATCATAATTGCTGTTACCATAACCATTTGCATTTCCAATTGTGTTACCATTACTGTTTGCGTGTTCATCACCATTTGCATTTCTGTTGTCCTTAGCGTTTGCATTTTCAGTAGTGTTTCTGTTGTCAGTTGCGTTACCGTTTCCTTCAGCGTCGCCGTTGACATTACCGTTTGCATTTCTGTTTGCGTTTCTGTTACCATTTGCATTTTCGTTACCATTTGCATTTGCTTTTCCATTGGCATTAGCGTTTGCGTTACTGTTTTCATTAACGTTTGCATTTCTGTTGCCATTAGTGTTTTTATTACTGTTTGTGTTACCATTTCTTTTTTGTAATTCAATATGCTTTATTCTTTTTTTATTATTATTATGTAGAAAATCATTACTACAGACATGGGTAGCAGTTAGGCAAACAGGAGAGTTACCCCCGTACAGTGAACATATCAGTCCTAAATTATAATAACAAAACTAAAATACAATTCAAAACTAAAACCTCCCTCCCTCCCATCCTCCCTCCGTAACCCTCTAAAGAATCTCCCTAACCCACTCCCTATCAAGCATGTGTATACTCAGTCATCAAAGCATATTAATATGAAATTTGCTATACAATAAATTATCATGGCTTCCATACAATAAGTAAAGCATCTAGAGAACCCCATCTGAGCTGATAGATATGCGGACGGTTGTTCATAGTTAGAATGTGCTTCTCTAACTGGAGGGCAAATAACAATTCCTTATGCCATTCTAAAATTGACAGGACTGCATTATCCATCCAGTGTCTCATGATGATTAACTTGGCTATTGCGAAAATCAAAGCCAAGTGTGCTTTTCTAAGGTTGGGAGTACCATTTGGAAAGAGGTATAATAAGCAGATCTCTGGAGTAAAATAAGAGTCAAGACCCAAGAAAGGGTAAAGTGTCTGTCTAATGGCTTGCCAGAAGGTCTAGACCAATGAGCAGGCCCGCAGCATATGATATAGTGTTCCAGTGTGGTTTGCACATCTAGGGCAATCAGGGGAAGACTGATTCCCCAATCTGCAATGCTTAAGTGGTGTAAAATATAGGTTGTGCATGATATTGAATTTTATCAAAAGCAGTCTGTCTTGTTTAACAAATTTGTATAAAACTGCTACAGATTACTCCAGAGAGCAGGTTCAGTACTAAGAGAAAACACGTGCAACAAATAGTAGCAAACCCCTTGGGGCAGGTCAGGATCAACTGACTGGATTACTTTATAAGTTGCAGACACTGCATGGGGTTCTCTAGCTGCTTGCAGGAGTCTATTAAAAACATCAGCAGACTCCAAAGTCATCCATCCATGACCTAAGTGGGCAACAATAGCATCCTTAAGTTGTTTATACTTAAAAAAGGCTGTTACAGGCACTTTAAATCGATGTCAGAAAAGGGTAAAGGGAATTATTTTTCCATCAGCATGTATGTCAAAGACTTTCATATTGTTCAGAAGAGGCCAGAAGGTTAGGGAGACGGGTTTATGTCCAATTTTAAAGTGGGGATTTACCATAACGGGTTGTTCCAGCAGAAAGTGACAGTTATAGGATAGATGTATTTGCAGTTGGTGTAAGGCCCTAATAGACCAACCTAATGAAGTATTCCGGAGAGGTTTTGGAATTGCTTTTGTCATGGCGTATAACAGGGCAGGTAGGGTACAGTGATATTGAGCTGCTAAAAATTGTTCAGTATCTAACCACAGGGGTGAATATGTCTGCAGTCCATTACTTAATGTCTCTCTTGACCAATATGACAGCCTACTAAGGTGATGAGCATGGTAGTAGGAGAAGAAGGAAGGGGCTGATAGTCCACCCTGCTTTTTAGGTGTAGAGAGATTCAAATAAGAGTGTCTGACACTCTTACCCTTCCAAAGGAAAGCAGTTAGTATTTGCTGGAATTTTAAAAAAAAAACATTTTTTGGGTAGAAACAGACTTAGCATCCCCAGAGGGTACAATACATGGGGCAAGACATTCATCTTGACAGTATTTATTCTTCCCCATAATGAAAGAGGAAGATTTCCCTATCTGCCTAAATCAGTTTTAATTGTATTCAATAAGTCTGTAAGATTTAACTTAAGCATGGTAGGAATCTCTCTGGTATCCTGGATTCCAAGACAGGTAAGGGATTTGGATTCCCATGTCAAATTAGTGTTATTAAGCACTGACTGGGAGGTTTTATTATTTAGGAGAAAAACTTTTGTTTCAGCTTCATTAAGCTTATAGTGGGAAATTGCAGAAAACTGATCAATCGCAGCAAGAAGATCTGGGATACCTGTTGAGGGGTCTTGAAGATGTAAGAGAAGATCATTTACATATGCAGAGAGGGACTACCGTTGATCCCCTATTTTAATTCCCTGGAGTGTTGGGGAGGTAATCAGCCTCCTGATCAAGGGTTCTAAATAAAGATTAAATAATAATGGGGAGAGGGGGCAACCCTGCCTGGTCTCCCTCTGGAGTAGAAGGGGATCAGACAATGTCCTGTTGCACCAAATCCAGGCCAAAGGGGAGGTATACAGCAGTCTAACCCATCAAAGAAAACTTGAAGGGAGGCCTAGATGGGCTAAAATTGCAAAAAGGAAATCCCAAGAAACCCTATCTTAAGGTCTTCTTGGCATCCAGGGATATCAGCGCAGCAGGAAGATCTAAATCCCTGAATGCCGAGAGGATGTACAATAATTTATGCAAATGATCTACTGACAATCTGCCTTTCATGAAACCAATTTGCTCTCTACTTATGAGAGTGGGGAGCAGGGGACCCAGTCTTGTGGCAAGGATCTAAGCTAAACTTTTAACATCAGTATTAATTAATGAAATAGTTCTATAAATTTCTGGATATATGGGATCCTTTCCAGATTTAGGAATAAGAGTAATTAATGCATTGAGGAAGTTTGGTTCCAACATTCCTTCAGCAAACCAATGATTATATACCTCGGTCAGAAAGGGAGCAAGCTCTTGTAGGCAGTTCTTATACAAGTTATTAGAGAGGCCATCTGTACCAAGGGATTTAGCAAGTGAAAGCTGTTCAATTGTTGTTATGACTTCTTGTATGCTGATCAAGTTTTCAAGAGAAGCAACTTGAGAGGCCTATAATTTAGGGAGATCAGAAGTATTGAGGTAAGTAACAATATCTAAGGCTGCAGGTCTATCTTCCTGAGTGTCAGAATAAAGCTTTTGATAATAAGATCTTAAAACCTCAGACACTTCTCTAGGGGATGTAACAAGATTGTCATATGTACCCGATTTAATGCATGGAATAACTCAAGAGGCCATATTTTTCCTGAGTCGAATGGCTAAGAGCTTGCCAGCCTTCTCACCAGTATCGAGGTATTTCATTTTTGTACATTTCGATGAGAGCTCTGCCTTTTGGTACATGAGGTCTGAATATTGGCTTTGCAATTTGTGCAAGGCCATCCAATCAACATATGGGGATTGCCAGGTAAGAGTATGCTCCAATCGATGTATCATTTGGAACACAGTTACTTGCTGAGTGTGGAACTTACAGAATTTTGTGGCCGATAATCTGAGGCGCTCCCCCCTGAGAGAACATTTTAGAGCTGCCCAAATCATGTCTATTCTGGTGACCAAATTCCTGTTAACAAGTAAAAAATTAGAGAGAACATTCTTAATATGCTGGAGAGAGTCAGGTTTTTGGAGCAACTGGTTGTTCAACCTCTAATGGGCATCCCTTCAGATGCCAGGCCCAAGGAGAAATGTAAGGGAAATTGGAGCGTGGTCTGATATAACTCTCATATGTATATCTGCATGTATTACACCAGGCAATGAAAAAAGAACTCAAAAGAAAGAAATCAATATGGGGAAAGGATTTGTGCGGAGGAGAGAAATAGGTATACTGGCATTCTCCATGATTAAGGACTCATCGTATATCCAGGAGATCAGCTCCTGTCATGAGGTCATGTAGTGCCCTTTGTGAGGGGGATAAACCCTGCTTTCGGGAGTCAGATCTATCTATATGTGAGTAAGGCACAACATTCCAGTCACCTCACCAATATGGTTAAAATGGGTGGATTAGCAACCACTAGGCTCAGTAGGTGAGTAAAAAAGTGAGGGGATTCACTGTTTAGCCCATATATAGCACCTAAGATGGTCTGCTGTGTTTCCAAAAATCCATGTAGGATAATATATCTACCATTAGGGTCCCAGATTTCTTTGTCAAGTTTAAAGGAAATGTTTTTTATCTATTAGAATTGCAACTCTCCCCTAGATGTGGACTTCCCTGCTCCATATGCTTGTCCCACCCAGGTCTTAGTGAGTAAACTGACATCCTCTCGCCGAAGATGCATCTCTTGGAGACAAGCAATCCCAGTTTGTAGCTGGTGAAGGTGTCAGAGAATAACCTGCCTCTTAAGTCTGTCCTGCATGCCTTTAACATTCCAACTTACTACCTTATAGTGGCTATTCATTAATTGGCTTTATGAAAAGGACAATGGGTAGGCTGACCAAACCCGATTTAAAATGAGGTCCAATGTTTATCTGACTGAGCACTAATAAAAAAATCAATCTTAGAAAATTGAATTAACACACTTGATTTGCTACTCCTAATTCCCTTAGTAACAATAATAACGAAAGAAAACTTATTTGTCCTCATTCCCCTAAGCCTACTAGTACATAAATTGAAACTAAACCTTGGTAATAATTCACACAGTTTCTCAACCCCAGTTCAAATCAACTGCATCACTATACAATCCCTGGTGAGTGATGTCTTAGCACTGATAATAAGTTGCACCAGAAACCCCCGCAACCCTCCTTCACCTACACCCTGCCCCCGCTACTTATTTAGTGAGTATAGTATTAGATGTAATCAACCCTATAAAATCAAAGCGTTATACCTACAGAGCACCATGCATGTAATGTATATCTAATAAGACTTGGTTACAATATTAAACTGTTTCTTTCACAGCATAACCATGAATTCTAAACTGTATCAGAAATTCAGTAACAAACATGTAGTCCCAGTTAACCTTTTGAGGGGCTAGGGATCCAGGTATCAGGAAAATGAAAAGCACCCCCTAAACTTTCCCAGATATGGACAGTACCCAATATCCTCATAAATGCCCAAAAGCAGCCCATCCAAATAAGCATTAAGGAGTATGGGATCCTATGACAGTTACTCCCTACCCCAGGCTTTTAAGAAACAATATTTCAGATTCAGTTAGAGACGAACATAAATGTCCTAGTTAGCATTTAGTCAGCGTCTTTGTTGCTGATCAGCAACATGCTAAAGCCTTGACTGAGCAGCCTTGCTTGCTCCCTCGGTTATCCTTGCTCGATTTTCTTCAAAGTGCATAAAGAAAGTAACTAAACTCTGCAGAGGAGATGATCCAGTATAAGACATAAGAGTTGTACCAGGCAAAGTTTCTGGGTATGTTCAACAGAAAGTCCTGGCAATCAAATAAGGCATCTACCCTTGAGGAACTAGGCCGCTCCTTTATAAATCAGGCCAGATCTTTCAAAGTTAGTAAACAGACATATTTATTTACCGCAGAAGTGTTTCCACACAATCTTCTCAGTCCTTTCACTTAAAGAGATCCAGAAAAAAGCTTTTAAGCTCTTGATTCACCTGATCATGCGATTCAAAGGAATTCCATCCATCCCCAGTTTTCACCTGAAGCACCGCTGGATATTTCATTCGAAATGGAGTTCCCGCGGCTATAAGCTTCATCACAATCAGATGCATTTCTTGTCGTTTCACTCACACTGACTGTGGGAGATCCTGGGTGATCCTAATTCTACACCCTTCCCATAAAACCTCCTGCAGGTCAAGAACTTTTGCCAGTATATGCTGCTTGTCCAAGAAATTTAGCAATTTAAAAATGAGAGGCCTAGGTGGGGAATTAGGTGGTGGAGGAGGGCAGAGAGCATGATGGGCCATTTCGATAACATAGGAGGCTCCCTTCGGCGAGGGACCTGCAATTCTTTCACATAGCTTCTGAAGGAAGGGAATAGGTGTTGTTCTCTCTTCTTTTTCAGAGATTCCAATAACAAGGAGGTTATTTCTCCTGCTTCTCCCCTCTAAGTCCTCAGGTTTCTACTCGAGTTTCTTAATTCTCTGACCAAAAAGCATCATAGTCAACTCGCTTTTATCTTGCTTTTTCTCCAGGGATACCAACTTGGTTTCCGAATCGCCCAAACAGATGGTTAGGGAGTGGACAGAGGATTTAATTTGCTGCAGATCCTTAGAAATTTCAGAGATTTTGTCTTGTAGAGGTTGCATTATCTCCAGGAACCTTTTCTCTGAGGGTGCACTCGCTGTGGTGTTAGATTTGCTAGAGCGTGCGGTCTGGTGCTTAAGGCGCTTTACGGCCTTGTCCTTCTTTGGGGTAGGCGGTGGTGAATGACTTGGTGATACTTTTCTAATATAAACATCCACGGTTAAGCTGGTACACTGCAGACTCAGATGCTCGACAGTTTTAACTCACTAATAATTGGAAAGACTATACCAGAGAGCTGAAATGAGTAGCGGAGGTGCAGAGCAGTGGAGGGCTGCTGCTGCTTCTCAGGCTTCCATCACATGACCTGTGTTACCATTTCTGTTTTCATTAATGTTTGTGCTTACCTTTCTCTTACCATTTGTGTTATCATTTACATTTGTGTCACCATGTGTGTTACTGTTTGCGCTTGCATTTGCGTTACCATTAGCATTACTGTTGTACCTCACTGTTTCCATCACCATTTGCGTGAACATTACCATTCACTATTTATAGTGCACATTCTCAAAAAGAAGGGAAATTCATGGTAAAAAACTCTGTTTAATGCATCAGTTAGGATTGTTCCACAATGGCAGAAGTGAGGAGATTCGGTGTTAGGGTTGCTACCCCTTGCACACCACGCCCACCCTGTCCCCACCAACAGGCATCGGGGTGTGCATTGGGACTGTCGGTCCTAACTCTCACCCCATTCTCCTATACTGCACTGCCTCAGCTTATTTACACATGGAATGTGGTGAGAGTTAGTGCCGACAACCCCATTGCACACCCCGATGCCTGTTGGTGGGGACGGGGTTAGTGTGGGGTGCAAGGGATGGCAACCCTAACACCAAATTTCCTCACTTTTGTCACTGTGGAGCAACCCTAACTGATGCATTAAACAGAGTTTTTTGCCATGAGAATATATATATATATATATATATATATATCAATATATGTTATAGTAACAGACGGTAGTGCCTGTATAGTTAAGGTTGAGTACCCCAGTTAAGGTTAAATCTGAAATTTGGCAGCTTAATAACTTTGCAACCATATGACAGAGTTCTCAGAAATGTGGAATACATGGTTTGGTACCATAGACCTGCCAAGTTTCTTTACAGTCGGATGTACAGTTGCGGAGCTACAGAGAGCCATAAAATGCATAAATTATGGGCTTTTGTGCTTTTCTTTGCTCGCGCCTACAGATTTCACAGATTGCGCAATTGATCCAAAACCTTCAGACAACATGCAGCCGGGGTTCCCCATGTGCCTTTCGAAGATTTTGTGAAAAAGTATTAAATGGTTCAAAAGTTATTAAAAAAAAAACTGTTCCCCTTTATAGTCTATGGGAAAAGTTAAAATATTCAACAGTGTCTCAAATGCAGTTTTTACTGTCACAAATTGCCCGTTTGCATTCATGAGTCATTTTTTTTTCAGTTGGTGTTCAGAGAAATGCTTAGCGTTTAAATTTGGGACCCTCTATGGACACAATTTTTGTTGTGTGTCACCTAGTCGAGCCCTGAGGATGCTAGCCATTTCTTTTTTTTGGGGGGGGGGTAAAACACCCCAGAAATGTTTTTTACATTTTTGTAAATAGTAGTGTCGCAAAATACTTTCAAATATGTGAAATTTTCTTGATTTTATTTGCGAACATGTCGTGATTTGCGAAAGTACTTTGAAACACTATGGCCAAAACAACAGGAAATGTTTGCCACCCTGCACCAAAATCAAGTTTGATCTGTTGGGATGAAATTTGCAGGGAAGAAAGCCAACATCCCACAGACATGCCTTTTGGTGGTTTGGTGACAAAATATTAATAAATGGCTCAAGATACGGACTTTTCGTTGGAAAAACACTTAGTCTCCTGCTAGGGGGCTAAGAACAAAACTTGCCTGGAAAGTCATAAATAATATGAAATTTTAATTTTTTTTCTATGTCGTAAGGATCCTGAGATATAAGCAGTTTTGTATTCCAAGTGCTCATTTTCTGCTCCGAGTGCCATTATTATGCACATATTCTTTGTATTCACTGTTCTTCTGAATGCACCTTTTCAGGGAAAAAATTGTGTGCATTTGTGGTACTGTGACCATTAGCATTTCTGTTTGCATTTATGTTACCGTTTGCATTTCTGTTTACATCACCATGTGTGTTACCCTTTGTGTTTGCGTTTGCACTTGCATTTGAATTACTGTTACCATTTGCGTTTCCGTTGCCGGTTTCATTAGCATTTACTTTTGCGTCACCATGTGCGTTACCATCTGCTTTTGTCTTTGCACTTGCATTTCCAGTTGTGTTACTGTTTCCTTTGGCATCATCATTAGTGTTACTGTTACCATTTGCATTTCCAATTGTGTTAACGTTACCGTTTGCATGTTCATTACCGTTTGTTGTTGCATTCCATTGGTGTTAGCGTTTGCATTTTCGGTACTGTTTCTGTTGTTGACTGCATTACTGTTACCTTCTGCATCACCTTTGCTGTTACTGTTTGCGTTTCTGTTTGCATTACTATTACTGTTTGCATTTTCGTTATCGTTATCGTTTTCATTGCCATTAGCGTTTGCGTTACCATTAGCATTACCATTTGCGTAACCATTTGTGTTTGCATTTACATTTGTGCTTGCATTTGTCTTACCATTTGCATTATCATTTCCATTTGTGTCACTGTGTGAGTTACCATTTGCGCTTGCATTTGCATTACCATTAGTGTTACTATTTTCTTTTACCTCACTGTTGCCATTACCATTTGCATTTATGTTACCATTTCTCTTTTTGCATTTTCATTTCTGTTTGTGTAACCATTTGTGTTTGCGTTAAGGTTTGCGCTTGTATTTACATTACCGGCTGCGCAACCATTTTCATCTGCAAATTTGTCAGTTTTCATTTGACATCTGCATATGTTTTTTGCAGAATGAAGAATCCAAAAATGTATTTTTAGCCACTCGTGTGAAGTGTTACGCTTGTGCTGCTCTGCAGCTGTTGAAGAGATTTGGATAAGATTTGGTATACATGGAGTTGAATTTTGCATCTATGTATTTACCAATTAATATTTCACTGGTACATGTGTTTTTTTTGTGTAGTACAGTGCAAAACATTGTTTTTGCTTTTTTCTGCACTGTCTTGTGCGACACATATCACAGCCACTGTGTGATTGATTGGTCTGACACTTGGCACGTACAAAGCTCTTTCTTCAAGGAATACACCAGTTTTTGGTGAAAAAATCCTGTTTTGTTCTAGAGTTATAAGTGTTTGAAGTTGCCCCCCTTCACAGTCAGAGATTATTCTGCAACGGTTTCTGTCATTTTACCACATTTTCAGCTACAATTTCTGCCATTTTGTGGTGGAAGACTTCCTAAAGGTGCAGAAACTTAAAAATTGAATATCTCTGGAATGGTTTGATCTTTTCACATGAAATTTGGAGGGTGTTGAGTGGATGTCCTGGAGATGTGAAATGCTGTTTACATGTCGGGAACATAACATGCAGCAGAGATACTGCGTGATGCACTTACCGTTTTGTGCATGGTGCTAGTGGCTTGAAATTTATAGCGTAGGTCACCCTAGTGGTACAGAGGTGCCTTTCAGTGGTTTGTTTCACATTAGCGTTTATGCCATTATCTCAGAAATGAGGCGAGATACAGACTTTTTGCTACTGTTAGCTCACATCTCATTTGTGACGTTATCTTGGAAACAAAGCGAGATACAGACTTTTCACTACTGTTGGATAACATCACCTATCTGCTGTTATCTCAGAAATGAAGCGAGATACAGACTTGTTGCTACTGTTGGATCACATCGCCTTTGTGCAGTTATCTCAGAAACGAAGGGAGATGCAGACTTTTCGCCACTGTTGGTTAAGATTACCTTTGTGCCATTATCTCAAAAATGAAGCGAGATACAGAGTTATCGCTACTGTTGGATCACATTGCCTTTGTGCTGTTATCTTGGAAATGAAGCGAGATATAGACTTTTCGCTACTGTTGCCTTACATTAGCTTGCTGTTACCATTTCTGTTTGCATTACCATTTGCATTTATGTTTGCATTCCCTTCACCATTCACATTACAGTTTGCCTTTGCGCTTCCATTTCTCTTACCATTTCTGTTCCTATTTACATTTGCGTCACTTTTACTATGACTGTTAGCATTTGCGGTTACATTTACCATTACCATTACTGTTGCCTTACGTGTTTACATTTGCATCATCATTACCCCTACCATTTGCGTTTGCGATACAATTTCCATTACCACTTGTGTTTCCATTTCTGTTTGTTTACATAACAGTTAGAGATTACATTTGCATTTATGTTACTGTTGGTGTTACCATTTGCCTTTCACTCACCATTACCGTTACTGTTAGTGTTATTGTTACAGTTGTTACGCATACATAGGCAGCATGGTGGGGGCCCCCCAGATTCCATCACCACATACCATTCACTATTTATAGTGCACATTCTCAAAAAGAAGGGACATTCATGGCGAAAGGCTCTGTTTAATGCATCAGTTTGGGTTGTTCCACAGCAACAAAAGTGAGGAAATTCAGTGTTAGGGTTGCCACTCCTTGCACCCCACATCCACCCTGTCACCACCAACAGGCATTGGGGTGTGTGTTGGGATCTTCAGGCCTAACTCTCATCCCACTCTCCTATACTGCATCACCTCAGCTTATTTATACACAGAAAGGGGTGAGAGTTAGTGCCGACAACCACAATGAACACCCCGATGCCTGTTGGAGGGGGTGGAGTGGATATGGGGTGCAAGGGTGGCAACCCTAACACCGAATTTTCTCGCTTTTTGTCACTGTGGAACAACCTAACTGATTCATTAAATGCATTTTTGCAATGAATGTATATATATATATATATATATATATATATATATATATTAGTATAGAACTGTTGTGAAATAGGTTAGCTTATAATCTTTAGATTTTATTGGTAACATGCTTGTTACTTAGATGGTGGAATGCAGTTACCTAGCTCTCTTTAAATTAATTTGGTAAATCATACTTTATAGTAAACATGTTTATTAATTGCCAGCCCCTCTTGCTGATATGATATTTACAGGAAAATACTCTTCTTTTTGTATGCATGGCCTTTCGTGAAAGGACCTTAACACAAGGAAGCTAGTAAATAAAGTTGTCCCTATGAAATACTGCTCACCTCCAATTATGTGTTTGTCATGGACATTTTGCAGGTTTTGCACAGGGTCTTGGGAGCTAAATGTATACTGGGTGAGACTCAGACTTGTTCCTATGTTTTGATAGCAGGCACACACAAAAGGATGCTCTGTTTCCAATATGGTGGGTGTGTAATGCCACCTGGCTAATGGAAGGTTAGCTCAGACTTTTTAGTTAGGGCAGATTTGTACAATGGCCTCAGGAGGTACCTTACTACCTATATGGAATTAGAGGTACCCTAGTGTGGTGTACATGATGGTATTTATGGGTTAATAGGGCTGTTAGGGCCCCAATATTGCACTGTTTATACCCAAGTGGAAGTGTATCTGTGAAGTTACTCAGAAAAGAAAGCATTATTTTGGGGAAGGGTATGTGCTCTAATGGTGGCACTTACTTGAGCAAAAGACATTCTGCTATATGGCTCTTAATATCACAGGAGTTTTTGTGATTATTAAATAAGTGCTTCTTTCTCAATTATCTTGAGTAAACTCACATGAGAGTACACTTCTAGAAAATTAACCAGGGACATGATAATAATATATAATACCTGTAAAAGTCAAATAATTTAAAGTGAGGATCCATATCAACATGGTTTATATGAATTGTAAACTGTCAATACTTGCTAATATATATTTTATTATATTGTAAATGGTATTTATATTTTATATATTTTAAGAAGTTGTAAGATTTTTGTTTTGTACTTCTAAAATTGTAAAGGCAAATTTGCCAAACAATAAAACCTACTACCATCAGTATTTCAGCAAATCTATCCTGTGTCAGTACATTGGACATAGACATAAGCATGGGTAAATGTAAGACCCCACTGAAAATGAGATACTGCATCTCAGCAAAGCTATCGTGCATTAGTACATTGCAAAAATGGATAAAAGTATGACCCCGCTGAATATGAGATACTGTATCTCAGCTAGGATATCCTGTGTCAGTACATTGTAACAAGGTTATAATACCATCAAGAGGTGCCGGGGATATCTGAACCTTGAGATCAAAGCTTGAGAGATTCCAAAATTTTTCCAGAGCCACAGTGATATGTTGCAGGTGAGTTTTACTATTTAAAATAAATAAGAACACAAAAACAGCCTTAACATTTATTATATTGATTTTACTGACAGGCATAATGAAGTCAGTTGCATACATGTATTGAGTTGAGCATACAGGAAAATATACAGGAGTTTTGCCCCAGTTGTACATGGAAAATACAGGAAAAAGGATGGTGCCCTACAGGAAAATGCTTTGTTCAATCTGCGAATACTGCAGTTGACACTGCTATGATTTCTTTGTAATCCCCTATGATGCCCCTTGCAACCTCTGAAAACCTCTAAAACATTAGCTGCCTAGCATTTACACTTCCTACCATTGTAAAACCATGAGAGTTACGATGCAACTAAGTAGGTAGGTCTTGAAAGGGTTAACATAAATCAACTGTTTAGAGGAAATACTGAAAATCATTGCTACACACATACACACATTGGAAGCAATGACCAAGAATGTAATTTGAAACTGCTCTGCAGTTAGATGATGTATCCTCTGTTGGAAGTCAAACATGGGTAAAAGTAAGATCCCACTGAAAATTAAATACTGTATGTTAGCCAGGTTAACCTGTACCAGTGCATTGTAAAAATGGGTAAAATTAAGACACCCCTGAAAATGAGATACTGCATCTCAGCAAAGCTATCCTGTGTCAGTACATTGCCAAAATGGATACAAGTATAACCCCACTGATTATAAGATAGTGTATCTCTGCCAGGCTATCCTGTGTCAGTATACTGTAACAAGGCTATAATACCATCATGAGGTTCTGGAGACATGTGAACTTTGAGAGCAAAGCTTGAGAGATTTCAACATTTTTTCCAGAGTCACTGTGATATGCTATAGTTGAATTTTACCATTTAAAATAAATAAGAACACATAAAACAGCCTTACAATTTGTTATAGTGAGTTTACTGACAAGCATAATGAAGTCAGTTGATTACATGTATTGATTTGTACATATAGGAAAATGTACAGGAGTTTTATCCCAGTTTTACATGGAAAAACAAGGAAAAGGAAGGTGGACTACAGGGAAATGAATTGTTTAATCTCGGAACACTGCAGTTGACACTGCTATGATTTCTGTGTAATCCCCTATGAAGCCCCTTGCAACCTCTGGAAACCCCTAAAACATTAGCTGCCTAGCATTTACACTTCCTATAAATATAAAACCATGAGAGTTCCAATGCCACTAATTAGATAGATCCTGAAAGGGTTAACATAAATCAACTCTTCAGAGGAAATACTATAAATCATTGCTACACACATACACACATTGGGAGAGATTACCAAGAATGTAATTTGGAACTGCTCTGCAGTTAGATGCTGTATCTGTTGAAAGACTGGGTTGGAAGTTATGTCAGTAAATTATTAGTCTCCAAAGATAGCAAGTCATATTGCAATAATAAACAAACTGAACAAATGGCATTGGAATCTGTCTACTCAACAAAGACAATGGAGTATTTTATTTAACTGGCATAGCAATTTGCAGTTGTGGAAGGATACACTGGAAACTGCAAAAATGTGTGCCACGGTATCCCATTTTTCCAGCTACAGAAAGCAAGATGACTACAGGCTCCACTCACAGCCATAAAAAAGGTAGTAGACATGTAGCCAATAACTACAGGTCTATTAGTCTGACATCAATGTGTAATAAAGTGATGGAAAGGTTAGTTAAAGATAGGATAGAGACAGAATTCTGTACATTAGGAGTTATGGGCAAACACCAACATGGCTTCACCACCAGGCCCTCGTGCACCACAAACTTGCTGGCCTTGTACAGGAATGTCAGTGCAAACATGGACAATAAGATACCTACAAATATGTTATTATTGGAGTTTGGCAAAGTGTTTGACACTGTCCCACATTGCAAAATGATTAATAAACTTATAGTCTTGAGCCTGACTCATATATTGGTCAGATGGATAGAGAACTGGCTTATGGGAAGAACTCAGAGGGTGAGAGTTAGGGGCCAACTGTCTGGTATGGGGGAGGTTAACAGTGGTGTTCCACAAGGATCAATCCTCAGACCTACTGTGTTTAACATTTTTATTTACAATATCAGTGACAACATTACAAATTCTCTAATAAAATTTGTAGATATTACAAAATTAGGAGGAGAGGTGGATACACATGCAAAACATCTAACTTTGGTCCAGGACCTAAAACAAATTGAACAATGGTCCAATGATAACAAAATGCACTTAAACAAAGCTAATGTGCAGTCCTTCACTGTGGCAGAAACAATCCAAACAACACATAAATCCTAAACAACAAATCCTAAAAACTGTACACAAGGAGCGAGATTTGGGAATCACTATTAACAACAAGCTAACATCCTCAGACCATTGTAAAAAAGTGGCCCCCACAGCAAATATAATATTAAACAAAGTTAAACGCACATTCATAAATGAAAGTGTAGAATGCATCTTATCATTGTACCGATCCTACTGTATATGAGACCCACTTAGACTTTGGACCCCTTTCTGGAACCTCTACCTGAAACAAGATGTTGGCCTCCTGGAAAGGGTACAGCACACAACAACAAAATGTATCCCTAAATCAAGAAATCTGACTTATCTGGAGAGATTAAACCTAATTGGTTTGATCAGCCTGGCTGACAGGAGAAGTAGGGGGAACTTACTGCAGTTATACAAGATTTTACAAGATAATGACTTATCAGCACAATGCGGCTTGCACCATCCGAACCAAAGATTCAACTTAAGAAGTCATAACAAAAAACTGGCTATTCCTAAAGCCAAAAATACCAAACGGGATCACCATTTTATAATCAGGGCAGCTAGGGCATGGAATCAACTCCCACAAGAAGTGGTAGGAGCTGGGAGTTTCAAGACATTCAAAGCTAAGCTAGACAGATATCTGAACTGGAATACCACACCGGCTTAATTTAACCACTAAATAGTGAGAGACATACAGGATGGGCTTATGCCTTCTTATGTCTAAATCAACTGAGTAAACCAAGTAAACTAATACAAATACAACATATACAAGGATTACAACATTAAAAAAACAAGTACAATCAGAATTATTGATAAGCATTTAAATACATGTGTTTTAAATACAGTGAGCCTGTTTAAATCTGATCAATTACTGGATGGCCTTCAACTGTCTGAGATGCAACCCAAACAAGACAAGTGATGTTCATTGACTCAGGTTTCTGTGGGTCAGCAACGAGAATAAGTGACACCTAAGTGCCACCTTTAAATGATGCCACCCTGGGAACAGTGAATCTGGTTAGAAATCTAGTAGTCACTGTGGACTCCAAGTTGACCCTAAAGCATCATTTGTCGGTGATCATCCAAAGAGGCTTTTTCTATCTTCAAAATATCACCCAGACTAAACCATTTCTAGTGCCTCGTAACCTGAAGATGATACACCATACAATAATCACACCTAACTTGGATTACTGTAAAGCTCTCTACCTAGGGTTATCTGGGAGTTTGATGTACCAGCTCTAGCTGGTCCAGAATGTGGCAGCATGCTTGATCTTCAGTACATCTTGTAGTGATCATAATACACTGGTGCTGTTCAAACTACACCTGGTGTCTACTCGGTGGTGCATCAACTTCAAGATCTTCTTATTAGTATACAAGGCCCTACATGGTTTGGGATCTAGCTATCTGAAATATATGTCTTTACAAGACACTGGTTAGGCTCCATCTGGAGTACTGCATGCAGTACTGGAGGCCACACCTTCACAAGGACATTAACCAAATTGAGGCAGTCCAGAGAAGGGCAACCAAAATGGTGCAGGGACTGCTTCTGAAAACATATGAGGACAGATTAACTGAACTCAATATGTATACCCTAGAGCAAAAGAGGGAGAGAGGTGATATGATTGAAACATTCTAACACCTTAAGGACATTAACAAGGTGAAAGAGTCTAACATGTTTCAATATAAGAAAAATATCAGGACAAGAGGACATAGCATGAGATTAGAGGAAGGACAATTAAGGGGTAATGTAAAGAAGTTCTTTTTCACATAAAGATTGGTAGATGCATGGAATGGCCTACCTCAGGAAGTGGTGGATATGAATACAGTGCAGGGCTTCAAACAGACATGGGATGGGCATAAGGGAGCAATACAAATGAGTATGAATAGATAGGCCATTGACAGAGCAAAGGTCTATGGCACATTCATAAGGTAGAAAAAACAATGAGCAGACTGGATGGGCCTTGTGGTCCTTAACTGCCATCAACTTCTATGTTTCTATATTTCTATCTCCTGCCTCTACACAGCCCTATCTTCCCTCTCCAATCCAACAATGCTGGTGTACTGTGCATGCCCCACTCAGGGCTCAAGTTATTTGGGAACAAATCCTTCTTGGTGGCTCTGTCTGTATTGTGGAATTTTCTTCCTGTACAAATTTGATATACTGGCATAGTTGGGACCATTAAAGGGAGAGAGGAGAAAGAGGGAAGAAAAAGAGGCAGAGAAGGGGGAGTAGTGGTTAGTGAGGAAACAAAGTGTGGAAGATCATGTGTGTGAACACAAGAAGTCTAGTAAATAAAATTCTGATCCTTGAGGTCATCATGGTGGAGGCAAACCTGGATATTGTGACCATTACTGAGTCATGGTGTACAGGAAATCATAACTGGGACATTCCATACCAAGCTATACTCAGTTCAGAAAATGTAGGGTGGGAAGGAAGGGAGGAGGATTGGTAATGTATGCAAGGGAGGGCATGAAAGTAATGGATATATACGGAATTCAGAGGGGAATAAAGGGGTTGGAGGTACTGCGGGTCAAGTTGGAGACAGGAACCAGAGGCACTGTTCCCACTGACATGATCTACAGACCTCCAACACAGGAGGAGAATCTCAATTAAGGCACTGGTGGAAGCCATTAGCATGGGGTTCAATTTTAACATTGTTTTACTGGCCCAAAACCTAGTGCAAATTGGCCAGGGCTAGTGCAGATAGCCCTCTACTTGTCCGTCTTGACTAGTGCAGGTTTTCCATGACTGTTAATGAAGTTAAAAATGTTCCTACTTTGGCATATTCTAGTCCTCATGCTAATATTTCTGGTGTGATTAACACCTCATTAAGAGCTGCAGTTATCTGGCAGTTCAAGAAGGGGATCCCACAAAAGACTCAATGTTAATAATTATCACTCCACTGTTAGAACTTTAAGCTGTTAATCAAAATTAAGGGTTTGCACTTGGGTGGTGGTGCTAAAGCACACTCAAAGCTTATTAGAAAATCTTCAGTGCTGCACTCACCCAAGCAAAAAGGACAAAGATGAATATTCCACTCCTATAAAATTACATTTTATTCACCCATCTTATGCATAATCACATAGCCAGTGTAGCAGGATGATCTTATGTATCGCCCTAAGGCTTCATTAGAGAATAACAGTATTTCAGGTTACTACCTGTTTTATGCAGATTCATTAAATTAGTGCACCAATCATATGCATTTCATTTAATCACTAATCAGTACATGCAAACAGATATACATCCTCCATAACATCAAAGTGAAAAATAATAACATAAAGCACTAATCTTTGCTTATACGTTTTTTTCAATTAGTACACATTTCAGGAGTGCATGCCTTCCATTGTTTCATCTGTAAAGAATTCAAAAAAAATATGTTTTTACTTCAAGTATTAATAATATGAGATTTGTTAAATTACATCTACTTATCAAAACATCTTTATTGTAGATAAGGAGCATTTAATCAAAAGTGGGAAATGTTTGCAATAGGGAGTATTTGAAAGGAATAGAGTGCAAGCTTTATTTCGATAAAGAGAAAACACATATAGTTCAGAGTTCAAGATAGAACTGGGGGGATTAAATATAAGGGTATCATTTTGAGTTTTCATTTCATTTATTTTTCTTCAGAAATGGTTTCAATTCAAATTTACCATTTAGACCTGGTAATTTGAGAGCCCCGAGGATATAAATCCATTTCTGTTTCTTTTTGTCCAAAATATTATTTATATCACCACCTCCCATATCTGTGGTGATTGCCTCTATCCCTATGGCTGTCATTTTGTGGTTAGATTTATCTGTTAGTGCATTCACATGTGCTGCCAGTGCATACTTTTAATTTTTATTTTTAATCCCTTAAACATGTTAATTGAGATGTTGTCTCAATGTTCTCTTATTTCTACCAACATAGTAGCACCCACAGCTGCACAGCAATAGATAAATGACTAATTATATACTACAATTAATATTGCCTCTTATGTTTACCATCTCTCCTGTTCTGGGGTTCCTAAACTCCTTATATCTAATGATGTGCTTTCACATCTTGCACTTGCTGCCACAGGCCTTCATACCCCACTGTAAAGTCTGCTGTTGTATGAAGAACCATTTAGGCTGGTAACTTCTCACTACTGAATCTCTAATATTTCTACCTCTCCTAAAGGTCACTGTCAAAGATTTCTGTAATGACATTTTAAGTTCTTGCATTCCTCTGAAGATCAACAGGTTTTTCTTTACTGTCTCCACAATTTCTTTGCTTCCTCCTCCATATATGGTAACAACATTTAACTGGTCACCCCACTCCTCCCTTTTTCTTCTTGCATGTTTTGGATGAAGTAGCATTTCTCTTTTGATTTTTGTGTTTGTGCTGCTGCTTCTAAAAGGTTGTTCATTTTGTAACCCCTTTCCCCCCAATCTAGCAGTCATTTCTGCTGCTCTACCTTTGTACAATTTCTTCTGTGCCACAATTTCTTCTCATTCCTATATATTGTCCCTCAGGCAAATTATGTATTACATGTGTGGGGTGACAACTAGATGCTAAAAGTATGGTGTTCCTATCAGTTGGCTTTCTGTATAAATCTGTGCACAAAGTTCCATAATTTTTGTATATTGTGATATCCAAGAAGTTAATACAGACTGTCCGAACATTTACCTTAAACTTAAGATGTTCATTTGTTAGCCGGTCCATCGGCGCAGCAGTTGGATTTCCACTTGCGATGCCGGCAACCCAGGTTCAGGAATGGACCTGGGTCATCAGAGGACCGGCCGGGTTAGGAAGGATTGAGCATCCCATGGGTGGCTCTCCTTCCCTGTGGGGAGGGCAGGGGCTGCAGCCGGGCGTGATGAGCTGCGCCCAGCGGAGGCTGGGTGCACGCCCACGTCAAGCATAAATAGAGCTCTCAGGATGGGGAGGACGCTGGCCGTCATTGCACATCCCCATCCTGCTTAAAGGGGGGGAACAAAAAAATCCCACGCCTTGCGTCTTGGTGACGCTCTGCTCCTGGAAGCCCCGATTGACCACCGGAGCCATTCCCCCAACCCATCACAGTTCCGTGGTCCGAGCCGCAGCCCCACTCTCTGGGGGTAAGCCAGGGATGACCGGGCGAGACAGCAAATATCCGGTGGTTGGGGCTCCAGGGGTCCGTGACCAGAGTCGATGGTCGACGTGAGGCGTGGAGGCCAAAAATAGAAAATAGAAAAAAAAAAAAAAAGATGTTCATTTGTTGCTTCCAAAAACTTGACAAATTCTG
Organism: Neoceratodus forsteri; assembly: GCA_016271365.2. Taxonomy (NCBI): domain Eukaryota; kingdom Metazoa; phylum Chordata; order Ceratodontiformes; family Ceratodontidae; genus Neoceratodus; species Neoceratodus forsteri. Next base: position 538,690,983 of record CM057459.1, on the reverse strand, counting down.
CTAGTTCCCCAGTTGTTCCTTGCCATATGAATATTAAATAATCAGTAACGTCTTGTAGAAATCAATCTTATCAAAAAGGGATTTTTTTCTGCATCATAAATATACTCATTGTCCCACTTACCCATATACAAATTAGCATAACTTGGGGCCAGCGTGGACCCCATTTCTGTACCATTTAGTTGTACATTTGTTTTACCTTCATACATGAATACATTTTTCTTTAGTACAGCCTCTGTTAACCCTAATAAAAAACTGATATTGCTTTGGGGCAAATCTGTACTAGTAAGGAGGAAGTGTTTAATTGCCAGTAGGCCACCCTAATGGGGTATGTTTGTATATAAAGAGTCAACATCCATGGTAACTAAAAGCCACTCATTTTCACCTGTATTTCACTTAAAAGGGACAATAGATGACCTGTATCCCTAAGGTGGCTGCCTAGCTTAGTAACCAGGGGATTTATGAAGCTATCCATGTAACATGATATGGGTTCAGTAACCCAGCCAATACCCGAGGTAATGGTAATACTGGGTGGTGATACAGGATCTTTATGTAGCTTTGGCAGAGTACAGATAGCTGGTTTCTTTCGCTACTCAACAGGCAGGTAATACAATTCATTAGTATCAACAATACCATTTGTGAAACCTTCTAAAAGTAACTGTTCTTTTTTATGCATTTCACTCATAGGATCGTATGTTAAACTGGCATAGAAATTACTGTCTGAGAGCTGCCTGTTTATTTCTAATACATAATCTTCCCTGTCCTGTATCACCACACTTCCCCCCTTATCAGGGGGTTTTAATCACTATATCTATGCCGTTGCCAATTTCTTAGGTGCATCCCTCTCCACATTAGAAATGTTATAATGCTGCATATTAACACCTTCCTTATACAATTCCTGCAGTTTACTCATACAGCACTCTAAAAATCTGTTAACACTGGAGTGTTTGGGGAGGGCAGAACATAGAATATGGCTTAAATTTTGTTATCATAAACATCATATTCATTTCCCTTAGAAGTATTTTTTGTTTGTGTTATTACATTATCTTGGCTAGCATTTATCTATTCACTAGCATTTTTGCCTGCAAAGAACATTTTCAAATTTACATTTCTAGTGAAACGTTGTATGTCCACATAAGCTTCGAATTCAGGCAATCTAAATGTAGGTATAAATGTAAGACTTTTTGACAGTACCTTAATCTCTGCTTCTGAAAGTTCCCTCTTAGAGATGTTTAGAATTGTTGATACTGGTTGATTGGGGAATTGTATCGCCAGCCCCGGCCTCTTGTTCTTCTGCCTGCTATGCCTCATCTTCCTCTTCCTCTGTACTCCCCTCCTCTGTGTATTTCCATTGTTGCTGCTGGAAACCTGAATCTTGTTTGTCGAGTGATCCTCCTGGGTAGACTCACAGGAGGAGCATTCTCTAAAATGGGCCCCTTTCTTCATTGTCCTCAGCACTTTCCTCAGGTTCTGAACCACTTTCTCCTACACTGTTCTCGAGCTGTGTAAGCTCTGTGCATTTTAAAATTGTGTGTGGTGTCATTGTTTTTCCTGGTTCTGCTCCCATCCCACTTAACTGGATACTTGTTTTAGCAATGTTGGATTCCAGAACTTGATTGGTTGTCCACTTAGTCCAATTATAGACACCTTTTTAGGCGATAATCACTATAGTCTCTGGTCTGCGTTCTTAGTTTTTGTGCCTGAATTTTCATGTCATATATCTTCAGATATTCTTGAAACTTGATTTGACATTTTTGATAATCAGGATTATCTCTACATGTTGCCATAGAACTTTCATGCATCACCAGTTGCTGTTTTACTTCTGAAATTGTCTCTTGGCCCTCAGCAATTATCAAGTCCATCAATTTCATTGATGCTTCAACCATGATGTCTTCCCATTTTTTAATGAATGAAGCCTTCTCTGTCCCTAATGTAGGTCTTTTTAATATTCTGAGGCCACAGGGTAGTCTCCAAACTGAAATGTATGTCCACATGGATCTCTGTTGCCAGTGCAATCTCCTCACCCTTGCGGCAATTTTCTCCAGCTGGAAAAAAACATTCTGGATAGATACACCTGTTGCCGGTACATCACCAGTGATGTCATTAGCACTAGTCTCTTCACTGAAACTCACAGGCAATGGATGTGCTGCATCATTCTCCTGAAATAGGGACTCATAGATGCCTTCTCCATTTAATGGTCCTTGCTCACTAGTGTTGTTCTCTGACTCACTCATGTTGTTGATGGGATAAGGTCCTATTAATTGCTATTTTTTTACTGAACCCGTGCAATAACTCTGTGCTTACTTACTAATCAAAATTAAGGGCTGGCACTTGGGTGGTGGTGGTGGTGGTGCTAAAGCATGCTCAAAGCTTATTAGAAAATCTTCAGTGCTGCACTCACCCCAGCAAAAAGGACAAAGATAAATATTCAGTTCATATAAATGAAATTTTATTCACCCATCTTGTGCATAATCACCTAGCCAGTGTATCAGGATGATCTTACATATCACCCTAAGACTTCATCAGAGAATAACAGTATTTCAGGTTAGTACCTGTTTTATACAGATTCATTAAATTAGTGCACCAATTATGTGCCATTTCATTTAATCACTAATCAGTATGTGCAAAGAGATATATATCCCCCATAGCATCAAAGTGAAAATAATTACATAAAGCACTAATCTTTGCGTATAAGTTTTTTCAGTTAGTACACATTTCAGGAGTGCATACCCTCCAATGCCTCATCTGTAAAGAAATCAATATATATATATATATATATATATATATATATATATATATATTTTCATCAAGTAATAATAATATGAGATAAGTTAAATTACATCTACTTATCAAAACTTCTTTATTGTACATAACTAGCATTTAATCAAAAGTGGGAAATGTTTGCAATAGGGAGTATTTGAAAGGAAGGGAATGCAAGCTTTATTTTGCTGAAGAGAAAACACATACAGTTCAGATTTCAAGATAAGAGAAATGGGGGTTAAATATAAGAGTACCATTTTGATTTTCCATTTCATTTATTTTTCTTCAGAAAACACATTAGTTCAGAGTTCGAGATAGGAAAAGTATGTGTGTGTGGGGGGTAAATATAAGAGTACCATTTTGATTTTCTTTTTTATTTATTTTCCTTCAGAAATGGTTTCAATTCAAATTTACCATTTTGACCTGGTAATTTGAGAGCCCCCAGGATATAAATCCATTTATGTCTCTTTTTGTCCAAAATATTATGTATATCACCATCTTTTATATCTGTGGTGATTGCCTCTATCCCTATGGCTGTCATTTTGTGGTTAGATTTATCTGTTTGTGCATTCACATGTGCTGCCAATGCATATTTTTGATTATTTTTAATCGATAAAACATGCTCATTGAGACGTTGTCTCAATTTTCTCCTAGTTCTACCAACATAGTAGCACCCACAGCTGTACTGTAATAGATACATGACTAATTATGTGCTACAATTAATATTGCCCATTATGTTTACCATCTCTCCTGTTCTGAAGTTCCTAAACTGCTTACATCTAATGATGTGCTTGCACATCCTGCACTTTCCAGAGGGCTTCGTCTGTGAAATCTGCTGTTGTGTGGAGAACCATTTAGGCTGGTAACTCCTCTCTACTGAATCTCTAATATTTCTACCTCTCCTAAAGGTCACACTCAAAGATTTCTGTAATGACTTTTTAAGTTCTGGCATTCCTCTGAAGATCAACAGGTTTTTCTTTATTGTCTCCACAATTTCTTTGCTTCCTCCTCCTCCATATGTGGTAACAAAATTTAACTGGTCACCCCCTCCTCCCTTTTTCTTCTTGTATGTTTTGGATGAAGTAGAGTTTCTATTTTGATTGTTCGTGTTTGTGCTGCTGCTTCTAAAAGGTTTTATATTTTGTAACCCCTTTCCCCCAGTCTAGCAGTCATTTCTGCTGCTCTACCTTTTGTACAATTCTTCTGTGCCACAATTTCTTCTCTTTCTTATATACAGTATTGTCCCTTAGGCAAATTATGCATTACATGTGTGGGATGACAACTAGATGCTAAAAGTATGCTCTTCCAATTAGTTGACTTTCTGTATAAATCTGTGCACAAAGTTCCATCATCGTATTTTGTATATCATGATATGCAAAAAGTTAATACAGACTGTCTGAACATTTACTTTGAACTTCAGATGTTCGTTTGCTGCTTCAAAAAACTTGACACATTCTGCTAGTTCCCCAGTTGTTCCTTTCCATATAAATATCAACTAATTGATAAACCTCTTGTAGAAATCAATCTTACGAAAAAAGGGATTTTTTTCCGCATTATATATACTTATTTTCCCACTTACCCATATACAAATTAGCATAACTTGAGGCCAGCGTGGCCCCCATTACTGTACCATATAGTTGTATATAGTTTTTACTTTCAAACATAAATATGTTGTTCTTTAGTACAATTTCTGTTAACCCTAGTAAAAAAACTGATCTTGCTTTGAGCAAATCTGTACTAGTAAGGAGGAAGTGTTCAATAGGCAGTAGGCCACCCTCGTGGGGTATGTTTATATATAAAGAGTCAACATCCATGGTAACTTAAAGCCACTCATTTTCCACTTGTATTTCACTTAAAAAGGACAATGGATGACTAATGTCCCTAAGGTGGCTGCATAGCATAGTCACCAGGGGATTAATGAAGCTAACCACATAACGTGATAGAGGTTCAGTAACCCATCCAATACCACAGATAATGGGCCTACCAGGTAGTGATACAGGATTTTTATGTATCTTCAGCAGAGTATAGATAGCTGGTTTCTTTGGTTGCTCAACAGACAGGTGATATAATTCATTAGTATCAACAACACCATTTGTGAAACCTTGTAAAAGACACTCTTCTACTTTTTTATGTATTTCACTCGTAGGTCATACAGTAAACTTGCATAGAAATTACTGTCTGATAGATGCCTCTTTATTTCTGATACATAATATTCCCTGTCCTGTATCACCACACTTCCCCCTTATCAGCGGATTTAATCACAATATCTGTGGCTGTGGCCAATTTCTTAAGTGCATCCCTCTCCACATTAGAAATGTTACAATGCTTCATATTAACACCTTCCTTATACAATTCCTGCAGGTCACTCATACAGCATTCTAACAATCTGTTAACATTGGAGTGTAGGGTGGGATAGAACACAGAATATGGCTTAAATTTTTTTCCATAAACATCATATTCATTTCCCTCAGAAATATGTTTTGTCTGTGGCATTACATTATCTTGACTTGCATTTATCTGTTCACTAGCATTTTTGCCTGCAAAGAAAATGTTCAAATTTACATTTCTAGCGAACCATTCAATATCCACATAAGCTTCAAATTCAGGCAATCTAAATGTAGGAATAAATGTAAGACCCTTTGATGGCAACTTAATCTCTGCTTCTGAGAGTTCCCTCTTAGAGATGTCTATAACTGCTGATACTGGTTGATCATGGAATTGTATCGCCTGCCCCGGCCTCTTGTTGTTCTGCCTGCTATGCCTCATCTTCCTCTTTCTCTGTATTCCACTTCTCCGTGTATTTCCATTGTTGCTACTGGAAACCTGAATCTTGTTTGTCATGTGCTCCTCCTAGGTAGACTCCCAAGAGGAGCATTCTCTAAAAAAGGGTCCCTTTCTTCATTGTCCTCCATACTCTCCTCGGGTTCTGAACTACTTTCTCCTGTGCTGTACTCAAGCTGTGTATGCTCCATGCATTTTAAAATTGAGTGTGATATCATTGTGTTTCCTAGTTCTACTCCTGTCCCACTTGAGTGACCACTTGTTTCAGCAACATTGGATTCCAGAACTTGATTGGTCGTCCACTTAGTCCAATTATAGACATGTTTTATGTGATAATCATTATAGTCTCTGGTCTGCTTTCTTAATTTTCGTCCCCAAATTTTCATGTTATATATCTTCAGATATTCTTGAAACTTGGTTAGACATTTCTGGTAATCAGGATGTTCTTTATATGTTGCCACAGATCTTTCATGCATCGAGAGTTGCTGTTTTACTTCTGAAATTGTCTCTTGGCCCTCAGCAATTATCAAGTTCATCACTTTCATTGACGATTCATCCATGATGTCTTCCCATTTTTTAATGACGGAAGCCTTCTCTGTCCCAAATGTAGGTCTTTTTTATATCCTGAGGCCACAGGGTATTCTCCACACTGAAAGGTATGTCTGTATGGATCTCTCTTGCCAGTGCAGTCTCCTCACCCTTGTGGCTATTTTCTCCAGCTGGAAAAAAACATCCTGGATAGATACACCTGTTGCCTATACATCACCAGTGATGTTATTAGCACTAGTCTCTTCACTGAAACTCACAGGCAAAGGATGTGATGCATCATCCTCCTGAAATAGGGACTCATAGATGCCTTCTACATTTAATGGTCCTAGCTCACTGGCGTTGTTCTCTGTCTCACTCATGTTGTTGATGGGATAAGGTACTATTAATTGTCATTTTATTTACTGAACCCGTGCAATAACCCTGTGCTTACTTACTTTCAGCTGTTATCCATGCTGTGGTCAGGAGTAGAAGCTGTAAAGTCACTAGCTTCCACTTTTATGAATGTATCTCTGTCTGACAATTTATTCTACATTATTAAGACCAGTGACCCTGATTTCCCTACATTTTGAGTGTCTGTAGCCCACATTTCAGTGAAAAATACTAAGTGGCATACAGGGTCTGCTTTATAGGAAGTGAGTTTTATTCTGGCCTCATCATAGCTACTCTCTCACCCCTTCAAATCTCTCAACTCTGTACTTACCCTACATTTTGAGTATCTGTATTCAATATTTCAGTGACAAAATGCTAACAGGTATACAGGGTCTTCTCTGCAGGTGGTGGGTATTATCCCAGCCTTGTAATAGCTGTTCCTTCTCCCCTCCAAATCTCTCAAATTTGTACTTTTCCTGAACAGCACTGCAGACCATACTCTCAGTTTCAGTTTCAAATTACTCTGAAATGACTATCCATAGACCGATAGCTGCCATTACTGGCAAGGGTAGGAGTCCCCAGCTCTTCCAAATGGACAATGCCAGCCAACACCATCCAGACAGTCCCACCTTCATCCTACTCAGCATGTTCTTTCATCTTAAAAATAAAGCTTTGGTGCATGTATGGTACAACATACCTTAATAAAATACATAATTTAAAAGATTAAAATAAGCATTCCTGGGGTGCATAGATTTTTCTCTATATAAACAAGGGTAGTATAGTATCATGCCTGTGTACTGTTTATCCTGGCCTGATAAAAGGAGAATGTTTTTAAAAACTGTCTTACTGTTGGGGCATAGCATATTAAAATCAATACTTTAAAAATGCCATAAAGTTTTCTGTTTCCCAAGCCCCTTATTTTTGTGTAGCCCTCTTCCTTAAGAAATCCTAGATGTGAAACATAGAACATAGAAACATAGAAGTTGATGGCAGAAGGAGATTGGTAGATCCATCTAGTCTTCCCATTTGTTTCAAACCTATTTTGATAGTCTAGTTGGCCTTTGTAGTCATGGTTCCCTTGTGTTTATCCCATGCATTCCTCAATCCCACTACAGTGTTGACCCCCACAACCTCTTGAGGTAGGCTGTTCCAGGTGTCCACCACTCGTTCTGTGAAGAAAAACTTTCTTGTGTTGGTAGACAACCTCCCTCCTTGAAGCCTGAGGTCATGTACCCTGGTCCTGGAGCCCTTCTTGAAGTGAAAAAGTTCCTGTGCCTGTACCTTGATAATGCCTTTTATGTACATGAATGTTTCAATTATGTCCCTTCTCTCTCTTCTGTGCTCCAGGAAGTACATATTGAATTCCCTAAATTTTTCCTCATAGGACATGTACTGCAGACCCTGAATCATTTGTGTTACCTTTCTCTTTACTGTTTCCATACAATGTCCTTCCTGAGGTGAGGCCTCTAGCCGGACCAGTGATCTATACACTGGTAGTACCTCCTCTCTCCTCCTGCTCATGATTCCCCTTCCAATGCAGCACAGCATTCTGTTGGCCTTCAATGTTGCCTTCTCACACTGCTTACTAATCTTCAAGTCATCTGAGATTATGATTCTCAGATCTCATTCTTGGTTTGAGAGTGCCAGTCTTTCGCCTCCTAAGTAATACTCCTTTCTTGGATATTTTTCTTTCCTATGTGTATGACCTTGCACTTTGTGGGGTTAAATTTCAGCAGTCACACTACAGACTATTCTTCTAGTTTCTTGAGGTCAGCTTCCATCTTGCTCACTCCTTCAGAGGTGTCCACCTTGTTACATATCTAGGTGTCATCTGTGAACAGACACACCTTCCCTTCCAGTCCATCAGTGATGTCTGCTATAAAAACACTGAAAAGCAGAGGCCCCAGCAGTTAGCCCTGGGGCACCCCACTGGTCACCCTACCTTCCGTTGATTACAATCTATTAACCTGTACCCTCTGGTTTCTGCCTTGTAACCAGTTTTGCTCCCATCTGACTACTTCTGGACCAACCCCTGTGTGGTCAAGCTTCTTTACCAGCCTTCTGTGTGGAACCAAGTCGAAGGCCTTACTAAAGTCTAGGTAGACCACATCTACTGCCCCACTGTTGTCCACTATTTTTGTAGCGTAGTCAAAAAACTCAAGCAGATTTGTCTGGCATGACATACCTGCTGTGAAACCATGCTGTTTAAGGTCTTGCTGGCTGCTGGTTAAAGGAATTCTAAGGTCCTCTGTTTGAGTAGTGTCTCCATTAGTTTCCCTACTACAGATGTGAGGTTTACTGGTCTGTAATTTCTAGCCTGTTCGTATCTGCCTGATATGTGAAGTGGAACCACTATTGCCTTTTTCCAGTCTTCGGGTACCACACCACTGTTCAAGGATTTTGTGACTTGAAGTGCCAGAGGGGCTGCTAATTCTAACCCCAGTTCCTTAAGGATTCTGGGGTGCATCTCATCTGGTCCCATGCCTTTGCCTGCTTTTAGTTTATTTAGCTCCTCTCGTACTTCGACTTCTGTAAAGGGACTCATGTCTACCCCTGGTCCTAGGGTGCTGTGTTTTTTTCAGGGCTGTTCCATCCCCTGGGTCCTCTTTGGTAAATACCAAGTCAAAGTACTTGTTGAGGATTTTGGCTTTATCTGGGTCATGTTTGGTACATTTCCCTTCTTCAGTAGCAATCTTTACTATCCACCCCCTTTTGCCTTCCTACGTTCTCTAATGTATCTAAAAAATGATTTTTCTCCTCTGTTTGCCCCTTCTGCTATATTTTCCTCTGGTTGGGCTTCTGCCTTTCTAATTTGTTTGTTAGACTCTCTCATTTTTTCCTTGTATGACTCCCAGTCTTTCTCTGATTTGGTTTCCTGGTATATGCTGTACACCTTCTATTTTTCTTTAACTGTGGTAGCCACTTCCTTGGAAAACCATAGAGGATGTATTTTTCCTTTTGTTTTGCTGACCCATCTGGCACATTGATCTGTGGCAGTCTTTATTCTTCTCTTGAGTCTCCCCCACATGACCTTCATATCCTCAACCTCTATTTCCATTAACTGGCTACTTATGTTGTTCCTCATTTTTTGGAAGTCAGCCTTTCTGACATTTAGCTCCTTTATCTTTTATTACCTGGTGTCCTGTGTTATGTTTACCTTAAAGCTAACTATGTGATGGTCACTGTTGCCCATATGACATCCTGTCTCACTTGACACTGTATGAAAACTTCCAGAGATGCAGATCTCCAATTGATCACAGGGTGGGGTGTGAGAGTGTATTTCACTGCCTGACTCTGTTTATTGCCCTGTGGGTTGTGGTGAGATAGTGGTGAGGTGCATGATGATGCCAGCTATTATGTGCACAGAACTAGGTCTACATGACTAAAGATTTGCTGCTGTGTTATCCTCTGGTTTAGGGGGTGCAGAAAAAGGAAGAGAGGAGGCCATGGTACAAAACAATGGTGGGCACACTGTGTGTGATGACATTGCAGTCTTTCTTTCTGCTATGGCCAGAAGTAATGTGGGAGCAGGATAAATGTGCAATAATCTGAGTATTTTCTTGACTTGCATTTTTTCCTGTATATGTGATCAAAATGTGCCATTACAATTAGGGGCTAGTGCAACCATCAGTAGGCTAGTGCAATTTTCAATAAAATTGTCCTGCTGGCTAGTGCAAAGGAAAGTTAAGGTTGACCCCTGCATTAGCACAAAGGCAGAAAAAGGAGAATTGCTGTTGGTGGGGGACTTCAATCTGGTGGATGTAGATTGGCGCCTCCCAGCCACAACCTCAGCCAGAGGGAAATTCTAGACTCCCTGTAGGGGAATTTCTCAGGCAGCTAGTAATGGAGCTCACTGTTGATGGAGCAATACTGAATCTGGTGTTCCCAAATGTGGATAGTTCTGCAGACATTGGTGGGAGGCCACTTGGAGACCAGTGATTACCATACAGTGTGGTTCAATGCAAGGGTGGCAACAAAGCAAGCCACAAAAGAATGAGGGTCCTGGACTTCAGTAGGGCAGATTTTAGAACAAAATGGTTAAATGTAGGGGGAAGGGTGACCTGGGTGGGGTAGAGGAACAGTGGATCAAGTTAAGGGATGGCATAGTGAAGGCAACAAACCTCTGTGAAAAGGAAGCGAACAAAAACCAGAGAATAAAGAGACAGCTCTGGTTCTCAAAGGAAGAGTCTGAAAGCTAAAGGCCAAAGAGGTATCTTTCAGGAAGAACAAAGAGACACAGAGGGAAGAGGATAGGGAGATGTATTAGGAGAAGCAGAGGAAAGCAAGGAGATTAGTGAGGAATGCAAAGGTACGACCTAAGGAATGAATAGCCCAAAAGGTAATTAAAGGGCACAAGACCTTTTTAAAGTACATAAGTGAAAAGAGGAAGACAAGGTGAGGGATTGTGAAGTTAAGATTGGTGAGGGGACTGAGCAGAGGAGGATCAGGAAAAAGCAGATAGCCTAAGGAAATACTTTTATTCATGCTCCATAGAGGAAGAGAAAGGGGATGGGTCACATAAAAGCACCAGAAGCACTGGGGAGAAGTAGGAGGCATAAGTCAATTTGCAGAGGAGAGAAGTCCTGAAGGGACTTGCAAATCTGAAAGTGAACAAGACTATGGGGCCAGATGGGGTACACCCAAGGGTATTAAGGGAGCTCATGGAGGTACTGGATGCTCTGACAGCCCTATTCAACAACTCACTGGAAGCAGGAATAGTTTCAGGAGACTGGAGGAGGGCAGATGTAGTCCCACTTCACAAAAGTTGTAGCAGGGAGGAGGCTGTCAACTATAGGCCATTCAGTCTGACATAAGTGGTGGGGAATTTAATGGAGTCAATGCTAAAGGAAAGGACTGTGGAGTGTCTTGAATCCAGCTACTGCAAGACCTGAGACAGCACAGTTTCATGTGAAGGAGGTCATATCAGACAAATGTGATAGATTTCTGTGACTGGGTGACCGGGGAAATTGATTCAGGTGGGGTGGTAGATGTCGCCTACTTAGATTTTAGTAAGGCATTGACACTGTACTGCATAGGAGACTCATAAGGGAAGTGGGAAGCTTAGGGGTTGGTCTGAAGGTGGTAACCTGGGTAAGAAATTGATTATGGGATAGGCGACAGAGGGTGGTGGTAAATGGAGTTCTCCTGAATGGAGGGCGACCAGTGGGGTAGCTCAGGGCTTAGTACTGGGACCAGTCCTCTTTAATGTCTTTGTAAGTGACACTGCAGAGGATCTGGAAGGGAAATATACCTCTTTGCAAATGGCACCAAAATATGCAATAGAGTAGCACTGCAGAGGGGTAGAAAGAAGGTGCAGAGACCTGAGAAAACTCGAGGAGTGAACAAGGGTATGGTAGTTGGTTTTCAATATGAAAACGTGCAAAATAATGCACCTCAGGCACAGAAACCAAAAGGCAGAATACAAATGTGAGAGGAGGTTTGGGCTGTCATCAAACAGGGAAGAGACTAGGGAGAAATCATATCTGATGACCTGAAGGTGGCAAGACAGTGTGAAAAGGTGGAAGGTACTGTAGGGCCAGTGGAGTGTTGGGGTGCATAGGGAGGGGTATCACCAGCAGAAAAAGGGAGGTGGAATTGAATCTGTGTAGATCACTGGTAAGACCCCACCTAGAATACTGTGTCCAGTTCTGGAAACCACATTTCCAGAAGAACATACACTGAGTGGAGGGGATCCAAAGGAGAGCAACTAATATGGTGCAAGGTCTGTATCAAAAGCTTTGTGAGGATAAGCTAAAGGATCTCAATATGTACACCCCGGAAGAGAGGAAGGAGAGGGGGAACATGACAGAGATATATAAAAACCTCACAGGATTTAGCAAGGTACAGCAGGGGAGTATGTTTCCGAGGAAAAGATGCACAAGAATGGAAATATAGAAATAGACACATAGAATTTGACAGCAGATAAGGAATGATTGGCCCATCCAGTCTGCCCATTTATCCCTACCTACACTATTACCGCAGGCTGTGCCCAATCTACAGCTCTTTCTCCCAATCCCCTTTCTTTCCACTATGATTTCGTTGTGCTTATCCCATGCGTTCTTGAACCACACAACTGTTTTTTTCCCCCCACTACCTCCGGTGGAAGGCTGTTCTAGGAATCATCTACCACTCTTTCTGTGAAGAAGTACTTCCTCACATCTCTTCTGAATCTACCCCCTCCATCTTCATAGCATGTCCCCTTGTTTTTAAGCACTTTTTATTCTGGAAAAAAAAATTCCCTCCTGTACTGTATTTACCACTGTGGGTTATTCAAAGAGTTCTATCATATCCCCTCTCTCTTTCCTCTGATCTAGGGTGTACATATTGAGGTCCTTTAGTTTCTCCTCATGGGTCTTTTGATGCAGACCCTGCACCATTTTGGTTTCTGTCTTCTGGATTGCCTCCATTCTGTCTATGTCCTTCTGGAGATGTGGTCTCCAGAACTGGACATAGTACTCTAGGTGGTGTCTTAAAAGTGATCTTAACAGAGGCAACACCTCTTCCCGCTTTCTGGTGGTGATACCCAGCCCTATGCACCCCAGCATCCCCCTCTCCCTCCCAACTGCCTTGTTGCATTGTCTCCCCACCTTTAGGTCATCCCGATATCATTACCTCCTGGTCTCTTTTCTGTTTGATGGTCATCAGTACCACTCCATCCATTTTGTACTCCACCCCTAGGTTTCTGTACCCTAAGTACATTATTTTTTACTTTTTTACATTAAAAACCCAGCTGCCATACCTTGACCACTCCTTAGTTTTCTTAGGTCTCTGCTCATCCTTTTCACTCCCCCTAGAGAGTCCACCCTAATGCAAATTTTGGTGCCATATGCAAAGAGGGAGACTTCCCTTCCAGCTCTGCAATATTTCTTACAAAGACATTAAATAGGACTGGTCCCAGCACTGATCTCTGAGGCACCCTGCTGTTCACCCTCCCTTCCTTGTAGTGAACTCAATTTACCACTACCCTCTGTCGCCAGTCCCCTGACCAATTTCTTCTATCCAGTTTTCCACATTTGGACCTACTCCTATGCCACCCGGCTTGCTTATTGGTCTTCTACTGTATGTGGAACTGTGCTGAATTCCTTACTGAAATCTAGGTAGGCCACATCCACTGCTTCACCCTGATCTAGTTTCTTGATCACCTATTCAAAGAAACATATCAAATTTGTTTAACATGACCTCCCCTCTTGTGGACCCATGCTGCCTTGGTCTTGTAACCCACTAGGTACAAGATATTCCACAATCCTTTCCTACAGCAGTGATTCCATTTACGTTCCCACCACTGATGTCAAGCTGACTGGCCTTTAATTGCCAGGCTCCTCCCTGCTACCACTTTTGTATAGTGAGACTACATCCACCCTCCACCAGTTCTCTGGAACCATGTCTGTTTCCAGTGGGCTGTTAAACAGAACTGTCAGAGGTGCAGCCAGTGTTTCCCTGAGCTCCTTCAATACCACTGGATGCACTCCATGTGGCCCATTGCTTTGTTCCCCCTTTAGATTATCAAGTTCTCTCAAGGCTCAATCCTCCAAAAAAGGACTAGTGTCCACCTGCCTCCCTCCATAGCTTTTGTTAATGTTTTGTGGCTTTTTCCCTTCTTCTCCCTCTGTGAACACTGAACAAAAGCATTTGTTCAGGATGTCTGTTTTTTTCCTTGTGGCCCTCTGTGTAGTCCTCCCTTCCCTTTTTAACTTTATAGTCTCACCCCTGGTCTTCCTCTTCACTTGCATACCTAAAAAGTGTCTTGTCCCCTTCAGTATCTCCTGAGCTATTCTCTCTTTAGTTTGTGCCTTTCTGCTCCTTACTGCTTTCCTTTCTTCTCTCTGTTTCCCCTGATACACCTCCCTACCCTCTTCCCTCTGTGTCTCCTTATACCTTTTGAATGCTAGCCTTTTAGCCTTTAAATTTTCAGTCACCTCTTTCAAAAAACATAGCAGTCTTTTTTCCCTGTTGCTTTTGCTCACTTGTTTGACACAGAGGTCTGTTACTTTTACTATGTTTCCTACTATCTTTGCCTACTGTTCCTTCACTCCACTCAGGTCGTGCCCCCCCCACTAGGGCATCCCTGAGGCATTCACAAATCTTTTTAAAATTGGCCCTTCTGAGGTTAAGGACCCTCACACTTGTGTGGTTTTATTTCACAGCCATCCTTCTATTGAACAACAATGTGTGGTGATCACTGATCCCCAAGTGGTCTCCCACCTTGATATCTGCAACACTGTCCCTTTTAGTAAATACCAGGTCCAGTATTGCCTCATCACAAGTGGGTTCACTGACTCATTGCCTGAAGAACATGCAATGAGGGGACATGTAATGAAGCTGAAAGGGGTGAATTCAGAAGAGATGAGAGGAAGTACTTCTTCACTGAAAGAGTGGTGGATGCCTCTAACAGGCTTTCAGTGGAGGTGGTGGGGCAGAAACAGTAGGGGGCTTCAAGCATGCATGGGATAGGCATAAGGAAATCATAGCCCCTATACTACCAAGAATATCTTACTAGAAATATTTTTTTAAATATAGGCGAATAAAGTTTCAGAAGTTATCAGATTTCTGTCTATACAGTGTATCGGGGACCTGTTTCATTCCTCATCCTACAGTGTCATCTTGTGGCCATTGTTTTACTCCAGTTTAAAAGAAAAACACATTGGTCCAGATATTCAAAAGGGTTGCGCCATGCACAACAGGGATGCGCCAGCACAAGTCCGAGAATGTGCCATTGTGCGATATTCAGCAGGAGGCAGCTGCGCCCCCAAGTCACAATGCGCAAGAGTGCAATGGTAATGAATGCATGCACAACTGAAGGGGGAGGAACCATGAATAAATGGAGCAGTGCCATATTCAACAGCATGCGCCATGCGCAATAGGGGAGCAAACGGAAGTTGCGCGATAGCAGAAATGATCCAAAATAAAAAGGAACAAGAGAGAGGTGCAAGAACGCTACAGAGAAGCCAGATTTGGGAGTGAGGTGACAGCAACCAGGCAGACAGTAGCAGTGAGCAGGACAGGGCAGGAGCAGGACAGAGCACACCTGGAACCTACCAGGAACAGGAAAGGAGTGGGAAGCCTGTGTCACTGTGCAGGACGAAAAGGGAAGTGCCACAGTGGACTGAGGGAACTGACAGTGGGCAGGACATCCAAATCTAGGAGGTGTTCCCGGTGCAGGGGGAGTAGCAGAAAGGACAGTGGGGGGAATGGGAATACAGCTGCCAGTGGGGGTAACACAATCCAGGGATATGGCCAGTGCCACCATTCAGATGGAGGCAGTAATGAGGGGTGTAAGAAAGCAGGCAGCAGGGAGGCATGGCCATGGAAGGGCCCATCGGCGGTATGCCCCCCAACAGGCAGTACCGAGCCCGCACCAGCTTCAAGCTGTACAGTGACACTGAGATAGTGGGCCAGTACCACCTGAACCGGGCGATCCTGAGGCGGCTCTGTGAGCTGTGCAGTGATGAGATGCAGGCACCCACATGACAGAGCCGTGCTCTGTCAGTGGAGACAAAGGTGACAGCTGTCATGTGCCTGCTCACCACGGGTACCTTCCAGAGACCAACCGGGGACACAATAGGCATAACCCAGTCAGCCGCTTCACACCTACTCACACAATTCCTCAGCGCACTGCTGCCACATGCTGTGGAGTACATCCATTTCCCCAGCACACAGTCGGAGCGCACAGCACACATACAAGAGTTCCACAGGGTAGCACGTATGCCTAGCATGCTCAGGGCCATTGACTGCACCCATGTGGCCATCCGCACACCACCTGGCCTGGAAAGTGCAGCATACATAAATCGGAAGGGCTATGCAAGCATTAACTGCCAGGTGGTATGCAATGCTAGGGGGCGCATAACCAATGTCTGTGCCATGCACCCTGGGGGAGCACATGATGCCTTCATCTGGCACCAGTCTGCACTGTGCCACAGGTTCGAGAGTGGGGACATCCCCACTGGCCACCTAGTGGGTGAGTATGCAAATCAGGCAGAAAGACATGGATCTTGGGAGGGGCATAGTAAGAAGTGACATTAGTACTGGCCTAGATGGCCCATGGCGGGGCGACGCTGATCACCAAACTAATGTCCACCCTCAACACACAAGTGACAGTGGATACCCACTCCGTCCCTGGCTGCTTACACCATACCGGCGGCCCGCGACCCCATCACAGCAACGCTACAATGAGGCACATGCCACCACACGCAATGTCGTAGAGCGGGTGTTCAGGATGCTGAAGGCATGTTTCTGTTGCCTGGACACATCTGGCAGTGCCCTACAGTACAGCCCCTCAAAGGCCTGCAGGCTATTCCTGTCCTGCTGCATCCTGCACAACATGGCCAATGACTGTGGGACGGCTGTACAGGTCGAAGAGGGGGACAGTGATGGGGATGATAAGGATGCTGATGCAGAAGGTGATGGGCAGCCCTCCCTTGGTCGAAGGGACCCCTGACTGATCCAGATGTTGCAGCTGCACCGGGACACCATCACAGAGGAGCACTTCAACCAACCCAGGTAAGTCATGGGGCCATGTGCAACCACCAATGGCAAATGCACAACCCACAAACATGCACGGACAAAACCCAGGGGTGCATGTCGTAAAGGGAATTGGCTGAGCATGGAACCGCACACGCCATCAGGTATGGGCAAGGCCTAATACGGCACACGGTCACACACACATACACACCCCCCACAAGACATGCACAAAGGGTAGGAGGCACGCCGACCCCAACCACCACCCGTAGCCACACACACGTCCACAGACCACCATGCCCAGTGCCTGTCATTGTGCGTGTCTCAGACACTGGGCACCATTGCACAGTGGTGGACAGTGCAATGCAGGCATCATCATGCACACGCCACAGTGGCCAGCAGCCGGGAGGGTGTGTATATAGAACGTGTGTGTGTGCAGAGCCGGGTACCCCACCCATGCATTGCACAATGAACAACACACTGCACACAGGGCAGAATCAGACAGTAGCCATGGTGGGAGACAGGTCAGTCATGTGGCACAGTGCCACGGCCACCACAGATGCATGAGCGGCCCAGCCAAGACCCACCAGCATGGACAGACTGACCAATGGCCTCATGGGGTGGCACTGACGGTCCCCCAAGGGTTCCGCTGCAGGAATGTGACCGTTCTCAAGCAGGGGTCTGCAGCTCACTGAACATGCCTGTGCCAGGCATGCTTGGAATGCCCACAGCTGAACCCGGTGTCGACAAGGATGGTGTCGCACGATGCTGGGAATGGGGGGGTGGACATTGCACTGTGCAGTGTCTGTGACACATGGGCAAATAACTGTGTGCCCATTGTGGGCTATGACAGCTGTGAATGCCTGTGTCTGCCTGTCAATGACAGCGGTCACATCCTTCCGCAGCCGGTCCATCCCTGCCAGGAGCAGACCAGTGTCCCTGCTGCACCGCTCCTCTGCCTAGCGCAGGACCGCACTGTGTATCCACTGTCATCACAGCCACAACTGCTGATCCACTGAATTGTGGATTATGTGGGTGTGCTCATCTAAGAGGTCATCCGCCTGATCGGCATGCTGTCCCTCATGGTGTTCACGGCTGTGATGGGTAGCACCCCTTAAGGTTGGGTGCTGCACACCAGGGCCATGCCTGGTCATGTCCACAGGTGGTGCACTGATGCCACCCCGACACTGTCCCCCCATCGCCATTGACCGACTACTGACACTGCCCCTCTGGCTGCCGCTTTCCAAGGCTCAATGGTGCCACCGCAGCAGCCGCAACAGCCCCACTGTCCTGGACACACATACCAGTTCTGCCCCACTGGTGCAGACAGGCACAGGCTGGGACTGTGATGTCATGCAGGCCTCCATGGCGGCTCCACCCACAGCTATGCCTGTGCTGTAACCTGCTGTGCAGCGATCCTGCAGCCCACACGTATCACTGTCCATGATGTGAGCTCAATCACCATCAGTGACGGATCCGGCACCAGTCTGAGTCTC
Organism: Neoceratodus forsteri; assembly: GCA_016271365.2. NCBI lineage: Eukaryota > Metazoa > Chordata > Ceratodontiformes > Ceratodontidae > Neoceratodus > Neoceratodus forsteri. The sequence continues at coordinate 538,672,576 of CM057459.1, read as the reverse complement.
AGCATGCTGGCATTCATGGATGCTGGCACATGGGACATGGGTAGGGCCTCCTCCGTACCTGCTCCACCAACATCAGTCCGGACAGCCAGGTGGGCCCACTGTCGTCCTGACCCTTGGACACCTGTGGAGGTGGATGGGCCCTCCTCTGTGTCCAGGGTATCACCCTCAGTGGATGAGCCCACCACTGCTGACCCATGTAGATGCTCAGGAGCTATAAGGGAACACAGTAGCATTATTGTATCTGCCCTACACTGTGGCATCCCCTCCCCACAGTGACAGATCAGGACCTACCATGCAGTGATGGGCTACCACCCATCTGGAAGCCACCACCTGGAACACCCTCAATGGCACAACGCCACATGCTGCAAGCAACCCGCTCTTCCTGTGGGGTCAGGTGTTGCAAGGCCGGTTATCCCCCACCGGTCACAGCCCATGCTGCCCTGATGGCAGCCACCTTATCCTTAATCCTCCTCCTGTCTGTGCCCACCTTCTTCTTGCACTCCTGTATGGATTGCTGGTGGCTGCCACGCTGGTTGAAGGCACACACCACCTCTCCCGATGCAGCAGCATAGGCCTGTGGTGTTCCCCGCTGTCCACTGAGCAGTGGTTCCTGGTCAAGGTAGGCCTCAAACAGGGCATCTGTTTCTGCTTAGTAAAGTTTGGCCTCCTCTTTTCTCCACGCCTGTTCCTCCTCCTCCACCTCACGGTCGCTATCATTGATCCTGTGGGAATGACAGGTGTTACCTGTGACTGTGCAGTCCCATGCATCTCCCACACACCATAGTCCACACTCCCAAACAGCATGCAACTCACCACAATAGACTGCAATACCAGACTATGACCTCTGCAGCCCAATGTCACATTTATAGAGTGCAACGCATACAAATGAGGTGAGGTGCAATTTTAAGTGGATGCTAATGCAGTATCTGCGCCATTGAATCACTGATGACCTGATTTGCATATGCCGGCAGAATATCGTGCTGTTGCGCCTTGTGCAATTGTGTTGAACATGCTCAGGCAAGGGCGCAGTTCTGTGATGTGTGCAGTGGACACTGAATGGTGCATGCCCGGGGTGCTGATGCCAACGCCTGCCGCGCTGCTGATGTGCTGTCCGCGGGGGGCAGTGCAAGGCATGGCCACCATTGTGCCAGTGGTGCTACTGTGCTGTTGACATGTATGGCACTCTTGCACTGTGGCGCTGTAGGGGTCGTGGAGCCACAATGCAGTAGGCCACTACAGGGCATCTCACACAGGCACCCAATCGTGTTACACACAGGGAGTACCAATCGCGCTGTGGCAGTCCGTGCACGAGAGACCCTTGACCCTGTACCCAACCTTTACCCCCAGGTGCCATGCATCCACATGGGTGCACCACAATCACGCTGTTCGGTGACAGCACAAAGGGGAATGGCAGCGCTGTACCGCGCAGCATCAGCACATGGCAGACCGTGCTACCGAGCGCCATTTTGACTCTGACCAGCTTCAGCGATGGCAAGATGGAGGGCTGGCAGGTGGAGCTGGCCAATTTGGTGGCCATAGTGGAGCCCCATGCTGGGGCACTTTTTGGAAATGCACCCCTGGACAGGGCCAGGAGTGCTGTATGGGAGGAGTTGGCGGTGGCGCTGGAGGAGGCCACAGGAATGGAGCATGCACAGCTGAGCAGTGTCACCACAGATATGGGAATCTCCAGTGCAAGGACCCAGACAGGCTTGCCCGCCTGCGGGCACATGCCTGGAGAGGCGCAGTGCCATGACCAGGTAGGTGCCTCATCCATACACTGGTTGCGTCAGTACAGGTATCACGGTGGACATGTGTCCACCACATGGGGGGTGGGCCGTCCAGTGTGGACAGTGGTGTTGGTGGTGCTGGTAGTGGAGGTGGTGTTGGGGGAGGTTGCGGCATGGCTGGGCCGTGCGGGATCACACACACCCGGGGGTGGGGAGCCTTTGATACTGGATTGTACTGATATTACCCTCTCCATGTTTGCACCCTAGGCCCTGAAGAGTGGCACTGAGCCCGACAGGACCAACACAGAGGCATGGATGGGGAAGCTGGTCAACAGCCACAGGCAGCCAATGGCAGTGGACTACAGTGCCCGGATCAGGCCGATGATGGCGAGTGCCTTTCTTCCAGGATATTCTGTGCATGCTATGTTGCAGAGCAGGCGGTGGGGCATGGTCACCATCCATTGAAACCACTGACGTGCATGCCACACAGTACAGTCAGTACTGTCCAGTGGCACTGCATGTGTGGGAGTGCATCACTGGTGGTCCATGCGTGCACCAGGTACATGGCTATGCCACTGCCTTCGCACCTCATAGCCATGTCACTGTACAGCCACGGTGGTGCTGTGCGGGACTTGGGTGGTGGGTGTGTGCAGCGGTCTGCATGTCTGTGTGTGCCTGGGTGGGCAGGTCTTGTGGACACGATCACTGTGGGTGGTTGCACACCATCACAGAGGTATGTCCCATGGCCATATGCCATGCACAGTGGGTGGGCTGCAGGGGGCTGTGCATTCACACCTATTGACTCTGATCCCTTGTCCTAGGTGGATGGCAGATGCTGCACATCGAGAGGATGCTGCAGGAGCTTCTGCAGGTGGCCAGATCCTCCCTGGAAATTTTACAGAGGATGAAGTAGCTAGGAGTCTGCAGGAGGCATGGCGGGAGGCATCATCAGAGCGGGGAGCAGGGCTCCCGCTGAACTTCATGCACCCCAGGATTTCAACTACCCCCTGGACCCACCCTCACACCCCTCCTTCCCTCTACCATTTGTTCATCCCTGCCCCTTACCCACCCCCACCTGGTTTGTGGCCCTCACCCCCAACAGTTTTGTAAATATTTGTAAATAGTTGTTTTCTATCTTTTAATATACATTTGTTTTGTTATGCCTACTGTGGTGGTCTCTGATTTGCAGCGGGCTACAGGTGCTCAGCTGCAGTGGTGTGCATGGCGTCAGGGGTGGTGCAGTCATGGGCGTGTGTGTGTGTCCGTAGGGGAAGCGACTATGGTGTGGACGTAGCTATCAGTCACTGTCTGTGGTTTGTGTGTTGTTCCCTGCACACTGGATGACTGTGTGCAGTGGTCCATGGTGCATGCACTGTGTCCATGGTGCACCTGTCAGACCGTCCATGGTCTGCGCAGCTGACACCCTTGCATGTCTGTGACCTGCATGGTCTGCTGGCATGTCAGTGGTGGCTGTCCATGCTGGACAGCCACTGTAGCCAGCACAATGCTGGGTTGCCTCCAGTCACTGGTGTGGTGCATGTCTGCCTCGGGTGGCACTGTGGCCTCCACTATTGTTGTCCCACCTCCATGCTGTCACTTGTGTCCATTGCAAGGGATGTGCTCCACTGTCTGTCACTTGTGCTCTGGGCACATGCTGGTGGCGTACAGCTTCATGGTGCCTGTGCAGGGTGGCTGGCACTCCTGTGCCATGGATGGGTGCTGGCCATGTGTACACAGTTTCCGTGGCCACAAGCCAGGGGCTTGGTTGACCCGCTACTGTGTCCCTGTGTTGGTGTGCCCTTGGGTATGGGTGGGTGTTTGTCCATGCACTGTGTTGCATCCTGTGTGGTGCATGCTTCCATGCACCACTGTGGGTGTCTGCACTGGCTGTTGTGGCCAGTGCTGGATTGGGGTGTGCAGGGTGTTGTATCACTGGTGGTGGGGTCCGGGGCATGCCGTGTCATGTGTGGGGTACCTCGTGTGCTGACACATGGCCAGTCTCTCAGCTGTACCTCAGGGGGGATGTGCATAGCGGCACTGTGTATGCAGTCATTGCATCACTGTCTGCTGTCACCCACTGAAGGGTGCTCATGGTGGGGCTGCCTTGCATGGTTCTGTGGTGCACAGGGTTGCATTGTCACAGTGGGGGTGGTGGCATGCATGGGATGTCCTGTGCTGCTCCTGGGCAGGGTGTCTGGGGATCACGGTGCAGGGTGTGCTCTGCATTGGTGGGATGGTGTGGCACGGGGTGGCCGGACCTCCTTGTGTGCCGGTCACAGCTTGCCAGGGGGTATGCTGGGGCACCATGTCCCGTCTATGGCTTTGTTGCTGGTATTCATGGACCGGTGGTTATTCCAGCTCTCCCCCAGTTGTGCAGTGCATGGGGTGTTGGGGGGCAATATCTGTTCTGCTGTGTGCTCCTCTGCCCATCTGTAGCATGAGTGGTCGGCCCATGCATCCTGTCCCTGTGCATCCCTGGTTGTGCTGTTGTGCTGTTGCCCTGCTCCACTGAGCATCCCTGGTTGTGCTATTTCACATCTGAACTGCACCACTGCACATCCCTGGTTGCGCTATGGCACAGTTGGCGTGATATTCAGTCATGTGCCACAGATGCATCTTGACCTGCGCAGTGTTTGAATATCACGCGTATTGCGCATGGGCGCGGTGGACTTGCACTTGCTCCTGCTGTTGTGCACTTTTATGGCAGAGTTTGAATATCTGGGCCATTGATTATGGCTGTATATATGCTTTACTTATCCAATTAGTTTCTGTTCCACACAGTTTCTGATATTTTATTATATTCATTTTATATGATGCATTATGGATCCATAGTAATGGATATTCATAGGTATCATAGATTTATACAAGCATTATAGGCAGTAGTGCCCTTTTACTGCTTGCCCTTTTCTCAAAGGGTATAACTCACCACTGAATTTCTAGTGCAATGTTCATCTAATTTAATCTTGAATTTTATATTGATTAAAAGGTCCCAAAATTAATCAGAAACATGGACACGAAGTTCAAGCTGTAAAATGTACATGCAGAAGCATTAAAGGGGTTAACTGGCAAGCAAGAGGAGGACTGAGCCAGAGATCAAGTAGGGTCTACAATGACAGTATAGGCAGGGACAAATGGGCAGACTGGGTGACCCAAGCAGTCCTTTATCTGCATCAAATTCTATGTTTCTTTGCTTCTATAGGATGAATTTTCAAAGCCCAAAGTTTGGCACAAGGTGTCTGCACCAAAAGGATGTGACACAAGTGGCACCTTGCACCAGATGTTGCTGCAATCCTGATTTTTGAACACAGGGTGCATTGAAATTGGGATGCCATGTTCCAAAGTCACTCTGCACCACCCTTGCAGCAGAAGTGTCCTTGCACCAGGTTGCAAGGGGGCTTGCACCATGGTGGGTCAACACCATCCCTTTTTTTAGAATTTTAGAAGTTCCACCATGGTCACACCAGAGTTCTGAGTTTACACCTGCCAGGAGCTGGTCTAAGGGTCCTGTGCCATTGCTGAGCAGGGAAGCAACTGAGGGAGCCTAATAGGTCAGGACCAGGAGTAGAGGGAGCAGTGGGGATGCTATAAGGGGTGATAGGGGCACAGATGCAGTGTTAGGGTGCTGAGATGGCTGCCAGCAGGGGTGCCATGTGCAGTGGAACAGAGCTGAATGGCCAGGTAGAGGGGATTGACAAGGATGTATGTTGACCTGGACTCCAGGTGACAACAGCTTCTGGCACCAGCCACAGAGGTGCCACAGTCCCCAACAGTGTAGGAGGGCATCAGCCTGCCTCCATGGGTAGTGCTGAGTACCAGGGGACTGTTGCAGTGTCCGGGAAGTATTCTACTTCACCGTATGCACCATGCTACCTGCAGCCACTGCTACCCATTGCATGTAGAGGACTGCGGTACCTCTGGCACAGATGCCAGTGCTGTTGCCACTTGGGGTCCAGGTCACAGTTTTTACAGGCTAACCCCCTCCACCCAGACCCTTTGGCTCTCTGCCAGTGCACGTGGTACCCCCGCCAGGTGCAACTTCAGCACACTGACTGTGCTGCCATTCCTGCTTCACCCCCTATGGCACCCTCACTGCTCCCTCTGCTCCCAGTCCTCTCCTTGCAGGCATATTCACCCCCCACACACCTTCACAGCTCCTCTAGGGTTGTGCTGGGTTGTGGGGGCTTGACAGGACCCTCCAACAAACCCTCCAGGTGTGGCAAATATTTGGCACAACCCTGTGGCTGCAGCAACTCTTGGGACTTTGGCACAAGGACTCCCATTTTTATAAAATAGGGTGCAGGGCCCCCTGACACACATGGAGTTCATCAGAGCTGCAGATTGGCATACCTTGTGCTGATCTAACAGCCAGTTGAAAAATCAAGCCCTATGTTTCTAAAGGGGCACTGAAATGTTATTTATTCAAATTAGCCTACTGCCTGATTTAATTTTAAAAATTGTTGCTGAACCATGGTTAGCTGGAATGTGTTTTATTTCTAGAAATGATTTAATTGTTTTATTGAACTGTTTATTTTTCTAGATTTAGTCTTTACTTATGATATATTTTGTAAGTTTGTTGTTTCTTTGTACAGTACCCTAAGCCTCAGAAAAAGGGCATCTATGAAATTAAATTGGTCTTGCCTTTCCTTATTTCACTAGTACTATCCTTGTTGGACATTGAAAGGTATAGTCTGGCACCTTCACTAGTCATCTCCCAAACCCATTTTTCATGAAGCCATCCTGCATGGGCTTCACAAAGACCTGACATTTTCCACTGCCCTCTACTGAGATGTACCAGTTCACATCCAGATTATTAATGTCTCATTATGATAATGCATATGGAGCATCCTTCCTTCCTTATTTCATTGCACTGGGCCTTGACCTTTTTGACTGTCAGATCTGGCAGTCTGTAGACCACTCCTAATCTCAGTCTTCTTTCCCCATGTCAAACAGCTGAATCCACAGTGTTTTGCCTCCCCTGACCTGCTGTTGTCTTATCTTATCTTCACCCACCTTGATGTCGTTTCTGACATATACATAGACTCCCCTAGCACCTTTCCTGTCCCTCCTAAACATGACACAGCCTGAAATTAAATGTTCCAGTTAGGATTCTGTGTGGTCCAGGTTTTAGTGAGGGCCGGGATGCTGAAACTCTGTAAAGGCACTGTTGTCAGAAGGTCATCCATATTGCTCCTTATAATCCCAGTGTTAGAATAAAAAAAAACCTCTCCAGCCCCCCCCCCCCCGCCGCTGCTAGTCCCCAATTGTGTGCCTCTTCCCTCTTTTCCTATCAAAGGAGGAGTCTGTGGTGGCCTACAAACAAAACAAAATCCTGATTTGTCAGATAATTCCAATTTACACCAATGGAAAAAATGTAATGGAACATTTAATGCTGTTTTTTAATGGATATGTAATTGACGAGGCTCATTCCATTGTATGTACGTACATGATTTGCAAAGTAATATCTGGTAAATTACTTTCTGTAAGTGAATGTCTATTGTATTTGTAAGTAACACAGTTCCCATTATTTTTTTATCAACATCATTCAGTTGACAAAGCTCTGGTGTCATGTTTGGTTGTTTGGATGTCAGATGTAATGTTAATCTGATGTGCAGTACAAAATTGACTGTACTCAGCCTGAAATCTCAAGATCAGAAGTGTTAAACTACCTCCCACATATGCTTATGTTGTATTGTTGTCATGACTAAGATAACTTTATGTGATCCTGAAGTGTCAACATACTATAGAATACTAATGCAGCACTACTTTCAATTTGTAACAGAATGAGTATAATTTTAATTAAAACTAATTCAATTAGACTTCCCTTGCTGATGCAAAAAAAAAAAAAGATGTCATTTTGCTTTTGGTTTTTGCTTTTGCTGGATCCAGATACTCACAGTCAGATCTTTTTGAGTCCTACCCCACCGCTTGAAAGGCATACCAGATCCTGATGGTGAAGCACATTTGGTGGTCTCTTTGTCCTGTTCACTGGTTGACCACAAGGGGCAATGCAGAGGTATGTGATCAAGTCCTCCCACCCTCCCTCCCAGCAATAAACTAATCATTTCCATGATGCATTTGTATTTCATTGGCCCAATATGCAGAAGAACCAATGTTTCTTCTGAATTGCAAAGAATAAACAAGAATAATGCTGGCAAGTGACAGTGTATACTAGGACAGTGCAACTGAAGAGTCTGCCAGCTCAAAACAATCAAAGCAGGCCAACTGCATTAAATGCATTCGGAAGGTGGAAGTATACACAGTTGTTATAAAATGAGGTCACTGACAACCATAGACTGAGCATTTTAAAATATTATCTTCTTCACTAAACATGGAAAAATAATATACAAATACAGTTTGTACATAATAGCATCTCATAACATTAGACAGAAAAATCTATCTATTGCACCAAATAAAGGACTATGTCCTAAACCTAGAAACATAGACCTTGACAGCAAATAAGGATCTCTTTGCCCACACAGTCTGCCCATTTTCCCCTGCCTACAGTTATCACCATAGACCCTGCTTAATCTTCAGCTCATTATCCCTTCCCCCTTTCCTTTACATCAAATGATTCCCCTGTTTCTATTCCAATGCATTTTTGAACTCCACCACAGTTTTCACCCCTGCAGCCTTCACTGAAAGGCTTTTCCAGGAATTGATCACTTTTTGTAAATAATTATTTCCTCACATCTCTCCTGAATCTACTCCATGCAGCTTTGTTGCATGTCACCTTGTTCTTGAGCCCCTTTTTTCTGAAAAAAAATACTTCCCTCCTGTACCTTATTTACAACTGTGAAGTATTTAAAGGCCTCTATTCCCCGGCCCCATCTTGTTCAGAGTGTACATGCTGAGATCCTTTGGTCTCTCCTTGTAGGTCATTTAATGAGGACCCAGCACCATTCTGGTTGCCCTCCTCATGGCCACCTCCACTCTGTGTCCTTCTAGAGATGTGGGGCCTGATTTTCAAACATGTTAGAGTGCCGCAAGGCACTTGTGTCAAAACAGTTTTACGCAAGGGTGACTTGCATCACAACTTGATCAAACATGATTTTCTAAAGCAGCCTGCATGAAATCCTAATGCTGTTGCACCAAATCCCCCTTGGGTCAAGGTTGTGGCAAACAACCAGGTATGCCAGGTCACAAGAGGGCTTGTATCACAATGGACTGCAGCATCCCCTTTTTTGGGATTTACCAAGCCCTGACATGGATGCAGCAGAGGGTACCACTTAGACCAGCCAGGAGGTGATCTAAGTGGCTTGCACTAGTGGAAGGAGATCTGACAATGGGCTTCCAGCAGCAGAAGAGGCATGGGAGGTGGCATGGTGGAGTCATGGTGGCAGCTGGACTTCACCAGGAGTGATGTGGAACCCAGTGAGGTGCATATGCATTGTACTGTATTCTAGCACAGTATACTTATCTTTCCTGGTGGTCTAGTGGACCTCCCAGATCCCTAATGTCCCCCATACATAATGACATATTTTCCCCGCTGGACTAGCAGACCCACCCAATCCTCAATGTCCCCCCGAAATAGGTAAATATTTAAACTGGTGGTCTAGCACCCCTCAATCCCAGAGCTCCCCAAAATCATTCATGTAACATTCCCTGGTGGTCTAGTGACACCCTCCCACCTAGATACCCCAATACATGATGACATATTTTGCTTGGTGGACTAGCAGACACTTCCCCAATCCCCAGTGTTCTCCAGAAATAGGCAAATATCTACCCTGGTAGTCTAGCAGCCCCACCCCCCCCCGATCTCTGATCTCCCCCCAAAATCATTTATGTAACATTTGCTAGTGGTCAAGTGGACCTCCACCTCTGACCCCGGCAGGCAGTGCCACACCACCCCAATCCCCCCCATCCTGAACCACAGCTGGCAACCAACACAGCCCTCAGCTTTCCACCATGGCCAGCTTCCTGACTGATCTGTCACTGAGTATGTACTGTACACAGTATTTGCTCAGTAACTGACAGCTCAGTGGGCTGTCAATAATTGAACACATACTGTATACAGTACACACTCAGTGACAGATCAGTAGGGCAGCCAGCCATGGTGTAGAGTGGAAGGGTGTACCAGCTGCTGGCTGGAGTTTGAGATGGGGGGAACGGGGTGGTGGTGCACTGCCTAGTGGAGTGGGAGGGGTGGGGATCCACTAGATGACCAGGGAATGTTGCATAAATGATTTGGAGGAGATCAGGGATTTGGGGGGCATTAGACTGCCAAGGTAGATGTTTAACTATTTCTGTAGGACATAAGGGATTGTCAAAGTCCAGTAGTCCACCAGGGAGGATATGTTATTATGTATGGGGACATCAGGGATTGGGGGTCTGCTAGACCACGAGGGAATGTTACATAAATGATTTTGCATGAGATTGGGGATGGGAGGGCACTAGACTACCAGAGCAGATATTTAACTATTTCTGGGACACTGGGGATCGGGGGGGGGTTCCGCTAATCCACCAGGGAGTATATGCTATTATTTTTGGGTGACATCAGGGATCAGAGGGTGGTCCACTAGACTGCTAGGGAATGTTATATAAATGATTTGGGGGCTGATCAAGTATCATTGTGATGCTCTGCCCCTTGCTTATGACTATTGTATGATATTGGTATTATAAATACATGGTCTGTGTATGACATTTCAGTGTGTGAGGAATTTGGCCTATAACTTCAAAGTGTCAGTGGTTGAGAACTACAGGATGTAATTAAACTGACCAGGAGAACCATTTAATTGACTTCCTTGCAAAATGGCATTTTTACTACATGCCCAGGCTTTTGAAATTGAAACCAAATGTGATTTTATGACATCAGAAAAAGGACGTCATTAGGCTGATTCCTGTTGGCTTTTTAACACCTTGGTGATAGCGCAGGATTGTTAAGACCAAAGAGAAAATGTTTAATAAAAGGATGCCATATTTAGGATTTTTTTTCTTCTGATCTGCCATTCATTTTAAAATACCTCCTGGTAGGAAATTATGTTTCTAAGAATTAGTTCTAAAAGGAGAAGCTAGATGATTCACAAAGGGGGTTGGGAGATAGAGTTGAAAATGTATCAGTGTGTCTGAAATGTGAGATATCATTGTGGGCTCTGAAGAAACAAAGTTCTCTCTAACTAAAAAGGACTTAGAAAGGTAATAGTTAGAAAGCAATTACGTCTTCATGGTAGGAATGTTGTTCTGAAGCTTCCTTTTTATTTTATACTGTTTGATCGTACGCTGTATGATATATTCTTCTGGATTTTATTTTACTTATTTTACAATTTTTAGTAGATAACCATTTTCTTTAAATGCTGCCTGGGTGTCTTCTCAGTTTCTTTTTGCATGTGAAGTGCCTGTATTTTAAGTTTAACAATCGTTTAAAAAGCTTGATGTTGTTACTAAGCTTGGAAAAGGTAAGAATATACCTAAGGTCTCTTATAGAGTTTTAAGGGTTCATTTTGGAGACCTGGCTAGGTGCCCCTAGCAAAGGATTGTACCGCAATCCCCGAAGAGAGTACATATCTGAGCCTGTACATTGGGTATGTTAACATAAGGTTCACAGTTTGAATCCACACAGAACTTGAGGCTAACATGTGATTCAGACCCAAAATAGACAAGAAGGTTACCCTGTCTGTTACCTGTTCACACTATTGATCTCTGAGGTTGGCACTGTGGGAGCAGAGGGCCTGGCCTGCATTGGTGACAGATTTGGTTGGCAGTAGTGCAAAAGTATTGGTAACACAAGCTTTAGCAGTTCAGTGGGTCAGCCTAATACTGTACAGCTCACTTGCAAAATAAGGCAGTGTTGTTTTTTTTAAAAAAAACAACAAACTGAACTATATAATTTTGCTTACAGTCAAAGTTCCTACCATAGTTAGGGAAGAGGATGGCTTCCAACTACAGTGAGCACACTGCAGACTACCTGAAGCAGTTGTGCAAGGAGAGAGGAGTTCTGCACGAGGGGAGAGCCAACAAGTAGAACCTCATGAATGCTCTGATGGCCGCTAATGCCCAGAGTGTTGAGTCACAGTCTGTGTCTGTAAAGGACTGAACCTTGGGCATGGAGGGGCCAGCAGCCAGTGCAGTGTCTCGATCCAGTGTGGAGGACAGCAGGGCCAGTGCAAGTTAAGGGCCACAGCAGCAGGGGAAGGTCACCTGCATTCTGGAGCCAGAAGTCATCAGGCTGCAGATGGAGTTGCAGAGGAAGAATATGGAGTTCCAGAAAGAAGAGAAGCGAGAGCAGCAAGCCAATGAGGAGAAGAGGGACTGAGAATAGCAAGCTGCAGAGGAGAAGAGGGAGTGAGAACAGTGAGATGCAGAGTGTGAACAGTGAGAGGCTGACTGAGAGGAGCGTGAGCGCCAGAGGCAACATGAACTAGAGAAGCTATGACTCCAACCACCGGCACCAGAGCAGGTAAGTGGCTTGGGTTTATCTGGAACTACAGGACTGGGTTACAAATTAAATTCCAAATGGACAGCTGAATTTAAAATGGGGTAGGATATGGATGCCTTTTTAAATTTGTTTGAAAAAGTTTGTATTCAACCAAATATTCTTAGAGGGTCCATGAGCTTCCAGCTATCCCCGCTACTTACTGGGAAAGCTCAGGATGCATTGGATCAAATGGATAATGAGGATAGTAATGATTACAGCAAACTTAAAGTTGTAGTTTAAAAAAAGTGTGATTTAAATGCAGAAGCATACAGAGCTAAATTCCGTAAGCTCAGGAGAAGCGCTGACATGAGCTACGAGGAGCTAGTCACAAAACAACGTCAGTTTTTATAACATAGGTGGGAAGGAATTAAAGCAAACTCTGTAGATAAAATTGAAAATGTTATATTGTTAGAGCAGTTTTTGGGGGCATGCCCAGCAGAGCAGAAACCCTGGCTGGAGGACTGAGATCCCAAAACAGTGCAAGAGGCTGCTGAACTCTCAGACAGATATGTCAAAAGCAGACCTACTCTGAGAGTGAAGGGGCTGGCATGGCAGTGCAGAAAGGGAAAAGTGCAACTTCAGGGCAGCCAAAACCCTCACTGCCTTCCCCAAAACCAGTTAGCCACAGGATTCAAAGAAAATATTTTTCTGAGAAAAGAAACGAATGTTGGGTTTGCAAAGAAACTGGGCATATTGCCAGACAGTGTCTCAAAAGGATGAGCAGTACGCAAAGTGGTGTTAGGAAAGAAGTAGGTTGTATGTGTGTCCCTGAAAGCATGCCTGTAAACATGAGGGAACACATGCACCCAGTCACTCTGAATGGTGTAGACACAAGGGGTTAAGAGACACAGAGGCATCCTTGACATTGATAACAGGGGATCTGGAAGATCCTGGTCAGCTTATACCCAATAAAGTTGTAACTGTACAAGGTTTCTCTGGGGAGGAGAACACATTGCCACTCACTAATGTTCTCCTAGACTGGGGTGAAACAGGGGGAGCTGTGCAACAGGTGGCTGTAGCCAAAACTTTAGCAGTTGATGTCATTCTCAGTAACAATCTCAAACAGGGGATGGTGTGTGCAGTTACCCATAGCCAAGCAGCAAGGGAAAACTGTAGTTCCCTGGACACCATAGAAGCCACTGTGTAAACCTCTGGGATGCTGGTTCTCCATCCTGTGTCTCTTGATATAAAGACTAATGAAAGGGGCGTAGAAATTTCCCCAGTAGCAGTTGACCCAACAGCTATGGAGGGTTACTTCAAAGAAGGAGGGGTGACACATTGTCAGAGGGTTAGGGATGGCAGTGATCCTGAGTGCCCAGATACTAGAGCTAGGGACCCTAGTTTAGAAACTGAAGGGGACCTGTCCCATGCCTTGGGAATGTGTAAGGAGTTTGCAGCTGCTCAGAAAAGTGACCCTAGTCTAGAGAAGCTGAGGGCTTGGTCAGGCTCTGATGAAGTACAAGGAGGTGATGGGAAACACAAAGTGTATTGGGACAATGGGCTGCTGTATATGCAGGATGCTAAGACAGAGGAAGGGGTGATAGGCAGGCAGCTTGTCATTCCCTAGGGGTACCGTGAGCAGTTGCTCAAGATTGCACATGATATTCCCATGTCTGGTCACCTGGGAATTGCATGCACTACACAGCAGTTAGCCCAGAACTTCTATTGCCCCAACTTCACCCAGCAGGTGAAGGAATATTGCAGGTCTTGTCACCGGAGCCAAGAAATAGGGAAAGCAGGGGAAAAAACCCATGCCACCCTAATTCCATTGCCAATAGGGAAGGAGCCATTCCAGAGGTTGGGGATGGATATTGTGGGGCCTTTAAATACCCCCAGCTCCTCCAGGAAGAGGATCATCCTGACTGTGGTGGATTATGCCACCCGGTACCCTGAGACATTCACCCTATCCTCACTGAGGATAGACAAAGTGGCAGATTCCTTAATAGGGATTTTCTCCCATGTTGGGTTTCTGCAGGAGGTTATCATCGATTGAGGGGATTCCTTCATGTTTGACCTGATGTAATGTTTGTGGGAGAGGTGTGGAGTGGTGCAGCCATGTATGACATCTTATCACCTGCAAGCCAATGGGCTTGTGGAAAGATTTAATGGTACCCTGGAGTCAATGTTCCAAGAGTTTGCTGAACAGCATGGGAGGGACTGGGAGAAATACCTTTTCCACTTGTTGTTTGCATACAGGGAGGTGTCCCAAGAGTTGACAGGGTTTCTCTCTCCGAGCTCTTATATGGACGCCGGGTATGTGGGCCCCTAGACTTGATCCAGGAGGACTGGGAAGGCAATCACACTACCCAGAGAACTCCCATAGTGGATTATGTCTCTAAGTTTAGGTAAAGGCTGAAGAAGCTTATGGAGACAGCCCAGAGCAACCTGATAGTTGCCCAACAAAAACAAAAAGTGTGGTGTGACCGCAGAGCCAGAGCTCGCTCATACACGATATGTCAGGAAGTCATGGTCCTCATCCCAGTCCGGAAGGACAAACTGCAGGCTGAATGGGCAGGACTGTACAAAGTAGTCAGAAAGATAAATGACATGAACTATATCAGAGTTACCTGACAGAAGACAGACAGAAAGAATGTACCATGTCAACATGATGAAGCCATATGGAAACAGGGCTGACATAGTGTTTGCAGTGTGTAGTCTTGGGGAGAGGACGGATGAATGAGACCCCCTTCTGGACATGCTCAAAGAAAGCATGTGGGAGTCCTCTGTGGAGGCAGTTAAATTGTCAGCCCACCTGGCCCTGGACAAGATGCAGCAAGTAAGGGAGGTTTTAGCAGACTTTGCCCCACTGTTTACTGCCAAGCCTACACTAACCCCTTTAGCGACACACTATGTGGAGGAAATGCTGGATTTAGGGGTAATCCAGAGTTCCAACAGCCCCTGGCCCTCACCCATAGTCCTTGTGCCCAAGCCAGATGGAACTACTCATTTTTGTGTGGACTATCATGGACTGAATGCAGTCATGAAGTCAGACGCCCACCCAATGCCATGGACAGACAAACTCCTGGGCAAGTTGGGGGTGACCTACCTCACGACTATTGACTTGAAAAAGGGGTATTGGCAAGTATATTTAACTGCCAGAGCTAGGGAGAGTTCGGCCTTCATCACTCTGATAGGCTTATTTGAATTTAAAGTAATGCCTTTTGGAATAAAGAATGCCATGGCCACTTTCCAAAGGTTGGTGAACCAGGTGTTAAATGGTGCTGAGGAGTATGCTGTGGTGTACCTGGATGATACTGCCATCTTTAATGCCAACTGGGAGAAACACCTGTCCCACCTTAGGTAAGTGCTAGGCAGGATACAGAAGGCCAGGCTCACTGTCAAGGCTGAGAAATGCCAGGTGATCATGGCTGAAGAGGCATACCTTGGACATGTTGTAGGCCAGGGACAGCTCCATCCTAACCAAGCAAAAATAGAGGCAATCAAGGCATGGCCCAGACCAAAAATGCAGAAGCAGGTCAGGAGTTTTCTTGGGACAGCAGGGTACTATAGGAAATGTGTACCCAATTGAGTGCCCTGGCTGCTCCCCTATCTGACCTGGTAAAGAAAAGGATGCCTAAGAAAATTTCCTGGGAACCGGCTTGTGAAAAAGCCTTTACCAGACTATATGAGGCACTGTGCAGTGCTCCTGTGTTGACAAGTCCAGACTACAGCAGACCCTTTATAGTCCTGACTGATGCCTCAGATGTGGGTATTGGGGCAGTGCTGAGCCAGACAGCCAACCAAGGGAAAGATCACCCCATCGTGTACCTAAGTAATAAGTTACTTCCCAAGGAGCAGGTATATTCTACTGTGGAAAAAGAGTGTTTTGCCATGGTGTGGGCCCTAAGGAAGTTAGATCCATACTGATACGGGCAGCATTTTGAGGTACAAATTAACCACACCCCTCTGGTTTGGCTGACACAAATTGGAAAAGCGAATGGTAGACTATTAAGGTGGAGTCTTGCCTTGCAAGGGTATGACATGACATGATGATCTTACATAGGGCTGGAGCAACCAATAAGAATGCAGATGGCTTGTTGCATCTATATGAGGAATGAACTGACTTGTGGAGTTCATCCCATGCAGGGGATAGAGCCCACAAATGCAGTCTAGGTGGATAGGACTGTGACACTCTGCCCCTTGCTTATGATTATTGTATGATATTATACATGGTCTGAGTATGACATTTCAGTGTGTCAGGAATTTGGCCTGTAATGTCAAGGTGTCAGTGGCTGAGAACTACAGGATGTAATTAAACTGACCAGGAAACCATTTAATTTACTTCCTTGCCAAATGGCATTTTATTATCTTTTTATGACCTGCCCAGGCTTTTGAAGTTGGAACCAAATGTGACTTTGTGACATCAGAAAAAGGATGTCGAGCTGGCCCAGAGGTGTAGAGGGTTGAGGCGCCGGCACCTTACCTCAAACCACACCGGTAACCCGGGTTCGGGAATGGACTAGGGATGCTGAGGGTGGGCAGGGGTGGATGGGATTGAGCATCCTAAGGACTGCTCTCCTATCCTGGGGTGGGTTTGGGGAATGCCTCTCTTGGCAGCGGCCCCCAGTGGAGACTGGAGACACTACGCAAGTGGTGCAATGAAGGGGACCTAGAAAAGCAGAAATACTGCCTGGTGGCAACTGGATAATGGCTCCCCATCCCCTGATACCTCCAGTGCCTTGGCAAGCCTCCTTCCCTCAGCAGCATCCCTAGGCCCTTTCAAGTAGTGCACTGGAATCCTCCTCCCGGCGCCTTCCCCCAAGGAGGAGTGGGTTATGTCCGGGATATCCCAGGGACTGGCTGTGATGTGAGGGTCAAGAGAGCTCGGGTAGGGCTGGTGGGAGCTTGGGAAGACTTGCAGGAGCCTGAAGGAGTAGGGATCACCAGGAAGCAAGGAAGGGAATAAAGAAATAAAGAAAAAAAGAAAAAGGATGTCATTAGGCTGATTCCTGTTGGCTTTTTAACACTTTGGTGACAGTGTGGGATTGTTAAGATCAAAGAGAAAATGTTTAATTAAAGGAGATGCCATATTTAGGAAACGTTTTTTTCTTCTGATGTACCATTAATTTTAAAATACCTCCTGGTAGAAAATTATGTTTGCAAGAATTAATTCTAAAAGAAGGAGCTAGATGATTCACCAAGGGGGTGGGGAGATAGAGTTGAAAATGTGTCAGTGTGTCTGAAATGTGAGATATCATTTGGGGCTTTGAAGAAACAAAGTTCTCTCTAACTAAAAGAGCACTTAAAAAGGTAATAGCTAGAAAGAAATGACGTCTTTGTGGTAGGAGTGTTGTTCTGAAACTTCCTTTTTATTTTACATAATTCTACGCTGTATGATATATTGTTCTGTGTTTTATTTTACTTATTTTATCATTTTTAGTAAATAACCATTTCCTTGAAATACTGCCTGGGTGTCTTCTGAGCTTTTTTTTGCATGTAAAGTGCCTGTATTTTATGTCTGACAACTGTTTAAAAAGCTTGATGGTGTTACTAAGCTTGGAAAAGGTAAGAATGTACCTAAGGTCTCTTATAGAGTTTTAAGGGTTCATTTTGGAGACCTGGCTAGGTGCCCCTGGCAAAGGATTGTACCGCAATCCCCAAGGAGCGTACATATCTGAACCTATACATTGGGTATGCTAACACAAGGTTCACAGTTTGAATCCCCATAGAACTTGAGGTTAACAGGTGATCTGGGCACAAAGCAGACAGGAAGGTTACCCTGTCTGTTGCCTGTTCACACTAGTGTGCTCTGAGGTTGGCACTGTGGGAGCAGAGGGCCTGACCTACAGAGTGCGCTTGTGAGAGGATGGGGGCACTAGACTATCAGGGAAGATATATAACTATTTCTGGGGGACAGCTAGGATTGGTGGAAACCTCTTGACCACCAGAGATAATATGTTATTATTTATAAGGGACATCAGGAATCAAGGGGGCAACTAGACTACAAGGGACAGTACCTATACTGTACATACAGTACAATAACTATACTGTACAAACAGTGCAATGCAAACACACCCTGCTGGGTGCCATATATCCCACTGTTACTGTCCAGCTTACTCCCAGAACCCCCATGACACCTCCTGTGCCCTGTCTGCACCCTGCACCCTCCTGCCTCCTCCTGTCCAGCAGCTTCACCCACCCCTAGCATCCCCGGCCCACTACTGTTGAGCTGGCTGGGGGGGCTGGATCCCTGCAGCAATTCCCGCAGGTGTGCCAACTGTTTGTCACAGTGGTCTACTTGAAGCAAACCTGGGAAGTTTGGCACTGGGATCCTAATTTTTATAAAATTGAGTGCAGAGTCCCTGGTGCACCCAGAGTTTCCCTCAACCCTGGAGCGATGCAATTTTTTCACTCAAAAATGGGACCATGGTCTCCAGAACTGGACACAGTACTCTTGGTGGGTCTTTCCAGTGATATATACAGAGGCAACACCTCCTACCTCTTTCTGCTGGTGAAGACCCTCTTTGTGCACACCAGCATCGTGCTAGCCCTCCCAGCTGACCTGTTGCACTGCCTGACCATTTTTAGGTCATCTGGAATGATTACCCCCATGTCTCTTTACTATTTGGTGGTCATAAATACAACTCCACCCATGTTGTACTCCGCCCTTGGGTTTCTGTGCCCTAAGTGCATTATTTTTGCAGTTTTTCACATTGATACTCAGCTGCCATATCCTTGAGCACTCCTCAAGTTTTCTTGAGTCTTTACTAATCCTTTCTGTGCCCCCCAAGAGTGTAAACTACTGGATATTTTGGTAACATCATCAAAGAGGCAGACCTTCCCTTCCAGCTTCTCTGCAATGTCACTTATAAAAACATTAAACAGATTAGCTATGCTAAGAAAGTCATATAGATAGACGCTCCATAAAGCATGGCAAGTTCAGTTTGCTTTAAAGGACTAATGTCCTGCAGTTAGCTGTGCTTTCTTAAATTGCTGTTTCAGAGTACTAAATCCCAAAAGCCATCAATATAAATGCAAAGACAAAACTATCATCAAAACTTAAATTACAGAGGTCCTTATACCCTAGCTAAATTTTCACATCTAAGAGCAATGTCTTGGAAAGGCTATAGATAATGACTAGTGGTATGGGTAACAAAACAGTAACATATGCAGTGACAAGTTTGTGCAGTATCTGTCCAGTGGGAGTAATGCTCCAAGGAGTGTCCAAACTAGCAAACTGGGTCAGTGGCAACAAAAGATATTTAGTAAGTACATTTAAGAGAAACCTTCCAATTTACCCCACCCCCACCCCCACCACCACCACCACCATACTGAACTGTGCTGAAAGCAACTGCTTGAAAGAATCTCTGGTGTTTTGCTCATCCTGAGCTTCATCAGGGGGGTAATTGTTAATGGGTTGTACCAACCTCATTTATATATCAAGAAGTGTAGGCCATGTAATATTGTAATTAAAATTGCAAAGCCATAAACCAGCATCACCAGATTCTGAAAGTGTTTAAAATGAAAAGAAAAATACAAAAAATTAAAAAGCTATATTAAAAACAATGTGCTCTTACCTTCTAGTCTTATACACATCCTGCCTTTACTTTAAGGTAACATATACGAAGAAAGATACCACAGACACTGTTCTCCACATTAAAATTTAATCTGGATTTACATAGGCTTAAATCCCCTGCTAGACTAATTTACTACAAGAGGCTATGGACTCTAAAATTATGGCATATATGGTATACACAAATAGAGCCCAGGATCATATTTTGCAACAATAACCATAATAATAATTATATTGGTTGGTAAAGTCATGTGTGAGTACCATATTGTTCAATTGATATAGCAGACGAATGCAATTAGGAAGACTTTCTGTTGCACTCGATTGTTACTCAGACCTCATGCAACTGTCCAGATCATTTGATTTTTCTTTTTGTTTATGATAATTGTTTCAAGGACCTCAAAATGCTGCTGTTTGAGCCATGGATACAAATCATGCCAGTCTCCCATTCACACTCATGTTACAGAAGGGTGGTCCCAGGTAGAGTCATGGGGTTCTATTGCATTCCTGTTCAAGTTCAGTCACTTTGTTCAACATCATGCACCTATTAGAGGAAAAAGGTTTCATTAACCAAAGCTTTTAGAAGTTGTTACATAGGAGTTTGGAGAGTACAGTATGACAAGGCATTTTTAACTTTTTTAATTGTAAAATTTTTGAGAATTTGGTGACATGTGTGTCTGACTTTTAAATTTAATTATGATATCACATGATCTACACTTACTGCTATATAAGTGAACTTGCCACAACCAATTGGCCATGCCCCTTGAGGAAACCTAAGATATTCAACACACTGGGCATTCTTCCAGGCAGTTGTCTTTGAGCTCATTCCATTTGGAGGTAATTTGGGAAATTTATATTTACTAAATATCTTTTGTAGCCACTAACCCTATTTGGCAGTTTACACACTCTTTAGAGCACTGCACCAACTGGACAGATATTGCACTAATTAGAGATGAGTCTGAGATATTTTTTTTTTCACCAGGAGAGACACACTAAGCTGAAGCTTGTTTACAGGTGTATCCTGGGAACACAAGGAAGTTAAGTGACTTGCTCAGAGTCACACAGTATGGAAGTGGGGGCTGTGGAATTCAAACCCAAGTCTCCAGGTTTGCAGCTCAGAGCCTTAAACCACTGCGCTATACTACATCAGTTAATGCTCTGTTACCCATTCCAGTAGCCGTTATCTATAGTCTTTCCAGGACACTGGTCCTGGAAGTGAGCACTTAGCCAGCGGTATCAGGGCCTTTGAAATTTACGTTTTAGTTAAAACTCTGTCTTTTCCTTTATACAGATGGTTCTAGTGTTATAGTGCTCTGAAACAGCAATTTAAGGCAGCATATTTGACTGCAGGACATTGATCCTTTAAACAAATGCATTAATGGTGCTATATGGAGCCTGTATCAGTTACTAGCAATGATCAGCATGTCTTTCTTAGCACTGTTAAGCTGTTTAGGACATAGTCCCTTATTAAGTGCAATATATGGATTTTTCTTTCCAATGTTAAGTGATGCTATTGTGTGCAAACTGAGTTTGTAAACTATTATTTTTTTTTGTTGAGCAAAGATTGTAATATTTTTAAATTATCAGTCTGTGGTTGCCAGTGACCTTATTCTATATTAATTTATTAGTATACCTCCTACCTTCAGAGTGTGTTTAACACAAGTGGTATGTTTTCTTCTGAATTGTCATTGTCTTATACTGTCACTGAACCACTTGTTCAGTATATCATAAAATCATACAAACGTGCTAGTAGGAGAAGTCCTTGAGATTTACTGAGTCTGCCAAAGCAAAGTACATGCACTTTCTTTTACATGCCCCCCCCGCATGCCCTTGACTAGAGTATTAACAGAACAAAATGACAACTAACATCTATAACATAGTAGGTAGATTACCCTAGCTGTAAAAAACAGTGATAAGACACCTTCATCATTATGGTTAATTTTCTAAAAGGTACACATTTCTGTGTATGATTGCTAAGGGCAAAAAATGATCCAACATTACACCTTTACCCTCGGTCATATATAAACAACAACACACATCAGTGTAGCAATATACTGTACATGTACAGTACATGAAGGAGGGTGTGGGTGCTACAGATAAGATATCTCGGGGTCTATGAAAGGAATCTGTGAAAACTGATTTGTGTTGGTGCATTAAGGAAAAGGCTGGCATGGATAAAATATTAATAGAAGAATGTCGCAGACCACTTATCTGAAAGGTTATTTTGATTATTTCTTTTTTGAATAATATAAGAGAAAGCTGGTGAATGGAGTTTAATCATCTCTGTGTATTTAAACTACAGGTGTCGGTGGAGGACTTTGGTCCAGCATAACTGGTATAGCCAATATGCTACCAAATGTATGCTACTTAGGGTTAGGGGGTATGGTTGGGATTTTATTTTTATAAATTTGAGTTAGACAACTTTGCCTCTACACCCCATGTGTTTTTCTTGTTTAACACAGGGGATGTGCACCCCACAACCGAAATGAACTGATAAAACATCACAATCATACCATCTAACCCTAAGTAGCATAAGTAGAATAGCCTGCCACTATGGTGGTTGTATGGTGGTCCATAGTTCTCCATTATCTCCAAACTACATAGCTGAAGACTGAGAATCCCATCATTTCCCTGAGGGAAGAAAATTTAATGGAAACAGAAAAAAAGAACTACTTCACAGAATGAGTACTGAGTGCATAGAATAGACTGCCAGAGCATGTACTAACAGTTCATATTGTGCTAACTTTCAAGCTTAAACTAGACAAGCACTTTGAAGAAAATGGGGTGACTGGGTTCTCCCAGAGCACTAGTAGGAGGGACGAAGGAACTTAATGGATGACTGATCTTCATTTCTCCTCAAATTAGTATGTATGTAAACAAGAGGAGGGCCAATCAGATGTTTTGATAAGGTAGCTGACTGTTTCTTGGAGCAGTGTATATAGGAGGGCATGAGGACGGGTGCAAAACTGGTATCCGGTAATGATCAGCACTGAAAAAAGATTACACTAATAGAAACTGAGGGTGGAACCTGGGCAATAATGATAACAATATAATAAAATTTAACATCAGCATTGGTGTGGCTATGTGTAACAATAAAACAGAGCTAGTGGATATTAGCAGAGACAATTCTGAGGAACTGATGACCTTGGTGAACATAAAATGATTCAATGTTTGGGGAATAGCAGTGAGGAGAGATGGGCTATATAGTGCTTGTGCAACTTGTAAAACTTTTTGTGGCTTAACTGCATTCCCACCCTTGAGTAGTAGGTATGTGGGTAATAATTTGAAGGGAATAGAATGCCCAGGAGCAGGGGTGAAAAGAGCACCAGAGAAGGAGGAGGAGGAGGGGATGGCGGTGGATGAAAAGTACTCCCTAAGCAAGGGCGGTGCTGTAGCTTAGGGTTTAAATAGAGGTTGTGGGAGGAGCTATTTTCCACATTGAACCATGGGCACAGCCCTCCCATTCAATGTTTGGGGAATAGCAATGAGGAGAGATGGGGTACATAGTGCTTGTGCAACTTGTAAAACTTTTTGTGGCTTAACTTTATTCCCACCCTTGAGTAGTAGGTATGTAGGTAGTAATTTGTAGGGAATAGAATGCCCAAAAAGATATCTCCTCCAGCTCGTGGAGCGTGTGACCCCCTGGCACTCAAGAGAGGAAAAAACCCAGGTGTAGGAAACCTTTGAGAACCCATGGCCAGAGGTCTGCCCAGTCTCTGGGCATGCTAAATGGAGAAAGACCTAGGTTCTAGCAACCATAGCTAATTTAAGGTTGCTGAGCTGCTTAGAGAGATGATGGTTTATCCTTGATCCATGGATGATGCTGATTGTATGATGATTCTGAGGTTGAAGAGTAGATCTTCTGCATGAGTGATATAATCTGAAGTATGAAGTCAAACCAGGTGAAGGAGGGAAAAGGAAGTCCAGTTTTCCAAGGTGATGAATGATGCTTGTCCCATGGAATGGTAAAAGTGTAATAAGCAGAAGGAGCAGGACTGGATCGATGACATACTAAGTAAGGAATAGTGGAAATGCAATGATACAAGAAGTCATTGGTGAGTGATCCAAATTGTGGTAGGTATGAATATCACAGTGTGGTTTGGAAGCAGGGAATTGAGTAATGAACGAGGAGTCACTAAGGATCATCCATGAGGTAAAAAGAGTATAAGAGAGTCAGTGAGTGCCCTAGGGATGTTGAATTGTTCTCAATTTGAGGACAATGTAGACTGAATGGTGATCTTGAGGATGGAGGGTACTTCTTTTCTATAAGGATGATAGAATCCTATGTGTGGAAGGTCCAGTTAAAGAAGAGCTAATGTAATCCATATTGCCAAGGTAATGAAAGATGCATGTCGAAAGAGATTGTAGGGGTGTAATGAGTTGGGAGAGCATAATTTAAAAGACATAAATCAGTCAGTACACTGTGGCATTTGCGATGCTTTGTAAAGTTCTGGTGACAACTCCAATTCTTGTAAGGTTTGATGTGCAAAGTAGTCTTGCAATAAGGAATAGATTAGTAAGCAATAAGTAACTAAGTATGCATCCCAGGGTGAACAAGAGTAGAAGAGAGATTGGTTGACAGAGGAGAGTAATGCCTTAAGTAATTAGTAAATAAAAAGAAGAAAGGTTGCAGGGCAGTCCAAATGGTACATTAATGCATATAGACAGTGTCTGGAAATTCGGTACAATGGTTGGATGGCTTCTTTGGTTGTGAGATCTGTAACATTATAGGTAAATGCTGTGCTGGTATGCTACCTGGAGTAAATATGGTTATTTTTGTGATGTGATCATTTAGGAGATGCCTATGGTGGCATAAGGTGGTTTATGATATGGGTAATTTGGATGCCGAAGTACTGAGAGAAGCCTGGAGGCAGATATAATAAGAGTCAGTAAGCTGGATTGGTAATGAGATTGAATACTGCAGGATATCATAGAATTGTAGTGTTACTGTTGAGAATTACTGAGTGGGAGGCAAAGTCGAACAGGTGAAATGTGTCTGGACCGTATACGGATTACCAGTTGGAATTTAAGAGAGCCAGTTTTCAGTTATGGTTTTCACAGCAGAAAGTAACTAAGGTAAATTGAGAAAAGGAGACGTGAAGATTCTGCTGGAAAAGCTGTTAACCTAGCTTCAGGTACTAGGTGAAAAAGTGTGGATGAGTGACACATGGGATAGCAAAGTCCAGGAGCAAAACAACGATTAAGATGGAGTGGAGGTAGCAATCAATTAGGCAGGAGATGCAATGTTGAATATTCTGGAAGATGTCTGTGAATGCAAAATGAGCAATGTCTGTTAAGAAGTAGGAGTTGAGTGACTTGCTGAACCAAACAGAGTTGGAAGACTAGGCTGAGAAGAAAAATGGATAATGTCCTTGTTAAATGGGTTATCTTGTGATTCCCGGTATCCATAGAAGCAATGCTGGCTACTATGTCAGAGCATAGAACACAGATTTAAGTCCTTTCCATGCATGAGGCTAGTCAGTGAGACAAGGCAGTCTGGGAATTATTGGTGATTAAATGGACAGGATTCAGGCTGTGCGTCCAATAGAGACTGAGAAGATCTTCCTAATGGCCAGGCTAATGGGATTTAAGGAATGATCATAAGGAGCTAATTGGGCAGTGTAAAACTCTATGATGACGTAAGAGTCTATGTGTCATATTAGCTAAGGGATGTTTGCTGAGGAATGTATCTTTGGAGCAATGGATGAATGATCCAATGGGTAGTAGAATGGTACTGTTAGAATGTCCAGAGTAGGAGTATGAGATGGATCATATGGAGCGCAGATTATTGAGTAGAAGTACTGGTCAGAAATAGGATAGGAAGCCCAAAAGAGCCACAGCAACAGTACAAAGCCCCAAGCCAGCAAGCCAAAATGGAAATGCAGCCAGACCAAATAGAAGGAAGTCTGGAGAGGAGCCTGAGAGACTGAAAGAAGAATCCAGGGAAAGCCACAGTCCATGCAACGCCAGATGACCACCAGAGCAGGAAGGTACAGGTCCAGGTACATCCATGGTGACAGCAGCAAAGTGCAGGAAAGCTGAAGCAAGGCACTGTATTCAGATGATAAGCCATGGAAGGCTAAGGAGCCAAAAGAAGCACTGTGAGCATCAGGAGTCCCACGTCAGATGAAGGCTGGAAAATATCAGACAAAATGGTGGAAGGTGCCAGAGCGACAAAGGCTAAAGTTCCAAATCAGAAAAAAAACAAAAAACGAGTTCATACAGCAGCTACATGGAGGACCTGTATCAAGGAAGTCCATTGGTCAGACCACCCAAAGTGAGAGAGGGATTGAACAAGGCAGCAGGATCCAATTGAAGAGGGAAATGGGGACAAAGGGGAAAGAGAATGAAGGTCCAAAGAAAAATGAGTTGGTAAGCAGGGTTGTTCAAAGCACAAGGGTCCAGTGAGGATCAGGAAGTGGCAATTGGCAGAATGGAGATGAATGAGTCAAGGAGGTCCACGGTCCACCAATCGAAGTCACAGGCAGAGCTGAGAAGCAGAAGGCAGTCTGAAGAAAAAGCCTTGGTTCCGAGGGGAAGTGGTGACTTGCATCACTTCAGTTGAATGATGAGGGCATGTACAGTGAAAGAGTACCATTCCCGAAGGGAAGCAGCTACTGGAATGAGGTAGAGAAGGTATAACTGTCTGTAGATGGAAGACATGGCTCCCATCCATGGCAGTCTGGGCATGCTGCCCTTCACTCAATGCTACTAAGCAGAGTTAGGGATGGAGGATGTCAAATTGGTGGGTAATAGGAGGTAATGAATGTAATGGACACCCATCTCCAGTAGACAGGGGAAGCCTACCTTTACTCAGCACCTCAGAAGGCACGAGTTAGGGATGGAGTCTGGAAAACTGCTGGTATGAGCTGGCTAAGTGTAAGCCCTGCAGAAGAAGGTAGAGGTAGCACATACAACAGGGATAAGATGATGGCAGGAAGCACCAGTAATATGGGTAAAAGGGGTAGTTAAGAGATATACGGTAACATACAACAGGAGCAAGATGCAAGGCATGAGCCATAGGGTGCATGTACAAGAAGGAGAATTGTAGAAGGGGGGGGAAGCAGGGCTGGAAGTATAGTATGAGGAGGCATGCTACAAAGAGCAGTAGAAGAGGAAAACAATAAAACAAAATTGGGGTGACACCCCTATAATGCACAGGGAGAATAGTGCCTATGTCCTGGTGGAGAAGGGCAGCAAGAGAATCCAGGATAGGGGCTAATTCAGCAATAAAAGTATAGGGATAGGGCAGTGCATGTGGCAGGAAGGGATAGTAATCCAGAATTCATCAGAGAACGGATGAAGCTCCCCCCCAAAAAAAGATCCATGCTGACTGGGATAAACCTGGTTATGCAAATGAGTTGGTGGGACGAAGTCAGATTGTGTAATATGATGCAATGATTTCATGTTACAGCATGACTGGAGAAACAGGGGAAATGAAGGTATATAGAAAGGCAAATTGAGCTTCTCTTGAAGGTAGTTCTTGTGCAGAAATACGGTCCAGATGTCTGAAAGATACATTGTACAGTGAAATGTGCAAAGAAATAAATATTTTTCACCCATTATTGAAATTAGCCTGCAACTTTCCCATGCCTCCCCTCCCCTGTCACCTCCCATTGCCACTGTGGTCCTAAATGTAATTCATTATGATTACCCGAAACACACAACATGCGTATTGCAGTCTTGTCTCATCCATTGCACACTCTTAACTATTCAGTTCTGATATCCAAGCAGGAATGAGAAGGGCTGACTCAGTGGGAACAATGAAGTAGCTGCCTGGAAAAGTCAGTGCAGTCAATATTCCAAAATCAAGAATGGCATTTAGTAGGGCCTGTGATGAGGTTGGTGAACGCTTGAATGGGAAAGGGGCTGGAATCCATGCATGCAAGTCCTGGGGTAGCGGGAGGACAGGGACTGTGATATGGAAAGGAGGGTCAGCTAATGCAGGTGAATGTAGTGGACAGAGTGGGGAAGAAAGGAATGCTGATGGGAAGGACTAACCATATAAAAAATAAAACATACATATTAAGGAGTTATTCTAAAGATGGGACTCTGTATAAATCATTGACAGTAGATTTGGTGAATGGATATACAGTATGGAAGGTATAATTAAAAGTTAAAATCAGACAGCCTTGTCTTGGGCTGTGCAGGGAAACTGATTGCAAGAGGAAGGGGTATGAAGAGTTGCAAAGGGAAATGGCCAGTGGCAGCAGCAGCGGGGGAGAGCGTGGGGAGCATAGTGAACGACGTTTGAAGAATGAAAGCCCAAAAGAGAAAGAAGTTGGAAACCCCAGGGCACAGGAGAAGGAGCCAGAAGTGAAAGGGGAGATGGCCAACGTGGCTGCAGAGGCCAGGAGAAAAAGAGGGTGGAAGGCAAGAGGAAACACAGGGAACAAGGGGAAAAACACAAAGGACAGGAATGAGCACAAGAGGAGAACAGGAAGGGAAGGCGGAACCAAAGGCAACACCCAGAAGCAGCACAGCAACACAAGCCTTGCAGGGAGTTTAGGAAAAACACTTCCTAAGCAAGGGAGGTGCTGTTGCTTAGAGTTTAAATAGAGGTTGTGGGAGGAGCTATTCCCCACTTTGAACCATGGGCACAGCCCTCCTGAAATGTTAGACAATGAAGGAGGAGTTAGATGAACATGAAATATACTGAAAACAGTTTAGAAAGTGGTCCACAGCTTCAAGAAGGGTCGGAGTGGTACACCGGATAGGTGGAACAAAAATAAAAAAGAAACAGCATATTTAGTTGCAATCTAAGGAGGAAAAATGAAAGGGAGAAATGTAAATAAGGAGGCAAGAAGGCTTGAATGGCATTATCCAGTAATTTTCCAGTTGCCTGACAGCCATCTGCAGCCAGCTATTCAGAAGTGAACAAAAGGCTAGCCAGCAGCCTTCCAGCCCCTAACCAGCATGGCAGCAGCCTGAAATCCATACCCTGCCAGATGCCACGCTAGTCAGTTGGTAGTCAGAACATCAGATTCCAGACCATTTGTAGGCAATCTAGCCAAAGAATTACTAGCAAGCAGACATGAGTCAGGAAACCTGGTATTGATACAGGGAGAGGATGGAAAGGGTAGCAAAGGAACCATATGACAATGAGAAATACTATAAAAATAACATCCCATTGTCTTGGATAAAATCATTTTCCTAATAGATTACGTAATAGATTAGGTTAACCCACCCTCTGTTGTTAGAGAAGCCAACCAACCCAAAATATTCCAAAGGATAGCATTCAGATATTACAGGTATTGCATGAAGAACACAATTAAACAATCTTTTTAACCACAGATGTTGCACAAATAAAACAATTAACAATATTTTAACCATTGTTAATGAAAAATAGACACTGCATATTTAAAGAAGTAGACCTGTAGAACACATTTTGCAGATATACTATATATCCTGCTAGTCATTTGGTTAGTCAGGAATCAAAGCCCAGACCATTTGCATTTAATCCAGCCAATCAAAGATGCCCCAAAACGGGTTTATGTGAGCATACACTGTACAGTATAACCCTATATGAAATGATTGTCTTGTTCAAGTGCTAGCAAATTTCTAATTCTGTGTAATGTTATACTTTTTTTGTAGTTTTTATTTGTGTAACAATTGTAATTTCATAAGGATACTGGATGTTATTGAAAACTAAATCTAAGGAGCTCACAGGACCTGTCATCAGCCATGTTTACAATTTTAATAAACAAAGTTTTGAACCGAGTTGTATTCTTTCCTAAACAAATTGAAACAGGAAGTACATAGAGAAGAGACATTATTGAGCAACCGTACTGAATAACATATGAACTTTATGCCACTTAGACCTTTTACACCTCAGTATGTTGATGTGTCCAGAAAAAAAAGAAACAAGATTGACAGCACCAGGGACATCTCCACAGCAAGTCTTATGGATAAAATGTCACAAAGAGTAAATCAGTAGGTACAGGCTTGTATTGGTCTGGTACTTGAGTCATAAAAAATTGTAATATAGCAGCTTTCATGCAGTTCTTTCAGCTAGTCCTTTTCACACTGGAGAAAAGGTGTCTAAGATGGAACATGATTTCAGTTTTTTCACATATATAAAGGTATGAAGAACATCAAACAGAGAGGTTACATCTGATGCCCTGTTAGCAGAATGTGGGGAGAGCACTCATAAATAGTCAGGTAATTGTAAGGTAAGGCTAGTATTTACTGTATTCTTTAACTGCAATACCAGGGTGCATAATTTATAAGAAAACTACATTATGAATATGGATAAATCACATTATGTTGAGAAAATCCATCACTGAGACCATATTGAAAAATGCATCTATTAGTAATGTAACACCTTGACCCCAGCATTGGCACATTGTGACTCTTCCACTACAAAGGGGGGCATTTCCAAGGTTTGCTTACAAGTTTACAAAGCACTTCTCCATAAGTGAACCCCATTTCCCATTGAATTAGTTTTCACCAGCTCAAGGGTACCAACAAGCTTAAATAGTGGGAGATGATAGATGTGATGTAGTTCAGCAGCACAGGGACACATCATGAAGCTGGAGAAACAAATTCAAGTGTAACCTTTCTCTCAGAGGGTTGTCAACCTATGGAAAGGGGGTGGGGGGTAAAGATAGTATGGTCCTTTAGTGAAAACCTGGACAATTGTCTGCATACAGCTCCCCAAGTGAATCTTCAAGTACCCTGGGTAGTAGGTAGGTATGTAGGGAAATTATTTAACTTGGCTCCTGTTTGCACAGCACAGGTTACGATGTCTGCTTAAAAAAGGGGAGGGAAGGGAGCTGGCATGATGGAGCTAGAGTCCCATCTGACCGTTAGTTAGATTAAAATTACAACTACTTACACCCAAGATGCCTAGCCCCTAGGCTGTCGATTTTTACAGCCGTCTCTTCTTGATAACGGCTGGACAAAGCAGCACACATCGAAAACGTTACTTTTCAAAAGAAAAAAAATGCAATACAAAAGTAAAACGCAATTTGATAAAAAAAAAAGTTAAATCATACGTCGGGGGGCTCGTTACCAGCCCGAAATATAGGTCACTCGCCCAAGGGCAATGATGATGACCAATAGTGCAAGGGATGGAGCCCGTGGATAGCTTGAGCCACCTTACTGGGATTAGGAGAGGGACGAATTTCTCCTTGCTTGGGCTGAGAGGCGGAAAGCTCTGTGATGCGGCCGTCTCCAGTGCGCGGAGCTACACGCTGGCTGCCCGCCCTCGCTCGCTCGCGCGCTCTCTCTCTCACTCTTGCTCTCGCTGATAAAGTGCTGCAGTGAGCCAGCCTTTCACAGTCACTTTCTGGGAAATCACTCTAGCGAGCTGCTTCGAGGACGAACGGAGACCGTCGCGGATCTGCGCGAACTTGGAACTGTCCATTAGCTGATCCTCCTGAAAATGATCGTCTTCTCTCTCTACCTGATCGGAATGCTCGTCTGGAGCGGGCAAGGTAGGAGAGCCTGGTTTAATTTTCCGTGCCAAGAAAATAAAGTTATCTACATACAGTACATCCTCTAGTATTTGTACTGCTGAAGGAGATGCCAGTGCGAGGGGCTTAACACTTACCATAGCAGCCGTTGGTATATGGAGAGGCATCGCCTAACAGAAGGAGGCTGCTACAGTGAGAGGATTTAGGTGCTGTCGCACGGCTACAGTTTGGAGCTGCTTACAAACCCTTGTTTGTTTAGTTATTGTAGTGTTTTCCGCCTTGAGTTGCGCCTTTCTTGTGAACAGTCTTTAAGCTCTACTTTTCGCAAAGTGAATACGTTGAGAAATAATGGGAGACAAAACTGGCCCTGAGTTTTATTCAAATGGTGAATAGGGATGGTGCTTTTGTATACGAGGGACAATAAGTTATTTGTTGTTGTGTTCTTTGTAATGGGCGGTGCTCTATCTATCGGTCTGTCTGTCTATCTATCTGTCTAGCTATCTATCTAATCAATGTATCAGGGCTGAAAATAGCAGTAGGCATGTGAGTCCACGGCTGCTTATATTGTCGGTTTATTGTTTAGGTTGTGTCCTATCAGCCCCACTGTGAGTGATTTGCAATTGCCTTATCGACGTAACAAACAGGTGTAAACTAGATTTATTCTGTTGTATTTTCATTTTTCTGGTCCTATCGCACGATTGGTCGTCCTCCTTCTAGAGCATGCAGCACAAGTTTGATGAGTAGCATCATACTGAAGTAATCGAAGTGTACGAATTGCTAAACGAAACTTAGAAGAGCAGGATAATAAGTGACATGATTATGTTCCAGAACAGCCTTGTCTACAGTTTGCATTACATATTGGCGAGGGAGATTCTCCCAGCCTAATACTTGCTGTTGCACTTGAAGGGCAGTACTGAAGCTGCTAAAGTTAGATACCCACGACCTGAAAAAGTGGTTACTTTAACTGCTTGCTTGTCGCACCTCGCTTTATACAGCAGGGGGTGACATAGCTCCATGTTTAGTTCAACTGATAGCGACGGCTCACTGCTAAGTGCGAGCTGCGTGGATATCAACAACCGGCTTCCAAAGTATCTCACTCACTCACTCTCTCACTTACTCACTTGTAATAGTCTTCAACCATGACTTGATGTTTCTGATCTGAAGCTCACCGCGTGGAAAGCAAATTAGTCAAACTGATGAAATGTACTGACATCGTCCCCTAGTTTGCAAGCTGGTTTCCCATAGGTACACAAGCACTGTTTAACATTGCCATAATGTAAGGAGCAGTTTGGATGTCACATGCGCATCCCGACAGCTCGTCTAAGCAAAACCGCGGTGTTTGTTAAGAGTCCCTGCGTCGGCAAAGAGTGGTATTCAGGCTGGGCTTTATTTACTGTACATGCTTTGACCTACTGTATAACCTGTGCCCATTGTGATATGGATCTGCATGACGTTTGCCGAAAGTTCCCATTCTGCACACATCTAGGAGTATTATTAGGTGTATGTATTTCTTTGGCGTGTGAATTTAAACCGTTATGCCTACTTTCTTTACACACTATTAAAAATTATATATATATAACGTACCTTTAAAAAAAGTCATGTGAATGCTTTTTGAAGATATTTCTCACGCACCCCATTAGTGTTCTAACATTAGAAGCATCTGCTATGCAGTATAATAGACGGAGCTGCGATTCTCATTCTACAGTCTGGACTCCTGGTAGGCTGCAACAGTGGGGAGTAAATCAGCGAGTGGTATAGCAGGAGTGGAGCAAAACGCGAGACATTCGCAGTTTTATGCTCCAGATCGTAAGCAGGAATCAATGAAAATGACATCTAGCCATGTTATCTGAGCCACAAGATTTCCGAAGTAATATACTAGTGTGTAAGCTTATACACTGCTTGAAGGTACTGCAGAGACACAACATGTACAGTAGGATTATAGTGACAACAGAAAATCCAGTATAGGGAACGCATGTGACATGCATAGCATTTCTGCAGGTGGATTGCAGAAAAAAAAATATAGCTCGGTTCATTAATTCTTAAATGACTCTTGAGAATCGTATTCTTTAGTGCATATTTTTTCTGAAAATGTTAAGAAACTGTGGATAAATACATGGCCCTAACTGAAACATTGGCGCGAAAGGGCATTAACACATCAAGGGGGATTAAACTAGTAACTACAGTACGTGCAACAGTTATTACATAGGTCTTTCGTAGACTCTAATAGGAATGTTTTGTTAATACCTTATAGGAATGTGATTTGAACAAAATGCTGTCTCGAACATGTAATTTTTTTCTTTTATTTTGTAATACGATTTGCAGCCAGGGTATAGTACACACGCCGGCGCAGTAAGATACTATCTATGGTGTATAATCATCCTCTGAGTAAACGGTTTAATGCTTCCTTGCAGACTGAAGAAGTGTGTCACTACAAAGCCGAGGAGCTCTCGATTTGTCTTGTATGGTTTCGCTAGAATGTCTCCTTCCCTGATTGTGTACTACCATGTACTGTTGAAGGATACATCAGCAATTCTAAGTAAAATTCAGCAGTTTCTCTCATTTAGACTTCAACAATCTGAAAATGCCACCATCCATTTTCGTGGCTTGCAATATAGCATACGATGATGATACTTTGTTTTTTATATTGAAGGCAAATTGCATTTACCTCTAGAAAAAAAAGTGTCTTCAGCATGTGTGCGGTACAGTAATAATATGAATGTGATGGCACTATGGAGGTAGAATGCAGTATATACTGTTTATAGATGCTGCAGTGGAGCCTGCAAGGCGTCCTAAACAGTATCGCATCTAATAAGCCATGTTTTAGCACACAGTGGTCCCACAAGCACTGGGTTTCCATGGGTAAGTTTCTTTTGGTATAAGACTTCGACCAAGGCACTTCTTAGTAGTTATAAGGTTGCCACGTTTCTGTTAAAGTTCTCAAGGGTTATACCTGTAGCCAGTGTGGTTAGTAAGGACACTGGCAAATAAAATATTTCTGATCATAATTAAACCATTTTATAAAGTAAATACGTTTTAGATTGCTGTCCATATATAAGGTACTTTTGGAATACCTATGGATTCATACCTTTATATGACTTATAGGGCCATTCATTACCTACTGATTAAGAACTGACACTAGAAAGCACAGTTTGACTCTACAAGTTCTTTTAAGTCAACTGACAGCATGGTTAGGAGTCCAGGGCCCCATGCACCACAATGAGCGACAGACAGACCATTAACTCCAATGCAAGAGAGTTGGATTGGTTCTCTTGCAAAGCACAGGGCATTCCATGCTGTGACTGCCTGGAGAAAATCTAAAACATGTAAAAGTAGTTCTGTAGCATTGTCATTAATAATAAGCAGACTATGGTTTGCACCCTACTGCAGCTGTCATTAGTCAGTGAATGACCATGCAGTGCAGACACCCAATATTTAGAGCAAATGACTAAAGTTGCCTTTCCACTAGACACGTATTCTTTTATCATCCATATCAAATACTGTGTTAAAATATCTGGGAGCATCAAAAAGAAGTTCTCTTTTATGTATAGTGGGCACAGAGTGTGAGACAACAAATGTTGAAGTTTACCTGTTTAAAGTTCTACAAGTTAAAAACATGTCCCAACAGACTGTTATTGATTATATAAAATATGTATGATAGAAAGAGTTCTTAAGGTAATAGTTTTTTATTATCTTTGTGTCTTCTAAAGCACACACACACACACACACACACACATATACACACACACTGTCCACCAATTTCCCAGTTGCCTCTCAAAAAATCAGAAAACCTGATGCCTAGGTCATCTCTGTCCTATCTTTGATAGACATATTAGAGAAAACACTTAAAGAAATGATGAAAAAACAGTTAAAATCAGAGCCAGAATGTCAAAGAATGTCAAAGGGTTGTACTGGAGAATCAAGACGATGCAATAAAGGTGTCAAGGCAATATTACTTTTTAACATCATTATATGCTTTTAGATGTCTTAAGTTCAGTGAGGAAGAAAATCAGTTCAGATAACTGAGAAACCATACTTTTTAATCCCCCTCCCCTCACCCAACACAGACTTCCCACCAAGCTCACCTCTACATGTAGCACATTTCTGACAGTGCTGATAATGATGGACACTTGGCTAAGGATCCAGCAGTGTGAAGCAGCTCATCAGTACTGAAGTACTTATTCTTCCTTTGATGTGCCCATCTCCAGGTAGCACCTGTTTCTTCCTGGAACATTGAGCTCTGGACACTTCACTTAGCACTTCAATATTGAGTTCAGAAATGACTAGCAGCAGAGACATTCAGACTTGCACCTCTAGAGTTTAGTAAGATCCATGCACAGGTATAGTGGTGTGTTGGGTCAGTGACACAGCTGACAGTTGGTTTAGATGAATAATCAAGAAGGACCCCTGCAATCAGGGAGAGCTGAGGTGTGTTATTTCTGGCATAGAGTTTGTGGCCAAACTCAGTTCAAAGGTAAACATTCAAAAGAGCTCAATGTTAGGATATATAGCTTAGATCATGCATAATACACTAATTACTATATAGATTTCCCTGTGATGAACTGGAAATGAAACAGGTAAAATGTTTCCTTCTGGATTCTGTGTCTGTCAACCTTTGAATACTTCAAATAGAACACTGTGCCTTCTACCAAGATGTGTTTTATGACCTTATATTCAAAATTAAAAACATTTTTATCCTCCATTATTAGAAACTAGAAAATGTAAAATGCATTACTGCTCTGTGCTGCTCAGCATTATCTGCTGTGCCCTTGCCTTTCAAAGTGAAATAATTATTGTTAAGAGAATGATGATTATTGCTGTTGTTCTTCTAGATTCTGTCTTCATTTTACAATCTAAGGATTATATTCTTGCAGATGTGTCTGTAAGATGCTAACATTTTATAGCATATGATTATTTGTACTTCAGTTACATGCCACTTGCTAATAAAACTATTTTGAGTGAATACTTATTTATTTATTGAAATGTTTCACCAGGAAGACACTCTGAACAACAAGTTGCTCATCTCCCAGTGTGACCTGGGGGTGGGGGGTGGGTACCTATGGATGTGATGAAAAACATACAGTTAATATTAACATAACGATCAAATATACATTCAGTCACATTTGTAGAATGACACATATAGTTACATTTGTAGGATGACATACAGTTACCATTTAAAATGTCTGAGGATTATACAGACATTTACATATAGTGTACACATTCAATTATATTCAATGAAAGAGACATTCAAATACTTCTATAGAAGAATTTAGTTAACAATTAAAAATGACTGAGGAGGGCCGGCCCGCCGGCGCAGCGGTTGGATTTCCGCTTGCGACACCAGTGACCCGGGTTCGGGAACGAGCCCGGGAGCTGGAGGGCCGGCTGGGAGGAGAGGACTCGAGCGTCCCAGGGACTGCTCGTCCTCTCTGGGGGGAAGGGGGTTACTTGAGCCCGGTGCTTGTCTGCCCCCAGGTGGAGGCCTGAGGTACAGCAAGCCTGATGCTCCAAAAATAGAGGGGACGGCGTGCCAAGACGTCGGCGCTCCGGCGCCTTGACGTCACGGACATGGCACGTCGCAGAACACCAGGGAAAAATCCCCTGCAGCCACCTAGTAGATGGAGCACCAGGGCCCCGACCTTCAATGCCCCTACCTGTCCAGGGACAGCATGCCGACGAAGACTAAGAGGATGTCGGGGTGGTTAGTGGGGAACCACCTCGTACCCGCCTGGGGGGTATAGCCACTGCTCCATGGGGCATGGACTGCACTGGCTCCAGGTAGGTGAGCGAAGGCTGATAAGGCCATAAATGGTGTCTCCCGAAGAAGAGGTGGTTGCAGGGAGGGAGGAGGATAAAAGAGAAAATAAAAAAAAAAATAAAAAAAAAAATGACTGAGGGTAGTACCAGGCTAGTGCAAGCTGGAAGCAACCCAAACTAGGCAAAATTTAATTATTTATTTAGCTTTTGTTTACCAGGTAAGCACACTAGACAGTCACGTGCCTATTTTCAGGTGCGACCCGGGAGAGTTACAGAGATACAAGCCATAACAGTACAGATGCTAGCATCAAGTTACACAAGGGTACAGTACGAATACAAGCAAGAAGGACCAGCCAAAACAAAGTACAAAGGCTTGGGTTCAACTGTCAGGCAAGGTACAGACAGGTATAAGCAATCAACTACAGTCAGGTAACCGGCAGAGAACAATTTTAGTGCAGTTCAGTATGAGGCAGAACAACCCAGGGAGGGCAGCAAGGAAAAATTAGAGCCACTGTCAGCAGCTGTGCAAGTAGTTAGTGCAAATGTATTAAAACCTAATTTAAGTGCAGGATGGTAGAGAGGAGGGGCAGGAGGGAGGTGGGGGTGAGGGAGCAGGGCAGGAAATGACGAGTCGAGCCAAGAGCTAACACCTCCAGGATGCATATAACCCTGCAAGGGGCAGAGCAAGGCAATGACTTAGATGGGGGGAGGCAGGGAAAGAAGGGGGAATGTTAGGTTTGGTAGTGATGTGTAGATAAGGTGATGTTGAGAAGAGAGAAGAAAGAAGCTTTACCTAAAAACTTGGCCTCTTCAGGGTGCTAATAACCCTGCCAGAAGTTAGGTTCAGGGCGAGAACAAGAATTGGATAGAAAGTGATAGCAGTAAAGGATGAGGGCAGGGAAAAGTCTTGCCCCATGCTAGACCCCTCCAGGATGCTGAGAATCTTGCCAGGGGGCAAGAGTAGGCATGGGCAAGTTAGTAATGTGAGTAGATGAAGGGGAGAGGTAGATTCAAGGGGGTAAGAGGTAGTAGCAGAGTGAGAGTGCTAAGTAACTAGCTCATAAGGGGAGGGAGAGAGGATTTGAATGGGATGGAGGTGGGCAGCAGCGCAGGCACATAGGGAAGCTATTTAGGGAAGGTTAAAACAGGAGCAGCTAGAGGAGAGGAAGTTTTGTAAGGTAGAAACAAGGGAGAAGGAGGAGGAGGAGTGTCAAACTTGGGAGGTAGGGAGTTTCAGGTTTTAGGGAAGCGATGAGTGTAGCCTAACTGGCCAATGAGGGTGGCTTGATGGGGGTCCAGCAGAGTGTGGGAGTCTGTGGATCAGAAGGATTAGGAAGGAGGGGGGACCAGAAACTGGGTATGAGAGGTAGGGGGAAAGTTCACCTAGCCAGAATTTAGAGGTGAGTTTGGCACAATGAATGAGGCGTCTGTT
This sequence comes from Neoceratodus forsteri, assembly GCA_016271365.2. Lineage (NCBI taxonomy): Eukaryota > Metazoa > Chordata > Ceratodontiformes > Ceratodontidae > Neoceratodus > Neoceratodus forsteri. The sequence goes on along the minus strand of CM057459.1, from coordinate 538,634,325 downwards.
TGTAAGCGGGGGAAAGGACAAGGCATGGTGGAGGTCACAATGATGAGTGAGAGATGGAGCATCAAGGGCAAAGTGACAGCAGGAGATGAATACTGTTCTCATTTCTCAGTAAGAAAAGACCAACTATTGCTTATTTGACAAATAATGCCATTTCCCATTGTTGGCATATTGTGCTATTATTTACATAGGCTCTTTCATACACTGAATTTTTAAAGAGGAACCATCAGCACCAAGGGTCCCATATTCACGTGTGGGATTGGTCCTAATGTGCACTTTGAGTGCAAACATATTTTGATTTACTTACTGTTTACTGTACTGTAGTAGACTGTATCTGACTAATTTTGCTTAGTTGTAAGCTGGCACCTTTTGTAACTACAAATTCCCAAATGCCCTGCAGCTGACATCAGAGCAGTAGGCAACAGTGGGAGATTCAGTAGCCTGCAGAGTATGTTAGAGTTTATATAAGCTCTAATTTTTTGTTTGCTAGTCCCACTGTCCTCCCTGGGTTAAGTACAGTTACAGAATGGTACATAACTGCTGGACAAAAGTAGGACAGAAGCAGATCCCAAAAATATCGGATTTGTCCTCCCTTGGTTATGTACAGTCACAGAGAACTGTATGCAGCTGCTGGACAAAAGCAGACCCCCAAAACATCTGACTAAATGCACACTGGAACCAGCCACACTCTCAAGTGTGGGTCCCTTTGTGCTGCTCTCCCCCAGCCCTCTGGAACCACGCTGTTAAACAGACTGTTAAAGGTGCAGATAGAACCTCCCTGAGCTCCCTCACTACCCTTGGCTGTGCACTGGCAAGCCCCACCACTTTGTCCACTTTCAGATTTGTGAGTCCATTCAGGACACTTCCCGCTGAAAAATAACTAGTGTCTACTGCCCAGTCCCTCCAATGCTCCTGTTTATTTAGTGTGGCACCTACCCTTCTCCTTTCTCTGCTAACACTGAACAAAAGTATTTGCTTAGGATCTCTGCCTTTTCCTGTTCCTCCTCTATACAACCCACCTTCCTTTCTTAACCTTAATATCCATTCTCTGGTCTTCCTCTTTTCACTTATGTACCTAAAAATGTCTTGTCCCCTTTCGTTACGCCTTGAGCTATTCTCACCTCAGTTTGTACCTTCACACTCCTTTCTGATTTCTCTGCCTGTCTCTGTTTCTCCTGATACACCTCCCTTTTCTCCTCCCACAGTTTCTTCTTATGCATTCTCAATGCTAACCTTTTATCCTTTACATTTACAGCCACATCTTTAGAGAACCACAGTGGTCTTTTTTTCCACCTTGTTTTGCTCACTTGCTTTGTGCAGAGATTTGCTGCCTTCACTATGCCCTCTTTTAACTTTACCCACTGTTCCTCAGCCACACCCAGGTCATCCCCTCACTAGGTCATCCTTGAGGCAATCACCCATATTTTTAAAATAAGCACGCCTGAAATCCAGGACCCTTGCCCTTGTGTGGCTTGATTCTGCTGCCATGCTTATGCTGAACCACATTGTAAGGTGATCACTGGTCCCCTGGTGGCCTCCCACTTTGATGTCCAAAACACTATCCCTGTTAGTGATCACCAGGTCCCGAACTGTCCAGTCATGAGTGGGCTCCCTTACTAGTTGCTTTAGGAACACCCACTGCAGGGAGTCCAGGATGTTCCTGCTTCTAGCTGAATCTGTAGCTAGGGGTCTCTTACATACAGTACATCTGGCAGAATGATATCCTGCACCAGTAACACCTCCCCTTTTTCAGCCATTTTGCCAATAGCTTCCACCAGTGCCTTACACTGTAAATCCTCCCCTTGAGTTAGAGGTCTTTAGATCATGCCAGTTCTAATAATGGCTCAGCTTCTCATCCCCAGGGTGACCCACAGTACCTACACTCCCCCTCCCCACACACACACATATTCTCTGTATCTACACTGCTCTTATGTCTTCCATTACAGATAGTACCACCCACCTCCCTTTGTTTCCTACCCTGTCTTTCCTGAACTTAGCATAGCCTGGTATGGCCATGTTCCAGTCAAGGCTTCCAGTGCACCATGACTCAGTAATGCCTGCAATATCCAGGTCTAGCTCTTCCATGATGGCCTCTCTGTCCAGGGTTTTACTTCTTAGAGTTCTTGTATTTACACACATGGCCTTCCATATTTTATTACCAATCGGTCTACTACCCCCTCATTTTTTTTGTACTCCTTCCTTCCTTCCTTCCTTCCTTCCTTCCTTCCTTCCTTCCTTCCTTCCTTCCTTCCTTCCTTCCTTTCCCTGCTTGCATTCCCATCTATTTTTATTTCTACCACTGCTTCTTTTATTATTTTGCACTCTGAGAGGTTTGACTCCCCCTTTAGTCCTCTCTGCTGTCTACTTCAGTCTGGGAATGGGAGGCTTATTTTATGCCTCCCTGATTCCTTCCACCATCCCTCTCAGCTAGTTTAAATGATCATCAAGGTAACATTTAACCCATCCACTAAGGACTGCTGTTCCCCTTCCTGATGGATGCAGGCCATCGTCCCTGTAGAGGCCCTTATCCCTCCAGGTTGGTCCCCAGTCTGAAATGAAACTAAACCCCTCCTCTCTGCACCATTTTTTTAACTATGAGTCAAAGTTCCTGGTGCAGAGAACCATATCCTCCCCGCTGTCATAGGCAGGTGGCACCACAGTGAAAGCCACTGAGTGGGCTACCTGTCTAAGACTTATTCCTGGCTCCCTATACTCCCACTAGACTATCCCAGCCCATCTCTAGTCAGGTTATTAGTCCCCATATAGACAATGACATCCAGCTCTCTCTCCTACCCTGCTGCCTGAGCAATCCTTTGGATCCACTTTCCATCCTTCCCGATCATGGCACCATGCAAGCGCCTCACCTCCCTCTCTCTATCCCTTCCTATTCCAGAAGCACCCCCCCCCCCACAATCAAGTCTCCCATCAGAAGTCACTTCCTTCTCTGCTGGACTCCTCTACCACCTTCCTTGGGAGTCTGTACAGTGGAAGACCACCACTCCCTACCTGGCCACTATCATGGTGCCTCTTCCAACAGTCAAGTTCCCCCAGAGCGGTGAAAGAATGATATAGTGGTACCGACTAAGGAATGTGTCCCTGTTCCACTACCCTCACCCTTCCAAAGCCCACCTCAAACAAGCTTTTTCCTTTTCCTGATCATTCCCTGGTGTCATAGTGAAAGACTTAGTGGCCCCCAGGTGGGTAAAAAGGTCCCCCACAATCTAACCAACTCAGCCTGGAGTCTGATGACTTCCTCCCTCAGCCCAGACAGGTGCATGCAGTTGGTGCAGCACCGCAGTCTACAGAAGGTCTCTCTGAAAAATGCTGTCCCACATCCACTGCACTGCACCACTCCAAACATGCCCAGTTCATACACTCCTTATGTTACCCGGAAATACTTTTGTACCTTTATCCTAGATTGGTTGTTTCTATTTTTCCCCATTTTTGTTTGTTACACTCTGTGTACCCTTAGCTAAGATAGGGTGTTACCTCCTAATCCTCTCAACAGGTAGTTTCCACTTGTATATACTGTTTCTTCCTGTCTTTACCCTCTTACCTTCGGCTGTCTTCTCCTACTCAGGCATCAGCACCTTTATCTTCACCTAGTGCATTTCTACCTGACTCTAGATAGGGTGTTATTTGTTTTCTGTGTTCCCTTCTTAAATCCCTTTGCACTCCTACTTTAGATAGGGTGTTATTAGTTGTTCCTCTAGTTGGCGATTAAATCCCTTTATACCCATACCCTAGATAGGGTGTTGTACCTATTCACAGTTAAAGCCTTCCATTTGCATTCCACCCTTCCCTGTAGTGAGTGTTACAGCAGAAGTGATAATGAACTTTACCTTAGTAGACCAACAGAAGTTCCTTGCTTTCCTGATTCCTTCTGCTGAAGCCTAAGACACCAGTTACCTGTTGCACTCCTTCACTGTTCCTCTCACTCGCTGGGACACAAATGTGAATGAGACATGTTAGGTGGAAGTTCTTTTATAGTAGTCTTGTAAGAAGGCTAGAGAAGTCTACCTGCAGACAACTACTTCACTTCTGCCTAAGCCACACACCCCCAAGTCACAGTTCTCCTGACCCAGTTAACTGCAATAATGATTATCAGCTCCTTTCCACAACTCAGGCTAGCACACTGATAATTATGTTTTTGTTTTTACCCTGATCAGAGATCCCAATTTGCCTTGTAAACCCTACACTTGTAATAAAGTATATATCTACTTACCACCTAGTTAGAAATGTTCAAGCAGAGACATTCTAGCTGTCTCAGTTAGCTGCCGCCTTGCTCTAATAACAATTACTGACTCATAATTACACTTTGGACAAAAATGCTGCTCTGAGAACATGGTGCTCTTGTTAGACACAGTCTAGGTAAAATAATAAACCTGGAAAAAATGAATCACTGCTGTAGTAAAAACACCTTACGATGGTGTTATGTTAAAAGATTTTATTGGCATAAAAAATGTGTGAAGCCCCCACAATCAAGCACCTGATGTTTCATATACCCATCATCCACTTTATCAATTTTGATATGTTTTTGCACCATTTTATTGTTTTGCAAACCCAGAATTATACACAATGGCATATATTATTGCATACTTAGTTACAGAGCAAAACGAGAGAAGGATTTCTATCTAGAACATCAAGAAACGTGTTTTGTGCATAACAGTAGATCATTATCTACAGTTTATTAAAACAGTCACCAAAACCTTTAAGGAAGGACTTCCAGTTGATCTTGTTAGTGATGGAAAGAATCTTACACAAGTAGGGCCTCTTGGCATTGCAATGCAGTGTAAACATTTGGTTGTTTTTCTTCTAGAGTAACACTTAAAGACATACTGTAGCTTTCTGATCTGAAAGTTTGAATACTACTACAAAAGTCACACCTACTGAATACCGTGGTCTGACCTAAAGTAGATATACAGTGGCATCCCCCAGGATGAAGCACACTATTAACGCACTCTGCAGTATGCTGCAGCAGACCTACTGAATAAAGCAATGTAATTTCAGTAGCAATTAGTACCCTTTGTCATGCAGGAAACTGTGGCATTCGCTTCATCCTGGCAGTGTCACATTTCTTGAATGACAAAGGGGACTAATTGCCATTGAAATTACATTGCTTTATTCAGTATATCTTCTGCAGCATTCTGCAGAGTGCTGCAAAATGCTGCACAGGAAGTATTCAGATCACCATTATTTCCTCACAGCCAGGCACCTCATACACAGAAACATAGCTTTGTCAGGAGAAAAGGACTGCAAGGCCCATACAATCTGCCCTACCACATACATTTGTAATGTGTACATCTTCTAGCATCTTCCAGAGTAGGGCTGTAGAGCTTGTACACAAATCCCAATATCTCTGGTGGCAGTAGAATATATTTCATCAACATAGCACCAGTGTAGTTACAATATAAGCCATTCCCAACACTTACGTTTTTAGAAGAATCATCAATGGCTGCCTCTGCCCTAGAAGATGAAATTTGCTCAGATAACCTACTCTATGTTTGTATGTTCACATCATCATGTATTGTTATTTTCTATGCTAACTGATGAGTAGCCTTTGCAAAAGAGCCTGTGACTCAAAGGGTTTAATTCTGATTCTCAATAAATAAAAAAAAAATGCTGGTCCAGTGGCACAGTGGCAGTGAAGTGTACTGTCACCTGGGAGACCATGATTCACATGCAATCCACAGAATCCCACAAAGGGACAACCAGCTATTAACATGCTACCTGCCAGTCAACATAGGGGCTATATTGGTGTCCCATTGAAAATGGGATACTGCCTTCAACTGGGCTATCCTGGGAAAATAAAACTGTAAATCTGGCAATAGCAACCTTTAAAAGCAAGAGCTCATCACAAAAAAGGGTAAAAACAAGTTTTAAAAATCAGAGCATTTCTGAAAAAAAAGACAATAGCAACTTTAAAAAAGCCTGACCTAGTAAAAAAATAATTTGTAAAATTACCTTTTAAATGCCAGACCTTTTCAGAAAAAAAGGAAAAACATGAATTTTTAAAAGCTAGACCTTTTTCAGAAATACATGCCAACAGCAACTATTAAAAGCCAGGTCTTCTCAGAAAAAAAAAATGGCAAATGGAGCATTTGAAAGCCAGACATTTTTTCTGAAAAAAATGGCACAAAATGATTAAAATCCAGACAATTTCATAAAAAATGGACAACATACACTTTAAAAGCAAGATCATTTAATGAAATATGAAGCAAAAACTAAAAATAAAGTAACGTAAGACTTGAACTTGCCTGGGATTTTAATAGTTTGCAAATGAAGCTCAAGTTGCTTCACACATTAGAAGCTGCTGGCAGCCATAGTACCCTACCTGACGAGCAAACGACATTCAGTCAGATGACTAACTCCTGCTAGCTCTTTAACAGTAATGTTAAATCATTTAAGTGATCTATTTCATGTTGACAGACACAATGCCTACATTACTGGAAGCTTTTCACATCTGTAATAAAAAGTTAAAATAAAGCCATTTTTTGACAAACTGAATATATTGTGTAAAACAAATGCTTCAAAAGTGCTGTGTACTAATTAATAATGCCACCTTATGGAGTCAAACAGGTAATAAAACCACTCACCTGAAGTAAGCTCATATACCCATATATGGAATTATTTTTTGGCACATTCAACATTTATAGCATGTATTTTCCCTCCACAATGGAGTGCGTAATTATGATGCGATAATCACACCGTATGGTGCATTGGTGCATGCACTGGTCCTTGTGCAATTAATTGCACCTGACAAGTGCAGTTATCTCACAATGTAATGTCTTTATGCACTTTTAAAATATTTTATATAGGTTGAAATTCAAATGAATGAACATAAGAATAAACTATTTTAAAAAAGTATATAGATTACATCATTTAATAGAAATATTCTTCCATTTTAACTTGAAAGGCAGACAAATAGTTCATATGCTGGCCACTGGTGGAAGAGCTAATAAAAAGCAATAAAAGACCCAAAAAGATTGTACATCTTGGGCTAGATTCACAAAACTTTGCCCTGCTGTAAACCTGGTTTTGACAAGCAAACCGTGTTTTGCACCGAGTTTGTATTCACAAAAGCCCAATTTGTGCACTCAAGCTGGGTTTGAGCTGGGGCAAAGTGTGGAGGGAGCAGCAATGCAAATGAGGAGGAGGAAACATGAATACTGGTGCTGTCCTATTCACAAAGCATTTATTTCATACAAAGGCCTCTTGCATGATCCCCTTGTGCGAAGCGAGTACTGCTGACCGAGACCTTGCCTTAACTCCCCAAACCCTAGAGGTTGGTGGAGGTACTGTGGCAGGCCCCCTAATGGCAGATTGCCAGTCTGATAGTTAATGAAAACATTGTATTTTCCTGGTGCTAGTGGTCCCCCACATCACTGATCGCCAGCCTAATAGTTAATAAAAACACAGTATTTTTCTGGTGCTGGTGGATCCCACCATCTCCGATCATCAGTTGCCAGCCTAAAATGTAATTAAAACATAGTATTTCCCTGGTGCTAGTGCCACCCCCCCCCACCAATTGCCAACTACCAATTGCCTGACCAGAAAGTTAATAAAAAAATTGCAATTCCATGGTGCTAGTGGTTCTCCCCCCTGGCCAGTTACCGGTCTAACAGTTAATAAAAACATAGTATTTCCCTTGTGCTAATGGTTCCCCCCCCTTCCGATCGCCGATTGCCAACCCAAAAGTTAATAAAAAATATTGTATTTCCCTGGTGCTAGTGGCTCCCCAGCCAATAGCCCGCACAATAGTAATAAAAACATAGTATTTCCCTGGAGTTAGTGGTTCTCACCCTTCCCCCAATCACTAGCCTGAAATTTCATTAAAATATTGTAGTTCCCTGGTGCTATTAGTTCTCCCACTGTGGCCGCTGAGGCCAATCACCAGTCCAATAGTTGATAAAAACATAGTATTTTCCTGGTGCTAGTGGTTCCCACCCTCCCCCCATCCATAATAGCAATATTCCCAGGTGTCCAGTGATCCCTCTCTCCACCTGTTCCCTCCTTCCACCTGATCCCTTGCCCGATGTGCCAATATCATTTCCTTGGTGTTTAGTGGTCCTCCCCAATCTGATCCCCATCCCTGGTGTGACAAGAACCCCCTCCATGGTGATCGCTGGACTGCCACTGCCATCCAGTATGTCCCAGTCATATCAGCCTATGCAATCAGCAGTGAAGAGCTGTCATATAAGATCCCCCCAAACACAGTCCTTTCCCTGTTCCCATACTTTGATATTCAACCCCCTGTCCACCCCTCATTGGTGGTCAGTGGCCCCCCTTTCCTGATCCCCTGTAATCTAAACATAATCCATGTCTCTGGCATCCAGTGGACCCCCACCCTGGTAGGTAGTGCCCCACTACCAAGTCCCCCCAATCCCATCATTGAGCTAATGGCTGGCACAGCCCTCTTCTCTCCATTACAGGCAGCTGCCAACTGAGCTGTCAATGAAGGCATACTGTATGCAGTATGCACTCATAAGCTGTCAGTCATTGAGTGCATACTGTATACAGTACATGCTCATGGACATCCCAGTTGGCATCTGGCAGTGGTAGAGAGTGGAGGGCTGTGCCGGCCACCAGCTCAGGGATGGAATTGGGGTGAATGAGGTGGTGGGGCACTACCTTCCGTGGTGGGAGGGTGGGGGGTCCATTGGACCTCAGTGACATGAATTATGTGTATATTACAGAGGATCTGGGAGGAGGCCATTAACCACCAACAAGCAGTGGGTGGATGGGGGAGCCAAACAGCAAAGCACAGGAACAGGGCTGGGGCTATGTTTTTGGAGGGCCTTATATGACAGCTCTGCTAACTGCAAAGGCTGATATGATGGGGAAATCCCTGATGGCAGTGGTGGTCCAGCAATCACCGTGGGGAAGGTGGCATGTCACAATGGGGACAAGGCTTGGATTGGAGAAGGACCACTGGACAACCGGGAAAATGTATTAGTACATTGAGTGATTGATCGGGGGTGGTGGGGAGCCACTGGACACCAAGGAATATTTCTATTATTTCCATTACATTTTGGCCCTGTGATCAGTCAGGGGGGGGACCACTAGCACCAGGGAATTTCAATATTTTTATTAACTTTAGGGCTGATGATTGCAGGTGTGGTGGAACTACTAGATGCCAGGGACACAGGGCTGCCTCTGGTGCAGGGGCTGGGGGGCACACTAAACTCTGGTGCAGCATATGCAAATGGACCCATAATGGGCATGCAAATGGACACCTAGCACCTTGCATGCCCAAATGAGCTGATTTTCATAGCTGCATTTGTGAACTTTGAATAACACACGAGTGCTATGGATTGCAGGGCCATACTCCTCGCTGCATGTCCAGGTGGTGCTATTGAGGTAGCACTGATGGTACTTGGGTTACAACTGCTTCAGGCTAGCCCTGTTCACAGTCAGACAGAACGGTGCACTATCTGACAGTGAATAGCAATGTTGAACACCTGGACACATCAAAGCACAACACAAGCTTTTGCACTGTGCTTGTGACTTTTTGTGAATCTGCTGTAGTACCATGAGTGCTACACAATTTTTCTTTATATAAACACGTTAGTTGCCTAATTTTCATGAGAAAATCATAACAATACAGGTATTTGTAATGGCAAGATTAAAATGTTCAAAACTGCTGAACCAACCATGTTGTGGGGAAAAGGGTTGCAGATTTCTCCTGAACAGGTTCCACCAACCCTGGGTTTAATATGTGTGCTTTTATGATCCCCATAAATCCCACATCATGTATTCTTGTCTAGTTATCTGCATTTATTTTTGTTACAGCACTTGAACCAAGTTAAATCAGTTACTAAGGAACTGGTAACATACAGTAAATATTATATGCATTGTTAATTATAAACCTACCAAAATTCTGAGCACAAAATCCCACTTTCTGTTTCAGTACTGGTCCTTGTCTTACTAGTAATGGACTGCTAGTGCAAACAGAATGTTAAGACCCATTATAAGTACTCAGCTGTTCACCACTGTTGAATTAGTCTAAAGGTTTTTTAGTATCACTTTAATTAACAACCACAATTTTGAGATTTATAATAGAATGAAAACCTTCTTATTGTCCCTTTGTTAGTGAAGTAGGCACTGATAGAGTCTTAGGGCCAGATATTCAAAATTTTGCCCTGGGGCTAAATTAGCACTGCCTGGTCAAAAGGGAGAGCCCAGTGCTAAACCTGCTGAATATAGCACACTAAGGAAGTCAGGCAAACTGGGCTGGGAGTGCAGTGCAAACTTAGCCTGGGAATAAGACAGCTCTGAATATAGCAACCAGGAACTGCACACCACAACAGCAGCCAAGTTCATAGTGATGTGAAGGAAGGTAGAGGTGAATTATGTGGCCAATGTGTGTGCTAGCAAATGCATGGACTCAGTAAAGCTGCAAGCAGCAGCACATGTGAAATTACATTGTGCAAAAATGTACAATTCTGAAACATTTGCATGGCGCTAACACATTTGCGCAGGTTTAGTGTGGAACTAAGCCATTTGTCCAGAGCAATCACATTTGCCCGGGGCTAAACTTTGCTATATTCAAAAGTGACATGCAAATGAGCCTACTTAGGTAGTCTCTGGGCAAACATCCAGATTAGCATCTCATTATGACCTGATTTCCATGCAGTTTGCCCAGCGTTATTGCAGGGTCCTACAGCTCCACCTATAGGTCAGTCTGGAAGTACAGGGGCTTGCTGGGTCTGCCCACAGCTCCACCTGTAGGTCAGTCTGGGAGTGCATGGTGGTAGCTGCAGGCTACATTTACACAGTACAGCATAGCATATTGTGCCCCAGGGGACTACACAGCATAGGCACAGGTGGTGGTGCTGCATGCAACTTTCAAACTGTAGTTCATGCTACAGTGCACAACAGGCACTACAGTAGTAAGGTGGACAGTAGTGTGAGGGACACAGCAATGCCTATGGCATGTAGGGCAGTGATGAACACTTCACTATACACAGTGACAGGCCCAACTTGCAGGTGTTTACTGACAGTGGACATTACTGTTATGCTGTTATGTGACCCGCAGATGCTACATCACTGTCATGGGATGCTCACAGTGACATATACTTGGTGGCTGTGTGTGCTTTCGTGTCTGTACAGACATGAGGTATGTGGCTGGGGGGGCACATATGATCAGACAGGCATAATGGTGTTGGAGTATTCCCAACACTGGCCCATGTGCACAGCATGGCTTGTCCAAGCCTTGTGGCCACACCCAGTTTGTTGTGCAGCCTGGCCACTTGCACACCCTCCCCTCAACACTCTCCATGCCCACAGTGCTGCATGTGTGTGCTGGCATCTGTTGGTGTCCACAGAAGGGTGATCTGCAGGTGTGTGCTATATGGCTGCACTGCCATGGTGTCCACTGGTAGCCAGGTCACCACTTATTGCCTGGCATGGCTGGGACTGGTGGCAGGTGATGACATCATTGTGATGCCATCAGTGAGCAGCTTGTGTCCTCTATGTTTGGCTTATTTCTATCTGTCATACTTATTGGTTCAAAGCCACTCAAAAGCTGCACAAATGCTGCACAAAGTCACAAAGTCATGCAAAGCTGGTTTGCCCAAAGTTAAGACTACCTTTTCCTGGGTGGTAATTTGCACCACGCAAAGTGTTGTGCTAAGTTGCGCAAAACCCCATTGTGTAGTGGTATTCGCTGACTATAGCATTGCGCTGACACACCTCCTCAGTTTGCGCCTTGCACACATTATAATTTTGCCTGGCGCTAATGCAATTTGTGCATGCTATTTGACCTGTTGAATATAGTGGACCCATGGTAACCCAGCATTAAACCTGCACAAATGGTGTGCGCACAGCGCAAAGTTTTGAATATCTGGCTTTTAGTGCCTTTTTCTTCTCCTCAGGCACTAACTGTCCCAACCAGCCCTTATGTTACCAGTAAAGAACCACTACATCAGTCTTATTGCTTAAATAATTTATAGGCAAAATAATTTATATCTATGAAGTCATCCTGCTCAGCCCTGAAAACTAGTGTGCGCGTGTTATCATCAAGCTACTGTATGTGCAGAAAGGAAAACTGTCAATATTTAAAACTGTAAAAACTGCTCAAAACCTTTAATGAGCACAGACATCAAAAATATGTTCTCAACACCAGCACCTTTAAAGTACATGAGATAAAAACAATTCTCAACATTATTCAGTAATTTTCAGCCAAAATCTTATATGCCTGCTTGTTATGATCCACAAAAATGAAAAAAAAAAAAAACTGTGTTCATACATTATCATCTGCTGTAGCTTCTGCAGTATTACTGATTTTTCCCTAGTGAACATTCACTGCCTTTAGATACTAGGGCCCAGATATTCAAAAGGGTTGCGCCATGCGCAATAGGGTTGCGCCTGCGCAAGTCTGAAATTGCGCCATTCTGCTCTATTCAGCAGGAGGCAGTTGCGCCACTGAAAACATGCTGAGCAACAGCGCAATGCAGATGAATGCATGCTGAACTGGAGGGGGAGGAACCATGCATAAACTGCACAGCCCGATATTCAGCTGGGCTGTGCAGAGTTGTGCAGGCGCAACCCCCAACCTGCGCCTGCACAACTTTGAGCCAAAAAAAAAAGGCTCAAGTTGAGGCCCACCTACAGGTGAGCTGCTGCATTGCAGGGCGCAACGCAGCAGCTGCCACCTGTGGCTGTCCCCAAACCACTCTCTGTGCCCCCGCAGCCCTGATCGTGGGCAAAACAGTGTAAATCCCTACCACCCCACCAGCCCGATCGCAAGCAGCAATGTGTCTCCCCAGCATAGCCCTGGTGGTCCAGTGGACCCTACAATCCCGATCGCAGGATGTAATAATTAAACAAACCCCCACCCCGAACACAGCCCTGGTGCCTAGTTTCCCCCACCCAACCCACCCATGAAGCTCCACCACGCTCCCCGGCGGCAGCGGGTGACAGCATCCCACCGCCTGCCACCCGCCGCCCACCGACTGACTGCCCGGTAGGGCTGCATGCCCATTGGTGCAGAGCAAGGCCAATGGGTGTGCAGCCCATACCACCTGAACAGTCCAGATTTGTGAATGAATGTATTCATTCACAAATCTGACTATCTTGTCACTGATATAGTCCTCACGCGCTTGCTCTTGATCTGCAATGGGCATGCAGCACTACAGGCAGTCAGTTGGTGGGCGGCGGGTGGCTGAAGCTGGTGGGATGCTGCATCCGCCGACTGCCGGGCAGACTCATGGTGGTGGGTGATGGGGGTACACCAGGCATCAGGGCTGTGTTCGGGGTGGGGGTTTGTTAACTATTACAGCCCGCGATCGAGATTGTAGGTGCACTGGACCACCAGGGCTATGTTCGGGGTGTTGCGTATTACATCCCACGATTGGGATTGTAGGTCCACTGGACCACCAGGGCTATGTTGGGGAGACACATTGCCACCTGCGATTGGGCTGGTGGGGGATTTAAGCTATGCCCACGATCGGGCCAGTGGGGTGGTGGTGGGGATTTTACAGTCTTCCGCCCATGATCGGGCTGCAGGGGCGTCGGTCCCCGATGGCTGCTGCCTGGCAGGGGCGCCAAGTGAAGTCCTCAGCAGGATGCGGCACTGCCTTGCCCGTGGCATGCAAATGGGGCCATAATCAGATGTAAATGGCCCCCCCTGTGCCTTGCATGAATTATGGCCCCATTTGCATGTCACCTTTTGAATATCGGGATTTTGCGCATGGTGCAATGATACTTGCACCACCGCAAGTTGAATGCTCCACTCTGTCCACTTGCAGTGGCGCAAGTTCCACTGCACCATGCACAGCGGCTGTGGCCAGGGGGTGATATTCAAAGGAGTTGCTCAATAGCGCAATTCCTTTGAATATCACTCCGGCCACACCCCTGCACAACTATTTTGTGCAGCGCAAGGGCTTGCTCCACAAAATAGCGCAGTTTGAATATCTGGCCCTAAGTGTACAAATATGGGAGCTTTAAAAAATAATACAAAACATACCCAGGTTCACCCAACCCTTAACACACTGCTTAATTTCACATTTTAGCACCTTTCTGTTTTTGAAAGAAACTCTGAAATTTTTGTGCAAAAGTGGAATTTCGAACATGTTTGGCATGCTGAAACTCAACATCTAATAGAATGATTTTTTTTTTCAAAATTTGGCAGAAAATTAGAAAGAGTACATTTGAAAGAGCTCTGAAAATTGCAAGTCTCTATCCCTAAGGATTACAGTAAATGAAAGTATAACAAGTTTAATCATCCAGTCAAATCAGTATACAGTACATTGATACAATAATTATTGAATAAGCTCAATTACAAACTGAAAATCATGGTATTAATTGCCATCACACACAGTCATGTGCAAAGCAGGGCACAATACACCACCACATTTTTAGTCACTACTTTAGATGCCACAGGCTGACTTATTTTATATCTGCCAATACTAAGTCCATGAGAGAAAAAAAACAGAGATAGAAAAGCACACGTCAGGTGGCCTCTGTACCATGGTCCAGTGTGAAGGATCCTTGACAGTAGGCACAGGTGTCTGGTGCCATACCTGCCTAAATGTCCCAGTTAAATTTGTATTATTAGTCAGCAATTATTTAAAATAATGTACATGAAAGGACTTTATAATGAGATTTTGCACAGACCCTTTGTATGTGTGATGCCGATAGAAACTTCTTGGGCTTCTCTCTTGCTAATTATATGGCATCACACATCTCAGGCGGATGTAAAAATTCCTACCCCCCGCCATTCATTATTCAATCTCTCTTATTTCATGTATATATTACATAGATGGGCTATACTAATCAATGTACCTATCAATGTAATCCAAATAGTACAGCAAATAAAGTTATACGTAACGGCCATGAAAGCTACAGGATATGCTGTACCATATCAAGTTAAATCCAGATATAGTACAACAGCAATCAATTCTGTATACCACAGTAGTGAACAACAAAACATTTAAATTAACTACCAATTAAAGCAATTAGACCAAATTAATTTTTAATTACCTGGACCGCTTTTTAAAGTCTGAGATTTCCTTTGCTGAACCCTGATTCAAAAATGGCTGTCAAGGCAAAATTGGACTAATAATCAATTAATATCAAACTACCATTCAGTCAACAAATTAAGCCTAATTATACATAATATGAAGTTATGTCTGTACTGCAAGCTTTGTCTCAGACATCCTTGTTTATTCTATTAAACAATAAATGCTACTAAAGTGTTGTATACTTATGAAATAATGCCATCTCAAGGGAAGGGTTTATAAATTAATAACCACATTGCTTATAAGCTTAAAGAGCTACTGATGCCTCAAAGAAAACTTTAAAAAACATAATAATTAGGTACAATTCTGCTCACATTCCATTTATGTTGTATCTATTTCTTCTCCCATAATTTATTACTAAAAAAATGTGTATGAATATATGATTGTTGTCCCTTGGAGTTCATTTTAAGTTCATTAAGTCATAATCCTGTGTTATGACATCACAATCTATTGCCATGGGAGTAATTGAGAGGTCACAAGCAGTGCTCTATAACTTCCGGTAGGGAGAAAGTAGCAGGAATAGATTAACTCTTCAGGAGCAAAGATCCTGTTTTCATGCAAATTACCTCACTACTAAATAACGGGAAAGAGGAATACAGAACTAATGGAAATACAAGCTGGACAGTGCCTAACTATTGTGTTTTGTTAAAGTTCTCCTGAATGTGTCAGCAGCTTTTTAAAGGCATGCATGACATTTTGTCTTGATACTTGCTATTTAAGCAAAAAGACATTTCAGAATTTGTGTTGTTGTGATATAATGGAATATTTGGGGTGTATTGGTCTGGGAGATATGAGGCATTGTCAAGTGTCTTCAGGAACCCAAGAAGTGTTGATATTCCATGACAACTCCCACTCTGGAGTGCTTCAGTGTGATTATAAATTGGCTGAAAAAATTTAACAATAAGTAAAAGAAAAAGATTGAGTTAAAATGTATTTTTATTGTAATTGTAAAATGTATCCTTACAACCAAGAGAAAATAGCCCCTCTAACATTCTGTAAGTAGAATGTATTCAGAATGTAGGGGTGCTTTACAAAAATTCAAAATTCTTCTTAATGCCACAAATCAAATGTGCACTCCCTCTCTCTCTCTCTCTCTCTCTCTCTCTCTCTCTCAATGGAAGGCCTCCTATGGAGCATAGCAATGATTTTATAAATTGTATGGTAAGTAGTAGAAATTTCCATGACAGGCAAATAAGTATCAGCATGGGCTTTTCTATGGTTGCCAAATAAACACCAGGGGCCCGATATTCAAAAATGGGCAAAGCAGAGTGCTAAGGCTTGTGCTCCGCTTTCCATTGCCCAGGACACTGAGCATGCCATATTCAGTTAGATAGTGCACTGGTGCTATCCGATTGAATATTGGGGCATGTCAGCACAGTGCTAAGTTGAGTAGCACTGCTCCAACATGGATCCTGGAAGTGCAGGGTGCACCCAGACCAAATAGGGCCAGTAGCTACTGGTGCGATATTCAGACAGCTGCATTTAAATGAACTCATTGGGCATGCAAGTTGCTAAGGGTCCATTTGCATGCCTATTTTGGACAAATTTGCATGGGAAGTGGTGGCAGTTAGTATCCCTGTGACCAGCTCTGCCCTACCCAGATTGCCTGGTTCTGAAGAAAATAAACTATTCCCTGGTGTCCAGTGTTCCTCCAGCATCCAATTGTTAACCCCTGTATATTAAAAATAATTCCCTGGTGCCTAGTGGCCCCCCCCCACTCTCTGATCACCAGCCCTGGTAGTAGATTAGAAATTCCTGTTGTCCAATGGTCTCCCCACCCTCCAATCTCCATGCCCAGTATAAAATAATAAGTCCCTCACATCTAGTGGCTCCCCCTCACCCACTGATTGCCATCCCCATACACTATCACATAGTCCCTGGTGTCTAGCAGTCCATCTGCACTGTCAGCACTGACCACCCACCCTGCCAACCCCCCACTTACCTGAATCCAGTGACATGGGAGCCCACACAGTGACTGGAACACCTTCCTCTCACCACTTTGGCTGGCCACCATATGCAATGACAGGTAGCATGTATCCCCTGTGCTGTAAAGGAAGCATGCATACTGTCTACTGCAGGCAGTACAGATGCTCCTTTAACAGTATGGGGGATGCGCATTCCCTATTATCACATATGGTGGATGGCTTACATGGTGAAAGGAGGGCTGTGCCGGTTGCATATGGGATCCCATGACACTGGCACTTCAGTTAAGGGGGTTTGGCAGGGTGAGTGATCAGAGCCCATGGTGCGAGGGGCCGCTAGATACCATGGACTATGTGAGGGTGTACAGGGAAGGGGATCATTGGGCCATGTGACTAGACATCAGGGAAGTATTATTTTATACCAAGGCCGAAGATCGGAGCATGGAGGGGGGACCTGGTAGTAGGGCAGGCTGTTCACAAAGGATGGCCTGCATCTCAGGGAAAAGGCACTAGTGAGCTAGAACAGAAAATAGCTGTGGCCATTAGCGGATGTTTTAATTTGAAGGGGGAGAGCGATGATAGTTGGCAGATACACATTTGCATAAACATAGGATCAAGATGGCAGCAATAGTGAGCTGGAGCTTGTGTACTCCTTGTAGTGAGCATTTACCCCCCCCCCCAAAAGACTGTCTCTTTCTTGCTATTTCTCTAGTAGAGCTACTAAATCTGGACGTGCTTGTTTTCTGGATGCTTTTGTTGACCTGAATCCCAAAATTGTTAAGTTGGTAGTTAGGGAGATAGTTAGGATTCTTATTGTGAGGCAGGGCAGAGTAGTGAACTGGCCTAGTGAGTCAGATTTTTAGTTTTCAGTTTCTGTAACCACAGCTCACCTACCTTTCCAACTGTCCTGGAGGATTAATGTGCTGCCTGTGACCCAATGACCTTCACCTGGTTCGCCTTCTGCATACGCCCGACATTCACCATCATCATCGGATTCTCAGACTGAACTTTGCTGAGCTGCTCTTCATGTGAGGTGCTTTCTATAGCAAAGAGGCCAATTATTGAAGAATCTCTGAGTTGTCCCAACCAATGCTTGTTTCCACCACTTGCAGTACAGGTGGTAGTTTTGGACCCTTGATATCTCCAAAGGTGCTTCTAAACACCACATGAGAGGGCAGATGGCATGGTATGGATCCTGGTTGCCACCTGGACTGCATTCATGGGAGAGCACAGTGCTGAGGGCGCATCTGTGTTTCTGTCTTCCTGGGCAAAAGCAGGTAATAGTGCGGACTTCTGGACTAATTCAATGTTTGCTTGCCGGCGTGCTGTCCGTTTATTCCTGTGGCTGTATTGGGGATTAAATACTCTGTGGACCTTATTGCACTGCCCTGTTGGACCATCGGTTGGAGGCTGGTCGCCAGTCATGGTATCATTCCCGGGGACCCCAGAATGGTGGGAGTAGCTCTCTGGATGTCCAGGGAGTTTATCCTGCATGGTTGGTGTTTGGAACTTCTGCTCAGCCAGGTAATCTTTCTGCAGTGACTGGGGGTGGTGAGAGGGCCCTCAGCCTCTAAGCAGTAGGCTGTGACTTTTATCTACATGTGATATTTTTTGCACTTTAACTGCACCAAGTTGTCCTGTCTTGTAGGACTTACTGTCAAGCTGCAGACAGTGCTCTGCTATATTCCAAAGATTCTGATCCTAGGCCTGCTATTGCTCTCCTTGGTTGTGGGTGAGGGGTGGTGAGAGTGTTGGTGGGGTTGGGAGTTTTAAGCTATTGCGTGTATGTTGTGTGGATGTTATTAGGCTAGTTCTTGTATTAGTGTGTGGTTGGATGAGTGAGTGTATTATGGTAGTGTATTTAGTTAGTCAGAATTGTGTCTGCTTGGGGACATCATAGTCAGATAGGATGTGGTTAGGGAAGGGTGAAGGCTGGGGTGTGCTAGGATCATTTACAGGGCATCCCTGCTGCTCAATCTGCAGCCCTTCTCCAACCTCCCAGTTTCCATCACTACAGCTCGTCATTGTCGGGAGGTCAGGATAAGGAGGAACCCCACTGATCGATTGTGGTGGGGAGCCTTGTGCATGCCAGCAGTGGGCAGGATAGGGTGGTCAGGTGCAGAAGGAGTCCTGGGGTCCCTCAGGCCCAGGGGAGAGGCCAGATGTGTTTGGTGCCCATCCCCAAGGTTCCCACCAGACTGAGTGGGCAGGTAGCAAGAGGGGCTGCATTGTCCACCAATCCCCTGTGGGCAGTGCTTTGTAATGCCAGATCGATTAGAAACAAGACCGCAGTTATAGTAGACTTGGTTTCTTGAGTTGATCTAGCTTGCATTACTGAGACCTAGGTGGATGATGATACCAACCTGGTTTTTGAGGCTGCCATTCCTCCAGGGTACTCTGTAGTGCACTGCCCCAGAGTGGAATGCAGGGGTGGGGGAGTGGCCATCTGCTTTAGATCTGAGCTGGGAATCACCTTGCACCCTGTGAGAAGACCGAGTTCTCTTGAATGTGTGGCCATTCATGGAAGTCTAGGTGCAGGCTTCAGAAGTTTCCTGATTTACTGCCCCCCTGGGGCGGTGGGAGAATTTCTGCAGGAGGTAGCTGACTTCATTGTCAGTGAAACATTGGATGCCCCAGATGTTTAATACTGGGGGACTTCAATGTTTGGGCCGATGATGAATCATCTAGGCTTGGTTACAACCTCCTCCAGACTATGTCATCTCTGGGTCTGTAGCAGAAAGTTTCCTCTGCGACCCATCAGGGTGGTCACATGCTGGACTCAGTCTTCTTGCTGGGGCTTGAGATAAATAATCTCAAGACTGATCAGGTTGGTTGGTCTGATCATTGCACGATGGAGTTCTCATTCGGGGCACCCCCTGTGAGCCCTTCCCCTTTTGAGACTATAAGCTACTGCCTTTGAGGGGTTTGATCCCCAACAATCTTCTGACAGTGGCTGACCTATCTAGTGTGGGCAAAGCATGCAAGGAGGGTACAAGTGCTGCAATTTCCACCTAAAACAAGGTAATGTCTGATGCACTTGACTCCCTCGCACTGGTCCATGTATGACCCAAATCTTCTTACTTGAGGTCCCCATGGTCTGATGAGGAGCTCAAGGTGATGAAGATTCTGGGTCAGAGGTTAGAGTGCTGCTGGCGGAGGAGCAGCCTGGAGGCAGACAAACTGGCTCTGCGTGCTCACTATGGTGAGTACAGGGGGCAATCAACTGTAAGAAGGCAGAGTTCCTATCCAGGGAGATTGCTGCTGGGAAGAATCAACCAAATGTGTTTTTTTGGACTGTAGACAGGCTGATGAATCCAGCCTGTCTGTAGCTGAAAAAAGCCTATTCCAATGCTTTATGCAAAGAGTTTGTTCGGTTCTTCTTGGACAGAGTGTCCACCATCAGACAAGGAATTCCGCCAGTGAGACAATCTTTGGCCAAAAGTGATCTCCTTGGGCACCTGGAGAGCACTCCATCTGGTTGTGGAGAGTTTAGACCAGTGGAGGTGGCTGAAGTCATTAGAGTGGTTTCCACGTTGAGGCACACATATTGTTAACTGGACCTGGTGCCGATGCACTTCTTGATGGGATGTGTCAACTCCATTGGCCCGGTGATTGTCTTGATTGTCCAGTGCTCCTTGTTGGAGGTGGTTTTCTCAGCTGCCTTGAAGGAGGCACTGGTGAAACGCCTTCTGAAGAAACCATTGTTGGATCCCGACGTCAAGGCAAATCACAGTCCTATCTCCAACTCTCCATTCTTGGGTAAGGTTGTTAAGATGATTGTGGCACTTCAGCTTGAGGAGTACCTCATAGCCTTTGATCTATATGTGCCTCTCCAGTCTGGGTTTTGTGTGAAACACATCACATAAACTGCATTAGTTCAGGTGCACAATGACCTTCTCAGGGTGAAGGATCAAGGGGAGGGGACAATTCTTATTCTCCTTGATCTCTTCTCAGCTTTTGACACGGTGGACCATTGTGTGTTTCTTGACAGTCTGAGGAAATTTTGTGGGCTAGCCAGTGCAGTCATCTACTGGTTTGAGTCCTTTCTCACAAACAGGAGGCAAAGGGTAGTGATGGGTAATTTCTCCTCCTCCCCTAGCCTCCTGTCTTGTGGAGTACCTCAGAGTTCGGTCTTGTCACCAATGTTGTTTGCCATGTGCATGCTGCCCCTGGGAAGGCTCATTAGGAAGTCTGGCTTGTGTTTTCATTGCTGAGCTGATGATACAGAGCTGTATCTTTCTTTTGCCCCTTGGACATCCAATGCAGTGGATGTGTTTAACAACTGCCTTGCTGAAATCAATGACTAGATGGCCTCCAGCTGAATGCTACTAAACCCCGATAAGATGGAAGTACTGGCTGTGGAGTCAAACAGAGGGTGTGATAAGATGGTCTTGTTTGCAGAGACAGGACTTGTCCTGGGATCTGTGTCTTTGAAGGCGTCCTTTAGGGTCCATAACATGGGCATTATTCTGGATGGCAGACTGACACTTGAGGCTCAGGTGTCAGCCATTGTCTATACCAGTTTTTATCATCTGAAGAATATCACCAGGATTAAGCCCCTAGTTCCACTCCTGGACCTCCCTACCTTAGTGCATGCCTTTGTGACATTGAGGCTTGATTACTGTAATGCACTCTACCTCAGGGTCTCAGGAGGTTCTCTAGGCTGGCTTCAGCTAGTGCAGAAGAGAACACAGCTGCCAGGTTGCTGACGGGGCAGTCTAAGTATTGTCGCATCACCCTGGTGCTGCGTGAACTGCAGTGGCTGTCAGTCAGGTGGATTACCCTGGTGCTGTGTGAACTGCAGTGGCTGTCAGTCAGGTGGAGGGTTTTCTTTAAGCTGGGCTTGCTCACCTTTAAGGTCCGACATGGCCTGGGCCCTGGTTACCTGGCGGACCTTCTCACACCTGCAACCTTAGTCCACTCCCTCCGTTTCTCCTCAAGGGGGCCTCCTGGTGATTCCCAGGATGAGGCTAAAAACAGCCAGTGACAGAGCCTTTAGCATCACCTGCCCCATCTTGTGGAATTCGCGCCCTTCACCTGTAAGGGAGGCCCCCTCAGTGGAGGTATTTAAGGCATGCCTCAAGGTCTTCCTGTTTACGGAGGCTTTTCCTGACCCTGTTGTGTAAATATTGCTCTGTTCTGACTATTTATATTGCTTGCCCCTGATTTCTTTCTTTATTTATTCTTTATTTTTTTATTTATTTATTACTGTAGTTTTAATTATTTTTGCTATTTATTGATGTGTTTCCTTTGTTGGTCTGTTTTTATGTATGGTGCCCAGAGCCTCAGAGATTGAGTGTCTTTTAAATAAAATTTGCCTTGCCTTTGCCTTGTCACTTGACACCAGGGAGTTCTTATCTACTACCAGGGCTGGTGATTGGAGGGCAGTTGGACAACTAGGCACAAGGGGATTATTTGGGCTGGCAATCAGAGGGGGGACCACTAGGCACCAGGGAATTATGTTTAATATACTGAGGTTAGCAGTTGGAGGATGGAGGAGCCACTAGGCACCAGGGACCTTTTATTTCATACCTTGGCTAGCAATTGGGGGGGGGCACTGGACACCAGTAATAACTTTATTATTTCCTGGGGCTGGTGATCAGAGAGCATGGGGACCACTAGGCGCCAGGGACCTGTAATTTCATACTAAGTCTGACAAATGGAGGATGGGGGACCACTAGGTACCAGGGAATTATTTTTATATAGCAGGGATGGTGATTGGAATGTGAGGGGTGCCACTAGCCACCTGGGTGCAGATGTGCTCCCCCAGCACCAATATGGTTGTTAACTGCAGTTGCTCCATCTGACACTAGTCATTTTCTCAGTGGCATTTGTGCTACACAAAGTGGTCTGCACTAACCCTTTTTTGCAGCTCAAATGCGTTGAATATTGCAATGAGCCAGTGTTCCTGTCCCTGCCGCTCCCTTTGCCCACCGCATACACTGTTTTTTTTTTTTTCAATGCACTAACCCTCTTATCGCACATCACAGCCCTCTTTGAATATTATGTATGGGGCAAACCCCAGGCAATATCTGGCCCCAGAAATTTAAAATGAATGGTATTTCTTTTTTATTTGTATGTATGTGTAAGGAGGGGATCTTTAGAAGAAAGAACATTTAATTAGTTACTTCATTATTTTAAGTATAAGAGGGATTTGCTTTTTAGGAAATAGTTGAAGGTTTTCAGTGAGTACAGGTGGCATCTATATTTGTCATGACATCAGGGATGAGTGAAGTGTCCCATACTGCAAATTCTGTTTTTGATTTACGAAACTTTCAAGTGCCTAAATTTTTTTGAGTTGTGCATTCATGGGGGTAAACATATGGGACTCCAAATTATTTACCCAATCAGGAAACAGAAAATTATCAACCAATTTTATAAGCAATACTTTATTATTTATTAGAATATGATAAAAATATGGCTGCATGAAGTAGGACTCCTATGTGGTGCTGGTAATGTGGATTAAAAGTGCTTAGACAGTAAATTTGAATTTTTTTAGTGTAATCCTCAACCCTGTAATTTAAGTATATTTTTTTAAATAGAAGTTCTCCTTTCTGGTGGTCAGCTATGATTTTATTTTATGTAAGCCCCCTATGGGAACTACTAGTAGTGCCACATTAGTATGCTGCCTTTAGGCTTGGGACTGCCTGCTGGTAGACAGGGCCTGGGTCCCAGATAGTAGAAAAAAGGGTGGTTTTGGCACCTAAAAGGTGAGGCTAGTGTGGAGGAGTGCCTGGGAGAGAAGCAGCCAGTTCAGACAGGGGGGCCAAGGTTCAGGGCAGAGGTGGGGCACTTGCCACCCCAGGCCACTGCCCTTGAATTCTTGTTGTGTGGTGGAGCCATCAGGGCCCAGGATAATGATCCATGTGGTTGCTACAGGGGTTGGGACCTCCATGCCATGGAGGTTGTGAACTGTGTCCCATGGATTAAGTGGAGCCTGCACCCAGATTCCTGGCACTGGGGCAGATAGGCATGTAGGGGGTCCCTATCATTTTGGCCAAGTCAGCTGCCACAGGGTACTGAGTATGCGAGTCAGTGGTGGGAGCCCGATTTGGTGAGGGTGCAGTGGTGGCAGCTTGCATCCCGGTCACCCTTGTGGGACATATTCTGTGTCCAGCTAGGCAGCAGCATTTAGAAGGCCCTGATGTTTGCACAGTGCTGGGGAGTTGGGACTGCCAGGAGCAGCTTTGATGTATGTGCTGTTTCAGTGGGTTTCATGTAGTGTCAACGTAGTGTTTGGAGTGAGCTATGACCCACCTTAATGAATAAATTAAAGTCTGTGCAGGAAGGAGAATGGAAGCTGCTTGTTCATCTGTGGCCTTATTAGGCCCTAGGAAATCTGATGTCACCATCAGTCAGAGCCTGATTCAGCTCCTAGTGAGATGGTAACTGTGCAGAACCCTGGATCAGTTTTGCTGCTGGAATGTAAACACAACCAGTGCTTTGTGAAAAGCCCACCATTTGAACTGTTCCCCTTGCTTCATGGAGTGGCCATTTTATTCATAAATTAAATCTGTTTTGCACTTTTGCATGTTATGGACAATCAGTGTGGCATCTATGAGATCTGCTAATCACATTTGCTCCCTGCAGATATTAGCATCCCCGGAAGAAACTGTTGACACCCAAAGACCATCTTCAGAACCAGGTAAATGCGTTAATTCTTGTGACTGTGTGTTCTGTTTGTGGGTGCCCCCCCCCCACTGAAGTACCAGCTGGAATACTCCTAGACACCAGGAAGGGGAGGATTACTTTTAATTTTAAATTTATATTAGTTTTTACATCTAGTGGCTCATTTCTTGATAAGCAAAGCCAAGTGCCCAGCAGCACCCCACAACTCCTCATTCGTATCCAGCACCAAATACTTTTGGTATCTAATGCCCCCCATTCAAAGGCTCCCTGGTGTCCAGTGGTACACCCCCATTCAAAGGATCCCTTGTGTCCAGTGGTACCCCCTCCATTTCTTGACACATCCCATGTCAAGTAATCACTGAATCCCTTCAAATGGTACCCCTTTCCTTTTCCCTAATCAAGAATGCCTTTTTTTCTAGTAGATCCCCATCCCAAACAGTCAACAAAGGTTTTGTTTGGTAAGCCAAATGAGTCAAAAACCCATTTTTAATGGCATCAAGGGTAATCTTTGAAATACAACATTCCATAACAGGTATACATTAAACATTTCATAAAAAAAGTGACTTTTGTACTCACAACTGCACAAATAATTAACAGGTAATAGATACATAAAGCATAAATATAAATAAACAATTAGAGCTGGGCAAGGCAGAGCAGGCTCGAGCATAGTGCCTGGCTTGAGCATAGTGGATGGCTTGGCTCAGTTCTACCTCTATAAGCAATTGAGAGCAAATGCCAAGCTGAGCCAGTCATAGTCAAAGTAAACATTTTTGTCTGCCTGAGCAGTTAATGTAGTGTCTAAAAACATTCAACTCCCATATAGAAAACAGCCTGCTGTAGCCAGGGCTCAGCTTGTGTTTTGGCTTGTAGAGTCAAACCAGACCCATGGCTCAGCTCTGGCTTGGCTCTAGGTGAAAAAATCATGTTTTTTCCCACCTCTATAAACAATTTGTTAACATGTAAGCAGTAATGCAGATACAGTAACACATTCTGGTTAAATCAGAATAGTTAGCATAAAGATTTTGACTGTTCAAAAGCTATAACTATGGCTTATAATGGAAGTAACTTACCCTAAATAGGGCAGAGACAACAAGGAATGATATTCTATGTCAGTGAACCTATGCATGAAAATGCATTGCTTCCTATGTTGCAAGAAGCAATACAAAGTCAGAACAGGATTCCCCCTGAAAATCTTAGGCCCTACCTGAATTTTATTTTTGGACTAGCTTATGTAAATGCTTTGGTTCTTTGTCAGTGACATGGGAATCTTACAAGTAAGGATGGTCAGCCTAGATGGATCTACAGAAAGCAATGGTGGGAGTCCAAGCAGTAAATCAGTTGAGAAGCAGGTCAATCTGTTATTAAGAGACTCCAATTTCTATAAATAGGAATTTGAAACACAGCACAGTTGCTCTGTTTGGTGTCGTGGTGCAGGTGGTAACATCAATGCAGGACAGTGAATAAATCATGCTCACACACTTACACCAACTGACCAAGCTAGTCAATGATCCACCATATAGAATGTGCTAATGTGCTAAGGCTTTATTCAAAAATCCATGGTGGTATGGCGAAAAGGAGGCACATCCATGGTGCAGGAAAAGTCCTACAATGTAGTACATTGTCTGGTGCTCCAGACAGAGCAGCTCTGTTTGTTGTGACTTTGGACTGTCTGTTGTACAATGCTCTGGTAATACACCTTTTGCCCCACAGCCTTGGTAGCAGTGTGACACAGCATGATATCTTTGTCAAAGACCACAGGATGGGACTTCAGGAAGTGCAGGTACAGGCTTATCTGACCTCATTCTGCTAAAACATGGCTTTGAAGTTTTTTCAACCCAGGAGTCTTCTGCTGCTTCTAATAGTGGGGAACACAGCAATGTACAATCCCTCACTATCCAAAAAGCCTTTGCTCAGTGTTAAAAACTAGCCTTAAAATACACTGATTAGTTTGGCAACAAGCAACTTTTGATTTTGAGTTGGTCCCAAAAGGACTTAAACTAATTAAGTTTCCCTCCTTTAGCAGGGACCACTTAGAATTTTTGGAACAATGGAAAAAAGAAATCCATGACTCATCCTTGAGATTGATGAAATTAATTGTGACTTACTCCATCAAAGTACAGCTGAAACTGGATGAGGATCTTGAACCTAAAGAAACAACCTGAATGAATTTGCTGACTGCTGAATTTGAAAGCCTGAAAGAGAAGCCTAATAAATCAATTGAACAATTAGACAGAAAATCAAAGGCTTATATGCAGAAAAAAATGTTCCTAATGGACAAAAGGGACTAACAAAATGATTGTGTTTGGTTGGAAAATGAGTAAACACTCCCAAGTCCAGTCTCAAGAAATCATCACCTGGGTGGGCCACTGGTCAAATCAAACTGAAAATGAGTCAGACGCAGCCTCCTCTGTTTTTCAAGAGGATGTTCTTTCATCAGATAAGAGCCCAGACTTTCATAGAGCAGATGGTCAAGGAGCAGGCACCGAGACAGTGGTAGTTGGGCAGCAAAAAGTCAAAGACAAGAAGAAGCACCACTCCAGGGGCCAAGGGAGGAACAGATGCCATTAGAAGATAATTTCATCAACTTTTCACAGTATACACTTATGGATACAGAAAGATCCATTTTATGTCAGGGTCTGAAGTTCATACTGGCTCACAGTTGGAACTGGTTTGATACCTTTATTGACTTTAAGAAATGTGTTTGAACTTTAACTATAAAGTGCTTTTTCTCCACAAGTATGGGCTGTGCAGCTTTATCACAAGTTCTGCAGGGGATGGGGGAGATGGCAAAGTAAGTGCTCATGATGTTAGTTCTCAGAATGTTGCTGATCATCTGTTTGTCTCCTCTGACACTTCTGTCACTAACAACCAGGTATTATTTAGTCAGGGAAATGCTAATATATTTGGAGCCACAGTGAAGCCTGCCAGGATGAATCGCAGTGCCACAGGTTTCCTGCATGACAAAATTGAAATTGCATTATTTGCTGCAGTAACTCTACTGCAGAATTCTGCAGTTGGGCTTCATCCTGGTAGGCATCACTGTAAGTGCACATTTATGCCTCTCTGTTACCCCACTGTGAGCATTTTTGTGGCATCATATGAACAAGACCTGCAACATTTAGCAGAAGATGATTCTCAACCAACCTTTGTTAACATGACTAAGGAAGAGGTCCAGGCTCTTGACAAGCTTAACAAAAATGCTTAGAGTTAAGCCAGCTGGCAGTGGGGGCAATGTGGTTGTCCTGGACACCACAGCCTATGAAGCCAAAGTGAAATGCCAACTTAGCAGCTCTAAGTTTTTCATCTCCCTTTCTACTGACCCAGACATATCATTTAAAAATAAGACTGATGCATACATTAACATAGCACATGAAATGAGCATCATTGAAACTGATACAAGGGGTTTCTAACAATTGAGCACCCCATTAGCTCCACGATTTATATATTGCTGAAAGTGCACAATAATCTTACCTCACTGACCAGATGCCACCTTATATCAGGCATAAATTCAGTCAAACCAAAGACAAGTAAGGGGTCACCCACATGATAAACAGTATGCAAAGTTATAACTTCAAACAGTATACCAAAAAAACCTCACACTTGCTATGGCTAATGCAAAAGATACAGACCAGCTACATAAAGTAGCAGTGAAAAAAATGTTTTATTCATACTCACAGTACAAGCTGATGATAAGGTGCTGGGCTTATATCCAAAATATGCAAACCCACAATGAGCCACAAAAAAAACAATGGCATTTTGTGCCCTCACAGCATTTTGTCAAGGGTTAAATTCAGTTACCAAGCCATTATCCCAATATGTGGACTCATTCATTAATCCTTTTGTTTTCGGGCTAAGGTCACGTATCAAAGATACTACACAAACACCTTCCCTTCTTGAAGATCTCCATGTTGAGGAATCCCACTATTTTGTGATCTTGGATGTGAAATCTTTATATACTAATATCCCCCATGAGGGCGGATTACTAGCACTGAAGCAGCTTCTGGAAAAACAACCTGCTGACAGTATGCCACAGACTTGAGTTATAAAATGCAACTGTCCACATTTGTTCTTGAGTGCAGTGCTTTGACATTTCTGAGAATATCTTATCTGCAAATCAGTGGCATTGCCATGGGTTTCACATTTGCCCCAAACTTTGCAAATCTCTACATAGGCTTGTGGGAAGAGATATACAGTAACTGTATAATGCCAAAAAAACAAGAAAGATCACCAGGAGAAACACTATGGTGCTCTAAGCAGTCACAATCCAAGTAGCAAAAGAAAACAGCACCCATAGCTCTGGACAAAAGACAAGGACATCCAGGAATCAGGTTGTTCAGTCCTTTATGTCACAAAAGTACAAATACAACACTGGCCAATGTGGCTACAGCATATAATAAACTGATGTTTCACCTAGCATGCTGCTAGGCTTCTTCAGAGTAATGTAACAGGTTGAAAAGGTGCTTAATTTATACCAATTCAGTTCACATCAAATAGTTGAAACAGTTCCAAGAAATCAATTTTAATTTTAATATTGTGGTTTCTATATTCTTAAATCACTGATTCACTCATGGTTTGTATGTGCACTAATTGTAAGGTGATTGGCTGCATAGATCATGTGATGTGAGCTGAACTTGTATAAACTGAGTACCTTTTCAACATGTTACATTACTCTGAAGAAGTCTAGCAGCATGCTAGGTGAAACGTCAGTTTGTAGCCACCTTGGCCAGTGTTGTATTTGCACTTTTGTAACATAAAGGGCTGATCAACCTGATTCCTGGATGTCCTTGTCTTTTGCCAGAGCTATGGGTGCTGTTTTTAATCTTTGTGAACAAAAGTGCAGAAGGAGAAAGGCTATGACATTGAATTAGAGCAGATTCTATCTTGAGGCAGGATGGTTTATAAGGGGTCAAAGTTCCAGGATCATCTGTTACTAGTTATTTATTTACTTTTGATTTTCATTATTATGCACCTGCATGTATACAGAAAACTCTTAACTTGTTGCATAAGACAATTATGCTCCTGTCCCTTTGAGACACTTGTCTATTTAATATAGGACTTGAGTTGTTATGGCAATCTCTTGAAAAATCATACAAGCACAAAACATTGGGGCACTTTCTGGTACCACAGATGTTTTTGCTTTCTTGCTGTACCACCACGGATTTTTGAGAAAAACCTTAGCACATTAGCACATTGTATATGACAGATCCTTGACTGGCACAGTCAGCTGGTATGAGTTTGTGCAGTTTATCTAATCTAGAAGATGTTATAAAAAGTTCATGAATTTGAAATGAGGAAAGGGATCCAAGCTTGGTCATAGAAATTATTTGTATGTCCCACTTTAGTTGGAAATCCATCCATATGTCCAGATATGTATAAAGAGGAGCATATATTATTCCTTGCTCAAATATCATTATTATAAGGTTTTTAAACTGAAATTAGCAGGTGGATGGATCCAAATGTAATGCATTGTATTTTATATGTTTTTGTTTTTACCAAGAAATTGTTCTCCCTGAAAAACATTTCATTTTGTCGCTTCATAGGTAAGTCTGCAGCAAACAAGTGCCTACTTGTATAGATGACCATAGTTATAATAAAAAGAAGACACTATAGAGTATATTGTCATAGAAAACATAATAAAAAAACAATATTAACAAAATATCAATTATAGCTCTGGCAAATCATTTGGTTAGGGAAAAAAGTCCTTAAATCCTGACCTGCTCAAATCCCATATGTTGAAATCTAACCAATGCTGCTGTTACAAATGAAAATTGTTAAAATTAGCATACTAGACCTCAACTTGTGAGTTAATGAATTTATATACTGTAAATTATAGCTTCATTATTGCTCTATAAATTGTTTCCTGTCATGTTAAGAAATATGTCAACTAATAATGCTGTACTCCTCTGTATGATGTATCTATTGTTGCTCCCTAACTGTATAGTGGATATGTAACTGCTTTATCTCTCTCTGTAATTAACCCTGCTCTGCCCCTGAAAAAGGGAACATCTGGTTTCAGTGAGCCTACCTGGTTACCAAAATTAAATTAATTAATTAATTAATTAATTAATTGATAAATGAATTAAAAGTCCCCTTACCAACCACAAGGTGAGGAAGGTCATTCTAGTTTATGCAATCCTAAAAGAAAAAGACCTCTCTTCTGCCCAACTTGGGTACACATTCTGGGAGAACACCTTTAGAGCACATTTTGCTGCAGAGTTGATTGTAAGTAAGCAATAATACCCAACAGGGTGGGCGGTATTGGGCAATACCGGACCGCCCAGGGGCATAATGAGGCCTGACGCTGCAGGCGGAGGGCCTTATAGCCCCTGGAAGGTCTGGTATTGCCCATACCACCCACCCTGGAGGGTATTATTGCACTTAGAAAATGGGCTCCATTATAAAAAAAAGTTGAATAAAAATTGTTAATAAACTATTCATTTAAAGTAAGTTTGTAATAAAATAGTTCCTCCACCTGCATTATAATGAGTTTTTTGGAGGCGAGGTTTGTCCTATTGGAGACCCTGTAGTTAAAAAATAAATAAAAAAGCTGGTTGTATGCACTTACACCTAATGTCTGCCCCCATGGTGCACCTTATTTACAGCATGATGTCCATTTTGGATTAATTTTCTTTTGTCCCCGCTCTACCACACACGTTTACTTATTTAAACTGACAGATACCACAGACAGCGAGCAGGACGGCATGTGCAGAACAGTTCAGAAGCTGGCAAGTGGGCTAGCATGTTATTGAGGAGGACAGTCACTGGGGAAGCAGGTATTTCGTTACTGTGCTCCTCTCATTACTGATTAGGACTAAAAAGTTACAAGTGGAGAGTGGTGTGAACAGAAACGGTGGTGGCGTGACTTTAGCGAGTTCGTCTCCCAGGAGATGAGACAGGATGCGGGTTATAGTAAAGTAATTTAGTGGCGATGTTTCAGGAGTTTGGGAGCATAAATAGTAGTAGGGACTGCAGTAGCGAGATCTGTGTGCTGCTTTTCCTGTGCAGTTTTCAGCAGGGGTAGTCTTCGGGGCTGCTGTATTTATAGTTAAGGAATTGGGTGAATCGGTCCAAGGAGCAACTGCATTTCTTTCCTGAGCATGAGAATGAACTGCAGTGGGAGAACGGAGAGCTGAGCTGGTGATGGGGAGTTTGTGTTAGCATTGGGAGTATAAAAATGAAAAAAAGTTTTGTGTGAGCAGGTTGAAATCAATTTATTTAAACTGACAACTGTTTGGGAGGGAGCACTGCCTCCTATCTTGACTACTCAGTGTTTCCTATAGCCGTAGCACTAAGCACGCAAGGTGCTAGTGCTATGAGTTTAAACAAAAACTGTTTTCACAGGTGAGAACATGGTAAATTTGACGGGGGGTGGGCATGTAGCACGGGGCAAACATCTCAAATGTCTGTTTTTTGTTTCATTAGGTGCAATGTGATTCTGAAGTGAGCCCAGCGGAGGTTGGTGTGTGTGGGTTCATGTGGCAGCTGTCATTGAATTCGGGAGTGTTGGGGAGGCGGGCAGTATCTCTCACTAAGCGAGAGAAAAAAATGGCGTCAGTTTAAAATTGATTTGGGTGCTTTGGGCCAATGAACAATGAGGGTAGACACAGGGATATTTTAATAGGTGAAGTAGCCCTTAGACTGGCTCTTATTTTTAGCTGGGCATCTATTGTCTGATAGATGCCCACCTAAATAAGTGTCTCAGCCAATCAAGAGAGAGAATTGTCTTTGCCCATTTTCTAAATCAGGGATGTATCTATGTTAAAAACATTTTCCCTGGTCTAGTGGACCCCTACCCTCCCCAGGGTTCATAACTGTTTTTCCCTGGAAGGCTAGTGGCCTTCCACTCTCTTGATTGTTAATTATCCTTCCAAGGGCTTATAAGAGTGATTTTTCCTGGCAGTTTAGTAAATCTACCCTCTTCCAATTGTAAGTAGTAGATTAGGTTACTACCCTGCCTGGCAGACATTCTTGAGATGTTATCCAGTATTTACCCTCTGCTCACCTCTGCTGCTGGCCCCTGTCACACATAAGTGCAATGACTCATGTTACTTAACTGACTCTATTGATAAAATCAGTTAGGTAACACAGGTCATTGCACTTGTATGAGATGGCAGCCAGCAGCAAAAGTGAGTGGAGGGTAAATACCAGCTGTCGTCTTGAGATCAGCCAGTGGGTTGAAAGGGGGTTGGGAGGTAATATACAGTAAACTAATACATACAGTTGAGTGGGGAAGTAGGCTATTAGACTAACAGGGAAATTAAAAAAAAAGCTTTGTTTTTAACTAGGATGTGCTTGGCTTTGGGGAACCAGCAATGACAGGCAGTTTGACTGGGAAAAATTGATGCACATCAGCACATGGCATCACTACGATGGCAAGAACCATTAGACTATCAACCATTGCCGAGTACCATTGGCCATCATCTTGGAGAAAGGCAGTCAATAATACCTAGACAGGACATGTTATGTGACCAGCAATGGAAAAATCAGTGAAGCAGAATCTTATTCAAGGTTTAAGAATGAACATTTTTATCAAATCCTATGAGTTTCAGTTTTGAGAAAATAGTATTTCATGGTCAAGTGAGTGAAAGACATTTGACAGATTTGCAGGAACAGCTCCAGAGTCATGTTCTTTATCCATCAAAAATAACAAATCATTGTTTATTTTTGTAAAAGCTGCAATAATGCTGTCATGTGGAATCCCCACAGGAACACGAACAGGGGAAATGGAAGTATAGGGAAAGGGTGGAAGGTAGTCCTGCTGAATGCCAAGAGCTTGGGCAATAAAATGCCTGCTCTCCAGATGATGCTAACTGAGGGAGAGGTAGATGTGACAGTGGTCACTGAGACCTGGGCCACCACAGGGCATGACTGGGACCTGAATCTGGAGGGCTACAACATGTTCAGAAAGGACAGGGGGGAAGGAAGAGGAGGAGGGGTAGCAATAATAGTCAAAAACTGCATTGCCATAGGAGGAGTGGAGGAGGCAGAGGGAACTGTGGAGGTGATTTGGGTCACCTTGATAGCAAGGGGGGGCAAGAGAGTAAAAATAGGAGTGGTGTATAGACCCCCTGCACTGGCAGAGGAGCTGGAGGATAGTCTGGTGGCAGATGTTGGGAGACACTGCAGATTGGGAAGGGGAAGGGTGGTGGTGTTGGGGGACTTAAACATGCTGGGAACAGACTGGGAGACAATGACATCCTCAGTGGCCAGGAAACAGAGGTTGTTGGATGTCTTTCAGGATGTGTTCCTTACTCAGCTGGTGGGGGAGCCAACCAGAGAGGAGCAGATACTGGTTGTGGTCCTGGCAGACAGTGACCAGATTGGAGGCCTGGATGTAAGGGACCCATTGGCAGGGAGTGACCATGCCACGGTCTGGTTCTGCCTAAACCTAGGAGAGTTAGAAGGCTGCACAAATATGGAGGTAACTGACTTCAGGGGGGTGGATTTCAAGGAAATGGGAAGGATCCTTAAGGAGCACTTGGATGGGATTGGGCCATACAGGAATGCTGACAGTAGAAGGGAAATCATCAGGGGGGGTGCAGGATGCTACCAGCACCTGCACAAGAGTAAGTAGAAAATGCGGTAGGGCTCAAAAACCCTGCTGGTGGACCAGGGAGGTTCAGGAGGTGGTGAGGGGAAAGAAGGCGGCCTATAGGCAATTCAAGTGCTCAAGGAGAGAAAGGGACAGAGGGGAGTAAATGCTGATGGCCAGAAGGGCCACTAGGTTGGTGAGGGCAGCTAAGGCAAGGAAGGATCAGAACCTGGCCAGGGAAATTAGGAGAGGGAACAAGGGTTTTTTTAGATACACTGGAGAAAAATGAAGGGTGAAGGGGCAGATTAGCAGGATTAAAACAGGG
Source organism: Neoceratodus forsteri (assembly GCA_016271365.2). Classification (NCBI taxonomy): domain Eukaryota; kingdom Metazoa; phylum Chordata; order Ceratodontiformes; family Ceratodontidae; genus Neoceratodus; species Neoceratodus forsteri. The sequence goes on along the minus strand of CM057459.1, from coordinate 538,599,897 downwards.
GAGAGATGGGCACAAGACCCGGGGGAGCAGGCTGAGGTACTAAATGAGTACTTTGCCTCAGTTTTTACCAAGGAAAATAGGAAGGCTGCATCATACATGGGAGGAGATGGTGAAACTGAGGGGGGGACCCTCACTGATTGGCTGGTCTGGGGGGGCATCACTGGCTGGTGGGGGGAAGGCAAAGCAGGGGGATGAGGTAGCAGAGGTGGAAATTAAGGCAGAGAGAGTGAGGGAAGCCCTCAGGTCCCTTAAGATGAAGAAAGCACCAGGTCTGGATAAATTACATCCCAGAGTGCTGAAGGAACTGGCAGATGTCCTGGCAAAACCCCTGGCGGAGTTCTTCAACATCTCTCTGAGGACAGGGTGGGTGCCCCAGGACTGGAAGGTGGTGCATATAGTGCCTATCCACAAGGGGGGATCAAGGGAGGTGACAGGGAACTACAGGCCCATCAGCCTGACGTTGATGGTGGGCTAGGTGATGGAGAGCATTGTCAAGGAGAGACTGGGGGGGCCTGAAAAAGCTGGGGTGCCTTGACGATAGACAGCATGGATTCGTCCCAGAGAAATCATGTCAGACAAACCTTGTGGAGTTCTATGACTGGGTGACAAGTGCCTTGGACATGGGTAGACCAGTGAACATCCTCTTTCTTGACTTCAGCAATGCATTTGACTCTGTTCCTCATGGGGTCCTGTTGGATAATCTGGGAGAAATGGAGGTGGGGAACCAGATCATTAGATGGATAGGAAATTGGCTCCAAACCAGACCCAGAGGATCATGGTTGGTGGGATAGTCTCATCCCCAAGGAGAGTCATTAGTGGAGTCCCTCAGGGATCAGTCCTTGGGCTCCTCCTGTTCAAGCCTACACCTCTGACATAAGGAAGGGTATCAGGAGTGTGACAAGTCTCTTTGCGGATGACTCAAAACTGGGGGTGGTGATGGATGAGAACTAGGAGAGGGTGGCCCTACAGGGGGACCTGGAGGATCTGGAAAGGTGGTCTAGAAAACGGAAGCTGAAGTTCAATGCAGGAAAATGCAAGGTACTGCACCTGGGAGCCAGAAACCCGGGCCAAGTGTACACCCGGGGGGGGGGGATGCTGCAAGTCTCAATGGCTGAGAGGGACCTGGGGGTGGTGTTGGGTGTCAAGATGAACAACTCAGAGACTTGTAGGAGGACAGTGGCAAAGGCCACCAGGATGCTTGGATGCATTGCTAGGGGGCTCATCTCCAGAAGGAGGGAAGTGATACTCCCACTACATAACTGCTTGACCAGGCTGCACCTCGAGTACTGCATGCAGTTCTGGAGGCCACATTTAAAGAGGGACATTGAACTCCTGGAGAGGGTCCAGAGGAGGGCAACCAACATGATTTGGGGCTTGGGGGATAGGACCTATGGGGAGAGGCTCAAAGACCTATAAATGTACATATTGGAAGAGAGAAGGGACCGGGGGGACATGATAGAGGTCTTCAGGTACATGAAGGGGGTAAATAGGGAGGAGCAGTCAGGGTGCTCTGAAGGAAGGAAGGGGGCAACTAGAGGGCATGATTAGAAGCTGGAGGTGGGAGATTCAGGGGAGAAATGAGGAGGTGCTACTTCACTGAGAGGGTGGTGGAGCATTGGAATGCACTGCCCAGGGGGCTGGTGGAGGAAGAAATGGTGGAGAGGTTCAAGAGGGGGTGTGACAGGTACAGGGGAAGGGTTCTGGAAGCAAAAACCAGTGCAGCAAGAATATCCGGGACTGGGAAGGGAGAAGCCAGAGAGGGAGAAGGGGCAGCAAGTTCAGCTCCCAGGGTGGGGGCTGACCAAACAAGCAGACACAAAAGACCGTTAGACCTATTCTGCTGGCATTTTAGTATGTTAGTATGTGGTCTAAATCTGTATTTTTAGAGTTCAGTAGGCAATTGTGAGATAGAAAAGTGGTTGTGGTCTACCTTCTGCTACACCGGTGACCAGTGTTCGGTGGCAGACTTAGGTTATCAGAGGTTAGCCAGGAAGGAAAAGGGTGGAACATCCCACAAGATACTCTTCTCTCCTAGGGAAGGAGAGTGCTATGTATCTCTCCAGCACTCCCACCTGCCGATGTGTGGGTGGTAGGGTGATTGAGACATGGGGAGGAAAAGATGTGCTGCACTGCATATTGCATGAGCACACTCACACAGAGGATGTAGTCCCATACACCAGTGTCCCTATGTGGCCGAGTGGCATGGCAGCAAAGACAGGGGGAACAAAGAGGATGAAAAACACCCTAGTTGGCAGAATGATCACCAACCTCCACAGGCTCGCTCCTGGTGAACTAGGCTCCTCCCCTGTCTGGACCCCCTCTGCCACAGAGAGAATCTGTGGGGGGACCTGGGGAAGAAAGTGAGTCCTGTGAGAGGTCAGGGGATGGAGCTGTAATTATCAGTGGGAAGGAGGGCCAGACAGGGTGAGGGAGAAAGAGTGAATAAAAAAAAAAAAGAAAGGAAAAGTAGCTGTGGTCTAAATCTGTATTTTCAGAGTTTAGTAGGCCATTATGAGATAGAAAAGTGGTTAGGAAAAAAAGGTATGGTGTTTCAAGCATGCATGGGATAGACATATGGGAATATTAGTAAATAGGTATGGATGAAAGAGGGTTGTCAAATGCCTGTTAGGGTCTGTGGAGACAGACTAGGCACAGACCATCTGTGCTGACTGGGAGGGCCAAGCAGTCCTCTTCTGCTGACAAATTTTCTGTTTCAGTGTTTCTGTATTTGCCTAAAGATTAACCAGTTGAAGAGTTTAGATTTTGTGGGTATAAGTAAAATCATCCAGCAGTTACGAATTATGTTATTTGACCTCACTTTATAAACCAGTTGCTTGTGCATATTTCCATTGATCAAGAAATACACCTGACCATCATAACCTAATGAATAATGCTGTCAGGGAATGGCCGATGATATGAGCAATCTATTTTAAGAACTAATTAAATATGTTGTGAAGTTCCAGTGGTTAAAATCTAAGGTGATCAGTTATGTAAGAAATTCCTGAGCATTGGTATGGTTAAAGAAAAAAGAAAGTAGGAGTGTCCTGATTAATGTAATAAGGGGAAATGTGTTTTGATACTGGACAGGGACTGTGGACCTGATAGTTGTTATTAATGTTGATAAAAATGTGTAAAATTTGTAGGTGATTCCAATAGGGTCACTATGCAAACAGTCTGTAAGGAAATAACTAGTCCAGTTTGGTTTTCTTTTGGAGTTAAGAGATTTACATAATGTCCAGAATGTTCTGGGGTTTGAGCGGGTATCGGCCAAATGGGTTAAGTATTATTTATCTTTGGCTAAACTACTGACAGCCGCATTCTTGTTGTATATGGACCCATTTTGGTCCCAATCAGCATTTAAATGTGTTTCTTTCACTTTTGACCATTCCCAATCCATAATATCTGTCTTCTTTATTAGTAGAAACCCCTGAGAGGGAAAAGCCCTTGCCTTGGGGGGGGGGGGCAACAAATTCCAATATGTTCCGTTTTTTAGAACCATGGTCAAGCATGAATTTTAAACAGCTGATTTCCTTAAGGAACAGTAGCTGGTAAATGTTTGTGGACTACTTAGTTGTGGACTTGGATATGTACTGTTGTTTTTCCTTACTCAGTATGTCACCTTAGAGTCACTAAATGCATTAAGCAGTACACTCACCTGGGAATAAGAGTTGTGTCTGTTTGTAAAAATTAAATATTAAAAAAGAGTTGATGACAAGGGATCCCTTATGTTTTTCTGTCTGGTTTATTTAACAGTTGAATAAGGCCAACCAAAATGTTTCACCAAGTCCATTAAATGGGGGGTAGGAGTGTCTGGGCTACCTACCAAACTCAGATTTAGGTCGCCTAGTTGGATTTCCTCATGCAAGTCTCTATAAGGTTCTGCAACTTGATTAAGCTATATCAAACATTTTGGGTCAGAGTTAGGTTGCCTGCAGCAACATAAATAAGCATATGGGTTTAGATCTGCCTAAAATGATTTAAGTACAACACTGTTGTGACCTTGAGAGGTGGAAATTATGGATTGCTTTTAGGGGTTACATACAATGCAACTGTAGGCTATAAAATCCCTTCTCTTTTGCCATCATCAAGCCTCCAGGTGTAATAGCCATCAGTAGAGATATGTATATTTTTTGATTAAAGTTGAAAATATGAAAATGGCAAAAATGGGCCAGGTCACTGTCATCCATTCTCTTAATTCATCTGTTTTTGATGACAGACTTCCTCTGTTGAAATGAACTAGTGAAATCCATTCTAATTCAAGATGTTTGATACTGGTACTCAGGCTGAGGTGCAGAGCTGGGATGCTTATTGCCACTTAGTATGATGTGGAGGTAGTGCATTAGAATGAGTAAACGTGATGCTATGCACTTTTTTGAGGTTAGTAATTTAGCCTGAATAATAGCATTTGTTACTGGTAAAAGTCCTCTGATTACAACTGCATTTGTGATAACAAGTGATAAGGAGAGGATAGAACGTTGACAGTGGGATTGGGTTGGTACCCGAGTAGCAGTAGATATCATTAATGACTACCAGGATGGAGGAAGTCAAGTTAATAGATTTGCATCACTATATATACAGATAGACAGACAGACAGACAGACAGACAGACAGACAAACAGAAGTTCTCCCTGTGATATCCACTAGCAGGGCTTAACATTTCTTACAGTGTCTTGTAACGTAAGCAATTTATTTATTTATTATTCATTTGGTTTTTGATTACCGGGATTAGACAATAATATGCCTATTTTCAGGCATGATCCAGGAGAGTACAGTTGTAAGCCCAATGGAATACAACTATATTAAAGAAAAAAGACATTAGAAATGTTGTAGTTACACAATACAATACATGAGCAGTTGCAGTACAAAACAGTGCATGAATTAGGTAGCAAGAAGAACCAGTACATTGTGACAAACCATTGCAACAAAAACAACTGGAGCAGAAGGAGCATCAACAATAAAGTGAATCAGATAATTAAACAAATTCAGCAAACACTTTTCTTAGCACAAGCAATGTAAATTGCAGAAAGTGCATCAATGGACCACCCAAAAGTAGGATGAAGGAAAGACCAAATTATTTCAGGGGTCAGAAGATAGTTAATAGATGCTGACATAGGTATACTGCAGTACTCAGGGAGGCAAGAAACAGGTACATGAGTCAGAGACCAGTAGATGGTATAGCTCCCTTTTGAAACAGGTGTAGGAAGGGGAGTGCCAGAGGGCTATGGGAGGGAGTTTCCAGTAATTTGGTGTAAAGTGGGAGAAGGCCTGAAACCGCGTGTTGGTAGTAAGGTCATGAGCAGTTAGAATGGCCAGATCACCTGATCAGAGAGGATCAGCCAGTTGAGGGGTTTCAGCCAAACAACTAGGGAGGAAGGAACCCCAGTTCTAAGAATTGTGTCCGTAAGGGTACCCAAAGTAAAAGAAATATTAGCCCCAGAGGATAATCATTTTAACCCAGAGTTGAGCTGACAATGGTGGACAAGTTCGTTTGAGGCCAAAGCAGAGCAGCAAATGCTATTGTAGGTAATGTCACATTTGTGGAGGTCAGCTTTGGAAATGTGAAGTAGGTCACAGAGCCATAGGTAACACTGGGAAGAAGGATGTCCTGAACAATGGCAATTTGGGTGGAGGGTGTGAAGGCATATTTTGTTCTGTAGGCCAGGCAAAGGTTGATTTTCATAGATTTATAGGTATTGGAGATGTGCAGTGCAATAGCTAGAGAAGGCTCCAGTGTTATACCAAGGTACTTGAAAGAGTTCACATTCTCATTCAGGAAATCATCTACCAGGACCAGGATACTGGGTTAAGTGAGAGATAATTTACAAAGATAATGAAGAGAAGGGGACCTAAGATACATCCTTGAGGAACACCAGTGTTTATTGAAGTGAGGTCAGAAACGGTTGTATTGAATTTGAAAACTGTTTTCTATTCTTCAGGTAGTCATCAATCCAGGAAAGTACATCAGGGGAGATGCCCTGAGATTGCAGTTTTGTCTTGAGTAAAAAAATAGTCCTCTAAATCAAAGGCCTTAGGTCAATAAACACTGCCCCTGCGAAAAAATCTGTGTCTATGGCTACCTTGGTATTATTTCTGAAATGAATCAGAGACATGGTACTGTGGCCTTTTCTCAAGCCATGCCGGGCATCAGAGAATAGGTCATGATCATGAAGATAAGCAGTTTCCTGGACAGCAAAAAGTTTCGTCAATATTATGCGCAGAACAGAGAGCATAGCAAATGGGCAGGTATACTGTAAGTAGTAGATGTAGGGTCAGATTTCTTGAAAATAGGGATGCTTTTGATAACTTTTCAGACCTCAAACAATCCCAGAGCACAGAGATAGATTAATGATTCTTGCCAGAGGGGGTACTAAGTAAGAAGAGGCTATTCTGAGCAACCTAGGCTCAGGACCATCGTAACTAACAATACTGCAGACAGAGATAGAATCCAGTAGTAGACTCACCTCAAAGATTGTGACAGCACATATCTAGAAGGGGGTAGAGAGGGAGGTGAAGAGGGAAAAGAAGCTTTCATAGAAGTGAGTGGGGTGGGAACCAAGGGTACTGGAGTGGGACAAGTGTATCTGGGCAAGTCTGAGAAGTGGTGGCTGAAGGCACTGGCAATAGGACAGGATCATTACAATTAATGCCATCAAGCACAGTATTATTTGTGAAGTAGGCGTGCCCACCCCCATACAACCTTTAATGTGGTTCCAGAATTTTTCAGAGTACCCAGCAGCATCAAGCAACAAACCTTTACAGTAGGAGTCTTGGCAAACTGATTCAGTGTTGGTTCCAGGAAAGTTGGATTTACTTAATAGTTTATGATTGCATTCATTCGCTGATGCCTCAGATCAAGAGAGAAGTCCATCAAAGATGTAAAGTACATACTGGATACATGTTATAAAAATCACAATTGTTACATTGAAACCTGATTAGTTAAGTCACATCCAGATGCTCATAGCACCAGCAGAATGACATGCTGTCCAATGTATGCAGCGAAGGGAACTTTTTTTCTAAAATATATATATATATATATACTTTCTGTAATTTTAGTTTTCTGAGTAAGCTGCAATTGAAAGTACTGGGGCTTCTGTTCACCTGAAGACTACAGTATGCCTGTGCCCTGGTGCTTTAGTTTCCTGCATGCTGTTCCTCTTCTTTTTGCCTTTCCTTCCACGCCTACTGCTCCCACAACTAACCTCCTCTCCTCTCCTCTCCTCTCCTCTCCTCTTCCTGTCACTCATTGTTTTCAACCACTTTCTACCCTCCTTTTTTTCTCTACCCAGATTCCTGATACTGCAGGTCTATGTTTGGTCCTCTTGGGAGCCTCTGGATCCTATTATTTGTATAGCTTACAAGTACCTTTCATGCTCATGCTTCCCTGCAGAATGTCAGTGCTGTATTCTGCTTATTATCCATGATATTTTTTTATATATTGCATATGTATTTATAATATATTGTATTGTATTAGATTATAATTATATTTTACGTTTGCAAAGTACTTTATGTTTTGTGTATTTTCCCTCCTAGATTTTCCCTCCTCTGGGTTTCACCCACCTCGAAACAAGCAATGGCTTAGTGCACCTTTCTTTTCCTGTCAACAAATTGCAAATGGAGGTGACTAGTTTAGCATGTCAGTACTTCAGATAACAATTGATGGGGGCAGCTTTGGGACTTTATTAATCAAAGTTCATTGATTGGCTTTGGGGCACAATTCTGCTGCCTTTGAGGTCTTGCATATTGATTAATTGCAGAGGAACATGATGGTTTAGGAGGAAATATTTATGCTCAGAGGGACCCATCCCTCAAGTATATTATTCAAGAGACCAAAGCAGGTCAGATCCAGGCCCATATCAACATAAATGATTTAGATACCTGTATTATAAAGATATAAGACAAAATCAAAAGAGAGAAGCTTCTATTGTTGATTTTTTCCCATACCACTTTGCAGCAGGTAAAGTTGAACACTCTAATCAGGATGCAGCTGTGTTGGAGTCAGCTATAACTATCTCTTTATCCTGCTTGCTAAATTTAATGATCCGAAACATTCAGTATAAACAAAAAAACAGGCAATGCTTAATATTTGTATGTGACATGGAACTTAGTTTTAACTGCTATTCAACACATTGGTTTAAATAATTCAGCAGTTAGAGCATTAACAAGGCAATTGAACCAACACATGAACAATGAAGAAACATGCACCTACCAATCTACACAGAGACAGACATGATAGTATAATCAGAAAACATGTATTAGTGCAGTACCAAAGTCAATGAAATTACTGTATATAATAAGTTATAAAAGATGGTCATCATGAAAGCTGCTTAACTCAGCAGCATTTCCAAACCCATGCATTGTATCACACATGGTCCCTGTGCTTTGTCAGTGTCGATACCACTATTATGTCTAGGTTCGAGTGGATTGGTACAGCAGTAGTAGTTTTTTTTTCTTCTCTTTTTTTTTGTTTATACAGCACAGCCTAGCACTGCCAACTCAGGAAGCAGCCATTTATTACTTTTTACCAGCAGATGAAAAAAACATTCAACAAAGTTGTTTGAGGTGTTAAAAATTGGTTAGCAGCAGAAAGAAGGTTTGATGAGGTGCATAATACAATACCTATGCTGGAAGAACAGCAGGCCACTATCAAAACAGAAATAAGTTAATACATGCCTAAGGGGGCGTGCCTTTATTCCTCTCTTGGATTAACTTAGTTATCAGGTACTTTATTCTGTCAGTGCTGAGGGCGATGAGTCATACCATAGGGTGCATGTAGAAAAGTACCTTCTGGTGTTTCTCTTGTTACAAGGACTGGTGGCATGGCTGTCTTGTGAATATCCTGGTCTGAATGTACTGTTTTCTTTTTCTCCTTTAGGAACTGCAGGTATAGTGTAGGCAAATACCCCCTGTAACTTCACTTGCTCTTAGTCTGCTGGTACACTGTCTTTAGAATATTCTGAATCTGTATATTCTAACAACTTATGATTATTGAGAGTATTGTCACAGTGGGCACGACTGCCACCTGTCCAGTTTCTGCACTCCTGTGCTCCTACCCCCCCCCCACATGCCAAATCATGCCTCCCAAGGGTTGGATGACCTCTGCCAGCATCATCATTTAACTTGTCATCCTGGACTTAAGTCTCTCCCTATGCTCCGCACCAGACTACAACATGCTGAAAAAGCACCAACCCCTTGTTCATTTGTTTCATTCAACAACAGCCTACTCTCCTGCATTGGTTACACTACATGGTCTCAGGGCAATAGGCAACTGCTACAAACACTCTCCCTACCTAATGAGTGTCCCAGCAAGGCCCAGATGGCCCACACCCTACCTGCCCAGGTACCTAAAAAAACTTGTTCTTCACCTCGCAGGCGACATTGAGATAAACCTGGGTCCCTCCAACTGCAGGATCTCCTCCCCTTGGATCTAATCTAGAAGCTAACCAAGGGACTGAAAGTAGTTCAGATAAATATTTGCAGCCTACAACCTAAATTACATGAAATCAAAGCCTGGGTGGATCTCTACTCCCCAGATGTAATTGGAATCATGGAAATCAGGCTGAAACCCCACATACTCACTCATGAGATCGATATCCCAGGATGCACTGTTTTCCAGAAGGACAGATCAAACAGAAAAGGTGGTGGGTACTGATTTATGTCCAGATCTCTCTAAATGCACTTAATGTTAGTCCACTTTGGTTGGATAATTGGGATTCTGAGTGTCTCCTAGTCAAACTCACTCTGGGAGGGGCCAGATCCCTAACAATTGGGTGCACCTACAACCCGCCTAAGGTGGCTAAATGCAAACTAGAATTCTTCATTAGTCAGATGTCTAACAAGCCCTTGAGGGAACTTATTCTCATGGGTGACTTTAACCTTAACTGGTTAAGCAATACAGTAAACAAATCAGCATTATTGTATGAGTCACTTACCCAGCTAATCAGCAAATCCACAAGGCCAAACCCTAAGACTGGCAAGCATACTCTTCTTGACTGGCTACTGGTAAAGTGACCAGACAGAATTAAAGAAAGCGGGTTTGTTACCTGACTCACTCAGCAACCATTCTCATATCTTTTGCATCTGGAGGAACAACTCCCCTAATGCTCCCCCTAGGATTCTGCTTGCACAAGGTTTGTTCCCGATGACTTCCTCAATGATTTAAGAGGAATACACTGTACAGATCTCAACAACCTCTCCAACATTGACGCAGCTCTTGATTTATTTTCCCATAACTTCTAAAGTGTCCCTATCAAGCATGCCCAACTAAAACAATGGAGAGTTCAAGGCAAATGTGCATTCTGGTTGGACCAGGACAAGAGAAAACAAATGAAACTCAGAGACTTGGCATGGAGCCAATACAAATGCTCAGGCAAACATGCCTATTGGCTTATATATAGGACCATGAGGAACAGTTGTAAAAAAGATCTAAAACATGCTAAAAAGGCATTCTATCAGGTCCCACCAAACCTCTAACCTGATGAACTCTAAGAAATTCTGGTTGCAAATCAACTTCCTCCTTAAGGGTTACTCTGCTGATGCACCCCAGAGTATCTCAGTTGATGGCAAATGGATGTCTGATCCTGACATGCTAGCAAATGCATTTAACAGCTTTTTCACCAATCTGGACAAATACATAGACCCCTCACCCAGAACCAGGAACTTCTCTCCCCCCTGATGCTCTCCCAGGTCCCAATTTCCATTTCTGCTTGATTTCTTGGAAGGAAATCTTCTCTCTGCTAAACACCATCAAGCCGGATGGTTCTCCTGGGTTTGACAAGATGGAGCCCAAGTTTCTGAAAATGGCTGCCCCAATCATCATTACTCTACTCAGGAACCTATTTAATAAGTCCCTCATGCTTGGACAATGCCCCTCAAAATGGAAAATGGTCACAGTAATCTCCATTCACAAAAGTGGTGCCAAAGATTTGGTTTAAAATTACCGTCCTATATCCATACTCAGTGTGCTCACTAAAACACTGGAGAAGCTTGTGTATAGACAGATTCTTGACTACATGGAAACCTATTACTTACTTTCTGATGCACAGCACGGATTCCGGAAAAACCACGGGACCAACACAGCTCTAGTCAAGTTCTCATTGGAAGTACTTGGAGCTATGGATTAAGGTCTAGCCACAGGAGCTCTCTTCCTTGACCTAACAAAAGTCTTTGACTTGGTGAACCATGACCTCCTCATCACCAGCCTTGGGAACCTCAGACTGAACTCCCATGCCTGCTCCTGGTTTTAACACTACCTCTGTGAGATAAGACAACTGGTAAGATGGAAGGGTATGTCTAAGGGCATCTAACATTAGGCCAGTGAACCAAGGAGTCCCCCAAGGGTCCATACTTGGACCTCTACTATTCTCCATCTTCATGAACAGCATGTCTAATCATTGCAGTGGAACCAAATTCCAACTCTACATGGATGACGTTATCATGTACAGAAGTTCGAAAGACATCAACCAACTTAATCAGAACCTCAATATGGACTTCAAAATACTGGAAAATGGCTTGTGAACAGTAAACTGATTCTCAGCTTAAATAAATCCAAGACCATGCTCTTTGGCCCTACATGCCTGGGAGCTGACAGAGCTAACCTTCTTCAAATCACCTCGTCCAACAGCACAAAACTGGAGGTATGTGCATCCATAAGATATCTCAGTGTACACCTGGACCAAGAGTAATCCTAAACTTGCACATTGAGGCTATCACTAAGATCCTCCATCAAAAAATTGACCTACTATACAGACTAGATGGGGTCCTCTCCAGTGAAGCTCACTTGGCAATCACCACTGGAACCCTCCTTCCAGTTCTTCTTTATGGTGCCCCCTTTATACAACCTCTCCTGGGGACTGAACTTGCCAAAGTCAGAGTCCTCTTTCATAAATTTGTTCATTTTTCAGCTACTGTTCGTCCCTGTGATCACCACTGTAATGTTCTCTCATCACTAAACTGACCAACACTTGAGGCAAGATGCGCCTACCCTACTATCTGTCTCACTTTCAAAACTGCCAAATGATCAGCCTCACCCAGTCTCTATGGACTTCTCCAGTTTAAGTCAGTGAAGCCTGAGCTAAGATCTGCTACCCACCCCACCCTAGAAGTTCCTAAGTCCAGATCCTGTGCTGGTGACAGGTCCTTCACAGTTTCTGCCCCAGCCCTCTGGAACAGCTTACCCTCAGTAGTGTAGAACTGCTCTACTCTGAACACATTCAAAGCCACAGTAAAATCCCACATGCTTGTGGTAAATCAGTGCTCCTGTATTTGAAGCAGGGGTTCTTATATTCTGTGTACTGTATCTGCCTGACCACTCAGTCTACCCCTTAGCCCTAGCCTCCTACTGATTACCTCCCAACCTAAATACCCCTTCTGCTGAGTTCATTGCCCAACCCTAAGCAGATGGAATTGCACATATTCTTAACTTATTGTGAAATGTCCTATCACTCAAATTGATTTGTGGTTTTCAGCCTTGTACACTAACCAATGTAAAACCATGTACCTGTACTGTTGTCTGTTCTGCTATTGTCTACTGTATTTCTAATGATGCCTTTATTCAATGTAATTAATCCAGGGTCGACCCTGAAAAAGGGACCCTGTTTGTCTCAGTGGGCTTACCTAGTTAACAAATTTCAATAAATAAATAACTAAATAAATTAGAACACTAAACTAAGATGAAAAATGTAATTTCTAGAGAACATGGTATTATAATTAATAATAGCCAGGGTAGCAGCAAAAAGCAAGTTTGATGAGGTGGGTACTATAATACATAACCTTGAAGAACAACAGGCCATTATCAAAGAAGAAATACGTTAATACATTGGAACACTAAACTAATGTGGAAAATTAAATTCCTAGACAACATTGCATTAGAAATAATAATAGCCAGGTTTCAGTACTACCTGGTAAACACAGGAAATATAAGTACAGTTACTTTAATGCATACATTATTTTGGAAAACATAAAGTTGTATTTTATACTTTAGAGAAAGATGCTACTGTGAGCTAAAACCTGTCAGATCATGTTTTTGCCTTTTTCTGTTGTAGTTGACCAATGAAAATGGCATGAAATTAGTTTCAACATTTGGTGAATTGTTTACTTCATTAATAGTGTTGCAGCAGAAAACAATATCTTAATTATCAGTTTGCAGGGACCAATTTAAATAAGGTTGAGCATGGAGTGTTTCAACTCACATTTGTGCTTTGGGAGGGAAAGAGTTCTTAGGCATGTGCTGCTAAGAAAGAGACTCAGATTAGCAGTCACTAAACTAAAGAGGTTGTGCAACTTGCAGAAGTGAACTGCCAACCCAAAAGGAGTAGTTGTCTAGTGTGCACTTCAACTCCTCCATGTAGTGTCATGTAAAATTCCCACTCAGAAGACACCTCTGACCAGTTCTCTACCATGGAGGGAAGTCAAAAAAGAGAGATTGACACTGGATATATAGTCAGGTTCAAATAAACCTGATGGAGTACTTTTTTGATTGTTTTTCTTGTTGCTTATAATAAGGAAGCAGTCAGATTCTCTGTAAAGAAAACCAGATACTTAATGTTACGAGCTTGCAAAATATTGTTTCAAACTGTACTTGTGCTGTTCTGCATAGAAGAAAAACAATTTCTGACTTATAACACAAATCTAGAAAGGTGGGTGCTGTATCATCTATTGTTTATGTGATATTTGAAGGACTAAGTACTGTACATATTCAGTGATGCAGATCACATTTGTAACTTTCTGGATAGTTAAACACAGAGAACAATAAGTAACAAATGTTGATTGAAACAAATGCACTGAATGAGACTACTCAGTGACTATTGTCAGAAGACCTGTACCAATAAGCATTGTCTGAAATAGAACGTTAATTTATGAATCATTTTTAACTCTTTTGTGAGCCATTATAGATTTTATCCAGTAATAAGATTTTTAGTTCTTTTGTGGTGCAGAAAACAATTTGCCAGTATTGTTCAGCATGTTTCATATTCAAATGCCTTGACAAGCATTCTGGTGTGTGTATGTAGCAGAGTAAACAAATCCTTGGACTTTCTTAGAATTCTTATAAAAGGGGGTTGTGTTGATAAAAAAAAATAAAAAAATAGGCAAGAAACTAGAACAGTTCTGAACTGTGTGTTTATTATTTGCATGTGATCAGAATCCAGTAATCACAGTATTTAATTTCCCCAACCCATTCTAGAAAGAAGTGTGACACCATGTTCTTACTGCTAAGACTGCTAAATAAATAAATAGAAGTTTATGTCCCTATCAACTAATGGAGTGGAGTTGATTTGCAACAAGGATATGTCAGATTTATAATACATAAGGTACTCGTGTACCATTAAGGCCCCGCTGTCCTTTTTTACATTAATGTGAATGCAAAAAAAAAAAAAAAAAATCAAGAATGAAAGAAGGCGAAAAAATATGTATTTTAAGCATCCATTTTTAACTCTTTCATGTCAAGAAAGAGAGGGGGAAAAAAAGATTGTTTTACAGTTTTACCAAGCCATGCACATTTTCTCCATAGCTTTCTATTGTATGTCATAAAATAGCCACACACATCCTTTGACCTTCTATAAGGATGATGGCTTTCATTGGCACAGAGGGGTTCAACAGGGTGTCAGGGCCCAAGACAGATTTCTCATTTTGACCTTGATGAGCCTATACTACCTCAGGGCATACCTATGGAAGCATTCACTCATTCTGCAGTAATACAGCTTCAACTAGTGACCATTCTATTTTTCAAAAAGGCCATTCATGAACATGGACATTAGAAGAAGCAAATCTCATTTTCTTTTACTGGTGTTTGATTATCACTATTCTTTACATTAGAAGGCAAGCAAGATGTCTTGTGATGCATCATAATATCTGATGGGGCGTATACTCAACTGCATAATTTTATGTCTGTTGATAGCATATTCAAATTTCTGATATAATTCAGTGCATTAAATAATGAATAGTGCTTATTTTGGGCTCAAATTAATTATACTGATATTACACTACATAGAAGAAGCTTTAGATCAGACACACTCTTAATTTGATACATTTTTGATTAAAACATAAAGTCATATGATTATGATTATTATAAACCAAACAGAGCTTAATATTACCTAAATTATATTTTCTTATTTAATCTTCACAAAGTAGATGATCTTTTTATAAAAGAACTCTGCTGCTGTGCTTGCTGGCATGTTGTTTTGACTTTTATACATTACTGAAAGTTTTTGTTTTTATTTACTGTCTGTCACTTTTTGACATCAGCTGAAGTTGTTTTAGGATGTCCAGTATTCAAAGCATGCTACTAGTCATTGAAGCATTGTGACTGAATGATTGGATGTTAAATGGATTTGTGCCAGTTTATGGCAGTTCCAGGCATTACTCCCAAACTGCTGCTTAGCACAGGGGGTGAAATTACCTCCTGCTGGTTTGTGTTAGCTTTCTATGAATAAACTTTGTTCAAATAATACATTTATGTGGCTGTTATTTACTAACAGTATAGCTTATTTCCTTGCCATAAGAGAGTTGGTTAACATATAGTATACCACATACCATACCCAAGTTATTTATTTATTAATTTGAGAGAGAAATAAAATGTGTTATTTCCATAGATGCTTGAAGATTTGGAATACAAAACAGGGTTACCAGTTTCAGAAGTGGTAAAGCTTCCACTGTGCTCAGGGGCTACCCCTGAAATGAATATTGAACTTGCATTTGTAATATCTGTAGTAATACTATTTTTCTAAACTTTTTTTTTAATCAACTAACTACTACTACTTTTTGACAGACCTTTACTTCATCTAAAATAGTTGCACTGAAAGTTCATAGTCTTCTTTTGTCTACAACCTTTTTTTCCACTACTGCTCTTCATTGACACATCTCATCAGCTACAAAATCAACAAGTATATATTGTGGTTCCATATCATTTTCTATCTCTTATATGCCACTTTAGAAAGACAAAACATATTCATTGATAGTATATTTTTTTCAGTTACCTGTATGTTTTCTTGTATCACTTGTTACAGTTTATCTCATATTATATTCTGTGCCCTAAGTACTTTATCTTCATGAAGTTTAAACATAAGCTTTGATGAGCTGCATAATACATATTGTGATAACATATTTTTGGTTATGCATGTTGTTAAACTCTTAATTGTTTTATCAGCTTGTTATAGGTAATGAGACACCTGGTGCCAGATATTCAAACCTTTGCCCCGGGGCTAAATTAGCACTGCCTGGCATGCTAAACTAGCCCGGACCCAATAGTCAGCTATATTCAAAAAGAATAGCCCCGGTGCTAAACCTGCTGAATATAACATGCTAAGGAAGCTGGGCAATCTGGGCTGGGAGTGCAGTGTAAACATAGCCTGGTAATAAGATAGCTCTGAATATAGCAACCAGGAATTGCATACCACAACAGCAGCCAAGTGCACAGTGCTGTAAAGGAATGTAGAGGTGAATTATGTGGCAAATGTATGTGCCAGCAAATGCATGGACTCAGTACAGCTTCAAGCAGCAGTGCAGGTGAAATTACATTGTGCAAAACTGCACAGTAGTTCTGAAAAGTTTGCACAGTGCTAATACTTTGCATAGGTTTAGTGTGGAGCTAAGCCATTTACCCAATGCAATCATGTTTGCCTGGGGCTAAACTTTGCTATATTCAAAAGTGGCATGCGACTGAGCCTACTTATGTGTTCTCTGGGCAAACATCCAGATTAGCATCTCTTTATGATCTGATTTGCATGCAGTTTGCCCAGCATTACTGCAGGGTCCCGCAGCTCCACCTGTAGGTCTGTCTGGAAATACAGGGGCTGGCTAGGTCTTCCACAGCTCCACCTGTAGGTCTGTCTGGGAGTGCATGGTGGTAGCTGCAGGCTACATTTGTACAGTACAGCATGATACAGTGCCCAGCAGACACTACAGTAGCAAGGGGGCCAGCAGTGTGAGGGACTCAGCAATGCCTATGGTGTGTAGGGCAGTGATGACCACTGCACGGTACACAGTGACAGGCCCAACTTGCAGGAGTTTACTGACTGTGGACATTACTGTTCTGCTGTTGTGTGACCCAAAGATGCTGCACCACTGGCATGGGATGCTCACAGTGACATATACATGGTGGCTGTGTGTGTGCTGTGGCATCTGTACAGATGTGTGGTATGTGGCTGGGGGGCACATACAATCAGACAGGCACACTGGTGTTGGAGTATTCCCAACACTGGCCCATGTGCACAGTGTGGCTTGTCCCAGCCTTGTGGTGCACCCAGGCTGTGGTGCAGCCAGGCCACTTGTACACCCTCCCCTCAACACCCTCCATGCCCAAAGTGCTGCATGTGTGTGCTGGCATCTGTTGGTGTCCACTGAAGGGTGGTCTGTAGGTGTGTGCTGTATGGCTGCATTGCCATGGTGTCCACTGCGATCTGGGTCACCACTTAGTACCTGGCATGGCTGTGACTGGTGGCAGATGATGGCATCATTGTGATGCTATCGGTAGGCAGCATGTGTTCTCTATGTATGGCTTTTTCTATGTGTCATACTTACTGGTTAGGATCACGCAAAGCTGCAAAAAAGCCATGCAAACACCACACAATGCAACAATATCGCACAAAGCTGATTTACCCAGGGTTAAGACTGTCTTTTCCTGGGTGGTAATTTACACCGTGCAAAGGGTTGTGCTAAGTCACGCAAAACCACTTTGCATGGTGCTATCCGTTGAATATAGCATTGTGCTGACATGACCCCTCAGTTTGCCCCTGGCAAACATTATGATTTTGCCCAGCGCTAATACAGTTTGCATGTGCTATTTGGCCTTTTAAATATAGTGGACCCGTGCTAACCCAGCACTAAACCTGTGCAAATGGTTTGCGCTCAGTGCAAAGTTTTGAATATCTGGCCCCTGTTGTTTTAAAAAAAATGTAATAGTTATATAAGCATTGTATACATGCAACTTCTGCCCACATGTATGCTCGGAGCTTGGTCACAATATGCATTATACAGGTCTAAAGGCCTGTCTTATGGGCATATGACATCCAATTAATTATTGGAAAAGTCAATGGTTCAGTTATCATAGTGCCTCTACCCAAGGGGACCACTTTTTAGGCATACCTGGGGCTGCTGCCCCTCAGGAACTAGTGCAGTGCATGACATTGTGGCACTAGGCTCGGGTGCCACATGGAGGTTCTGAGTCTAAGCTCAGTGGCTAGAATGTCTTTTACACAACAGGGCACCCCCGCACCAATTGGTGACTGACTCTGAACTTCATTAAACAAACAGCTCACCCTAACATTTTATTCTTCAGTACATCCCTTAGCACTATCATGTCACTGATCCCAACATTAAACTTGTTAAATTGGGGCACATATACTTCAAGGTACACAAACAAACAAGAACAAGTTTATTGACAATTAAAAGACAAAGAACCTCTGTGAGTAAACACTGAGGCAAGGGTTACCCCAAAGGGCATTTGGCTGGGAAGCCAAGTTTCAAGAAAATACAAATATATTATTATTATTGACAATTACATGCACAGGACATTGGATGGTAAATCATGCAGGGACAACATCAGATAGCATTCTGGGTAGCCTCTCTTCATGTTGGAGGCTTTGGCTTATACAGTAGTACAGAAAATAATAATTTCTCGCTACCCATTAGGGGTTATGACTCACACATTCAGTAATGAACATAAGAAGCTCCTAGTGAGCATCAAACATTCTGACACACTACCCCACCTCGCAAAATCTCAGTACCATTATGAGAAACTACATGCATGTTCTGACCCTGGGCATCACCATTCCTTTAAAGAGTGAAGGCCCACAGCTTCAATGATGAATGCATACATGTCCATGGTGGGACTCAAACTAAGTTGAGACATTCTTAGCATCTCTTGCTTCTAATGAGGTTGTAGCTTTTTACTTCTCTAGAGGAGAGATTGGCATTCATATTAACATCTGGGTCTATTTCTAACACATCTTTTGTTTAGGGCCTTTAGAATATTCATTATACATTGAGGGAGTGCTCTCAACCTATGAGAATGCTCTGCTGCCCTGTACATCAGACATTCTTGTACTGTAAAAAGTGTCTGATAAGCAGATGCCCTGGAAATGACCTTGATTGAGGGAGGATCTTTACATTTTTAATATATTATACTTTGTCCACAGTAAATATTATAAAGTAGTAATACATTGTCTGAAACATCGTTAACTCTTGTAGGAGTGGTCTCACTTACATTTCTTGGATATCAGAACCACTCATCTTGGGTTCACAATTTGAGACCACTATTACAACTGTTAATAGTAGTTTTGAAGGATTATTAACACAGGGAATTTTTGGAAGATTTGGTACATTAGGGAATGTGAACCACATCGCTATGTTTCAGGCCTGTCTGCAACCTATTATTCCCTATCCACATTTTTGCTGGAGGGTAGCTGTATAACTCAACCTCTGGTGGGGCAACTTTTACATAATATTAATAATATTTTTATTTATATAGCACAGTTCATATTTCAAATCGCTGTACATAAAAAAAATATCATAACAGTTTAAAATTAAGCACACATTCAGCATTGGTTTAAAAACATCCACAGTTATAAATATCAGTCATTAAAAGCTTGCTGAAAAAGGTGCATTTTCAGCTAAATTTTGAAGCTCTCCACGGTCCTGCACTCCCTAATCTGATGAGGTAGAGAGTTCCACAGGGATGGTGCCGCGAACATAAATGCTTGGGCCCTAGATGCTTTTAAACGTACCCTAGGAATCTCTAACAACCCCTCGTCAGATGATTGGAGAGGCCAGCCGGGGCTGTAGAGAATCAGGAGCTCTTGCAGGTAACTTGGTCCCAGTCCATGCAGGGCTTTATAGGTCAACAGACCAATCTTGAAAGTGATCTGCCACTGTATGGGCAGCCAGTGCAGAACACGTAGCACAGGAGTAATATGACTAAAATGCGATGTCCCAGTCAGCAACTGAGCTGCAGCATTCTGCACCAGTTGCAAGGTCGAAATATCAACTCCAGGAAGCCCCAGGGAAAGGGAGTTACAGTAGTCAAGGCGAGAAGTCACTGAGGCATGGATCAACATGGGCAGATCATCAGACGGTACAAGGTGTTTGATTCTGGAGATGTTCCTAAGATGGTAAAAGGTGGACTTGATGACTTCCAACACCTGCACCCATAGTGTAAGCCCATCAAGAACCACCCCCAGATCACGCACCCATTCAGAGGCAGATAGCTGTACACCATCCAGCCAAAACCCAGATGATAAACCTACCACCGGCATCTCTATCTGGTGCCCCCAATCCACTACCATCACCTCAGTCTTCCCAGAGTTCAATTTCAACCAGCTAGTCTTCATCCAGGTATGGATCTCCATACAACAGCTGTTAAACAAAGAAACCGCACTATCCTGGTTGGGTGCGAAAGACAAACAGAGCTGGGTATCATCGGCATAACAATGAAACCTCAGCCCATATCATCTTACAATGTCTCCAAGGGGCAGCAGATACACCACGAACAACATGGGGGACAATACCGAGGGACCCCGCACAGCAGAGAGAATGGTTCTGAGGAAAAAATCCCAGACATCACCCTCTGAGACCTGCCAGCAAGGAAAGAATGAAACCATCTGAGAACTGGACCAGCCAGGCCAAAGATAACCCTTAAGCACTCAAGCAGCACCCCATGGTCCACAGTGTCAAACGCTGAAGAGAGATACAGAAGTACCAAGATGGAATGACATTTCTGGTCCCTCACCATCAGGAGATCATTGAGCGCCTGAACCAGAGTTATCTCAGTTCTATGTCTCTTCTGGAAGCCTGACTGGAGAGGGTTGAAGATATCATGGATGGTAAGGTGGTTCTCCAGTTGTAGCGCCACCACTTTCTCAATCACCTTCCCAATGAAGAGAAGGTTAGAGATAGGTCTGTAGTTGGCACAGTTGTTCGGGTCCAAGGAAGCTTTCTTAAGGAGCGGTGTCACCACCTCCTCCTTCAGGGAGCTAGGGAATTCTCCCAAGTCTAAGGAGTACCAAACAATCTGTGCCAGGATCAGGCCAATAAACTCAATACACCCCAATAAAAGGCATGTAGGGCCCGGATCCAAACTGCACTACGTCGGCCGCAACTTCTGGACAATCCGCATATCATCAGTCTCCGGATGGTCAAAAGAAATCCAGGTTGATAGAGAGAGAGTGACCAAATACCAACCACCATCAACTCCCATAGAAGACACTAAGGAGATCTCAGCCCTGATGTCAGCCACCTTACCTGCAAAAAATCCAGCAAACTTATCACACTTAAGTTGTGAAAATGCTCCTCGAACATGCAGACAGAATGGGTTGCATAACTTGTCCACGGTTCGAAAGAACTGAGCTGGTCAATTTTGAGCGGTAGCAATCTCGCCAGACAGGAATTCTGCCTTCTTACGCGTGATTGCTGATTGATAGCAATGATAATGTTCTATCAATCTAAGGTGGTCGGCATCAAGGGACGATTTCCGCCAGAGACGTTCTAACCTTCATCCAACTCGTCTCATCTCCCTCAAAACTCCATCAAACCAGGGGAGTCGGGGGCAAATAGAGAGTGGTCGAACATGGACTGGGGTGATAGAATCCATAGCCTTGTGATGGCCTTGGTATAGGCCAACACCAGATTCTCTGGAGCCTCACCTGCCTGTAGAACTCCCGAAAGGTCCAACACCACCAGAAGGCCTTCAGGGGTTACTCCCCTCAATGGGTGATATTTGACCATTTCCACCAGGGCAGGCCTGTAAGGGAGGGGTTGGAAATTGAATCTCACTGTGTAGTGATCGGACCATGCAACTGGTTCCACCACCAAGTTGGAGGCCTCGATCCCCAAGAGGAAGACAGGATCAAGAGAGTGACCTTGCTTATGTGTAGCAGAGGTAACTACCTGTGTTTACCCCAATGAATACATAAGATGAAGGAAATCTTGACCAAACTGTGAGAGTTCATCTTTGACCCAGGCATTGAAGTCACCCAGGACTATCAACCTGGGTGACTCCAATGTCATGTCGATGATGAAGTCTGCGATTTCCTGCAGAAACAATTTCTCACCCCTGGGTGGACGGTAGATGAGAATGATCCTACAGCCCACACCTGCTACCGCAGTAAACTCAAATGATCTGGCCCCTCCCCTCGTACAACAGTAAGAAGAAGTGTGCATGCACTAAACCAGTCAGGCGTTGTGGAGTTTGTAGCACCTACGTGGTACCTTGCTGCTGTTTTTATTTTGCTTTGCTTTATGTGGCAATAAACGCAGTGTTTATAATTACATCAGTGGACAGTGCACTCATTTCTTGTTTCTAATACTATGGTTCTTTGAGGTGCACGTCAGCGAATTGAGCCTGATTCCTTGTTTTGGCTCAACAGTAAGATCCAATTTCGATCTAAAACAAATAGCCAACCCCCCGCCCTTGCGGTCCGATCTGCAGCAGTGTATCACTGAGAAACCGGCCGGGACAGCTGCCTCCAAAATAGTGCCTGCGCTGTCATCGAGCAAGGTCTCGGTGATGCAAGCCAGGTCTTTCGACTCAACAAGGTCAGCAATAATTGCTGTCTTGTTTCTAACAGACCTGGCATTGCATAACATCACTCAGGTCGGACTGGGTTCTGAGCCAACCAAGTTATCTGCCTAGATGAGCTGGAGCCCTTGGGTATGGTAACTAAGTATGGAGGACAACGTTCCAGCAAACCATTTTGCCCCAGAGCATCTCCTGGACCGTAACTCACACGGTGCCCGCTCCCCAAAGTCCAGCACCTTCTGTCCCTCCCTCCCCCTCCTACTAATGATACCCAGTGCCCTACAGCAGTAATAGACCACTGCAGGTAAAGGAGGGGGTGAGATGGGCTGGAGATCCCAGAGTTTGGATGAGGAGTAGTGCCTGACCGGGAGAGCCTCAGCCCAACACATCCTCCAACTGAAAGAAAAAAAAAAAACGTGCTTTCACTCCCTATAAAACTATATTTCCTCCCCAAAGTTTGTAAACAAGAACAATCCTAAAATATAAATAACCAACCCACAAAACAAATATAAAATCTAAAAGAAAATACAGTAAATAATGAAAGTATAGAATTTAAGAGTACTGAAGTCCTCTAACTACTCCAGTCTTCTTAATGTCCAGAAATTTATCTCCCCCACTGCCTCTCATGAAGTGGGGGATACAGCATGCAAAACTGGAGTCCTCTCACGACCCCAGTATAAAGTCCAAAATAAATATTTCTCACTGTGTAGAGGGAACTAAAATGTAACAATCAAATATAAAACCCTTAGTAAGACCACCTAAATTAATTCTGATGTCCAAACACTCCTCAGTAATTTTCATTAATTCAGGCCACCTAGGCATAAAATCCTTTTCTAAAAGCTCTTCAGTAAAATCCAAAATTCAAATTGACCAAATTGCAGTGGTCTGGGGTTTTGGCCAAAGACTCCATGGGGGAGCCCCCTCGCTCGCTAAGGCCATGCAGGTTTATCATAACCCACTCCCCATAGCCTGCAACTACAATCTTCCAGGGAACAGACCAAAGAATGTCCATGAAGGATTTTGGAGAACCCCACTGAGTCTTCAGCTCCCCAGAGCTCACTATGCGACTCCCATTCGGCTGTAGAGTGTAGAGTCACCACCAGGCCAAGGTCCACAGAGGTGCCACCCCCAATACAACACCCAGACACACCGTCTCTTTAATTCTGTTCGAATCCTTTTATTTTTACTCACGGCCCAAAAGTCCTTGTCAAAGAGAATCTCACAGCTCTTCCTTCCACAGCGATTTGTCCAGAACTTAATTAATCCAAATTATAAATCCCGGGACTCATCTATGCCTCCCAAGAAACAATGCTCTCAGTTCCCAAATGTAGTTCCAAGGACTGATAAGATCCCAATGAGTCAACCTGTTTAGTAAAACGATAGCCAGCCAGCCTGAGGGAAAGAAGCCCCCCAATTCAGCAAAGATGCTCGATTCCTCACACGTCAATGTTTGCCCTAGTTTCTATGGCGGTCTTCCTTCCTTGAAACTCCCCATCTTCAGAACTCCATATCAGGATTTATGCGACTAACTCATCGCAAAACGCACTATGAGCAGGGTTAAGGTAAGAACAATAAAGAATACCGAACTTGTCTTGGGTAAACTAAAACTAAGATGCGGCTAAAGTAACAAAACATCTAAAATGCCTAAAACAAAGAAATTTAAACACAACAATGCAGAATTCAAAACTCAGAGCTCATTTCGGCAGTGTAGCCTCACCGCCATCTTCGGTGATACCACTGATTAGCACCCAGTGCCTTCCCTTTCTCCTGCTGTCACTATTTACTCATTCCTGGGTGTATGGTACCTGACTTTGATAAGGTCTGTGCCCCATGTTTCCTGCCTATATGTAAAATCTACACAAGGTACAGTGTCTCTTTAGTAACATCCTGCTCACAGTTTCAAGCACAGCATTCCCATTCAAACAACACAAAGTCTTGCTGTATTCTGACTATTGCAGTTAGCCCCAGCACTCAAACTGCCCCTGAGAGTAGAGGGTTAATTTCTATGCAAAGCATAGAACATTGAGCTCGAGCTCAGTTCAAACCTCTGTCTGCTGCACTTTGAAGTGCAACCATCAGATTCTTTACTCCACCTAACTGAACAGTCGCTCCGGAGATTTCTTCTTTGCTAGCGGTTCGAAAGTCAGTTAAAGTACTCGGTTTTACCGATTATTTTTCGCAAGTTTCGGTTCAGATCTCTGTCTGTGGTACAGTAAGTATTAGGTAGTGAACTAGACATAGTAAACTTGTGGAAATTGTAAAAATTTATTTTTCGACCTGTTCGGCTGAACCAGCCATTTAGTGAATTATATATTTTGTCTTTGTTTCTAAACTTAGAGTGTGGTTACTGGTCCTTATCGGTTTAAAAAAACCAACATTTTCTTGTGTTTTTTTTCCAAAACCTGTGACACGGTTAGAAACCAGTAAGGGTGTCTTGCCTGGTTGTTTGCTATAAAAAGGGTAAGTTTGTGGTTAGGATGGCTACGTCTGAGAAACCCAAAAGAAAAAATGGGCCCCCTTGGTTTCAACACAGCAGTGTGTATGGGGAGATCTTTGCTAAGGCTGATCCCCACACCACCTGTGTTTATTGTCTGGGGTTTGACCACCTTGATTCAGATTGCCAAATCTGTAAAAATGTCCCTAAGTCTACCCTGGAAAAAAGATTAGGTAGACTTAGGGATAAGGAGGCCAAGAAGTCTGCTGACCCAGATGGCCATCCCGGTTCAGTTCCAACCGAACCTGAGGGAATGCCCTCTGACCAGGGTGATACCTCTTCGAGCAAGAGGAGAGCTGATCCTGAGAGATCAGTTCCTACAAAAAGGAAAAAAAAAGAAAAATCGACCAGTTCTGATCCAGAGACCCATTTTCTGACTGCCGAAGAGATTACCAAAGAGATAAGGATTGTAGAATCGCTACGCCCGGTTCTGTCTGATCCAGCGCCTTCTGGCAAGCGCTCTGTTTGGTAGGTTCCTCTGGTTCAAAATTATGCCCCTGAAGATTTCTATGAACTGGATTTGGAAGGGGGATGAAGATTAGGATGATGATAATGATGACGATGGTGTGGAAGATCTGGATGAGCCCATTGAACTGGACATCTCCCCAGACAGGCCTTCTGGTATTTCCCCTCCTAGGCTTTCTGAGTTCCCTTCCCACTACATGTTTTACAGGAAAGTGGCAGAAACCATCCAGCTCCCTGTGGAAGAAGCTGTAGAGGAACAAGAGGTACCTGATTATGTGGAGATGATGGACATATCAGAGTCCAAGAGACTGTCATTTCCCCTTCATAAGTCTTTTGGGAAACAGGCACAAAAGATTTTAAAAACTCCAAATTCTGTACCTCCTGTTGACAGAAGGATGGACAAAAGGTACACCTTATCAGGTTTGGGTACAGAGTAATTGTATCAACAATGCAGCCATGTTGGGGTTGTGCAGGCTGCAGCCTATGACGAGGCTAATATACTCTTGGCTTCACATCCCCCAGATAAAGATTCTAGGAAGCTGGATGCCATGGCAAAGAAACAGTACATGGCATCTGCCTTGGGACTCAGGCAGGCTAATTATATGGCCTATGCAGCCAGGTACCAGAAATCCAGGTGGGACACTGTACTGGCACTGGCTAAGCAGGCTTCCCCCCAGCTATGCTCTGAGCCGGATGAAGTGGCTGCTGATGGGATTGAGGCATCTAAGGTACAGTTCCATGCTGCTGTGGACTCCAATGATGTGTCATCTAGAGTCATGGATACATCTGTGGCTCTTCAGAGCATGGCTTGGCTCAGATGTACTAGCCTCTCACAGGACACCCAGGCTAAGGCCATGGATTTCTCTGTGGTGGGTAATTCTCTGTTTGGAGAGCAGACAGAGAATTACATGAAAAAGATGGATGAGTATAGGACCATCTATAGGAGTGCACAGGCCAAGGAAAGGCAGGCAATTCCTGAAAGGCAGGAAGCTAGGGGCAAGGGTAGGCCTTTTAATAGGCCTTTCTACCAAGCACAGGCCTCTTCTCCCTTTCCTCAGAGGGGTTTCTTCAGAGGGAGAGGCAGAAGGGGGATGAGCAGGGCTGCATCCACCCCTCAACCTAAGGCTCCTGCCAAGCAGACACCCTGATGTGTCAGCCCGGGTCAACTCTCCCATTCCTGTTGGAGACAGGCTGGCTTACTTCATCCAGGAC
Organism: Neoceratodus forsteri; assembly: GCA_016271365.2. NCBI lineage: Eukaryota > Metazoa > Chordata > Ceratodontiformes > Ceratodontidae > Neoceratodus > Neoceratodus forsteri. The sequence continues at coordinate 538,573,220 of CM057459.1, read as the reverse complement.
TGGATGTTTGTTACTTCAGATAAGTGGGTCCTGGAGGTGGTAAGCCAGGGGCTGGTTCTCAGCTTCAAGAAATTTCCAAAGTTGAGGGTCAGATCTTTTCCAGCTGTAAGCATCTCCAAAACCATTGCCCTAGAGGCAGAGGTTTTATCTCTACTGGCTCTAAAGGCTATAGAGAGAGTTCCTACATTGCACAGGGGTGAAGGTCTGTACTCCAGATACTTCCTTACTCCAAAAAAGACAATGGAGTAGCGACCCATCCTAGATATAAGATACCTGAACAAACCTCTTTTAAAACCAAAATTCAAAATGGTGACTCTGGAAATAATCCTTCCCTCTCTAAGGCCAGGGGACTGGCTAGCCTTCCTGGACATAAAAGATACCTACTTTCACATTCCCATCAGGTGCTCCCACAGAAAGTACCTCAGGTTCGAATTGCCTTCAGGCCATTATCAGTTCAAAGCTATGCCCTTCAGCCTGACATCAGCTCCAAGGGTATTCACAAAATGCTTAGCAGTAGTAGTGGCCTTTTTGAGAAGGAAAACATGGATGCTTCTCTATTGGGGTGGGGAGCCCATCTGGGGGCTCTCACAGCCCAGGGACTGAGGTCCCCTCAGGAATCCCTTCTTCATATCAATCTCTTGGAATGCAGGGTAGTCTTTCTGGCCCTGCAAGCTTTCTCTCAGTCAGTGCAGAACAAGGTGGTTCAGATCAGGACAGGCAACACCACCACCATGTGGTACATCAGCAAGCAGGGAGGCACTCGGTCCATGGCCTTGTGCATGGAAGCCATGAAATTGTGGTCCCTAACTTATTCTCTGCAGGCCTCTCTGATAGCAGTCTACCTTCCAGGGAAGGACAATGTCCTAGCTGATGCATTGAGCAGGATATCCCAGGGCCATCAAGAATGGTCCCTGGACCCTCTGGTGTTGAAAGTGAGTCTTTCAAGGTGGGGCACTCCAGAGATAGATCTCTTTGCAGCCCCAGACAATCACCAACTTCCTCTGTTTTGTTGCAGACCCCCAGTCTTGGGCTCAGTCCCTCTGGATGCTCTGATTTTGAACTGGGAAGGGACATTTCTATATGCCTTCCCTTCCTTTCCTCTACTGTTCAAGGTTCTGGTCAAGATAAGGTCACAACCCTGTAAAGTGATTCTGATTGCTCAAGACTGGGCCAGGCAGCCTTGGTACCCCCTGTTGCTGTCCCTAGCAGTCCATATTCTACTGTATCTCTTCCCAGGAATTACAACCTGTTAACCTCCTCTCAGGGGAGGATATGGTACCCCAATCTTCGGTCTCTCAATCTCAAGGCATGGCTCTTGAAGAGTTAAAATATGCAGATTTGCATCTGTCCCAAGGTGGTTCTGGATATTCTCAAAGCCTCTCGAAAGCCTGCAACCAGAAAAATGTATAACTCCAAATGGAAAAGATTCAGCATTTGGTGTTCCAAGAAGCATATATCACCAGACACTGCTGAATTGTCTACAGTTCTGAATTATATGGTTCATCTTAACCAGCTACTCTCAAGCTCTGTCAGTGGAGCCTGATTTTATCTCATTCCATAGAGATAAGGTGGTCCTTAGAACTAATAGGAGGTTTTTACCTAAAGTGGTTTCAGATTTTCATCTGAACCAATCTGTGTCTCTTCCTGTGTTCTTCACTGATCATTCTTCTTCAGGAGAAAGAAGTTTACAGAGTTTGGATGTTAAAAGAGCCCTTAGTTACTACATTGAACATACTAGGGCTCACAGGTTTGACTCCCTCCAGTTGTTTCTCACTTATGGGGAAGTGGGGAAGGGCAAACGTGCCACCAAGAGAACTATTGCCAGGTGGATTGTCTCTTGTATTCAATTCTGCCATGAGAAGCTAGGCAAAATACCTCCCTCTGGCCTGAGGGCTCATTCAACTAGAGGTACAGCTGCTTCCCTGGCTGCTGCCAGGGATATTCATTTGCTAGAGATATGTAAAGCAGCCACCTGGAAAACAGTCCATACATTTACCAAGCATTGCTCCCTGGACATCCAGGCTAGGAGTGATGCTTGGTTTGGCACAGCAGTACTGCAGAGCCTATTCCCAAGGTAGGTTTGATTCCCTCCTCCATGGAGGTACTGCTTGGTAGTCTGCAATAGTCAGAATACAGCAAGACTTCATGTTGTTTGAAGAAAAATTTACTCACCTTAGTAATTGTGTTTCTTCTAATGGAGTCTTGCTGCATTCTGACCTCCCTCCCTGCCTCCCCTCTCAGAACCTGTTTTTGGGAAGTGGGCTGGCAGGTGCAGCGTTGCACCCCAGGGGTGCATTTGGGCACTCCCTCCTTTTAGAGATGAGGAGTGGGTTATATTATTAATTTAACAGTCTTAAATTGTTCACCACCTGGTTTTTGATTTTGGATTCCTTGACTTGAGTCCTTTGGGGATCCAAAATATTTGGTTGTCATTTGGCTAGTAAAAAATTTTACAATTTCCACATAGTAGTTAGTATTAGCTCATAAAAATCTAACTGTTGTGCTTCAAAGTGCAGCAGACACAGGTCTGAACTGAGCTCAAGCTCAACGTTCTATGCTCTGCATAGAAATTAACCCTCTACTCTCAGGGGCAGTTTGAGTGCTGGGGCTAACTGCAGTAGTCAAAATACAGCAAGACTCCATTAGAAGAAACATAATTACTAAGGTGAATAATTGTTTTGTACTGCTCATCTATAACTAGAAAGCAAGTCTCCTGGGATTTGAGAGGAGACATTCATGCATTGAAATACTACTATGTACAACTTGTCGAAGTCTGAGACATTCCAGTGTCACAGGATTCTCAGTCCGGCTTTTCACTTTATTTGTTTGTCAACCATGCTTGAACACTGGATAAAAAATAGGATATGTCCAGTCCTGAGGCAAACACTGGACTACAAAATCAAACAGACAACAATAAAAAAGGTTTGGATAAGAATGACACAGTGCAATATACACTATGTAAGCAATAACACATGATGGGGCGTGGAATATACTCTGGTAAACACATGCCTAGAGGTGTAGAGAGGCATGAGGCCACAGGCTGAGTGCCTTACTACCCCTAGAAGTGTATTCATCAGAATATAACTCCCACCCCAGAGTGTGATATTGCACTTATAAAATGGGTAAATGGGTATATGTTGCAAAATATCATAAAATATTTTAGAAAAATATGAAATATTTAAAGTCTTCCTCTTTTGTAACAAAATAGTCCCTCCTTTTGTCATTAGGGATGATGGAGAGCAACACCACTTTCCATGTTCTGTATGCCACCCATTCTCTCCCACCCACCATTCCCATTCATTCATTCATTCAGCTGACTGCCACCCCTCTCCTCACCCACCATTCTCTTTCAATCTTTCACTGAGCTGACTTTTCAGGTTTTGTCTCCCACCTGCTTTCCTGACAGCATGAGCATGGCAGGTCACTAGGCCACTGACAAGACAGGGATTTCCTTGTGGTGTCATCAGCAGCATGCTTCCTTCTGCAGTTGTGTGTTTCAAAAAAGTACCACAGTCTCACTCTCTGTTGATCAAAACGGAAAGCATGAGACTGCCAATGAGTCGGGTAACAACAGATCTGTCTGGGTCCAGAATAAGGCATTGCTTTCTGTGTTGTGAGTTATCCTTTCTGCATTTTTATATGTTTTTTTTTTCTTTTGTTTGACTGAGTTTTCGGTCACAGAAGAAAGTAGGGCATGTACTGCAGATTTTATATTTTCTGTTAGCAAGGAATCAAGAAGGCAATTTTCAGAAGTGTGAAGAGAGGGTGGCAGACGGATACAATTTTGGGGGTACTTGCCATTTTTGGGGACTTGTTTTTTGCTGTGGTACAAGGTAAAAAAAAAAAAGATATAGCTGGCATTGGCTGCCAGCCAATCAAATTGGAGGACTGCTTCTTTCCATTTTATAAACAGATTTATGATATACTGTAAGTATTTTAGTGCTTTATATGGTTAAAAGAAAGAACGTGTAAGGCCCTATACACACTGTTACATTTTGTGATGTTTTAAACCATTTTAACTCTATTAAAATGGTTTAAAAGACTTGCATCCACACTGCAGCATGGTAAAACTGTGCTTCAAACCATGCTTAGAAAAACATACTAAAACCCTGCTCAGAGCAAGGCGTTAGCACAGTTTTAGACCAACAGGGTTGCCTTAAACCATGTTAACAGCAATGTGTATGCAAACCGTGCTGTAACACAGTTTAAGGCAACTTCCACCACACATCTGTTGCTGTTTTTTGCTTGAAATCAACAGGAATGAAGGATCTACTGTTTCTGTTGAGATCACAAGGAGCTCTGGAATAAAATGGTCATTTTTTTTCCAAATCAGTGCTCATACCTGAACTCAAGTATCCCAGCATGCATTGCAGCACCGGTTCTACTGCAATCATGCCTGGGAACCTCAGCAGCCAAGCACTGCACCAAAGCATAATGTGGATGCTCTGTATTACCATGCTCAAGTCCAGAAAATAAAGCAATTGTAAAAATGTTTTAAAACACTGATGACAGTGTGGACAGGGCCTCAATGTATCCATTAGAGTGCTGATCATAAATGTTTTGTGCCATAACTGCATATTTCTGTAGCAATTGAGGCACTATGCTATAGCAACCACATTGTTTACAATTGGTATTCAAACCAATTAATTCAAAGTATCTTAAGGTTCGTGACAGTGAGATGGAACTTTTACATTATCAGTGCACTATATTTCACAAGATTAAATAAATGATTAGGTACTTCACACAAGGAATAAGGAATACTGTTTGAATGTTATGAGAAAATGTGAAAAGCTCTTTGGCCCATAGTGGGAGGAACCAGTAGCAACAATAAGAAGGTGATAGAATGATTTTAAGTTTCTGGGACTAGGTGTAGATGGCAATAGTCATGTTACAGGTGAGCAAGCAAAGATTCAAAGTAATTTGTTGATGAAACATTGTAGGAAAAAGACTCTTCAATCATTAATGGAGGACTGCCTCAACATAGAATAAAATGAGCAATGGTGATGCCCATCATTAGTTTATATGTTTATTTTATTTGTTTGAAAATTGGTAACTGTGAAAGGCACACTGAGCCAAGGCTCATTTCCAGGTTTGATCCGGGGAGGGGGGAGAGGGGACGAAGTACATGGCAACAAGCAACATAATAACACAATTTAAAGTGCAGCAGTGTGCATCCATACTTGTGATAAAAGGCAGTGGTGTTGGAACAATAAAGTGTAGGCAAAAAGAACAAAGCATGTTATACTTTAGAAAAAAAAGCATACAATATATGAAAGCAAAATCAAAATGCAAGATCAATCAGACCATCTAACAGGAGGGGAGAGAGTGAGTGAGCCAGAGTCAGCTGATGTCATGGCAGGAGAAGGACTGGACAGAGAGAAGTTTGAGCTGACATTTTAGGTAGAGGTGGGAAGGAGAAGGATGGAAAGCAGAAGGGAGATTTTTCCAGATGGAGTGGAGATGATAGGATAAATTGAATTGCCCAGCAGAGAAGTGGGAGTGAGGAAGGGAAAACATGTGGGAATATCTAGAGCAAAGAGCACAAGAGGCAGGGGGTATATAGGAGAGGAGGGAGAAGAGATTAGGGGGATGAGACCCAAATCAGTATTTAGAGATGCAGGAAGCACAATGAGTTTGGTGACACACACAGAGAGGAGGACTAGAGAGAGAGAGAGAGAGAGAGACAGAGACAGAGAGAGAGAGTGATGGAGACAGAGAAAGTGAGAGAGAGAGAGAGAGGGAGGCATAGATGGAGCACTGATGAGTACAAAAGAGGGTATTAGTAGTGAAGCAGCAAAAGTATTTTAGAGGGTGTACAGTCTGGCTAAGGAGGAGGAAGCGGCAGAGCCATAGACCACATCCATAGTCGAAAACGGGAAACACCATTTTTGCAAATTGCCACCAGTGAACCAAGGGAGAGAAGCAGTCCTCACTGCAACACACGGCACCAATCTTAGGCAGAGTTTGGAGTGGATGGTGTAGATGTGGGTGGAGAATTTATGTCTACTGTCCAGTCACGCACTGAGGTATCTGAAGCAGGAAACTACTTTAAGAGAGAAGCCATCCAAGGCAGTGAATACAGGGGGGGTGGGGAGCCTGGCCAGTTTCTGGCTGGTACAAAAGGTCATGGACACAGTTTTCTTAGCATTGACATGGAATTGGTTGGTTTGGAACCAGAGTAGGACACTGTTGAAATCACACTTTAGCGATACTTCCAAATCTAAAGCAAAGATACTTGATGGGATGGTAACAGTGTCACCATATGGGTGAATGCCTCAGAGATGACCTGGCAAGGAGGTATGACCAGAGGAGTGGAGGAGTAGTGGGCCAACCTAAAAGTGGGCATAGCGAGGGCAAGAAACCCCTGCATCAAACAAGTATCAAAAGCAAGAGGAAAAAGAGACCACTAAGGTTCGTGAAAGAGGTAGCAGAAAGGGTGAAGGCTAAAAGGGTTGCAGTCTGAAGGTACAAGAAGATGTGGAGGGAGGAGGATAGGGAGGCATATTAGGAGAAACAGAAGGAAGCAGGAGAAGCAGTAAGGAGCACAAAGGCACAAACCAAAGAGAGAATAGCGCAGGCAGTATCCATTTTTTTAAGTACGTAAGTGAAAATGGAGTCAAAGAAAGGGATTGTAATGTTAACAAGGAATGAGGGAGATGAACTATACAGAGGGGGACCAGGAAAAGGCAGACATCTTGAACAAATACTTCTGCTCAGTGTTTATAGAGGAAGGAGAAGGTGAGGGACTGCAAAAAAAAAAAACCAGAAAATTTGCTGAGGGGGAAGTCGACACTAGTCCCTTTTCTAAGAGTCCTGGAGGCACTCATTAACCTGAAAGTGGACAAAGCTATGGGCCAGACAGGGTGCATCCAATGACATTGAGGGAGCTCAGGGAGGTACTGACTGCATCTTTGACAGTCCTAACGTATCACTGGACACTGGAGTGGCTCCGGAGGACTGGAGGAGATCAAATGTAGTCCTGCTTTAGCAAAGTGGTAGTAGGGAGGAGGCTGGCAGCTATAAGCCAGTCAGCCTGATATTGGTGATGGTAAGATTAATAGAAAAACTGCTGAAGGAAAGGATTGTGCAATATTTTGAATCCAACAGGTTACAAGACCCAAGGCAACATGGATTCACATGGGGGAGGTCATGCAAAGCATGTATGATAGCTTTCTTTGATTGGGTGACCAAGGAACTATATCAGAGAAGAGCAGTGGATATGGCCTACCTAGAATTCAGTCAAGCTTTTAACACCATTCCACATAGGAGACTAATAAGCAAGCTGCATAGCTTAGGGGTGGGTAAAAAGGTGGTAGATTTGGTAAGACATTGGTAAGGGGATAGGAGATAGAGGTTGGTAGTAAACAGAGTTTGCTCTGAGGAAGGGAAGGTGACCAGTAGGAACCTCAGGGTTCACTGCTGGGACCAATCCTCTTTTTTGTTTTTATAAGTGTTTGCTGAGCAGAGATCTGAAAAAAACTTGAGGAGTAGTCAAGGGCATGGTAACTGGGTTTTTATGCCAAAAAGTGCAAAATAATGCATCTGGGGAACAGAAATCAAAGGTCAGAGTGCAAAATGGGTGGAGCATTATTGCCAACTACCAAGTAGGAAAGTGACCGGGGGTGATCATATTGGCTGACCTAGTGGTAGCCAGGCAGAGCAACAAGGCAGTCAGAAGGACTAGTGGGATACTGGGGAGCATACAAAAGGTATCACCAGCAGAAAGAGCATGGTGGTGTTACTCCTGTGTAGATTGCTGGTAAGATCCCACCTTGAGTACTGTGTCCAGTACTGGAGACCATATCTCAGGAAGAACATAGACAGAGTGGAGGTGGTCCAGAGGAAAGCAACAAAAAATGGTGCAGGGACTGCAGCAAAAGCCCTACAAGGTCAGATTAAAGGACCTCAATATGTACACCCTGGAAGAGAGGGGGTAGAAGGAGTATTTGATACAGAGTTTTAAATACCTCACAGGGTAAATAAGGTAAAGCAGGGAAGTATTTTTCAGATAAAAAGAACAAGGGGACATGCTATGAAGCTGGAAGGGGGTAGATTCAGGATAGATGTCAGTAAGTACATCTTCACAGAAGGAGTGGTGGATTCCTGAAACAGCCTTGCAACGGCAGTGGTGGTGAGGGTGGGGAAGACAGTGGTAGAATTCAAGAATGGCTAGGAAGGTGCAAGGTAATCATAGTGGTAAACAAATGTGGGGTGGGTGAGGAAGAGGTCTAGATTAGGTAGGATCTGCAGCGAGACTAAAGTTAGGGTAAAATGGTCTGACTTGGTGGTCCAAGTGGTTCTTTTTTGCTGTCAGATTCTATGTTTCTTTGTTTAATTCCTCATACATGTGAATACTGTATGTGAATTAGCACAGCTGGATGTGAGGTCACTTAAAAAGTTAAAAAAGAGGATAAGACCCAGACTGGATCGATGGGGGTGGGGCAGGGCACCTTCAACCTGTGCTGACTGGAGACAGCTACAGAGTAAAAAAACTGGATTACTCAACAGCAGAAGAAGAGAGGCCAGCTCTGCTCATCTTCTACAGGAGAAGGGTGTGTGCTACTGAATCAACAGCCTTTGCCAGGTTGATGAAGACAGCAACTATGATAAGGCCCTTATCTATCCTGGTAAAAACAGAATTGGTGACACACAGAAGGGAGGAGATGGTGGAGTAATGTTTACAGATACCAGACTGGAAGGGAGAGAGGAAGTTGGAGAAATTAAGAAAGTCATCAAGCTGGGAGAAGACTAGTTCATTCTGCAGCTTGTTAAGAGTAGGAAGGAGGAAATGGGTCACAAGTTATCTGGACAAGTTGGGTTGCCCCTTTGTGGAGGAGAACATTGGTAAACTTCAGGACTGAGAAACAGCACAGAGGGAGAAAGAGAAGTTGAAATGGTGGGTCAGGGGAGAGGCAATGAAGGGGGAACAAACTGATGAAGTCGCTTTGGGTTCAGCCCACAAGGACTAGATTTGGAGAGGTTAAGAGAGGAGAGAGCCTGCAGAGTCTTCTGGGTAGTGACAGGAGAAAAGTGAAACCACTGAGGCAAGGAGGAGGATTGAGAATGGCTTAGAGATGTGGCAGGATGAGAGGGAGGAGGGAGAACTCAGGTAACAAAATTTGTTTGATGCGAGCAGTGACCAGGAAGGGATCAGATATTGGTGAACCACTCATGAGCTGGACTGAAGAGGTGGACTGGGTGGGTGAAGGGGGAGGGAGTGAACAACCTTCCATAACATTGCAGGGGAATTAAGGTTATTCTGAAGGTTAGCACTGCAGTAGTTTGATTTCACAGCTCAGGCAGCATTGGCGCAGGGGTTTGTAAGTTTTAAGTAGGTAAGGAGGTCTGAAGCATAGTGAGACAACTTGAACCAGCACAGGCATGGTCATGGGACTTACACAGGTTTATGAGTTCCACTGTGATCCAAGGATTATGCATGCCCTGTACCATTGACTTTCTAAGGGGGGCATGCTTGACCCACACATGTAGAAATTTGGAGTAGAACAAGGAGAACACCACATCAATATCAACAACTGAAAGGATGAGAGACCAGTCAGTTGCTACGAGGTCTCTGAGGAGGGAATCAATGTTTAGTGACTAAGTGACCTAGATCATATATATTTCAGAGGCGGGGAGCAAACATTTCTGATGGAGTAAATCATGCAATGATCACTGAAGGCATCAAAATAATACCTGCTGTGGCTGTTGGGTGAAGATCTAAGGAGAAGAGCAAGTCCAGTATTTGGGTAATGAGGATTAAGTTGCATGGGGTCAGTGATAAGCTGTGAAAAAGAGCAAAGTGACATATACTATTATAAACAGCATTAATTCAGCCAGGTTCAGTAGCCAAGCATGACAAAAAGTATGAGAGTTAAAATGAAGCAGGATTTCTCTAGCAGTAGTCAATCCAGTATGGGATGTTACACAATGTTTTATTATCTAAAGAGCTCCTGTCCTTTAATGTATTACCTTGCATGAAAAGAATATGTGCTGTAAAAGGCAAGGCAGGTATCCAGGTACTTTATGTACACAAATACTTGACCAACTTAACATGCTCCAAGATAACTCATTCCATTTCTTGAATTTGTAGACTTAGATCAGATTTGTTTAAATAGGGTTTAGACCCAAGCAACACTTTTTTTTACCATTTAATTCTAATCTGATATCTAAAAGTCACTTTTACACAGGAGCAATCAACATATCAGCTTTTTATGTTTGCTTGCGTGCATGCACAAGAAACATTATGTGGAAGCTTAGGAGAGAAGCGGGTTGTGGAGGTGTGGCAGTGTGGTGGCCAATGCCAGCACTGTATTTGTGGGTTTGGCAATGTGCACCCACTGCAGGCCCAGTGTCCTGATGACACTGGTTCTGCAGAAGTGCCACCAACTTGAAATGATTTGACTGCTGCAATGAGGGGCCAACTTGTCATTGCAGCATCAGCAATTCCGCTGCAATCAGGGAGCGACCCATCATTGCAGGGCAGTACCTTGCCTGGTGTAACATTACCAGGAATATGGCAGCTCTATGCAGCCACCTCAGAGCCGACAGGGTGTACAATCCCCTGTCAGCATGCCCCTGACCTACTTCATTTGCTGACGGGGCCCACTTTCTGTTGACATAATGTCCCACCCAAATTTCTGTTGTGTGCTGAGGGGGTGCCCAATCCCCCTCGGTATTGTGCACCCCTCAAACTGTTTCTGTGCTGACATGGGGCCCAATCCATGTTGGCTTCGGTCCTCCACCCTACAAATTCAGGTGGTACACTGGGAGCCCACCCCAGTGTATCAAACATACCTTTGAAGAAAGAAGACCAACCCTCATTGTCCGTTTGTTTTTTTTTTACCTGAAAAAATGAGAAAATGGTCCCTTGAAGTGTTCTGCTGCCCCTTCCCCAACCTGAGCCCACCCTCTGCGTACACTACCTCCCCACATCCTCCACCCCATTCTTACATCTGAAGCCTGGTGCTACAATCTTCGGTGGACCAGGATCACGTCGTATGTCTTCAAAGCCAACCACGAACTGAAGAAATGCCAGTAAGCTGTATAATGGCACAAATATTTTTTCAACTTTGTTGCATATCTTAGGCATTTTGGGAATTTTGCAACAAACTTTCAACATAGGGTTATTGGGACCTCTCCTCATGAATTCAGTCACTGTCATGGCGTTATTCAGTCCCAAAAGGTGATTTCATGGACACTGCAGAGAATCACCTTTCAGGATCGATTAACAAAATGACAGTGCCACTGTTCATGAGGTGGGCTCTCAAAAAGCCTATTTTGCAAATTTGGTGAAAACAATTCAAAAAATGACTGTTTTAAGAGCATGCGTTGCCCAGTTTCCACGCACCCTTATAACTTCGCAAATTTGTAATATTTTCATGCCAGATTTTCAACACTGGCATTTTTTCATACCTCCTTATGAACAGTATAGCTGTCATTTTTCATATCCTGGCCAAAATGTGTTTGCACAGTTCTGGCGCAGAATAGTGCGGTCGCTGTGGGAAATCAGTGTTTTGGACAGATTAAGAATGAGCGAGTGAGAGATGGGGAGTGAACGAGCACAACGGAGCTCTGTCAGGACTGTTGCAGATTTCTTTGTGGGCAGAAAAAGGCACCAATGCAGGCAGGAGCCCAGTACAAAAGGGCAGCCTGCAGCGCTGGGAGAAACAGAACGAGCTAGTGAGTGAGGGGGAGTGACCGAGCTCAATGGAGCTCTTTTGGGACTGCTGCAGATTTCTTAGTGGGCAGAAAAAGGCACTGACGCAGGCAGGAGCCCAGCACAAAAGGGCAGACTACAGTGCCAGGAGAAACAGAATGAGCTTTGCCCACCTTCCGCCCAGGGTTCTTGTGGTCCTATATTGCAGCAGGGTCTCTGGGGTGGAGACAAAGCAATGACTGGATACTTTAGGATTGCTGTAATAATACAGATTTATTTTTATGTTTGTTTCTGTAACTATGCTAAATACTGAGCTATACTGTTAGGATTGCTGTAATAATACATATTTATTTGTTATATTTATTTTTCTAACTGAGTAATACTTGGAGTGTAATAGGAATTCTAACTGGGCTAAGTGAAACTATATGAGGGCTGAGAACAAAAGTATGGTAGCTGAGGAGTGAAAAGCGGACAAGGAGGCTGTGGGATTGCTACAATAATACAGTATCTAATGGATGAGATTTGAGACTGAATTAACCCAGTTGGCAAGGGGGCAGTAGGGGGACTAGTGTGGGGGGAACAGGAATTTAAGTAAATAGGGGCCTTCCAGTTGTAGTAGGGTACAGAAACTGGGAGTAAGCCCATAACATAAGATGGGAGCCAAAATGGGGCCGGTGTCATATGTCAATAGGGCAGGCATCTTTAGAAGGGCGTTGGGGTGTACAGGGTGCAGGACCACCATGATTCTGAACTGGGCTTGGAGGATGGGAGGGTGTATGGTCTGTATATAGCTGGCTAGTTTGAGGGAGGAACTGTGGAGGCTAGGGAGGAGTCTAAGTGGCAGGGCAGATGAATATGGTAGACATACTGGCTGCGGGGGAATAGGGGATGGCAAGAGGGACAGGGGAAGAACAACTAGGGACTGAAACTGACCTCAGTATCAAAGACACTAGCAGAAAAGGGAGGAGAAGGGAGTGGGTGCCCAAGATGAAGGGAGGGTCTCCTGATGGGGGAGGAAGAGACCACAAGGAGTACCGTGGGAGAGAGCAGATGGCTGCAGGTAGGGAAGGACCAGGGGGCATGGAGGGAACAAGTAGGAGGGGAACTGATAGGGAAGAGATGTAGGAGGGTTATGGACTAGTAATACACTCAAGCCTCTGCTATGGGAGAGAGAGGGAGCAGGAACATACTGAGGGGAGGACAAGCGGGCATGAGAGGGATGGCAATAGGTGGGGACGAGATAGCAAGGATGAAAGGGTAGAAGGGGCTAGTAAAGAAGGAAGGAGGGTGACTGGAGGAGAGAAGGCTATGGGAAGGGAAGTATGGGAGGAGCATCACTATTGGGGTCAAAGGGTATGGGGCTCTAAATCGACAACAATGGGGATAGGAGAGGGTTGAAAATCAGTAGGGAGAGGGGAGGTTGACATGTGAAGCCCAGTAGGAAGTAGTCAGGCTGGGAAGGGGTTCAAGGGGATGGGAGGAATAAAACAGAAAAGGGGTGAGGTGGAAGTAGGGGTACAGATACAGAAGTCACAGAGGGTGCAGCTGGCAGGGGTAAGGGGCATGGAAGAACAAATACTGTGATGATGGAAGGGCATTAGAAGGAAGGGGGTAAGGGATGGGGGTACTCATCCTGGGGATTCTATACTGAAAGGGTGAGATGAGACGGAAGAGGAAAGGCACAGCTGTACTTGGGTTGAAGCTGTCCCCAGGTTGAGTTCAGGAGGGGCAGGGCAGGCACTGCTCAAGTGTGCAGCGAGAGGAGGAAAAAACTCATTTAGTGTTGCATGTGGGTAGAAACAACTTGGTGGGGAGACTGTGGAAGTAGTGGGGGAGTTTTGAGGAGTTGGGCAGGCAGATTGGTGGGAAGGAGTCGATGGCATTCTGGAGGTACTTCGGTACCATGTGCAAGCAGGGGAGGTAGGGTAGGATCGTGGAGTTCAACGAGTGGCTGAGGGATTGGTGTCACACCAAAATTATGAGTTTGTGATTAACTGGGATAGGGTCTGGGAATAGTGACTTGTATGTGTGAGACAGGCTACACTTGAACAGAGAGGAGGGAGTATTAAAGGCAGGATTAGAGGTATATCTCTACAAAGGTGGATTTAAACTAGTGGAGGGGGGTCAAAAGACTGAGGTTGGTAGAAAGGTCCAGACAGGGAGCCTAATGAACACCCCTCAGATATAGATAAAGGTGGAGTGTAGTAACCCTGGGAGGGGCAGGCAGAGTGGTCTGAGTGCAATACACCACCGGTAAGAATAAGGAGGAGAAAGGTGTGGACTACCGGGAGGAGGGACACAGACCAAGGAGAAGAGTGAGGAGAAGGGAGGGAGTAAGGGTGGAAGGTGATCTCTCTCTCAATGCAAGAAGCCTGGGAACAAAATTGCAGAGCTTCAGGCACTCCTTTCAGAGGGAAGGTGGACACTGCTGCAGTGACAAAGTCTTGAGCATCAGAGTACCATGATTGTGACATGGCAATCCCAGGATACAGGATATACAGGAGGAACTGGGGGTTGGAAGAGGGTTGCACTCTGGGTGAGTGAAGGTATCAAATGCATAAGGAATGAGGAGAAGAGAAGAGGAGGACAGAGGCACATTGGGTGCAGCTCCTGGACTCCAAGTGCAGAAAGCTGAGGCTGGGAGTGGTGTGCAGACCATCAGCCCAATCCAGGGAACTGGATGGGGAGTTCGCAGAGCAGATAAGGAGGATGTGTAGAAGGGGGGGGGGTGTGGTGATAGTGGGGGATTTTAACCTACCAGGGGTTGACTGGAGCACCCCAGCCACTAGCAGTACCAGGGAGCAGGTGCTCCTTGATGCATTCCAGGACAGCCTTCTGACACAATTGGTAAGTGGGCCTACAAGGCTTGGCAGCACTCTGGACCAAGTACTGGCAAATGGGGAGTCGGTGAGGGAGGTAAGGGCTGAGGAACCACTAGCAGGTAGCAACCACCAAACAGCGTGGCTCATTCTCATGCTGGTCAGGAGACAGGAGGCATGGGCACTAAGTTGGTGGACTTTAGTAGGGTGGACTTTGGGAGTATGGGAGCAATACTGCAAGGGAGACTCCAGGATATAAGGCCGGGATGCATGCAGAACAAAAGTGAGGAGTCATAAAGACTGGGCTAACAGAGGCCACAGCAGCCTGCACCAGGGCCAGGAGTAAGAAGAGCAGAGTCAAGAAACCATGCTGGCTGAACAAGGAAGTGCTGCAAGGGGGTGAGGGCAAAGAGGACTGCATATGGCAGTACAGGAAAATAGGGAAGGGAGATGATAAGAAGACTTACAGGAGTTGGTCAATGGAGGTGGTCAGGAGGGTGAAAAAGCTAAGGCCTCCAGGAATTAAGGATAGCACAGGGCATAAAGGGAGGAAAAGGAATTGTTTAGAGTACGTCAGGAAAGGAGGAAATGCAAGGAAGGTATTGTGAGGATAAAGTGGGAGGATTGGGGAAGGGAGGAACAGCGAAAATTCTAAATGAGTATTTCTGCTCCGTTTTCACTAAGGAGAGGGATGGTCCACTACCAGCATGGGTTGGGGTGGGGAAAGGAGGGGAGGAGGTGACGGACAAAGTAATCACAGGGAGTAGGGTGCTAGAGGGCCTGAGTGCAGTAAGGGTAGACGAGGCCCCAGGTCCTGATGACATCCACTCCAGGGTGCTGAGGGAGATGGTGGAGCTGTTGGCTGAGCCACTGGCAGATCTGTTCAACATCTCCCTTGTAATGGGGTGTGTGCCACAGGACTGAAGGGTGGCCCATGTGGTGCCCGTACACAAGAGTGGGCCTTGGGAGGAGCCAATAAATCATTGGCTGATCAGTCTCATGTCCATAGTAGGTAAGCTTATGGAGGCGATACTGAAGGAGACGCTGGTGGCATTCCTAGAGTAATGGCCTCCAAGATGAGCAGCAACACAGGCTCATCTCAGGAGGTCTTGTCAAACCAACCTAACAGAGTATTATGACTGGGTGACAAGGGAGTTGGGCAGGGGCCATGTGGTGCATGTCCTGTACTTGGACTTCAGTAAGACCTTTGATACAGTGTCTCATGGGAGACTGGGGAAGCTGACAGCAGTAGGGGTGAGAGAAAAGCTGACTAAATGGATAGAGAACTGGTTATAGGGAAGGGTGCAGAGGGTGGTGGTGGGGGGCTCTTGGCCCAGAGCAGTGACAAGTGGGGTGCCACAGGGGTCAGTGCTGGGCCCGCTGCTATTTGGGCTCTTTATCTCTGATATAGCACATGGAGTGGGGACCAAGGTTAGTCTGTTCGCAGATGATACCAAATAGGGGGTGGTGGGGGATGAAGAGGATGGATGGGAAAAACTGCAGGTGGATCTAACCAAACTAGAGACATGGTTGGTGGAGTGGAAGCTAGGATTCAATGCAAAGAAGTATAAGGTGATGCACTTCTGGGCTAAGAACCAGAAGAGGGATTATTGGTTGGGGGGGGTGAGGTTGGGATCACAGAGGAGGAGAAGGACCTAGGGGTGTTGGTAACTGGGAGCATGAACAACTTGGCTCAGTTCAAGAGAGCAGCAGTGAGGGTAAACATGATTCTGGGGTGCATTGCAAGGGTTTTTTTATCCAGACACAGGGATGTGATCCTACTGCTCTACAGATCATTGGTCAGACTGCACCTGGAGTACTGTCTGCAATACTGGAGGCCATACTTGAGGAAAGAGATAAAGTTACTGGAGGCAGTGCAAAGGAGGGCAACAAAAATGTTAAAGAGGATGGAAGGAAAGGCATATGAAGTTAGGCTGAAGGAGCTGAACATGTACACACTGGAGGAGAGGAGGATGGGGATATAATTGAATCATTTAAATACCTGAGGGTAAAATAAACCTAGCACTGAGGGTGTTTAAACTGAGGAGTGGAAGAAATGAAGGGGAACGGACTAAGGTTGGAAGGGGACATTTCCAAGAGGGAAATGAGGAGGCACTACTTCACTGAGAGGGTGGTGTCTAGTTAGAATGCACTGCCAGAGGGGGTGGTAACATGTGCAATAGTCAATAGCTTTTAGAAGGAGTGGGATACAGCAAGAGGAATAGTTAAGGGGCAGGGGCTGGGACAAGTGGGGGAGGAACTCGGAGGGGGAGGAGGTTGGGGCAGCTGCAATCTAGGGCACTAGCGGCACACTCGGGCAGACTTAGATAGACCGATTGGTCTGTTCTGCTGGTAGATTCGCATGTCTGTATGTATGTTCATATGTGAAATCAAAGTGACTCAGTTCATGAGCAGAGATCCTAAAATGCCTATGCTGAAATTTGGTGACAGACGTCCATAAAATGACTGTGTTAAAAGCACGTGTTGTGCAGTTTCCATGCACCCTCATAACTTTGCGAATTTGTAGTATTTTCATTCCAGATTTTCAACATTGACATTTTTTCAGACCTCCTTATGAACAGTACAGCTGTCATTTTTTACATCCTGCCCGAAATATGCATTTACACATCTGGCGCAGAATAACGTGGTTGCTGTAGGAAATCAATGTTCTGGACAAATTAAAAAAATCATACTGACAGTGTTCATGAGCAGAAGTCACAAAATGCCTATGTTGAACATTTGGTGAAATAATTCCACTAAATGACTGTAGTTACGCATATTTGTTGCGTTGTTTCCACACTCGCTCGAAGTTCGAGCATTTTTAATATTTCTACTACAGATTTCAACATTGCCATCTCTTCACACCTCCTTATGAATGGCACAGCTGTCATTATTCACTCTGACCCATCTGTGTTTTCATACATCTGGTGCGCAATAGCACGATCGCTGTGAGACTCAAATTTCAGGACACATTCACAAAATCTCAGTGCCACTGTTCATGAGAAGAGGTCCCAAATGCTTTCATGTGGTGGGGGGTTCAAAAAGGCCATGTTGAAAATGTGTAGTGCAAATACCAACAAATGCCTGGGGTGTAAGGGTTTCAACCATAACATCCATCCTGTACAGACTGACAGGCATCAGGGATGTGCCTTTGGATTGCCGACTGTAATGCTCATGCAATTCCACCCCACCCCCCCCCACCCTGCAGCAAGTGACATTCATTGAGGTGTGCCATGAACTCTTTGGCCCCAGAGTTCTCCCCATTCTCCTATATTGCACCCATTTCAGTGAATATCCTTATGAAGTGGGGTGACTGTAAAGCTGAATACCCCAAGGCACACCTTAACACTTGTCTGTCTCTGCAGGATAGGGTGAGGTGAAATGGCATGAACGTTGTTGGCAACAACCCAAATGCATACCCCAATGCCTGTCCATCTCTGCAGGGAGGCGATGGGGTTGGCATGAAGTTCATTGCTTCATAGCCATTCCTTCTCTAAATCTGTCTAACTCTTGCATTTCCAATGTTAACACCAACAAGCAAACCTTTGGCATTGACAAATGCTTGTTTAAAATAGTTTTAAATTGGTATTGCAGTCATGTTTACTTAACATTGTGGTTTCAGTCATGCCAGCTGCTTCTGATTCCAAAGGATAAAGTGCAGTGTTAGACTGTGGTACTCACCGTACTCTGGCATTAAGAATTATTTTTATTACAGTGATGTTATTTAATGTTGCCCTTAGCGTTATTCAGAGGAGGGCATTCATTAGAAATACTTGAATTAATGTTACTGAGATAAGGAGGAACAGGTGTTTAGAGATGTACACTGTAGATGAGCAAAAAAAAAGAATAAGATGGCTACTGAGTGGTAGCTTCACTTGATATATGTATATTACAGGGGTGCGGTCACTTCTATATTTAGAGTTGAATAGGCACTTCTATGTCAAACTCTAAATTTTACATGTTAAAACTTTGGACACTTTCAATGGATTTGCATGAAATTTGGTATGTGCAGTGGGACATTGTAGTTCTCTTGATTTACAGAATTTTGTTTCAGTTGGGCTTATGGTTTTCTTGCACCAAAACACTGAAAAATGCACTTTTAAGCCAGTTGTGGGTAGTTTTCTAATTTTGTCCATAGTGCTGCACGGCCGGCCATGTGGTGTGCCATCTGCAACTTGGCTCCTCTGAAACAGTTTGGGTCAAGGAATGTGTCACTTTCATTTGGTGAAAAATATTAATCCATTCAAAAGTTATTAAAGTTTTAAATTCCAATTATAAGTCAAAGGAAAATTTATATGGTTATTTGCGAAAGAAGAATGGGGTTTTGGCCATCTGGTCCCTCCTCACAATCAAAGAATTTGAGGCTCGCGATCAAAGAATCTTTGATCATGAGAATTCTTTCATCGTGATGGCCGCCATCTTGTTTCCAGTGTGCGGTCATAAAATTCAAATATCTCGGCTCAGGGGTGACTCCTGAAGTAAAACTTGGAACAGTTTTGCTCAGAGGGTAGCTCTATCAAGCCATGGATGTGGTTTCTTGTAATTTGGTCAAAAATAGACTTTTGAACTTTTAAAATCTTTGATCGTGGCCCGCTAGAGATCTTTGATTGCAAGCCTGCAAATTATTTGATTGCGAGATTCTTTGACCGCGATCTTTGATTGCGAAGGCGTGACTAGATGGCCACATTAAAAAATCAAATTTGTCAGACCAGGGGTGACTTATTAAGCCAACTGAGGATGAGTTTTGTTCAGGGGGCTCAATTCTATCTAGTCATGGCTGTGGTTTCATTTATTTTTGTGTAAAAATTGACTTTTACCATCTTTTATTCTGTGATCGTGATCTTTGATCATGAGGAAGGGACTAGATGGCCAGATTTGGAGGGAGGAGATAGTCCAATTTTAACAATTTTTTAAATTAAATATCTCAGAAACTGTTTGGTCTTTTCACTTGAAATTTGGAGGGTGTTGAAAAATAATTTTCTGCAGAGATATTGCATGACGCACTTTAAGTTTTGCGTATAGTGTTTTCCATTGTGGTAGTGGGTACGCATTTATAGGGCACCTAGCCATACTGCCATGGAGGTAATGTTCAGTGGTTAGGTGTCTCACATGTAAACAGGTGTTGAATTATGACACTCTGATGACTGACACTCTGTTTTTTTCAAGGTGGTGGGAGTGTGGGGCCCAAAGGACACCCACGCTCCCACCCATATACGCTTCCACCAGTACATATGATATTCAGTACTTGTACTGTTATCTTAGGCAGAAATTCGAAAGTTGGTGCCCCGCGCTCCCAACAACTTGTGTGACTTTCTACTTTTCTATTCTTTAGGAAATTCTATGCAAAAAACTTTGTTAATGCATCACTTAGGGTTAAAAAATAAAAAGTCAGGAAATGAGGCCTTTAGGATTGCCTCCTCGTGGACCCGACCATCTTCCCGGGACTGCCAGATAATGGGGTTTGTCATTAGGGTTGTGAGGCCTACATGTCACCCCATTCTTCTTTACTGTGGCTTGTGAATATGATTACACATGGAATGGGGTGACATTTAGGCCTCACAACCCCAATGACACACCCTGTCATCTGTCAATCTCGTGAGGATGGGCGGGTCCACAAGGGAGGCAAACCCTAAAGGTCTCCTTCCCTGACTTTTGTGTTTTACCCTAAATGATGCATTAATGAAGTTTTTTGTATAGAATATATCTATCTATATATATACATATATATATATATATATATATATATAATTATCATGATGCAGAACTGAATTACATAGAATGGTATCCTTCTCAAGGAAGCAGAATACAGTTCATGCACACTAATACTGTCAATCAGGGCCACTATAGTGCTGAAAGTCAAACTATGATCCATTTATACTGCAGAGGTTAAAGATCAAACATGAACAAAATTATAAGTTTGATGCCATAGCTGAATTTGACTTTATCCAGCATGCAATGTGGTCTAGTTGTTAAAGTGCTAAACAGTGAAACAGAGGATCCAGGTTTGAATCCCAGGACAGTCAGTGACTCACTATGAGATCATGAACAAGTCACTCAATTTCCCTTTGCCTTAGCCCTACAGTACATGCTATATCATTTGATTGAGGAAATAGCCCACTAAAGTGAGATGTTGTATTTCATCTGTCCCATCCTAACTAAACAACTGTAAAATTAAAAAAAAAACATTTAAAGATGTAGAGAGACTCTACCAATAAGTATATTGATGAGATAAAGTGTCCCCATTCATTGAAGGCAGACACATTTATAATTTGTTTTTTTTTTACATACAACTGTGGCTAACCTGCTGACCCTTTGTGCATATATTCAGATAATGAGATAATACCATGAAGCTGTTTATATGCAACATAAAGTAAGTTGTATGCACACACTGATGCAAAATTCAAAAAGTCCGTTCTATATCCAGTGGACTAATAAAAATACATAGTTTAAACAAAAAAAAAAACATTTCTTTTTAGACCTTCAGTAATCAGTGGGTCTTGTTATTGTGTCCAGTGTTGCTCTCCAGAAAGTAACTTTTTTTAATAAAGTTAATATATACATACAATATTTTGTATGTAAACTAAATACAGTATATATTTAACTATTCATTGTATCCCTGTTGTTCATTGGACACACAGACAGTAATAATTTTGTACTGCAAAATCCATGTTTAACAATGCATTGGTACCACTGCACATCTACAATAAATTTTAAATGTGACACATTCCATTCAACATAAAAGGGTATAAAAGTAACTGCATGTGCATGGACAAAAATCTCCATGTCGATGTTAATGCTGAGAGCTCACCCCTGCCTGAATGGTACCATAGTATAAAGAGATAAATAAAACATGTAAATTGTCCTAAGTATTTGAACTTTCAGGGTGTTTGTCTTATCCATTACAATATGCTCTTTGTTTTAATATGGATCTATGGGTTATATTATCATTTAGCCTATTTAATGTAACAGAAATATGAAGACAACCTGTTGTCCATTGAGTTATTTCCCTTGTCAGCTCAGTGGGCATATAATAAAAATAAAAAGTGTTAATGATTTTGAGTGTCCATCAAATAGTTACTGCAGAACAATATTATTTAACACCCCATTATGGACTTTAGTGACAACAGTTCGGATTGTTTGAGGCATATAGGCAACCCTAAGTTGGAATGCTGCACAGCAGGGGTCCAGCACATCCCTGGCAGCATTATTAGCTGGTGTGTGAGCCCAGTGCACACTTGATCCTCCAGCCGCTGGCATAGCTACGTGCACGGGCAGTCCCCCCACTCTCCACCATGCACTATGGTGCAGAGTTGGTGTGGCGTGCTGAGCAAAGGGGGCATGAGTTCTGCAAGGGTGGGCTCTACCATAACAGCAATGCACTCACCCCAATGGAAACTTGCCTACTGCAGAGGACTGGAAACCCTCAACAGTGCTTCCCCAGCCCACCGGCCTGATGGGGAGGGCTAAGGCAGCTAGTCAGGCACATGCTTGTGGTGTCAGAAAAGTTGAGTTCCACACCTTCCCAGGATCCCTGCATGCATGCAGCAGGAATTCACTGCAGGACCCATGATGGACATCCCATTGGATGATACCTGTGCCCTGCAATCCACCCTCATGCAGCTGGACAGTAGAGGCAAAAGTCAAGGACAGGTGCCCTGCTTGTGCTCATGGTTGTGAATACTGCGTGCCCTGTGGCTGTACAGGGCCATGTAGCTACACGGGCATTATACAAGTATTTTGCATGCTTAACCTACACCTTCATGAATAGGGTTCTATGTGATTTTGTTCTGCATTATGGCATTTCCTCCCCACTACATACTGAAGCTTGAACCCTTTGTATAGTAACTGTGGTTGCATTACTTTAATAGCTCCTGTGGACATAGGTTAGGACTCAGAACTATGATCTAGCAGTGGACATGAAGTGCAATGGGAGTAGAAGATATTATCTAATGCACTTTTATTCTGTAACTGCTCCCCTTTATCTTCCACTAAAGTTCTTCATAACAGTTACTTCACTGGACCATATCCAGTCTGTAAATTTTAGAGTTTTCTCCACCACCTGCAATGGCTTTCCACCCTTTACTATACAGCACCAATAGCGGATTCTTCTCATTGTTTATGAGGTTTGCTTAAAACCTATGAATCTTCTGTTGCTTTAGACTCCTTGCCTCCTCCTGTCAACTCCTCAAAACTTTCCATTCATTCTCCATCTCCAATTTTATCATTTCACTTTCTGACATTGCTCTCCATGCTGGTTCTTTTCCAGGGCAGATCCCATTTAGAACGTTCAAAATTAGCATACTAGAGAGGCAGTTTGTAGGAAATCTCAATAGGAAAATAGATCATCCCCAATATAGCAGTGCACTTGGGGTAATAAATCAGGATCATGTAAAAACTAAGAATCCCCCACACTTGCTCACACTACCAAGGCAAAATAATTACTCCAATATGGAGGTAAAATCAGCCAACTTTATTACTACATATCTTAAAAATCACAGTGCATTTCTCTGCAGAAGTATGAAACAGCTCTTAGGGATCAAACAAATTCCCCAGTGCTGTTTCACACCCCTGTGGGTGCTTTATCATGAAATGCACTGTGGTTTAAGATATGCAATAATAAAGTTACACTTATCTCCATATTGAATAATGTACTTTACCTTGGTAGTGTGAGCAAGTGCGGGGATTCATACTTTTACAAGTTTGTAGGAATGCAGAGTATGGGATCCATGAAAGGATGACAGTAGAGAAGAAATTTCTAAATTGTTGTTTTGTGCATTTCTCTAAACTATACACTGCTCCCCTCTTGTAAACCCCTTGCTGAACAAACTGCCTTTTGTTACTGTTTAACTATCTGTATCTGGAAATCTCATCCACTATCAATTCACTCTGCTTCCTCCAAGTGCTGTCTTTCCTCTTTACTCCATGCTCACTCTGCTCTTTCCTGCAAATGTCCATAGCCCAATATCCTGCCTCCTCCCTCTTTGCCTCTTTTTCTCTCACCCACTTCCAGTCTCCTACCTCCTACACTTCTCTGCACCCTTCATTTTACTCTTCCACATATTCTAACCTCTATACTTTTCCTCTCCATGCATTTATTCTCCTTCATTCCTCTCCCTATCATACCTTATCCTCTCCCCACTCTCTCCCTCTCTATCATATCCTCTTTCACATTACCCTCCAATTTTACCTTCACCACTTCCCCATCTTTCTACTTATATTTCTATGTTCCTATACTTAGTTTTCAGAAGTTCAGCCAGGAAGTGCCTGGTGCCTCGTACTCCTGATTTAAACTAATTGTACTGTTATTAATTTATGACTATGTTATATTGAGTATTACTGTACATTATTGTGCCTCTGTATTATATTTTGTGCTTTCTACTTGTTATTATGTATTTTTCCTCCACCCTTTCCCACAGGAAACATCTGAAATGAGCTATATGGCTCAGTATGTCTTTTCTGGTAAAATCTCTTTTAAATAAATAAATAAATATGCATATTCCCAAGCCTCATTCCCAGAACACAGCATCAGTATGGTTAGGAGATACACAAAAACAAAATTATGGAAGTTTCCTCTTTCTTTGCATCCATAGTTTCTCTTTTAGCCCTGTATCCCTGGATGAGTACTCAACTCCCTCCATTCTCTGAACCTAACAGAAGAAAATGCCCACAGCCCTAGATGCCAAGATGCTATTTTTGTCAGCCCCAGCCATAGCTGCCCCGCTAGCCACAGTATTCAATCTCTTCTTCTCTCTAGGCAAATTACCATCCGTATGGAAGCAAGCTACCATCATACCCCTCCCAAAAGGTGGTGACCCCTCCTCCCAGGATAACTGTCGCCCCATCTCCCTACTCCCAATCTTGGCAAAAATACAGGAATGTCTTGTCTTCGCCCAACTTTCTCCCTATCTGGACACCTCCTCCTTCTTCACCCCATACCAATCCGGTTTTTGCAAGTCACACTTAACTACCACCTCACTGCTAAGAATCACTGATGACATAGTCACCGGCATGGACAAAAGCTCCATCACCTCTGCCATCTTCATAGACTTAGCCAAGGCATTCGACACCATCTCCCATACAGTGCTGCTGTCTAAACTAAAAGTAGCAGGTTTCATCAGTCCAGCCTCCACCTGTATCCACAACTACCTGGTGGGTAGGCACCAGGCTGTAAAAGTCGGTTAACACATCTTCAACCCCCTACCAGTTAACACTGGCGTCCCCAAGGTTCAGTCTTGGGCCACTGCTCTCCATATTTTTAAATGACTTCCCATCAGCCTGTCACTACTCATCCCATCCAAATGTATGCGGAACGATACAGTGTTATGCATCCAGGCCCCTCCACAAGCGAGGTGGCAAATCTATTACAGGAGGATTTCAATGCCATCCAGGACTGGTTCTGGTCAAACCAACTATTCCTAAACCCAAAGAAAACCATGTCACTAAATTTCGGCTCACAGTAAAGACTCTCCCATCAAGCTCCATGCCCTCTTCCAAACCCTAGATGGGACCCCCATGGAAGTTTGCACCACTTTCAGATACCTAGGTGTCTGGCTTGAACAGCACCTTGATTTTGCCACCCACATTGACTCCTTACAGAAGAAACTACTCCCTAAACTCGGTGCCCTATATAGGAACAAAAGCTGTCTCCCCTCTCCTGCCAGGAAAGCAATTGTTCAAAGGATGATACTCCCTATACTCGACTATGGTGACATAGTCTATACTACTGCTCCCTCCTCTGCCTTGACCAGCCTTGACTCTTTATCACTCCTTCTGTCGCTTTATCCTGGACTGCCCACCATAACCCACCACTGCACTTATATGACTCCTTAGCCCCTGCATCCTCAAGACTGCCGACAAACCCATTGTGCTAGGTTCTCAGCCAAATTCTGGTCCCAGACCCTTCCCCCCTACCTGGCTTCTGTCCTCTGCCCACAACCTCCCCCTGCCTACTCCCTCAGAAGTACAGACCCCAGGCTCCTCCACGTCCCTTTCATGCATACATCCAAAGGCCAAGCAGCCTTCAGATTTCATATCCCACAGCTATGGAACGCCTTGCCAGTCGATATAAGACACTCTCCCAACCCCTGCCTCCTCAACCTCACCGGCACCCACTTCACCTCAAGCTGCTCATGCTTTAACTAGTATCCACTTTGTACTAGACTATTGTTATTGTTATTCTCTGTAACACTATACCCGTGCATGTTCCCCTTCCTATGTTCCTGTATCTATCTGCTGATTGTCTGTATGGCAGGTGGACCCCTCACTGTGCTGTTTAATCTTCATGTACCTGTATTCGTACTATTGTTTTGGGACTTGTCCCCCAGGTTGCATCTGGAATCAAGCAATCCCTGCTCAGTATGCCTTCCTGGTTAAGCTCATAAATAAATAAATAAATCCCTTTATGAATTCCACACTCTGCTTTTCTGCAAACTGCCTTGTTAGTATTCTCACTCTGAATGTTCAAAATGGACTATCCCTAGGGGTGTGACAAGGTACCTGGCTGACATTATGATTGTAGTAAACTGAGAAGTCCCAAAGTGGATGAAAAATGTGTCTGCACTGTATCATTCTCAGTCTAATCTGGTCAGATATACTGTACAGTGGCACCAGCCTGGATGCAACATGGTAATGATGCATTATATCATGCAATGCTGCCATATACTGCAGGGGAAAGGCCCTTTTGTCATGCAGTATTTTTAACTTTACTTACTGCACATTTTTGTGTGGTATCCTGGTTGGCTGTGCTGCTCAAGTCTGTTTAGAAAGCAATGCCTGTTCTGGTGAAGCCTCGTCTGTCTGACATACATGAGGATTTGCATAATTGATGCCTTGCTTTGGGAATGAGGCTTGAGTGTACAGTATGTGTATGGTTGGGAGAGATGCATAAAAACCTAACAACATTCGAGTTCTTTCCCTGTTCACTCAATTAGACTGTTTGAACCAAATTGCTAAATATAGTATTGCTAATGAGCCTCTATATTCTTTCATTTTGGAAACAGATACATATAATTTGGTGGCAGAAAAGGACAGATTGGCCCACTCAGTCTGCCCAGAATTGACTCCTGCCAGCTCCCATAGCTGTACCTGTTAGACAGAGCCAACTTCAGGTCATCTTTGAGCTGGGGCTGAAAATATCATTCTGTTTTGTCAATTCAGTGGAATTACTCTGGCTTCCAATGAAGTGATTAGAATGGGATAAAATACTACAAATGCTGGGATACTGGAGGTCAAAACTAATAGAATTACTGTAGCTTATTTTTGGCGGGTGCTGTTGGCATGCATCTGGTGTGGATTACTGTTTTATTTATTTGATATTCAGAAAGACCTTTGAGTCAGAGACTCATTTACAAAGGTTCACGTCATACATACATTGTACAGGGGCGGGACATTAGCATACAGAAAAGAACAGCACATTACTTAATAACATGAAGTAACATGAAATATAAGATGCAGGGTTACATTGTTGTTACATAGTAGGCTAACAGAGAATTTTAGGTAATTTAGCATAGCCAGGTGTGAGGGGAGAAGGAAGCGTCAGAGATTCAGAAAGTGGCTGATTGTCATGTTTCATTAATGCATTTGAGGTACATTTGCTGCTTATAGTTTGATAGTAAGGAGGCAAGGCAGGTCAGGTGTCAAGGGCAGTCACATCTATTTGAGACCTGCAGGTATTCCCTTAGCATTGATTTAAATGGGCCCAGCCTTTTTTCCTCAGTTATATGGCTTGCAAGGGAGTTTGTCCAGGAAGGGGCCCTGAAGTTGAAAGTGCGTTGGTATTGGGAGGTCTGGCCATGGGGTACCCATAGAAGCCGCTTGCTTGAGCTTCGGGTTGTTTTGCTTAGTGGGGCTGGGAGAATTATTTGGAGTAGGGAGGGTGGAGTGAGGCCTAGTAGCACCTTTTTGGTCATAAGGCAGGTGTGGTACCTGATTCTGTTATCCAGATTGTACAATTTGTGCTGCTGTATGAGGGAGCATGAGTGAGGTGAGACTATCACATCCTAGAACTAGGTGTGCAGGCTCTGTTCAGCACTCTGAGTCTGCTTAGGGTTGTGGAGGGCGTGGCACTATAAATTGAGTATTCTGTAGTCTAGCAGGGAGGATCGAGGAGTTTACGCAGTTGTGTAGTGCCTTAGGGGTGAGGCAGTGTTTATACCAGTAGAGTACGCCTAGTCTGGAGCTAAGAGCGGGTTGTTAGGTGTAGGATGTGTTGATTAAAGCTGAGGGTGGGATCTAGAGTGATCCCTAAGTATTTAAAGTTGTATACTTGTTCTAAGGGGGTCCGGTTTGCCGTGAGGAAGTGTGGGCACAGGGTTTTGTGTGGGTTTTGAGGATGGGCGAATATCATGACTTTAGTCTTATTATAGTTGATAATAAGACGGTGGGAGGTGAACCAGTCTTCCAATTCATGGAAAGAATGCTGGAGGGTTTGGTGGAGTATGAGGGGAGCCGGGCTGGAGGTGTACAAGACTGCATCATTTGCATAAAGGAGCAGATTTCCCGAGCAAGAGGATGGGAGGGAGTTGAGGTAAAGGCTGAAAAGTAGGGGGCCAAGTATGGAGCCCTGTGGAACACCGGATCGGATGGGGAGGCAGGGTGATAGGACATGGCCTACCTTGACTCTCTGGGTTCTGTCTGAGAGATAACTAGCAAACCATTTTATGGAGTCATTGGAGAGACCCGTGTGGGCCAGGGTATTTAGTAATAGGGCATGGTTGACTGTGTCAAACGCTGAATAGGTCCATGAGGATGGCACCTGTGAGGTGGCCTTGGTCAGGGCAGAGTGGACATGGGAGGTAAATTGAAGGACAGTAGTGGTGCTGCAGCCTTTTCAAAAACCATGTTGCTGTTTGGTTAGAAGGTTGTATTTATTCAGGTGTTCAGTGAGTTGGTCAGCAACTATGCGTTCTAGTGCCTCTCGACGGGGGGGGGTAGGATTGAGATGGGACGGTAGTTATTTGTGGACATTCGGTCATCACCTTTATGGATAGGTGTGATATAGGCTGACTCCAGTGGGTAGGGAATTCCCTGGCAGAGGGAGCAATTTAGAATGTGGGTGAGAGGGGCCAGGACTTCCTGGAGGGTGAGCGGAGGAAGTCTAACGTCCTGGGGAGTCGTGACTTAGCAGCTTTTACTTAAGGCTTTAGTCAGGTAGGGTTTCACCATATCCGGATTAAGGATACGTGGGTAGAAAGGCGCAGTAGGTGGGGGATGGGAGATGATACGGTCCGGTGGGGGGTCGAAGAAGTTAAGGGGCAATATATGGGAGAGATCAGAGAAAGCAGTATTTAGGGCAGCGGCTATGTTGGCAGGGTCAGCGGAGAGGTTACCATCAACGAGTATTTGGTCAGGTGGTAGATTTAGGTTTTTGCCACAGAGTTCCTTTATGTTCTCCCAGAACTTGCACCCATTTCCCCAGGTGGAGGTTAAGGTGGCTTTGTAATGGTTTGCTTTGGCCGTGCGTATGGCCCATGTACATTTGTTTCAGGCCTCCCGATAGTGTTGCCTTTCCTGAGGCCGCTGGGTCTCATTGGCCAGATGCCATAGAGCATCACGCTGGCGCAGTAGGCCTTGGAGGTGATCCGAGAACCATGGGGCATGATTCCCTTTGGTCATAGTTCTGGCAAAAGGGGCGAACTTGTCACAGGCTGAGTTGAAGATGTTGACAAACAGTTTGAGGGCGTGGTCAGGGTCGAATGTATTAGTGAGGGGTGTTCAGTCCCAATGTCTGAGGTGGGCCTTGAAAAGGGGTAATTTGCCAGGCCCTAGTTTATGTTGTGAAATAATTCTAGGCACAGTTTTGGGGAAGGTACCAGACCAGTTGCAGAGTACTGGCGAGTGATCGCTTAGGGTGTCAGGGAGGACTTGGGTGCTTATTATTTTGTGGGGGTGGTTTGTGAAAACTAGGTCTAGTAGGGTTGATGTCCCCGTATGGGCATGAAGCCGGGTGGGTGTATTGATGACCTGGGTGAGGTCGAGGGCAGCAGCCTCATTGATGAAAGGCGAGGCTGTTTTGGCCAGCCAATTAATGTTGAAATCCCCTACTAGCATTTTTTCTTGTTTCGGGGGTAGGGTGGCAAGATGGGACATGATGGCTTGGAAGGCTAGCTTCTGGTCACTGGGAGGGACATAGGCCGTGGTGAGGAGGAGAGGGGATGTAGACCTTCCTATGGTAATTTTTAAGGTGAGGGCCTGGGCCCTAGAGGTAAGTGTGGGAACGGGGAGAGGGTGGCCAGTGAGGAAGTCCTTGAGGTAGGTTGCGCAGCCACCCCCTCGCTTTCCCATATGGTCAGCACGATAGAGGCAGTAACCAGGCAGTATAATGGCAGAGTCAGGGACAGAGGGGGAGAGCCAGGTTTCAGTCAGGGCAATGATGTCTGGGTTGTTCTGGAGTACCCAGCCCTGAAAGGAATCCCATTTTTTTTGCAGGCTGCAAATGTTAAGTGAGGCAATGCGCAGACCTTTTCCAGGAGATCGGTGGGTTGATGAGGCGAGCTGGGGTGGGTTTGGGCCAGGAGATCGGTGGGTTGATGAGGTCGAGCTGGGGCCAGGTTTGGGTGGATATTACCTGTCAGCAATAGAAAAGAATGAGTGATCTGAGTCGCTATCGGTATATTCGAGTAGTAGGTCTTCGCATTTATTATGCGTGGCTGGTGGTGGGTATTGTAGTTTCAGTAGAAGGGGGCCAATAGGAGGAAAAAATGGGGGAGGGTTTGTGTTGCTGTGGATGTGGAGGGTGGTTGGCGGTGAAGGGGCTTCCAGTGGGTAACTCGCTGTGGGAGATGACAGCCAGCAGTGCATGTGGATGTGTCTATATAAGTTTTGGGGGTGGGGGAGTTTGGGATAGATTTGTGGTCTGGTATTGAAGGGTCTGGTAGTGAAAGTGCAGTGGGGGGCAGGGCTGGGAGTGCCAGCCAGAAAATTGACAGAGGGTTTCGCACTTTGCCCCTTTTCATGTTATGAGTGTGGGGTGGGGTGGCGGATAAATTGCAGGAGTAGCGTGATGAGGATAAGGGAGCATGGCAGTGTAGATGCGGGTAAAGTAAGTGGTAGATCAGGAGAGAGAAATGACAGGGGAGAGAAAAAATATTAAAGGAGAGAGTGAGAAGGTGGTGATAGACCTCTAGTGGTGGAGGAAGATAAGCTGCAGATGGGAAAGTGGCCTGATAGGTTTTTCGTGATCATGTGATCACAAATCAGCCTATATATTTGGATGCCGACCAAGGGTGGTGGTGGGGGAGGTGGGTAGCCGAACGTGTAGCATTCAGCGGGGCTGAGCCAGCGAGACAAAGGAGCCACAGGAGTTGAACCTGCGATCTGTCGAAAATTGTCCTGGTAGATTACCTGCTGCTTCTAAATTCCGCTTCTCCCGGTGCTTGTAAAATGACGTGAGGGAGGGGGGAGGACTACCCGTGCAGCCCTCACGACCACCTGGTGTTCTGGAGGAGAGAGGAGAAAACAGGCACTTTAAATAGGGTTCGGACAAAGGAGCTCACTAATTTGGGGGGCCGGGGTAGCAGAATCAAACATTTGAAAAATTAAGGCAGCAGTTTGTGAGCACAGATATTTAGTCTTAAGGCAGCAGTTTGGTCCAAACAGTGAAAATCGTCTTAAAGGGACGGCTAATACAGTCTAAAATCAGAGAATGCAGGCAACATTTGAGCTAGCTAACAAAAATAAACTATCTTCATTGTTGGGCCGAGTAAATTAATCCCCCCTTTTAAAAAAGGGGCCAAGAGATTTTGCTGAGCCAGCGAGACAAAGGAGCCACAGGAGTTGAACCTGCGATCTGCTGAAAATTGTCCTGGTAGGTTACCTGCCGCTTCCTAAATTCCGCTTCTTCCTGTGCTTGGCAAAACATTGACGGGAGGGAGGACTACAAATGCAGCCCTCACGACCTCCTGGTGTTCTGCTGCTTCTAAATGTTTGTGTTGAAACAGTCTGCAAAACTCATTAAGATCAGTATGACCCTTTGTGAGTTACAGTAGTAGTTACCACCATATATGTTTGATTAGAAGCCACCCGAACAGAAACTAACCTCTATTACAAGCCACATTAAAAATCATACTGTGAATAAAACCCATCCTCTGTTGGAAGCTGTGGCTACTAATAGAAGATAGATGGCAGTATTATATGTGAAAACCAAGAATACAGAAGGTGGATTTGGTAGCTTTGTTTACATAGATTTGGTAGATACTGTACTAGAAGATCCAGTATTTTTAATTAAAATAGGAGTGCAACAACAGGCTATTTGTATTTTCCCAAATAAGTAGAACTTTCTATTTATTTATTTTTTAATTACAGTCAGCATGGCCATGTGGAACCTGTATTGTGGCAGTTTACTTTCCAGTAATAATACTAATAATAAAATGTATTTAATTGAGCGCCTTTCAGAATCTCAAGGCACTGCACAGCAAATAAAAACATAAAAACATATTCAAATGCATTCAATATAAAATCAGATACAAACACATATTCAAATACATGCAATATAAAATCAGAATAAAGTAGGAAATTCCTTTTCCCATAAAAAAGTATTTAGTGCCTGCTTAAAACGCCCCACCATCCTGCACTCCCGGAGCTGATAGGGCAGAGAATTCCAGAGGGTAGGTGCAGCCAATCCAAATGCACGAGCACCAGATGGCTACAAATTTACCCTCAGAATCACCACAACCCCTAGTCAGCCGAGCGGAGCTGTCATAGAGGTGTAAGGCACCAGGAGCTCTTTCAAGTAATTGGGACCCAGACCGTAAGGGCTTTGTAGGTTAAAAGACCCACTTTAAGGTGATCCACCACTGTATTGGCAGCCAGTGCAGAGCGTGCAGCACAGGGTAATATGTGATCTCTAGAAGCCCCAGTTAACAAACGTGAAGCGTCAGCTGTCGCACTCAGCTGCAAGTAGTGGATATCAACCCAGAAGCTAAAGGGAGTTACAGTAATCAAGGCGCAATGTCACAAAGACATGGACCAAGACTGGCAGGTCACTGCGGAAACAAGGTGCCTAATCCTGGCAATGTTCCTAAGATAGAAAAGGCCAGCTTGATGACTGCAGACACCTGATGTCGAAGGGTCAGACCAATGTCAAGCTCCACTCCCAGGTTACACACCCATTCAGAGTAAGTGCCTAGTCTGAGAAAATCCCTGTGCTTGCCATGGTACCTGCATGGTGGCAGTTTCTTTGTAAGTGCCTGTCTGAGAAATCCTGTGTTGCCATGGTACCTGCATGGTGGCAGTTACTAGTAAGTGCCCGTCTGAGAAATCCTGTTCTTGCGATAACTGAGGATGATAAATGGTAAAAATGATCAGGCAGGTGGGTGGTTGAATGATCTGGGATGCTGAATTTCATTAAATACCAGTCACCATATCGGTAGGGCTGAATTCTATAAACATGCCAAACTGGTGTTTAGGTAGGAAGGAATTTTTTTAAACATGACAGGATTCATTTGAATATGTATAAGGTAAGTGCTGAGTGGATGGTGGGGGCCAGTGTGAATTCTGTAAACAAATCAAACTGTAAATTCTGTAAACACACCAAACATGTCAAACTGCTTTTTTGATAGCAGAGAGTGGGTTACCACAAAACTGAATGGAGTGGAGGGGTTGCATGATGACTATGGAGTTGATGTTCAGTTCACTGCTTCTAACTTCACATGAGTCGTGTGGGATGTAGTAGGTATTTGAACTTACTATTCTGTGTAAAATCAGCAACAGCTATATTTCTTTAACAAATGTCACCCTCAAATATTACCCACTTAATGTAAGCCACAGCAAAACACTACAATGTGCAATAGAAGCCATGGATTCTAATCAAATTTATATGGTATTCATTGCTGACCTCAGAGTGAAACCCTGTCATTGTTTCTCACTCTGCTTACTCTCATGCCAATTATTATATTCTGCCTTGCAGTGCAAAACATTTGTTTTATATATGAGTATTATTTTGCATTACCTCTATTATTTTTTATGTTTATGTTGAGTTTTAAATATTACATAATAAATAATAATATAATAATAAAATATATTAATTTATATTTAATAATTTTAAGGACACTGTCAACCCTTTCTGCATTACACTATTTCTAGCTAAATCCCCACATTTTCTAATGCTTACCTTCTCTAAAATTCATTAGTGTTGCTGGTTGCTTAATCTGCCTCCTTTCTTAGTAGAATTGAAATGCATGCTGAAGGTGTAATTATACCCAACCTTGTTTGTTTTAAATACTTTTACATACTCTTATTGCATACTTCTAAACATTAGGAACACCTAGCAGATGATAGCCCTCCAGAAGCAATAGTATCCTCCCTTTCCACTGCACCTTGAATGCCTAGACTATGTTGGGGCATTCTCAAGCCCAGGAAAGATGCAGTGGAAGTTGATTAAGGAATGGAAAACACAATTTGGTGTGGTAATACCAGTATGGTGGGTAGTCTGTTTTCAGTTTTAAAAATAAAAAGTATCAAAATCAAACTACCTCACATTCTGATGGATATGACCAATTATGCAATGTATTTTTAAACTAGGGACAGTTTGAGCCCTAAGAGGGGCTGACAATGTCCTTAAATGTTTTTTTTTACATGTAGAAAACTTAATTTCTGAATGAACTTGTAATCGAGTCATGAAGATGATAATAAAAACACTATTTATAGTGCCACAGGGCAGACAGGCAATTACCAAAAGTCATGGCACAAGAGTGACTCTGGGGTAATGGACAATTATGTTTTACCATTTGTTGCATAGTGCAGGCAGAGAAGAAGGTGAAGCTATTGTTGCCCACATGATGCAGTGATGCATGATGTGGAAAATGTGATTCCTGATGGAGGGAGTAGGAGAAGAATGACAAGAAAACATGATTTCAGAATGAACCAATGATGAGCTTTGAAGATGATATAAAATTGGTATTTACTGTATAGTGCCTCAAGACACTGACATACAGTCAACTGCTGATGCTCACTGTGAACTGGTGACTGTTGTGACACTGGCTAACTGTATTGTACCATTTGCTGTAAAGTGTGTGGCCATGGAAGAAGGTGATCACCACATGCTGCAGTGATGCATGATGACTAAAGTATGATTCGTGATCTATAGAGGGAGGAGAATAATGATGATCATGAAGATTGTGTGTTGTTTTTAGAAGCTTGAATCCTTCTATGTTTTTGTTTTAATTTAATTATTATTATTCATAAATTTGGCATTATCTATATACTGAGAAAACACTATTTCATGTTCTTTGTGGTATCTTCTGTAAAATACTGCCTCACTGAAGAGGATGTGTTTGTCTCTTAGGTACAGTGGAATGGCATTGGTAGAAGCAGGAGGTACTTCTGGAGAGGATTTGGGTGACAGGATGATGACTGGGAGATCATTTCTTTTTTCTGACATGGTGGGATGATGTGGCTTGACTTGATGCCCTGGCAGGGCAGCACTTGCAGCAGTACTAGTGTTACAATGATGTTGATCATCTGGAGGCTGGAGGTGGGGATGGCATTCAGATTTCTCCTACCTGAACAACTTGCTTTCGTTTATTGCATTTTTTTTATTATTTTGGCCATCTCCTGCTGTTATTGCCTCCACTCCTCTGCATCACAATCCTCATGAGAGTTCGTTAGTGTAACTGATGGCAAATGTTCAACATCCGCTGCATTATCCTCCTCTTCTTCTGCATGTGATTGCACCTCTCCTGCTTCCTCCTCACCTGCCTATTCTCTGCTTATCCTCTTCTTAATCTTCTACCTCCTTTCCCATTCCTCTCCATCTCAGTCTTGTGTTATTCTTCAGCTTCATCCTACCCTTTGCTGCCTCCTCCTCATGTGTTTCTCCTCCCCATCCCTGCCACCTCATTCTCATGCCCGCCTCCACCAACCCACTTTCCTATCTTCTACACTGACACACTCCTGTACCAAAAGCTGCTTTGGTGGTTGTGCCACTGGCCTGCTTTTAAAATATGTGGGCTTAGTATACCTAGCCCTAGCTCAAACAATTCCACTTTTTCGCTCAGGAGACATAATATCATTATTAGTACTAGAACCAGACACTTTCCTCATACAATGACATAGCATCAAAATTGAGCTTGGTGATGCTACTGCTGCTGATGATTGATTTGGGGATTGGGTGAAATAAGGGGGATCGTATAGTGCCCTAAGGCAGTCAGTAAGTCATCTATTCCCATGACATAGAGATGGCTGTGATGGTACTAGTGCCACTGGCACTAGGAGCTGTTGTGTTTTTCATACAAGACAAACATGGGGGGACTTGCCTTTACATATTGGGATGAATCTCTTTTGTTCCTATGGGCAGGTGACCTCACAGTACTCAAGAAAGGAACAGTGGGAGACCTCTGTACTTCTGGGTTGCTCATGGGGCTTTCATCACTAGATGCACTGGGGTATTGTAACTTGTTAAGAAAGCTGGTACTTGCAGTGGATGAG
The DNA here is from genome assembly GCA_016271365.2 of Neoceratodus forsteri. Classification (NCBI taxonomy): domain Eukaryota; kingdom Metazoa; phylum Chordata; order Ceratodontiformes; family Ceratodontidae; genus Neoceratodus; species Neoceratodus forsteri. Next base: position 538,537,322 of record CM057459.1, on the reverse strand, counting down.
TAACCAGTGTATATACACTGTATATGTGGAATACTGAACCATGGTTTCTTTGATGACTACCACATACCCAGCCCTAATCCTTCTCTTTTACATAGCTCCTGTCCCACCACTACTATTCCTAATCCCTGTCCTCCTGACTCCTCCTCCACCACCCCCACTTACAGAACTGGTACCTTGTGGAAATGGCATGGTGAAATATTTATATACTCCTTTTCCTCCTCACCCTACACCTTTCTCTTCCAGTTTTTTTATTTATAATTTCTATACAAATGGAAGATGCATATGCACAACCATCTTGTCACTCACCAACAACCTTTCAAGTCACCTCACCCACATTGAAAGACCTGCAGCAGTCTACTTCACTTGGTTGTCACACAAACAAATAAAAAAATAAAGATAGCTTTTGGTGCCTCACAACCTACCCCTCAAGCAGATCTTCCAAACAGCCCCTGCACCTTTCCCAGTCTACTAAATTCATTCTGCCCTTCTCCTGCTTCAGGGGACAAAACATTTTTAAATGGATTTCTGTCCCCTTTACACCACCAGTACTCAGTAGAAAAACAGCTGTCAAAAAAAATCTTTCTCAAATCTCACCTCCCTGCAACATTTCCAGTCTAACAAATTCACTTTTCCTGCTCGTGCAGAAGAGCCTGGAACTTCCAGTGCAAGCTCACACAGTGCACTATCCCCTCTCCTCTTCAGCATGATTTATAGCTTGCCTGAACTACAGTTGAATGTAGTGAATTAGATAACTAGAATGATAATGCATGATTCTGTCATGATTTCTATGATTCATTGATGAAAAGTCAGTCTGTTTCAAATAAAACAAACTCGTTTCAGTAACTACATCCTTCTCCTGTGTGAGAGAGCTGGAAATGGCACTGAGATGTGTACAATGAGAAGATCCTGATTTTAAAACAGCCATTAGAGTGACGCAACTTTGTGAAACATTTGTGAGTTACCAACTCTCATGCATCATTGTCTTCTTTATAAGGAAATAGGATGGCCATCACTCGATATTAGAAGGTTATGACAACTAAATCTCCGGGTCAGATTCACAAAATTTTGCCCAGCACAACTCCAGTTTGCCTGGGTCAAACTGAGTTTTGCCTGGAGTTGGTATTCACAAAGACCATTTTCCCCTGCAAACTGGGTTTGTGCCCAGGCAAAGTTTGAGGGTGCCACACCTTATTCTGTTGGTCTAGTGGGCCCCATCCTGTCAAACAGTGTCCCTGATCCCTTTCCCCCAACTCGATCCCAGCTGTGACCAGCACAGCGCCCTCACACCGGGCCAGAAGTTGGCCACTGACTGAGCTCCAATGAGTGCATACTATATATAGTACATGCTCATAGAGCTCAGCTGGCAGCCAGATGCGGTGGTGAGGAGGACTGTGCTGGTCACTGGCTGGGGATCAGGTGGAGAGGTGGTGGGGGACACTGTCTGACAGTGTGGAGGGTTGGGGTTCCACTTGACCACCATGATAAGGTGTGGCATCTTCACGGACAGGGTCGGGATGGGAGGGAACTACCATTACCAGGAGATTTTTCTACTATGGTATGGCAGGTGATCAGAAAACGGGGGACACTGGACAAGGAATGGATCTTTGTTATACTACAGGATTGGCAATTGGAAGATCAGGGAAGGGGAGGCCAAAAGGCTACCAAGGTTATATTATTGTCATGTATGGATGGTGATTGGAGACCTGGGAGAGGGGAGGAACACTACACTATGGAAAATAAATATTTTAACATGTTGGGTGGGTGATCGGAGACTGAGGAGGTGGAAGGACCCTACACTATGGAAATACATATTCTAAAATGTCGGTGGGCCATTGGAGACCAGGGAGGGGAGGGACCACTACACTAGGGAATAAACATATTTCTATGTGCTGGGTGGGTGATAAGGGTGGGGTAGGGCACCACTAGACTACCAGTGAATGTGGCTGTGTGGGGCATGGGCTGGTAGGGGCATGCTAAGCCATCTGTGGGCCATGCAAAGGGGCCCATAATGGGCATGCTGATAGCCAATAGCACCCTGCATGCCCAATGGGCTCATTTGCATGGCTCCCTGAGTGAATAGGGGCTTGGTGCATATGAGCTATTGTTGTTGGCCCATTATCCTGGCTGACTGTGGGGGCAGTGCTACAGTGCTTCCTGGTGTTTTTCCTGGGTTAGTGCTGCCCCCACCTGCCACTATTCATAGTTGGATTGCTTACTGTGCTATCCACCTGTGAATAGCTCCATTGCCCACCAGCCCAGCCTCGAAGTGCAGAGCAAATGTTTGCACGGCACTTTGCTTTTTTCATGAATCCTGATCCTGGTCCCTTAAGCTGTTCGAAACTCACTACCCTCATATATTTCCTCACTTATTATTAGGTCTCAAGGCCCCTACATGCTAAGAATGCACAAATGTATCTTGCTTGATGTTCCCAGGCACTGCTCAAAATATAGGAGGATGGCCTTTAGCTGGGTCGCCCCCAAAGCATGGAATGCCCTTCAGAAAATAATCAAGCTTCCTAACCTGGTCTGCACTCAATTATTCCAAACCCTTCTCAATCAGCACTGCACAGATAAATGTGCCTGCCACTAATACCCCATCCATGCTCAATTCTCACTGTTGTCATCTGTGCTGTAAATATTACTCTTAGTTGTGGACCTGCCATATGTCGCTGTACTTATGTTCATAGCTATCCCCTGTTCATATAACAGTATTATTATTCCTTTTGCATATCTTGCTGTTAGCTGTCTGTTAATTCTAGGTATAATTATATGATATGCACAATAATCGCTATTGTGTTTAGAATCTATTTTTCCTGTAATTTTCTTTAATTGTATAACCTTCTTTTCCAGTGTTTATGGACAATGTGCCTTTCAACATGTGCTCATGTATAATTACGTTCTTTGTAACATGCTCTTCCAGATGTAGTTGCATTTATGTGCTTTAATATCCTTGAATGTATGTACATTATTATCTCTATTTTATTTTTCTGGCTTATCAAGGACCTCCTTGCAAATGAGTCATGCTCAATCGAGTTTCTAAAGCAAGCTCACCATGAATCAGCAGTGCATGGTGGGTGCTGACAGGGCAGCAAGCCCAAGTCAAACTCAGTTCCAGAAAGTCAGTACTCCAAGTAGCCATGAAATAGTCACAAATGTACTGTACAGTAGACACATGTACATTAACTCAGAAAATGAAAATTTTTTCTGTGAAGCACCCAAAAAAATGTGTACCTGCTACCCAAGGCAGTAGGTGCAAGTTTGTGTTGGTGCATGCCACAATAAAATTAAATTTTCGGAGTTAATCTTCATGTGTCTATGTTTGAGGCTATTTCGTGGCTACTTGGAGTGCTGACTTTCTGGAACTTGTCAATGGAGTTTCTTCTTGGTAAAATAAATACATAAAATGAAGTTGCATCACTCTAGGACTGCAGCAAACTCTAGGTGCATCAGGGACCCAATACCGGTTTTATAAAGGGGGTTCCTGTGCCAAAGCCCCATAAGTTGCCACAGCCACAATCTGCTAGCTTTCACCAAACATTTGGCACTCCTACAGGGATTGATGCAGGGATCCACCCCCAGCTGGCACAATACTAGAAGGACTGTGCAGGTGGGCTGGGGAGGTGACTATGCATGCAGAAAGGGCCCGGGTGGGACAGAAGCAGCATGGGGGTGCCCTAGGGGGCATCAGGGAGATGGTGGACTAACAGGTTGGGGATTTGGCAACCAACGGTGGAGCATTTTCTATTGCCAGGTGGCTGACTGGCTCATGGTTCATGGAGGGTTAGCAGGGAGGGACTGTGATCTGGCCTCAGGTGGGATTATCACAGAGTTTGACGCACGTTGTCACTTGCACCATACCCATTTGGTGCAGGTACCTTGCATCAAACATAACATTTTAAAATTGGGCAAGATGAGTTCTTGACCTCCAGCATCACCAATTGGATGCTGTAGATTATATGGCATGCCAACAGCTTGGATGTAGTTAGTGTGCTACCAGCAGAAAGTGCTGTGTCATGATGTCAAAGTGTCAAAGGAGAAATGGTATCCTTTGGGTCTGCTTTGCCAGTTGGTACACGTTGTCTTTGGGTGTGTTCACCAAATGCCAATTTGCCATCAAATCATCCTTAAAGAGCTAGTGTAATGCCTAAAGCTTATATTAGTTTTTGAAAGCAGTCAACCATTACCTTTTATATCTGAGGTACTTTTTCTTTTCTCATTGTTTAATTGGAAGACTGTTTACATGATGTTAGTAGGTGTGATGTTTAAGACAGCATTCTGCCTGTCATCTGACAAATCTATCACTAGACCTCCTACTACATCATCAAAATTGTGACATCACTAACTGTGACATATCTGCTGATTAGTAACAGCCAATCAGTAGTTGCCAGGTCAGTCACCTGTCATGTCAGTGTCATTGGGATCACAGTGCTGATGATGCAGTGGGGGGGGGGGTGGAGATAGATAGATAGATATGTCAGCTGCCTGGATAAGAACTGTTCCTCACATCCAGCACAATATTATCACATAGAAGGCTTTCTAATGACAAAAAGAAGAAAGAAAAATACTTTGTAAATAAAAAGATACAACTGACTACTTCTTAAAATTTGTATAACTTTCCTGTCTGTCTATTTTTGGTCCACAGCCTCTTTAATTGAACCCATTAAATGCTCCTTAATAGTTAGAAAAGGTCACCTTATCAAGAAAGGCAACATTTGCTGGCATGGTAGCACAGTGATAGTGTTACCAATTGCTTCACCGGTGACCCACAAGCAAGAATGAGCACAGATTGTCAGGCACCAGCTGGGGAGGAGTATTGAGCATCCCATAGGATGCTCTTTTCTTTGGGAAAGAGGGCGACAAGCCTCCCACTGTGGGACTGCCACATGGTGGAGAGCAGGTGGCAGGACAGATGGGTCACGTGTAAGGAGAGAAGCTGCTTCTGGATGGCTGATGTGTATGCATGCCACAGCATGCATGCACACTTTCACCACTGCAGGGGATGCCCCTGTGGAGTAAAACTAGAAAGAGGCCAGGCTGCTCCATGCCGGCACCACCTGCAGACTATCACATGACCGACACAACTGGCTACCCTCCACATTAGGGTCCTGGTTCAGTGGTGGATAACCAGTACATCTATAAGATGGTTAGTGATGATGCTGAGGGGTTGCTGTAGTACAGAGCCAGGGGTAAGGAAAAGGACAAATTGATTTTCCAGCAGTATTGTACTATCGAACAGCAAATATCCTGGTTGAAAAAAAAAGTGTTTTTCATGTGTTTACATTTATTTTGCTAGAGTATTTCAAATCAGCCTTAACCTGATAGCCATAACTATGGTTACCTGATTATCACTAATATACTTAAAGAAAATCATTACTTTTTAGTTAGGGCCATGCAGGGAATGAATAGCATTTCCCAAATACCATGAATTGTGGGCTTTCCGAATATTAGGATGAATTCCAAATAACCCACTATCTATGAGGTATTCATGTTCAGGAAATAAATTACAAAATAAAAACTCTCCCCCTCCCCAGGAGGCCAGAATTAGTGTTCTAGGAACTCTTCCTCCACCTTTGCAATAATCAGATATATCCCACCCTTTATCCCATGTCTGAGATCACACAGCAGCTTATATTTTCAATTTGCAATCTCCTGGAACACTGCCAGGAGCTCACACTGTCTTCGGTAAGCTTCCCTGCTCAGCCTTGCTACCCAACTGGCCACAAAAATACAGCTATGCACATTCTGCACTCCTTGCTCCATTACTGGATTTTGGGAGGATAGTAAGACAAAATCTGGCTAGCCAATTGGATGCTACTCTTGCTGAGCACCCTTACTCAACTTGTATAATACCCTCTTCAGCTCCATAGTAGAAACATAGAAACATCCACCAACAATCAAGGATTGGGAAGAGGATCAGAATGTGCATTGCTTTGTTTATTTGTGGCCATATGGGGAGCAGGGCAGAGCAGGAGAGTTTTCCAAAATGGTGTTGGCTTCTTTGAAAATACAAATTGTTGTGAGATTTGGGACATGAAATTTATTTATTTATTTATTTAAGAGTTTTACCAGGAAGGCATACTGGCGGTGACCCACTCAATTCAGATGCGTCCTGGGGGAAAAGGGAAGGGGAGCACATGACTCACAGATAGACATAGATCAAGTAATATAGATTACAATGCACCCCTACTGAGGGCAAAATAGATGGTAAAGGTGCACTAGACAAAAGCAACTCCAGGAAGGCAATTTACATAAAAAGCATGTAGGGTTAACATGATTTGTTTACAGCTAGCTAAATACAGGTTAAGTATCATTAGATTATAAGCAATCTCAGCAATTGTTACAGAACAATGTGGAGAATGCAGTAGGACCACCTAATTACAGACTAGCAGTCACTCATACTAGGCTAGGCGATGTTCAAGAGCACTAAGCAGGGGTACTACTTAGCAACCACCTGGTGCAGTGGAGAGCAGGAGACTCTGGTCCCCTGATGGTGCTGGGTGCATGCACATGTGGGGGAGAAATGTGACTTTAGGAGGTGGTTGAGATGCTGCATGTTTGTGGTGAGCATAATGTCTGCTAGCAACATGTTCCAAAATTTGGGCAAGCGGTGTTTGAATGGCACCTGGCCTTTAGAAGAGCCCATTAGTGGAACATAATAGAGCCAGAAGTCATTGCTCCCAAGAGCATACAGGCGGCAGTTGGCTTGAGAGGGTGGATTCAAGGTAAGAGGGAAGGGACTGAGTCCAGAATTTAGCTGTGATCCTGACACAGTGTACCTGTCTGTGGTCCTGAGAGAAGGCAGATCTAGGGATCTGTGGAGGTCGCAGTGATGAGTCAAGGAGGGCAGTCCAGGGTGAAGTGACAGAAGGAATGGAAGACTGTGTCAAGGCTGGCTAGGGAGGCCTTGGGAGCAGTACCGTGACCACATAAATGTAGTCACGTAAAGAAGGATGATCTTCTGAGCTATTTCCTTCCAGGTAGACAGAGGACTACTGCCCTTGTTGCGATATAAGGCTCCTAGTTTTGGGTGCAGTCTCCTGTGTATAGAGTCGATGTGGGTGGAGAAGTTGAGGTGCTGGTTGAGCCAGACCTCTAAATATCTGAAGGAGGTGCATGCCTTCGAAAGTACTATCAATGGTGAGGAAGTTGGGAGTCAGGAGAGTCTTTGTCTTGAGCCAAAGGTTAGGGAGACTTTATTTGGCATAAGAAAAGGCTGGTTGGCATGAAACCAGTGCTGAATTGAGTTAAAGTCCTGCTGTAGTATGGAGGCCACTTCTGCGATGGAGGCCTGATGCATATAATGCAGTGTCGTCAAGCATACATGTGATTGGATGCTCGTGGGCATGCTGAGGGTAGGTCATTCAAAAAATAGAGAAGAGTATTGAGCCAAGGACTGAGCCTTGGGGACTCCGTGGTGTCAGGGAGGGGTTAGTGGTGTGTGTGCCAATTCTTACTGACTGGGATCTACCTGTCAGGTATGAGTGGAACCAACTGGTGGCAGCTCGAGAGCACAGCTCTCATACATTTGGTTAGTAGCAGGGAGTGGGAGATGGTGTCGAAGGCATTTGCTAGGTTGATGAAAATGGCTGCTGTGATGTGTTTTTTATCCATACCAGTGAGAATGGCATCGGTTAGCCTTAGTAGGGAGGTAATTGTTGAGTGCATCTTTCAAAATCCGGACTAGTAGGAGTGAAGAAGGAGGACGAGTTGAGAAGGGAGGCGAGCTGGGTTAGTACAAGACACTCCTGTAGTTTGGCCAGGATGGAGAGTAGAGCGATGGGGTGGTAGTTGCCTGGTGAGGAGGGATCACCACCTTTGGGGAGGGGAATGACTGCGGCACGCTTCCAGTTGGAAGGGATATCAGCCAGTGTGACAGAGAGATTAAAGAGAGCTGCCAGGGGGAATGGCGATGGCTGGGACAGACAGATGTAGCATTTTGGCATCTAGTCTTGCAGGGCATTTGCCTTTGGGGGTGTTGAGTGCCTGCAGTGCATTTAGCACTTTGGATGGAGTAACCAGGTGGAAGGAGAAGCAGGAGGACAGGGAGGTGGGCAGCGTTTGCAGGGGTGTGCTGGTGTAGGTGTGTGGGAGAGAGGTTGGGTGAGAGGCTGCACAGCTAGTGAAGATGGTGTTGAAAGCAGAGGCCACATCACTTGTTTCAGAGACGATGCAACCATGGACATTGAGGATGGGGTGGGTGGCTGGGCAGGGGGATAGTAGTGATTTTACTGTTTTCAGAATTTTGTTGGGTGGTTGAGGTTTGTGTTGAAGGCTGCCTTGAAATAATTAGCTTTGGCCTGTCGGATGAGTCTAGTGCAGGATTTCACGGTGTGTGGTAGAGTTGGAGTGCCACCTGGGTGCCTGTAGCTTTTACGTTTTCCACGCCTGGTCCCTGGTGTGGAGTTGCTCAGTGATGTAGGTGTAGACCCAGGGCAGGTGGGCACCACTTACCCGAGTCCTTCAGGGAGGCACGTGGGAGTCCCATACTGTGAGCAAACTGGACTTGAAGAAGTCGAAGGCACTGTCGACGGAGGGTGCATTGGGGATGAAGGACCAGTCAATGTGTGTCAGGTCATTTAAGAGAGCAGCAAGATCGAGGCATTTGTAAGATCTAGTGAGCAGTGAGATAAGGGGGTAGGTGGGAGGGATACATCTGATTATTGCAGAGGAGGTAAAAGGGTAGTCAGGAGTCAAGACCTAGTCACCTGGGAAGGAAGAAAAGAGTTTTTGGATTCAGTACAGTTTCATAGACAGAGATTCAGTGAAGTTTTACTTCATGGATGACTTCCCTGTGAATTTGCCAGTTCCGCCTCCATGTGCCATTTCGTGAAGTTGCCACCTGCAGTGGAAAATTTGCCAAAATGGCACAGGGTAACTTTGCATTGCTTTGTTTTTTTTTTTAAAGTGCAAATTGCACTTAAAAAACCCCAAAGCAAGGCGTGCCGCATCCCTGGTGTCCATGTCTACCCTCCTCCACTGATTGCTGGCCCAACATGAAAAAATAAATTCCCCCAAATCATGCAGCAAGTGCTGGTGTCCCACCTGCAGTGTTGTGTGCCCCCGCACAGATCGCCTGCTTGTTGTAAAATAAAAAAAAAAAAAATGAAAAGTCCACTCCTCCCCATCATGGAGCACTTGTTTGAAAATATTTCCCTGGTGTCAGTGGCCCCCACCAATGCATTTCCTGCCCACCCCTCTCCCACCCGACCTTGAGCTGGTGGCCAGGCACAGCCATCTCTACTCTCCTTCATAGTTGGGCACCCAATTTACCTCAGTGATTGAGCACATGCTTGTACAAGCACACAGTCATTCACTGAGCTAAGTCGGGCAGCCATCTGTGGAGGAGAGTGGAGAGGCTGCGCTAGTTACATGCTCGGGGTCTGGGTGGGGGAGGGGCTGGAGGCAGATGAGAATGGGGGTCCACTGGACACCAGGGAAATTATTTCAAACAAGCACTTTGTGATGGGGAGGGGAGTGGACCTTTGATATTTTTTTGTATTTTACAACAAGCAGGTGATTGTTGGGGGAAGGAAGCACACAGCACTTCAAGGGGGACACCGTCAGCTGTGTGGTGATTGGGTTGATACTTTTTCCTGTTGAGCCAGTGATCAGTGGAGTGGGGGGGGACGACAACTAGACAGAGTTTTTCGGGTGGTGAAGCTGGGCTTCACAAAAATTGCAAGTGGGTGAAAATCCACACATTTTTTCACACAGCGTATTTTCCACACTTCACACATTTCTATTCACAGACAAATACAAATAACAATTATCAGACACCTGTATATCTCGGCACTGAATAACAAATACCTGGCCAAATATTCAGGAAAAGGAATTCACACAGCCCTACTGGATGTAAAACAGCTACTAATTATGAAAAAGTGTTGTTTATATAATTAGTATATTTTATTTTACAGTTCGTTTATCCCACATAGTCTAGCTGAGATGCAACATCTTGTTTTCAGCAAAGACCTGTTTTTTCCCATATCTAAAGCTTGATGGTATGGAACATGGACAGGTTCATTATCTCATCCAAGGTCATACAGTAATTATTTTGTTTGTTTCCAGCAGGGACTACACAGACCAGCCAAGCTGGTCTAAGGATACTTAGAAATGTCTCCTCTGGGAGAGGTACCTGTTTGCAACAATGTGCCCTGGTCCACAAATCCCGATGCTGGCAGACCAGTTCACATGTAGTATTTACCACGCCCCCCCTCCCTGAACCCTGATGGGGATGGTACAATTAAACATTTTTATTATTAACCATGCACCCCTCCATAAATCCTGATGGTGCTAGAAAGAATGGTTAATAATAGTTCCCCTGCTCTGGTGGCATAGTGGACCCCGACCCCAGCAGGCAGTGCTGACTACCCTGCTCTCCTATCCAGATCCAGAGCTGGTGACTAGCACACCCCACTTCACACCTCAATTTCTGGCAGCAAACTGAACAGTCTATGAGCATACTATAATGTGTATGCACTCATCACATACACAGTACAGTACGTTCATTGATTGTTCAGTTGTTGGCTAACCACAGAGATGTGATGCGGAGTGTGCTGATCACCAGCTCTGAAACAGGGTGGGGGAGTGGGGTGGTTGGTACTGCCTGCTGGGGTAGGGGGCTGGGGGGGCCACTATACCACCATGGCATTGGAACTATCATTGACAATTCTTTCTGGCATCATCGGGATTTGGGGAGGGGGGGATGTGGTGAATACTACTTCTGAACGGGTCTTCCAACATTGGGGTTTAGTGTGGGGGCCTGCAGATTATTAATTATTAGCATGTCTGCCATCATTGGGGTTAGGGGAAGGGGGAATGGAGAATAACATTTATTAATGTGTCTGCCAACATCGGGGTTTGGGGGGGGCATGGGAACTGCTGATTTGTACCAGTTCAGGCATCATTGGGGTTCAGAAAGGGGGGCCACTAGTCCACCAGGATCTTGAGCAGTACACGGCTGTCCTGCGGCTTGCAGCAAATATTCCTGGTGCAGCATCTGTTTGGCTCTCAGCCACAGCTGCTGCAAGCTGCGGGTCTTTGCCCTGTACGATACAGAATTGGGCTCAGGGTCCCTTGTGCACTGGGCTTCAATACAAGCTGCTGTTTGCAGCTGCTTGTGCTGATCCATGCCCGCTCTAAGAATCGAGCCCATAATCTTGTGGTTCTCAAGATGGTGCTCTAACTAATAGATCACACTGCCTCAAAGAATAATGATATATTGAGTGGCCACATAGAACAAAATATGTGGCATATCCAATGTGTGAGATGACCTTACAAACCAGCTGGTCATCACAAACCTGGAGTATGTAAAAACAAGTTACCACTGGCCTGTGTTTTATTCAAAATAATAACTGTTTTTAATGTATAAAAATGGTGTTCATAGCCCTGTGTATAAAAGCAAACTACAGATTACATAAACTGGATAGAATCAGATATACTCAGTTAAATTATCTTGATGCCTCTGTATTTATCATCTGACTTTTTACACCATATTATCTCTGTAAAAAGAATAACCTCAATATAATAACTATGTTGAAAAGAATGGTATTATTATTACATGCAGCACATGTAGTATAATGAACAATTAGTGGTTTTTAGAAATTCCTTGTCTTTTGTGTTATGCAATGATTATAACAATGCATTACAACATTCCTCATATAAATGAGATAAATTAGGTTATTTATTCTGTGTCAGTGCTAATTTGATCTCATTTTATGCTGATGTAAAATAAAAGAGAAACGGCCCAAATGTTTTCACAAATGTGAAAAAGGCATATTTTTTTTCAATATGGCCAGCTAGCTGAGACAAGCAGATAATTTGTCCTTTACAAATCTTGTTTGAGGTTTAATAGTAATATTGATAGAACCATTTTTTACATTAAATGAGCTGCTATGTTTCAACTAAATGCTGATGTCCTCTGCTGTACATATATGACATAAATCCGCAAGTCAGGCATGAAACACAATAATGAATTAAATAAATTTATGTTATCTAGTATCTGAAAGGCATCTTTTTATGCCATCTTCAGATACTGATGGAATATGCTATCATAAAATATAGAAGTGTGTCTTCATTAGCAGCATGCAGTTCAATGGCAGGCAGTAAGAGCTAAAGGTATTTCCGAATGCTGCAGTAACTATATAAAACTCAACATACTGTAGCTGGGATATAGTTGTACCTGTCAGCAAGTGTAAAAAAATAATGCATAACTTTTGGGGTGCCATAGTTTTACTTTATAATAGAATGAATCGCTTATCATTTCAATTGATGTTTTATGCATGGCTTTTGCTTGAGTGCATGTTGAGTAAAATGTGTTATAAAATGAGTAGGCTAAACTAGACAATCAGAGCACAAGCTATCCATGCATAAAATATGTTCCATGCATGGGTGAAAAAAAGAGCTGGCAATAAAAAGGCTAAGATGCTGGTGCCATAGAATGTTGTCATTTTCACTGGCAGCCATCTTTATCTAATGTGAGTGCCTTTAGCCTACCCATTTTATAAACTATAAGACTGGTACTGTCTCTCTGTCTTGCAGTTCCTGAACTAGGGGTGCCCCACTCTCTCAGTTGATATCATTCGTTAATTACACTGGCATCAGCATGTCAGCCTCCCTCACCAAATGTGCTCTGCCACCAACTGGACACTTTGCAATCACCGCAGTCAGCTTTGGTCACAGGTCTGAATTGCAGCCCCGGAATCCACAATAAACAAAGAACACTGTAATGGTGCAGTGGCTTCCTCCTGTCACCAGCTCGCTCCCTCACTATCTGACAGCCAGTGTTCTTCAACCCAGAACGTAAACTAGAGTAGGGGAGTGATAGAGAGGGGGGAGGTGATACCAAGTGGGCCAGAGCCACTGGCACTGAAGTGAAGCTGAAAGGAAAGTGATATGGTGTGGTGTGGGACGAGATGGACACGCAACTGACAGGGGATTTCTAGTTTGTGCTCGAGCCATGTGACTCTGAGAGCCATGACTCAGGGAAAATTTCTGCAAACTGAAGTACAGGTGAGCAGCTCATGAGACCAGGGTCACTCTAGTCAGAGCCAGTAGTGGCACTTACAGTAATGGTCTCAATGTACACAGTATGTGGCGCCCTGCTCATCCCACTTGTACTCAGTTTATTCACAAGATTCCGAGCAAGCAAGTGCAGACATAAGAGCCCACTGTCATGTTCGCATAAGTCGAACCATGTTGGTATCGAGTTAGAGCACTTTCTGTTGGGTGAAAGGCTCCCCATGCTGTCAATGAACCAATGACCTCATACTGTGATAGGCGAAGGACTATTTTATCCTATATCAACATAAGCAAATCTGTTTTTCAATATAAAAATGAATGTTTTCTAACTATGAAAATTTTAAAAATAAAGAGGCCATTTATAAGCACAATAAGACACTTCAGGTGTGTGCATGGAACAATTTACCACACACCAGAAGCTAAGGTAGTCAGCCAAGGCCTCGTGCTCTATTACACCCTTGGCCATGTGGTAAAATCTGTTCCATGCACACTCTGTTGTGTCTTACTGACTACATACAAGGCACCATACAGAGAGGGTAGTTATCTCATCCTTGTTTAGTGAAAATACAGTATGTAGTCTGAGATCCCATAAACCTGTTTTCAAATCATTGATACACAATAAAAGAAAATTATGTTTAGAAATGTGGCATGCAATAAAAATCATTGGCTTCTGGCATTTGGTGCAGGACATGGGTTTAAGAATAGAGGTCCTTTATATTTAAAAGTCTAAATGCATTCAAGTTTCAAACTAGGCAGTGATTTTTCATTAATTTTGTATGTAAGAAGACTGATTAGACTCTTATAATGGAATACTACATCTCATTTGGCCTTCTCTGGGTCAGTAGTGAGAAATCCTTCTTTATCATCTGCTGTTTCTCTACATTCAATTGAAAAGTTGAATAATTACAGGCAGAAACTTGGAAAACCTACATAATTATTATGCCTTTAAATCAAAACTGTTGGAAACTCATTAAAATCATGCATGAGTCTGGACATCTAAAATGTCATACAGCACTGATCTCCTAATAATAATGACTCACATGAAATGGTTTGAATCAAAGGTTTTCTATCAGACCAAAAAATGTTAAAGCTTAATTCACTGAAATATTCCTTCTAGCATCTTCATATAAATTCTGGAAAAAGAATTGGGTTACGGATAGTCAATGACACTGATATATGGGGATTGAATGTTAATAACTGGTTATAAAAATATTGGCTTGGGGCAACCCAGTGGCACAGAGGAAGCTCACTGTGCTTCCAGCAGGTGATCTGACTTCAAAAGGACATGAAGCCAGTAACGTGGTAGGAACGGAAAGGTGTTGCCACATGGCAATGGAAATGAGCTTGAGTGAGTGTGTACTGATGCCTACTGCAGCATAAACTCCTCACAGTGGGCTAAGAGCCTATTTTCTTATGAGAAAAACATAGAAACATAAAATATGATGGCAGATAAGGACTGTTAGGCTCACCCAGTCTGACCACCTTCGCTATCTGTTGCAAAACCATAGACCCTACTTGACCTCTGGCTTCATTATCTTTCTTGTCATAAGGATTCCTGTGCTAGTCCCATGCATTTGAATTCACCTACTGAATTTGCTCTGCCTATCTCTGCTGGAAGGATGTTCCATGCATCCACCACCCTTTCTATGAAGAAGTACTTCCTCACGTTACCCCTTAGTCTACCCCTTCCAGCCTTATGTCATGACCTCTTGTTCTGGAACATCTGTTTTTCAGAAAGATGGTACCCTCCTGTACCTTATTTTTACCCTTGATATATTTGCAGGTCTCTATTATAACCCCTCTCTCTCTTCTCTCCTCCAGGGTATACATATTACGATTCTCTAGTCTCGCCTCACGTGACTTTTGTTGCAAGCCCTGCACCATTTTTGTTGCCCTTCTCTGAACAGCCACTGCCATGTCTAGTGGTGCAGGTTCCAAGTACAGTTGCTGCCAGATGAGGCTGATGAAGGCTCTTTAGGATGCAAGTTCATAGATTGTTCTGGGGAAGCATTTTAAGCACCTCTAGCATTTAAATCACAGAACCTTCAGGGAACAAATACTCTTTGAGTTTACTGATACGGTGATGCTAGCACATGCAGGCCTCGACTGGTAACCCCACACCCTATTCAGATATTATCCTAACATAGAAACAGAATTTGCCTGCATAAAAGTACCACTTGGCCCACCATCCTGTCCATTTTCCCTCTCATAGTATCACGACAGATCGTACTTGCTTTCCAGACCATTCACCCTCCCTTCTTTTTCCCTATGATTACCTTATGCCTATCCCATGCATTCTTGAACCCCACTGCTGTTTTTGCCCCAAACACCTCTGCTGGAAGACTGTTCCAGGAATCCATCACTCTTTCTAAGAAGACGTACTTCCTCACCTCTCTCCTGAATCTTGCCTCTCCAGCTTCTTTGCATGCCCCTTTTTCCTTGAGAACTTTCTTCTGAAAAATACTTCCCCCTTATACCTTGCAATACCCTATGAGTTAGTTAAAGGTCTCTTTCCCACATCTCTCTCCTCTCTTCCAGAGTGCACATACTTTGGTGCTTTAGTCTCTTTTCATAGGGCTTTTAATGAAGACCTACACCATTTTAGTTGCCCTCCTCTGGACTACCTCCACTCTGTCTATGTCCTTTCTGAGATGTAATCTCCATAACTGGACACAGTACTCTAGGTGAGATTTAATCTGTGATCAATATATAGGCAATACCACCTCCCACTTTCAGCTGTGATAACATGCCTCCATACATCCCAGCATTTCACTTGCCCTCTCCAACTGACTCGTCACACTTCCTCGACACTTTATATAATTCATACCACTTTCACAACAAGTATCACAGTGTTTGGTGTATTACAATCTTAAAATCTCTCATTTTAATTCCATGCATTAAAAGATCCACCCAGGACTGACTCACTGTACCACAAATTCTGCATTCTATTCATGGAGTATTGTGGAGGTTATATCAGCAAGATCATCCAGCAGAGTTTTGCTATGCAGATGTGGTTCTAGTGCCTTCACCAAATGCATCCTTAACAGGCTGGATCACCTATTCTGCTCCTTTTGTCATTTCACCTCAACATCCCTTTTCACTCCCACCACTGCTCTTTTACCTGAATCTTCCTATCAACTATATTGCAGATCAGCACCTCTCTCACTGTTACCACTTTCTTTCTTAATAATCTCTTAGAGTTTCTTATCAATCCTGCCTTCTTGCAAAAATCAGTCTGGCCCACTTCGCCAACCACCCAGCATCTTCTCACATGTGATGCACCATGTGTAGCACCAGGAGGACCACACCTACCTGGTACCTCTTCTATAGGACTCCTAGACTCAAAGTTTTTCATGTTCTGAGCTCCTAGCAGCTTAAACAACCTCCCACTGGATATCCTCAATGAACCTAAGCTTTGTTCCTTCAAACACAAACTCTGGCAGCACCTTACTGCACTTCACAACTGTGACTGTCCCAAATAGCTTTTTATCCTAGCAGAACATTGCCACCCCATTCCCTACTTTGCGCTAACACCCTACTACTCCCTCCCTCCCTCTATCAGCCCTTCCCTTTGCTGGTTTCTCCTCCCCACTCCCCATCCTCACCCCCAGGCAGCTGCCAGATTTTCTACACTCTTCCTGATCCTTCTCTGTCACCCACCATGTTCTCTGTGCTCCCTCCTATTCCCTCCCTACACCACTCCACTCCCTCCTTCAACTCTCAGCCCGACAAAGTCTCCTGACTGACTGTTCTGCTTTTGCCCTTCTCCTTATCTCCACTCTGTTACTTGACAAAACCAATAGTCTGACTGGTTAAACATTGCTGTGTCACTGTATTGGTGCACCAACCTGTAATTCGTATTGTAAACTTGTATTTTCTAGCTGTAACCTGTTTCTCTGTACACATTCATCCTGTTACCTGTCCTCATTATATATCAGTTTGTACTGGTATTGGAACCCCATGCTCTTCTGACAATGTCTCCTCACTGATGGCTCAAGTGTCACCTAATGCTGTCATTGTCTATGCCCTCTGTTATCATCTGCATCCACTGTATCCACAAATGTACACAATGCCAACTGTTACCCAAATGTGTATACATTCGTTCATCACATAATTATGCCTTGTGATTTAATATACCATTGTCTGTACTATTTTAGTTTACTTATTCTGCATTTTAACATATTGTGTGCTCAGACATTGAACCTTTTTAAATGAGTCTCTGACTCAAAGGTATTTGTAATTCCAAGAAATAAATAAAAAATACTGATTCTCTGCCCTAGAATTTTTCCTTATTCCTACTTCCACCTCTTCCTCTTATTCCCTGCATCTATCCAATACCTGATCCATCTCTTTCCTCCACAGCAAACCTCTGCTGGCACACACAAGAAATGCAGAGCAGCTTTCAGGGGTTACTGAGCTATGGCTAAACATACAGTATATATGCAGCCTATAGAATGGGGATAGCCAGCACCAGCAAGAACAGCATGAACAATAGATACTTGTACATATATAGAATCCTAAAATCAGGTTTACCTGAGTGTAGTGGCTCAAATCTTGATTTAGTGCAGTACAGACAACCAAAACACACCATCAGTATGCTTCTCAAGTGTGTGGCAGAAAGTTCCATAGGCAGCACTACTGTGAGTCACATGTGGAAGGGAACTGGTGATCCTGCATTAATTTCAGGACAAAAAATTCTGCCTATGGAGCCCAATTTTCAGATTCTGTTTTTATGTGTACGAGTATTTGTTTGGTCTAGCTAGAGCAGACTTCCCCTGTTTTCTATGCAGCAAACCTCTGCTGGCTAATCTGACTTCACCTCCTGCCCCCCACCACTTCTGAATGGCTGAGGCCTTGCACAAACCTTAACATTTCACATGCCAGTGACCTGGATTCGGAAACAGACACTGGGATGACAGGGTCAGTTGGGATGGGAAAGGATTGAGCCTATGAAGTCTGCGCTTCTCTCAGGGAGGGTGGCTGCCAACTCCACTATATGACTGCTGCCAGCTGGAGGCCTGGTGGTAGGATGTGACAGAGAGTGACACCGATGGGAGGGAGTTACAGGACTTCTGCATAGCATGTGTGCCTTCACATACATGCTCCAATGTATCTGTTCCAGTGTCAGTGAAGGAAAGAAAATGCAAAATGGGTGGATGGGCTATATGAAGACCTCCTGTATCCCTGTAGCCCACTTCTGCCTGCTGAGGACCAGAAACTTCTCAATATACGTGTCTGGGGGAGATGAGTATCACTCTCCTACCACTGCCATTGGGTGGTAATCCACTGTGTAACATGTGCCAAGAACTGAGAAGAGGTGGACAGCCAGTTGCAGGACACAGGGACAGGACTTAAGTGTTGCCTGTCCAACTGCAGGTAGAAAAAGCTTTATGGCAAAAAAGGAAAGAAAGGAGGCAGAGGGTTGAGTAAAAAGTGCAGTCATGTGTTTAGTGATAGCAGTCACTGGCAGGGCAAATGAAGGGGTGGGAAGGGGGTAGATTCCAGACACCGACTCATAACATTTTAGAGTGAAACTGCATATCACATGTCATTACATTATAGTGAGACTTAGACTGTAATGTCACAGTAAGACTACGATGTCAACATCATAACACACATTGCTAGATTAGTGTGGAGTACAGGCTGCAGTAATGAACAACTGCAACTGGGATATAACAGTGATATTTCAGCATCACAGCTACATAGTTTGACTACTATGGAGAGTGGACTAAATGCTCAAATTGGTGATGGGGTCAAGAGGTGGGCCGTTCAGGGGATTTGCCCCATTAAAAAAATACCAGTATCCTCTTGCACCAAAAACCACTATGGTAATTACAGATAAGATTTTGTAGTTAAGATTTACTAACAGACCTCATCTATTGTTTTTCTGAGTCATTGTCTGAAGTCACTCCTACTGCAACCCATAACCAAACACTGAGAGGAAAAACTGTACCACAGTCTTACATTGGGTGAGATGAAGAAGGTGGATACTAGTCTTGTTCCTGTGAAGTGCTTCAAGCTTTGGAGGGAGTTTCTTATTGATGGCTTTGATGTGTTAGCAGAGATCAAGATGATGATCTAGCCAGACATGCAGATACAATACTTCAAGTCTGAGACTTCCTTCAGCAGGACAAATATGTAAGGAATAAGACATGACGAGGTGTGGTTTATGGCCTGATAAGATCACACCCAGGTGTATAATGCCTTTAGAACCTGGGAAGTGCTCTTATCAGTCCATAAACCACACCTCGGGGTGTTTTATTCCACTTATAAAATGCCCCCTTCCCCATAAAAACAAAATTTCAAAATAGACTCTCAACAAGTTACTGAAGTTTGGAAAGTGAAATGCAATTTATCTTTTTATTCATTTGAGGTTGAATAAAATAGTTCCATGTAGTAGAGTAATGCAGAAAGTTTTTATAGTTAGTGTTGTTTTCAAGGAGGTGATGCCTATGTCTCCCAATGCTACTCCCCCTTCACACATAGACAGGAACAGACTATTTAGTGCCTCCCAATTTTTTATGTAGTGTGTCTTTGACAGGCAGTTGAGTGTCCGGTTTCACTTTTTCTGTGATGTTCTTCCAGAGCCACTCGCATCTCACCAGAAAGTCACAGACAGTCAAACTGGTCTACTTTAAGGTTTTTGATATTTTTTTATTTTATACTTTCGGTAGTGTTTGTGTGGATGAGCATCCTATGAGACTGCCTGGAACCGAGCGACCTGTTTGATAGCGAGCATGACCTTCAGCAGCTACCATAGTGAGTGATTGCTGTGGTTTTGGCAAGCTGCTTGGATCACTTTGGTTTCACTGGGCTGGTTGCTGTGGGGGTCACTGTAACAAACTAATTTCCCAAAAAATGCAGTTGAGCCTTTATTTTAAAGCTGATGTTCATTCGTTGGATCGCTAATGGAGAGCTGGTGGATCTGGAGCAAATTTGAAATCTACAGCATGCACTTCAGTTTCTTTGTTGCCATTGGCTTTTACCATAGCAGAGGTCAGATTTTACTTTAAAAAAAATCTATGAAATTGTATGTCTACCTATGTACACTAAGTGATACTGTGTGGGTGGGTGGCGGCAGTGTTCTGGGTCCTCTATGGTACTGATCTGAGGCTGGCACGACTTTGGGTGATGGTAGCACACTGATCTGTTTGTGAGGTAGGGCTCAGGTTAGCACAAGTAGTGCTGGTTGCAGGGTTATGTCCTAATAAGGACAGAGAAACATAGACGTTGATGGCAGATAAGGACTGCAAGGGCCATCCAGTCTGCCCATTTTTTCTACCTTATGAATGTGCCATAGGCCTTTGCTCTGTCAATGACCTAGCTATCCATACTCATCTGTATTGCTCCCTTGTGCCTATCCCATGCCTGTTTGAAGCCCTGTACTATATTCATATCTACCACTTCCTGAGGTAAGCTGTTCCATGCATCCGCCACCCTTTCTGTGAAAAAGAACTTCCTCACATTACCCCTTAATTGGCCTCCCCTCTAATCTCATGCTGAGCACTCTTGTCCTGCTATTTTTCTTATATTAAAACATTTTAGACTCTTTCACCTTGTTAATGCCCTAAAGGTGTTTGAATGTTTCGATCATATCACCTCTCTCCCTCCTGTGCTCTAGGGTATACAAATTGAGCTCCATTAATCTGTCCTCATATGTTTTCTGATGCAGTCCCTGCACCAT
Organism: Neoceratodus forsteri; assembly: GCA_016271365.2. Taxonomy (NCBI): domain Eukaryota; kingdom Metazoa; phylum Chordata; order Ceratodontiformes; family Ceratodontidae; genus Neoceratodus; species Neoceratodus forsteri. Next base: position 538,516,621 of record CM057459.1, on the reverse strand, counting down.
TTTAGTTGCCCTTCTCTGAACTGCCTCCATCTTGTTAATGTCCTTGTGCAGGTGCAGCCTCCAGTACTGCACGCAGTACTCCAGAAAGGGTCTAACCGGTGTCTTGTAAAGATGGATTATTATCTCCTTCTTATGACTTGATATACCCCTACTAATACACCCCAACATCCCTCTAGCCTTTACCTACTGCTTCAGTGGTCTCCTTGGATGATTTCAGGTCATCTGTGATGATGATGCCCAAGTCTCTTTCTTCCCTTGTGATTGCCAGCAACTCCCCTCACAACCTATAGGTTGCTTTAGGGTTTCTCTTCCCTATGTGCATGATCTTGCATTTCTTTGCATTAATCACCATTTGCCACTCTTCCAATCATTTTGGCAGCTTATCCAGATCCCTTCTCATTCTGCTCACCTCATCTGGATCATCTACTCTGTTGCAGATCTTGGAGTCATTCTGCAAACAGATAAACCTTACCCTCCAGTCCATCTGCAATGTCACTGATGAAAATGTTGAAGAGGACTGGCCCCAGGATAGATCCCTGATGTACCCCACTTGTGACTTGCATATCTTCTGACTGTATACCATTTACCACTTACCACCACTCTCTGTGTTGTGCCCGCCAACCAGTTTGCCACCCAGCTGACCAACTTCTGACCCACCCTGAGCGTGCTCCTCTTGTTAATCAATCTTCTATGTGGAACAGTATCGAAAGCTTTGCTGAAGTCAAGGTAGACAGGAGGCAGTATGCGCAGTGGGTTAAGGCTCTGAACTGCGATCTGGAGACCTGGTTTGAACTCCACAGTCGCCTAGGGTGCAAACTGTGTGATACTAAGCAAGTCACTTAACTTCCTTGTGCTCCCAAGTCACATATGGAAACAAGCTTCGACTTAGTGTGCTACTCTTGGTTAAACAATGTTCCTTTCCCTTTCCTTGGTCTACCACTCTGGTTACCCAGTCAACAAAATCTCAGATTAGATTTGTTTGACAGGGCCTTCCTATTGTAAACCCATGCTGTCTTGGATCCTATGCTCCTATGGATTCCAGGTTTTGCACTATCCTTTCCTTAAGGACTGACTCCATAATCTTGCCCACTACTTAGGTAAATGGCTGAAATCTCTTTCAGCCAATCAGAGATCAGGACATTTTGCTCCCATTTATTTTTAACTTATTATTTATGCTCCCTTCCATTGCAATGGCTGCCCTTCCATTGAGGTCCCAAATGTGTCCACTCAAGCTGTGCCGGAGGACTCAGGATGCCTGCTCCTGCTCCCATCAAGTGGTCACTCCGAGATCCATTCAGGCATTCCAGATAACCCCAAGGGTGGGGAGGGACTTCCCAACCTCTGTACCTCAGTAGAGTGAACACTCAGAGCTGCTCCTCAGGCTCCCTCTTGGTCAGCAGCAGAGGTCCCATCTCCTGGTGTAGCCGTTGAGCATCTTCTGTTTCTCTGGTCCCCACCCCGGCAGATGCCAGTGATGAGGAGGGCCAGTGAGGTGAAGGCATGTGGAGATGTGTCTTCGCTCCAGGCCCTTGGCTGATGTCCTCCCCTCCCTGCATTTCTGCATCCTCAGCTGCTCCTCCACCCATGGTCACCAAGGTGGTGGTATAGCAGTGAGGAGTGCAACCCTCCCAGAGAAGGAGAGCAGCCCAACAGATGCTTGATTCTTCCCCCAGCCTGTCCTCCAGGAAGCTAGGCTGGATACTGAACCTGGGTCACTGGCATCGCAAGGGGTAGCACTACCACTGTGACGGCGGGCCAGCAGATTTTTTTGTTCCCATTTTTAAGTAATAATATTGATACTGCATGTAAGATTCATGGTTACAAGATACTAGTAGCTGTTTAATTAAATAACAAATGCACTGTTTCTGTTTCTTTCAAGTAACCAAACAGCAAGGGTTAAAAACATTTGACATTTCCCGGTCAGATGAATTGAGTAATTTCCTATGTGTCCATCTTGATTTTTATATATTATTTCCCTAGACATCCTAGCCTACATGGTGAGTGCTCACCTGGAGTACTGTGTACAGTTCTGGAATTCCCATGTAATAAAACACAGGGACCACTTAAAGAGGGTCAAGAGGGGGGCTATGAAAGTGATTCAGGGGCAGAAAGGGAGCACATGAAATGCAGCTTGAGCATTTTAACATGTACTCTCTGTAGGCCATGGAAAGAGGGAGGACATGCTGGAGGTTGACAAGTTCAACAGCCTAGATTGCAATGATCTAGTCATGTCTAGTTTCTGAACTAAAAATTGTTGAGTACCTACAGGCCAGTGGGGCACAGGACCCAAGGCAGCATGGATTCACAGTGGGAAGGTTGTGTCAGATGAATCTAATAGAGTTCTTTGACTGGGTAACCAAAGCAGTAGACCAGGGAGGGGCTGTGGACATGGCCTACCTAGATTTTAGCAAGGCATTTGATACAGTCTGACACAAAAGTTTAATAAACAAGTTAGCCAGCCTTGGAGTGGGTCCCAAGGTGGTAGCCTGATAAAAAATTGGATGGACAAAAGGATGCAAAGGGTAGTAGTAAACAGAGTCCACAGTGAAGAAAGGAGAGTTACTAGTGGGTAACACAGGGTTCAGTACAGGGACCGGTCCTTTTTAGTGTCTTTATAAGTGACATTGCAGAGGAACTGGAAGGAAAAGTATGTCTCTTTGCAGACGACAGAAAGATCTGCATCAGGGTTGCTACACAAGATGGAGTGGAAAGGATGCGTAGGGACTTGGCAAGGTTGGAGGAATGGTCAAATGTATGGCAGCTTAGATTCAATGCAAAGAAGTGCAACGTAATGCACCTGGGAAATAAAAACCCAGGGGAAGAGTACACAGTGGGGGGTGAGATACTGACAACAATAAAAATGGAAAGGGACCTGGGGGTAATCATATGAGATGACCTAAAGGTGGGCCAGCAATGTGAGAAGGCAGTAAGGATGGCTGGGGGTTACTGGGATACATAAAGAGAGGCATCACCAGTAGAAAACAGGAAGTTGTTATCCCTCTGTACAGACAGTTGGTGAGACCCCATGTGGAGTACTGTGTGCAGTTCTGGAGACCCCATCTCTGCAAAGACATAGACAGAGTGGAGACTGTCAAGAGGAGGGCAACCAAAATGGTGCAGAGTCTGCACCAGAAGACATACAAAGAGAGACTAAAGGAGCTTAATATGTATATCCTTGAAGAAAGAAGGGAGAGGCGGGACATGATAGAAACTTTCAAGTGCCTCAAGGGAATCAACAAAGTCCAAGAGGGTAGTATCTTTCAGAAAAAGAGATGTGCAAGAACAAGGGGACACACTTTGAAGATAGAGGTGGGATGGCTCAGAAGTAATGTGAAGAAGTATTTTTTCATGGAGAGGGTTGTGGATGCATGAAACAGCCTTCCTGAGGAGGTTGTGGAGTCAAGAACAGTGGGGGAATTCAAGAATGCATGTGACAGACATAAGGCAGTCCTAGTGGGGGTAGGAGGAATAGGCTGTTGGTTAACTAGGGTCTGCAACTTATCCATTAGATAGGAAAATGGGCAGACTAGGTATGCTAAGTGGTCATATCTGCTGTCAAATTCTATGTTTCTATGAGGTACAAAAGCAGCATAACCGGGTAGCATAAATGGAAGATGGTTGCTGGGAGGAAATTTGAAAGGGATTCAAGGGAGTTCTTTTTCATGTCGTGTGTAGCTGATGAATGGAATATGTTATCAAAGCAAATGAGTGAAGCCAAATTAGTGATGGGGTTCAAACAAGGTTGAGAAAAACACATGGGAATAGTGAGGCCCATGGAAAGGAAAGTACAGACAGCCTGGGTAAGGGGTGCTTAGATATAAGGGCAATCAGCTAAGTAAATATGGTCTATTTATAGGTCGAACACAGAGTCAGGAAGGTAATAGGCAGACTGTATGGACCACTGTGCCTTTATCTATTAAACAAGTCTATGTATCAATGTTTCAGTCTATCTCATTTTAGCGCAGTCCTGAAGTTTGATTTTGAAAGGGTGATACAGGGTTGCATCAAGCCTGCATCAACACCAATGTTTGGCACAGCTGCACCAAATTCCTTTGACATAGCTGCACCATATTTTAATACATCAGGCACAGCTGTGACACTTTCCACACATTACAGCAGCTTGCGCCAAATATTTTTGTTCCAGAGTCCCACAATCCTCCATTCAGCAATCAGACCCACCCCACCAGTTATCCTCCATGCCCAGGCTTACTCCCTGGGCAGGGCCACTGGAGGGCTCCCACTCCCAATTGACACTGTAGACAATCCCCGGCTTACCCTCTTGGTCAGGGCCATTGGAGTGGAACCAACCTGGCAGATGTCAGAAGGCAGTGTAGATGGATGCAAGGCAGGTTGGCATGCTGGGAGGCTGGCATTTTCTGATGCTTGCTGGATCCTGGGGGTGGGGACGTGCAATGATGTCCAGTGTCCACCCCACCTCCCAAGGTGATGCCACCAGCAGCTAAGTAACCCAGCCTCCACCAGAGGTCTGGAAAGCACTGTACACTCTTACCCCCTTCTCCCCAGAGAGGAGGCAGCCCTGGGATGATCAATCCTTCTTCTCGGCCCGGCCCTCCAACTTCTGGGTCCATTCGAGAACCCGGGTTGTTGGCATCACAAGTGGAAATCCAATCGCTTGCACCAGCAAGCTGGCCAAGCTTGTGCCAAATATTTGGTGCAAGCCCTGTAAACAGGGTCCCCAAAATGGCACACAATAGACCATGGAAAATCTTGTCTAACTTGTGGCATTTGACCCTTGGGATTGAAAATCCCGATCACTGGCTGGGAGAATGCTGCAAGCCCAGTGCACCAAATGATCGGCACCCCAGGGTCTTGCAATATTCATGGGGCTTTGAGAACTGAGCCCCTAGATTTTACTCATTTTTACAGTTGGGCGATCTTATGTACAGTACTGAGAGGTTCAGTGATGAACATGGTGAAGCATTATGTAAGTGTATGAGATTAGATTTGGACTTGGGTCTACTAGTTCTCAAGCCACTGTGCTAGCCGTGTACTGTGCTGTCTCTAATTTTCTCTTTGTCTAGTTTTGTTTTCACTCTACTCATCACAGTGGTACAAAAATTACACATGTGGCTAAATGGACTTCAGGATTTAATTGATGCATGTATATATTTAATATAGACCACCATCATATACTCATAAGGCCCCTACGTCTTTTATGGTAGCTTCTGTAGTAGTACATGGAAGTGAGCAGTACTGCTTTCACTTGGGGATATCACTTAGTCACTTTGAAATGTGGAAGTGTGTGCATTTCCTAAAAGTATACAACTCATTCCATTTGGTTCCAAGAATAAAGCAAAAAATATTAATTATTCAACCCCACAGAATCTTGGCAATACACTATTTCTTAAAAAAAAAAAAAAGGTTACCATTTAAATGAAAAGATCCGAGCCAAATAGGGTATCATGAAAAGGGCATTTTATAGAAAGAAACAGTGTCAATACCAATGTTGATAGCTTCTTGTATTACCATATATTCATTTTTACTTTGGTTACACTTTTAATGTCTGAACATACGTCTTGTCGTTCATTTGGTCTCGTCATGTACAGTATTTATGCTTCATTTTTGCACTCTCTTGTTTTAGCACTCTATGAATATTTGGCACTCAATGGACTCTCCATGGTTAAAGGTTAATGGTAAGCACCATGCAAATGTAATCTACTGGCACTAACCTGGGTTTGTGCAAGTACTTTGAGCAGGGCCATATTCAAGGGTTCCATGAGCACTACCATATCCTACAACTTGATCAAATTAACCATACTATTGTGCTCTTGCAGATGAGACAGGCCCTCATGCATAGTGGCACAACAGTATATTCAAAGGTGTGCAGTGGTACTAAACTGTCGCGAGAGCATTGCTGTTTACTGCCACTGAAAACAATGTCTTATCACAGCATTAAGGCTCTGCCACACTCCCTCCAAAGGTAGGCTGGCTATACAGCAGTCAGCTGTCCCTGTGTGAAGTGGTGCCCCACCCCAAACACCCATGCTGTGGATTCTAATTATATATCTGATGGTCTAGTGGTCCCCCATCCCAGATCACCCATCCTCTGGATTATGCTCACATTCCTGGTAGCCTAATGGTCCTCCAACCCCCTGATCACACATGCTGTGAGTTTTACTCACATCCCAGGTATTATAATGGTTCATTCCCCCCCCCCCCGATCACTCATGCTGTAAGTTTTAATTATAGCCCTGGTAGTTTAGTGGACTTATCAACAAACTGTCGCCCCCAATGTTCATAGGACCCTTCAAGTTACTTAGAAGGCAACAAAGCAGTAGTTTGCACAGCCCTCTGCTCACCTCCTAGGCCAGCCACCTCCCGACAGTCCAGAAAGCAATTGCATATATGATCATGCTCTTGACTGCCAAACAGCACCTAACAATAAAGTAGATGGCTGTGCCCACTGTCAGCTCTGTATCCTCTAACCTGCCAGTGTTGATTGGGGTAACAGGGATATAGGGCGGAGTCCTAAGATTATGGATGGGTATGGGGTTGGCAGTCAGTTGGAAGAGTCTGCTAGACTACCAAGGATATGATTAAAACTCACAAGATAGGTGTTCATGGGTTGGGGACTGCTAAACTACCAGGGATATGAACATAGACCACAGCAACAGTAATCAGTGGGAGGGTTCCACTAGACTAGCAGGAGTCTGCTGCTCTAATGAAAAGGAGCTCATAATGGTCATGGCAGGGACCCTTAGTGCCTTGCATGCTTAACAAGCTTATTTGCATGCTCAAGATGAATATGGACCAAAGGATTCCTGGCACTATCCCATTTCAATCAGTGCTCTCTCCTGTGGGCCATGTGTAGCCTTGGAACATGCCAGCACAGTGCAAATCCCCTTAGTGCTGGCCCAACATAGCCCAATATTCAGTCAGTTAATGTGCCCTGTCTGTGAATGCTAATTGGCTGATCATCGCTTAGTGTGGTTTTGTGACACTGCAAATACAGCACAACAGACTGTGCCTGTGGCTGGCTCTGAATATGGGGGCCAATTAGTTGTATTTTGTGTCACCTCCACTGTTCTCCTTGAAATGAGCTCTGGTTTAATGTGCCTATCCCAGTCACCACATTTGAAATAAACAAATAAAATTTTCTAATTTGACACTTTTTATTTAAAAAAGGAAATTATTCCCATAAAAAAAAAGAATCTTATTTTTTTTAGGTACTCTTGAATACTATACTTTCTGCCTTCACACCATGTTTCTTGACATTCCCTGCCAGAGGTACAGTAGGAGTCAAGCTGGAGGCATCAGCCTAGGTCTCTTGAGAGACAATGATAAGCACAGCCCCTGCACCGCCAAGCCTGAATTTTGTATTTTATATAATCTCAGAACGAGAATAGTTTAATCAATAGTAAAATGTGTTCCATTCACTGACTCTCAGCACAGTTCATTTTAGAGCAAAACATAATGGTACCATAGCTTCTGAAAATTGTTTCGGAAAATGCAAATGCTAGCAAAGTGCTAAAATCATCCCATCAGGGGTTAACAACCATCCTGTTGATTTCAGTAGTGAGTGAGCTGCTGTATTAACCTGCTTGGTATCTCATGAACTACCTTAACAGCAGGGTCAGAACAAATGGTCCCTGTGGTTTGATAGGCTTTCTGCCTTCTTTGATAGATCTAGTAGTTTTGGACTACTGCAGAATTTAACCTCTGATTACATATACAGTAATATGGACTACATTACCATATGATTCACTCCCAAATTAGTTTTTTTTACCATTTGTTCTGATCAGTTTTTCTCCAGTAATTGTGCTGCCTCGGACAAAAAAACACCTATTAATTTGTTGGCAGGGCTTCTTCTTATCAATACTTTTAAATAATAACCAGATATTATTTGTTTCTTCTATCCAAAGTTGATTTATGAATGGCAATATTTTTCCCATTCAATTGCAAGCAATCCCTGATCTCTGCAGTGCTGATTCTTGCTAATTAGAAATTCGTGGTGTCATGTTGCTGGTGTGGGTTCCTGATCAGATTACTAAACAGCTCTAATCCATACATCTTTTTTTTCCTGTACTGGGAAGGCTGCCAAACCCACGTCAGCCATTAACATCTGAAGATGGCAGTTGTATAACACGACAGGCCAGGCCTGACCGACAGATGATGTCAAAGTCAGCAATTATCTGAAGCAAATTAACTTCTGAAGAAAGCTTTCTCTTGGATGAGTGGCTGACAGCCACAGTAGCCCTTACCAAAAAACAGGCAAAAACTTTGTAAGAGTTTTGATGGTACAACATGCAAGAATATATGCTGGCATATTTATTTATTTATTTAAGCGTTTAACCAGGAAGGCATGCTGAGCAGGCTACCATACCTTTCAACTGTACCACATTACGAGGAACGTTCCTCATTTTACTTCACAAAACCTCCTTGTTCCACATTGTGAGGACTTGTCTTACATTCAGTGTTAACATTTTAAAGGAAAACTGTCTAGTAAATGATGCAAAATATATATTATTCAATTAATAACAGACTTTCTGAACACAAATGCAAACATTTTAACAGTGTTCTGAGCTTCTTAGATAAAGATTTGATTAAGTGTTCCACATTTTGCTCATTTGTTCCACATTTTGAGAGGCAATGTTCCACATTTGGGGGACAAAAGGTTGAGAGGTATGCAGGCTACTGCTCCTTTCCTGATGCGTCCATGGGGAAAGGGGTACAGCTACATAGTTGAAAGACAGTCATAAATATAATTGTGGTTACATAATGGGAATACCAGCCAGCACAGTAGGTTCTGGTTTAAAATACAAAAGGATTTGAGATAATAATAGAATACAGGCATAATTTAGAATCACTACCGTATAATATAGACAGACAGGTGTATACACAGCTTGGATGCATAGCCCTGCCATATTGAGACCCGTAAACTGTCTAGACACATGAGCAGGTAGCTGAGAAATGAGATTTGAGCATGGAGTTAAGGAGTGGGGGGGGAGAGAACTGGTGAATGTTTGCTGGGAGAGAATTCCACAACGTCGCTAGGTGGTAGCTGACAGCTGCCTGGCCAACAGCAGTGGACTTATGTGGGACAGCCAGAAACCAAGAGTCAGTGTTTCTGAGGGAGTATGCTGGGGTGCTGGGGTTGACAAGGGCAGTGGCGAGGTAAGAGGGGAGCAGCTGGAACCAATACTTGGCTGTGAACTTAGCACAGTGGGACAGTCTTGAGTTGTCTGGAGAGGGGAGGTTTGTTGATTCATAAAGGGCACAGTGGTGTGTGGAGTATGGACAATTCAGGACAAAGCAACAGAAAGAATGGATAAGAGGGTCCAGTCTGGCTAAGGTGGACTTAGGACCAGCACTGTAGACTATGTCCCCGTAGTCAAAGAATGGGTGGATCATTTTCTGCACAATGGCCCTGCGGGCAGAGACTGGGATGTGGTCCCAGTTGTGGTAAAGTGCCCTGAGCCTGGGGTGCAGCTTTTTGATTATAGAATCAACATGGGCAGAGAAGCTGAGGTGCAGCCAGTCCCTGAGGGATCTGAAGGAGGTACAGGCCTCCAGGGGTGTCCCATCCAGTGTGTGTGGAAAGTGATCGGGATGGGGAGCCTCAAAGTCTCTGCCTTGTGCTAAATCTTACTGAGACTGTTTTCTTGGCATTGAGGAGGTTGATTGAGTGAAGCCAGTGCTGAACTGTTATAAAGTCCAGCTGCAATCTAGTTGTAACCTCTGAGGCCGAGGGGCCAGATGTATACAGCACAGTGTCATCCCGCAACATGTGGATTGAGGTGTGTGGGCAGGCAGAGGCAGGTCATTCAGAAGATGGAGAACAGGAGTGGGCCAAGAACAGAGCCTTGCGGTACCCCTGTGGTGACTGGGAGGTGGGCCGAGATGGTGGAACTGATTCTGATGGAACCAGCTAATGGCGCAGCTGGATAGACCAGCGTTGGCAAGTGTGAACAGGAGGAGTGGGTGTGAGACAGTGTCAAATGCCTTGGCCAGGTCAATGAAAATGGCAGCTGTGATGTGGCCAGCATCCATCCCAGTGATATGGAAACCACATGTAAGTTTATGTAAGTTTATTAAATTTATTGAAGTTTTTATGTATGAATTATATGCAAGGAATATGCAAGGAGTGTAACCTTTTCATTGCATGAAATATTCTTGCAAGAAAAATTCCTTGCCAACATCCTGAGATGCAAGAAAAATTGTGTGTGTGTCACCATGCTACACTGCTGGATTTATACTCTGTTATGCATCTAGAACTTATAACCTTGTGGTTCCAGATACAAGTGTTCAGCCTACTGAGCCACTGACACTGTGCTGCAGGTGTTGTGCAAAAGTATACATAAGATATGACAAGCAATAACCGTGATACATTCTCACATATTTCTTACATTTGTTGAAGAAATGTCTTCATTCTGATCCCAATATTTCTGATTTCAATGCACAAGACCACTCTCATAACTCAGAGTGATGTCCACATTAGTATTACTTTACAGCTGAGGTCACAATGTACTATACCTATGGCAACACAGTCATTACCATGACTAATTATGATGTAGCTATAGAGGTATATGAGTTCAACAGGAGTAGGAAACAGGGTAAATAAACTGTAAATGATTAAGACCCTGTTTCATACAAAGTTCCTCAGTAATGGCAGGAAGGGGAATCTAAGAAAGATACATGTAATATTAACTGAATAGTAACTTAATAGTATATTTTTAAAAATGTTTTTACTGAGGTGCATGCAGGTTTTACAGCTCAGATGTTACCTAAAGATTTCTATCACCACTACAGCGGCATGTGGCCCATTTCCAAGATGGGCTATGCCGGCATAAGGAGAGATGCATCAAACCCCTTGGCTTATCCCACAACTTACGCCATGCATTATGCCCATTGGAATTCCAAGTGGTGAATTGCACCATGGCGGATGAGGGCTGCGACAACCACGGGTTACGACACCTGCTATGCCATAGCCCACAATGCCATGGTGCAAGTGTGGGTTAGAACAGCAACATCGCCCAATTCCAGGAGGGCAGCTGTCGTAATCTGCCAATGTGATTCTAAAAGGCGCATTAGTGTAGCTTTGTTATAGCAGCTCAGAGCTGTCCCAAGTGGCATCTGATGGCTGGCACCATTGGATGCCACCACACAGCACCATGGCAATGGTGCCATACTGACCCCTAAGCCCCCACAAACACACCCCTGCCCCAACCCCCTCATTGATGGGAACCCCAGGTAGTCTGATCCATGGTGCACCCCCCAGATGCCTGTGCCATCATTCCTGCCCCCCCATGCCCCCTGGAGTGTTCTGTGGTGATCCGGGGCAGGGTGTCTTCAGGGGGGCTGCTTATTGCCAGCCATGATTTGCAACATGCAGGGCATATATGCCATGCACATGGCATTAGCCTACGCATGGCATATCCCGCATGTCACGAGTGTTGGGACCCTGCCACTCTTGGAATGCAGCATAGGGTCCCTGGTGTAGCAGAAAATGATGTAACTCACAGCTGCCTATGAAGCTATTACCATCATCTTGGAATCGGCTCCTATGCATTCTAACCTTATAAGTATACAGAGTACAACAGTCCTCTTTGCACAGTTCTTACAAGGTGTCATTCATCCTTAAACACATTTTATATCTGTAGGTTCCTTGACTAGTGCAAGCAGAGGATTTTTTTTTCTTGCACTGGTCTTATGTTTGTAAGAATAGTGCCAGACAAAAAAAATTATGTGCTGCTAGTCAAGAAACATGCACTTATAATTATTGTGTATCACACTACATTTTAAACTTGCAGGGATCTTGACTAGTGTTAAAACTTAAAACTTGTGATCTTGCAAAAACCTTGTGTGTACCGTACTTGCAATAAACTTTCATTTCTTCATGTAAGATGAAGGAGAGTTTGTGTATGTTAAAACGTTCTTACACAGCCATTCAAGGAACATACTGTAATTTTGACACTAAGTGCATTTTGTTGTATTATTAGAAACATAGAAACATAGACTTTGACGGCAGATAATGACCGCTTAGCCCATCTAGTCTGCCCATTTCCCTACCTACAGGATAGGCCGCAGATCCTAGTTAATCAACAGCCTATTTCTTCCTACCCCCCACAAGAATTTGCTTATGTCTGTCCCATGCATTCTTGAATTCTCCCACAGTTTTAGACCCCACAACCTCCTCAGAAAGGCTGTTCCATGCATCCACTACCTTCTCTGTGAAAAAATACTTCATCACATTGCTCCTGAACCACCCCCCCATCTTTAAATTGTGTCTCCTTGTTCTTGCACATCTCTTTTTCACACAAATTCTTACAAATCATGCAAGATCAGTAACAAACCTTCCAGTTTTTGTTCAGTAAAGGAGTAGACTTGTGCTGTAATTATGATGCAACACCATGCACGTCAATCCTTAAATTCATAATATATATTATGAGTTTCCAGATTTCTGAGCAAACAAATGACAGCCAGTTTATAATTATTTTACAAAGAACATTTTACTTCAGGGAATTTAGGCACCAGTTGTTTCACAGAGACAGACTCTGTCATAAATCTTTCTACGACTACTACAGTATGCATCTGTGCAAGTCTATAATACATTAGCATTGCTGATCTTTTGGTTATTTTAGGACATCATTCATTTTCTTCAGTCCTTTCATCTTTTAATTTTATGTTAGGGTTTCACTAGTTCTTGCATGGGAGTATTTACACTGCCAGGGAAGATGCTTAATAGAATATTTGCAGTCTTAATTTGATTTTTTGAATAGCAGTGATGTGGCAATAAAACAGTGGGAATGAGCTCCACTGAACAGATCATAAAGTATTAATTCCAGTAGCATACCAAATGCCTTTACCACTAGGGAACTATACAGATGATAACACTGATCTCTGTGCAAGATCATTTACCTTTCTCTTGCAAGAATTTCCTTGACTTTGGACATCAACAAAACAGTTGTTCGAGTGAGTACTGTGTGGAAAGTATCATGAAATTGTTCTGTTTAAGAGCTAATCACATGATCTGTTATGTTTTACAATCCTATTAATGTGGTAGGTTGGTTCACGGCCCTCATTAAATTTCCTTTTGTTTATACTAATGAAATAACCCCTACAGATTGTTACATCAGATTCTGCACTAGTCATGATTTCCCATGTGATCCTGATCGAGCAAACTATAATAATGACAGCTACAGTATAGTAAGTTATCTCATTGGGAAAATGTAGCCCACAGTATTAATTAATAGAATATTTTTAAGTGTAATATTCATTTTGGTTGAATTATGCTTGACAATTGCTAAGGCAAATTCTTAATTGAAACTTTTTTTGTTTTTAAAACTTTAATGCTTACTGCTTTTCAAATGTTTAGTTCTTTGGTCCTATTTTAGACATAAACTGTGCATTTCAATTCTGGCAGTAGTTGCTCAGTCAGAATTAAAAATTGCAGGACACAGCAAAGCTTCACATCTAATTGACTCAGGTGATAAAGTTATTTCTTGGATCAGGTGATTTTTGATGAAGAAAGTAAACTGGAGAATATTTTAGTGATGTTATACTTTTTTGGACACCAGGGCCAAACCTATAACTGAAGTGGATTAGAGACTGCTTGAAATAAAACTGTACAGTATGTACACTACCAAGCAGTAAATTTAGAAGGTGCAAGTTAATTAAAATACAATCTCTTGATTATGTGAGCCTTCTCTAACTGGACACCCTATTTAATAAACCAGTGTTATCTCTCCAGTTTGCAACACAATTATTAAAAATAAGAGTTACAAACAAAGAGCAATTACAGCTACACTATAACAGTGATTAGTAGTTTATCATATTTTTCAGGCTTAGAGGCGGCATCTAAGAAGAAAAAAAAGATTTGTTCGGGACTTATCATACAAAGAGAGGTCTCCAAACTGACTCAAAAACTGTAAGAGACTAGTGGTTCTGGCTGAAGACTGATGCATGGTAAAGTTGACAATATCAGACACTAATAATGATAAGATTAAAGAATTTTCCATGACAATGGAGGCTGCCACTGGCGCTAATGATACCAAAAAACATAAAATGGAATCTTGTAGGAATGATGAGAGAGACTCTGATGTATTAATGGTTTACATTGGAGAGAGATATGGGTACTGACATTGCAGGACCACTGTTAAAAGAAAATGATTTTCAGTTCCATTTCAAACTGAACTATTAGATTCTAGTCATGGTAACTAATGGCTGACTAAACTGAGTAACAACAAATAAATCATGGGATCAGGCAGTAGAAGCGGTGTATAGGTGACTGAGTACAGTCGATGAGTGTTGGACAAATCATTTCCTCACTGAATAAGACAATACAACATGAGGGGGCTTGCATCTGAGTAGGTCATGGATGAGACAAACCATTACTGATGCTGGATGCTTAGCAGCATTTTAGACCTCTTTCTAAAAAAGAAGCCTCTTATTTTGAAATAAAATAGGCAGGTTCACTAGTACAAAATGCACTGACGCATTCATAACTTAGTCTTCGGTTGCTGTTGATCAGTAAATATCATGGCAGCCACTGACAAGATGCAACATATCACTGGATATTTCAGAAACTATCTCAGGAAATACAACTGAACTGAACAGAGATTTCTTATGCTCTAAAGAGATGTATCTTGATATTGTAGGTCATATTATTGACTACCACTGTATCATGAACCTAGATGCTTCATACATGTTAACATTACCAACATATCAGTTCAGTATGAGCACCACAGAAGCACCTTGATGGATAGCAGTTCTCCTATTGGTTTGCCCTCATGTCAAATTATATTTGCAAGTGAGAGTCTACCTTTGAAGGCTGCATTCCATATAAATTGGAATTGAAAAATGGTTTGATGACTTAAATAAAAAATTCCTAACTGACGTTTCGTGCCAAATTCAACAAATTTGTCATGAAAACATAGAATGTGTTGGCAGAAAGAATCAATAGTCTATTGAGTCTAGCTCAATTATATTATCTCATCCCGACCTAGTTTTCCAATGGTTTATCCCACTTTGACCCCTCCCTCAGCTGTCTTTTCCTGTTACTGCTTAAGGGACTATGAGCCCTTTTGTTCAAACCCAGCTCCACTGAGGATATCTGCCCCACCACTTCTTCAGATAGTGTGTTACATGGCTTTACCACCGTTTCAATGAAATAGATGTTCCTATAATCCCTCCTGAATTTGCACCCCCCAATAACCTCCAGTTGTGCCCCTACTGTTAAAAACAGGTCCTCTCTATTTACCCCATTTATACCACTCAGAAACATACAGCATGGTTCTACCATGTCCACCCTCCTGTTTCTGTCTTCCAGCAAGTATATATTCAGGGCCACATGCCATTTCTCATAGTATCTTCCTTGATGGCCTTGACTCACCTTTGTGAACCTTTTCTGCACTGACTCCAGCCTGTCTGTTATTTCTTTGATGAGGGCTGCAGAACTGGACACAGTATTTCAGGCAAGGCCTTATCAGAGATCTGTATAGATGCAGTATATATTTGCTTCTGCTGTATCAAAACTCCTCCTAATTCGACCTCAATATGTCCCTGGAAGAGAGGGGTAGAAGGAGTATTTGATACAGAGTTTTAAATACCTCACAGGGTAAATAAGGTAAAGCAGGGAAGTATTTTTCAGATAAAAAGAACAAGGGGACATGCTATGAAGCTGGAAGGGGGTAGATTCAGGATAGATGTCAGTAAGTACATCTTCACAGAAGGAGTGGTGGATTCCTGAAACAGCCTTGCAACGGCAGTGGTGGTGAGGGTGGGGGAAGACAGTGGTAGAATTCAAGAATGGCTAGGAGAGGTGCAAGGTAATCATAGTGGTAAACAAATGTGGGGTGGGTGAGGAAGAGGTCTAGATTAGGTAGGATCTGCAGCGAGACTAAAGTTAGGGTAAAATGGTCTGACTTGGTGGTCCAAGTGGTTCTTTTTTGCTGTCAGATTCTATGTTTCTTTGTTTAATTCCTCATACATGTGAATACTGTATGTGAATTAGCACAGCTGGATGTGAGGTCACTTAAAAAGTTAAAAAAGAGGATAAGACCCAGACTGGATCGATGGGGGTGGGGCAGGGCACCTTCAACCTGTGCTGACTGGAGACAGCTACAGAGTAAAAAACTGGATTACTCAACAGCAGAAGAAGAGAGGCCAGCTCTGCTCATCTTCTACAGGAGAAGGGTGTGTGCTACTGAATCAACAGCCTTTGCCAGGTTGATGAAGACAGCAACTATGATAAGGCCCTTATCTATCCTGGTAAAAACAGAATTGGTGACACACAGAAGGGAGGAGATGGTGGAGTAATGTTTACAGATACCAGACTGGAAGGGAGAGAGGAAGTTGGAGAAATTAAGAAAGTCATCAAGCTGGGAGAAGACTAGTTCATTCTGCAGCTTGTTAAGAGTAGGAAGGAGGGAAATGGGTCACAAGTTATCTGGACAAGTTGGGTTGCCCCTTTGTGGAGGGGGAGAACATTGGTAAACTTCCAGGACTGAGAAACAGCACAGAGGGAGAAAGAGAAGTTGAAATGGTGGGTCAGGGGAGAGGCAATGAAGGGGGAACAAACTGATGAAGTCGCTTTGGGTTCAGCCCACAAGGACTAGATTTGGAGAGGTTAAGAGAGAGAGAGAGCCTGCAGAGTCTTCTGGAGTGACAGGAGAAAAGTGAAACCACTGAGGCAAGGAGGAGGATTGAGAATGGCTTAGAGAGTGGCAGGATGAGAGGGAGGAGGAGAACTCAGGTAACAAAATTTGTTTGATGCGAGCAGTGACCAGGAAGGATCAGATATTGGTGAACCACCCATGAGCTGGACTGAAGAGGTGGACTGGGTGGGTGAAGGGGAGGAGTGAACAACCTTCCATAACATTGCAGGGGAATTAAGGTTATTCTGAAGGTTAGCACTGCAGTAGTTTGATTTCACAGCTCAGGCAGCATTGGCGCAGGGGTTTGTAAGTTTTAAGTAGGTAAGGAGGTCTGAAGCATAGTGAGACAACTTGAACCAGCACAGGCATGGTCATGGGACTTACACAGGTTTATGAGTTCCACTGTGATCCAAGGATTATGCATGCCCTGTACCATTGACTTTCTAAGGGGGGCATGTTGACCCACACATGTAGAAATTTGGAGTAGAACAAGGAGAACACCACATCAATATCAACAACTGAAAGGATGAGAGACCAGTCAGTTGCTACGAGGTCTCTGAGGAGGGAATCAATGTTTAGTGACTAGAGTGACCTAGATCATATATATTTACGAGAGGCGGGGGAGGCAAACATTTCTGATGGAGTAAATCATGCAATGATCACTGAAGGCATCCAAAATAATACCTGCTGTGGCTGTTGGGTGAAGATCTAAGGAGAAGAGCAAGTCCAGTATTTGGGTAATGAGGATTAAGTTGCATGGGGTCAGTGATAAGCTGTGAAAAAGAGCAAAGTGACATATACTATTATAAACAGCATTAATTCAGCCAGGTTCAGTAGCCAAGCATGACAAAAAGTATGAGAGTTAAAATGAAGCAGGATTTCTCTAGCAGTAGTCAATCCAGTATGGGATGTTACACAATGTTTTATTATCTAAAGAGCTCCTGTCCTTTAATGTATTACCTTGCATGAAAAGAATATGTGCTGTAAAAGGCAAGGCAGGTATCCAGGTACTTTATGTACACAAATACTTGACCAACTTAACATGCTCCAAGATAACTCATTCCATTTCTTGAATTTGTAGACTTAGATCAGATTTGTTTAAATAGGGTTTAGACCCAAGCAACACTTTTTTTTACCATTTAATTCTAATCTGATATCTAAAAGTCACTTTTACACAGGAGCAATCAACATATCAGCTTTTTATGTTTGCTTGCGTGCATGCACAAGAAACATTATGTGGAAGCTTAGGAGAGAAGCGGGTTGTGGAGGTGTGGCAGTGTGGTGGCCAATGCCAGCACTGTATTTGTGGGTTTGGCAACCCACTACTGCAGGCCCAGTGTCCTGATGACACTGGTTCTGCAGAAGTGCCACCAACTTGAAATGATTTGACTGCTGCAATGAGGGGCCAACTTGTCATTGCAGCATCAGCAATTCCGCTGCAATCAGGGAGCGACCCATCATTGCAGGGCAGTACCTTGCCTGGTGTAACATTACCAGGAATATGGCAGCTCTATGCAGCCACCTCAGAGCCGACAGGGGTGTACAATCCCCCTGTCAGCATGCCCCTGACCTACTTCATTTGCTGACGGGGAGCCCACTTTCTGTTGACATAATGTCCCCACCCCCGAATTTCTGTTGTGTGCTGAGGGGGTGCCCAATCCCCCTTGGTATTGTGCACCCCTCAAACTGTTTCTGTGCTGACATGGGGCCCAATCCATGTTGGCTTCGGTCCTCCACCCTACAAATTCAGGTGGTACACTGGGAGCCCACCCCCAGTGTATCAAACATACCTTTGAAGAAAGAAGACCAACCCTCATTGTCCGCTTGTTTTTTACCTGAAAAATGAGAAAATGGTCCCTTGAAGTGTTCTGCTGCCCCTTCCCCAACCTGAGCCCACCCTCTGCGTACACTACCTCCCCACATCCTCCACCCCATTCTTACATCTGAAGCCTGGTGCTACAATCTTCGGTGGACCAGGATCACGTCGTATGTCTTCAAAGCCAACCACGAACTGAAGAAATGCCAGTAAGCTGTATAATGGCACAAATATGTTTTTTTCAACTTTGTTGCATATCTTAGGCATTTTGGGGAATTTTGGCACCAAACTTTCAACATAGGGTTATTGGGACCTCTCCTCATGAATTCAGTCACTGTCATGGCGTTATTCAGTCCCAAAAGGTGATTTCATGGACACTGCAGAGAATCACCTTTCAGGATCGATTAACAAAATGACAGTGCCACTGTTCATGAGGTGGGCTCTCAAAAAGCCTATTTTGCAAATTTGGTGAAAACAATTCAAAAAATGACTGTTTTAAGAGCATGCGTTGCCCAGTTTCCACGCACCCTTTATAACTTCACAAATTTGTAATATTTTCATGCCAGATTTTCAACACTGGCATTTTTCATACCTCCTTATGAACAGTATAGCTGTCATTTTCATATCCTGGCCAAAATGTGTTTGCACAGTTCTTACAGAATAGTGCGGCCGCTGTGGGAAATCAGTGTTTTGACAGATTAAGAATGAGCGAGTGAGAGATGGGGAGGAACGAGCACAACGGAGCTCTGTCAGGACTGTTGCAGATTTCTTGTGGGCAGAAAAGGCACCAATGCAGGCAGGAGCCCAGTACAAAAGGGCAGCCTGCAGCGCTGGGAGAAACAGAACGAGCTAGTGAGTGAGGGGGAGTGACCGAGCTCAATGGAGCTCTTTTGGGACTGCTGCAGATTTCTTAGTGGGCAGAAAAAGGCACTGACGCAGGCAGGAGCCCAGCACAAAAGGGCAGACTACAGTGCCAGGAGAAACAGAATGAGCTTTGCCCACCTTTCCGCCCAGGGTTCTTTGTGGTCCTATATTGCAGCAGGGTCTCTGGGGGTGGAGACAAAGCAATGACTGGATACTTTTAGGATTGCTGTAATAATACAGATTTATTTGTTATGTTTGTTTCTGTAACTATGCTAAATACTGAGCTATACTGTTAGGATTGCTGTAATAATACATATTTATTTGTTATATTTATTTTTCTAACTGAGTAATACTTGGAGTGTAATAGGAATTCTAACTGGGCTAAGTGAAACTATATGAGGGCTGAGAACAAAAAGTATGGTAGCTGAGGAGTGAAAAACGGACAAGGAGGCTGTAGGATTGCTACAATAATACAGTATCTAATGGATGAGATTTGAGACTGAATTAACCCAGTTGGCAAGGGGGCAGTAGGGGGACTAGTGTGGGGGAACAGGAATTTAAGTAAATAGGGGCCTTCCAGTTGTAGTAGTGGCAGAACTGGTAAGCCCATAACATAAGATGGAGCCAAAATGGGGCGTGTCATATGTCAATAGGGCAGGCATCTTTAGAAGGGCGTTGGGTGTACAGGGTGCAGGACCACCATGATTCTGAACTGGGCTTGGAGGATGGGAGGGTGTATGGTCTGTATATAGCTGGCTAGTTTGAGGGAGGAACTGTGGAGGCTAGGGAGGAGTCTAAGTGGCAGGGCAGATGAATATGGTAGACATACTGGCCAGGGGAATAGGGGATGGCAAGAGGGACAGGGAAGAACAACTAGGACTGAAACTGACCTCAGTATCAAAGACACTAGCAGAAAGGGAGGAGAAGGGAGTGGGTGCCTAAGATGAAGGAGGGTCTCCTGATGGGGAGGAAGAGACCACAAGGAGTACTGGGGAGAGAGCAGATGGCTGCAGGTAGGGAAGGACCAGGGGGGGCATGGAGGGGAACAAGTAGGAGGGGGGAACTGATAGGGGAAGAGATGTAGGAGGGTTATGGACTAGTAATACACTCAAGCCTCTGCTATGGGAGAGAGAGGGGGAGCAGGAACATACTGAGGGGGAGGACAAGCGGGGCATGAGAGGGATGGCAATAGGTAGGGGACGAGATAGCAAGGATGAAAGGGTAGAAGGGGGCTAGTAAAGAAGGAAGGAGGGGTGACTGGAGGAGAGAAGGCTATGGGAAGGGGAAGTATGGGAGGAGCATCACTATTGGGGTCAAAGGGTATGGGGGCTCTAAATCGACAACAATGGGGATAGGAGAGGGGTTGAAAATCAGTAGGGGAGAAGGGGAGGTTGACATGTGAAGCCCAGTAGGAAGTAGTCAGGCTGGGAAGGGGTTCAAGGGGGATGGGAGGAATAAACAGAGAAAAGGGGTGAGGTGGAAGTAGGGGTACAGATACAGAAGTCACAGAGGGTGCAGCTGGCAGGGGTAAGGGGCATGGAAGAACAAATACTGTGATGATGGAAGGGCATTAGAAGGGAAAGGGGGTAAGGGATGGGGGGGTACTCATCCTGGGGGATTCTATACTGAAAGGGGTGAGATGAGACGGAAGAGGGAAAGGCACAGCTGTACTTGGGTTGAAGCTGTCCCCAGGTTGAGTTCAGGAGGGGCAGGGCAGGCACTGCTCAAGTGTGCAGCGAGAGGGAGGAAAAAAACTCATTTAGTGTTGCATGTGGGTAGAAACAACTTGGTGGGGGAGACTGTGGAAGTAGTGGGGGGAGTTTTGAGGAGTTGGGCAGGCAGATTGAGTGGGAAGGAGTCGATGGCATTCTCGGAGGTACTTCCGGTACCATGTGCAAGCACGGGGAGGTAGGGTAGGATCGTGGAGTTCAACGAGTGGCTGAGGGATTGGTGTCACACCAAAAATTATGAGTTTGTGATTAACTGGGATAGGGTCTGGGGAATAGTGACTTGTATGTGTGAGACAGGCTACACTTGAACAGAGAGGGGAGGGAAGTATTAAAGGCAGGATTAGAGGGGTATATCTCTACAAAGGTGGATTTAAACTAGTGGAGGGGGGTTGTCAAAAGACTGAGGTTGGTAGAAAGGTCCAGACAGGGGAGCCTAATGAACTTACCCCCTCAGATATAGATAAAGGTGGAGGTGTAGTAACCCTGGGAGGGGGCAGGCAGAGTGGTCTGAGTGCAATACACCACCCGGTAAGAATAAGGAGGAGAAAAGGTGTGGACTACCGGGAGGAGGGACACAGACCAAGGAGAAGAGTGAGGAGAAGGGAGGGAGTAAGGGTGGAAGGTGATCTCTCTCTCAATGCAAGAAGCCTGGGGAACAAAATTGCAGAGCTTCAGGCACTCCTTTCAGAGGGGAAGGTGGACACTGCTGCAGTGACAAAGTCTTGAGCCGCAGAGTACCATGATTGTGACTTGGCAATCCCAGGATACAGGATATACAGGAGGAACTGGGGGGGTTGGAAGAGGGGGTTGCACTCTAGGTGAGTGAAGGTATCAAATGCATAAGGAATGAGGGAGAAGAGAAGAGGAGAGGACAGAGGCACATTGGGTGCAGCTCCTGGACTCCAAGTGCAGAAAGCTGAGGCTGGGAGTGGTGTGCAGACCATCAGCCCAATCCAGGGAACTGGATGGGGAGTTCTGAGAGCAGATAAGGAGGATGTAGAAGGGGGTGTGGTGATGGTGGGGATTTTAACCTACCAGGGGTTGACTGGAGCACCCCAGCCACTAGCAGTACCAGGGAGCAGGTGCTCCTTGATGCATTCCAGGACAGCCTTCTGACACAATTGGTAAGTGGGCCTACAAGGCTTGGCAGCACTCTGGACCAAGTACTGGCAAATGGGGAGTCGGTGAGGGAGGTAAGGGCTGAGGAACCACTAGCAGGTAGCAACCACCAAACAGCGTGGCTCATTCTCATGCTGGTCAGGGAGACAGGAGGCATGGGCACTAAGTTGGTGGACTTTAGTAGGGTGGACTTTGGGAGTATGGGAGCAATACTGCAAGGGAGACTCCAGGATATAAGGCCGGGGATGCATGCAGAACAAAAGTGAGGAGTCATAAAGACTGGGCTAACAGAGGCCACAGCAGCCTGCACCAGGGCCAGGAGTAAGAAGAGCAGAGTCAAGAAACCATGCTGGCTGAACAAGGAAGTGCTGCAAGGGGGTGAGGGCAAAGAGGACTGCATATGGCAGTACAGGAAAATAGGGAAGGGAGATGATAAGAAGACTTACAGGAGTTGGTCAATGGAGGTGGTCAGGAGGGTGAAAAAAGCTAAGGCCTCCAGGGAATTAAGGATAGCACAGGGCATAAAGGGAGGGGAAAAGGAATTGTTTAGGTACGTCAGGGAAAGGAGGAAATGCAAGGAAGGTATTGTGAGGATAAAGTGGGGGGGATTGGGGAAGGGAGGAGCAAGCGAAAATTCTAAATGAGTATTTCTGCTCCGTTTTCACTAAGGAGAGGGATGGTCCACTACCAGCATGGGTTGGGGTGGGGAAAGGAGGAGGAGGTGACGGACAAAGTAATCACAGGGAGTAGGGTGCTGAGGGCCTGAGTGCAGTAAGGCAGACGAGGCCCCAGGTCCTGATGACATCCACTCCAGGGTGCTGAGGGAGATGGTGGAGCTGTTGGCTGAGCCACTGGCAGATCTGTTCAACATCTCCCTTGTAATGGGGTGTGTGCCACAGGACTGAAGGGTGGCCCATGTGGTGCCCGTACACAAGAGTGGGCCTTGGGAGGAGCCAATAAATCATTGGCTGATCAGTCTCATGTCCATAGTAGGTAAGCTTATGGAGGCGATACTGAAGGAGACGCTGGTGGCATTCCTAGAGAGTAATGGCCTCCAAGATGAGCAGCAACACAGGCTCATCTCAGGGAGGTCTTGTCAAACCAACCTAACAGAGTATTATGACTGGGTGACAAGGGAGTTGGGCAGGGGCCATGTGGTGCATGTCCTGTACTTGGACTTCAGTAAGACCTTTGATACAGTGTCTCATGGGAGACTGGGGGGAAGCTGACAGCAGTAGGGGTGAGAGAAAAGCTGACTAAATGGATAGAGAACTGGTTATAGGGAAGGGTGCAGAGGGTGGTGGTGGGGGGGGGCTCTTGGCACCCAGAGCAGTGACAAGTGGGGTGCCACAGGGGTCAGTGCTGGGCCCGCTGCTATTTGGGCTCTTTATCTCTGATATAGCACATGGAGTGGGGACCAAGGTTAGTCTGTTCTAGATGATACCAAATAGGGGTGGTGGGGATGAAGAGGATGGATGGGAAAAACTGCAGGTGGATCTAACCAAACTAGAGACATGGTTGGTGGAGTGGAAGCTAGGATTCAATGCAAAGAAGTATAAGGTGATGCACTTCTGGGCTAAGAACCAGAAGAGGATTATTGGTTGGGGGGTGAGGTTGGGATCACAGAGGAGGAGAAGGACCTAGGGTGTTGGTAACTGGGAGCATGAACAACTTGCTCAGTTCAAGAGAGCAGCAGTGAGGGTAAACATGATTCTGGGGTGCATTGCAAGGGTTTTTATCCAGACACAGGATGTGATCCTACTGCTCTACAGATCATTGGTCAGACTGCACCTGGAGTACTGTCTGCAATACTGGAGGCCATACTTGAGGAAGAGATAAAGTTACTGGAGGCAGTGCAAAGGAGGGCAACAAAAATGTTAAAGAGGATGGAAGGAAAGGCATATGAAGTTAGGCTGAAGGAGCTGAACATGTACACACTGGAGGAGAGGAGGGATGGGGGGATATAATTGAATCATTTAAATACCTGAGGGGGTAAATAAACCTAGCACTGAGGGGTGTTTAAACTGAGGAGTGGAAGAGAAATGAAGGGGAACGGACTAAGGTTGGAAGGGGGACATTTCAAGAGGGAAATGAGGAGGCACTACTTCACTGAGAGGGTGGTGTCTAGTTAGAATGCACTGCCAGAGGGGGTGGTAACATGTGCAATAGTCAATAGCTTTTAGAAGGAGTGGGATACAGCAAGAGGAATAGTTAAGGGGCAGGGGCTGGGACAAGTGGGGGAGGAACCTCGGAGGGGGAGGAGGTTGGGGCAGCTGCAATCTAGGGCACTAGCGGCACACTCGGGCAGACTTAGATAGACCGATTGGTCTGTTCTGCTGGTAGATTCGCATGTCTGTATGTATGTTCATATGTGAAATCAAAGTGACTCAGTTCATGAGCAGAGATCCTAAAATGCCTATGCTGAAATTTGGTGACAGACGTCCATAAAATGACTGTGTTAAAAGCACGCGTTGTGCAGTTTCCATGCACCCTCATAACTTTGCGAATTTGTAGTATTTTCATTCCAGATTTTCAACATTGACATTTTTTCAGACCTCCTTATGAACAGTACAGCTGTCATTTTACATCCTGCCGAAATATGCATTTACACATCTGGCGCGAATAACGTGGTTTGCTGTAGGAAATCAATGTTCTGGACAAATTAAAAAAATCATACTGACAGTGTTCATGAGCAGAAGTCACAAAATGCCTATGTTGAACATTTGGTGAAATAATTCCACTAAATGACTGTGTTACGCATATTTGTTGCGCTGTTTCCACATACGCTCGGAAGTTCGAGCATTTTTAATATTTCTACTACAGATTTTCAACATTGCCATCTCTTCACACCTCCTTATGAATGGCACAGCTGTCATTATTCACATCCTGACCCATCTGTGTTTTCATACATCTGGTGCGCAATGGCACGGTCGCTGTGGGGACTCAAATTTCAGGACACATTCACAAAATCTCAGTGCCACTGTTCATGAGAAGAGGTCCCAAATGCTTTCATGTGGTGGGGGTTACAAAAAGGCCATGTTGAAAATGTGTAGTGCAAATACCAACAAATGCCTGGGGTGTAAGGGTTTCTAACCATAACATCCCATCCTGTACAGACTGACAGGCATCAGGGATGTGCCTTTGGATTGCCGACTGTAATGCTCGATGTGCATCTCCAATTCCCACCCCCACCCTGCAGCAAGTGACATTCATTGAGGTGTGCCATGAACTCTTTGCCCCAGAGTTCTCCCATTCTCCTATATTGCACCCATTTCAGTGAATATCCTTATGAAGTGGGGTGACTGTAAAGCTGAATACCCCAAGGCACACCTTAACACTTGTCTGTCTCTGCAGGATAGGGTGAGGTGAAATGGCATGAACGTTATTGGCAACAACCCAAATGCATACCCCAATGCCTGTCCATCTCTGCAGGGAGGCGATGGGGTTGGCATGAAGTTCATTGCTTCATAGCCATTCCTTCTCTAAATCTGTCTAACTCTTGCATTTCCAATGTTAACACCAACAAGCAAACCTTTGGCATTGACAAATGCTTGTTTAAAATAGTTTTAAATTGGTATTGCAGTCATGTTTACTTAACATTGTGGTTTCAGTCATGCCAGCTGCTTCTGATTCCAAAGGATAAAGTGCAGTGTTAGACTGTGGTACTCACCGTACTCTGGCATTAAGAATTATTTTTATTACAGTGATGTTATTTAATGTTGCCCTTAGCGTTATTCAGAGGAGGGCATTCATTAGAAATACTTGAATTAATGTTACTGAGATAAGGAGGAACAGGTGTTTAGAGATGTACACTGTAGATGAGCAAAAAAAAAGAATAAGATGGCTACTGAGTGGTAGCTTCACTTGATATATGTATATTACAGGGGTGCGGTCACGCCCCTATATTTAGGGTTGAATAGGCACTTCTATGTCAAACTCTAAATTTTACATGTTAAAAACTTTGGACACTTTCAATGGATTTGCATGAAATTTGGTATGTGCAGTGGGACATTGTAGTTCTCTTGATTTACCAAATTTTGTTTCAGTTGGGCTTATGGTTTTTGCGCACCAAAACACTGAAAAATGCACTTTTCGCCAGTTATGTGGGTAGTTTTTCTAATTTTGTCCATAGTGCTGCACGGCCGTCATGTGGTGTGCCACTCTGCAACTTGGCTCCTCTGAAACAGTTTGGGTCAAGGAATGTGTCACTTTTCATTTGGTGAAAAAATATTAATCCATTCAAAAGTTATTAAAGTTTTAAATTCCAATTATAAGTCAAAGGGAAAATTTATATGGTTATTTTGCGAAAGAAGAATGGGGTTTTGGCCATCTGGTCCCTCCTCACAATCAAAGAATTTGCAGGCTCGCGATCAAAGAATCTTTGATCATGAGGAATTCTTTCATCGTGATGGCCGCCATCTTGTTTTCAGTATGCGGTCATAAAAATTCAAATATCTCGGCTCAGGGGTGACTCCTGAAGTAAAACTTGGAACAGTTTTGCTCAGAGGGCTTCGCTCTATCAAGCCATGGATGTGGTTTCTTGTAATTTGGTCAAAAAATAGACTTTTGAACTTTTAAAATCTTTGATCGTGGCCCGCTAGAGATCTTTGATTGCAAGCCTGCAAATTATTTGATTGCGAGATTCTTTGACCGCGATCTTTGATTGAGAGGGCGTGACTAGATGGCCACATTAAAAAATCAAATTTGTCAGACCAGGGGTGACTTATTAAGCCAACTGAGGATGAGTTTTGTTCAGGGGGCTCAATTCTATCTAGTCATGGCTGTGGTTTCATTTATTTTTGTGTAAAAATTGACTTTTACCATCTTTTATTCTGTGATCGTGATCTTTGATCATGAGGAAGGGACTAGATGGCCAGATTTGGAGGGAGGAGATAGTCCAATTTTAACAATTTTTTAAATTAAATATCTCAGAAACTGTTTGGTCTTTTCACTTGAAATTTGGAGGGTGTTGAAAAATAATTTTCTGCAGAGATATTGCATGACGCACTTTAAGTTTTGCGTATAGTGTTTTCCATTGTGGTAGTGGGTACGCATTTATAGGGCACCTAGCCATACTGCCATGGAGGTAATGTTCAGTGGTTAGGTGTCTCACATGTAAACAGGTGTTGAATTATGACACTCTGATGACTGACACTCTGTTTTTTCAAAGGTGGTGGGGTGTGGGGCCAAAGGACACTTACGCTCCCATATCTTAACTCCACCAGTACATATGATGTTCAGTACTTGTGCACTGTTATCTTAGGCAGAAATTGAAGTTGGTGCCCAGCTCCCACAACTTGTGTGACTTTCTACTTTTCTATTCTTTAGGAAATTCTATGCAAAAACTTTGTTAATGCATCACTTAGGGTTAAAAAATAAAAAGTCAGGAAATGGGGCCTTTAGGATTGCCTCCTAGTGGACCATGTCTTCCGGACTGCCAGATAATGGGGTTTGTCATTAGGGTTGTGAGGCCTACATGTCACCCCATTCTTCTTTACTGTGGCTTGTGAATATGATTACACATGGAATGGGTGACATTTAGGCCTCACAACCCCAATGACACACCCTGTCATCTGTCAATCTCGTGAGGATGGGCGGGTCCACAAGGGAGGCAACCCTAAAGGTCTCCTTCCCTGACTTTTTGTGTTTTACCCCTAAATGATGCATTAATGAAGTTTTTTGTATAGAATATATCTATCTATATATATACATATATATATATATATATATATATAATTATCATGATGCAGAACTGAATTACATAGAATGGTATCCTTCTCAAGGAAGCAGAATACAGTTCATGCACACTAATACTGTCAATCAGGGCCACTATAGTGCTGAAAGTCAAACTATGATCCATTTATACTGCAGAGGTTAAAGATCAAACATGAACAAGAATTATAAGTTTGATGCCATAGCTGAATTTGACTTTATCCAGCATGCAATGTGGTCTAGTTGTTAAAGTGCTAAACAGTGAAACAGAGGATCCAGGTTTGAATCCCAGGACAGTCAGTGACTCACTATGAGATCATGAACAAGTCACTCAATTTCCCTTTGCCTTAGCCCTACAGTACATGCTATATCATTTGATTGAGGAAATAGCCCACTAAAGTGAGATGTTGTATTTCATCTGTCCCATCCTAACTAAACAACTGTAAAATTAAAAAAAAAACATTTAAAGATGTAGAGAGACTCTACCAATAAGTATATTGATGAGATAAAGTGTCCCCATTCATTGAAGGCAGACACATTTTATAATTTGTTTTTTACATACAACTGTGGCTAACCTGCTGACCCTTTGTGCATATATTCAGATAATGAGATACCATGAAGCTGTTTATATGCAACATAAAGTAAGTTGTATGCACACACTGATGCAAAATTCAAAAAGTCCGTTCTATATCCAGTGGACTAATAAAAATACATAGTTTAAACAAAAAAAAAAACATTTCTTTTTAGACCTTCAGTAATCAGTGGGTCTTGTTATTGTGTCCAGTGTTGCTCTCCAGAAAGTAACTTTTTTTAATAAAGTTAATATATACATACAATATTTTGTATGTAAACTAAATACAGTATATATTTAACTATTCATTGTATCCCTGTTGTTCATTGGACACACAGACAGTAATAATTTTGTACTGCAAAATCCATGTTTAACAATGCATTGGTACCACTGCACATCTACAATAAATTTTAAATGTGACACATTCCATTCAACATAAAAAGGGTATAAAAGTAACTGCATGTGCATGGACAAAAATCTCCATGTCGATGTTAATGCTGAGAGCTCACCCTGCCTGAATGGTACCATAGTATAAAGAGATAAATAAAACATGTAAATTGTCCTAAGTATTTGAACTTTCAGGGTGTTTGTCTTATCCATTACAATATGCTCTTTGTTTTAATATGGATCTATGGGTTATATTCATTTAGCCTATTTAATGTAACAGAAATATGAAGACAACCTGTTGTCCATTGAGTTATTTCCTTTGTCAGCTCAGTGGGCATATAATAAAATAAAAGTGTTAATGATTTTGAGTGTCCATCAAATAGTTACTGCAGAACAATATTATTTAACACCCCATTATGGACTTTAGTGACAACAGTTCGGATTGTTTGAGGCATATAGGTAACCTAAGTTGGAATGCTTGCATAGTAGGGGTCCAGCATCTCTGGCAGCATTATTAGCTGGTGTGTGAGCCCAGTGCACACTTGATCCTCTAGTCGCTGGCATAGTTAGTGCATTGGCAGTCCCCACTCTCCACCATGCACTATGGTGCAGAGTTGGTGTGGGTGCTGAGCAAAGGGGCATGAGTTCTGCAAGGGTGGGCTCTACCATAACAGCAATGCACTCACCCCAATGGAAACTTGCCTACTGCAGAGGACTGGGAAACCCCTCAACAGTGCTTCCCCAGCCCACCGGCCTGATGGGGAGGGCTAAGGCAGCTAGTCAGGCACATGCTTGTGGTGTCAGAAAAGTTGAGTTCCACACCTTCCCAGGATCCCCTGCATGCATGCAGCAGGGAATTCACTGCAGGACCCATGATGGACATCCCATTGGATGATACCTGTGCCCTGCAATCCACCCTCATGCAGCTGGACAGTAGAGGGGCAAAGTCAAGGACAGGTGCCCTGCTTGTGCTCATGGTTGTGAATACTGCGTGCCCTGTGGCTGTACAGGGCCATGTAGCTACACGGGCATTATACAAGTATTTTGCATGCTTAACCTACACCTTCATGAATAGGGTTCTATGTGATTTTGTTCTGCATTATGGCATTTCCTCCCACTACATACTGAAGCTTGAACCTTTGTATAGTAACTGTGGTTGCATTACTTTAATAGCTCCTGTGGACATAGGTTAGGACTCAGAACTATGATCTAGCAGTGGACATGAAGTGCAATGGGAGTAGAAGATATTATCTAATGCACTTTTATTCTGTAACTGCTCCCCTTTATCTTCCACTAAAGTTCTTCATAACAGTTACTTCACTGGACCATATCCAGTCTGTAAATTTTAGAGTTTTCTCCACCACCTGCAATGGCTTTCCACCCTTTACTATACAGCACCAATAGCCGGATTCTTCTCATTGTTTATGAGGTTTGCTTAAAACCTATGAATCTTCTGTTGCTTTAGACTCCTTGCCTCACTCCTGTCAACTCCTCAAAACTTTCAGCACTTCCATTCTCCATCTCCAATTTTATCTGTTCACTTTCTGACATTGCTCTCCATGCTGGTTCTTTTCCAGGGCAGATCCCATTTAGAACGTTCAAAATTAGCATACTAGAGAGGCAGTTTGTAGGAAATCTCAATAGGAAAATAGATCATCCCCAATATAGCAGTGTACTTGGGGTAATAAATCAGGATCATGTAAAAACTAAGAATCCCCCACACTTGCTCACACTACCAAGGCAAAATAATTACTCCAATATGGAGGTAAAATCAGCCAACTTTATTACTACATATCTTAAAAATCACAGTGCATTTCTCTGCAGAAGTATGAAACAGCTCTTAGGGATCAAACAAATTCCCCAGTGCTGTTTCACACCCCTGTGGGTGCTTTATCATGAAATGCACTGTGGTTTTAAGATATGCAATAATAAAGTTGGCTAATTTTATCTCCATATTGGAATAATGTACTTTACTTTGGTAGTGTGAGCAAGTGCGGGGGATTCATACTTTTTACAAGTTTGTAGGAATGCAGAGTATGGGATCCATGAAAGGATGACAGTAGAGAAGAAATTTCTAAATTGTTGTTTTTGTGCATTTCTCTAAACTATACACTGCTCCCCTCTTGTAAACCCCTTGCTGAACAAACTGCCTTTTGTTACTGTTTAACTATCTGTATCTGGAAATCTCATCCACTATCAATTCACTCTGCTTCCTCCAAGTGCTGTCTTTCCTCTTTACTCCATGCTCACTCTGCTCTTTCCTGCAAATGTCCATAGCCCAATATCCTGCCTCCTCCCTCTTTGCCTCTTTTTCTCTCACCCACTTCAGTCTCCTACCTCCTACACTTCTCTGCACCCTTCATTTTACTCTTCCACATATTCTAACCTCTATACTTTTTCCTCCATGCATTTATTCTCCTTCATTCCTCTCCCTATCATACCTTATCCTCTCCCCACTCTCCTCTCTCTATCATATCCTCTTCACATTACCCTCCAATTTTACCTTCACCACTTCCCCATCTTTCTACTTATATTTCTATGTTCCTATACTTAGTTTTCAGAAGTTCAGCCAGGAAGTGCCTGGTGCCTCGTACTCCTGATTTAAACTAATTGTACTGTTATTAATTTATGACTATGTTATATTGAGTATTACTGTACATTATTGTGCCTCTGTATTATATTTTGTGCTTTCTACTTGTTATTATGTATTTTTTCCCTCCACCCTTTCCCACAGGAAACATCTGGAAATGAGCTATATGGCTCAGTATGTCTTTTCTGGTAAAATCTCTTTTAAATAAATAAATAAATATGCATATTCCCAAGCCTCATTCCCAGAACACAGCATCAGTATGGTTAGGAGAGATACACAAAAAACAAAATTATGGAAGTTTCCTCTTTCTTTGCATCCATAGTTTCTCTTTTCGCCCTGTATCCCTGGATGAAGTACTCAACTCCCTCCATTCTCTGAACCCTAACAGAAGAAAATGCCCCACAGCCCTAGATGCCAAGATGCTATTTTTGTCAGCCCCAGCCATAGCTGCCCCGTTAGCCACAGTATTCAATCTCTTCTTCTCTCTAGGCAAATTACCATCCGTATGGAAGCAAGCTACCATCATACCCCTCCCAAAAGGTGGTGACCCCTCCTCCCAGGATAACTGTCGCCCCATCTCCCTACTCCCAATCTTGGCAAAAATACAGGAATGTCTTGTCTTCGCCCAACTTTCTCCCTATCTGGACACCTCCTCCTTCTTCACCCCATACCAATCCGGTTTTGCAAGTCACACTTAACTACCACCTCACTACTAAGAATCACTTGATAGTCACCGGCATGGACAAAAGCTCCATCACCTCTGCCATCTTCATGGAGACTTAGCCAGGCATTTGACACCATCTCCCATACAGTGCTGCTGTCTAAACTAAAAGTAGCAGGTTTCATCAGTCCAGCCTCCACCTGTATCCACAACTACCTGGTGGGTAGGCACCAGGCTGTAAAAGTCGGTTAACACATCTTCAACCCCCTACCAGTTAACACTGGCGTCCCCCAAGGTTCAGTCTTGGGCCCACTGCTCTTCTCCATATTTTTAAATGACTTCCCATCAGCCTGTCACTACTCATCCATCCAAATGTATGCGGACGATACAGTGTTGTACGCCACAGGCCCCTCCACAAGCGAGGTGGCAAATCTATTACAGGAGGATTTCAATGCCATCCAGGACTGGTTCTGGTCAAACCAACTATTCCTAAACCCAAAGAAAACCATGTCACTAAATTTCGGCTCACAGCAAAGACTCTCCCATCAAGCTCCATGCCCCTCTTTCCAAACCCTAGATGGGACCCCCATGGAAGTTTGCACCACTTTCAGATACCTAGGTGTCTGGCTTGAACAGCACCTTGATTTTGCCACCCACATTGACTCCTTACAG
Source organism: Neoceratodus forsteri (assembly GCA_016271365.2). NCBI lineage: Eukaryota > Metazoa > Chordata > Ceratodontiformes > Ceratodontidae > Neoceratodus > Neoceratodus forsteri. The sequence continues at coordinate 538,483,883 of CM057459.1, read as the reverse complement.
AAGAAACTACTCCCTAAACTCGGTGCCCTATATAGGAACAAAAGCTGTCTCCCCTCTCCTGCCAGGAAAGCAATTGTTCAAAGGATGATACTCCCTATACTCGACTATGGTGACATAGTCTATACTACTGCTCCCTCCTCTGCCTTGACCAGCCTTGACTCCCTTTATCACTCCTTCTGTCGCTTTATCCTGGACTGCCCACAAACAACCCACCACTGCACCTTATATGACTCCTTAGCCCTGCCATCCCTCCAAGACTGCCGACAAACCCATTGTGCTAGGTTCTCAGCCAAATTCTGGTCCCAGACCCTTCCCCCCTACCTGGCTTCTGTCCTCTGCCCACAACCTCCCCCTGCCTACTCCCTCAGAAGTACAGACCCCAGGCTCCTCCACGTCCCTTTCATGCATACATCCAAAGGCCAAGCAGCCTTCAGATTTCATATCCCACAGCTATGGAACGCCTTGCCAGTCGATATAAGACACTCTCCCAACCCCTGCCTCCTCAACCGCCTACTCGGCACCCACTTCACCTCAAGCTGCTCATGCTTTAACTAGTATCCACTTTGTACTAGACTATTGTTATTGTTATTCTCTGTAACACTATACCCGTGCATGTTCCCCTTCCTATGTTCCTGTATCTATCTGCTGATTGTCTGTATGGCAGGTGGACCCCTCACTGTGCTGTTTAATCTTCATGTACCTGTATTCGTACTATTGTTTTGGGACTTGTCCCCCAGGTTGCATCTGGAATCAAGCAATCCCTGCTCAGTATGCCTTCCTGGTTAAGCTCATAAATAAATAAAATAAACTTTATGAATTCCACACCTGCTTTTCTGCAACCGCCTTGTTAGTATTCTCACTCTGAATGTTCAAATGGACTATCCTTTAGGGTGTGACAAGGTACCTGGCTGACATTATGATTGTAGTAAACTGAGAAGTCCCAAAGTGGATGAAAATGTGTCTGCACTGTATCATTCTCAGTCTAATCTGGTCAGATATACTGTACAGTGGCACCAGCCTGATGCAACATGGTAATGATGCATTATATCATGCAATGCTGCCATATACTGGGGAAAGGCCCTTTGTCATGCAGTATTTTAACTTTACTTACTGCACATTTTTGTGTGGTATCCTGGTTGCTGTGCCGTCAAGTCTGTTTAGAAAGCAATGCCTGTTCTGGTGAAGCCTCGTCTGTCTGACATACATGAGGATTTGCATAATTGATGCCTTGCTTTGGGAATGAGGCTTGAGTGTACAGTATGTGTATGGTTGGGAGAGATGCATAAACCTAACAACATTCGAGTTCTTTCCTGTTCACTCAATTAGACTGTTTGAACCAAATTGCTAAATATAGTATTGCTAATGAGCCTCTATTCTTTCATTTTGGAAACAGATACATATAATTTGGTGGCAGAAAAGGACAGATTGGCCCACTCAGTCTGCCCAGAATTGACTCCTGCCAGCTCCCATAGCTGTACCTGTTAGACAGAGCCAACTTCAGGTCATCTTTGAGCTGGGGCTGAAAATATCATTCTGTTTTGTCAATTCAGTGGAATTACTCTGGCTTCCAATGAAGTGATTAGAATGGGATAAAATACTACAAATGCTGGGATACTGGAGGTCAAAAACTAATATGAATTACTGTAGCTTATTTTTGGCGGGTGCTGTTGGCATGCATCTGGTGTGGATTACTGTTTTTATTTATTTGATATTCAGAAAGACCTTTGAGTCAGAGACTCATTTACAAAGGTTCCACGTCATACATACATTGTACAGGGGGCGGGACATTAGCATACAGAAAAAGAACAGCACATTACTTAATAACATGAAGTAACATGAAATATAAGATGCACAGGTTACATTGTTGTTACATAGTAGGCTAACAGAGAATTTTAGGTAATTTAGCATAGCCAGGTGTGAGGGGAGAAGGAAGCGTCAGAGATTCAGAAAGTGGCTGATTGTCATGTTTCATTAATGCATTTGAGGTACATTTGCTGCTTATAGTTTGATAGTAAGGAGGCAAGGCAGGTCAGGTGTCAAGGGCAGTCACATCTATTTGAGACCTGCAGGTATTCCTTTAGCATTGATTTAAATGGGCCCAGCCTTTTTCCTCAGTTATATGGCTTGCTAGGAGTTTGTCCAGGAAGGGGCCCCAGTTGAAAGTGCTGGTATTGGAGGTCTGGCCATGGGGTACCCATAGAAGCCGCTTGCTTGAGCTTCGGGTTGTTTTGCTTAGTGGGGCTGGGAGAATTATTTGGAGTAGGGAGGGTGGAGTGAGGCCTAGTAGCACCTTTTTGGTCATAAGGCAGGTGTGGTACCTGATTCTGTTATCCAGATTTAGCCAATTTGTGCTGCTGTATAGGGAGCATGAGTGAGTGAGACTATCACATCCTAGAACTAGGTGGCAGGCTCTGTTCAGCACTAGCCGGAGTCTGCTTAGGGTTGTGGAGGGCGTGGCACTATAAATTAGTATTCCGTAGTCTAGCAGGGAGAGGATCGAGGAGTTTACGGCGAGTTGTAGTGCCTTAGGGGTGAGGCAGTGTTTATACCAGTAGAGTACGCCTAGTCTGGAGCTAAGAGCGGTTGTTAGGTGTAGGATGTGTTGATTAAAGCTGAGGGTGGGATCTAGAGTGATCCCTAAGTATTTAAAGTTGTATACTTGTTCTAGGGGTCCGGTTTGCTGTGAGAGGAAGTGTGGGTACAGGGTTTTGTGTGGGTTTTGAGGATGGGCGAATATTATGACTTTAGTCTTATTATAGTTGATAATAAGACGGTGGGAGGTGAACCAGTCTTCCAATTCATGGAAAGAATGCTGGAGGGTTTGGTGGAGTATGAGGGGAGCGGCTGAGGTGTACAAGACTGCATCATTTGCATAAAGGAGCAGATTTCCTGAGCAAGAGGATGGGAGGGAGTTGAGGTAAAGGCTGAAAGTGGGGCCAAGTATGGAGCCCTGTGGAACACCGGATCGGATGGGGAGGCAGGGTGATAGGACATGGCCTACCTTGACTCTCTGGGTTCTGTCTGAGAGATAACTAGCAAACCATTTTATGGAGTCATTGGAGAGACCCGTGTGGGCCAGGGTATTTAGTAATAGGGCATGGTTGACTGTGTCAAACGCTTTAGATAGGTCCATGAGGATGGCACCCGTGAGGTGGCCTTGGTCCAGGGCAGAGTGGACATGGGAGGTAAATTGAAGGAGGACAGTAGTGGTGCTGCAGCCTTTTCAAAAACCATGTTGCTGTTTGGTTAGAAGGTTGTATTTATTCAGGTGTTCAGTGAGTTGGTCAGCAACTATGCGTTCTAGTGCCTTCGACGGGGGGGGGTAGGATTGAGATGGGACGGTAGTTATTTGTGGACATTCGGTCATCACCTTTATGGATAGGTGTGATATAGGCTGACTTCCAGTGGGTAGGGAATTTCCCTTGGCAGAGGGAGCAATTTAGAATGTGGGTGAGAGGGGCCAGGACTTCCTGGAGGGTGAGGCGGAGAAGTCTAACGTCTAGGGAGTCGTGACTTAGCGGCTTTTACTTAAGGCTTTAGTCAGGTAGGGTTTCACCATATCCGGATTAAGGATACGTGGGTAGAAAGGCGCAGTAGGTGGGGGATGGAGATGATACGGTCCGGTGGGGGTCGGGTAAAATAGGGGCAATATATGGGAGAGATCAGAGAAAGCAGTATTTAGGGCAGCGGCCATGTTGGCAGGGTCAGCGGAGAGGTTACCATCAACGAGTATTTGTCAGTGGTAGATTTAGGTTTTGCCACAGAGTTCCTTTATGTTCTCCCAGAACTTGCACCCATTTCCCCAGGTGGAGGTTAAGGTGGCTTTGTAATGGTTTGCTTTGGCCGTGCGTATGGCCCATGTACATTTGTTTCAGGCCTCCCGATAGTGTTGCCTTTCCTGAGGCCGCTGGGTCTCATTGGCCAGATGCCATAGAGCATCACGCTGGCGCAGTAGGCCTTGGAGGTGATCCGAGAACCATGGGGCATGATTCCCTTTGGTCATAGTTCTGGCAAAAGGGGCGAACTTGTCACAGGCTGAGTTGAAGATGTTGACAAACAGTTTGAGGGCGTGGTCAGGGTCGAATGTATTAGTGAGGGTGTTCAGTCCCAATGTCTGAGGTGGGCCTTGAAAGGGGTAATTGCCAGGCCCCTAGTTTATGTTGTGAAATAATTCTAGGCACAGTTTGGGAGGTACCAGACCAGTTGCAGAGTACTGGCGAGTGATCGCTTAGGGTGTCAGGGAGGACTTGGGTGCTTATTATTTTGTGGGGTGGTTTGTGAAAACTAGGTCTAGTAGGGTTGATGTCCCTATGGGCATGAAGCCGGGTGGGTGTATTGATGACCTGGGTGAGGTCGAGGGCAGCAGCCTCATTGATGAAAGGCGCGGCTGTTTTGGCCAGCCAATTAATGTTGAAATCCCCTACTAGTATTTTTTCTTGTTTCGGGGGTAGGGTGGCAAGATGGGACATGATGGCTTGGAAGGCTAGCTTCTGGTCACTGGGAGGGACATAGGCCGTGGTGAGGAGGAGAGGGGATGTAGACCTTCCTATGGTAATTTTTAAGGTGAGGGCCTGGGCCCTAGAGGTAAGTGTGGGAACGGGGAGAGGGTGGCCAGTGAGGAAGTCCTTGAGGTAGGTTGCGAGCACCCCTCGCTTTCCCATACGGTCAGCGCGATAGAGGCAGTAACCAGGCAGTATAATGGCAGAGTCAGGGACAGAGGGAGAGAGCCAGGTTTCAGTCAGGGCAATGATGTCTGGGTTGTTCTGGAGTACCCAGCCCTGAAAGGAATCCCATTTTTTTTGCAGGCTGCAAATGTTAAGTGAGGCAATGCGCAGACCTTTTCCAGGAGATCGGTGGGTTGATGAGGCGAGCTGGGGGCCAGGGTTTGGGCCAGGAGATCGGTGGGTTGATGAGGCGAGCTGGGGGCCAGGGTTTGGGTGGATATTACCTGTCAGCAATAGAAAAAGAATGAGTGATCTGAGTCGCTATCGGTATATTCGAGTAGTAGGTCTTCGGCATTTATGCTGTACGTGGCTGGTGGTGGGTATTGGTAGTTTCAGTAGAAGGGGGGCCAATAGGAGGAAAAAATGGGGAGGGGTTTGTGTTGCTGTGGATGTGGAGGTGGTTGGCCGTGAAGGGGCTTCCAGTGGGTAACTCGCTGTGGAGATGACAGCCAGCAGTGCATGTGGATGTGTCTATAAGTTTTGGGGTGGGGGAGTTTGGGATAGATTTGTGGTCTGGTATTGAAGGGTCTGGTAGTGAAAGTGCAGTGGGGGGAGGCTGGGAGTGCCAGCCAGAAAATTGACAGAGGGTTTCGCACTTTGCCCCTTTTCATGTTATGAGTGTGGGGTGGGGGTGGCGGGATAAATTGCAGGAGTAGCGTGATGAGGATAAGTGGGAGCATGGCAGTGTAGATGCGGGGTAAAGTAAGTGGTAGATCAGGAGAGAGAAATGACAGGGGGGAGAGAAAAAAATATTAAAGGAGAGAGTGAGAAGGTGGTGATAGAACCTCTAGTGGTGGAGGAAGATAAGCTGCAGATGGGAAAGTGGCCTGATAGGTTTTTCGTGATCATGTGATCACAAATCAGCCTATATATTTGGATGCCGACCAAGGGTGGTGGTGGGGGAGGTGGGTAGCCGAACGTGTAGCATTCAGCGGGGCTGAGCCAGCGAGACAAAGGAGCCACAGGAGTTGAACCTGCGATCTGTCGAAAATTGTCCTGGTAGATTACCTGCTGCTTCTAAATTCCGCTTCTCCCGGTGCTTGTAAAATGACGTGAGGGAGGGGGGAGGACTACCCGTGCAGCCCTCACGACCACCTGGTGTTCTGGAGGAGAGAGGAGAAAACAGGCACTTTAAATAGGGTTCGGACAAAGGAGCTCACTAATTTGGGGGGCCGGGGTAGCAGAATCAAACATTTGAAAAATTAAGGCAGCAGTTTGTGAGCACAGATATTTAGTCTTAAGGCAGCAGTTTGGTCCAAACAGTGAAAATCGTCTTAAAGGGACGGCTAATACAGTCTAAAATCAGAGAATGCAGGCAACATTTGAGCTAGCTAACAAAAATAAACTATCTTCATTGTTGGGCCGAGTAAATTAATCCCCCCTTTTAAAAAAGGCGCCAAGAGATTTTGCTGAGCCAGCGAGACAAAGGAGCCACAGGAGTTGAACCTGCGATCTGCTGAAAATTGTCCTGGTAGGTTACCTGCCGCTTCTAAATTCCGCTTCTTCCTGTGCTTGTAAAACGACGGGAGGGAGGGGGGAGGACTACCCGTGCAGCCCTCACGACCTCCTGGTGTTCTGCTGCTTCTAAATGTTTGTGTTGAAACAGTCTGCAAAACTCATTAAGATCAGTATGACCCTTTGTGAGTTACAGTAGTAGTTACCACCATATATGTTTGATTAGAAGCCACCCTCGAACAGAAACTACCCTCTATTACAAGCCACATTAAAAAATCATACTCGTAATAAAACCCATCCTCTGTTGGAAGCTGTGGCTACTAATAGAAGATAGATGGCAGTATTATATGTGGAAAACCAAGAATACAGAAGGTGGATTTGGTAGCTTTGTTTACACAGATTTGGTAGATACTGTACTAGAAGATCCAGTATTTTTAATTAAAATAGGAGTGCAACAACAGGCTATTTGTATTTTCCCAAATAAGTAGAACTTTCTATTTATTTATTTTTTTTTAATTACAGTCAGCATGGCCATGTGGAACCTGTATTGTGGCAGTTTACTTTCCAGTAATAATACTAATAATAAAATGTATTTAATTGAGCGCCTTTCAGAATCTCAAGGCACTGCACAGCAAATAAAAACATAAAAACATATTCAAATGCATTCAATATAAAATCAGATACAAACACATATTCAAATACATGCAATATAAAATCAGAATAAAGTAGGAAATTCCTTTTCCCATAAAAAAGTATTTAGTGCCTGCTTAAAACGCCCCACCATCCTGCACTCCCGGAGCTGATAGGGCAGAGAATTCCAGAGGGTAGGTGCAGCCAATCCAAATGCACGAGCACCAGATGGCTACAAATTTACCCTCAGAATCACCACCAACCCCTAGTCAGCCGAGCGGAGCTGTCATAGAGGGGTGTAAGGCACCAGGAGCTCTTTCAAGTAATTGGGACCCAGACCGTAAAGGGCTTTGTAGGTTAAAAGACCCACTTTAAAGGTGATCCACCACTGTATTGGCAGCCAGTGCAGAGCGTGCAGCACAGGGGTAATATGTGATCTTCTAGAAGCCCCAGTTAACAAACGTGCTGCCGCGTTCTGCACTAGCTGCAAGTAGTGGATATCAACCCCAAGAAGCTAAAGGGAGTTACAGTAATCAAGGCGCAATGTCACAAAGACATGGACCAAGACTGGCAGGTCACTGGGTGGAACAAGGTGCCTAATCCTGGCAATGTTCCTAAGATAGAAAAAGGCCAGCTTGATGACTGCAGACACCTGATGTCGAAGGGTCAGACCAATGTCAAGCTCCACTCCCAGGTTACACACCCATTCAGAGTAAGTGCCTAGTCTGAGAAAATCCTGTGCTTGCCATGGTACCTGCATGGTGGCAGTTTCTAGTAAGTGCCTGTCTGAGAAAATCCTGTGCTTGCCATGGTACCTGCATGGTGGCAGTTACTAGTAAGTGCCCGGTCTGAGAAAATCCTGTTCTTGCGATAACTGAGGATGATAAAATGGTAAAATGATCAGGCAGGTGGGTGGTTGAATGATCTGGGATGCTGAATTTCATTAAATACCAGTCACCATATCGGTAGGGCTGAATTCTATAAACATGCCAAACTGGTGTTTAGGTAGGAAGGAATTTTTTTAAACATGACAGGATTCATTTGAATATGTATAAGGTAAGTGCTGAGTGGATGGTGGGGGCCAGTGTGAATTCTGTAAACAAATCAAACTGTAAATTCTGTAAACACACCAAACATGTCAAACTGCTTTTTTTGATAGCAGAGAGTGGGTTACCACAAAACTGAATGGAGTGGAGGGGTTGCATGATGACTATGGAGTTGATGTTCAGTTCACTGCTTCTAACTTCACATGAGTCGTGTGGGATGTAGTACAGGTATTTGAACTTACTATTCTGTGTAAAATCAGCAACAGCTATATTTCTTTAACAAATGTCACCCTCAAATATTACCCACCCTTTAATGTAAGCCACAGCAAAACACTACAATGTGCAATAGAAGCCATGGATTCTAATCAAATTTATATGGTATTCATTGCTGACCTCAGAGTGAAACCCTGTCATTGTTTCTCACTCTGCTTACTCTCATGCCAATTATTATATTCTGCCTTGCAGTGCAAAACATTTGTTTTATATATGAGTATTATTTTGCATTACCTCTATTATTTTTTATGTTTATGTTGCGTTTTAAATATTACATAATAAATAATAATATAATAATAGAAATATATTAATTTATATTTAATAATTTTAAGGGACACTGTCAACCCTTTCTGCATTACACTATTTCTAGCTAAATCCCCCACATTTTTCTAATGCTTACCTTCTCTAAAATTCATTAGTGTTGCTGGTTGCTTAATCTGCCTCCTTTCTTAGTAGAATTGAAATGCATGCTGAAGGTGTAATTATACCCAACCTTGTTTTGTTTTAAATACTTTACATACTCTTATTGCATACTTCCTAAACATTAGGAACACCCCTAAACGGAATGGCCACTCAGGAGCAATAGTATCCTCCCTTTCCACTGCACCTTGAATGCCTAGACTATGTTGGGGGCATTCTCAAGCCCAGGAAAGATGCAGTGGAAGTTGATTAAGGAATGGAAAAAACACAATTTGGTGTGGTAATACCAGTATGGTGGGTAGTCTGTTTTTCAGTTTTAAAAATAAAAAAAGTATCAAAATCAAACTACCTCACATTCTGATGGATATGACCAATTATGCAATGTATTTTTTTAAACTAGGGACAGTTTGAGCCCTAAGAGGGGCTGACAATGTCCTTAAATGTTTTTTTTATTTACATGTCAAGAAAACTTAATTTCTGAATGAACTTGTAATCGAGTCATGAAGATGATAATACAAAACACTATTTATAGTGCCACAGGGCAGACAGGCAATTACCAAAAGTCATGGCACAAGAGTGACTCTGGGGGTAATGGACAATTATGTTTTACCATTTGTTGCATAGTGTGCAGGCAGAGAAGAAGGTGGTGCTACTGTTGCCCACATGATGCAGTGATGCATGATGTGGAAAATGTGATTCCTGATGGAGGGAGTAGGAGAAGAATGACAAGAAAACATGATTTCAGAATGAACCAATGATGAGCTTTGAAGATGATATAAAATTGGTATTTACTGTATAGTGCCTCAAGACACTGACATACAGTCAACTGCTGATGCTCACTGTGAACTGGTGACTGTTGTGACACTGGCTAACTGTATTGTACCATTTGCTGTAAAGTGTGTGGCCATGGAAGAAGGTGATCCCACTCACATGCTGCAGTGATGCATGATGACTAAAGTATGATTCGTGATCTATAGAGGGAGGAGAATAATGATGATCATGAAGATTGTGTGTTGTTTTTAGAAGCTTGAATCCTTCTATGTTTTTGTTTTAATTTAATTATTATTATTCATAAATTTGGCATTATCTATATACTGAGAAAACACTATTTCATGTTCTTTGTGGTATCTTCTGTAAAATACTGCCTCACTGAAGAGGATGTGTTTGTCTCTTAGGTACAGTGGAATGGCATTGGTAGAAGCAGGAGGTACTTCTGGAGAGGATTTGGGTGACAGGATGATGACTGGAGATCATTTTTTTTTCTGACATGGTGGGATGATGTGGCTTGACTTGATGCTCCTGGCAGGCAGCACTTGCAGCAGTACTAGTGTTACAATGATGTTGATCATCTGGAGGCTGGAGGTGGGATGGTATTCAGATTTCTCCTACCTGAACAACTTGCTTTCGTTTATTGCATTTTTTATTATTTTGGCCATCTCCTGCTGTTATTGCCTCCACTCCTCTGCATCACAATCCTCATGAGAGTTCGTTAGTGTAACTGATGGCAAATGTTCAACATCCGCTGCATTATCCTCCTCTTCTTCTGCATGTGATTGCACCTCTCCTGCTTCCTCCTCACCTGCCTATTCTATCTGCTTATCCTCTTCTTAATCTTCTACCTCCCTTTCCCATTCCTCTCCATCTCAGTCTTGTGTTATTCTTCAGCTTCATCCTACCCTTTTGCTGCCTCCTCCTCATGTGTTTCTCCTCCCCATCCCCTGCCACCTCATTCTCATGCCCGCTCCTCCACCAACTCCACTTTCCTATCTTCTACACTGACACACTCCTGTACCAAAAGCTGCTTTGGTGGTTGTGCCACTGGCCTGCTTTTAAAATATGTGGGCTTAGTATACCTAGCCCTAGCTCAAACAATTCCACTTTTTCGCTCAGGAGACATAATATCATTATTAGTACTAGAACCAGACACTTTCCTCATACAATGACATAGCATCAAAATTGAGCTTGGTGATGCTACTGCTGCTGATGATTGATTTGGGGATTGGGTGAAATAAGGGGGATCGTATAGTGCCCTAAGGCAGTCAGTAAGTCATCTATTCCCATGACATAGAGATGGCTGTGATGGTACTAGTGCCACTGGCACTAGGAGCTGTTGTGTTTTTCATACAAGACAAACATGGGGGGACTTGCCTTTACATATTGGGATGAATCTCTTTTGTTCCTATGGGCAGGTGACCTCACAGTACTCAAGAAAGGAACAGTGGGAGACCTCTGTACTTCTGGGTTGCTCATGGGGCTTCATCACTAGATGCACTGGGGTATTGTAACTTGTTAAGAAAGCTGGTACTTGCAGTGGATGAGTAACCAGTGTATATACACTGTATATGTGGAATACTGAACCATGGTTTCTTTGATGACTACCACATACCCAGCCCTAATCCTTCTCTTTTACATAGCTCCTGTCCCACCACTACTATTCCTAATCCCTGTCCTCCTGACTCCTCCTCCACCACCCCCACTTACAGAACTGGTACCTTGTGGAAATGGCATGGTGAAATATTTATATACTCCTTTCCTCCCTCACCCTACACCTTTTCTCTTCCAGTTTTTTTTTATTTATAATTTCTATACAAATGGAAGATGCATATGCACAACCATCTTGTCACTCACCAACACCCTTTCAAGTCACCCTCACCCACATTGAAAGACCTGCAGCAGTCTACTTCACTTGGTTGTCACACAAACAAATAAAAAAATAAAGATAGCTTTTGGTGCCTCACAACCTACCCCTCAAGCAGATCTTCCAAACAGCCCCTGCACCTTTCCCAGTCTACTAAATTCATTCTGCCCTTCTCCTGCTTCAGGGGACAAAACATTTTTAAATGGATTTCTGTCCCCTTTACACCACCAGTACTCAGTAGAAAAACAGCTGTCAAAAAAAATCTTTCTCAAATCTCACCTCCCTGCAACATTTCCAGTCTAACAAATTCACTTTTCCTGCTCGTGCAGAAGAGCCTGGAACTTCCAGTGCAAGCTCACACAGTGCACTATCCCCTCTCCTCTTCAGCATGATTTATAGCTTGCCTGAACTACAGTTGAATGTAGTGAATTAGATAACTAGAATGATAATGCATGATTCTGTCATGATTTCTATGATTCATTGATGAAAAGTCAGTCTGTTTCAAATAAAACAAACTCGTTTCAGTAACTACATCCTTCTCCTGTGTGAGAGAGCTGGAAATGGCACTGAGATGTGTACAATGAGAAGATCCTGATTTTAAAACAGCCATTAGAGTGACGCAACTTTGTGAAACATTTGTGAGTTACCAACTCTCATGCATCATTGTCTTCTTTATAAGGAAATAGGATGGCCATCACTCGATATTAGAAGGTTATGACAACTAAATCTCCGGGGTCAGATTCACAAAACTTTGCCCAGGCACAACTCCAGTTTGCCTGGGTCAAACTGGGTTTTGCCTGGAGTTGGTATTCACAAAGACCATTTTTCCCCTGCAAACTGGGTTTGTGCCCAGGCAAAGTTGTGAGGGGGTGCCACACCTTATTCTGTTGGTCTAGTGGGCCCCCCATCCTGTCAAACAGTGTCCCCCAATCCCACTTTCCCCCCAACTTGATCCCCAGCTGTGACCAGCACAGCGCCCTCACACCGGGCCAGAAGTTGGCCACTGACTGAGCTCCAATGAGTGCATACTATATATAGTACATGCTCGATAGAGCTCAGTTGGCAGCCAGATGCGGTGGTGTGAGGAGGACTGTGCTGGTCACTGGCTGGGGATCAGGTTGGAGAGGTGGGTGGGGGGACACTGTCTGACAGTGTGGCGGGTTGGGGTTCCACTTGACCACCATGATAAGGTGTGGCATCTTTCACGGGACAGGGTTCGGGGATGGGGAAGGGAACTACATTACCAGGGGAGATTTTTCTACTATGGTATGGTGATCAGAAAACGGGGGGGGGGGGACACTGGACAAGGAATTGGATCTTTGTTATACTACAGGATTGGCAATTGGAAGATCAGGGAAGGGGGAGGGCCAAAAGGCTACCAAGGTTATATTATTGTCATGTATGGGATGGTGATTGGAGACCTGGGAGAGGGGAGTGGAACACTACACTATGGAAAATAAATATTTTAACATGTTGGGTGGGTGATCGGAGACTGAGGAGGTGGAAGGGACCCCTACACTATGGAAATACATATTCTAAAATGTCGGTGGGCCATTGGAGACCAGGGAGGGGGGAGGGACCACTACACTAGGGAATAAACATATTTCTATGTGCTGGGTGGGTGATAAGGGTGGGGTAGGGCACCACTAGACTACCAGTGAATGTGGCTGTGTGGGGCATGGGCTGGTAGGGGCATGCTAAGCCATCTGTGGGCCATGCAAAGGGGCCCATAATGGGCATGCTGATAGCCAATAGCACCCTGCATGCCCAATGGGCTCATTTGCATGGCTCCCTGAGTGAATAGGGGCTTGGTGCATATGAGCTATTGTTGTTGGCCCATTATCCTGGCTGACTGTGGGGGCAGTGCTACAGTGCTTCCTGGTGTTTTTCCTGGGTTAGTGCTGCCCCCACCTGCCACTATTCATAGTTGGATTGCTTACTGTGCTATCCACCTGTGAATAGCTCCATTGCCCACCAGCCCAGCCTCGAAGTGCAGAGCAAATGTTTGCACGGCACTTTGCTTTTTTCATGAATCCTGATCCTGGTCCCTTAAGCTGTTCGAAACTCACTACCCTCATATATTTCCTCACTTATTATTAGGTCTCAAGGCCCCTACATGCTAAGAATGCACAAATGTATCTTGCTTGATGTTCCCAGGCACTGCTCAAAATATAGGAGGATGGCCTTTAGCTGGGTCGCCCCAAAGCATGGAATGCCCTTCAGAAAATAATCAAGCTTCCTAACCTGGTCTGCACTCAATTATTCCAAACCCTTCTCAATCAGCACTGCACAGATAAATGTGCCTGCCACTAATACCCCATCCATGCTCAATTCTCACTGTTGTCATCTGTGCTGTAAATATTACTCTTAGTTGTGGACCTGCCATATGTCGCTGTACTTATGTTCATAGCTATCCCCTGTTCATATAACAGTATTATTATTCCTTTTTGCATATCTTGCTGTTAGCTGTCTGTTAATTCTAGGTATAATTATATGATATGCACAATAATCGCTATTGTGTTTAGAATCTATTTTTCCTGTAATTTTTCTTTAATTGTATAACCTTCTTTTTCCAGTGTTTATGGACAATGTGCCTTTCAACATGTGCTCATGTATAATTGCGTTCTTTGTAACATGCTCTTCCAGATGTAGTTGCATTTTATGTGCTTTAATATCCTTGAATGTATGTACATTATTATCTCTATTTTATTTTTCTGGCTTATCAAGGACCTCCTTGCAAATGAGTCATGCTCAATCGAGTTTCTAAAGCAAGCTCACCATGAATCAGCAGTGCATGGTGGGTGCTGACAGGGCAGCAAGCCCAAGTCAAACTCAGTTCCAGAAAGTCAGTACTCCAAGTAGCCATGAAATAGTCACAAATGTACTGTACAGTAGACACATGTACATTAACTCAGAAAATGAAAATTTTTTTCTGTGAAGCAATCTAAAAATGTACCTGGCACCCAAGGCAGTAGGTGTAAGTTTGTGTTGGTGCATGCCACAATAAAATTAAATTTTCGGAGTTAATCTTCATGTGTCTATGTTTGAGGCTATTTCGTGGCTACTTGGAGTGCTGACTTTCTGGAACTTGTCAATGGAGTTTCTTCTTGGTAAAATAAATACATAAAATGAAGTTGCATCACTCTAGGACTGCAGCAAACTCTGAGTGCATCAGGGACCCAATACCCGGTTTTATAAAAGGGGGGTTCCTGTGCCAAAGCCCCATAAGTTGCCACAGCCACAATCTGCTAGCTTTCACCAAACATTTGGCACTCCTACAGGGATTGATGCAGGGATCCACCCCCAGCTGGCACAATACTAGAAGGACTGTGCAGGTGGGCTGGGAGGTGACTATGCATGCAGAAAGGGCCGGGTGGGACAGAAGAGCATGGGGTGCCCTAGGGGCATCAGGGAGATGGTGGACTAACAGGTTGGGGATTTGGCAACCAACGGTGGAGCATTTTCTATTGCCAGGTGGCTGACTGGCTCATGGTTCATGGAGGGTTAGCAGGGAGGGACTGTGATCTGGCCTCAGGTGGGATTATCACAGAGTTTGACGCACGTTGTCACTTGCACCATACCCATTTGGTGCAGGTACCTTGCATCAAACATAACATTTTTAAAATTGGGCAAGATGAGTTCTTGACCTCCAGCATCACCAATTGGATGCTGTAGATTATATGGCATGCCAACAGCTTGGATGTAGTTAGTGTGTGCTACCAGCAGAAAGTGCTGTGTCATGATGTCAAAGTGTCAAAAGGAGAAATGGTATCCTTTGGGTCTGCTTTGCCAGTTGGTAATACGTTGTCTTTGGGTGTGTTCACCAAATGCCAATTTGCCATCAAATCATCCTTAAAGAGCTAGTGTAATGCCTAAAGCTTATATTAGTTTTTGAAAGCAGTCAACCATTACCTTTTATATCTGAGGTACTTTTTCTTTTCTCATTGTTTAATTGGAAGACTGTTTACATGATGTTAGTAGGTGTGATGTTTAAGACAGCATTCTGCCTGTCATCTGACAAATCTATCACTAGACCTCCTACTACATCATCAAAATTGTGACATCACTAACTGTGACATATCTGCTGATTAGTAACAGCCAATCAGTAGTTGCCAGGTCAGTCACCTGTCATGTCAGTGTCATTGGGATCACAGTGCTGATGATGCAGTGGGGGTGGAGATAGATAGATAGATATGTCAGCTGCCTGGATAAGAACTGTTCCTCACATCCAGCACAATATTATCACATAGAAGGCTTTCTAATGACAAAAAGAAGAAAGAAAAATACTTTGTAAATAAAAAGATACAACTGACTACTTCTTAAAATTTGTATAACTTTCCTGTCTGTCTATTTTTGGTCCACAGCCTCTTTAATTGAACCCATTAAATGCTCCTTAATAGTTAGAAAAGGTCACCTTATCAAGAAAGGCAACATTTGCTGGCATGGTAGCACAGTGATAGTGTTACCAATTGCTTCACCGGTGACCCACAAGCAAGAATGAGCACAGATTGTCAGGCACCAGCTGGGGGAGGAAGTATTGAGCATCCCATAGGATGCTCTTTTTCTTTGGGAAAGAGGGCGACAAGCCTCCCACTGTGGGACTGCCACATGGTGGAGAGCAGGTGGCAGGACAGATGGGTCACGTGTAAGGAGAGAAGCTGCTTCTGGATGGCTGATGTGTATGCATGCCACAGCATGCATGCACACTTTCACCACTGCAGGGGATGCCCCTGTGGAGTAAAACTAGAAAGAGGCCAGGCTGCTCCATGCCGGCACCACCTGCAGACTATCACATGACCGACACAACTGGCTACCCTCCACATTAGGGTCCTGGTTCAGTGGTGGATAACCAGTACATCTATAAGATGGTTAGTGATGATGCTGAGGGGTTGCTGTAGTACAGAGCCAGGGGTAAGGAAAAGGACAAATTGATTTTCCAGCAGTATTGTACTATCGAACAGCAAATATCCTGGTTGAAAAAAAAAGTGTTTTTCATGTGTTTACATTTATTTTGCTAGAGTATTTCAAATCAGCCTTAACCTGATAGCCATAACTATGGTTACCTGATTATCACTAATATACTTAAAGAAAATCATTACTTTTTAGTTAGGGCCATGCAGGGAATGAATAGCATTTCCCAAATACCATGAATTGTGGGCTTTCCGAATATTCGGGAGTGAATTCCAAATAACCCACTATCTATGAGGTATTCATGTTCAGGAAATAAATTACAAAATAAAAACTCTCCCCCTCCCCAGGAGGCCAGAATTAGTGTTCTAGGAACTCTTCCTCCACCTTTGCAATAATCAGATATATCCCACCCTTTATCCCATGTCTGAGATCACACAGCAGCTTATATTTTCAATTTGCAATCTCCTGGAACACTGCCAGGAGCTCACACTGTCTTCGGTAAGCTTCCCTGCTCAGCCTTGCTACCCAACTGGCCACAAAAATACAGCTATGCACATTCTGCACTCCTTGCTCCATTACTGGATTTTGGGGAGGATAGTAAGACAAAAATCTGGCTAGCCAATTGGATGCTACTCTTGCTGAGCACCCTTACTCAACTTGTATAATACCCTCTTCAGCTCCATAGTAGAAACATAGAAACATCCACCAACAATCAAGGATTGGGGAAGAGGGATCAGAATGTGCATTGCTTTGTTTATTTGTGGCCATATGGGGAGCAGGGCAGAGCAGGAGAGTTTTCCAAAAATGGTGTTGGCTTCTTTGAAAATACAAATTGTTGTGAGATTTGGGACATGAAATTTATTTATTTATTTATTTAAGAGTTTTACCAGGAAGGCATACTGAGCGGTGACCCACTCAATTCCAGATGCGTCCTGGGGGAAAAGGGAAGGGGAGCACATGACTCACAGATAGACATAGATCAAGTAATATAGATTACAATGCACCCCTACTGAGGGCAAAATAGATGGTAAAGGTGCACTAGACAAAAGCAACTCCAGGAAGGCAATTTACATAAAAAGCATGTAGGGTTAACATGATTTGTTTACAGCTAGCTAAATACAGGTTAAGTATCATTAGATTATAAGCAATCTCAGCAATTGTTACAGAACAATGTGGAGAATGCAGTAGGACCACCTAATTACAGACTAGCAGTCACTCATACTAGGCTAGGCGATGTTCAAGAGCACTAAGCAGGGGTACTACTTAGCAACCACCTGGTGCAGTGGAGAGCAGGAGACTCTGGTCCCCTGATGGTGCTGGGTGCATGCACATGTGGGGGAGAAATGTGACTTTAGGAGGTGGTTGAGATGCTGCATGTTTGTGGTGAGCATAATGTCTGCTAGCAACATGTTCCAAAATTTGGGCAAGCGGTGTTTGAATGGCACCTGGCCTTTAGAAGAGCCCATTAGTGGAACATAATAGAGCCAGAAGTCATTGCTCCCAAGAGCATACGCAGGCGGCAGTTGGCTTGAGAGGGTGGATTCAAGGTAAGGAGGGAAGGGACTGAGTCCAGAATTTAGCTGTGATCCTGACACAGTGTACCTGTCTGTGGTCCTGGAGAGAAGGCAGATCTAGGGATCTGTGGAGGTCGCAGTGATGAGTCAAGGGAGGGCAGTCCAGGGTGAAGTGACAGAAGGAATGGAAGACTGTGTCAAGGCTGGCTAGGGAGGCCTTGGGAGCAGTACCGTAGACCACATCGTCGTAGTCACGTAAAAGAAGGATGATCTTCTGAGCTATTTCCTTCCAGGTAGACAGAGGACTACTGCCCTTGTTGCGATATAAGGCTCCTAGTTTTGGGTGCAGTCTCCTGTGTATAGAGTCGATGTGGGTGGAGAAGTTGAGGTGCTGGTTGAGCCAGACCTCTAAATATCTGAAGGAGGTGCATGCCTTCAAGAAAGTACTATCAATGGTGAGGAAGTTGGGGGGGGGAGTCAGGAGAGTCTTTGTCTTGAGCCAAAGGTTAGGGAGACTTTATTTGGCATAAGAAAAGGCTGGTTGGCATGAAACCAGTGCTGAATTGAGTTAAAGTCCTGCTGTAGTATGGAGGCCACTTCTGCGATGGAGAGGCCTGATGCATATAGTACGGTGTCGTCAGCATACATGTGATTGGATGCTCGTGGGCATGCTGAGGGTAGGTCATTCAAAAAAATAGAGAAGAGTATTGAGCCAAGGACTGAGCCTTGGGGGACTCCGGTGGTGTCAGGGAGGGGGTTAGTGGTGTGTGTGCCAATTCTTACTGACTGGGATCTACCTGTCAGGTATGAGTGGAACCAACTGGTGGCAGCTCCCGAGAGCACAGCTCTCATACATTTGGTTAGTAGCAGGGAGTGGGAGATGGTGTCGAAGGCATTTGCTAGGTTGATGAAAATGGCTGCTGTGATGTGTTCTTTATCCATACCAGTGAGAATGGCATCGGTTAGCCTTAGTAGGGAGGTAATTGTTGAGTGCATCTTTCAAAATCCGGACTAGTAGTGAGTGAAGAAGGAGGACGAGTTGAGAAGGGAGGCGAGCTGGGTTAGTACAAGACACTCCTGTAGTTTGGCCAGGATGGAGAGTAGAGCGATGGGGTGGTAGTTGCCTGGTGAGGAGGGATCACCACCTTTGGGGAGGGGAATGACTTCGGCACGCTTCCAGTTGGAAGGGATATCAGCCAGTGTGACAGAGAGATTAAAGAGAGCTGCCAGGGGGAATGGCGATGGCTGGGACAGACAGATGTAGCATTTTGGCATCTAGTCTTGCAGGGCATTTGCCTTTGGGGGTGTTGAGTGCCTGCAGTGCATTTAGCACTTTGGATGGAGTAACCAGGTGGAAGGAGAAGCAGGAGGACAGGGAGGTGGGCAGCGTTTGCAGGGGTGTGCTGGTGTAGGTGTGTGGGAGAGAGGTTAGGTGAGAGGCTGCACAGCTAGTGAAGATGGTGTTGAAAGCAGAGGCCACATCACTTGTTTCAGAGACGATGCAACCATGGACATTGAGGGATGGGGTGGGTGGCTGGGCAGGGGGGGATAGTAGTGATTTTACTGTTTTTCAGAATTTTGTTGGGTGGTTGAGGTTTGTGTTGAAGGCTGCCTTGAAATAATTAGCTTTGGCCTGTCGGATGAGTCTAGTGCAGGATTTACGGAGTGTGTGGTAGAGTTGGAGTGCCACCTGGGTGCCTGTAGCTTTTTACGTTTTCCACGCCTGGTCCCTGGTGTGGAGTTGCTCAGTGATGTAGGTGTAGACCCAGGGCAGGTGGGCACCACTTACCCGAGTCCTTCAGGGAGGCACGTGGGAGTCCCATACTGTGAGCAAACTGACTTGAAGAAGTCAAGGCACTGTCGACGGAGGGTGCATTGGGGATGAAGGACCAGTCAATGTGTCAGGTCATTTAAGAGAGCAGCAAGATCGAGGCATTTGTAAGATCTAGTGAGCAGTGAGATAAGGGGTAGGTGGGTGGATACATCTGATTATTGCAGAGGAGGTAAAGGGTAGTCAGGAGTCAAGACCTAGTCACCTGGGAAGGAAGAAAAGAGTTTTTGGATTCAGTACAGTTTCATAGACAGAGATTCAGTGAAGTTTTACTTCATGGATGACTTCCCTGTGAATTTGCCAGTTCCGCCTCCATGTGCCATTTCGTGAAGTTGCCACCTGCAGTGGAAAATTTGCCAAAATGGCACAGGGTAACTTTGCATTGCTTTGTTTTTTTTTTTAAAGTGCAAATTGCACTTAAAAAACCCCAAAGCAAGGCGTGCCGCATCCCTGGTGTCCATGTCTACCCTCCTCCACTGATTGCTGGCCCAACATGAAAAAATAAATTCCCCCAAATCATGCAGCAAGTGCTGGTGTCCCACCTGCAGTGTTGTGTGCCCCCGCACAGATCGCCTGCTTGTTGTAAAATAAAAAAAAAAAAAATGAAAAGTCCACTCCTCCCCATCATGGAGCACTTGTTTGAAAATATTTCCCTGGTGTCCAGTGGCCCCCCACCAATGCATTTCACTGCCCACCACCCCACTCTCCCCCACCCCGACCTTGAGCTGGTGACGGGCACAGCCATCTCTACTCTCCTTCATAGTTGGGCACCCAATTTACCTCAGTGATTGAGCACATGCTTGTACAAGCACACAGTCATTCACTGAGCTAAGTCGGGCAGCCATCTGTGGAGGAGAGTGGAGAGGGCTGCGCTAGTTACATGCTCGGGGTCTGGGTTGGGGGGAGTGGGCTGGTGGGCAGTAGATGCGGGAATGGGGGGTCCACTGGACACCAGGGAAATTATTTCAAACAAGCACTTTGTGATGGGGAGGGGAGTGGACCTTTGATATTTTTTTGTATTTTACAACAAGCAGGTGATTGTTGGGGGAGGGAAGCACACAGCACTTCAAGGGGGACACCGTCAGCTGTGTGGTGATTGGGTTGATACTTTTTCCTGTTGAGCCAGTGATCAGTGGAGTGGGGGGACGACAACTAGACAGAGTTTTTGGGTGGTGAAGCTTGGCTTCACAAAATTACAAGTGGGTGAAAATCCACACATTTTTTCACACACGTATTTTCCACACTTCACACATTTCTATTCACAGACAAATACAAATAATCAATTATCAGACACCTGTATATCTCGGCACTGAATAACAAATACCTGGCCAAATATTCAGGAAAGGAATTCACACAGCCCTACTGGATGTAAAACAGCTACTAATTATGAAAAGTGTTGTTTATATAATTAGTATATTTTATTTTACAGTTCGCTTATCCCACATAGTCTAGCTGAGATGCAACATCTTGTTTTCAGCAAAGACCTGTTTTTCCCATATCTAAAGCTTGATGGTATGGAACATGGACAGGTTCATTATCTCATCCAAGGTCATACAGTAATTTATTTTGTTTGTTTCCAGCAGGACTACACAGACCAGCCAAGCTGGTCTAAGGATACTAGAAATGTCTCCTCTGGAGAGGTACCTGTTTGCAACAATGTGCCCTGGTCCACAATCCCGATGCTGGCAGACCAGTTCACATGTAGTATTTACCACGCCCCCCCTCCCTGAACCCTGATGGGGATGGTACAATTAAACATTTTTATTATTAACCATGCACCCCTCCATAAATCCTGATGGTGCTAGAAAGAATGGTTAATAATAGTTCCCCTGCTCTGGTGGCATAGTGGACCCCGACCCCAGCAGGCAGTGCTGACTACCCTGCTCTCCTATCCAGATCCAGAGCTGGTGATTAGCACACCCCACTTCACACCCTCAATTTCTGGCAGCAAACTGAACAGTCTATGAGCATACCATAATGTGTATGCACTCATCACATACACAGTACAGTATGCTCATTGATTGTTCAGTTGTTGCTAACCACAGAGATGTGATGCGGAGTGTGCTGATCACCAGCTCTGAAACAGGGGGGGAGTGGGGTGGTTAGTACTGCCTGCTGGGTAGGGGCTGGGGGGCCACTATACCACCATGGCATTGGAACCATCATTGACAATTCTTTCTGGCATCATCGGGATTTGGGGAGGGGGGATGTGGTGAATACTACTCTTGAACGGGTCTTCCAACATTGGGGGTTTAGTGGGGGCCTGCAGATTATTAATTATTAGCATGTCTGCCATCATTGGGGTTAGGGGAAGGGGAATGGAGAATAACATTTATTAATGTGTCTGCCAACATCGGGGTTTGGGGGGCATGGAACTGCTGATTTGTACCAGTTCAGGCATCATTGGGGTTCAGAAGGGGGTCACTAGTCCACCAGGATCTTGAGCAGTACACGGCTGTCCCATGGCTTGCAGCAAATATTCCTGGTGCAGCATCTGTTTGGCTCTCAGCCACAGCTGCTGCAAGCTGCAGTCTTTGCCCTGCGATACAGAATTGGGTCTCAGGGTCCCTGTGCACTGGCTTTCAATACAAGCTGCTGTTTGCAGCTGCTTGTGCTGATCCATGCCCGCTCTAAGAATCGAGCCCATAATCTTGTGGTTCTCAAGATGGTGCTCTAACTAATAGATCACACTGCCTCAAAGAATAATGATATATTGAGTGGCCACATAGAACAAAATATGTGGTATATCCAATGTGTGAGATGACCTACAAACCAGCTGGTCATCACAAACCTGGAGTATGTAAAACAAGTTACCACTGGCCTGTGTTTTATTCAAAATAATAACTGTTTTTAATGTATAAAAATGGTGTTCATAGCCCTGTGTATAAAAAAGCAAACTACAGATTACATAAACTGGATAGAATCAGATATACTCAGTTAAATTATCTTGATGCTCTGTATTTATCATCTGACTTTTTACACCATATTATCTCTGTAAAAGAATAACCTCAATATAATAACTATGTTGAAAAGAATGGTATTATTATTACATGCAGCACATGTAGTATAATGAACAATTAGTGGTTTTTAGAAATTCCTTGTCTTTTGTGTTATGCAATGATTATAACAATGCATTACAACATTCCTCATATAAATGAGATAAATTAGGTTATTTATTCTGTGTCAGTGCTAATTTGATCTCATTTTATGCTGATGTAAAATAAAAAGAGAACGGCTCCAAATGTTTTCACAAATGTGAAAAAGGCATATTTTTTTTCAATATGGCCAGCTAGCTGAGACAAGCAGATAATTTGTCCTTTACAAATCTTGTTTGAGGTTTAATAGTAATATTGATAGAACCATTTTTTACATTAAATGAGCTGCTATGTTTCAACTAAATGCTGATGTCCTCTGCTGTACATATATGACATAAATCCGCAAGTCAGGCATGAAACACAATAATGAATTAAATAAATTTATGTTATCTAGTATCTGAAAGGCATCTTTTTATGCCATCTTCAGATACTGATGGAATATGCTATCATAAAATATAGAAGTGTGTCTTCATTAGCAGCATGCAGTTCAATGGCAGGCAGTAAGAGCTAAAGTAGATCTCGAATGCTGCAGTAACTATATAAACTCAACATACTGTAGCTGGGATATAGTTGTACCTGTCAGCAAGTGTAAAAAATAATGCATAACTTTTGGGGTGCCATAGTTTTACTTTATAATAGAATGAATCGCTATCATTTCAATTGATGTTTTATGCATGGCTTTTGCTTGAGTGCATGTTGAGTAAAATGTGTTATAAAATGAGTAGGCTAAACTAGACAATCAGAGCACAAGCTATCCATGCATAAAATATGTTCCATGCATGGGTGAAAAAAAGAGCTGGCAATAAAAAGGCTAAGATGCTGGTGCCATAGAATGTTGTCATTTTCACTGGCAGCCATCTTTATCTAATGTGAGTGCCTTTAGCCTACCCATTTTATAAACTATAAGACTGGTACTGTCTCTCTGTCTTGCAGTTCCTGAACTAGGGGTGCCCCACTCTCTCAGTTGATATCATTCGTTAATTACACTGGCATCAGCATGTCAGCCTCCCTCACCAAATGTGCTCTGCCACCAACTGGACACTTTGCAATCACCGCAGTCAGCTTTGGTCACAGGTCTGAATTGCAGCCCCGGAATCCACAATAAACAAAGAACACTGTAATGGTGCAGTGGCTTCCTCCTGTCACCAGCTCGCTCCCTCACTATCTGACAGCCAGTGTTCTTCAACCCAGAACGTAAACTAGAGTAGGGGAGTGATAGAGAGGGGGGAGGTGATACCAAGTGGGCCAGAGCCACTGGCACTGAAGTGAAGCTGAAAGGAAAGTGATATGGTGTGGTGTGGGATGGAAGGACACGAACTGACAGGGGATTTCTAGTTTGTGCTCTGAGCCATGTGACTCTGAGAGCCATGACTCAGGGAAAATTTCTGCAAACTGAAGTACAGGTGAGCAGCTCATGAGACCAGGGTCACTCTAGTCAGAGCCAGTAGTGGCACTTACAGTAATGGTCTCAATGTACACAGTATGTGGCGCCCTGCTCATCCCACTTGTACTCAGTTTATTCACAAGATTCCGGAGCAAGCAGTGCAGACATAAGAGCCCACTGTCATGTTCGCATAAGTCGAACCATGTTGGTCGCAGTTAGAGCACTTTCTGTTGGGTGAAAGGCTCCCCATGCTGTCAATGAACCAATGACCTCATACTGTGATAGGCGAAAGGACTATTTTATCCTATATCAACATAAGCAAATCTGTTTTTCAATATAAAAAATGAATGTTTTCTAACTATGAAAATTTTAAAAATAAAGAAGACCATTTTATAAGCACAATAAGACACTTCAGGTGTGTGCATGGAACAGATTTTACCACACACCAGAAGCTAAAGGTAGTCAGCCAAGGCCTCGTGCCTTATTACACCCTTGGCCATGTGGTAAAATCTGTTCCATGCACACTCTGTTGTGTCTTACTGACTACATACAAGGCACCATACAGAGAGGGTAGTTATCTCATCCTTGTTTAGTGAAAATACAGTATGTAGTCTGAGATCCCATAAACCTGTTTTCAAATCATTGATACACAATAAAAGAAAATTATGTTTAGAAATGTGGCATGCAATAAAAATCATTGGCTTCTGGCATTTGGTGCAGGACATGGGTTTAAGAATAGAGGTCCTTTATATTTAAAAGTCTAAATGCATTCAAGTTTCAAACTAGGCAGTGATTTTTCATTAATTTTGTATGTAAGAAGACTGATTAGACTCTTATAATGGAATACTACATCTCATTTGGCCTTCTCTGGTCAGTAGTGAGAATCCTTCTTTATCATCTGCTGTTTCTCTACATTCAATTGAAAAGTTGAATAATTACAGGCAGAAACTTGGAAAACCTACATAATTATTATGCCTTTAAATCAAAAACTGTTGGAAACTCATTAAAATCATGCATGAGTCTGGACATCTAAAATGTCATACAGCACTGATCTCCTAATAATAATGACTCACATGAAATGGTTTGAATCAAAGGTTTTCTATCAGACCAAAAATGTTAAAGCTTAATTCATTGAAATATTCCTTCTAGCATCTTCATATAAATTCTGGAAAAGAATTGGGTTACGATAGTCAATGACACTGATATATGGGGATTGAATGTTAATAACTGGTTATAAAAATATTGGCTTGGGGCAACCAGTGGCACAGAGGAAGCTCACTGTGTGCTTCCAGCAGGTGATCTGACTTCAAAAGGACATGAGCCAGTAACGTGGTAGAACGGAAGGTGTTGCCACATGGCAATGGAAATGAGCTTGAGTGAGTGTGTACTGATGCCTACTGCAGCATAAACTCCTCACAGTGGGCTAAGAGCCTATTTTCTTATGAGAAAAACATAGAAACATAAAATATGATGGCAGATAAGGACTGTTAGGCTCACCCAGTCTGACCACCTTCGCTATCTGTTGCAAAAACCATAGACCCTACTTGACCTCTGGCTTCATTATCTTTCTTGTCATAAGGATTCCCTGTGCTAGTCCCATGCATTTTTGAATTCACCTACTGAATTTGCTCTGCCTATCTCTGCTGGAAGGATGTTCCATGCATCCACCACCCTTTCTATGAAGAAGTACTTCCTCACGTTACCCTTAGTCTACCCTTCCAGCCTTATGTCATGACCTCTGTTCTGGAACATCTGTTTTCAGAAAGATGGTACCCTCCTGTACCTTTATTTTTACCCTTGATATATTTGCAGGTCTCTATTATAACCTCTCTCTCTTCTCTCCTCCAGGGTATACATATTACGATTTCTCTAGTCTCGGCCACGTGATTTTTGTTGCAAGCTCCTACCATTTTTGTTGCCCTTCTCTGAACAGCCACTGCCATGTCTAGTGGTGCAGGTTCCAAGTACAGTTGCTGCCAGATGAGGCTGATGAAGGCTCTTTAGGATGCAAGTTCATAGATTGTTCTGGGGAAGCATTTTAAGCACCTCTAGCATTTAAATCACAGAACCTTCAGGGGAACAAATACTCTTTGAGTTTACTGATAATGGTGATGCTGGCACATGCAGGCCTTGACTGGTAACCCCACACTCCTATTCAGATATTATCCCTAACATAGAAACAGAATTTGCCTGCACAAAAGTACCACTTGGCCCACCCATCCTGTCCATTTTTCCCTGCTCATAGTATCACGACAGATCGTACTTGCTTTCCAGACCATTCACCCTCCCTTCTTTTTCCCTATGATTACCTTATGCCTATCCCATGCATTCTTGAACCCCACTGCTGTTTTTGCCCCAAACACCTCTGCTGGAAGACTGTTCCAGGAATCCATCACTCTTTCTAAGAAGACGTACTTTCTCACCTCTCTCCTGAATCTTGCCTCTCCAGCTTCTTTGCATGCCCTTTTTCCTTGAGAACTTTCTTCTGAAAAATACTTCCTTTATACCTTGCAATACCCTATGAGTTAGTTAAAGGTCTCTTCCCATATCTCTCCTCTCTTCCAGAGTGCACATACTTTGGTGCTTTAGTCTCTTTTCATAGGGCTTTAATGAAGACCTACACCATTTTAGTTGCCCTCCTCTGGACTACCTCCACTCTGTCTATGTCCTTTCTGAGATGTAATCTCCATAACTGGACACAGTACTCTAGGTGAGATTTAATCTGTGATCAATATATAGGCAATACCACCTCCCACTTTCAGCTGTGATAACATGCCTCCATACATCCCAGCATTTCACTTGCCCTCTCAACTGACTCGTCACACTTCCTCGACACCTTTATATAATTCATACCACTTTCACAACAAGTATCACAGTGTTTGGTGTATTACAATCTTAAAATCTCTCATTTTAATTCCATGCATTAAAAGATCCACCCAGGACTGACTCACTGTACCACAAATTCTGCATTCTATTCATGGAGTATTGTGAGGTTATATCAGCAAGATCATCCAGCAGAGTTTTTGCTATGCAGATGTGGTTCACAGTGCCTTCACCAAATGCATCCTTAACAGGCTGGATCACCTATTCTGCTCCTTTTGTCATTTCACCCTCAACATCCCTTTTCACTCCCACCACTGCTCTTTTTACCTGAATCTTCCTATCAACTATATTGCAGATCAGCACCTCTCTCACTGTTACCACTTTCTTTCTTAATAATCTCTTAGAGGATTTCTTATCAATCCTGCCTTCTTGCAAAAAAAATCAGTCTCGGGCCCACCTCGCCAACCACCCAGCATCTTCTCATATGCATGTCTAACTTGTGTAGCACCAGGAGTGCACCTAAGCACACCTACCTGGTACCTTTCTATAGGACCTCCCAGACTCAAAGTTTTTTCATGTTCTGAGCTCCTAGCAGCTTAAACAACCTCCCACTGGATATCCTCAATGAACCTAAGCTTTGTTCCTTCAAACACAAACTCTGGCAGCACCTTACTGCACTTCACAACTGTGACTGTCCCAAATAGCTTTTTATCCTAGCAGAACATTGCCACCCCATTCCCTACTTTGCGCTAACACCCTACTACTCCCTCCCTCCCTCTATCAGCTCCCCTTCCCTTTGCTGGTTTCTCCCTCCCCACTCCCCCATCCTCACCCCCAGGCAGCTGCCAGATTTTCTACACTCTTCCCTGATCCTTCTCTCTGTCACCCACCATGTTCTCTGTGCTCCCTCCTATTCCCTCCCCTACACCACTCCACTCCCCTTCCTTCAACTCTCAGCCCGACAAAGTCTCCTGACTGACTGTTCTGCTTTTGCCCCTTCTCCTTATCTCCACTCTGTTACTTGACAAAACCAATAGTCTGACTGGTTAAACATTGCTGTGTCACTGTATTGGTGCACCAACCTGTAATTCGTATTGTAAACTTGTATTTTCTAGCTGTAACCTGTTTCTCTGTACACATTCATCCTGTTACCTGTCCTCATTATATATCAGTTTGTACTGGTATTGGAACCCCATGCTCTTCTGACAATGTCTCCTCACTGATGGCTCAAGTGTCACCTAATGCTGTCATTGTCTATGCCCTCTGTTATCATCTGCATCCACTGTATCCACAAATGTACACAATGCCAACTGTTACCCAAATGTGTATACATTCGTTCATCACATAATTATGCCTTGTGATTTAATATACCATTGTCTGTACTATTTTAGTTTACTTATTCTGCATTTTAACATATTGTGTGCTCAGACATTGAACCTTTTTAAATGAGTCTCTGACTCAAAGGTATTTGTAATTCCAAGAAATAAATAAAAAATACTGATTCTCTGCCCTAGAATTTTTCCTTATTCCTACTTCCACCTCTTCCTCTTATTCCCTGCATCTATCCAATACCTGATCCATCTCTTTCCTCCACAGCAAACCTCTGCTGGCACACACAAGAAATGCAGAGCAGCTTAGGGGTTACTGAGCTATGGCTAAACATACAGTATATATGCAGCCTATAGAATGGGATAGCCAGCACCAGCAAGAACAGCATGAACAATAGATACTTTGTACATATATAGAATCCTAAAATCAGGTTTACCTGAGTGTAGTGGCTCAAATCTTGATTTAGTGCAGTACAGACAACCAAAACACACCATCAGTATGCTTCTCAAGTGTGTGGCAGAAAGTTCCATAGGCAGCACTACTGTGAGTCACATGTGGAAGGGAACTGGTGATCCTGCATTAATTTCAGGACAAAAATTCTGCCTATGGAGCCCAATTTTCAGATTCTGTTTTATGTGTACTAGTATTTGTTTGGTCTAGCTTAGAGCAGACTTCCCTGTTTTCTATGCAGCAAACCTCTGCTGGCTAATCTGACTTCACCTCCTGCCCCCCACCACTTCTGAATGGCTGAGGCCTTGCACAAACCTTAACATTTCACATGCCAGTGACCTGGATTCGGAAACAGACACTGGGATGACAGGGTCAGTTGGGATGGGAAAGGATTGAGCCTATGAAGGTCTGCGCTTCTCTCTCAGGGGAGGGTGGCTGCCAACTCCACTATATGACTGCTGCCAGCTGGAGGCCTGGTGGTAGGATGTGACAGAGAGTGACACCGATGGGAGGGAGTTACAGGACTTCTGCATAGCATGTGTGCCTTCACATACATGCTCCAATGTATCTGTTCCAGTGTCAGTGAAGGAAAGAAAATGCAAAATGGGTGGATGGGCTATATGAAGACCTCCTGTATCCCTGTAGCCCACTTCTGCCTGCTGAGGACCAGAAACTTCTCAATATACGTGTCTGGGGAGATGAGTATCACCTCCTACCACTGCCATTGGGTGGTAATCCACTGTGTAACATGTGCCAAGAACTGAGAAGAGGTGGACAGCTAGTTGCAGGACACAGGGACAGGACTTAAGTGTTGCCTGTCCAACTGCAGGTAGAAAAAGCTTTATGGCAAAAAAGGAAAGAAAGGAGGCAGAGGGTTGAGTAAAAAGTGCAGTCATGTGTTTAGTGATAGCAGTCACTGGCAGGGCAAATGAAGGGGTGGGAAGGGGGTAGATTCCAGACACCGACTCATAACATTTTAGAGTGAAACTGCATATCACATGTCATTACATTATAGTGAGACTTAGACTGTAATGTCACAGTAAGACTACGATGTCAACATCATAACACACATTGCTAGATTAGTGTGGAGTACAGGCTGCAGTAATGAACAACTGCAACTGGGATATAACAGTGATATTTCAGCATCACAGCTACATAGTTTGACTACTATGGAGAGTGGACTAAATGCTCAAATTGGTGATGGGGTCAAGAGGTGGGGCTGTTCAGGGATTTGCCCCATTAAAAATACCAGTATCCTCTTGCACCAAAAACCACTATGGTAATTACAGATAAGATTTTGTAGTTAAGATTTACTAACAGACCTCATCTATTGTTTTTCTGAGTCATTGTCTGAAGTCACTCCTACTGCAACCCATAACCAAACACTGAGAGGAAAAACTGTACCACAGTCTTACATTGGGTGAGATGAAGAAGGTGGATACTAGTCTTGTTCCTGTGAAGTGCTTCAAGCTTTGGAGGGAGTTTCTTATTGATGGCTTTGATGTGTTAGCAGAGATCAAGATGATGATCTAGCCAGACATGCAGATACAATACTTCAAGTCTGAGACTTCCTTCAGCAGGACAAATATGTAAGGAATAAGACATGACGAGGTGTGGTTTATGGCCTGATAAGATCACACAGGTGTATAATGCCTTTAGAACCTGGGAAGTCTCTATCAGTCCATAAACCACACCTCGGGTGTTTTATTCCACTTATAAATGCCCTCCCCATAAAAACAAAATTTCAAAATAGACTCTCAACAAGTTACTGAAGTTTGGAAAGTGAAATGCAATTTATCTTTTTATTCATTTGAGGTTGAATAAAATAGTTCCATGTAGTAGAGTAATGCAGAAAGTTTTTATAGTTAGTGTTGTTTTCAAGGAGGTGATGCCTATGTCTCCCAATGCTACTCCCCCTTCACACATAGACAGGAACAGACTATTTAGTGCCTCCCAATTTTTTATGTAGTGTGTCTTTGACAGGCAGTTGAGTGTCCGGTTCCACTTTTTCTGTGATGTTCTTCCAGAGCCACTCGCATCTCACCAGAAAGTCACAGACAGTCAAACTGGTCTACTTTAAGGTTTTTGATATTTTTTTATTTTATACTTTCGGTAGTGTTTGTGTGGATGAGCATCCTATGAGACTGCCTGGAACCGAAGCGACCTGTTTGATAGCGAGCATGACCTTCAGCAGCTACCATAGTGAGTGATTGCTGTGGTTTTGGCAAGCTGCTTGGATCACTTTGGTTTCACTGGGCTGGTTGCTGTGGGGTCACTGTAACAAACTAATTTCCCAAAAATGCAGTTGAGCCTTTATTTTAAAGCTGATGTTCATTCGTTGGATCGCTAATGGAGAGCTGGTGGATCTGGAGCAAATTTGAAATCTACAGCATGCACTTCAGTTTCTTTGTTGCCATTGGCTTTTACCATAGCAGAGGTCAGATTTTACTTTAAAAAAAATCTATGAAATTGTATGTCTACCTATGTACACTAAGTGATACTGTGTGGGTGGGTGGCGGCAGTGTTCTGTAGGTCCTCTATGGTACTGATGCGAGGCTGGCACGACTTTGGGTGATGGTAGCACACTGATCTGTTTGTGAGGTAGGGCTCAGGTTAGCACAAGTAGTGCTGGTTGCAGGGTTATGTCCTAATAAGGACAGAGAAACATAGACGTTGATGGCAGATAAGGACTGCAAGGGCCATCCAGTCTGCCCATTTTTTCTACCTTATGAATGTGCCATAGGCCTTTGCTCTGTCAATGACCTAGCTATCCATACTCATCTGTATTGCTCCCTTGTGCCTATCCCATGCCTGTTTGAAGCCCTGTACTATATTCATATCTACCACTTCCTGAGGTAAGCTGTTCCATGCATCCGCCACCCTTTCTGTGAAAAAGAACTTCCTCACATTACCCCTTAATTGGCCTCCCTCTAATCTCATGCTGAGCACTCTTGTCCTGCTATTTTTCTTATATTAAAACATTTTAGACTCTTTCACCTTGTTAATGCCCTAAAGGTGTTTGAATGTTTCGATCATATCACCTCTCTCCCTCCTGTGCTCTAGGGTATACAAATTGAGCTCCATTAATCTGTCCTCATATGTTTTCTGATGCAGTCCCTGCACCATTTTAGTTGCCCTTCTCTGAACTGCCTCCATCTTGTTAATGTCCTTGTGCAGGTGCAGCCTCCAGTACTGCACGCAGTACTCCAGAAAGGGTCTAACCGGTGTCTTGTAAAGATGGATTATTATCTCCTTCTTATGACTTGATATACCCCTACTAATACACCCCAACATCCCTCTAGCCTTACCTACTGCTTCAGTGGTCTCCTTGGATGATTTCAGGTCATCTGTGATGATGATGCCCAAGTCTCTTTCTTCCTTGTGATTGCCAGCAACTCCCTCACAACCTATAGGTTGCTTTAGGTTTCTCTTCCCTATGTGCATGATCTTGCATTTCTTTGCATTAATCACCATTTGCCACTCTTCCAATCATTTTGGCAGCTTATCCAGATCCTTCTCATTCTGCTCACCTCATCTGGATCATCTACTCTGTTGCAGATCTTGGAGTCATTCTGCAAACAGATAAACCTTACCCTCAGTCCATCTGCAATGTCACTGATGAAAATGTTGAAGAGGACTGGCCCCAGGATAGATCCCTGATGTACCCCACTTGTGACTTGCATATCTTCTGACTGTATACCATTTACCACTTACCACCACTCTCTGTGTTGTGCCCGCCAACCAGTTTGCCACCCAGCTGACCAACTTCTGACCCACCCTGAGCGTGCTCCTCTTGTTAATCAATCTTCTATGTGGAACAGTATCGAAAGCTTTGCTGAAGTCAAGGTAGACAGGAGGCAGTATAGCGCAGTGGGTTAAGGCTCTGAACTGCAGATCTGGAGACCTGGGTTTGAATCCCACAGTCGCCTAGGTGCAAACTGTGTGATACTAAGCAAGTCACTTAACTTCCTTGTGCTCCCAAGTCACATATGGAAACAAGCTTCCGCTTAGTGTGCTACTCTTGGTTAAACAATGTTCCCTTTCCCTTTCCCCTTGGTCTACCACTCTGGTTACCCAGTCAACAAAATCTCAGATTAGATTTGTTTGACAGGGCCTTCCTGTTGTAAACCCATGCTGTCTTGGATCCTATGCTCCTATGGATTCCAGGTTTTGCACTATCCTTTCCTTAAGGACTGACTCCATAATCTTGCCCACTACTTAGGTAAATGGCTGAAATCTCTTTCAGCCAATCAGAGATCAGGACATTTTGCTCCCATTTATTTTTTAACTTATTATTTATGCTCCCCTTCCATTGCAATGGCTGCCCCTTCCATTGAGGTCCCAAATGTGTCCACTCAAGCTGTGCCCGGAGGACTCAAGGATGCCTGCTCCTGCTCCCATCAAGTGGTCACTCCGAGATCCATTCAGGCATTCCAGATAACCCCAAGGGTGGGGGGAAGGGACTTCCCCAACCCCTCTGTACCTCAGTAGAGTGAACACTCAGAGCTGCTCCTCAGGCTCCCTCTTGGTCAGCAGCACAGGTCCCATCTCCTGGTGTAGCCGTTGAGCATCTTCTGTGTTCTCTGGTCCCCACCCCGGCAGATGCCAGTGATGAGGAGGGCCAGTGAGGTGAAGGCATGTGGAGATGTGTCTTCGCTCCAGGCCCTTGGCTGATGTCCTCCCCTCCCTGCATTTCTGCATCCTCAGCTGCTCCTCCACCCATGGTCACCAAGGTGGTGGTATAGCAGTGAGGAGTGCAGCCTACCCTTCCCAGAGAAGGAGAGCAGCCCAACAGATGCTTGATTCTTCTCCCCCCCCCCAGCCTGTCCTCCAGGAAGCTAGGCTGGATACTGAACCTGGGTCACTGGCATCGCAAGGGGTAGCACTACCACTGTGACGGCGGGCCAGCAGATTTTTTTGTTCCCATTTTTAAGTAATAATATTGATACTGCATGTAAGATTCATGGTTACAAGATACTAGTAGCTGTTTAATTAAATAAAAATGCACTGTTTCTGTTTCTTTCAAGTAACCAAACAGCAAGGGTTAAAAACATTTGACATTTCCGGTCAGATGAATTGAGTAATTTCCTATGTGTCCATCTTGATTTTTATATATTATTTCCCTAGACATCCTAGCCTACATGGTGAGTGCTCACCTGGAGTACTGTGTACAGTTCTGGAATTCCCATGTAATAAAACACAGGGACCACTTAAAGAGGGTCAAGAGGGGGGCTATGAAAGTGATTCAGGGGCAGAAAGGGAGCACATGAAATGCAGCTTGAGCATTTTAACATGTACTCTCTGTAGGCCATGGAAAGAGGGAGGACATGCTGGAGGTTGACAAGTTCAACAGCCTAGATTGCAATGATCTAGTCATGTCTAGTTTCTGAACTAAAAATTGTTGAGTACCTACAGGCCAGTGGGGCACAGGACCCAAGGCAGCATGGATTCACAGTGGGAAGGTTGTGTCAGATGAATCTAATAGAGTTCTTTGACTGGGTAACCAAAGCAGTAGACCAGGGAGGGGCTGTGGACATGGCCTACCTAGATTTTAGCAAGGCATTTGATACAGTCTGACACAAAAGTTTAATAAACAAGTTAGCCAGCCTTGGAGTGGGTCCCAAGGTGGTAGCCTGGATAAAAAAATTGGATGGACAAAAGGATGCAAAGGGTAGTAGTAAACAGAGTCCACAGTGAAGAAAGGAGAGTTACTAGTGGGGTAACACAGGGTTCAGTACAGGGACCGGTCCTTTTTAGTGTCTTTATAAGTGACATTGCAGAGGAACTGGAAGGAAAAGTATGTCTCTTTGCAGACGACAGAAAGATCTGCATCAGGGTTGCTACACAAGATGGAGTGGAAAGGATGCGTAGGGACTTGGCAAGGTTGGAGGAATGGTCAAATGTATGGCAGCTTAGATTCAATGCAAAGAAGTGCAACGTAATGCACCTGGGAAATAAAACCCAGGGAAGAGTACACAGTGGGGGTGAGATACTGACAACAATAAAATGGAAAGGGACCTGGGGTAATCATATGAGATGACCTAAAGGTGGGCCAGCAATGTGAGAAGGCAGTAAGGATGGCTGGGGTTACTGGGATACATAAAGAGAGGCATCACCAGTAGAAAACAGGAAGTTGTTATCCCTCTGTACAGACAGTTGGTGAGACCCCATGTGGAGTACTGTGTGCAGTTCTGGAGACCCCATCTCTGCAAAGACATAGACAGAGTGGAGACTGTCAAGAGGAGGGCAACCAAAATGGTGCAGAGTCTGCACCAGAAGACATACAAAGAGAGACTAAAGGAGCTTAATATGTATATCCTTGAAGAAAGAAGGGAGAGGCGGGACATGATAGAAACTTTCAAGTGCCTCAAGGGAATCAACAAAGTCCAAGAGGGTAGTATCTTTCAGAAAAAGAGATGTGCAAGAACAAGGGGACACACTTTGAAGATAGAGGTGGGATGGCTCAGAAGTAATGTGAAGAAGTATTTTTTCATGGAGAGGGTTGTGGATGCATGAAACTGCCTTCCTGAGGGGGTTGTGGAGTCAAGAACAGTGGGGGAATTCAAGAATGCATGTGACAGACATAAGGCAGTCCTAGTGGGGGGTAGGAGGAATAGGCTGTTGGTTAACTAGGGTCTGCAACTTATCCATTAGATAGGAAAATGGGCAGACTAGGTATGCTAAGTGGTCCTTATCTGCTGTCAAATTCTATGTTTCTATGAGGTACAAAAGCAGCATAACCGGGTAGCATAAATGGAAGATGGTTGCTGGGAGGAAATTTGAAAGGGATTCAAGGGAGTTCTTTTTCATGTCGTGTGTAGCTGATGAATGGAATATGTTATCAAAGCAAATGAGTGAAGCCAAATTAGTGATGGGGTTCAAACAAGGTTGAGAAAAACACATGGGAATAGTGAGGCCCATGGAAGGAAAGTACAGACAGCCTGGGTAAGGGTGCTTAGATATAAGGGCAATCAGCTAAGTAAATATGGTCTATTTATAGGTCGAACACAGAGTCAGGAAGGTAATAGGCAGACTGTATGGACCACTGTGCCTTTATCTATTAAACAAGTCTATGTATCAATGTTTCAGTCTATCTCATTTTAGCGCAGTCCTGAAGTTTGATTTTGAAAGGGTGATACAGGGTTGCATCAAGCCCTGCATCAACACCAATGTTTGGCACAGCTGCACCAAATTCCTTTGACATAGCTGCACCATATTTTAATACATCAGGCACAGCTGTGACACTTTCCACACATTACAGCAGCTTGCGCCAAATATTTTTTTTTGTTCCAGAGTCCCACAATCCTCCATTCAGCAATCAGACCCACCCCACCAGTTATCCTCCATGCCCAGGCTTACTCCCCTGGGCAGGGCCACTTGGAGGGCTCCCACTCCCAATTGACACTGTAGACAATCCCCGGCTTACCCTCTTGGTCAGGGCCATTGGAGTGGAACCAACCTGGCAGATGTCAGAAGGCAGTGTAGATGGATGCAAGGCAGGTTGGCATGCTGGGAGGCTGGCATTTTCTGATGCTTGCTGGATCCTGGGGGTGGGGACGTGCAATGATGTCCAGTGTCCACCCCACCCTCCCAAGGTGATGCCACCAGCAGCTAATGGTAACCCCAGCCTCCACCAGAGGTCTGGAAAGCACTGTACACTCTTACCCCCTTCTCCCCAGAGAAGGAGAGCAGCCCACAGGATGATCAATCCTTCTTCTCCCGGCCGGCCCTCCAACTTCTGGGTCCATTCGTGAACCCGGGTTGTTGGCATCACAAGTGGAAATCCAATCGCTTGCACCAGCAAGCTGGCCAAGCTTGTGCCAAATATTTGCGTAAGCCCTGTAAACAGGGTCCCCAAAATGGCACACAATAGACCATGGAAAATCTTGTCTAACTTGTGGCATTTGACCCTTGGGATTGAAAATCCCGATCACTGGCTGGGAGAATGCTGCAAGCCCAGTGCACCAAATGATCGGCACCCCAGGGTCTTGCAATATTCATGGGGCTTTGAGAACTGAGCCCCTAGATTTTACTCATTTTTACAGTTGGGCGATCTTATGTACAGTACTGAGAGGTTCAGTGATGAACATGGTGAAGCATTATGTAAGTGTATGAGATTAGATTTGGACTTGGGTCTACTAGTTCTCAAGCCACTGTGCTAGCCCGTGTACTGTGCTGTCTCTAATTTTCTCTTTGTCTAGTTTTGTTTTCACTCTACTCATCACAGTGGTACAAAAATTACACATGTGGCTAAATGGACTTCAGGATTTAATTGATGCATGTATATATTTAATATAGACCACCATCATATACTCATAAGGCCCCTACGTCTTTTATGGTAGCTTCTGTAGTAGTACATGGAAGTGAGCAGTACTGCTTTCACTTGGGGATATCACTTAGTCACTTTGAAATGTGGAAGTGTGTGCATTTCCTAAAAGTATACAACTCATTCCATTTGGTCCAAGAATAAAGCAAAAATATTAATTATTCAACCCCACAGAATCTTGGCAATACACTATTTCTTAAAAAAAAGGTTACCATTTAAATGAAAAGATCCGAGCCAAATAGGGTATCATGAAAAGGGCATTTTATAGAAAGAAACAGTGTCAATACCAATGTTGATAGCTTCTTGTATTACCATATATTCATTTTTACTTTGGTTACACTTTTAATGTCTGAACATACGTCTTGTCGTTCATTTGGTCTCGTCATGTACAGTATTTATGCTTCATTTTTGCACTCTCTTGTTTTTAGCACTCTATGAATATTTGGCACTCAATGGACTCTCCATGGTTAAAGGTTAATGGTAAGCACCATGCAAATGTAATTAACACTGGCACTAACCTGGGTTTGTGCAAGTACTTTGAGCAGGGCCATATTCAAGGGTTCCATGAGCACTACCCATATCCTACAACTTGATCAAATTAACCATACTATTGTGCTCTTGCAGATGAGACAGGCCCTCATGCATAGTGGCACAACAGTATATTCAAAGGTGTGCAGTGGTACTAAACTGTCGCGAGAGCATTGCTGTTTACTGCCACTGAAAACAATGTCTTATCACAGCATTAAGGCTCTGCCACACTCCCTCCAAAGGTAGGCTGGCTATACAGCAGTCAGCTGTCCCTGTGTGAAGTGGTGCCCACCCCAAACACCCATGCTGTGGATTCTAATTATATATCTGATGGTCTAGTGGTCCCCATCCCAGATCACCCATCCTCTGGATTATGCTCACATTCCTGGTAGCCTAATGGTCCTCCAACCCCTGATCACACATGCTGTGAGTTTTACTCACATCCCAGGTATTATAATGGTTCATTTCCCCCGATCACTCATGCTGTAAGTTTTAATTATAGCCCTGGTAGTTTAGTGGACTTATCAACAAACTGTCGCCCCCAATGTTCATAGGACCCTTCAAGTCACTTAGAAGGCAACAAAGCAGTAGTTTGCACAGCCCTCTGCTCACCTCCTAGGCCAGCCACCTCCTGACAGTCACAGAAAGCAATTGCATATATGATCATGCTCTGTGACTGCCAAACAGCAGCCTAACAATAAAGTAGATGGCTGTGCCCACTGCCGCTCTGTATCCCCTCTAACCTGCCAGTGTTGATTGGGGTAACAGGGATATAGGGCGGGAGTCCTAAGATTATGGATGGGTATGGGGGTTGGCAGTCAGTTGGAAGAGTCTGCTAGACTACCAAGGATATGATTAAAACTCACAAGATGGGTGTTCATGGGTTGGGGGACTGCTAAACTACCAGGGATATGAACATAGACCACAGCAACGGTAATCAGTGGGAGGGGGTTCCACTAGACTAGCAGGAGTCTGCTGCTCTAATGAAAAGGAGCTCATAATGGTCATGGCAGGGACCCTTAGTGCCTTGCATGCTTAACAAGCTTATTTGCATGCTCAAGATGAATATGGACCAAAGGATTCCTGGCACTATCCCATTTCAATCAGTGCTCTCTCCTGTGGGCCATGTGTAGCCTTGGAACATGCCAGCACAGTGCAAATCCCCTTAGTGCTGGCCCAACATAGCCCAATATTCAGTCAGTTAATGTGCCCTGTCTGTGAATGCTAATTGGCTGATCATCGCTTAGTGCTGGTTTTGTGACACTGCAAATACAGCACAACAGACTGTGCCTGTGGCTGGCTCTGAATATGGGGGCCAATTAGTTGTATTTTGTGTCACCTCCACTGTTCTCCTTGAAATGAGCTCTGGTTTAATGTGCCTATCCCAGTCACCACATTTGAAATAAACAAATAAAATTTTCTAATTTGACACTTTTTATTTAAAAAAGGAAATTATTCCCATAAAAAAAAAGAATCTTATTTTTTTTAGGTACTCTTGAATACTATACTTTCTGCCTTCACACCATGTTTCTTGACATTCCCTGCCAGAGGTACAGTAGGAGTCAAGCTGGAGGCATCAGCCTAGGTCTCTTGAGAGACAATGATAAGCACAGCCCCTGCACCGCCAAGCCTGAATTTTGTATTTTATATAATCTCAGAACGAGAATAGTTTAATCAATAGTAAAATGTGTTCCATTCCACTGACTCTCAGCACAGTTCATTTTAGAGCAAAACATAATGGTACCATAGCTTCTGAAAATTGTTTCGGAAAATGCAAATGCTAGCAAAGTGCTAAAATCATCCCATCAGGGGTTAACAACCATCCTGTTGATTTCAGTAGTGAGTGAGCTGCTGTATTAACCTGCTTGGTATCTCATGAACTACCTTAACAGCAGGGTCAGAACAAATGGTCCCTGTGGTTTGATAGGCTTTCTGCCTTCTTTGATAGATCTAGTAGTTTTGGACTACTGCAGAATTTAACCTCTGATTACATATACAGTAATATGGACTACATTACCATATGATTCACTCCCAAATTAGTTTTTTTTACCATTTGTTCTGATCAGTTTTTCTCCAGTAATTGTGCTGCCTCGGACAAAAAAACACCTATTAATTTGTTGGCAGGGCTTCTTCTTATCAATACTTTTAAATAATAACCAGATATTATTTGTTTCTTCTATCCAAAGTTGATTTTATGAATGGCAATATTTTTCCCATTCAATTGCAAGCAATCCCCTGATCTCTGCAGTGCTGATTCTTGCTAATTAGAAATTCGTGGTTGTCATGTTGCTGGTGTGGGTTCCTGATCAGATTACTAAACAGCTCTAATCCATACATCTTTTTTTTCCTGTACTGGGAAGGCTGCCAAACCCACGTCAGCCATTAACATCTGAAGATGGCAGTTGTAATAAATACGACAGGCCAGGCCTGACCGACAGATGATGTCAAAGTCAGCAATTATCTGAAGCAAATTAACTTCTGAAGAAAGCTTTCTCTTGGATGAGTGGCTGACAGCCACAGTAGCCCTTACCAAAAAACAGGCAAAAACTTTGTAAGAGTTTTGATGGTACAACATGCAAGAATATATGCTGGCATATTTATTTATTTATTTAGCTTTAACCAGGAAGGCATGCTGAGCAGGCTACCATACCTTTCAACTGTACCACATTACGAGGAACGTTCCTCATTTTACTTCACAAAACCTCCTTGTTCCACATTGTGAGGACTTGTCTTACATTCAGTGTTAACATTTTAAAGGAAAACTGTCTAGTAAATGATGCAAAATATATATTATTCAATTAATAACAGACTTTCTGAACACAAATGCAAACATTTTAACAGTGTTCTGAGCTTCTTAGATAAAGATTTGATTAAGTGTTCCACATTTTGCTCATTTGTTCCACATTTTGAGAGGCAATGTTCCACATTTGGGGGACAAAAGGTTGAGAGGTATGCAGGCTACTGCTCCTTTCCTGATGCGTCCATGGGGAAAGGGGTACAGCTACATAGTTGAAAGACAGTCATAAATATAATTGTGGTTACATAATGGGAATACCAGCCAGCACAGTAGGTTCTGGTTTAAAATACAAAAGGATTTGAGATAATAATAGAATACAGGCATAATTTAGAATCACTACCGTATAATATAGACAGACAGGTGTATACACAGCTTGATGCATAGCCCTGCCATATTGAGACCCGTAAACTGTCTAGACACATGAGCAGGTAGCTGAGAAATGAGATTGAGCATGGAGTTAAGGAGTGGGGAGAGAACTGGTGAATGTTTGCTGGAGAGAATTCCACAACGCCGCTAGGTGGTAGCTGACAGCTGCCTGGCCAACAGCAGTGGACTTATGTGGGACAGCCAGAACCAAGAGTCAGTGTTTCTGAGGGAGTATGCTGGGGTGCTGGGGTTGACAAGGGCAGTGGCGAGGTAAGAGGGAGCAGCTGGAACCAATACTTGGCTGTGAACTTAGCACAGTGGGACAGTCTTGAGTTGTCTGGAGAGGGGAGGTTTGTTGATTCATAAAGGGCACAGTGGTGTGTGGAGTATGGACAATTCAGGACAAAGCAACAGAAAGAATGGATAAGAGGGTCCAGTCTGGCTAAGGTGGACTTAGGACCAGCACTGTAGACTATGTCCCCGTAGTCAAAGAATGGGTGGATCATTTTCTGCACAATGGCCCTGCGGGCAGAGACTGGGATGCGGTCCCAGTTGTGGTAAAGTGCCCTGAGCCTGGGGTGCAGCTTTTTGATTATAGAATCAACATGGGCAGAGAAGCTGAGGTGCAGCCAGTCCCTGAGGGATCTGAAGGAGGTACAGGCCTCCAGGGGTGTCCCATCCAGTGTGTGTGGAAAGTGATCGGGATGGGGAGCCTCAAAAGTCTCTGCCTTGTGCTAAATCTTACTGAGACTGTTTTCTTGGCATTGAGGAGGAGTTGATTGGAGTGAAGCCAGTGCTGAACTGTTATAAAGTCCAGCTGCAATCTAGTTGTAACCTCTGAGGCCGAGGGGCCAGATGTATACAGCACAGTGTCATCCGCATACATGTGGATTGAGGTGTGTGGGCAGGCAGAAGGCAGGTCATTCAGAAAGATGGAGAACAGGAGTGGGCCAAGAACAGAGCCTTGCGGTACCCCTGTGGTGACTGGGAGGTGGGCCGAGATGGTGGAACTGATTCTGATGGAACCAGCTAATGGCGCAGCTGGATAGACCAGCGTTGGCAAGTGTGAACAGGAGGAGTGGGTGTGAGACAGTGTCAAATGCCTTGGCCAGGTCAATGAAAATGGCAGCTGTGATGTGGCCAGCATCCATCCCAGTGATATGGAAACCACATGTAAGTTTTTATGTAAGTTTATTAAATTTATTGAAGTTTTTTTATGTATGAATTATATGCAAGGAATATGCAAGGAGTGTAACCTTTTCATTGCATGAAATATTCTTGCAAGAAAAATTCCTTGCCAACATCCTGAGATGCAAGAAAAATTGTGTGTGGTGTCACCATGCTACACTGCTGGATTTATACTCTGTTATGCATCTAGAACTTATAACCTTGTGGTTCCAGATACAAGTGTTCAGCCTACTGAGCCACTGACACTGTGCTGCTTGAGTGTTGTGCAAAAAAGTATACATAAGATATGCAAGCAATAACCGTGATACATTCTCACATATTTCTTACATTTGTTGAAGGAAATGTCTTCATTCTGATCCCAATATTTCTGATTTCAATGCACAAGACCACTCTCATAACTCAGAGTGATGTCCACATTAGTATTACTTTACAGCTGAGGTCACAATACTGTACTATACCTATGGCAACACAGTCATTACCATGACTAATTATGATGTAGCTATAGAGGTATATGAGTTCAACTTGGGAGTAGGAAACAGGGGTAAATAAACTGTAAATGATTAAGACCCTGTTTTCATACAAAGTTCCTCAGTAATGGCAGGAAGGGGAATCTAAGAAAGATACATGTAATATTAACTGAATAGTAACTTAATAGTATATTTTTAAAAATGTTTTTACTGAGGTGCATGCAGGTTTTTACAGCTCAGATGTTACCTAAAGATTTCTATCACCACTACAGCGGCATGTGGCCCATTTCCAAGATGGGCTATGCCGGCATAAGGAGAGATGCATCAAACCCCTTGGCTTATCCCACAACTTACGCCATGCATTATGCCCATTGGAATTCCAAGTGGTGAATTGCACCATGGCGGATGAGGGCTGCGACAACCACGGGTTACTTACACCTGCTATGCCATAGCCACAATGCCATGGTGCAAGTGTGGGTTAGAACAGCAACATCGCCTAATTCCAGGAGGGCAGCTGTCGAATCTGCCAATGTGATTCTAAAGCATTAGTGTAGCTTTGTTATAGCAGCTCAGAGCTGTCCAAGTGGCATCTGATGGCTGGCACCATTGGATGCCACCACACAGCACTATGGCAATGGTGCCATACTGACCCCTAAGCCCCACAAACACACCCTGCCCCAACCCCTCATTGATGGGAACCCCAGGTGTCTGATCCATGGTGCACCCCCAGAGATGCCTGTGCCATCATTCCTGCCCCCATGCCCCCTGGAGTGTTCTGTGGTGATCCGGGGCAGGGTGCTTCAGGGGCTGCTTATTGCCAGCCATGATTTGCAACATGCAGGGCATATATGCCATGCACATGGCATTAGCCTACGCATGGCATATCCCGCATGTCACGAGTGTTGGGACCCTGCCACTCTTGGAATGCAGCATAGGGTCCCTGGTGTAGCAGCAAATGATGTAACTCACAGCTGCCTGCGAGTTACGCTATTCATCTTGGAATCGGCTCCCATGCATTCTAACCTTATAAGTATACAGAGTACAACAGTCCTCTTTGCACAGTTCTTACAAGGTGTCATTCATCCTTAAACACATTTTATATCTGTAGGTTCCTTGACTAGTGCAAGCAGAGGATTTTTTTTTCTTGCACTGGTCTTATGTTTGTAAGAATAGTGCCAGACAAAAAAAATTATGTGCTGCTAGTCAAGAAACATGCACTTATAATTATTGTGTATCACACTACATTTTAAACTTGCAGGGATCTTGACTAGTGTTAAAACTTAAAAC
The DNA here is from genome assembly GCA_016271365.2 of Neoceratodus forsteri. NCBI lineage: Eukaryota > Metazoa > Chordata > Ceratodontiformes > Ceratodontidae > Neoceratodus > Neoceratodus forsteri. The sequence continues at coordinate 538,440,401 of CM057459.1, read as the reverse complement.
TTGTGATCTTGCAAAACCTTGTGTGTAATACCGTACTTGCAATAAACTTTCATTTCTTCATGTAAGATGAAGGAGAGTTTGTGTATGTTAAAACGTTCTTACACAGCCATTCAAGGAACATACTGTAATTTTGACACTAAGTGCATTTTGTTGTATTATTAGAAACATAGAAACATAGACTTTGACGGCAGATAATGACCGCTTAGCCCATCTAGTCTGCCCATTTCCCTACCTACAGGATAGGCCGCAGATCCTAGTTAATCAACAGCCTATTTCTTCCTACCCCCCACAAGAATTTGCTTATGTCTGTCCCATGCATTCTTGAATTCTCCCACAGTTTTAGACCCCACAACCTCCTCAGAAAGGCTGTTCCATGCATCCACTACCTTCTCTGTGAAAAAATACTTCATCACATTGCTCCTGAACCACCCCCCCATCTTTAAATTGTGTCTCCTTGTTCTTGCACATCTCTTTTTCACACAAATTCTTACAAATCATGCAAGATCAGTAACAAACCTTCCAGTTTTTTGTTCAGTAAAGGAGTAGACTTGTGCTGTAATTATGATGCAACACCATGCACGTCAATCCTTAAATTCATAATATATATTATGAGTTTCCAGATTTCTGAGCAAACAAATGACAGCCAGTTTATAATTATTTTACAAAGAACATTTTACTTCAGGGAATTTAGGCACCAGTTGTTTCACAGAGACAGACTCTGTCATAAATCTTTCTACGACTACTACAGTATGCATCTGTGCAAGTCTATAATACATTAGCATTGCTGATCTTTTTGGTTATTTTTAGGACATCATTCATTTTCTTCAGTCCTTTCATCTTTTAATTTTATGTTAGGGTTTCACTAGTTCTTGCATGGGAGTATTTACACTGCCAGGGAAGATGCTTAATAGAATATTTGCAGTCTTAATTTGATTTTTTGAATAGCAGTGATGTGGCAATAAAACAGTGGGAATGAGCTCCACTGAACAGATCATAAAGTATTAATTCCAGTAGCATACCAAATGCCTTTACCACTAGGGAACTATACAGATGATAACACTGATCTCTGTGCAAGATCATTTACCTTTCTCTTGCAAGAATTTCCTTGACTTTGGACATCAACAAAACAGTTGTTCGAGTGAGTACTGTGTGGAAAGTATCATGAAATTGTTCTGTTTAAGAGCTAATCACATGATCTGTTATGTTTTACAATCCTATTAATGTGGTAGGTTGGTTCACGGCCCTCATTAAATTTCCTTTTGTTTATACTAATGAAATAACCCCTACAGATTGTTACATCAGATTCTGCACTAGTCATGATTTCCCATGTGATCCTGATCGAGCAAACTATAATAATGACAGCTACAGTATAGTAAGTTATCTCATTGGGAAAATGTAGCCCATAGTATTAATTAATAGAATATTTTAAGTGTAATATTCATTTTGGTTGAATTATGCTTGACAATTGCTAAGGCAAATTCTTAATTGAAACTTTTTTTGTTTTTAAAACTTTAATGCTTACTGCTTTTCAAATGTTTAGTTCTTTGGTCCTATTTTAGACATAAACTGTGCATTTCAATTCTGGCAGTAGTTGCTCAGTCAGAATTAAAAATTGCAGGACACAGCAAAGCTTCACATCTAATTGACTCAGGTGATAAAGTTATTTCTTGGATCAGGTGATTTTTGATGAAGAAAGTAAACTGGAGAATATTTTAGTGATGTTATACTTTTTTGGACACCAGGGCCAAACCTATAACTGAAGTGGATTAGAGACTGCTTGAAATAAAACTGTACAGTATGTACACTACCAAGCAGTAAATTTAGCAAGGGTGCAAGTTAATTAAAATACAATCTTGATTATGTGAGCCTTCTCTAACTGGACACCCCTATTTAATAAACCAGTGTTATCTCTCCAGTTTGCAACACAATTATTAAAAATAAGAGTTACAAACAAAGAGCAATTACAGCTACACTATAACAGTGATTAGTAGTTTATCATATTTTTCAGGCTTAGAGGCGGCATCTAAGAAGAAAAAAAAGATTTGTTCGGGACTTATCATACAAAGAGAGGTCTCCAAACTGACTCAAAACTGTAAGAGACTAGTGGTTCTGGCTGAAGACTGATGCATGGTAAAGTTGACAATATCAGACTAATAATGATAAGATTAAAGAATTTTCCATGACAATGGAGGCTGCACTGGCTAATGATACCAAAAACATAAAATGGAATCTTGTAGGAATGATGAGAGAGACTCTGATGTATTAATGGTTTACATTGGAGAGAGATATGGGTACTGACATTGCAGGACCACTGTTAAAAGAAAATGATTTTCAGTTCCATTTCAAACTGAACTATTAGATTCTAGTCATGGTAACTAATGGCTGACTAAACTGAGTAACAACAAATAAATCATGGGATCAGGCAGTAGAAGCGGTGTATAGAGTGACTGAGTACAGTCGATGAGAGTGTTGGACAAATCATTTCCTCACTGAATAAGACAATACAACATGAGGGGGCTTGCATCTGAGTAGGTCATGGATGAGACAAACCATTACTGATGCTGGATGCTTAGCAGCATTTTAGACCTCTTTCTAAAAAAGAAGCCTCTTATTTTGAAATAAAATAGGCAGGTTCACTAGTACAAAATGCACTGACGCATTCATAACTTAGTCTTCGGTTTGCTGTTGATCAGTAAATATCATGGCAGCCACTGACAAGATGCAACATATCACTGGATATTTCAGAAACTATCTCAGGAAATACAACTGAACTGAACAGAGATTTCTTATGCTCTAAAGAGATGTATCTTGATATTGTAGGTCATATTATTGACTACCACTGTATCATGAACCTAGATGCTTCATACATGTTAACATTACCAACATATCAGTTCAGTATGAGCACCACAGAAGCACCTTGATGGATAGCAGTTCTCCTATTGGTTTGCCCCTCATGTCAAATTATATTTGCAAGTGAGGAGTCTACCTTTGAAGGCTGCATTCCATATAAATTTGGAATTGAAAAATGGTTTGATGACTTAAATAAAAAATTCCTAACTGACGTTTCGTGCCAAATTCAACAAATTTGTCATGAAAACATAGAATGTGTTGGCAGAAAGAATCAATAGTCTATTGAGTCTAGCTCAATTATATTATCTCATCCCGACCTAGTTTTCCAATGGTTTATCCCACTTTGACCCCTTCCTCAGCTGTCTTTTCCTGTTACTGCTTAAGGGACTATGAGCCCTTTTGTTCAAACCCAGCTCCACTGAGGATATCTGCCCCACCACTTCTTCAGATAGTGTGTTACATGGCTTTACCACCGTTTCAATGAAATAGATGTTCCTATAATCCCTCCTGAATTTGCACCCCCCAATAACCTCCAGTTGTGCCCCTACTGTTAAAAACAGGTCCTCTCTATTTACCCCATTTATACCACTCAGAAACATACAGCATGGTTCTACCATGTCCACCCTCCTGTTTCTGTCTTCCAGCAAGTATATATTCAGGGCCACATGCCATTTCTCATAGTATCTTCCTTGATGGCCTTGACTCACCTTTGTGAACCTTTTCTGCACTGACTCCAGCCTGTCTGTTATTTCTTTGATGAGGGCTGCAGAACTGGACACAGTATTTCAGGCAAGGCCTTATCAGAGATCTGTATAGATGCAGTATATATTTGCTTCTGCTGTATCAAAACTCCTCCTAATTCTCCCCAGAATTCTCAGTGCCTTACTGTATTCCCCAGGGCATTGGCAGGTTTGCTTGAGGGAGTCACTGATAATGACCCCCAAATCCCTTTCCTCTGAGGCAGTGTCTAGCTTAACATGTCCCATCCACTATTCTGTGCATTGTTTCTTTTTCATCTAAGTGCATTACTTTCCATGTCTCTGCATTAAATCTCAACTGCCAGATCTTTGATCTCCTCTGAATTTCCTCTGTATCACATCTAGGTCTTTTTGAAGTTCCTTTACCCTTTCCTTGCGGCCTACCCTGCTGCATAGCTTACAGTCAACAACAAAGAGGCATATTTTTCCCCCTGATGCCCTCCCCATGTCACTAATGAACATATTGAACAGGACAGGTCCCAGAACTGATTCATGTGGCAACCCCCTCCTGACTCCCCTGTCACCCCAATCAATCCAACTCACTACCACCTTCTGCTGTCTCCTACAAGCTTGTACATTTCCTACCTGACTAAATCCTGCTCTACGTCTTAAGTCTAGCTGCTTTTTCGCAGCATACTGTGTTGTACTAAATCAAAGGTTTGCTGAAATCAGAGTAGAACAAATCTACCTCCTGGCCTCCTTCTTGCGGATTTTAACTATGTACGTGGACTACCCATCTTTGGGCAACACTGATGACTCCACATAGTTATTAAATAGCTGAGCCAAGGGTTCTGCCAGTTCTGTGGCTAGTTCCATAATACCCTCAGGTGCAGGTCATCAGGGCCTGGTGCTTTATCCACTCTAAGGACCTCAAGCCTCCTTCTCACCCAATCAGCCATGATCACTATCCTCTCTACGTCCTGCATCCATAGGTGGCTATCTTGATCCTGTTCTCTGGTAGAGGACAATCAATCACAAGCATGAATAACTAGAAGTAATTGTTCAGAAGATTTATCTTCTGCTCATCATCTTCTACAATCTTTCCCCATTCTGTTAGCTTCATAATGCCCCTAGTTTTTCCTTTTTCTTGAATATACCTTCCCCCTTTTCCCACTTTTCACACCCTCTGTAATTTGACTCTCCATGTCTGCCTTTGCTTTCCAGACCTCCACACTTGGTAGTCACCCCTCCATATTCACTTTGTGCCTTATAAAGTCTTGTTTTTACACCTTCACAGCCTCCCTCACTGCCTTAGAGAACCAGATCAGGCTTTTGTGCTTGTTTGATTTTGGTTATCTTCTTGCACAGGAGTTAGTTTCCTCTAGAAGTGCCCCCTTGATCTTATACCACATTTCCCTCTACTGCCTTGGTATTTTATATAACCACCAAACTTTCCATAATCAGTTCTCCCATCTCATGAAAATCTGCTTGTTGAGAACCAGAACTACTAATCCCAAGGGTGGAACAGTGTTTCCCACTCTCAGCTCAAATTATACAGAATTGTTACGAATGAACTGCAAAGTAAACTACCCAGAATTGTTATCACTGGACCTCAAAGTTTCCACGACGGTTACTCCACCCCCACCACCACCATCACTTTTGAATTACTAAGTACAAAGTTGAAAATGGTGTTCTGTTATGTGGATTCTAGACAAACTGGCCCAACATGCAGTCCTGCAATGTGTCCAGCTGTGCCTGACTCCTGGTGCCCTTCAATGGACAAGTATTCCAGACTATATCTGGGAGATTCAGGTCTCCCACTTACACTTTATCTCCTTTTCTTGCCCACACCTGATTTTCTCCACTAATTCCTTAACCCTCTCTTATTTTTACCACAAATGTCTATAGGACACCCTCAGTCTAATTTTCACTCCAACAGCCATAGTCAGCTGTACCCAGATCAGCTCTACCCCCTTCATCCTTGAATGTCCCATCCTCTATAGCCTGTCTTTCCTTCCTTATATAGAGGGACACTCTCCCTTCACCTTTGTCCCTGTCTCTCATAAGCAAGGTATTCCTAGGATCTGCCAGATCCCAGTCATTACTATGCCAATATAATGAGATAAGGTTTTATTTAAATATTTACACCTTTGCACTTCAGGAAAAGAAACAGACATTTTACACGATGCGTACTTTGTACTGACCAGTTTCAAAATATGGCTTCCTGGTACCATAGATACTGCATCCTCAATCTTGTTGAATCTTAGAAATCTATGACATTGTTAAAAATAGTGGGTTGATTATGTATCTTTAAAGAACTAAATTAAGGAGATAAAACACCCCAGCATTCCATTTGTAGAACATTCTGAATTTGTGTGTCAGGTTTTCTAAATGTCTGTCAGCTAATAGAAGTCCTGTGCACTCATTCTTAACAACTAGTCTTAATGATAATGCATTTCTCAAAGTTAAATCTAATAAAATCGTTACCCCAAAACTGCAACTGAATTGAAAGGAGACTATTCTTTTCTACTACACCTACATTGTTCTCCTGCTAGATTGTTTCATCTGAAACTTGATATTAGATTTTTTTCTCATCTTTGGAGGTTGATTTGAACTATCTCAATTGGTGAACATGTTTTCTTTTGCATTAAATGTAAAGGATGTAATCAGGAGTCAAGGCGGGCACATAGAGGATTGTGTATGAGAAATCATACACAATAAGGCAGTTGTACAATCGAGAGGTTTCTGTGGTAACCAGAGAACTCGAGAGCACAGCTTGAGAGGTCAGTTACCATGAAAACCCTGAGATCTTAAAACTGCCTTGTTTGTGTGTGGTTGCTCATACACAATCTTGTATAGTGTATGGGCAACCATAAGCAGCACTCTGTGATGCCCCAAACAAGTCTCCCAGGAAAAAATAAGGCATACTTCCTTGTCGCTGTGGGCCACTCAATTGCACATGCGCGAATGCATTTGATCTTGTTGTGCTGCACCGGTGACATACTCAGTGCAGCATAACAAGATTGTGACGCACCAAATGCAGCACAAAAACACTGTTCCAGGCATGGATTTCCACACGGAACAGCATGATACCATACCCTATACCAGTGTTCAATAAAACCCTTTGTTATTTATACATTTGAGTAACACAATGTCAAAAGGACGGGCTAATTCATTACATCACATGGGTTTACAGAAATTAAGACATTCTGCTTACAAAAGTTTATCTTCCATTTATAGATATGTCTACACAATTCATATTGATAATACATTATGTGGCTCGTGATTACTTTTTTTAAGAATATGCATGTTACATATTCTGTGCTTTACAAAGAATGCATTGTTGTTTTTTAATACATACATCCACCTTCCTTGGCTGGCCCACCTCTGAAACACAAGAAAACATTGTACCCTTGGAGAGCATAGTCTCTTATCTGGACAGTCCACTTTCAGATCAGGTCCTCCATTCATATCTCAGCAATTCACATTCTGCTCTCAGTAACATCTTTGCACATACAGTATTCTTGCATTAATGAAAACTGTTGTCCCATCTTCCTTGCTTCCTGTGTACTGTAGGTTTCCTTTGCTTTTTGCTTGGATTGTATTTCTTTTTCTCAGTTTGTGTTTGAGCTTGCAAATCTCTCTGAACAGATATTTCTACATACTATAATGTTATGCAAAGAAAGACTGTTCAGGAAACAAAGTACCCAGAGCTACAGCAGAAACATGAATCAAAACAATGTAAATAACGAGGCTAACTGGTGAAGACCACTGCAACTGAATACTGGATAATGGTTATCAAAAAACATTTTATTGAAAATACCACATACCACAACAGCAACAAGGATACCATGACATCAACATTTTGTGCCAGAATCGTGGGCTTTGTCAAAGTGAAACTTCATCACTAAGTGTTCAAATTTTATACAATTTTCTTAAAGATATACCCTTTAAAACATACAAATTCAAAGTACTTCAACATTAATAAATTATTCACAAACCAGACAAATTATGAGGACAACACTCTACAAGTGCAAAATGCAATATAGCAATGTGCAGCTATTAAATATTTACACTCAGATATAAACAGAGGGAAAGAAGAAGTAGGGGAAGAAGGGTAGAGGGAGGTAAAAGAAGATTAAAAAATAACAAAACATCAACAATAGAAAGCAAACATAACTACAGAGGCAAGGGTGGGAAAGTGTGTCTAACGGTGTAAATATTTGATAGCTGACCCTTGGTATATTAGATTTTGCACTGTTAGGGTGATGTCATCATTATGTGTCTGGTTTGTTAGTCACATATTAATCTCAAAATACATTAAAAATGAATTTGTTGTATGTTTAGATGAGTATAATTCTAAGAATATTGTATAAAATGGGAATACCTGATGATGATGTTTCACCTTGACAAAGCAAGAGATTCTGGTGTGAAACATTAGAGGTGATGGGATCCTTGCTACTATTGTGATATGTGATATTTTTAATAAAATATTTTTTGACAGTCATGATTCAGTATTTGACTACAGCTCCCTTTACCAGTTAGCCAGCCTTTTACATTGTTTACATGCTATGTTGTATCTTGTATAGCGTTTAATGCAGTTACTTACTACCTTTTAAGTCTCGGGATACTCTACTGTGAAACAGAAAATTATTTTTGTGGCCCATTTCTGTAGTTTCTCTAACCTTTCCACCTCCACTTTTATAAGTCCACCTTGCCACATATGGAACACATATTCCTTTCAAGCCTTACTACAGTTTTGTGGTAAAAACATGTTATACTGTATGTTACATTTTTATTGTATAATGAGACAATTAATGAAGGTTGACAACAATTTACCTTAAAGAAAATATGAGTAAATTGGTGAGTTTATTTTATTAGAATAAAATATTAAAAAAAGGAACATTGGCAATGATTTCCTTGTTTTTGTTCTTAATTATGCTTTTTTTTTAATTGACATCTTGTGCTTGCCAGATTATAAATTAGTGGTTAGTACAATTAAAATTCCGTCATAAAATAGAAAATTACATTATTGTTTGTGTCTTTCTGAAAAGATAATGATTGTAAATGAGGAAACATAGAGAATACTGGATGGGCAACTCTGCACAACAAGTGTGTTCTGCAACAGAGGTATTCTGATTCCCTCTGATCTTGAAAGCAAAGCTTGAGAGGTCCTTGGGAATCAGAACCCAGGTGGCAGAACACATTGGTTCTTCATAAAGTTGGTTATCCTGTATTTTTTTTACAGTGCATGGCATTATGTGAAATGTGTACATTGTGTTTTTTCTCTTTTACAATTAAACTGACTTGTACAGTCTCTAGAGGTTCTAGAATGCTGTTTTACCACAGAAGGGTACACTCAGATTCCATGACCTTCGAACTGTGGTACAACAGCATTTTGAAAAGGATGGATTTTTATACAGAAAGATGCTCTACTATACACTATAATTCCTGTAGTGAATAGCTGCTCTTCTGAAAACAAGATTTTCTGATTTTCTGGTAAGGTTAAGGTAGTGTAAATTCACCATTATGGAGCAAATGTGATATGAACAGAAATATGTAATTAATAATACAACTTGAAATATATGAAACATATCATTCAAAGTATGGCTTGTCAAAATGGCTATACCAGCCAATAAATCTTAGTAGAGAAAAGTACTGTACAACTTCAAATTTTTAGTGTTAGATAATTGTCACTATTTTGCTGACACACTAATCTGCATGAAAATAAATGTATACTAGTTAGCACTATTAGCACTTGTTTGCATTATAGTGAAAGTGGTGCTGACTTAGCAATAAATTACATTTGCTCATCTATGTTTGCATTTGTGTTTGTGCTAAAACTACTTTGTGTGAAAATGACTAGTTTTACAGTATTTCATTCAGACAAAATATAGATTTTTGCCAAACAGTTGTCCCATATCTTTAGACAGACAGAGTATCTCTTCAAATGGTTGCTACAAACTTAAAACATTTCCTAATATGTTTTAAGTACTTATAGGATTGGTATGATATGGTGTGGTGTGGTGTGGTGTGTTAAGTTATGGTATAGTACCATATAGTATGGTATGGCATTGCATGGTACAGTACTGGATGGGATAGGATGGGATAGGATGGGATGGGATGGGGATGGGATGTGATAGGATGGGATGGGATGATATGGTATGGTACAGCATATGTTAAAAAATGACAGGTTATGTATTATTGTCTGATAGAGAAACGCTTTGGAAAATGAGGTGCAGTATTAGGTGTTACCAAGTGCCTTACACACTTTAGAAGTGACATTTATCCCTCAAAAATATCTGGCCATTTGATTATAATTGATCAAGTGCCCTTCTTGATTTAGTTATCTTACCCATTTTATGATAAATAGGTTAAATTAAACAATGTTTTAAGACTAAACTTTCTTCACTAAATAAATATGTTTTAATGCATTGATTCAGGTTAATTTGATAAGGAGCTTGGTTGGACTAATTTGATGACTTTCTCTATGTAAATAGCTGTATGTTTTCACATCTAGGAAGAAATGAAAGACTTTGACAAAAAACTCAACATGGCATTTGAGCTAACAAAACTGCCTGCAGTATTTCATGTTTCAGTAACAATCTGTTAATTCGGCATTGAACAGAAGGTCAGCAATTTCCTCACACTGAAGGCTGTGGTTAAAACTTTGGTCCAATATTCAGATTCAGTTGAAGATTCCAATTAGGAGGATCAGTATCAGAGCCAATTCAAAATGTATATTTGAAGCAGTTTCAGTATACAGTAGCTTTGTCAGTTTGTTGAAGCATCCCTATTCCAGGGCAGTACACTGATAATGTCAATGTATCTGCCCTTGTTCATGAGATGGGAACATAAGGCTATGTTGAAAATTTGGTGTAAAATTATTTAAAAGCAACCAGATTATGAGCCTACATTTATGTTCATGAACAAAGGCTTATAACATTGGTAATTTTCAATATTTTACCCCAAATTCTGCCCATGCAACCCTATTGACTGTGCCAGAATTTGTTATATATAGATTGTTCATTAACTCCAAAGACTGACAGAGTTACAGAATGTTAAAGTTGTAATATTATCCTATGGGGATTGTAATTTTTAAATGTTCATATTTTTATAGGGTCCCTGAATTCTTTTGTAGGGAATTATGTGTTAGTGTTATGGTAATCATTCGGATCTCTTGTTTGATATATAGATTGCCCTTTAACTGCAAATACAGATGAAGTTATGGCTTGTTAAAGTTCAAATATGGGGTAAAAAATAAGTTCAAATTCTTTTTTGTATGAAGGATTTTTTTTTCTGTGAGATTGTGTTGTTCCCACGAAAAAAGATTCCTTCATACAAAAAAAGAATATGAAAAAAACTAAGGCCAAATTCTCTTTTTTGTATGAAGGAATCCTTTTTCTTTTTTTTTTTAATATTCTGTATTTTGTATTGTTTTTTATATAATTTTATATATATCTATATATCTATATATATATATATATATATATATATATATATATATATATATATGACAACAGGAGTACATCTATACAGTATTGCTCTTTTGTCTTACAATACATAGAATGTTCTTCAGGTTGGCAATTCATGTTTCTACAACATCATTGTGTTATATATCAAATGACACTAAATCAAAATTCATATCCTACAAAAACTGGCCACTTTCATATAGCTCTATCAGGGAACAAATGTTTCATCCAGAGGCGAGATATAGAAAACCCATGGCATCCATTGGAAATCAAATTGTGACCTCCTTCTGGCTCTAGAAGCTACTGTTCTCTCTAGATAGTATATCTCAGTCATCAATGAATGCCAATCAGAGAGGGTGGGTAGTTTAACCATTCGCCATAGGCGAGTTATAACCTTTTTAGCTGCTGTCAGGTACAGGTATAACTTATTTCTACTTGGTGGAACTTTTCCATCTTCCCCAATATGAAGCAGAATCATCTGATTGGATAATTAAATTTCTGGTACCACAATATTTTGTATGCTCTTTTCTATATCTAACCAGTATTGGGTAACTTTCGGACAAGGACAAAAAATATGTATTATATTTGCCATTTTTTCTCCACATTCTCTCCAACAAAGACCATGCCCCATAGATACAAATTTAGCCATTTTGTCGGGGTATAAAAATATCTACTACGACATTTCCATATATATTCTGACCAGTATGACGACTGTGATACTCTCATCGAGTGAGGAATAGGTTCCAACCATTTCTCATAAGTTGTCTGAATCCCTAATTCCCTATTCCATCTCCCTAAAATATCCTCAATGGATTCCTTCCAAAAATCTCTTACTGCTTTATATATTTGTCCAATTAAATAAATTTGTTCCCTGCCTTCTATAGCGTCCCTTAAAAGGGACATCAACATAGGTATCAGAGAGGGCAGAGTATTTAATGCTAATTCTTTCTGTATAAATGTCCGAATCTGTAAATATCCATAATAATGTGTGTGGGGGAATTGATATTTTGCCTGTAGTGTGGCAAAAGGCAGTACTCCATTCACATCCAGGTATTGATATAACAAAAGCAGACCTTTTTTCTTCCATTCTTGATGGACCCGAACAGCACCCATCTCCGAAGATACACTTTCTGTACCTATTAGTTTAAAATAACTGAAAACTTCAGTTAATGTAGTAGGCGCCCTTATCTCATACCAAGCTTTTAAAGTATAACAGGTTCCAAATGTAAAGTGTTGCAACTGTGAATAAGAATTTTTGGGGGAAAATATAATAGGGATAATATTTACTGGATCATTTAGTATAAATTCTATAAACATCCAAGGTTTCTCTACCTGAGGATTCAGCCATGTCTTCACTATTTTACATGTTACTGCCTTGTGGTAATCTCTAAGGTTTGAAGATTACAACCCCCCTTTGCCACTGGTAACTGTAATAGAGACCATCTGACCCTTGGCTGTTGCCCAGCCCATACAAACCTCCAAAAAATTCTAGCCCAGGATGCAAAGTAGAATTGTGATGGAATAATCAGTAAAGTCTAGAAATAATATAATATCTTAGGAAATAAGGTCATCCGAATAGCTTGTATTCGAGCTGAGAAAGATAATACCTGATGTGTCCAGTTCCCAACTAAATTCTCTATCTCTATCGACAGAGGCTCTAAATTAAACAGTTCCAAATGTTCCAGTTTCTTGGGAATATTTACACCCAAATATTTAATCTTATTATTTCTCCTTTTCAGAGGAATCCAGTTCTTCAGAGACTGAGAGGGGGTGAAATTTAAAGAAAATAACTCTGTTTTTTGTATATTTATTTTGTATCTGGCTATTTCTGAAAACTTATCTATCACTTGTAAAGTAGCAGGACTGGACTTTTCAGGTTCTAGGAGTGTTAATAATATGTCATCTGCATATAATGATATAGTAAAATCCCTCCATCCTAAAGGGACCCCCTGAATATTAGGATGTTGCCTTATGGCTTCAGCCAATGGCTCAATGTATATGGCAAACAGTAAGGGGGAAAGTGGTCATCCCTGCCTAGTTCCCCTTCCCATCTGTATAATTTAAGATAACTGTCCATTCACTTTAACATATGCCTTCGGAACGGTATAAATTCTCTGTATCATGCTAGAGAATTCCCCAGGAAATCCAAACTTGCACTAAGTTTCCCATAAAAAAGGCCAACTGACGCAATCAAAAGCTTTGTCTGCTTCGAGGCTGAGCAACACTGCCTGTTTCTGTCTCTGATTTAAGTGGTCCAACAAATGGATCATTCTGCGTATATTATCTGTGGATTCTCTGGCTTGAATGAACCCTGATTGATCTGAATTAATCAAATAGGGCAACAGTTCCTCCAGTCTATGTGCCCATATGGACATAAATAACTTGTAGTCCATGTTTAATATGGATATTGGCCTATATGAAGTAGTTAATTCTGCTGGTTTGCCTACTTTTAAGATAGGTTAAATATTAATGTAATCTCATGATGGAGGAGGGGGACTCTCCTGTTGAATTTCTAAAAAGAACTTTAGTAGTAAAGGAGTCAGTTGTTTACTAAAAGTCTTGTACCACTCGGACAGAAATCCTTCTGGGCCAGGGGTTTTTAATGATTACTTTCTTTTATGGCACTTCTGACTTCCTCTGATCTGATAGGGACTTTTAATCTGATTTCCATTTCCTTAGTTAGCTTTCTTAATGTAAGGGGGGAAAATTCCTCGATTTTGTTAAATTCTGGACCTTGTGGTTTCTCATATAGCTGCCTATAATATTCCTGGAACAGTTGCAATATCTGCTGTGAGTTAAGAGCTCTTGTTTTTCTCTCCGGATCCACTAAATGTGTTACAATTGTGCCTGTCCTATGTCCCCTAAGCCTCCGAGCTAAATTTCTTGCCCCTTTTGGCCCTCCCTCATACCTATATGTTTTTAAGTAAAATAGTGCCTGTTGTGTTTTTTTGTCTAAAAGTTTCTGGAGCTCAGCCTTTGTCTGATTAATCTGGACTTGGGCCTCCATGGTAATAGGGGTAAACTTTGTTTGCATTTCCCTTAATTGCTCATGTAATTCACCATATCTTGTTTCCCAATATCTCTTCTTGTATGCTGAATACGCAATTATCTCCCTCCTGTTCACAACCTTCACAGTATCCCAAACTATTGTATTGGATGTCTCCTGGGATGAATTTTCTGCAATAACCTGAGCTATTTTTGAGTTAAAGCTGTCCCTAAAAGCTTTATCCTTTAAAAAAGATGTATTCAAGAACCACCCAGTGGATTTCTTTGGTATTTTAAAATCTAGCCTCAAAAATAGGGGAGAATGATCAGAAAGAAAGCTAGGTCCTATAGTTAAATCTTGTAAACAGTCCAAATGTTCTTTTGAAATGAAAAAGTAGTCCAATCTTCAGTAGGAATTGTGTCTAGGGGAGAAAAATGTATATCCCCACAAAAGAGGATAAAAATGTCTCCATACATCCATTAGACCCAATGCCGTAAGTTGAAAAATAAATAATCTTTGAGCTGATGTTAGCCTATATTTGAAAGGGGCAGAGGAGTTCAACCGAGGTGTCAAAGTTAAAGTGATATGTCCCCTATGATAAGGCAGCTGTGCATAATGTCTAAGAGTTTTTCAAAAAATCTTTTAAAAAGATAAACAGATGTAAGAGGGGGAAATACACATTCACTAACTTGACCCTTGTCCCATAAAGGGTACCTTTTAAGATTACATACCTTTCCTCTGGGTCTATGCACCGTGTTTCAAAATGAAAATGAGAGGTCCTAGGTATTAAAATGGCTACTCCTCATCGTTTCCCTTTAGGAAAGGACGACGCATATACTCAAAAGCTGCCCCCCTAATTCAATTTTGCATGTTCAGTATCTGTTAAGTGTGTTTCCTGGAGATAATAAAAATCACTAGGGTGTTTTTTGATATATTGGAACAGTCTGGCCCTTTAATGGGGTTGTTAAGCCCATTTATATTAAGTGAGAGTGCTTTTACTATCTGAGTAGCCATTTTATTCCCTTATGGAAACTTATTCTCTCCTGTTGTTCCAATCATAATAATCCCATTCCTGATGGATCACCATACTGATGTTCCCCCCCCCAAGAGCCATCTTTATGAACGTCACTTTTTTTGAAACATTTTATGCCTTTCCCGTCTAGATTATTCTTAAACAGCTCCTGCTACGATCTTATCAAACCTTTTGAAATCTGAAGCAAATTTTCAGTATATATCTGACTTTGTCTTGATAACTATGTACATACACTGTATTCCAAATAAAACTGACTTCCAAGGTAGGGGAGTTTAAGAACCTAATCCCTAAGCGTGCCTCCTGATAGACTGGGGTCACCGGAGGATATCTGGTAACACCAAATGCCCAGGCCTCCTGGGGATATACTGCTCCCCTAATAAAAAAGAAAAATGCAGACAAGTTAAATAAAAATCCAGATGTTAACTCAAAATATTCTGCCTGTCTGTCTTTGATTTGAAATGGGCTTCCCCTGTAACATCTGGAGATGCTTCCTCCCCCCCCCCCCCCCCAGCAAAGTAAATTGTTTATTTTACGATTAACTAAATTCTGTATTATTCATCTAGGACAACTTTTCCCAGGCCCTTATGTCAGGTTAACCCTGAAAACAAATCAAGCAGAGCACAATAATCTGCTCTTTAAAGTTATATCCGTTGCCTCCTTCAAAGCGATCGTCAGGGCCAGTTCAAACAGTCAGAGCAAATGTTTTACTTGTTTCTTTGTTATGGCAAAGTTCTCTGCAGGTACACTTATTAAGCATTTCTTTTCTCTGTCCAACTTCCTGTGAGAGAGTTGTCAGTTAATAAAGATCCAAGTTCAGACAACTGAATTCCCAGTCCCTCTCATCAGACATAAGCTTTTAAAGACCTCTAACCAGAGGACCAATGAGGAATCATAAGCCAAGCTTCAGCTTCTATCAGTCAGGTTCATCCCCTTGCTGATCAGTGAAAAGTTGCCAGATGATTAGAAATGTTTCCCCTCTTCGATACTTCTCCGCCATTCCATGTTCTGCCCAAATTCACCATATGCCAGTGCGGTGGGTCAGTTTTCTGTAATCCTAACGTGGATTTTGTTTTTATATGAATTCCTGCTTTAAGGAGCTCCTCTCTGGCCTCCTCCGCAATATGAAATTCCTTCCTTCCCGATGGAAGTTGCACCACAAATCTGGCTGTGGACGGTGTTGTGAATCTAATGGCTGCCTCCTTCAAAGCTGGTAAGATGTCTGCATATGCTGTGCGATTACGCATAGTTTGTGGAACGTAATCATTATCAACATAGAAGTGAGTTTGTCCATAAAAGACCTTGCCCTTTCGCCATGCTGCTGTTAATACTGTCTCCTTGACTGCATAGCTATCAAAAAGCGCATAATAATAGACTGAGGCCTAGCATTCGGATCTGCAGGCCGTGGGCCCAGTGCATGGTGAACTCTCTCTAATGATAACTGAATATCTGAGGGCAATTCAAGAGCTGTTTTGAGCAAAGCAATAGTAAACTCAGTAATGTCCTAACCTTCTGAGCCTTCAGGAATGCAACATAATCTTAGGTTCTTTCTGCATGCTCTATTTTCCATATCATCTTGTTTTTCTTGCAGTTGTATACATTGATCTTGTAAGAGTTGAATTATATTCTCCATGTCATCTACTCTGTTCTCTACTGCTGTTATCTGTCTCTCCAATGCATCAGCTCGTTGCTCCAGGCTCACTACGTCTCTGCGAAGCTCTCCGTAAAGATCTTTAATTTCTGCACGAAATGATAATAGCTCCTTGTATATAGTATCTAACTGTATGCATTTGTTTCTTGCTTTATTATTTGGTATGGTGGTCTGGTCCTGCCGTTCTGCTGGCACTTGAGCATTTTCCAAGTCAGAGGACTCCTGGGCTGACATTGCTGCTCGATTTTATTCTGCTCACTGCTGGCCATAGTTGTACAATTTCTTTAGTTTTTCTTCTTTACAATACTTCTTACGTATGTCCCCGATATCTAGATCTTGTTTTTTTTTAAGTTGTTTGTCGTTAAAGGCATCAAATCAGGGAGATTAGCGAGGGGTGTAGTGGAGCTCTGCTTTTACACCGCCATGCTGCTTGGAAGCCCAACCGGAAGTCAAGGAATCTTTTTTCTTGTGATTGTGTTGTTCTTATGAAAAAAAACATTCCTTCATACAAAAAAAGATTGTGGAAAAAAAGTCCAAATTCTTTTTTCATAAGAAGAAAATCTTGTTTTGTATGGCCCTATTGTTTCGTATGGCCATACGAAAAAAGAAAATCGTCTGACAAAAAAAATATTTTTTAAATATGTTAAAAACATGTGATAGACTGATTAATTCTTTGCTGGGCAGTGTTTGGTATAAGGGATGAGGGGGTGAGGGAGGTGGGGGGTGCTTTATCGTGTTTTTATGTATTTGGTGTTTGTGTATTTTATTTTATGTATGTTTTAATATGATCCGCTCTGTTTTGTCTGATATTATGTACCTGCTTTCTGGATCATTGAAAATTAATAAAGCATACTTAATTAAAAAAAAAATATGTTAAAACATATTTCTGGGTAATTTCTCCAAAGACTAACAACAGAATCCATTCACTGGGGTCCCGATTATCAAGATACATGTGCTAGTGTGTTTCCATGATACCATTTTTATGGGTTTTCAATAAATGTGTTGTTAAGAAAGGGAAACAAGATGGCAGCCATACAAAAAAATATTTTTTTCTCAGAAAAAAAGTTGACCCCTTATATAAAACAGAATCCTTTTTCTTATGGACAGATTATTTTTTTATATGAAATAGCTATCCAAAAGAGTATACTGAGCATGCTCAGAGCTGAAATTTCAAATTCTTATAACTCTTTAACTGATTTATATTTTTCACCAAACCAACAAAATTTACCACTCTGGGTCAAGTCCTTTCAATTCTGAAAATTTCAGACCAAGATTCCAAACCATCTGCATGCTAGATGATGATGACAAAAAAACTCCAAGCAAAAAAAAATAAAACAAAAAAAAAACAATGGTTTTCATGTATTTCACTACCTGGATCCCAGAATCTGCAGATCTGACAAAACAAAACTTAGCATGTCAACAGATCATGTCCCCGACATCAGCCATGTAAAATGTTGTGCAAATTCATTGAACGGGGGTGAAGCTATTAAAGTGCAAATTTAGCAGGTTAACATTGAACAGCCTATTCAACTTTAATTATAGTGATGTTATAGTGTCACTATAATACAGTGCAGTCCTAATTATTCAATCTGATTGGGTGACATAACAATGGTTTAGATAATCAGGAGCTTGTTATTGTGGAATTCCTATTGATTTCAAAACTAGTCAACAGCCGTAAGACAAAATGCAAGCCGTAAGACATCATGCAAGTAAAACAGATTTAAGAGTCATTTAATTGTCACCAAGTGCTGGAGTGTGTTTTACTAATGTTATTTATTTCTGACTACTTTTAAAAAAATACATTATGCTTTTCTGCTGCAGAATTGCTAGCCGTGTACATGCTGCTTTAACTTTTGAGATTCCAAAGAAGTAGCAGCTGCGGGGATCAGTATCAGTTTGTTTTTTGAGCCAGTCAAGGCATTTCTTGAAGCACTCTTCTATTTCATTGTGTGTTGTATAGGATCTTTGAGGCACTTCTTCCGATTCATCCAAATTTTCTCCTATTCTTCCACCAGTGGTCATTTGTATTCCTGAAGCACATGCATGATGACATTATCTAGATGCTGTTGTCCATTGGTATAAGGGTCACAGCTGACCCACTCACAGAATTCTTCAGTTGTGATGTCTAGAGTCAGCTATGAAGGTAAACTGCCAAGCACCTAAATTTCTTCAGCAGCATGATCAGCTGTTCCTGGTGTGTCTTTTTTATCCAGTGTTGTCTTCTGTGCTGCAGAAAATGAAGTCTCTGCTTTGGACCATGCATTCTATATGGTTTTAGGTTTCATGTTCTCTCATGCAGCCCCCATGTATGCCACATATTTGAGTGTAAACGATAGTATAATGTCATGTAAAGCAATTTTCTTGTTCTTATGCAGAACAGTTTGCAAAGGATGCTTCCTGTAGTTCTTCTTAAAGATTTTGATGATGCCTTGACCTGAGCGCTGTAACTTAGAAGTCGTGTTAAGAGATAGGAAAACACAACTAACAGTTCTTCAGGTGTTGTAATGACAAGCATCTTATGGTGCACTGCCAAGTTTTTTAGTAACACAAGAGCTTTAATAGGGAAACCTTTGCCTCTCAGAAATCTTTTGACATTGTGGATGAACTCTTCAGAGAACCAATTCAAAAAAATGTCACCCATCCAGGAGTTCCTCTAGTGCCAGCAGACAACTGGTAAATTAGAATTTTTTTTTTCTCTAAAATATCTCAGCTCCTGAGACTTACTGATCAACAGCAGGTGCTGTTTATGATTGCCAATGGCATTAGCGCACCCATGTAAGGTAACCCACACCTTGTACTTTTTAAAGTCAGGTGCTGACTCCTCGCCATTATAAGCAGGAGACTTATTGGGAAGAGACTGCTGGAAGTGTCCTGTTTCATACAGATTTTATATCTGGTGAGGAACAAAATCCCTCTTACTAGATAATCTTGTTCAACTTCTGTATGAACAGTGCGACTACCTCCTCAGTGGCAGTAACTTTTTCTCCATATAAGCTAAGCTGGCAGATGCTATGTCATATTTTTAAATGGTACAGCCAACCATGATGACCCACAAACCCTCAGCAATTCTGACCCACAAAATCTGTTCTGCACCCCAGCATCTGGTGAAATTGTAAGACTTTTCTCTTAGCACTGGATCCGTGATAGGAGGGCTATTTTCCCACTCCTGCTAAAACCAGACATATACAGTGGCATCCCTTTCATACTCCCAGCAAAATGTCATATCCTTTCACTGTTCAGTACCTGTTGAAGACTCCATGGTCATGGCAAAATCATATATTTCTTAGCAAATTTGATATCCGTAATTGCTGATTTGTTTACAGCATATTCCTTGACCAGAGCTATGGCTCTTTCAAAGTTTTCAAGCCTATTCAGAATTTTGAATATTTGAAGGAGTGCTTCATTAAATATGGCTTGAACCAGATTTTTATCAGTATTCACAGCTGGTTTTGAATGTGTGTTTTCCCATAATGTAAAAAGGCACTGTCTGCTGCGTGCAAGTTTGTTTTAGTCACAACAAGAAAAATTATCTTAAACAATGGGTGATCAAAAGCAGCAGATATACCGATGAAAACCTGGTCCAAGTCACATTGAACAAAGTGCTCCTTTTATCATTTCAGCTTTAAAACAAAAGTTGTAAAGCAGACTTGAAATGTGGAGAAAGGGGTACCATACACGTCTGGAGGCAGGAGGCAATCTAAAATAAAATAAAAATGTATAGGTCAACTTTTTTACCACTATCATGCACTGCTACTTTTAGTGTCTTATACCAACACAATTAAATTACGTGCTTTATACCAATTCAATAAAATAGCCTCCAACACCTCAAGAAGAACTTTCAAAAACATAACATTCGGACATAAAGCAGCTTATATTTCTCATTAGCTCTGTATTTTTAATCACCATTGTTTATTACTGAGGTCATATGCATGGTGCCTCCTCCATTCTGGTGATGCCCCTTCCCCAACTGATGATGCCTTCTCTATGCTATTGAAACCTCCTTCATATGATAGACTGTCTTTTGGATGAAACATTTAACTGAGGTCCCTTGTGCCTGTTCTGGTGGTAGTTCAGGTGGATGCTAAAGATCCCATGGCACTTCTTGAAAAGAGTAGGGGAATTTTTTATTATAACTTCAAAATAAAATAAATACAAAACAGTGTTAACTCACACAAAAAATATACAAATCATAACAGAAATCAAATAAGTATTACAGTCATACCTTTTCTAGTTTAATATTAAATGAATAGGATCCAAATTAAATCATACCACTGACCCTCCGCCACTAAAAGAGTAGGGACATTTTTTATTCAAAACTCAAAAGAACATTCCAACATATATGCATTACTTCACACAACATCATAAGAAATGATAAAGAAAAAACATGCATTATCAGTAAAACATTGAAAAACTTACCCCCCCCCACCAAATTAATAGGGGAAGTACAGATACAGAATCCCAAAAACCATATGAACAAAGCAATAATCCATCAAACTAAATCAAGAAAAGGAAAACGAAAAAAAAAAAAACAGAAACACAAAAGATAGCACTGCATACCTGGACCCCAGAAACAGAAATTATTAATAATTCAAATAATGTGTCACACAGCGGACATAATAAACAGAAATCATACGCTGAAATGGCAATAATGCATACCGGATACAAAAGGCCAGGAACAAAATGAAAAAAGGGGGAGTCCCCCCACTTATTAATAGAAACCCCCAGCAATCATAATAGGCCACAGGTTTCACAGCCATGATATCGGGAGCCACCATCTATTGAAGACCTGGGCTGACATAGTACAACATTCTTGGGCTTTTAATTTAGATATATTTGAAAATATCAACTCAAATAACTGGACTTCTGATGTATGTAGCTGTTGCAAAGACAAACAGCAACATGTGATCCAAATATAATATTTAAAAAAGGTCAAATACAACCATAACATTGTCTTATCATGCTTAGTCCACTGGTAAGGGAGAATACCCAATAACAAAATACCAGGGATCATGGGGAAAAAAGGGAAAATCAGGCCAAAGCATATGAAGTAGTCACCAAAACCTCTGTATATAAGGGCAATCATAAAATAAATGAGCGATAGTCTCAATCTGGGCAATACATTCCGAACATGGGCAAAACCTCTCATCCCCAGGCTTGTGTTTAAGATTGCCTTTCACACTGAGTTTATAATGAAGGGACAACCAGTTCACATTAAACATGTGAACCGGAGTATGTGGGGACAGTAACATAATAGAGATTTGTCAGATCTCAAGGGGTAAGTGCGACACACAATAAGGTTTATCAAGGAAAAATTTGTCCAAAAGCTGGGCATACAGCATCCTCCTTGGGACTGTCAAAACCTGATGTTTGGTAAGTGCCCACAATTTTAATTTACTAACACAAGGCCCATAAGAAGAGGATAAACCCAGTATCCTTTTTTGCCATGGAATAACCCCATCAGCCTGCCAAGCCTGTAAAAAAGGACCAAAATGATCCAAAACCCAGGGCACCCACACCTTAGATGCATGCAAAAGCACAGGGTTGAGGCTATTTTAAACAAACATAGAAAAGAAAAACAAAATAGGATGCACCATGTTTAGACCCCCCTGAGCCACTGGGAGATATATAATCCCCCTCTTAATAGGATTTAAACAGCTCCCCCAAATGCAAGAAAAAAAAAACTACTATATACTTTTGTTTCCAATGCAACCGGGAGAGAATATACCATACTAAGATGTAAAAAAACTGATAATAACAAATTCTTAACCATATAAATGTGTTTTCTCTTTGCTATTCTCCATTTATTCCAAGCAGATACCTTGACCTGTGCAGTAGCTAAACAGTGCTCCCAATTAAATAAAGCTAAGTCAACAAGACCAAAAAATAAACCCAAAATTTTACAAGGGGACCGGACTATAGGAGCACCCATAATCTCAATACCTGGAGAAGAAATATCCCGAACTAACAAACATTTGATTTTCTGAAAATTGATACTGGAATGGGATACCAGGGCATAAGAAGACAATTCCTGTCTAGCTATGGCACAGGAGTCAGTATTAGCCAAAAATAAAACTCAAATCATTGGCATAAGCTAATGTAAGTAATTCAAAGGACATACTGAAAATGGAAAACCTAAGAAAACACTGTGAATTATTAGGGCAATGTAAAAGAGGATCAATGGACAAAATATAAAAGGTAGGACTAAGGGGGCACCCTTGTCAGACCCCCGAGCTACCAAATGCCTGACCCCCATCCAGCCATTCTCCAAAGGAACAGTCTCTGCCTGAGCATAACAGGCTTTTAAAATCTGAATAAAAGCACTCGGAAACCCATAAGCAGCCAAACAAAGCCAAAGGAAATCATGACAGACCCCCATCTCAAGAGGAGGAAATGGACAAGGAAATGACAGAAGGCATCCTTAAAATGGCAGAAAAAGGGGAGATATTGTTGATGGGGGACCTGAATATGCCAGATGTTAACTGGAGTACCTTTGCTGCAGGTACATCCAAGAGTAGGTTCATTCTTGATGCCCTACAGGGGGCAAGCTTCAGACAGCTAGTGTTGGAACTCACTCAGGAGGGAGCAATCTTAGGCTTGATACTCTCAAATGGGGAAGAAGAAAGGATCTTAGATTTAGAAGTGAGTAGCCATCTGGAAACAAGTGACCACCAAACAGTGTGGTTCACAATAAACACAACATAGAGCCAAGCCATACAAAAACAAGAGTATTGGACTTTAGGAAGGCTGACTTTGGGAAAATGAAAGAGTGCCTCAGAAAAGCACTAGCAAATGGGCAAGAAGGAGGGGTGGAGGAACAATGGGGAATAATCAAAACAGACATCGCCGAGGCAACAAGCCTTTGTGTGAAGCAAATCAAAAAAACAAAACAAAGGAAAAAAATGCTATGGTTCTCAAAAGAGGTGGCAGGGATGGTTAAGGAGAAAAGGATAGCATTCAGGAAATATAAGGAAACACAGAAGGTGCAGGACAGATTATGTTATCAGTTAAAGCAGAAGGAGACAGGGAAGGCAGTCAGAATTGCAAAGGCACAAACTGAGGAAAAGACAGCCACCTCTGTTAAGAAGGGGGGGCAAAACCTTTTATAGGTACATTAGGGAGTGAAGAGAGACCAAGGGAGGGATACAGAAACTTAATAAAGGGGAAGGAATGTGGGCAGAGGGTGCCAGTGAAAAAGCAGGGATACTGAACGAATATTTCTGCTTAGTATTCACAGCAGAAGAGGAGGAGGAGGTACCTAAACCAAACAAGGGAGAAACACTGAATAGGGAGGGTCGATACCAGTCCATTCACAGAAGAAACGGTTTTGAAAAAACTCTTGAAATTGAGGGTGGACAAAGCAAAGGCGTCTGATGGGATTCACTCAAGAATTCTAAAATAACTAAGGGTAGAACTAGTAACACCACTGACTACCTTCTTTAACAAATCATGGGAGGATGGGGTGGTACCTGAGGACTGGAGGAGGGCAAATGTGATTCCACTTCACAAAAGTGGGAGCAGGGCAGAGGCAGGAAACTACAGACCTGTTAGTTTGACTTCAGTGGTAGGGAAAATGATGGAATCACTTCTGAAGGAAAGAATTGTTCAGTACCTAGAGGCCAGTGGGGCACAGGACCCAAGGCAGCATGGTTTCACAGCAGGAAGGTCATGTCAGACAAACTTAATAGATTTCTTTGACTGGGTGACCAAAGTAGTAGACCAGGGAGGGGCTGTGGATATGGCCTACCTAGATTTTAGCAAGGCATTTGACACAGTCTCACACAAAAGATTAATATACAGGTTAGCCAGCCTTGGAGTGGGTCCCAAGTTGGTAGCCTGGATAAAAAACTGGCTGGACAACAGGATGCAAAGTGTAATAGTAAACAGAGTCCACAGTGAAGAAAGGAAGGTAACTAGTGGGGTACCGCAGGGTTCGGTACTGGGACCGGTCCTCTTTAATGTCTTTATAAGTGACATTGGAGTGCACCTGGAAGGAAAAGGTATGTCTCTTTGCAGATGACACAAAGATCTGCAACAGGGTTGATACACAAGGTGGAGTGGAAAGAATGTAAAGGGACTTGGCAAGGTTGGAGGAATTGTCAAATGTGGGGCAGCTCAGATTCAATGCAAAGAAGTGCAAGGTAATGCATCTGGGAAACAAAAACCCAGGGGGAGAGTAAACAATGGGGGGTGAGTTAATAACAACAACAAAAATCAAAAGAGACCTAGGAGTAATTATATCAGATGACCTAAAGGTGGGCAAGCAATGTTAGAAGACAGAAAGGAGGGCTGGGGGGGATACTGGGATGCATAGGGAGAGGCATCAACAGTAGAAAACAGGAAGTTGTTATCCCTCTGTACAGACAGTTGGTGAGACCCCATCTGGAGTACTGCGTGCAATTCTGAAGACCCCATCTCCGCAAAGATATAGACAGAGTGGAGGCTGTTCAGAGGAGGGCAACCAAAATGGTGCAGGGTCTGCACCAGAAGACAAATGAGAAGAGACTGAGGCAGCTTAATATGTATACCCTTGAGGAAAGGAGGGAAGGGGGACATGATAGAAACTTTCAAGTATCTCAAGAGAATTAACAAAGTACAAGAGGGTAGTATCTTTCAGAAGAAGAGATGTGCAAGAACAAGGGGGCCCAATTTGAAGATAGAGGGGGGACGGCTCAGAAGTAATGTTAGAAAGTATTTTTTCACAGAGATGGTTGTGGATGTATGGAACTGCCTTCTTCAGGAGGTTGTGGAGTCAGGAACGGTGGAAGAATTCAAGAATGCATGGGACAGGCATAAGACAATTCTAGTAGGGGGTAGGAGGAAGTAAGCTGTTGATTAACTAGAATCTGCAGCTTATCCATCAGGTAGGGAAATGGGGAGACTAGGTGGGCCAAGCAGTCCTTATCTGCCGTCAAATTCTATGTTTCTATGTTTCTATGTGGAACCCTATCAAAGGCCTTGACCTGGTCCAGAGACATCAAAAATCCCGAAACTTCACCCTCCCGACCACGTCTAAAACTTCCTGAATCATTATTAAATTATCTGTTATGGACCTCCCTGGGACAGTACACATCTGTGAGGGATCTATAATATGGGTAAGAATCAAGCCAATCTCAAGCTCAAAAGTTTAGTAAAAATCTTATAATCAGCATTCAACAGAGTGATAGGTCTCCGATGGGAGAGGAGATCCCTATCACCAGATTTATATAACAAAACCGTAAGACCGGTAGACATATGGGAAGGTATAAAAGAGGCAGTAAGAAGACAATTGAAAACTACCAACAACTCTGGTAAAAGAGTTGAGGTAAGCAATTCATATATTTCATAAGGTAAGCCATCAATACCTGGGGAGGAACCAGACTTTAGCTGTGCAATAAGAGCAAGAAGTTCACCCTGAGAAATAGGGGCAACAAGAGACAATTAATTGACATCTGACTGCTGTGGGAGGGCACTTTGTGTTAACCATAATGAGACTTCCCAGAACAAGGTCTGAGAAGAAGGTGGGCATAAGGAGGCAGCCACATAAACATCTATTGCAGCAAAAACATCCTTTTTGATAGTGACCAGAGAACCATCCTGCAACCTGACACTACTGATCTGCTTCAATAAGGATTGCTTCTGGCAAAATTCAAATGGGCTCGAAAAAGCCGATTTGCCCTGAGTGCCAAAGCATTGTTCAGCCTCCCAGGATTTCAATCTATTGTATTGTAGGGAGGCAAGTTGGGCTGTCAATATTCATATGTCTTCAGAATAATCCCCCACTGAGGCCTCATGCAGGGAAGAAAGTTCAAGAAGACAGGACCTATAGTAAGCATATTGGTCCAAATTCAACATCTCTGATAGCCACCCCATTTTTTGAACAAAAGTTTGTACATTAGATTTAGTAGTGAACCACTAGTCTAAAGGAAAATCAGACAAGAAAAAAACTGATTTCCTGGCAACCAAAACTGCCTGTAAACCCTGAAAAATGGCTGCATTCTGTATCAGGGTCATATTTATACTCCAATACCCTGGTCCTCTACCCATATGAACAAAATTAGACACCTGTAAACTAAGCAAAGCATGGTCTGAAGACATCATCTGGATAGTGAGGGACCGTTGAACAGTGAAGGCAGCCAAAATAAAAATGTAATCTATCCTGGTGCATAAGGACCCTTGGAAATACGTTCACTGTGACACTGTCCCCCCGATAGTAAAAGCATCAACCAGGGAGGCCTGATTAACCATAGATTCCAAATAAGAGGTATCACTAAAAATTTTTGTGCAGCGGACCCCCGTGTCTGTAAGATGGTGACTACAATTGAAATTCTCTGAAAATATAATATGCCTGATGGAGAAAAGGTAGGGCCAGAGCTTCTAGAGCAAGGAAACCCTAGAAGCTTTCATTTGGGGAGCATAATGTATTAATAAAATGAAGGGACAAAATCCCAATATCAAGGTCCAACAAGAGAGCCCTCCCGAGGTCCACATCAACCTGATGGATTAATTTAGCTGCTGGGTTAGAAACTGCAATACCCACTCCAGAACAAACATCCTGCCCTGGAGACCAATACACCTTCCCCCACAATCATGCCACACTGGCCTCCTCCATCTCTGCCAGAGTGTGCAATCTTGTGTCCTGAAAATAAATAATGTCAAACAAATGAGCAGAAAAGTAAGCAAATGTCTCAGTCCACTTCCACTCAGACTTCATGCTATTAATATTGAGAGAGGCAAAAGAAAAATCATACAGTGAATGAGCTAGGGAAAAGGGAGTCAGTCGGGGGCATCACATCTGGATGAGACTTGAGCTAGGCCCTTGTCCCCATGTGTTTTTTCTTCACTGTATCAGCCAGAGTATCCTGTACCATCTCACCCTCTGAAGTCCCTTTAGTCACCAAGGAAGAAGATAATGAGACAGAGTCAGACTCTGACCCTGGATCAGCCTCATCAGTAGGTAGTGCAGAAAATGTGTTACTTAAAGGAACAACATCCTCCAGCACAGGGGTGGGAGGTTTAACTGACTGTCTATGACCTAAACTCCCCCTCCATTTTTTGGAAGTTAAAAAACATCTCCATGGGGCAAAGGGGGAGGCATTACACCAGGCACACCAGGAGGTAAAACCGGCACCGGGTCCAGCCCCTGAACAACTGCAGCAGTGGTAGAACCAGGAAGAACTAAAACAGTGGTTTCAGAAACACCCACAGGGGACAACAAGTCAGGCAAAACCTGAGTAGCAACTACAGGTGGTCCCCTGGGAGTCGTACCGGGGGGCCGGGCTGAGACCAAAATAGTCTACTGGCAGTATTAAGATAAAAATCCTGAACTGCAAAATCAGAATGAGAAGTATTATGAGCAGCCCATGGACAAGCCAAAAAGGAATGGCCCCCCTAATACAAGGAACAGGTGGGGGGACTATAACAATGCATGGCTGAATGACCCGTCTCTCCACACTGAAAGCACTTTACCACATCAGAAATATGACTAATGTGTCTAGCCGAACCACATTTGTAACAATGGTGAGGCTGGCCTGGGTAAAAGACAAACCCCTTATCCTGACCCGAGAAAAAAACTGTTTGGTAAATGTGTGAGTCTAGCATCCATTTGGGGTAGGTTAATCTAGAAATGTCATCCCCCATTCCAGAAACCCTCATCATCCATAGTAGGTTCTGGGTCACCTTGTGTTTTGCATCTCTTCTCCAACCAGTAAATAATGTCTGTAACATTAACCCCCTCATTCCAAAACAGTACAGTGATAACTTTAAATGTCTCTTTAGTCAGAGGAACTGCCTGAAAATCCTGCCAGAGTGGGTTAGTTTTCAGCTGGGTGTAGCGTATCCAAAAAGTGTCCAGGAAATCCTGGGATCCGAAGCTAATATCAAAAGAGTTATCCCCAGGGGTGTGGATCAAAGCATACACCTGGGCTGAAATGAAACCCATAGATAGTTTCATTAACACCTTCTTAATATAAAAACGATCAGGGAGTTCCTAAAATCAACCCAAAAACTGCAGATGAACTGCATTGTCTTTTTGCCAGTTCAAACAATTTTTGAAATAAACTAGAAAAGGTTGGGGCTCCCGAAGTTACTACCTTAGGAACAGAACTAGGTTCAATAGTCACAGAGTCAAGTGAATCAGCAGTCATAAGCAAGACCTCCACAGGAGATTGTGGAGGAATTCCACCAATAGCAGAACTAGGTACCTCAGGAAGCCCCTTTCTGACTTTCTCAGGCTCACCAGCCAAATTTGGAGCACCTTGCAGTAGAGGAGCAGGATCTACCAACAGAGCAGAGCTCTGTATAATGCCTGAGATCAGGACAGTCGGGTCAGAGGCCCAAGACTCATCTTGTAGCTGTCACCAGGCGGCACTTTCTAAAGCCCTCTCTGGAGACCAATTCACCCCATGTAGTAAATCAGCCATAGGATCTGGAGGAATCAAACCCCATGTGGGCGTCTGGGCTGTAGAATCCTCAGAATGAATCACAGACATAATTTTAGTTGGACAAAGGTCCAAACCTTCAGGAGATGTACTTACCCATTTCTTGTACTCACTCATTCATTTCTTTTCATCTTCCGCTGCAAGTGTGGACAATTGTGAGCCAGGAGACCGCAATCCACCATAAGTAGGTACACTATCACCAGAAATATGCAGTTACCAGATACATTAGACTGTAAATAAATGCTTTGGTCTTTTGGATTGAAATTGGCAGAGTATAAAGGGGATGTCCCAGAGATGTGACTTAGGAGTACAAAACAAATGTTACCTGTACCATAGATATGCCATTAGGAACTTGAGATTTTTCCCCTAGGATAACATTGTGGCACCCACAGCACTTTTCGGAGCATGTATCTTAGAAACAATGTGAGGTATAGGTTCAGTCAATGTATGTTGCTTGCAGGTCTCACTGTCACAATTACAATGACACTTGAATTTTTTTCCTAGCTGCTATGGTTTCTGAGCTATTGGCAAATTTGTGTTACTAGGGTTCCTTGCCCTATACGGCTGCTGTATGGCTCTGTGGCTACGTGTAACTGGTAGCGCAGGGCCTGAAGGGCCCGTGCACTCCACACACATATCATTATGCACAAATGGGCAGCTTGTTGGGGCGCCACGCTCCCATCAACACATATCCTTTACTATTTTTATTACACTTTTTCAGAAAGAAAGGAAATTCTTTGCAAACAACTTTGTTAATGCATCAGTTAGGGTTGCTTCCACAGAGACAAAAGTGAGGAAATTTGATGTTTGTGTTTTCAACCCTAACTCCAAATCTCTCCCCATACACATGGACACAACACACATACAAGCAGGGGACGGTACAAGGCAACACAACCAATCAGAAACAGACACCATAAGGTAACAGAAAGAACATACAGCTCTGTAAACATACCACAAAAGGCATCCATCATCATGTTTCAGCAACTGTATCACTTCTGCTGCTAATCCAGTGTCTTGAGGGGTACACCCACATGCTGTGCAACTATGTAAGATGGCCACTGCATGAATTGTATATCTCAATGCAGATAGTACAACAGTACCCATAAGTCATGGTAAGACCTCATGGTGTTGGGCTCTGTTCTTCCATCCTTCCATTTAGATAGAACAACACTCTACATATGTCACAGAGTGACCACAGGGTGCTATGTATCCTGCCCTACCATCCCTGCATTAGCACAGTACAACACTATGTGTCACTGTATCCATATGTCACAGTGTCACCTCATGGTAGTTTAGATACTGCACTCCCATCCCTCCATCAATATCTAAGTACAACACAGTCTATATTTCACACTGTCTATATGTTACAGTGAAACTACATAATGCTTTGTGTTCTGCTGTCTCATTCCTCAGTTGTCATACTACAACACAGTACATACATCACACTGCTTACATGTCACAAGGAGAAAAGTGCAACATATGCATAACTTAACACATGCATTGTGTTGTACTAGTTCAATAGAGGTATTGTAGTACACAGTCCAAACTACGCTGTGTTCTCACTGTGACATATGTAAAATGTGACATATGGATAGTGTTGCCATATCTTGATGTAGAACTTGGAGGGCAGAGTGCCACAGTGACATATGAACACTGTGTTCTTTGGATTCTGACATACTATGTCAATGTACGGATGAGAATGCAAGGTTCAAAAGACAGTGCTCTCCCAGCCCCACATTGACATAACAGAACAGTGTCTTTATGAAATGTTGTGAACACTATTGGTCCATGTAGGTACTACAACAGTCTGCATAGATTAGGTTTGGAGTGTAGAGTTATTCACCGTACAGTGACTTCCCCACATGCAGTCACTTCACTACATGCAGATAGTAGAAGACTCTTCATAGCTAACAGCAGACTCACATGATGCTTCACATCCTACGCTTCCATACCTCCATCCACACAAAAGAACAGTATGTATAAGTCACAGTCACACAGTAGGTTGATTTACACCCTGTGTTTCTATCTCTCCACAGGTGTGCATAGAGTGCATTATGTATCCATCTGTGGAAATATAAATGAGTGTGGCCCAAATACTTCAACTCATTATGATCAGGTGTAGCAAAATAGTATGAAATAGTCATAACCATCTCATATTAAAGGACTTTCATCTAAAAGGTTCTACATAGCCTTATTAACACATAAATGCATGTTTGCACAGCATGTGGGTGTACCCCCGCCAAGACACTGGGATGGCAGCAGAAGTGATACAGTTGCTGAAACATGATGATGGATGCATCTTGTGGTATGTTTACAGAATTGTATGTTCTTTCTGTTACCTTATGGTGTCTGTTTCTGATTGGCTGTGTTGCCTTGTACTTTCCCCTGCATGTATGTATGCTGTGTCTGTGTGTGTGGGGAGGGATTTGGAGTTATTGTTGAAAACCCTAACATCAAATTTCCTCACTTTTGTTGCTGTGGAAGCAACCCTAACTGATGCATTAACAAAGTTTTTTTGCAAAGAATATATATAAATATATGTATAAAACATTTTCATAAATCTTTCTACCACTCACACTAATCTCTTCTGTGAGAAGAGAATAAGAACATCTGGGTGTTGTCATTAATCATCTGCCTGCAGGTGCACTGCTCACAAACAAAGCCAGCCCTGGACTGGAACATCGCTAACAAAAAAAAATTAAGCAAACTGTTACGTTCTGAAAACCTAAAATGCACTTGATATTGCTTGCTAATGCTTTAAGTTATCTTCCTGAAATGGTGACATTGCAAGTTGCCCATACCATTTTAATGCAGTTGATTGAAAGATGGCTTGTGATGTTGGGCATACTGTTTAATTGTCTGTGACCTTTCTGAACATGTCCAGGTGTTCCTGTCTGCATGTTTTCTATATGTGATCGTGAAACAGAGTTATTAATTTATCAAGGGCTAAATCACAGTCAGTTTAGGGAAAGGGTAAACCCTTAGTGTAGAACAATTATTCTCTAAAGCAATGCATCAAAACAGCTGCAAAATACTGCATTATTTTTAGTTGACTTTATGGGCAGGATTCACAAAGCAGATGTGCTAGGTGCAAATGAGATTCCCCGGTGCAACCCAGATGCCCCAACCCAAGACAGTGCAATTCAGAAAAGGATGTTCCACAAGATGCCCCATGCACATCCCCACTGTGAATCACATGGATGGTGAATGGAGCAACTGGAGATGCCCCAGTGCAACTGTGATGCACCAAACCATCCAGGACAGCAGAACTGTGAATATGGAGCAAGACAGCAGGGTATGGAGGAGCAACAGGGGAAAACCACAATGGCACAAAGGATGCAGGGACACACTCCCACAGGGACCAGCCAGAGTGGCAAAGGGCCCAACAGTGGCCACAACAGATGAGGTGTACAGACAGGGCACACAGAGCAACACCGAGAAGCACACAACACAACCCACACATGAGCCAAGGTGACACATATGACAGGCATGGTGGTGCCTGTCAAAGTGCGACATAGCCGCTGGAGACACTGCATAGCACGGAGGTGTCCACATGACATGGCCAACTGCACAGGGTCCCACGGATGCGGAGGTGGGTGATGCCACACAGGGGCATACCAGTGGATAGGCTGGCTGGCACACAGGTGACAGCAGTGCACCACACAAGCATATGATGCCCACAACCAATGTGGACAACATGCAGGGCCACAAAACAACAGTGCAGCAGCACAATGGATGCAGGTCACCGGCACCACACACAGACCAGGGGCACAGATGAAGGCAACAAGACACCACACCCACCCACATGCCACAGGCAACATGGTGGGCACACAGTGGGTGGGACAGGGGACAGCTGCAGACAACAATATAACACAGCCAGAATAAACAGTGAATGACCAGAGACAACAGTTCAAAAATGAACCTGTTTACTCAGAACAATGTCACGAAAACAATATATACAACAACAGACAGTAGGTACTGGGAAAGGGAGTGTGGAGGGACTGAACACATAGAAAGGGGTATGCAGGGGATGAATGTGGTTGCAGGTGCTGATAGAGGGGACAATTAGGGTAACCTGTGGGATGGAAGGGATGGTGAACAACACACAATGGGGCCACACAGCAATGTCCATGTCCCTAAGGCAGGGGATGAGCCACACTACGGCGTACCCTATGTTCCCTGATGTTCAGCAACTGGAGCAGCCTTGTCACTGCCCTCAATAGCTGTCCCTGATGCTGGTACAGTGGCCACAACATCACCTGCAGAGATTTCTGGGCATGGAGCCCCAACTGCTGCAGCAGTCCTTGATGCCTTCTATGACTGTGGACATGTGGCTGTACACCCCTTGGACCTACAGTGGGACATACATATAACAAAGACTAAGTGCCATGTTCCACACTACCCCCAATTCCCCTGTGAGTGTGCACAAGGCATTCCCCACAGATATGTCCAAGAACCTGCCAGGCACACCGCACAAGGCAGGCACACAGTGCCACACCATGACCATGTGCAGTAACCAAGTGGGTATATGTCCCACATGTGCATACAGAGGTGTGTGCAGAGTGGCATAAAGCCATGCCCCATGTGACAAGTGCACATGCCAGCAGGCTGCACAAGTGTGCAGGCCCTGACAGGTCACCACTGGAGCACCACTGGGTGCCCACTGTGTGCACGACATGCACACATGGTGAGTGTTTATGCAGAGAACAGAAGCACTTTGGCCCAAGCACACTCCACAATCCCCATTCCCCACATGTGTGCATGTCAGGCAACACGCGGATATGCACAATGTACCATTAACAGCAAGCAGAGCACACACCCACCCCACTAGACACTAGACTCCCCTTTCCTTCACCCCCTCTACTACCCTATTCTCTTAATACTCCCTCACTTATTATTAATAAGGTATGAACTTCCACCTAGCAAAGGCTGTCTGGGATTTTCACTTAACCTCACTCCCATATGTTTTAAATTTAATGTACTGCTGCTCATTAATTATGCTGTCTGGGATATATAATGTTTGCCACCCTCAAAAGACTCTATTTGTATGGACTTGTATTTTTCATTTTGGTTTACACTGTTGTCCTTTGTAGCTGTACTCAAGAACTGTACTGTATTCCACTATATGTATTGTATTGCAGTGATGTCCAGGACCACTTTGAAAATGAGTTCACTCAATGGTGCTAATGCCTGGTTAAATATAGTTGATGATTGACTGATTGATAGACACACAGAAAGTGCACAACACAGTCACTCACCTGCACCAGCACGTCCCCTTCCACGGGCACCACTAGTGGCCCTAATGTGCCTGTCCTCCACCACTTCCACACACCCCCACATGGCTGCCAGCCATGCAGGGGAAACAAATGCAGAGAACACAATGAGGAGATGCGAGGTGTGACATGTCCCACCCCGCCACAACCCTGGTGCCAGCATGCAGTGAAAGTATCAACACACAGTGCCCCAGTGATGATGGTCCCGGCTGTGTGCAGTGACACACAGCACCCCTTCCTGTGCCCACCATGTGTGCAGATGTATGCATGCAATTCGAATGTCTGTGTCACCCCATGCATGCCACAGTGGCCACGCCCCACCCAGCATCATGGCACACATGCCCAGCCACTGTGACATGTGGGCAATGGCAACACTGTGCAAGTGCTGCCATGCCCATGTGTGTGTGAGTGTCCCTGTGTGTGTAGTGGTGTGCAGTGCAGCTGCCCCAACCCTCATGGTACCCCTGTGCATATGTAGAACTGCGACATACCTGGATGTGGCACTGCACCCCTGCATGCACGGTCCTGTAGACTCACCAGTCTGGCCTGGTCCCTGCACTGCAGATCACCATACTGGTGCCTGAATTGCTCTGCAGTGAGGGAGACACCTGTCCTGTGCACAAGGTGTGTGGATATCTGAGCCCACACAGTGGACCGTGGCTCATGAAGGTCATCTGACCCAAACAGCTGCCCCTCAACCTGCATTACCAGGGCCACAAGGTTGAGGAACTTCACTTCACTCCAGTTCTTGGCCCTTGGGCCGAGCCTCTGGACACATGGCATGTTCACAGATAGTGTTAGCAAACAGGTGTGTACAGACAAGTATGCTGCATTTCACTGGCATGCCTGCACCACATGTGCCTATAGCTGTCATGCAATGCACTGCACATGGCATGCTGATGTGCAATTACTGCCAAAAGCGCATGAATGCGCATGCACACTGCACACTGATAGGGCAGAATTGCAGGGTCATGGGTCATGGCTGGGTTATGCATGCACACACTGCACATGGGTGCCATCTTGTGACTGGCATGCAGTGCCACGCACAGTGCCGGTGTTGCACCATAGGCCACAGGTACGTAAAAGCACTCCATTGCATGATCAACGTACACAATGTAACAGGCAGCACAGCGGGCATTGCACATATGGGCATTCATGTGCAGCCAGGGGCAATCGTGCATCGTGTGCAACCAGACTGGTAGCACTGTGCCTGTCAGGCCAGTCATGCATGCGTGTATATGCACCATGATAGTTGCACCATATTCAGGACTTGCCCCAATGCCAATGTGCATGCGCTGGATATGTACCATGTAAAGATGCACCCAACACAGAGGATGTGCCATGCTGATTGGGATGAGTTGAGGGCAATTATGCAATTCACAGACATTGCTCCCAAATCAGCTAATTGCTGAATTCAGGGGCATTTCACTGTTTAACATCTCATTAACGCTGCCCTAACCTCATTTGCATGCCCTGAGCCATAAATGCTCCTGAATGTGCCTCCACAGAGCTCGGGTGACTGAGAGGAATTGCAGCCTTGAAGGTAGGTTTTTTACACTATTTCAAAGGCAGTGTAGCAGCACCACAGGACAGTGTGAGGTCTTGGACATACAATTATTGTCCACAGCTGTGCAAGTACAACAGACACATCCTAGTGTGTGCCACATACTGTCCCACTAGCCATACGTGGCCTGGCTGTTGGGGTGGGGTTGCTGTTGGGTGGTGTACCATGGCACCATAGATGCCTGCCATATGTGTTGCAGTCCTGGCCACTAGCTGTTGTTCCATGACATGCAACACCTCCATCATGTTCAGAACGGTGCATCTACATGTGCCACTGCAACAGGACTTAATGGCCAATGCACAGCCATCCCTGACAGTCCCAGGTCCTGTTCTGGATATGCATGGCAGGCAGGGGTGTGGATGGCAGGCAGGATGCCATGACCCTGCTGAAGCCAGGTGCCATGCCTGCACTTTTATGGGGCCTCATGTGCAAGGCTAAAGGCTGTGTTTTCTTACCTACAGTAGCTAACATGACTGGATGAGACACAGCTGCTGGACACAGATGTCCAAACTTCACTGGTGATGATGATAGGGCACTGATTGAGGCATACCTGCTGCGGAAGGATGTCCTGTCTGACAGGGGTGGCAGTCGTAAGCTGTGGGATGAGGGCTGGGAGGTTGTGTCACGGCATTTGCATGCCATTGGGAAGTACAACAAGACACCACAGGAGTGCAGAAAACATCTGAAAGATGAGAGAAGGAGAGCCAAGGAGAAGATGGCGCACACAGAGGCCTCCCTCAGCAAGACTGGGGGTGGTATGCAAAACAGGGGTGCACCTCACACCCACAGAGGTGCTGCTTGTGGCTGGCATGGGCCGTACAGCTGTGTGGGGTGTTCCCGGAAGGGGGTTCCAGAAGCGCAGCAGCCCATCGCAGCACTGTGAGTATATATGCCCTGGATGTGTGTCTGTCCATGTGTGTGTGCCATATGCACAGTGACAGCCCCGCTGAGTGTGACTGTCAGGCTATGTGCCTGTGTGCATCGCCATGGATTTGTGTGCCCCATCTGTGTCCCATGATGTGCAGCCATGTGACGGGCTGGGCATGTCCTGGGGGGCATATGTGGCATCGGCTGGTCTGCACACCAGTGCTGCCATCCCAGTGGCTGGTGGCCAGGGTGTTGCATAGTACAGTATGGTGACATGTGGGCATGTACAAGCACTGGGCATCTCCAGCTAGTGCCAGTATATGGCTGCATCAGTGGAATGGGTGTTGCATGTCCATCGCAGGGACTGTCAGGCACAACAATGGCACACCTCTGTGTCAAACTGTACATGCCTGTCTAACCACTACTATCGCCCATGTTTGCAACCATGTCTCCCTTGTTTCTGTTGCAGCTCCATCACACCTCACAGATGCTGCCATGTTGGGTGCACCAAGGGATGCCACAGCAGGTGATGATGCAGGGCTGTCCCACAGGGCTGCGGTCATGACTGAGGCTGGTGACATCCCTGGACCTTCCCACAC
Organism: Neoceratodus forsteri; assembly: GCA_016271365.2. NCBI lineage: Eukaryota > Metazoa > Chordata > Ceratodontiformes > Ceratodontidae > Neoceratodus > Neoceratodus forsteri. The sequence continues at coordinate 538,402,995 of CM057459.1, read as the reverse complement.
CACATATTCCCCAGCCACATCACCAGTGGTGGGAGGCCTGTCAAACACCTCAGCAAGTGGCGCCATAGCTGGTGACCATGACACTATTTGGCCAGAGGGTTTCCTGGGTTTGGCTGAAGATGACCCAGAGGACACGGTGGACATCACTGATGCCTTGCTGGTGCCGGCATCCACTACACAGGGGCATACAGAGATGTTGCTGATGATCCTGATGCCACACAAATCCCGGAGGACATGGCCAACAGTGTGGCGCATTATGCACATGTGCATGCACAGGTGGCACCTGCAGGCATTGTTGTTCCTGCTACCCATGGTATGCTCACAGAGCCTGCAAGGCCACCCATGGTGGTGGATGCTGTTGGCTCTGCACCTGGTGCTGCATGTGGGAGCAGTGCGGTGAGGAACTGTGTGAGGAGATGGGATATGGACAGCTGTGAGATGCCAGATGTGTCTCCGGCTGGAAGGTTCCCATGGTGAGCAGGAACATTACTGTTGTCACCTTGGTCTCCACTGCTATGGCATGACCTCTTCCAGTGGGTGCCTGCATTTCATCATGGCACAGCTCACAGAGCTGCCTCAGAATAGCCTTGTTCAGGTGGTGTGGGCTGACCATTTCAGTGCCAATCAGCTGTTCAAACATCAGTCTGGCATGATACCGATGTGGGGCTGGCCAACTATGGTGTCTTATGCCACCACGTTGCTGGTTCACCTATCTCCTCATCCCCTCTATCATGCCCACCATCAGGAATGGTGCACCATCCATTATGGACTTTCTGCTGCTTCTCTACTCTTGCTTGCCCCTGTTATCCTGCTGTTGGCCTGCAGGGGGCTTGCCCATAAGTCTACTCCGTTTATACTTATCTCCACGTGTCGCATTCAATACTTGCACATACATTTTGCTCTGTGAATGGCTCTACACTGTATATGCAGGTACAAGCCCCTTGAATTGTGCCACATGTCATTACATTCCATCTCCGGCACATCCTGTTTGGTGTAGCGCATCTGGCTTGCACAGGCGCATCTGGCTTGCACAGGAGCATCTGCACTGTCTGTGAGTGGCTGTATGGTGCATTTCTGGGTTGTGCTGGCACATCTCATTCGCGCCCAGTGTACCTGCTTTGTGAATCCTGCCCTATGTACTTTTTTGCCTTTCTCATTGATTCCCCCTTGAACTCTTCATACTTAGGCAGTAGATTTCTATACGTGCAATAACTACTGTAACATCAACAGGATGACATTAAGTTGCAGTATTTCTTTGAGCTGTTAAGCAAGAATGATTCATATGGGGCAGCTGTGAGGATTGTCACCATCAAAACACAGAGCTATTTTATACATCTCTTCATCCTCTGAGAGGGCGATAACCTTCAAGCATGGGACACTGTGATTCAGCAACTCACTGGTGTGCTGTCATTTCAAATCCAACTTCAGTGTGTGGTACCAGTTGCCATAATATGATTGCAGTATAGCCAAACTGCTGGTCAGTTAGCTAATGGGTTACAGAATGGTGCAAATTTGAGTGCATTTATAACTAGAGCTATACATCTCTTATAAATAACACTTTTCAAATATAGAAGGATTTGTAAAATCCAAAGTATTGGGTTGCATACTTTTTTTGTGGGTAGGGCAGAAAGAAAGGAAACTCTCTAGGCTTACTGGGCATACTATTGGTTTTCAAAGAAGTCTATTGTTATTGCGCCTTGGTTTCCGAAAGGTGCAATATAAATAAAGTATATAATTATTATTATTATTAATATTAATCAAGATATAAAATCAGTACTTAAGAGGTGGCATTTTCAAAGTGTTTGACAAAAGCAGTCAGGCATGCTTTGCTTGCATCTGCACCCAACAGCACAAAAATGATGTATATGTCATTTTCTTAACATATGCTCCAATTCTACAGATGCAATAATGTTTGAGCTGCAGACACTAAAAAGTCTGCCAAAACTTTGAAGCAGACTTCCCATTGTCTGTGTCCCCTCCCCCCTGTAACCTGACCTTAGGCAAGCAGGTAGGGTTCCATTCACTGGGGTGGAGAGTCACCCTGGCACCACCCCCAGGGAAGGAACCACTGGAGCAGTTCACAGAGTTGGATGCATCTTCTGGGGGTAGAGTGAGTGGCTAAAGAAGTTGTAGCCAGCAGATCTCTCTGAGACTCCTCACCCTCATCAGATTTCACACCCACCCACCCTCGTAAAAGCAGGGTTCTGGCTCAGCCAGGCTAGAGTGGTGAACCCTTTGCCCCACTATGGTTGACAACACTAGGGGTCATGGGGGTTTTCTGGTTATCTCTCAGAGGGATTGTCCCATGTTTTTCATCTCCTCCAATGGGGTTTAACTGAGAGTAAGTTTAGCTCTAATAATAAAATTGCCGCAGTCATTGTAACATGGTAGCTTGGTAGTCTCTCAGAGTAATGGTACAAGAGCAGAAGGTGAAGAAGATGAATTCTTCTGTAGTACTCTTTCCCTGGTCATCATGAGGTGCAAGGTGCCACAAAACCTAGATCCTGTTTGCAGGAATCACAGTCCAACCTCTTTGGACTTGCCTGCGGGAGTGGTGACACCAGATGGCGTGGTCACTTGCCACCTGGCCACATGACCTCCCCACTCACTGAGGTTGAGACAAATCAGAAAGGTACATAATTTCCTTGGTCTGCCCAGGGGTAATGCCCTTCAAGGTAAGGGATGCGGAGGTCCAAGGTGAATGATGAGATCTCCCAGCTGTGCACACCACTCCAACTTTATGTATAAACCATTAATAAACATATAGCTGCAGCCATTTTTCCAAGACTTGTGTTTTGTGTATTCTTCCGGGGAAGGGTATGGGGACTAATGAGACAATAGTAGGCCTTCAACGTAATGGACTACCAGTATGGACATAAATCTGCTTTGAATATACATTTGATGGATTTGAGATGGATTCTGCCTGAGAATAGACCCAAAGGTTTTAAGTTTATCCCAGCAACCATCATACACATATTTTAAAAACCTTTTTCTGCAGTCCGCTATGTCATTCATTATAAGTTATTTGCTCATGTATTGGATTTAATTGCCTGTCATTTCTAAAGCACAACTACTACTCTGGAATTCAACAGATTTATTTTATACTGTTAATCTTCTACTTCAGTTTTAAAGTATGTGACTTTTACACAGGGCCCTGACCTTTATGTCATCCAAAATGGCATATTCTTGCATAGCACTGCGTTGTGTTTTGCTGAGAAGCATTCAAGCAACCTCTGTGTAAGAATATTTTCAAATCTCATTAAATAGCTATACATTTTAGAAGCCTATATATTTCTACAGAATAAACAATTTATGTTTTGTGAGGGTGAAGACATTTAAAAAAAAGTTATGTTCCCAAGAGTAAAACATCTCAACCTTTCAATGCTCAATTCTCATAAACTCTAATGAATTGCTCTGAAAAAACAGCAAACTTTTAGTTTGCCTGGTGCAGATCATTTGAACAGGTAAATGGGAGAGTCAGTCAGCACACTTAACAGTTAACACAAATGACAAAAAGTTAGCCACAAAGTGCAAGAATCATTTTGGTGTCAACTCATCCTTGCAGTGCGACAGTTTTTTTTTTTTGTTAGTTTTTTAACCAGGACTAGTACACAAAGCTGAAAGCTTTTTTACAGGTGCTACCTGGGAGCACAGAGAAGTTAAGTGATTTGCTCAGGGTCACAAAGTCTGCAAGTGGAAGCTGTGGGATTCAAACCCCAGTCTGGTATGCTGGATGTCACCAGATTTGCAGTTCAGAGCCTTAAACCACTGCACAATGCTGCCTCCTATAGTTCACTTATACACTCTGTATTAGGCAGAGAGGCATCTTTTTTTTTTTTTTTTTTAGTCTTTGGTAACCGGGTAAGGCCTACTAGGTACAAGTGCTTGATTTCTGGGGTGACCTGGGAGCATTGGGTGGTTAAGTGACTTGCTTAGAGTCACACAGTATGCAAGTGGAGGTTGTGAGAATCAGACTCAGGTCTGGTCTGCTGGATGTATCAAGCTTGTTCACACCTCATTCCTCTAACCTCTAGGATATACTGCCAGCCAAGTAGTAGTTGTCTACTCACCTAATAGCTAATGCAGCTATTAATGTTTTGGACAGTACTTTGACATCGAGTTTGAAAGGTACCAAATAATGTAAACACTTCTTTCTTTTACTGAAAAATGGTTCCACTATTCTGAGAGGTATTATATTATGTGCAACTACATTGTTTCCTGTAGTATTTCAATTTTGCAGTACATTGTGGCCTTATGTTATATTTAATGATGGTCTATGGTACTTAACGCATTAGTATTTATTAGTCAGCAAAAAATTTCATCATATAGTCCTTTATGATGAAAATTTAGCTCATCTGCGGTGTCAGTTCATGGATGCAGTGCACTGGGTCAGTTCACTAATGCGCTCTGTATCAGGCAGAGGAGTAGCTCTCTACTCATCTAATGTCTAATGCAGCTATTACTGGTTTGCAGAATACTCTGAGATCTAACAAATTTGAATGGTACCAACCTGTTGGGATTTTTGGTATTACTGTCGCTGCTGCTCTTGTTTTATGCACCTTATGTCATTGTCTTTGTAATCATCATTATCAGCCTGGTTTGTTTTACTGTGTAACTGTGCTTTCCCCTTCCCTTTCCCAGGGTCACACCTGGAAATGAGCCTTGGCTCAGTGTGCCTCTATTAGTCACCAGTTCTCAACTAACTAACTAACTAACTAAAGAAATATATCTTATATGTGCAATATAACACACATTCCTATGAAGAAAATATTTTGATCCTAAGCATAAGGGGAAAGACTAACAATAAGGCCCCAAAATACAGCAAACATTTAACAACCTAACAAAACGTATTTCTTCCTACCACTTTTTCTGGTTCTCCAGATCTTACCTATACTGTACATTACTGTGCCTGATAAGGGGCCCTATTGCAAAATACATTTTCATCACAGCTGCAGGTTCAATTATTCCAGAGAATCAAATGCCTCAACCTCTGTATGCTCAGTTCTTATAGACTGTAAAGGAGTGATCTGACAGAGTGGCAAACTTTTAGTTTTCCTGGTGCAGATCAGTCAAACAGGTGAATACCAGAACCACAGTTTGCACACAGCAGCTAACACAAAAGACAGGAAGTCAGTCACAAGGTGTAAGCATAATTTTGGTGTCAGCTTATCGATGCAGTGCAGTGGAACACTTCACCAGTGCACTCTGTATCTGGCAGAGGTAGCTCACTACTCAACCAACAGCTAATGTAGCTATTAATGGTTGAAAAGTACTTTGAGATCTAATGAGTTTGTATGGTACCAAACAAACTAACACCTCCTTTCTTTTTCTGAGCAATGGTTCCACTATTCTGAGAAGTATTATAAATATTACATACAACGACACAATTTGCAATACATTGTAAACTTTTTAAGCTATTTTGACTGATGGGCTATGGTGTTTAAAGCAGCAGTATTTGTTAGTCAGCAAAATTGTTTTATCATATAGTCTTTTACCAAAAATGCATTCATGTCATCCTTACATTGATCCTTAAATATTTTTAATTTTGATGCCTATTTTTAAACCCCATTTTATAGCTTATTTTGTATTTAAGTATTCGCGCCATTAAAGGTGGCTGCCACTCACAGTTTTTAAACATCTCTTTGTTGTGATTACCTGTTGAATTCACATACTAGATTCTTACAGTAGCTGTATTAGGATGGTTAAAGTTAGCACATGTTTCTTATGGTAAACAGCACAGTGCCACAGCGAGATATTTAAATCTTTTTATGGTGGCCATGTCAGGGAAGCAGGATTTTTTTGAAAACTTCAAAATCCCATAGCTTAGTCCATGAATAAAAAAAATGCAAAAAAAAGTAGATTGATGTTTTTGCCAGAAAGTTATTATTTCTGAAAAAAAAATTATATGATGACTAAAAATACTGCTGCTGTAACAACCGTACTACATCTTGGTACAGTTCTTATCTGGAAACAGAATTGGAACTTGTCATTCTTTGTATCTTCATTTTCCACTGCCTTCTTTACAGTCAGCTGCCTGCATTTTAAAATTTTGAAGAGTAAAAGCTAACGTAATGGAGTGAAACCACATTTAGCTTCACAAAGAAGATGAATTTAAGTGGAAACAGGGAACAAATGTGAGACACCTCATCAGACCAGTTAAATGCTCCATACCATGGATGGAACGGGAGACAGTAGGGCCTCTAATAGATTGATTATTTTTTTGTATTCTTTGGTAACTGGTAAGGCCCACCAGGCACACAATGCCTGTTTTTTTTTGGGGGGGGTAGTGACCCAGAAGCACTTGGGAGGTTAAGTGACTTGCTGAGGGTCACACAGTATGGAAGTGGAGGTTGTGAGAATCAAACCCAGGACTGCTGGATGGACCAAGCTCATTACTCTATCCTCTAGGCTATAATACATATATATTGCATTTGCTCTCAGTAAGGCCTGATTGAAGAAAAGTGCTAGGAATATTATTTGACTGCCATGTTAAATGTGTTGAGACTGATTTAATGGGAACTAGACTAAACAGTTACGTTTTTTTCCCATTTATATTTAAACAAGAAGGCATTTATATGTGTGTGTGTGTGTGTGTGTGTGTGTGTGTGTGTGTGTGTGTGTGTGTGTGTGTGCATGCACACGCCATGTTTTGGGATAATGTAACTCCTTGGGTAGCTTGAAGTACAAGGCATAGCCAAATGTTTCTACTGCCTCAGAAATGTCATTATCCCACACAAAGCACACTCTGGAGGTTCATATTGTGATTATCATAATCATATTGTGATTATGAAAAGTATCAAAATATGTAAGTAAATAGATTATTTTTAATATATTTAAATCAGGAACAAAACAAGAAATAACTAGAAAAAAGAAAACAAGTAATCCTATTTAGCTGTTGCAGTGATAGTGTTGGTCAATAGTTAGCACCGTCACATGTCAGCAACTGTTTTTTTCTCTAAGGAAATAGCAATATTGAACAAATAAAAAGCAATGCTGTGTATCGCAGCAGCTTTTTTTTGTGTGTATGTTTATTCTTTTGGTAACCATGTAAGGCCCACAAGGCACAAGTGTTTGTTTCCAGGAGTAACCTAGCAACACTGGAGAGGTTAAGTGATTTGCTCAGAGTCACACAGTATGCAGGTGGACATTGGGGGATTCAAACCCAGGTCTTCTGGGTATACCAACCTTATTCATAGCTCAATATGCTAACCTCTTGGCTATACTACCAATGCCGCTGCATACCCTCTGGATAGATCAGCAGACTAGTTATCTGAGACCAGAGAAGTGAACTGGAAAAAGGGAGAGTATATAGGATAACTTACACTGGGAGAGACAAAATGTAATTGTGTGCAGTCAAGATGTTTGAAAACTGAAGCAGAGAGTTGGTGTACAATATGCTGCACAAAGGGAACTTTATGTAGAACACACAATTAAAGGAGATAGAAAACAGTTTTTAAACCTCTAGATGCCCTCCAGTTATTCTTATATTGGCTACTCATTATTCTGATATGTTTTTGACTTTTTTTGTTAAATTAATAATCTAATTGTGTTTCCTTTGTAACTACCCTGAATTGCTCTCTGGTTAGCAGTTTCTGCTGTCTCTTTTCATATTGCATGAACATTCTATGACATCAATAACACCATTCCAGACCATTCAGATGAATAGCATGGAATGGGCATTACTGATGTCACAGTATGTCTTAGAAATATGAAAATCAAGAACAGTAGCTTGTGAGGAGAGTGGAACTCTATGGAGATCTGAGGGCACCCCAAAGCTAGATTAATTTATCAAAAAATCATCAAAACATATCAGATTACATAACTGGCATGGAAAGGAAGATGGAAGGGCAGTTAACAATGTAGAAATAATTTCCTATCTCCTTTAAACATTGCAGTGGCTCTGTTGAGGTCTTGATGGGGGAGGTCAAATGTTTGTAGTAGTGTTTGTGGTTTTCTGGGAAAATAAATATTTGGTGGATGATGGCATAGTCTGTTTAGACTTTGCACCAATTTTATATCTGCTGATGCCAGGGTATTCATATTGGATGCAGACATTTAAGAAAAGGCAAGAGAGGAATTGGACTGGTTTATGCACTGCAACTCATTTGACTTGAGGTACTATTAGCTGTACTGTTGTGGCTGAAAAACTACATGGCTGAGTGTGCCTCTCTGCTAGCCAGGATACAGAATTCTGACTTCTGCATCTATGTTATAATTCCAGAATAAGAATGTAAACTGCACCTCATTATTATATCCCATTATAGTTTATAATAATTTGGATTGTCTTCTTTTCTGCCATTCTCAAGAAGAAGTATAAGTAGTTTATATATGATCATAGATTTTTGGATAGTTTTACATGCTTCTGCCAGAGAACAAACAGAACACCAGGAGGAAGGAGCTACTGGTATAACTAAAACTTCTCTACTGGAGCTAAGAACTAGAACTCTTGTACTGGGACCTTCAATTCAGGGTAAAAAAAAAAGAGTTAAGGTGTTTGTCAGAGGTAGTTGAAGTAAATTGTTATCTGTTATCTGTGTTATCTGTGTACTTATCTAGGTGCTTGTCACAGGTGTCAGAAGGAAATTGTTATCTGTGAAATTAACTAAGTGTAGAAAGATTTGCAAAGTAGGGGAAGTGGCTTAGCTAGAAGGAGCCAGGTTAAAACCAGATTTAAGCACTGCCCTAGATAACTTCTGCCAGAGAACAGACAGAACACCAGGAGGAAGGAGCTACTGGTATAACTAAAACTTCACTACTGGGACTAAGAAATAGAACTCTTGTACTGGGACCTCCAATTCAGGGTAGAAAAAAGTTAGTGTGTTTGTCAGAGGTAGTTGAAGTAGATTGTTATCTGTTATCTGTGTTATCTGTGTACTTATCTAGGTGCTTGTTACAGGTGTCAGAAGGGAATTGTTATCTGTGAAATTAACTAAGTGTAGAAAGATTTGCGAACTTGGGAGAGTGGCTTAGCTAGAAGGAGCCAGGTTAAAACCAGATTTAAGCACTGCACTAGATAGCTCCTGCCAGAGAACAGACAGAACACCAGGAGGAAGGAGCTACTGGTATAACTAACACTTCTGTACTGGGACTATATTGCCCTCCTTCCCTCCCCTCCACCCCCCCACCCTAAACCAGTTCTACTTTTATAGGCACAGAATTTAACTGGCAACAGGAACTTCCTGTTTGGGAGCAGGAAGTGAGTGCTCACACAGCCACCAAAGACTCACCACCCTAGAAGGGCAAGAATAGCTCTCTGCCCCCCCCAGCTGCTGGAGGTCTGACTCGGAGCAAATAAGGAGACTACTGAGAAATATAGGAACTTCTTGTCTCAGAACAGGAAGATCAGGAGCTAAAAGGGCACAGAGGCAGTATGTAAGTAGGGTTAGAAAAAAAAGAAAAGAAACAAACAGTGGAAAGAGTAAGTATTCCAAACAACAGTTAGGGGGCCATGAAAAAGACATGATGGGAGTGGTGCAGTGCAGTGGCTGTGGAGCAGCAGTTTTCCGGGAGATGTTCTGGAGGATGCAGTGTTGTCCCATCTGCAGGCACCTCTCTGGGCTGAGGAAGGAGGCTGCTTATCTCCAGGCTGAGTTGGCCAGGATTTGTGGGACCTCCTCTCCCACCCAGGGACCACCAGGGTCACTGCCGTTGCCTCAGAGGTTGCCAAGAAAGAGGAGCAGTTGGACCACAGTGGGCTCAGGGAGGGCGAGGGTGGTGGAACAGAGGCACATCCCTCCAGTTGTACATCTCCACAATTTCTATGCCATTCTGGAAAAGTGTGGGTCCTCTATGGAGGCACCCACAGTGGAGACCAAGGAGGATGCTGGGAGCATCCACAAAGGAGACCCACAGGAGGGTTCCATGGAACCCCACAGGGGAAGGAAACAACTCCTGGTGGGGGACTCCATTGTTAGGAAGGTAGAACTTGGGGAGGAAGGGGAAAGGGAGGTAAGGTGCCTGCCTGGTGCCATGGCTTGGAGGAACAGGGAGCAAATCCTCAGGATCACAGGAGCAGCTGCACAGGGGAGGGAGCTGGATGTCATTGTCCACCTAGGGACAAATGACCTGGCTAAGAAAGGGATCAGAGCAGTGTAAGAAGCATTTGTGGAGATGGGGAAGGGCCTTAGACAAATACCACACATGATAACCTTCTCGGAGGTGCTGCCTGTCTATGGTACAGATGAGGCTAGGGTGCTCTGCACCATGGGATTCAATCAGTGGTTGAAAAACTGGTGCAGAGCTCAGGGATTTGGCTTCTTTGGGGACTGGGGGTCCACCGGGACAGATGCAGGCCTATACTGGTGTGATGGTCTACATCTGTCCAGGAGGGGAACCAGGATCCTAGGTGATAGGTTTAAATACTTCATTGGCAAGCATTTAAACTAACCAAGGGGGGAGGCACTGGAAAGGAGCAGGGAAATCCTAACCCCCCCAAAAAATCAGGGTACTAAGTGAGGTAGACACTAACATAGAGATGTCAATAGGGAGAAGCTCAGGGATAAATGGAGAAAGTGACAAACACAATAAGGACAGGGATGGGGCAAAAAGGGGTAAGGCCATCAAGAAATGGAGGGTAATGAGTACCAACACCCATAGTCTGAACTGGTGGCCTTGATGGAAGAGGGATGCCTGGATATCATAGCAGTCCCAGAAACATGGTACGCAGAGAACCATGACTGGGATGTTAACATACCAGGATACACAACCTACAGGAGAGACAGGAAGGGCAGAAGAGGGGGGGAGTAGCTCTCTATGCAAGGGAAGGGATAAAAGCAACTGAACAAAAGAGTAAACAGGGAGGAGAGGAGGCACTGTGGGTCACCTTAGAGACTGGAAATGGCACCACAATCCACAAAGGGGTTGTATACAGACCCCATGTCAGGGGGAAGGAATGGACAAGGATATGACTGAAGGCATACTTACGATGGCAGAGAAAAGGGAGATACTGTTGATGGGGGACCTTAATATGCCAGATGTTAACTGGAGCTCCTTTGTTGCAGCCACATCCAAAAGCAGGGCCATTCTTGATGCCCTTCAGGGGGCATGCCTCAGACAGCTAGTTTTGGAACCTACTCATGAGGGAGCAATCTTAGACCTCGTACTCTCAAATGGGGACAGTGAGAGGATCTCAGATCTAGAATTGGGTAGCCATTTGGGAACAAGTGACCACCAAACAGTGTGATTCACAATAAACTCAGCTACAGACTCAAGCCATTCAAAAGTGAGGGTTCTGGTCTTCAGGAGGGCTGACTTTGGCAAGATGGGAGAGTGCCTTAGAAAAGCACTAGCAAACAGGCTAGAAGAAGGGGTGGAGCAACAATGGGGAAATATCAAAACTGCCATCACAGAGGCAACAAGCCTTTGTGTGAAGCAAATAAACAAATCAAAATGAAAGAAAAAGCCACTATGGTTCTCAAAAGAAGTGGCGGTGAAGGTTAGGGAGAAACAGATAGCATTTAGGAAGTATAAGGAAACACAGAAGGAGCAGGACAGAGAACTGTACCAGTTAAGGTAGAAGGAAGCAGGGAGGGTAGTCAGAATAGCAAAGCCACAAACTGAGGAAAAGATTGCCAACTCAGTTAAGAAGGTGGATAAAACCTTATATAGGTATATCAGGGAGCGTAGAAAGACAAAGGGGGGATAGTGAGGCTGAATAGAATGGATGGTGGGTGGTCAGAGAGTGACAATGAAAAAGCAGGGATACTGAATGAACACTTCTGTTCAGTATTCACAAAAGAGGAAGTGGGGGAGGTGCCTAATCCAATTAACAGAAGCACTCTGGAGAGGGGGGTCGATCCCAGTCCTTTCACAGAAGAAAGGGTTCTGAAAGAACTCCTAAAACTGAAGGTGGACAAAGCAATTGGACCAGATGGAATTCACTCCAGAATTCTAAAAGAATTAAGTAGAGAACTAGTGACACCACTGACTACCCTTTATAACAAATCATGGGAGGATGGTGTGGTACCTGAGGACTGGAAGAAGGATGATGTGATTCCCCTTCACAAAAAGTGGGAGCAAGACCTGTCAGTTTGACCTCTGTGGTAGGGAAAGTGATGGAATCACTTCTGAAGGAAATAATTTTTGAATACCTAGAGGCCAGTGGGGTACAGGACCCAAGGCAGCATGGGTTCACAGTGGGAAGCTCTTGTCAGATGAATCTAATTGATTTCTTTGACTGAGTGACCAAAGTAGTAGACCAGGGAGGGGCTGTGGACATGGCCTACCTAAACTTTAGCAAGGCATTTGACACAGACCCACACAAAAGATTAGTAGTCAAATTAACCAGCCTTGAGTGGGTCCCAGGATGGTAGCCTGGGTAAAACATTGGCTGAACAACAGGACACAGAAGGTAATTGTACTGTAAATGGAGTCCACTCTGAAGAAAGGGGGGAGTTACTAGTGGGGTATCGCAGGGTTCAGTACTGGGTCCAGTCCTTTTCAATGTCTTTATAAGTGACATTGCAGAGGGACTGGAAGGAAAAGTATGCCTCTTTGCAGATGACACAAAGATCTGCAACAGAGTTGATACACAAGGAGGCGTGGAAAGGATGAGAAGAGACTTGGCAAGATTGGAGGAATGGTCAGAAGTATGGCAGCTTGGATTCAATGCAAAGAAGTGCAAAGTAATGCACCTGGGAAACAAAAACCCAGGGAAGATTACACAATGGGGGGGAGGTAGTAACAACAACAAAAATGGAAAGGGACCTTGGGGTAATCATATCAGATGACCTTAAGGTTGGCAAGTAATGTGAGAAGGTGGTAGGGAGGGCTGGTGGGATACTGGGATGTATAGGGAGAGGCATCACCAGCAGAAAACAGGAAGTTGTTATCCCCTGTACAGAGAGTTGGTGAGACCCCATCTGGAGTACTGCATCCAGTTCTGGAGACCCCATCTCCACAAGGACATAGACAGGATGGAGGCAGTTCAGAAGAGAGCAACTAAAATGGTGCAGGGTCTGCAAGAGAAGCCATACAAGGAGAGGCTAAAGGAGCTTAATATGTATACCCTTGAGGAATGGTGGGAGAGGGGGGACATGATAGAAATGTTTAAGTACCTCAGTGGAATCAACAAAGTCCAAGAGGGTAGCATCTTTCAGAAAAAGAGATGTGCAAGAACAAGGGGACACAATTTGAAGATAGAGGGGGGACGGCTCAGGGGCAATGTGAGGATGTATTTTTTCACAGAGAGGGTGGTGGACGCATGGAACAGCCTTCCTGAGGAGGTTGAGGGGTCTAAAACTGTGGGAGAATTCAAGAATGCATGGGACAGCCATAAGGCAATTTTTGTGGGGGGTAGGAAGAAATACGTTGTTGGTTAAATAGGATCTGCAGCTTATCCTCTAGGTAGGGAAATGGACAGTCTAGGTGGGCCAAGCGGTTCATATCTGCCGTCAAAGTCTATGTTTCTATGTTTCTACATGTCACTGGATGTCACTATGTGATGTTTGCTTTTTGGATAATCTAGGTCTTCAGCCTGATAATTTTTATGTTGGCTTGTGCGCACACACAAGCAACTTCTTGTGCTAGTAGTACATTTCAGAAGTGTGTCAGTGTTGGCAAATGCAGGGCATGCTTTAGTAGGTGCATCCCTCATTTCACAATAAGCCAGCATCTTAGCACTGACACAAGAATTATGTAAAGTTGACACAACTTATAAGTAAAGTGCCACTGCAATCAGAGACAAGCTTGAAATGTAGCGGCACAGATGACACACCTCCTGACATGCCTTTCCTGGAGAAACACTTCAATAAACATAGTGGTGGAGCCACCACCACACAATCCCCAAAGGAAGACAACATCGAGGTTGCAATCCCTGTGCCAGCATATCTGCCCCCCACACACACATTGTGTGGCACACTGGGAGCCCACCCGTGTGCTGCAGCTCACAGTAAGCCAACCACATCAGCATGTTCCTGCCACAAGGCCCCTTCCCACCCCCACTGTGTGGCACACTGTGATCCTACCCCAGTGTTGTCAACATCAGATGCACCCTAAGTCATGGGGCACACTGGGAGCCAACCCCAGTGTGCCCAACATTTGTTTTCTTTGACCTGTAAAGAAAGAATCAATCCCACGGTGCAGTGTGCATTTTTTATTGTATCTGAAAAAAAGGAAAATGGTCCATTGTCCGTGGCAACCCCTCCCAACCCACACCACCCTCTGCACACCACCTACCCACACCCCCCTCACCCCATACTTAGCTCTGGAGGTCTGGTGCTGTGATCTTCAGTGAAGTGCAAATGTGTCTGAACTCTTCAAAGCTGACTGAAGAAATGCCGGTAGGCTACATAATGGCATAAATGGCGGGGGGGTTCACCTTTGGTGGATATCTCAGCCATTTGTTAAAATATTGGCTCCAGATTTTCAACATGGGGTTCTTGGGACCCCACCTCATGAACACATGCCCTGTCATCTCATTATTAGGTCCGAAAAGGTCATTTCATGGTCAATGTGTGGAATCACCTTTCTGGACTGAGTAACAAAACAACAGTGTCACTGTTCATGAGTTGGGATCCCTAAAACCTATCTTGCAAATTTGGTGAAAAAAATTCCAAAAAAAGACTATGTTACAAGTGTGCATTGTGCAGTTTCCATGCACATTCGTAACTTTAACAATTTTTAATATTTTTACTCCAGATTTTCAACATTGTCATTTTTTTCACATCTCCTTATGAACAGCATAACAGTCATTTTTCACATCCTGCCTTAAATGTGTTTTTGTGCATGTGGCGCACAATGGCGCAGTCGCTGTTTGAAATTCACCCCAAGTTTTCAGTGTAGCAAATTCATCTTTCTCTTGTAGGAGCTCACTATATTGGTACCTAAGCCCTATGAGTCTATGTCTGTTCTCTTCACTGGTGTTGGGTGAAAGGTGTTCCTCTAGGTTACATATCTGGGATAGGAGATCAAAGACCTTTTTGCCCTGATATGTTTCCTGGTCAACACTAAGTGGATTAGTTCTCCCCTGATAACACATTTTAATTCTTCCCACTCCATATTCACTTTGCTTGCCGAGTGTAGGTTAGCCGATGTATAGTGATCTATTGATTTCGAGATCTGCCTAGTTACCCAATCTTCTTTCAGCATTTGATTGTTGCTTTTCCAAATAGTCTCTTTTGGTATGCTAGGGGAAAAGGACAGCTGTCACCAAGCTGAGGCATGATCTGAGATCACTCCTGGGTCAATACCACATCCCACTTTACCCGTCAATAATATGTGACTAATCAATAAATAATCAAGTCTTGATGATGTCCCATGCACCATGGAGTGGAAGGTGTATTCTCTGGAGTTTAGGTATAGTATCTGCCAGGGGTCACATAGACCGAGCTGATCAGTGAAATCTCATAGGGAATGCTGAGCCAGAGATAGTCCTCATCTCCTTCTTCCAGATTTATCTAAATCTGGTGTGAATGGAAGGTTCCAGTCCCCCCCAAGTAAAATGGGGAGAGTTGTGAAGGGGGCTAAAATTGAAGATAACGCCATGAAAGAAGAAGGGGTGTCTATATTAGGGCCATATATGCAGCCTAGAACAACATCAACCCATTCCAACTTACCCTTTAGGAGTAAGTAGTGACGATTAGGGTCTCGAATGCATTGCTCACAGACAAAGGAAGAGATCCAGGGAATAAAAATAGCAACCTCTCTGCTTTGTGTACTGTTACCTGCTGTGAACACTTGACCAATATATTGCCTTCAGAATAAATTGGCTTCAGTGTCCAATAGGTGTGTTTCTTGCAGAAATAATACTTCCCCTTTAAGATGTCTAAGATGTTTAAGTATTTGATATCTTTTAGTTTTATTACAGTCTCCTTTAAAATTCCATGTCATAATTTTCAAATTTTTAGCCATCTCTTCTGTCTAACATTGCCTTCCTTCCCCTATGTTCCCTACATAAGCATACCTGATGTCCTTGATCTTCATCACTCTGGTTTCTGTGCTTAACCTAACAGCATTCCACCTTTTTTCCTCATACTCCAACATCCCCAAAACATTACAAAAGATGCCACTCCCTAGATCCCCTCAAACATGACAACCATATAAGTAGTATGTAGAACATAAACAAATGGGCATTTTTTTCCCTACCCTTTAAGTAAGCATATAAATTACAAGTACAATCCCTTAGCACAGTAAAATTCAACCCCCCCACCCTTTAAATCATAGCTTACTCTGTCCATGATGTCCAGTCTTTCCAACCAGAGATGCTATCACCTTCCCCTGTAGGACAGCTTACTGTTAACGGTGGTTGAGTTCACCCCTTACTAAGAGCACAACTGCTCATAACTAAAAACTTTATATGCTCTACATATTACTACCGCCACCACCATCTATTAAATTGGCTGAATTGGATACACAATATTCCCTAATGAAACAGTATTAAATTTGCAATGAGTTAACGAATATACAGAGACTATAATACATGCAATAACTGGCCACAGGTTTCCTGGTCCTCAGGAACTTAGTAAATAGCCATGATTTCTTTAACAGGTGCAGTTAAATCTTCAAATTTATTATTCCTTCATTGATGTAATTATTTGGCCATGCCTTAAGCTTGCCAAATTAGGCACATGCCACCCATGCAGTCAAGAGTCCCCAAATACTATTGTGTTCATTAAAAAAGAAAATCAAGGAACCTTGATACCTCTGAAGGCCCCCTTCATTCCAGCTGAACTGTTCCTGCAAGCCCAGGATGAACTTGCACTGGTAAAGTCCTGAATGTCTATGTCTGTCATCCCTGACAGTTTTAATGTCCGATCTCCTCCATCATGAGGTCCTTCTGTGGTCAGTAAGCCTATCATTCCCCCCAAACTTAGCAACTCAAAACAAAAAGAGAAACACTCACTGTTTGTCTTTAAGATCTTTATTAGCCTAATTACTGCTGCGTGGGATAGACAGTGACCATTCCTATGCAAATGGCGGTAACAAGTTTAGCGTCACAGTGTTAATCTGGAAGAGGGGGTGAGGTCCAAGCTTGCATTTTGAGGGCTCTTCACCTCAATGACAGGGCGCTGCTGAAGTACAGTACATGACCATGATCTGCTAAGAGAGAAACAGACCCTTTACATCTTAGTCCATTGACATGTCCAGGTGATTCCTTTTCTTCAACAACCCTTGAATAAGTAGGGTAATGCCTCTCTCAGAGCAATTTCTGTTGCTTTCAGATTCTTGAAGCTTACCCAGTTACCTGCTAGTTCAACTTGGAATCTCGCAGGGTAACCCATTCTAAATTGAATGCCCGGCGCTATTATCTTAGTTATGATGGGATGAAATGCAGCCCTCCTCTGCCTCACTGAAACTGGAAGATTTTGTGCCACCCATAACTTGGCTCCTTCCCACTTAATTTCTTGTAGTTCTTTAGTTTTGCATAAGAAATGGTGCTGTTCCTGATAGCTTAAGAAATGGAAAATTAGTGGGCGAGGTGTGGCCCCAGCAGGGGGCATGGGATGCAGGGCTCGGTGAGAACATTCAATGGCTTAGGTGGGCCCGAATGGAGATGGGCCTGCTAATTTAACAATCAGTTTATGGGTAAAAAGTATAAGGTCAGAGCCCTCTTCCTTTTCAGGTAGCCCAATTACTAGTGCATTGTTGCTCTGGCTACATCTCTCCAGGTCCTCCACTTTGGCTTCGAGTCAGGCCATATGTTGTTTGGTGGCCACTAACTCAGGATCCATCCAATTAACCTTCCTTTCCAAAGACTGGATTCATGTCTCGCTGTCTCTGATTCTCCTTGATAAATTTTCAAGGGCCCTTGCCATGGATTTGAACTCAAAAGTAAGCGAATGCAGCTCCCCTCTGAAGGGTTGGAACTCTGCCAGAAAGCAATCCATGGTGAGGGGATTCTGCTCTGCTAGAGCTGCTGCGGGAAGGCTGCTACTGGTAGACTGAGGCTTTGTTTTCTTGTTGGCCTTCTCGGGCTTTGGTGGCGGTATGTGTTTGGGCATTGCCGCACGTATTTCTGCCTCCATGCTCCTAAGTCCTACTTCAGGTGAATGTCCTAGTGGGGTAGTTCATCTCTTGTGCAATTAGCTACAGAAAAAAGAATGCAGAGTATGTTTTTGTATATATTGATTTGGGGTTAGCGGGATCACTCTATTGGAGCTGCTACTCTGTCATCTGCATCATGTGACCCCCTATTCCCATCATTTTTGACAGCCACAGTTTCCACAATACAGTGGATTCTATAGACAGTTTAGTGCTCCTGCAATTTTTCTGTCAAAATGTTGTTGGGATGAGAAAATATTTTTTTTCTTGCTGACATTTTGATGGCATGAAAGTTTGTAGAATATAAAGCAAGTCTCTACATGTTTGGAAATGAATGGAGTTTGTATAAATCACACAAATGTGGACATTAAAAGACAAAGGGGAGATTCAGGTATCTGATGTATGCAAAAAGTATCAGTCACAGAAAATGAGTACAATTAACAATTTTGGATGCAAAAAAGGATACGTTTAAATAAATTCTGCCTTATAATTATGTTTTCTTTTCAGTTTATTTCACAATTTATTTGCCTAGTGCACCCCAATAGAGTTACAACTGGGATGATTTTCAAAAGGGTTAGACACAGATGCAAATGCACACAGATGCATGCAGCACTGACATCTGCATACATCTGTTTGCATCCAGGCAGCCCAGCTATTATTTTTAGAAACTGCATCCATTCACAGCAAAAAATTAGTTTGCAGCAGAAAACATTAGCAACTGACAGTTGCATCAAATTTTGTATGCACTTGCAACAGCTGTTCTTGGACACACACTCTATATGCTGTTAGGCCATCTAACAGTTGATCTCGCAGGTGTAGATGCCTTTTCCTTTTGAAAATAGTTGTGATGGCTACATCTTGGACAGATCCTTTTGAAACTCCTGTTCCGTTACATCAGGTTTGATTTCAAAAGTTTAAAATTAACACAACTCATAGTTACTTTGGGTGGAATTTTCAAAATTCGTAACATGGAGGAATTTTCAAAAACTGGATGTGTTTGCAGGATTACCTGTTCTATGGTACGTTACATCTGATTTTGAGATAATGAATGCCAACCATACTGAAGATGTAAATAAGAGACTAGGTTGCACATGTCTGAAAATTTTATCCTGGCACATTTATACCTGACCTTTACAAACTGTGTAGAACTAAGAGTTTTGAAAAATGGATATAGGTATGTCCTAGGTGTGAAAATTGGACACTGGGTCAATTGTGCTTAAGGCCAGATCTGTACAATAGAAAATTGCATCTAGACCTGGGGGATTTTCAGAAGGGTTGGGCACAGATGCAGATACATGCTGTGCCTGCTTATGTGTCCATCCACTTCATGTCCAGGCAGCTCTGCTGCTATTTCCAGAAGTTACATCCATTTGTGACAAAAAAATTACAATTTGTGGCTGAAAACAGACACAATGGCATCCATTTTGGGATACAAAGTTTGGACGCCATTAGGCCATCTAATAGACAGTATAGCACATTTGGATGCATTTCTGATTTGAAAATAACTGCAGATGCATCTGGATCCTATCCTTTTGAAAATCCTGCCTTATAATCTTTGAAACCCCCCACCAAAGTTTTGCCCATTTTAGGACTTTTGAAAATCCTTCCCATGCTATTTAAAAAAAATCACCACAGGTCAATCTTGTAGTATAACAGCTTTCCTAACAATAGATCCATGGGGGATTTGCAAAGCCTATGGGTAGAAGTTTCTAAAGTTATAAAATGGATGCAACTCCTAGTTATGTCAAGTCGGAATTTCAAAAGTCATAATTTGGGGCTATTTTGAATTGTTGGACCAATCTGCAGGGAAGGGGATGATGCCAATAGAGGGATATGCCTCTGTCAAGATGCAATGCAATTTTCCATTGCATAACTTTGCACATAAGCAAAAGTGTCTCTATGTTCAATTTTCAAAACTCTAACTTAGTTGTTTACAGATTTCACAGTTCAGGTATACATGCTCCTCTAAACAGGTTTCAACCTAAGGGTAACTACAGTTGGTCTATCATTAATACCTATTTCTAACATTTCTTGTATTCAAAAATTTGATGTAAAACAACTTGGCAAGGCAAGAACAGATGCCCAATCCTGGAGGCTCTGGGCACCATACATAAAACCAACATCATATCATTCATATATAAAATAATAATAAAACTACAATATACTTGCATTGGAAAACAGCCAATAAAACATGGAGACATTATAATAGGTCAGTCTAAAACAATATCTGCAATACTGGATTGGGAAAAGCCTGCTCGAACATGAAGGCAAGTAGATTGGACTTTTAAAAATAGACTTATATTATGACACTTGAAAATCACACACTGTGGCAGAATTTTCAAAGCCTTACATCCATTTTACAGATATGTTTGTGCACTTGCATTAGAAAAGTAGACCACAAACAGACAGTCGAACTTCATGGTGCAAGCATCACAGTTGCATCCTGATAATTGACGCATAGACCACAGTTTGTGCCAAAAGTGTCATAAATAGTGTAAAGTGTTAGAAATGCATCAGGATATATGTAAATAGGACTGTGGAGGAGTTGTGGGATAACAGATGGACCACACCAAACTTCAAGTTCAACACACAATCTCTATGTGATGTTTATTTAAAATACAGGCGATAACGTTAAGCAATGGCATATCCCTTCTTTAGTATATCAGTTTGCAGCAACATACTATGTATGTTCTTTCTCTGCACTTAGCCAGCCCTTACTGACACTGATCTCTGATCTAACTCAACAGTTGAGATTCGTCCTCTATCTCTATGCGGGCCTTATTTGCTTGGGTGGTGGGGGCTCAAATAAAAAAAAAAGCTAAAGACAAAGAACCTCAATGCAGAAGCACTGAAATGTGGGTTACCCCAAAGGGCATTGACAATAAGCCAAGTTTCATAAAACACAACATCACACATACTTCCATACTTCCACACTTCCCTGAAAAAGGGACCTTCAGGGCTCAGTGGGCCTACCCGGTCACCAAAATTTAATAAAATAAAAGAATAAATAAATATTGCAAAACATCATGGAATATTTGCAAATCATGATGAAATTTTAGACTTTTCCAGTTTACAGCAATTTACATGCATTTTAAATAGCACAACTTACTTAATTTTTATAATAAACACCTAGTACTTTTTACCATTGTCAAAAACACCTGGTGCCATAATATTTTCAACATTTACAGGTTTCATAAAAATAAGGTATATACATCAAGGTATTTTATGACAGTGCTAATACATACTAAATCCAACAACTATAAACACAACTTGTTTTACATATGCTTGGAGGTCACCACAATAACCTCCCTGTAGGAGGACCTGAGAGGGGAAAAGGAAAATTAAAGAGGACACTATAGCATAGTCAAGAAAGGGAAGGGGGTGCCCATAGGTGGTCAACCTTATGGACTAGAAATTGTAAAGGATAGATTAGGCTAAGAAATTGAAGAACTGTTGCAACAGATTTAAGAAAAGGTTGGTCCTCAAGAGTGGCAGGAGCTCCCTGTCACAAGGACACACATCCTGATGCATTTATGTGGATGGAGCACACATACAAAATATAGACACAAGTGCCCCCCATGAGTTTTGTCCATTATTCTATGATTTTTGAAAATTCCAACTGTAACTAGGAGTTCTGCCAATTTGATAACTTTTAAAAATTCTACCCTCTATCAGTAAGACCTATACATTTAATTCAGAGCAAGTTGGGGTATTTGTTCTACTTGAGTGCCAACATGGGTATACTGTGTTCTCCAAAAGTCAGCAACTTGATTGGTTTCAGAAATTATACACATGCTGTTATACATGACAGTTTTTACTTTTGCAGGAACCTGCGGGTAAATCTTAGCAGTGCACTCAAGTATGTCTAGTCTGTGTTCTGATACTGTCAATTTTATTCTTCATTACTGAGTTTGTAAACAGTATTACAGAAGGATGAATAACCATGTGGTACTAGAGAACATGACCCCTTTCAGCTTTGAAAATCAGTGATTTACTTCATCAGGTGTCTCAGCCATATGCTTGCTCCTCTCCCGTGAGCCACCTCTTAAGCTGAGCCCATCAGGTATTTCCTATACAACCATGGTAGCAGCTTGCATGTTGATGGCTCTTGCCACTTGCTTAACCCAGCTTGTAATTGGGAGTTGTAGAGCCCCTTTGTGGATTAATTAAATAAAAATAAGCCCTCCAGTGCTTTCTTAATTAATGCATGAGCAATGTTGCAGGCTTCTCAGCAGCTCTGACAGCATTGTTTCTGCTGTAGGTACAGGTGTGCCCCAACTTAGAAGTCAACAGTTTTAAAATGATTGTCCAATGTCATGCATTATTGCCCACTGCTTTGAACTCATGGGACAATAATGCAGGCTATTTTCAATCAAGTGATTGACTTTAAGCCTGTGGTTGGTATGGTTCAACTTTGATATGGGGTTAAATAATTTGTGTTATTTCTCTCTCATATTTCCTCTAGGCAATTTTTGCTACTTGACATCATGCAAGAAAGGAATTTTCCAAGGAAAAGAAGAATTGTTCTGGGGAACAATTCAACAGAAAGGATTTGGGGATTTTCAAAAGGTTCAGACGTGGACACAAATGCATATTACACCTGTGCCTGCATCCACAAGGACTCATCCAAGCAGTCCTGCTGCTATTTTCAAAATAGGTGTCTATTTGTGACAAAATGTCACAATATGCATTAAAAATGCAATTGGAATCATTCTTTGCCACAGTTGTGTATTTTTCTTACAGCAAAATTGGGATGCTACAAGACCATCTTATATTTGGTTTAGCAGTTTGCATGTGTTTTGATTTTAAAAATATTAGCAGGCACATTTTGGATGAGATCTTTTGAAATTCTTGCCCTTTACATCCAATAATGTCCTAATTTTCAAAAGGGATTTAGGTTTGTTTGGGACTAAGGAAGGATAAATGCCATCCTCAAATGGTAAAAAAAAATCATTACAAAATGTTGCCCACTACATAGAAATCCAACAATAGAAAAAGGTAAACCACTGGTGCCAGCAAAACTGAAGGAAAAATGTGTCATCTGCTCCAGGGGAAGCTATATGGTCAGGATCAGAAATCACCAGGAAGATGAACCCACAGTATAAAAAGAGGCTTTTGGGAACTACTGAAGTTGTTACTCTGCATTATTTTACCAATTAAACATGAAATAATATCTTCTTTTGTTAGCAATTACTAGAATAAACAAATATTATTACTGGAGAATTTGTATTATTGACACTAATAGTAATAGCTGAGTATTACAGGTACATGACTGAGAACTCACTAAGTTAAGGGCAGGGGTGACATTTGAAATATACTATTTTAAAGATAATTTGTGATCTGATGTCATCTAGTGGTGTCATGTTTATGTGAAACTTGATAACCTAATGCATCTACTGTATGTACCACAGGATGGTCAGAATAGTCACTGTATGGCATTGTTCTACATTGTTTCCTACTGTGCTTAATAAAACAGGGTCATGAGAATTTCCCTGTGGGGGCATTCAGAGCATTGTGATTACATAGGGAAATTGGTGTAGCCAGCATACAAATTATATATGGTGCCATTCAGTCACACACCACCCCCACCCCCCTACACACTCTAGTTGCACAGAACAGAACCTGTGGGGCATTGGCATGGTGTACTGGGAATGAGAGTAATTGGGGGATGGAGAGGACAGTATTAGCAAATATTGAACATGAAGAAATGTACATTTGCAAGAGGAATTCCTCTGGATTACAGAGATAGAGTATAACTCAGGGACTGGTTGGGGGTTCACTGAATCAACAGAGAAAACCAGTGATGGACATATGATTGGAAATGGCCACAATCACTAAGCAGGCCAAAAGTATTGAGTGGGCATTCAGAGAGAGGCCGAGGCAGTAGCACCTCTGTCCATGTCCTCTGGTCATGGAAGTGTAAGCAAAAAAGTAAGTAAGTAAAACTTTATTTACAACGCACCCTATCCCTGAGGCTCAGGGTACTTCACGATACATAATATCAAATAAAAATAACAATGAATCCACAGTTCAAGGCTGAAACAATAAAAAAGTGATAAACAGAATCCATTAAGGTCATCTACCAGTGTAACACAGTTCCCAAAATCTTCCTTGAATAGACATGCTTTCAGGCCCCCGCTTAAAGCCTCCAATGAGGGGAGGTCTTCCTCAAGGACCTTGGAAGCAAATTCCACAAGGTTGGCACAGCCACTGGAAATGCATGCTCACCAGATGTTTTTAGCTGGGTCTTTGGGATTGCTGGGAGGCCTTCTTTGGAGGACTGGAGTGAGTGCTGGGGGTGGAATGGAGTCAGCAGATCAGTCAAGTAGCTCAGTTCCATATCATATAGTGCTTTGTGGGTGAGAAGACCAACCTTGAAGGAGATCCTTCACCTCAACAGCAGCCTTTGCAGACCACACAGCACCAGGATCACATGACATGACCTCAGAAGACCAGTCAGTGCAGAATGCAGTGGCCAGGTTACTATCTGCAGGTGATTCAGGACTCCTCCACTAACCCAAAGATGAAGAGTGTTACGGTAGTCAAGTGTGGACATCACAAATGCTTGTACCAGTGAGGACAGGTCCCCCAGCAGTGTATAGGTTTCAAACTGGGTGATGTTCCTCAAGTGATAGAAACCACTGTGGATGACTGACAGCACCTGAGCCCCAAATGTCAATCCATCATTGAAGATAAAGCCTGTGGTAACCACCAGCAGGGTCAAGTCCATCATCAAGGCAGGGCTAACCCGAGCAGTTTCCCCTTCCTGACAGTGACTAGGCTCAATTACTATCAGTACCTCCATTTTATCTGGGTTGGGCATTTGCCAGCTGGAGGACATTTAGCCTAGGGGTGCTATTCACTAATGGGGTGGAAGCTTTGTGCCAAAGGTGCATACCTTGACTGTGAACCTCTGCAGCCCCAAGCAGGCGTGGTGTGCATGGTTCACATGACCGCATGCACACACAGGGCGCCTGTCGATGGCCCTGCCCAACCCAGTGCACAGGATCACAGGGGGTGGACCGATGTGGATGGGTAGACCTGGGCAGGTGTCCAGTCGGATTCCCGACCTGGTCTCATAAACAGATCCCTTACATCCATGAGGTGGGCTTACATCAGAGGAGCAGATCCGCATAAATAGGAAACATTTATAAAATGTATGGACACTTACTCAATCAGATGCCCCAGCCTTCCCCATCAGCCTAGTGTGCTGGAGCTGCTTGGAAGGCCATTTCATGGTCCTGCTGCAACCAGCAGGTGATGTCCATGTGGGCACACATTGGGTTATGGCAGGGTCCCAGCTGCCGTAACCCGTGCAACCCTGTGCCTGGCACTACATGTCTTGGTGAATGGCATGTAGTGCAGGCATGCCCTTGTCATGCCCCCAGAGTGTTCCTAGAGAATTGCTGACCATATGTCCTGAGCATCTGGTATGTAACTGCCTTGCACACCATTCATGATTGCTGACAGGTGTTTGTGGGACCCCTGTGCAGCATTCAATCTTAGAATTGTCAATGTCAATGTCAATGTCAATTTTATTTAAAAAGACGCGCAATCCCAAAGGCTCTGCGCGCTGCACAAAACTATACAGTGTGTCATACCATATACATTCCTTAAAATAACATACATAAAATTCAATTTCCAAAAGCCTGCATAAATAAAAAGGTCTTCAGACGGCTCTTAAAAGCCTCTATAGTAGGGGCCTCTCTCTCTGAAGAGAGGTCAAGGAGAATGAGAATTGCCTATGCCTTAGATATGCAGCATGTATGCATCTTTATTTTGAGCATAGGGCCCTTGGATCTTGGCCAGGCATGCATTTAGTACTTCTACGACTCCACCAGCACTTGGTGCAAAGGACATATATAGCTAGGTGTCACCTTCATAGAAGTAGAAACCCACTCTGTAGCACTGAATGATCTCTCCCAGGGGCAGCATGTACACTGCAAACAGCATGGGTGAGAGGATCGGACCTTGGGGTACTCCACATGGCAGGGGCCTCAGGCTAGAGGAGAAACTCCACAATACAACCCTTTGTATTCTGCCAATGAGAAAGAACTCAAACCAGTTGATGACAGTATCAGTAAGCCCACAAAGCCCCCTAAGGAGATTGAGCAACACACCATGGTCTACTGTGTCAAAAGCTGAAGATAGGTCGAGGAGAATGAGAAATGACTGCTCTCCTCTATCTCTAACCCCTGAGAAGGTCATTATGCACCCTCACTAATGCCATTTTGGTACTGTACCTTGACGTAATACTAGAATGAAGGGGTTTGAAGATGTTGAAAGCAGCCAGGTGGGATTCGAGCTGCAGTGCCACAATTTTCTCAATAACCTTGCCCAAAAAGGGCAGGATGGAAGTAAGTCTGTAATTCTCCAATATGTCAAGGTCAAGAGATGCATTTTTATTTCAGGAGGGGTCTCGCCAGCGCCTCTTTCAAAGCACTGGGGAAAAGTCCCTCATAAAGCAAATACCAGACAATCTTGGTTGACACAGGGCTAACGGACTCCATGCATCTAACAGGAAGATGCATCAGGCCTGGGTCCAGTTCACAGAATGTAGGCCACAGCAATGAGATCATCTCACATACTTCCGCCACCTCCACTGGCAGAAACTCATTCCAGATAGCCAGAGTGCAGTTAGGAACATCTCATTGACTACTGTGGGGCAACAAAAGCCCTGTTGGATGAATATTAGACCTGATGGAGGACACTCTGTCAGAAAAGAACAGAGCAAACTCTTCTCACATTGACACAGATGCTGCAACTTCAGGCTGTAGGCAGACTAGGTGAGGCAGTCTCTCAACAGTCCCAAGGAGCTGAGCCAGTCTGTTCTTCCCTGCAGCTATCTCCCTGGACAGGAACATTGCCTTCTTATGGGAGATAGCCCTTTGATGCTCACTGTAGTGAGCTTTCAAAGACACTCTGTCCTCCTCTGATCCAGATTTCAACCAACCATGCTCCAAACTTCGACCCCTAGTCTTCATCTCCATCACAGCCCCATGAAACCATGGAGATCTCAATTGAGATGACCTGGACCATATATGGACCAGTGCAATGGAGACAAGCTCAAGTTCACAGCCTTGTTATAGGCTGTGGTCACTTCATCCACTCCTGCTGCTCAAGCAGCTCTCACCTCAGAGAGATCCATTATTGCCAATGATCCCTCTGGGGACAGTCCCCTTAAAGGGCGATAATGGACCATTTTTGTAGAGGAGGGATCACTGTGGGGAAGTCCTGAACCCCTGAACAAGAACCTCACCATGCAATGATCCAACCAAAAGAATTGGATCAAGTGTGACACTGACTGCCATGCCCAGACCCTCATTAGTGAGTCACACCAACATTTTAGTAGGCTAAAAACTAATTTTCCCCCCAATAATAACTGGTGGCCACATTTATATTGCAATCTAGCCCTCAAGGAATACTCATTTTTGCTAACTACATAACGACTCATGGTGTGGCAGGTTTCAGTGGAGGCACAATAGTGTGCATATTTGCTCCCCGAATTAGCACCACCACAGACTGCGACTGTGTATGGTGCCCCTGGTTTATTGCTATTTTTGGATTAGTACTTTTTCCCATAATTTCTGGTTTAGATAGTTCTAAGAAGGTGAGAACTTGCATCAAAAGTAATAAAAGAATCTCTAGGAAGATCCACCATAGAGCACAATTATTCATATGCTGCTATGTAACCATAATATAGCACTCATCTATCAAATAATTACAAATCTATAACACAACAGCTTTTTTATCTTGTCTCAAGATTTCCAAAAGATACTTGGACATGAGATTTTCTAATCCATTTTAACTAGAAATAATCTAGTACTTCACCTGTGAACACTGAGATGTTTAGTAATTTGAATAGTTATATCATTGAATAATTCTCTGCATTAAGATATTTTAAATTGTAAATGAAATGACAAATGTAATTTAACGATGGAAAATTAACTTCTACAACCTATTTTTATTGCTCACTGAGGTTTTACAACTGCTTTAACTAATTACACAATTTATGCTTAAACCAATATTGCTAGTGAAGAGAAAGCTATTGTTCGTTAAAAATATATACATTTTTTTCCTTTGTCTCATTTATTTATTTAATTTTGTTGACCCAGTAGACCCACTGAGACTAGAAGTCACTTTTTCAGGGGTGACCGGGTGATACAGATTGTAACCAACTGAAACTGAACCAGAGTAAGCTGTTGGTGGTATTTTTTTTTTTTAGTGAATGGAGGAAATTTGGCCAGGACACCAGGGAAATTTCCCTACTCACCACTGGGGGAATTTGTGGCCATCTCCCAAGATGGCCACTTCGGTGAGAGCTGGAGAAGATGGAGATGCTGTTGAGATGGAAGGCCTGGCCTTACGCTCTGTCTTGCAATTGCAAGAGGCTATCATGGTGAATGATGCAGTAGATGTTGTTGAAGACATGGATGTTGGCACTCATGACAAATAGGCAAATGAAAAAAAAGGAATTATTTTCTCAGAGACTTGCACTGCTATGTTTACTGGAGGAATAGAATCAGAAATATCTGACAAGGAATCAGACTCACAGTCTGAGATGGAGGACGACATACCAGGACCTAGTACTGAGATGGTGGAAACCCTGAAACTATGAAAATTGATAGAAATGGAAGAACGCAGCTTTCTGCAAAATGAAGTTAGAACGCAGAAGTCAGCAGCTAAACTCTGACAGCGCAGCTGGGGTTGTCATCTCCCCACAGCTGAGCACCGATGTCAGAGCTCCACAGCTGCAAACAGAGGCTTTTGGCACTCAGAACGCGAGAGGCAAAACTTCAGCAGAGAGAGAAGGAACAAAGACAAACCAGTCTGTGAGTACAAACTATCCTACTATGCCTACTGACTGTATCATAGATACAGAGACAGACAACATTTCTGAAAAAACAGTACCAGACTGGTCTGCGGAGCAAGTCCTGGAAGGGGCAGGGTGGGAGCAAAACGGCCTGAATGGGGAATGGACATCTGGGGCCTCCTCTATCCATATGCCTGTGGAAACAGACTGTCCGACATTACATCACCACTAGAAAACACCTACAGATAAAGGTAGTAGGAGACAAGACCCATTAGAACTGCCTGGAGAATTGGAGTTAATGCAAAACCCGAGCCTAAATCTTACAAATTATGTAGAGCAAGAAAAAGGGGCTGGAGGTACACCTGACACACCTCTGAATACCAGGCCTGAAGTTTAAAAAAAAACTATGCATCTCTTTTTAAATTACCAATTGTACCAGCAAAATGCCACAATGCTGTGCACCTATAATATGTTGGTGGCATGACTGATCCACCGGATCACTTTTTCATGGCAAGAACATTACTAAAAGATGCTTTAAAATTATTTTCACATGAAATATACACCCTGATCCACGTACCAGGCGAGACTGTCTTTGACTGCTAAAGGTCTGGAAAGATTTTGGGCAAAATATAATATGTTAAAAAGAACTGACCTATGGGCCCCATTTCTGGCAATTCCATTAACAAAACCAGCTTATCAATCACCCACTATCCTCTTTAGGAATGAGGGAGTGCAAAAGACAGAAGTGGAATACTGGCTGAAGAAATGATGTACTGTGTTGGAAGATCCAGAAGCCATCTTAGATACTGAGACTATATGGACTGGGGGTTGAAGGGTAAAAGTTCTATTAAGATCAACTGACAATGGTTTCATGCATCTTCCTAACTCCTTTTTTGGGGGGAGAGACTGTGGTGTTTTATTTTATTTTAGGGGCAAACTAAAGCTTGCTACCACTGTGGGGATGCAACACATATTAGCAATGCATGTGACAAACTGAAATTTACTGTATGTGGAGAACTGGGTCATGTGGGGTCTTTGGGCAGGATTCATGAAGTGCCTGAAATACCCGCTGCTGCGGGTAAACCTCAGCGCAAGTCAGTTGCAACTTGCAGATCCGCAGGTTACCTGCAGCAGCAGGAATTCACAAAGCTGGAGCTGGATTACGACCAGCTCCATAATCTATGGCTGCTTGCGGGTGGTGTTGCCGGGGAGATGGGCGCAGCTGCAGGAATGGGCAATGGATGAAGGAAGCAGGCATAACACCCTCTGCAACTGCTGCAGCTGTGAATTGCAATCGCTGCAGCTGTGGGTGATTATGGTCTGCAACAGCAGTTGCGGAGTGGAACTTAGAAAAATTTCCTTCATGAATCCTGCCCTTTATGTTTAAATGAAAGCAGATGCGACTTGTGCCAAAACTGTGTCTGGGCAGCACACAACAGGGTGGAAAACACTGGAGAAGAGCAGATTAAGCTTATTACTCTAGCACAGAGAACAAAAATAAGAAGTAGACTCCCACCTGAACCCCTTCAAAACCTGGACTCAAGCCCCCCTCCCCCAAGAAGTTGCTTCACAAGTTCCAGTAGACCTAGACAAGGTACCTGATTTGCCCCATGCAATGGCCCCATAGAACCTGAGGTACCAAGACCATTGGAAATGGCCCCTTGTCAGGCCTGTTAGAGAGAACCTGAGATGGTCTACTAGAACATGACAGACATCAACTCCCCTCCAAACTATAAAGACAGGAAGTATTGATACCCATATCAGATATGAAATTCTTACAGAAGACTTAAAAGAATCTGAAGGGGATATAGATTATTTGTCTATAGCCTCTTCACACAGAGAAGGAGTGACAGATTCAGAGAGAACTCAAGGGGGTATGGGGCAACAAAAAAGAAAAGCTAAGGTAAAAATGAAAGGGAGGGCCACATCAGGCAAGAAGAAAACATAATCAGATTGCTATTGAAATGTTTTTGTCCCTTTCACTTTCTAATGGAAGACTGATTAATATGTTACACTCTAAATACAGATAGTATAAAATGATCAGAACAAAGTCATATGGTATTTTCTCTTTTAAAGGATTGTCAGGAAGGTTTGTTTTTTCTTCAAGATGTCCACCTGCATACAGCCCATGCAATATGACAGGCCCAAAGAGACTGGTTGTTTGGGCCATTCTTCTGGTCTATAGGTCAGGAGGCATGTACTGGAGTGGGTATTATCATTTGTTTTCCTGATTTTAAGGTGGTCAAACTATATGACATAGTTCCTGGAAGAATTTTAATTCTTGATGTTGTAATTAAACAAACACTCTACAGATTAATCAACCACTATGCTCTCCAGACAAAAGCCACATGGACCGAACTACTGAAATCTATATAACCATACTTACACACCTCAAAGTATGTTATATTCATGGGAAATTTCAGCTGTGGATTGAGTTTATAAGATAAAAGTAGTCGTTGTAAGATGAAAAAATTATTTTGTGATTCACTATTGTTGGGTCAGATGCTTAAAACCGCTAGGCTAAAAGACAGTTATTATGAAAAAAAAAATCTTAATTCACCCACTTTTCAAAAAGGGCGAGTAGCTACAAGAATTGATTTTATATTTGTTTCCCAAATCATGCCCATTCAGGACATGAACATATTTATTTATTTATTTAGTTTTTGTTTACTGGGTAAGTGCCATTAGCCAAAACATGACTATTTTCAGGCACAACCCGGGAGATTTACAATAAGTAGGATGTACAGGGGATACAATTTGATTTAGGGTAGAGACGTAGTACATACAAAGCTAAAACAAGGTTTAACAATGACATAATTAGGCAACAATAAACGTTCAATAGTTTATATTCAATTGAAAGACTCAGTGAGAAAAATCACATACAGCTGACAGCTTAAAAGGTTGAGTGTAGC
Organism: Neoceratodus forsteri; assembly: GCA_016271365.2. Taxonomy (NCBI): domain Eukaryota; kingdom Metazoa; phylum Chordata; order Ceratodontiformes; family Ceratodontidae; genus Neoceratodus; species Neoceratodus forsteri. The sequence goes on along the minus strand of CM057459.1, from coordinate 538,371,291 downwards.
TAAAGCACAAACAAAAAAGAGACAATAAGTGCCTAAAATAATAAACTAGATGGTCAGGATAATAGGAGATCAGTATACAGTAGCTGGGGTAGTGGGTTTAAGTAAATATGGCCGGTGGAATTCTCTGATCACAAAATGGTAGAAGTGAAAATAGGAAATACTGCTACACTCTCCAAAGGAACAGGATCCCGGAAGTTTAACACTTCCTTGTTATTAGATGAAGAGTTTAATAACTCATTACAGGAATATTTTTTAGCAAGGAAATCAGTAGTGATTTGTTATATAAATATAAGACACTGGTGGGAAGACACAAAAAAGATCTGCAACATTTAATAAAACAATACAGTATGCACAGTAATTGTCAGAAATATTTAATCTATTTACAACAAAGGAAACAACTGCAAAGTTTATTAACTTTAGCCAATTCAAGAAACTAAGATTTTAGTGCATACATTTTGCAGGTACAAAATTGTATGAAAGTGCTTCATGAGCAAAAATCAAGATAGCTGTATTATTAACACAAATCTGGGACACAAGGGAGTACAGATGCTGTTTGCCTCTTTCAACAAAATAACTACAGAATAGGGAAAAAAATGACAAAATTATCTGGACCTGAAGGAGAACTGTATGTAACAAAAGGAGAAATAATGTGAGAAGTCAGTAGCTATTCTCAAAAATTATTTTCTGAGATTCCAACAGATAAATTGCAATTTACAACCTACCTGTCTGGAATAAATCTCCCAAATGTCCTTGAACATATTAAATTAAATATGGGCAAAGAAATTACAACACAAGAGGTCTTGGATACCATAAAAACATTAAAAGGCAATGCAACACCAGGAACTGATGGCCTTCCAAATGAATTATATAAAAAACTAGGGAAATTATTTTCTGGGAAATTAGCACAATTATATAATAGTCTTCTCATTACAGGAGATGTCCTTTTGGATTTTAATAAAGGATTTTTAATTTATCTCCATAAAAAAGGAGACAAAACCAGACTCCAAAATTGGAGACCTATATGTATGCTAAATGCCTATTTTAAAATATAAATGAACATTTTAACCAAAAGAATGCTACCATTAGCAGAATAATCATTTCAAAAGCACAGTCTTGCTCAGTTCCAAACAGGAAAATCACAGATCAGTGAATCTTAATCCGGGAAATTATGGAACAAGATAATCAAAGAAAAATGCAAGGGAATGTTGTGTCATTAGATCAGCATAAAGCATTTGATTCGATTAACCATGATTTCTTATGGGCAGTTTTACGTTATTATGGAGCATCAGATAATATCTTATGTGGAATCCAATCCTTATACAAAATGGCAACGATGGTCCAGTTATAAATGGGTGGAAAGGGGCAATGATACCTAAGAAAAGAGGAATGCTACAGGGCTGCCCACTCAGCCCTTTATTGTATGTTTTGTTTATTGATCCTTTGTTATGGAAGATGAATGCCTCCTGAACTATTCACCCAATTTCAGATAGGCAACTTTCTATACCATATTCTGCAATTGTATATGCAGATGATATGACTTTATTAATGGCAAATACAGATTCTATCACACAGACTTTAGGATTAATTACGGATTTGGGGAAAATCTCAGGGGCAAAACTAAACTATGACAAATGCGCAGGATAATTTCTGAGTGATGATTTACCAAATATAGAACACATCCAAAAAATTAAGATATCAAAACAACCTATTAAAATATTAAGTATCACATATGGCAACCCAGAAATGGATGTGATGGATTGGAAGGAAAATACTGAAGTAGGGAGACAAAAAGTAAATCTCTGGAATAAATGGAAATTTGGCAAGAAAAAGAGATTTTTTTTTTAATAAAAACCTTTTTAATTCCAGTCTTTTTATATCTCAGTTCAATGTTTCCTATACCAAGGAAGTTAGAAACCACAATGTTTAGCTTTTTTTTTCAGGCTTTGTGGGGAAGCCATTTAAACCCATTAAAAAGAAATATCACATATTCACCAATGAAGAAGGGTGGATTACACATGGTTAACCCACTGTTGTTTTTTAGTAGCATATTTACGATGGACAAAATAAGGCTCCTATCAGTGAACATGCAAAAAGTGTGGGAACCTTGGCTGCAGTCAGTATGTAGTCACTTATTCCGCCCATGGGGACAACAGACTCCATTTCAGATCAAAAAGATGACCGAGGCTTCAATGTATATCAACAACACTTTCTTTAGGTTAAAATCACACCACACATGCTTCTTACATTAACCCACAAAACTTTGTACAAAAACACTTATAAACAATATTTGTGCAGTGCAAAACCCTTTTGAGAAATGTCCAGACATTTACTTAGAGTCTCTTCAAAATTTGGTACAAAACTCTCAGGTACCAGCCCACATGTGGGACATACATTAGCTGTCATGCCATGAATGTCTAAACGTTAAAGCCAATCAAAAACGCAAAAATTCACAGGAACGTATATGTAGTCATTCTCAGTGTATTAACACAGAAGAAACAATAGTCCATCTATTTATTGACTGTTCTTTTATAAAACATGTTTAGGTCTTTTTGTCCCAACTATGGGAGGTGCCACAGTTGAAATTAGTCACCTATCAGAATTTGATGTATGGTCACCTTACAAAGCCATGGAACAAATTGGATAAAAATACTATACGCCTCTTGTTCACAGTAATACAATGGAATATATGGATGGCAAGATGCTTTTTTATGTTACAGCAGATAGAGAATAGTTATGTAGAACTAGCAAATAAAATAATGAAAGATATGCAATTTATTTACAATCCAGAGAAAAAGATAGTACCTAGGGTTTTATTGAATGATCTGTGGAAAAACTTACCATGGATTACTAACTATGGCATAGATGGACATTGAAGGAAAAAAAACAGAGATGAAAATGGTTGGAATGTATGCTTTCTGTTTTGTTTTTTTATTTCTGGTTCTTTTTTTTATAGTTTGCTTCTGTATGGAAAAAATGCTTCTTTTTTGATGTTTATGATTTACTGTGTGGAGTGTACACCAATTTCCTTTGTTGCAAATAGAAATTCTCCTACTTTTTTTGAGAAATGCCATGGGATCTTTATCATCCACCTGAACAGGCAGATGGGACCTCAGTTTAATATCTCATCCGAAAGACAGCACCTCAGGAGTGCAGCACCCCCCCACCATGCTGCACTGCAGTACCAGCATTGGGGTATTAGCCCAAGTGCCTGGTGTGGGGGGATAGAACCCACAGCCTTCTGATCTCCTGGCCTCAGAGGCAAGTGTGCTACCTGTTGAGGCACTGACACTGACTTTGTGTTTGCTTATATAGTAACAGTGATATTTTTTTTGTATGGATGAACATTGTTAAAATTTGTGTGTCGGGGTGAGTGATATGCACAACTATCTCTGGGACTTGAACCATGTTTCTTGTGCATCACTGATCATTTATGCACAAACCATTGCCTCCTTAAAGGAGATTGAACATTTAGGAGCAACTGACAAAAAATGAGAAACCTCGGGTGGTGGGTGCTTGCATCAAACATTTTGACCCTATCAGTCCTAAACTGTAGACACTGTTGTAAATGTAGAATAATGTTAAAATGTAGGAAAATACCATTTTGTAGCATGCAGCCACAACAAGAAATTGAGAATAGTGACTGCACCACCCCCTTTGAAACTCCTGCCTATATTTTACGAAATAGTAACTATATTTCAGAAAAATAAATGATGAAAGTTTTATTGCTATAAAATGTAGATCTTGATATTTGGGTGAAATTAAGATGCATGATATGCATTTAAAGATGCATAGTCTGTTGTTTTAGTTTATTTTTGTGCAGCTTCTTCTTGTCCCCTGGATTAACAGCAGGACCCTTCCAGCCCAGTCACCAGTCTTCTCATGGACTAACTGAATAGTCACCACTTATTCAGAACCACAATAGCGGTTGGTGGCCTGCCATGCTGGTCGTGTGTAGGCTGCAGGGGTGATCGTGCAATGGCAGACCAGGCTTTTTCCTCTAGCTCCTTGTTTTTTTCCCCAAGGGTGCTGGAATCTGACAGTTACCCCTCTCCCATGCTGTTTTCTGACTGTACTGCTTCACAAACATCACCAGATGGCAGTCAAGCAGCCAAATGCAGTGTCTCCCCTCCATGAGAGACCAGAGCTGTATTTAAAAAACTCAGTGTATCCTCCCAAACTGGTCCCCATGCATCTAGAGTCCATTCTAATGGCAGTGCTACTTCCACACTTCTGGGCAGTTATTTTAGTTAAGTTTTAAAAATGGAACATATTACTGTTTATCATGTATGTGTGAACTATTTGCAGAACTTAGGAAGTTTGAAGTTATTATAAAACTAACTCAGATTTTTCAACTGTTTGCAGAACTAACTTAGGAAGTTTTAGGTTATTACAGAAGTAATTCAGAAATGTAAGTTTTAACCTTTAAAATGTACACATTACACATATCAGTACCTACAGATATAATTTTCAATTTTTCAGTGAATTTGCATATTTAGAGTTGCCATAAATGTTAATGCAGAGTTTGCATATTCTGGCAAATTTGCTGGCACAGACATGTTAAAGACATTAAATGACAATCGTTGGCAGACTTGCATGTGAGGCCAAGGACTGAATGGGCATGGAGTCTGAATTAACCTCATTCCTATGTGACAGAATCCCAAATTGGAGTACGTGCGCCAGTAAACAACAGGTCGGTGCAGCAGTTAGGGTGGCTACCCCAACTGTAAAAAACAAAGTCCAAAATGCTGCACTCAAAACAAAACCAAAACACTTGGAAGCCTCAGAGAGGTGAAGCACTGGGCTGTGGTTTGTTCAATGAATATAAGTTGTAATATTGTCCTGAATCAACAGACATTTAAACTGCACAACATTTTGTGTTTTGGTCTTGTTTCGAGTGCAACGTTTTGGACTTTGTCTCTCTCCTATGTGCTAGTCCCTTCTTCACAGGGCTGAGACACCTTGGTGATGCAATATTGGGAAGCTTGCACTGTGATCTCAAATGCTGCACAGTACATGCCATGTGTCTAAACACAGGGTTTAAGTTAAGCAATAAGGTTTGACCAGGGGTTGTCTTAATGTTCTAGGATATCACCCTCTGAGAGCATAATGTGGCATGAGGCACAGCTGAGTACCTCATGCCCCCAGGGTGTAATTAATCAAAACATTAGCATAACCCCCTTGGAATAGCTTATTGCTATTATAAAAATATAACACAAAATGTTTTGTGGTACGTGCACCTTTTCTAAAATGTATTTAGATCCAGATTGAGATTTATTGTTAAATATTCCATCTGCAGTATCAATAATGGTGTGTTTTGTGTGGCTGATAAGTATCAGTGTAAGCTGTTCCTGAGCTTAGCAGAGCGTGCCTTTCAATTTTCCTGGTGACCAGACTGAAAAATGATGACCATCTGTACAGTATGCAAAGAAACACATTTTCATGGTCATAAAATCACTGGTCAGTGCTTTTAAAACTTGAAAGAAACTTCGCTTACCACACATACTGTGCACCCTGTGGTTTTCATTTTAGTTAGAGGCAGCATTATGGGTTTATTGTAAATTCTTGGCTCAATACAGGTATCCATAGTTTGCAGACCACTGGAGTCTGGCAACATTGACAGATTACAGGATACAGCATTCAGTGGCTAGCACACCAGAACATCTGGTTGCAATGCACATGGCTGAAGAGTACCAAACTCTTTATTATTAAGCAATATACCATGAGAGGGTGTGGGTGATGGCAGGATTTACCCATGCCTGGTATGTTGTTTGGTCACAAGGCTGCAGGCCAAGTGAGCAAACACGCCAGTCATGGGTAAATTCTGACATCACCCATACCTTCAAGTGGGATATTGCTATTATACAATGTTCCCCATTGTTTGGTCAAAAAAGAAAAAGAAAGGAAAAGGTAGTTGTTGTTTTTTATGGGTTTTTTTTATTTATTTTTATTGATTGTGTTGCTGTGGCAGAAAATAGTCCATATTTGCTGTGGAAATGGTTCCCTAGCTTACTGATCTGTATGGGCCTGCTAATGGTATGAGACTTCTTTGGCTGTGCCCCAAATGGTTATCGAGTCGTCACATATGTGATCTGCACCACATATATGGGGTTTGAGGAAAAAATGAGGGCTAAAGTTGTAAAACTGTGGCCAAAAAGCTAAGCCATGACACTGGGCACACACTACTGCCCATGTGCAGTATCTCAGCTCCACTTTTTGAATGTGAGTTTAAAACTTTTAGCCCTTATGTTTTTGTTAAAAACTAGTTTCCATAGCTCAGAATTAGTACATTAGTACATGGGCTGGCAGTATAGCTTAGAGGTTAGAGGAATGAGATGTGAATGAGCTTGGTACATCCAGCAGACCAGACCTGGGTTTGATTCTCACAACCTCCACTTGCATACTGTGTGACTCTGAGCAAGTTACTTTACTGCCCAGTGTTCCCAGGTCACCCCTGAAAGCAGGCATGTGTGCCTAGTGGGCCTTATCCGGTTACCAAAGACAGGTTTTAAAATATTTGTTTACCTGAATGGACATGATGAGAGCCATAAATGGAGCACTGTTGCTGTTTGGGGCAACATGCAGACTGCTGGAAACAATTAGTTTTCATGCATCAGAGTGTTTAGGGAAATTATTGTGGCAGATTGTCAGTTTTGCTGGTGTTTTGTGTATTTAATGTCTTTTTTGTGTGTGTGTTGTACGTTTACTTGTGGGACACTAAGGCTTTAGTGGGCATTCAACATGTCAGGTTTTCACTGTGGGGCAGCAGTTGTTGAGACGGTAGCTTAGTGGGGATTGCATGTTTCTGAGTCATGGTTTTGAGATGGTCAGAGTAATTTCGGGGGGGGGGGGGAGTTACTGATGTGGCTGACTGGTGGCTGGCACCTTTTCCCGTCAGGTGATGCTAGGCTTTATCACGGTTAGAAAGTGCCAGCCAGCCAATCAGGATGCTTGATTTCCCGTCTTTCTGAATGTCTGTTGTATAAGTTTTAATTGAAAACAGCTTGAAACAGCCATCAAACTACATTGTGCACTACTAAGTCTGCAAACTGTTGATATGGTGCTTTTATTAAGTAAAATCACTAACAAAAAACTCCTGCTGCTCTCTAAAGGTATACAATGCATGAGGTAAGTTTCTTCCAAGTTCTAAAAGAGCAGACCACTAGAAATGATATGTTTTATTTAAAGTGAGAAAACTATATTGGTGCAAATTTGAAATTTGCATCTACAGGTGGGTGCCCATGATTTCCTGCTAGTGCATGTAAAGGCAATGTGCACTACCATTGCCATGACAATGCTTGCTCAGTTGACCAGTTTCTTTTTTCTTTTTTAAAGAAAATTAACCATTACTGTGACATAATCCAATACATCTTACGGAAAGAAAAAATCATCAGTGAGCCAGCTGCCCATTTTCTTTTCTTTCTTTAAATGTAACTGTTTGGGTGTGAAAAGAGTTAATGAAAGAAGAGCGGTCAAAGCCATGTGAAGGTTGGAGAGGTAAAGACATCTGTTCAAAGTAGATTTAAAAAAAGCACCCAATGTGAGCTGTAAACATTAGAATAATATTAGTTTTTGTTTCACTGTGTTGTTCATTGAGGCTTTTGTTTTTGTGGCCGGTCTAGCTGAAAGTTTAATGGAGCACTGGAGTTCTGCAAGTAGAATCATATAAAAATTAAGGCTGTCACTTATAAATCAATATGCAGATAAACAGACTCTGTAAGTAACAGTAATTAAATATTAATGTAGGGCTGTCAGAGTGCTATTAGTCATTCAGAATTCAGTATTTCCCTGCTCCTTTTTATGATTTCTATTGCTGTCAATCTGACCTCTTTTTTCACAAGCACTAAAAAAAAATTCAGACATGAAAAAATAATCAGGGTCACAATGGTAATGATAGATTGATGATAGTAATAAAGTGATCACTTCACCTAATGGAATGAAAAAGGTTGTAGCAGTGCAAGGTTTCCTAAACTACCCAACCATGTACATCAACCTTATTCTGGAATAACTGCCTCTATTGAGTAGAAGGCATTTCAGGCTCTATATCAATCTGTGTTACCCCCTCTCATGAGTAGGGATGCAATAAAGTTTTAATTCATGTGCAAACGTAGCACACATTTACAAAAGTCACAGCTTGCGCAGCTTCTCAAGTTTTTTTTGGTGGACACAGCAACTTCACTAGTGAAGTTTTTATTAAAAAAAAAAAATTATTGCATACAATTGTCTCCCCTCCCACCCAATGAGCTAGATTCATGAAGGTGAAAGTAGCACATAGTAAATAAAGAGACCAGTTCCTTTTCTGCGGTACCATAAGATTCAAGAATCAACAGGTGGACTGCTGACAGGCACAGTAGTTGTGTTCATCAATCGTATGGTGCAGTTTTGCAAATTACATATTAAATATTCATGAGGCCATTAGCTTGTTATCTGGGATGCAGAATACAACAGGCACTACTACATAGAAGCCTGAAGTGTACAAGGACCATGTCAGTCAGAATGGGCAAGAGTGCGCACTATTGGCCTTAAAAAAAAACTCTGTCATCCAGTATGCAGTAGTCAATCTGTTTCCTGGACACCCAGTGCTATAGGATTTTTTGTGTGGTTCTTGACTTCCTGACCTGGAAACCAAAAGAACACATGTTCAAATTCTGCTAGAGCCAAATTATCACTGTGTGACTTCAGGCAAGGTCACTTAACCTCCCAGTGCTGCAGACCACGCAGTTGTAGGAATGCATGGAGGCAGGACCAGCTGTAACCAATATGTTACATCTCAGCTGCACTATTCTGGGTGAATAACTTCTAAATAAAAAAAAAATAAAATAAACCTCTACATCCTCTTCCTTCTTATGGGCTGCTGCCAATATGTAGGCAGCCAGTACAATTGCCATTTTGTGGCACAACTGCATCCTATTTAAAGGGTATCTGAGAACCCTCTTAAGCACAGCAGGAACCATGTGCTATTTGCTTCCTGAATGCTGTGCTTCAGTGTTCTGGGGGTATGTCTGGTATGCTAATCATACTCACTCTAGTGAAGGCAGCTCCATTTGTAGCACTTCTGTGTGCTGCAGTGCCTTCATCTCACATGACTTGTACCATGCATGCATGTTTTGTTGCTGTGGCTGCATTGTGGCTGTAGTTTTGTTCTTAGTGGCAGTGGTGTTCTGCCCTGTTATCATTCAGCTGTGGTCCCCTGCAGTTAGCATGTACTACTTACACAGTGTTGGACTGGAGTACCATTGTGTCCCTGCTAATTGCTGTTGTTTCCTTCAGAGGCTGATTTCTGAATCAAGAGGTTTAAGATAGCACACATCACCTGAAGTAGCGTTTATTTACTATGTGGTATTTTTTTCATGAATTTAGCCCACTGTGCAGTAATTCCACCCTCTCCCACTTCCAAAACACTTTTATGTATCATACCCCCTCCCAACCCCCTGTTAGCACCCTCCTCCCTTCCACCCTCTGCCCTGGCAAATTTCGCTGTATAGACTAGTATTAGTAGTAGTCAGTAATGAAATAGCGTCTGTATTAGTGAAATACACTTGTCTTCAGCTTTGTAGGATTGTATCTTAACTTGCTTGTAAATATAAATCCTTCCCCCACTCATGTGCCAAACACACTCCCCTGTCCTCCCCCCACCTGACAAGACCCGGTTGATGTATTAGTATGCCCCCACCCAACCCCCCTCTGACTCTCACCCCTACCCCCTCCACCCCCCAGCACCAGGGGAAAAAAAAACATCTCTAACTGCCGTGCAATTAATAATGCAGTCCCTCAGAGCAGAACATCTGCCTGTTCAGTGTTCATCTCAGTAATGATGATAGCCTGGTGCATGAATGAATGGTGATGACTTTGATCCTTGTAAAACCTGATAGACTAAATTTTAAGCCAATCAAGCTTTACTAGGAGCAAAGATGACACCATTTATGGGGAGGCAAAGGGTTCTAGTGGCTAGATGGGAAGATGTTATGATGCATGAAAGTGTTTGGGAGCTCTGTCTGTGTGGGGGGGTTGAATTACAGCACAAATCATGGTAGGAGTTTTTTTTTTTAATTGTGCTCTTTTTGCTTCCTTGAGGACCAGCCCCCATTGGCCCAGCCCCATTACCGACCTCCTATGGACTTCCCCACTTGAGATACACTCTGGCTTACCACCCCAGATTTGGGCCACAGTAGGGATGCCTACCACCCATCTGATGCTGGTATATTGCCCCGGGATACTTTCATCCTGGAGTAACACCCTGTCTTATCCTCCAAGGTGGGGCCTTCAGGAGGGGGCTCACCCTCCCACCAAATATGTCCCCAGTGGTGTCATGGGGTGGTGCGGGACCTGTGACACAAGGTGGGTGGCATACCGCTTGGCCCTATTTTCCACCATTTTCACCCTGGGAGGTGGGACATGCAATGATGTCAATGGCGTGAATTCTGACGTCTGTCCCATCTCCACTTACCATGCAGCTGCTAGCAGTTGTTTCCCCCGCAGCCTATGTCAGAGGTCAATCAGGCTACAGGTACTCAACCTCCCTCCCTCAGGGAAAGAGAGCAGTTGCTTCTCCCACAGGCTGGCCCTCCGACTCTCGGGTCTGTTCCCGAACCTGAGATTTCAGCGTTGTAGGCAGAAACCTTACCGCTGCACTGGCAGTCTGGCTAGGAGGTTTTATTTTGCAATTTAGAGGCTCCAGTTGATGCATTTTTAAATGGCAAATTGCACAGATTCATGCAGCAGAACAATTCAGATTGCTTAATTCACCAGTGAATTAGAAATTCATGTTGTTTCATTGAGTGAATTTGGGCAGTTCACCAATGCAATTTGCAGTCATCAAGGAAGTGCAGTTGCTGAAATTCACAAATTTATTTGCAAATGTTTCAAACTGCTCCTGTCTCTACTCATAAGGCTGCCAAGATAAATGATCATTAGAACAAATTATGATGGTATTTTTGTCAGCTGGACACCTAAACACTAACACTGGGGCGGAGACCACAATAACTCATTTTGTAAAAATAACTGTATAGCTATCTGAACATAACTTTTTTTTAGCAAAGATAGCCCCCCCCACAGATAAAAAACTGTTTTAAATTGTGTCCTGCTTTTACTCCTGTTCACAACTGTGGGGCTTGAAGCACTGAGAAGTTACGTGCCCTCCTTAAGGAAACCCAGTTCATAAGTGGCTGCAGTGAGATTTACATACTGAAATGCCAGCAGAATAGGCCTAATGGTCTTTCGTGTCTGCTCATTTGGTCAGCCACCACCCTGGGAGCTGATCTTGCTGCCCCCCTCATCCTCTCTGGCTTCTCCCTTCCCAGTCTGGATATTCCCACTGCAGAGGACTTTGCATCCAGAACCCTTCCCCTGTACCTGTCCCACCCCCTCTTGAACCCCTCCACCATCTCTGTCTCCACCAGCCCCCTGGGCAGCGCATTCCATGGCTCCACCACCCTCTCAGTGAAGTAGCACCTCCTCCTTTCTCTCCTGAATCTCCCCCTCCAGCTTCCACCCATGCCCTCTAGTTGCCCCCCTCCTTCCTTCAGAGCACCTAGTCTGCTTCTCCCCTATTTAACCCCTTCGTGTACTTGAAGACCTCTATCATGTCCCCCCGGTCCCTTCTCTCTTCCAATGTGTACATATGTAGCTCTTTGAGCCTCTCCCCATAGGTCCTGTCCCCCAAGCCCCAGATCATTTTGGTTGCCCTCCTCTGGACCCTCTCCAGGAGTTCAATGTCCCTCTTTAAGTGTGGCCACCAAAACTGCATGCAGTACTCGAGTTGTGGCCTCACCAAGCAGTTATACAGGGGGAGTATCAGTTCCCTCCTTCTGGAGGTGATCCCCCTAGTGATGCATCCCAGCATCCTGTTGGTTTTGGCTGCTGCCCTCCTACAAGTCTCAGAGTTGTTCATTTTGACATCCACCACCACCCCCAGGTCCCTCTCAGCCATTGAGACTTGTAGCATTCCCCTTCCCCCAGGGTGTACTCTTGGCACAGGTTTCTGGCTCCCAGATGCAGTACCTTGCATTTGCCTACATTAAACCTCAGCTTTCACTTTCTAGACCACTTTTTCCAGAGCCTCCAGGTCCCCCTGTAGGGCCACCCCCCCCTCCTCCCCATCCACCAACACCCCCAGTTTTGAGTCATCCGCAAAGAGATTCAACCCACTCCTGATACCCTTCTTTATGTCAGAGACATATGCATTGGACAGGAGGGGCCCAAGGACTGATCCCTGAGGGACCCCACTAATAACCCTCCTTGGGAATGAGACTATCCCGCCAACCACGATCCTCTGGGTCTGATCCTGGAGCCAACTGCCTATCCATCTGATCATCTGGTTCCCCACCCCCATTTCTCCCAGCTTATTCAACAGGACCCTGTGAGGAACAGAGTCAAATGCCTTACTGAAATCAAGATAGAGAACATCCACCGGTCTACCCAGGTCCAAGGCTCTCATCACCCAGTCATAGAACTCCACAAGGTTTGTCTGACACGATTTCCCTGGAATGAATCCATGCTGTCTATCATCCAGGTACCCCAACTTTTCCAGGTCCCCCCCCAGCCTCTCCTTGACAATGCCCTCCATCACCTTGCCCACCACCAATGTCAGACTGATGGGCCTGTAGTTCCCTGCCACCTCCCTTGATCCCCCCTTGTGGATAGGCACTATATGCACTACCTTCCAGTCCTGGGGCACCCACCCTGTCTTCAGAAAGAGATGCTGAAAAGCTCTGCCAGGGGTTTCGCCAGGACATCCGCCAGTTCCTTCAGCACTCTGGGATGTAATTTATCTGGCCCCAGTGCTTTCTCCATCTTAAGGGACCTGAGGGCTTCCCTCACTCTCTGTGCCATGATTTCCACCTCCGCTACCTCACCCCTGTGTCTTGCCTTCCCCCCTCCTGCCAATGATGGCCCATCCTCTCCCCAGACCCAATGATCAGCAAGGCCCCCCCCTCAGTTTTGCCATCTCCTCCCATGTATGATGCAGCCCCCCCCATTTTCCTTGGAAAACTGAGGCGAAGTACTCATTTAGTACCTCAGCCTGCTACCCCGGATCTTGCGCCCATACCTCCCGTTTTAATCCTGCTAATCTGCCCATTCACCCTTCGTTTTTCCCCAATGTATCTAAAGAACCCCTTATTCCCTCTCCTAATTTCCCTGGCCAGGTTCTGCTCCTTCCTTGCCTTAGCCACCATCACCACCCTAGTGGCCCTTCTGACAATCAGCTCATACTCCCCCACCATCCCTTTCACTCCTTGAGCACTTGAAATGCTTATAAGTCACCTTCTTTCCCCTCACCACCTCCTGAACTTCCCTGGTCCACTCGCAGGGTTTACTAGCCCTACCACATTTTCATCTTACTCTTGCACAGGTGCTGGTAGCATTCTGCACCCCCCTCCTGATGATTTCCCACCTACTGTCAGCTTCCATGTCTGGCCCAATCCCATCCAAATGCTTCTTAAGGATCCTACCCATTTCCTTGAAATCTGCCCCCCTGAAGTTGGTTACCTCTGTCTTTGTACAGCTTTCCACACCTCCTAGGTCCAGGCTGAACCAGACAGTGGCATGGTCACTCCCTGCCTATGGGTCCCTTACCTACAGGCCCCCAATCTGGTCACTGTCTGCCAGGACCCCATACAGTATCTGCACCTCCCTGGTCGGTTCCCTCACCTGCTGAGTTAGGAACGCATCCTGAAAGACATCCAACAACCTCTGTTCCCTGGCCACCAAGGATGTCATAGTCTCCCAGTCCATTCCTGGCATGTTTAAGTCCCCCAACACCACCACCCTTCCCCTGCCCAATTTGCAGTGTCTCCCAACATCTGCCACCAGACTCTCCTCCAGCTCCTCCACCAGTGCAGGGGGTCTATACACCACTCCTATTTTTACTGTCTTGCCCCCATTTGTTATCAAGGTGACCCAAATCGCCTCCACAGTTCCCTCCACCTCCTCCACTCCTCCTATGCCAATGCAGTTTTTGACTATTATTGCTACACCTCCTCCCCTTCCCTCCCCCATCCTTCCTGAACATGGTGTAACCCTCCAGGTTCAGGTCCCAGTCATGCCCTGCAGTGGCCCAGGTCTCAGTGACCACTGCCACATCCATCTCTCTCTCAGTTAGCATCACCAGGAGCTCAGACATTTTATTGCCCAAGCTCCTGGCATTTAGGAGGACTACCTTCTACCCTTTCCGTATACTTCTATTTCCCCTGCTCGCATTCCCATGGGGATTCTGTCTTCCCCCGGTCAGCACCTTACCAGTCGGCCTTTTCCCACATTTCTCCAGCTCCCCGGGGGGGTAGAGACTGAGTCCCTTCTTTATCGGACCCTCTTCGATAGCCTTCTCTCCCATCCCTCCCCTCTTCACAAGTTTAAACCCCACCTTTCACCAATGAACCCCTCTATTTTCAACTTAAGGATTTCCCTCCCCTCCAAATTGAGATGGAGCCTATCTCTAGCATATAGCCCCTTATCCTCCCAGATCTCCCCCCAATCCCCCATCAACCCATACCTTCTAGCCCCACACCACTCCCTGAGCCACTTGTTTATCTCCCTAATCTTCCTCTTGTGTTCCCCACTAGCCCTTGGCATGCACCGGCAGGATTTCCAAGAAGGAAATCACACATCCTATGTCATGACAGACCCTGGCAAGCTTCCTGAACCTTGCCTGCATCTCTAGCTCACTATTTCCTTCAATATCATTGGTACCCAGGTGGACCAGTATCTCCAGGGAACCTCCACAATCCTTTGCCAGCTGATATTCCTCATGCTTGGTCCTGTGCACCATTAGTCCAGGGAAGCATTTTGTTCTAACCGAGCAGGCTTCCCCCTACCCATCCCATTTGATACCCCTGATCATGGAATCACCCAACAGGATCACTCTGACCATCCCTTTTCCTCCATTTCTCCCCTTTCCATGTCCTTCATCCTTTCTACCGGCCCCTTCCCCCAGCCGGCTCCTTGCTCCTCCCCCTATCTGTGTGCCCCCTACCTCCCCTCCTTATTTACCCTGGCCACCCCTCCCTCTGATCCTATGCCTCTCCTCCTCCAGTATCATTTTGTACCACGCTATCCCCCCCATCGCTGCTCGCGACTGGTACTTCCCCCCATCTGCTAAACTTGCCTGGCTCATCCTCCCTTCCTTCCCATCTCCGTTCAGCCCCTCCTTGCCTGTCATGCTCCCCTGTCATAAACCCTCAGCTGCCTTTATTGTATCCTCCTTGTACTTCTGGTCCCTCTCCTTGCCCTTTCCTCCCAACTGGTCCTTCTCCTTGCACTTTCCTCTCTCTACCCCTCCTCCTCCTGCCCTGATCCACTGCTCCCCCCATTTTCCCATGTTCTAAGTTCCTCCCTGTTCTTCCTGCTATCCACCCCCTGCCTCCTGCCCTCCACTCTCTTTCCATCTCCAGTGCCCCTGTTATGGCTACATCACCCCCCTTATCCTCAAGCAGAAGAAGAGAATTGAAGCAGTTACTGAGCTTAACATCTGATCCACCCCCCCTTGCTTCCTTCTGTCCTGCCCCAGCCATCTGTCTACTTCCCTGAGAATGTTGTCCCTTTGGCCCCCCTCTGTGAGGGTCCCCAGATACCTTCCTGCTTCCTTGGTAGTGTCCTCCTTTTGGGTCCCCTCTGTCAGGGTCCCTATGTGACCCCAGAGTACTCTCCTGCACTCCTTTCCCTAAGCCCCTGCCCCTAGTGCTTGGTGCAACCCCATGGAAGAGCCCCTGCCCTATTTCCCAACCATACCTCCCCCCTCCCTCCAGCTGTCTCCTAATCCCTTTAACCTCTTCCCTAAGCTGTGCCAGCTGGTGGCACACTGGGCAACCACTGAACTTCCAAGTCCAGTCCAGTATCATGGTCGCCCCACACCCTGTGCACCCCACAACCCTTCCAAAGATGCCGGCCCTGATGACGTGTGGTACCATCCCCCTCCAAGTAGGTTTCCTTGTGTGAACTGTTAGGTTCCCCACTAGTCCAAGAAACACCCCTACCCACTAATCAGGTCACCCACTAATCCTAGATACAGTCCCACAGTAAACAGGTACCCCCATTACTAGGTGCAGTACTACACAGTAAACATGTAGGGGAAGTGTACAACTCCCTAAGTTCCTCTCAGCCCTTAAACCCAGCCCCCAGTGGCTAGAACTACATGAGCTGCACCTGAAGCCTTTTCCTCCAATTACAGGGGAGGTGTTCCCCTATAAATCAGCCTAGCTCTGGGGAGGGAGGGGTGGGGGAGGGTAGGACTGGAGCCTACACTCGCCTCCCATGAGAGTGTATCAGCCCTGTGACTGCCCCTCACTGCAGCTCCAAGCACTACCAGCTAAGAAAATCTTTCAAGTCTACTTCCTCACAGCATCCAGCTAGAAGCTTCTTTACCATTCACCTCTAACTGAAGACTGAATGAGTTTAGAGTCCCACCTTACTTTCAAACAGCACTAATCCCCTGTAATATGATGCCTGCACTTACAGGCCAGACAGCAGCTTTTAAACACACACACACACACACACACACACACACAGCAAATAGTCTGCTAGAAACAAACAGAAAACCAGCTAAGAAAAATTTTCAAGTCCACCTATACCTGTCTTTTATGGTTCCAACACCTATGCTCTAGCTACTAGACCATGCTGCTTCAAGTTTGATCATTAGTAACCTGAAGTAACAATAAATGTATTCTGTATAATCTAAATACCCAAGCCTGCCTGTGGGCATTTTGATGAAAGGCACCATACCGGTGACCCAGTTTTTGCATTGTGAGTGTTTTGGTATCTGCACAACATTTCCACCTGGATTACAACAGGAGGCAGTGTAGCTGAGTATCACAGCGGTGAGGCGAGAACACATATGGTGTGTTTAAGGCTGGCCACACTACCCATTCCATGCTGGTGTTAGGTTACTATGTAAGAACAATTTGGGGAAAAGGAATAGGCTCTGGCCTGGAGAATAGGGAGAGAAACAGGTAATTAGTTCTCACTGTACACTCTATTATTAAGGGCAGTGGTTGAGGCTGAGGAAGCATTGCTGGACCAAGCTGGTACTAAAGCTCAGCTGAGGTGGTTTGTGTGTCTGGTGCACATACTGATCAAGTGCTACCCAGGGCGGTTCCATACTGTCACCACATTTGCACTCATCCGGCACTACTTTTTGAGTGAAGTGATTGCAAATCATACTTCATAGAGACCTCTGATGAAAGTAGCATACAACATATGGTTCCCAGAGTTTAGCGGTAGCACCCATGTAGAGCGCTTATTATTGAGTGCTACATGTTTGAGCAACTCAATAATAGCGCTGTACAAGATAGCGAGTGGTGCAATACTGTACCTCGCTATATCCTGTATAGCGAGTAGAGCAAGGAGCTGTACTCACTATACAAGATATAGCATCCTTTGTGGCTGATTCCTGCTGAGCTGCTTGCATAGCGTAGTGGTGTACACCACCGCTTGTGATGCAAGCAGACCCAGGTTAGGGTCCGTCTGCATGCAGGAAATTTTTATTTTTTCACAATCCGGTAACTTGCCCCATGGTCTGCACCTCCCTCGGAGTTTGTTATTTAACTTTGGGAGGTGCGGGGTGCTTGCCCCCCACAAGGGGAGACACAGGGGACACAGCCCCCGTGTAAAAAAAAATATTCCAGTGTGATTTAGTTAAGTATTGTACCGACCATCACTATTTGCAATGGTCAGTGCAATATCTGTTGCCCTTTAGACTATGGGCTCAAGTTTGCTCACTCTATGTGATAGGCGATCTTTGAGACTCACCTTTATCACATAAAACCAAGTTTAGCTGCTTTCTGCTTGAGACTATTTAATGTGGTAAGCTACAGTATGCAGTTATCTTTCTGTAATAAAACTTATGATTCTAACAGCAGATATATTTCAGTATCTTAACTAAATTGTTAATTAGGGATCATCAAAGTTGACTTTCTGTTAGCATTTACATTTCTAGGAATTTAAGGTATTTCATTTTTATTTTAAAAACTAGAAGAAAAATCTAATAAAACATGCTGGCAATAATGTTTTTGATGAGTATGCAGGTTGCCAAAGGTTTTACTTTGCAACATCTATTATTACTAGTAGCTACTTTTTAAAAATCCATTGTTTCAATAATACCTCTTTTACAGTTGTTTTCCATGTTTGAAAAATATTTAACCTATTTAATAATAATACAACTTGTAAAATTAAGATTCACTTTTAAACTGAAACAAAAACAAGCTATAACAGGGTAATCTCAGATTATTTAAATAGTTTAAACAAAGCAAAAGAAATTGAATGCATTTCAAACATAACATCTAGTTTCATGTTTTGTGAAACTCTAAATACAGTACACTTAGAGCAGCTTCATCTAACTCTTTATAAAAATATTGATGTGCATTTTTTCCAGTAATGAACAAGGCAGCTAAAAAGACAGTGACCAGAGAAAAGGCACGAACATCAACTGTATGTGCAGAAGAAGCCCAGCTAACAGACTCTGATAAACACAATGAGAGACCAGAGCTTGGTCATAGGATGAAAATGTCTTTTATTACAAAAAGTAGTAACATTCACCACCTTGAAACAATGTGCTGAATGTTTTCACACACATGCTGTGTGATTTTTCAAGGCAAGAACCAAGGACCTGAATACTGAGTGCTATTACTTATTGTAATAAAAGACATTTTCCATCCTACAACCAAACCCTGGTCTCCTGTTATGTTTACCAGAGTCGGTTAGCAGGGCTTTTTCTGCATGTACATGTGCAGTTTTCCACCTGAGGGAATACAAATGCAATTAGAGCTTTTGATAACACAAAACATAATTCAGAACATTGAAGGAAGAATCAGTATGTTTTATTGAACACTGAATAGACTATAAAACATATTTTTAAAACAGTATAAGTGAATGATAAATGTCCCATAGAGTATACCTCAGGTACCTTAACTACCTAGTAGCAGCAGTTTCTTCCTTTTGTAATAGTTTTGTATTGACCTTTCCTAGTGTGTAATGGCTTTATTACTAGATAGATAGATAGATAGACAGACAGACAGACAGACAGACAGATAGATAGATAGATAGATAGATAGATAGATAGATAATCTTATTTATGAAGTGCCCAATTCCTGGGACTCTGGGTGCTGTACAATAAAAACATCAATACAAAATCCAATTATTTAAAATCAAACAACAAACACACATATATAATAAAATAATTTTAAATACAGACAACCATCTTTCTATAATTCATAACAGAATCAGTAAAAAAACCCACTGGAACAGGTATGTTTTTAATCCATTTTTAAAGGCTTCTACAGAGGGATCCCCCTTCAAATCATCAGATAAGGAGTTCCACAAGGTAGATGCGGCCACCACAAATGCTTTATCCCTGGAATGCCACAATCTAACCCTGGGAACCCCAAGGAGGCCTCCCTCGGCAGAACATAGAGCCTGGGCTGGACAGTGAAGAACAAGGTGATCTTGTAAATTGACAGGACCTCCTTCATGCAGGGTCTTATAGGTAAGAAGCCCTATCTTGAAGACAATCCTCCACCTGATCGGCAGCCAGTGCAGTCCATGGAGGATCAGGGTAATATGCTTGCATCTCCTTACCCCAGTCAAAAGTCTCACTGCCGCATTCAGCACCAGTTGAAGCCTGTGGAGGTTGCCTCCAGATAAACCAAGGTACAGGGTAGTACAGTAATCCAACCTGGAAATTATGAAAGCATGCACCAGTGTGGTCAGGTCTTCAGGAGGGATCAGGGCTCATATTTCGGAGATGCTCCTAAGATGATAGAATCATTGGTGTTTCTAGTTTTTGTTGCCCCCCCACCACCACAATCCCCTTTCCACTGGTCATATTTGGAAATTAGTATTAACTAAGTATGCCTTTCCCATTCAATTTGTGAATAAATAATTAAAAAGGACAATAGAAGCAGTTTATGTCTGATCCCCTTTTGTTTTCCAAACTCACCTATAGCCGTTGCTGGCAATTAAACATGAAACACTGAATCCTGAAGAAAGTAGCTGTAACCATTTGAGTTCAAAAACTACAATTTGCATGGAGCCTTGGAAATAGGACCTAGTTACATGTACAACCTAGGCTAGGCACAGAATGTACAATTGTTCACCTAATGGCTGCTGCTCTACCTTTGGCTTTTATCCAAAGAGGAAAGGTGGGAGACTGGCTCCTATCACATAGCATTGGAAGGTCTGGAGGAGGAGGAGGATCACTGTTTTTAAGACATCTGAGAAGTTCTGCTTGCCAGAATGGTGAACTAAATTTCTGGAAACTTGGCTGGACCTGCCAGCACATGAAAGCACAAGCAGTCAGATAAAGAAGAAATAATTTGAGCACAAAAAGAAGCACCCAAACAGTAACTGTGAACCTTGATGTTAATAACACAAAGAAGAATGGCGACCTTAGTAAGCTGGGCCAAGCTGAGTACAGTACTGTGAATGATGGCAATCAGCTCTGGATACTGATGGAACTATGTTCATATGCAGCTGAAGAAGGAGGCAGATGGCCAAAACAGGGAAGTCTGAGTAAATGCTAACATCTATGCTGAGGTTAGGGCTGAAGTCAGTGAAGAGAGTAGCAGACAAGGAGAAAGAGGCAGACCAAGATGGCAGAATGAGTAGGATGGATCACTGAAGTGGAAATGGAGGCAGGAGGAGCTGTGCTAGGGAGAAGTATCAGGTAATGTTTACATTCTCCCACACAGTAATTTTATTTAGTTTTAAAGATGCCTTACTTTGATCTGTGAAAATGTAGACATTAAAGGCGATGTGTATGTGTATGGGCAGGAGGTGATGGATGTAAAAAAACAGTTCAATGGGCTTACACAGTTTTAAAAGAAGTTAAGTTTGTGCAACTTTGTTGATAGTTTAAAGGTATTTAAATGAATATGTTGCTGATTGAAATAGGAATACTTTGGCCATTCACACTCTCTGTTCCACTAGGAACTGCTACCCTATTGGGGTACCATGAAGGCAAAGACACCCTTTTGAGGAGGGTTCCACCCTTAAATCGGTGTGAATTAATTTCTTTAGGCTAATGGTACCTTAGGAAAGAACCCTGAGGAGAGAGAGGCATGTCACTGGAGGAGGAGGGGAGAATGGTGAGTCAAAGAAACCATGCTTCTGAGTGAGGCTGGAGGGAGCTGACTTAAATAGCTCAGGCAGGGGTGTGTGGTTGGTAGCTCTGCCCATTGAACTGCAGGCAAATTTGAAAGAAAACACAATTGCACATACCTCACTAATGCAAAGCATCATGGGAAACATATGCAAATTCCCATGATGGTACAGAAGGTGGCAGTACATGAAAAAGTAATAGCTGGCATATGTTCAGCCTTGGGATTATTTACACAAGCTTTTTTTTTTTAAAGAAACAGGGTTTTAGTCCATGAGGTGATGTAAGTTATATTTAAGCTATGTGTTGCTGTCAGGAAGTCAGGTGTAATGATGGACTGTTAGCAGAGAAAATTTGATAGTAACTTTCAGAGGGGATGACTTTTGATAAGGGCAAGGTACTGCATAGCAGTTTATATTCACACCCTTTATATTTAGTGCACCAAGCATACCCCCACATGTTCACTTCCTCTTATTTTCACTGGTGGAACACTAGTGCTGCTCTATATAGTGATCTACCTAACAGCCATTGTCTTTATTTTCACTCTAATATGGAGTTAGTGAATATAGAAAAAAAACACTGAATATTTCCTGTTATGCAGTAGTTATGCTTGTGATGATGGGAATATTAGGAATGCATGAGGTCAATGCAGAAGTGGAGTACAAATATGCACAGTTTCATAAGTATGTGCTCATAGTGCAGGCAAATGTGATATGCAGGTTTGTTTTAGAAATAGGTAAAAATAGCGATACATGCAATTGATAGGAAGATCGATAATTACATAGACATATAGATAGATAGATAGAGAGAGAGACAGACAGACAGACAGGCAGAATAGGAATGGCAGCGAAGTACAGAAGTGATGCCAACCCCACCCCCACCCCACAGACAAGGACAGGCATTGGGGTGTGCCTTTGGGGTCATCACCCATTACGCTCATGCCATTTCACCACACCCTATCCTGCAGACACAGATAAGTGTTGAGGTGTGCCTTGGGGTGTTCAAACTTTACACTCACCCCATTCCATAAGGAAATACACTGAAATGGATACAGTATAAGAGAATGGAGTGAACTTTTGGGGCTGAACAGTCAAAGGCACACCTCATTACCTGTCACTGGCTGCATGGTGGGGATGGGGATGGAATGATATGAGCATTACTGTTGACAATCCCAAGTCACACCCCTGGAGATCTGGATTTGAATCCCACAGCCCCCACCTGCATACTGGGTGACCTTGAGCAAGTCACTCAACTTCCATGTGCTCCCAGGTTACCCCTGTAAACAAGCTTTCAGCTTAGTGTGCCACTCCTGGTTAAACAATCGAAAGAAAAAAAAAAACAAAATATAGTATTTTTCTTGCTTTATTTTGCTACTAAAGCTTTGACTAATACATCCATCCTTAAATGTATTTTTTTATAGTTTATGTGTCTGTGACCTAGGCAGAACTACACTTAAAATCTCACACATAAATAAATCATCAGAATAGCATTTATTTCAGTAGTACTGTATCTCCTTCCTTTTTGGGGTGCCCATGACACTATGTATATATATTTTAACTTCAAAGCACTAAACCTATTCAAATGCACAAAACACAAGACTTTATTCTCTTCACACATTAAGTTAAACTTCAGATCCCAGAATGGCCAAGAAATAATTTAGACATCATTCTTGCATGCCACTGTCATGCCCACTTCTCATGCAAGCAACAATCAATTACAGAAACCCTTTCTTTTCTGTGTCATGCACTCTTACATCAGAGATACATAAATCTTACAGAACTGCTAAATAAACAAATTTATCAAGACTGGATTTCTGAATTAAAACCTGTCATTTATAGTACCTATGTAAAAAATAGTTTACTGGCTATAAATGATGCTACAGACATGACATTAACAAAATTTGTGTTTTACATGGAAAACATCCTTATAATGAACTTGTCATATAGGATTTGTGACCTTCTGTCTGTATGTATCTAACAAAGGAAAAGGCACCTGATTGATCCTTTTTTTTCTATTTTATTTTTATGCCCAACTTGCTCATACCGTTAGAGCCAAATATTGACATGCTTAGAATCTAAAAAAAAAATCATGATGTCTCTGTGTGTGTATGTGTGTGTGTGTGGGGGGGGGGGTAATACAGTTTCAGGCACTCCTTAATTACTTCCCCAGGCAGCTCTGATAATTGTTCCAACATGATAGATCTACCTCATGCCCTTCCCACATGAACTAAAAAAAAGGTGGGGGTGGATCTTTAGGAGCTTCTCAGGTGGAGGTGGAAGTGAGGGTGGATGTTACACCCCCCAAAAAAACTAATGTTGCCTCCCACTACTCAGGTTCCAGTTCTTGTACCTCCCATTTAAGAAAGAAAATAGTGCCCTGCAACCATTGACTAACATAAAAGCGTATTTATTTGAGGGTGGAAAGCATTTCTTGGAGGATGGTAAGGTGGAGGAGACTATTTACACCTTCAGTCAGTTCCACGGACAGAAAACATGACATCACTCCTTTAGTACATGGAAAAGGTCTGCAGGCTCCACCCACTGCAACTGTAGAAATGAGGACAAGTAATTAAGTAAAATAAAACACGGGTGGGGTGTGTGTAACCAAAATTTCAAACACGCCATCGGTGTGGGATGCTTTTATACACTCTTTAAGCTTCACATTTGGGGTTTATGTGGCATCCCACACCTCAGCTGTATGTAGAATTCTGGTTATCCACACCCACCAATCTGTTACTGAGAACCATACTAAGAACTAAAAGAAGCAAAAGGCTGTGAGGCCCATGGTGCTTCATAGCTTTACATATAGTAGTTCAAGCATCTTCCTGATCTCATGTAACTATCCAGTCTATTTTTAAAGGTAGTTTTATTATTTCTAACAATAATCTTCAAAGCCAACATATTCCAGGGCCTAACAACTCTCTGAGAGAAATAGTATGCCCTTTCTTCGAGTTACATCTGTTTCTTGCAAGTTGCAACGGTTGACCTCAGGTATTAATGCATACTTGTTTAAGATCTAGGCCACATTCAACTGAAAGGAATGGGTCATGGATAATGTCCCATGTAAATAAGAGATCACCCTTGAGTCTCTCATCCTCCAGTGACATCAGGTTAAATTTAGATAGTCTTTCCTTATAGGAAAGATATTTATTAGATACTACAGATATTATTCTATATTTAATAGTCCTTGCATCAGTTTTTCAGTAAACATTGTAGGAGTGTTCTGTCTGCCTGACAGAGATATAGAGGCACAGAGAGAAAGCTGATAGGGATGGGTGAGTCTGTAAGAAGCATTAATGTCTTGGTAACAGGGGCTCCTACTTTTTCATAGAGGAAGCCAGCTCGTGTTTCCCATTATAACCAGATGACTATAATGGCAAATTATCACAGGCTATCTCTAGGTGAAAAAATGAAGGGCAGTAATTATAATCCTATAATGCATACCCTGTTGTGGCTTATTACTTATATATACACATGCACACAGGTGTGATAGTGTCTGTACATTAGGCTTAAGTAAGCACGCCTATGTTAATCCTCAAATTTTGCACCATAATAAATCTACTCCCATTCAACCAATGTGCCTGAAATTTGGCAGATGTTGAGTCTGAACCAGAATCCTGAGATCCTGGAAATTTTGTGGCAATCATTTCAGAGGAGGAAGGTTACAGAGGTACAGAATCTCTAGAATTTCTTCTTGAAGTGGATTTCAGCAACTTTGCCCATCTCTAACTGTAGTACACTCTGTGATACTGGATTGAATATCTTAAGTGACATATTCCCTTATGAACATAACTGCATCCAACATTTGGATGGATTTCTAACATGTTTGTGTCTAACAAGCAGTGTTTTCATCAAGAAATGTTGCATGGAGCATTTCTTTTATGCAAAATGCCACAAATTGCAAAAACTGTTGCAAAAGCTTGGGACCCTTCATAAATAGGATGCCTAAGCTTGGGTGCAGTTTGGAGGCTAGAGACACAGGAGGGGCATTCCTGTATTGCTGTGTCGGTCCCTTTTGAAAATCCAGACAACAGGCTGCAATTAAAGATGCTGTATAAAACCAAATCTGTTGCCTTATGTTGCATTTCTTCATGTGCTCTTTATATCTGAGGTCTAACTTCTTCATCATTCCACTTAATCAGAAGATTTACTTTTGGCTCCATTAATACACATTAAACATTGAGGTACTGTGCAATAGGTAAAAACTGTCTGTTTTTCTGAAAAGAAATGGCAATGCCATGTATTTCATTCATGAACAAAATGCTGATTGAATAGTTTGGGCACATAAATACAAATTATTGTAGGGAAAACCTTATGTTTTATAGTCTTCCTCAGCCCCAAAAAGTAATATTAAGATGGAAATATAGGAGGGGGCACCCACCCCATGCTATAGACATGATGACTCTGCTTTTAGCAACTTTAACACCAACAGATAAATGATAAATCATTGTAGAGGAACTGGTTTTCTAAAGGGCCCACCATGGAGCTGTGCTGTCAGTGCAGAAGTAGTGCAACTGCTCATGATGCTAGTGACCTGAGCTGAGAAGCAAGCCCCTGTTGCTAGGGTGATGGTCAGGTGGAGGAGGATCAAGTGTCCTAGAGGATGCTGTCTTCCTCCAGGGAGGGTGGGCAGCCAGCTCTGGTGCATGACTACTAATGGGGTGACCACAGGTGGCAGTACACCAGGGATTATGTTGGTGCATAACATGTACCGTACTTACATGCATGCTTGCATCACTCCCCAAGATCTTGCTCTCCAGTGATGTGGCAAGCTTCTCCAGGAACTGGATCCTATTCAGTGGCAATTGCATTTCCTGCCATACACTGATACAAGGGGCATGCCATGGGGGCAGAGAGAGGAGAGTGGGTAAGCCTACGAGCAGTTGGGTGATATGGCTGGGGGTGGGGTCAGTCCAGATGGGGGCACAGCCTACCAAGAAGGAGGAAAAAAGGGCCCATCACAGTACAGCCATGTTGATGAATGGAGCTGTTTTTCTTTTTTGTTTGCTTGCTAAGAGACCATCATCAAGGTGAATTGATTAGATTGGTAGCACCCTTGTAAATATTTCCCTTGTTGTGCTGCTGGATAGACAAGTGATTGTTATGATAAAAAATTATTCTGTTCAAACTCCCCATTTTCCATTTATGCTGATTGCAAAAGCAAGTTTGCAATGTCATGGGTGGTTTGGTTGGTTGAGACAGCTGATGGGTTCTTAAAAAATGTCAATGATATGATACCAAGTTTAATCGGGAGGGATTAGAATTGCCTCTTATATTGCTGCAGTACAAAATGTACCTTACTGGTGCCAAGAATGATGTTCCTGTTCTGTACAAAAAAAAAAGTTTCAGTCTCAGAGCCTTTTAGAGTTTCAATTAATTTAATTACAATCAGTTCAAGGGTGTTTTACTGATCTGTACTTTTGAACACTAAAGAAATATGCCCAGGATCACTTAGAACTGTTCTTTTACTTAATACTGCCTAATTTTTTTGTTTATAGCTGTTGGCTGGAATGACAACTCACTGATCTCTGGGCTGGATCCAATTCCAGGTTACGGAGGTAAAAGGAAAAAACATTTGGTCAGCAAATGAATACACTGAATCATCCAGTCCCCCTCAGCAGAACACTCATATAATTACAGAAACACAAACTGAATGACATTTCTTAAGGGTAAACTATTAAAAAAGGGTTTTATATTCATTTTTTAAGATTAAATATGCTAGATGAACAAAACTGTAACCTAAACAAGAATGCCACCAAGGTTAGCTGCCATTCACACTTGTCAAGAATATAGAATGTTATTTTTTTAATAAGACACAATGCATAGTGCTACAGTCCCCTTAAATCTGTAATCTGCTGATACATTAGACAGCTGACAAAGGCCTAAAATTGACTTCTCACACTGAAATCCATTATAAATCCAATTATTAAGTGATTGATCCTACTTTCTTATATACCAATAAGTTCGCTGGCTGATGTCTTTACTTCCAAATGCAAAATACAGATTGCTAACATATTATTGAATATATGAAAAATCTAGCTAAAAACATATAGAAGCTGTGCAAGCCTTACCAAGGGGACATAATCTTGTTTTTTTCCAATCTCACTTTAAAGTGCAAACTGCATGCCAACAAAAATGAAAAGAGGCTATTACCACCCTTTCACAGTTCAGCATCTATACAGCTCAGAATTTAGAGACAGATGCTTAATTCTCTGAAAGAACAAAATTCAAAGGCTCTCATCGTATGGCAGAGTCAGACGCAATTCTTGTTTTCTTGGTAAATGCTGGTTCAAAACACATCAAAGTGATCCAACAACTATCTAATGTGCATTTTGATTTGATTTTTCCATTCCTTTTAATAGTGTCTTCATGCAGTTGGAGATAAGTTGAATTCCAACATCTTAGTAATGCCAGTTTTAGGGGGAAGGCTTACATTTCATAACCTAACTTTAGTTTAGCTGTGTGTATGACATTGTTGTGACATGACATAAGAGCTTCATTCAGAAATAGGAGTTTGGAACTGTAGTGCGAATCCAACACAGGTTTATCTTAATGTCCCGTAGTGTAGACTGAGCAGAGTGTGGTGAAACTGCAGTAGTTAACATAACTAACATAACTATTGTCCAAAGAGACTTCATCATCATCACTAATGAATTGCATGATTTTTAAAAAGAACTTGGAGAGTCTAGTGGGTATGATTTAATGAAGTATTCATATCAACAACAGAAAGTCTCCAGCATTAAACTGTAATTTCCTAGTAACTTTGATTTTCCAAATAATCACATGATCCATTTTATTGCAGATCATCACACTTAGTAAAAACAACTGCATGAAGGTAGTAGATAGATAGATAGATAGATATATGGATGGACAGACAACTAGACAGATAGATAGAGAGATATATAAATAGACAGACAGACAGACATACAGAATAGAGATCTATAGATAGATTGATAGATAAATAGATAGATAGACAGATAGATAAAAAATGTCTAGTAATACCAAATGCAGGTACTTTAAATAAAAACTGCCTCTCATTTTCTCTATTTTATTACAGTGACAACTAATAAATTATGCCCCATAAAATGCCTCCTGTCTTCACTATTTTACTACAATGACAATAAACAAAATTTCCAGCTATGTTAAAATGAAAAAAGAAATAGAATAAAATAAACATATTTACATGTAGAGGATAGATCTGATTTTTCATTACACGTAATTCTGACTAGTGAAATTGCTTCACCATCTCACTTAATTTTATCCATCAAGACTGGCTCACAGACATGACATAAATTGTTTTATTAATCTGCTTAACATTGTATCATGCTGCCTTGGCATCCCATTGTCGTGTTTAAATAAAAGCTGCTGAAAAGTATATATTTTCTAAACAAAAAACCACACACATACACACACACACACACACACACACACACATACACACAAAAACCTCACGTAAGACAGATGCGGTTGTAGTATATACACTGAGGTCAGTTTGATCCCCCTTCCCAGAAAGATTGCTGGGACTGTGAATGGCCCATACCCACCCATCCCCAGAAGCCCATGTAGTTGGACAACTAAATAAGTGCCAATCTGATTTTATTTTGTTTACAGTTGATTTGATCTGGATAGCTCAACTGAAATGGGACATGGCTATACCATGCTATCCTCTGTTCAGGAAGGACTGGGTAGGAAGGAATGGAGGAGGGGTGTTTTTTTTGTGAGAGAGATCTTAAATGAGAAAGAGATACAGGGAATACAGGAGGAGGGAGACATACTGTGGGCTACCTTGGAGATGGAGAATGGAGCCACTATCTGCACTGGAGTCATCTACAGACCTCCAGTACAGGGGGAGGAATTAAATAAAGTACTGGTGGAAGTCACTGTCAAGATGACAGAAAAAGAGGAGGTGATGCTGGTGGGGGACTTCAACCTGCCAGATGTAGATGGAGCCTCCTAACAGAAGCTTTGGATAGAAGCAGGGATATCCTGGACCCTCTACACTGGGCATTCCTCAGGCAACTAATCAGTGAACCCACTTGTGATGGTGCAATACTGGCCCTAGTACTAACAGCAACAGTGTTGCTGACATCAAGGTAGGAGGCCAGCTGGGGACCAATGATCATCATACAAGGATGGTCTTGAAATCAAACCACAAAAGCATGAGGGTCCTGGACTTCAGGAGGGCAGTTTTTATAAAGATGAATGAATGCCTCAGGGATGACCTGGCAGGAGAGATGGCCTAGGTGGTGTGGAGGAACAGTGTTCAGAGTCAAAAGAGAACATAGTAAAGTCAACAAACCGCTGCATCAAACAGGTGAGCAAAAGCAAGTGGAAAAAGAGACTGCTGTGGTTCTCAAAAGAGGTGACTGAAAAGGTAAAGGCTAAAAGGGTAGTATTCAGATGGTATATGGAGACACAGAGGTAGGATGATAGGGAAGTGTACCAAGGGAAACAGAAGCAGGGAAAGCAGTAAGTAGCAAAAGGTTCAAAATGAGGAAAGAATAGCCCAGGAGGTAACAAAAGGGTACAAAACATTTTCTAAGTATGTAAGTGAAAGGAGGAAAACCAGGGGTGGGATTGCATGGTTAAAAAGGAAGGGGGGAGCCTGTGCAAAGATGGACCAGGAAAAGACAGACATTATGAACAAATACTTTTGTTCAGTGTTCACAGAGTAAAGAGAAGGGGAGAAGCCACACAAAACTGACAGAAGCTTTGGAAGAAGGAAGGTAGACACTAGTCCTTTCTCAGAGGAGAGTCCTGAAGGGACTTGCTAATCTGAATGTGGAAAAAACAATGGGTTGAGACAGAGTGTATCCAGTGGTATTGACAGAGCTAATGGAGGTACTGGCTGCCTCTCTGACAGTCCTATTTAATAGCTAATTGTAAACAGGAGTGGTTCCAGAGGACTGGAGCTGGGCAGATGTAATCCCACTACACAAATGTGGTAGCAGGGAGGAAGCATGGCAATTATAGGCAGTTAGCTTGACATCGGTGGTGAGAAAGTTAATGGGATCACTGCTGAAGGAAAGGATTGCAGAATATCTTGAATCCAGTCAGTTACAAGGCCCAAGGCAGCATGGGTTCACAAAGGGGAGGTTATGTTGAATCAATCTGATAGATTTCTTTGACTGGGTGACAAAGGAATTAGATCATGTTGAAGGGGTGGATGTGGCCTACCTGGATTTCAGTAACACCTTTAACATGACTCCACATATAGGAGACTGGTAAGCAAGCTGGGTATCTTAGGAGTGGATCCAAAGACAGCAAACTGGATAAGAAAATGGTTATGGTATAGGAGAGAGGGGTGGTGTTAAATGGAATTCATTCTGAGGAAGAGAAGGTGAACAGAGGGATGCCCAAGGGATCAGTGCTGGGACAGGTCCTCTTTAATGACTTTATAAGTGGAACTGCAGAGAAGCTGGAAGGGAAGGGCTATCTCTTTGTGGATGAAACCAAAATGTGCAGTACGGTGGACACTCGGGGGGGGGGGTTAAAATGATGAGCAGAGACCTGAGAAAACTCAAATAGTGGTCAAGGTTATGGCAGCTGGGTTTCAATGCAAAAAAGTGCAAAATAATGCACTTAGAGCACAGATATCCAGTGGAGGAATACAAAATGGGTGAAGTGGTATTGTTGATTACCAAACAGGAATGAGACCTGGGGAAATCATATCTGATGACCTGAAGATGGCAAGGCAGTGCAACAAGGCAGTTGGAAGGGCTAGTGGTATGCTGGGGTGCATAGGGCAAGTGCAGCAGCAGAAAGAGGGAGGGGGTGTTGCCTCTATTTATATCACTGGTAAGACCCCACCTAGAGTACTGTGTCCAGTTCTGGAGACCACATATCCAGAAGACACAAACAGTGTGGAGGCAGTCCAGCAGAGGTCAATTAAAATGGTGCAGGGTCTGCATCAGAAGCACTATGAGGAGAGACTAAAGGACCTCAATATGTGCAACCTTGAAGAGAAGAGGGGGGGATATGATAGAGATCTTAAATGCCTCAATGGGGTTAAATAAGGTACAGGAGGGAAGTGTTTTTAAGAAAAACAGGTGCTCAAGAACAAGGGGACATTTTATGAAGCTGGAGGGGTGTTGATTCAGGAGCGACATGAGAAAGTACTTCTTCACAGAAAAAACTGGTGCATTCCTGGAACAGCCTCCCAGTAGAGGTGGTGGGGGAGAAAACCATGGTGGGGTTCAAGAATATACGGAATAGGCACAGGTGAATTATATTTGGGGGGGGAGAAAGAGCTTTAGATCAAGTATGGCCTGCAGTAATGAAGGCAGGTAGAGAAAATGGGCAGACTGAGTGGGTCAAGCGGTCTTTTTCCATCATCAGATTCAGTGAGATGCAACGTCCTTTTTCTGCTGTGTTTCTGCTTCGACCCATTTCAAAACTTAGGTGGACTAGAGTCTGAGAGTTTAAGTTTCTCTCCCAGTGTCTCACAGAGAGTATTCACCTCTAGCGGGGATTGAACAAGGTGATGCTCTAAGTAAGGCATACTAGATACTGATATGAGAAGATGTGACACAGAATTGACTAGTTATTAAAGACATGTGAAAAAAAAAGATTCTGCTGGCAGAACTGAAATCCCAAGGCACACCCCATACCTGCTCACCTGACTGGTTTGGGAGGGGATGGGTGTTAGGGTTGGAAACCCTAACACTTCATTTCCCAGCTTTTGTCGCTTTGACCCTAGCTGGAGTATTAACAAAGTTTTTTGCAACATATAAATATAGATATACTGTAGATATAAATATACTGCAGATATAGATATAGATATAGATATAATGTAGATATAGATATACTGTAGATATAGATATAGATATAGTTATAGATATAGATATAGATATAGATATAGATATTTGGATGGGCAGATTTTGCTCATATGTGTTTCACATTGTTATTTTCTAAATAGAATCTGCTTATAATTCAAGATGGTAGTTTTATTAACGCAGGAATAAGATAAAAACATTTTAGTCCCAAAGCACTAATTGGGTCTCAAGTGAAAATATCTGGGAGGATAGTGGTGCATAATTAGTTTTAGTTTATTGTTAAACCAGGTGAATTATTTTAATAAGTGATTTTTCTTTCTGGTACATGGTTAAATATCTACTGCACTGACAGATTTAAAAGGGGATTCCATTTTCATATTTTAGATCAGCATAAATAAGGCATAATTTGCTAGTTCAAGGGGCATGTTAACCCTTTTGAGTTCTTCTGGGAGTACTTTACTTGCTAGAAGCACATCAAGCAAAGTATTAGTTGAAAGCAAACCATAAAAGACATTATTGTGTAAAATGTGTTAATATCAATAACATTTTTTATCATTTAAATAGGATAAATAGATCCATGATATTTAAAATGTGCTCACAGCTTCACGCTGAAGGGGTTTGAGTATACTCAAAAGGTGTGGTAATAGGGATGCTTAAAATGTTTTGCCATATACTTTATATTGTTAGTTCCCAAAATTGAAATCCAGTTGTGGTCTCTTCAGATCAGGCTCACAATAAGCCAAGGGATCACAGGTAAAGGCTCTGCATGATAATGTACCAAATTGACTTCCCAGCTCTGCTGCCTACATCTGCAAGGCCTGATAGGAGGGTGTATTTAGCTTTTACACATCTTTATCAGAATTCAAATATTAGAAGAACTTTTAACATTATCTTTGTTCTTTGAAGCCTGAATAGCCCATGATGTTATATTTGCTACACACTCTGTGGTAGTGCACATTATTATTTATTCTTATATAGATCTTTGCATTAAGAAACTGTGAATATGATTGTAGATAGAAAAAAAAACACACACTAATTAATGGATACTGGGGGCAGGATTTTCAGAAAGATCTATCCAAGATCCACTCGTTGTAATTTGCAGATAACTAATCCATCAGAACTGTCATACAATCTACAGTAATGGGTCTGAGAGCATCCAGATTTTGTGGCAAAAAAAAATGCAGTTTGTAAAAGAAATGATATAAACAATGCATATCAATTTGTTAATGCAAGCCGTAACTTCATGTCACAAATGGAGTTTTTTTTTTAAATACCAGTGTTTTTTGGGCACATTAAGGCTGACACAGATGCAGGTGCAATGTGCATACGGGTCCATGGCTGACCTATCTTGAGAAGTCTGCCCTGTACATTTATTTTCCATTAAAACATGAAATAGAGCGGTTGTTTTTGTCAATATTAACTAAAATTATAGCATGCTTTTCATAATAAAAAAGAGAATGGCAAACATTGCATTGCATGACTATATAATCTATGCCTCTGTCAGTTTTCTATTGCATATTTATTAGTTGTGTTTTGCTGCATCATTTATTGTAATTGTTCTTTTGTGAAGTGCCTTGAACACTTAGGAAGTGTGCTCTGTAAATTTATTTGTTTAGTTTTTGTTGACCAGGAAAGAAGACTAGACAATTTTTTGCCTGTTTTCAGCCTCATCCCGGGGGAAGGGGATACAGATGGATGCCTACTGAAATTAAGCCAGATTTTAAGCCATTGGTGGTATTTTGGTGAATGGGGGGAAATTTGGCCAGGACACTGGGAAAAGTCCCCTACTCTTTTCAAGAAGTGCCATGGGATCTTTAATATCCACATGAACTACCAACAGAACAGGCAGATGGGAACTCAGTTTAACATGGGTTCATAACCCCATTATTCACCTTGACACTCCCTCCAGATGTCTGGACAACCCCGTTGCTGTGCCCAAGGCCTTCAATAAAAAATTCATATACCTGTCTGCCCTCTTTAGCAAGCTGCCACCCCTGGTGACCACTGGTCTCTCTGATCATCCCCCCACCCATAACCCTCAAACTCCTCCCCTTCCCTCTTTCTACTTCCAGATCATCACCCCCAGGGACACTGCCAAACTGCTGAAGAGCCTGCCTAGCCGTGGAAGCCCGGGCAGTGATGGTCTTTTCCCTGCTATGCTTAAGCTTATATCACCTGCCATCTTAAAACACTCACCTACCTTTTTGACATGGCATTGACTATCTCCTCACTGGCCAGCACTTGGAAGCATGCCAAAGTGGTCCTGATTTTTAAGACTGGTGACCTGCTATCCCCAGATAACTATTGGCCTATATCCTTGCTCCCCCACCTTAGTAAACTTCTGGAAAGGATTGTCCACCAACAACTGTCTGGCTATAATGACACACAATCTACTGTCCAGACAGCAACACGTCTTCTGTAAACATCACTCCACCACATCTGCCCTTGCTCTGTTTACCAGTCATATTCTTAGGAGCATGGAAGTTGGAAGAGCAATGGGAGCCATCTTTATTGACCTGTATAAAGCTTTCAACCTGGTCAACCATACCATGTGCTCTCCTCCCTTCGCACCCTTGGCTGCTGCTCTACTGAAACCACACAGTGGTTCCAAAGTTGCCTTTCAGATAGATCTCAGTCAGTATGTGTAGGACCATCCACCTGTCCCCACTATCCCAGTCACTACCAGTGTACCCCAGGGCTCCATCCTGGGCCCACTCTTATTCTTCCTGTTTATAAACTCTCTCCCCTCTGACTGCCTCACTTGTGATGCCCTAATTTATGCAGATGATCTTATCTTCTTCACTAGTAACAAGGCTCTTGAGAATATATCCAAGGCTTTATCCAATAACTACTCTTTGGCACACACCTGGTTCCACTCACATTGTCTAATTGTTAATGCTAAAAAAAAATAAATCCATGCTATTTGGATCTAAACCCATCCTATCTATGGTTGCCAAGGCTGGGTTCACCCTTTCAGTAGTCTCACTGGACAACTCTGTACTTGAAAATATACCAACTTTCAAATATTTGGGAGTTAACCTGGAACCGTCCCTCTCCTTTTCCAATCATATCTCCTCTGTTATCTGCCATATTAATGTGAAACTTGGTGCAGCTTATTGGATAAAGTCAGTCCTAAACAGGGAAGCCCATTTAGCCATTGCCCAAGGCAACCTGCTACCCTTGATTGACTACTGCTCCCCTATTTACTCTTACACACATCCTCAGCCTTGCTGCGTGCCTCTGCCCTCTTTAGCAAGCTGCCACCCCTAGTGACCACTGGTCTCTCTGATCATCCCCCCATCCATAACCCTCAAACTCCTCCCTCCCTCCCCTCCCCACTTTCTACTTCCAGATCATCACCCCCAGGGACACTTCCAAACTGCTGAAGAGCCTGCCTAGCTGTGGCAGCCTGGGCAGTGATGGTCTTTTCTCTGCTATGCTTAAACTTATATCACCTGCCATCTTAAAACCACTCATCTACCTCTTTAACATGTCATTGACTATCTCCTCACTGGCCAGCACTTGGAAGCATGCCAAAGTGGTCCTGATTTTTAAGACTGGTGACCTGCTATCCCCAGATAGCTATCGGCCTATATCCTTGCTCCCCCACCTTAGTAAACTTCTGGAAAGGACTGTCCACCAACAACTGTCTGGTTGTATTAACATACAACCTACTGTCCAGACAGCAACACGTCTTCTGTAAACATCACTCCATCACATCTACCCTTGCTCTGTTTACCAATCATAGTCTTAGGAGCATGGAACTTGGAAGAGCAATGGGAGCCATCTTTGTCGACCTGTCTAAAGCTTTCAACCTGGTCGACCACACCATTACTGTCCTCCCTCCACACCCTTGGCTGCTCTACTGAAACCACACAGTGGTTCTAAAGTTGCCTTTCAGATAGATCTCAGTCGGTATGTGTAGGACCATCCACCTCCCCCACTATCCCAGTCACTACCAGTGTACTCCAGGGCTCCATCTTGGGCCCAGTCTTATTCTCCCTGTTTATAAACTCTCTCCCCTCTGACTGCCTCACTTGTGATGCCCTATTTTATGCAGATGATCTTATCCTCTTCACTAGTGACAAGGCTCTTGAGAATATATCCAAGGCTTTATCCAATAACTACTCTTTGGCACACACCTGGTTCCACTCACATTGTCTAATTATTAATGCTAAAAAAATAAATCCATGCTTTTTAGATCTAAACCCATCCTATCTATGGTTGCCAAGGCTGGTTTCACCCTCTTAGTAGTCTCACTGGACAACATTGTACTTCAAAATGTACCAACTTTCAAATATCTGGGAGTCAACCTGGACCCGTCCCTCTCCTTTTCCAATCATATCTCCTTTGTTATCCGCCATATTAACCCGAAACTTGGTGCAGCTTATTGGATAAAGTCACTCCTGAACAGGGAAGCCCATTTAGCCATTGCCCAAGGCAACCTGCTACCCTTGATTGACTACTGCTCCCCTATTTACTCACACACACATCCTCAGCCTTGCTGCGTGCCTCTGCTCCACGTACAACAACATATGTTGTTTCACTTTCCTGGCATCGTATTTCACTCACCACTGCCACCTTTACCAGACTCTTGGCTGACTCCCACTGCATTGCAGATTTGATTATGGGCTTGGCCGCCTCCTGAACAGCACCATCAGGCATGGTGAAGCCTCCGCCTTTTTTTTTTCAATTTCTCTTTCTCTCTCCCTGATCCGGAACTCTCTCAGGCTATCCCCACTGGCCTAATCACTCTACTGTCTGCCATCCCTGCCATCTTCTTCAAGGTAGCTGTGACCTCTCCAGGGCTGCAGGAGACTAACACCCCTGGAGAGATTGGGGGGGCAGTGATGGGAGACTGGCATTGGACGTGTGTTGGTGGCGCAGGAGGAAACCATCGCCTATCCGGCCAGGGAGGTTTTCCTTTTACACACATAGTTCCCTCCCTCCCTCCCTCCGTCGTGGCGCATGCTCCTGACTCGGCGCACAGCAACCCCTGCCAGCATCGGGCCACGCTGATGTGCTGCGTTGCTCAGCACTCTGTGATGCCCCCGATCTCCACCAGGGGTCACCAGAGGTCTGAGTCACCCTCCCCCCCAGGACAGGAGAGCAGCCTAGCTGGTGCTCCATCCTATCCCTCCCCTGCCGACTCCTGGCACCTGAGCGCGCTCCCGAACCCGGGTAGACGGCATGACATGAGGTGTGGTGTCCAGCGCCTCAATCCTCAGCACCACCGGGCCAGCTGAAGCCTCCCATTATATGTCTCTCCTCAAGACCATAACTCCCTCAAGGTGTCTGCATGCATCCTCAGCCCCCACCATGGATATCCCAAAAGTCTATGGATAGAGCATTATCTGTAGCTGCTCCCACTCTGTGGAACAGAATCCTCATGCCCCTCTTCTTTCTGGTCTCCCATGTCACTTTCAAGACACATATTAAATCCTGGCTGCTTGATGAGGCCACATGTCATTGCTAGCTTGGATAACCCTCTCCCTTCTTTTCTGACTTTTCCCGCTTGTGCTGCTTTGGCCTACCCTTCCCTCTTTCATTTCATTGGACTCCTGTCCTACATCCCTCACTGCCTGCTCCTTGGGCTCTCCCACTTGGATGCTGTTGTGTATGTTTTTTTTTGTTGTTGTTGTTTGTTTTAAATCAAGAATTTAATTTGCACTGACTTCTTATCCTTAGTAAATAATTGTATAACAATTGTTGCTTATCATGATGTACTGATTTTTTTTCAGCCGATTATTAATTTTACTTTCCTGTGTCACTTTCTTTGTTTATCCACTTTGTTCACCAATGATGACTGTATATTCGCATGGCATGTACTAATGGTATAACTTGTCACTACCTCTGTAGCTGCCACCTGTGTGGCCTGGGTGATGCCCGAAAATGGTTCCCTGGATCAGTGCACTTACTCGGTTACCAAAGACTTAAATAAAAAAAATCTCATCCAAAAGACAGCATCTCAGGTATGCAGCACCCCTCTCATGCTGCACTACAGTGTCAGGATTGGGATTTAACCCAAGTGCCTGGTGTGGGGATAGAACCCACAACCTTCTGTTCTTTTGGCTTTAGAAGTGAGTGTGCAACCTGCTGAGCCACTGACACTGTCGAATAAAATTGCCATGCCACGTATAGCAATTTGCCTGACAATGTATAATTTTTTTAAAAGAAAGAATTATACGGTGTAGGCACAGTATAGGAAAACTTAAGTGTACAGCTGAGAACTGAGATTTAATTAAATGAATTGGGCAAGTATTTTAAAGGGGTGAACTTGGACACAAAAGTGTGTTGTGCCTGTGTCTGGGACTGCCCAAATGCATCTGGGCATCTTGCTGCTATTTTTAAAAGATGTATCCATTGAAGATAAAAAAAAAATCATTATTTGATAAAAAGAATGCCGTTAAATGCAGTTTGTCTAATTTTTTCCACAATAGTGTCTTATTTTATCACAAAATGCTTTGTAGGATGTGCTAGCTGAAAATATTGATGGGGTATCTTGTATGAAACTCTTTGAAAATCCTTTCAACTGTTTTTGGCACTGCAGTAGGCATAGCCCTGCAGTCCTTTTACGATCAGTGAGTAAAGGGACTCTACATTCATTTCAAAGATTTAAAGAACCCAGATTGACTTTCAAAAAGAAACCTTTCTGCAACTGCCCACTGTGCGCTGTACCACTCCCACCCCTCTGGTCCCAATTCATGTCCCATACTGCAGTGCAAAACAAACCCTCCCACTACTGCCTACTGTATGCTGTACTGCCCCCACACCTGACCTAAGCTAAGGTGGCTCTGCTCTGCTTATTCTTTTTTTTGTGTTATGTGTTTATCTCCACTGCGACTCCCCTACCACTCCTTCAGGCCAATTGCCAAGGACACTCACCTCTCACTCAGTTCTGCCGCCGACTCAACCCCACATTACAGCCACCACAGGGTACCCCGACATAACCCTTGCATTGGATGGGTCCTCCTCTTCCAAGGAGAAACGGCCTATCAGCCTAGGCATTGGACCTGGGTGCTGCTGTGGTGAGGTCAGCTGCCATGGATGCCAAGGGGGCACTGGTCCGGGCAGCCATCATCTGGCAGGAGGAGATGCCATTTCTGTTTTTTCCTCCGATTTCCCTCAGTCGTGCTGTCTCTGAGCTTCCTCTGGTCTCCACCGGGGGCTGCTGCAGAGCGACACCAATCCCCAACCCACCCCAGGAGAGGAGAGCAGTCCTCCAGACACTCAATCCCACTCCTTCCCCTGCCGACCCTCAGGCACCTGAGTCCATTGCCAAACCCGGGTCGCCGGTGTGGTGTGAGGTAAGGAGCCAGCACCTCAGCCCTCTGCGCCACCGGGCCACAGCCTCCTTCCCTATTCTAAAGAAATAAATGTGAGGAGCCCAAGTGACCCCAGGCAGGCTGCAGCCCAGCTCACCTGTGTTCCTGCAGTCGATGCTCCATCCCTTGCTAATTGCCAGGCTGTTGGACAGGCGACCAAGTGTGTGAGGTGACAGGCATGCGACCAGATGGGCAGCCAAGTCCCGGGGCCCTCAAGCTGGAAAGGAAGTATGTGGCCACAACCCAGGCAGTATTGCCTTCTGAGGCTGGCAGAGAGGTGAGAGATCAGTGGTGCTGCAAGCTAATATCCAAAGAGGCCATTCGAAGTATGTAGCCAGAGCCCGAGTCCAGCAAAGGAGCAGAACAACAACCGAAACTGCTGTGTGCCTGAGAAGGAGAACCAGCAGCCAGGGAGGTTGGGCGTGAGGGAGGGATGGAAAGAAGGTTGTGTAGTGTAAGCTGACTCCTCTTCTTGTCTCCATCTGCTGCCTTTTGCAGAGGGAAGCAGCTCACGGAGGGACGTGACCTCAGCACAGCCCAGCTAATATATCGCAGCTCCCTGCCAATCAGTCCCAAAACAAAGGACCTCAAAACATCTTCAGAAAAACTAGAAATGCATGCCTGCTTCAGGATGCATTGCACATGTTTTTAATATAAATTAACATTCTAAACATTGATGTTTTATGCTTTAATTGTTTGTCTGTTTCCCAGCCACAAACACACAAACAAGTTTCCCCTACTATTCTTCATTCTCCCTACTTTTATTTTAGCCCCATTTTAAGAGCTTGTAAGTATTAATTATCTTGGGCATTTACAAGCGCAGCAACAGACTCCTTTTGATTTGAGATGACATGGCATTTAACAACTTGTAAAGCAATATTAGTGCATGGTTAATTTAGGAGGCTTTATGCCTGGATGTAACAGTCTGACTAAAAAGCCTTAAATAAATATAAAGGGGTATTTAATAAAGCTATGGGACAGCTGTTTTGATGTTATTTTTTTCTATTTCTTAACTTTTCTCTTCCGTGCCCCCTCCCTGCCCTCCTCATTCATTTCCATGTTATTACTCTTCTTGCATTTTCTAACTGCCAGCCCTACCAACCCCCCACATGCAGTACCCAGTGACAAATGGTGAGAGGAATGCAGGGATCCCTGTAGCAGCAGGAAGCAGATTTGTTTTATATCTTGGCTTAAAGCACATTTTATTTTCAGTGCTCACAGGTAAACTATCAAAAAAGGGTCATAGCCTTGAGGACTAGTATATGAAATGAATTACCAAGCTAGCTTTGAAAATTGGATGTTAAGGCCAAGTAATGCACAGACTAACCATAAAGATCATATACTCACACAGAAAACCCTGTTTGATGTCATTCAATAAACTGTAATATTACATTTTACAGAATTACATCAAAAAGGGCTCTATATGTGAGTACAATTATTTTATGGTTAGTCTGTGCATTGCTTCATTGTGTTGTCATAACATTTTTAATATTACTGTTTTTATAATGATATCAAAAAGGGCTCTATGACTGCATACAGTATGATTATGGTTAGTCTGTGTATTATGTCATTGCCTTGTCATCCAATTATCATAGCTAGTTTGGTAATTTGTTGCACATATTAGTCCTCGAGGCTCCAACCCTGTTTTAATGCTTTCCCTGGGAGCACTGAAAATAAAATGCACTCATAGTTAAGGTAAAACAAGTGTTTCGTTACTTTATTGCATGATCTTTGATTTTTCAATGTGTGATTATAATATATCTCAAATATAATTTCTACAATCATTGAGGCTTTTTGTGTCATCAAAATAAATCAATCATCTTCCAATGTGTCTATCCCACCCTAGCCCTGACAAATAATGAGATTCTTGTTCATGGGTTCCAAAAGGACTCTAATTTAAATTATCATATGCATTTTAAAAACAGACTTCAGGGCTTTGAAGGACTTCCGGTGGCAATTATATTTTTAAAGAGCCCACCCACCACACACACACTTTCAAAATACTACCATCAGCAAGACAAACATACGCCAAGTTAATGCATTATCAGCCCTAGTGGTTCTGCTAGAGTTTGTTGTGTATGACATGGACCATGAAAATCCTGTAACCTCACTGATCAAAACACATCAAAAGACCACTGGTTATTTACTGACATCTGCATACCTCTCCTAAACAACATATTTATTTTTAACAAATAAAAGCCCATTTTATAACCATGGTTATACTCTCCAGTGTGTTTTTGAAAGGGAGAAAATGTACTTCTTGGGAGGTTGCAGCACTTGGTTATGCTTTGTGCCAAACAAGGTGTGCATTATTCCCTTATAGCAGCATACCTTGTCATTTTTTATCCCTTACATATTATATGCCTTTCATGGGACAGAACATTAAACTGTACTGCACAGTGACCCAATACTCAATTGCCATAATTAATTATTTTTTAACATATAAAATTTGATTTGGTCTTATTTTTAAAGTTCATATAAAAGCATTGTCACGTGAGATTGCAAAATGTAAAACAACCATTAATTGGTCCTGATTTAGAAGGCTT
Source organism: Neoceratodus forsteri (assembly GCA_016271365.2). NCBI lineage: Eukaryota > Metazoa > Chordata > Ceratodontiformes > Ceratodontidae > Neoceratodus > Neoceratodus forsteri. Next base: position 538,329,564 of record CM057459.1, on the reverse strand, counting down.
AATTATAGAAAACCCAAGAGAAAGGAAATTATTCACTGATGCCACAGTAGAAGCTTTCACCAGTTAAATGTTAACGAGTGTTAGGATTGTGTCTGGAGAGTTCTTTACTACAGTACTTCAAATCCTGGAAGTGTTTAGTGCTGTCTAGGGAATGCACAGTCAAATTGATCCATTCTCCAGTACCTTTGTGTCTCTCCTCTGATACCTTATACTAGCTACAAACCTTAAGGGTCCAATATTCCAAAATAGAGATTTCTACTTGTACATCCACAGGCACTTGGGTAGCTGTATCTGGCTTGTCTGCCCCCAATCAAATTGTTTACAGTTATACTACATATACAGTGAGCTGTCAATCCAGGCAGTGATGAATTATTTCCCAAGCATCCCTCCTGCATTTCTAATAGAGCATTGGTAACAAACAATTAACTTGCACTCCATTTTCTTTAATGATTTGACATTAATGTGAAATGATAAATATGATGCTTTAGTGTGACATTTTGAATCGACTTAGCATAAGAAATATGAGTTTACAATTGAAATGCAACTGAAATTTCTTAATGACATACAAATGTTTCAGTTTTAACAACAGTGTACATTAAAACTATCACCTCACAAAGTAAGTATATTGGGGACATATAGTAGATCTAAACAAATGGGACGCTAAAAGGTGGCATTGCTGTTTTAGCGTGCACATATTTTTTTTTTTAATTTGCCCACCAGGCTATCTCCATGAGATACATCTTCTTCTAAGGAAGTCTGAGAAACAATAGACAGATAGCATACAGGTGAAGTCATACAGATATGCCACACCAACAAAATACAACACTGTTAGTATGATACTGGAAAGACTGTTTAAATGCCTGAAGTAGTACTCATTGAGCTGCCTATTGGTGATGCAGTAAGCATGCAGGCTACCATGTGGGGGACCTGCATTTGTGCTAAGAATGTTTAACACTGATTAATGAAATGATGACAATGTGTGGAAAAATTGCATTTGCTTGAAAACAAACGCCATTTGAAAAGCACAATTTTGCAAGCAGAAATAGTTTCTTTGTGGAAAAGTGATGTTTTCCATTGAAATCTGATGATTTCTTTCTCATGAAAAAAGTGATTTTATTTAATAGGTGGTGAATTTGCAGTTTCATCAATATGCCTAAACTGCCAAATCTTACAAATTTCCACCATTAGACCTAATAAGAAGAAACAGGGGGCTCCATGTTCCAAAAATGGGGCAAGTGCAGCAAAACATATTTGCACTGCAGTTGCCCCTGCATTTCCTGGCTGCAGTGATATTCAGACAGATAGTGAGCAATACTATCCATCTGAATATCTGTCAATGTCTGTGTAGTGCTAAGTGAAACTGCACTGCACTGCACTGACATGAACCAAGGCTGTGTATAGTCCACAGTGAATAATAGTGCTCCCCAAAACATCATAGTCCCAAGATGCCTGTGGGCCATATTCACCTCTATCATGTAAATGATTCCATAGGACATGTGATGCACTAAGTGGCCATTTGTATGTCAATTATGGTCTTATTTGCATAAGTGCAGCAGCCACTTAGTGTCATTGTCAAACCTGGAATGTGAGCTCTGTTGGCCGAGTGACCTCCTCCGTCCATTTAAGTTCTTTCAGAGATGTGGTCTTCAGAACTGGACACAATACTCTAGGTGGGTTTTGCCAGCAGTCTATACAGAGGAAACACCATTTCCCTCTTTCTGCTGGAGATACCCCTCCTTATGCACCCCAGCTTCCCACTAGTTTCCTCAACTGCCCTGTCACACTGCTTGGCCACCCTTAGGTCATCAGATATGATTACACCCATTCCTCTTTCCTGCTTGGTGGTTGCAATACCACTCCCCCCATTATGTATATAGACCCTGGATTTTTGTGTACCAAGTGAATTATTTTGCACTTTTTAACATTGAAACCCAGCTGCCATACCCTTGACCACTCCTCAGGTTTCATCAGGTCTCTGCTCATTCTTTCCACCCCCCTGTAGTGTCCACCCTATTGAAGATTTTGGTGTCATCCACAAAAAGCCAGACCATCCCTTCCAGCTCCTCTGCAGTGTCATTAATAAATACAAAACTTTAGATAATCTCCAGCAGATTTATGTCCTTTTTAAGTTACAGGCACCAGTAATGTATATTGTGCTCCAGGTGTGGCCTCACTAATAACCTGTGTAAGGACAGTATTACCTCATCCCACCTACTGCAGATACCCCTTGCAATGCAGCCCAACATTTTATTTGCCTTTGATGCTGCTCTCCAGCACTGCATGGAGTGCTTCAGATCACTAGTGTTCCAGTTAGTTTCAGCTATTCCAAATCTTCTCCTCCGACCTACTTTTCTGCTTTGGAATAACTGCCCAGGCAACTGTTCTATTTCCTTCTACAAGCAGTCCATACCTTCAAGTAACTGCCCTAATACTTAATCACCCCTAAAGGGATTCAAAGAGATTTTGTATAGAGGTGCTGCAAATGTATAATTTGTTGGTGAAGTTGGTGCATAATGGAGAAGCTTCACACTTTGCAAATTTTTCACCAACTTCCCCAATCTCACACGAATTTTGTAAGTGAGTTTGTTTTATACAAAACAGTTTAGAAATAATAAAACCACCCTGTCCTTTGGGTGATAGTTACCCTCCTCATCCAACCACACCACATTGTTTGTAAATGAGTCTGACTCAAAGGTTGTAAATCCGATTTGCAATGAATAAATAAAATGTGCTCCTATTCCACCCCCCTCACGACCCCACATCCCTCCCCCATTTACCAAGTTAAGTTTTTCAAATGCTCTTAATGTGCTTAAAACCCAGAATATGATCCCTTCCGCCACTCACTAAAGCAAGTTCCCTGAACCACCCCATTTGTCCCTGAAAATCATAACCAATCCCCCCACCCTTCTACACCCTAATGTCCAATAAGCTCCCTCCTACTCCAAAAGCCCCCACATCACAGTTTCAAGTGTCAGCCATATACACAAACAAGAAAACCATCCCTAGGTGGAGAAAGCCCCTTCATTCATCAACAGGTGCAATACAGATGACTGATGAGTGATGTCTGTCCTAGTATTAAAGGAGACAGGGGAGCAGCACATCCTGGATCACTGTGCCAGTGCAAGCTGTGGGTGGTCAGCTGAAAAACAAGGCTTGAGGAGAGACAGGTAAGCTGCACTCAAAGGAACCATGGGAAAAAACACACAGAGAAATAAAACTGCACTGCATACATTTTTATTGTGCTGAGGCTAGGATAGCAACTAGCTGTCCTAGTGCTTTGACCATGAGGTCTTCATCAAGAGGCATGTCAGGCAGACCATGTACAGCAATTCATAGTTAGGATCTTAAAAGTGTAAAACACCAATAGTGAAAATAGTGACAAAAAAAACAACAAATGATTTGCATTTTAGGTGTTCTTAAAGCATCACAAAGTAAATGAAGTTACTAAAGAGCTGCAGGCACCTTTCAGGCTGGCAACTCATGTCTAGTAGCAGCCTACCACAGAACAAAGCAGCCACAGTTTTATTTATTTTTTTTTTTGCTAGCTATAGTTAGATTTTTAGCTTAATAGAAGAGTGATTGCACTTCCTGGTTCCTTAGAAGCTGCTGAGTGCCTGCTGCAGCCCTGCCCAGAAAACAACATTTTGATGATGCGAAGTAGGGAAGGGGATATATGGCTATAGATAACATTATAATGCTATCAGGGATAGTGGGGGCCTTTAGGTGTAATGTTTGCTTAAGACAAGCACTTATACGTGTTAAGGGGGGGTAGTACATGTACCCCAACATCCCTTTAACATGTAAAAGTGCCTGTCTTAAGTAAAAATCATACCCTGCTGGCCTCAATAGCATTATAATGCTATCTATAGCCATGCAACCCCTTCCCTACTTTGCATCATCAAAATACTGTTTTCTGGGCAGGGCTGCAGCAGGTGCTTGGTGGCTTTGTAGGGACCAGGAAATGCAAATGTGCTTCTATTAAGTTAAAAATCTAACTATTGTTGCCAGTACAAAAAATAAAATTGTGGCTACTTTGGGTTCTGGGCAGGCAGCTGCTGGACATAAGTTGCCTGCCCCACACATCAGAATGTGTCAGCAGCTCTATGACGTCTTAATTCTAAAATGGGGGGGGGGGGTGCTTTTTGTCCCTGGAAAGTGGAACTGGTAAAATAAATGATTAGACAAGAAGTTCTGCACCCATATTTCATATTAAGGACAATTGTACTAAGTGGTGTACATGTGAAACAAACCTGAAAACCAGTATGTGTGAGCTGAATTTCCCATTCTGATAGTGACAATGAAGCATTTAAGGATGCCTGCTTTGAATGACCTTAGGCAGCTGAATTAGAGGATTTAAAAAAACAGTACCCCATTGATTGCTCTGTAGATGTACTGAAGAAAAACATAAAAAGCCATGAACTTTAGGATTTTTCATTCTGAATCAAATGTTTAGTATTCAAGTCTTACTAGAATAGGTTAGTATATTGTTACATCATGTGTGTCATGATTTCATAATTATAAAGGTTTTGTCTGTCTTGTGATTCCTGGACTGAAGATATGAACTGCTGCTAATCCTTTTTTTCCAAATTTCAAGTTTTATTGCCCTTTGATAATTGTTCTGAGCTCTTGAGATCTAAGGCACAGCCACAATAGATAGCAGACATTTGGGTTTGACATATTTGGTGTTTATTTTGAAGGACCACTTTAAATCAGCAGTGCAATGAAAACATTTACAAAAAACAGCTAGTTTCAACTATAATTAACAAAAATACTAGCATGCCTGTGACATTTACTTTTCTATGTACCTCCCTGTGCTGCGCACTATAGACTTTATTTTGTCGATCCTAATACTTATCAGATTTGCAGTGATATTTCTAAGCCAAATCTGGTGGTCACATATTCTTTATGAGAAAAAAAAATAATTTAAAACGTTTATTAAACTCTCAGATTTTGTGACTGTAAAACTTTTTCCCACTATATGAAACTGAAAGATTCCTAAAAACTTTTATAGTGAAAAGAGGCAGCGTCAAAATTTTCCCCCGTTTTGCTTTACTGCTGCTTTAAATTAGCACATGTCTGCCAGTATACTTATTCATATGTTCTTAGGAAGTGGAAAGTGGCAGGCATGAGAGACATAGCATTCCTTCAGACCATAGGTTATATTTTATTATGTCCCAGGGAGGATACATTTGTTATGCTTTACTTTGTATGCTTCTTATTTGGAAAGTCCTCCCAACATCAGATATCAAAGAGGGTTGTCAACATACATGATTTTATCACTTAATTGCTGGCAAGGAAAGATAGCTTAAGGGTATTTTTTCTATTATTATTTCACAAAGATGGTTTCTGAAGATTGGCTTTATATTTTCTTCATCTAGATATAAATAAAATGTTGCTGTTTGACCAATTATAAAATAGGTGTGTTAGGTGGGAAGCATGTAGATCGCAGTCCCTCTTTTTTAAAGATTTATGCTGGGGAAATTATTTGGAGGAAATGTAAGAATAGTGAAACAAGAATCTCAGATGCAGAGCTACATGGAGAACCACTTCATTTGCAAAGTCAATATCCAAACTCTGAGGTTTTGCATGACCAAATCTGATCCTGTCTCAGAGGACAGCTGACTTTTTAATTTGCAGTAAAAGAAGATCCATTTAAATTGTAGCATGGGGAGAGAGCCGATAACTGAAAAAATAAAGAAGTATTGTACATAAAGTCAAATCTGAAACTAATTAAATTGTTTTTCTTAAACTTTTTCTATCTGTAACATCATTCTTAAACTTTCTGACATACCTAGCATATTTAACTGTAATATTTCCTAGAGATACAGTCCTCCCTCATTTATTCACCAACCTCCGTACATCCTAAATTTTGGTGGATAAAAGAGGGTGGTGGATAATAGAGTGTAACCATTAAAGGGGGGAAGATAACATTTGTGGAAAACAGGACAGGATCTCACACTGGAAGTAAATAAGGGTGGCAGATAAAAGGCGGGTGGATAAAGTAGGGAGCACAGTACACAGAGAGTGATGGCAGAGAAAGGTCTACCTGCCCATCTAGTCTGCCCATCCTGATTACACTTTTTTTGCCCTACTGGACATCCTGCCCATTTCCTCTGTCCCCCCCTTAGTAAAGCCATGTGCCTGTCCACCCCAATTTGAAAGGGCCCACTGATTTTGCTTTTACCACCCCTCTCCTCTGGTATTTTGTTCCATTTTTGTCCACCATTCTTTCAGTGAAAAAAAATTTGCAGACATCCTTTTTGTATCTCCTACTTTATGGTACCAGTGAGTTTCCCCTCTTCCCTGTGTTTGTGCTCAAGGCAAATATTGCCTTGAAGTCCATCCTGTTTACCCCGTACAGGCACTTGTAAGTTTCTGTCATGTCACCCTTTCCCTCCTTGCCTTGAGGAAGCGCATGTCAGGGTCCTGCAGCCTCTGTACTTTATGAACTGGTATGTCCTTTCTGTAAATTTAATTAAATATAAAAACCTTTAACAGTGACTCACGTTTTCTTAAAGGGAAAGGTAACAAAGTACAGTAAATGACTTCAGTAAGACAAAAAAATATTTGTTGTGCTCATAAGCCTTTTGTAAGGGCAGACCAGCTTATGTATCTGGTGCAATATAGCAGGGTGTAATTCATGTAGATGTTTGTTCTAAATAGAACAGTTCTATATGCACTCAGATTCAGGAAGCTGAAACCGATTCAAAGTATAATTTTCACTTCCTGAATTCTTTATTTCTATCAGCAGTATATAAAATTTTCCCCACTTCTCTTTGGACACTTCCAGTAATGTGTCCTATTTTCATGGAAAAAAAAACACTGTGGCAATATTTTTACAGAGTTCATAAGACTGATAAAGTCACTGTACCCATTTTTCTTTTAGGCAATTCATCCATTGCATCTCCGCTTGTTACTGTTTTCAAGGCTCGATTGCCTAATCCATAGTGCAGAGTTGCATTTTTTACTTGAAGAAAAGGACACTGTCTCCTTCAAGCCTACTTCAAATGGTTTGGCCGGATTTCTTTTAATCACTATATTTAGCTTGTGCATATAGCAAAGGCACTTCCATAGCTTCCACATGGAAAGCTAGCGGCCATTAGGCTGTCTGTGTGCTGCTATGTTCTGCTGCATAAGTTCTTGCTGCTCACCTTCAGTTTCTGACCAACACCCAAGTCACATGCTTACTTTTTGGGACTCACCTGGACCCTCTGATGATGTCTGCCAGCTTTCCATATGGAAGCTACGGAAGTGCCTTTGTCATATGCGCAAGCTAAATAAAGTGAATGAAAGAAATCTGGCCTAACCATTTGAAAGAGACACAAAGGAGACGGTGTCCTTTCCTTCAATAAAAACTGCAACTTTGCACTCTGGATTAGGCAATTGAGCCTCAAAAACAGCAATGAGCAGAGATGCCGTGGATGAACTGCCTAAAAGAAAAACATGTAAAGTGTCTTTATCAGTCTGATGAACTCTGTAAAAATATTGCCACAGTCGTTTTTTCCATGAAAATAGGACACATTACTGGAAGCATTTAAATAGAAGTGGGGGACATTTTATATACTGCCAAAATAAATAAAAAATTCAGGAAGTGAGAATTATACACTGAATGGATTTCAGCTTTCTGAATATGAGTGCATATGGAACTGTTCTATTTAGAACAAGCATCTACATACAGTAAATGACTGTTCCATATCTTCTACTATTGAAAGGCACTGATCTAAGGGAATTACATCACACTATAGAAGTGGGTTAGTGTTTGCAAAATCCAGTCATTTACTTAGGTTTCAAATTCGTTACTTTTTACAGCTGCAGTGGGCAGAGCCCTGCAGCTATTTTGGGACAGTAGAGAAAAAGGAGATGACCAGATACCATCCGCTCCTTTTTCTTTGCAGTTCTGGTAGTGGAGGTGGACATATGTCCACTGCACTACTTTGTTTGGTGGCTGGAACATGACACTGTCTGCTGTGACCAATATGACACAAGGTCAATACTGCACATGGCAGAATGTCGTGCAACATAATCGCATTGCACAATTCATTGCTAACTTTTCTTCTGTGGAGGGTCTGCCCCCACACTCCCCCCCATTATGGGGGCTGTGCCCCTGGACCCCCTCACTGAGAATTCTAACTCCGGGGGGGGGGTCCAACATGGAGAAAGCACAGATCTGGGTTTCGGCATAATGCCATGCACTATTAAGTGTATAACATTATGACCTGGTACGGTCCAATATGACCACTGGTGCTTACTGTGCATGTGTGAGTTCCCGCACATGTTGCAGATAACACTGGCAGCCATATGCTTACTGTGCATGCTTGAGTTCCCATGCATGCACAGATATCTCCAGCAGCAATATTGGACATGGCAGACTCTGCTGCCAGTGCTTCGCAGTTGCTGGATAGTGCCATGTTCCATCTGCCCCATCAGCTGCAGCCGTGCTGGCTCTGACCAGACTTCATTTTAAGTGCTGCTACTGCCATACTGACTGGAGCACTTGATGGGAGAATTCATATATAGCAAAACATTTCTTTGATGACAGATAAATGGAATGCTGACTGGGCTTCTGTTTTTCTTTATAGATAACTCTAGAAGAATAACTATAAAAATGATGACTTTAATTATATTTTTGATGAGCATTTAATTTATAAAGTTTTTGTTTGAGTTTTTTTTAATTTAGCTTTATGACATTAGAGAACAAATTGCAGTTAATACCGTTTGTAAATTAAATTGTCATTTGCAGATGGAGAACTTAGTTGAGCCCTTACTGTAACTTGTATAACAGATATAAAACTAAAAACATTAACATTAATATATTTTATGATATTCTGTCATTGACTCATTAATATCTGGGAATGGCATTTATACCAGTTTATCAAATAATTAATGTAAATAATAGAAGTAATATGAATAATAACTTAGGGGACATATTATGCAGTGTAGTTTTCATAAAGTAAGGTATGTACTTCTAAAACTATAAGAGGAATTTGTCATGTTTGTATTTGTCGTTCATATCAAATGTTATTCATACTGTATTGATGTGCAAGCTTTCAGTAAGACAATTACTACTAGAAGATAAGATCTAAAGTTATTTGTTCACTGCTGCTAATTTGACTTAATAAGGGATTTTTATTTGGTGCCAGAACTCCATGACGTGAATGGTTAATTTACAGAAGAAAAGAGAGGGTGTGATTTTACTCCAGCATGCAATGCACAGTGTTAGGTTTTTTAAATGACTCATTAGTCTTAGAAGTACAGTATAGGCTATTGTTTGCCAATTAAGAAGTGATCCTATTTTTAAGATGCGTAATAGTACTGCATTTTTTCAGTTTATGTAAACAATAATGTACATCCAGCTGTACCTAATAGTTATCTAATGCATGGCAAACAGTGTTCAGCTTACAATGTGCTGCCCAATGGAGCATTATAATCATTCAGCGTGTCACCACTATAGAACAATTACAGCTCTGCAGAACCAACTTGCTGTATCCAATTCCACTTCATCCTCTCATCTTGTAGTCACACAATCCATCCCACGTCCTTTTGCACTATATTCTTAATATGACATATTATAGGACCTCAGCAAGCCTGTGATCATGTTTAGAAAAATCCAAACTGCCAGGCTACAATATTATAAAGAAACATATAACATGTGTTGAGAAATTCTAGTGATATGATTGGTTGAAAGCAGCTGAGAGCCGTGTGATTATTGACCCATAATTGCACGCCTGAACTACTTACAGCCATTCAAGCCCTGTAACATAAACATAGAAAAGTATCACTCCACTCCCACATTCTGACAGGAGCTGTCTCTTCAAATCTGTAACTTCTCCAGTAGGCAATAAAAGTGAAACAGCATCTACACAGAATGGCAAATGATCTTTTTGGCCTACCTGCATCACAAAAACATTTTCCCAGAGTCTTTGCTACAGACTATGCTGCTATAAACACTACCAGAATAGGAGACTGCACTTTGATTAGGAGATAGAAAAATTTACAGTTTACTGCACCTGCAATGCCTCACATTGAGTGCTATTCACTAATATGTGTGGAGCCTGTGCGTAAAAGCAAGGGCAGCTCTGCATCCCAGGGAGATCCATGTGGGGACTGCATTCAAGAAGCAGGAATCCCCACCCAGCTCCCTTCCTTGTCCATGGCCTCCCCCAGCACAGAGGTTCATGGGGTGGGCTTTCAGACCCGGGTCAGTGGCCAATCAGCTGCCTTACCCAAGTCCACAGTGAATCATTTGCACCAGTATCGTGCCATCTTGCAGGGGGCATGCAGAGAGCTGATCAAGCTGTGTGGGGGGGGGAATTTGTGGGCCACCCACCCTGGGTCTCACTATTGTCCCCTGACACCTGCAGCAGCAGCATCCTGAGGGGGGTCCAATGATCCCTGTCTGTACCAGTGGGTCAGGCAGCGGCATCTGGAGGGGGCATGTATCCATTACAGCTGCCCTCCAGACATGTAGCCACTGGCTCCTTGTGTACGGCACTCCGCACTTTCATGAATGACACAGAGTGCCAGCACACCACCCGTGGAGACCCCAACCTGCCCACATATGGAGCTCCATGCTCAGCCAGGGATCCAGTGCATTGGGGGGGCATAAGTATACAGTGAATGCTGCTGAGGGGGGTGTAGTGGGTGTGAACGGGTGCAGGGTGGCTATGCACCCAGGTTACACAGTGCATAGCCAATCTGGCCAGTTCATGAATAGGGCCCTATGTGAATTAGTAAACAGGCTTTTATATTTCTGTACTCAATACAGAAATAAGAGACATCTCTCAGTAAAGAAACCTTGTCAACTGTACACTGAATGCACAATGCTGCATTTTTGCCAATAAACATCTTGAGCTCTTATATTGTGTAACCACTACAAAAATAGTAGACTGCATCTTTCAGTAAAGAGAATGGAAGACAGCTTCATATAGTACCCACAATGCCTGGATATGTATAGCTGCATATTAGGTACTATACTGCAGTCACCGCTACCATAATAGAAGACTGCACTTATGAGTAAGGAAAATTTAGGTCAGCTTTATAATGTACCACAAATTCATTGCTGCTATATGTAAATCAGTATATTAGCTGTTATACTGCTTTATTTATTTATTTATTTTTTTATTCAGTTTATTAGAAGTTTAACACATAAGACATCATTATCACATAATGCAGAAAATATTGATGTATGTTTTCGGCAAAATCATAAGCCTAAACCTAGTTCTCCTTCCTTCCTCCCTCCACCCCCAATCCAATATATCAAGAAAGAAAAAAAAAAGAAAGAAGACCACTCCCCAAAGAAAACCTCTCCTCCCGCATCTCACCACCCCATCCACCCCCGGTTTGCTTCTCCAGAATAGTGACTCATTTATATCCTTACCCTTGGGGATCCACTACATTAACTTGTCTGGAGAGAATAAAGAGTTAGTAGTGGGGCCCAGATTTTGTTAAACTTATTCATTTTATTCATCAAACTAGCTATCATTTTTTCCACTCTAAGATTGGCCAGAAGCTCCTTCAACCATTCAGCATATGGTATTTCTTCACTATCTTTCCAATGTCTTAGTACTAATTTCTTAGCCGACATAGATATTAATGCCATGCAATATTTGCGTATAGTTATTGGGATTTCAGAATAGTCTCCTAAGAGGCAAATTCTTGCTGTAAACAAATCATTGAGCCCTAGCAGGGGATCTGCTTTTTGTTTAATTTGCATCCATAGGGAGGCTACCTTGGGACAGAGCCAGAAAATGTGCAACAAATTGCCCTCCCCATGAGCACACCTTGTACAGCTGGCAGAAGATGCAATACCAAGTTTAGCCATTTTTTGGGGAGTATAATATGAATTATGTAAAATATGGAACTGCATGAGTAGGAGCCTATCCTGTGCAATAAATTTATGACACCCTTGCCAAAGTATCTCCTAATTAATGGGTATCTCAGGAAGGAGCTCCACCCAATAGTCTGATGGTCCAAAGGGCCTGGGGTAGATCCAATCGTATAGAGCATTGAAAATCTTCGATACGGCATGTGGGACGCCTGACATTTGAGCTAGATTCACCCCAAAAACAGGGCTCTTGGGAGGCTGGGTCTTCATCTCTATGACCTTTACAAGGATGTGTCGCAGCTGAAAGATTTTAAAAATATTAGAGGCCGAGACGCCCAACTTGTCTAAAATTTCTGGTGATGGGAACCATTCCCCTTTGGCCTCATTCCAAAAGTATGCAAGCTTGACCTCCTTAGCTTGTGGGAGCCATTTTGGAGAGAGAACCCTCCCCTCTATTTTAATATTGGGGTTGCCTATCAACAGTTGTTCCAGATCTACACAGTGGTTGTATTTTATAAAACTACTAATTTGGGAGTGTACCCTCACAGACGTTGCAATAGGTATCGAGCAAAGCTGTTTTGGGAGGCTCTTGGGTTTCATGAAAAGCAGTGCCACAGGAGAGAGATTATAATATCGGATTAGGGCTCATTCTATTTTTATCCAGAGGGGTTTGTACCCATGGGGCTCTTCTAGATCATTAATCTTAAGGCACCCCAGGTATTTTGCATGGCTGGCCCAATAGTAAAGGCCTACATGCGGCACGTGAAGGCCACCTCTGAGTTTGGGGGCCGCTAACTTGTGGAACGCCAAACGGGGACATTTCCCCACCCAAATAAAATTAGCGAAAATGCTATGCACCTTCTTGAACCACGACTGAGGTAGCCATATGTTCAAGAGACTCAGTGGATAATACAGCCAAGGGAAGACATTCATTTTAATGAGGTTGATTCTACCCCAGACAGTCAATGGGAGAAGGGACCACCTATTTAAATCTTGGGCAATGACTTGCAATAATAAATCCAGGTTGTTCTTTTGCAGTTGAGCGACACTTCTTGTGAGGGCAATGCCTAGATATTTCATTGATTTCTTTTCCCAGAACAGACCCAGTGCACTAACTTCATGCTTCATCACTCTCTGATTGAGAGGGAAAACCACAGTCTTTTCCACATTCAATTTATAATTGGAAAACCAGCTATACTCTTTAATAACTTCCAATAGATGTGGAATAGATTTTCTGGGGTGAGAAATTTGAAGTAAAAGATCATCGGCGTAGGCCGAGATTTTAACTTCAGTACCCTGTATGGTGATACCTTGGATCTTAGGGCTAGCAATCAGTCTTCGAATGAGTGGCTCTAGGTACAAATTGAAAAGTAGTGGAGATAAGGGACAACCTTGCCTGGTGCCCGAACCCAGAGGAAATAGTCCAGAGATACACCCATTGCATAGAACCCTGGCAGTGGGGGCCTTGTAAAGCATTTGTATCCAGTTCTGGGACTCTGGGGGAAAACCAAAAGCAAGTAATGCCCTGAAAAGGAAATTTCAGTTTACTCTATCGAATGCCTTCTCGGCATCCAGGGACACCAAGGCAGCTGGATATTCTGCATCCCTGGACGCCAAGAAGACATGGGCCAGGGTACCTAAATGGTCACTGGCCGATCTCTCCTTCATGAAGCCCACTTGTTCCACTCCTATTAAATCAGATAGGACCGCATTGAGATGATCTGCTAACAGTTTGCTCAGAATTTTAACTTCCTGATTAAGTAAAGATATAGGCCTATAATTGGCCATATATACAGGAGCCTTTCCAGGTTTTGGCAGTAGAGTTATCAAGGCCTCGAATAGTGTATCATCTGTACTATTGCCTGCAAGAATCTGCTGGAACAGAGACAGAAGCAAGGGGCCAAGTTGCTTTGCAAACTTTTTATAAAAATTAGGCGAAAACCCATCTGGTCCAGGGGATTTATCTAGGGGGAGGCTATCTATGGCTTTTAGGATCTCCGCTTCAGTTATGGGGGCACATAATGCCACTCGTTGCATTTCTGAGAGAGAGGGAAGATTAGATTCAGCTAAATAGAGGTCCACATCTTTAAGCGGAGGGAGGTCAACCATCGGGCTATACAACAGTTGGACGAATTTTTGGAACTCTGCAGCAATTTCTTTCTGGGTATTTATCAGTACCCCGTTGGAAGACCAGATTGAGGCAATAAATCTAGCAGATTCTTGTTGCTTAACTCGAGTAGCTAGAAGGTGACCTGCCTTTTCCCCTTGGTCGATGTAAGTAGCCCTCGATTTCAAGATCAGAAATTCTGCCCTCTCCCTCAGAAGGTCTGAGTAGGAATCCTTTAATTTTATAAGTTCCAACTGAGTTTGTTCCGAGGTATGAGGGGACATGTTCTTTTCTATAGATCTAATCTGATTGAGGAGTTGCATTAATTGCTGTTCTCTCATTTTTTTCATCTTTGACACAATCCCGGTTAACACTCCTCTCAGATAGGCCTTTAAGGCACCCCATTCCATATCGGGCTTCCCGGTGGTGCTGAGATTAGCAGATATAAATTGTGAGATGTGACTACTAATATATTTCACCGTATTTGGGTCCTTTAAAATTTAGTTATTAATTTTCCAACGCCCTTCCACTTTTGAAACAATGGCTAGAGAGAGCTGACAAGTAACGAGAGAGTGGTCCGATGGGGATCCAGGCTGTATGGTCGACTCAACAACCCGTGAGAATAGCTGCTGGGAAATCATGATATAATAAATTCTGGAGGATGTTTTATGAACTGGAGAAGTGAATGTATAGCATCTATCTGAGGGGTGTAGAGTACGCCACACATCACATAGTCCTACCCTGTCCCACATGTCCCTTAACACCCTTTGGGCCGGTGAGAGGCCTCTGAATTTATTACCTGTACGGTCTATATTGGGGTCAAACACTAGGTTTAAATCTCCACCCATAATCATAGGTACTGCTAAAAAGGGGGTTAAAATATTGATTAACTCCATGTAAAAACCGGGGGAGTCAGTATTCGGCCCGTATATACTACCCAATAATACTTCCATAATATACATTTTCCCCTGAACTAATATGTATCTCCCACGGGTATCTCTGATAATCTTAGTTGGTGAAAATGGGACATTATGCTTTATCAAACTCATCACCCCGCAACTTTGTGTAGTGCCCTCAGCTGCAAACACTTGCCCTATTTGCTGCCTTCTCATTTTAAATTCTTCTGAAATCAATAGGTGGGATTCTTGGATAAAAGTGATATCCGACCTTAACAACTGTAAGTGCTTTCGGACTTGGTATTGCTTAACCTTCCGCCTAATTCCTTTAACATTCCATGTGGAAAAAACTAAGTTACTGATCATGGGCTGGACATACATAGCTGTGAGCATTTCTGGGCATTTTTTCAGAAGACCCTAGTCCCTTCTGGGCATTAGAAGGTAGACCCGAGCAAACCCAGCCCCTTCCCCAAACTCTCCCCTCCCACTCCCCGAAACCCAACTGCCCTGGGTAGGAATGTTCCAGTGTTTGCATTAGGTTCTTCTCCCTGCCCACCCTTCCACCCTCATAGCTACAATCTACGGTCAACAGTGCACCTTACTAAGTCCGCCCTCCCCCCAGCCCTCCCGACCCAACCAATACCCCATTCACACCTTCAACCATTTGTACCATATGTAACTAAGGTGGCATCGGGGAATATAAGTCGAGTTGTTCTCATTGACCCCAATTTTATTAATAGGCTATCCTCCTACTATATCTACTCTAAACTGCCATCTTGGTAATCTGACACTTCAATCTTTATTAACACCTATGCCTCTAGATCCACTAAAACAATAATGGGTAACCCGATCCCTTTTTCTACACTTCTTCAACCATGTAGCACTTTATAGAACTTTAGAGTAGCCCTTTCTGATCATCAGCGCCCCGGGCTTATTTGCTCTGAATAAAAAAGGAAAGCGGAGATAAGAGGAAACTAGCAAACTCCCATAAACATACAAATCCTCAAAAAGCACAACATTGGAGAGTCTGCCCCCATATAAACACCTAACCTAAAGAAGTCATCCTCCTCATTGCAAAACTTTTAGCCATCATTCTCTTGGCCCCTTTTCCAAGATCGATGCCCCTTTTAGCATTACATTTTCCCATGACAGTGCCTCCAATATCTAAGAACGAACTCAGGGGCCCATTTGTCTTATACCCTGCGTTCATTGTTTTATAACGCTATACTTTACTTTAGAGAGAAAAAAAAAACCTTTCTTCTGGGTAATGTTCTGGGACATTGGCTATTCGACATTATCAGTGCCAGAGTCGAAGTTCCCTTGGGCATTAATTATCTGCATGTCTCTCTGTCATTCTGTAGTCTCGCTCCCAGCGCAGCCAACATTGGCAAAGTGGTTTAATTTTCTGTCAGTCTTGGAGTTTCAATCATTGCTGGGTTTCAGGACCCCTCTAGTGGAGACCATCCTTAAAACATACCAGGCATTGAGGCTACATCTCTGTAAGGCAAATTCTGCTCGCGGGCATCTCCAGGGCATAAAGAGGCAAAACAAGGTATGCTTCCCCACACATGGAAGGGACGAGGCTACAAACAGATCGTGGACCACTCAAATCTTCGCATTTTGCACGAATCCCCCTTTCAAGAGTTAGGACATCTCATTGGGAGTCTTCTAAAGAAATCTGCTATCATGGGGGAAAAACTAAAATTTTATCTGATGGCCATCCAAACTGTTAACTTTGCATGCTGGATATTGCTTATGTTCTCTGCTGCCAGTATGTAGTAGGATGAGCTTCAAGTTTATATTAGAATCAACTTTGATATCTCTTTACTTCTCTCAGCAACCGGTACCCTCTTATATCAGTTTTTCATTCATCTTTGAATAGATTAGGGAAGGCAGCCTTGAGCCCTTTAGTGGCAGCATCTGGATCTTTGTACGACATCCGTGTTCCAGATATCATTACCCCTAACTTCATGGGGTATCTCATCCGGAATTTCACACTGGCTGCGATTAGCTGGGATACTAGTGGGTGGAACAAAGCCCTTTTTTTTGCCTGACGGATGCTGGTAGGTCCTGCGCAACCCTGATTTTAGTGCCTTCCCATCGCACTTCATGCAGTTCTCTGACTTTAGTAAAGAAATGCTGTCGTTCTAAATAATTTAAAAATTTGAAAATTAAGGGGCGAGGGGGTGCTCCCGCTGGTGGCTTTGGGTGAAGAGACCTGTGCACCTGCTCTATAATGTATTGCTGTCCAAAAGGCGATGGGCCAGCTAATATTTCCACTAATTTTTGTATGAATAATACCACATCAGCTCCTTCTTCGCTTTCAGGAAGACCTGTGAGGACCGCATTATTTCTACGACTGCGGCCCTCTAGGTCTTCGATCTTCGCCTCCATTCGTGTTAGCTTTTGACGGATGGCTGCAATCTCAGCTTCCGCTTTCTCGATTCTTTTTTCGACTGAGCAGATTTGGGCTTCACTATCCACTGTCCGCTGATGCAAATCTTCCAGCGTTTGAGTTATGCTTTTAATTTCGGACTTTATCTCACTGATGCTATGTTTAAATGGGGCAAATTCCTGTAGAAACTGCTGCAAAGTAAGGGGTTGCTGTTCCTCCTCTGTAGCTTCAGAGGTCGGTCCTTCCGCACTACTTGAGACCCTGGATTTTTTGGAGGCCTTTTCAGGCGTTGCCGGCGGGGTATGTTTAGACGCATTTCTTCTCATAGTTACCTCCATATGTATACTCAACCCTACTCTCTTGTTCTGGCTCCTTCCTTGATGTCACAGAGGATGGTTTAGCAAACTTCAGAGAACTATTAGTTGTAAAATAAGAGATTAATTGGGTCGGGAGGCTGGAGCTGCACCGGAGAGCTGCTATCTGGTGGACTGCATCACGTGACTCTAGCTGTTATACTGCTTTATAAAATGGGTCCAAAATTTCTTGTAATATGGTTAGCTAATACAGTATTTCAGCAGTATCCTTATCAGGGTATAACTTGTCAACTAGCACTACTTATGGCAAGTGAACCCCATAACTACCAAAATCAGTGATCCAGTATCCAGTCTTCATTGCCAGCAATGTTTTCCTCTGCTTTATGAACTTCAGCCAATCTGGGGACTCCTGCCCCTTCCATACTTTCAGTACACTACTGTATATTCTGATTGGGCTGAAACTTTGTAAAGAAAAGAAAAACTGTCATCTCTGCTCTTTAATTCTGATGCACAATGCAGAAAACCACAATCCATACAGCATAGCAGCAATGCTTGCCAGTGCACATCTTCCATATAAGATCACACATTGTTTTTTTTGTTTTTTTTTCCAGTGGGCAAGAATGTATAATTACAAGAACTCCTGAGAATCAGTTTGATAATAGCTCTTCAGGCAATCCGACATTTAGCCTTGTGAAGATGCTAGTACTGAAATTACATATTGTTGATTATGTCTTGCTTTATTGGAAGGACGGTTATCCCAGAGTTGCTAATCATTTGGTAACAGGGTTTGGGTATTTTAATAGTTCTGCCTTCTTATTACTGTTCAGGGGCGTGAGGGTACTTACGTTACGGGGCTAATGTTAATTACGGGTTTTGAAATTCATTACCGGGGATGGGGGACCTTAGCACTGCTTAGGCTAGCTTTAACATCACATGGCAAGTTGGAATAGTGGTGCAGTTGCTAGAACTGGTGGGTATCTTTGGTTAGTTGGGTTAGACGGGTTTCTGAGGCTTTGGAATAATTATAGATTAAGGGAGAGGGGTCTTTTTGGGGGTGGGGGGGAGGCTGTGCAGGATCTACGTTTTACTGTCAAGATGATGTCTATTCCATATCTGATATCTTTTCTACAGCTTTGGATATGATAATGTCAGAGACTCTCCCAGGTGTGAGCTTCCTCCTACCATTCCTAGACCCATCATCTTTTGCATGGCATGAGTAATAGATACCATGCTGTGAGTTGGAATATTAAAGGGGCCAAAGACAGGGTTAAAAGACAGGTAGTTTTGAAGCACCTGCAGTTACTACGTGCACAAATAGTTTTTTTACAGGAAACTCATCTCAGAAGGGACGATGTGCACCTATTCAGGAAGATATGGGTCGGTCAGGCCTATGGAGCTGGGGTTTCTACAAGTAAAGGTGGGGTTGTGATTTTGTTAGCTAAGAGCGTACCGTTTAAATTGGTTAATGAGATATGGGACCCTGAGGGAAGGTATATAGTGGTCCATGGTTTGTTGGAATCCTGCCCAGTTGTTTTCGGATCGATTTATGGCCCAAATATTGACTCTCCCTCTTTCTTTATGAAGTTGTTAAATATCATCACTGGGAACCCCCCTGGATTTATATTATTAGGTGGCGACTGAAATTTGGTCTTACAGACCGAGCTAGATCGATCCGACTGAGCCTGCCTGGGCCTGTCCCCAGCTCAAAGGGCTTTGAGAGAACTCATAGATACCGCGGCTCTAGCGGATATATGGCGGGTATTTAACCCCACTGAAAGGCAATATACCTTTTTCTCGGCGTCACATAAAACATATTCTAGAATTGATTATTTGCTTATAAGTTTACATGCAATCCCCGGGGTCATTCATGTAGGTATCTCAGCAAGGGTTATATCCGACCATGCTCCGGTGGATATGGAGTTTAGTTTAGGTGCCGGTTTGAGGCATTCTTCTCTATGGCGGCTGAATAACCAGATGTTAAAAGATACAGCTACCTTTGAACATATTAAAGAGTACATTAATTTGTTTCTTGTTCACAATTTGGGGACGGTTGAAAAATATGATATGGTCTGGGCTTCCCTAAAGTGTTCAGTGAGGGGAGAATTCATTAAAATAGCGTCTGTTAGGGCTAAGCTCCAGAAGGGCATAATGGAGGACCTTCTAACTAATATCAGAAATATGGAAAGCTCCCTGTCCCGTTCCTCGCCAAGTGAATTGTGGTCCAAATTACATCAGCTACGGGCCCAGTATGCAGGTTTACAAGCACAGAAAGCTGAATTGTCCTTGCACAGGACTAAGTTCCAATACTTAGATGTAGGAGAAAAGGCAAGTAGACTCCTAGCGATGCGCCTCCGTCAACTAGAGGCATCACAATATGTGGCTGGTATTTATTCCGAGGAGGAGGGTAGAGTGATCACTGAGTCGCACAAAATGGGCGAAATGTTTAAATCCTTTTATCAAGATCTGTATTCAGTGGCCTCGACTACCCCCGCTTCGGTCTCAGATATACATACCTATCTTCGATCTGTTGCCCTACCTAAGGTTCCTGCAGAGGATGCTGCTTCGCTGAGCGACCCGATCTCTTTTGGAGAAATCCAAGAAACAATCCATCAGTTACCTCTAGATAAATCTCCTGGCCCAGATGGGCTCTCTAACAACTTTTATAAAGCCTATCAAGATATCCTTGTACCCATTTTAATGGAATTGTTCGGCTTCTGGTTTGAACAGGGCATGTCAGAGGCGAGCTTTTTAGAGGCGGTGATATCCTTAAT
The DNA here is from genome assembly GCA_016271365.2 of Neoceratodus forsteri. Classification (NCBI taxonomy): domain Eukaryota; kingdom Metazoa; phylum Chordata; order Ceratodontiformes; family Ceratodontidae; genus Neoceratodus; species Neoceratodus forsteri. Next base: position 538,309,257 of record CM057459.1, on the reverse strand, counting down.
TTTAAAACCAGGAAAGGACCCCCTGGATCTTAGTAGTTACTGGCCTATTTCATTATTAAACACTGATGTGAAAATATTGGCTAAAGTACTAGCAAATAGACTCTCTAAAATTATTGATAAGCTAATAGGGCAAGAACAAGTTGGGTTCATGGCTGGGAGGTTGTCTCAAGACCATATGCGTAAATTAATGCATTTAATAGCAGTGGCCAGAGACTCCGATATCCCAACAGTGTTGATTTCTTTAGATGCTGAAAAGGCATTTGATAGAGTCTCCTGGGACTTTCTTTTTGCCACCTTAGCCTCCTTCGGTTTCCCGGAAGACTTTATCAAATGGATAAAAGTTCTATATTCCTGGCCTATGGCTAGGGTGAAGTGCAATGGGCTACTGTCCTCATCATTTGTGCTGGCCCGAGGAACTAGGCAGGGGTGCCCATTATCCCCCTTGCTCTTTAATTTATATTTAGAACCCCTGCTCCTTAGATTGAAGGCTAATGTTAGGATCTCTGGAATTCGTGTCGGGGTAGTTAGATACGCCCTATCGGTCTACGCTGACGATATTTTATTACATCTAGAAAATCCCGAGGTCTCGATTCCTGCGCTACTAGAAGAGATCGAGGAGTTCTCTAAATGGTCATTTTATAAGTTGAATCGAGAGAAAACCAAAATATTTCCTTTAAACCACAGAGTAAATAAGGTGGTGTTAGCCCCCTTGGTTTAGCGTGGGAGTCGAGTTCAATAGTATATCTAGATATCAAGATCTTTAGAGATCCTTTTACTATCCGGAGTAATAATATAGATACTCTCATTAAAACAATTTATAGAGATCTTGAAAGATGGCAAGATCTCCCAATCTGATATGAGGCGATTGAGCGTTATTAAAATGAATCTCTTGCCTAGAATATTGTATCCACTGGGTATGTTGGGATTTTATATCCCCAAAATTTGGTTCTCTAAATTGAGAAGAAGGTTGAACCTTTTTTTGTGGAATAAGAAAAAGATACGTAGATCCTACCATAAGCTAACTACACCAAAAGCTAGGGGTGGCCTGGCAGCCCCCTCTTTCTTCGTATACTACCTAGCACAACATTTAAGCAAGTTATATTACTGGCAGGAAAAAGAGGATCACCTAATATACGTCCCTTTATGGGTGACTATTGAGAAATACCTGGCGTCCCAGGCAAGATGTTTGTTGCATTCGCTGCTTTATGTTTCTCCGTCACATATCCCCCAAAGTCTTCAAAATAATCCCATGGGGTGGTCGATAAAAGCGTCTCATCAGGCCCAAGCATTATTGTCAGTTAAATGGTGTCAATCTTAGAATCAGCCCATTATTAATAACCCGCATTTTAAAATTGGCAATATACCGATAGCCAAGTCCTACTGGCACAGACTGAAATGCCGTAAGGTATCAGAGGTCTGGAGAGATGGTAAATTAATCTTTCCGGCCCAATCTAGCGGCTTCGACAATCTCTCTAGTAAAGAGTTCTTTAAATCCTTGCAAGTTAATAAAGCCCTGTCCACGTTTCATAAGCATTTTGCAATAGCAGATATTGGGGAAAAGGATCCCATTGAGTTGTTGCAGGTTGCCTCACGGCGGAGTAAGGTTTCTAATTTAAATAAGACCTTGCTAGACTGGGATAGCAGATTACATTCAGGTATCTGTCCTTATTGGATCAAAGAATTAGGTGTCCCGGATGATGCTAAGATATGGGGAAGTGTCTGGACCACTCTATACAGAGCTGTCAAACAGGATAGACTCAGGGCAGTAAATTACAATATCTTGCACAATCTGTATTTGACACCATCCAAGTTGCATAGAATAGGTCAGGTGCATACACCAATGTGCAGTAAATGCAAGACAAGTGAGGGATCCCTTTACCACATGCTTTGGTTATGCCCAAGTATCAAAGTTTTGTGGCAAACTATTAGCAACTCCTTAGATCCTATTCTCGGTTTATGAGACCTTTTCACCCCAGAAGTATGCCTAGTAAATCTTTTCCCGGGTGGTACTCCAAATAAAAGAAAGGCACACATGGCTTTGATAACAGCAACTGCAAAGCTAGTAATAGTGAGACATTGGGCAGACGAGATGGCACCTTCAATTATGGAATGGTATAGGGAATGCGTTCTGGCTCTACAATTGGAGAAACACATAGCAACCATGCGAAACAGAACTAATGCCTTCTCCACTCGTTGGGGTAGTCTCGAGGCTGTTATGATGATATGGAAATCACCAGATATATAGATGTGTTTCAGTTAATCATGGATACGTGATCTGCAGTACTGCGCAGCCTAGGGAGGGGGTTGGGAGGTGAGGGTTAGCTTTGTATTTCTTTCTTCTTTCTTTTTCCTTTTTTTTTTTTGTGTTCCCTTGTTCTCTTTTTTATGTACCTTTTGCCCTTATGATATCACATGTTGTTGTATATTTGGTACTAAAATTAATAAAGAGCTAAAATTAAAAAAAAAAAAAAAAAAAGATCACACATTGTGCTCTGCTGGCTTTTCCAAAAGTGTTTTTTAATTATTTAAATACACTTTGAATGTTCTGCTAAATGGGACAGTGAGAGGCCATTGTTAAAAATGGTGATCATGAAGCACTATGGCAAAAAAGTGGTAACTATGGCAACTGGCAAGTGACACGCCTGCTTACAAAGAAATCAACCACTCGATGTTAGTGAAATTCAAACTGCCTGCTCACTCACAGTGAAAATCAAACCACCTGCTCATTGTCAGTGAAATTCCTCAGTACATAACTTGAGTCAAACACTATGTCTTTTCATGTGGGGATGGCCATGACACCAGTGTAACATACTTTAAAAAGGAACTATTTTCTGCTATTATAACCATTAAAAACCTCATTTCTTAAATCATTTGGACTTATTTTGGAATTTTTTTTCTAAATATTTACTTGAGAAACCCATTTTACAAGCATAATAAGACATTTTAAGGTGTGTGTTATGGCCTGATAAGAGCACTTCCCAGGTGCCAAAGGAAATCAGTTTAAACACCTTATGCCTCATAATGCACCTGGGGTGTATTCTTATCAGTACATTACCCACACTTCATCATGTCTTATTGCTTGTGTCACCATTACCATATAAGAGTTAGCTGATTTAACAAAAAGGGACTACTTTATGTCCAAATGCAGTTACAATAATAAAATGCTTTTGCAAGCAGGGGTATGATAGTTTTTTTAATTTTGCAACTTTAACAACTTTTCTACACATGTTATAAGCATGATAAGACACTTCTGGGATGTGTAATTATGCTATAATTACTGGCTACCATTTTTTTCCATAGAGAAAGCTGGTTATAATTTGCCGTTATAACCGCAAACACGCGCCAGCTTTCTCTATCAGAAGCGTGAGATGCAAACACCTGCAAAAGAAGCTGCTTTAGTCACTCATGCTCTGTCAGCCACATCTCTCCTGTTGGCTTCATCCCTCATCTCAGCGGTTAAGCTCAAAACTGAAATAGTGAGTCAGGCTCCATAAAAATCTTTAACTGTCCATCAAGGAAGAAGTGACAAAAAAAAAACTTATTTTCGATCATTCACACGAAGACGACTAAACATAACAAAAAACACTGCAGAAAATGTTAACATGAACCCTAACCCACACTATCCTAATCTCCTTCTCTCCTCAAGCAATGCGAAATCAATGGCGAACTACCTGGCAACACCATAGAAACTGGAGCACTTCCTAGCAACCCCAGACCAACCGGAACACTCCAGACTGAACTGAAAACAGGACTTTATACTTAAAACTTTTAAAAAGTATTGCTAAAAAAGTTAAAAATGTTCTTACTTAAACATTCATTTCACGTTTAACATTTCAACAAAAACTTTCAGAACTGGGGAAAAAAATGGCAACCCCCACAACATTACTCCATAAACGACTGTAAGTTTCAATATATCCAGGCTTTAAATAAGACATCTACTGAAAGTGTTTCTTTAGAAAACAATTTTATTGTTTGAAACACAAAGTATTAAAACCACAGCACTGTCTCTTTACTGCAATAAAAACCTTAATAAATTACCAATAATAAATTACCATACTACAGTTCTCTTAATCACAGCTTTTACAATCGTGGGGGGGTGGCATGGCAAAGAAATGGAACCAGTAATTATAAAAATAAAGAATGGGATGGTGGTTATTAACTTAAATTTTACACACACCCTTGGTGTGGGATGCCTTAATAACGTGGCATCCCACACCTCGGGTGTGTGTACAATTCTCATTATAGCCACCTCCCCATACATTATTCTCTATATAATAAATGCACTTTGCTCTTGGGTGTTCAAATGGATGAGGTACTTACACTCTCAAGCCGTGCAATTATTACAGCATAATTACACCCTCTGGTGTGTCTTATTGCATACATACACTTGTCAAAGTTGCCACTCAGAGTTGCAGTCTCAATGTAGAAGTGGCACCCTCCTTGGTTGGATGCACCAGCTGTAGACAGTAGTTAACATTTTATTTAACAAAGTGGCAGGCACAAAAAGTACCAAATAGCTGTATATTACTAACACTAAATACAGGAAAAGGGTTGATGAGTGGGGAATTTAGCAGCTGCATAGCAGGGTGTGAAACCCTCAATTTAATGAATGATAATTACGTTCAAACTCAGGCATACTAACATACTAAAATGCCAGCAGAGTAGGCCTAACCGCCTTTCATGTCTGCTCGTTTGGTCAGCCCCCACCCTGGGATCTGATCTTGCTGTCCTCCTCACCCTCTCAGGCTTCTCCATTTCCAGTCCAGTGTATTCCCCTTGAATTGTAAAATTTTTTTTTTTTTTTATACAGGAATACATTTGTTTGGACATCAGCCCCGTTTTCAACAAAGTCCTGTTAATAAATAACAAACAATACAATGATACAAAACATTACATCACAATACACATCAAATTATTACTTAAAACAGGTACATGTTAATTGCAAATATTCTCTTAATTTGCTATTAAAAATGGATGCATTTTTAATAATCTTCAATCTCTGAGAATTTATTCCAATAATAAGCAACTGTATTCTGGAGCATTTCATTTCCATACCTATTCTGAGATCTAATCATGAGGATTTCTTTACCAAAAGATCTTGTGTGCATAGTTAACATCCTGTCATCTTTAAATGTAATATGATCAGACAAACAATGTCTAGGTTCATCTTTCAATATTTGATAACACTGTTTATACCAAATGTAGACCCTTCTCTGTTTTGGGTCTAACCAATTTAATTTTTCATATAAATCACAATGATGCACTCCATGCCTACTTCTTGTTATAAATTTACTCATTTAGTAATAGACCTGGTTTACTTTATTTAACACTGTGGTGCCAGAGTGCATATATAATATGGACCCATATTCTAAAACTGGGATTAATAACTGCCCAACCACTTTCTCCCTTACTTTCTTAGTCAGACTCCCTGCTACCCTTCTTAATACCCCTAATTTGTGAGTTACCTTTCTCACTTGTATGCTAACATGTTCTGAATACTTTAAACCACAATCAATCTGTACCCCCAAATATCTATAAGTATCAACCGCTGTAATCTGTGTATTCCCAGCTAAATTAATATGGAGTTCAAATTTCCCTTTATTTTTCAATCCTCCAAATACCATACTTTGTGTTTTTTTTGAATTCAGCAACAGACCAAGGTTATTAAACCAGGTCTGTAATAAATTTATATCCTGTTGAAGTTTATAAGTTAATTGTTCCACATTATCGGCAGATGCAATTATTACTGTATCATCCGCATACATTCTGACATCACAGTTTACCATTTGCCTTGGAAGATTATTCACATAAATGTTAAACAGGAGGGGGCCCAAAATAGAACCTTGTGGGACCCCTCGAAAAACTTCATCTTGAACTGAGGCAATTTCTCCCAAAACAACACTTTGTCTTCGATCAGATAAATATGATTTAATCCACGCTAGTGTTTCATCTTGAATACCCAATTCAAACAAACTAATCAACAAAAGTTCATGTTGAACTAAATCAAACGCCTTACTTAAGTCAACAAACACAGCCCCTGTACATTTACCCCGATTTAATGATGTTGTTACTAAATTATTAAAGTCAAGCAAGGCTGTGCTTGTTGACTTCCCTTTTCGAAATCCATGTTGATAACTAGTCAATAATTGGTTATCTTCCAGGTACTGAGTCAACTGCATGTGAACTAATTTTTCCAAAATTTTAGACAATATAGGCAATATAGCAATTGGTCTATAATTCGATACTATTGTACTTTCCCCTCCTTTAATGATAGGTATAATTTTACTCATTTTCCAAACCTTTGGGACCACGGAACTTTGCATGCTCCAATTGAATAAATATGTAAGAACTGGAGCAATAATGTCTGCCCCATATCTTAAAAATTTAGCATCAATTTCATCTAGACCTCCAGATTTTGAAACATTCAGGTATTTCAATTCCTTCTCTACTTCATTTATCATTACATCTCTGAATTTAAATTGGACTTTGCCTGCACAACCCTTCCCCCTGTACCTGTCCCAAACCCTCTTGAACCCCTCCACGGTCTCTGCCTCCAATAGTCCTCCGGGCAGGGCATTCCATTGTTCTACCACCCTCTCAGTGAAGCAGAACCTCCTCCTTTCCCCCCGAGTCTCCCCCCTCCAGCTTCCACACATGCCCTCTGGTTGCTCCCCTCCTTCCTTCAGAGCACCATGACTGAGCCTTCCCTATTTACCCCATTCATGTACTTGAAGACCTCTATCATGTCCCCCCCGTCCCTTCTCTCTTCCAATGTTTACATATTTAGCTCCTCAAGCCTCTCACCATAGGTCCTTTCCCCCAAGCCCCAGATCATTTTGGTTGCCCTCCTCTGGACCCTTTCCAGGGGTGCAATGTCCCTTTTTAAGTGCAGCCTCCAAAACGGCACACAGTACTCGAGATGCGACCTAACCAAGCAGTTATACAGAGGGAGCATCACTTCCCTCCTTCTGGAGGTAATCCCCCTCCTTGCGATGCATCCCAGCATCCTGTTGGCCTTGGCCTCTTCCCTCCTACAAGTCTCAGAGTTGTTCATCCTGACATCCACCGCCACCTCCAGGTCCCTCTCAGCCATCGAGACTTGCAGCATCCCCCCCCAGGGTATACACATTGCCTGGGTTTCTGATGCCCAGGTGCAGTACCTGCATTTTCCTGCATTGAACCTCAGTCCCCACTTCCTTAACCACCTCTCCAGAGCATCTAGGTCCCCCAGTAGGGCCACACTTCCATCCACCCTATCCACCACTGCTCCCAGCCTTGAGTCATCCACAAAGAGACTCATTTCACTCCTGATACCCTTCCTTATGTCAGAGACATAGGCATTGAACAGGAGGGGCCCTAGGACTGAACCCTGAGGGACCCCATTCATGACCCTCCTTGGAGATGAGACTATCTTCCCAACCACTACCCTCTGGGTACACACTGAGAGCCAGTTTCCTATCCATCTGATCATCTGTTTCTCCACCCCCATTTCCCCCAGCTTATCCAACAGGCCCCAGTGAGGAACTGAGTCAAACGCCTTGCTGATGTCAAGATAGAGGACGTCCACCGGCCTACCCAGGTCCAGGGCACTCATCACCCAATAGTAGAACTCCATAAGGTTTGTCTGAAACAATTTCCCCAGGATGAAGCTATGCTGTCTATCATCCAGGTACCCACACTTTTCCAGTACCCCCCTAGCCCTTCCTTGATAATACCTCCATCACCTTGCCCACCACCGATGTCAGGCTAATGGGCCCATAATTCCCTGTGTCCTCTCTTGATCCCCCTTATGGATATGCATGATATGCACCACACTCCAATCCTGGGGCACCCACCCCATCATCAGAGAGATGTTGAAAAGCTCCTCCAGGGGTTCCGCCAGGACACCCACCAGTTCCCTCATTACCCCGGGATATAATTCATCTGGCCCTGGTGTTTTCTCTGTCCTAAGGGATCTGAGGGCTTTCCTCACTCTCTCTACTGTGATTTCCACCTTCACTTCTGCCCCATTTGTCTTCTTCCCCTCCCAGCAATGGTTCCCCCTCTCCCAGACCCGCTGATTGGTAAGGGTCCCTCCCCCCTCAGTTACACCATCTCCTTCCATGCATAGTGCAGCCCCCCCATTCTCCCTGATAAAGATTGAGGCAAAGTACTCATTTAGTACCTCAGCCTACTCCCCCGAGTCTTGTGCCCTTCCCTCCCCTGTTCTAATCCTGCTAATCTGCCCCTTCACCCTCCTTTTTCCCCAGTGTATCTAAAGAACCCCTTGTTCCCCCTCCTGATTTCCCTGGCCAGATTCTGCTCCTTCCTTGCCTTAGCTGACCTCACCACCCTAGCGGCCTTTCTGGCCATCAGCTCATATTTCCCTTGATCCTTTTCACTCCTTCAGTGCTTGAAGTGCCTATAGGCAGCCTTTTTTCCCTCACCACCTCCTGAACCTCCCAGGTCCACCAACAGGGTTTTTGAGCCTTATCGCATTTGCGACTCACTCTTGCACAAGTCCTGGTAGCCTTCTGCACTCCCCTCCTGATGATTTCCCACCTACTGTCAGCATCCATGTCTGGCCTTATCTCATCCAAATGTTCCTTGAGGATCCTTCCCATCTCCTTGAAATCCACCCCACTGAAGTCAGTTACCACAGTCTTTGTGCGGCCTTCCTCCCCTCCTAGGTCCAGGCAGAACCAGACCATGACATGGTCAATCCCGCCAATGGGTCCCTTCCCTTCAGGCCCCCAATCTGGTCACTCTCTGCCAGGACTATGTCCAGTATCCAGGCCTCCCTATTTGGCTCCCCCACCTGCTGTGTTAGGAACATGTCCTGGAAGACATCTGGCAACCTCTGCTCCCTTGCCACTGAGGATGTCATAGTCCCCCAGTCCATCCATAGTATATTTAGATCACCCAGCACCACCACCCTTCACTTGCCCAATCTACAATGTCTTCTAACATCTGCCACCTGACTCTCTTCCAGTTCCTCCACCAGTGCAGGTGGTCTGTACACCACTCCTATTTTTACTCTCTTGTCCCCCTTCATTTTCAGGGTGACCCAAATCACTTCAATGGTCCCATCCGCCTCCTCCACTGCTCATATACCAGTGTCATTTTTGACTATCAGTGCAACCCCCCCTTCCCCTTCGCTCCTTCCTCATAAATTATATTTCAAAAGCTACACTCAGCAGTGTTCTTGTCATGAGTTGTTGCCTCACAGGAAAATAGGCCACCTCAACTCTTCTGCACTATGGATAGGTTATTAAATCCTGACTGTCTACAGTCCAGAGGAATTCTGTCTTAAGAAAGATGTGAGGAGTTTGCATGTTTCTTCCTAAACAGAGTATCCTCCATTTGGACTGGTGCCTCTAGAGGTGGCCTATTAGGGGCCAGCAGTAGACTAAGGGAGAAGTGAGAGTTCACTCTATGGGTCTGGAGTGAGTTTCAGCCAGTTGTTATGGAGGAGGTGCTCAGAGTGATGGCAACGCTGCACCAAACTTACTGTATATCTGATCTAGGGCCTACCTGGCTGTTGGTATCCTTGGGTCTACTTTTTGCCAACATAGTTCAGGGTTCCTAGAAAGAGCCATGGTGAGACCGCTCTTAACAAAATCATGTTTGGAAGCAGATGTGTCCGCAATCTACAGTCCAATCTCAAACCTTCCTTTTCTAGTGAAGGTTATTGAGAATCTGGTGACTGTGCAGCTCAAGGCCCACCTCAAGAGTTTTGAAATCTGTGAACCACTCCAATTTGGTTTCAAGCCATGTCACAGTATGGAGATCAAGTCAGTTTTAGCAAGTGATAGGGGGAATACTTAATTTTCATTCTGCTTGATCATCAGCATTTGATACTGTGGACGATGGAGTTTTTAAAGTGCACCTTGAGAAATATAGGAAAATTGCTGGGACAATGTTCTGGTGGTTTGAGTCTTTACTATCTGGCAGATCACAAAGGGTTGTGATGAGAGCCTACTAGTGACAGATGGTTGTGTCTTCTGTTGTGTCCCCCAGAGTCTGATTATATCCCCCATGTTGTTTGTGGTGTATATGCTGCTACTTGGGCAGGTTACCAGATGGTGCAGAATGAGTTTTCTCTGTTATGCAGATGATACTTTTATGGACATGTCTTTTACATCAGACAGGTGAGAGCTGGTTGCTGTGCTGGAGCATTGTCTAAAGGAAACTGCTGACCGGATGACCCCTACCTGACTGAGTCCCAATCGGTATCCAGTGAAAACAGCAGCTGTGATTGAGCGATTGCAAAAAGGTGACTCAGTCACAATGCCTGTGTTCTGAGCTACCTGGCAGGGTAGCGACAGGATACCAGAGTTGGCGACTAGGTGCCCGGAAGCATATGTATGTATATATATATATATGCACGGGGGGCCACACCTCATGATGGGTGTAAGGGGAGGTAGGCTATGTGGAGTGTAGTGCGGTGGTCGGCTGTTGAGCTGATCGTGTGGCGTGATGAGTAGGAGTACAGGCTAGGGTTGGGAGGGTGCTGGGTTCGGTTTTGGGGCGTGATTGCTTTTTGCTTCAGGTCTGTTTTTTCATTTTGTTAAGTTTTATACCTCCCCCGACATGCAGCCCCCTGGAGTTGAGAAAAAGTAGGGAGTGTGCATAACCTAGAAAACCATCACCGGTTTTGTAGTCGCTGCAAGTGTATATCGTCATTATTTATTTTCAGCGATGTACACTCTTCCAAACGGCAATCGTCCTTTGACAATACTCGTTATGACATAGAACCATCTCAATCCAACTAAAACTGAGTTGTTACTGGTAAAACCAGGTCCTTGAGGGCTGACTAGCACATATGATGCCATCAGAATTCCACTTCTGAACAACACATTTCTGACAACTGTTGATATGGTGATGAATCTAGGAGTCATTGACTCATAGCTGACACTAGAACATCAGATGTCATCTGTGGTCTGCAGGGGATATTTCCAATTAAGGAATCTCTCCTGGATTCACTCCTATCAAATGAAAGTGGACCTGGTGACCTGGTGTCGCAAACGCTGTTTTACAAAGCAGTCTGTATCCAACAGACAGTGCTGCGCCAAAGCTACCTTGAACCAGGGTTGCATCCAACAGCCCAGGGTGACATGTTGCAAGGGGGCTTGCACCATAGCAGGGCCCCACAGCCCCTTTTTTTGATTTTGGAAGCCCCACCATCGCACAGGAGGGGCCATCACTTAGACCAACCAGGAGGTGGTCTAACTGGCTTGCAGCAATGGGGTGAGGTGTTACTGGGGCCTGTAGGGGCACACCAGGGGCAAGACATGTCATGGAGGGGGCATGGATGGGAGGTGGGAACCTGCCCCTGTATGTGACACAGATCATGATGGCACCAGTGTGTATGACCCTGGGCACCCCTGTACCCAGACAGTACTGTGCTGTAGCCGCCTTCCCCCCAACCCCTTTGGGCGCCCTGATCATTGGTGGTATAGGCTCTCCACAAGTCCAACATAGTCCTCATCTCCATTTCCATGGTTGACAAAACAAACACCGGTCCCAGTCCATGTCTCCCCCCCTTCCTGCTCCCCCTGTGGAAACACTGAACTGCCCGTCATTACTAGTGGTCTAGTGGCCCCACCCTCCCACCCTGTCAGGCAGTGGACATCCTCCTGCTGCCCCCATCCTGGACTGGCTCCATGGCTGTCACAGCTCTCCTCACACCACCATGGCCAGCCACAGAATGAATTTGTGAAGACTGCGTACTGTGCACTGTAGACTATACAATGTATAGCACATACAGTAGCAGTCTGTGGCTGGACATGGTGGTATGAGGAGGCTGTGCCAGTCATGGATGCGTGTTGGGGATGGGGGAGTGGGGGTGTCCACTGACTGTCAGGGTGGGAGGGTGGGGCACTAGACCACCAGATAATGACTGGGCAGTTCAGTGTGGGCACAGGGGGAGTGCAGGGTGAGGGGGGGGACAGGGACTGGAACAGGAGTTTTTTTTGTCAACCATGGAAATGGGGATTGGGGCTACTGCTCAGTATGGGGGGGCATTTCTACCACCACATTTATCTGGGATTGTGGAGGGGTAGCAATAACCAGCCAAGGCAGGCATTCTACATAGGAGGCACACAGGTGTCCTGGCAGTACTGGGACAGTGCCCTATAGGGGCCAAGCACCCCATTCTACAGCCTTGCAGTGGGTGACAAGTTTGTACCCAGGTATCATGCTTCCTGCCCTTGGGCCACCTGGGTGGGCCTCTGTGACCTAGTCCTTGGCTGTGTTGTAGACTTGTGATGATGCTACCCTTTGCACCACTCCTTCTGCCACAGGGCCACACTTTGTGGCTATTCCAGACCATTTGTACAAGTGACCAACTTTCTGGAATAGCACATTTCACAGTTGTCCCACCTCTGCCAGATGCACTCCCCAGCTGTGCTGCACTTTGCTTCTGGTGCAGGCTCCATCTGAAATCAAGCCCAGTTTCTTTTTGTGTGTGTGTGTGTGTTTTCTGCAGGTAGTTTTCTTAAAGATGAGGAAAAAAAAAACTTTTTCTCCTCCCATGAGAACAGTTAAAAATGATTTTTGAATGTTGGAGAAGCGACTATTTCAGGTTTTCACTTTCAGAATGCACAAACGGTTTATTAGGGGACAGATGCTTCAGAGAGTGAATGTTTGTGGCTCATGCTCACTATAGACAGTGTGAATGAATGTTTGCCATAATAACTGGATGGTTAGTATGGCAAATAATAAGTAGTTGACACCATAGAAAAAAATTGCTCACCTGTTAATATAGTACAGCACAGTACAATACAATATAGCACAACATATCATAGTATAGCATAGTATAGTGAGTGAGGATACAATGATTAGTACATTTTCAACACAGTGGTTTTCAGCACAATAAAAAAGATATTTAAAATGTGATAGTAATTTCCATAATTTTGTCCTTGAACTTATTACAAACAATAACACTTGTGCTGTCAACCTATATGGCATGACAGACTGTTATTGCAGTAGCAAACAATGTCCACTGCATGGAGACACTGCACTATAACCACAGGGGCCAGGAACACATGTCAGCATGCCATCTCGCCTGTCCTGTGTGTTGTGTGTGTTGCTGGAGACATGCTGGCTTGTGCTCCTAGAACTTTGCTTTATACACGGCCATCCACATAGTGACCATGATCCACCTGTCCTCCAGTGGTTACTCCAGTGCATGTTCTCCATCACTCAGCATTCTGGGTGGGGGTACCCCACCATGTGAGTGCCTGTACCATTAGATTACCATGGTAGGTGTCCAGTGGTGGTTGTACCCTGCCTGCTCCATCTACCTGCACCACTGTGCTGATCCTCTGCATGGGTGCCTGCAGCTGTGTATTCCATTGCAGTGCCTCCATGTGGTGGATGCTGTTTGCTACCTGTGTGTCATGTGGCCTGCATTGTTCTGGCATGCTACATTTTGTGCTGCCAGTATTGATGGTGACACTGTTTTTGCCACTTTAATTTTGTCCACTTTATTTTGTTCCACAATGTTACTGACCAGAACCATTTCCAGGTGCATCCGGGGTGGGGGGACAGTAAATTGACCTGTTTTATTGACAAGGGAATGTTGGGTCTAACACCAGGGAAATTCTCCTGCTCTTTCCAGTAGGGGGAACTCTTGCCTGTCTGGCAGGCAGCCAAGATTGTGGATGCTGTGGATGAAGGAGATAGATGATTTTTTTGATATTTTGGGCCCTTCTTCTGGCCCCCTAATCACAATTTTGGAGGCTAGCAGTAGAAATATAGTCTAGCCAAATCACCTCTTCTTAAGCCACAGTCATGCCTGCATGACAGCTCTATCATTCTATCATATAACTATAAAAGGATGAGGTGCATGTGACTGGGAGAGATGGAGCAGGTGAGCATACTAGGGACCATTAAAATGATGTTGTCCACTACTGGCATAGTGACAATTGTTGGCAATTTGTTTGAATCAATCTAAGAAGATTGTGGAAGCTGGGCTAGAGTGTGGTAGATGACTGAAGTGGTGGCTGGGGGGGAGTTTAACGAATGAGGTTTGACAACTGGGGAGGGACAGGGTTTTTTAAAAACCGGCAACATGTTTTGTATCCCACTTACTTTTCCCTGAATACTACAAAATAGGAAAAAATACCCTTTAATTTGTGGTATTGAAAAAAATTCAGGGCTAACTTGCCCCTAGCTAGTAATAATAAAAGAAAGAGAGATAGTCTAGACACATTTTTCATTTTACTGCATATGTACAGTACATGTAATTAGGTTTGGACATTTTTCACTTCAGCAAAGTTTCACAATTAAACAGTAATGCATGTTTCATATAACACTGATTCAGTGCAGTATTAAAGCCATTCACTTGGGTATGGTGGCAGATCTGCAAGACCACTGTCATTTGATCTAGAATAGTTTTTCCTCAGATTGATTTGGGGACTAGGCATCAACATTAAATGATACTGATAAAACACAGTTACTTGCTTTATCAAAACACTACTTTGAGGATTCAGATAATTTCCTCTGCATTGTAATTTATCATTAAAATGATATTTGAAACAACATGTTTTTTTCCATGCTGTATTGCAGAGCAGGGCAACACATGCACTGAACACTAATATAAGACACAGTGGCATCATAAATGTTTACTTCCTATGTTAGGAGTGATCATTAGTGCATCAAACAATAAATGTTTTTTTAGGAGGAGATATCTCCATTTTATATTAACAATTCTTTATGTAGTAGTAAGAGAGAAAATAGAGCTTGATTTTCTAAGTTAAGTCAGTGTTGTCTAATTATGAACACAGGCTTGTGAAACAAAAGATGACCAGTTCAAACCTCACACAACCACTGGCTTACTATGTTAATAGATATGGCTCAAATTTCAATTTGCCACAGACGTTTGCTTGAAGTGGCCAACTAGACATTTCACGTAGTGCAAGTGAATTAGACATTTTGTGGTATGTCAGATTTGTACAGTACTATGCCATTACATGGACAAAGTCATCAACAAAGTGCTCAAATTAGGGCACATCGTGGAACATTCTACTTTAGGAAGTGCAAATTATGTCTTTCACATAAGCTCACAATATGAACTTCTTGAAGCGCATCACCATGCAAAGTTACGTGCGACACTTAGAGCCATGCAAATTAAATTTTTTTTTTTTACTTCGCCACAGTACCTTGAGCAAGTCACTTGATATGCAATATCTTTGATCCTTTCATGTTTGGAAACTCTGTTGTAGATACTGATTCTGAGCTTTCAGAGATAGATAAAAGCACAGGAGTGCATTTGGTTTACACTTGGGATGCATTGAATTTCATATAATACTCTATGGATGTGTTTAAATATTGTTCACTAATGTAATAATTCATTTAGAACCATAGAAGGTGTATGAAAAATTCTATTGCAAAAACATCATATTAAAACCAGTGGCGAATCCAGCATGACTGAAGATCCTGTGACAGCAGGACCCTTCTTTGAGCTGTCCCCTTTCATTATTGCCACAAGATTCTTTATAAAAATCTGGATCCAACATTGATTAAGACAGCAGTTGATGCATACAAGGGATATGCAGCAGATATTATTAGATGAAAAAAATCACTCAGTCCTGCAATGTCACCTCCCTCTTATGTAAACATTTATAACCAAGCATTTGTCAATGCTGAATGTTTGCTTGCTGGTATTAGCATTGGAAGTGCAGGAGTTAGACAGATGCAGAATAGGAATGGCAGTGAAGTATTGAACTTCATGCCAGCCCCACCACCACCCTGCAGAGACAGACAGGCATTGGGGTATGCCTTTGGGTCGTTGGCCATAACTCTTACACCATTTCACCTCACCCTATCCTGCAGACACTGACAAGTGTTGAGGTGTGCCTTGGGGTGTTTGGCTTTACAGTCATGCCATTCCAGAAGGACATACACTGAAATGGGTGCAGTATAGGAGAATGGGGTGAAATCTGAGGCTGAAGAGTCCAAGGCACACCTCAATGCCTGTCACTGGATGCAGGGTGGGGGTGGAATGGCATGAGCATTACAGCTGGCAATCCAAAGGCACACCCCTGACACCTGTCAATCTGTACAGGGTGGGACATTATGGTTAGGAACCCCTAACGCCTCGGGTATTTGTTGGCATTTGCACTACAAATTTTCAACATGGTCTTTTTGCAACCCCCACCTGATGAAAGCATTTGAGACCTCTGCTCATGAACAGTGGCACTGTGATTTTGTTACTCTGTCCCGAATGTTGATTTCCAACAGTGACCATGCCATTCTGTGCCAGATGTGCGAAAGCACAGTTCAGGCAGGATTTGAAAAATGACAGTGGCACCATTCATAAGGAGGTGTGAAGAGATGGCAATGTCAAAATCTAGAGTGAAAATATAAAAAATTCTCAAAGTTATGAGCATGTGTGAAAACTGTGCAATGCACGCTCGTAACAGTCATTTTTTGAATTATTTTACCAAATTTTCAACATAGGCATTTTGGGACCTCTGCTCATGGACAGTGTCACTATGAATTTCTTACTCTGTCCTGAACATTGAATTCCAACAGTGACCACATCATTGAGCGCCGGATGTGCAAAACCACATTTTGGGCAGGATGTGAAAAATGACAGCTGTACTGTTCATAAGGAGGTGTGCAAAAATGGCAATGCTGAAAATCTGTAATGAAAATCTTAAAAATTCTGGAAGTTACGAGTGTGCATGGAAACTGTGCAATGCATGCTTGTAACATAGTTATTTTGTGGAATTTTGTCACCAAATTTTCAACATGGGCATTTTGGGACATCCGCCCATGAACAGTGTCACTATGATTTTCTTACTCTGTCCCGAACATTGATTTCCCACAGCAACTGCGCCATTGTGCAGTGGATGTGTAAAAACACATTTTGGGTAGGATGTGAACAATGACAGCTGTAATGTTCATAAGGAGGTATGTAAAAGTAGCAATGTGGAAATATGAAGTAAAAATCTCAAAAATCCTCAAAGTTATGAGCGTGCTTGTAAGCTGCATAACGCATGCTTGTAACACAGTCATTTTTTGGAATTTTTTCACCAAATTTGCAACACACGCTTTTTGGGAGCCCTTCTCATGAACAGTGGCACTGTCATTTTGTTAATCAGTCTCAAAAGATATTTCCACGCAGTGACCGTGAAATCACCTTTCGGGACCGGATGACACCATGACAGTGACTGAATTTATAAGGAGGGGTCCCAAGAACCCCATGTTGAAAATTTGGTGCCAAAAGTAAAAAAAATGGCCAAGATATCCACATAAGTTGAAAAAACAAACATTTATGCCATTATACAGCTTACCGGCATTTCTTCAGTTCACGGTCAGCTTTGAAGAGTGCAGACGTGTTCTTGGTCCACTGAAGATCGTTGCTCCCGGCTCTGGAGGTAAGTATGGGGGTATGGGGTGAGGGGTGTGTGGGGCGGTGAGATGCACAAAGGGAGGGCATGGGTTGGGGGAGGGGACCCAATGGCGAGGGACTGTTTTCTCTGTTTGGGGGGGGTGTCGCAAGAAGGTTTTCTTTTTGCAGGTTTGCTTTTGTGCACACTGGGGTAGGCTCCCAGTGTTCCACCTGCATTTTTGGGGAAGGGGACTTAAGCAGACAGGGATTGGGCCCCCCGTTGGCAAAAAAATCATGTTGGGGGCATGATGCCAAGGGAGATTGGGCACCCCCCCTCAGCACACAACAAATGGGGGGACATTATGCCGACAGGGATTGGGCTCCTCCATCAGCAAATGAATTGGGATGGTACATGCTGACAGGAGGCTTGAGCACCTCTGTCTGCTTTTATGGTGACTGTGAGCAGATAGCGACAGCCACCGCCATGTTGTTTTGGAATATTACACCAGGCAAGGGTCCTGCAATGATGGGTTGCTCCGTCATTGCAGCGGCTAGTTCGTTTCAAGTTGGTGGCATGCTGGCTGAACTATTGTCAGCAGCAGCATGCCACTGCATTGGGAAATGAGGGCCAAGCCCAAGAATGCAGTGGTGGCATTGGCCGCCACAGTGCCGCACCTCCAAAACCCACTTCTCTCCTCAACTGCCACATAATGTTTCTTGTACATGCATACAAGCAAACATAAAAATGCATTCAGGTTCTAAGTACAGAATATAACAAGCCTTAGTATTTAAACTAATTATCCAATCTGCTGTTATTACCCTCCTGAGGTAACCATTACAAAACTCTCATCACTCTCTGTGGGAAACAAATTTACTGACAAGTCCCTCCTAATTGTTCTTCTCTTTAGCTAGTGTTCCTACTCTGCCCCCACCATGGCTCTTTTATACTGGATTCAGACAATTAGGCTATCAATGTCTATTTTGGTAATACAGTAAAAATTCCAAAACCTTGACCATACTACGTTTTTGCATCTTTTTTTCCAAGAAGGAGAATCCCAGGGCTCTAGCCTTCCATTTTGCCAATATGCCATGTAAATACTGCAGAATTCTGCAGCAGAGTTACTGCAGGAAACAAGGAAATTCCAAAAGCAATCAGTCAGTCACTGATGTCATACAGGAATCTGGGACATCACATTGCATACTAGTGGGCTCCACTGTATGGCCTGTTCTTCATACCCCTAGTCATCTCTCTAGCTCTGTGCTATTATTTTTGTAGCATGCTGCTACTAATTGCATGCTGTAGTCTAGTTAAGATCCGAGCAGTGTTTTGTAAAATGTCATTATCGCCTTTGCTCCTCTACTTACATCTCTTAAAATGTCATTATCACCTTTGCTCCTCTGCTTACATCTCTTATTTATGTTTCCCAGTATCCAGCTGATCATGCACACAGCTGCTAAGCACTCCTCTGACTCATTAATGAACAACCTCTGATTTACTTACCTGCTGTGCTGTATCTGCTGTAGTTCTACTCCAGTGTTGCTGCAAACCCAGTGTCAGTCTTGGCTGCTTGGAATGACAATGCATTTCATAAACAAGCTTTTCAAATTCTGCATTTTTATTCATATGTACTAGCACCACTGAACTTTCAATTTCCCAGCCCACCTCAGTTTGTCTCACACACATACCCTTCTCCCTTTTTTTGTTACATCTTGCTTTTTCGGGTGTATAGTTCTACATTTTCCTTGCTATCTAGTGGACAGTTGGGGTATACAGCATATGTCCACTAGGTGTACCCATGCTCCCAGGATATTAGTTGGGCCACACATGCTCCTAACATAATCCGTTGAAGCTGGCCAATATGATTCCATCCCCATTTCGCTAAAAGTTGCTTGCACAAGGCATTTGTATGAGCAAAATAACCATGCAAATTTAACTAGTGCCTTTACATCTTCCCCTCCCCCTATAAACATAAACAGGTTTTGATACTGCAACCTGCTATATTAATTTTAAATGAATTAGTAGTAGCATACTATCAAGACACACTCATGGTAGTGTTAATAATATCAGAGAACTATGAATTATGGGCACTACGCACTATGTCCATGCGCTGTGTAAACCGGGAGCATTGGCATCGTTATGCATGAATGCCAAAGATCAGGTTCCTGTAGACCCCATGTGGCATGCACCAGTTGGGTATGAACCACTTACATGCCTGAACCCCCGGCTGTGCAGACAGCACCATGCTGGGGCAGGTTGGGGGCATGCCGGGTGCATGCAAACACTAAGCAGCATGCATGATGCCACAATGTGCTGCATGCTGGGGGGTGCAGTAGAGTGCAGGTTATACCACAGCAGACCCTGTTGTAATCCACTGCGTGCCTCCACAGACTATGCCTACCAGTCACAAGGGGACTGGGAAATGACCCTTAGTGCTGCCCCAGCCCACGAGGCAGATAGGGAGGGCTGGGGCAGCTGAGTGGGTAAATGCCATGGCACCAGCAACATATACAGGAACTTAGGGTGTCAGTGCCATGGGGGCTTGGGGTATGCTAATGGAATCCTGGGACAGGGCTGCACTGTGATGGGGGGTTGGGGATCAGTCTCCTGTGATGGCAGGTCACTGGGGCAGGGCTGCTTGGGTTCAGGCACCCACAGGTGCTCTCCAAGACCCAGACCCATGCCTACAGGTGCAAGGGATCCATTCCTGGACCCAAGCAGGGCATCCTGTTGGATGCCTTCCCAGATCTATGACTCTTCCCCAGGCTACCCTGCTGTGTCCTGAGCATGGGGTTGGGGCAAGCGACAGACAGGTGGTGGCCAGTAGTGAATGGTGTGCACTTCTCCACAGGTGTGCAGCTGCGTGGGTGCAGGTACACACCTTTGGTATGTACCTGCATCCCATTCATGCATAGCACCCATTGTTTGCATGGCTGGTTAGGCAGAAAAACAAGCTTAGTACTGTATGTAAAGAGAGTTTCATTGTGCAACAAACCTGAAGAATCAGTTTTTGATCAATGAAGTATTTAGCCTTCTCTTTTTTTTACCTCAACAAACTGTATACGGTAAGTGTATGTTAAAAGAACATTTACAAAAGCAAGGGCTTGTTGCTACCACCTTTCCCCAGCATGAGAGATCTATGTTACTGATATCAGAGCAGGAAACAGTTTGCTTGCATGAGGCATTTTGTACATGCAAAATAACCATTAAAATTAACCTTGTGCCTTTTAAGTTTCTGCCTCCCCGCTATGAACATAAACAGGTTTTGGCATGCCAACCTGTTATATTAATTCAAAAAATGAAATAGTATTAGCATACTATCAAGACATTCTTATAGCAGTGTAATAATATCAGAGATACACATTATGTATGCATGGGTGGTTAAGCAGAAAACTGAAACTTAGTTTGTAAATAGAGTTTCATTGTGCAGAACAGCCAAAGGATCAGTTTTTGATCAATGCAGTAGTTAACATTCTCTTTCTTGTTACTCTGTGAAATTTCTAAGTATAGAATGCTTAAAATGGATATTTCCAAGAACTAGTACTTGTTGAATCTTAATTTCCTTTTGAAGAGATAATACTGTAAAAGTGGAGAATTGGTGCTTAACAAGCAGAAGAACACTTATAATATTGAAGCATTTCAATGTCTCATCTTCTATGTTAATGGTACATTATTTTTATGGTGCTGTTTTGCATTTTTTCTCCATTTTACCTTCAAGGTATTACCTTCCTCCTTACACAGCAAGTCTTTTTCTAGTAACCTTTATCTCTGCTGCTGGAACATCCTGATCATTGGGTGGGTCTGTATATCATATGTCAAAGCTCCATGACCTCCCCCCCCCAATACACACACACACATTGGAGCTCCCAGGTAAATACAGACCCAAGGAGATTCTTCTTAGAATCACTTCTGATTTCAGATCTATTGGATGAGACAGAGCCAGGTAAGGTGCCATGGCATATATGAAGACCCACTGAATTTTAAGGAGGGGTTAGGTAAAGAAGGGTGGCTCTGTTTGGGCTCAAATTGCTTGCAATCATCAGTTGTCAGTTAAGCAGCTGCAGATGCAGAAAAGCTTCCCTGGAGGTCTTATTCATCACCTGGAACTGTGTGCAGTCTATACAGTGGTGTCCCCCAGGATGAAGCCCAGTTCTGCAGCATTTTGCAGTACTTTGCAGAATACTGCAGCAGACTTATTGAATAAAGCAATGTAATTTCAATGGCAATTAGTCACTTTTGTCATTCAGGACAATGTCACACTGTCAGGATGAAGTGAATGCCAGTTTCCTGCATGACAAAAGGGTCTATTTTGCCATTGAAATTACATTGCTTTATTCAGTAGGTCTGCTGCAGCATACTGCAGAGTGCTTTAAAAGTGGGTTTCATCCTGGGGATGCCACTGTAGCTGCCCAAAGGTGCTCCTAGCTATGAGAATCAGACCCACATGTCCTCAAATAATGCACAAACTTGTTAATGTATAAGGCTGTTAAATTGATTTCAGACTATTATTACTGCTTTACTTGGATTCATCCATTACACAGTAGGTTATATAGCATGCTAAATGATACAAAAAAACAATAGAATGTTCAGTGTCTTTTTTTGGTGTCCATTAACAGAGTTCCCCCCTATTCTTACAGTAGGTAGAATCTTTGTTACTCTATCTGTTTGAAACATCTCAGAATAATTTTCCTTGCAACAAGGCATTCCAACCTTCGGCATAATACAGAAACATTGCCTCAGTCACTGCACTTTAGTGATAGCAATGAAACTCTGTTTTAATCTAAGTAAAGACAAAGTCAAGTTTTCTAATCTCAACATGGATTTTTTCAAGTGGTATGCATTCCTAATGACACTGTTTATTAATGAAGCTAAGGTACTGTTTGTTATGTAATAGCAGTAGTAAAATATTTTATTCATAACATTTTTATGAATCAGCATGAACTCGATTGAGTTGACTCATTTACAATGAGGTCCCTTGAGCACACCAAATACACTGTTACAAAATCATATATACAAATCAGTACAAGAAATATATATATATATATATATATATAAAACATAGATACTTAATGTCTAGTAGAGAGCAATGATAGTCATTGGGAAATCACAGTACAGTTCATCAATGGAATACAATAACATTAACATTACCCCAAGGCTAAGCTTCCACTATAGCTAACACAGCACTGTCTTGTTTTGCTAGCTTTGCTGCTTAACCAAGATTTTATTCCTTTCCAATTATTTTTCTCCTTCTGTGTATATTTTGGAAGCAGTGTTATTACATTTAACTGGTGCTGACAGAAGAAAGTATGCACAGCAATACCACTATTTTTTTCTAATGTTACCTTTTTTATTAGAAGGAATATACTCAACCACTAATATAATTATGTAATGTTATCCATTGGTTCTCTATGTATTCATAAATTATGCAACCAGTTGTTGAAATGTGTATATTTATCTCAGGAACCCCATGATAACATTACAGCATTATTATTATGCAGTTTTGCTTCATCTTTGAGGTATTTCACAACCAATGTCCCATTGTATTTATATTTTTTCTGCACCATCACACTCAAAATTTTATGAACTTTTCTCTTCATCAGGGAAGTGGTTGCCTTACATGGAATTAATTAATATTATAATAGATAATGTAGTAATATTAATTCAACAACATGTTCATTTAAACATACACTGTATGTAATGTTAAGCCTGCCCGGTAGCATTGAGGGCTAAGGCACTGGATGCCTTACTGATGCTATGCCTGCAACTTGTGTTTGGGAATGAGCACAGGTCACCGGGGGTCAGCAGGGGAGGAGAAGGATTGAGCATCCAAGGGACTGCTCTCCTTCTTCAGGGAGGGGGGTTCACCAGTAGTTGGTATTGACTGACCCCTAGCAGCTGTTGGAGGACAGCACACTGTGCTCCAACAGGGGAGGAGAGGAGCAGATGCTTGTAGGAGCACATGCAGATGTGTGCACACTCCCTCCTTCGGGCATCATTGCATGCCTCCTGTCCTACAGGGAGAACGTGGAAAAAGAGTCCTGGGTGTGGCACAATGATGTCTGATCCCTGCAGGCCCTGCTCCCATGAATAGCGGTAACCTCCACACTGGATACATTCCGATGGGTTGAGGGATCCCCACCTCCCTGCCACAGGAGGAAAGCTGTGGAGGACAGAAGAAGGTAGGCCACGAGTGGGGGATGGGGCTGAGGGATCAGGACTGAAGGTGTGCCACCCAGGAAAGAGAAAGAAATTAATTGTAAAAAAACGTATATAACGTTAACATGTATTGAACACCATGGAACAAGAGACAGAATCTCTAGATGGTAACATAACATACAGTAGCTCCCAGTTCAATGTGATAATTGTGATGACAAAATGAAGCCAACAAAAAACAGGAACCCATAACAGTGCCAAGCAAAACAGCATAGAGCACTACAGCGTGCTCAAAAATCAGTACTGCTACAATTGCTTTTTCAGCAGAGGGCTCTGCCTCCAGCACCTCACTTTGCAGGGGGCTTTGCCCCCTTCACTCCACATCCTTAATATGACTATCTCCTGGGAGGGATGACACTGAGAGAGATGGAAGAACTCGGAAGGGGGGCTACTGCACAGGGGAACACAGGTCAGGATGGGGAGAACATTGGGGAGGGCAACCCATGGGTAGGGGGGACAAAGTCAGGAGGGCAGGCATAACAGGAGTTCAACAAAAACCAAAACAAAATTATACAACAATCAAAAAAAAACAAAACACCACAGCCAGTTCCCAACCTGGGTCCACCAGCAATACAGATGGTGACTCTAACCACTACACCACATGGCTAGCTCACAACTGGCCTTATGAGCAACTCCCTATGTATTTAAAACAATAACTACATCTATGACTCCCTATATAAATGAAAGTGCTGAACTTACAGTGTGCTGTTAATATCACCTATCCTATTTCACAGTTGCTATTTTTATCTTGCC
The DNA here is from genome assembly GCA_016271365.2 of Neoceratodus forsteri. Classification (NCBI taxonomy): domain Eukaryota; kingdom Metazoa; phylum Chordata; order Ceratodontiformes; family Ceratodontidae; genus Neoceratodus; species Neoceratodus forsteri. The sequence goes on along the minus strand of CM057459.1, from coordinate 538,284,970 downwards.
CAAATTGACTCGCTGCAATTGAGATGCTCAATTCATGGGATGCTATAGCTCCCATATTCAGACAGTGCAGCATTATTTATTTATTTATTTCAAAAGTTTCACCAGGAAAGACATACAGAGCTGATAACAGATTGTTTCCAGATATGTCTGGGGTGGGGGGAGGGAGGAGGAGAAGGGCAATGAAGAAAACAAGAACAAAAATTACAAATAGTTAAAATAGGACATACATGTCATAACTAAACATCATACAGAGGCTACCCCACCTGCTCCTGTTACCCTTCCTCCTGACACCCTGCCTCACACGTCCTTTCCTTGTCCTCCAGCTTGATCCTCTACCATAACCACTGTTACCACATCCTCACCATCACTACTCTTCCCTCTACCATGGAGTTAAGCATAAGCTCATCTATAGGTCTCTTGCCAGTCCTCAGTTTAGTACCTGCATGCTGTTATCCATGGTCCAGCACCCCTGATGGTGCCCCCCCAACTCACGGGCAGCAACTTATATAGGGATATGTACTAACCTTACAGTGAAGACACTTCTATAAGCATAAGTGTCAGGATCTGTGTTCTACTATGCTTCATTATGTTTTACTGATATATATAAGCCATGAGAAATGCTTTTTACTCTATTTTTACTGTACTTTTATATGTAAGGCAACACTGCCATCTTTAGTACTTGTACACAACTACAACTGACCTTGTACTACATAAGTCCATTGTATTGTTATCTTCCGCAAGCTATGCAAGTTTTATACTAGATAGAACAGTTGCTCAGATCACCTGTTTTTGTCCAATTATATACATTTTATTTATCTTCCTTTTGCTGTTGCCATAGTAATTAGTACTCAGTACTAGTGTCAGTGGCTCAGTAGGTAGCACACTCGTCTCTAAGGCCGGGAGATCAGAGAGCAGTGGGTTCAGCTCTCACATCTGGCACTTGGGTTAATATCCTAGTACTGACACTGTAGTGCAGCATGAGAGGGGTGCTGCACTTCTGAGGTGACGTCTTTCGGATGAGGCATTAAACCGAGGTCACATCTGCCTGGATTGGTGGTAGTTCAGGTGGATGTTAAAGATCCCATGGCACTTATCGAAACGAGTAGGGGAATTTCCCCGGTGTCCTGGCCAAATTTCCCTCATTCACTAAAATACCACCAACAGCTTAATCAGGTTCAAGGTCAGTTGGCATTCATCTGTATCACCCCAGGTCATGCCTGAAAATGGCAGGATTTGTCCAGTGCACTTACCCAGTCAACAAAAACTAAATAAAATAAATAATTATCAGGGTATAAGACTCTTTGTAGTACATAGCGTCTCTGCGAATAGATGAGAGACTGCATTTACCTAGGTAAGGAAAACTAGTGTTCTTCCAGTGATCACACTGTAATGGTAGTAAGCCTGTATTACTGATCTGTAATAAATTCCATTTATTATGTGAATACCACTTGTCTGTTTTCTTTTCCTTCTGTGCAGTTCCAACAAGGACATGAGAGAGTGATTTATCACTCCAGTTACAATGCTGTGTATTTGCTGCTTACTTTGCACTTCAATTGGCATCTCTTTTGTGCTATGACTGCACTTCATTTCTTTCTGCAGCAATTTTATTTTTGTACCTACTTATTTGCCAGATTTTGCTCTACTGTTTAGTGTATTGTAATGCTGTTTCTCTTGTTCTACTCCCCCCCAGTCACACCTGGAAACAACCCCTCAACTCTATGTGCCTCTCCCAGTAAACAATTTCAAATAAATAAATATGTATTAGCCAGTTTTACTTTTTTATAGCCCAGTTGAGGATTTTCAACCAAGTAAAGGTAGCAGCCATGTTGCAACAGCATTCATGGTTGAATGAAGTGACTCATGGGTTCTGTATGTGATTTACCCTAATTCTAAATTCCTCTGCCTCAATTTCTTCTATTCTGTGCATTTGTGGGCATTAATATATGGTTGTCAGAGCTTTAGTCAAGTCAGTCAGGAAGCAAGAAATTTCCACCCAATTTTGTGAATTTCAGTACACTGTCTTCAGTATATAGAAAATAAGGACTATAGAAAATAACAAGAAAGGTGATGGATTCTATGAAAAACACTCAGATCCTGTAAATATGATGGATTTAATTTTAAACTGAGCATACATATCAGAACACTAATGATGAACTCATAATGGCTCAGCAATCTGATTTATATATAGTAAGGTAGGACTAGTCTGTGTTATGATAAAATAGTAATTTAATGGATTTTATGTAAATAACATCTAGTTTTATGTGTTTTTGTGCTATGGCAAAAGCAAATAGCAATACATTTTGATCATGATTTCCTTATAACTTCACTAGTCAAGCCATTTTAAAATACTTATGACACATTTAGAATCCTTAGCATTCTTAAGTGTATTGACTACGGAAAGTCTTCATGTTCGGAATTAATTAGAGCTGCTTTATTGTATGAGATGCACAAACTTTGTAGGCCTCAGCAAGTTCATTTTCTATTTTGTCCTTTTTTTCTGTATAGCTGTTTGCTCCTCTGTGGCCCTCTGCTCCTGTCATTGGGTCTCCTTTCCACCCCAACTCTGTCAGCCTCTCCCCCCACCATCTTGCTGGTGGGGATCCATGAGGAGCAGGATCTGAGAGCATTAGGGTCATCACATACAGCCATGGAGAGACAAGGGGCCTGATTCTCAAAGTCCTTAGACTAACACAAGGTTGCAAACATTTCTGCTGCAACTGGCACCTTGCATCAAAAGATGCAGCATTCCTGATTCTGAAATGTGGTCTGCATCAGAATGGGGAGCCACTGCATCAAAGTGGGTCTGCACCACCCTTGTGACCTACATTGGGGAGCAGCAGGTCATAAGGGGGCTTGTGGCTACAACATCCCCTCATTTTGGGATTCTAAAAGTTCCACCATGGATGCAGAAAAGGGCACCACTTAGACCAAACAGGAGGTGGCCTAAGTAGCTTGTGTCACTGGGACAGGGTGGACACTGGGCTGCCTGGGGCATAAGGGATGGGGGTGGCAGAGGATGAATCAAGGGGAAGAGCTGTGATTGCCTATTACTGAAGTGGCACCCAGTGGGGTGCATGTACAGAGTTATACATCTCATAAATGCCAGCATGTCCACTTACAGTACTACAATGTACAGTACCAAGTACCCATACTGTATGTACATTTCCAGCCCTAAAGAAACACAATAAAGGAGGGACTAGTGATAAATCAGCAGTCTGCGGCAGCATATTGTGCAAGAACACAGCAGACTGCTTGACTGTTGAATGTTAAGTCATCACTGTCCAGTCATATGGTCTGCTGTGTTCTGGCGCAATATGCTGCCACAGTCTGCTGATTAATCACTGGTCTCATCTGTATTGTGCTTCTTTGGGGCTGGAAATGTATGTACAATGAGAGTAATAGGAACTGTACATCGTAGTACAGTATGTGGACATGCTGGCATTTATGAGATGTATAATGCTGTACACACTGGATGCCACTTCTGTAATAGGCAGTCACATCTCTTCCCCCAACTCATCTTCTGCCAACCCCCATCCCTTATGCCCCCTGCCCCTTCCTGGTGACCAGTTTCAACCCCTCCAACTATCTCAGCCCCACTAGTGTTGCACTGGGCTGGGGGGGCTGGAATTCTGTGGCATTTACCATAGGTGCACCTCCTGTTTGGTGCAGTGGGTGATGTGCAGCAAACCCAGGGACTTTGGTGCCAGGACCTTGATTTTTAAAGAATCAGGCACAGAGTCCCTGGTGCACCCAGAGTTTGCCACATCCCTGGAGTGATGCAACTTGTGTCGCTCCAGAGGATCTTTCAGAATCGGGCCCATGGACTGTTTTCTATGTTTTCTTCCACCTGGAGCAAGGGTGATCATGGCAAGAGTGTGTGTGTAGAGGCCTGTACATGCTCCTGGTAAGCACGTGCTCCGTCCACCCACCAAACACTATGTCAGCCTCCAGACCTCTGCTCTGACACCCACACACTACCATTGGAAAACTTTTACTTATTTGTACATGTAATTCTATGGGCTGGCAATCAGCGAGGGAGGGATCACTTCACCACCAGGGAGACTGTGTTCTATTACACTGACCAGCAATCGGTGATCAGGGAGGGTTAGGGGCCACTGGACCAACATGGATTGTTTTATATTATTAGATTGGAAGTGATCAGAACACATGGGGGTGAAGGGGGACAAAATTCCACTTGGGCAGTCATTACTTTCTTTATTGAACTGTTGGCACAGCGATCAGTGATTAAGGAGAGGGGAGGGAACCATTGACTATCAGGCACTGATTTTTTTCATCACTGGGATGGGGATCAGAGAACAGGGATGGGGGAAGGGGACCACTAGACTACCTGGGAATTATTTTCATAAGACCATGACAGCAATTGGAGAATGGGGAGGGGGAGGGACTATTAGGTTACCAGGGAATTATGTTCACAACACCAGGACAGCAATTGGAGAATGGGGAGGGGGAGATACAGCTAGACTACCTGAGAAATATTTTAACATGTACAAGATGGTGACTGGAGACGAGGGAGGGAGGAGGGACCACTAGACTACCAGGGAATACATTTTTGTTATGGGATGGCAATCAGGGAGGGGGAAGGACCACAGGACTGCCAGGGAATATACATTATTTTTATACTGGGACAGGAATCAAGGAGGGAGAACACTGGTCTATCAGGGACACAGTAATGTGTGTCACGGGGCTGCCTTGTACTACCTCTGACAATCACTAAGGTTGCATGGAGTTAAGAGAAGGTTTTCCTCCACAGTATTTTCTCCACACAGCGGAACCCTGCAAAAGGCCCTTGTGTGGAGAAAATGCTTAGTGAATGGGACTACGCAGATATACAGGTCCCCTCTCCCTCATGTGCACTGCAGCCTCTTCACAATTTTGCCCCAGCATAAACCCAGTTTGTGAGTGCAAACTGGGCCTTTGTAAAAAATACCACTTTGGAGCAAAACCCAGTTTCCACTGCACAAACTGGGTTTGTGCTGGGTTAAAGTTTTGTGAATCTGGCCTAAGGTCTCTACAGTCTGTACTTTAGTAAAGATACAGCTAGTGGTTTGGCCTAAATTCCACCAGTATAAGCAAGGTACCTGAAACCAGCATCTATGTTCACTAAAAATACCTTTCTCATAACAAAGTAATTACTGCATTGTTTGCATAATCAAATGAAAAGAAAATAATAGCTGCATTATCAATCTTAAATGATGCAAAATAGAATGTCATCGTATTTATACCTTCATGTAGAAAATGCTGCTTGACCCATACTTCAGTAGATGAGATTTTTCAAAAAAGGCAGATACATATGGAAATGCATTTTCCTTCTGCATCTGTATCAGCCTGATTGCTAGCCATGAAGGAAATGAAAAAAAAACTCTACAATTCACATAGTGTAGAATGGAATTTGTGTAGTAAAATTTGCACAACTGTGCACATTTTGCTATGTAAATTGAAACAATGCACATGCACTACCCATCTTGCAGTGAATTGTACTATGTCAACTGACACACTTTATGTCAATTATTCACTACATGGTGCAAACTGCATCAATTCACATCACAAAATACTCCAATATTAAGCATAGCGTTTATATTGGTAAATACTTTAATACACTTAAAAATGTATCTTTATATTCTGTGGCAGTGCTAAAAATTTGGTATAAGACTATTGGGCAGACTTGTCCAGCCATACATTGCTCACCTCCTTCTCCCATTTATATGAATCCATTTTCCCCCCTTCCATTAATGATATTACCTTTAAATGGTGGTACCCAAAGGGCCTGTACGATGTTGCTCAATTTTTGGGTGACAACCAAGTCCTAGATTATGGATCTCTTAGAAATAAGTATGAACTACTTAATTCTCAGTTTTATGGCTACTTACAAATTAGATATTTCATTTGAAAAAATATAGAACATCAAGTAACCCATGAGTAAGATAGATAGAAAATACTTTTACATCTACACAAAGGTGTAAATTAATTTCTCAGATTTATCAGGCCCTGGCATCAAATAGTCTGGATGAATTGAATCGATTAAAATCTATATGGGAGGATAAACTGAATCAGGCCATTCCCCTCTCCCTATGGAGTAAAATTATATATCCAAAATGCTGGGGTTTTAAATCTGCAAGATTTATTCTGATGCAATTCAACATCTTGTATCACACTTATTATACACCCCATGGTTTAAACATTACGAATCCCATAGTTTCTAATATCTGCCCTAGATGCCATTCTGAAATAGGAACTTTGGAGCATATGCTCGTTTTATGCCCAGTATTAGAATCCTTTTGGTCAGCTATTTCGTGATTCCTGTCATATATGGTGGATAAACCCTTCGTTAAGGACCCATTTTGGATACTGCTATGTTACAGAGGCCCTATGTGCTGTTTACCTTCTCATAATACATATTTGCTAAATATCTGTATTATTAATGCTTTTAAACTGATCCTCATGAACTGGAAGGACAGCGATCCCCCATTATATAAGGTTTGGATCAATATGATGTTTTCTATCCACCATATTGAAAACATCCACTACATTATTTAGAAACAAATTATTAAATTTAACTCAATCTGGACTCCATTTGCTAATATTCTTAACTTATAACCAATTGGGTTTAGACCATATATGATGCTCAAACCCTCCCAGACTTCAAGTACTGGCTTCTAGGAATCAGGACACACCTGTTGGACTTTAATCAGTTAATCAAATGAATTTGATGTAAAACATTATTTTTTACTTTATATATTGTATTCTGTGCTGTATTTCTAATGGTGAAGTAGCGAAATAGCTAAACAGCCATTGTATTAGCTATATGGCTATTTTTTCATAGATCTGGTAGCTACCCTTCTGTACTTACTAATGTATACTGATGTAATGTTTGTATCTATTTTTTCCTCTTTTTTATCTGCATGATATAAAAAATCACATAGTAAAAAATGTGTGCAGTTGCAGTGAATTATATAGTGAGCATTATGCAAATGCTATGCATAATGCGCAGCAGACAAATTTGCCACAATGTTTGTATGAATTTTAAATTTGCAACACTTCTACTGATTGCATTAAAACTCAGAAGCCCTATCTTCTAAGGATCCTGAGCTTTTGCAGTAGTTTCCATAATGTGTGGTAATATGTCAACAAATGATATAACCATCATAAATAGGTGCATGTATTAAAAACGAATAGTGCATGCATACAACATGGTGCATACATTATTTCTTTTGATGGAAACTCTATATTTTGCATACACATTGCTTGATCATCTCATAGATGGACAAACAGTGCAGACAGACTACTTTAAATATACAGGTAGACAGATCAAGTTTGAAAATCCTTGTGTGTCCATACTTTTGTTAACTGGTGAGGAAGAATCAAACCCAGCTCCGAGATACTCTACTTACAGTCCACTTCACAAGTCAAGATACCCTCATCCAGTGTTACACATTCTAACTTAAATTATACAAATAAATGTTTCTTCTGAGTAGAAGTTAAAGTCATCATATTAATTATTAAATGACATTGTAAAATACTGAACACAAACTGTATTATAATGAGCCTTTGTCTGTAACAATGCAGAAAGGGATATGGAGCATATGTCTAAGAATTAGAAAGTCTCACATTTGGGTCTTGATTGAAACTATTAACGTACTATACCAACTCAACTGAAAGCATGATTTACTGCTAGATGGATAACTCTTCTGCTGCCAACAGTTTATGTACATGCATACCAAGGAATACTTGTACATCCATTCTATGTTTCCAGAGATGAAATCATTTTCTGCAGATTGTGTACATGTTCTTTCACTCCACTATTGATGCTGTATAAAAGAATGATGAATGGATGCTGACTGGAAATCTAGGCCAATACAGGAGTACTTTGCTCTACAGGACACAACAGCCAATCTCCACTGAGCTTCATCAGAAAGTATTTATGAAGTAAGCGGTAATGGCACCTGAACAAACAATGTCTGAAATCCTGGAGCTTCCAAAATGACTGCTATAGCCACATCACTAGGTGGTGATTGCCAAAGCAGAACTAGAAAGTTTCTTTCTCAAGCAACATTTACAACAGGCATAACTGCACTTACATGTGACTTACTGTATAAGCAAAGAATGCATTATGTCTCAACTATTGTGTCAGTGTTTACAAATTCAGGTTTTGCATTTGCTCGTGCTGTAAAGGGAGTGTGGTTCTTTCACTAGTCTTTAATTCTGTGCACATTAAAAGACAAGTTACTAAACAAAAGTCATGTGCCCTTGCAAAAAAAAAATCAGAAAATAAGTATTATCTCTAAAAGAACAATGCTCTTCCTCAAACCTGTAATTCACTGTTACTTAATGGAGAATAAAGATTATGCTTTCATGCCCATCAAGAACATTCTTCAGCATTATATACCTTTAAAATAAGTCTAAAAATAAAAAAAGTGAAGTACCTTGAATACCCTAATTATATCTTTGTATGGCATATAAAACAATTCATACTATATTCATTTGACAGTCTGTTTGTATTTTACTTGTTGGAAGGCAATGATATACAGTAGGGGCATTGATGCCTAGTGACAGTTTATATTTTACTTGGAAGTCTGTGATATACATTAGGGGCAATACAGCATTTACTTCTGCTACTGTAACAGGTTTTGACAAGAACATATTAGAAAATGAGCTGTCGGCAGAACTTGAGCAGAGCCCCATAAGTGCTAGTAAACTGAACAGCCATGAACAGGCTGGAACCAGTCCAAAAGAGGGCAAAAAGTTGATTAATGGTCTTCAGAATGACACATACTATATGATGAAAGGTTAAATATCTTAACTATAGGTGAGTCGCTGTACTGTGACCCTGTAAAATGCACTTTAGTCTTTTTTTTTTAACTAGCATTATGCACTTTTAATGCTAGCATAATCTTGAGTAAAGCTTTCTGTAAGCAAACAATTTGCAGCTCAGTGCTTCATTTTAAGTCTTGTTTAGGATAGAATGCTGCATGTTTTGTGTTTGGGCAGATATTTAAGACTGGCTACCATCATGCAAGAACCCAATCCCTGCATCACATCAGATTCACTTTTTTATGTTTTGTCCTAAATATGTGCTCCCTGGAGAACAGGAGGGAGAGAGGATACAAGATAAAAACATACAAGATTCTATACGGAGTTAACAGGGTGGAAACAACTGAGATGTGAACAGTGAAAGTGATGACTGATACTAGGGAAAGGCAAGGGAAAAGCAATGTTATTTCCATGGCATCCAATCCCACAAGATCTGGATGCCTTACATTAGAAATAAATAAAAAATAAGCATAACATTTAGACACGGAAATACACATAAGCACTAAATACCACCAGACTAATAGCAAACCTTAAAATGTATTTCATAATCATTTTTACGTCATTATGCCAAGATGCGTTATGAACGCTTGAGAGAGTAGCACACTTTGGAGGTGTGCCTCTCCCATTAAATCCACTGCTCAGTTGAGCAGGCATGGTGGTCCTGCACCAATGGGTGTGGGAGCTGTGTATGACAGCAGTGGTCTTCGCTTCAAAGAAAACCATCGCTGTCATACAGAGCACCGTCACGCCGCCCCGTCACGCCGCCCCCCCAAATCCTTGCTGCCATGCTGAGCGCCAACCCCAGTGTGGCAAACGTCCCGTGTTGTTTGCCGGTGGGGGTGCCCAATCCCCTGTCAGCTCCATGGCCCCCCCAAGCCATCCTTCTACCATGCTGGGAGCCCACCCCAGCGTGGCAAATGCCCCCATTGTTTGCTGACGGGGTGCCCAATCCCCCGTTGGCTCCTTGGCCCCCCCAGCCATCCTTGTGTCATGCTGGGAGCCCACCCCAGTGTGGCAAATGTCCCACATCGTCAATTAAAAAAAAACAACCTGTAAAGTAAAAATGGTCCCACACAGTCTCCCGCCCCTCCCACAACCCTCACCCACCCACTGTGCACCCTGCCTCCCCACACCCCTCACCCCATACCTACCTCTGGGCTCAGCGCGATGATCTTGATGGACGGAACACGTCTGCACGCTTCAAAGCCGACCGTGAACTGAGGAAATGCCGCAAGCTGCATAAATGGGCTAGATGGGGGGTCAACTTTATTGTATTATTCTGTGGGTATTTTTTGAATTTTTGCACCAAATTTTCAACATATGGTTTTGGGACCTTTCTCATGAATGATGTCACTGTCATGGCGTTATTTTGGGCGAAGGATGATTTCACAGTCACTGCGCAGTCACTGTGCAAAATCACCCTTTGGGCCTGAATAATGCCATGACAGTGTCATCATTCATGAGAAGGGGTCCCAAAAACCCCATGTTGAAAGTTTGGTGCAAAAATTCCAAAAAATGACTGTTTTATGAACGTGCATTGCACAGTTCCTACGCAGGCTCGTAAGTTCGCGAATTTTCAATATTTTCACTCCAGATTTTCAACATTGCCATTTTACCTCACCTCCTCATGAGCAGTACAGCTGTCATTTTTCATATCCTGCCCAAAACATGTTTCTGCCCATGTAGCGCACAATGGAGCAGTCGGTGTGCGAACTCAAAGTATGGGACACATTAAGGAAATCACAGTGACACTGTTCATGAGCAGAGGTCTTAAAATGGCTGTATTGAAAATTTGGTGACAAAATTCCTAAAGATGACTGTTTTACGAGTGTTCATTGCGCAGTTCCTATGCACGCTCGTAAGTTTATGAATTTTCAATATTTTCACTCCACATTTTCAACTTTGCCATTTTACCACACCTCCTTATGAGCAGTGCAGCTGTCATTTTTCACATCTTGCCCAAAACGTGTCTCCCACCATGTAGCACACAATGGCACAGTCACTGTGCGAACTCAGTGTATGGGACACTTTAAGAAAATCAAAGTGTCACTGTTCATGAGCAGAGATCTTAAAATGGCTATGTTGAAAATTTGGTGAACAAATTCCTAAAAATAACTGTTTTACGAGCGTGCGTTGTGCAGTTCCTACACACACTCATAAGTTTGCAAATTTTCAATATTTTCACTCCAGATTTTCAACATTGCCATTTTACCACACCTCCTTATGAGTAGTACAGCTGTCATTTTTCACATCCTGCCCAAAACATGTTTCCGCCCATGTAGTGCAAAATGGCGCAGTCGGTGTGCGAAATCAATGTATGGGACACAGTAAGAAAATCACAGTGACTCTGTTCATTAGCAGAGGTTTTAAAATGCCAATGTTGAAAATTTGGTGAAAATTCTAACAATGACTGTTTCACAGGCGTCGTTGCACAGTTCCACGCTTGTAGGTTTCGCGAATTTTAAATATTTCCACTCCAGATTTTCAACATTGCCATTTTACCACACTTCCTTATGAGCAGTACAGCTGTCATTTTTCACATCCTGCCCAAAATGTGTTTCCACCTATGTAGCGCACAATGGGGGTAACAAAAAGGTCATGCTGAAATTTTACTGTGCAAATACCAGCAATCACACAGGGCATTAGGGTAAAGCACCATACGTGCCAAACACCACTGCAAATACCTGCAAGCAAATGTCTGGCATTGACAAATGCTTGTTTTAATATGTCACCAGAGGTAACACCTCTTACCTCCAGAGCAAAGCATTTCAAGTCTCAGTAAAGCAGCTCCAAGTGCATGATCCCCTGAAGATTTTAAATGAGATCTCTGAGTAGAAAGGAGATGGCCTTGGAAGTTTTGTGAGAGCAGATGGGAACACATAGGACCAGGAGGTATCTTAGGTAGCCTAGGCCAAATGCATGCAGGGCCTTGTATGTTAAGCACACCTTGAAGCTGGAACACCACCGAAGTAGCAGCTAGTGCAACTTATGGAGCTCTGGGGTGATATACTTGGACCAGGAGGTACCAACAACCAGCCAGGCTGTTGCATTCTGCACAAGCTGCAGGTGATGCACCAGCCTCATGGACAGCCCTAGGTAAAGAGCATTTAAATAATCCAGTTTAAATGTAATGAAGGCATGTACCAGTGCCACCAAGTCAGTGGGCACTAGAAAGGGTTTGATCCAGGCAATGTTTAGCAGATAGAAACACTACTGCAGACAACTGTTGACACCTGATATTTTAATGTTAGCTTGGAGTTTATTGATTCTTAATATCAGCTATGTCATTTGTTTTGGACATAATGTCACCATTTGAAGTTGTTAAAGGCCCCATTGTATTATTAATCCCTTTTGCTTTATTTATATGGAATAGAAATCCTTGTAATTATCTTTTGATAGTGTTGCCAATTTTAATTCAAAATCTGCCTTGGACCTTTTGATTTCGGTTTTAACCCTTTTTGTTAAATTTCTGTAATTCAAGCATCCATTATCATTTTTTACTTTTTATTTTTTAAATAATCGATTTTTCTTTTTGATTAGACAGTGTATTCTAGGCATTATCCAACTGTGGGATGGATTTTTTAATGCTGTATTTATTCTTGGACAAAATGCAGTTATTAATTTCTTAATTTAATTTTGTGCAAAAAATGTCTCACATATCACATAAAGATTTATCTTGAAATTGTTTTTCCCAGTCCCATTTATTCATACTAGCCTTCAGTTTATCACAATCTGCTTTCCTGAAATTTAAGACCTTGGTACATCCTGATTGTTTTGTTATATTTACCTTTATTTCAAAATGAATAGAATTGTGGTCACTATTTCCCAGGGAAGCTTCTATTTGACATCCAGACAATGTATCTCCCATATAGGTCAGAACCAAATCTAGGGTATTCCCTCCTCTTGTTTTACCTTCTACCTTTTGTTGAAGTCCTAAATGATTGAATATTTCAATATAGGTGTTTTCCATTTTATTTGACCCACTGAGTGTTATCCAGTTGATACCGGGGAGATTGAAATCACCTAACACTAAATGTCTATCTGCAGGGTTTAAGTCCTGGAGTTGCTTTAATAATTCCATATCATTCTCTTTGGAACTAGATGGAGGCCTATAAATTACACCCATAATGATTTTAGGTTTATTTTGCGGCATAAGATGTAGCCAGATTTGTTCTAAATTTGTATTCTTTCTTATTTCATGAGATTGAATGTTGTCCTGAATATAAATAACCACCCCGCCTCACTTCCTGTGTTCTCTTGAGTATGTATAATGATTATATCCTTCAGTGTTTTGGCACCATGTGTCACCTTTATCCCACCAAGTTTCAACTATATCACATATTTGAAAATTATGAGTCTTTAAATACAGTTTGAGTTTATCCCTTTTTTATGACACTTTCAACATTTAAAAGAAGTCTCTTCCAAGTACTTTTTTGTTTACTTGTTAGAACATTTATTGGTTGACTTTCTGTCCCTTCTGCCTCTCCCCCATTTGTAGTTTAAATTTAAAGCTATGGTTTCATTAAATCATTTTGCTAAAATCCTAGATCTCATTTTGTTCAAATGTAAGCTATCTGGTTTGAACAATTGTCTTCCATTAAAAATAATGCTGTCATCCAAAAAGGAATATTTGCTGCTTTCACACAGATCTTTAATCCACCTATTTAATACCATAATATCACTCATTTTGTGAGTACGAAATCCATGGGTTGGCAGAAGACTGGAAATAATCAATTCCCCTCCTTTATTTTCTATATCCAGTGCTAATGATTCAAGGTTTTTATAAATATCCTGGACCCTACCTTTACCTATATCATTAATGCCTATATGTAGGATCACAAGGGGGTTTACCAAATTTCCCATTAAGCCGATGAGCATTTTTTATACATCTGTCACTTTTGCTCCTGATAATGTACTAACCATTGTGTACTCATTTTGTCCTTTACATATAGCTGAGTCAATGCCTCTAATAATTGAATCACCTACAGTATCACAAGAATGTCTCTGCATGGTGCTATTTTAATTATGTCTGATTTGGTAATCTTCAAATTATTTGTTTCCTTGTTCTGAGCTGTGCTTCCCTTTTTAGTTTGTTCAGTTACAACTGGAGTATCCCTCTGTTCAAATCCTCCTAGTGATACTGTTTTTTTTTTTGGCCAGACTACTGTAAGCTGTGTCTTGGGTTCCTTAATGCCTTTGTCTGATATGGCTGTAGCTCTATCCTTATCAGCCATTAGGGTTTCATATCTACTTCAGAGGTTTACTGGTACTGTATGGAAGATTTGGCCCCCTCTTCTTTTCCCAGAACTTGGTTTTACTGTAGCTCAGTCATCATCCCTTGATTAAACCTGGTGAAAAGAGGTGCAGTTTGTGTTTTTTGTGTTACTTGCATGCATGTGTAAGAAACACATTGCATCAAGCTTCCCTCACAAGCGGGTTGTGGAGGTGTGGCAATGTTGTGCCAAATGGCAGCAGCCAATTCAGGGGCTCATCTCTGCCTCAGCAAATAGAGAAGCATGCTGTCAATGAGAGAGTTTATGAGCAGGCCACTGTGATCAAAGAAACTGAGCCGCTGCAATCAGGGAGCACCTGTCACTACATAATCAGCTGTTTTTGCTGTGGGGGTCCCTGACTGCAGCAGCCAATTACACAGCTGCATTGTGTGGTGTTCCCATGGTGATGACTTCTCTGTCAGCCTCTCACAGTCCCCATGAAGCCAACAGAAAGCCACCACCTGCCATTCAGTGTGCCTTCCTGGTGAAACATTTTAATAAATAAATAAAAGTCAATGGGGGTTGCCCAATCTCCCTGTCGGCATGATCCCCATCCCAGTTAATTTACCAATAGCATAGCCCAATCCCTATCGGCATGATGTAACCCCCCATTTGTTGTGTGCCAAGGAGAAGTGCCCAATCCCCCCTCAGCTCATGAGCCTCCCCAGCACAGTGTATGGCTGACAAGGTGCCCAATCCCCATCGACTTCACTCCTCTTGCCCAACAAACATCCAGGTGGCACACTGGGAACCCATCCCCAGCATGCCAATTGTCCTGCGGTGTCCTTTTTCTTCTGTTTTTTTTAATACCCGGTCAGAATAACGAAACAGTCCCACACTGTCTGTGGCATCCCCAACCCAACCTGTGTCCAACCTCTGCACACCCCACCTCCCCCCACACACACTCTTACCCCATACTTACCTCCAGAACCTGGCGCAATGATCTTCAGTGGACCGGGAACATGTCTGCACTCTTCAAAGCCGACCGTGAACTGAAGAAATGCCAGTAAGCTGAATAATGGCATAACCAGGGTTTTTTCAACTTAAGTGGATGTGTCAGCCATTTTTAGGAATTTTTTGAACACATTTTCAACATGGGGTTCTTGGGACCCAACCTCATGAACCCAGTCACTGTCATTTTGTTATTCCATCCCAAAAGACGATTTTGTGGTCACTGTGCAGAACCACCTTTTGGGACTGATTAATGAAATGACAGTGTCAGTTTTCATGAGGTAGGCCCACAAAAACCCTATGTTGAAAATGTGGTGAAAAATTCCCAAAAATGACTGGTTTACGAGTGTGCGTTGTGCAGTTCCCACGCATGCTCGTAACTTCAAGAGTTTTTAATATTTTCTCTCTGGATTTTCAACATTGTTATTTTACCACACCTCCCTATGAACAGTACAGCTGTCATTTTTCACATCTTGCCCAAAATGTGTTTTCGCACATCAATCAATCAATCAATCAATCAATCAAGTCTTTATTTAACCAGGCATTCATCCTTGAGCAGAAGCTCATTTGCAAGATGGACCTGGGTGGAGCATGAACAATTGTATATACAGGTCAACACAGGTATTTACAAGGCAATACAGATAATACTGTTTACAGAGAGGAAGAAAAAGAAGTTCATATGTACATAGAATTACACAGATATTGTACAGATTACAGGTTATTTACATACATAGAAGTCTCTATAGGAAGATAAAGCAGGTTATCTAAGGTTGAAGGAGGAAGTAACGGAAGAAGAAAAATATATATATACACCAGGTAGAGGTGAAGGTAGGGGGGAAGGGAGGGAGGAAGGGGGAGAAAGGCTAGGAGGGCACGGTGCACAGAGAGGAGTTGGTAAAACGGGATGTAGAGAAGGTGGATGGAGAAAAGGAGTATGTGTGAGCCCCGGGATTGAATGCTATAAAGTACGGGGCATGGTAGGATGTCACAACCCAGGGGTAGTGAGCTCCTATCTGAGGCTGGGAAAGGAAGGATAAGGGGATGGACGGGCCTAGTGTTGATAAAACAGGGGGATAATGTAGCTCACAATGGCTCGGTCAGTGTGCAAAATCAATGTCTGGGACAGATTAAGAAAATCACAGTGACATTTTTCACGAGCAGAGGTCTTAAAATGCCTATGTTGAAAATTTGGTGACAGAAGTCCATAAAATGACTGTGTTATGAGTATGCATTGTGCAGTTTCCACGCACTCGCGTAACTTCATGAATTTGTAATATTTTCACTCCAGTTTTTCAACATTGGCATTTTTCCACACCTCCTTATGAACAGTGCAGCTGTCAATTTTTACATCCTCCCCAAAATCTGTTTTTGCACTTCCGGCTCAGAATAGTGCAGTTGCTGTGGGAAATCAGCGTTTGGGACAGATTAAGAAAATCACAGTGACACTGTCCATGAGCGGAAGTCCCAAAATGCCTATGTTGACAATATGGTGTAAAAAATCCCAAAAATTATTACGGGTGTGTGTTGCACAGTTTCTATGCATGCTCGTGACTTCACCAGTTTTTTTTATATTTTTACTCCAGATTTTCAACATTACCATTTTTTTACACCTCCTCATGAACATTCTTCACATCCTGTTTGAAATGTGTTTTCACACCTGTGGCGCCAAATGGTGCGGTCGCTGAGCAAAATCACCTTTCTGTTAACAAACTAATGGTGTCACTGTTCATGCGGTGGGGTTACAAAAAGCCCATGTTGAAAACTTGGAGTAAAAATACCAAGAAATGCCCAGGGCATTAGGGTTTCTGACAATAACACCCTACCCAGTAGGCATCAGGGGTGTGACTTGAGATTGTCGACAGTAATGCTCACACCATTCGACCCCCAACCCTACCCCCACCCTGCAGCCAGTGACAGACATCGGGGTGTGCCTTGGACTCCTTGGCCCCAGAGTTCACCCCATTCTCCTATATTGCACCCATTTCAGCAAATTTCCTTATAGAATGAGGTGAGTGTAAAGCCCGAACACCCAAGGCACACCTAGACATTTGTCAGGATCTGCAGAGTAGGGTGAGGTGAAATGTCATGACCGTTATGGGCGACGACCCAAAGGCACACCCCAATGCCTCTCCATCTCTGCAGGGTGGGGGTGGAGTTGGTGTCAGTTCAATACTTCACTGCCATTCCTATACTGCATCTGTCTAACTCCTGTACTCACACTGCTAATGCCAGCAAGCAATCATTCGGCCTGTGTAGTGAGCTCTGGCCTGTAAGAGGCTCACAGGTGACTAGTAGGAAGCACATACATTTTTTTTTATTTATTTATTGAGTACAATCGGAATTACAAACCTTTGAGTCACAGACTCTTTTGCAAAGGCTCCACGTTGGTTACAGGGGGTGGAGGGTAAACAAATACAGAACATACACAAAACATAAACAGGCAGTATTTACAGAAACAGTACTGACAGAGCAGTCCAGGCTTAAACTTAGAAAACAGTGAGGTATTTAGCAGCATTCTTGTAATCCCTAGACAGAGACAAGTAGGTGGCTGATTCATGGGGTCTAGAGAGACCCTGTGTCCGGAAAAGTGGAGGGTTTGGTAGCAAAACTGAGTAGGCATCGTTAGCTACAGACACATTTAGCACTCTCAAGTAGTAGGGCTTTGAGACCCGTTTTGAATAGTGAGATGCTGTGGGTCTCAGTGAGTGGTGGAGGTAGCGTATTGAGCCAGCAAGAGGCACGGTAGCGGAAGGATCTTTGCCCTAGGGATGTTCTACAGAGGGGGACTAGAAATGATGGGTTTGCTGCGAGTCTTGTGTTGCGCCTGAGGGGGGCTGCACTGATAATGGGGAGTAGGCCATTAGGGGCTATCTGAATATGTATCTTTTTTGCGAGGATGCAGGTAGGTACTTTAGTCTTTGTTGGAGGTTTAGCCAACCAGACAAAGTATAAAGATTTCAGGTGTGGGTAAGTCTGTCACTACCTGAAACTAGATGGCAGGCTTTATTCAAGGCAATGTTTAAACTGCTAAGTGTGGAGGGTTCAGCAGAGCCATATATAACTATCCCATAGTCAATGAGGGAGAGGATGGAGGACGTGACAGCAAATTGCATAGCCTGTGCGGGCAGGCAGTGCTTGAGTTGGTAGAGGATACCAACTCTGGAGTTGACAGCGGAGGAGAGAAGTTGGATGTGCCTATGGTAGGAGAGGGAGGTGTCTAATGTGATGCCCAGGTATTTAAAGTTTGTAACATGTTCCAGTGGGACACCAAGTGAGTTCTTGATTAGGAGTGATGACTGACTATGTGGGCTTTGGCGATGAGCAAAGATCATGGACTTTGTTTTTTTATAGTTGATGATCAGGCGGTGGTCTGCGAACCAGTTCTCTAGCTCCCAGAAAAAACCCTGAAGGGACAGTTGGAGGGCGCTCAGTTGAGGGTGTTTCCAATACAGTACCGCATCATCAGCATAGAGTAGTAGATGACCACTACATGCCTTAGGGAGCGAGTTTAAAAAGAGGGTGAAAAGCAGAGGGCCAAGTATAGACCCCTGCGGGACCCCAGAGCAAACTTTTTGGAGGTGGAGATGGTGGTGTTTAATCTGACTTGTTGTGACCATCCTGAGAGGTAGTCCTTGAACCAGGCAGTTGCCTCTGGGATCACATTTAGTTGTGGAAGGACACAGAGCAGTAGCTCGTGACTGACCGTGTCGAACGCCTTGGTCAGATCCACATAGATCACCCCAGCGATTGAGCCTTGGTCGAGGGCCTCGTGGATGAACGAGGTGAACTCACAAAGTGCAGTGACGGTACTGTGGTCAGTCCGGAAACCATGCTGTTCCTGGCTGAGAAGGTTGTGTTTAGTAAGTAATTAGGAACAAGCTGCATCTCTCCTGTCTGCAATGCAGTGTTAAGGGTTCATCAAGCTCAGCCCTGGCTAATGTACAAAGACTTTATCACATTTTTATGAGTCTTTTTTAAAAGTGTTCTATCTGTTTACAGGAATGTACCTGATTTGAGGCCACCAAAATCAAATGCAAATAGTTATAGTAGCAGAGCCCCACCCCCACACACACACACACATACACACTCCCCGAAAAGCTGTTTAAAAGCCTGCAGTTCATTTAAATCAATTCCATTTTCTTACTTCATTGGGTTTCAATGCCAACAAGTGTAAAATCATGTACCTAGGGCAGAGGAACCCCCGATGCTGAGTATAGGATGGGGGGAGGTACTGATACTCATTAAACATGAAAGTGTCCTTGAGGTTATTATATATGAGAACCTCAAGGTGGCAGTACAGTGTGACAAGGCTATGGGTAGGGTAAGTTGGATTCTGGGATGCATAAGGAGTGGCATCTGCTGTAGTAGGAGGGATGTTGTGCTGCCATTGTATCACTCCCTGGTATACCCCCAGCTGGAGTACTGTATCCAGTTTTAGAGTCCACACCTCAGAAGGGACATAGGGTGGAGGTTTTCCAGAGGAGGTCAACTAAAATGGTTCAGGATTTTCACAGGAATCCGTACAAGGAAAGGCTGAAGAATCTCAACATGCTCACTCTAGAAGAGAGGAGGGCGGGAGGTGACATGATCAAGACCTACAAAGTACTCCACAGGGGTAAACAGGGTACAGTTGGGGGGGGTCCTTCAAATGAGGATAAGTACCCAAACCAAGGAGCATACAGTGAAGCTGGGGGTCGAGTTCAGAATAGATGTGAAGAAATATTTCTTTACTGAAAGGGTGGTAGATGCTTTGAACAGACTGCCAGGAGAAGTGATGGAGGCTAAAATGGTAGGGGGCATGAAGCATGCATGGGATACATATAGGGGTATATTAGAAAAAGGGGAACTAGGGGGTGAATGGAGATCAATAGGGCTATGCAGATGAAGTAGGTTCACGTTCATTGCAGGAAAAATCCATTGAGCAAGCTCATTCACAAGGAGGTCCTGATGGACACAGGCAGAATAAGACATACAGTAACATATACAGGCAGGAGTTACAGGTAGGTAGAGAACACTTGGGCAAACTGGGTGGGCTGAGTGGTCCTTTTCTGCTGACAAATTCTATGTTTCTATGGCATCAAGTGTTCATTCAGGTGCAGTGTTTATTTAAAGTTGGGTCTACCATACATCCAGATGTAAGGTACATTATATTATCAAATTAGATGTAACCCACTTTCAGTACAATAAACAGAACTCCAGTACTTCAAGACGCCTTTACTCTTCATAAGGCTGCATAAAGAGCTGGGGTTCTATTTGCAGTGTCCACACTGGTATGCTGATCTTAAAATCAACGCCGCAACTGAATGATTACTTGATTCTTGCTCACTCCATTTCCTCTCCACTTTGAAAGCTGCTTGTCCTGAGTTAATTTTGGTCTGACAGCACCTTGCCTGTGTTGGAAAATGACCAATAAATGGCACTGAAAGACGTCAGACTTCACAGACTGTAAAGGCAGCTGCTCACCCACTATCTTGGCAAGAAGAAAGCTGCAGCTGTGGCCACCAATGACTGTTGGGGTGTGAGGATGAGGGGACCAAAGGGGACAGACATAAGGAGATAAGATCATAATAAAAATTGTGAGACCTTCACCAGCTTTCCAAAATGCTTACCAGTAAAAGAACACTCTATGAAGTTTTTTAAATGGCAACACAATCTGGTGAGCCCTCTGTCTGCCATCTGACACCAGACGTCAACCAGTGTAAAATTACTTAAAGAAGGCAGTTTGGTCATGTGGTTAATGAAATACTGGAGATTACAGATGTATAAGAGCAAAAGAACATCACACAGAAGCGAGCACATGTGCCCATACCTGTAGCAGCTGTCTCCTGCTTCTCAGTAGTTATATTTATACCCTTGAGGTAATTGAATGTTTCTATCATATCCCCTCTTTCGCTCTTCTCTTCCAATGAGTACATATTGAGGTCTCTTAATTTCTCCTCATAAGTCTTGTGTTGCAAGCTCTGTACCATCTTATTCGCCCTTCTCTGGACCATCTCCATCCTGTTAATATTCTTACAAAGGTGCAACCTCCAGAACTGCACACAGTACTCCATGTGAGTCCTGACCATGGTTTTATATAATGGCATCACAACCTTTGTCTTTATGCTGGTGATAACCCTGCCTATGCACCCCAGCATGTCACTGGCCCTTCCAGCTGCCTTAACACTTTGACATTTTCAGGTCATCTGAAATGAGAATCCCCAGCTCCCTTTCCTTCTTTGTGACTGTCAGCAACTCCCCTCCCCCCATCATGTAGCTTTCCTCAGGGTTTCTGTGTACCAGGTGCATCATTTTGCACATTGTTTGAATTAAACTTCAGTTGCCAGTCCTCAGACCATTTTTCAAGCTTTCCCAGGTCCCTCATAATTTTCTCCACCCCCTCTGGGGTATCCACTGTGTTACAAATCTTTGTGTCATCTACAAACAATCAGACCTTTCCCTTCAGCCCTTCTGCAATGTCACTAATGAAGACATTGAACAGGACTGGCCCTAGGACTGATCCCTGCGGCACCCCACCGGTCACCCCATCTCCCCAGACTGTACCCCATTTACCACCACTCTCTGCCTCCTGTCTGTTTCCCATTTTCCAACCCAGCTTGCCACCCTTTCCCCCATGCCCAGCCTAACAAGCTAGTTTATCAGCCTCCTATGTGGGACAGTGTCAAAGGCTTTGATGAAATCAAGGTACAGTAAGCGTTGTCCACTGCCCCACCCTGATTTACTTCCTTTGTCACCCAGTCGAAGAGATCAACCAGATTTGTCTGAGATGACCTCCCCACTGTGAATCCATGTTGCCTGTGGTGCTGGTCTCCAATGACTTCTAGATGCCACACTATATTTTCTTTAAGCAATGTCTCCATGATCTTCCTGTCTACTAAGGTGAAGCTGAATGGCCTATAGTTCTCTGCCTCCTCCCTGCTGCCACATTTGTGTAGAGGGACCACATGTGCCGTGTACCACCCCTGTGTTGAATGCCTCAGTGAACATGGCTGCCAGAGGTACTGCTACCTCCCTTCACAGTTCTTTTAATATCCTTGGGTATATGCCATCTGGTCCCATCGCTTTGTCCACCATCAATTTAGTCAGCTCCAGCAGGACACTTTTGCCTGTGAATAGACTATTGTCCACCTCCTCACCACCTTGGCAACTGCTGTACTGCTGTGGCCCTTACCCCTCCACCTCTTCTGTGAATACTGAACAGAAAGACACAGTGGATATCTTGGGGGGGGGGGGTACATGACAGTTCTTAGGCATGGTACTATCACTTCCAAATACCTAAACATCACATATAAGCAAGCAACATTCAGCATTGACAAATGCTTGTCTCTAAGTGAGCTAATGCTGTTAGTTTGCCATTGGATGATTTGGGGCTACTAATATCATTTGCAGTACTATCAATAAAATGTTCTAATTTGTCCATCTCGCTATGGACTACTGATCTGTGATGTAACATCTTTATCTCCTGTTGCAGTGTTTTAATCAATAAGCACTTATCACATATAAAATTAACATCTGCATTACCATTTGTAAACATTCTACAGTGTGTACAGCATAACATTAAAACCTCCATTTTAAACTTGTTTTTAGTACAACCTTTCTTCTTATACATTTGTTACACTTCATGTACTTATGTAATACTTCTGATTCTTCGCTTTCCGCTATTACTCCAAAAAGTTACAAACAATGGCAATATCACTTATTCAAGCAACCTCATGCTGTGGTCTTGAATCAGAATGCCAGTGAGTCAAAATAAAACTGTCCAAAAAAGCTAAAATATGGACTTTGCATGACTACTGGTTCTGCTCCTGCGCATGTTAGGAGCTCAGAAACAGCCACAATCCTACAGTGCAACACAATTTGGAAGTTTCCTCTCATAGCTAGGAAATGGACCACCTTATACCTCTCCCCAGAGGTAGCAGTCAGTGCATAAACAGAAAAATATGCAGAATACTGCTATGGTGATACCCCTTTCTGTTCTACTTGCTCCAGGGAGTTCACTAGACAGATTGGTATCTCTGTCTGCTAGCTCAGGCATCAGGGCTAAATACACAAGAATCAGAAGTCTTGTGAACTCCTCACTTCTGGTTCTTCACCCTTAGCTATTACCCCAAAAGTTATAAACAATGGCAATATCACTTATTCAAGCCACCTCATTCAGTGGTCTTGAATCAGAATGCCGGTGTGTGAATATAAAAATGTCCAAAAATGCTAAAATATGGAATTTGTGTGTTTGCTGGTTCTATTCCTGTGCATGTTAGGAGCTGAGGAACAGCCATAATCCCACAATGCAACACAATTTGGAAGTTTCCCCTCATTACTAGGCAATGGCCCAGCTCAGACCTCTCCCCAGTGGTAGCGCTCCATGCATAAACAGAAAAAAATGCAGGATACTGCTATGGTGATACCCATTTATTTATTTATTTATTTATTTATCAAGTCTAGGATTACAAATACCTTTGAGCCTTGGCTCTTTTACAAAGGTTCCACATCAGAGAAATACAAATTATGGGGAACATCAACACAGACATTACAACAATGTGGACATTGCAAACAGAGTACAGATTAATACAATTCAAGGGTAGCATTGTAACAAAGCAGCCAGTGGCATTTGTCAGAGAAAATAGACAACAGATAAGAAGTGCCAGAGTCATAGGGAGAGGGAAGAGGGGAGAGGGGGAGAAGGAATGTAGGAAGGGTGGGGAGAGGGTGAAAAGTGCAGCATTGGGTATACCAAGATGTGAGGGTAGAATCCAGTGGGGGGGGGGGGGCAGCTAGAGCAGAAAGGGAAGTGAAAGTGTTCTACTTACTCCAGGGAGTTCGCTAGACAGATTACCTTAAGACTTCAAAACCACATATGGATTTCAAAGCAGAATCATTGCCCTTTTAGAGAACATAAAATTATATAATAGAGCACAGTAAATCCCATCTGACAAGATTAAATATAAGAATATTTTGACATTTCACAAGAAATTAAGTGGTGGTGGTTGGCATTTAACCCTATAACTTTTTACATTAATCTTTTGAGGCAACATATGGGTATGCATTTTAAAACTGTAGCTCCTGCCTATTCATTGAGACCACACTTAAACGTATATTTCACTTTCTCTCGAAGTAATGGCCCAAGAATCTGAATTAAATACATGGAGATGAAAATTGAAAAATTTGTCAAGGTGTCAGTACAAAATTGATGCAAACTACCATTTTGTCCCAGTGTTCATGCAATCAACAGACAGATCATGAATTGTGGGTATATCTGCTACAGTAAACAACCATCGGCATTTATTTAGCTCTCATGTGACACCCCACCTCAATCTAAACCTGGTCTAATATGCTTTATACTGTAATTAAATTACTGAAAAGTATCTGTGCACAATAAAAGTATTCCTTTCATAAGTTTTTTATTATCAGGTATTCATTTAATATGACTTCTCTATGCTGTACCTAAAACACACAAATTAATCTGTGCACAATGAAAGTATTAATCTAACAGGTATGTTCTATAATATGGTGTTCATAGAAACATAGACTTTGACGGCAGATAAGAACCACTTGGCCCACCCAGTCTGTCCATTTCCCTACCTACTGGATAAGCTGCAGATTCTAGTTAACCAACAGCCTACTTCCTGCAACCCCCCACTATAAGTGCATTATGTCTGTCCCATGCATGTTTGAATTCCCCCACTGTTTTAGACTCAACAACCTCCTCAGGAAGGCGGTTACATGTATCCACCATCTTCATTCAAGAGGGCTCTCTATACCTAAGAGGCAAATTATTTTAAGAACAATATAAGTAATCATTTAATAGGTTTATTATATTATCAAGTATTCATTTTATATGGCTTCTTTATACAGTCTCTAAAAACAAATGAATCCATGAAAAATAAAAGTATTCAGTTAGCAGGTCTATTCTATTATTAGGTATTCATTAAAGTCAATTCATATGTAATTTGTATGTCATTTAGCTTCCCAGTGGTTCAAAATGCTGCCACCCAAAGACAGGATAACCACCTTTGCTCATCTCAGACAATGTCTATACCATAGGGATGGGCCTCCAACAGGATAAACAGGTATGCAAGTTGTTGTTTTAACCTTGCCAGACTCTTTATGATTTGACTATGTACCCCTCCTGCATAAAAGGTAGCCAGTTCACATTTATCAATGGTAAAGTTCAACAATTGATAGGTAAGCCACAGATATTATATGATTAAAGAGACAAATGATAATGGAATTATAGTTTTAACCGAGACAGAGATAAGGTCATTAGCAGACAACAAAATAGATTGGCTGTAATATTGATTTTATAACTTCCCCTTTTTGTATCAGTTCCAACTTTAGAAAAATCAAAACACAGAGACAAAAATAGTGCAGAAAGACAGTGTGGCAGATAGCAGTTAAAAAATAGTGATCTTGGAATTTTATAAAAAATTAGTTTTTTTTCTGAAACTCAGTTCACTAATGCTGTACTATAAATTGCCGATGACAAGAATTTTTGGTCAATAAAAAATGGCAGTGCCCCATGATGTAGAGAGGAAAGGCTTCAGGTAACTGTTCAAGATGAATAAAGCATAGCAAACCAAATAGTCATTTGATGACTCTCTGATCACATGGACTGAAAACAAAACCAGAGCTTCTGTATCGGCATACCTCAAAAATGAGAAATTATCATATTCAGACTACTAAAATCATAAAGTGCTTCACAGTGCCCAACTTATGTGCCTAAAACAGTACACGACAGTAAGAATACTGACAATGGGCAGAGGTTTTCTTTAATTGTAAAGATTTGGTTGGGGATTTTCATAGTGCCATAAGAAGCATGGACAACAGCAAGAAATGTGCACCATCAGGAATACTCCATAAAAATTCGCTAAAAATACCACCAACAGCTTAATCTGGTTCAAGGTCAGTTGGCATTCATCTGTATCCCCCTCCCCCGGGTCGTGCCTGAAAATAGGCAGGATTGTCTAGTGCACTTACCCGGTCAACAAAAACTAAATAAATAAAAATAATTAGGAAACTTGGAATGCAGAGTATGCACTGCAATATGTGATTTAGTCAGTATCTCGTCTGCTTTCCTTGATGCATGTTTTATGTTACGCATTAGTGGAAACTTAGATACATACACATTTTACAGGCAGATAAGGACATACAGTCTATTGAATCTGTCCGGTCCCTATATGAGTTTACAACAGTCTGTCACTGACAGGACCTATACATTTCCCCAACTATACCAACATAAATTAATTCTGAAGCATCAGTACTTATGATTCCTGATGTGACCCTGGGTCTGATCATTTTCATTATTCTCATCAGATGAACAAAACATTATTGCAGAATAAGGCTCTGCATCTAAAATTGCAGTAGTTCCAAGAAACAGCCTGAATAATCCTGCCTCTTCATATTAAAAAGCAACATCACATGGCAGATGGCTGGAATGTGTCTGACCCAACTGGAGAAATAATTGTGTAAAAAGGATCAAGGAAAGAGAAAACAATTACAGTTTCCTAAAATAATTACTTTAAATAGGGAAAATCCACAAGTGCAACTCACCAAGTTATTTAAAAACAAGACACACACACACACACACACACACACACAGAGTTGTTTCTATATTTGGTGCCCTTTAGAGACACTGGATGATTATACTGCAAAGTAAGGAACATGCTTTGTGGAACTTCAGAACTGTTCAGGAGTCATAGAGATTGCTACCATTGTTGTTTTTGGCTCCATGAACTTAGGGGAGGGGGTTAGAGGCCACATGCACACATGACTACCTGTGGGGACATGCAAAGCTGGGGAGTGCATGGACAAGACATGCATATTGCCTACCTCCTACATGAGACTTTTTCCTTGTGAAAAGGTACCAGTGTAAATGTCCTAGGGACAGTATGACCAATGATAGAAGGACTTCTGTACGGTACCCAGAGACAGAACTTATCCAGTTCAGAGAGCTATAAGGTATGACTGAGAGAGAGGCAGATATGTTACAGTTTAGCCTTTGGGTATGGTTTGGTTTTCAGCCATAGTTCTCTACCCATGAACTTAAAGATACTGGATGAGAGTTTTAAACATCTCTCACTGAAATGTGGCACATTTTATACACATCTTGACACCTGCACAAATGTTAGATCACCTAAAAGCTGGTCTGACTGGTGTAAGTTTGGTGAGATGGGCACTTTGGAGTCTGCATGTGTCAAGAAATGATGCTTATGGCACTTTTTTGATGCAGTCAGCAGTAAAGCAGATTAACTGCAACCAACGTGACATTTGTTTTGAAAATCACTGGAGCCATTTCTACACTTCTTAGTTTATTCAGGCACTGCTCAAAATTGGGATCTGTTCCTTGGCCACATCCTTTGAAAAATCCCCTCCCCCACATTCTGGGACTGGCATCTCAAGTATTTGATTGGAACTTCAGTTACTTAAGTAGGGGTTGTCATCCACTGCTCCATTTCTCTGGGAAAAGCCTGCCTTCTTTCCCAAGGAAAAATCATCCTGAGAGGATCTGTCTTCATAGACAACACAGCTGCCTATCTGTTTAGGAAAGACAGGGTAGAAAGAAAATGGGGAGGAGTTGCTCTTCATGTAACAAACAACATAAAGGCTACAGAAATACAGGTGAGGAAGGATGGTGCATAAGTGCTGTGGGTTACCTTGGAAAAGTGGAAAAGGGCAGTTCTTCCCACATGGGTGGTCTACAGGCCTCCATTACAAGATGGGAGAAATGGGTAAGGAAATGTTGAGAGCAATCCATAAGATGGCTCGCAAGGGAGAGGTGTTACTAGAAGGGACTCCAACCTGCCAGACTTGGATTGGAGCCTCCATGCTACAGAAATGACCAGGAGTAGGGACATCCTGGACTCCTTGCAGGGGGTGTTATTCAGGCAACTGGTTAAGGAACCCACTCATGAGGGGGCATTTCTGGGCATGGTACTGACAAACAGGGACAGCACTGATGACATCACAGTGGGGTATCATCTGGGGACCAGTAGTCACTGGATGGTGTGGTTTAACATAAGAACAGGGCCAGAATCTAACCACATGAGGAAAAGGATCCTAAACTTCAGGAGGGCTGATTTTAAGAAAATGGGAGACTGCCTCAGAGAAGCTCTGGCAAGGATAGGGAAACTGGGGGATTAGAAGAACAATAAGAAAGGGAATTGAAAAAGCTACTAAACTCTGTGTCAGGCGGCTCAGGAAGGGCAAGAGAAAAAAATAGACTGCTATGATGCTCTAGAGAGGTAGCAGAAAATGTAAGAGCAAAAAAAAATAACTAGCCTTCAGAAAATACAAAAGAACACAGAAGGAGGAGAATAGGGAACACTACCAGGAGAAACAAAGGGAGGCAGGGAAGGCAGTTAGGAGCACAAAAGAAAAAACAGAGGAAAATATAGCCAAATCAGAAAAAAGGGAATAAAACATTTTAGATACATTAGTGAAATGAGGAAGTCCAAGGGAGGGATAGTAAGACTGAAAGGGGAAGGGGGGGAATCTGTAGAAGAGGACCACCAAAAAGCAAACATATTTAACAAATTCTTCTGTTCATTATTCACAAAGGATGGGGTAGGAAAAGGCCTTTGTTATAAGATGAGGGTGTTAAGGGTCACAAGGTAGACACTAGCCCTTTCACAGTGGAAAGAGTCCTAAAGGAAGTTGTCATAGTTAAATGTAGACAAGGCAATGGGTCTAGATGTGGTGCACCCCATGTTGCTGAGGGAGCTCAGGAAGAAGCTGACTGCACCTCTGACAACCCTGTTCAACCAGTCACTAAAACAGGTTAGGTACCAGGGCACTAGAGGAAGGCAAATGTAGTCTCACTCCACAAAGTGGAAATAGGGAGGAGGCGTGAAATTACAGGCCTGTCAGCCTGACTTCAGTAGTTAACAAAGTAATGGAATCACTACTGAAGGAAAGGGTTGGAGAATACCTTGTTACCAGAGGTCTACAACATTCGAGGCAACATGGATTCACTGGGGGGAGGTCCTGCCACACAAACCTGATTGAATTCTTCGACTGGGTAACAAGGGAAGTTCACTGGGGGGGGTTGATGTGGCTGATCTGGATTTCAGCAAGGCCTTAAACACTGTTCCACATAGAAGGCTGGTAAACAAACTGAGTAGCCCAGGAGTAGGTCCTAAAATAATAAAATGGGTGGAGAGCTGGCTTAGTGATAGGTGCCAAAGAGTGGTGGTCAATGGGGTACACTCTGTGGAGGGCAAGGTGACTTGCAGGGTGCTGCAGTGGTCAGTATTAGGCCAGGTCCTCTACAATGTCTTTATTAGTTATATTGCAGAAGGACTGGAGGGGAAGGTGTGCCTATTCAGAGATGACACAAAAATCTGCAAAAGAGTAGACACACCGGGGTGGTTGAAAGAATGTGGGAGTTTCTAAAGAAGTTAGAAGAGTGGTCACAAGTTTGGCAGCTAAGATTTAATGCAAAGACGTGCAAAATCATGAACTTATGGCACAAAGACCCAGGGGTAATGTACCAACTTGGGGGAGGGGGAAGTATTAGCAGTCACAAAACAGGAAAGAGACCTTGGGGTTATCATTTCTGATGACTTGAAGGTAGCAAAACAGTGTGATAAGGCAGTGGAAAAGGCTAGCAGAATTATTTATTTATTTATTTATTTAAGAGTTTTACCAGGAAGTCATACTGAGCGGAGAGCCACTCAATTCCAGATGAGTCCTGTGGAGGGGTAGACGGGAATAATACAATACGATAACAATAATCAGAGGAAACTACGATGCAAAAAGCTATAGAGCCGATATCCCAAAAGGTTACATGGTAAATGGGAGAGCAGAGTGATAAGCAAGGGATTAGCACTTCAACTCTTACAAGAAATCAAGTGCCTTACATACATTTGGCCCATATAAAACATTTTGGAGGTGCGTAATGAGAGCTTCATAAATTGCAGAAGGATGTAGGCAGCTAGATGAGCCCAGCTGCAGAGGACCATAACAAGTACTCTGCTGAGGGCAGGGTCTGTGTATGCTGCCAACAAGATGCGAGAGTGCAGCAGGGGACAATATTATTAAATACTCAGCCGAGGGCAGAGAGATTTGTGCATAGTTAGTATTTGAGCTGGGGCACCACACACAGTGAGGGAATGTGGTAATGGAGGTAAATCTTTATTGAAAGGGGGCACTAAGCTCCTCGAGGGAGCTAGGTGCATGAGCAGGTGAGGGAGAAATGTGCCTTGAGGAGACAGTTGAGACGCTGGCTGTTGTCTAGGTGCCGTATATCTGCTGGCAAGGAGTTCCATAATTTAGGCATACGGAAGGTAAAAGCAGCTTGGCCTTTAGTTGTGGACATACGTGGGACATGAAGAAGCCTGGAGTCAGTATTCCTGAGCACATACACAGAGGGGGGAGGGACTGAGAGGACGGACTCGAGGTAAGAGAGGAGGGACTGTGTCCAGAATTTTGCTGTAACCCTGGCACAGTGGGCCTGTCTCCATTCCTGTATTGACAGCAGGTTTAGTGACTTGTAAAGGATGCAGTGATGAGTTGTGGGTGGACAGTCCAGAGCAAAATGGCAGAAGGAATGGAATAGGGAATCAAATCTGGTTAAAGTGAACTTAGGGGCCGCTCTGTAGACTACGTCACCCTTGTCAAGAATTGGGAGGATCATTTTCTGTACGATAGCTTTGCGGGTGGACAAAGGGAGGCAGGCCCAATTGTGATATTCGGTGCCCAGTTTGGGATGAAGTTTCTTGAGGATTGTGTTGATGTGGACAGAAAAATCGAGGTGCTGGTCAAGCCAGACCTCTTGGTATCTGAAGGAGGTGCAATCTTTCAAGGGAGACCCACCAGTCATGTGGAAGGTGGGGGTTGTGGATACACAGGAGAGTCTTTGCCGTGCGTTGAAAGTTATTGATACAGTTTTCT
This sequence comes from Neoceratodus forsteri, assembly GCA_016271365.2. Taxonomy (NCBI): domain Eukaryota; kingdom Metazoa; phylum Chordata; order Ceratodontiformes; family Ceratodontidae; genus Neoceratodus; species Neoceratodus forsteri. The sequence continues at coordinate 538,254,029 of CM057459.1, read as the reverse complement.
TGGGATTTAGAAAAAGCTGGTTCGAGCAGAACCAAAGCTGAACAGCACTGAAATCCTCCTGGAGTCTAGTGGCAGCTTCAGAGGTGGAAGGCCCTGATACATACAGAACAGTGTCATCCGCATACATGCAATGGATGTGTGTAGGCATACTGAGGGCAGGTCATTTAGAAAAATGGAGAACAGTAATGGGCCAAGCACTGAGCCCTGAGGGACCCCAGAAGTGACAGGGAGAGGGACAGAAGTGCAAGAGTCTATTCTTACAGCCTGTGACCTGCCTATCTGATAGGATTAGAACCAGCTGGTGGCTGCAAAAGAAAGTCCAGCGTGGGAGAGTTTGGACAGCAAAAGGGCATGGGAGACAGTATCAATGGCTTTGGCAAAGTCGATAAAGATAGCTGAGGTGGTGTGCCCGTGTTCCATCCCAGTGAGTATGGCATCGGTGAGCCTTAGAAGGGAGGTGATGGTGGAGTGCGACTTCTTAAATCCAGACTGGTAGGGTGTGAAGAAGGAAGAGGAGTCGAGAAAGGAGGCAAGTTGGGAGAGAACAAGGTGCTCCTGCAGTTGAGCTAGGATGGGGAGTAAAGATATAGGGTGGCAATTTCCCGGTTAAGAGGGGTCACCATCTTTAGGGAGGGGGATGATGGTGGCACACTTCCAGTCAGATGGGATTTCAGCAAGCGAGAAAGAGAGGTTGAAGAGAGTGGCCAGAGGGGCAGTGATGGCAGGGGCAGATAGGTGGAGCATTTTGGAGTCCAGACCTGAAGGGCATTTCCCTTTGGAAGGATTGAGAGCCTGCAGGGCTTTATGGACTTCAGTCTGAGTAACCAGGCAGAAGGTGAAACTGGAGGCCAGAGGGGTGGGCTGAGAGGGAGAGAGTGGGCTTGTGGGGAGGGGAGGGAGGGATGATATGACAGGATGCACAGCTAGTGAAAAATTTGTTGAAAACTGAGGTCACAGTGTCCTGTAATGCTCAGATACATAGGGAGGGGTATCACCAGCAGAAAGAGGGACACAATAATACCCCTGTGTAGATCACTGGTGAGACCCCACCTCGAGTACTGTGTACAGTTCTGGAATCCCCATCTCTGAATTGGCATAGATAGGGTGGAGGCAGTGCAAAGGAGGGCAACCAAAATGGTGCAGGGCCTGCATCTTAAGGATTTAAATATGTACTCCCCAGAGGATAGGAAGGAATGGGGGGATTTGATAGAAACATTCATGCACCTCACAGGAGTAAACAAGGTACAGTAAGGGAGCATTTTCCAAGGGAAAAGATGCTCAAGGACAAGGGGTCACAATATAAAGCTGGAGGGGGTGGAGGCTCAGAGGTAACGTGAGGAAGTACCTCTTTACAGAGAGGGTGGCGGACACTTGGAACAACCTCTCAAAGGAAGTGGTTGGGGCTAGAATGGTCACAGGATTTAAGAATGCATGGGATAGACACAAAGGAATCTTAGAAGCATGAGTGGAGTGTAAGAAAAAGTCCAAACAGGGTCTCCGGTGACACGTTAGGTAGGGAATTTAAGGCAGACTATATGGGCCAAGTGGTTCTTATCTGCCAACAAATTCTATGTTTCTATGTCACCCATGGCTTTTGTGATTGTGTGCCTTCAGGGAGATGAAGAAATAACCCACATGTTTTGAAGAGTACTTACAAAGAAATAAATAGGTCTTATCTGGCCTATCTCATTCCTGACTAGAGAAAGCACTATGTGATTCACCTTTAAACCAGCCAACAAACATTAGTTTGGAGCATGTCCTTCAACAATGTGCTGTGCAGCTGCGGCTTGGGAACCATGAGTAAAGATTGAAGTGTTCTTCTGTATGGACTTAAACTGGTGGATTTATAGATGTGCTCTACAGAAAGACTTACTTTGTGTTGCACCGACCTGTAGCTAGCACTGTGATACTTCATGCCTTGAAAGATTTTAATTTGGGATAACCACTACCTTGTTTCCACTGACCAACACTACACCTCCTTGTCTCTAGGCATGCAACTACTTACTACTATTGTGTCCATATAGAGACTGTGGTTGCTCCCAGATGGACATTGGGAATTGGTTCATCAATTGGGAAAGCATTGTGGGGCTGCATTTAGCGGGACATGGGTCTGCAATTGAAATGTGAATATCTGCCGTACTTTAACCTTCCTTTCCAGATACATGTTGCTGAATATCTAACCTGCCTAAGAAAACCCCATCCTGTTTTGCATTGCATTTACTGGCTCATTGTTTATCATGGTGTACATTTTTATTATCACTCAGTGCATTTTGTATTGGCTGTTGGGGTAGTACAAATTATCACTATGGGTGAAAATGACTTTTTTCCTGTGTGGAAGTCTTCTAATAAACTGATGGTAGAAAGATCAACAAAGGTGGCGGCACCACATCATATCTAATTCTGAAACCCTATAAAGAACCAGTGCCAGGCAGCATCCCATCTCTGCCATCACAGTTAAAAACACAGATGTCTAGAAATGTTGCCAAAAAACTAGCTGAACATTTTATTGTGATAAACAGATGGAAACTGCAGGACCGCACAGTTGCCCTGGCCCTTCACCTGCTAAGGCTTCATAAGGGAACTGTCCCATGGTTCTAACTGAGCATCCTGTCTCTAATTGGCTGAATCACTTGTCTCGGTGGTGGGTTAATTACATTTCCTTGCTTTGCAGAAGGGACAGAGAAGATGTGTTGTGGCTGTGAAGGTGTTGATAATGTACACATGTAAAGCAGATTTTTTTTCTGTTTTTCTGTTAGCAATGAGTTCATTAACAATAAGAGCAAATGCACTAACATCTAAAGGAATTAAAGGAATGTTATGCATACCTCTCATCATTTTGTCACTGAAATGAAGGACACAGACTCTCTAAAAGAGGGATTGTGAGGGACACTGACCCTCATAATGGGGAAACATCCCCAAAAATAGAGAAACAAATTCAGAACACTGCAGAAACCACTGTGTTTACTTGTAAATGTTTATTTTTGATTTAGTATCTTAAAATATTATGAATCTCTGTTTTAAGTCTGACTTTAGAGCCCATTATATAGTATGTGGGTTCAGTATCTTTTCCTTGAGGGCTGCATGAAGGATAGAGCAAATTTGAGGGCAAAAATGAGGGACATCCCTCATAATCAGGGATAGTTGAGAGGTATGATTTTACGTTGTCTTGATTAACTCATTGAACATGTCATCAAGTGAAGTCAGTTTTTGAGAAGTTGTTTCCCAGCTACAGTTTGATGCCTGTATACTTTTGTTATGCTCTTTACCTTGGGGTCAGTGGACGTACACTATGATGTCTGCAGCTGCTGTAGAACTCAGCGGCCCAGATACTGACAGGCCTTCTAGAATCATGCCACATTTCATCAGCACTGAGTGGTCTGCATTGGCTGCTGGTCAAATGGCATCTCCGTTAAAGTGGGTCTTCTGACCTATAAGGCCCTACACAGGCTGGTCACAGGCTACTTGGCTAATCTTCTACATCTGTATATGCCCTCTAGACCACTCCTCTGAGGAGGGGCTCCTGGTAGTGCTGAGGTTGAGGATAAAGATGTCAGGGGACTGGGCATTAGAACTGGTGGGCCCGGTCCTTAGGAACTCACTGCCCAGTGCTTTGAAGGAGGCTCCCTCAGTCGAGGCCTTTAAAAGGGGCCTGACAACCAATTTATTTCAGCAGGCATTTGGGGTGAATTCATAACATCTGTAACCCCTTTTAGTTATTTAAGTGTCTAAGTTATTTATTTTATATTTATTTATTTTAAGTATGACTCGTGTGTATTTGATTATATTTTTGGCCCTGTTTAATGTAATGGTGCCCTGAGTACCTGGAGAAGGGCACCACAGATAAATACTACTACTACTTCCCTACTAAGCTCATTTATAAACTAGACCACAAAACCCATTAAATAAATAGACCACACAATTTTTGACTTGCACCAGAAATTGAACTAAAGCCAGTCATTGCTCAAATCATAGTAGATAGTGTCATTAAAGAAATGATAAGAAATGGCACAGAAAACAATATTTATTTGGTGATGTATTTGCTCAGATACTATGGCTGGGAGAATTGTATCTTCTGCTAGTACAATTCTGTTGAAATTTCAATTTCACTTCTGTGAAGTGTGATGAATTTCCACAAAAAATGTGTGACATTTTGCCAGAATTGTTATTTCAGTTATTTTCATCTAATTTAAAAATACGTTCTCCAGATTACAACAAATTTGATAGGATCAGTCTATGAAAGTCTATACAGATGTGTGCCACATTTCAGATCTCTACATTTAAAGGTGACTGAATAATAAGCCTCCAAACATTTGGGCATTTTTTAAATGCCATTTTGCTATTATGTAAACTGCAACATTTTAAGCCCCTATAACTTTAAAACTAAAAAAAAGAATATCACAAATTTTGTTTGATTCAGTGACCCTAAATATTAGGCTTTGAGGCCATCCCCATGGCCCAGCAGCAGAGAGTCACACTGCCATGCTGACAGTCAGGGTTTGGAAGTGGGCTTAGGATGTCATATTGAGAGGCAGTCCTTTGTAGAGGCAGTTGCCGCTCAGCCATGCATCTCAGTTGTGAAGGGTTAGCGGTGGGTTTCACTAACACAGAAACCCCTGCAGTGGGGCCAGGAGGGTGACAGAGGCACTGCCCCCACCAGTGAGATGGGAGGGAAAAAATGTTGTATCAATACCCAGGAGCCACCTGACTGATGGCTGGTTTCAGCCTTGTCAGGTTTATCCCTGTGAATAGGGTATATCCCGGAAAGTCAAACTGCCAGCCAGGAGACAAATCCATATGGAAAAATCAGGGACTGTGTGTGTCAGCTCTCTAATCTCTTGCTCAAAGGCTAGCCAAGTTATAAGCAGTCAAACATTCCAAAATAATATCAGTAATTGAAGATGTATTTCATGAGCTTTTGTGTAATTGTGGAATGTTTTAATACTTCTGTCTAGGGATGGGCTACCCATCAGGTAGCTGGAGCGGGTAGGTCAGTTATCAGTGTTTTTTGCCGGGAAGGGTAGTTTTGGTAATTTTCTACCCTACTCGACATAACAGTTTTCTTCATGAGTAGGGTACTATAGACATGGGTAACATGTCAGGTAACAGGTAATTGCAATCTTAAACCAGCATTACTGGCAGCCTATGGGATCCAGGGAGTCTTCTGAACTCTAATTAGACATTACAGGCAGCCTGTGATATCCTCACAGCAGAAAGAAGCAATTGACACCAGCCTGACTATCTGATTGGTCAGTGCTGGTTTCTGAGCTTCCTGTCTGCTTTGTGAGTGTGAGACTAGATCCAGAGTTTGGTGGAACAGGGAGCAATCAACGTTTGCTGAAATGGCAGTGAAGAAAAATAAGAAAAAAAAGTTAATTAAAAAGACATAACAAAGATGCACAACTTTTGTCCATGAAGGTGAGCAAGGGTTGGGGATTGGGGACTGAAGGAGGAAGATTGGGGGATCAAGTGTGGCGGTGCTCAGGAGAAAAGGAGAAAGGAGGGGAAGGTGTTTGTTGCTGGAAGGAGCTGTGAAAGCCATTTAGGCTGTATTATACACTGTCTGTTTGGTGTCTCGAGCCATTTCAGAGACATAGCTAGCCTATTCTGTGTGTCTTTCTGCAGTTAAGTGAAGCCATTTAGGCTGAGTTACACACTGTATGTTTGGTGCCCCGAGTCCTGTTTGTGACATAGCTGCGTGTCTCTCTACAGTATAGTGAAGCCATTTAGGCTGTATCACACGCTGTCTGTTGTTTGGCGTTCCAAGCCTTGTTTGTGATCTAGCTAGTCTGTATGTCTCTGAAGTATACTGAGAGCAATTTTGGCTGCTATACACTGTCTGTTAGGTACCCTGAGCCCTGTCTGTGACATATAGCTACTCTATGTGTCTCTGCAGTATAAAGAAAGCCATTTAGGCTGATATACACACACTGGCTGTTGTTAGGTGCCCTGAGCCTGTCTGTGACATATACTCTGTGCCTCTCTGCAGTATAGTGAAGCAATTTAGGCTGTATTACCTACTGTACTGTATGTTTGGTGCCCCGAGACCTGTTTGTGACATAGCTGCTCTGTGTGTCTCTGTAGTATAGTGAAAGCCATTTAGGGTATATATTGATACACTGACTGTTAGGTGCTCTAAGCCCAGTCTGTGGCATAAGTACTCTGTGTGTCTCTGCATAAAGCCATTTAGGCTGTATTACACAGTGTCTATTATGTGCCCTCAGCCCTGTCTGTGAGATAGCTACTCTGTGTCTCTCTGCACTATAGCAAAAGCCATTTAGGCTGTATTACACTGTCTGTAAGCCTGCTAGGTGCCCCGAGCTCTGTCATAGCTATGTTGTGTGTGTCGTTTCTCTGTGGCATAGCAAAAGCATGGCTGTGTCTACTATGTCTCATATTTACCGGTCTACATCTACTAAAAGGAAACACAGTGCTGCTGAACTGCAACTGAAAATGATGCAGACAATATGAATCCTAGCACTAATGAAGAACATAGCAACAATAACAATAACATCACCAAGACTGACACTAAATGTCCTCCTGAACCAAAAAAACATGCTACCAATGAAATGATAGTAGAATTTCAGAAAGAACTGACAGGAGTTACTTGTAGAGATACTGAACATTTTGCCACATGTGCCAGGATACTTCTAGCTGCTGGGGCAGAAGGCAAGGTCAAGGAGACATCCTCCTCAAATATAAGCTCAGATACTGAGACAGCGAATGATGATGAAGATAGTGGTGATAGTGGGGGCTGCAAATGGGATAGCCCAGGCCGTGTCCCACCTGATAATGATGGCACTTCCAGTTCTTCTGAATTTTGTGGTGATGAGGTCGGTACTAGTTTTGATGAGGGGGTAAGAGAGGATGCCGCTGTTGGGCATGAGAGGCAAGTACAGAAAAAAGAAAAATCATATGCTAAACGTAAGAATAAGAAGATGATCATGAATGAGAAAAATTCATTTGAACAAGAAAATAGCCATGTAGGGTTTCCTCCAGGTCCCTTGACTGTAAAGAAACAGTGACAGGCACCACAGTACAAAGTACAAAGGTTAAATCTTTAGTGTGGAATTTCTTTTATACTAATCCTGCAGACAGCTCTCGAGCTGTATGCAATCTGTGCAAAAAGAATGTCAGTCATGGTGGCAAAGCAGGATATTTTGGAACATCAGTAGTACTACAACATGCAAAGAGAAAACACCCAGTTGAGAAGGGTAGTATAAGGGACAGTGTGGTTGGTATGGGTGGTAGTGGAGATGGTGTTGGTGGTGGTGACCACTGTGACAATGAACTGCAAGCAGGAATTGACACTGAATCACTTGATGTGTCCTTGCAGCCTCCCCAGACAAACATAGATTATTTTCTTCTGACACCGTTAAGTACTGCAAAATCATGCAGTAGTACTCCACGTGAAAAAAAGCTTGAAAAGTACAATCCCCCCAAATTAAAAATATCTTGTCATTCTCGACAACTAATATTAAAAAAAATTGTTGCGAGGACATCAACATTTATCCTCAAGCATCCAACATGCCAGCTGTTAAATAGAGCCATTGCAGAGCTGTTGGCTGATTGTCAACTCCCCTTTGTTGGTTTCCTCAAGTTCATGAACCAGATTGAACCACAGTACACTGTTCCCTGTCGAACGTAATTCTCAAACAAGGCTATTACACATTTGTATGACTTGGTGTGTAGTGCAGTCAGTAAACAGTTTTAACTCTCTGAGGTGAAGCAGGTTCACATAACCACAGATATATGGACCAGCAACCAATTGACTACATAACTGTTACAGATCATTGGGCAAGCTTTCAGTCAGAAAGTAATAATCCTCACTCTACCGTAAGTAGAAGGAAGCAGGCTGTATTATGTATCACCACTTTTGAGGAATACCACACTTCTATGAATATTTTACAGGAGCTGCAATATCAATTAGAGAAATAGCTTACTCTGTAATCCTTATTTCCAGGGTTCATAGTATCGGATAATGGTGCCAAAATAGTCCGCCAGCATAATCAAGGCTCTTAGAGATGGCAACTACCAACACATACTTTGTTTTGCGCATTGTTTAAATCTTCTCATCCATGATTTCTTAAATGGAAACAGTAATGTTGAAAACCTGTTAAGCCTTGCTAGGAAAATTATGTGGGCATTTTAGCCACTCTGTGAAAGCACAAAAAATCCAAAAGGTGCAGCAGAGGTCAGACAACTTACCCTTGTATGCATTAAATCAGGAAGTTCCAATGCACGGGAATTTAATATTGTACATGTTGGAAAGGCTTCTTGAATAGACATTTTTTACATGACTAAACCATGCAGAATCAGATAGGTAAAGTAGACATGTTCAGTTCCAGCAGCTGGACTATACTGGAATCTTTGGTCACCTTACTGGAGTCATTTGAGGCTGCCACTCTTGATGTTAGTGCAGACAGTGCAACTCTGAGTCAAATCCTTTCTTAAATCAGATATCTTCACACATTCCATGATGACATAAAGAAAGACTTTCAGTCAAGACAACACCATTGCTGTTATGCTTGCAGATGACTTGAGGCTCAGACTGTTGACTGATCAGAGAATAAATGCCATGTTTAAGAATGACACCTATGTGTGGGCTACATTGTTAGATACTTTTATATATTTATTTATTGAAATCTTTCACTAGGAAGGCACACTGAACAACAAGTTGCTCATCTCCCGGTGTGACCTGGAGGGGCGGGCTTACTATTAGATGAAGAATTAGACATGCAGTTTAACATTTAAAACATACAAGAAATAAAATATTAAATCAAACTTGTAACAAGACAGTTAAACAATATAAATAATCATTCAGATGGATTTGTAACATAACATACAATTAAATATATCATACCTGTGAAATATGCATTTAATTACAAGTGGCATATCTGAGGAACATAGTACATAGTGGTGAAAGGGGAGGAGAGCATGCTGAGACACAGGCTTGGGGTGGAAAGTTTAATAGGTGATGTGAGTCATGGAAAAGAGCAAAGGCATAGGAGGACAGTTAAGGAGGGTTAAAGCAGGAGCAGTCAGATGAGAAAAAGTTATGCAAGGCAGAGGCAAGGGAGTGGGAGGAGGAGGAGGACTGACATATTTTGGTGGGGGGAGTTCCAGATTTGTGAGAAATGATGGGTAAAGCCTGACTGACTGATAAGAGTGGTACAAGAAGGGAACAACAAAGTGCAAGTGACAGAGGATCTGACAGAATGGGAGGGGGAAGGTGGAGGGGAGAGCAAACATGAGAGATAGGAGGGAAGTTCTCCTAACCAAAATTTAGAAGTGAGTTTGGCACAATGAGTGAGGTGCCTGTTGGCAAGGGGGGAAGGGAAATAGTGCGGTAGAGGTGACAGTGATGAGTGCATGCCACTTTATAGAGCTTACATTCATCCACATTTGGATTTTTCATCGCAGTTTTGGTGACCATATAGGAAACAGGATATTGTAAAATTGGAAAGAGTACAAAGTGGATTCGCTAAACTTATAAAAGGATTGAAAGAGGTCCCATATGATCTCAGACTTCATTTATTAAACCTGATGTCATTATCTACTCGAAGACTAAGAGGAGATCTCCTCATGCTGTATGACATTATTAATGATCCTCAATTACTGGTAAATCTAGGGCTTTCATTTAAGGAAGATATGTTTAATCTCAGAGGCCATCTGCTACAGTTACTGCAGAAATGTTTCTTTGATTTAGCACGCAAGTATTTTTATACTTCGTGTGTAGTCAAACCTTGGAATTTATTGCCAATAGAAGTTATTGTTAGCAGTACTAAGGTTACTTTTAAAAAACAGTTGGAAAAATATAGTCTGTCTCTTCCCTTTTTAAATTATTATTTACAAACGGGAGCATCTATGAGCCTCACCACTTCCTAGCTCCCAATCAGTCCTAGAATGAATCCTAGTATGAATCCTAGTGTGATGAAGCATCAAGGGCAAATCAACAGAAGGTGTTAAATACAGTGCCCAGTCTTGTTAGGGAGGATTTGGGAGCGGCACCATAGACTACATTACAGTAGTCAAAAATGGGGAGGATCATCTTCTGGACCAGTTTACATCGCACTGTAGGAGGGATGCAACTACAATTCCTGAATAAGGCACCAAGCTTGGACACAATTTTTTTCAGGATGGCGTCAATGTGGTCAGAGAAGTTGAGATGTTGATCCAACCAAACCCCAAGGTATCTGAATGGGGAGGTGTCCTCTAATATTGTTCCATCATTGGTATGGAAAGACAGTAAAGGTTGGAGCCTAGAGAGTCTCTACCTAGTGCCAAAGGTCATGGTGACAGTCTTTTTGGCATTTAGGAATAGTTGATGTGAGGCAAACCATAACTGAACCTGGTAGAAGTCAAGCTGAAGGGTGGTTGCAACATCAGCAGGGCATTTGACAGATGAGAACAGGACAGTGTTGTTGGCATGCATATGGATACCCACTTTAAGGGGGACATTGAAGCCATCCTTTCTGCAAGTGAAGACATTGAGTAATGGAAATATCTTCTGCTAACCAAATGTGACATTGCCCTACACCCACCATTAACTTGATGTACAGCAGTCAAACCCTGCCGCACCATCACAGTGCACCTCTGGTGCAGACAATAGCACATCTATTAATTCCTCACAGTCAGCAGGGTCAGACAGGCAAATCTCTTCTGAGTCACCTGCAACAACATGGACTGGTATCCTGTAAAGAAAGTGCAGCTGGTTCATCTGCCAGACTGGTAACCATTTCTTGCAGCACAATGATCCTGGAGTACTTTGTAGACCATACTGTGATTGGTCTCAAGGAAGATCCACTATTAGATACATAGAAGTTGTAGGCAGATAAATACCTCTTGACCCACCTAGTCTTCTCAGTCAATTCCTTACCTATTGAATACCTGCTGCCCTCCTAGAACTCCAGAAACAAAAGAGAACAGTATGGCCAGATGTAGCAAATCTTGCAATAATGTACCTCAGTGGTCTGCCTTCAAGCGTATATTCAGAATGCATATTTACTGCAGCTGGAGGAATAATCACTGACCACAGAACACTGCTAAGTCCTGCAAATGTGGAATGGCTTACATTTCTCAAAATGAATGCTGACAATTTCCCAATTGTCCCAAACACTGAATTGTGTGAGTCTAACCCTGAACATGAGCAACAGCCTGCAAACAGTAATACTGAATATGATGACTAGGTTTTACATGAAACAAATGGAACCATCACCACTGCCACCATGCCAGTCACATGTGCCACCCACACCAGTACTGCTCTTAGTTTTCTTTTGTGAGTCAACAGATTTATATTATGTAAGTCTGATCAATGCCAACCATGGGTATAATTTTTTTAAAACAGCAGCAGGCTCAATCACAGGAGCTGCACCTCTCATACCTACCTCAGCAATGCCAGCCATGGGTATATTTTTTTGGAAACAGCAGCAGGCTCACTCACAGCAGCTGCACCTGTTGTACCTACCTCAGAAATTCCCACCATGGGTATAATTTTTGGACACAGCAGCAGTCTTGCCAAGAGCAGCTGCACCTTTCATACCTGCCTGAGCAATGCCCACCATGGGTATAATTTTTGGAATCAGCAGAAGGCTTGCTAAGTGAGCCTGCACCTCTTGTATCTTCCTCAACAATGCCTACCATTGGTATCATTTTTGGAAACAGCAGCAGGCTCAATCAGAGCAGCTGTGCCTCTCTTACCTGCCTCAGCAATGCTCACCATGGATATAATTTTTGGAAACAGCAGCAGGCTCCATTAGAGCAGCTGAGTATCTCGTACTTACCTCAAAAATGCCCACCATGGGTATATTTTTTGAAAACACTAGCTGGCTCAATTACAGCAGCTGCACATCTTGTACCTACCTCAGAAATGCCTGCCATGGGTATAATTTTTGGACACAGCAGCAGGCACACCAAGAGCAACTGCAACTCTCATACCTGCCTGAGCAATGCCTGCCATGGGTATCATTTTTGGAAACAGCAGAAGGCTCTCTAAAAAAGGTTGTGCCTCACATACCTGACTCAACAATGCCTTCCATGGATATAACAATTCATTGCACCTAACAAGCAGTCTAATAATTAAAAAAAAATAGTCTTTCACTTGTTTTTTGTTATTGTCAGGGTCAGGAAATTGGGTAGTAGAATGTATGTTATTAACATTTTGTGTAGTATACCTGTTTTTCATCCAAGTATTTTTAGGGTACTTTTGGGGTACTCATGGGTATTCTTGGTTGGTGAGTATTTTAGTACCTGCCCATCCATATTTCTGTTGAAGCCATGGCCATACATGTTGCCCTGTCATACCCTTGAGTTGCTATTGCAGAGGAAGGTAAAAACTGGGTAAAGTGGTAATAAGGTAGCATTCATAGGAGGCTCCATAGTAAAGGTATAGTGGTGCAAAGTATCAGGTCACTATCTTGAGTGATGAACCATGAAGACTAGGAGTAGACAGCACTGTTCACTAGCCTGAATTCTGCAGTATGCCAGATAACCACTAGAGCTCACTGACTTAATGACTTGTGTAAACATATGCACATGCAGCACTGTTTCTGTACAATGCAACCTGCTGACTCTTTAACAACCCTGTAGAACACACTGTATATTTTTACTATTTGAAAACAGTGACACCCAGTGATGCCAAGCCTTACAACTAGCTGTGACTTAGGCCATTGTGACAGAAGTATTTGAATATCTTTAGTTACAATGGCGCATGATGCCAGGCATCACTGTCACAGGAGAGTTGGAGGTATATTGCAGGGCCATGTTTCCAGTGCATGCGAGGTGATTCAGTGGCGATAAGTATTTTGAGAAAGTTAAATTACACAAGTGGGATTGTAGTGGCATTACCTATCATGTGTGCATGAATGTTTGAAACAATTTTGCCAGTTAGTTTCTAAAGTATCCACAATAACCTACTAAACTGCATTTATCCAACTTAATAAGATTCCAGAACACATTTACTTTGGTATGCATGCCAGATCATCAGTGTATGCCTACAATAGCAATGGAGCAATAAACATCTAAATATTTTGAAATTTTCACACAATTAAACAAATAATTAAATTGTGAAATTTTGCACTCCTGTAGCTTTCAATTTATTCAACCAATTACCTCTCTATTTAACAGTTTCTATGACTCTTTCAAGACAGTACGCACATAAGTTGTCAATTATCCAGCTGCAAAGCTGCCCAAGTTGTAAGTACAGAAATATTTTGAAAAATTCACATAAATAATCAATTGTCAGACTTTGAGCCCCTAAAACTTCTGATCTTGTTATTCAAATGTAATGAGAAGAGGGATTATTTTATCGACTCTTCCAATCAATATGCATGCCAAATTTGAGATATGTAACAATAATACTTACCAAAGTATGACCAATTACAACAGTTTTGAAAATTCTACAGCATTTTGTGACATGTCATAACATTTCTTGGAATGTTGTAGAATTTTATGAAAATTCCACGATATACAAATTTGCTAATTTTGCCCAGCCCTATCAGTTACCAGCTGATTTTAAAATGGGCTGTACATCTGTGTGCAGTAGAAAATAATATTGTAAGCAATTATTGCAGTTTGCTGTTATCAAACAATATTCTGTGGCATCGTGTACCATCAATCATTGAAATTTGGAATACTCCAGCAGTTAAAATGTTTTCAAGTCAAAACCAGAACAGAATGAAAAGGAGGAACACTTTCCCTGTTTGGTATTCTTTTGGAGGGGAGATTATTAACCAACAATGCATGACAGGGTGTGAGTTGTTGTTTAATAGTGTCACTCCTTGGGTGGTTTGAAGCATGAGACTGCAAGCCGAGTGCATTCAACACCCAAGAAGAGATGTTATTACACAGTATACCATGGACCAAAGAAAAACACAAAATGCTGTACTGTCACTGGCTGGCTGGCACCTTTCTGCCATGGTAAATCCTACAATATACCCACAGCAAAGGTGCCAGTCAGCCCCTTCTCTAGAAGCCATCCAACCCGCGAAATTCAATTGGAGGAACCATCATATTGAAATCTTTGCTAACCAGTGGTCTCCGAATCCCATTACGGCTCTCTCAGCAAAGCACACAGTGTAAAAAGTACAAAGCAGCCCAATAAAGTGGAGCTGTAGTGCAAAAAAAAAACAATCACTGGACAACAGACTTCAAAAACTATTTCTCCATAACTGCCTAGACTGCACCCACCTTACCCCAGGTTTAGTCTCCATTCCCCACACTGTCTGCGCTCCATCATTAGGCAAGTATATTCCCATTATAAGTCTCGGTTCCCCCATCACTGTCTCCGATCCATGACTCCATCTCACTCTTCGGTGCCCTCCTGCTCTCATTCCTCCATCATTTTAAACATGAATAAAAAAGTATTTTAAAAAGAACTCGCAAGCCTGGTCACTTTGCACTGCTTCCTGGAACACAGAAGTGGCTCAAAGCATGCACCAGAAATGCAACCCAAAAGCACATGCTGTGCAACAGCAGCCTATAGCACAACAGTCACAAAGACAAACTGTTACTATTAAGCTTTGGAGATTATGTGTTTATTTGTGTAGTTGGCAGGGAAGGAGGCAATAAAAACAAGTCTTGTTTGTTGGGGGTCACATCATTCTACCTAGCAACAAGGAACTCTTTTTTGTGGCAGAACAATAAACTTAATAAACATAATTAAAACTGGGGAAAACCTGTATTACACTTTATTTTAAAAAAATAAATAAAAAGAACATGGTATTATTGCAATAAGCCACTCAGGGGGTGTGGGTTATCCAGGGATTTAACATGGATGGTGATGATTTACCCACTTGGCTGTGCCTCGTGGGCAAACCACTACAGCCATGGTACATCTCTCAATAACCAACACCCCCTCATGGCTTATTGCTTAAAAAACACACCTCCCTGGAATGTCTTATTGTTATTATACAATGGCTTGTTTATACAGAATTTAAAAAAAAACATTATTTTTAAAATAGTTTTTTATTTGATTTTTCAGTGTGGAAGTACACATATACTGTATAAAACGTTACTGTTTTGAGTTTATTTACAAGATAGTAATGTTGTTTGTCTGTGGTTTTCTGTCTCCCCCTTTCTCTTTCTATATGGCTGTCACTGTGTGCTCTCTTATCCACCCTCATGTCTCCCACTAGGTCTTGTCACGTATGTTGTTCTCCTGTTACACTCTGCTTCATTTTTTTTGTTTGTACCAGGAGAAAGTTAATAGCGAATGATCTGAAGCCATTCATCTCTGCGCTGATGAAAAGCACACACGACTGCAGTATGGCTGCCAGTGATGTAAAGCCAATCAGTGTCATGGCTTTGAATGTGAAGAATTTTGCCTTTTTATCTTCTGTACTTAGGTTCTCTGGGTACAGTCTGCAATATTTTTTCTTTGCACATGTAGAACAGCACTGGAGGAGAGAATGAGGAATGAGAGATAAGTCAGTTCAGGCAGGTCTGGGACAACAGGATGCACATGTGCTAGGGAATTAAGTGAAGGCTTTTGGTGTGGCACTTTGTTATAAAGGTTTAAAGCAACTGCTTGGTGTGGCTGGGGGGCTGGAATGTGTGAAGACATAAGGGCTTCACTATTTAAACTTTTGTTGTGAGTGGAGAGCTACAGTTGGGTAGGAGGATGTAAAACCCTGTAGGTATTGCAAAATGAATGTGACTGGTGGTGAAAGAATGAGCATGGAAGGATTTATTTTTCTGGCAATATGCTCATATGTGTGCCTGATCTACTGTAGATACAGTAAAGTTATTGCCTAATAACTTCACTATCTCTAGAGCATGCCAAACAATCAACATGGTAGGATTATGTTTGCCATAGTAGAATTGCTAATAACAGAAGAGTACTGTGGCATATTTTTAAATACATTTTTAATACAGTAGAAATAACATTTCTGTTGTATCTTTTACTGTATTTACCATACAGCATTTACAAGTGGTCAACACTGATTTGGTCAATTGCTGCATTTGGCAATGTGGATTCCCCTAAGCCTGAGTTTCTCTTATTGCTAAAACAGTGCCTCTTGTGCAAAATTTGATTAACTGAAATACTTCACTTTGGAATGGTGTGGTTTTCAATACACAAAATATTTCAATACTGTAATTATTGGAAATACATATTTAAAAACATGTTTTTAATATGTTTATAGGAGAACTAAAGAGCACTATTAAGGTTATCTGATTCTCCCCTTGCATTCAGGGAAGAAAAAAGCAATCACTTTTGGTTATCAGTTCTGTCACACAAAGAATGCATGATAAAATCTTTTATGACCACAAAAGTGCTCCTCAACACTCTTAAAAATATGTAGCAGTACTTTTATGGGATCTCTAAACTGTGGGAAACCACAGAATAATTCATTTGTGGGGAGTGAAGAGTTTTATCTCTGTAAGGAAATATGTCATTTATTGTCAGCAACATGTGGCTACCACTTACTGGTTCCTCAAATGAAAAATAAAAGACATAAACCGTGTTATCTTAAAGCATGGCGTACAACACAAATGATGATAGCTGCCTCTCCTAAGGAGAAGCTGTAGTGTATTTATTAATGGTCAATATTGATTACAGTATTCTGCCATCAGGACATTAGAATAAAGTAACCTTTTGATACCCTCAAGTATCAATGTGTTTGTGCAGACAATGTGTTCTATTCCAGAGTAGTGAATTGGAATAGATTTCCTGTATAGGAAACAGAGTAAATGGGTCTCTGCAGTCCTCCACCTCCTTTTGGTCAGGGCTGTAGACAGTCTGAAAATCCTTTGTCCTTCTCAGTACAGCATAATATGTTTTCTAGCATCTAGCTGAAAAGTGAAAACATTTAATTGGTGTTATCATTCCATGAGGACATTTTTTTATTTTCGTATCTGTTTTTTGTTAACTGTACAGTGAGGAAGACAAGTGAATGCCTCTTTTCAGGCTCTGCCTGGGAGTTTGTGTAGCCAATGCAAGAAGAAGAACAGTACTGTACCTGGAAAATACAGTGTAGCACAAAACACAAGTTATTAATCCTATCTGTTAGAATGCAGTAGTTATGAACAAGCACAGATATTTGCAGAGAACAGAAGAAAGATTTTCAAAAGTTGTTCTAGGATGTCAAGTCAAAGTTTATTGGCAGGAAGTCAAGTCAAAGTTTATTGGCAGGAATTAACTCTGTTGAGCAGGTTCATTTACAAGGAGGTCCTGAGACAATAAGTGTGCAAAACATACTGTATTAGAAAGCAATATAAATATATATATGTACAGTAAAAGCAGAAGTAATGTATATACATAATTTGTATTGGGAAGATTTACAAATATAGGAAAACTATTTAGAAGAAGTAGTACTTTATGCATTAGGATCTTGTGGAACAGCACAGTGGTAGTTAAATAATAGGCAATGGAGAGGAAAACATGAATACTGGTAGGCAAGTAGCTTAGACTGCAGTAGGTGAGATTACAGCATCAGATGAAAACATGTAGTGCGGAGCATGGGAATTAGAGGTTAGCTTAGGAGGGATGGGTTGGCCGAGGGTGGTGAAAGGAAGTGGAGTAGGTAGATAAAGGTGGGTGGGTAGGTAGAAGTGGTCCTCAGTAGGTTGAGATAGTTAACATTGTGAGGTAAGAGTGGAGGTCAGGGAGGTATAGGGTGGGTAAAGTAAGGAGAGTGGAGGTGGATCTTGTCAAGAGACAGATCGCAGGAGGATTGTTTCAAGTAAGCTGATTGGAAAGAGGAAGATGGGGTAGCTGTGCAGGGTGAGTGTAGGGGAGGGGACTATAAGGGGGAAGTGGTCACTGAACGGGGTGAGGAAGCAGCAAGATGGGACCTTAGGGAGAGTGAAATCATTTGTACCAGAATAAGAGAGCAGTGATAAGTAATTAGACAGTAGCTGGCTTCTAGGCTAGTGACATGTACAGGAGTCACGTAGTTTGCTTGCTAGTAGCCCTTTGAAGCTGCTCAGGGGGATTAGCTGTTGGAGTTTGAGGCTGAACTGAGCTTAGTTTCAAGCAGTAGGTAGGGCATGGCTTATAGCCAGACTTCCAATGTGTGAGAGTGCACTAGGGAGGTCCAATGAATGAAGGAGGTGTTACATAGTGTGTATGAGGGGGTAGTGCACCAGAACAGGGTAGTTATATATGGAGGGAGCTTTAACAGCAGTGCTTTGTATAGCCAGGGGAGGGATTAAGGGAGCCACCGGGTGGGTAAGGAGGTCCAACCAGGGTAGCATACAGTACACAGTGGTGCGTGCGACAGTGGGCATTTGAAATGAAACAAATTGCTCTGTGGAACAGTGTGTCCAGTTGGTGTAGCAAGGAGTCAGAACAGCATCCATAGAGGATGTCTGCATAGTAGGGCAGTGGTAAGAAGATTGTCTGAACCCGCTGAAGCCTCGTGTCATATGTGAACAGCGATTTATTTCTTTTAAAATAGCCTAATCTTTGTTGCAGTTTCTTTGCTAGGGTAGTGATGTGGACAGAGAAAGTGAGGTGCTGGTCTAGTTCTCAGCCTAAGTATTTAAAATCAGTAACCACCTCGAGGTTGTCATGAAGGAGGTTCTTTATGGGAGGCAGGGATACTAACTCACTTTGGGTATTAGTGTGGTGAATGGAATGGAGGTACATGATCTTTATCACTGCATTTTGAAGAAGTTTAGACTGTGGAAGACTGAGTTGGAGGAGGTTGACTTCTGACTGGAGCTCCATATGAGCTTCGGCCGCTGAGGGTTTAAATGTGTAAATTACCGTAACATCCACGAATAAATGTAATTTTGCTTTATTTATGTTGTTTCCTATGGTGTTAATGTACAACATAAATAGGAAGGGGGCCAAGGATTGAGCCTTGTGGTACACCTCTCAGAAGAGGAAGGGGCAGGGAGAGTGAACCATCTGCTTTCATTTGTTGCATTCTATTTGTCAGGTAGCTATTGAACCATGCCAGTGCAGGACCAGAGATACCATGCCAACGTAGTGCATCCAAGAGTAGAGCATGATCGACAGTGTTGAATGCTTTGCTAAGATTTAAAAAGATAGCTCCTGTGACTTTCTTTTTGTCCATGGCTGTAAGCCAGTCATTTGTGATGGAGGCTAGGGCTGATGTGGTACTATGGGCTGATCTAAACTGTGATGGGTTTATTAGGTTGTTTTTGTCAAGGAAGTCTCTTACTTGGACATTTACCAATTTCTCGAGAAGCTTTGAGAGCAGGGGAATGATGGATATGGGGCAGTAGTTGTTCAGGTCCAAGGGATCACCCTACTTGAATAAAGGGATCACTTGGACAATTTTCCATGGCTCAGGAACAGTGCTAGAACTGATTGACATATTAAACAGGTGGAGGATGGGGGCCGTTAGATACCTGGCCCCAACTTTAATGAAGTATGGTCCTAGTTCATCAGCACCAACCCCTTTGTTAACGTCTAGCTGGAGTATGAGATTGTCTACCTCTTTGAACTGGAATGGAGTAAAGGAAAAGATGTTGGGTTGTGGTGGGGAATGATTGGGTAAGTTGGATATTAGGGTGGTTGCTTTTGAGGTATCAAATGCAAGGCCTGCTGTGGAGAAATTATCATTAAATCTATAGAGTATGTCAGACTTATCAGAAAGTGTCTGACCCTTGAAGGAGATTTTGCTAGGTGGTGAGGAAGAAGGTTTGGTGCCTTTTATTGATTTTAAGATCCACCAGAATTTACCAGAATTTCCCTTTGCAGAGTCAAAGGTAGTTAAGAAGTAGGACGCTTTCGCAGCCCTGATGTGTTTGGTGCATTCATTTCGGCTGGCTCCGAATGTTGCTCAGTCTGCTGGGAGTTCAGTCCTTCTGGCTGTAACCGAGAGGCAATCCCTAGCATTAAGAGCTGCCTTTAGCTGAACTGTGAACCAGGGGAAGGAAAGTTTCTGGGTTCTACATTTTAGCATAGGGGCATGTTTATTGATGATTGCACTTAAGGTGTGATTGAAAGGGGGAGATTGCATCTTTCATATTTGTAGACATATAAAAGTTAGTACAGTCCATGTCTCTTAGGTCAGATAAGTTGTGAGATAGGTTGAATTTGCTGAAGCTCTGTTTCTACATAAACCTATTTACTAATTTAGGCAGTTGCTGTCCTCTAACACAGGCCATGGCACAGTGGTCACTGGCATTGTTGTGAAAAACTGCTAGGTGAATGATTTTTTGGGGTCTTTTTGTAAGAATGAGGTCAATAAGAGACCTGTTGAAGGGTGTTTTGGGGTTCGGGCGAGTGTACTCAGATACCAGTTGGGTGAATCCTGCTTTGTTGCAGTAGCCTTTGAATTGAGAGGATTTGTTGCAGGATTTATGCCAATTGAGATTTATGTCACCAAAGATGATGATTTCATTTTGCTGGAGTCAGACATTTCAAAGGTGATTTAGGATTTCCAGACCCCCAGAAGTTGGTCAGTAGCAGCCTATTATTGTTAGAGATTCAGTGGGGGATAGGGACAGGTTTATCAGAATGGAATTTCAATTCTTTTGGTATAGAAGCAGGGGTGATAGCTGAAATAGTGAATTTATCTTTGACATAGATAGCTATGCCTCCTCCTCTGGTTGGCATATCACTACTATAGATGTTATAGGAGGGGAGGGATACTGCTGTGTTGGGGTGGAATGTTTTAGCCATATTTTGGTTAGGATTAGTATGTCTGGGTCTGGATTAGGTCTAACTTTTTTAGTAAGCTGCACACATTAAAGTGCAGGCACTTTAATCCCTTTGTGTCAGCGAAGGAAGTCAGCAAAGCTAGTGTTAGTCGGGGACCAGGGTTTAATTCAACATTTTCTGCTCAGATTAGCAGCAGGAAGATTATGCTATCAATCCATTTGTAGAGTAATTTAATTTTGATGGGCTTGTGGTGTCTGTGTGGGGGGTTGGTAAGTGGTACATATGGACCAGTAGAGTGAAGGCAGGAAAGGCATAGGGCATAAAATATTAGAGATGTACAGAAACTTTTTGTGGTGGGGGCTGTAAGATATGCCACCAGTATTTTGGTATGGGAGTCCCATGGGTGGGTTAAGTGTAGGTGGTGGAGTGTGGTGGGAGGGCAAATGTAGAAACTTCATGGAGGGACTAAGAGTTTAACCTCTGTACAGCCTTGGGGTGCGGTAGTTTTTAGAGACCATGAGGGATGAGGAGGTTTGTAGGCAGGAGCAAGTAGGGTGAAAAGAAGGAAAGTGCCTGGGAACAAGTGCATAGCCAGATTGGGGAGGAGAGGGTGCCGCACCATTGTAATATGCTTCACACACCTGTTGGACACAATGAAGTACTACAGACATGCCCCTGTAGCTGAGTAACCAGTGTGTAATTTAGGATCAGGCTTGCTGCCCCAGTAGTATCAATTAAAAATGACACAGAAAAGTCAAGTAAGGGTAGCTGTTTTTAAGGCTAGGGATGTACTTAGTTGACAGGCTGATAATGCATGTAGCTAGTACCAGTGTCTAAGAGAGGACTATCTAGCTTAAGTGTGTTGACAGCACAGCCATAGAGAGTTAGGCTGTGACTGGATTCTGAGGGGATGGTAGCAGTAGCTATGATTGGTTTGGTAGGACTGCAGGGAGGAGTCAGCAGTGCATAAGTGGATTTAAAGACGGGGTGGGTGGGTGAAAATTTAGGCAGCAGAACTCGGTAGCTACAGTGATCTGTCAGCTTGAGCTTGGTGTCAGGCAGTGGAATCTGTGAGGATCCAATAGCATCTGTTCACTAGCCAGGAGCAGCCAATCAGAAGGAGTCATCAGAGCAGGTGCCAAGAATTGAAATGGCACTTTTTCTAGTAGCTGTACCTGGTTCAAGTCCTCTGATGAGGAGCTAGGGGTGGGTGGTGGCAGTCAAGGGAACTACACCATGGATTATAGGAGGGCTAAGCACCTGGTCAGGGGAGCTCACAGCTGCAGGAGGAGAAAAGAAAACAAGGGTTATATATATTGGCAAGGAGATGGGGGGATGGCAGAGAAGGTGAAAACAATGGCAGCTGAAATAGAAGCCAGAACAGAGTCGGGGGAGGGGGTGGATGACCACTGCAGACAGAGAAATAGCAGGGGTCCAGTGGCAAAATGGAGTGGAGTGAAGAGGGAGTAATCTGTGGGCAGAGCTGGGAGAGGAAGGAGCTGTGTAGGAGTAAAATTATAGAGAGATGAGAGGGGGCAGGGCGGGTTAGTGCCGAGCCTGCGGGGGGGTTGACAATAGGTAAAAAGTAGGTTTGGACAGAGGCGGAAGTGGTAGGAAAAAAAGAAGAGAAAAAAGTGCCAGATTTGCTGTACATTATTAGCGCTGCAGAGCTCAGGATTAAATTGTACAGAAGCACAGTTCTAAATATAATCAAATTTAGCCTAGCTCAACACTTTACAACAGCAATAAACAGCATTTAACCTGTGGCTAAAAAGTTAGACTTTACAGTGGTTGAATAAATTTTAAGCAACAGTAGAATTACAGAGAGAGAGAGAGAGAGGAAGAAGACAAAAAAGAGACATAAATAAATGAGGCAGCAGAGCTCAGCAGTTACAGTGATAGGTGAGCTTGAACTTGGCATCAGACAGTAGAATCAGTGAAGATCCAATGGCATCTGCACTAGCCAGGAGCAGCCAGTCAGAAGGAGTCAGCAAAAGGGCCACGAAGAATTGAAAAGGCACTTTTTCTAGTAGCTGTACCTGGTTCGCGTCCACCGAGGAGGAGCTTGGGACAGGTGGTGGCAGTAAAGGGAGCTGTACCATGGATTGTAGGAAGTCTGAGCACCTGGTCAGGGGGCTCACAGCTGGTTTGGATCCACTGATGAGCTTGGGTGAGTGGCGGCAGTCAAAGGAACTACACCACAGATTGTTGGAGGGCTGAGTGCCCAGCCAGGGGGGCTTGCAGCTGGTTCAGGTTCACTGATGAAGAGCTTGGGGTGGGCAGCAGCAGTCAAGGGAGCTGTACCATGGATTGTAGAAGGGCTGAGTGCCTTGTCAGGGGGCTCACAGCTGCTGTGCTGTGCATCACATTTTCAGTGCAGTCTCACAACTTTGCACTAGATAGTTAGATCATTAAGTAGTATAGCTTTCTGGTGCAGTTGCTGTACTTTGCACACTGAAAATGAAACATGCATCAGAAAATGGTGTGTGTGTCATTGTTTTGCTGTAATGCAGATAAACTGCTGCAAATCAATAAAATGCTTGAAAATAGCCATCTGACATTTTGACCCATTCATTCTGATGCAGGTGTAGCCTAATATCAGGAATTGCACCTGTGTCAATGGTTTTGGAAATTCAGCCCCAGCTGTTCCTTAGCACAGTTCTGAAGTACTGATGGGTGGCAAATGCAAAAGACTCAATAACTTCCTTTTAAGAAATACATTTTTGAATGCAAATAAATGAGTATGCAAATCATCTTGTGTTTCTGCCAAAGCACACAATTATCAATAATTTAAAAAATAACTGCTATTTCAAGTGATTTGTTCTTTTATATACAGTGTATGTTATGCTTTACAAAAGCAATAATAAAATATGTGCTGTTGTAACTGCAAATGACATAGTCAGTATATGACAGCAACCCTATGTGCACTACCAAAAATGTTCATATAAATGAGCTTATTTCCATGACGAACAAGGAAAATGTATTGCAGAACTTTTTTTAATCATGAGAGTGTGTGTTAGAGGCAAGTGCCAGTTTTAATTTGTGCAACAGAACAGACAGTGCTTGGGGTAAATAAAAACTTGGGCAAGGTAATCTGTAGCTGTGAGGAGGCATTCCTGTTTCGCTGAAGTTACGAGGGATAGAAACTCAGACAGGCACCAGTGTTTGGGTGCTTTGAGAGGGCACTTTAAACTTTCTTAGGTGTTGGCTGAGCTGCCTTTTTAAAGGCAGCTCATTTACATTGGCCTGATAGGGAGGTAATTGCGAGCTGCTGCCCATAACGAGCATTGCCATAGCAATGGTTACATCAGCTGTGCAGGGCTTAAATACAGACAGTCCAGCAAGCGGAGTCAAGTGCGGAGTGGAGGCAATGTGGGCAGAGGCCAGTGGCATCTGACAGCATCAGCCGGAGGAAGAGGGGGAGAGGTAACATAAGATAGAATCAGTAAATAGCTAAATTAAGATACTGAAATACATATCTGAAGAGGACTAATTTAGACAAAGTTAGGGGTTGAAGAAAAATCTGATAATAATATGGATTCTAATATTGTAAGGATAGAAGGTGGTATATTGGGTTTGCGATGTTTAGTCTGTAAAATTATAAACACTGAAGTGGTAAATGAAGTTTTAATATATACCTGTGAACAATGTAGTAAGATTTGTGAATTACAGGAAAATATTGAGAAACTCAGACAAGAAGTAGTTAAGTGTAGACAAAAGCTAGAAGAAAATAACAAGGAAAGAGACAGTGACCAATTTCAAGATGATAAAATTGAAAAAAATTCCAAAAAAAGAAGAAGAGAAAGAGATCAGGATAGAGAATTGGTGGTGGTAGAAAGAAAAGCAAAAAAGAAAACATCTTTAAGAAGAAGGGCAATGAATTTCTCTATAGCAAGTGGAAATAGTTTTGATCCTTTAATTATATTAGAGAATGATGTGCAGATAGGTCAGTTGAAAGGAAATTTAGAAGATAGCTATAATGAAACAACACATGAGAACGAATTTACAGAAACAAGGAGTTTAATTAATATTGGAGATGAAGTAGTAAATAATATACTTAATGGAAGAAAGAAAGAACTCGAAAAAAAGATTGGGGTAGATAATACAGAATTAGGATTGTATAACAGCGAAAATCAGGGAGAAGATGGAGAAAATAATGTTGAAGTTAGACAGAAACAAAATACTGAGAAGGATGAAGGAAATGATATAATGGATTATACAGAAAAAAAAAGAGCATTTACATCTTGAGAGGCCAAATATTGAAATACATGGATAGATATACTTCCAAAGACAATAAGGAGATTGTAGCAACAAGTTATTTTTCAGGGGCAAAGATAGGAGATGTTAAAGGAATGTTAAAAAACATTGTTAGAGTAAGGAATGGAACTGCAGTGTTGATTTTGCACTTAGGGGTGAATAATATAAAAACCCCAAAAATGGAGGCGATACAAACTGAGTTTGAAGAGATAAAACTAGAGGCAGAGGATCTAAGGTGTGAAATTATTTTTTCAGAAATATTGCCTGTACAAAGAGGAATGGGTAGAGAAAATAATAAAATAATGAAATTAAACAACTGGTTGAGACAATGGACTTTACAAAACAATGTGGAGTGTATCAAACATTGGGAGGAGTATATTTGTGAACCTTCTTATTACTGTAGAGATGGGTTACATCTAAGTAAAAAAGGGAGTAAAAAATTGGGGATGGATATTAAAAAAATAGTGAACAATAATTTAAACTAAATGAGAAGGGGAGAGGGAATGATAGTGTATCAAAAATAAAAAAGAGAAATGAAGAGAGGAAACAACAACTTAGTAGAAGAAAAGACAACATATCAATATGGTTGTTAAATGCAAGAAGTTTAAATAGCTACAAAAAGGCTGAATTGGAAGTTATGTTAAAAAAGAAAATATAGATATATGTATGATAACAGAAACTTGTTGGGATCAGAATATAAATTGGAATAAAGATATTGAGGGATATAAACTGTATTCAAATTCTAGGAAAAATAAAAAGGGAGGAGGTGTAGCTGCTTATATAAAAGAGGAAATAAATAGCAGTATTTATAAAGAGAATGAAAAGAAAAAAATTTAATCATTACAGATTCAAGTAATAAGAGGAGTGCATAAAAATATTATTTTTGGAGTTTATTACAGGCCGCCAAATTGTAATAAGGAGATAGACAAAATATTAAATGATGAAACTGGAGAGGTAGCAACAGAGGGAGATGATGTTGTTGTAGTGGGAGACTTCAACTATCCAGATACCTGTTGGGAAAATGGTAGTAGTAAGAATGGGAACAGTGGAAAATTTGTTCAAGTAATGGAAACAGTGGGTTTGGAACAATTAGTTCATAAACCAACTAGAGGAGGAAATGTTTTGGATTTGTTATTGACGAATAGAGCTGATATTGTTAAAGGAATTAAAATAAGAGAACATCTAGGAAATAGTGATCATGCTATAGTAGAATTTAAAATAAAAAATAAATTTACATGCATTAAAGGGAAAACGGTGACAAAAAATTATAATAAAGCAGACTAAAAAAATTAGGAAGAATCTTGAGAAATGGAATTTGAAGTGGAATATAGAAACAAAAACTGTAGAACAAATATGGGACGAATTGAAAAATAAGCTATTAAATCTAGAAAAAAAGTATGTACCTGATAAAAAGTTATATAATAAAAGAGGAAGAAACCCCTTGTGGTGTACTGGTAGAGTATAAAAAGCTTGCCTAAAAAAAGAAAAAGCCATTTAAAAAAATAAAAATACTATAAACAATAGATTCTATAAAATATTATAGAGATTGTGTAAAGGAAGTTAAATGAATTATAAACTTTGAAAGAAGGAAATTAGAAGCAAATTTGGCTTATAGAAAAGACAATGGGAAAAGCTTCTATGAATATATAAATCAACAAAGGAAAGGTAAACAGGGATTAGGACCATTAGAGGTGAATGGTAAAGAGACTACTGATCCAAGTGAAATGGCAAATAAACTAAATGAATATTTTGGGTTGGTTTTTGAGGATGGAAATTACGTAAGTAAGGTAGAAGTGGATAAGAACCAACAAAATCTTAATATGGCTACTACTAAAGAGGAAGTACAAAGGATAATAAACAAAATACAAATATATAAATCTGCAGGACCAGATATGTTACATCCAAGGTATATTAAGGAAATATTACCATTAATATTAGAAATTTTGATGTGGATAATTAATAAATCTTTAAAGACTGGTGAGGTACCAGAAGATTGGAGATGAGAAATTGTGGTGCCTTTATTTAAAAAGGGAAGAAGATCAACAGTGTCAAATTACAGACCAGTGAGCCTGACGGCAATTCTGGGGAAAGTGGTTGAAAGTATATTAAAAGTAAGAATAGAGGAAAGTATGAAGTTGATAGGATTTACAGATAAAAAATAACATGGATTTAAAAAAATAGGGCATGTGGTACAAATCATTTGTGCTTTTACAAAAAGATAAAGGAAGATTTTAATAATAATATACCAGTGGATATGATATTTTTGGACTTTCAAAATGCCTTTGACATGGTGCCTCATGATAATTTGATAAACAAATTAAATAAAATAGGTCTAGATAGCAGAATTGTTGTATGGGTAAAAAATTGGCTGAGGGATAAAAGTCAGAGGGTGAGAGTATTGGGAGAGCTGTCTGAATCAGTAAGAGTGAGGAGTGGGGTACCGCAGGGTTCTGTGTTGGGCCCTATATTATTCTCATTGTATGTTAGTGATTTGCATAAAGGTATTGTTAATCAACTAGTGAAATTTGCAGATGACATCAAGCTGAGGGGACCAGTAAGAACAAAAGGACAGCAGAAAAGTATGAAAACAGATTTGGAAAAAGTGGAAAAATGGACAAGTCAAAATAAAATGAAATTTAGCTTAGAGAAATCAGGAGTAATGTATTTAGGAAAGGAGAGTAGAAAAAAAGGAGTATAAATGGTAAAGAATTAAAAAGAGTTTTAGAGGAAAAGGATTGTGGTATAATGATTGATAGAGATTAAAATGTGATAAACAAAGAACAATAGCCATACAAAAAGCAAGTAATATGGTAAGAAACATAAAATGTACCTTTAAAAATAAATCATTGGGATGCATGGTGCCAATATATAGGTTCTATGTTAGGCCATATTTGGATTATGGCACCCAGTTGTGGAATCCATATTTAAGGAAGGAAATAGGGAGAATGGTGAGAGTGCAGAGGAAATATACTAGGATGATAGGGAATTTACATAAATATGAATATAGTGAAAGATTACAAAAGACAGTACTATATAAGTTAGAACAAAGAAGGACAAGAGGAGATTTAGTGATGATGTATAGAATAGTAAATGATCATGAGTTGTTAGAAGAAATGGGTATAAAATTAAAAGAAGGGCTGAGGGGATTGAAAAGTCATAATAAACAAATCAAACTTAAGACAGTAAAAAAATGGTATATACTATTCCTTTGTTAATAGGACAGGGAGAGTATGGAATACATTGCCAGGAGAAGTGGTGGAAAGTAAAACATTAGAAGAATTTAAAAAAGGAATTGATAAATATTTTCTTAGGGAGCAATGAAAGTGGCCCCACTACGGTGGGGGACAGTTTATGTGGACCTATTGGTCTTCTACTGTTCTATGCCAAGTATAAATACCAAGTATAAAATGAGATAAGACTTTTTATGTCCCACAAGTAACAGAAAAAGGTAGAATAGACCTTTGGGTAATATGTCTTCTGAAAGACAGCCCTACCTGGTATTGTACTAATGTTAACTCAAGGCTAAATGTTGATTTTGGATCTATTCAGACCTGGTTAACTCAGAACAGACTCCTTATGAATACTAAAAAAAAATACATGCTATGCTATTTGGTTCTGCACCCAGAACCTGGGCCTGTCCCTCTACCCTAACCAGCTACTGTTCTGATGGCTCCCCCCTAGTTCATTCAAATACCTTGGAGTCACTTTTGACCCAGCCTTTGACTTTAACTTGCACCTATCTACAGACTGCAAGACAATTAATATGAAGCTACTGCAGGTCTCATTTATAAAATCAGGCATGCAGTAACCTCAGTCACTAGCCTGGCCATAGCCCATTGTGTCGTATGACCTATTCTCTTCCATGGACTGGCACCATGCCTGAAGGCAGACAGAGGGGTCCTAAATAAATGGAATATCTGCTACAACATAATTTGTCACTTCGCACTTTCTGTGCCCAGTCTGACCCATCAGTGCACCCTGTACTCAAGTCTGGTATGGCTCTACCCCTCATCTTACTGCCTTTTCACTGCTGGTTGTACCACTAATAATATTATCAGAACAGGCACACCTGCTACCCTAGCAGACATATTAAAGAGAGCTACACAGGCTTACCCCCTTATGGTGTAAAGACAGGTCACATCTGGTTGTCCCTGATGAATTGCCATAGTCAGTGCCAAATGTAAATTTCATTTTTGGTAAAGTTAGATCATTTATCTGGTTGTTCCTGTGGAACAACTCAATATGGGAGTGGTTCCAGAGGACTGGAAGAAGGCAGACATAGTCCTTCTTCATAAAAATGGAAGTAGTGAGGAGGTTGGAAACTATAGACCAGTTTTCCTCACCTTAATAGTGGTGAAAATTATGGAATCACTACTTAAAGAAAGGATAGTGGAACCTCTTGAATCCAGAGACACACAGGATCCAAGACAGCATGGATTTACAGTGGGATGGTCATGTCAAAGAAATCTGATTAATTTCTCTGACTGGGTGACTAGGGAAGTGGATCAAGATGGAGCAGTGGATGTGGCCTACCTGGATTTCAGTAAGACCTTGTGAACAAGCTGGGCAGCCCATGAGTGGGTCACAAGGTGGTAAACTAGGTTAGGAATTGGTTGAGTGATAGACAGAGGGTGGTGGTAAGTGGTGATGGGATCAGTTCTGGGGCCACTCCTGTTTAATGTCTTCACAAAAGACATTGCAGAGGGGCTGGAAGGGAAAGTGTGCCTTTTTGCAGAAAACACTAAGATTTGCAACAGGGTGGACACTCCAGGAGGGGTGGAAAAAAATGAGGAGGGACTTAGCTAAACTGGAGGAATGGTCTAGAGTGTGGCAGCTGAGATTCAATGTGAAAAAGTGCAAAATCATGCCTTGGGGTGCAAGAATCCAGGGGAAGATTATATGATGGGGCAGGATATAATGGTCACCAAACAGGAAAAGGATTTGGGGTAATCATATCTGATGACTTAAAGGTGGCCAAACAATGTACCAAGGCTGTGGGGAGTGCCAGTGGGATGCTGGGGTGCATAGGGAGAGGGATCAGCAGCAGAAGAAAAGAGGTGGTGATGCCACTGTACAGATCATTGGTGAGGCCTCATTTGGAGTATTGCATCCAGTTCTTGAGGCCGCATCTCTGTAAAGGCATAGACAGGGTGGCAGCAGTTCAAAGAAGGGCAAAAAAATGGTACAGAGCCTGCACCAAAAGTCATATGAGGAGAAACTGGGAGAACCCAATATGTATACCCTGGAGGAGAGGAGAGACTGGGGAGATATGATAAAAACATACAAATATCTGTAGGGCATAAATAGTGTACCAATGGGTAGCATCTTTCAGAAAAGGTGAAGTTTTAGGAATGATGGGGCATGACATCAGGTTGAAAGGAGGTAAACCAAGAGGTACCATGAGGAAGTATTTCTTCATAGAAAGGGTGGTGGATGCATGGAATAAATTCCCAGCAAAGATGGTGGAGGAAACCACAGTGGGGGAATTAAAAAATGCATGAAACAGGCATAGGGGAACCCTAGCGATAGGAATGAGAAGGTAAAGCAGGAGATCAAGTAGGGTCTGCAGCATTTGCATTAGGTAGGAAAAATGGGCAAACTGGATGGGTCTAGCTGTCCTTATCAGCCATAAATTTCTATATTTCTATGTTTCTATTTTAAAATGTGAGGGGTGAGTGCATCTTTTACTATACATGAAAGGAGAGGGAGCTCTTCACCAAGGTCTTCAAGTAATGATAGAAGAAACTGTGCAGAGAGGAGAGGTGGAGCTGCATTGTGGACTGTCGGCCAACCTGGAAGGATAAGAACCTCTACCAAGCTGATGGTCTGCTTACATCTAGGAGGGAACCATATTCCTCAGTGGATGGTTTAAATGTTACTTCAATGGACATTTAAAGTAGCAGAGTGGGGTGATGGAAAATATAGGGGGGGAAGAAAGTTGGCCACCACATGTTGCGTTTGAGAATAGGGAGATCCTGAGGGGGGAGAGTCCCACCAGGATGCATGTTATTCAGTGAAGAAGGTGTTAGCAAATGAAGAAGAGGGGGAAAAAGGAGCAGTCAAAGGAGAAATGTGAGAAAGTGGGAAAAATTGGAAAAAGGTGAAGGCAGCAAGAAGAGAGCTGAGGACTGTCAGAATGGTGTAAGGTGTGCATCAGAAGCCCTATTAGGAGAGACTGAAAGAGTTCAATATGTACACACTGAATGAGAGCAGAGAGAGTTGGGATATGATGGAGACCTTTAAATACCTAACAGGGGTTAATAAGGTACTGGAGGGAGATATCTTTCAGAATAAAAGGTGCCGTACAACAAGGTTTCATGATATGAAGCTGGAAGGAGGTAGATTTGGGAGAAATGTGAGGAGTAGCCTTCCATGGGAGGCAGTGGGGTGAAACCAGTGGTGGGTTTCAAAAATGCCTAGTACAGACACAAAGGAATCCTAGGAGGAAGGAAGGGGGTAGAAGAGGCAGTGCTGTAGATCAAGTTGGGTCTGCAGCAAAAGTGATCATAATTAAAAATGGGCAGACTAGATGGGCCTAGCAGTCATTATCTGCTGCCAGTTTCTGTTTCCATGTACGACAAGTTATGTGATCCCAGATGGATACAGTGTAAAATCATTAATATGCACAATGCCGATACAATTTATTGTTTACTATACTACACAGACACAATAGTGAAATGGGCATGAATACATGCACTGAGCAAGGGAGAAAAAAATCAAGGGAACACATGTGAAGCAATATATTACTCATAGACTGGTGACACCATGATAGGTACATACTATATGAAATTACTGTATTATGATGGTACCCAGCCATATACCAATATTGAGTTAGCTACAATATGGCATTTTATTTATATTTGTTTTGTTTATTTGTAATAATCCAGACATTATCTGCACAGTAATGACACATACCAAACCAACAGATGATAGAACAGGTGCTAAGCTCTAAAAAGGTACAAAAGTGTAGCAATAAATAAATCATTTCTTTCCTCCAAGTTAATATAATCACTATATCATGCCTTATTATTTTTATTGTTGTCGTTTATCTTTGTACCCCACATTTTATGCAGGCTTCTTTTAAGGAGGCCCCCTCCTTTAAATAAAAATAAACAGTAATTATTATCCTGTACTCTTCCAGCCATCAGATTGCCTCCCATCCTAATCAATAACTCTGCATATGTAAGAGGGAGCTCAATAAGAAAAAGTTTTAGCCATGGGATCCCACATACTATAGTAAACAAATGCAGATTAGTTATG
The DNA here is from genome assembly GCA_016271365.2 of Neoceratodus forsteri. Taxonomy (NCBI): domain Eukaryota; kingdom Metazoa; phylum Chordata; order Ceratodontiformes; family Ceratodontidae; genus Neoceratodus; species Neoceratodus forsteri. The sequence continues at coordinate 538,221,937 of CM057459.1, read as the reverse complement.
AAAAAAATAAGCCCTAGAGGGGCCCCAAGATTTCATACTGAATAGCTTGTCCAGATTTGAGAATCTGTTTTGCAGCTTAAATTTTGGTTGGTGCTGCAAAAAAAGGAAAAAAAAAAACAAACATTGAGCTTTCCCCGGAGCTCTTAGTCAGAGCCTGTAGCAATGGAAAGGGAGCCACAGAATTGAAGACTATGAAAGGTAGCATCCAAAATAATAAATATTAATGAGGAATCCATCCAGTGATGGGGCTTAATAATACATAAAAAGAAATTTCTTCATGCCTATATAATGCCCTTAAAAATATATAGTATGTACTACACAATGTAAAGGAATGGGAATATAGATACAGATATAAAAAAATAAACTTTGTATATCTGTCAAACTATTGTATTCCCTAGTGTATCATTTTATTTTTATTTTAGTCTCATTTCCTTTCTCCCCAAGCTTTCATTCTGGTTTCTGCTACAGTAAGTGTTCCATTCTAAATAGATAAACAATTATATGAAATGTATAAGCCACAGTGGGGCCACTCACCATGCTAAGTAACTGTTCATACAGTATATGGGGGAGGCTAATGAAACTAGCTCTGCCACTTTTGAGGTGCGGCACTCTCCAACTGTGCCCTGGACATTTTGCACCAGCAGATGCATAATTGAAACACTGTATTTTCCTGTAGTGACATCAGTAAAACACTGATATAAATATTATTATTCTACTTTCCCAGTGTTTTACTTTCAGACAAGTTAATTATTAAGTGCAAAATTTGCACTTTGGATTTTATTTTTTTTGAGCAAGTGATATAAAACATAATAAAATGAAGAAGCAACTTTACTGAAACAAACATGTTATGACATTTGAATTCAGATGCAAAGTGATTATTTCTTGGTCAGTTCTGATTCAGTATTTGTTTTATTTCATACCAGGCTTTAGCCTTTTTAATTATGCAGTGCTGACATATCAAGGATACTGTATACATACCTCCTAACTCACTATATCTGTTATCATCGAATTTGAAGTGCAATGCTCTATTTTTTGTCATAAGACTAGAAATTAGATGTCCAGTTGATCAGTTCAGTATTTTATATGACATATATAAGTACTGCACACATTTCAAATATTGTAAATTTAACTTATAGTTGTGCAATGCAAGACTGTAGTGTAAAATCCAGATACTGTTAATTATGTCTAGTGGCTTTTTAACTTATTAACTTCATGAATTTAAAAGAAATGTAATCCAGAATCATTGTTTTGATGTGATGTCCATAAGTTCAGACATGTTTTTACTTCTGCAATGCTATAGTGCTGTTTGATCTGATGGGTAGGTGGAAACCTCCAGAAATTAATCAGATTGTGTGCCACGTTTTGAAATAGAAGCTGGTAGTGGGGTAGTGGGACAAGAGTCGGTCATGGGGGGGGGGAGCAGATGCCACTTGTGATGGCATAAATAGAGCCAGCTCAGTGGGGGTTGAAAGGTGAGCTGGATGGGGTGTGTGTGAAAAAAGCCAGTTGTAAAGGGATGACAGGAGTCTGTCATGGTAACTTTAGGAGTGCTCATTTGGTGGGCATCTAAGGGAGAGCAGGACACTTCTATTAAGAACTGAGGCTCCTTTTTCTATGTGTACTGTCCTTGAATGGGTGGGTGTATGTGTATATGTGTGTGTCACCTTTGACTGTAGTGATACAGGGAGAAAATTACCAGATAGCCTGTGGAGTGGGAGGACTGCAGCCACTCTCAGCACCTTGAAGAGAGGCAGCTTGGTGGGGTTGAAAAGAAAGTTGGTCTTGGAGGATGACAGGAGCCAGCTGAGGAGAGGTTACAGAGACACTCATGACAATACAACATGTGCTTACTTAGGCCATTGAAAGGAGAGCTGGGGCACTACTCCTCAGAACTGAGACTTCTTTTTATGGCTGCATAACAGAGCTATGCTGAAGTCTTGCTGTTACACAGAGAAAGATGGCACTCTGGAAACACGTGACTGGATACCTAGACTGTTCTTCCACAGTGGAGTTGAAGTACGTGCAGTACATTCGATTCACCCCAGTTCTGTTCCTTTGTGTGTCTCCCTCACCCCTCCACCATGTCACTATTTTCTTGCTCCCATGCTCACTTCCAGTTCATCATGCCAGCATAGTTTGCCTGCTATAGCTCCTTTGTCTTTTTTTGTAGAAACAGTTGTCTCAAGGCTGGTATAATGAGCTAGTATTCCCAGCAAATAATTACTTATTTAATGCCCTAGAGTAAAGCTTGTTTACCGCCGACAGTTTGAATGTGGTATTTCATGCACCAGAGTGAAGCTCATTTAATGCTGAGAGTTCAAGTGTCGTAACAGTTTAAGAAAATTAAAATGGTGTAAAACAGCTCTGTCTGTGCACCTGCTCCCACATCGACAAAGCAGGCAGCTTATTGCCCATGGCTGTGAGAACATTTTAATCTAAGACAGTAGCTGTACAAGCTAGCAGTCAGACATAAAAACTGACTCATCTGAGGTGCTGCTAACCGTGCTTGTGATTTCAGTTTTTCTTTGTTTTGTTTTTAATTTTCTATAGTAAGTTTTCAGTCTCTGTGTTTACAGTCTTCACATACCTGTATACATGAATGCATATTTATCCAGACATTCACACAGAAAAAAAAACATGCTGTCATATTCTTTAGGTACACTCAGTTTCAATATTGGGCTGGTATAGTTTTTTTATCCATTTTAATCAGTCTGAATTGTCTGTGCATTAATAAAAAAACACATATGCTCAGTATAGACAACAGACCATTTTGTTACATGCCCCGCTCACTAGAGTGCTCCCTTTTATGTGCCTGATACCAGGAAGAGAGCCCATGGATTACGTGACTGGTTTAGTCTGCCTTACAAAGATTTAATAATACTGATATAAAACATAAAGTTTGGGATTCCCTTCTTTAATGAAAGCTTAGGCTACCTTGCCTTAGACTTTAAAACAGCTATAGGACCTCAGACTAGCTTTATTCAGCCCCTTATGTGTAGTCTCTGTGCTCCTAGAACTACACTACCCACCAATTACCAGGCTGTATCCTAGCAACTAGATTCATGACGCCCAGCAAGCAAATATTTGTTGCTCCTTGGAACAGTTTCCCATATCACTGAATATCACTCAGAAAATATAATTTCCATCTCTCAGCCTGCCTGTTTGCAACCTCATGATAATAGACCATTTCTTTACACCCAATACTGTTGCCAGTTATGTCAGGTTTCAGTTAATATTACCAGCCTGTGGTCTACTTGTTTTCCATAGTTCTACACTCCGTACGCTGTGAACTCTTGCAGACTGCACATATTGTAATCCAATAATAAATGCTAGAGGAGGACGCTGAGCACGATAGCTCTGCTGATGTTTTTACAGAAGTAACACCCTGAGAATTAGAACTATGGAAACCAAGCATGCCTCAAGCTGTTATTATTACCTGTGAAACCCGATGTGACTGGCAAAAATATCATGGATAAAAGAAATGTGAAATGATTTTTAAATTGTGAAGCAGTGCAATTGCTGAGGCAAATTTTGTGGATGTTGGGCCATGAGAAATGTTTTTCTCAGTCGGGACCACTCCAGTTGTCAGCTTCTGTGTGCTGCAGATGTGCATCAAACTAAGATTCAAATAGCTCTATGAGGATGTTTTTACCAAAGAAAATGAAAAAAAACTGAAATCGCAAGCACAGAGAGTTAGCAGTACCTTAGATTAGTAGGCTTTTAAGTCTGACTGCTAGCTTGTACAGTCCTTTAAAGGAGATGAAAGAAAAAAAAATACATTTCATACATTTAAACAAGTTGTTCTATGCACAAATGTCATTTTCAAGATGATCAATAAACTTTTTTTATGTCTATAACAACTGTGTTCTGTGTTTGACTGTTCTGTGTTTCTTACCTTTTTATCCTGGGCAGTTAACTTCAACAGCTTGTCAGTTTCAGACACACAAAGAACATGCAGTCGCACATCCATGATAATGTGAACAACTTCGAATTTGAAAGACATTATACAAAAGGAGCTTTCTTACTGATGACATATGCAGCTAATGATATTCAAATAGCGCTTGCAAAATAAGACATACATAGCCCTTCTTCTTTCATAACGTTGTTTCAAAGCATTTTGTGTTATTCTGCAGGCAAATATTAAATCTGATGCAATGAGTGACTGCACAGCATACTATGGTGTAAGTATGCATTTTTAAATACACTGAATTCAGATTGATTTAAATGGATAAAAAATAAGTAAATAAGTAACCCAGACAATCACCAAAATTAAATGTACCTACAGAGCATGACAGCATGTTTTATCTGTGTGAAGGTTTAGATAAATATGTGTGCATCCATATTTCAAACATGAATACTATAGACACAGAGATCAAGAAAATCATGCACGTGTCAAATTGTCATCAAACCAAGCTGTCACTTCCCTCTTTCTCCCACAGATCAAAACATGATTTTTAATCACTGTACAGTACCATATTACTCCTGAACTGTGAACTAGAGCTGGTCTGAGATTGGTGCAAGAAAATGACTGATTAGGAAGTGGCTGTAGAAATTTGAGTGCCTATATCACCTTTAGGCCAAGAAATGAAAATATTCTCTGCCCTTCTTCATGACTCAGGGTCATAACAAGGCTATGCTGACAATTTGGTGTAAAAATATTAAAATACAACAACTTTATTAGCCAATGTTACATTTTGCGAATGTAGTCTTATAATTTTGCTAATTTTCAAGCTTTTTACCCCAGGTTCATCACCTGTATCCCTATCAGTTCTGGCCAGAGTTTGTATTGTTTGTTGCATCTACTTGCCAGTCAGCCCCATACTTATCTGATCTTAAGGGGAGTGGAAGAGTACCCATCCAGGTTTCCCAGTTGCTAGCAATATAACACCCCTCCCTGAACCCACACTACTGTTCAGTAATGTCAACAATACAATAGGTATATGACACATGCTAAGGGCAAGCAGGATCCCATGACTTTCTGGTCCATAAGCAAAGGTGCCACCACCAGTGATGTATTGGCATGGCTTACTATAGGAATGCTTCCTTAATCCTTTTTCCTTTAAACTGTTATAGGTTTAATTGTAAAATGGATAAGACAAAATAAAGTCATATCATGCAATATGAAAATCAATCACCCTACACACAGAACTGACCTACCATCACAATCATGGCTGCCACCTTTCCTCAGTAAATACCTTTAACGAGGCCCTAAGAATAAAATATCCTTCAATTAAAAATAAAGCTAACTACATGCTGTTCCTATGATTAGCCCACTCTTCTTACACAAGTGAAAAAATTAAAATAATGAAGTACTGCTCGTAGCTTTCATTTCTAGTATTCCTATGATGACCATGAAAAATTCTCCTTCCTGCTGAACCTGGTCAGCAGAAACATTTGTATTACTTAGCCTGCCATAGACAAAAACTGAGGTTGTGGCTCTACATAAAGTCTTTCGTGTGTGTGTGTGTGTGTGTGTGTGTGTGTGTGTGTGTGTGTGTTTGTGTGTGTGTGTTTGTGTATGTTGGGAAACAAACATTCTACCTGTGGAGCTGTGCATAATTGTGAAATCCTGGAGGATGCACCTAGCTTCACCTGAGCTCTTTTCTTCTAGGTTTGCTTGAAAGGACGGAGCAAGGAGCAACATTATCAGAGCAAGGAGGAATATTAAGGCTTCTTTTGGCTAAGCAGATTTACTGTTGTGTTACTATTTTGTTTTGTGCTTACAGATTGTACTTACAGGTTTTGTTACTGTTTTTGCTTACAGATTACTGCTTTATTGTTCTCTGATTCAAATTGTTTTTCGGCAGGGTATATTTTCTGCTACATTTTAAAGGGTGTGCCTACAGGTTTGCTACTGTTTTGTGCTCACAGATTACTGCTTAATTTTCTCTGATTGAAATTGTTTCTTTGCAGGGCATATTTTTGGTTAAATTGTTGCAGGTTGTGTCTACAGTTTTTTGTTACTATGTTGTGCTTACAGGCTTTACAGTTTAGTGCTTTATTTTTCTCTGATTGAAATTGTTTTTTGCAGGGTATATTTTCTGCTAAATTGTTACAAGGTGTGCTTACAGGTTGATACTGTTTTGTGCTTTCAGATTATTTCTTTATTTTTGTCTGATTCAAAGTTATTTTGCAAGGTAATTTTCTGTTAAATTGTTATGCAGCTTGTCTTGCTAAAAGGAAGGAAAACACTCACCTGGGTGGTGGGTCAGAGCTGTAGCTGATTGTTTCTGGAGAGCACAGGCTTGTCCCACCACCCTGCCCCTCAGCCCACCCACCCAAGTGCATCATTTCTTTTATACCAGAGGATCTTGCATCACTTCCCCAATAAGTGCAAAGGCCATACACCTGTCATAACCTTAATTGTCCACACTGTGTAGGGGGTAAATGCACACACATATTTTCACATACTAACAAAAAGAAAAAAACAGGAAGAGAAAAAGACACATAGGGAGTGGTACAATGTGCTGGCTGTGGGGCAGCAGTCTTCCAGAAGACATTCTGGAGGCTGCAATGCTACCCTATTTGCAGGCACCTCTCTGGCCTGAAAGGAGGAAGTTGAACTTCTCCAGGCTGACCTGGGGAAGATTCAGGAAATCTCCTCCCCCAGCCAGGGACCACTAAAGCCACTGTTGCTGACTCAGAGGTTGCCAAGAAAGAGGAGCGGTGGACCATGGTGGGCTCAGGGAGGGTGAGGGTGGTGGATCAGAGGTGCATCCTCCAGTTGTACCTCTCCACAATTCATACGCCATTCTGGAGGAGCATAGTTCCTCTATGGGGACACCAGTAGTGGAGAACAAGGAGGATGCTTAGTACCTCCACAAAGGAGACCCAGAGGACGGTGGCACAAGACCCCACAGGGGAAGGAAACAACTCCTGGTGTGGGACTCAATCATTAGGAGGGTAGAACTGGGGAGGGAGAGAGGGGAGAGGTAGGTAAGGTGCCTGCCTAGTGCCATGGCTGGGAGGGACAGGAAGTAAATCCTCAGGAACATGGGAGCAGCTGCTTGGGAGAGGAAGCTGGATGTGATTGTCCACCTCAGGACAAATGACCTGGCTTGTAATGGGATCAGAACAGGGCAGCAGAGGTTTGTGGAGTTGGGTAGGGCCTTTAGACAAGAAGCATGCACGGTAACCTTTTTGGAGGTGCTGCCTGTCTATCACATTGAGGTGAGAGTAGGCTACTACACCATAGGATTCAATGAATGGTTGAAAAACTGGTGTGGAAATCAGGGTTTTGGATTCACTGGGGGACTAGGGGTCCACCTGGAGGGACGCAGGCCTATACCAGCACAATGGTCTGCATCTGTCTGGATGATAACCAGGATCCTAGGTGATAGATTTAAATGCTTCACTGGCAAGCATTTAAACTAGCTAAGGGAGGAGGTACTGAAAAGGAGCAGGGGAATCCCAGCCCTTCCCACACAAAACAGGGTAGTTAGTGAGGTAAACATCAAGGTAGAGAAGTTGACAGGGAGCAGGACAGGGATACATGAAGAAAAAGGTAGTAAGGACAGGGAGGGTGCTAAAAGGGGTAAGGCCATCAAACAATGGAGGGCGATGAGTACCAATGTCTGTAGTCTGGGTAACAAGCTCCCTGAACTAGTTTCCTTGATGGAAGAGGGATGTCTGGATATGGTGCCAGTCACAAAAACATTGGATAAAGAGAACCATGAATGGGATGTCAATACACCAGGGTACACAATCTACAGGAGGGACAGGAAGGGTAAAAGTGGAGGAGGAGTAGCGCTGTACATAAGGGAAGGGATCAAAGCAACATAACTAAAGGTTAAACAGGAGAAGAGGAGGTACTGTGGGTCACCCTGGAGACAGGAAATCATGGGAGGATGGTGTGGTACCTGAGGACTGGAGGAGGGCTGATATGATTCCCCTTCACAAAAGTGGGAGCAAGGCAGAGGCAGCAAACTACTGACCTGTTAGTTTGACCTAAGTGGTAGAGAAATGATGAAATCACTTCTGAAAAAAATGAATTGTTGAGTACCTTGAGGCATCTCTATGATGCCAGTTTGACAATAATTCATCAACTGGCATCACAGCACCAGGCTCCATGTTGACCGTGATTTGCAGACAGCAGGAAGCCATGCACATTGGACTGTGTGTTTTCTTCCATGCACCCCCCCGTGCTTATAGATTCCAACTTTGAGTTGGAGTTGGATTGGGGAGGAGGTGCAGGATGGGGGAAGTATTTCTGGGTCCCAGGTGAACTTCTACAGTGACATGTCTCTGTTGTCGATATCGACATATGTTGCTGTAGATGTGTTGCTGTACAGGGGGCATATCCCTTGAGGTCAGTGGGACACAGGGCCCAAGGAAGTATGGATTCACAGCAGGAAGGTCATGTCAGATGAATCTCATAGATTTCTTTGAGTGGGTAACCAAAGTAGTAGACCAGGTAGGAGCTGTGGACATGGCCTACCTAGACTTTAGCAAGGCATTTCACATGGTCCCACACAAAAGCTTAATAAACAAGTTAGCCAGCCTTGGAGTGGGTCCCAGGGTGGTAGCCTAGGTAAAAAATTGGCTGGACAACAGGACAAAGAGGGTAATAGTAAATGGAGTCCACTCCGAAGAAAGGGGGTTACTAGTGGGGTGCCGCAGGGTTCAGTACTGGGACCTATCCTCTTTAATGTCTTTATGAGTGAAATTGCAAAAGGACTGAAAGGAAAAGTATGCATTTTTGCAGATGAGTCAAAGATCTGCAACAGGGTTGATACACAAGGGGGGATAGAAAAGATGAGAATGGACTTGGCAAATTTGGAGGAATGGTCAAAAGTATGGCATCTTAGATTCAATGCAAAGAATTGCAAAGTGATGCACCTGAGAAACGAAAACCCAGGAGAAGAGTACACATTGGGGGAAGGGGTACTAACAACAACAAAAATGGAAAGGGACCTGGGGTAGTCACATCAGATGACCTAAAGATAGGCCAGCAAAGTGAGAAGGCAGTAAGGAGGGCTGGGGGGATACCGGGATGCCTAGGGAGAGGCATCACCAGTAGAAAACAGGAGGTTGTTATCCCACTGTACAGACAGTTGGTGAGACTCCATCTGGAGTACTGTGTGCAGTTCTGGAGACCTCTTCTCCACAAGGACATGGACAGGATGGAGGCAGTCCAGAGAAGGGTAACTACAATGGTGCAGGGTCTGCACCACAGGCCGTACGAAGGAAGACTAGAGAAGCTTAATATATATACCCTTGAGGAAAGGAGGGAGAGGAGGGACATGATAGAAACTTTAAAGTACCTCAAGGGAATTAACAAACTCCAAGAGGGTAGCATCTTTCAGAAAGGAGATGTGCAACAACAAGGGGGCACAATTTGAAGATGGGGGGGGAGCTCAGGGGCAATGTGAGGAAGTATTTTTTCATGGACCTGGTGGTGGACACATGGAATGGCCTTCCTGAGGAGGTTGTGGGGTCAAAAACAGTGGGGGAATTCAAGAATGCATGGGACAGACATAAGGCAATTCTAGGGGGGGGGGTAGGAGGAAGTTGGCTGTTGCTTAACTAGGATCCACAGCTTATCCAATAGGTAGGGAAATGAGCAGAATGGGTGGGCCAAGTGGTCTTTATCTGCTATCAAAGTCTATGTTTCTATCCTGCATTCAGCAGTGAGCATTTGGGGCTGCAATTTCCAAGGCGTTACAGATGTGTGTGATGACTTTTGTCATGATTTTAGCACAACTGCACATTTTCCATCAAAACATTAGACCACATAAACTGTGATCTAATGTGTTGCCACAAGTGCTGCATGTCGCAATCACAAAATGATGCATGGATCAATTTATTTGCTGTAAAGCCAACAAACTGTCACCAATGCACCAAACTGCTTGAAAATAGCAATTTAAGTACATTTATTTTGATGCTGGCATACCTGAAAATCAGAATATAGATTGTTTCAAAACATTTTTTCTATCCATTGAATATGGGAACATACCAATCATAAAGAAACAGAGAAAACGAGGGCAGAAATATTAAAAACAGAGAGGGGAATGATTGAAAACACAGTTCAGTGGGTCGAAGCAGTTCATAGCTGCACATGAATTTTGAATTAAGGATGGGCGAACTTGTTCTTGAGAATGTAGAACCACCAGTACCGACCCAGTAGGTTAAATAGTTTTGAACACATTTATATTAAAAATAACTGTATTGGTTAAAAATGCAAGATTGGTAGAGTAACTCATTTTTTATTTACCACAGTCTGTGCCAAACAGGATTTTCATTGTCTTTAATGGTTTTTAGCTACCACCTCCATTACCGAAATATGGCTTATTTTTGTAGTCAAGGTTAAAATTAAAGCATGCTTCAATGCAAAATCTTTATTTTTCTCTTTTTATTAATTTTTTTTTATTTTGATTCTTTAAGTCACACATTTAAATGCCATTTTATAAGTATAATATGACACAACAGAGGTATACCATTTTGGATAAGACAATCCAGGGATATACATTTATGGGGTTCCTCTATGTTGGTCTGACACCTATATGGTCGACCGATACTACAGCGACATGACAATGTCTACAGCAACCATGCCAGGCGGCAACCATGCCACCCGATCACCATCACATGCAATGCACAGAGGCACATTCTGGCTGTTTGTGGGTGGGGGGCTTTACCCCTGCACCCCCCCCACCATGGGGGGTGGTTTGCCTGATGACCCCCCCAGAAATAATATAATCACCTCCAGGTCGGAGGTATAGGGAGGAAGAGTGCAACACCCCTTGGGTGGCAATGACAGCAAGTACTGCAAAATCCCAGTCATTGAAATGACGGTCAGTTGGGTTGCAGAGTCCACATTGCTATCGCCGTGGGGGTTTCACTGCACTGATGGCACAGCCCTTTATGGTGATCTAGGTGCATTTCTCAGGTGGGTTTAATTGACACCTGTTTCTGCTTTGTGCCTAACAATGCAGCTGAGGCATAGAAACATGGAAACATGGAAACATAGAAGTTGACATCAGATAAGGACAGCTAGGCCCATCCAGTTTGCCCATTTCCTTTTCTTCCTTATGAATGCGCCATAAGCCTTTACTCTGTCAATGGCCTATCTAGTCATACTCATCTGTATTGCTCCCTAATGCCTATCCCACGCCTGTTTGAAGCCCTGCACTGCATTCATATCCACCACTTCCTGAGGTAGGCCGTTCCATGCATCCACCACCCTTTCTGTGAAAAATAACTTCCTCATATTACTCCTTAATCGGCCTCCCTCTAATCTCATGCTGTGTCCTCTTATCCTGCTATTTTTCTTATATTGAAACATGTTAGACTCTTTCACCTTGGTTAATGCCCTTAAGGTGTTTGAATGTTTTGATCATATCACGACTCTCCCTCCTTTGCTCTTGGGTATACATATTGAGCTCCATTAATCTGTTCTCATATGCTTCTGATGCAGTCGGTGCACCATTTTGGTTGCCTTTCTCTGGACAGCCTCCATTTTGTTAATGTCCTTGTGAATGTGCAGTCTCCAGTACTGCACACAGTACTCCAGATGGAGCCTAACCAGTGTCTTGTAAAGAGGGATTATTACCTTCCTCTTCTGGCTTGTGATACCCCTACTAATACACCCCAACATCCTCTAGCCTTACCTACTGCTTTAGTGGTCTGCTTGGATGATTTCAGGTCATCTGTGATGATGATGCCCAAGTCTTTTCTTCCCTTGTGATTGCCAGCAACTCCCCTCCCATCCTATAGGTGGCTTTAGGGTTTCTCTTCCCTATGTGCATGATCTTGCACTTTGCATTAAACCCCAGCTGCCACTCTTCCAACCATTTTGCCAGTTTATCCAGATCTCTTCTCACTCTGCCCATCCCATCTGGATCATCTACTCTGTTGCAGATCTTGGTGTCATCTGCAAACAGACAAACCTTACATTCCAGTCCATCTGCAATGTCACTGATGAAGATATTGAAGAGGACTGGCCCCAGGACTGATCCCTGAGGTACCCCACTAGTGACTTGCATCTCTTTTGACTCTATACCATTTACCACCATTCTCTGTTTTCTGCCCCTCAACCAATTTGCCACTCAGTTGACCAACTTCTGACCCATCCCAAGCCTACCCAGCTTATTAATCAATCTTCTATGTGGAACAGTATCAAACGCATTGCTGAAGTCAAGGTAGGTGACATTAACTGCTCCCCCCTTGGTCCACCACTCTGGTTACCCAGTCAATGAAATCTTTGAGATTAGTTTGACAGGACCTTCCTGTTGAAAACCCATGCTGTCTTGGATCCTGTGCTCCTATGGATTCCAGTTGTTGCACTATTCTTTCCTTAGGGGTGTGTTTCCATAATCTTGCCCACTACTGAGGTAAGACTGACTGGTCTGTAGTTCCCTGCCTCCTCCCTGCTACCACTCTTGTGGAGTGGGATCACATGAACCCTTCTCCAGTCTTTTGGGACCTCTCCTGTGCTCAGAGAGTCACTAAACAGTTCTGTTTTTGAGAACCAAAGTGGTTTCCTTCCTCTTTTGCTCTTTCTTTTCTCTCTAACACAATGGGATGTTGCTTTAAGTATTGCATCCTTAATGCTTGCCCACTTTGCCTGTACCCTCTCACCTTGTACTTCTTCTTGCCAGGACTAGCTTAACTCTGTTGGCCATTTTATCAAAGTCAGCTCCTCTGAAGTCCCATATTTTTGCCTTGGAATGGGATGCTTTAGCTCTAGTGGCCAAATTGAACCATATCATGTGATGGTCACTGGCCCCCAGGTGACTTTCTACCTGGAGATCTGTGATCATATCCCCATTAGTCAGTACTAGACGTAGGATAGCCCTGTCTCTTGTGGGTTGTTCTACCAGTTGTGTGAGGCCCTCCCCCTGCAGGGAATACACTATCTATCTAGTTCAAGCAGATGTTCCTGCTGGTATTGACCAATCTGTATCTGGCATGTTGAAGTCTCCCATTATCATAACCACCCCTTTAGCTGTCATGTTTTGCATATCTTCTAACAGTAATGTGTCTATGTCCTCTCCCTGGTCTGGAGGCCTGTAGACAACCCCAGTTTGTATGGCTGTCCCATTTTCTGTTTCCAGGGTGACCCACAGTTCTTCTGGCTCCTTATGTGTATTATGAATTTCTGTAGCTTTGATATTTTCATTGACATAAAGGGCCACTCCACCCCCTCTTTTTGCACCTTGGTCTCTTCTGAATAGTACATAGCCAGGTACTGAAGTCTCTCAAGTGTGGTTACTGGTGAACCATGTCTCGCTAATGGCTACTATGACCAGTTTAGCCTCTGTCATTGTTGCCTGCAGGTATGGTATCTTGTTTCCCAGACTTTGAGCATTTGTGCACATGATTTTCCATTGGTCAGTTTTCAGTGTGTTAGTTTTTAGGTGAGGTCTGGCATTTCCCCTGTGTGTCGTATGAGGAGCCAGACCTTATTCCTTACCTGGTGATGCGAATGAACTGCAAACATGCTGAATTCCTGTTTGATCACTAGCTGAAGGGGGAGTGGTGTTCTTCGCATTTGATGTATCAGGTGCTGCACCCCTCTCACCCCTCTCAATTAATCACAAGAATACACACCCTGTCATGGCTTGTTGTTTGCTTATTTTTGTTTTGGGTGGAGGTGTTAATCAAGAAATTGACTACAGATTAAGGTGCCTAGAAGATGGTGAAATTTACTGGCCTCATTAACTTGAATGTCATTTCTTCCTGTATAGCTTTCTCCTACGCCTTTCTACTAATTCCTAACTTGGCCTGCTCCTTATGTAAATACAGCTTGTTAAGATGTGATCACCCTTCCTCCAAAACAGGAGCTGGTGTTGCTGTTTATTTTAAGGAAAATTTTAATCTCTCAGTGCCTCCCACTCCTTACTTTTCCCTCTTTCAGGATCTGCATTATCATCCTCCTCCTTGGGGGTACAATGAAACTTCACATCATCTGTGCCTATAATCCTACCAGAGGAGGTGTTGATGGTCTTAATGAGCTTCTCTCTCAATCCATCTCTTTCACTGCTAATAATGAAACTATCCTACTTGGTGATCTCAATCTTGACTGGGGAGGTAAATCCTTCAACTCCTATGATGTATTATTGCAGAAGCACCATCTGCACCAGCTCATCTCTGAACCAACTAGACTTTCCCTGGCATCTGGCAATAATACCATTATTGACTAGGTCTTGACAAAGAGAATTTGACAGAAGCACAGGTAATGGTACCCTAGCCAAGGCAATATCTGTCCACTCTTCTGTTTATTGCATCTAGCAGGCTCATGGACCATCTTGCCCCCCAACCCAAAGTAATGAATTTTCTAAGCTACACCCTGCTGCTTTCCTGGCCAACTTATCCTTGATCAATTGGAGGCCACTTTATTACAATAACATTGTTAATGAAGCCTTAAATTACTTCATCACCCATTTCTGTGCTTTCCAAGACTTACACACCCCTACACTGTCTTGCAAGATCTGATGCCCTCCTACCAGGTGGCTTCACAAAGACCTCCTTGCCCTAACTCTAAGGCCAAAGAGAAAAGCTGGACTAAATTTAGAACCTCTGGATTACAGGCTGATTTGACTGAATACAGAACTAAGAGAAATGCCTGTAATAAGAGCTCTTATTGTAAAAATGTGTTGCTCGATCCTGCTGATGACTCCAGAAAATTCTGGAATCACTTCAAAAGTTTTATGGGTGTAAGCACGCTCAGTCCACTAATGAGATGGTGCTTGACAGTTCTCACTGTAACGGCCCTGTCACTATTGCCAATGCCTTCAACCTTCACTTCTCCGACCTTTCCAGATACACCTGTCTGACATCTGCTCTCCCTGCCCCTATCCCCTTCCTCACCAAGGACACTCCCAATACCACTTTTTGCTTCTACTTATGTACAATTTCTACTATGGAGGTGCATCTGCTACTAAACTCCATCTCCATCTGTGGTAGTATAGGCTCAGATGGCCTTGAACCAAGGCTTGTAAATCTTGATGCCCCTCTCCTTGCCTCTCCTCAAACAAGAATATTTAATATGTCTGCTCAGGAGTTGTTCCTGATATCTGGAAGATTGCCAACATTTTTAAGAAAGGTTACTCTAAATCTATCACCAATTATTGCCCCATAGCAATCCTTTAAGTCCTGAGCAAACTTCAAGAAAAAAATTGTCTCTGTCCAAATCATCAGCTATCTTCATGACCTCAATCTTCTGTCTGATGACCACCATGGTTTCAGGAAAGACCATAGTACCACTACTGCTCTCCTCAAATTCACAAACGATACTAAAGTTGCCATGGAGAATGGCCTGCTAACAGGTGCAATCTTCATTGACCTTACAAAGGCCTTTGATATAGTAGACCACTCCCTCCTTAAATCTAAAATGCTATCCCTTGGCATCTCCTCTGAAGCAGTAACCTGGTACAACACCTACCTTACAGATATTAAACAATTTATTAAACTCAACTCTGCTGTCTCTAACCTATCCATCAACATTGGTGATGCTCTAGGATCTATCCTTGGCCCCTCCTATTCACTATTTTCATAAACGACCAATCTCTAAATGCCACATCCTGTTCCTCTCTGCTCTATGTCAGTGACTTAGTGTTCTACACTGGCTCAAACCTCGTTGACCTTAATGCTACCCTTACCTCTGACTTTCACAAAATTCACTCCTGACTTTCTCATAACAAAATATTAATAAACTCCAGAAAAACCTACTCTATGCTGTTTGGTTCTACCCCTAGATTAAGAAAGAGTAGTGGGCAACTATCTTTCACCAGCTGTGATGTCTCTATCCTTGAAAATGTAACTATCTTTAAATACCTTGGAATTACACTTGATCACCTCTCTGGGCTTTGCCCGAGACATCTCAGTCACTTGTAGAACTATAAACTCCAAGCTTGGCCTGGACTTTAAAATTAGTTATGCCATTACACCCTCTGCCAGAATTGCCAATGTGCTGAGTGCCCTTCTTCCTACCTTAACCTATGGCTCTGTCACTTTCGTAAGTGCTACAAAAGTTAATCTCCATAAATGGGACACCACCTAGAATAATATATGTATTTTCATTCTGGCATCACATTGCTTCACCAACTACTGTCAACTTTACTGTGGTCTAAACTGGATATCCCCAGAGGCTAGCTGCTCCTATGCCCGTTGCACCTTTATGGATAACATTATTAAAACGGGGGTTCCCTCCTCCCCAGCCTCACTGTTGACTTCTCCAAATTTCAACTACCCTCTTCACTCTGGAAATCAGTCCCTACAATCTGTTCCTAGGCGCAAGAAGACCCATGGGATCCCAGGCTTTCTCCTACTTTGCCCTGAATTTTTGAAACTCCCTGCCTGTGTCCACCTTACTCTTCCCCTCCCATGCCTGCTTCAAAAAGGAGCTATACCACTACCTCTTAGTCTCTGACCACTGTACCTTCTTTCTTACTCTGTGATCACCCTGTCTACACTACCTGACTACTGCTTGTCCCTGCTGCCCAACCTGTTGCACTTATGTATGCTGCTTCCTATCTGTTTTAGCCACCTTGTTTTGTTCATTTCTGGGCTTGCCGTTCTTGTACTATTTTTCTCCATATAAAACTGCATTTATTTTTCATACCATTTTATATCTGCAATTGATTCACCCCATACTGTGTACTTTTTACTGTCTTGTACAATGTTTCTTTATTATGTATGATTTCTCCTTGTTACCTTGCATTCACTCATTTAACTACTTTTTGTAACTCTTATTAGTTTTCCATTGTTCATGTTAATGTTTTTTTTTGTGTGTACCATATGGCATGATTGTTTTACTGACTTGTACCCTCCCGGGTTGTGCCTGAAAATAGGCATATTTAATGTCTATTGTACTTACTGGGTTATCAAAAACCAAATAAATAATTCTGAATAATCACCTTTTCCCATTCTTAAAACAACCAGTGTGCTGGTGAGGTATGAGCTGAAGGTTTTATTCTGGGAAGAAACTCCCAAGACCCCCAATTGATTTAAATCAAAAAAGAAATTTCCCTTCAACACTTAAAGTAGAGTCGTATGAAATGCAAATTACAAACTAACATGAGATCATTGTAATTAATTTATATAAACATGCTTGCAAATGCATTTGATCTGAGGTTAAATAAGAAGAATGCTTATGTTCTACTTAAAACTTGTTCTTGTTAAACTCAGAAG
This sequence comes from Neoceratodus forsteri, assembly GCA_016271365.2. NCBI lineage: Eukaryota > Metazoa > Chordata > Ceratodontiformes > Ceratodontidae > Neoceratodus > Neoceratodus forsteri. Next base: position 538,204,807 of record CM057459.1, on the reverse strand, counting down.
ATGCTGGTCCATCCCTAATGCTGACACATCTGCATCATTTGTGACATTAAGTACACTAATGAGCCACCTGCTGCTGCTGCTGCTGCTGCTGCTGCTGCTGCTGCTGATGCTAGTGAGGTGCTCAAAAAGTGGGTCTAATCAGCAATCTTGTCAGGGTTAAGCATATGCCTTCTGTGAAGTCATTTGAGGACCAGTGAACAGAGATGGGGCTTGGGGAGACAAGGTTTGAAACAGAGTCTACTGCATGACATGGCAAAGTACAGCAACTGTGCCACAAAGTCAATTCAAAGTCATCCACCTGGTTAAAAGCAGCCTATTACTGCAGGTTGATAAGGAAATAGCCCATTTTACTGATCCTGGGCCCAAGGTACAATATGTACTTTATTTGTAAATACAGCTTTATATTTGGAATACACCCACTCACACATTTCAGCAGGAAGCTGCAACTGCATGAACATTCACCATTTGTTGGAAATGTTCAGACTATATTTACAATAAAAACTAAGCACTGAGCCCATTCACAAACCACATTTCTAACAGGCTCTTTTTGCAGAATGAAGTATTCCAAATAGGAAAAAATCAACAATCCTCTTTTACACTAAGCCTTTTTAAGTGCTATTCAAGGCTGATTCCAACAAGCATGTTGTTTAAAATACAGTAGTAAGCCTTTTTTATTATCTTCTTTGAGCAGAATAAGTATCATATGCATAAAGTGATATATACAGTTTTGGTTTATGTAGCCAATAAGTAGATATCATCATTAATCTTTATACCTGGCATTCCATGAAAGAGTAGGACTTGAGGCTTGCTATATGGAATAAAGATTAAAATATTCATGAAATATGAAACAGAACATAAAACACAAGTGCATAAAATAAATAATATAAGAGTCTCAGCAGACACTGGAAGTCAAGATATTAACTTGAATGATGTAGTTTTATATTAGTTTGTGAGGTTAGCTTTTCCTTCATTTGCACTGCATTTTGCTAGATCAGATTACCTGAGCTACTTGTGTATGTTGCTGTCAAAAAGGAATCACTAGAGACCCATTTTAACTAAGGAACTAATATTCGCATCTACATTGTATGTTTAATATTGAGAATAAAATATTGCAAGGGTCTAGTTACTATCAGTAGTCATTATGGGCTATATATTGCTATGTTCTGCTTATCAAATTCTGCATTATCTTTTAGTGAACTTACCAGCAGTGATTTATAATTGCTAGAGACCAGGTGGCCAACAGGTGTTTACCATACGTGAGGACATCACTGTTCATTCATTCTATATCAGGACTCTGAGGAGTGAAGGTATCTCACACAAGTCCTGGATGGCTGTCATGCTTTACAGGTTGACAATGTATCTTTTAATTGTCCTTTGCCTATTTTGGGGCTTCGGGGAAGGAAGGAGGTTGATTACTAGAAGGTGATAGGGTAAGTAAGTTTGTTCACTATTTTAATTACTTGGAAGGTGGTAGCTAGTTGGTGGAGTATTATACTGACATGGCATGGGTTGGGGAAGGGCTCTATTACATATAATAAAATACTTAACTTAGACAGTGGGGGGATGGAAGTGGGTGTAAAATGGTGAGAAAGGGTTAAGGGCAATATGTACCACAGGGTGTGTCATAGCATGGGATATTGTAATGTCTGAGGTGGATGAGTCAGTCAGCCTGTGGTCTTGTGACTCACAACACACCCAAGTTGTGATGATCTTCCATGATGTAATATACTCTGCCATCTATTATTACTTAAATGCACTGAAGCAGTGTCAGTGGCTCAGTAGGTAGCACACTCGCCTCTGAGGCCGGGAGATCAGTGGGCTGTGGGTTCAGTTCCCACATCTGGCACTTGGCTTAATATCCCAATACTGACACTGTAGTGCAGCATGAGAGGGGTGCTGCACTTCTGAGGTGCCACATTTCAGATGAGATGTTAAACCGAGGTCCTATCTGCCTGGATTGGTGGTAGTTCAGGTGGATGTTAAAAAATCCCATGGCACTTATCAGAAAGAGTAGGGTAATTTCCCCGGTGTCCTGGCCAAATTTCCCTCATTCATTAAAAATACCACCAACAGCTTAATCTGGTTCAATTTCAGTTGCTTACCATCTGTATCCCCCCCCCCCCGGTTGCCCCTGAAAAAGGGACTTCTAGGCCCAGTGGGCTTACCGAGTCAACAAAATTCAACAAACAAACAAACCAATGCCCCACAGCTGCAGTTAGCTTCTGTTTTGTAGAAAGTCAGCACTCTTATAGAAAACTTTGGTACAGTCAAGTACAGTATATGTACTCATGCTCTGTCATTTTAAAGTAATCCATAAGAGAAAAATGAATAAACTAAAACATTTTGAATTAAATAAAAAATAAAAAAAGAAGATTGTCCTTGCACATATTCTGTACATGTCCATTTAAGTCCTTTCAACAAACCTGTTCAAAATATTAATTCTTTATTCAGTACAATTCATCTTTGGGCACAAAGCAGTTAGAGTGGGTGTTTTACTTTTATCTGTACTTCATGTCTCATTATTTGGTGCTGTGTTGCTTTATAATGTAATAGATGACTGGTGCAGCTAATGTGTTCTGCATTATGTCTAGTGCATTATCAGTTTACATGTATTACTTTGGTATGGCTGATGTGTGTTTCTCCCTGGCATATCTGTCACCCCATTCATACCACTTACAATTTGTTTGTTCTAGGTTTTTATTATGTATTCCAGTTTTTCCTACATTTATATATCCCTTTCTTTATGGATGTGCTGTACACAGTAATGTGATTGCCCATTATTATTCTGAACTCAGTGAGTAACCATTTGTTCAGTTCTTTTATTTTTCATCATTTGTGTTTCCCTTGAGCTGCTCTAGCTGCCCCTTCCTATGCCCCACCCACAGCCCTGCCACCTGCTTTCTCTGGGACTTCTCTTCCTGCCACTGCCCTGTGTCACTGGACTGTGGGGGGTACCTGGACACCAGTGCAGGGACTGTGAGAGGTCATCATCATCCTTCAGCCAAGGTGTTTTTCCACCGTTTTTCTCCCTGGGCCCACAGGACATGCAATAGGTGCAATATTTTAGGTCCTCATTTGTGGAGATGCCCTTGGTGCCCTGAACATGAGTTACCTTCCATCTCCTGGTGACATTGCATGCACTGGCACAGAGCTAACACTAGGAGGCAGTCAGACAGCGAGCCACAAGAACCACCTCCCCGAGGGAGGAGAGCAGTCCTATTCAAACTAAATCATCCCTTTCCCAGCCGGCCCTTAATTGACCCATAAGACAAACAAAAAGCACGCTCAGAACCTTTGCATTAGGCCGACCCAGTGGCAGAGGGTTGAGGCGCTGGATGCCACACCTCATGCTACGTCGGCGACTCAGGTTAGTGAACAGACTTGGGTGGCCAGGGGTCAGCAGGGGAGAGGGAGGATCGAGCGTCCCAGCTGATGCTTTCTTCCCTCAGGGGTGGGACACCAAGAATGCACTAGCGTTCTGCATCCCTTCAAGTGAGTGGAAGCACTGGCAGTAGCAAGGGATGGAAGCTGCTCCATTCCACAGAGTCAGGGAGGGGAGACATTGGACGGTGAAGGGGTGCTACTGGTGTGTAGCATCCAGTGCTCCACCCCCCCCCCAAAATAAAACATGGTACATATTCAAAATTAAACAATTTAACTGCCTAATGGCTTTTCCTACTTTAAATTCCATGAAAAAGGTGGTCCTCTTAATTTTCAGATTGGAATTCCAAGGTGAGCAAGCTATACCACCACTCTTCAGTGGGACCCTTTCGGTATAGTCCCTACACTATCTTCTTAGCTCTGAAGTGCCTGTAGTGGCTACTCATAAATATAGAGTGCTGCTAAATTGACTTCAAATGCATTGCCTGATTAGCCCCCTTTAATAAGGGGATTCCAGCAAGGAATTTACACAAGTGGTGACAGGGAGAATGCTAAAAGGAGTACCACAGTTCCTAAAATTCTAAAGACAACCAAAAAGCAAGCTCAAAACCTTTGCATTGCTCAAAATGCAATTCAAATTTCTGGTGAAGGGTGCTACTGGTGTGTGACATCCAGTGCTCCCCCCCAAATAAAAAATAAAACATGGTACATTCAAAATTAAACAATTTAACTGTCTAATGGCTTTTCTTACTTTAAATTCCATGAAAAAGGGGGTCCTCTTAGTTTTCAGATTGGAATTCCAAGGTGAGCAATCTATACCACCACTCCACGGTGGGACCCTTTCGGTATAGTCCCTACTCTAGCTTCTTAGCTCTGAAGTGCCTGTAGTGGCTACTCATAAATATAGAGTGCTGCCTAAATTGGCTTAAAATGCTTTGCCTAATTATCCCCCTTTAATAAGGGGATTCCAGCAAGGAATTTACACAAGTGGTGACAGAGAGCATGCTAAAAGGAGTACCACAACCCTAACTGACCCATGTCTGTTTCCGAACCTGGGTCACCAGCACAGCAGGATGTAAGGCACATGGTTCCTCAGCTCTCCATGCCACTGTGCCAGACCTCATGTTTCTAGTTCTTTAGTATGCACTGTGTGGTGCTAAAGAGTGATTTGAAGGCAAATTGTGTATTATTATTCCATCATTACCTACTTTCCTTTTAAATGATCATTATTTCTTTGGGCCAGATGGCACTTTCAGTTGCTACACAGTTATTTATGCTGATCATTTAAGAGACAGGCTGCATATTCATCATGTTTCCACTCACATATAAGTTTAAATGGAATCAACAAGAGTTATAGCTTATCTAAGTATGACATGCGCAATGCAAGGGTTTCTGATCAGCTTCCCTTGCAATGGGACAGGGCCACAGAATTACCATCAACAATTTCCCATTGTCCAAAAAGGATCCTCCATAGAGGGGAGGTCCAGCCCCCCCTCTCCCGCAGTTCCAAATATTTAACTTCCAAAAGCAAAGCACAATAACCCTTGGAGGATCCATATCCTTGGAAATAGAAGGCAGGCCTTCATCTGGCAGATGGAAAGGTTTGCTGGCCAGGCAAGGCTCTCTTCTTTCCATGCTGTCCTGAAGTGGGGAACCAGACATCTGTCCATATATGGAATGGTCCTCTGGCACCCCCACCTCTTTCTAACATCCAGCAGAGCTACCTGGTCTAGCACAGCCCCCTCTCCTCATTGTATCCCAAACAGAGACTCTTCTGCTACTTTGTTTAACAGGCTGTGACAAATGCTAACCAATGTTTCCTTAATATTTCCTTTCAGGGAGGCAAGAAAGCAGAAAAAAATCTATGTAAGCTGATTCTGGAAAAACAACTGATAATTTCTTCCTTGATTCCTAAGAGTGTACCTCATAGTACTGCTAAGGGTGGCATATTCTGCCTGACCCATATACTATCCTGCTTTTATAAGGTTTGGATAGTCATCCTGAGAGGAAAAAGAAAGGAAAAAGTGGGCTAGCCATGGCTGCAGTTACATTAAAAGCCCCTTTCTCTCTCCCCCATCTGTATCCATGAACCTCTGGGCAGGCAGATGGACACCCCCTACACTGGCCAAGGAACCTCCTCCCACTATACCTGAAAGGTGGTGGGTCTTGATCCTGGCCTGGTCCTTGAGTGAGGGCCATATCCATATCCTCCCTGACAGCTAAAGGAAGAGCCAACTATCAAAATCATCTCTTGCTGCAGACCTTTGCAGACCTAACTCTGAAGAGACAAGCACCATAGACGCACCCATCTCTTCCTTCAGTAAGAACCCACACTTATATATGGGGTTTAAATGACAATAGCCACACATTTATAACTGGAATCATCAGGAGTTACAACTGATTTAGTCATAATGTGCAGAAGTAGACGGTATCGGATAAGCATGCCCTTCACTGGGAACAGGCAACAGCAATCCCCAACACTTCACCTAAGAAAAGGTGCTTATGGTGGATTATGTCCAACACCCCTCTGGCTGTTCCACACACACACACACACACACACACACACACACACACACACAAACACACCAGAAAAACTCTGCAACCATTGGAGGATTCACTTCCTCCACTGGGGAAGGCTTCAAAGTGTGAAGGGAATGGTTCACCTGCTAGGTGAGACCTTCTGACTCCCTTGCTGTCCTGAAGTATGGTGCTAGACACCCATCAGGAAAGGACAAACCCCTATCTGGCTATTAAGGGACCTGTCAAGTCTGGCCACAGATCCCACTCCACCCTCATATACTTACCCATGCACTGGCCACTACCTCTAAATGCCATCCAATTCTGAGTACCCACTTGACTACTAACTAGTGCTCCTGTGACTAGCTTAGTGACTGGAGACTTGGAGCCAAAATCTTCTTCTGGCTGCCTGTTTGGCTGCTACTGCTTCACTCACCTGTAATTTTCTCTCTAATCTTCTCTGCCAGCTACCAACAAGGGAAGGCCAAAAGCCTTAACCCACTGCTTACATACACCAAACACATATGAAGACATGAAGAGCCATGTCCATGATGTGCTCTTCTCTTCCATCGAGCACCAACCTGGCACTGATGGTGCTTCTTGAGAGGAGAAGTGACATAGCAAGCCAGCTTGTCAAAATGGTTGCAGATGTTTCTGGGGGAGTAAGAGGAATAGGAGGAGAATGCCACGTACTGCTTGTATTCCCCAAAGTTCAGGACCACCAGCCTCAACTATTTAAAAAATCAAGAACATGACTACTACTTTTAGGAAGAGGAGATCCAGACTCCACTTCAGTTTTCTAGTGGTGTCATGGGGGCACACCCACCATCCCTCCACCTCCAATGTTGGCACCTATGCTTATACTGAGAATGGGTCCTGCAACTGCTCAGCTGTTCAGCTGGTAGGAGTGAGGCACATGAATGTAATGCAACTTGCTGATGATCGCACAGTGAGTAAGTGACTATATCAGTATTTAAACCTATGATGCATGATCCCCAAGCCAGTGCTATAAGTACTAGAATACCCTGTCTACATGACCTGAAACATTAACTTGAGTTTATTCCACTGTTCCGTAGTTTGTACATTTTCATTATATGAATTCATCCTTCTTTATTCAGGACCATACAGGATAATTTCTTTCAATGTTACATCATTATTCACTCCCTTCAATCCTGAAAGCAACCATTAATAGTCTGCATTCTCTTTAGATTTGCAAATGCTTTTAAAACATGACTTTTCAATTAAGTTTTCATACTTGCATTCTCTGCAGGTTTGCAAATGGAGACCACACATCAGAAGGGACATAGACAGAATGGAATCAGTCGAGAGGAGGACAAATAAAATTGTACAGGGTCAGCATCAGTAGCCCTATGAGGAGAGATTAAATTGACCTAAATATATAAACCTTGGAAGAGGAGAGCAGGATATGACAGATACCTTTAAATACCTGATGGGGTAAACAAGGTACAAGAAGGACGTATATTTCAGAAAAGATGGTGCTCAAGAACAAGGGGGCATGATAAGAAGCTTTTTTTATTTTTTTTTATTTTATTACAACTAGGATTACAAGTACCTTTGAGCCAGGCTCTTTTACAAAGGTTCTGCATCAGAGAACAAATACAATAAAAGTTACAGAAATAGGAACAAAACAATAAATAGGTCGGCATATTAGGTCACAGTGGTAGATCAATACAATAGCTAGAATAAGTAGAATGTATACATGGGAACACAGATTAACAGAATGATAAATAGGAGGGAGGGTGGAAGATGAAGGTAAATGTGAGGAGTGAAGTTGGAAAGGGCAGGACTTGCAGCCAAAGGGCATGCTCATCAACTTGGAGCAAGCTAAAACTAGTCTAGAAGCTGGAAGAGTTAGATTTGGGAGGGTAGTGAGGAAGTACTTCACAGAAACAGTGGTGCATTCTGGGAACTAACAGTCTTCCAGTGGAGCTGGTGGGCCAAAAACAGTGGTGGGGTTCAATAATGCATGGGATAGGCATAAGGGAATCTTAGGAAAATGGAAGGGGCTAAATGGACTGGAGGCCAATTATGATCTGTGGTAATACTATAAGCAGGGAAAAATGGGCAGACTAGGTGGGCCAAGTGGTCCTTATTTGCAGGTAAATTCTATGTTTCTATGTAAAACATGATTTCTCATCTTTTCTGCCACAAATAATGTCACAGTTTAAACAGTACTTATTCCTAGGGGATTAATGCTTTACTTCACCAGAAAGTGGAGAGGACAGTATCATGTAAAAAAATAATAAAAAAAAAACTAAACGTCTTTTATGATTTTTACAAGAGATGAGGGATTATGTTTCTAAATGTTGCTATTTAAGTCTACAATGAGAAAAGAATAATGCTATTACTTCTTTGAAGTATATTAGAGCTTCCTTGTGTCTGTTCTGATGCATGAGGGTATCAATTGTATGGAAAGGTAATTTGCTACATGCTTTACATCAGAGTAAAATATGAACACTGAATAAACAAAGAGGGCTGCAATGTAATGAAATAATGAAATATAGGATAAGTAAGAAGAAACAAAAGAAGAAACCAGGTAGAAAGAAAGGTAGCAAATGGGATTCTGGTGTCTCCTTTATTAAACTCTGTGCCAAATACGTGACAGTCCTCTGTGCTGGACAGGCTGTTTTTTTCATTTGCAAAAAATGGCAAACTGAGGCCAGACAGATGGACATGAGATGATGGTTAAGAAAAGAATTCCCCTTTACTGCCCATTAGAAGAGGTGTTGAAAGGAAAGTAGCTTGGGAATTATAGAGATAACTCCAGCACAGAAATACAAAAGGCACATTAGTAGTTTATGCACACAGGATCGGCAAGTCAGCACTGATTTTCTTGCCTTGCTGCCATTTTGACTGAGATGTTTGAACTACTTGGTTAATGAATTAACTGTTCCTTTGTGCTGTCTCTGGACATCTGCAGTCTTAATATCCACCCTGATAACAGGTAGCTTGACTGGATAATCCATGGTCAGGGGTGTGCAAAAAAAAAAAGCGTTTGAGGGAGGAATTTAAGTGAAAGCCTAACTTTCACTTTTGTGAAAGGTCAGAAATCCATTTTCAAACTTTCCCAGAAACTCTACCTGCCCTGCACCCTACTTAAAGGTATCACTGTCTAGTGCCCCCCCCATTGCCACCTGATTGCCCAAAATAAATTAAATGAATGCCTGGTGGCTAGCAATACCTCCCTCCACCACATCACCTGCCCTCCTGATGCGTATTTTATAAAACAAACCCTGGTGGCTAGCAGTCCCTCCCCACAACCCAATTACCAGCTCATGTCCCAGTAGTATTAGTCAGTTAACCCCCTGCCCCGCCACCACCCATATCCCTGTATAGTAAAATCTTTTTTTTTTCCACGGTAGTCTAGTTGTAGTGAACCCCCCTTCCTTCCTAAAATAAAATATCTTTTTCTCCTGGTAGTCTAGTGGTAGTGAACCCTCCCTCCCTCCCTATCCTGAATCCCAATCCACAATATGTATTTTTTAAACTGATTCATTGGTGATCTAATGGTAGTGAACCCCCTCCTCCCTCCCTATCCCCAAATCCCGATCCCTAACATGTATTTTTTAAACTTATTCCTGGTGGTCAAACCCTCTCCTTCCTACCTATCCCTGAATCCAATCCCCAATATTGTATTTTTTTAAACTTATTCCCTGGTCATCTAGTGGCCCCACACCCCCCTACCCCAGCAGGTAGTGCTCCACCCTGCTCCCCCATCTCAAAATGGAGCAGGCCACCAGTACAGCAATCTGCTCTCCTCCACAGCCAGCAGCCCACTGAGATGCCAACGAATGAGAACGTGCGTGTACAGCACGTACTCATTCATTGACATCTCAGTAGGTTGCTGGCTGTGGAGAAGAGCAGAGGGCTGCGCCAGTGGCCTGCTTCATTTCAGGATGGGGAGCAGAGGGACACTACCTGTCAGGGTGGGGGGCAGGGAGACATTAGACCACCAGGGAATAAGTTTTAAAAAATACAGTATTAGAGATTGGGATTCAGGGATAGAGAGGATGGGGGGTTCACTACCATTAGACCACCAGGGAATAAGTTTAAAAAAATACATATTGGGGATTGATATTCAGGGTTAGGGAGGGAAGAGGGTTCACTACCACTATACCACCAGGGAATAAGTTTAAAAAAATACATATTGGGGATTGGGATTTGGGATTTGGGGATAGGGAGGTAGGGGAATTCACTACCACTAGACCACCAGGGAAAAAAGATTTTACTGTACCGGGGTTAGAGATGGTGGTGGTGGGGGATTAACTGACTAATACTACTGGGACAAGAGGGAGGTGGGTGTGGGGGACGACTAGCCACTGGAGGGGTATTGACATTGGGTGGGGAGGGATGGCTATCCTCGAGAAGGGGGTTATTTAACACAGTTGGGTGGGGCAGAACGGGGTGAAATTTTGACCCAAACATTCAGAAGTTTTCCAGTCTGCCACTGGCAGAAACTCGGCAACTTCTGCAAAAGTTGCCACATTTCGCGAAAGTTCTGCTAAGGTGGAAATGGCAACTTTCGCACACCTCTGTCCAGGGTAATCTGAATAATGTGACCCCATAATCCCATAATGCCTCAAATTCTTGATGACCTGATCTGAAAAAAAAAATTCCTAGAAAAAATTGCAACTATTCAAAATATCTTCTAGTGGGCATCATTAATGATCCCAGCATCCCTATTAGATACTGGCCCACAGGGCTTGAACACAGTAATTAAAGAAGGTGGTCCCCATATTCATAAGGTAGGTATGTCAGTACCACATATTCTTTAGGTAGGCATGCCATTATCTGGAGCAGCACCATACTAAGTTCACTGGTACTGCTGACAACTATGGCGGTGCAAGGGTTTGACGCAGTGCTTGATGCAAGCCCTGTATCAACTTTAAAAAATCCATCCCCTGATCTGCACTTATCTCCAATATGCACTGCAGGCTATTAACCCTTCCTTTGCTAAAGCCTTACTATGACATCAGCTGCAGGGGAGTCTAAGATTTGTAATTAGAGAAAACATCAGACTGGATGTGAGCAAAATCAGTCTGATGTTATCTACTCTACTACAGAAAAAATGTTTTTGCACACAAAGTGCAAATCGGGACCAGCCCCCCCCCCCACACACACACACTTGGATGTGGGGCTCATAGTGCTGACATTTCCCCTTTAAGGGCTTATTTTATCTTCATGTCCACTGTCTCCACTGATAGGCTTCTCCACGGATTCACCAACCTCTGAGAGAAAAGTGGCCTCCTAACATTACCCCTGAATTTATTACCCATGAGCTTCAGGGCTATCCCCTGTATCCTGCTGCTGGACATCCGCTCAAGCATCTCTGACTGTTCCAGCTTGTTAATAAACTTGAGTACACAGATTATTGAGATCATGTCCCCTCTCTGCATAAACATGTTCAGGTTCTCCATTTGATGGTCTTGTGTTTAACCCCCATGACTGCATCAATGTCAGTGTGGTTTGAGAACAAAACTGCACACAGTAATCCAGGGGGAGACTGACCAGGGCCTTGTAAAGTGGAAGGATTACAGTACTTCCCCTACTCAACTGATCACTCTTCTTTTAATACACCTCAGCATACTGTGAGGCCTATTTACAGTGACACACTGTTTTTTTGTGTCTTTGCTCCTTGTCTGCTATTGCCCCCCGCTTGTCTTTCCTCCTCCTTGACTGCAGTAAGAGGAGCTCTACAGGATGTGTAGGTCCCAGTCCTACCTCTGTTGTTCCTCCCCAAAAGCAGCACCTTGATCTTGGCTGAATAGATTCTGAGATTCTGGGAGTCAAACTGATCATGCAGCCTTCTAAGATTCTCTTGAAGCATGTCTCCATCTACAAAGGAGTCCACCACCCTGGCTAGTTTAGCGTCATCCACAAACATGATCAGCTTTCTAGAAAATGCAGTTTCCAGATCACTGATGAAGATGCTGAAGAGCAGTGATACCTGAGACAGGCTGCTGAGTATTCCCCCCTCCATTTGGAGTAGTACCCATCCACCACCACCCTCTGTTTGCTAAACCCAAGCCACATAGAAATCTACCTTGTTTGTGTATCATGTATACCACTCTGGTTTACTTTCCCCACAAGCTTGATATGTGCCAAAGTGTCAAAGGGCTTACAGAAGTCCAGATGGACTACATCCATAGCCCTTCCCCCATCACCACAAAGGTGATTATGATTGCAGTGGTATAATCTTCCTCTCATAAAGGCATACTGACAGGGGTAGGAATCTGGGCTTCAACCAAGTGCTCCATTATTCTGTCCTTGATAACTGCCTCCAGGACCTTGCTCAGCACTGATATCTGGCTGATTGGGTTGTAGTTGTCGGAGCCTGACCTTGCCTCCTTCTTGGAGATGGGGGGTCACACTGGCCTCTTTCCAGTCTTCTGGCACTACACTGGACAGAGCAGACTCCTGAAAGATCATCCTAAATGGAACCACCAGTTGTTCCTTTAGCACTACCATAATCCTGGGGTATATCACATTTGCCTCTTGGGACTTCCCTTGGCTTAATCTTTGCCAGGTAGACAGCTACCAGATAAGGTATGATGTTCAGTGGCTACATTAAGGTTACCATCAAGGGTCCTATTAATAAGCCCCCATCTCAACAGCAAAATATTGAGTAATAATCTCAGAAATAGCCACTGGCTTGCATGCAGTTTCCTCCACTCAGCCTCTGATTTGAAGGACACAATCCCCTCTTTCACTTTCCTCATTCCATTTACGTACTGAAAAAAACAGCTTTGGTGTTGTCTGTAGCTCCTGCTGCTATTCTGGATTCCACCCCTTTCTTGGCTGTCTTAATTCTAGTTATGTAGTCACTTAGAGCTGCTCTGAACTCTTCTCCATCATGGGTGTATATTGTCATATTTTCAGAGTCTTCAATGTTGTTTTTTTTTTCAAATCAGTTGCCTTAAATCCCTGTTGAGACAGCAGACTGCATTATTTAGTAGATTTTAAATTAAATCCAGGAATCTAAAACCATACATGAAGGCACAGGTGAAGGAAATATTTTATTTTACGTTCAATTTAAAGTGCTCTTCTGTGGCCTGCTTTTCGGTTTTGGGTTGGTGGGTGCAGTTTATAATCTACTTCATGACTCTTTTGTTTATTCCTGCATCAGCATCTTCAGGTGCTCATTTTTTCTTTGCATCGGGTACTTTTTGACCCTCTTTCCCTATTGCTTACATGCAGGCCTCTGCAGCTGCTATGGGCACCTTCTATAATGAACTCCACACGAGGACTGCATTACCAACTTCATGCAGCCATTGCAGATCCTTGAACACCAATCCTTCATCATGGCAAAATCTGCTTTATAAAATGGGTAGAGACAGTAAAGAATGCTGATTGGCTGGCACCCTGTGCCAGCTATACCTTTCATTTTATACAAACCATGGTTAAAAACAAGTCCCCGCAAAACATCAAGCACCCCAAAATATCACGAGCTGCCCATTCAAGGCTTTGAAACCCTCCATCTTTATTCCTCACTAAACAGCACTGTTTTAGTGAGAAAAATGCAAACAAACGAAATGTAAAACCAAAAGTGCTACAACACTTAAAAAGTGTTGTTTACACTTACAAATGGTGTTGCTGTCTGTACCAACATCCTCCCTCCTCTTCCTCCTCCTCCTCACCTGCACATATGCAAAACCTCTGCAGTCCCTCTGAAGCTGCAAGCAGAGGAGGACTGGTGTGACTTTTATTAAACGTCCTACCACAGATGGTAGCATACTGCAGGCAAGACAAAAAGCAAAATTGCGGTCTTGCCGGCGGCCTGACATATTGACTCAGCAGCTGTCCTGAGTGCCCCTAGTAACAGCATTTCATAAAACAGTGTCCCTAGCAGCCTATGGAATGTGGAGGAACTCTTTCACATTAAAGCAGATTTTTTTTTATGTTAGTATTTTTTAAAATAATATTACAGTTTCTTCACAGATACCCATTTTATAATGGCAATAACACACTCTAGGGTGTGGGTTAGTCTGGATAAATGCACTTATAGGGTCAGTAAGGCACTCAACTGTACCTCATGCATCACTATGCCACTAGGCATACGTTTATCCAGACTAACTTACAACTCATCATGTGTTATTGCTTACTAAGTGCCATCCTAAAAGTTCTGTTCCTGGTGGTTAATGTATGTGCTTACTTCCCTTTCTCCAGCAAGATAGTGACCCAGTTTTGATCATTGCCTCCCCCAGGTTCCTTGACTTTTGCACTGACAATGATCTCATCCCCCCACCCCTAAAACAAAGTCAAGGATCATCTGAATCCCAGTACCCTGTTGGACATGCTGCTTTAGGAAGCAGTCTTGAAGGTGGACAGGATTTTGGTTTCATCCCTGCTGTTAGCTATCTTAGGACACTAGCCTATATGACTGTGAGAGTGTAGTCCCCTGGGATAACTACTGTATCATGCATCACGTAATGTACCCCAAGGTCACAATGTGAGGCAGTGCTTATGGTAAGATTTGAATCTAAAATCTCCTGGCTACAGTTCAGAGCTTTAGCCCATACTGCACACTACCCCTTCCTGTCTATTTTTCACATCTGTTCTGGATTGTTGATTACTAATTTGTAAGTACCTGCATACTGACATAGCAGAGAAAAATAAGACATCATCTTCTCTGCCAGACATGATTTCATTTTTCCACAGTGCCATGCTTTCCTATGGCTATCTACTAAATCTCTAGACAGTGCATAATGTTTAAATTTGCATTTCATGATATCTAAGAAGAGACACAAAGTAACATTATTTTCAAGTCTCTCCAGCTCTCAAGACTGCATGAGTTCTGATGGGCCATTAATCAGTACATCCTAGTAAAGGTGCTGAATTCATTATGAGTTATAAGAAGAAAAATCAGTGAATGTTACAGAATGTCCTTTTTCTTTTATACTTTCTATTTTTCTCCCTCTCATCCTGTGGCAGTCCTTCTAGCTGCTTTGGGCAGCCCCAACCCTGTCTCCCCTGCCTTTTCCTAATGCTTACATTGACTCCAAATGAGTACCCCTTGGTATCCCCTTCCCATGGTTGAAGTACTCAGGCTGGACCAGGTCCCTCAGATAGGCCATTTTTGGTGATCCTGGAGTGAGCCTGGGTCAGCGGGGTATAGGGTCTGCAAGCTGTCCAGAAGCTGCCATAGAGCACTACAGCAATTTCTGCATTTTTCTTCCCTGCCAGGGATGCCAGCTGATGGGTGTCCTAAAGCAGGTGTGAGTGCTTGACTAGCCAATCAGTGATCTCCAATCCCTGCTTCTACAGTTCACCTGCACCATGGAAGTCATATGGTGACAGTGATTCCCCTTCCCCAGAGGAGGAGAGTGTCTTGTGAGATGCTCAAACCTCCTCCCCTGGCTGTCTCTCAGACAATCCAGGCTCGTTCCTGAACCAAGATCATCCGCATCGCGAGTGGTAGCGCTATCATTACTCCAGAGGTCGGGAACAGAATGAACTATATTAACTCATGGCATGGTTCTATAAACCTCTTTCAGTACTGTCAAGGGACTGGTGCATAAATGTACCAGCTGCAAGCTTTTCAGTGACACTGAAGCTGAGTATATGGTACACTCTAATTATGATGCTGAATGGTGTGTGAATGATTTTTGTTTTCTCTTGATCATTTGACCATCCATACTGTACATTTGAATTCCCTCTCCAACAACTAGGACAGCATGTGACTGCATAAGTATGAGGGGTAGGATTTATAAAGGGTTCAGATGCTGATGCAGATGGGATGTTTACATTCTTTAGCATCTGCCTTTTCCGCCAAAATTCGAGAACACTGTTCAAAATGCTTGAGTTTCTGTGAAACTCTAGATGATTTACGACAGCTTGCATCACAAAATTATGCTGCATTTGCCACAACTGGGCAAAACTGTGGAAGTAGTTGGGATGCTCTAGGTGGTCTAACAATGTCCAAACTTTGGCCACTTTTATGCTTGGGAATGGCACCAGGTACCTGAACATGCTAGTTTTCTCCTTCTGTACCCCAGTCCCTGTCTACTGATTTACTTTGTGACCTTTCCTACTTACAATGCAAGCTATTTAGGGGTGACACTGACATGCCTCGATTTGATTTTAAAAGGACTGGATCTGATTCATTAAGATCTGGCAGCAACTGAAGCTGTCATTCTTTGACTGACTCTTCACCTTGGCATATTTTTCTCTTGCCTGTCACTCACTGTGCCTTGCATAAATCTAGAATGTGCTGCATAATTTACCATTAGCTAAGGTTTATATTGTCATACACTTAATATATAAGACAAATTTATTATATTTTAAAAGTTAAATACACGTTATTCATTGCACATATTGTAATACAGTATCTGCTTCACACTGAGGTTGTTATTTGAAACAATAATTTAAACATTTTTGAATAGGCATTTTAAAACTTTTAAGTAATTGATAATGAATAATCAGTGTATACTGAACTTCCAAAGCTATTTAATGTTCTAGGAACATAACCTACTTTATGAAAAGATCAGTAATCGTTGATATTGTAAAAAATATCATAAATTTGACAGATCTAGCATTAGATCCCTTTTGCACTGCTTTGATATGTCATTCAAGCATTTGCATTGCTACATTCACATAGTTTTGTGTTATTTTGATTTCTATTTTCAAGGTTTAAAATGTGAAGGACACAGAATTGGGATTAGGACCAGGCTGCACAGAAGCATAAGAGATTCTTGTGGGATAGAGAAATTTTAAAGTTTATGAGTATGTTTTGACTGTTTAAATATACCTGACGGAAATGATGGTGATTATATCAGATGCTCCTGAATATGACAGAGTAAGAATATGTTTCCTTACCTGGGCTGCCAATATACACACCTAGGTCTTGGGCAAACAGATCATGCATGAATGTCTTTACTGTTTTGTTATCCTTGATATCTTATTAGCCAGATTTAAGGCATGAGAATTTATTTATAAACTACTGTGACCCAATTTTAATTCAGAGACACTTCAACATTTTTGTCACTTGTGATGTAATGGTTGTTAGTGAGACAGTGAATGACAATGTTTTGAAAACCTATAACATTTACATTAGCACAAAAAGTCCCAAAAGAATTTCAACAGCATTTTCTTTCACGTTTCTGTTAAAATTATTATTTTCTCCCCACAGGATAGTATTGTTATATTTTGGTGCAAATTTGTCCTGAAAAGTTTGAAAAAATAATTGTTCCCAAAATTAAGCCAGGGCAGTTAGTTCCTGTGACACCAAACCTATTTAGTATCTCTGTATCATCTGGTCCTAATTTAAAGACATGAGTATGCTATATAGCTCTGAATGTACTGTATATACATGTTATATTTAGGTCTTTTATTTTGAAGCAGTACATGTTGGGAGGGTTGGATCTTTTAAACGAAGGTTGAAGTAGTTCCTTTTGGAGAATAATACTAATGGGCATATATTATGAGCATGGCAACTGCCTGGATGGTAGGAGACAAACATAATGAACCCTTGGTAGCAATTCCAATGTTCCTGTTTTGATGATATAATTTCAATGAGGGTCACCCTAGTTTATTCTGAAATACAATTATTTATGGCTAGATGCCTACACAGTTTGTAATATGTTACATTATATACTTTGTCATGAAATATAGTGTCTTATTCCATTCCACTCTCCTGCTGTTAAAAAGAAAATATTCTCATACTTCTCCAAAGTCCAAACCTGCTCAAAGGCATTATCTCTGAGTAAGACATGCAGCAAGATTCTGATATTTGTTGTAGCTAGGTTTAATGAAGGCAAGGGATAATATTTTGGCTCCATGAAGTCAGCAGCCCAATCCTTTTCTTTTTATCTGGAGCTTCATTTCAGCATGCAGGTGTTTTGAGGCATATGTGTTGGTGGATCGCTACAGTGCTTGGGTCAACTTTTAGCATACTGTAAATGATTTATATTTTCAAGTGCCTTTTGTTGAGAAAAAAGCAAACAAGAAAACACATATTTGATTAAGAAGAGCCTTGTTTAGTTTTTATTTCACATAAAGCCCTTTAAGCAGGTGTTTGTTTTCAAAGGAGTCAGTGTCAGGTACACAGAGATTTAGGTACACACAAATAGAGATCAAGTGACATGATTGTAGAGTTAAGGGATAAATATTACAGGATAACAGGCAAAACGTGCAGTATACCTAAGATATATTGTCAATGTTATAAAACTGTGCATTGAAAGCATGTACAAATTCCATTCTTTATTAGTTGAATGGTGCTGTTATTTTCAACAAAAAGGTTTCTAAAATATATAAAAATAGCTGTACAATGTTAAAAGATGTCATGTTCATGCCTGTTGGTAGTGCTTTAATGGTCTCCCAAAACACACATTACAAGACATCTAAACATGCAGGTGGTGCTCCAGCTAGTAGGGCTGGGTGAAACATAGCTTCTGGTGATGAAATTCTGGCAAAATTACGATTTCACTTCTGCAAAATATCTGAAAAGGTTTTGTGAAATTTCAACAAAATTGTGATTTCAGTTATTTCTGTCTAATTTAAAAAGTATTTGTCCACACTGCACCTCATTTGGTATTAAAACTCTGCCACGATCCATACAGGAGTGTGCCATGCTTCACATCTTTATCTTCAAAGGTGACTGAGTTATAAGAATCCAAATTTTCAGAAATTTTAAGATTACATTTCACAGTTATGTAAACTGCAGACAGTTAAGCCCCTGTAACTTTAAAACTAGAGAACAGAATATCACAAATGTTATTATGTTTATTCACCCTCAATATTAGTCTTTGAGGCCACCCCAATGGCCCAGCATCAGAGTGGTGCACTGCCATGCTGATGACCCATGTTCAGGAGCAAGCCCAGGAAATCACATCAGGAGGCAGGCCATTGCCAAGACAGCTGCCATTCAACAGTGCATCTAAGTTGGATAAGTTTGGCAGTGGGTTTCACCAAGACAGCAACCCTGCGGCTGGGCCAGGGAGCTTGACCCTGCCATGTGGGATGCTGTGGCTGTGTTAGGCTGACTGATGCACCGCACCCTTCAGGGGAGATGGGAGGAGAAAAAATGTGTGAGAAAAACCCAGTTGCTAGCTGAAAGATAGTTGGGTTCAGTCTAATCAGGGTATATCCCTGTGAACATGATATAACCCTGAGAGACATGCTGCTGGCCAGGAGAAAAAACAATATAAATAAAAGAGGCTCTGTTTGCTTGTGTGTGTGTGTGTGTGAGCTCTTTAATATCTTAATCAGAGGCTGGCATAGTCATAAACAGCTAATGATGCCAAAATCACATCAGTTATTAAAGATGAATTTCATGAGCTTTTGTGAAAATTTGGAATATTGTGATACTTTTCTCAAAGCCATGTTCATACAGTTGAGTTGGCAATAAGATATCATTCATAGGAGGTTACACAGTAAAAACATAGTAGGGCCAAGTGTCAGGTCACTGTCTTGAGTGATGGCCCATAAAGAATAATCATGGATACCACTGTGCACTAGTCTGCCTTCTTATAATATGCCAGCTAACCACCAGAGATCACTGACTAAATGACTTGCAGAAACACATGTATGTGCAGTATTGTCTCTGTGCAGTGCTACTTGCTGACTCTTTAACAACCCTGCAGATAACAATGTACATTTTTAGTTTTCGAAAACAGAGGCCACAAGTAAAGCCAATTCTTACAACTATTGTGACTTAGGCAATTGTGACAGAAGCATCTGAATATCTTTAGTCATGAAGGAACATGATCCTGGGCATCAATGTCACAGGAGTGGTGTAGGGTATTGCAGGATCATGCTGCTAGTGTGGGTAAGATGACTGAGTAATGATAAGTGCATTGCAAAGTTAAATTTCACAAAAGGGATTCCAGTGGCATTACCTGTCACACATCCATGAATTTTTGAGCACATTTTGTCAATTAGTAATTTCTGAAGTATCCATTATAAATGTTAGCCTACTAAGCCACATCCTTTGAACTTAGTTAGATTCCAGGGCATATTTACATTGTATGCATGACAAATCTTGAGTGTATATCTGTAATAGCAGTGGAGCCATAAACATACATACATTTTGAACATTTCCAGAAAAGTTAAAAAACAATCAAACTGTGACATTTTAAACTCCTATAACTGAAAATTTACATAAGCAACTACCTCTTTATTTAGCAGTTTCTAAGACTCTTCTAAGAAAGTACACATATAGGTGGCTAGGTTGTAAGCACAGAAATATTTTCAATGATTTTTTCACATGATTACTACATTGCCAGACTTTGATTCCTATAACGTCCCCACTCCTCAAGCAAATGTCATGGCACATGGCATCTTTTGGGGCCCTGTCCAAGCAGTATGCGTGACAAATTGTGGATCTCTGGCTATAAGACTAATCAAGTGATGACTAATTGAAGATATTTTTAAAAAAATCAAGAAATTTCCACCAGTTTAATGAATTGCCAGGTTCTGATCTCCTATAACTTCTCTGTCCCTCTTCCTAATGTCTTGAACATTGACATCCTTTTAGAGCCTCTGCACAACAGAATGCTAGCCAAACATCAGATCTCTAGCTATAAGACAGCTCAAGTTATGGCCAATTAAAGGAGTTTGAAAAATTCCTTTGAAATTTGTGAAATTTCCCCCCAAAAAACAAAACCTGTGATATCAGAATTTGCTAATTTTGGCCAGTCCTACCAACCAGCCAAATGGAATGGATTACAATACCAGCTCCTTAGAGCAAAAATACATTATGATCCCTTTGCTCCCTTGAACGAGGCCACCAACATTTTCAGGATCTTGCTGCCTCTTCCACTGAGGTTTGACATCATAGGAGCAGATTTGAGGGCATTGTTCTTCCTTACAAAAGTGATGCTCTTTAAAGTGTTCCCTTACACCTTGTAAGGAGCTTGATGGTGCAACTCTGTAGCACTGACTGCAGAAGTAAACAGATGCAAACCCTTACCTCCCCTATCCTCTCTTTTTCATAGAAACATAGATTTTGACAGCAGATATTCAGTCACAAAGAGCAGAGCATGAAGTCTATAAGCATCATATTTAATACTCCACCATATTTACATATGGTACAAGATTATACAGGGAAAGGAATGAAATGCACCTACTTACTTGAGTAGTCAGTGTTGCACAGTTCCACTGTTAAACTCCTCACAACATTGAAGGGGACACTTTAAAGAGCACTAATTTGATAATGAAAAAAAATTCCCTTAAACCTGCTTCAACATGGGCTTACCTCAGTGGAAGAATAAGTGAGATCCTGAATGTTTTGGTACTTGGTTTAATGGAGTGAAGGGATCATATTTTGGCTTCTTATAGTTGGTTGTCTATTAGACCAGAAGGTCCATCAATTCTGCCCATAAAGAGATCTTACCTACAGTATTTCCACCCCTTTCTTCCTTAAATCCTTTTTTCATATGTGCCACTACTACCCATTTGCACTGCTATTTCTAGCCCCCCCTACTTTGCACAGGCACTAGTCATACCCCTTACCATGCTCCCAGTTTGACCAGTCATTCACTGTTGTTTTTATTGTTAATACCTATAGTGTTGTATATACAGTAGTTTAGATTCTTTACCATACCTTTGTCTTAATTTAATTTTGAATCCTGTACCTGCTAATTTGCCATTCCATTTGTACATTTTGAATTATTTGCCCTCCCTTTGTATGCCCCCCTCCAAAAAAAAAATCTCCTGGAATTGAGTCTTAGTTTACTGAGTAGTCTAGACCCAAATTTCTAAATAAATAAATAACTATGAAAAAAGGTTGTGGTTCCTCCTAAGGGAATACCACTAGCATCTTGCAGTGCATCATATAACCTAATTTCTTTCTGTATATGCAGTTTGTATTAAAGAGAGGTTGTAGCCATATTGATCCTTTGTAAACAGGAATTGCTGGATAGTTTGACACCTTTTATTGAATCAACATATGTCTTGTTTAGGGATAGTATAATATACACATTTCTGGGGCCACACGGGTCCCTTTGTCATGTGTAATAGCATTCTGAAAAGAAAATGCTGAATTTGTAATTAAAGTTACACTATTCAAAATAATTTATGACAGGATAGTTTAGGTAAGGTTAGAAGTGTTATTAGGGAAGGTAGGTAGACACTATAGAGAAAACAGGCACTGGACAGTGAAGGAATGAGTGGGCAGACAACAGAAAGGAAACAGTTCCTCAGCAGTGAGGGAATTCCTTTGAATGAAGTGCTAAAATATTTGTATGAGAGAGGCAGTACAGTAAATGTACTTGAATCCCTCTTTCTAGACGTGACCTATAGGTTTTTCAGTGAGTATGGCATAAGTGTATTACTAGTATATTAATAGTAAAAATAATGTTATACTATGTTGATATATTGCACCTACTTGTTCCTAATAATTTGGTGGAAATATATTATTAGTATGTTGATTTAATAAAAATGCATTTCCTGTACATCAATACATTGAAAGTGCATCATTATAATGTATCCATGTCAACCTGCATCACACTTTCATTTAAAAAGCAGTTAGAAGTTTCTAGCCCTGAGTTAGTCTTTTTGAAAGATAATGTATTTGGAAAATAAATTAATTTGGAACCATAACAGACAGAAACAGATTTTTTTTTAATGGAAGCTTATTGTCAGATCAACATGGATGCATTACATCAATGCACATTTTGTTAATTGATGTGCTGGAAACACACTTTTGCTAAGTTGATACAATAATTAATAATGCACTGCCACTAAACTAACAAAAATGAGTTATTACAGTATAGCTATATAATATGAATGTATTATTATAGTATAGTAATAGTACACTTACACCATATAAACAGAAAGATATTTGAAAATATTGAGGGGGTACTTCTTAAACATTTTTGGATTTTTGTTTCACATAGAATAAAAAAAATAACAATGGTATGCTTCTGGTGATGAGAATGTGTTTACATAGTGGCTAATTACATTACATAGAAAGCTCATTTCTATCTAGAAACCACAAGTATTCAAACATAATACATATCAAGCTGAACATCCCTTCCGCTGAGCTTAGCACTTTAGGGATATATTGCTTTCCTTCTTGCATACTGTACTATTAGCACCTACAAATATGCAGTTTTTGGAAAAGTTGAAAAACCATTAGTTCTTTCCCCTGTAAGCTTAGTGTAAACACTCTCATTTTTGCAAAACTAAAGTAAAGTTTGAAGGTAGATACAGTATCTGCTGTTATCACTAGTAGACATCTGTTCATATTCTTCCACTTTTTCAATAAAGTAGCTATTTCTATAGTATCTCCCTTGAATTTTAGTTTTATTCCTTTCACAATAGACACTGCTGCCTGACAGGATGAAGTGCTCTCATCACAGTTCCTGTCAGTGATAACTCTGCAGAAACTTAGCGTAATCCATTGGCAGTTTAATCAATATATGCCACAAGAAACATGCTCCTGGGTTGCATTGTATTGTACCAGCATTGCTCACTCATCTTTGAGTATACTAATGTTCTACATTTGATCTGATGTTTTACTCCATACATGCTCTGTATTTGAATGCCATGATTATGTCTAAACCAGAATCATCTCTTTTCCATTAAAAACAACCCTAATCCTGTTTTTTTGGTCCTTATGCTATAGCTCATCTTCAGCATAACTTATATGTCTTTAAACCCATCATAAATGTTATAATGGATTTTTCTTTACCTCTTTGATTGTTTCAGCCATCCTTATACACAATATGCCTCTATTTCATTTGCAAAATCTGTCCAGTACCTAGACAGAAATATAAGATGTTTTTGTTTCAGACAAGAACATGGTAATACAAATGACACTTGTTTTGTAAAACACATCTTTCTTTGAAGAGAGTACCTCAGTTAACATTTCACTTATAAATTATTATGCATTAGGCAGCAACACCTTTTTGTTAATGTGGTTGATCATTACTAGTTTACAAACACATGATTGTGAGAATCTATGGTGACAGCATGCCTTTCTTCTTTAAGGGGATAAATGTGAATGCTTATGTGTGACACTATCACTTCTACACTCAAGTTTTGTTAGTGTAGAAATCAAAACCATAAATGTCATCTCCCACCAATGAGGTTATGTAGGCTCTGGTCTGTGAAATTAATATGACAAGGGAAGTGTTCAAATGTCAGTGTCTTCTATTTACATTCTTTTCAATTATTTATTTATTTATTAAATTTTGGTGACCGGGTAGGCCCACTGAGCCCCGAAGGTCCCTTTTTCAGGGGCGACATGGGATAACAATACAAGATAAAATACAGTGGAGAAAAACCTTTGATTACATAGGTTGTTCAAGGATAAGGTAGTTACAGACAGTGGTTACAGACATGGTTATCATCATGACACAGTTTTGCCTTGGTACTACTTGGCATAGTGATATACATGAGGTGCATTGGTCCCTAGGTGTCCAGATACTAGAGGGAGGTACATGGTTGGCTCACCTTTGGGAAGGTTTGATGCAGAAAAAGGGGATACCTTAAGAGCCGTGGCAGTGGCATGCACTTGTGGCCAGTATATGGGACTTGAGCCTGGTGCAGAAGTTCGTGAGTGAGGAGGTGTTCTGGACTGGGGGGGTTGTTCCATAGGCTGGGGACTTGGCAAGAAAAGGATCTGCTGCCAGCATTGGTCCTTACTCTGGGGGCTTCTAGTAGTGTTTGTTCTGATGTCCTTAAATTCCTAGGGTTGTGTTTAATGGCTATGGTTTCGGCTATGCTTGGTGGAGTGGGGGGTTTGAGTAGCTTGTAGGCCTGGACAAGCAATGGGTAGTGGAGGCGAGCGGCCAATGTGAGCCACTGGAGCTGGGCCAGAGTGTCACAGTGGTGACATCGTGGGTGGTCTTGGGTAGTGAACCAAGCTATTTTGTTGTATAAGATTTGCATACTGGATACCTCTTGCTTTGCCATGCCCTGTATAATCAGGGCCGCATAGGTCAGGGTAGGGAACAGGACACTTGTCACAATGGAGAGCCTGGCCTCAGGGATGAGCTGGTCCCTGAGTCAGAAAAAGGTATCGAGTTTGCGATGTAGGGTCCTGGTGACCTGGTCCATGTGGTCGTTGTAGGTGATAGACTGATCCAGAGTTAGGCCTAAGTATTTTAGGGAGGGAACTACATTAATGCTTTTGCCAGAGAGTGTGGTTAGTCTTAGGGATGAGGACCTGTCAAGTCCCAGTGATCTTGGCCCAAATAGCATTGCCTTGGTTTTGTCTGCATTAAGTACCATTCTGTTCTCACACAACCATGTTTCTAGGGATGTGAGGTCCTTTTGGAGGAGCGGACCAAGAGCGGCCACATAGCCCAAAGGTCGGTAGATGACAGTGTTGTCAGCATACTGTACAACTGAGCTCTCCCCACAGTAGGTACTTAATTCATTGGTAAATAGGGAGAATAGGAGGGGGCCTAGTATTGAACCCTGAGGTACTCCCTGTTTTAGAGGTAGTGGCTCTGACATGGCCCCCTTCCATGTGACCCTCTGTGTCCGGCCTGATAAATAACTCCCAAATCACTTGAGGGCATGGGGGTCTAGGCCCACATTGTGCAGCTTCTGTAGTAGGAGATTGTGGTCGACAAGGTCAAATGCCTTGGACAGGTCTATAAAGACTGCACCTGTGGGTATCCCTTTGTCCATTGCCTTGAGCACTTCGTCTGAGATGTTAATGAGGGCAGTGTCAGTACTGTGGTTTGGTCTGAATCCATGTTGAGAGGGAACAAGGAGCTGATGAGCTTCCAAGTAGTCCCGGATTTGGTTGTAGATTAGCCTTTCTTGCAACTTGGCAAGTGTACAGAGAAGGGAGATTGGCCTACAGTTGGTTAGTTTTTCCCTGAGTCCACCTTTGTGGATAGGGACTACATTGGCATGTTTCCACTGGTCAGGGACTGTTCCTTCCCTCAGTGATCTGTTAAGGAGCATGGTTTAGGGCCTGGATAAGGAGGTGGCTCCAGCCTTGAGTAGCCGAGGGTTGATCCCATCTGGTCCCCCTGATCCTTTAGGTTTCAGCGTCTTAGGAGGGTTAGGACCTCAGTGCACTTTGCCAGTCTCAGGTGAAAAGAGGGTCATTCAAAGTGTGTTGCTTCAGCTGAGCTTAGGACCAAAGTCAGGGAAGATTGGCCGGTCTTGTAGGCCTCCAGATCTGTGAAGTGGTTGTTAAGGGCAGCTGATATTAGGGAAGAGTCAGTAGTGAGCTGACCGTTGATCTCCATGGGGCTGGATTCAGTCTTTTTGCTGCCCTTGATGAGGCCATTGACATGATTCCAGAATTGCTTAGGGTTGCCTAAGCTAGTTTTCTGGAGGTGTGTGATGTACTATCTTTTAGCAAGTTTAATGGCTCTCTTGGCTTTGTTTCTTAGGGCTTTGTATTCCACAAGATCTGCTGGGAGTGTGGAGAGCCTGAACTTCTTCCAGGCTTTGTCCTGAGTAGTCATTAGAGCTTTGAGGTATGGAGAGATCCACTTGTAACAGTTGCCTTTTGCCCTCAGCCTCTTCATAGGAGTGAAGAGGTTGGCAGCTGTACTTAGTAAGTCCTAGGGAAATATTCAGAAATAGCTAGAAATCAGGAGCACATGGGCATCTTAAAGAGGCATATGCAAGACAGAAGAAATATAATATTTGTTTGCAAGCCAGATTCTGATTTTCTGTAAGGTTCTGCTTCTCTCCCATCCTGATATTGGGACAGCATTGGCCACACTACAAACTTTGGCTGGGAGAGCATGTACTTGTTAGTAGCTGACTTTCCAACTGAAGCCAGAGACACTATAAAAGCAATTGCTACAGGGATATCTGTGACAGGTGGAATGTACAGTATCCTTCTCTCTGAGAGCTAGGTATGTCATGTCCACAATATGGCCTGCCCTGTCCAGATCTTAGAGGACAGAACCCAAATGTACTCAGAAATCTGTGTCTCCAATATGGTACTGTGGAGTGATGCCACTAATTGCTTCAGCTGTATTAAATGAAAAGAAATGAATGCTTTGACAAGAAAGACTATTTCCTTCCTTTACCAGTAGGAACTAAGGATTTATTTAATGTTTTGGACTACTAAACTGAAGTAAAACTAATCAAATCTCAATAAAACAATGATCCTCTACTGTTAGGGTTACAAAGAAGGACAAATGGGAATACTGTCTAAAACAACAAGAGAAAATTGATTCACAGGTGTAGATTTAATATTGCATGTGTGAATTGCTTTTATAAAAGGACCATTCTTATTATTTGGTATTCCATAAAAGTTTCTGTACTTCAACCATAACAAGTGTAAAGTATCAGTATTGATGGGGCTTGAAATAAGAAGAGGCACTCCTGGTTGGAGACTATCTTCCCTAGCTTCAAGGCACAACATATTAGCGCATCAATTTTTCGAAAATGTGACAGGTCCAGACAATAAGCTACTTGACTTGATTTGGCCAAACAGACCCTATACCAACCCACTTATTGTAATGAATGCAGTACTCATGTCAATCAATCAATCAATCAAAATCTTTATTTATTCAGGCGAACATCATTGAGCATAGCTCATTTACAAGATGGACCTGAGTGGTCATAACAATATAAGGTTACAAATTTTACACAAAAACATGGTACTGAATGAACACAAATACAAAGATTTATGAATGAGACAGGTATACAAATATTTACATATATACAAGGCAAAATGACATTGGACCTAGATCATATTAAAAGGAAAGAAACAAACAGTATTGTAGGGATAAAGCTAGGTAATGGGATTTGGGGGGCATTTTGTATGACGTAGGTTGGAGAACAAGCTAGAAGAACAATAAAGAAATAGGGGTAGTATAAAAGGGGTAGGGAAGGAGGGGTGTGAGAGGACTAGGCCTTATGGGAGCAATTGTATGATTCTGGGAATAGACTAGTGTACAGTTTTGAAGGATGTTAAAGGAATGAGGGTATCCAATTTCAAGGTCTTTGAAGAGAATTCCAGATAAGTGCTAGGGAGTAGCTGATTGCAGCCCTTCCATACCGGGTGCAGGTGATAGGAATCTTCAGCATGATGAGTTTATTGATCCTGAGGGTGTAAGGCCTGATGTGATCCGTTGAAACAATCTGAGATGTAGGAAGGAGTTTGTTTGTCAGAGCTTTATAGATCCAGACAGCAGCATTTTTGTTTCTTCTATGTTGTAGGGATGTCCAACTGACTGCATTGTAGAGAGAGCAATGATGGGTGCTGGAGGGAAGATCTGTAATGAATCTAATAGCTCTATGATACAAGGTGTCTAATTTATTTAAATGGGAGAGAACAGTGACCATAAAGGAAGTCAGCGAGTCAATGAGGGATAGGAATGATGCCAGGATTAGCCTTTGTTTGGAATCTCTGGTCAGGTAGTGTTTGATCCTATAAAATAGGCCAAGTCTTTGTCTAAGCTTTTTCAGGAGCTCTTCAATGTGGCTAGTATAGTCAAGTTTATTGTCAATCCAGACTCCAAGATATTTGAATTTGTCCACATATTCCAGATTTTCACCAAGGATGGTAGATAGTTGTGGGAGGGTGAATGATGGGACAGTGGAAGAGCAGCTCTTGGTGGCAAGGAACATAGCTTTCGTTTTCTTGGCATTTAGTAGTAATTTATTTTCTAGTAAGTTGCGCTGTAGGAGGGAGAACTCAGACTGTAAAAGCTCACAGGCTTTTGATGGTGAGGGATTACTGACATATAGTACAGTATCATCTGCAAAGAGGTGAATATTAGATTGTGAGAGATTAGAGTCAATATTGTTGATGTAAATGGCAAAGAGGATGGGGCCCAGGATGGAACCTTGCGGTACACCTCTTAGGAGTGGTTTAGAGGTAGATAGGTCACCTTCAGTTTTTACCAGTTGTATTCTCCGGAGAGATACCATCTGAACCATTTAAGAGAGAGTGAGGCAAGGCCTATGGAGTTCAGAGAGGAGATTAGTAGTTCATAGTCCACAGTGTCAAAGGCTTTGCTTAGATCCAGGAACACAGCACAGGTGTTATTCTTTTTGTCTAAGGCAGTCTGCCAGTCATTTGTAACTTTTGCTAAGGCAGAGATGGTGCTGTGCATAGATCTAAACCCAGATTGAGCTGGATTAAGGAGATTATTGGTATCAAGGTAGGCACTTAACTGAAAGTTCACCAACTTTTCAAGCATTTTGGACAGTACTGGTAAGATGGAAATGGGCCTATAGTTGTTGAGATCCATGGGATCACCTGCCTTAAGTAGTGGAAACACTTGAGCTGTCTTCCATATTGAGGGGATAGAACCAGTGGCTAGGGACAGATTGAAAAGGTGAGTGAGGGGGCAGCTATATGGCAATGCTACTTTTAGAAAGTAGGGATCCAGGGAGTCTGCACCTGCGCTTTTAGTTGTATCTAGTTGGAATAGTAGGTCTTCTACTTCTTTTAGGAGTATTGATTTGAAGGAGAATGTGGAAGCAGCCTTTGTCCCTCGGTAGATTGTAAGTTTAGTGATGACCTCAATAGGTTTGCAGGTGAGAAATCGAAAGCTAGGCCAGCTGTAGTGAAATGATCGCTGAAGGCATTTAAGATTTCTTGCTTGTCAGTGATTTCAACACTATTTAGGTGCACTTTGGGTGGTAAGACAGGGTAGAAGCTGACCTAGGATCCCTTTATGGTACCCCAGAACCTGAAGGGTTGTGATAGGAGGCATCCAATTCAGCTGTGTAGAAGCAGCCTTGGCATTTCTCACTTGTTTTGTGCAGGAGTTTCTGGCTTTTCTGAATTGAAGCCAGTAATTTGGATCCTTGGTCTTTCTTGCTCTTTTCCAGAGTTTATCTCTGGCAAGCAGTGCGGATTTAAGGTCAGCAGAGAATCAGCGACAAGATTTGAGTTTGGTTCTGGCACTGGTGAGGGGTGCATGTATATTGAGGGCACTTATGATAATATCACTTAAGACCTGAAGAGCTGTCTCTATTGAAGCTGCGAGATAGAATTCTTGCCAACGTGTGGTGTGGCACAAATCATGGAGATATCCTGAAATATTAAAGTTCTTTTTGACCTTCTTGGGAGAAATTTTGCAGGGTCGGGTGGCTTGATTGTTGATCTTATGCCAGCTATGGACAGTGATCACTTATGTCACTGAATAGCACTCCAGCATGAGAATACAGATGAGGCTTATTTACCAACATGATGTCCAGTAGTGTGCTGTTGAGATTATTCTTTGATTAATCCTTGTTGGTTCTTTGATTAATTGAGTGAATCCATAAGTGTCACAGAAGGTTACCAGGGTGCAGATGCATTGGCTAGCCAATTTAAATTCAGGTCACCTAAAATGATGGTGTCTTCAGGGTCTAGATTAAGTATAGATCCTAGGTGGGATAGGAGTTTGAGGCCTGCAGAGGGGGGCCTGTAGCAGCCAATCAGTTGAAAAGATGATATGTTGGGAAGGGTTATTTTAATTGATAAGCATTTGAATTCCTTTGGCTGTGATGTAATATTGAGGCAGGATGCAGAGATGTTTGCTTTGACATAGATGGCTACCCCACCGCCCCTGGATGGACGGTCAGATCTGAAGAGCTGGTAGTTGGGAAGATTTATTTCACTGTCTTTTGTTGCAGATTTGAGCCAGGTTTCAGAGATAACCAGAAAGTCAGGTAAGGTGTACAAACCCAGGCCTGTATTAATGAGAACTTTTAGGAGGTTGCAGGCATTGATATGAAGAAAACTCAGGCCATTTATGGAGGCTAAGTCAGCTGGGGAGATAGAGCTCTGTGGGTCCAGGGTTGATTTCAACAGTGCCAACACAGATCAGCAGAAAGAAGATTAGTTTGATGAGGGCACCAAGTGATAGGAATAGGGAGTAGTCAGAGGACTTTCTCTTCTTGCTTGGGATCCAATGTATAGTGGGCGATGATCCTGCTGTGTGGTTATAGATTTTGTCATAAAGTACCAGCTTAATGGACAGGTATAGGGGGTCATTATAGTGCCAATAATGGAGCAGGGGGCTTATGGAGTACCGAACTGGTTGTGAGCCTTTTTGTGGGATACCCCAAGGATTACAGTGCAGAAGCGGCAGTATATACTTGGGGAATTGAGGGGCATCCACTGGGGACAGCAGAGGGGGACAAGCCCGAGTAACCGCCCTAATCACCATGGCATGGGCTGCTTCAGTTTCCTCTTCTGGATCCGAGGAAGGTGAGAGGCAAAGCAACAATAGGAGGAACAGTAGCATGGTGGAGGGTAGGTAGGGGTTAAAGATACTAAAGGTGATGTGAAGAAATGAGCTCGGGAATTGGCTAGGAGATTAGCTATGGGTGGGGATAAGAGATTTGGCGGGAAAGTGTGTATAAAAGAAACACCCAGGAGGGGGGAGGGGCGGGCAAAAATTTTGCGGCTTTCCCGTACCTTTCTGGCTGTCTCTCCCAGCCTCCTGGTTCCCTTCTCAGCTATGCGGTGGCTGCCCGCCCGCTGGCGGCTCGGAGCCCCTATGGTCTCTGGGTGCTCGAGGGCAGGGCCGGCTGGAAAGGAGGGGACAGAGGAGAGGGCAGTCAGGAAAAGCACTGAATTGCAGCAATCTGCAAGAGGTGCTAAAAAGAAGATTTACACAACAAAGACTGGGTGGGGGGGTTAGGCGCCTGAGTGTCTAGCCCAACACAAGTCTCAGCAAAAGACTGTAATCACAGAGTCAACAAGCAAGAAGGCATTTCACAAAAATGTACAATAACAAAAGTAAAAACAGCTCCTTTTTAGAGAATTTTACATTTAAAGAGCAGTAATCCTGACCAGTTTTGGTGGTGCAAGTAAAGCAAAAGTCAATGGGGAAGGCGCACCAATCAGAGGCAAGGCAGAGCTGGCGGTCGCCTTCCGATTGGCTTGCAGCTTTCCCGTACCTTTCTGGCTGTCTCTCCTGGCCTCCTGGTTCCCTTCTCGGCTATGCGGTGGCGCCCGCCCACTGGTGGCTCGGAGCCCCTACGGTCTCTGGGTGCTCGAGGGCAGGGCTGGCTTCTGGCTGTCTCCCGGCCTCCTGGTTCCCTTCTCAGCTCTCAGGTGGCCACCGCCCGCTGGCGGCTCAGAGCCCTCGGTCTCTGGGTGCTCGAGGCAGGGCCGGCTTTGGCTGTACTCTCCGGCCTCCTGGTTCCCTTCTCGGCGCGGTGAGCCGCCCGCTGGCGGCTCGGAGCCCCTACGGTCTCTGGGTGCTCGAGGGCAGGGCCAGCTGGAAAGGGGGACTAAACAATATCCCCCATGTGGGAAAAATAGTTGCTTTCCTGGGCAGTTAAAGATTGTGGGTAGCTTACATACTCATCAATAGAAATAACAGTATTTAGTAACAAAAATGACATTTTATTTGTAACTTTGGTTTGTGGCAAAGCCTGACTCCCTATAAGTATGCTGTAGTGCAGTCAGTGCTGGATGACTTAAGAGATGATTTGTATTTTGTGAAAAATGTCTTCAGTGCATAAGTAACTAATAGCACAGAACTGGTTTCTAATATCCACTCCTATGGGTATACTGTGTGGCATAATGAAAGCTGAGTGGCAATGTGGTTTAGTTGGTAGCAAACCCATCTCTGGACCAGAAGGTCATTAGATCTAGTGAAACACTGGGATTGGACTCAGACTATTAACACTGACATCCAAGAATAGTACTAAGACAATGTTGTACTGGAATGTACCAAGGTCCTATACTTTTATGGTGGTTGTTTAGGTGATATTGAAATTCTTATTGTACTTCTAGAAAAGAGTAGTAAAATTTCCTTAGTGTCCTTGCCAAATTTCCCCATTCACTAAAATATCACTAACAGCATAATTTGACTAATTTCAAGTTGTTTTGCATCTATGTCCCTAGCCCCCACCCTTGGGAGGAGGATGACAATAGACAATATTGTTTAGTCCTTCTTTCCTGGTCAGCAAAACTGAATAAATTAATAAAAGTCACCTGGGGCATGGGCTATTACAGCACAACCCACAAACTCTTGAGTGTTGTTGCCCTTACAGTATGGACACTGGAAACAATCCTTCCTCCCCCAAAAATTAAAAAAAAAGGCATGATTTTCAAAGTGGGTGGGCAGAAACACTAATGCATGCTCGAAGTCTTTGTCCACTTGATTGTGTTTAACTCTACTCACATCTGTTTTCAAAAGATCCACCTTGTGTGACAAAAAGCTATGGTTTGAGCCAATTTGTATAAGACAACGAAAATAATTAATTGTGTGTAACTTTGTGATGGAACTGTAGCTTTTAAATGCAAAGGCCCCTGACATTAACATGGAGGTAGACTATCTAATATATGGTCAAACAGTTAATGACATGTGCTTATATGAGGTTACTACTGAAAACAGTGGTGGGTACATCAGTGGATCTCTTTGAAAATCCCCCGAGTTGAACCATGTGTCATGTATGGGGATTTAATGATGTGGTCGGCTGCTGAAAGGACTGTGCTGGCACAGCTA
Source organism: Neoceratodus forsteri (assembly GCA_016271365.2). Taxonomy (NCBI): domain Eukaryota; kingdom Metazoa; phylum Chordata; order Ceratodontiformes; family Ceratodontidae; genus Neoceratodus; species Neoceratodus forsteri. The sequence goes on along the minus strand of CM057459.1, from coordinate 538,171,556 downwards.
CTTGGGGTTACTGTAATTAACATATTGACTGCTAATAATAACAAGCTTTTGTACTGTACATTTTAGCTGTTACTCATCAAAACAGTCAGGCACACACCACCTCAATCAATTCAAAAGAGAGCACTTGGCTCCAAAAGTTCAAACTGTTGTTTGACTGCATGCCTAGTACAGAGCACCTCAGTGTCCATCTTTTATTGCCTGTGTTGACTGTTTGCACTATCTTGTTTTAACCAATGAATTAAAAACAAGTCTCTTAAATCATTTGTACACGTCATGTATCATTATGTATTTCTTGTTTGAACCTGTGTGACTGTTAGCCTTTATTAAAGGACTTAATGTCCAAAATGCGTTAGGTGTATAATAATAGAGCACGTAATCTGAGAAGCCACAGCCAACAATTAAGGGTCCCCAAAGCTTACACCACAAAAAGCGAGAACTTTTACACAATAAGAGCAGCAAAGGCATGGAATAACTTGCCTCAGTACATGTTTGATGCTACCACATTTGAAATATTTAAAACTAGATTGGATTCATTCCTTAGATGGCATCACAAAAACATTTGATATACCCGGGATGTTGTGGGAGACATTCTTGATGGGTGTAAACCTACCTATGTCTTAAGAAAACTGAGTAAACTGAGTGTGCAGCCAAGATGTCAATCTTTGATTGTACCTTATAATAAGGGACAGCAGAGCTTGAACTTCTGGAGCCAAGTGTTCTCTTTAGAATTGATTGAGGTGTTTTGCTGAGTATTCTGAATTTCTGTCTTGGAGCACCACAATCCTTGTGCAGCCATTGTTGCATTTACATTTTAGCTGTTGTATGGCTGCAATGAAGTACAGGATAGCCATTTTTTCAATCCAGTTTTCATGAAAGGAGCAAAACATTTCCATACCTTTTAGAGCAGCATAGCATTTCTGACATCCTTAAAGTCTTCACTAGACAATTGTCAATTTTTTTTTTTTTATTTATTTTATTCCAGAATTTTGTTTTTGGAAAACTGGTTATACTTCAACCACTTTAAAACAGTTTTTGTAATTAGCTTTGTAATTACTGGTGCATTACTGTAAATATGACTAGCCCCTAGCAGTTTCAAACAGCATAATGTAAAATAATATGGATATGTCAGAGTGATTTCAGTGCACAGTTCTGTTGACAGGCAGTGCAGTAACTCCCTATCCAGATTAAATCAATCACAGTAGGCCTAGTATGAGAGCACTTCCCTCCAAACAAATTCAATATCACATATATCACATTTGAAATGAAATAAGGTCAAAGTAGAAAATGGGTGTGAAGTGTGGTCTGTTATTTCTCGCAACTAGGTTATCGTATTGTTTGTTTTTTATTTATTGCACTGCTCTTTAACAAATTATTTACCTTCTACCACATAAAAGGCACTTAGCCACTAACATGTTCTTGTCTGGGAATTACTTTTTTTCTTAGAAATTATCATGTAAAAGAAAAAGACATATACAGTATTTTAGTTTGAAAAAATATTACTAATTTAAAAAAAGTAAAGCGTCCTTTTTCTAGAAATAGAGGATTCTGCAAATAAATTACTAATCTCATTTTACAGTAATATAATAAACATTCAGTCTACTATTCCGGCAAGACAATGAGCAAGACTAACATGCATAGACCCCTGCTTTGAGAGCTTGCATCCAGATTGGGCCTTTGGAATAAATTGTTGCACCCACTGATGCTATGATAATTCAGCATCTGCATTCACATTGTCAGGTATGTGTCCAAAGTGACAGGCATGCCATCATATAGGATGCACATGTGCATCCAATACAGGGAACCACAGTAAATGGAGGCCACTGCCTGTGTCCAGCCCATTCAGCAAGCTCACCCAGCACCTGATCTACCTCCCAGTCATGTTCAGTGCTAGTCATGTGGTGGCTTCTGGAATCATTATACTTAGTTGATAGCTTCTGGAGGTAGTGGTGGCAAACCTCCAGCAGCCTTGGTGAAGAGTAATGTTAGTGTAAGAGAAAGAGTATAAGATTGGGGTTTCTTGAGCATCTGGGGGGCTTAGTAAATTGTTAGGATGGGGAGGTGGATATTTCACACTGTATATTACAGGGTGGGCCAATGGATTATGAGGCATTGGCTTGGCAAGTGGATGGGACATGATAGGGATGTATTGCACATTACTGGTATGACAAGGATCTGGTACAGAATATGAATACATAGCAATGGAATGTGGGAGAGTATCTTCACCCCGCTATGAGCAGACTAAATTTCTCTAAGTGGTGCGTCTGAGACAGGACTTTGTTCTGGTATAAGATGTTGATCCAATTGTTGGGTACACTAAAGTCCTACAGTATGCTTCCCTGCCTCTTTCCACATCCTGATTGCAGAGTTTGAGGACACAGCAGGAGAGGAAGTTAAATGCAGAACGGTTTGTGAATGCTGCCCCAAGTTGGTATGGACACAGTGAAGCCTCCATTCATACTTTTGGACACAGACCCACATTGTATACATGGCATTAACTTGTAAATACTGTTTTTCTAATATTTTTGTTATTTGATTTTTTTGCATTGCATTACAACCAATATAGAGTAAGCACAATACACAAAAATTAAGCTGTTCACATAGCAAGCAGGACAACTGCTAAGTCCTCCCTTGGCATATGTTCTTCTTGACCCTGAGGATGTGCTATGCATGCCTGATCATGAATTATTAACCAAGCCTTTCCTTCATCACCACTGAGTGATCTGGTAAGCTTTAATTAGGCTATTAGTTAGATCAATCACCAAAGCCTCCAACATCCAGTTTGCACACATTGAACTGTGGATTTGTCCTCTGCTCCCTCATGAAGACTAAAGATTCAGATGTTAGAGGGCAACACTGTATTTTCCAGAAGGGATTTCAGTATAGACTGCTCCTTGATGGAGATAGATGCTTCTTCTAGTGCCTCTTTAGAGATACATTACACCTCCTTCACTGCAGTCTATAAATGCTTTACTGCCATTTCCACTGTAACCAAACTAACAGCATAGTGATCTAATTTTTTGTCCAATTTGGTTGCCATTTGTGTCAAAGTGTTCATTGCAGTGTGTAGGGCCTCTATTGATGCTCAAAGCCCTGCATCCAAGCCAGGTGCACTCCTACTTGAGTTCTGCTGCTGATGCTGCTTAAATGGAGCAGAGTCCATACCACATGGGAAGAAAAGTCTGTTTTTCTTTCTTTATCATTTTGTCTCATCATCATTAGACAGATTGTAATTGAAACAAACAGCTACCAACCTATCAATAGAGCTTCAGAAAAGACCAACATCAGTACCCCCCCCCCATATATAAAAAAGGCTGACATACAGAACTCAGTGAAAAAGCGTCCCTTCAGCAGGGCTGCAAATTATGCCCCACCATGTCTCTAAATGTTATGTATTGTATTGCTAAACATTGCTGCCTAATTGATGCCTAAGGATATGCTAGCTGATTAAGTTAGTAATTCTCCCTATATATAATGAAGATACAAAAATGAGAATATCTAGGAGTATTTTAAATTAAATATCTCAGAATTAATGTATTTTTCTGCAGTGTAACCTGATAATTTTTCTAAGGTACAGGCATGTTAAAGATCTAACATACATGGAGGTGTGAAAAATGAGTCAGAGGTGAAGCCAAGGGGCCACTACATTAAGTCAGTACAGACTGTAATGCATGACAGCTTCAAAGAGAAGACTTTATTACAATTATATTCAGTGGAGACTAGATTTTGTTGTTTGCTTCTTTTCCCATTGGTTTTGTGCTTGAGTGATTCATGACTTATGCTGTAGCAATGGGTACATGGGAAAGTTGCCATGTTTTATTGATGCTTTTTGTGTTTTTCAAAAGTTATTATGGATTAGATTTAGCAAATTAAATTATGAGTTTTTTAGCTGCTGACATATAGTACACTGTAGTTTTATATGTGAAAGGCAAGGCAATCAATCTCATTATGTGGAACAAAGGGGGGGTTGCTTTTTAAACAGGCAGACAAAATTGTCAGGGGTTTCTGAGGCAAATGGCCAGGGGAAAGGAGAGGGACAGAGAAGGTGCCTCTGATGTCAAAGGAGGAGGAGGGGGAACATGGGTGACAGGGTGGGTTGTGGGAAGTGAGTGATTTTAGCCAAACAGTATTAGTAGGTTAAAAGCCAGGGAGGGGCTCAGGAGGGGGTACTTAAGGGCATACACACTGGCTGGTGCTCACTTTTTTGCTGGAATTTAATTCTATAAGTTTCTACACAGTCGACTGACCAAGGTTGGCTGCGAGAATTGGTTTGATTTTCATCTAGCGAGGTAAGATGAGTGTGGCTGGAAAGATAGTTTTTGGGATGGCAAAGAAAAGTTTACTTTGAAGAGGTTGTTTTAATTACTGTAAATGAATATGTGGAGTGTAATTCTGTTGGTTTGCTTCAAGTTGATAAAGTATGGTTTGTTTTTGTTTTTTTGTACAGAGGGCTGGAAAAGGCAACTTTCCCAGTTTTGGAGGAGCTTTGGTAGATCTGGGTATCCATAGCCCAGCTGGTTGGGGGCCACCATCCCGGTAAGGCATGGGGAACCTGAGGGCAGTTTGCTGTTGATATGGAAAGCTGCTGTGCCTAAGGTTTGTTTGGATTTTAAAGTGGAGGTTGAAGTTATATTGCTGAAGGCAAAGGCAAGGAGATATTAGGGCAAGGAGGCCACGTGGTGTGGTTGAGGACCATCGAGACTGCTGTTAGGGGAGGGCAGTCGGGAGCGGGTGACCGGGGCACCAGAGATCATTAAAACAGTTTTAATTTAATTTTATCTGAACTAGGAGAGTCGAATTGTGGGAGAAATGGTGCAGTTTAGGCTGATGGTGCCACAAGTGGTGTTCAAATGATATCAAGAGCAAAAGAGCTGGCCTGAGGCACGTTGCAGCATCTGACATCACACAGGAAGGTGGGGGCTGAGGACAGGGCCGAACAGGAGTGCTAATGACTCTGTGAGGGAAGAAGGGTGGGTTTTGGGGTGTTGGAAGGTTTTAACCAGGTGCACATCGGAGCTTGGAAGGTAAAAAATAATAATAAAAAAATATGTATACATATACAAGTACAAATAATCAAATAAAGGATTGATGTGGAATTCAGAGGAATGGACAAGGGAGAGAAGGAGTAGAGAGGATGAAATGCAGTAGAGCAGGGCCAGGGGGAGAAATAAAGGAGACACCAGAGGCAATGTTCAAGGGGTGTATCCAGTATTTGGTGTGGCCATAGTCTGGCTCTGAAACAGCAGGGACATGGGGCACATGGCCACAATTTTAGGAGGCAGGCCATGTGGTTGGGAAGGAGGTGGGGGCCAGGATAAGGGGGTAGCAGGGGTTTCCCTTGGGCCACCAGGCACCTTATGGGGTTTGTCCTCCAGGGGGCATTAAGCAGAAACGGTGATTGGATCATACACCTGACACAGAGAAAAGGAAAGAAAAAGGGCAGTCAGGGGATCGGGTTACACACCCCAACCCAAGAAGAAAGGAAGAGAAGAACATACTGTATAATGGATTGTGAAAATAAATGTGGATGTGGAAATTAAATGTGTTTGTAATGGATGTATAAATAAGGTCAATTTAGATTTGACGCGGTCCCCTCCACAAGCAACCCACCTGCCTTGGACAGGATGAGAAAGCGCCTGCTGTCCGCTCTCCTCCTTGGCTCACAAGGCTGATTGGAGCCCACCAGGCTTGTACTGCTGACTCAGTCCTCTTCACAAGAAACCCACCAGCCTAGGAAAGGGCGAGAAGGCGCTTGCTGCCCACTTTCCTCCTTGGCTCCCAAGGCTGATCAGAGCCCACTGGGCTGGTGCCACTGATGTGGTTCCCTCTACAAGCAACCCACCCATCTAGGACAGAACGAGAAGGTCCCTGCTGCCCACTTTCCTCCTTGGCTCACAAGGCTGATTGGAGCTCACTGGGCTGATACAGCTGATTTGGTCCCCTCCACAAGCATCCCGCCTGCCTAGGACAGGGCAAGAAGGTGCCTGCTGCCTGTTCTTCTCCTTGGCTCACAAGGTAACAGCTGGTCCCTGACACTGGACAAGGGAAAGGGGATTTTAGAGCTTTCCTCCCTTTTCTAATTGAATACCTGACACTCATCACTGTGGGACCTGAATGGTTCCAGATGGCCCCGGAGCGCAGATATTGGTTTCCCTCACAACACTGCAGCCAGTGCTGGAATCATTGGACTAGAGCATAAGACTGCAGAGAAACATTGACCTTTTACTTTTCTTCCTTTAGCAGCTGCATAGTGAAGTTTTGATCTTTTTGCTTCCCAGTTCATTCAGTTGCACATTTCTGTGAGCTGTGCAATGCAGATCAGCATTTGCCTAACCTGAACTGGTTTCTAAGTGATTTTTTTGTATTATTTATGGTGATCCTGCTGCTAGGGTTTTCTTAAATGGACTGTAGAGTTGATTTTCTGAATTGATTTTAAGTTGAACAGTGTTTACATTGCATATTAGATAATTGATGGCAATTTCTGCACTTGTATTTTAAAGTTTAAGACTGATTCTGCATTTCTAATCCATCTGGCTACTAGACCTCTCCCCTGACTCTGGCACCAAATGATCAGGTCAGATACACACCCCCATTTAACACCCTTTGTTTTAGCTCCCTGTTGCAATTTGCTGCTGGCACCTTTCCAGAGTATGTAACAGAGCCCCCCTTTCATCAAAAGCATTTTCAACTGTTAATTTTTCTCACCCCTTCCTGCTCTGAAACTTCCCCTGACAACCACTGAGGCTTATAACTGACCTCTCTTCTGTTCCTCTCTCTCAGGCTGATCGGAGCCCACTGGGCTGCTACTGCTGAAGCAGTCCCCTCCACAAGCAACCTGCCCACCAAAGACAGGGTGAGAAGGTGCCTGCTGCCCACTCTCCTCCTTGGCTCACAAGGTAATGGCCAGCCCCTGACCCAGGATAAGGGAAAGGGGATTTTGGAGCTTTCCTCCCTTTTCTAATTGAATACCTGGCACCCATCGCTGTGGGACCTGAATGGTTTCAGACGGCCCCGGAGCACTGACATTGGTTTCCTGCCCAATGCTGCAGCCAGTGCTGAAATCATTGGACTAGGGCATTAGACTGCAGAGAAACAGTGACCTTTTGCTTTTCTTCCTTTAACAGCTGCATAGTGAAGTCCTGATCTTATGCTTCCTAGTTCATTTAGTTGTACACTTCTGTGATCTGTGCAATTTAGGTCAGCAGTTGCCTAACCTGAACTGGTTTCTTAGTGGTTTTCTGTATTATTTATGGTGATCCTGCTCCTAGGGTTTCCTTAAATGGACTGTAGAGTTGACTGATTATGCATTTCAAATCTGTCTGGCTACTCGATCTCCCCACTGACTCTGGCACCAAATGATCAGGTCAGATACACACCCTATTTCAATCCCTTTGTTTTAGCTCCCTGTTGCAATTTGATGCTGGCACCTGCCAGAGTCTGTAACAGATTTAATATGTGGACGTGTATTTAATATGTATGTGTGTATTTATATTTGTATTTTTGTACTTTTGTAATTTTATATGTCTTGTAAAAATTCTGTCCCTAGACTGTAACCAGGTTATGCATTTTAGAAGGTGTCCCTTGAAAATGATTGCATTTGTGTACTCAGTAGGATTGTCTACTTTGTCCATTCATAGACAAATAAAATCATTACTACTACTACTTTGTTTTAGCTCCCTGTTGCCATTTGCTGCTGGCACCTTGCCAGAGACTGTAACAGAGCTCCCCCTTCATCCCAAGCCTTTTCAAACTTTTAATTTTTCTCATCCCTCTGTGCTCTGAAACCTCCCCCTGACCACTACTAATGCTTATAACTGCCCTCTCTTCTGTTCCCCTCTCTCAGGCTGATCAGAGCCCACCGAGCTGGTACTGCTGATGTGGTACCCTCCACAAGCAACCCGCCTGCCTAGGAGAGGGCGAGAAGGCACGTGCTGCCCACTTTCCTCCTTGGCTCGTAAGGTAACAGCTGGTCCCTGACCCAGGACAAGGGAAAGGGGAATTTAGAGCTTTCCTCCCTTTTCTCATTGAATACCTGGCACTCATCGCTGCAGGACCTGAATGGTTTCAGATGGTGCTGGAGCGCTGACATTGATTTCCTGCCCAACAGGGCAGCCAGTGCTGAAATCATTGAACTAGGGCATAAGACTGCAGAGAAACACTGACCCTTTACTTTTCTTCCTTTACCAGCTGTGTAGTGAAGTCCTGATCTTTTTGCTTCCCAGTTCATTCAGTTGCACACTTCTATGAGCTGTGCAGTGCAGATTTTCAATTGCCTAACCTGAACTGGTTCTTAGTGATTTTTTGGCCCACCCCCTTCCCTACCGCCTTCCTTTATTAAATACACTAACAGAGCTGAGAAACCCATCCACCTCCTGTGTGGTTACACTTCACTTTCCCTCTTAAAGGGGAAGCACCTAAGACCTACATCAAAGCACTTAAAGGGGTAATACCTAGATCCACAATACCAGGATTTCGTTATCTCTCCATTAGTACCTGCTTCTCCATTAGCAGTTCATACAGCTCCTCGACCAGAGGGTGTATACTTAAGCAAGCATCTTTCACTTTCTACTTCCCTACTACAGGCTATTTAGCTGGATACCTGAGGGAGATTTATGTTAAACATTGGGCCCCTTCCCATCGGTAGCAAAGCAACTCTGTTGAGCTACACCCCCTTGTGTAGTCTACTACCTACCAAAGTCTGCCCCCCCCGCTGCTCCTTGACTCTAAGGATGTTTCTTCTCCATTTAAATCCTTCTCCCTTCTACCTCCTCCCCCTAACGTTATTTCTTACCCTCTCCCTACCCACCCCTCCTGCTTTTTCCAGCCCTGGGCCTTATAACTCCAGATCCAGCCAAATGCCCTGTCTCTAGGCCCTAACTTATATTCAGACTATTACTCCTGCCCCCCCCCCTCAAAATATTCTGGTCTCATTCCTTCATCATTCCACATGCATCCTTACTAACTTTACCAAATTTCTTTGCTGTTCTCTAACCCCTGCTTCCTCACTATACCACTCCCTTCTATCTCAATCACTTGGCCTTCAAGCCCCATCACTCCAAATCCATGAAGCTACACTTCCTCATCCTAGCTCTATTATTACTTGCCTCTGGGGACATCCACCACAACCCCGGTCCTGCTACTTCTTTCACCCCTGCCATCTCCCTCACTGCTGCTGCCCATACCCCTACCCCAACAGCCCTCATACAGGGTTCCAAGATATTACACTTAAACATTTGTATCCTACTTCAAAAATTAGAGCAGCTAGCCATGGCTGCTGCCCTGAAACCAAACATTCCAATTATAACAGAAACATGGCTAAAGAGCACGATTCCTGACCACTCGGTCTCCATCCCTGGTTACACCATCCTAAGGCTAGACAGAGCAGGCAGGGGTGGTGGAGTGGCCATGTATATCCACACCTCCCTTCAATACTTCCCAGTCTTCTCCTCCTCCAACCCAGCAACCCATGACACCTTAGCCATCAATGTATCCCTTCCTTACTCATTCCCTATCTTTGTAGCAGGTATTTATTGCCATCCAAATGCCCAGCCTGCTGTCTCCCTGGTCTTTCTAACTTCCATTACTTCCTTCTATCAAATCTTCCTTTTTCCAGCTAAGGAATATTGCCAAGGTGAAGCACCTGGTCCCACCCGAAGATCTTCCCACCTTTGTCCACGCCTTTAGTCGTTTTGACTATTGCAATGCTCTCTATTTAGGGCTACTGGGGGTGGATATTTCTTGCTTGCAGCTAGTGCAGAGTGCGACAGCCAGGTTGTTGATTGGAATCTCTAGATTCAGCTATATAACACCTGTACTGCGTGAACTACATTGGCTGCCTGTACAGTGGCGGATCACCTTCAAGGTCGCATTGCTGACCTATAAGGCCCTACACGAGTTGGGACCTCACTACCTGAAATAACTGCTGTCTCCTTACTGTCCTTCCTGCTCTCTACTATCATCTGATGAGGGGTTGCTAGATATTCCCTGGGTAATTCTGAAAACATCTGGTGGGAGCTCTTTTGCCTTCATGGCACCTACCCTGTGGAATACTCTACCTCATCAGATGTGAGAAAGCCTGAATGTAGAAGGATTTAAAAAAATCCATGAAAACCTTTTTGTTCAAGCAAGCTTTTTCGGAAACTTAATGTATGCTAAGTATGTATCTGTTATTATTTGTATGTATTTTAGATTTATTTGATTTTGTACGGATTATTGCAAGGGTGCCCTGAGGTTAGGAATGGTGCCTTGTGTAAATAAACCTTACCTTATCTTGCCTTACCTTACCTTACCTCTCTCAATCTGGTGAGCTTTACATCCTTGGCAACCTCAATTTAAATTGGTTGTCCCCAAAAACATCTGCTATAAGAAATGCTATCAGTGCCCTCAACCTCACACAACTAATTACAGAACCTACCCTCCCTAATCACAAGACCCAAGACCACTCCCTACTTGATGGGGCCCTAACTTCCCATCCCCATAGAGTCATCATCTCTAGCATACTTCTGGATGCTCTCAGTGACCGCAACCCAGTTTACCTGATCAGAAAAGTTCACAGCCCTAAATCCCCATATAAAACACTACAAATACAAAACTATAAATCACTAGCATTGAAGCCTCTCTTGCATAGCCTTGCCTTCTCAGACTGGTCCACTCTAACAAGCACCTCCTCAGTTGATAAAGCCCTAATCTATTTTAAAGACATCTTCCTAGTAAATTGGAATGCCTTTGCACCCCTAAAACAAACAAGGGTTAGAGATCATCACCTCCCCTGGATTACCCCTGAATTATGAGCCTGCCACAGAGCCAGAGATGGGGTCTGGAAAGTCTCCCAGCTTCCAAATGACCTTCTTATTCATCAAAAACTCTGTAATGCCTGCACCCAGGCTATCAGGCTAGCCAAAACAGAGTACTTAAAATCTATCTTTGCAATAAACATCAACTTCCCTCCAAGTTCTGGAGAGTGGTCCACACCCTCTTTACCCTCCATCCTGTCCACCCACCCCAAGCCAGTTGCAGTAGCTACTAAATTCAACTCCTATTACAACACTTGTGCTGATGAACTACTCCAATCCCTCACAAACTATTCCACTCCCTCTCACTCTTCCTATTGCCTATGAAAGATCCCCTCCAATTCCCCCTTCTTCTTCACTACTGTCTCCCAAAATGACACCCTGAATGCCCTGCTAGCAATCAAACCTTCAAAAGGCTCCTCCTCAGATGGCCTTGACCCTGAACTACTATTCCTCTCAGCCCCAGCCATTGCCTACCCACTCTCTATTATGCTAAACCTCTCTTTCTCAATTGCCTCAGTACCTTCCCCATGGAAACATGTGGTGGTCCTTCCTCTCCTCAAAGTTGGAGACACTATCTCCCCTAGAGACTACTGTCCCATCTCTCTTCTCCCTACCCTTCCCAAACTTCAGGAACACCTAGACCTGTCCCAGCTCACCGCTTACCACTATGACTCCCCCTTCTTCACCCCTTATCAATCTGGCTTCAGGAAAAATCACTTCACCACCACCTCCCTTCTTCGGCTCACTGATTCAGTTCTCATGGGAATGGACAATGGCCAAATCACATCAGCCATTTGTGTCTATCTTTCCAAAGCTTTCGACACAGTCTCCCACTCTCTTCTCTTTCATACCCTATCAACAGCTTAGCTATCTCCCTTAGCCATAGACTGGTTCAAGGCATACCTCACTGGAAGAATCCAGTCAGTCAAGATCTGCCAATAAGAACTGGCATCCCCCAGGGATCAGTATTAGGCCCAACACAATTCTCTATTTTTCTAAACAATCTCCCATCCACCTGCTCTCTGTTCTCCTCCATGCACATGTACGCTGATTATACAGTCTTGTATGCATCTGGCTCCTGCCCCATGAGGTTTATCCAACTTGCAGCATGACTTTGACAAAGTTCAGAGTTGATTTGCAAACCACCAACTATCTCTCAATGCCAAAAAAACAGTCTCCATGGCCTTCATCACCAGGCAGAGACATACCAGATTTCCCTCTCTACCCTCCTTCCACACCCTTGATGGGACTTTGTTCGAGAACACATCCTCCTACAGGTATTTAGGTGTCTGGCTGGACCAGCACCTGAACTTCTCTGGTCATATCGATGCCATTCAGAAAAAATTGTATCCCAAGCTCGGCACCTTGTTCAAGAACTGTGCCTGCATCCCACCCATGGCTAGGCATGAGATTGTCCAGAAGATGATACTACCTATCTTCGACTGCTGTGATGTAGTCTACGGTGCTGTCCCTCAGTCCTCCCTGGCCAGACTAGATGCCCTCTTCAACTCCTTTTGCCACTTTGCCCATGACGCCCCCCTCTGCACTCATCATTGTGATCTCTACCATGCCCTATCCTTCCCTTCCCTGACAAACCAATGTCTTACATAATGAGCAAAATTCACCTCCAAGCACTGACTGGGTGAACTTCCCTCCTATCTCTCCCCTGCCTTCACAACCACCCCCCTCCTTCCCACTCCCTAAGATCTACCAACTCATGAACCCTGGTGGTCCCATGCACTCCACCCTTGTTGGACAATCGGGTTATTCTTATTGCCTCCCAGAAATCTGGAATTCACTTCCCCTTCAAATGTGCCACTCATCCTTTTGCTACCCCATTAACTCTGCCCTCAAGAACTTCCTTGCCCCTTTCTGTGTCTGCCATGACCCTCCCTAATCCCCACCATCTCCCCTAAGCCTATATTACCATATGCCTACTACCCACCACTCCTATTTCCCTCTGATCATGCTCGTCCCAGTCCCCTACTCTCCCTTCTCCTAAAGTGTTCCTCCCCCTTCTTTCTCTACCCTTAATCTATCTCCCCCCTGTGAGCTCAATGACTGCCTTGTGCAAGCAGGATCTATAGCACATGGTGGGCAACAACTTTACCCCCTTTCCCCTATTTCTCCTTTTACTGAACCCCCTCAGTCACTGCTAGAACAATGCATTGTGCAGGCAGGGTTACCCAGCACACTGGTGGGGTACTACCCCCCTACTATTGTTGACCTCTGCTATCCCCTCCCACAACACCCCCTCTCTAACATCACTATATATAAATAACTCTCATCACCTATAACCAGTGTCCTACCAGTAGGACTATCCATTGCCCTGCCCAGATAGGGATAACAGAACACTGTTAAATTTCAATTCCCCCTTTCCCCCTTGGATACCCCCCACCTACAATACCTATCTCTCATCTCCCTGCCACACTGTACTCCTCTCCTCTCCCTACCCCCATTCTGGTTAACATAGCCTAACACTGGCCTACTCCTACACTCAATTAAGCACTCATAAAATACCCCCATTCCTCTCTTATATTCACTTTAGTCCCCCCATCATCTCTGTATGCCTCAAAAATTATATTCTGTCTGCATCTCTCCATAAATTTCCTTTCAATTCTTCCATTCTGCCTTCCTCAATTTTTCATTCCCTTCTTCCATTCTTTCTCTCTTTACTCTAATCACTGTAAATCTTGAATACCTATGTTACTCTAATGACTACTAATTACTATTGGGTCACCTTATCATCTAGAGCTGCATACTGTTGCCAGGTTATTATATGTGTTACAGTGTTACCAACTGTTGCTAATTTGCTATATGTGTCTTCATATCTACTATACTTAACTGTTACATTGTTAGCCAATGTTATCCACCTGTAATCCCTCCTGCTCTCATTGTATGCAAGTAAGCAAACTGTATTCCAACATTGTAACATTTCTCTGTATTCAATCCTAATGTTCCCTATCCCCTAGGTCACACCGGGAGATAAGCACCTTGTTGCTCAGTATACCTTCCTGGTGAACATTTCAATAAATAAATAAAATATAAACCTTGGCCAATTGATATCCATAAATATGGGTGAGAGTCTTATTTCTTGAGGAAATCGCCATGACAATCACCATTCAATATATTCACTAGAATTAAATAGTTCAAAGAAGACCATAATTAAACATTGGGTTTCATGTTTGCACTAAAAATATGGGATCTGTATAGTCTTTTGGGGGATGAAATACAATGGTGACCCACAATACTGCTAACAATATGTCCATTAAGAATTGTATAATACAAAGGGGTCAGAGAAGAAGCAGGCTGCAAAACAAAAATAAACCCACATCCTCTCCAATGAAAAACTCATCTGAAAAATTGTAAATTTTGCCAGTCAGACAACATGCAGCCCTAAAAGATGCAGCTTGAAATGTCTAATCATCATGGGTAGTCAGCATGAGTTATGATTTTAAATCTGTTTTCAAGGTATAATCCTATATCCTCAGAAATGTATGCTACCTAGTGTTTAGGACACAGAGATGTAAACCTAACACAATGGTTTGAATGCCACCATGATCACATACATGTTCCATTATGTAGAGTAAGCCATTTAACCTCACTGGGATTAACCTTTTTCTCACTTTCTCTGTATTTAACCATCATCAATCTCATACAATGTGTTCATGGTAATACCTGTTACTAGACAAAATAAAGAATTCTGACACAAGCTTTCAAGATCTACAAGGTTCCACTCCCTTCATTAGGTGCATAGAAAATTAACCAGCATTTCAGAATATAGACAGGAGTTTGTGGAGCACAAATCATTTGACAGAATCAAGGTGTAGAGGAAGCCACTTAATACAACAGAGATAACTGCCAGGAGATAGATATGCCTCATGTCATTTCAAAGGTGAGAGGTCTTACATGCAAATTGTAAAATCCATATAGAATAAAGTACAGGGTGGTATGTTTAACAAGAGTTTACACACACCTGAGGAGTTAGATGCTACATAAACCCCGAGAGTGAAGCTCGAGGGGTTTGTGCAAAGCATCTAACCCCAAGGGTGTGTGTAAACCTTGAGGTTAAACACACTATCCCATATTTTTATTTTTATATAATTGCTGGGTCTCCCCTTTTTGGCCACAGCAGTTATATAAAATAAAATCAGCAGTTTCCGTGTGGCTACGAATATGCGCCACTTTATTTTACATCCCACTGGATTTTCATTTTCACCAGCGTCACTTACTTTTTTTAAATGTTCAAAGTCCCCCATCTGTAAAACTAGTGCTCATTTTGATTTTTTTTAAATTTACTCACTGCCGTGTTTCTTTGGTGGTTCCCTTGTAAGAAGGAAGCACGAGCCAGGAAGGGAGAGTCTGCTGTAGGCACATGTGCAGAGGGAGAAGAACTGTGCGCATGTTTGCCATTATAAATGCTCCTTTATAATGACAAATTACGCCATGGTCTCTCAATGGCAAAAGGGGAGACCCATTAATTATATCACTGTTATACCATAATCAAAATGATCGATTGTGGGAAAAAGTTCACTTAAGCATGCAGGATGTGATGCTGACAGTTCATCATGTTAATTATGATGTGTCAGAATAGGTGGCTCCTATAAGTCAATTATATCCCAATTGGGATGGGAGGAACAGGAAGGGGTAAAAACTTGTAAATGATATGCACTACAGCTATTATGGAAACTGTCAAAACTCAGCTTTGGAACTGGTAATGTGTGAGAAAGCCTACATTTTTGTTCAGCCTGTGTACCGTGTTTCTGTTACAAAAAGTCACATGAATTGTGTTTCCCAGAGAAGTCTTGTCTGAATGTCTTTGAGGTTTCCTCTCAAAGTTATCATTAAAGAAAGTGAACCAGGAAGTGTCCAACTGCTACTAGTGGTGCAGTGTTGGTGCAGGAGCCAACAGATAGCTGAACTATAACTCTAAACATAGAAAGAGCAAGCTCCGCACTCGTGGAAATAACATAAGAATTCACCCAAATGCTGGAACTGTTTGCAAAATTTCCAGCTTTATTCGAGTATCTCATTGGTAAAAAAATCACAGTCCAAGCTGAGAACCACTCCTGCCCTGGCACTTTGAGAATTACTTCTCTTCAGCAGCGGCACGACAGGTAGAGACAAATGTCAGTTTGTATTTCTGTGTATGTGGATCCTGTTCTTTCTGAATCACTTAAAGAGTCTTCTGATCCTGTAATGGTTGTTATGGAAGCAGTACTTGGCTACTGATGTCTGGTTGTCTAAGTGTTTGATAGTGGATCTTTGTCCATTCATGTGTTTAGAGAGTGTTTGTCCCATTTCACCCACATAGCATCTTTGTAGACATTTTTGACACCTCATTAGATTAGTTGTTGCTGTTGTGCAAGAAACACCCTTTTATTTAGTATTTCTCTTTCATAAATTGGGAGTAGACAGAGTCACAGATGTCAGTCATGCTGCAAGTTTTACATCTGGAGTTGCTGAATGGTCTTTTTCCTTGTGTGTCCATTTGAATGCTGGGGGCATTATTTGTTGTAAAGAGTTCCTACCAGATTTGGTGGTTGTTTGTATGATACTCTAGGTGGTTCACTGAATATAATGGACATTCTGTTATCACTGTACAGGACTCTTTGCAGTTCTCCAGTGGTCTTCTGTAGTGGTCTAATTGATGGGCTGTGTGTCACAACCAGCGATGTGCATCAATCTCACATATTGTAAGTTATGTGATGTAACCTCTGTTTATGCTTACAAGGGATGCTATGTCTGTTGTAAAACAGTTTTGGATATAGTGTATAGCAAAAAAGTATAAAAACTGAATCTCTTATATTGAGTTTATTCTTTGCCCACTTTTACTCTGAGATAAGATATACCTTTTTCACAGAAGTCCTGTTTTCCCCCACCTGTTTATTGTTGGGAAGACTAAAGCTCAGGAAATTGAAAGGACTCACTTAAAAGTCACAAACCAAGTCCGTGA
The DNA here is from genome assembly GCA_016271365.2 of Neoceratodus forsteri. Lineage (NCBI taxonomy): Eukaryota > Metazoa > Chordata > Ceratodontiformes > Ceratodontidae > Neoceratodus > Neoceratodus forsteri. The sequence continues at coordinate 538,154,810 of CM057459.1, read as the reverse complement.
TTATAATGTAATTTATACATGTACACATCTGCTTTGCAGTTCTTCCCATTAGCCATTGCCACTACTGTACCTGTAAGTATATGGAGTGGTAATCTCCATATAAAGCCTTCCTTGGGAGCTAAGCATGTGGGAGGTTGTAATAAAAATGTTGCAGTTAAAGATGACAAGAATGTCCTGAAATGAATGTGAGAGTGAAGGTACTGTAGCTTTATATATTAGGACCTCTATAAATATAGCACCTGGAAGTCTTTGCTTACATGTAAATGTAACCTACACAATAACATTGTTTTACGTGCTGTACATACTTTGGAATCTGAGAGAAAGTTTTCATAAATCTTTTCAAAAATAAGTTCCCTGCTTATCTACATTCCCAGTGTGGAAGTAGGTCATTACTAGGTTACTGGTGTCAGTATCAGCATCTCAAGAACAAATCTATCAGAGGACTGTGTTTGAAAGCAGCCTGTCAGAAGCTGCCATCTCAATAATTGAATTTGTTTGTTATTGATTTGCTCCGATTTTATCAAACGCTCTGCTTTCAGCATGCATAGTGCATGAAATCTGTAAGGACATTTATGCCACTTAAAAATCCCACACAATGCAATTTGTTTCAGGATAAATGACCATATAATACCTTTACTTATCTACTATATAAAATATTTAACTATTGTGCTACATTATTTTAACCACTAAAGGAGAAGCAACACCAATTGTCTGCTGGGAAGCTATAGAGTCATACAACTTAGTCATGTTTTTTTACAAGTCTTATAAATAATCAGTTGGAAAATATGAACATAAAACACTAAATAAGGCTAGCTAACAGGTGAGCTCACTGGGACATTGAAATACTGTATTAAATAACGTTTGGAGGTGATAATGAATCCAAATAAGACAGCTAGGAAAAAGAAACTCACTTTAGGTTATGATCCCAGATTGGCAAAACAATTCAGATCTGTGCATTAGGGATGGCAGATCTAGTTCTAAAAAAGTGTAGAAGCTATTTTAAACTCTTTGTCCCCAAATGTAGGACACAGTTCTCAATCTTATTGACATGGGTGAGCAATACATATAGACTCAGATTTTCAAAGGGATTGCACCTGGCACAACTGAGTTGCGCCACAGCAACCCCAGAAATGCACCCCGGTGCAATATTCAAAAGTGGGACTTCCGCAGCACAAGTCCTAATGCGCCGAGGTGGAATGATAATTGTATGAGGTGCATCTCCAGGGGGTGTACCCATGCATATGTGGCGCATCCCCATAATCAGCCAGGATGTGCATCCCATATTATGCTGGCACAACCCTGAGGTGGGCAGCAGACCTGGGCACAAAATTGAGCCTGAAATAAAAGGCTCAGTTACCAGCCACCTACAGGTGTGCTGCTGTACTGCAATGTGCAATACAGCAGCCACCAGCCGTGCATGGCAAACACCCCGCCAACACCGTGCATAAGCACCCACTGATATCCCTGGTAGTCTAGTGGTACCCCTCCCCCCACTCCATAGCTGCAATTGCTGAAAATAACAGTATATGATATCCCTGGTAGTCTAGTGGGACCCCCCCACCCCAACCGTAACCCCGATCATTGGAAATATATAAACTATCCCTGGTAGTCTAGTGGGACCCCCCACACACAGGTTCCCTACCTACCCAGCCCCCATCATCAGCAGGCAGCACAAACCCACCCTCATACTGCCCAGCTGCCTTCTGAATGACAGCTTACAGTAGCAGCTGTAAGTCTATTAGTTCACACCATGGACCAATGGGCATGCAGTGCATACTGTTAATAGTCAGTCACAAAACCATGAATTATTGACTTCATTCATAGTTTTGTGAATGATTATTACAGTACGCACTGCAAGCCCATTGGTCTTCGGTGTGAACCAATAGGCTTACAGCTGCTGCTGTACACTGTCATTCAGACGGGCAGCTGGGTAGTATGCTGGTGGATTTGTGCTGCCCGTTGATGATGAGGGGCAGCTGGGTGGGCAGGGGTTCCTATGTGGGTGGGATGGTGGGGGACACCACTGGACCACCAGGGATGTTATTGTAGAGATTACCGGTGATTGGGGTTAAAGGTGTGGGGCCCACTAGACTACCAGGGATACTTATTCATATATTTTGGTTATCGCAGCTACAGATGGGGTGGGGGGGTCCCACTAGACTACCAGGGTTATCATATACTGTTATTTTCAGCAATCATGGCTACATGATGGGAGAGGGGTACCACTAGACTACCAGGGCTATAGTTTACATATGTTTTCAGCACACATGACTATGGAGAGGGACAGGAGTACCTCTTGACCTCCTTTGGCAGCACCACATGCTGTAAAGGGCACAATGCACATTTCATTTGCCAGCCCTGCACAACTCATGCAAATGAGGCCATAATGACATGCAAATTGTCCCATTTGCACCTTGCATACATTGTGGCCCCATTTGCATACTGCCAGCTGATTATCAGGACTTTGCTCACAGTGTAATTCTGTTTCACTGGTGCAGTTCTGCTTCCTGGTATCTAGCCCTTTCAGGGGAGATGCACTGGAGCATCCTATTTGCACCATGTGCATGACCTGCTATATTCGGAGGAGATGTGCCATGGCTCATCTCCTTTGAATATAGCCCATAGTTGCACCGGCACATCTCTGTTGAGCTGCATCCCCACTTGCATCATTGTCATACACAATTCTGAATACTGAGGCCATACAGTATATGAAACCCAAACAAACAGAAGAAAGGGAAAGAAATAAGTGCCTTAACCGGTCTACTAAATCCAGACTAAGGCACTTATTTCTTTCTCTCTATTCTGTTTGTTTGGGTTTCCTATACAGTATATGAACACCATCCCCTTGGGAATTAAAATGTAATTATTTGTGCTGCAGCAAACTGTGCATTAGAAAAAAAAGCAAGGAGCTTCTGTGAGTCCCAGCTTTCAGTTTCCTAGGTGGTGCAGCTGTTAGGCCAATGAAATGGCATTCCAAACAGCCTGTATTAAAATTACATCTAAGGTATTTCTTTATTTCTCTCTCTCTCTCTCTATTTTCTGTTTGTTAGGGTTCCATATATATATATGCACATCATGGATTTGTGAATAAAAATGTAATTATCTGTGCAGCACCAGGTTGTGCATTAGAGAAAGAATAGGTGCTGCCGGGAGACCCAGGTTTCCAGATTCCTCGTGGTACAGCAAGAAGCACAATGGAATAGCATTCTGGTTGGTCTGGGTTCAAATTCCAGCTAAGGCCCTTATTTCTTCCTCTCTCTCTCTCTCTCTCTCTCTCTCTCTCTCTTTTGTTGTGTTCCAATTCTCAATCACATTTTTTTATGCTGGGAAAGGGGATGCAAAGTGTACCCCATTGTGCCATCATAAAGAATTGTTATAATAAGAAGTTGAGATCTGCACCAGGGGAGGGAAGGACTCCCCTGTGCTAATCCCAATATCTAAATTGAGGTGCCCAGATGTTACTGTACGCAGACCCAGTTTGCATATGGTAATAGTGTTGATTGCCAACACACACATATATGTGCATAATGCAGTGCCATACACCTACATGTGTGTGGTACAGTACTTTAAATTATCCTCTCAACCCGAATATCAGGCCAGTCTGTAGCCAAATGTTCTTGTCCTATCCTGTGACTCTTGCAAGTCTCCCAGATAGTCCAGTAGTCTCCTGACCAAAATCCTTTTGAGATCCTGTCCCTCATAATCCAGTGGCAGCCCCTTCACTAGCCCTCTTTCCACACACATGGCCATTTTCTTACACGGTATCATAATGATCTCAGCCCCCCAATATCTATGTGAACCCACATAACATTCTAGGAGACCCCTACTGCCAGGATTTATAGCCAGGACCTTTCCTGTGACAGGTTCATCTGGAAAGTTAACAATTATGAGTGGCACTGTGTACCATTTACATATAGGATATGACACAGGTTGACTTAGAACAATAATTTTTATCTTCACGAGAGGGTATTGGTCAGTTGCTGTCTCACGTGTGGCAAAGCCATGTGTGAGATAACAATAGACCAAGACCCTCAAATGAAGATCACCACCACACATATATATATATGCATAACACAGTGCCATAGACCTACATTTTGTGGTACAGTACTCTAAATTATCCCCCTAACCCAAATGTTGGGTTGCCTTATATAAATGTTGGTTGCTCTGCATTGCATCCTCTGGAGAACCTCAATGGTCTTTTGTACCGGGGATCCCAGAACTGCATGCAGTACTTCAGTTGGGGCTTGATCAGGGGATAGATAACTTCCCCTCCCCTGCTGGCCACCCCCAATACACCTCAACATTCTTCTAGTGCTCTTTACAGTGACTGCAGACTGCTTGTCATGCTTCAACATCATATCTATTGCAACCCCAGGTTCTTTTCTTCCTCCACCACAGCAAGAGGAGTCCAGCACTGTGTATAAGTCCTACCAGTGTTTTCATACCCCTGTGTAACACCTTACATTTTACAGCACAGATGCTGAAGCCCCAGATCTCAACAAATCGCCCAGCTTGTTCAGGCCTTACAAGAAGGCATCCCCATCATCAAGGGGTCCAGCAACCCAGCCAGCATAGTGTGTTCATTAAACTTAAGCAGACTGCTACAGATGCTGCTTACACATAATTGCTAGAAATGTTTATCACCAGTGGTCCCAGCACCACTCTCTGAGGGACACTACTAAGTACCCCTATCAACATGGAGTTGTGCCTATCCACCACAGACCTCTGCTTTCTTCCCTTAAGTCAGTTACAGTAACATTCTACCTCATGAATGCCTTGTCTATACCACACATGATGCCTTTGCTCAGAAGCTATTCAAGCAATACAGTGTCAATGGCCTTTCTAAAGGTTAATAAGACTATGGGCTAGATTTTCAAAGGGCAGAGAATGATGCACGGTGATTGCATATAAAAAAAATTATGCAAGGAGGAAGTTGCATCAAAACATGCAACAGTTCTAATTGAACAGTGGCTAATTATACTCCCTCTAACATTGTAACTTTATCAACTGTCTGTTATGTAATTACTGCATTCTTTTCTATCAGTGTAAATATGTTCAACTGCACTGTACTTTAATTTCGACCACTATTGTATGCCTATATTATATTATGCCTGTTTGACTGCATTATATTATGTTCCCTATCCCCCTTCCCCCAGGACGCATCTGGAATTGAGCGGCCCACCACTCAGCATGCTTTCCTGGTTAAACTCTTAAATAAATAAATAAAGTTCTTATTTTATTATGGTGATTGCATCAAAAATAGGTCTATATGCATCAGACTAGCTTGTACCAAGCTTGCATGTTGGAAAGGGGGCCTGCATGACAAAAAAATTATGCACCATCCCCTTATTTGGTATTTTTAAAGCATAGTGGTTCTGGCAGTGCTTAGACCATCCAGAGCTGGTCTAATGGATACTAGAGCATAGAGAGAGGCCCACAGAAGGCAGACAGATCTGAGTATGTTATTATGAATAGAATTCTGCTGAACGAGGACTGCATTGTCTACAACGTTTAGCTGTATCATGTATGGTAGCATGTAAAATATTGCCCCTGTAGTCAAGCCATTTATTAGTTATCAGCACTGTAATGTGAGTGCTATGATTGGACCAGGAAGGGTAACTTGTGTAGAACTGTGGTTACAGAGCCAAAAGTCCCCTTCAGTAATAGTTTAGTGCATTTTGGGTGTTTAAAATGCCATAGTCTAGGGCATTTCTACCGCCATATTTTTTTGACTCAGATTCAGCCATTTTTGCCCTGTGCATCATCTTAGTGACTCAGCTTCCAGCATTCTCATCCAATGCATCGTCAATTTAGATATTGGGATTAGCACAGGGGAGTCCTCCCCCCCCCCGGTGCATATCTCAACTTCTTATTATAACAATTCTTTATGATGACACAATGGGGTACACTTTGCATCCCTTTTCCCAGCATAAAACAATGTGATTGAAAATTGGAACACAACAAAAGAGAGAGCGAGAGAAAGAAATAAGAGCCTTAGCTGGAATTTGAACCCAGACCAACCAGAATGCTGTTCCATTGTGCTTCTTGCTGTACCATATTTTTAAAGGTCCCTTAGAGTGACACAAGATGTGTCAAACATCCATCTCACATCAAATCCAGGTGCATCAAATACTTTGCACCATATGACCTTACCCCTGTCCATATGCCTGGTGAGCACCCCCTTGAAGTTAAATGTGTAAGTTTGGCTCAATTGGCCCATGATAGAGCTATGCTAAGAATGTACAAAAACCTTGGTGTCAACCATGTACTCTATTTTTCTGTCCTTGATATGGACTTCTAGAACCTTGCCCAACTCTGAGGTAAGGCTGAGAGGGTTGTGGTTTTCATGATTAGACATTGCCCTCTTTTAAAATATTGAAACTGCACTGGTCATTTCCAGTCCTCTGGTACTACACCTGTCCAGACAGAATCCTGAGTGATTACTGTAATTGGCACAACCAGCAGTTTCCTGAGATTTACTGTGATCCTGGTATGTGTTCTGTACTCCCTTTGGGACTTTCCTGGCTCGATATTCTCTATGTAGTGAACTACTAAGGTGGGTGTGATGTCACAGACTGCATCATGGTGGTCCTGATTCCATTGCCCACCCAATGAGCACCTTCCCCTCCCTGGGGGCCACAAGGTGAACGTGGATACAAAGTAGTTATTAAGCATCTCAGCTACTGACTCTTTCACTGGCTCCTTCCTTATAGTCCTGTTTTCAGAGGCCCTATCCATGGCTTTACCTCCCTTTTTCCATATACAGTATGTATTAAAAGAAGGGTTTAGTGTTGTCTACATATCCAACTACAGCCGAGGCACTCAAATTGATAATGCCACCATGATTGGGAAGAATTCTAGCAACATTATGTGTCTGTACTGCTCCACTGCCTCACAATGAGGGGCCACTACTCAGTGCACCATTTGTCCTGGAAGTACGCTCTGAACCCCAGCCATCCAGCTGCATCCATGAACAACTCCAAGGCCTGACTATCCCCAGTCTTCTGCCACATGGCTATGCCATTGAAGTGAGCTGTGAATTTCTGTCATAGCTGCAAATCTTCATGGAAACTCTCTGCAATCCTGATACTGTGATGGGACTTCTTGGCCCATTTTGCCAGCTTTGCTATATGTCTCAAAAAAGATCCTTCTCTTGGGAATGAGCAAGCAGACAAAGTTTAGATGCCCAACCAACTGCTGCAACTCCTGTAAGGTAATCTTTTTTGTATCCCAGCCTTCTCCAACAGGGCCAGCAGAGCCTCCAGTTTTTCTTTGGGTAACTGGCATTCTAGCCTAGCGGTGTCAATCTCAGTGCCCAAAAAGGTCATTACTATGCTAGGTGTCTCCATCATTCTAAGGAACAATGGCACCATGAACCCTTCACATAACTACATGAAGGTGGCTAAAGTTTGCTGCAAGCAAAGGACTCCACTGGGTGTACTGTCAGCAGGTGGAACACAGGTGGAATGCAGACTCAGTATTTGTCTTGGTCATCCTGGCCTTCGGTTCAGCTGCCTGCACCATCTCTGTGGTACTGTCCAATGACTCATACTGAACTGACATGAACCATGGGTCAATATGGTTATTCACAGAATCCCCCATCAGATTCTACAAGTGATTGATCATCTGAATCTCCCCATGGGCCTTCCTCAGTACTAGCCCTATAGGTGACACCCTCAGATTAGGTAGGAGCGGAGCCATGAATGGGACGATCACCAACCCTAGTTGCCTCTGTTTATCCAGTTTCTCCCAGACCACCTGTAAATGGTCCCCTGTGAATCTCAGATTCTCCACCTCATAGCCCCTCTGAAGGCCCATGTACACAATCCTAAAGCCAACCACGAAACCCTACTCCAGCAGGTGAGTGGCATCTTGGCCCAGATACTGGTCAAGCCATGGCTTAACTCTGTCTACCCTTATTCGGGTGGGCAGGTCTACTCCCCTGCTGCTTGATAAAACCTTCTACATGGGGTACAATATCCAGTCCTTGGGGAAGTGCACTGCACCAGTTGGTGCTGCTGCCTGCAAGTGACATACTTGTGGCAGAACCTATAGTTTTTCTGAGTGCAGTTCCCTTGACTACACATGAAGCATGCCTGTGAGGAGGTGTCCCAGACTCCTGCCTCTGTGGCTGTGAAACCCTGAGGGGTAACCCACTGTCAGTATGGATGACACCACCCCCCATGCATCACATCTACCAAGAGGGGCATATCTAGTATGCCCCACTTCTGGGCAGTGTCTCACTGCCTTTGGCAGCAGAATTGTTCATCCTACTCTAACCAAGCCTTTCCCCCTTTTTGCCTATACATAAGCATGATCCTAGTTGCATAATTAATTAAGTCCAACTCCTGTTTTGGCAACATTTGCAATATAGTGCTGGCAGAGACAAAGAATCCCACAAGTCAGTTATCAAATGTGCGTGGCACTTTCTCTCTTTTCTTGTTAGACTCCTCCAATATTTTCTTTTTTTCCTCTGACTCCTCAGGTCTGTTAAGTAGCAAAAACATCTTCATATGTTCTCTGTTTCTTATCTGTTGCAGAAACGTATCAGATAGGTGGGTCCCAGCAGGCTTCAGCAGCCTGTCATAGTTCCCAGGGCCATCTGTCTCCTGCAACTATGCCCACAGGCACCCCAACCTTGGTCCCTCCGGTAACTGCTTGTGTAACTTATTTGAACTTTGTCTTATGCTCTATCTGTCCCTGTTATAGGAACTACCATCCTGTTTATGTGCCATAAAGATGTAGAAACCGTGAGGAAATGGTTCTAACCCATGAGGTGTCACAGGGAAAAGGTCCATGAGACCAAAGGTACCATAGGGAAGAAGATCCATCCCAAAGAGAAAGATTTGCTACAGGAAGAGGAGGAGAGGGTTGAAGCAACAACAAAAAAAACCCAAGATGCTTGGGCATGCATTGTCTATGCATTATTCGGAGTTCGACATGGTGAGTGTTGTCATCTGCCCCTCTGAACCACAGACAATGCTTTAACATTTAAAGGGTCATTGGGCTCCCATGAAAGTCTGGTCGGGAGAAGTTAATAGTAGTATTTGACTGCTTGTCCAGCTTGTTTGCTCTTTGGCTTATGCTTACTTTGTCCTTGCTATATGCATCACCACCCTGTTGGGTGCCAAAAAGACATAGAAACCTTCAAGAAAAGGTTTAAGTCCTTTAGATGTTGCAGGGATGATGTCCCCATGACCAAAAGCATCTTAGGAAAGAAGACACAAAAGAGAAAAAGTGACTCCCAAATACATTCTTACCAAGAAAAGGAGAGATGTAGCCAGAATGACAAAGTGAAAAACCAAAAAGTAATGGTGATGGATGAACACATTTTTCCAAGGGAGGAGAGACGCAGCAAAAATGACAGACAGAGTGAAAAACAAAAGGAAAAACACATCCAGATCCAGCTGTTAGGGAAAAAGGAAACTATTATAACCATCAACATGGGGAAAAGAAAAAACTCCTCTTGTGGAGGAAAACTCTTGAGTAGCCTTACAGGAGAAGACTCCTGTATATTTATGATTTGGATATATCTGATGTATTTATTATACATTACATCAAGCACTGTACATATGTCAATAAGAGATCAGTCATTTCTTCTGTTGCAACACATATCTAGAGTTTGAGGCTCTGACACAAGGTAGTAAAATGTCAAGCAAGCCTCCATTTACATGCAAATGAGTCACTTGTAATACAGCCCCTCCCATTCCTTGATATCACTGCAGCAACAGTGCAGAACAAAACATAAGGGTATCAATGCTGTCCTGATTTTAGTTTAAGTTTGCAATGGCTTAAGACAGTTCTGTCATGCAACTCACACATGGAGTGGTACTTGTAGCCTTAATACTACATGTGTAGAGCAAATAATACATCTAATAGTATTTCATTCACAGTAAACAAAAGCTGTTCCTGTGTACTGCTCATTTCTCTCAGTGAGACAGTTGTAACATGTTGTGGAAAGCAGTAGACTGAATCAGTTAATCAACCAATCAACCAATCGAGCAGTCAATTAGTCGCTCTGTAGTGAACCAGGTGAACACCCTTGAGAGGATTCATTTACAAGGTAGGCTTGAGCAGTTTCCCAAAGGATCACACAAGACTGAATTCCTCCTTAGCCCAAATTATACACTCCCCTTTCAGCAGCCTGAAAGTGGACAGTTATATCATTTACTTTATAAAGTGTATTTTTTTACATTTCAAATGCTCCTTACATCTGGGTTCTGACTGGAAATATCAAGATACAGAATGCATATGACATGGGAGGAATGAGCTAAGCAAATACAGAGTGCTACAAACACTGAGACTAGTTTCTTTACCTACAACAGCTGAAGTGTAGCATCTGATTTGTAAGGGACATCCTACTTCAAATGTTGGGATTACAAGGAGGGGGGGCTGACACAGCCTGTTTTCAGTACCTTCAAAGTGAAGTGCTGTAGCTCTCACATCTCTGCTAATGATTTATAATAGGGGCACTGCTAAAGTCATGGACCTGGGGGGCCATCACAGTTCTCAAGGAGGTTAGGGGAACTTGTTAAAGGTTAGAGAGTAAGGGACTTTAATAAGATTTGAAAGAGAGTTTCCCAGTTCTTGTGCCTGTGCTTTAACCACTAGATTACTCTTTTTCCATATGCTGCAGCTGATGTAGTCCTGGTAACCTATTCCTTATTATAGCTGAACTCTTTATTGCCTTACATCAGCCATCCAATCACTGACTGCCTAGTTACAAAGGGAAAGGGGCATTTGTGCAAGACTGTGTCTCACTGCTGGTGTCAATCAAAACAGAGAATGCTAACACACACAGAACATATTACAACAGCTATATAATACCACTTAAGACTCTTGTTGTAACCAGAGTCATTTTTTGGGTAAATTGTTTTTGCTAACAGAAACATTAACACAACACACAAAGGCTCGTCCTTATAGGCATACTGTATATACATGTCAAATCAGTGCTGAATCACACTCATATGGTGCTAGTCCCTATTAGACCTGCACCTCAGGATGTGCACAACACTTAATGAGTTCCCCCATTACTCAAGTGGGGGACCAAACATTGTGGGTTCTGTTTACTGGTGGAACAGCATTTAGTGCAGCACCATTATCTGTTGTTCTGATAACATCATCCTCCAGCAGCATTGATGATAACATGGAGAACAAACATATTGATAACTTCTGGGGCTATATATTTTTATTTATAATCTAGATTTGGACAGCAATAGGACTACTGGCAACTAGAAGAGGAACACAACAGTTACACACAAGGAGTTGGGAAAATATGGGTGTGAAACTATGGGAAACTTCCCCTTTAAGACCTAAGTCATAACCTCTAGGCAAGGGGCAGTTTTCTTGATAGCTCAGCTGCTACAATGTAGACATCCAATCGGGGAAAGCTTTTCCTCTAGCCCTATATAGAAGTAATGCTGTGAGATACTATTTAAGCAATATTACCTGACAGGGTGGGTGGTATTGGGCTATATTGAACCATCCAGGGGTGTACTGAGGCCGACGCTGCAGGTAGAGGGCCTTATAGCCTTGCAAGGTCCAGTATAGCCCAATACTGCCCACCCTCTCAGGTATTATTGTGCTTAGAAAATGGGCAGTGTAAAAAAATGAAAGTTTAATAAAAAAAATTGTAATAAAAAAAATAAATGTTTTTATAAAATAATTCCTCTACCTGCATTAGAATGATGTGTTTTGTATTGTTTTGTTTTTTTAGCTATAGGCTTTGGTCCTACTCGAGACTCTAGTTTGAAAAAAAAAAGTCAGTTGCTAATGGGCAGGCTACTGCACTATGGAGCTGCCAAGGAGGGACTAATTTCACATTTTAAAACAGTACTTTGGGATTGTAGAAGGTGGAAGCATGGCTGATGAACAGGAGATCATGTAAGCAAGTCTGAAAGCAGAGCTCAGTAGCCCAGCCCACTGGCAACATAGTCAAATGGGCACTGGTGGTATGCAGTTTGTAATGGCAGCTGTGGCTGAAGTGCCAGTGTAAGGCTGTGAGAGGTGGAACGGGATAGGAGCTTAGTGATGGACCAGGATGGGAGAGTGCATGAAGGTCCCATTTCCATGTTTGAAGGCTGCTGCAGAAACTAAAGAGGACTTGTGGCTGATTTATTTATTTATTTATTTATGACCATTGTGCACATGGAGGAATGGCTCAGAATATACGGTCAGGATACTGGCTGAGGGCGCTGTGAGAGCATGGTCTACAGACAGTTGGTTCTGCAGCAGAAGTGAGTGGAAACTGATAGCAGCAGGGATAGCAGAAAAGGAAGTTTTTTTTTTCTTCTAAAACTTGAGATGAATGGGATATTTGTTTCTGAAGTGCTTTGTCAATAGTACCCAGTGGGGCTGAGGGGGGTCATGTCCCTCGCTTACTGAGCAGAAAAAAATTACAGCAGATTGACTTTGAAAATTCTGGGTGCCCATGGATACCCTAAGTAATGGGGTTCCCCAAATTGACACTTGTTTTTCACTGGGCTCTGTTGAAAAATAAATGCATACCTGACCATGGCTTTCAGCCAATCAGCTTGCTTTATTTTTCAGACCCATTTTCTAATGAGTGTTTGAATGAGGATATAGGATCTCTCTCCCTTCTTGAAACAGAACCTCACCCAAAAGGCATATTATTTATTTATTTGAATTTTGATAACCAGGTAGGCCCACTGAGACAGACACATCCCTTTTGCAGGGGCGACCCAGGGAAAAACACTTCCACCAGTAGATTACAACACAAAAATTGGTATACATCGAAAAAAAAGACATGAGATCTCAATGACAGTATAAAAACATTAAGTAATTGAAGGTATGCAAATAAAGACCCTCAGTTTCCTCTGTTGTTGGATGATGGTTCCAGAATAGACAGTAAGGGGTCCAGTGGCTTGTATCGAGAGTCCATAAGGGTGCAGGAATCCTTTTGCTGCATCAGGTAATCTGTTCATTAGAGGCTGATGCACAGAACAGTGAGGGGTCCACAATGGTGAAGGAACCCTAATGCAGCGTAAGGTAAGTTGTTCATTAGTGGCAAACTCTCAGTACATGTTCACCATAAAGACTAGCTTATTACAAGTTTGAGAGTGGGAGAGAGAAAGATTTACAGAGTTTAGGTGGGGGAGGAGAGAGAGAAGAGGGGGAAGGGATAAGGGAATGTAGGGGAGTCAGAAGGGGCATGGGAGAGGTGGGGGCAATATTAGAGGTATGAGAAAGGGGATAGAAAAGGGAAAGGACAGCCCAAGAGGGCAGAGGAGTGAGGAAGGTAAGAGGAGAGAAACGGAGGGGTTAAGTGCAAGTACCACTACAGATTGGGGGGGAGATTTCCTTAAAGCTTTTCTTAAACTGGGGAAGGAGACTTACATGAGAGTAGACTAGGTGGAAGAGTATGCCATTTTTGTGCTGCAGAGAAAGCAAAGGAGCGCGTTCCAACAACAAGGAGAGTAGGTTAAGCAGTGGAAGGTGGGAGCAGCAGAGGGTCTTGGGGAGGGTCTTCAGAGTGAGCAGACTGGAGAGGATGGGGGGCAGGCGGAGAATGAGTTTAAAGGTAGAGCATAACACTGGGAAGTCCTATTTGGGCTAGAACGATGGCCAGTCCAGGGACCTTAGTAAGTCACAGTGATGAGTCAGAGCAAGTGCACCAGCAGCAAAACAGGCAATCCTGTGGTATGCCTATTTGATTTTGGCTAGATTAGAAGACTTGACTGAGTGGATTATGGGTGCACCGTAGAACAGATCGGAGAGGAGGGTGGCCCCAGCAATATTTTTTCTTGCACAGGGAGTTATGAAGGGGGCATTGCAATAGAGTAGGCCAAGTTTGTGGTTAGTAGTTTTAAGAACACTGTTGACATGTAAGACAAGGGATAGGTGAGTACCAAGAGTCAAACCCAGGTATTTAAAAGATCCCACCCCTTCGAGTGGTAGACATGCAGAGGTATAAATAACCAGAGGGGAGTGGGAGGTTAGGTCAAAGGAGGTATGGTGGAACAGCATGGGTTTAGTTTTCTTTATGTTCAGTACCAGTAGGTTCTCTTTGAACCAAGCTTCCAGATGTTAGAAGTCTTTTTCCAGATTTGATTGAATGATGGAGACGTTGGTGCCATGCCGGTGTAATATGGCATCATTAGCATAGAGCTGTATCAATGCTCCCCCCGCAATTTACGGGCAGATCCTTAATAAAGATTGAGAAAAGTAGAGGCCCATGAATAGATCCCTGTGGGACTCCGTCCATGATAGAGGGTATGGGGGATAGGGCGCCAGCCCATTTGACACATTGGACATGGTTAGACAGATAGAGATCAAAGAGAGGGAGTTGGTATCAAGACCTAAGGATTCAAGTTTGGAACAGAATAGAGAATGGTTAACAAGGTCAAAGGCCTTTGTGAGGTCAATGAAGACTGCCCCAGTGGCGTTGCATTGATTCATGGCTTGAAATGTGTCAGCTGTGACCCTCAGGAGTGCAGTGTCAGTTCTGTGGGATCTCCTGAAACCATGTTTATGGATTGTAAGGGCATTAGTCAATTCAAGGAAGGAGTTCAGCTGGTTATAGAGGATACGTTGCTGAATTTCTGCGATAGGGCACAAGATGGAGATGGGTCTGTAGTTTTCAATGAGGTTAGTTAGGCCTGTTTTGTGCACAGGTACAACAGTGGCAGCTTTCCATTTGTACGGAATGGAACTTGTTAGGAAGGATCTATTAATCAACTGAACAATAGGGTGAGCAAGCGCTGGAATGCCAGTCCTAAGGAATCGAGGTGGCAGGATATCAAAGCCAGGGGAGCTGTTTGGGTTAGGCCCTATTAGGAACTTTAGAACTTCCTTGTGCAATGTGAGTTTTAAATGAAAGGTGGGGTGGGGCTCTTTGGAGGTTTATTGAGTGGGGCAGGCATCTGGGAGACCTATCTTGTAGGCATCAAGGGAGGTAAAGAATGAATTTATTCCTGCATTGATCTCATTAGGTAAGGATGTACTGAGCCATTCAGGATCATGGTCTGTGGGGTATTATGTTCACAGCCCTTAAGCAGTGTGTTGATCTGAGTGCAGAAACATTTGGGGTTGCTAAGATTACTAGCTTGCAGGGAGTGAAGGTAGCTCCATTTTGATTTGTTTATTTTCATTTTGCAGATGTTATGCAGCTGCCTGTAAGAGTTCCAATGCGTTGGGAGCCCTGATCTTTTATATGATTGCCATGCCTTGTCACAGGACCACATTAGGAGCTGTAGTTTCTGGGGAAGCCACAGGGAGTGGTTGCCTTTGCCCCTTTTGACCTTGAAGGGGGCCAGGACATCAAGGATGGAGGCAAATGTGGTGATTAAGTAATCCAGGGCCTGATTTATGTCAGGGAAATTGGAAATAGGTGTCCAGTTGATGGACTTAAGGCTGTGTAGGGATTCAGATGTATTAAAATTTGTTAGGTTACGGGATTTGATGATTTTCGGGGGGGGTGGAGGAGGTTGTTTTTCCAGACACAGAAGGTTGGAGAGTGCTCACTTAGTGCATCCAGGAGGACACCTCATGGCCCTGATGTAGGTCCTGTTACTAGTTAAAAATCCAGTCGAGTAGGGTGTGGTTACCAGACTTTAGGTTAAGTCTAGTTGGTTAGGTGATGAGTTCTTCTAACCTAATGTCGGATATAGCAGACAGATACTGTGCATTTTTGGGGCCGAGCCAGTCAAGATTGAAGCCACCACAGAGAACAAGGTCCCCATGATGGAGGGAGTTATGACTATTGAAGAGTTCAGTGAAGGAGGTGGGTACCAGTCTGGGTGGCAGGTAGATGCACCCTATAGTCAGTTGTTTGATATTGCTGAGGGTGATTGCAATAAATAGGTGATCAATGTCAGAGCTGTTGTTTTTGTCAGGTAGTTCACAGACTGCCAGCCCTTCCCTTGGGTAAATCAGTACCCCCTCACATTTCTTACAGGGTCAGTCCTGTTGGTAGAAGGAGTAATCAGGGAGGGAAATTTTGTGGGATTGTATTTCTGGTTTTAGCCAGGATTCTGTTAAACAGAGGACATCAGGCTTGTATTGCTGAGTCCAACTTTCAAGTTCCGCTATTTTACGTTTAACACTTAGGATGTTCATATGTGCTATTTTGAGTCCCTTTGTCTCTGACCAGTAAGGACAGGGAGGTTAGTGATGGGACTGATCATTTTTGCAAGGTCCTTGATTTAGCTCTATTGTCTCCAAATAGCAGAAGTAGGCACAGGATGGAGTGAACATTAGGAGGGTGGAAAATGAAACCTTATGCCAATTCCAGGGCTGAAACAATTGTAGAATTGTTTTGGAACATTGGGTGAGGACAAGATGACCAAAGTGATGGGAAGGCATGTTAGAAGTAGCTAGTGAGTGGAGCAGGGGTGGCGGGAGAGAGAGGTTGAGGAGGAGGTTGCTATAGTAGTGTTGCCTAAACACTCTTGGTATGTAGGGTAAATAATAATAATACATATTCTTGTGTCTCAGAGTCTGCCAAGAAACATTTGCAATAAGCAAGGAGTACTAATAAAGTTTTTTATACTACTTACGTCAAGCATGTGACAAAGAAAATCACAAGGGGGATGGGTTTCTCACGTCTGTACTGAAGAACGTATAAAATCTTCAGAAGTGTAGGTCTTAGTTTCTCTAAGATCTTGTGTTCTCTCCCCACTCTCCAGCTCTCCCCCTTCTAAAGGAGCTACAGTGGGTTGCAGACAGCTAAATGCTACAGATAACAGCATAGCAACAGAGATTACCTCAGATACAGATATGAGGAACAATATGTATTGGTCCTAACTCATTCTCCTTTGGATGATGACTCAGGAGACAGAATTACTATTGAGTATCATATGAGACAGAATATGCTTCCATTAGCATTATAGCTTGGACAAAAGAAATGCTGATGGGTTCAAACTACATGTGGCATTTCTTGCTTACATACAGTATAAGACATAAAGACATAACAAAGGCTTTTTTCCCTCTCTGTCAGCTTGCTTAGAAAAAGAGAACTGCTGACTGGACCCTATTACATGTGGCATGTCTGCCTGAGTGTAAGACACACACTACATATAATTATATGAGAATATAAGTATACAATAATCTAGATAAATGTATTATAGTGAGGTATAATGAATCATGCATGATAAATATTAGCATATATTAGCAGCAAAGCACATTCCTAGCACCCATGCTTATACGATGGTTGCCCAAATCTACAATATTAGTGTAACATAGCAGTATTACAGTATAATAGACCAGAAATACAGTGTGATGTGTATGTGAGGTGTATGTGGGACAATAGGGGCCATAACCCAGGCACAAAAGTGGAAGTATTGACCCTGTTAAGTAAGTCAATATGTAGACAGGCCAGGAAGGCATAGAGTAGGAGAAAACATTTAGACACTGGGAGTTGCATAATGCTAGAATGTTGGACAACCTAAAGGATGGCAGGAGAGAGGTTGGTAATCTACCTTGGCAGAGAGTGAATTTAATTTTTAGTATAGGGGAAGAGACAGCAGTAAACTGAGGGAGAGCCGGGATTGCACTAAGGCAGGTAGTGGGAGCCCAGAGAAAATCAGTAATTGTAGGTGAGGGAGAAGATAATTAGGCTGTGAGTTGAGGGATGCAATTCCACAGCCTGTTAGAGACAGCAGCTATACTGGCATGTGGTTGTAAAGAGTCCAGACTGATGAAGAGGAAAATTATTTGCTTAATTTTCACAGTCTAGGGGATTAGGCCCACTGTTTGTAAATGAAATGAGCTTAGAAAGTAGTTTATGACAGGGTAATATATACTGAATCCTAAGTTTTGCAGGCAGGAATTGAAACCTGCTGGTAATAATACTGGTGAGCCAGGAGAGAGTTTGGCAGATCAGCAGAGCAAGAGTTTACTCAAGCCAGTGACAAGATTGCTGGGCCAATGAAGAATTTGTCGAGGAGGGTGGTGGGACAAAGGTGTATTTAAGGAGGCCTGGGAGGGGGTGGGAAACAAATTGCAGTTCAAGAGAGAAATTGTCACTCCGAGCAAAGTGGGTCCAAGCACCACAGAAAGCTGCAAAGGAGAGCCAGCAGATGTAGCAGCCAACAGTGGTTAGTTTGCAGCTGAAGCAGCCAATGTGCTTCTCTCGCCTGGATGCACGGAGCCGATAGTATCAATTGCTTAAAAACCAGGATGGAGGTGCCGTACCTGGCAGTTGCAGAGCCGTGGAGTTATTTGGGCGGGCAATCAGGCCGGAAGTGTCCCCTGTTGGTTCCAAGAGACAGGGATGGCACTGCGGGCTTAGCCTGATGGAGAAGAGACAAACAGGAATTAACATATACTCTAGGGACAAAGGCTAGGCTGAAGCACCTAATGGTGGGGTGTGGATTAGAAGATTAGCTACATGGGTGAGAAGGATAGAAAAAAGATAAAGAGTGGGTGTTGTATCAGCACAGTAGGGGATTGTTGGCTTGGCACCGAATTCAAACTAGATTAGGAGCTTAATAGGGCCTGATCAATGAGATTCAAGAGGAAGACAGAAGTGTATGATGACCAGAGGTCCCTCTGTCTGTGAGATTCTATCCTTCAAGAAAAAATTAAGAGTAAGGAAACAGGGAGAGTCCAAGTGGCTCTTAGGCAAATGTAGGGAGAATTCATCCAGGAGGTGTCACTGAGACCATCTGCACAACCAATGAGACTGCCACGAAGAGCATCTCACCCTCTATAAGCAGAATTCATAAGTATGGCCTTCCCAAAGGACTGCTGAGTTGAAAGCAGAACTCATAAGTATGACCCCCCAAAGGGCTGCTAAGCTGGTCTGTATGGATAAAGGGGCATCCCATGGCAACAACCCTATCCTCAAGATGCTGGCTGTGGTGGGTGGACAACAAGAGGTGCTGCTGAGTCACCCTACACTGCCAAAATGATAACCACTGAGTGAGCACCCCACCATACAGGAGCAGACCTGAACAACAGCAGGTGCTCATTGAGGCACCTAGTATAAGAGATCAGGAGGGCCAAGAGCAAGAAATTGGTTTAACTCATTTGATAAAGTGGTAAGAGAACTGACTGGACAGCACTGCCAAGAGTACAGCATAACATAGATGAAAGTGTGAAAGCTGCAGGCAGAACTGGTGCAGGAACTGCTAGGTATCCAAATGCAAATGAGGCTGATCACCAAGGGCAATATATAAGCAGAACAACAATATGCAACAGCATGGCAAACATTGTATTAAAATAATGTACAAGTAAGAAGTAGTTAAGGATGATGGCTTGCCAGTGCAGTGGTAATGCTACCACTTGCAGTGCTGAGGACCTGTGTTCAGATGAACTCAGAGCATCTGAGAGTCATCCAGGGGAGAGGACAGTGAGCATCTGGTGGACAACTCTCCTCCTCCTCCTCTAATTCAGGTGGGAACAGGCTCTCAGCAACATTTTGACTCCTGGAGGTGCCTCAGAGAAGGGATTGATACTGGGGCAGACATCAGCACACAGCATGTGAGAGCATGCACTGTGCACCACAGATGCCACTGCACATTCTCAGTGACAGAGGAACCTGTGAGAGAAATAAAAACCTTGCCAAGCTCAGTGATGCCTGGTCCTAGCTCTTCTTTGTCTCTTCACCTCTGGACATGCCAGATTACCATATCCCCTACTTCTTCCACTTTCATGCCTCCCTGGGAGTGGGTAACCCATACTACAGTCTCCCAGTGAGTCCTGGGGGGTGGGGGGCAAGTGGTGGGACCTCAAGGGAAAGATATGGGGTATATTCCTACTGGATCAGGGATCCACAAAAAGAAGGTTAAAAAAGAAAAGTAGATAAGAAATCACCTTAAGGACAACTACCAGAGATACATCAAGGCTACATAAGAGAAAATGCTGTGACGAGCTGTGGGGCTCCGCCCCAGTCACTTTACATTGAGCAGAAGTGGACAGTCATAGACTAGGGCAGGCAGGTGGACCAGAGTGAACATAGTGTAGCACCAGAGGAGCCAAACACAGAGTAATACAGGAAAGGCGAATGAAGGCCAGTGAGGGACCAGGAAGTAGAAGGAAAGTACAGAACAGAGGTGAACAATGACAAAAGGGAATGCTACTAGAAAGGAGAAAGGCAGAGAGGCAGCAGACAGAAAGTCAAATGACTGGTCGGGAGAAAACCCAAGGAACAAAAACACAGAAGCCAGTTGGCAACTAAGAGCAGGACACAATGAATGGAGCAAAGAAACAAAAATCAGTACTAGAATCTTAAGGCTAGATTTTATAATTAGGAATAAAATGTTGTGATATACTGCAGCGTAACTTTAAAAAAATATGGTAAGGTTTCAGCAATTTTTCTGATTTATGTTTATCAATTTATGCACAATCTAGTACCGTACTGTACCTATAGTACAGTATAGCATATTTAAAATAATGATTTCTTGGAAAAGTGTCAGACTGCCGTGGAATCTTTCACTAATAACCAGCACCTATCTGTAATCATGAAAAGTATCAATATCACTCTTCAGTGTTATGATCACAATATTACACCACACATTGTTCTAATGTAGCACTTTAGGACTATATTACTGTGTCATCATCTGTATTGCCTGTGTCTGCTGGTATGTTCCAGTCTATCGTAATGAAAGCAAAGGATCTGCATATTTTATGTAATATTACTGCCACTGTTCTATGGACCCTTATAAATTACATGTTACATCTCAAGCGGATTATTCTGGTGCTCTAGATTCAATAAATAAATAAAAGCTGCAGTTGTCTAACGGGCTGAGGTGGTGCAATTGCAGCCTTTTGATGACAATTCTGAAAGTATTACAAGCTGACAGTGCATGAGGCAGATTTAGATTGGCTTGCAGATAGCAAAGCCTTTAGAAAATCTGGCTCTTCTTTTCTTTTACGTACATTAAATCAAAAATTGCATCTCAAACTTTACTAAAGCAAACCAGTGTATTGTGGTTATGTGCAGCTATTCAGACTAAGATTAAAATCTACTTTGTAAAGAAAACATATGGCTTTATAATTGTATCCACATTCTAGGAACATGAAATAATCAGCACTTTAAAAAAGAATTTGGTTACTGTAAATCAAGACAGTTAATTTGTCAGAATTATTATATGAGTGACTACTGTATGAGTGTTGTGCCTGCCTGCAATTACAGTCATAGAGATAAAGTGCAAGCAGCTTATAAATGAACTATTGTGTACCTAGCATGATTACATTTCCACCTCTGCAAGAGATTTTAATGTGCAATGTATAGAATAGATGGCTACATCTATGAACAGTATTTCTCTATCAACAATAAGTCAGCTTCTTTCACTATTTTTCTCATCTTTTACACAGAAGGGCAAATTCTTGACTACTTGGATCCAAGTTTTTGGATCCACTACTGGCTGTATCATTTCGCCTACTGCTCCCTGCTCCTCCCTCCTTCAGTCCACACCAGATTTCCACTTTCCTCCCGTCACCATTCATGAAACACTGTTTGCCCTCTCCTCCCTCAATCAGTCTAAGTCCAGTCCTGATGATCTGTATACTAAACTTCTCTACATCTCCTCACCTGCAATTGCTCTTTCACTTACTCAGCTGCTTAAACTGTAATTCTCCTTAAGCTCCGTTCCTCAGAATTGGAAGTTTGGCAAGTTCTTCTGCTTTACAAAGGGGGTATGCCCTCCTTCCATGGAAACTACTGCCCTGTCTCCCTCCTCTCCTTCCTTGATAAACTACAAGAAAAGCTAGTCTACTTTAGACTTCTTGGCTAACTCACCTCTTCCAGTTTCCCCTCACTCCTTCAGTCTGGATTCCAGAAGCATCACTCCACCATCTCCTTCCTGCTGCATGTTACTAACTTCGTCCTTTCTGTGACAGATCAGAGGCATATCACAGCTGCTGTTTTCATCGATCTGATCAAAGCATTTGTCTCAGTGTCTGATTCGCTCCTCCTGAATAAGCTGTTCTTGACTGGCCTCTCAGCTCCCATTACTGACTGATTCCTTTCCCTACCTAATGGGCCGCCAACAGTTGCTTCAGGGTGGAGGCATAGTATCCCCTCCGTAGCCCATCCAAGATGGGGGTCCCACAGGGTTATGTCTTTGGCCCCAGCCTGTTATTGATTCTTCTGAATGACCTTCCCAATACCTTTGTCAGCTCACATGCACACATGTATGCAGATGACACAGTCATCTTTGCCTCTATTCCCTCTGTAGCTCGAGTGAATAACCTGCTCCAACAGGATTTCAGCAACGTCTTGTGCTGGTTCCACTCCAAGCATCTAGAGGTCAACACTAAAAACAATGGTGTCTATAACCTTTAATACCAGCCCAAAATTAACCAGGCTCTTGAGACTCCTGGTCTTCACTATGCTGGATGGCTGCTGTCCTCTTGAAGCAGTGTCATTCTTCAAGTACCTCAGTCTGTGGCTCGACGATAGGCTACACTTCTCAATCCACATCAATGTTATTGATGTAAAACTCCACTCTATCCTTTGTGGCTTGTACTGCAACAAACGCTGTCTACCCCTGCCTGTCCATTGTGAGCTGCACACCAAAATGGTGCTCCCAGTCTTTGACTATGCAGATGTAGTCCATGGTACAACCCCTTCTACTTCCCTAGCCAGACTGGACACCCTCTGCAACTATTTTTGTCACTTTGTGATTAACTCCCATCCATGTATGCACCACTGCTCCCTCTACACCTCCCTGTCCATCCACCTCCTACCTTCACATCACCAGTCACACAGCACGTCCATCATCTCCAAGTGCTGATTTGGCTGTCTGCCAGCCTAAATCTCATCACTCTCCTCTCTCCACTCCCTTCTGCTCCATGATCCTCTGCTCAAGGGACCAGCAAACCTCCATTCCTCATTCCATTTCCTCTGCTTGGAAATCTGCCTTCTCCTATCACTTGCCATCACTCCAGAAGCAGCTCCCATTATCCATTTGTCATTCCACCTTCTTAGGGTCCCTTTGGTGTCAGCTGAAGCTCCTCCCTCCACCCACCTGTACCTGTTTCCTATAGGAGAGCCCCCATTTTGATTTTGGTATTTAATCTTTTGACTCCCTTCAGCACTACTGTTCCCTAGTGCACTGTTTTGACTGCCTTAGTACTGCTTTGATGCCAATCTCAGCTTGTCACCTGCACTTGTGCTTGCATAACATGTTTGCAATTTATCATGTTCCACATTTGTACTAGTTAAGTGTTCTTACTGTTAAGTGTCTGAATTTTACCTACATCATTTAAAGTACTGTATTATCTTTCACTGTTTCCTCCTGTAACCCTTCCTCAAGTTGCACCTGGAACAAGCCCCAGCCCAGTGTGCCTTTCCTGAGAACCAATTTTCAAATAAATAAATGAATAAAAGTTATAACTGAAACTTACCATGATGTGTGTAATCATGTCACGTGTCTCTCCTGGTTAAAAAAAAAAATCATTAAGAGGAAAGAACACACCTTTTCAATAAAATGTTTACACATTGATAAAGAATTAACATTTTATGTGTTCTTCATATAATATATGGCACATCAGTTTGAGTTTGTCAAAAGAATTTATGTGGCACTGTGTAAATTTGTGAAGACAATTTCATAAATAAGGCAAAATGGTTGTTGATAAAACAAGTTCAAACTGAAAGCCCCATGTGCCTCTTGAAAGCCAATTATATTTAATAAATTAATGGTAAGTAATAATTAACAAATTAATGTCAGTGTTCCCCCACCCCTCCAAGTGCCCCCATGTGGTGCTCACAGTTGGTGAAGCTAAACATCTCCACCTAGTGTGCATATACAACTCCCCTCGGTGTGGCATATCCAGACTAGTCACCTTGATGGACTACCTTATCCCCATTTCTGAGTCAAATGAAATCCTATTGTTTGGTGACTTTAACCTTAACTGGCTGGGTGCCAGCATGAAGTCCCTTGAACTGGGCATCAAAAAATTTAATCTTGCCCAAATAATCACTGCTTGTACCAGATTTTCTCTGCAAAACTCCAAACACTCCCTGTTGTACTGGTTCCTCACAAACAGGAGTGATAAAATAGTGCTACCTTGCACCTTACCAGATGCTATCTCTGATCACTCCCCCATATTTGTTATCTGGAAATCCCACCCCCCAATAACCACCTCCTGACTGCTGCACTTCCACAAGTCCTCAAAATTAAAATCTGAGGATTTTATATGTGATGTGGCTGCAACTGATTGGTCCTTCCTAAACTCCTTAATTTGAGTAAATATGGCACAGGCAGAATTCATAAACATTTTCCCCAGTGCTCAGCAAAAACATGCTTCCCACTTGAAGTGCAGGATGTGGGACTCAGCCACTTGTTGGCTCACTAGAGACCTCTTAATCCAAATGAACCACCGGGGCAAACTCTGGTGTACATACAGGAAATCTGGCCTCGTTTCTGACTGAGCTGAGTAGAGAAAGTGGAAAAACATTTGCAAGGCAGGGGTAAAGTCTAACAAGAGCTCCTTCTGCAAAAATAATTTTGTTGCCTCTGCTGAAAACTCATGTAAATTCTGGGATGGCATAAAAAGCCTCCTAGGCATTAAAACTAAACTTCCCATGCCTGACATAGTTAATAATGATATAAGTTGTAATAAGCATAGTAGAATCACAAAGGCTTTCAACTACAAATTCTCAGACTTCTCTGCTCTGACAAACAATGCTGATGATAACCTGGAGACCTTATCATCTGCTTCCTGCCCTCCACCTTCTACTTTGCTGTGCCCCCCATTCTACCTTCAGTCTGGCAAGGTGGCAGCGATTAGGAAACTACTGCTTGCCACCACACCTGGCAACAACTCAGGGTCAGATGGTCTTGAACCTAAACTGCTAAAGCTTGTAGCACCCTCCATTCAGCTACCAATCTCAAACATATTAAATCTCTACCTCTTCTAAGGAGTTGTCCTGGATGTCTAGAAAATTGCCAAAATTACCACTATGTTCAAAGCAGATTATCCCAAACTCATGAACAACAACTGCACCGTAGCAATTCTCTCAGTACCCTCCAGAGTCCTGGAAAAGGTTGTAGTTAGGTGACCATGTATCCAAATGCAATCTCTTATCCCCTGCACAACATGGCTTCAGAAAAAAAAACGCATCCCTGACCACACTGACAAATGACATAAGCTTAGCAATGGACTTCACATTCCTAACTAGAGCAGTGCTTATTGACCTTATGAAGGCATTTGATCTGGTTAGTCACTCACTCCTCAAAATGAAACTCACCTCCTTTGGTGTCTCCTTACCTGCAAACTCCTGGTTCTCTAACTGCCTGTCTGTCAGGAAGCAGCAAGTTTGCCTCCATTCTGCTTCCTCCAGCCTTGATGACATCACAGTCGGGGTTCTCCAGGGCTAAATCCTAGGTCCACTACTTTTCTGCTACTTCATCAATGACCATCCAGATGTTGCCTGGGGTTGCCACTCTCTGTTGTATGTGGACGATCTCATCATGTACTACACTGTCCAAAGTATTCCTGCCATCCAACAATCCCTCACTGATGCATTTGATATCACTGTCATAGCTATTTGAAAACAAGCTCATCCTGAACAGTAAAAAGGTCAAGTCCGTGCTCTTTGATTTCAAGTCAAAACTCCAAACTGCCCCCACAAAACTCCCCATCACATGTAAAGATGGATCCCCACTTGAGGCTGTTAGCAGTTTCAAATACCTAGGAGTACAGCTTGACCCCTTGCTTGATTACTCCCTCCATGTTTCATCAATCTGAAAATCTGTCACTGTTAAATTGGCATGGCTTTTAAGGTCAAGCACTGCCTGCCCTCTGCTGCCTGATAGTCTATAGCACAAGGTGTTCTCCTGCCAGGTCTCACGTATGACCTTTTGGCATACATGAATGTGAACAAAACCATCCTCTCTAGATGGGACACAATACACAATCATGTGTGTCATTTTGCCCTGGTTTCTCCAAAACACAAGCATCACTGCCTCCTACATGTTGGGCTTTGCTGGTCTCCCCTGCTGGCTAATGACCCCATGCTTTGGGCCCTTTTGTGGACAAACTCCTTTTAACAGGCTTTCCATCTTCCCTAGCAAGATACCTACAGCACACATTCCTCAAATACCTGCTAATATCTATGGCCTCCCAACCTCTAATTGAATGTTGATGCTACACTGGCCTATGGAAGTTTACTTTGCAGTCTATGCCCCTACCTTCCAGAACACATTTACCCCAGAACTGCGCCTCTCTCCCAGCTAACCAATTATCTATAAGGTCCTAAAGTACTCTTTGTGTCAATCCAGCCCTTGTTTATGTAAGTAACCTTTAGACCGACTGCCCTAGCACTATTTGCACTTTCTGGATTCAGTGTACCTAATGTGAATTTATCTTACATGCTGATTATTGCTGCATGCTGTATTTTTGTATCTTTTACATTGTGCATATACATGTTGTGTATCGCTGCCTAATTCATGATGTGTGTTCTATTGCTGCCCTCGGTTGACATTGCTGTAAATTTTGTTACTGTTATTCCATATTTCTTCCAGGTTGCACCTGAAAATAGGTATACTGTATGTATGTAAGCCTAGTGTATCTTATCTGGTATCAAAAACAAATAAATGTGTCCCAATATATATGGGTATACTCGGCTATTTCTCAAGAAATTCTCATGCACTACAGTGACATTTCCTGTGATATATTAGTTTGTACATTTTTAGGAGGTCTTATCACTGACTATGACTGTAAAATAATTATTAAAATATTTTACAGTTTTTAAGTATGGATAACATATTATTATACTGCAGTATTAAAGAGTGTATTAAAAGGTGACTTGGTAATAGACGTGTACTGCAGTTTTTCCCATTCTGCTTGTACGAGATTGCCAAAAACAACAGTCCACTATCACTATCTTATGATCTTAAATAAGGTTGAGGGAGCCGGGTCAATAAATCCTGTGAGGATTCATTACCTAAAGATGTTATAGATGTTAATAGGTTGTTCAGGGCCACTATCCAGGGACAGAGTACTGTAAGAGGGCTGGACAATAAGTTAATACTGCCCCTGGAAAACAAGACCAAGCCACTAAGATCCACACTGGCACAGTCCCAACTCCCATATGATATGATTCAATTGACTGGCAAAAGTACAAAAAATATGCTCATGCAAATAATATGCTCACAAATTAGAATTTTAAACTGATGAAAAGCTAATACATTGGGGAGATAAAGAACAAGGATCACTGGGATAGAAAAGAGTTAAGACAGGCAACTAGTAAGAAGGAATAGCAATAGCTATGGCTGGCAAATTTGCTTTCAGTGACCCTGACTCAGCTGTCCCCCAGTCTCCTCAGTAATCAGCCCAGCTGTACTGTTGTGCTGCTTCCCCAATTCCCACTGTACCAGATTAGCAATAACCAAGATCTTAGTGAGCATAAAATTGAATACATTCCTCAGCATCAGTTCATTCAAGACCTTGTACTCTCGTCTTATTAAGAAATAGTGCAAGTGCTTTTCTTGCCATTAATCAGAACCGATAACTGCAATATCACCATACTGGCTGTCTTCAACCTGTCCTCTTTTACATACATGTCCCTTAATCCTCCCTTTTCTTATGCTCTATTCTCTGTCTGCTGCTTTCCACTGTCCTCTGTTGATATACTTATCCTATCTCCATCTAAGCTACCTATTAATAATTATGTTTTATTCTGGCTATGCCTTATTATGATACATTCCCCTACTGCCTGGCTTCTTACTTCTAGGTCTACCCTAGTCCCCCTCCTCTACTATTACCCTCCTAACCCAAATTAGCATACTGTCACTTAAATCTGAGATATTCACAATTTGTCACTTGCCGATGAAACTGCTGCAACATTATTTGTTCTATGCTATTGGCTGATATCTTGTATGCTATGACCTATATGTATCAAATTGTCCAATTGTCATTAGATATGTATCCCTCATCTTTTGTATTTTGTCTGACATTTTATCATAACCAGGTCCATCTTGCAAATGAGCTCTGCTCAATGATGTTGGCCTGGATAAATAAAGATTTTGATTGATTGATTGATTTATTGATTGAGCTCTGTGGGACTACAGGATATCCAGCAGTTGAATTATTGTAGGTCCACAGGCAGTTGCATGTGGCTGGCTTGCACTGGCATGCTAAGAGAACAATGCAAACAATATGTGTAATTCTGGCCAGGTGGTCTAATCTTTTTAATAGCAGCCCCCAAATCTGTGATGTATTGTAGGGCCTGTGCACCCTGATTGGGTACTCACAGTTACCGTCAGACTGGTAGGCCTTGGTTTCCAGCTGCAGTCTTGCCTGGATGTACCTGGTCCATCCTGCAGTCCTCTGACCTTTTACTGATGCCTCACTCAGCTCTCCTATATCAGTTGCTCTGGGTTAAGCACCTCATATGTATCAGTTAGGGTTGCACTCAAATGGTCTCTCAGCATGTTTTGATTGATGTCAGAGTTCTTTCTGCTCATCACTGCAAAGGCCCTAGGCATCTCCCTTTTAAGACTGTCACCTGGCTGTGATGTCTAGCAGAGTAGCATCTAGGGCCCCTCTGCTCAGTTACTGGTGAACCCCCTCATGCCTGAAAGGCATAAAGTCTCTCTTCTCCTCCTCCTTAGCTATGTCCAGTTTATGGGACCAGCTGGAAGGTGGCTCACTCACAGACAGGTACCAGTAGCTGCAGATTTGAGATTGTGGCCAAAGATGTCCTGCATGTAGCAGCCTCTTCCACAGTGGCTAAAAAAGCCCACATCTTCCTCCCCAAGTCTCTGTGCAGTGTCTTCTCACTCTTGAAGACAGTAAGCCTGCTTTGTCTCAGTTTCCTGCAGCTTGAGGATTTCTTGGAGGGGTTCTTTGTGAAGAAGTTAGCAGAAAACCTCCTGATTAGCCAAGTGCTCCTGACTGTCACTAGGGAGATTCTGTCTGGCTGTTCTGCAATGACCAATTGATCATACTACTATGAAGGGAGTTAATGATGTTCTTCAGTATACTGTTAGATCCTGTGGCTCCTGGATAAGGCTTTGGAGCCTGATCAGCTGATTCACTGTCCTCTAACCCCATGTCCCTTGGGATCAAAGACTGTCAAGATAGCAGCCCTTTTTTATTCATGCAGGGGCACTGGCTCCCACAGTATTATTTTCAAAGGAATGCTGCTCTTAAAATAGTTCTCTGCCTCACTGAAATAGCTGCCTGACTTTATGATTTGCTCTGGAAGGGTAGTGGGAGATATCCCAAGTTGTTGTAAGGTGCTGATGCACTCCAATGTCAGTGGGAGTTAAAAGGGCCTTATAAGTTCAACTTGAGCTATGAAACAATTGGTGTACTCAGTGCCAAAGAAGGTAGGCTCCTCTTCACTCCACTGGTCCCCATTGGTAGTCCTGGGGACCAGCAAGTAAGCAACAGCAGCAGCAGCAGCTCTGTGGAGGCAGGTAAGCCCCCATACATTGGGGGAGGCTAAAGATAAAATCCACATGGAGCATGTGGAAAAATATACAAAAGTCTAAATTTCCACAGAAAATGACGTGGGCAGATCATTCCTGGGAAGCATACCTCTGCATAATTATGCCAAACTGTGCCTTTTCCCATGGAATTTCAGAATTTCATGTAAAAAGTGCCCAGCATTTTGTTCAGTGTGGAATTGATTGCATGGAATAAAACACAGTGAAAATCATTCCACAGTAACTCCACAGGTTTAGTTTTATTGCACAACAACTATACTTGGTATTACAATAAACTACCTTTATCATTTTTCAAATAATGGACTAGATGAAGTGAAAGGAAGAGAGCTGTTATTAGGGACTCCACAGTTAGTGCCCAGGGAGTTTGTGGGGCATTGCTGTACCAGGGTGGCAGTTTGGGTAAGGTAGTTTGGCTGCATTGCATGGGGGTCAAAAGAGTGCTATCATTGGCCAATTAGTGAATTTATGGGTGGAATCAGAGTGTAATTATCCATGAATTATATATGTAGTAATGGACCAGTGGGGATGAGAAGGTCATTCTCAAAACTAGGGATGTTTATGAAATGATTGGTACCTGGCTTTATCTTATTCAAGATCCTCTCAGTTCTAGGCACTGATGAGAAGCAACAGTGGACCATCAGACAGGCTAATACCAGACTCAAGGTCTGTTGCAAGAGGATGGTGTTTCCTTTTCTGTTTAACTGGAGGGTCATTAAAGTATGGGATGGCTGTAGGCCCATGATAAGTTTCAACATGATGGAGTGGAAAGACTGGCTATAAAGATTAGCAAGAACATCAGAAGGATTTCAACTAGATGGTACAGATGAGAAAACTAGTAGAGTGCATTACCAAGGATAGAAGGCTGATGCAAAGCATCACCTAGAGATGGACATCAGAACAAAGGAACACAGAGGTAGTGAAGAAGCAGAGAGGGGCAACTCTCTTCATTTGTATGCAAGCCAATACAGGTGGCACACTCAGCTTAAGAGCCTAATGCTCTTCAAAAGAGTTAGGGTAAAAAATGACTGGGATACAAGGATAAAGGTAAATTGTTTTTTTTTCTAAATGATAGGCATCACATGGGTTTGGACTGCTCTCTCTGTAATGGAGGGGAAACTATATTGTGGACAAGGATGATGTTTGGGGAGTTAACAGCCCCAGTTTATCCATATGTATTAGTATATGGAAACAGACAGCCAAGAGAGTCACCTTTGGGGTGTTTCGGAGGATCCAAAAAAGCTCAGCAGAGCAGGATTCACAGATGGTCAAAGTAATTATTAAATCAGCAATATCAAATGCAGTGTTTATCCTGAAGTGCATCAATTCCCCAGGCATAGAGTTGAGACAGAGTTTCAGATGAACTTTAAGGATTGCTTTTCCAGAATAGCAAATTCATTAGGGGACTAGGTTTGATTCTTTGACCCTGTATTCAGTAAGTGTGGGTAAACTTTTCTAAATTGTGAAAACCAGTGAACTAGTAGTTGGCAATGACCACAACTGGGTAACCTTCTGCATGGTGACAGGGAAGACTAGTTCAGCCTCAG
The DNA here is from genome assembly GCA_016271365.2 of Neoceratodus forsteri. Taxonomy (NCBI): domain Eukaryota; kingdom Metazoa; phylum Chordata; order Ceratodontiformes; family Ceratodontidae; genus Neoceratodus; species Neoceratodus forsteri. Next base: position 538,123,900 of record CM057459.1, on the reverse strand, counting down.
TCACCAGGACTGGGAACTTCAGAAAACCAGAATTTTCCAAAATGAAAGACCTGGTGACCAAGCAGTTGGAGCAGCTGCATGTGGTGGGCAATGCAGAGCACTTGTGTTTATTGAAGAAGTTGCTAGAAGAAGTTAAAGAGGTCAGCTTTCTTGTTGGCAATAACAGAAAACAGATCAATATGCGATCTCCATGAATCAAGGAATGAAGGCAATTATCATGAACAAAAAGACTATATATGGCCACTGAAAAGACACAAGGGGGTCCAGACCATAGAGGAGTACAGTGCAGCACTAAAATTAAAGAACCTAAACAGGGACTGAAAGACAAGATAGCTATAGGAACTGTGGCAGCACCAAACCCTCTTCCAGTTTATAACATAAAGAGGAAAGCAAAGGAGGGAATTGGGCCCTTGAATATGTGTGAAGGAGGGGCTAAACCTGTGAGTTGCCAGGTGTGAAGACTAAGATGTGGAATGAATAATTTGCTTCAGTTTTCACTACTGGACCACTGTGGGGGTGCTCATTGTGAGGGGTCTTATCAGCGGTAGCCGTGATGCAGCCTGCAGATATAACTCATTCCCTGGTATAGTAGCTGCATATCTGGCAAAGCTCAAACCAACTTAGACCCGTAGTAGATTGGATGCCCCCTCAGGTCATAGTGGAGTTAGGGGAATAGTTGCTGGTGTTGCTTGTAGTTATTTGTTTAATGGATCTATGTAGCTGTGATGCTGGATGACTAAAAAAGGGCCATTGCCACCATCTTCAAGAAGGAACAAAGTCAGACTTGAGCAACTAAAGGTTGGGCAGCTGGACATCACTGCTGGGCAATGTCCTAGAATCCATTATCCAGAAAAGAGCAGTGATGCACTTGGTTGAGGCTGACAGTCTCACTTCCAAGCATATTTTTCTTCCAATTGTTCCAATTGTTTTACTCTGCTTGTTGTTAGATACCAGTTTTCTGGCTCATGACTTCTTTACTCACAATGTCGTCAGCAATTAAAGCTTTGTTAAAAGTGGGGATGCTGGAGGAGGAGATGGACATGTCAGGTTAATGGGACTGCTATTGCTTAAATGCATTTCTCTTTAACATTTTGTATCAATGGAATGGGATTAATAAAAACTACATTTTAAAACTGTAATTACACTTGAAATGTGAGTTCACTGTTTTGGGGCTCAGAAGATACAATTATTTTTATGATACTTTCAAATCCTATGTTTTTCATTTTGTTCTAACAGAGTTAATTACAGCTTTGATTATTCTGACTTTACAAACTGTAGAAAACAAGAATACCAGAATGGAAAACAAAATTGAGGCTGTTATTTTGCACAGTTTGAAATAATGAATTCATGTAGCTGCATCAATACATTTACCTGGTCAACTTTACAGTGCAAATATAATTTTTTTCTTTTGATTTTGGTATGTGTCTACACCACATGTGTTCTACAGTTTGTAGCCAGTATGCTGATGCTTTATACCAAGTTTGTTTCCAAAAGAAATTTGCTATTTCCAATGCTTTGTGTGACCATTTCATCCTATCTTCTTTAGGTTGCTTTGATTAAATATTGCAGAAAACAGTGCCAGTGATTTTAAATCTGCCTGTTAAAATTCACTTTAATTATATGATCAATGGCAATAGTTAAGGCTTTTGATTTAGTGATCTGAAAAACATGTGGATTCTCTACATATGGCATCAGAGTGCACTCTCACCTCCTCAAAATGGTAGAATTTCTCTTTTTTAATGGAAAAGAGAGTGCTACAGGAAATACTGGAGTTATCTGTATACGAAACATATAACTCTCTAGGCCCCTACCATGTCCTCCTCATGACTTTGTGAAGACTGAGTAACCTTTTGATTGCTTCTGTTTAATTGAAACTCTTTGAGCACTACCAATTGCTGCAAGTTAACTGCAAGCTGCACTATGTTGCATTGTATAATTATTTATTTACAATTTGGTAACTGAGAGAGAGACACATTGAGCCAAAGCTCATTTCAAAGCATCACCCAGGGAGGGGGGATTAAGTAGAATTAATTGGATATTGAGCCTTGACTTTATAATTGAAATATATTTAAGAAATTCTAGTATGCTTTATTGCTTAGCTTAGGGCAGTTGATTTACCCATGCTTTATGAGTGAGCATCATTGCTTATAATCAGTAGTACAAAAGAATTGATAGATCATTACTAAAACAAGATTGCCTCTCTAAATTCCATTCAAACAAGATTTAGTATGGGGACATTGTTACAGAAAACATCTATTTGTGGCTTGATTCCAGGTTTGCTAGATTGTGTGTCCTACAAGATGGATTTCAAGGGTTAGTCAAATAGCAACAACATCAAGTTTAAGATCCTGCCTCATTTATTTGTGCTGCTGACTATATTACTCATTGTTTCTCACTTTGTACTTGAAAGAAAGAAAACTTGGAAGGGTAGTTATTATGTTCAGTGGATCAGAAAAGCACAGCTCAGGAATGAAATGAGATCTGAAGTAACTACATTGTGTACCTAACTGGGGAAATCTTGCAAACAACATTGTTTATACCACCATTAGTTTCAAGGGATTCATTACTACAGATCTTCCATGTAAGACTCTTCGAGGGGGTCAACACATTTCAGTACTACAATAAAGTGTTGTTATAGTGGACTTAGTAATAATGTGCATTAATAGATATGGGAAACAAAATAAAGAGAGACATGTTAAAATAAGCATTTAATGGCAGGGCTACAAAAAAACTGGAGATCACTGATACGACACATCCCTAGGGAGTGTTTGTACATGTGGTAATGTGTGATATTGTGAGATGCAACCAGTGCATATCCAAATGCTAGATTTTTGGTCTACATCTGGGGTGCTGCTCTCCCCTTCCATCATGTTATAAGCAGTCTCTGGTATCTGCATAGATACATACATAATGATGACAGAAAAAGGCCCATAGGTCCATCCAAATGACAAACAGGAACTGCAAACTCAAAAGGAGAACAAAATATAAAGCGCCATATCAAAACACAATCAGTCTAATGAGACTGACGGCTTATTTTTACAGTGATACATGAGAACATAAATGTCAACTGATAATGATGTGAAACATACAAAATATCGAAACCAAAATAAATTGATTTTACCAAAAATTAGTTCTCGTCTCAGAATTCCTAACTAAAGTGTAGACACAAAATGATACTTTCACATTGGTGTATGTAAACATCAAAACATAAACTTTTTTACTCTGTCACCATCCTGATAGTATGGGGGGGTATCAAAATTTCTTACAAAAAGGAAAACACAAGAGCAAGGAAGAAATGGAAATGCCAAAGATAATATCTATGACAACATCATGTTGGTCACTTTTTAAGGCTGTTTTCTATAATTGCAGGCCTCACACATAAAAGAGAATTACACAAAAACATTCGGCAATGTAATGATCTCCCATCCATGAAAAGGTATCTATTCTCAGGGATCTGTCACTTAATCTGGTACATCACATCTATAGAGGAAAACTGAAACATGTTACTAATCTTAGAATTGCTGGTAACTTTGTAAACAATACTTAATGTCTAACACTCAACATTTTAATATAAGGAGGATTTCTAGGGATGAATTGCTACCTAGACCCATCACCCTAGACAGACTAGATATCAGAAATAAGCTGTCTAATATAGATCCAAATAAGTCCCTGGTCCCCGATGGAATCCATCCTAGAATCATCAGAGAGTTGGCTAATGAGCCGGCTGATCCGGTGACATGTATCTTCTAAAAATCCTTAGATGAAGTGAATGTGATTGACACTTGGAGGGCAGCTACAGTTATGTAATTCCACAAAAAAGGAAGTATTAAGGATCCAAAGTATTATCCAATTAGCCTTACTTCAGTTGTGTGTAAAATTTTGGAAGGTATCATTAAAGATTATATAGGTACATACCTAGATGATTCTGGAAAGAGTGATAAAAAAAGCATGGATTTACCTGTGGCAGAACCTGCCAAACGAACATGCTTGAATTCCATGGAAAGGTTAGTAAGACCTTGGATCAGGGCAAGACATAATATTTCTGGACTTCACTAAAGCATTCGATAAACTACCGCATCAGGAGTTAATTGAAGTCTTGTCTAATTTTAGCTTTCATAGTAGTATTGTTAACTGGATAACATTATGGCTATCAAATAGGAGACAAGGGGTGTGTATTCAAGGGGGTTTCTCAGACTGGATGGAGGTGAGTAGTGGAGTCTCTCAAGGTTCAGTTTTGGGACCCTGTCTTTTCAGTCTTATGTCACCTGTCACCTGTCACCTCTATGGACTGCAATGATGATGATGTTGTATGTGGATAATCAAATTTATTGAAGTCTCCCAAATTGGGTCAGTAATAGAATCCTCTGATGATACACTTAAACTTTAGGATGCAGTAAAATCTATTGAAACAAGGGCCAACAAGTATAAATTAAAATTCAATACTGAGAAATGAGCAGTTATGTGTTTAGGTAAGAAAAATATATAAGCAGACTACATACTTGATAGTTGTACTTCAAAGGGGGTATCAGAGGAAAGAGACTTGGGTATAATCATATCTAATGACCTCCAATTTAAGATTCAGTGTCAAACAATTGTTAAAAGATCTAACAGTGTAATGAATAGAATAATAATAAGACATGTTTCAAGTAGGGAGAAGGAGGTCATTGTGCCATTGTACATTTCTCTGGTCTGACCTCACTTGGAATATTATGCCCAAGCTTGGGCACCATACAGAAAATCAGACATTCAGATGATTGAGAGAGTTCAGAAAAGAGCTATGCAAATAATTAAGCATTAAAATGGTAATTGGTATAAGACCAGACTGCAAGAATTGGAATTGTATACACGGGAGTACAGAAGGCTACGAGTGGATATGTATCTCCTGTACGTACAGGATACTAACTAATGACAATTTATGGGAAAGTCTAGGCCTTGAAATGAAGGATCAAATATGCAACATGCGTGCCCATGCCTCACAGCTTAAAGGTGAAAACTGCAGCTCAATCAAAAGGCAAAAATTGTATAGTCAAAGTGTAGTTTCATTTTGGAATTCACTTCCAAGAGAAGTGGTAGGAAGTACTACCATGAATTAACTTAAAACTAGCCTCGATAACTTTTGTAGAAATAAATGGCTATAAGTTTTCATGCTTCATAAATTCTGATGATACTGATGATACCGATGAATCATATCAGAATCCTTTGAATGGCAGGGTGCCCCACGTCTTTGTAGAAGTACTTAGTAAACCCATAAATTGGATGGAAAAAAGACATCCCAATTTTCAGAATGTAAGATTTGTCATAGTGTGATGGCAAAAGAAAAAAAAAACGTTTTTAAAACCCTAATATTGTTATAACTGGAATCTTTACTAAATGTTTATCTGGTAACCATAAGGGACCACCAAAGTGGACAAAGAGATGGGTTAACCAAATTCAAGCTTTATTTGCAAATGGTTTTAGTATATTCAAACTAAATGTATATAGACCAACTTGAAGAGATAAAAATAACCTTTACATAAAAGGGTTTTCAATATATCAGTTTTCATTCAATCCCAAAGGGCTGAGGGACTGAAGAGAAAATCCTATATGCTTCTTTGCGTAGTAGGCACTGTAATCTGTCGACTCCACAGCTACCAGTTCTTACACATTCCAGAGCCATAAATGAGAAGTTGTCAAGATTGCACCTATGGACTTCCCTAAAATGATTACTTACAGAAATGTTGCTTAAGGATTTTTTTATATTTCTCACATACTCCTGGATGTGTTCCCATATTGGATGCATAATCTGGCCCATATATACTTTACTGCATTTGCAACAATTGCATACACTATGAATTTAGAACTGCAGTTTAGAAATCCACAGATTTCTATCATTTTTGTAATGTGTGGGTGGTCAAAGGTGGTGGCTTGGTGGCAGTGTTGGCAAACTCCATAGTTGCCACACTAGAGCATGCCTTTGGGTTTATACAGTAGTCATTTGAGATGGGTGTGAGGTTTTGGAGGCTGTTTGAAATGGCTATGCACCAATGCATCTGTCAGACAGGTACCTCTCCTGAATTCTATCCTGAGTGAATGTTCTAGTGCTACTGATATGTTGTTGTCATTTTGGACAATGGGCAAGTACTTTCTGATAACAGAAACAACCTTCCCACTCAATGAGTTGAAGTCTGTAACAAAATAGACTGGTTGATCACTTTGGTTTTGTGACTTTTTCTTTTGGGGGGGGGTCAGTAAGCTTTTTCTATCTAGATATTTTGCTTTGACCAGTGCTTCATCAAGAGCTTTTTTAACCGTATCCCACTCTCCAAAATGTTTTATACTGTGCCTGGGCCTCAATCTCAAATTCATCATTTTCATAATAATTTCTATGCAGTTCTAGGAACTGGCTCAAAGGAATGGAGTAGATGAGTTTACAGGGATGCCCACTGTCATACTTCAATAAAGTATTCGCAGCTGTTGTTTTACAAAAGTCATGTGTGGTTATTTTGTTGCTGTTATCCACTCTAAGAACCACATCCAGGAAGTTTAAATAGAGGAATTGATAGTGTAAATGAATTTTTAATTTAGTTGGTTACTGTTTAGTCAAGTCAAAAATTCAGTAGCGAGCCAACCCAGTGGTGTAGAGGGCTGAGGTGCTGAGCACCTCACCTCCTTTCAAACTGGTGACCTGTGTTTGTGAATGAATGCAGATTGCTTGGTTATTGGCTGGGGGAGAGAAGATTAAGGATCCATAGGATATCTCTCCTCCCTCAGGGTAGGGAGTTGTTGTGGCTCGGTGTTGGTGCAATCTGGCGGAATCCAGGTGAGGGTGCATTCAAGTCACACTGTGTGTGTGTGTGTGTGTGTGTGTGTGTGGGGAGAGGGGTCCAATGTTCAGAGCACTGGAGGCATCGCCACAGAAGTGGAGCTCACACATTGTGCTCATTGCACATCCTTGTGCCCAGGGCAGAAAAGGAGGAAACAATGGAGGATGGGCTCCATAAAGCCCTGCCTGTCATGCTGTAGCCTTCCTTGCTGCTCTGATCTGGGCAGATCTGGATGTGTATCTTCAAGGGAGGATGGCCCTCACTCATTGGCCCCACCATCAGGGGATGTCCGCAAGGGATAATGATCCTGACCAGGAGGAGGTAAGGGATGGTTGCAGCATATGGGGACAGGGTTAAATAGCTGCCCATCTTGCCAATTGGGATAAAAACCTATTAAAAAATCAGATACTGAATGAATACTTCTGCTCAGTAATCACAAAAGTAGAGGAGGTGGAGGTACCTAAACCAAATAATAGAAGCACACTGGATAGGGGGTTAATACCAGTCCATTCACAGAACAAAGGGTCCTGAATGAGCTCCTAAAATTGAAGGTAAACAAAGCAATGGGGCCTGATGGGATTCACCACAGAATTCTAACAGAACTAAGGGAAGAATTAGTGGCACCACTGAATACCCTTTTTAACAAATCATGGAAATATGGTGTAGTACCTGAGGACTGGAGCAAGGCAGATGTGATTCCCCTTCACAAAAGTGGGAGCAAGGCATAGACAGGAAACTACAGACCTGTTAGTTTTACCTCAGTGGTAGGAAAAATGGTGGAATCACTTCTGAAAGAAAAAAAATGTTGAGTACCAAGAGGCCAGTGGGGCATAGGACCCAAGGCAGTATGGAGTGGGAAGGTCATTTCAGATGAATCTAATTGATTTCTTTGTCTGGGTGACCAAAGTAGTAGACCAGAAAGGAGTTGTGGACGTGACCTATCTAGACTTGGACTTTTTTCATTCCCTTGAGGCACTTAAAAGTTTCTATCATGTCTCCCCTCTCCCTCCTTTCTTTGAGGGTATACATATTAAGCTCCTTTAGTCTCTCTTCATATGTCTTCTGGTGCAGACCCTGCACCATTTTGGTTGCCCTCCTCTGGACAGCTTCCACCCTGTCTGTGTCTTTGCAGAGAAGGGGACGCCAGAACTGCACTCAGTACTCCAAATGGGGTCTCATGAACTGTCTGTACAGAGAGATAACAACTTCCTGTTTTCTACTGGTGATGCCTCTCCCTATGCATCCCAGTATCCCCCCAGCCCTCCTTACTACCTTCTCACATTTCTTGCCCACCTTTAGGTCATCTGATATAACTACCCCAGGTCCCTTTCCTTTCTCTTCATGTTGTTTATCAAGAGTTGTGAAATTAGGATGATCCTTGAACTTTAACAAGTCTTGTTTGGCCTTTTCTATTTGTATTGTTAGTTCAGAACACTGTCTGTGTCTTCTTGACTAATAAGCTCTACAAAACCTTTTGCACATTCAGCTGCTTTCTTTTCCCATTCTGTTCTGTGTTGGAGATTTGCCAAACTACAAGAAGGAACTTTTTTAACATGGAGACTAAAGGTGTGCCAAACCTGCGGGGCTAAATCGAGCCATCCCGAACACATGTTTCTCAGTTTCCATTTGACCCGAGCTGAGCCTTGCCAACTCAACTTGGATTGGCTTGGATCTCTGATGTTTTTTCCACTTGTTTTTCAGCTCCTGCCTGTCATGTAACAGGTCAGAAGAGAACTGCTGAGTTGGCAGCTTAAATACTCCAGTTTGCAAATGCAGAAACTGGAGTATAGGTGGATGCAGAGCTCTCAGCAGTGTAATTTGAGTTCAGCCACTGAGGAGAGAGAGGAGCTTCTAGTCCTTCAGTGAGTGAGAGGTCAGGTGGGAAAGGCAGCATCTCCATGGTTGGAGTGTGTGGAGTCAGACCATCTGGCACTCAAAACAAAATGAAAAAAAAAACAGAGACAGCATTACAAAAATAAGAACAAAAGAACTGAGATGATCAGGTGGGGACTTGGGAGGGACATGGGCAAGGGACTGGGGAGCAGGGCAGCAAGCCGCTGGACAGGAAAGAAGGAAAACAATGGCTCTCCATGCATGAAACATTTACTTCCACAAGAAAACCTAAGAAAATAATAATAAAAAAACAAACAAACAACGGAAACACTGAGAGAGTCGGGACTCGAGAGGGGTGTGGGCCAGGGACTGACTGCATTTGTGTATATGTGTGTGTGTGTGTCTGTGGGTCAGTGGGTGGGGATAGTGAGACTGCATTAAAGTACACTGTTAATGAGCTTGGTGGGACATCCAGCAGGCAGACCTTTTGATTCCAAATTTCCACAACCTCCACTTGCATCCCATGTGACTCTAAGCAAGTCACTTAATCTCCCCAGTGCTCCTGGGTCACCCCTGAAAACAGGCACCTGTGCCTAGTGGGCCTAAGCTGAGAGCAGAGTGGTGACTGAGCTTATTCAGCATAGCAGGGATACTGGCATACTGTGAAATGCTGTAGAAGTCACTTGTGTAACCATCCCAAAGCTCTGTCAGAGAAGTGTCACCAGACATTTCCCACACAAGCAGGAGTCAGGTAGGATCATATTTTCATTTGTGTAGTCCTGTCAAATAAAGGGTTGTGTGTTGCAACATGTGTGAAATGTTTTGGAGGAAGGGTGCATCCTGGCAATTTCTCTGTCTGCAGAGTGTCACCAACCATTTCCCACACCAGCAGGAGTCAGGGACAGGAGGACCATATTTGTTTGTGTAGTCCTGTCAAATAAAGGCTTGCATCTCATGTGACACATTTTGGAGGGAGGATGCAGCCATGTAATTGAGTAGCCTCTTTCTGCACAGTGTCACCAACCATTTCCCACACAAGAAGGAGTCAGGACAGGGACAGGAGTACCATATTTTTGTGTATAGTCTTGTCAAATAAAGGCTTGCTTCATAGGTGGAATGTTTTGGAGTGAGGGGACAGCTCTTGGCAGTTGTACTGTCACCCCAACTTATAGACTTTCTAGTTAACCAGTTCATATTCCTTGCCTTGAGACATGCACTAACTACTCATCATCATTGCAACCTATTTCACCAGGGTAACAGAGGAAGGTATGGTTAGGTACTGTTTTTTTTCATTGAAGGGAGCTGGCTTCATTAGTGATCAGCAACTGTTATTAAAATAATGATGGAAAGGAGTTGGCCTATGAAAAAAATTTACAAGACAGAGGCAGCAATTCAGAAGAAAAAAAATTCACAAAACCACAAAGTGCTGCTTCTACTGCAGTAGGTGCATCCTCTTCTTTGCTGATTGAAGCTTCCTCATGTTCTGTGTCTTTTTCTTCTGAGATCCCATCATGTTTGTTTGCTGCTGCAAGTGATACCCAATTAACAAATACAGGCCAAGTAAAAGGCAACAGGAAAAGCTTGGTTGCTGAACCAGTTACTAAGACTTCTTCGACTATGTCACTAAGACTGTAGACAGGGGCCAAGCTGTAGACATCCTCAATCTTGATTTCAGCAAAGGCCTTTGACTCTGTCCCACAAAAGGTTGATCAGGAAGTTGGTGGATCTCAGAGTTGGGGAAAAGATGGCCAGACAGGTGAAAAACTGGCTGTGGAACAGAACCCAGAGGGTGGTTGTGGGGGGAGAGTTATCTGGCACCAGAGAGGTAACCAATGGGATCCCGCAGGGCTCAGTGCTGGGGCCGGTGTTGTTTAATGTTTTCATCAATAACATTGAGGATGGCATTAAGGGCAAAATGTATCTACTCATGGATGACGCGAAACTCTGTGGGAGAGTGGACACAGCTGAAGGGATACAGAAGCTACAGAAAGATCTGGAAAAGCTGGGGAGATGGACCAGGATCTGGCAGCCTGGTGTCAATGCCAAGAAATGCAAAGCTGTGCATATTGGAGCCAAGAATCCCAGGACAAAGTACTGCCTGGATGGAGTCTAAGTATCTGCATCAGAGGAGGATTAGGACCTAGGAGTGATGATTACTAGTGATCTGAAGCCCTTCACTCAGTGCAAGAAAGCAGCAGCAAAGACAAACAAGATGCTGGGATGCAAATCTAGGGGAATCAGTAGTAGGAGACTGGAGGTTATACTACCCTTGTGCAGGTCACTGGTAAGGCTGCATCTAGAGTATGGAGTTCAGTACTGGTTCCCACACCACAAAAAAGGACATTAACCTGCTGGAAAAGGTCCAGAGAAGGGCTACAAAGATGATAGCAAGTCAGCAGGGTAAGGCATAAGAGGAGAGATTGAGGGCACTGAACATATACTCCCTGGAAGACAGGAGAGAGAGAGAGAGAGAGAGAGAGAGAGAGGGGACATGATTGAGACCTTCATGTACTTGAAAGGGATAAATAAGGTTGATAAGGGGAGCCTCTTTAAGCTGAGTGGCAACCATAACACGAGGGGACACGGTCTTAAGCTGGAAGGGGGGAGTTTTAAGAGGGAGATTAGAAAGCACTTATTCACAGAAAGGGTGGTGAACACTTGGAATGTGCTGCCAGAAGAGGTCATCTTGTTGAAGACAGAGGGCAGCTTTAAGAGATCCTGAGACAGGCATGGGGAAAGGTAAGGATCATGGGTAGGGAGGATGGGAGGAGTGGGGAGGGAGGGCAGGGACAGTAGCTCAAGCTATGGACCATGCAATATGAGCAGACTTGATAGACCAAATGGCCTTCTTCTGCTGGCTTCTTCATATTTAAGTAGATTTGCCAAAGGTACAGTTATTAAAAAAATAAAAGGTAGTTGCATATACTACATGTAGTGAAAAGGAAAGAATAAGCACACATGCGTACCTTGTGCCACTTTCTCAAGATTCTGCCGTTTCTTATTCCTCAGAGTCAGATCATGTGGATAGCAATGGGAGCCAGTACATTCCAGAAAGAGAGGCAGTGCGTGATGGGGACTCTAATGATGAGGGCCCTGAGCCAGTGGAACCAGTGAGATTCCAGACCAAAAAACCTGGGAAAGGTCATCAGAGAAAAGGTCATTAGGAGCCAGTGAAACATGAAAGGAAGTTATACATGTTTTGTCTGTATCCTCTGCTGATGGGAGGCCTCACACCCAACCTTCCAGTAAGGACATTGAGAAAAATATTTAAAATATAGAAATGAACATAGACATGCCAGATGATGATTCAGAAGTTGCAATTCCAAGGACAAAAATGAAAAAGACATCCTCATCTGTTTGAAGTTTTCTTAACCTTGACCCAAAGAACAGTATGCATGCAATATGTTGCTTACAGTATGTAAGGCATCTTTCAACAGAGGAAGACAGGCAAGCAACCTTGGCACATCAACCTTAAAAAAACACTTACAGTGGATACTTCTACTTCAGTGGACCAGGAATAAGTCACAAGGTGACATGGCAGAGGATGTACAGGTTAACACTGTTACTCAAACTAACGGTATAGCTAAATGTTTCCATATACAACAAACCCCTCAGATACTGAGCAGGACTTTAACTGCATCTCTCCTGTATCTGCTAGATCTTTATCAGAACCAGAAAGCTCCCCATTTGACAACATAATTAATTCTTCTCTGTCTCCTCCAGCTTGTTTTAGCGTGCTAGTCACACCTCAGAAACAGTTAATGATGCAGCAGGTTTTTGAACAGAGAACTAAATATGACCAAAGCCACCCAGATGATCAGATGTTAAATAAAGCAGTATTTGCAGTGATTGCACTGGACATGCACCCATTTTCTATTACTGACTTTGCTGGGTTTTGGGAGGTGATGAAACTTGTTTCTCCTTTATATCAGCTGCCATCATAGACATACTTCTCCAGAAAGGTTGTGCCAACTCGTTATAGGGAACTGTGCCGGAAGGTAAACAGTGCCTTGCAGTCATTGGCTGTTGAAATACATATAACAACAGATATGTAGACAAGTGGCCAAACAGTAGATTACTTGACCATCACCACTCACTGGGTATCATTTTCCTCTGCAACTTCCTCTAGCATCACCAGTGACCAACACATTCCTCACCAACAGACCGCCCTCTGTATTGCAAGCTTTGACAAAGAAAATCACACTGTTGTGAACATATAGGAGGAGGGAGAGTGTAAGGAGGGGGATCTAGACAAAGCAGAAATACTGAACAAATACTTCTGTTCAGTATTCACTAAGGAGGGAGAGGGTCAAGGACCACAGCTGGTGAGCAGAGGCAATGGGGTGGGGTGGAGTAGACAACGGTCCATTCACAGTAGAGAGAGAGTTCTGGAGGAACTGGCAAAGTTGAAGCAGGCTAAAGCCATGGTGCCAGATGGCATATACCCAAGGATATTAAGGGAGCTGAGAAGGGATCTAGCAGCATCTCTGGCCTCCCTGTTCACAGAGTCACTCAACATAGACATGGTTCCAGAGGACTGGAGGAGGGTGCATGTAGTCCCACTGCAGAAAAGTGGCAGTAGGGAGGAAGCAGGGAACAACAGGCCAGTCAGCATCACCACAGTGGTAGGGGAGATCATGCAGACACTGCTGAAATAAAGGGTAGTGGCACACCTGGAATCCAATGGTGCCCAGGTTCTGAGGCAACATGGATTCACAGCAGGAAGGTCTGGTCAAACAAATCTGATTGATTTTTTTGATTGAGTGACTAGGAAAGTGAATCAGAGAGGGTCAGTAGAGATCGCCTACCTAGATTTCAGCAAAACCTTTGATACCATCCCACACAGATGGCTGGTTAACAAGATGAGTAGTCTGGGCGTGGGGCATAAGATGATATATTGGGTTAGAAACTGGCTGACAGACAGAAGGCAGAGGATGGCGGTAAATGGAATCCAGTCTGGGGTGAGAGAGGTGACCAGCAGAGTACCACAGAGATTTGTACTGGGACCAGTCCTGTTCAATGTCTTTTTCAGTGAGATTGCAAAGCAGCTGGATGGAAAGATCTGCCTATTTGCAGATGACACCAACATCTGCAACAGGTTGGATACTCCAAAAGGGGTGTAGAAAATGAAGAGGGACCTGGAGAAGCTTGAAAGAAGGTTGGAAGTGTGCAACTGAGGTTCAGTGCAAAAAAGTGCAAGATAATGCACCTGTGTAAGGGGAACCCTGGAGAGAGAGAGCTACAGAATGGTGGGGAGGTGCTGACTGTCACCAAAGAGGAAAGGGTCCTGCTGTTATAGTACCTGATGACCTTAAGGTATCAAAGCAGTGTGCAAAGGCTGCAGAGAGGGCCAGTGGCAATCTGGGATGCATAGGCAAAGGCATTACTAGCAGGAGATGGGAGGTGGTGATGCCATTGTATAAAACACTGGTAAGGCCTCACCTGGAGTACTGCATGCAGTACTGGAGACCACACATGCATAAGGACATAGACAATGTGGAGGCTATCTAGAGAAGGGTGACAAAGATGGTGCATGGCTTCAATCACAAAACATATGAGGAGAGACTAAGAGTCCTCAATATGTACTCAGTAGAGGAGAGGAGAAAAAAGGGGAACATGATAGAAACTTTCAAGTACCTCAAGGGCATAAACAAGGTGCAGGTGTGGGATCTTTTCCAATGTAGAAATGATATCAGAATGAGTGGCCCCAATATGAAATTGGAGTGGGGTAGATTAAGAAATAATGTGAAGATGTTTTTCTACACAGAGAGGGTGGTGGATGCTTTGAACAGTCTGCCACAAGAGGTGGTGGGGGCAAGAACAGTGAGAAGCTTAAACATGCTTGGGACAGTGCATGAGAATATTGGGTGGGGAAGGAGTGATGAAAAGCCATTGATCACTTAAGGTCAGTGATTGCATACAAGTATAGGGCTTACTGGCAGACTAGATGGGCCTAGCAGTCCTTATCTGCCAACAATTTCTGTGTATCTATGTTCTCAGAATGGCTTTTCTTTAATGGTCTTTCCCCAGGATTTGAGGCAGCAGGCAATGAAGCTAACATTGTGAAAGCATTAAAGGATTGTAGTTTTATGCATTTACCATGTTTGTCATAGACACAATCTAGTGGTACAGGACTTCCTCAATGAAGACAGGAATGTGCAGAATATGCTGGGTGCTGCACGTAAGATATGTGGTCACTTTAGGCACTCTGCAAAAGCTTGTAAAATTTTGCAGGAACTGCAAAAACAGAATAATTTATGAATTCACCAGCTAGGTGGAACTCCACCTTTTTCAGTAACAAAGGCCCCAATAACAATGCAAAGCAATGTACCAGTACACCATGGACCATGCAACAAGGAAAGGGGATGATACACTCACATCTGCGCAATGAAATCAGATATCATATTTATATCAGTGGCTACAGCCATTCGACAAAGCCAAATGTGAAGCAAGTGCTGAGAGTGCCACCATAGGTCAAGTAAATTCACTAATATGTCTTCTGATGCAGAGACTGGCAAGATTCTGAGAAACATTTGAAGACCAAGGTCCAAGCACAGGTGCCACTCTTGCTGAAAAGCTGTCTTTGTGCTTGTAAATGGACCACAGAATTGCTATGATTTTGGAATCTGAACATTATATGATAGCATCAATGTTGGATCCACATTTGAAAACCAGTTTGCCAGGTCTTCTCCAGTCTGGTAGCATAGACCTCAACAATGATAAAGAACTTTTCATTATTAATTTATTTATTACATACTTTGGAAGTAACCTTTGAGCAAGATGCTCATTTGCAAAGGTTCCATGTTTTAGAACATGAAGAGACAGAGTTACGACTTACACAGCCAATGACAATGACAATAAACAAGCACTAATATGAGGTGGTTACAATAATCTCCCAGGAATTAGGGTTAAAATCTGGCAGTTGTCATAGAGCAGCCTAGTGATTAGACGTTGTCAAGCAAACTATTAAGTATAGAAGGAAAGGGAGGTCAGCCAAGGGTTGAGATGATAGTCCTGGAGGAGGATGGATGGGTAAGTGCTAGGCAATTGAAGGAAGAGATCACTGGAGGGTGGGGTTCAAGGGGGGGAGAGGGGAGGGAGTGTAGTAGGGATGAAGGGGTGCTTAAGGGAGTATACTGTCAGGAGGCAAGAGGAGGTGTCCTACCAGTGGTGCCAAGGGCAGAGGTGCATCAGCGAGAGGCAAGAAGAACTGATGATTGAGTTGGTCAAGTCACCTTCCTACAGGCACAGGTTTCCAATGAGACAAGATGTTATTTCAATTCAAGTTAAAAGTGGGGAGATTTACAAAGTTGCTCTGAAAACAACAGAAACTCCAACCAGAACTACTGCAGCTTCTGATCACAAAAATAGCTATGCTTCCTTCCAAGAAACAGATCCCAGTGAAGGCAGAAAAATAAGAAATGCCTTGCATTATGAGTCAGAACACAGGGTCATCTTGTATGGTGCCTCCACGGACAGCATTTGGGTAGGACTGGATAACTTAGAGAAAGACAGTGCTGTTACTTCTTCCATCACAAGCTACTCAGCAAGTAGTATGGTGGATGATTTCTTAAAGGATCCCAGAAAGATAAATGTTCGGGATTACCCACTACAGTGCTGCCATGAAAGGGGTGTGGTCTAGCCAGCATTACAAAAACTGTCCCTTTGCTATTGGAGTTGCCCAGCAACAAGTGTCTATTCCAAAAGAATATTTAGCGATGCCAGCTATGTTGCTAGAGTTAGAAGAAAATTCCTTTCAGAAAACATTGAAATTCTAACTTTTATTAAACTAAACTATGGTATATTTGCAGGATACTTAGGGGCACTTCTAAAACACTGCTAAGGCAGTAGTGATGATGAGCCTATTGTCAGTGATGTTGAAGAATAGTAGTACTACTGGCCCAGTACTGAGGGAAGGGGAATGTTGCATTAGCCTGCCTCTCATGTCACTCATATCCTGTCTCATGCCAGTCACCATTTTGTTTCTTCCACTGAACTGCTGTCTAGCAAGACTACAAAAGCCAGGGGCTACTCTCTGACTCTATGGAACATATGAAAGAATTTTACACTCACACATTTTTTCTTCAGTCTTATTTGTCAGATTAACTTAAATGTGTTAATGACTGTATTGATTTCTGGTAGATATCTTCCAGTTATGTACCCTATGTGACAAGTCTCTAACTTGGATAACATCTAACCGCTTTCTGACTTCTGACTGATCTGCTGCTCTTGAATCGATACTCATCTATCAAAGAAAAAAAAATGCAAACACTACATAAAAGTGGATATTGTCTTTCACAAATCACAATGCTACCTCACTCTCACTCTTACTTTTCATGGCCATGTACTACAATGAAAAATGTAGCGTGCATACACATTCTAATTGAGTAAAAAAAATGTTGAAACTGTAAAGAAGGAAGCATATAAGTTCCAGTAATTACTCAGGCAGACAAAAAAACAAGGCTTTGTTTTAAGGCCCAAAAATGAAAAAAAAGCCTGCCATTTGGCTCCAGTAACTGCTCAAAAAACAAGGCCATGTTTTAAGGCCCAAAAAAGGAAAAAGGAGCATGCAATTTGGGAAGAAAACCACAAAGAATGTGCACATTAATAAGGAGATTGTCTTTGTTTTTTGAATGTGCAACTTGAGACTCACAGATCCTTGCCCCGAGGAAGCCCGATGTGGTGAAACATTGGGCATTTACAGAGGATTGTTGAGTTAAGAAATACTACAATAAACCAACTTTTTATTACAATATTTTGCATGGCTGGCATTCATGAATTTTGTGAAGAAACTGTGTGGGCCCATCACTGACAACACGAACAACAAAGTCAGCTTATCAAAAAAAGAACATCAGTTCAAAACGGTGGGTGGCGGGGTTCAATATATTCTGTGTGTGCATGCTGCTACCTTTAAAAAAATCTCCTCTAAGACCATCACTTATCATTTACTGTGTCCTCCTGTCCTATTACCCTCCTTCAGTCACCAAGTCATTTTTGTTTGCAGTGCACAACTATCTTAACAGACTAAACAAGGTATCCAGGAGTTACGTGTGTGTGTGTATGTGTGTGTGTGTGTTACTCTTTGATAACCAGGTAAGGACCACTGGGCACAAGTGCCTGTTTTCAGATGCAACTCGGGAGCACTGGGGTGATTAAGTAGTGACTTGCTCAGAGCCATACAGTATACAAGAGGAGGTTGTGGGAAATCAAACCAAGGTCTGCTGGACCAAGCTCAGTCACAGCTCGTCACTCTAACCTCTAGGCTATACTGCCAGGCTATTCTGCTATGCTCAGCTTTTACATTGCTTCAGCCTATGTGCCTGTATTCAAAGCATCTTCTCTCCTGTCATGTATTGCTAGGAATTTAGACTACAACAAAATGAAACTACTTATATATGGGCTTATTCAACTTTAGCACTGGTTCAAATTACTGCATAATTTCCTGTGAATTTACTAACAGTTGGGCCTTGCTAGCTGCCTCGATATTAAACAGTTTTTTTTACAGAATTTAACTTGCTTTCCTTTATATTATACTTTAAATTTAAGGTTCAGGTCATGTTTTATGTTGAATGAATATTGGTTGTGAATTCAAATACACATAACAGCACACATTGATTCATTGACTTCTTAGTGGGCTGCCGGCCATGGAGGAGAGTGGAGGCCTGTGCTGGTAGCCCACTCCATTTGGGGTTGGGGAAAGAAGGGTGGGACATTACCTGTTGGGCAATGGGAGGGTGTGGCAGGGGACACTAGACCACCGGGGATACAAAATACAATATTGGAGTGGCGATGGGGATACGGGGATAGGGAGGGGGGTTTACTACCACTAGACCACCACTGAAAAAATTATTAAAATTTTACTTAATACTGGGGATAGGGATGGCAGCAGCTGGGGGTGGGGTTAACTGACCATACTTGCGGAAACACAGGCAGGTGATTGGGAGGGGGGAGAGACCGATAATCACCGGTGGGTTTGTTACTTTCAAGTCCACGTCGGGAAGGCAGATGATCAGAAGGACCGCTAACCATTTTTTTTTTATTGTTATTACACACACACAGCAATTAAAGTAGGGTGCATGGCAGGTAAAATTTATGTGAAAATTCAGAAATGGATTTCCAAACTTTCGTGGAAGCGAAAGTCAGACTTTCACTTAAATTCTACCTGCAGAATTTTTTTCTCGCACACGGCTACTTGCTGGTTTGCCCTGTACCACTTCCTTTTGGCAGTTTGTTCCACATGTCCCCCACTCTTTCAGTAAAAAAGTGCATGCAGATGTCCCTTTTGAATCTCCCTCTGTAAGTTTCAGTGATTTCTCCATTGTCCTTGTATATGAGTTGAAGGAGAACAGCACCTTGTTGTGCACCCTATTTTTCCAGTGTTGGTACTTGTATATTTTAATCATGTCACCCATTTCCCTCCTTTTTGGATGGTGTACATGTTCAGGTTCTGCACTTTTTAATCATATGTCTTGCCTCCTAGTCCATGTAACATCTTGGATGCCCTTCACGGTGGTGCTTCCACCTCATTGCAGTCTTAGGTTAGGACTCCAGTATGATGCACGGTATTCCAGATGTGCTCGCCCCAGTGTTATTCCCATGTTGCTTTTCAGTACCAACCCTTATTTCATACTGCACTTTAGGGGTCGTTTTCCCAATGTGCATTACCTTACATTTGTTAGAACTGAAACCCACCCACTATATCTTTGACCAGCTTTCCAACCCAACCCAGATCTACCCTGACTTCCCTTGTGCCATCACTGTGTCCACCCGTGCGTAGATTTTTGTGTAGGATGTGAAAAGGATTAGGCCCAGCACCACTCCTGAGGTACTTCACTTTTTATGTCCCTTATCTCAGAAAACTACCCATTTACTACTATAATCATTGTTCTTCTCCTCAGCCAGCTCGTGCCAATGTCATCATTTTGCTTTCCTCCACCCCTTGGTTCCAGAAATTTTGACCAGTCTCCTGTAGGGGACCAAGTGAAATGCCTTGCTAAATTCCAAGTACACTACATTGTCTGTCTCTCCCTCATACGATGACTTGGTCACCAAGTTGAAAAAGTTAACCAGATTTGTCTGGCAAAGCCTTCCTCTTGTGAACCCGTATTGTCTGGGGTTCTGCATCCAATTTCTTTCCAGAAAGTCAGCAAGTCTATTACCATCCTCCACATAGTACAGTACCAACCTCCATCCCAGATGCAATCAAACTGCCTTTTATTGTTGTCCCAAGACTATTAAGATTTTGCTGTACACTGCTTGTGCTGATTGGGGCTCATGGGGCTGAGCAGCAATCATCAAGGGGGAGGAAGGGGAGGTTACACAGACCGGCAAAATGTGCTATGGAGTAATCCCCTTAAGTCAGTTGTCAGGTATTAGGCATCAGGACTACAGGCAGTGCTGGACCTATTGAGTGTGGAAACTGCATGCTGAATGGTTGTGGAAGAGATGGTGGCAGCCTATAATAGGGCTGTTACCACCACCTTTGACTCTATCATGCCCGTCCATGTACAGCCCTTATCTATATGCTGGAGACCCCACGGTTTAATGGGGAGCTCAAGGAGTTGAAGATTAAGGGCCAGAGGCTAAAGCATCACTGGAAGAGGTCTGTGTTGAAGGGGACAAATTGGATTTGAGATCACATTATAGTGACTATCAAAGTGCAGTCTTTCAAAAAAGGCAGATTTTCTGTCTAGGGAGATTGCTGCAGCAAGGAACAGACCGGCTCAGCTCTTCTGTACAGATGACGGGTTATTACTCCTGACTTGTCTCCATCCGGTGGTAGCTAGTTTGTGCACTAAATGTGGAGAATTTGCTCTGTTCTTTGCTGACAAGGTGTCCTCTGTCATATCCAATTTCTCCTCCAGTGTTGGCCAATTGGCTTGCATTGCAAACTGGTGGCATGGAAAGGTGCCCTCTTGTGTGGAGTGAGTCTGACCCAGTTGAAGTGAATGAGGTGAGTGAGATAAGTCTCAAAGTTATGGGCAACCTATTACAAACTATGTCAAGGTGCAACCCAACTGTTGATCAGTTGCATTGGCCTGATTGGACCTGTGGTTGCTAAGATCATCCAGTGTTCCCTGGGGAGTGGGGTTTTCCCAGTGGTCTTAAAAGTGGCCCTGGTGAGACCCCTATTGACAAAACCCTCATTGGACCCAGATTGTCTCATCAACTACAGGCCGGTCTCAAACCTTCAGTTTTTAGGGAAGGTTTTGGAGAAAGTGGTGGCTGGTCAGCTAGAGACTTGGCTCACTTCCTCTGGCACTTTTGGGTCATTCCAGTCTGGATTTAAACCTGGGCATAGTACCGAGACCACCATGGAGAGGGTTCTGAACAATCTCCTTTGAGACAGAATTAGGGGAGAGTGATCTATTCTTGTACTCCTCAATCTCTTTGCAGTGTTTGACACCATGGACCATAAGGTGTCGTGGGACAGCCTGTGGAACTGGTGTGGACTAACTGGCAATGTCATCAGGTAGTTTAGATCCTAGCTCATGGACTGAGTACAAAGGGTAGTGATGGGGTTATCCTTGTAGAGCCTAATACTGCTCCACTGTGGAGTCCTGCAGGGTTCGGTCCTGTCTTCTCTTTTCTTCATTGTGTACATGTTGCCTTTGGGAGATGTTATCAGGTGGTATGGTCTGGGTTTTCATTGCTCTGCTGATGATACCCAGCTATACCTGTCCTGTGCACCTGGGAGCCAGATGGCAGTCTCAGTGTTTAACACCTGCCTGGCTGAGATCCAGGATTGGATAACTTGAAACTGGTTACAACTCAACCCAGACAAGATGGAGGTATTGGTAGTGGAACCAAGTTGTTGACAGGGTGGAGGAGTGCTGGGGAGCGACCTGGATCTTAGACTGGGTGGCTCGTCTCTGACCCCCTACACACAGGCTAGGTATCTGGCGGTGGTACTTGACAATGACCTGACACTTGATGCTAATGTGTTGGCTGTCATCTATAGTGGCTTTTACCACTTAAGGAACATTGCCCAGATCATTTTCCTGGTACCATCCGAGGACCTTTCCACCCTGATACATGTCTTTGTCACATCGAGGTTGGGCTACTGCAATGACTTGTACCATGGGCTTTCCAGAGGCAATCTCTACCACCTGCAGCTGGTGCAGAATGTGGTGGCCAGGCTATTGAGGGGTTTATCTAGATCACAGCATATTACACAGGTTCTCCGTGATCTGCACTGGCTGCTGATAAGGTGTAGGATTGCCTCCAAGGTCGGATTACTGACCTATAAAGCCTTATATGGCCAGGGACCTGACTATCTACAAGATCTCCTGGTTCATCACTGCCCAGATTGCCATCTTTGTTCCTCTGAGGGTGGCCTTTTGGTTGTTCCCAGGGAAAGGCTGCGACTTTTGGATGATTGTGCTTTTTCCGTGGCTGCACCTACCTTGTGGAAATTGATCCCAGGGTATCTTAGACAGGCCCTTTGGAGGAAGCCTCTAAGAGGGGGCTCAAGACATTTTTATTTATATTTTAAATTTATTTATGCTCTAAAATGTGGTAAATTGTTCATGTTTAAAATTAATGTTTTTACTATTGTACAGCACTCCAAGACCCCAAGAAAGGGTGCTTTATAAATAAAGTATCTGTCTATCTATCTATCTATCTATCTATCTATCTATCTGGGGAGGTGACTGATATCTTCACAGTGCCTGACAAACTAGCTGAACAATAAGATGATGATTAGCAGATAGTTCACAACATGTAACAGGGACATTGTGAAGCTCACAACGTCCACTATACAGGAGTTGTAGAGTATGGTATAAATGAGAATATTTAACATTATTGACTTAGAAACATAGAAACATAGAACGTAGACTTTGATGGCAGATAAGGACCGCTTGGCAAATCTAGTCTGCCCATTTCCCTACCTACAGGATAGGCCGCAGATCCTAGTTAACCAACAACCTATTTCTTCCTACCCCCCACAAGAATTGCCTTATGTATGTCCCATGCATTCTTGAATTCTCCCACAGTTTTAGACCCCACAACCTCCTCAGGAAGGCTGTTCCATGCATCCACTACCCTCTCTGTGAAATAATACTTCCTCACATTGCCCCTGAACTGCCCCCTCATCTTTAAATCATGTCCCCTTGTTCTTGAACGTCTCTTTTTCTGAAAGATGCTACCCTCTTGGACTTTGTTGATTCCACTGAGGTACTTAAAAGTTTCTATCACATCCCCCCTTTCCCTTCTTTCCTCAAGGGTATACATATTAAGCTCCTTTAGTCTCTCCTCATACGGCTTCTCTTGCAGATCCTGCACCATTTTAGTTGCCCTCCTCTGGACTGCCTCTATCATGCCTATGTCCTTGAGGAGATGGGGTCTCCAGAACTGGATGCAGTACTCCAGATGGGGTCTCACCAATTGTCTGTACAGAGGGATAATAACTTCCTGTTTTCTGCTGCTGATGCCTCTCCCTTAGCTTCCCAGTATACCCCCAGCCCTCCCTACTGCCTTCTCACATTGCTTACTAACCTTAAGGTCATCTGATATGATTACCCCCAGGTCCCTTTCTTTTTTTGTTGTTGTTACTACCTCCCCCCCCATTGTGTATTCTTCCCCTGGGTTCTTGTTTCCCAGGTGCATTATTTTGCACTTCTTTGCATTGAATCCTAGCTGCCATACTTCTGACCATTCCTCCAACCTTGCCAAGTCCCTTCTCATCCTTTCCACACCTCCTTGTGTATCAACCCTGTTGCAGATCTTTGTGTCATCTGCAAAGAGGCTTTTGACAAGGCAGAACCACCCATTGTTAGTGGGTGTCAGCTATAAGTGGGTTGGACTTTATTTCACTTTTCTCACCTACCAGATGACCTAGGAATATTATTGCTATCCAGAATAGGTCTTCAGTGCAAACTTAGTGTTCTGGCAAAAACTTGTAATGAACTAAAATTTTACCCATGCTGTCTCTCATAAGCAAGGTACACCATGGAACATTTGCAGGATCTCAATCCCTCAACTCTATGTCTCAGTGATGGCCACAAAGTCTAACTTAGCCTTCATCATCTTCAGTCTACTGATGTTATTGTTCAAACTTCTGGCATTCAAGCAAACCATTCACAATGCATCCACCTTACTCACTCCTCCCTTCCCTTTTCCCCTCCCTCCCTTCCCGGCCCACTCAATACCCATTATGTTAGGTGTACTATTGCTATCCACTCACTTTGTCTCTTCTTTCACCAGGCATTCGGGGATCAGTTCTTTCACTTAGCATTCAGGGATCAGTTCAAGGACCTTTCCTATTCAGTCTGTTCATTGATGATAGCTGAAGGTATCTGGGACAAATTGTGTCTCTTTACTGATGATAAAAATTACTATAGCAGGTAATTTCATGAGGAATGGGTTCAGGAATATAAAATGGACATAGGAAAACTGGAGATTATGTCTAAGATATGGCAGTTGAGATTCAATACCAAGAAGTACAAGGTAATACACATAGTGAGATGGATCCCACTTATGGAATAATGGATGGCAGGTATTTAGGTAGAACCCTTCAATAGAGGAGAGGGATCTGAGGGTTATAATCAGTGACTCCCTCAAGCAAGCAAGTAAATGAGTTACTTTAACAAAGCAGGTAGCAGGACTTGTGGTTCTTAATATGTACTCACACGAGGCTAGATGGGGAGGCATGATAGAAATATATAAGTTTCTGAAGGACATGAATAAGGTGAACAGTGAGGACCTGTTTGCAAGGAATAGGGAATCAGTCACTAGAGTGCATGATTGAAGGTCAGTGGGGGGACACGTTCAAGAGAGATGTGAGGAAGCTTTATTCATGGAATGAGTGGTGGAATTGTGGAACAGAACACTGGTGGACATGGTGGTGGATGCTACCCTAAACAGATTTAAACATGGATGGGGCAGGGAAAGGAGAATCATAGTCCATAAGAAGGCAAAATATGATTGAAGAGTCAGTGAGCAGGGGAAGAGGGTGACAACCCACCAGTTCAGTAGGTTGGGGAATGAGGTAGTATAGTATGGGCAGACTTGATGGACCTTTGGTCTCCTTCTGCAATCAAATTCTGTGTTTCTTTATGTACCTAGTATTGCCAAGCCCCCCCATCTCTTCAATCATGTAACCTTTCTCTTCAGGTGTCTAGTGATAACGCCTCTCTCACCAGCCCCATAATCATCCTTCTCAGATGTCCAGTGGTCCTGCTCCTTCCTGTCCTTACGTGGCCTTCTCGTGGAATTCAAATGTTCCAATAGTGCTCCCTGAGTTACCACCTCATTATAGAATTTTTTTTTAATATGCAAGGCAGAGCAGCCTGCCACCCAAGATAAGAGAGTTGCAATGTAAAGTGAATGGCCCTTGCCTT
Source organism: Neoceratodus forsteri (assembly GCA_016271365.2). NCBI lineage: Eukaryota > Metazoa > Chordata > Ceratodontiformes > Ceratodontidae > Neoceratodus > Neoceratodus forsteri. The sequence goes on along the minus strand of CM057459.1, from coordinate 538,098,924 downwards.
GGCTTGCAAATGACTTTGCAGGTCCCTGGGGAAATGTTTCTGACCCTGCTCAACATGGATCCATGGGGTCAAAAATCTAGCACAGGACTGGTACAAAGTGTCCAGTGCAACTGTTTTGTACCCACCTCTGAGACTGCACTGGCCCACTGATTCAGTAGTGCACTAAATTGAAGTGATTGTGGTATCTTAAGCTTCTGTGAGATGTAGTATGATTTTTAAACTCCTTACATTTCATAAAGAATTAGTATCATGAGTATTAAAGTAGAACAAATGTACTATGTATAAGGTTGCAGTATTTGGAAGTACTGCATCATTGTACCATATAAAGTTATGCAATATTGCCAAATAAACACATTAACACAAGCCAATAAAGAATTTAACATATAATAAAGAATACAGTGAGCTGCTGTGTTTAAAGTTGGATTGGCTTCATAATATAATAGAGTGACTGATTATCAACTGCAGTTGGGGCATTCATAGAATAGACTTGCATTTTCTTTTATTGTCATTCTGAAAATATTCACATTGCCAGATGAAAGAAAAAAACTTGCCATTTATAACACAGCCAGTAAATATTAAACAATTATATTTTTACTGACTTTCTCAGGTGATCTAAGTAACTTTCAGTCAACAGACTCAAGTACTGTGTGTTTTTGAAAAGGACTGTAAATGAAGAGGTGAAGCCATATATGTACTGCTCTCCAGTACTGTGGACATGAATATCCAGCCCAAGGAGACAGCCACTGAGACAAGCAGTTGCAGAAATGGACAGGGTATGTCAGTCCTACTCCTGGGGTTGCCAAAGATGTGGGATATACACAGCACTGACAATATCAAGATTCCAATCAAGGGCAGCTAGCAACAGGGACTATAAATGAGGATCTCTTCCTCCTTCTGGTCTTACCATACTTGCTTAATACAATATTGCCAGTTTGCTTTATTTATACAGATAATGTGTATGAGTTTGCTTTTCCCAGTGAGAACCGGTAGTGACTGGGGATGACAAGGAAGAACAAGAGATAAATAGACATCAGAATCAGTCCTAGCCTGATTGGGTAGTGGGATATGGTAGATTACGGGGGAATGGAACATGTAATCATCTCACCATACTGTCTTTCAGCAAACCAGGACAATACTTACATTAAAGTTTTAACTGCAGTTGCACATTCTTCCTGTGATGGACATTGGAATTTCTAATGTGCATGGTTGTGTTACCGTTATGCAAGTAGACCAAGAATCTATTACAGATTCAAGGCAGTAAGATACAAAGATATCAACAAAAGTCCTACAATAGTTCCTTGAGCCACGTCATACTGTGCCAAGTCTGAGTCTATTCAGCCACGTTGTTCTTAACAACATTCATTGGATAATGCTAAAAGAGATGCTATACGGTCCAGATTACATTTCAGTCTAGATGCATGAACTTTCACCACAAAACTGCAAATGGAAAGATTGCTACTAGACCAAGTAACAGAGATCACGTGCAGATTCAGAATATCAGTAATAAGGATGTGGAATTTGCTATATAGAGAAATTAGACACATCAGCAATGTCCACACAGAGAAGGCTAGATGTAAACTGCCCTTAAAATAAAAATGTGCTAATAGCCTGTAACTTTAGCTTTGCTCATTGGTAACTAAAGTATTTGTCATGTCCAATTATTATTAGTATACTGTATGTATAATGTATGTCTGCAGCTCAACAAATGTGCATTATACGTAACATTATGTGTACCTAATGGATTTCCTATATGCATTACTGCTAGTATGTGTTAAATTTGCTTACAAGTGAAGTCCCATTGCCACAGTATCTTCTGAGAATATACTACTTGCATCACATGGAGTTACTCTATCTAAAAAATCTTCATAATTAAATGTTTGAGTCAGTTTACACATACGTCATCAGTCTGTGGTTACACTGAAAATCTTTAAGAACGGGTACTTTAATCTCCAGTTGTGTAGGAGTGGGAACTGTCTACAGCTGAGAAAACCCTCCTATAGTTTTTAATGAGGAAAGTTAGTAGAAAAGCAGAAACTTAATTACTAATCTATAAAGGGAGGAGGAGCTCATTTCCTGTGGGTTCCTGCCCAGTTTAATTGTGCATCAGAATGAAAAGCAGAGCAAGGCATTCTCATTATGCATTGGATAAACTGCATTCTCCATAATGGTGAATGGAAAATGAACAGCCATTTAGCCTAAATGAAACCAAGTTCAACCTTATTTTCCACTGCTGAACTATTTTTCTGAAATGTATTCAAGGTAGCCCAACAGTTACATAAATTGTCTACTCTGAAATAGGAATCTATTCTCATGAATATAGAACATAATGGTATAATATGGATGACGTTAAGCTCTTTAGTCAGTGTTCATTGCTACCTGGACTATTTATACAAATAATAAACATTGTTGTCAGTAAAGCTTCTATTAGACATTCTGATCCTAGAGAACTAATACCCTGTAGGTTGCACATTACTTAAAAATTATTTTCAAATTGAACGGGTCTCTGATTGCTTGGTTTATTGCACTGCATGTTAATATATATATTTTTTTTAATTTTAGCTAAACAAGGTACAGCATTTTATAGTCATCTTATATAGTCTACCTTATGGAGACATTTTGCATGCAGCATACTGTAGTTTCAGTTATATTCACTATCATTTAAATCCTGCATTCTTTGTGGGACTGATCGACCCGCTATTATTAAATGTGCACTATATTAATAAGCATTGCCACCCAAAAACTAATGTTGCACTAGACAATGTATGCCCATTGAAAAAAAAACTCTGTTTTATACATGTTAAAATTACAATGCTTCTTCCACAAAAGAAAATCAACAGTAGTTCAGGCTTCCAAGAAAAAAAAGCTGCAAAAAGGAAAAAGCTGTAATGTTCAATGTTCAACGTGTGGTCATTCTGAAATTTGCAATTGGCACATATTAATCCTGCTCTGTGTTAAATGGCTCTGCAACAAAATGAAAATAAAAAAAAATACTGTAGTAGCTACAGCAGCAAAAAAGCACACAAAACATGTTATGCTGCTATCAACAGTATTCAACAGTATGGATGGCACGGGCTCTGAAAAAATCCATTATGAGGATCACTTTTTGCTCATTTTAAAGCCCAAGTATCAACTTGGTATTTTCAAGATGAGGCACCAGGATTTCATTAATGTACTGCAGAGTTGTTCCCTCATTTGCCCAGTGACTGGGCGAGAGTGTTATGCACCAATCTGGGGGAAAGTTGTGTGTAATTACTTTAACTTTGCTTAAGTGGGGTAATCAGTGTAAAGCTTTTGGCAATGTACTGCACTTTGACTACAATAGAAGCGATCAATGTAAGATTGCAGGTATGCAACACCTCATTGCTGTAAAGGGCAAGCCATTAGCTCTTATGCATAAATAAAAGACTTTGGATATGTTCCATTGGGGCAAAGCACCAACATTTGGGGGCTTTAACATTTTCTGTATTACAGTAATCTTGCTGCATACTGTATGTTAAGGTCTAGATTATTTAAGACATTTACATTGCTTCTGTACGCTATAGTATATACTATAGTATAATTAGTTAGACAAAAACTAAATGAGAAGAATAAGGTCTGCACAAAACAATCACTTGTCAAAATAATTGCATTAGTATAAAATGTGGTGGTATCTTAAACATACTCTTGTCATGCATAGAACTCATTAATGTTTTGTTCTTAGGGAGCTATAGCAGGTATAAGAAAATGAGAGGGGGGAAGGATAGGGAATACTACCACCTTTCAACCAGGCAAGTCACCAGGGTGGTGAGGGGGGAAAGCCAGAAAGGATCAGTGGCTTACCATTGGGATTAGGGATGGGGAAAATGTTTTTATTAGGTACATTGGGGAGCAGAGAGAGGGCAGGGGCCAGCTTGGCAGATTGAGGGCAAGCGGGGGTGGTGGGTGGAAAGTGTTAGGGAGCAGGCGGAGGTATTGAATGATTACTTTGCCTCAGTGTTCACTAGGGAAGGGGCTGGGAAACCAGAAAAATGGTAGCAAAATGAGTTAGAAAGGACAGTAGACAGGATTGCTGGAGCACCTGATAAAAAACAAGAGGCTGGGAGAGATATCCCTGCGGTGTTGCACCAGGATGGAGCTGCTAAAGCGGGGGGAGGGACCAATGAGGCTATCTCTATCGGCAGGGTATGGGAAGCCCTAAAGTTCCTTAAAAAAGACAAATCTTCAGGGCTGGATGGCATATATCCCAGAGTGATGTGGGAGATGGCAGACATTCTGGCTGCACCTCTGATAGATCTCATTAACATGTCACTGGAGACCGGGTGGGTGCCCAGGGATTGGAGGGTGGCACATGTTGTGCCCATCCATAAAGGGGGTTTGAGGGAAGTGCCAGGAAACTATAAACCTGTCAGTTTGACATTGGTGATGGAGAAGTTGTTGGGGGGTATTCTCAAGGAGTGATTGAGGGAGTTCTTGGAGGAGATGGGACATCTGGATAGTTGGCAGCATGGATTTGTGCCAGGAAGATCATGTCAAACTAACCTTGTTGAGTTCTGTGACTCAGTAACATTGGAACTCGACAGGGGGAGGCCAGTGGATGTACTGTTCTTGGACTTTAGCAAGGCGTTTGACTCTGTCCTTCATAATGGACTGTTGGAGAAACTGAGGGGGGATTGGGGCAGGACCATTGATAGTCAGATGGATAAGAAACTGGTTTGTAGGGTACAGTCAGGGGATAGTGGTCGGAGGGGAGGTCTCATCTCCTATGGGGTCATTAGTGGGGTTCCACAGGCCTCAGTTCTGGGGCCACTCTTGTTTAATGCCTACATCTCTGATATCTGGGAAGATATCAGCTGTGAAATGAGTCTCTTTGCAGAGGACTCTAAGCTGGGGGCAGTGATAGAGGGGGAGGAGGGGAGGTTGGCCCTGCAATGGGACCTGGACACTCTCTATAGGTGGGCCTGTACCTGGGAATTAAATTTTAACTCATCTAAGTGCAAGGTGTTACACCTTGGGTGGGGAAACCCCAAACATGGGTACACCCTAGGAGGGGTAGAGTTGAAGGCCATGGCAGGGGAGAAAGACCTGGGAGTCCTGGTGGATATCAGCATGAATAATTTGGAGCAGTGCATGAGGGCTGCAGTCAAGGCAAACAGGATGCTGAGCTGCATCACTAGGGGGATAACCTCAAGGAGCAGAGTAGTGATTCTGCCACTCTACAATGGCTAAGTTAGGCCACACCTTGAGTACTGTGTGCAGTATTGGAGGTCTCATTTAGGAGGGACATCCAGTTCCAGAGGAGAGCAACCAAAATTATCCAGGGTCTGGGGAAGCTGACATATGAGGAGAGACTGAAGGAGCTCAACCTGTTCTCACTGGAGGAGATAAGGGACACGGGGGATATGATCGAGGTCTTCAAGTACCTTAAAGGATTCAACAGGGTAAATCGAGATGGAATTTTTAAGCTAAAGGAGGGTGGAATAACCAGAGGACATAACTGGAAGCTTGAAGATAGAAGGATGAGGGGGAAAAGGAGGAGGAGGAGGTATTTTATGGATAGAGTGGTAGAACCATGGAATGCACTGCCTGGGGAGCTGGTGCTGGCTTCTACGGTGGATGATTTCAAGAGAGGGTGGGACAAGTATAGGCATGAGTGGAAACTGGGGTTGGCTTGGCCCGGGAAGGCTGGGATGATGGGAAGGAAAAAAGGGGAATGGAGACAGGGGGAGGGCCTCATTGGCCATCCAGGGTTCTGAAGCACGAGCAGACTCAAAGACCACAAGGCCTACTCTGCTGGTGTCTAGTGTATAATAGCTCAGGGAGGTACTGGCTGCACAACTGACTGTCCTGTTCAACAGCTTATTGGAAACAGGAATAGCTCTGGAGGACTGGAGGAGGGCACATGTAGTCCCACTACACAAAAGTTGTAGCAGGGAGGAGCCTGGCAATTATAGGCCAGTAAGCATGACATCAGTGGTGGGAAAGTTAGTAGAGACACTGCTGAGGGAAAGGACTGTGGAATATCTTGAATTCAATGAGTTACAGGACCTGAGGTAGCAAGGATTCATGGGGGGGGGGACAGCATGTCAAATAAATTCAATAGATGTTTTGACTGGGTGACCAAGTAATTAGATGAGGGTGAATCAATTGACATGGCCTACCTAGATTTCAGTTAAGGGTTGGACATCATTCCTTATAGGAGGATAGAAAGCAAACTGTGTAGTTTCAGAGTGGGTTCAAAGGTTGTAAACTGGGTAAGAATAAGTTACAGAGGGCAGTGGTAAATGGAGTTCACTCAGTGGAAGAGAGGGTGACCAGAGAGGTGCCTCAGGGATCAGTGCTGGGTTCAGCCTTCTTTAATGTCTTTATAATTGGCATTACAGGGGAGCTGGAAGAGAAGGTCTGCCTCTTTGTTGATGACACCAAAATCTACAATAGGATGAACAAGCCGAGGGGTGGAAAGGATGAGAAGAGACCTGAGAAAACTTGAGGAGTGTTCAAGGGTATAGGAGCTGGGTTTCAACACAAAAAAAGTCTAAAGTAATGCATTTGGGGTGCAGAAACCCAGGGGCAGAGTAAAAAAATGTAAGGAGTGGTACTGACAACCACCAAGCAGGAAAAAGTCCTGTGGATAATCATATTGGATGACCAAAAAGTGGTCAGGCAATGCAACAAGGCAGTTGGGAGGGCTAGTGGGATACTAGGGTGGATATGGAGGGGTATCATCAGCAGAAAGAGGGATGTGGTATTGCGTCACATAGATCACTAGTAAGATCCCACATAGATTACTGTATCCAGTTCTGGAGACCACATCTTCAGAAGGATATAGACAGAGTGAAGGCAGTGCAGAGGATGGCAACAAAAACATGGTGCAGGGTCTGCATTTAGAAGCCCTAGGAGAAAGGACTTAAGGATCTAAATATGTACCCCATGTAAGAGAGAAAGGGGAGGGATATGATAGAGACCTTTAAATACTTCATGGGGTAAACAAGGCATGAAATAAGTATTTTTCAGAAAAAAAGATGCTCAGGGACAAGGGGACACAATAAGAATCTGGAGGAGGAGGATAGATTCAGGAGAAATGAGAAGAAGTACTTCACAGAAAAAGTTGCGGATTGCCAGAACAGTTATTCAGTGGAGGTGGTGGGGGTGAAAACAGTGGTGAGTTTCAAGAATGCATGGGACAGGCATAAGGGAATCTCATGGGAATGGAAGGGGTAGTGGTGAATGGGCCAGATATCAAGCAGGATCAGTGGTGATACTATAGGACAGGAAAAAATTGGCAAACTGGGAGGGCCAGGCAGTCCTTCCATGTTTCAGTGTTTGTTTGTTGGTTGGTTTGTTTTAACTTTATTTCACATTTTAAAATTGAATACTGTGGGCAGCTATGAAGTAAATATTCCAGTAAGTGGAATATATCTTCTGTTTATTAGAAAACAAGTACATTAATTTTAAAACAGAGATGTCACACATAAAGGATATTATTATTTAAGGGAAGTTAAAATTTCTATAAAAACTAAATAATATTAGAGATTGTGACATTTACTAAAGGCTTTTATATATATATATATATATATATATATATATATATATATTGAGAATGGTTTTATTTAATGGACCAGTTGTTACAATGAAAATGTAATTGTCACAGACTGGATCTCTTCCAGAACTCAGTCTTCACTGACACCAGTTTTCATAACCCTTCAGACACCTGAATGGTTATCTTGGTATGCTGCCACCACTTAGTGTGACTCTCGCTCGTGGTATTGGTAGGTCTATATCCCACTAAAGACACCGCTCACACAGTACAGTGGTCTGTCACAGAGAGTAGGTGATTCATCTCTTTTGTCATAGCTGAAAACACTTTGTTTTAGATACAGTAGCCTGTCTCTTCAGAAACAGATAACAGATTTGCCATTTTACCCCTGGTTCTCTATATCTGAAATACTTTATTCACTAAAAAAGCATGAAGTATATAAAAATAACACTACTTCATGATATTTGCATATGTTACAGGATAACGCACACTGACTAAACACTATGGGGAATACAGTATTGCTACAGAGATAAAAATAAACACATTTAAAAAAACAAAGATATCACACACACACACCAAAAAATGCAGACACACATAAAAAACTCAAAACTATCTAAATTCTACATAGAGCAGAAGAACTTTAGCCCCCCCCCCAAACCAATTGGGATCTACTGAATTGTGGCACACAGAAACCTCTGATGTTACTAGTTCAAAGTCTCAAACACAACCAAATTCTCATTACAGACACACAAGAAGAATATCTTTAGCTGGCTGTCCAGTAGCTCAAAAACTGGACCAGCCTCTTTGACATCACAGCCTGTCTGTTTTTGATCTCTGAGGGACACCTTTTCCCAGACTAGTCCAAACCAACATTTTTATTTAGAGCTTGGTCCTTTTGTTATCTAGCTGTCTGCGTAACTGGACACATCTTGGCAACTGCGTACATTCAAAATATGTCTTTTTTTTTTTTTTTATAAAAGAGACTCTTCCATCCCAGAACAAAAACCTTAAGATCAAAAGACTCCTGCTACTCACACCCACTTGTTTGTACTATGAGTACAAAAGGCTTTTTATACAAAAGGTCTCTCACAGCTAAGTTCTTGCAGCTTGAACCACATAAAATATCATGTTTAGTTTCAACCAGACCTCCCACAACAGCTGAAATACTTTACAGAGGCAAAGGTAGTAATAATAATATTTAAAAAAGTACATTGCAAGTTATCACAGTGGTACTGATACATTTTTATTCAATTGTGTATTACTCTTTTCCTCTTGTCTTGTGGAAATCCCATTTTCCACTGTTTTGAATCTGCATTACCATTTTTTTTTAGATTTGCACTACTCATGTATATTTGCTTATGTCATCCTCACATAAATAAGTTACAACCCCCTTTATCTTTTACATTTTAGAAAAGATACAGATAAACATTGCTGTCCAGACTGGACAAAGTATTTGTTTTGTGACTAAAATTGAGTACAGAATATGTTTTTGTGGCTAAAACTGGACTCAAAACTCAGGATACACAGGTGAAAAATGGTTCAGTTATTGTAAATTGCACAGATGCCAACCTAAATGTACTGTATTCCTCCCTCTAGCACCAAAAAAAAAATAGACCTGTACATAAATATATAAAGTAATTATTGTTGAGCATCATTAAATACTGTATGGTTGCTGGAAAGGATTCCAAAATATTCTAAGCTATGTTTACGCATACACAATTTAACATCTCTCCTCTTGTAACTAAACTTAGCTAGCATGTAGCAGACACAGCTTCTCTGAAAGTATAGAGTACTCTGGATACCAGGATTAACTCCAGACCACGTAACAAAGCTCTAAAATGGTGAACAAAGAACATGACTCCCTATACATAGATTTGGAATCAAATAAGAACAGCAAAGATAAACAGTGTTTGCAAAGAAGTATAAAATGAAGTATATAAATATAAAATAATGCATGGGGTGGCGTGTTTAACAAGATTTTACACACACCCCAAGGTGTTGGATGCTTCATAAACCCAGAGAGCGAAGCTTGAGGGGTTTATTTAAGCATCCAACATTGAGGGGTGTCTGTAAAATTTCAAACATACCACCCCATATTTTATTTTATATAATTGCTGGGGAGCGTTTTCTCGCCACAGCAATTATAGAAAATAAAAGCTGCGGTCCGGTGTGGATGAAGCACAGTCTACAGTTTGTAGCTGAGCAGCTGCCTAAAACTCTTTCTTTTCTTCTTTTTTTTTTCAGGCTAGCTGAGCAAGGATTACTGGAGCAAAGTAAACAGCTGACAAGCAATTTTCTTTTTTTTTATTCACTTACCGATATCGCCCAGTGATGGTTGTGGTATACAATCAATAGTGATGAAGTGTCTGGTGCCCCATGAGTGGAGAGGAGAGGAGAGAGTGGAGACAGGCACACGCATGGGGAGCATTGGAATCCCAACAAATGTTTGCCATTATAATCTGCAAGTTACAACAGGGAATTATAACCGGGTTTTCCAATGGGAGAAAATGCTCCTGAGTTATTATGCACATTTTATTATTAACTGCTGCTTAAAAAGTAGGAAACATCCAAATCCTAGAGACTGAAGTAAATAAACAAAGAAATACAGCAGTGTTGTTCAATAGCAATCTAAGAGGAAGAATTGTGTCAATGATCATATTTTGAAAAGGATTTAGAATGCAGCAATATTTGTATTTTATTTATTGTAAATTGCTGACCGGGAAAAATACATCAAGACAGGTACAGCCTGGAAGAAGGGAAATACTATCAGGAAGTACATAACCACAAATAACAAAGTTCATAATAATAAACAGGAAAAAAAACTGCAGAAATATAGATAGTAACATTATAAGATGATCATATTAAGACTATGCATTATTTATTTTTGTTTGTAATATTAAAGCAGGAAGAGCACACATAGATGTACTAGTTCATTTCCAGGTGTATCCTGTAGGGTAGGTTACAAGAATCCCTTTAACTGACAAGGGGAATGTTGACCATGACACTGGGGAAACTCCCATACTCTTCTTTTATAAGTACCATGGGATATTTAACTTTTGTCTGGACGGTGACCAGAGATAGGCAGAGGGGACCTTGGTTTAACATCTCATTTGAAGGATTACACCTCAGCAATTCAGCACCTCCCATCGGTGTCAGTTATGGGTATTTCCACAATTAACTGGGGTAGGGCTAGAACCCATGCCTATGTGAATGTCTTGAGGAATAGTGCAAATGCTAATATTGGGAATACAGTACAAAATGCAAGAAAACAACACTCTAGCTCTGATAAATAATACAGAGATGGGAATGTGTGACAGGATTACTAAAGTGCAGAGACTATCCAGGATGGATTATAAGCAAGAGGTTGGGGAAGACTGGAAAAAAGGAAAATAAAAAAAAATGCCAATAACACCAAAGATGGCCAGACCATTGGCACAGAGCTAGGGCTGCAGCTTATCACACTGGTGATATGAGTTTGTGAATGAGCTGTAGTCATCAGGTGCTGACTAGTGGAGGAGGACTCAGCATTCCAGGGAATGTTCATCTCTACAGAGGGAGACAGACTGATGATGCCATAGCAACATCTCCTAGGTGACCATAAGTGGAGCTACTGGTTGGCACCTTGGTGAGGTGAGATGCTGGCTGATGTGCTTGTGCTTGGTGTCACAGCCACCAGCATGTAATGGAAGGAGCACAAAACAAAAAAAGAGTAGTATGGCCCTGGTGACAATGGACCACATTATATTCAGCCCCTGTGCTTCCACTACAATGCTGTCTGATTCACAAGCATTTTTTTCCATATATATTTTATGCTCCCCACAGAGCTGGCAGGCAGCTTTGTCCCCTCCCTCAGAGTGGCTCACTCTCTGGTCCCAACTCTCCCATGCCTGACCCTCCCTGTAATCCCCCATGGGTTGCCCCCATCACAGGGCTGATGGCAAAGGGCATTGAATTTTCCCTTCCCCCGGAGACCAACATCCAGATGCCAAAGGGGCAGCGTGGGTGTGCTGGGGCCATCATGGAGCCTACCAGCTCCATTTTCCTCTTTTATGCCCCTCCCTTGCAGTGGTTGTTCATGCATGTGTGGAGACATGTGCACGCAGCGATCTGTGGCACCCTCCCTATGCTAGCCTCTCCTGTCTGCACTACCCTTAGGCCTCCACCCAGGAGCAGTCTTGCAGCAGGCATAACTGGGTCTCTCCCTGGGAAAGAAGAGCTGCTCTATGGCCACTAAATCCATCTCCCAACCTCCCCCCCCCACTGACCCCTTATGGCCCCTGTTCCCAAACCCAGGTTACAGGCAAGGTGTGAGGTGTGTTGTCCAGTGCCTCAACCCTCAGTGCCACCAGGCTGGCCCATTCACAAGCATTTGTTGGATACATCCTGACCTTGACCAAACCTAAGGGGTAATCTAAGGCATCATGAATGACAGGCAATTACAGGAGAGAGATGTGCAGGGGGTCGGGTGTATCATGGGTGCTCCTGAGGTAGTTGAGTGCCAGAGAAATAAAGGAGGTATAATGTGCAGATAAAATAGCAACCCCAAATGGCAGCAGAGGGAACCAGGAAGGGTTGAAAAAGGGGAGGGGTAAGTAGGAACTTTACAAACGTATGAACATACAAAATTTGCCAGCAAATAAAGGCCTAGAGGTCTATCAAGTTTGCTCGAATATGCAGCTAGCACCCCTTATTCTGCAGGTGCCCCTCCCTTCCACCCTTCCCCTCCATTGACCCCCCTTTGCCCTCTCCCAGCCCCTTTTGAAGCAATCCACTTTTCTACTGGATACCACTTCTGCCAGTAACACATTCCACCCAGCTACCACCCTCTTTGTATAAAAGAGTCTCCTCATCTCCCTCCTGAACCTTCCTCCCTCCAGTCTCATATCATGGCCTCAGGTGTCCCTCCCCTCCCTTACTATGAACAGCCTCTCTGTACCTGTCTTGTTTATTCCTTTCATGTACTTAAAGGTTTCAATCATGTCATCCGTCCCTCCGCTCCTTCAGTGAGTGCATGTTCAATTCCCTCAGCATCCTCTCATATGATAAGTCCCCCAGCCCCTTGATCATGTTTGTTGCCCTATGCTTCACCCTCTCCAGTAACTTAATGTTCCTCTTCAGATACGGGCACCAGTACTGCACGCAGTACTCCAGGTGCGGTCTAACTAATGACTTATACAGTGGCAGAATCACCTCCTCCCTCCTAAAGGATATACCCCTTGCAATGCAACCCAGCATTTTGTTGATCTTTGCAGCTGCCTTACTACATTGTGCTGAGTTGTTCATTGACCCTGTAATGAGCACCCCCAGATCCTTCTCCTCCTCTGTCTGGGCTAGCTGCACTCCCCCAGCTGGTAACTCCTCCTTGGGTTCTTCACCCCAAAATGCAGCACCTTGCACTTTTTGGCATTAAACCCCAATTGCCAGGTGTCTGACCAGGTTTCCAGCTTGCCAGATCATCCTGCAACCCCTGCCTTCCCTCTAGGTCATCCACCACCACTCCTATCTTGGTATCATCAGCAAACAGACTGATCTTGCTCTTGATGTCCAATGATATGTCTGCAATGAATATCCCAAACAACACTGGTCCCAACACTGAGCCCTGTGGAACACCACTCATCATTACCCTTGGAGATGAGCACTCCCCACCCACCACCACCCTCTGTTGCCTTCCCTGAAGCCAGTTCCCTACCCATCTCACCAGCTTTGCACCTGCTCCTGTGCCTTCTAACTTACTTCCTAGCCTCCCATGTGGCACTGAGTCAAAATCCTTACAGAAGTCCAGATACAGGACATCCACTGCATGGCCCCTGTCCAATTACCTAGTTACCCAGTCAGAGAAGTTCAACAGGTTGGTTTGGCAGGATCTGCCATGTATGAAGCCATGCCGTCTGCTGTCCTGTAGTCCTTTGGCCTCCAAGAGGGACACCAGCCTCTCCTTCAGGACAGCCTCCATCAGCTTACCCACAATGGATGTGAGGCTCACCAGTCTACAGTTCCCCGGTTCATCCTTGGAGCCACTCTTGTGGAGAGGCACCACATGAGCCATCCTCCAGTCCTGAGGTACACAGCCTCAGTGTAGTGAAATAGATCTGCCAAAGGTCCCACAAGGACCTATGCCAGCTCCTTCAGTACCCTGGGGTGGATGCAATCTGGGCCTTGCACCTTGTTCACTCTCAGTGCCTTCAAACCCCCCAGAACTCTGCCCTCCATGATTTCACCATCTGTCACCCCCTCCACCCATTTCTGCCTTTACTCTCCCCTTGGGTATCATCCCCTCTTCTTCTTAGTAAATACTGAGCAGAAGTAATCATTTAGTTCCTCTGCCTTATCACTCCCTGCTTCCAGCCAAATCCCCCTCCTTCCTAATCCTTACTATGTGGTTCTTACAGTTCCTTTTCTCCCTGACGTACATAAAGAAGTCCGTCTCCCCCTTCTTAATGCCTTGTTCAAGCCTGATCTCTGTAGATGCCTTGTCTCCCCTTGCTGCCCTTGTCACCTCCTTCAATTCCTTCAGGTACTCCTACCTGTTCTCCCCCTCCCTGTTTTCTTGTACCTCCTAAAGGCAGCTCTTTTCCTCCTTACCTTTTCCATGACATCCTTTCTCACCCAGCTCGGTTTCTTAGCCCTAGCCTTCTTGCTCTGTGCTTTGCTGCAGGTTCTGGTTGCCTCCACTATCCCCAGCCTTATGAGCTCCCACCTCTGGTTAGTGCCCATATTAGGTTGAATTCTGGTCAGGTACCATTTTGCCACTTCTCCCATCCTCCCAAAGTCGGCCCTCCTGAAGTCCAGCACTCTTGTGCCAGATTCCACTCCTTCCTTGCTCATATCCAATGTGAGCCATACTGAGTGGTGGTCACTCCCTGACAGCGGTTCTTCCACCCTAATTTCCCTCACAAACTCCCCATTTGCTGGCACAAGGTCAGGGGTATTCCTTAACCTGGTTGGTTCACTGACCATTTGCATCAGGAAGCTGTCATGGAAGGTATCCAGCAGTACCTGATCCCTTCTATTCCTGGTTGTTTGGGTAATCTAGTCCACTCCTGGCATGTTGAAGTCCCCCACAAACACCACACTACCCTTCTTGCTGGTCCTCCTGATCTGTCCCACTAGTTCCCTGTCTAACTCCTCCATCTGAGAGGGCAGCTTGTATACCACTCCCATTCTGAGAGTCCTATTCTTGGAATCCTGGATTTGCATCCAAAGTGACTCCATACTACCCTCCTCCCCTTCCTCCCTTATGCACTTCAGTTCTTCGTTCACATATAGTGCAACCCCCCCTTCCCAATCACCCTATCCCTATGAAATAACCTGTACCCTGGTACAGACAGGTCCCAGTCATTGTATTGGATGGCCTATGTTTCTGTGATGGCTGCATTATCCACCTCTTCCTTTGTCATGAGAACCTGTAACTCTGCAGTTTTCCTCCAAAGGCTCCTAGCATTAAGGGTAATCTACTTCCACCCATCCCCCCATCCTGCCCTCCTTTGCTAGCATCACTGATAGTATTTGCCATTTGTCCTTTGTCACTGTTATGGGGGGTAAGCTCATATGGCTTCCCAACCTGTGGTCTCTGCACATCTCCTGCCCACTTGCCATCCCCCCACTCCAGTTCCCAACTTCTTCTATGTACTCCTCCATCCTCTGTTTCAACACTTTCTTTCCCTCCCGCTCAAGCGTAATCTATCCTTGGCATAAAGACTACTGTCCTCCCAGGTCCCACCCCCCCCCCACCAGACCATAGCCTTCAGCATGACACCAGGTTCTTAGCTATCCATTAAATTCCTCTTTTCTCATCTTTCTTGTTGTGCTTGCCTTACTCACTGGAAGTATCTCTGAAAAAGTAACTGATCTTCCTGCCCCCTCACATAATTGCCCTAGTTCCTCAAACCTCCTCTGGACTATATCTACTGTCTTGTCAGCCAGGTTGTTTGTCCCAAGATGTATAATTAAATAAGGTTTGTCCCTAACCCTTCTAGCATATTTCAGAACAGATTGTCCCACCCTTTATGCTGCCATTCCTGGCATGGCCTCCACCCAAATGTGACTATGCCTCTCCCCTTTGCTACCCCACCTGACTCCTCTGAGTATTGAGTTCCCCAGCACTAAGATTCCACCCCTGCTACTGCCTGCTTGCTTCCATTCCTCTCCATCTCTCATTACTGGTTCCTTTACTTCCTCCTGCACAGTATTTCCCCCTTCTGCCCCTGTTGTAATTCCCCCAGCAGAACTTCCCCCACTCCAGTTTCATCCAGACATTTATCAGTTACTCCTTCAATTTCATCACCTCCCTCCCTCCTCCTCCTTTCCCCCTAGCCCTGCAAAACAATTTTCAGAAGACCCTTCACCAATGCCTGCTTCCTCTCTCCTCATACTAACCTTTTCCCTTCTTTCTACTCCATGACTGTGGCCACTTCTCCTCCTCCCCTCACAAGTCCCTATCTCCTCCTTCCATTCATCTGTTGTCTCCTGACCTGGTTCCACAGAGACCATTCTTCCTGGCCTGGGCCCCTTTGTCTCTGCTTCCCTTCTTCTGACCCTCTCCTCACCACTGTTGGCTCAAATTGCCCTCCCTCATCTCCTCTCCTCTCCTCCCCTCCCTCCCTCCAGTATTGGGCTATAACCACCTCCAGTCTGCCTTGCCTGTCCTAGTTCCTCTTGCAGACCCTCAATCTCCTTTCTAAGTTTCTCTATGTGGTTGCAGACTAAATATCCCCCAACCCGCCAGGTGAATTTTAGAAAGATTGGTGCACCGCAGTTGTTGCAGCCTACCACCCTACCCATTCTTCTCATTGCCCACCAGCAACCCCCCACCCTCCCAGATGAAGGATACCAAACACTCCCCCAAGTCTTCCCTCTCCCCCTCTATCAGTGCAAAACATTCTTCTCCTTTTCTTAATTTCCCTTACCCCCTTTGTCGTACATGTCTAGATAGATTGAGCAACTGCTTTTTACATCCCTATCCCTCCTGTCCACACCCAAAAAAAAGACTTTAAGCAACTATTGCACAGTCTTCTTCAAACTCCTACCCCTCCTTTCCACAATGCAAATGCCAATGCAAACAAGTAACAATGAAAGCTCCTTGTTTTGCTGTTACTTCCCTTCCACTGAGATAGCAGTCACCTCTTCACTCACTGCTGTTCCTTTCTTGGATGTCTACTTCTGCTATAACATGTTCATGTCATTTGCCCTTTTGGGGAAGTGATATCAGAACCCCTGGTATAAAGGAAATCACAGACCTGGGGCAGATGGTGTGAGGGGCAGGAGGGTGGGACCAGCCCATGCCTTTCAGAAATAATCGGGTAGCTGAGGCCCCTGGTCAGACCATTAGCACCCTTCCCCACTATGCACTAAACTTTGCAGATAGTGAAGCCAGCAAAAAAAACAATCACAGTTCCACTTCAAGCACAAAAAATAGTACTGATACCAAAACAAATAGGTCTCCAATTCAAACAGCCTCACCAAGAACACACCAAAATAGGTTTGAAATTAGAAGATATAGGTTTCTAGTTCAAAGAAACAGCCCCAATAAAATCACATCAAATAGGTTTGAAATCAGAAGAAAGCAGAAGAAATAGGCCTCCAATGTAAAGGAATGACAGTCCCCACTTAAAGCACACCAAAATAGATTTTAAAGTTTCAGCAGCTCCAAAATAGTTCCCTGCTAGCCCCTTTTAAGAAGCGAGACAAACTCGGCCTGCTACACAGTGAAACTTCAAAACAAATTAGCCCACTTACAGCACCAAAATAGGTTTCAAAATCCCAACAGCCCCAAAATAATATCCTGCTAGCCCCTTAGAAGTAGTAAGAAAGAAAAAAAATAACCTTCTACCAAGTAAAATCCACAAGAACAATGCAAAAGCAGCAAGAAGAAGCTACTGTACTGGAACTGATCTGATCCCTTCCCCTTCTGGTTACTTCTGAGAAGCCAAAAGCAACTGACACCACAATCCTGATTCAGTTCTGCCTCCAGTTAGTTAGCTGAGTGAGACCTGGCCAGACCATTAGCACTCTTCCCCCACTATGTTCTAAACTTTGCAGCTAGTGAAGCCAGCAAAAAACAATCCCAGTTCCACTCAAAGCACAAAAAATAGGTTTGCTACCAAAAGAAACAGGTCTCCAATTCAAACAACATCATCAACAACACAACAAAATAGTCTTGAAATTAGAAGATATAGGTTTCCAGTTCAAAGAAACAGCCCCCAATAACATCCTACCAAACAGGTTTGAAATCAGAAGAAAGCAGAAGAAATAGGCCTCCAATGTAAATGAATGACAGCCCCCACTCAAAGCACACCAAAATAGATTTCAAAGTTTCAACAGCACAAAATAGCTCCCTGCTAGCCCCTTTTAAGAAGTAAGACAAACTCAGCCTGGTACACAGTGAAATATCAAAACAAATGAGCCCACTTACATCACCAAAATAGGTTTCAAAATTCCAGCAGGCCCAAAACAATACCCTGCTAGCCCCTTAGAAATAGTAAGAAAGAAAAAAAAAACTTCTACCAAATAAAATCCTCAAGAACAATGTAAAAGCAGCAAGAAGAAACTATTGTACTGGAATTAATCTGATACCTTCCCCTTCTGGTTACTTCTCTGGCTACTTTAGTAGAGGGGGAAGAAGATGAGGTAGCTGCAGAAGCAGGTATTAGTGAAGCGATCAAAGAGATAGCCTTTAAAAATGAGGGTAGAAAGGAGGGAGGTGAATGCAGATTTCCCAACAGAGTATTTGCAATGGGACAAAGAAAGACTTTGGGGCAAATGAGTAAATGGAGGAGGAGGGGACAGAGGTAATGATGGAGGACAAGGGAGAGAGCAGAGAGGAGAGGTAACAAGAGTCAGCTGAATCAGAAGTTGAATAGGAAGTGGTGCAATGTGAGACACACTGAATTTTGAAATAAAGAGGGGAGACAGAATTTAGTAGAGGTGGCAGTGATGTGTTTAGGGAAGGTAGTTGAGGGCATATAGTGGAAGGAATGAATAAGAGAATCCAGCCTAGTCAGAGCAGAATTGGTGGCAGTACCATTAACAGTACCATGTCTGCATAGTCAAACACCAGATGGATCAGCATGAGCATGATAACCCAGCAGATAGGAAATGGAATGCTGGATATGTTGCACTACAGTGTGCAGAGCATATCGATGAGCTTTTTTGGAACATAATGTGAGTGGAGAAACCAATCTTCTGATCCAGCCAAGCACAAGGGTACTTAAAGCATGGGACACCTTCCAGTGATGTAGCAATCTAGTGTTCTGAAGAGAGTTTTTTTTGGAACCTGGTACCTCTCTGCTTGTAGCTAGTGGTCATGGAAACCTTTTTAGGGCTTCAGTGATGGTTGCTTTGAGTGGATCCAGCACTGAACATTGCAGAAGTCACAACGCAAGGTTAATTCTAGCTCAGTGGTCAGTGCTCAGGAAACCAACATACAGTGCCATCCACACACTGTGCACATGAAAATGCATGCAGCCACAGCCTAAGGGGCTTATATTGAAAAAGCTGTGAACAAAGGTAGTGCTTGTAGGATGAAGCCCCTGGAGGCTCTAGAAGTGATGGGAAGCAGGAGGCATCACCTACTTAGACTGATTTGTCAAACAGGTAGAAGAAAAATCAACTGATGAATAGTTCAGATAAACCCAACCATTTCAAGCTTGTCAAGTAGCAGGGGATAGGACTCAGTGTCAGAAACCTTCACATGGTTGACAAAGATTGCAGAGGTGAACAAAACATGCATCATCTTCTTTGTGACAGAGTTATTGAGACAAAAGATGGCCATCAATTGAAGGGATTGATGCTACATGATTATATCAAGAGAAGAATCTACTAGCACCCTGGATATTGCAGATGATGCAGGAATGGGTGGATGGGGAAGGGCAAATTGCTGACTCAATGCTAAAGGCTGAACTTATTTTACTTCATGAAGAAAATAAACCCAAATATTTACCAAGCAGCTATAGACCAATAATTTTATTGAACAGTGACTACAAAATAATTGCCAAAGTAATTGCTAATAGACTTCTACAGGTAATCTCCCGCCCAGACCAAAATGGATTTATTCCAGGGAGGACAGCCTCTTCTGCAATTAAAAAATTGCAGATTTGTATAGAATATGTCCAAGGATTACAAGCTATATATTATGCTTTGTACTCAATGCTAGTAAAGTGTTCAATTTATTAACAGATCATTTATGTTTTATATATTTGAAAAATGGAAAATCTTAAATATACAAAAGATTATCTGGGCCCTTTATAGTAACCCAACAGCTAGTATTCTGAATAATGACATTCCAACCCCAGAAATTGCAATGAAAGCAGGAGTTAGGCAAGGATATGCCCTGTCCCCTCTGATTTTTATATTGTGACTGAAGCCTTTGTTGAATACTATTAGGAATTGTCCCAGCATAAAAGGTCTCTCTATTCAAGGACAGGAAACAAAATTAAGCATCTTTGCCAATGATACTTTAATAATTTTTTTCAGATCTTAATAATCCAAAAGAAGCTTTATTAAACATTATTAATACATTTTCCAGTTTTTCCTGATATCAGTTAAACAAACAGAAATCTATGATCATGCAATTAACTAGGAACAAAGTCAGCACAGATTTTGTTCCCTACAAAAATTCAGTAAGGTAGAACAATGAAAGTATTTAGGGATCATTCTTACCAACAAAATGGAAACAAGTATTAACATTAATTATAAAACAGCAAAACAAAAAAAAATCACTGAAAAACTGGATATTTGGAACAACTTGTCCTTATCACTTTGGGGAAGGGTTCAAGCTATCAAGGTGATGGTCTTTCCCTAAATGTTATTTACCTTACAGTCAGTATTAGGATCCCCCGGTGAAAAATGATTTTCAGAGATAAAAAGGATGTTTTCTAAGTTTCTGTGTAGTGTTCCTGTGTGGTGGGGGGACTGAGGATTCCATGGAGCACAAGAACTTTACCTGTGAATGAAGGAGGCTTTGGATGTCCTGACCCATGGTCATACATGTTAGCACAAACTGTATCAAAATATGTGGGAATTGTCTTTCTACCCACAGGGTAATTCTTATATATTGCAAGAGGAAATCAAAAAAATCAAATCCCAGTTATCAGTTAAAGATTTATTATTCCTAACAAATTATACATTTCTAAAAGACAGGGGTTCTTTTCACCACTTATATGAATTAGCGGCAAAAGCAGAAAAAAAACCCCAATCTGAAGCCCGATATTATTCCATGGCTGCACACGCCATGCCTTAATATTTCAGCGCCAAATAAATCATACATTATTGAAATATACAGTCTTCTATAAAAAGAAAATATAACAACATGGAACCACTTAATTAAGGACAACCAATTAATTCCTTATAATCAATAAAAGGTATTGGTAAAGAACCATAACATTTAAAATTATTTAACTTTCATAAACCTTCTCAAAACTTATAAAAGGTTCAGTTTTGAGCATAATATTGATTCTAATAACCCATCTAAAAAAATACAAGAAGAAGAAAAATGGATAGCTCTATCAAAAAAAAAAATTTTTGATGTTTTACAACCTTATTATGCAAAATTATAAGATAAAAAAAACAATATTACTCATGGGAAAAAGAAATTAATAAAATACTGCAAGTAAATCAATGGTTTGCAATTAAAATTGGAGCCAACAATAACATTGTTTCAGCAAAAAAAAAAATCAACAAATATTAATTAACAGAGCATATACTGTATAACACCTAGTCTTCTCTCAAAAGTTAAGCCTTCTTATTCTAATAAATGCTGGCATAAGTGTAATGCAACTGGTACTCTTGAACATAATATATGGGCATGTCCTACTATAAAAAAGTGGTGGGAGGACCTCTCCAAAGAACTTTATAAACTATTAGGGATAAATATTCCTTGTTGTTTTACTATTTTGATTATAAATTTGTGTGATATAATGAACCTTAATCAAATTCAACAGAAAAGTGTCTGTTTGGGTTCGCTTGTGCTGAAGCATATGATTCTTAGAAATTGGAACAGCAAAAGCCTCCCCCAAAATGTTGTGCCTGAATGGATGTTTATTTTTAAAGAAACCCTGATGTTTGAAAAACCTGATTATGTAATAGATGAACTAGATGGCTATGAAGACAGTAACTGGAAAGAAATCATGTCGCTACTTCCACCATTTCTAAGAATCTAATTTACACAAGCAATGCAAGTATGAGAGGGGGAGGAGGTTAGCTTCTTTCTTTGCTTCTTTATTTAAGTTGTACAGTAGGTAATGTGCTCTATTTGAATTACTTGACATCTCAATTCTCTTAAAAGCATGGCATCAATATTTAATGTATGTAAAAGATGTCTTTATTATATAAGTTTTTAGGGATGTCTAAATTTATTAATATTTTGATTATTATATGCTGTACTCTTGATAACTTGTGTAAGTGTTATCATCTGTAAAGCTAAAATCAATAATAAAATATCTCTAAAATGATTTTATCAAGAGGAGAGAAGAGAAGAGAAGAGAAGAGAAGAGAAGAGAAGAGAAGAGAAGAGAAGAGAAAGGCTTTGGCTGTCCAGATCCATATTAATATTTTTTGAGCCAACCACTTTCTAAAATTGGGAATGGGCTTTTTGTTTTAAGGAAGAGCACAAAGTTTTACAGAGTAGCCAAGGTACAGATAAAGAAAATATTAAATTACAGAACATTCTTCTTGAAGAAAGTTTGAAAGGACTAAAGACACTGCCATTTTTTCCAAGCATTTACAATTTATCTTTGTCAGGGGAAGATAAAAAAAGGAGAGGATACAATCTCATGACTCAAAGCATCTTTAAAGGCTGACAGACAAGAAAAGGTGGAACCCATGAAGAAAATACCACAAATTTTAGAAAAAAAAAATGTTGAGAGTAGGTCATCTTTTAGAGGATAACCTATTTATATCTTATCAACAGTTTAGAAAGAAAATTGAAAAGGGGATTATTAGTAATCACATTTCATATAAAACCAGTCAAGAATCTTTTAAATTATACTGTAGAAAAGTAAAGCTGAATGTCTGGATCTCTCTGTCAAACTGAAAAAGAAACTAAATTAAATAGAGCAATTAGTAACACAAAGGTTATATAAAATTAATTTAATGATTGCTGGCTCTTATAAAATAAAAAGGGAAATAACAGATAATAAATGGGAGCTGAAAATGGGATATAGAATTAAAATAGATGAATAGAGCAAGATCAGGATTGGAGCTGCTACAGATCTTATATCAGCAAAAAATAGATCCTTCCAGCAATCTCATAGATAGAGTTTACATCATTTTAGTTGTTATAGCTAAGATTAAAACTGAATATAATGATACAGTACTTTCTAGCATTGGTGCAGCAAGGTAGCTATAATTTTTCACAACTTTTGGGAATGCCATCAAATTCAGGTTTGGTGGGCTTTTGTTACAGAATTAGTTTAAAAACTGTTGGGAAACAATATCACTGCTCTTCTGGGATTCTTTTGTTTAATTTATGTTATGCAATTTAATTATTTGATAATCATTACAAGGTTTTATAGTTAGGCTCAATGGCAACGAAGAGGGTTATTCTTAGACATTAGAACAGCCATAGCCTTTCTCAAAATAGAGAACATGAATGATGGCACACGTTAAAACAAACATTGATGTTTGAAAAACTTAGATGGGGATGAGTAGGAGATTCTTGGAGGGAGCTAGTGAAGATTTTTCATCCACTTATGCAAATTTTGGAAGATGGTTATTAGGTTTCATTCATCCTGAGACTCTTCAAGGATGAAGAGGAATGAATGAGTCATTGGAGGGTTGCTATGTTAATACATTTCTTCTAGCTGTTGATTCTGTTTTTCAATATGATGCAGAAATGCTATATGGAGCATTGTAAGTATTGATTATGTGATATAAAATATGAAATATAAATGTTTAATAAAAACAAAAAACAAACAAAAAAAAAAGAAATCAATTGAAGTGCTTCTTTGGAAGCCAGATTGGAAAGGACAGAGAAAAAGGTATAGAAGGAAGTGTGCTGGGAGAGGATTTGTTTGTCCTGCACTTTCTCAAGAGCACAAAGAAGGGAAATTGGGCTGCTCTTTCCTGGGAAAGAGGAGTCATTCTCTACACATACTGCATATCTCAACTCCAGCAGCTACATTTTCCTAAACTCTAACATGTGCAGCACATTCTCCACATTCTGGTATGATGGTGTGCCACTGTTACTGTATAAGTTATCCATTCTAGGGTGTATGTGGCTAGTGTGCATCTTAAAAGAGTACAGTTCTTCATAGTAGTCTGCAGTAGAATACTGAGCAAGTCCCATTCATGGTAAATGACAAAATGTTAAAAGTTAATTTAAAGAGAACATTCCATGTCTTAATGCAGATCTAACTATATTAAGACAGCATACTGCAGCATTTGCAGTTTTACTTTTACACTTATTGTACTCCCACTTTCGAGTTGCCTTACTCTGTGGGAAAGGAAGAGATTAACAGAATAACAAAGGCCTTCTCAGGCCAGCAAGCATTATCTGTTCTGGTAAACAGATTGCTAATGTCAGCATGGATTAATGGATATATTACTCATACTGCTGCTGCTGAGTAAAAGGGCTTTTTTTTTACCACAGAGGGCATGTCTCTGACTGTCTGGAACAGCCTACAATGTTTACTGTACCTAGTGCAATGTTCTTCAACCACCACCATGATTTTGAGTATGTAGAGAGCTCTTTGAGCCTTAATCAACATTGCAAAGAAAACAGTTTTTTTTTTTCATAAAAAAATAAAGGAGTTGCATTTTAAAGTAACAAGCAACAGACACATGGCATTTATGTATGGGCAAAAGGGTAATTTTTTACTGAAAGCATTTCTGGGAAAGATGTGTTATTAAGGCTGTAAGCAGGGTTAATTTTTGATATTTGCATGTTTGTCACTGATACTGTATTTGTAACTGTTTGCAAATTCAAGTTTACTAAAAAGGTTTTGCCTTTCAGATTTGTTGCTATTGTTAATGATGGCACAAGATCAAGGGTTATGAGAGTATCAATAAAATATGCATACAGTAGTTATCAATAAAGTATATATACAGTATATGTAATGAGTAGCAATAGTCATCTGTATGCTTCAGAGCCACAGCTTAGGTGTCATGCCCGTTTATGTGTTCCAACACAAATATAAATATGTATGAGTGATTGTTTCCATTTGTATTTGCAAAATGTGTATTACTGTATTTCTATGTGTTTCTCCCTATTAGTATTGATTTTGTACACCCCAAGTTTTAGTGCAAATATACTTGTCTTTAGTCAAGGGGGATTTGGACTTTTGGTGACAAATTAAACCGTGCATGCATAATTATGCTCTGGTATATGCATTTTGTGGACAGTGGACACTATGTTTATGGGTTTCAGCACAATATCTAAGCATTAAGTATTTTATCTTATTTGTACTTTTTATTTTGATTGTGATACAATTTCAGTCAATAATAATTTTATTTGCACAGAACTTTTACAGAATGTGGATATGTTAAAATAAGTGCTACCGTATGGTTACCAATTTTTAAACAAGTACTGTGATCCATTGTATACATAATTTGTTCAGTATTTCAGTAGGAACCACACACAAAAATTATGTCTTTACAATCAACCTCTGTTTCAGGGGAAATTTACCAACCAAGCAAAACTGAAAGAATAATCTACATACAGCAGTTCTTCTTGAAATTGTATCGATCAATATTTGAGAAGCTAAAGTATCTAATATCAAGATTGTAGTGTCCGTGTTTCACAAATCTTGAACTATGCAAAACTTACAAAATAATTATAGTAAAAAACTAGGAGAGGAAAACATTGTTTAAAAAAAATACATTTTTTTGCTCCCACTCATCAGCCCACAAGCATCATACTCATTGAGACCTGCCTAGCACTCTACTGCCCACAGGCTACATGTCAGCTACTGTCATTCCCTGCCTGGTTTTCTAGATGCTCAGGGGCTGATTCTAGAACCTACCAGATCATAATGTCATATGCTTAATAGCGTACAGTACGACATTATGGCTAAACTGATGCAGCATAGTATGCTAGTGCTAATGGTGCAATACCACATATACTGCTGTATGCGGTATTGCACCATTAGTGCTTTCCCAGGCAGAGGATAAGAACTCAACTGGCAGTAGGTTCTATTGAGCAGCTGCTGTGGCTTACGGGACTGAGCCACAGCAGCAGGAACCCAGGTGCTGCGACTGGGATCGAGTTTGTTTCCCAGTCCCAGAAACTTTTTTTTTTTACTTGTGCACTCTGAGTTGAACCCCCCCCAGAATTAAGAATCTTTAGTGGGGGACTTATGCCTCATGGCAGAAATAGTGCTGTATTGGCAGCACGATTTTGCCATGCAGCATAATGACCTTATGCCATTCTAGAAGGTGGACTCAAAGTTTGACGCAGCTGCACAAAAGTCCTCAAATGCAACTCAGTCTGATTCTAGAACAGCTGGCACAGTTGCAACATTTTCCCTAATTTACAGAAGCTTGCACCACAGGTTTGGTTCAAGCCTCTTAAAAAGGGTACCCCACAGATGCAAAGTTACACCAGGGAGGAGCTGGTCTAACTTTGCTGCATCTGGGACTTGCAGCAGCAATGTTCTGGATTAACAATTCCCCCCCCTCATTGGGCGTAAGTCACCACTTGCATCAAACTCCCCTGCTATATTTACCCTGCAGTGATTGCAATCCATTCTAGAATCTGGCCCTCTATGTTTATAGCTCTGTCCCTCCTGATGGCTTCTTCTGCTACCACTGGGGGAGAAAATGTAGTAGATGCTGTGGCTATGGCTTGGGGATGGACAAATTCATCAACTGATCTAGTGATGAGGGAAGCGGACTGCTTTTGGCATGCCTTGAAGGACCAATTTATGGTTTTCACCTTCTGCCCAACTGCAAGCCCTTGACTGTATGATTACAGTTGCTGTCACCACTGCCCCCATGACACCCACTGCCAGAAAATATTCTTGCAAAAGTGCCCCTACATGTGAGGCTAAAAGGTCGAAGAGTTAGTCAGGACATTCCCATCTAGGGGGCCAGGGAGGGTACCCAGAGTTCATGGTGCTGCTACTGGTTGGGGAGAGAAAAATCACATCATATGCTTGGGCACCACCACTGGTTTATGTTGTTATATCCCCTTCCCTCCCCTTTCCTACTGGGACAATTCATCTCAGCTGTCCCACATTATGTCTCTCTTTTTAACCCTGAAAATTGCTCTGTCCCACATTCATTGAACATAAAAGAGATGCTGCCTTCACAGAGAAGGTGTTGCAAACTCAGACTTGAAAGCAATAATTTAGAATATTGTTTATTGCTAAAATAAAACTGGCTGTGTATATATAAAGGTTTTAGTTTTCACAGTGCAACAAACTTAGATCTTTATGTTTATTATGTTTCACATTCAGAGGGCCAGTGCTCCACATTTCCTCATATTTTGTGTTTTAGTGTCCCACAGTTCAGTAACAACAGATTGAGAGGTATGACTGGGACATTACTGAGCAGGGAAATCTGTTTGTCCATTTAAAAGTGGACTAGGACCAAATCCACCCACCTCCACTCTTACTGACACTAACTGGCATTGAACAGAACAAAAGATGCTATCACATCCTGTGTCAGAAGCAATCTGTGTTGTGCCTGTAGCAGTATTTCAGCTCCAGTCTACAGAGACATATTCCATCCTCACCCATGCAGCTCCCTCACACTCAGCTGGCAGCCGGCAGTCTTGTACTGATTGAACCCTTGCACCCTCCACAGGACAGAAGGGATCTAATAAAGACAGTTTGCCCTTTCTTCTGCAAACTAATGTTTCATAACCCAGGCTTGGGACAAGAACCAAGATCATCAACATGGTACAGCATACCTCTCACTGTTCCTGCATTAGGCAACCCCAGGTGCACAATTTATTAAAAAAACTTACTATGGAAACAGGAATCATCACAGACAATAAGACGCACCTTACTGTAGCCAACATATGCGTTTGCGTATATGTAATCTTTTGATTAAAATGATCATAAGGTGTTGGTAATTAAAATGATGCAGGTTGAAATACATCTAACCTTGGTACATTGGAACAGTTTTTGCCTTGCAGACAGGCAACAACAAGGAATCAAGGAACACAGTCAGAACCACTTTTATTTATTTTTTTTGCTCCCACCCCTGCACCCCTGCTTGCCACTCCTTCAGGCCACCTAGGACCTCTGGATAGCCCACCACCTTGACTGCCATTTGTCACCCCATATCAGCAGTCCCCCGGAGTAACCTGATGTATCCCTTCATTTGATGGGTCCTCTCCTTCTGGGGAGGAAGCACCAGTAGGTGTAACCATTTGGCCTGGGTGCTGCTAGCATCAGTTTGGGCTGTCCAGGCTCTGTGGTGCCGATGGTCCAGCAGCCATCATCCAGTCAGCCGGGGTGCCATTTTTTCCATTTTCACCCTTGGGATCATGGCATGCCACTGACATCAAGGCACATGCCAATGACTGTCATGTTCCCCTGTTCAGTGGGGCCCAATGCATTGCTGTTCCCCCAGCCTCTGCCAGGAGCCAGCAAGCACTAGGCTGCACACCCCTCCCCCAGGAGAAGGTGAGCAGTCATCGTACACTCAAGCCTTCTCCACCTGGCTGGTCAGCCAGCACCCGAGTCCATTCCAGAAACCAAGTCACTGGCGTCACAAGTGGAAATCCAACCATTGTGCCGATGGGCCGGGTGAACTTTTATTTTTTTTAATGACAAATCAAATTATATTTTGCAATCAACATTTATTGAAAAAACACTGAATAAAACTTATATTGTACACTCAAGTCAGCTAGTGCCAGAACTATACATAGATTAAACAGATTACAGCTAGTGCTGTTCAGACTTTTTAAATTCCGGCGTAATGGAGTTTTGCAGAATTTTTGAAATTTCACTGAATTTTACCATTCATGGAATGGTGGAATTCCACAGCAGAAAAATGTGGAATTAGTTTTTTCACAACATTTCTGCATAATTTTATTATTTGGATCTCAATATTTCCATAGAAATGGTTGCGAAATGATTTTCTGTGGAAACAATGCTGTTCCACAGAATATTATTTGTGGATCACAGCAAAATTCCTCCAGAAATTCAGCTGGTAGAATGATCATTCCACACTAATTTTCACAGCACTAATTAAAGCCATGTTAATGCTGCAGTCACTTGAGATTACTATCTATGGGTATTGCCTTAATGTTTATACAATCCATCTGACAAATTTTATTGTCAGAAGTTGAGTACCTAAAAACAACTTTTAGATATTAAAGACTTAAATTCAGCATCGTCCTACACACAGGTGTGTTCTTATCATATGGAGAATCTGGAAGAGTATAATTATGTCCCACACAGGGGTTCCCAGACATTTTGAAATACCTGTACAGCACCATTAGCAGTCGATTGATTTCTTTCCAGTTGTTCAAGTTCAAGTTATTTTATTTAAAACAGGAATAGCTGTCATACAGACAGTTGAGCAAACCTCATTTACAATGGCTTCCTGAAATGTTTACAGCTCAAAGTTGTTACAGAAGTACAATATGGCTAATGTTTGTTATAGCACAATTAAGAAACAATTCTCTTAAAATTAGTACATACATATTAACCGCATACAAGTCATCCAAACTCACATATTTGTACAAATGTCACAATATAGTTGGGAAGTAGTTTTAAATCAATGTTTTAAAGTACACAGTGATGGAAGATTGATAATATTAGAACACAGTGCAAATTGAAGAGTATTCCATAGCTTGGAACCTTTAAAGGCAAGAGATAGTTGGCCTATATAAGAACTCACTCATGGAACATTAACTTCAAAGCCCTTTGTTGACTTTAGTCCTACCTTTTGAGCATGATAGGAAAGCAAATCAGAAATATATACTGGCACCTTTTGTTTAACACACTTCCACATAAAAGTTATTTTTTGTACAGAAAGCCTATCCTAGTGTCCTCCTTTTTCCCTAGGACTTTCAGTGGTAATCCTACTTCAAATTTTCATCTAACCACAGCCCAAGTACTTGTAACTTGGGGTATTCAGCATCTTCCTATTATTAGAGGTAAAAGAAAACTGTGCCCATTTTTTTATTTCTGTGTGCAGAGTCAAAATGCATGACTTGAGTTATGTGTTTGTTTATTAGTAGTCTATAAAACTGAAAAAAAACCATTAAATCTGGTGAAAAGCTGACTGTTTGACTGTAAGATTGTAGCATCTAGGTTCAGCTGTAAATAACAGTATCATAAGCATAGAGGTGAACAGCAGTGTTATGTTGATGGATTCTAAGATCATTAATTAAAAATGAAAAGAGAAATGGCCCCAGGTCAGAGCCCTGGATAACTCCTCATTTTTTATGTTTTATTTTTGCTTCCTATAGAGACCAGTTGGTGCTTATTTGTTAAATCATTAGAAAAGTCCAAATGTATTAGCTTGATAAGTAGTATGTCATGATCTATTGTGTTAAAGGCCTTGGCATGGTCAATAAAAATTGATCCTGCCACCATGCCACCATCCACCCCCACATAGGCAACAGGTGACCTTCACTAGAGCATATTTCTGCCATGATTTCCCCTGAAACCAGATTGATTCATATTCACAGTTTGGTGATGTGCTAAATAATTTGAAATTAGTTTTTTCACCAACCTCTCAAGACCTTGACAGCAGCTAAATTGGGTGCATTTAGAAAGTAGTCTATTATCATCAACTGACTTAAAAACTGGAGGTACCTTCAATAGTTTCTACCTTTTGGGGAAATCTCTGTGATTTATTAACATATAAAATAAATAGGTCAGGGGATAGCAGAACACTATAGCAGCATATTTTAATAGCTTTGGATGGAGACCATGAATCCACTCAGTTTTTTTTTTAATTGTTATAATGCAGTCCACACATCATGTACCAAAAAAAACTGTTTAAGTGAAAGAAGCATGTTTGTCAGAGGAAGCAGCTGATGGTATTTGAGGCCCATCAATACAAATGTATGCATCCCTGCCATCAGTGATCTCATTCAAACCTTAGCAATGCAATAGTCATTGAAAACATTCACTATAGAATTACAATTGCCTTTTTGTGTTCCCTTCAGTTACAAATTAGTTTGGAACTGAGGTGAGGGTAGTTGGGTTCATGCTTTTCACTGTATTTTAGAACATTGCAGGATTCAGTTTTAGTTTTTCTTTTAATATGTTCCTAATAAAATATTGCTCAGATAACTTAGTTTCTTTCAAATAAAAATTCCTTTTGGCCGTATAACCCAACTAATCATGTTGAAAATTGGTTTCCACTTTTTTCCAAGCCTGATCTCTTACCTTACATAAATTGTTTAAATATGATGGATACTAGGGAAAGTAGTTTAGTCTGGCATTATGCTTCTTAACCGGTACATGTTGATTAGATATTTGAGAAAATGTACCTTTAAAATAAGAACAAGTGTCATTTACATCTGAAATAATTGTCAGATGCTACCATTTAGCATTTCCAATTCTGACATGAATGTGAAGTAGTCAGAATTTTTGAAGGAACAAAACATTTTAATATTCCTTTTACCCCTTACTTTCATCTGTTTACCAATACAAAAAATGAATTGGTGGGTCAGACAATGAGTCATTCAGAACCCCAGCCTTGGCATATTTATCAGGCTTATTGAAAATATTAGGTCAATAGCAGTAAAGGTTCCCACATTTTTTTTAGGTTAAACCTAGTTGGTTCCTTAATTAACTGATCTAGACCAAGACTGCAAGTCATATCAGGCAAGGCTAGTGAGTCATTATTTATACCCCAGTTCACATTAAACTCCCCTGTTTGCAACATCTCATGACTATAACTATGCCCCAAACCAATTTCTCTAAGCTTTCAAATTACTTAAAAGGTATTTTGGGGGGACAGTAAAAACCTAGAAGACACAGTGGCCTTGCATTTTTGAAAATAACTCATAATGCTCACAGTTCTGTGCTATTTTTTAAAGCAGAGTCAGGAAGCTGATTTATGATATTTTTGTAGTTGCATAAATTAATATGCCACCACTATTTATTTATGTTCCCTTCACAAGAGATTGTAACCTCAATTAAGATAAGTTTATTACTGATTTTTGAAGTTAGCCAAGTTTTGTAAATTATTAGAAAGTCATGCTTATACATGTGAACCCAATGCTGCAGAGTCAATTTTAGGGAGAATACTCCTATGTTGCAATGTACAAATGTTAACTTATTAGTTTTAAGAACTTCTGAAGTATCAATCACATTGAGAAAAAAAAATTGTGGGCCAGGGTTCTGGTGGATATCTCCACAAAGGAGTAATATAGTGTTTATTGGGAGCATCAGTTTAGCTTTGCCTTTGTATAGTTCCAGATTTACACATTGAATTTTGATATGCTAACCACTCACTTGCCCACCAGGGCCCCCGGTCCCCAAAATATAAAACGACATGTCAAAGTCAGAGGCACACATTTGTGTCCAACATTAAGAGAGGATAGAACCATTAAGCATGGGTTTACCTCTAATGAGGGTACTATCCCAGATTTTGTATCACAAAGAGTACTCCGATCAGATTTCAAAACGTGTAGAAAAAAAGCTTCCAAGTACAAGTATTAGACTTATTCAGTCAAGAGTCCACTAAAATAAAATCAGTCAGGAATACACTCAAAGCAATGCACATAATAGTGTAATTTGACCACCCCATTGCGAAATTATTTTCAAATAGGCAAACAGCTTGGATAGCAACAAAACAAGATGCTGAAAAATAAGTTTGTATTACACACAGATTGCAGATACTATTTTCTTATATCATTTAAAAGTCCCCAGAATTACACAATGTTATACAATGGTTCACATCAGTTGTGAGTCTTACCTAAGTCCATAGAAGATGGAATGACTTAGGCAACAATACAGCAAAAAAAAAAAATCAACTCTACAATTAGCAAAGTGCTTGTTCAGATGCATAGGATTTCAGGGCCAGCGGTCTTAATCAAGTCCACATGGCCTGAGTCCTAGATCAAGTCCACATGATTCTGGGTCATTGGTGGATGCAATCAGCATTACTCAACAAGGCTAGAGTCAAAATCTTTTACAGATTGCTACGTTCTAGCTGCAGGTTTAGATTCAGTTGCAAACTTCAAAATGCAGATTCAAGTTTGTTTATGTGGTTCCCAATTCAGTTTAAACAGAAGATGAGAGGTGCAGTAGACAGAATCAGATTTTTTTTACCACAGACTGTTTAATGGGGGGGTCTCTGCTTAATGACTGCAGGGCAAGCAGTTGTTTTACTGGCATTCATGAAGGCAATAGACCACTGGGTCAGCCCTTTCTCTATTTTTGTTTCAATTATGATCTCCCTTCAACAGAAATTCCATAGGGTACCTGGGTAAATTGGTCCCACAAACCCATTCCATTATATTATGGACTTCATGCAAAAGGAACTGACTTTTGGGCACAACAGAGACATATGTAGGAAATTTCCCTCATGCACTTTATATTATATAGGCAGTTTATCTGGCTGAGTAAAGTGTAGTTTTGTGAGAGTAATAAGTCTGGTATAAAAAGATAAATTGTATTTGCCTAAGTCTATTGATATGAGAACACCAGGTGAGATGAGCTACAGCATTTTGCAATAGCTCAGTGGGCAATTTCAAGTCCAAATCTGCTTTTGAAGTCTTAATTATCCCATCTAGATGGGAAGAGAGCTGCTCTGCAGGGTCTTATACTGACAATGGTTTTGTTACAGGTTGTGAATGGAATAGCTTCTCTTATAGTGGAGATAAAGAAGGAGGTGCTCTTTTGAGCTCTCTATGTAGCACCCCAATTAAAATCTGCACTATGTGCAAGTAAGCAAAAAAGGTCCCTAATCCCTCCACCCCCATTTTTTTTTTTGGAGCTTCAAGTATGATGTTTATTAGTCACACTTGTATAGTTAAGCTATGTATCTGAGACCATATGTTCTCCAACTAAGCAGGACCTGGTGACTAAAAACATGTATTTGTGAATTTCCCTTAAAGGCTACTATTAACTTGGTTTGACCCAGGGGAGAGGGCTGCCATCCCCGATGTATATGGGCTGCAACCCAATATTTACCCTAATGCTTGTGAATGGGTTGGCTAGGTTAGAGGTACTAGGTATGTTAGATTGGCAGCAAGAAGCCCTCTGTGAAGATTCATCCCTGCTTCCTCTTTTTTCTGTGGCCACCCAGGCTAGGATGGTGGCTTGAGCCTGTCCTGCAGCTATAAAGGATAATTGGGAGGTACTGTACAATGGTAATATTTAAAGTTGGGCAGTGTCCCCCCCCAACTAATTGGCAAGTGAAGGATGGATCTCTTGACTCTCCCCACTTTCCCTTTCCAAGAAATGTCTGCACTATAGGGTACTTTTTTTTACAGGGAATCAACAAAGTCCAGGAGGGTAGCATCTTTCAGAAAAAGAGATGTGTAAGAACAAGGGGGCACAATTTAAAGTTAGAAGGGGAACAGCTCAGGGGTAATGTGAGGAAATTCTTTTTCACGGAGAAAGTGGTGGACGCATGGAACTGCCTTCCTGGAGAGGTTGTGGGGTCTAAAACAGTAGGGGAATTCAAACGTGCATGGGACAGACATAAGGCAATTATAGTGGGGGGGGGGGTTTGCAGGAAGTAGGCTGTTGATTAACTAGAATCTGCAGCTTATCCAATAGGTAGGGAAATGGGCAGACTGGGTGGGCCCATTGGTCCTTATCTGCCATCAAAGTCTGTGTTTCTATGTTACCCTGGGATCATTGTGAGTTTAGTCTGAAGGCAGTATAGACACTTTAACACTGTGCAAGTTTCTATAACATATACTTTTCTTAAGACAGAGAGTGGTAAGGATCCCCACAGTTCACATTCTTTCTTCAAAATGGCCAAAAGTGGGAGGAAGTTTTGTTTAGAGATCTGGGACAGCCTACCTGGGATAGGAACCATTAGGTATTTAATTCGTTGTACCATTTATAAGCCCATGGGATTGTACACCACATATTGCCTATCTGGTTTACCAACTGGGAAGATTTCAGTCTTGGTCCAGTTCATTTTCTGACCAGACAGCCTTTCATATTCTTCTTGTGGAGCTTGTATAGATGGAAAGCTTTGCACTGGATCCTTTAGATACATAAGTGCATCATCGGCAAACAGCACTGCTTTGTGAATGCTGCCCTCCTGTTCCACTCCTGTATGATAGAGTGGTTCCGGATGGCATCTGCCAGTAGCTTAAGGGATAGGACATAAATAAAAAGGAATGGGGGAACCTTGATTAGTGTCATGGGTAAGCTTGAAGGGTGGATTTAACCTCCCATTAATCATTAAGTGTACTTCAGGGGAGCAATTCAAGGTGGAAATCCATTTTGTTAATATTGCTATCACACCAGATCTTGCCAGGATTTCAAACATGTGCCCCCACTCCAAAAAGTGAAATGTTTTAACCGCATCAAAGGCTGGACCTGCTGCTCCATGCTGTTCAGGGTTTTTGCCCATTTGTGAATTATGTTCATGGTACATCTAATGTAATGCTTGTCCTAGCAACCCTTAATAAAGCTGGCTTTTGCTGGATGAATGCAGTAGAATTAGCACTCCCTCCCGTCAAGGTGCTATCACCTTAGCTGCTACTTTGCAGTTGCAGGATAGAAGAAGGACTGGGTGGTAGGATACATGTGGGGCTGGGTCTTTGCCTGCCTTTGGAAGTAAAATTATGGCAGCAGACAGTGTGGAGGGGACAGTACACCCTTCTCAAAGCTGCCCAATAGCATGTCATAAACTGGTTACATTAATGGGTCAGTAAAGGTTTTGATAAAATCTATAGGGATGCCATCAGGGCCTGAATCTTTCTCCACCTTTAAGAGAATCGACTGCACCAAGGACCTCCTGCTTACCATATGGGGCATTAAGAGAGACAAACTTGGATACTGGGACTGGTGGGATTGGGGAATTTGAAGAAGAAGCACTGAAACTGCCCTGCTGAGGGATCTGTCTCTGAGGTGTATACTGTTTCATAAAAAAATGAAAATACTTCACCAGTGGAGGGTTGGTTCATTACCAGTCTCTTTACTATATGGTGAATCTGGGTGATGGATCTTACTCATTCCCTCTGCCTGAGCTGCCAAGCCAGGAGTTTTCCACCCTTGTGCCCAATGAAGTAGCTGACTGCTTTTGTAAATAGAATATTAAACTTAAAAGCAACACTGCCAGTGTGTTCTATTTCCACTTTAGCTTTTGGATCATGAAGTACTAGAAAGGTTATGGTCTCAACATATCGGCTTTTTCACAAGTTGTAATTTCCTGCTGTAGGCCAACCAGTTTCACATCTACGTTTATATTTAGCATATGACATGGACTTGCTTCAAACAACTGCCTTGATGGCCTCCCACCTAGTTAAATGTGAGGTACAGTATCATCCTGCTTGTTATTAGTCAGATACTCAGCTATAGCCCTTGATTAAACTATTTTATATTCAGGGTTCTTAAGTAGAATGGCATTTATTTTCCACAGGTGCGCTGGTGGAAGGTTACCATCAGTTATCATGCACATCCACAGGAGGGCAGGGCCAGATGCTACAGTGGGGAGTTAATTAATATTTCCTACAATGGAGACCAAGGTGGCTGATATAAATATCAGATCTATGCAAGCATGCTATCTGTGGCTATGGGAAAAGAAGCTGTACTCATGACCTGAAGGTTTCTGGTGTCTCCAAGCATTGGTGAGGATGAACGTTTTAATAAGCTCGGCAAATGCCTTGCCAGTTCTCATGAATGGGAATGGACTGGGATTGGAAACTCCAAAATAGTGTTAAGGACACATTTAATATCCCCCCCCCCAAATATCCATGGGCCAGTAAATTGACATTTTCATAGCAAGTTGTTGAAGGAAAGTCCGGTCCTCTTCATTTGGCCCACAAACTGCTCCCAGTAATAGGTTGCCTCAATTATTAAGCTGAATTTAGGCTAAAAAAACATGAATTAGTGGCTACCTTAGAATGAATATTGACCCCCAGGAAAGATGGTTGAAGCCAAACAGTCAGCCATGTCCCTTTCCACCCTACACATGTTTGGGCTGCTTCTCCCGCTGACATGTGAGTTTCTTGCATTAGCAGCAAGATATCAAGTTTTAAGTTTCTTTACCACACCATAACATGTCTCTTTTCACTACATTTTTTAAGCCATTCGTGTTCAAGGTAGTCACATATAATTTAATATCCATTAGATAGTCTCAAGTTCAAGTTCAAGTTTATTGCAGGAAAAACTCCATTGAGCAAGCTCATTCACAAGGAGGTCCTAAATCATGTACACAGTCAGGAGACTTAGCATAAAAGAGGCAACACATAAACAGCAAAAATGAAACAGTATACACATAAGATTAAAATGCATCAATTCAAGTCATGGTCTCTGTAGACTCTAGGGCCCTGTCTTTTCAGTACCTATAACTGTAATGCTTATTCTTTCAGTGTACATAACCAATACGGTAAGAACCTCTTTTTTTCCATTGTTTATCCTAGCCCCCTCCCTCCTATCCTTTATTCCCTAATCCTTTGAAATTCCAAGCATAACTGTGTGTGGTTAATCCCTAACCTTGAATTTTTAACCCCTATCTCCAACAATGCATAACATTGAAATAGAGAACTGGCCCCTACCCCCTTTTTCCTCCTCAGGCTTAAACTTGCCTGATCGATGTTCCCTTACACATTCACAGCAGACATGTTCCATTAGCTAGGCACCATAATTATTTCCAACATACTGTAAAATTCTGTGGCAACTGTAACCATTTAAATCTCTTAGGGACTCAACTTGGTTTGCTCTCCTTCTGCAGTTACAAAGCCATCTGTTCCTGAGGGTTATCTACCCTCTATGCTCAAGCCACATGTATCTGAACAGAATGAGGTACCTTCCAGCTTTGTAAGAGCTAAACCAATCAAACTGTGCTCGTAGAATTGGTATTACACAATTAGTCAGATAAAAAAAAATACTTAGGCAGATTATGACCCACATATTGTAAGAGTTAATACAATCTAATTGCTGACAGGGGCTAGCATCACAAAGGTTTGAGAAGTTTGAACAGTTGTTTGGCCCTCTGAGTCACAAAACATCGAGGTTCAATTCTGACCTCTTCTACAGTCACAAAATATGCATAGTCAGTTAGTAAAGGCCCTAGGCTAACTGCCATGAAGACTTGTATTTTTTTTTAAATATTTGATTACCCAGCAATTTTGTTACAGAAGGCAAGCAGGCACAAACCTCCCTGTTACAACTTCCCTAGAAGTGGTCGAGATGGTAAAATGAAAGTCCCTTTATGTTGCATCATAGGCCTTTAGCAGAAGAGCCCTAGCATTCAGACTGACATGAGTAGTTGGTGAATACATCCACAATGTCACCCCATCATAAGGCAATTAATGTGTCTTTCTGATCAAGCCATAGAAAGAGTGGAAAAAAGTGTAATTCCATCAATGTGTAAGCACTTTTAAAAAAACTGAAAGTAAGCCCATTGCACTGTCTTTTGAGAGACTCATTAATCCATATTCCCTTCCTTCCGCTGAACTCCCAGCCACACTCAATGTTCCGCTTCCACCCTGACCTTTGAGGCCTGCCTGTGCACTATGCTAAATGATGCCACTGCAGCCTAGGCAGCATCACATATTGGTGCAGGTGAGCCGGACCCCATAAAATGGTAGCATTGATACATTTATAGGGTTATTGGAAGAGGGAAATCACTGTCCTCCCCCTTCCCTGGGTATTTATGTGCGAAGTCATAGGCTGAGGTTGACATCCCCAGTATGGAAAGCATGGGATCTGAGTGATGAGTGGCTAGAGTTGTTGTGCCTGAGGTCATGGAACATAAAAGGGAAACATATAGTGTGTTAACACAGTGGTCAGTTTGCTGGAGAGGTCCTCCTTGACTGCTGTTG
This sequence comes from Neoceratodus forsteri, assembly GCA_016271365.2. Lineage (NCBI taxonomy): Eukaryota > Metazoa > Chordata > Ceratodontiformes > Ceratodontidae > Neoceratodus > Neoceratodus forsteri. The sequence goes on along the minus strand of CM057459.1, from coordinate 538,060,543 downwards.
TCCTTCTTGAGCAGCATCCTCTGCTTCAATAATGCATTCTACAGCCTTTGATTTGGTAAAGAAGCAATGTGGCCTCCCTGGTCTGGTGATATGCAAATGCGAGGGGTAGAGATTTGGCAGATTCCCATCACATATGGTGTAACTTTGACTTTACCCCTGCAATATGCTTTCAGTTCAGCTGGAGCTTCCAAATGAGGTCCTGTAGCACCAAAACTATTGTCACCTGCCATTATGGGACTGTGTGCTTTTGCTGCCCTGAACACAATTTCTTTTTCTGGATAGTGAAGACACTTTATCAAAAAATGTCTGGATTTTTCACCTGGCTTTGGCCTTAGTCCTGGTTGGTGAGCCACTCAATTTCAAATGTAGTGACTTATAGGCCTATGTTGAGCTGCTTGGTGAGCCACTTCTGGATGTTCTTTTCTGGGGAACATCCCTCAGTACCCTTGGGCAGGTCTATTATATGTAAATTAGACCTTCTTTTTCTGCTCTTCTGGTCATCAAAGCAATTTTGTAACTCTAGCACAGAAGCTTCAGGGAGTTCCTTTCCTGGCCCAGATCTGCAATGCAATCCTCAAGCTCACTGATGCATCTCTCTGCTTTGTATATGTGGGCGGCATGGGAGGTGGTGGCCTCTATCAGGCCAGTGCAATATTCTGGAGATGCGTAATTTGTACAGTAATGTTAGTAAAACCCACTTTCTTCTATTGTTCCAGGTTTGTGAGCATAGATGGGCCAGTCATTAATTTTCTTTCCTGTTCAACCATGTTGCAATTCACAGTTGTGGTTGCTTCCCAGGATCTGGCCCAGGTCTCTGGCAGCGTGCAATTCTCTTTTGATCATAAGACTGGTTCAAAGGGTATTTTTGACTGTTTTTTTCTGTTGCTTGTGTGATGCCATTGATGAGCTGTATAGATTTTCATGCCATGTAATGGTGTTTGTTTCTCATTAACACATGCTGTGCCTTTATTACGCAGTGGTTGTGGAGATCCTGGTTAGAATCTACCTGCCATCTTGCCCTGCCAGGCTATGCTGATAAATAAAATGTTAGTAACCTGCAAATATACAGCCTATGTACTGCATAGGATACCACCTTGTACTGCCATTATAGAATTAATACTCTAAGTACTATGCAACAAAGCTTAAACATTCTGTAGACTGGGGACATAACTGGATGAAACTAAGCTGGTCAAAAACACAAACTATGCAAGTTAACACTGTAAAGAAGATATCAAAGGCAAAAGTGAGACTTCATTATAGAAGAAGAAACTGAGTCACCAAAACTAACATATTCAGGCTTATTCTCTCCAATAACTTGGATATGAATCCCATGCTTGTCATAGTATGTTTAAAGTACATTGAAGTAAGTGTTTTCTAAATGCCTTTAAATAAGCTGGACTTAATTATACAAAAATGGTACTTGTCTACAAAACAATAATCATATCAGTGCTGTAATATGTTGTCCAGTATGCTATGCTGAACACTGAGAACATAATCTAGACAGATTAGGAAATGTCCAGAAAATAAATTGTTGCATTATAAATGATGAGTAACAGTCTATTATGTAATGCTTAAATTTGTGTTAGAACCCCCAATCATTAGACATGAAGTCCAATTCAAATGTTTCTTCCTTGAAATGTGTTAGCATGATACTAAGACTGTCATGCTTAGAGTGAAAAATACGAAGTATTAATATGTTAAATCTCTTTCCTCAGATTAGTTGTCTATTCTGTTCTGGATGCAATCATCCTACCATCCAAATGCTTCATATGTATGCTTTACCATATGTATTGCACTTGAATAGTATTTATAATGAATCTGAAATATATTTCAATTAACTCATCCAGTAGAATACATTTTGCTCTGTTCCCTTAAATGTTGGAACATGCACTGTTTGAATGAACTGTTTATGTAATTTTGCTCATTGTATGATATGAAATGTCTGTGAATAAATTTTATACAAAAAGACTGCTGTGCTAATTCTGTGAAATACCAAACTTCACCTCTAATATTAGGAAGTAGAAGAAATGGTGCACCATTAAGGGGCATACTACAAGGTATAATAAAAACATTGTACAATGTGATGTATAGAAGTTGGATTAGAATTCTGTAAAGCCTCAGGACATTACTCTTGGGCCTATGCAACCAGAGTAGTGTTATGCCTGTGCAACTGTGATAACTGTTTGGCTGTTTACACTCTCTATTCCTCTGGGAATTAACACCATGTAGGGGTACCGAAGGCAAGGAACCCTCAAAGAGGGTTCTACCACTAGAAGTGCCACAGGAAAGAGTTCATTGGCTAAAGGTACCTTAGGAAGGAGCTCCAAAAAGAACATTGAGCAGTAAACATTGACTGTGAGGTAGAGAAGCAGATTGACAGCAACAGACAGCTTGATGAAACATAAATAAGATACACAAGTTGTCAGGATTAAACTGATAAAATGGATGCACTGATGACATCAGAAGGCTTGCTAAGGAGAGATGGAATGGCAAGTATGGCCACCATCTATCTCCATCCAACAGGTGAAACCTACCTAAGGAAACTAGGAAATATACAATAAACAACTAACTACATATTATGACCTTTGGCATGGAGGTGAGGAAAAAAAACCCTTTTAATAGGGAAAAAAACTGTCAGGATCCAAGGCCTAGGTCACCTTCCCTTCAGGCTAGGGATAGTTTATTTATTGAATGGCTCTGCTACTGCAATTTAGAAACCCATTCAAAGGGGAGGAATATTCCAACTTGGTGGAAAGCTCTACTGATCTCTCTAATGGGAACCCCATGAGGGGTTGTGAGAGGCCTCTGTAATAATGGGTACTCTGTAAGAATTGCAGACTCCCAAAGCAGGAGGAGGAGAGCAGCGACTGCTGAGTCACTCAACCAGCTTACTCACTAAAACAAACCGGGTGAACCAGGGGCAATTTTAGGGAGAATGGCTTTCAAAGGTGCCACACTGAAGCCATAGCCAATGGAGCACCCTTGAGCTGTATGTGCTCCATCCCTTGGCGGCTGAAGTTTTAAATTCTGCATCAAGAGGTGTGCCATATAACTACATGCTAAAGTTCCACCCAGAGTGATGACATTACCACTATGGGTCAGATGACAAGGACCTCGGCCAAAGGTTCACATGCTTAAAATAAGGATTTTGTGAGTGCAGAATGAGGCCATCAGCTTACAGGGTGAGCCCTGAGCTGGAAAAGGTAATGAACCTGGTTGGCATGCCTCTGATTTATTAATGAGAGCATGAATCAACATTGAGTGTTAAATAGGAGGAGTATGGGCGAAGCCAGCAGTCATAGATAAACTAGCAGATTTTTGAAGAGGTAGGCATTGAAAAGCTGCAAGCAAGCTCTGCAACCATGAGAACTACCAGGCAGGGCCTCAGTGAGGTAGGAGGCTGCAATGAGAGCCAGTGTTTTGTGGTTTGATAGTAGTAGCAGCCAACAGAAAACAAGCTGACTGAGTCCATCACAGAAACTGAAATGATGGTGATATAGCAGGCAGGTGGTTAGTCAGTAAGAGGCAATGATGCCTGTGATTGAATCATGAGGTTCAGCATAAGTGAATCAATGGGGTTTAGCAGATAGGAGATACGTAGCAGGATTTGCAACACCATTTGCAACAACAATAAAATGGGCAGCAGCATAGGTAAGAATGATGCATCACATATTAGGGAAGATGAATTATATATATGCTTGGCTAACCAGTTCCATAAAGGAGCAAATCTTAGTTTACAAAAGCATTTGATACTATGGTTTCAGCATGAATAGAGAATTGCTATGATTACAAGAATAGTGAATTGATATGATTGGCATTAATACCTTAAATGACATAAAGGCAGAGATAGGTTATTCCAGAAAGGAGCATGCAACACAGTAATGGAATGCAATGGGCATCTGAAGGCCATTTAGGCTGTGAGTTTACTGATTCATACATGAATAACTGAAAGCAATGAAGGCAAGAAAGCAGGACAAAATCATATATTGTAGGTTGCATAAAGCATGCTCCCTCTACTCAGAGCCACAGTGCTCCACTGCAAAATCACAGTCCCCCACCATGGGAATAACAGAAAGTCACAGCTGAGCAACATGAGACCAAACACCACTACAATGTTGATAGGTTAGGAACCCCCAGAGGTGCTTTTACTGGAAGAGTCTCAGGTAAAGACAGCCAAATGATAGCAGCTGCTGAAGCAGTAGGGCAACAATAAACTGCAGCAGAGCTGTAGAACAGGGAGAGACAGCTAGCTTGCAGAGTGAAGCAGAATCAGGTGCAAACAATTAAGCTGGAGCACAGGACACAGCAGAGAAACAACAATGGGAGCTGAAGCATGCAAAACAATTGCAGGAAAAGTGAGAATTGGTAGGCAGGAAATCAGCAGACTGAGGAAAATCTGGTAAGTAAATGGAGCCTGAGGCACAGGCATGGGACAGTTTAAGATTAGGAACAACTATACGTCACCAGAAGTATGAATAAACAATGTATACACAGGGCACTAGAAAACTAGAAAGCCCTAAAGAAACAGAAAAAGCAAACACAAGTACAGGAGCAGGAAGGAAACAAGCACACAAGGAAACACAGAGCAGCTAGAGGCAAGCAATAAAAACCAAAAGCAGGAGAACACAAAAACAGAAGTCCAACACAAACCAGCAAAGTCCTAGCATGGCAACATGGTGGTAGGGCAGGGGGGCTAGACAGACTGACAGAGCCTCTGGCCGCAAAGAAAAAGTGCACCAGAAGGAGGCTGGAAGGAACTGCTTATATAACTCAGGAAGGGGGCGTGACTGGTTGCTCACCCCATTGTACTATAGCCATAGCCTTTCAAATATAAGATGAACCAATAGCTGTTAGCAACTTATTTGTTTTTTGTACAAACATCAATCTGCTGGTTGCAGTCCATTACAATACAGCTAATCAAAACCAAATGTGCACTATGTCTGTGAATGCTTAATCAGACAGTGGGAGGCAGGAATACAGCAAGGAAGGCAGATGGCAGTTTTATCAATTATTGATTTTATAATCCAGTCTTAAAATCAGATGTTTTATGCTGCAGGTAACACCAAAGTAAAATATTTTACTCTTTTCATCACTTTGGGCAGAATTTCATAGGGATCTACTTTGATGTGTCTGTCCATACTTTTGAAGTCAGTCATCCACCCGAACTGTACCTCTATGTGAATATCTGACACATTTATATCTAAAAAAAAATAGATTTTTTTGTTGGCCAGAAAAACATCCAAACTCCAAGTTACTGTATATAAAGTTTTGGTGCAAAGTTCCATAAATGTTAAACTTTTTTTGGCAAATGGACTGATCAGACAGATAGGAAACAGGATCCAGGCTGTTGGATGCTATCAGCAAATGTAGACATATGTGCAGCATGCATTTGCATATTACCCTTTTGAAAATCAGATCATTTTCCTATTCACTTAGAGGACTGCCAGGTAAGGTACAGGATTTTCTGGAAGCAGAGTCATCTAACCAAAAGGGCTGCTTAGTCTGGAACTGATCTAACCAGTGATGGGTATTTTTGTTCAGAGAACACAGACTGCATTTGTGTTTGGTTCATTTCCAGTTTTATTTAAAATAATTGATAAATCACATTAATTCCTCTGCCTCCTTTTGTGCAAATGTTTTCCCTTTCTCTCTTTCCACGTGTTTGAATCTCACTGAGTATATACTCAGTATATACTGTACTCAGTATACTGATTATATATTTGCTGTGTATATAGATTTCATCTTCACTTCTCATTAGCTCAGGTGATCATCAGTGGTCTGTCGTGGATCCAATTCTCTTTTCCATATTCCTAAATGACCTACACTATGTTCATCTGCATCCCTTCATGTGTATGATGATTACACCATTCTTTTTTTATCTGGCTCCTCTCGCTGTGACCTTTCGTCCCAGCTACAGTTGGATTTTGACAATATTCAGCGCTGGTTCAGGTCTAACCAATTGTCCCATAATGCCAAAAAACAGTCTCAATGACTTTTGGTATCCATCAGAGGCTTGCCAAACTTAATTCTCTCCTACGGTTTAATACCCTTGATGATGCTAATGCCTGAAAATGCTTCCTCCTTCAAGTAGCTCAGGGTCTGCCTTGACCAGAATCTTTATTTGCCAGTGCATATTCATGCAATTCATCGTAAGCTTCACCATAAGCTAGATGCTTTGTATAGGAATAGAGTGAGTATTCCACTCCTTGCCCACAGAGAAATTGTATTAAAAATCATCCTTCAAATCTTTGACTACAGTACCTTAGTCTACAGTAGTGTTCCTAAATCTTCCCTTGCCAGATTGGACCCCATTTTTCATTCTTTCTGTCATTTTGCTTCAGATTGCCCACCTCATACTCACCACTCCTCAATTTACTCAGTCCTTTCTCTCCCATCTTGATGCTAGGTGCCTTTCCCATTGTGTTTCTTTTTATCCAAGTTCTGTTTCAGAACCCTTCCCTCTTATCTCAGATCCCCACATCACCTCCTCCACCTTCTTCCTCCTACCTTCTCCATAACACTACCTCCCATTCTCTCTTTCTCTCTCTCTCTCTTCCTTCTAGAAAATCTACCATTGATCAATTAGCTTTTTCTTACTGCTTTCCTTAACTTTGGCCTCTCTTCCTCTTTCTATTCAATCTGCCTCTTCTCCGCTTCATTGAAGTTTCTTCCTTATGACTTTTGTTATCCTTCCTGCAACTGTCTATGATCCTTTCCTTTTTCACTCCCTCATTACTTATTACTGGTAATCTTACTCCCCTTCTCTAGCTGTGCCCTGTTCAAGCTGGTTCACTACTTTTCCCTTCTTTACATATTTGTGCTTGTTTTATTTTTTAATTGCATTCTTTACTAAATTGCCTTTAATATCTATGATTCTGCTTGTATTTCTGTATCATTGTATTTGACTTCTTGGATTTCAGTATTTTTATTGTTTAGCTATCTCCTTCTCTCTTCTCCCCCATGACACATCTAGAAATGAGCTGTTATAAGCTCAGTATGTATTTTCTGGTTAAGACTTTAAATAAATAAATAAATACATATACAGTAATTACAACAACAATCTCTGCTCTCCTTCTCCTGAATTGTAAAGTAATCGGGGATATAGTTTGTATGAAAGATATTATATAAAATCAGATCCCAGCCAGCCCAGTGGTGAAGAGGGCTGATGTGCTGGGCATTCCTTGCCTTTTCCCACACTGGCAACCTAGGTTTGGTAATGAACTCAGGACACCGGCAGTCAGATGTAGGGGGTGAAGATGGTGATGATTGAGCATCCAATGGACAGATGTCATCCTGTGGGGTGGAGAGGGATGCTGTCTTGCTCCTGGGCTGCCACAGGATGGAGGCAGGGTGGTAGCATCAAAGTACAAGTGACATGGATGGGAAGGGCCGGAGTTCTCTAGCATGAGTGTGCCTCCATCTGCACATGCTTATGTGCTGCCTCGGCTGGGGAAAAAGGAGAAAATGGAAAAGGGTTGTCACTGGTTTAATGAAGCCCCACCTGCCTGCCCCCGTTACTGCATTCCCACCTGACCACATATCCCCAGTTCTGGATGAGAGTCATCTAGTGGAAGGAGGATTTCCCTTCCATTCCTGGCCCCACCATGGGAGGCAGACTCTATGGGAAACTATGGGCAAGGCGAGCCAGGGATGGTGGGTGCCGGGTGAAGGAGGCAGGGACAGGGCTGAATAGCCTGTCGGTCAGCAGCCCATAGGAGAAAAAGCTGTATGGAAAAAAAGAAATAAAATCAGATCCCAGCAACCCTCCCAACTTAAATTACAAATTTGTATATCTTGCAAAGCACAGTCATGCATTTTGAGGAGCTGTAGGCTCCTCCATCTAGCCATTTATTGGAAGCCACAACAGCATCTCTTTTATACGAACACAATATCCATGTTTTAAACAGGTTTTCAGCAATAGCATATGGATGCTCTTTTTGTGAAAAGAACAGATGGGGCTCCTGTCTGCTTAAGTACATATATAGATCTTCTCAGCATTTCCACCTCCAGTTCTTGCATACACAAACAAAGCTACAAAAGGAAGTGAAAGAAACTGTACATCATCATTTATCACTTACCTCATCACTTGTGAGAAATAAAGAAATGAGTATCACCTTTCTGACACAACCAAAATACATACAAGACACTCATTTGTTTTTTGGAACTTGATTAGTAGTGGTTGCCAATCAAAGCATTTTTGATAAGCAACCAAAGCACTTGGAGAAGAAAATTTATAAAATGATTGTTTTGTAACACACAGTACAGTACAGAAGAGTACAACTGTGATAAAAAGTGCTAAATTAAGAAAAACAGTGACCTTGGTTCAATACTTTTCACCACAGTGCTGGTGATATTACTGAAAATATGGAAAAAAGTGCTGAATTGTGGAGAACCAGATTATCACAATTCAGTACCATTTACACAAATGTGCACACTTACCACAAAAGGGAAATGATTTCTACAAGTGGAGACAAAGTGTCAATCAGCAAAAATTGATTAGCTACTGCTGCTAAATAAGGCTGCATTTGATTTGCAAGTAGTGTTTATTTTATGTGTTGTTGTCCATAATATACAGAAGATAACATATATGCTATTATGTATATCCATTACTTACATTTAGTCACTAATTGTTAGTAACACCATATTTTTTAACTGCCCCTAGACCTTTTTTAAAACAAGTCATTCTGCAAAATGTCCTGGTGTTCAGTTTTGTCAATACAGAAATAAAAGCTATATGGAAAAAAATAGAGAGCAGACCTTAAAAGTGCAGTCTCTGATTAGTGAATAAATAAAACAATTCATATAATATATCTTTGCCCCCAGTTAACCTTGTTGCATAACTAGTGATATTTAGATGGTCAGTTATTCCCTAAGTGAATGGCATTCAATTAAGCAATAACACATGATGGTGCATGACTTTCCAGAGAATGAATGCAAACCGTGGGTGAATTAGAAGGCACAAGGCTAATTGACGAGTGCCTTTAAATGCACTCAAGAAGTGGATTAATTATGAAGAAATGCACATCCTGAAGTGGGTTATTGTGCTTATAATTTGGAGACTTTTTTAATGGAAAAAGGTTTTCATTTTATGTAGTTAGGCTGTTGCTATTGTACGTAGATTATGTTTGGTTCATGCATACTGCACATGTAATGGGAATTAATGAACCGTCATGTGATGTAATTCATCCAAGAGATTGCTAGGTTTACAGAGAATGCTGAAGTGTTATAAGTAATATTAGATCACTGGTGTAATGACAGAATGCTGTTATGCTACAGTATAGTATTTATAGATCAGTACTACAAATCATTCTGACATTATGGGCATGAGTAGGATTTTTAAAAAAGGACCTCAGCATTCTACAGTTATAAGGACCTTTAAATGACAACCTCCCTGGGGTTGGCATTTAAAGGAAATTCTAATGCAGTCTACAATGATTTGGGCATTTGTAGTGTGTACAGTACTTCTGTGTCTTTGCTTTTCACTGGGTCTGCTTAGACATTAAAGAAAGACCAGTGTTACCATATGATCATAAATAATAGTAATAATTAGAAAACATAAATAAATAAACCAGAAATGGTTATAATCTGTCTTCTATACTTGCTTTGACCTTTACGGTGTTCACCATGGCAGCTCAGGTATCTGCTGACCCTTTCTGCAGCTTAACATTGCCTGCCTTGGTGGGTACACTGTTCACTGTGCCCACTCAAGTCTTTATAATACTAGAAAACAGTAACAAAAAAGATGCACACAGAAACTTCCTGCAGCACTGCCTCTCTAAGCATGATCATATCAGTGCAAGCAAAGGAGAGGAGAGGAGTCACACATTAGGATTAACAAAGATGGCCTGGGGTGGTGGTGGAGCAGATCCATGTGCTACAAGGGAGCACAGTACTCTGATGGCTCTGACTCAGATCTGACCCCCCCCCCCCACACACACACACTTGTGATTTAACTGTCTTTTCCTTGGCAGTGGCAGGCATGCTCACATGGTTTACAATTCACTCCAGAATTACAATCCGGGCTATTCAAACCACAAACATGCTGTTTCCCAACCCTATTACATATAGAAATCCACATGGTGTCACACAGTGTCAGTGGATTGCACTTCCAACTAGAATTGAACCAAACTGTAACATCCTGACTTAGAATAGATATTTAAAAAAAATGTTTATTTTTGTTAGATGTGTAGACCTCAATTGCTCCTCAAGAAAACTATGTTTTTCAGGTGGTGTGGCACTGAACATCTTTTTAAGTTATACGAACATACAAATTTGCCTGCAGAAACAGACCACATGTTCTATCAAGTCTGCTCGAGTGTGTAGCTCACATCCTTACTTTGCAGCAGTCCCTTCCCCTTCACAGTAACCCACCCACCCTGCCCTGTCCCCTCTTGAATCCCCCACTGTCCTACAGGATACCACCTCCTCTGGCACAGTATTCCATTCTACCACAACCCTCTCCATGAAAAAGCGTCTTCTCATTTCCCTCCTGTATCTTCCCCTTTCCACTCTAAGACCTTGACCTCTTGTGTCCATACCCATCCTTAATTTAAATATTCCTTCTGTACTTGTCTTGTTAATCCCCTTTAAGTACTCAAAGGTCTCAGTCATATCCCCCGATCCCTCCTCTCCTCCAGGTAGTACATACTCAACTCTCTCAGCCTCTCCTCATATGGCTTGCCCAGTAGTCCCTGGATCATCGTAGTTCCTCTGCATTGTACCCCTTCGAGTAATCTGATATCCTTCTATAGATATGGGGGACCAATACTGTACGCAGTACTCCAGGTGTGGCCTGACTAGTGACCTGTAGAGAGGCAGGATCATCTTCCTGTTCCTGTTCCTAGTTAGCAATTTATATATTTTATTTTTTATACTATGTGACACTGTTCATTAGGATAGTCATGTACTTCTGTTCCCTCAGGGTACTTTAATTTACCAGAAGTTGTGCATTTCCATTGTCAACAGAACATTTGATTAATTAAATTAGATTAAAATCATTAGAGACCATAGTGCAACTTATTCCTTCTCCTGCCAATATACATCATTCCTATAAAGGAGAGGCCAGTTCTAGTGGGTAACAGAGCAAGTCATACTCTGTGTCTTTCCTTCCTTTGTCTGTTGAGCAAGACTAGCAACACTGGTGCCAACAGAACTGAAGGGGAGGAGGTGATGCATACAGCTGTCTACTACACAGAGAACTGAGACCAGCACCTCATTCACATGAACAGAGGGCCAGATTTAAAACAATGACATACTGGGGAAAGGCTGCACAATTGGTTGTCAATCTGCTGAGCCATATACAGCATCCCCACCCAGATTTCTAGATATAGGCAGCACTTCAAGATCAACTGTGAGCCCATTCATCAAAAGTACTCAACTGGAGGCAGTGGGGTCCAATGGTTATTGCTCTGCTTTGGGAACCAGGAGATAACACACCTCCTAGAACCTACTGCTCACATTATGGCTTTGGGCAAGTCACTACACTTCTCAGTGCTCCCATTAACCCAGCTGCATAAATGGGAAGAAACATGACCCTACTAGAAACAAAATGGCATATCTTTGCTGGGCCGCTCAGCTCTTCACATCTGTGTCCACCTCCACCACAAAGATTGCAAAGATGCTACAGACAGGATCCATTGAGGGGGACAAGAACAGAATTCTGGAGGCCTCTCCATCAGATAAATACAATGATCTAGGAGCAAGTTAATCATGCCAACAACTCTGCAAACATTAAAACAAAAAAAAACAAAAACAACAAAAAAGTGGTGTGCTTAAATACTGTCCAGCAAAAAATATAAGAAGTATATGTATAACTATGACAATCTAGGGGCACCTTAATCTAAAATAGTAACACAGAATGGAAAGGAGGTGTAGCTACATTTGGAGGGCTTGAGTCAGGCCAATGTTGAAGTTCTAGGGGCTGTTTCTTTAAAGATATAACAATCTAGGGGTCATTGAAAATCCCTATATAGGGTAGGGTAATAAATGGAATTTAAAACAGTAAAATAATAGGTGAAGCAGGTAGGGTAAAATGTGAGGAGTGGTGCAGTGCAGTGGCTGTGGGGCAGCAGTCTTCAGGGAGATTATCTGGAGATTGCATTGCTGCCCTATCTGCATGTACCACTGTGGGCTTAGGGAGCAGGTTGACAGACTCAAAGCTGAGTTGACTTGAATTCGGAGGACCTTTACCACAAACTAGAGACCATCTAGTCCACTGCCGCTACCTCAGAGGTTGCCCAGAAGGAGTAGTGGCTGGATTACAGTGGGCTTAGGGAGGGTTAGGGTGGTTGATTGTATGTACATCCCACATCTGATTCCACTACAAAACTCCTATGCCACCCTGGCCAAGCAGGATGTCCCACAAAAGCACCCATAGCAGTGACTGTAGAGGATGTGGGGGTCCTCCACAGAGGACACTACAAAGGGAGTGACAGAGGACTCCAGAGGAGGAGTAAGAGAATACTGATGGGGAATCCATGGTAAAGGGGATAGAGTTGGGAGTAGGTAGAGATGAGGAAAGGGAGGTTTGGTGCCTTCCCGGTACCACGGCATGCAGTGATGGAAAGAAGATCCAAAAAAATCGCTTGGGCAGCAGGAAGCGAGGGAGGGAGAGCATGGGTGTCCAGTCAAAACTGCCTCAGAAAACACACACAGTGAAAAGCCATGTGGTCAAAACAGCACCACACAGTTTTGGAGTTAGAGTTTCTAATCTAATGCAGTTTTGGACCATGTGGTTTTGTAGTCACCACGAAACATGGTTGTTTACCTCGCTGTTATTGATTGCGCGGTCTTCACATATCACCAAGAGCTAGACATCATTATCCATCTGGGGACTATTGATCTGGCTAGGGATGAGCCAGCTGAAGTTCAGGAGGAGTTCAGGGAGTTAGGGAGGAGTCTTAGGCAAGAAGCATGATCTGTGATCTTCTCGGAAGTGCTACCTGTCTATGAAAGGGTAGAAGACAGGATTCTTCACACCAGCAACTTCAACAAATGGTTGAAGAATTGGTGCATGGAGAAGGGCTTCAGTTTCTTTGGGGACTGGGGCCCCAACTGGAGGGATAAGTGCCTGTACAGGGATGATGGCCTGTATCCATTCTAGAGGGGGACCATAGTCCTCAGTGAACAGTTTAAATGCTACATTAACAGGTCTTTAAAGTAGCCGAGGGGAGAGGCAGAATAAGGCAGGGAGACATAAACTGTCCCCACTCCCACAAGTTCACAAGGTCAACAATGGGTATCCTGAGGGAGTGAGACCCTAAAAAGAATCAAATAATAATGATGTCTTAAAGAGGGATTGGTCTGAATCAAGGAAGAGGCCTACTCAGTGTGCTTAAGTCCTGCAATGATTTATGGAGAGAAGCACCCTCCTGGTGAGTACAATTATAAGATATTGCCCTTCGAGATACTGAACTGTAGCAAAATAGCTTCTGTATCCTATCTGTTTACTCTCAGACTGAATCTATGTATAATGTATAATACTTTTTTGTTACTTCTTTGTAATGTCAGCTTTTCTTTTAAAGTGGATCTATGCACATGTAATTGACATGATCCGTGAACATTTAGGCCATAAGCTGTATGTTTAGATGTTTTTCTGAAAATAATAAAAATATTTTAAAGAATATTTCATAACACAACAACACAAAAAAAAATTATAATGATGTTCAGGGGTAGAATAAAATAATGAAAATATGAAAAATAGTTGGCAAAACAAAGGAAGGCGAAAGGGAAAAAGGAGGAGGGTGGAGTGAAGACACAACCTGGAGAGCAATGTGTGCAAATGCTCAACAAGGTTGCAGATCTAAAGACCATCATGGCAGAAGCGGATCCAGACTTGGTCACCATTACAGAGACCTGGTGGAATGAAAACCAGAGTTGGAATGTGGCCATACCAGGTTATACTTTATTCAGGAAGGAAGGGTAGGGAGAAAAGGGGGATGAGTGGCTCTTTATGTAAGAGGCAACATAAAAGCCACAGAAATACAGGAAGGCAGGGAAGAGTGGAGGCACTGTGAGTCTCCCTGGAGAAAAGGAAAGGGGCTGAAATTCACACAGGAGTGATCTACAGACCTCCAACACAAGGGTGGAAGAGGTGGATAGGGAAATTTTAGAAGCAACAAAAAGGGTGGTTCACAAGGGAGACGTGTTCTAGTGGAAGATTTCAATCTACCAGATGTGGATTGGAGCCTCTCCACAGCAGCAACAGACAAGGGGAGCTCCTCAGTCAACTAGTTAAGGAACCCACTCATGAGGGGGCATCATTGGACCTGGTACTGACAAAAGGGGACAGTGTTGCTGACGTCACAGTGGGGGACCACCTGGGGACCAGAGATCACTGTACAGTGTGGTTTAATATAAGAACTAGGTCAGAACCAAACCACACAAGGATGAGGGTCCTGGACTTCATGAGGGTCAATTTTAGGAAAATGGGAGAATGCCTCAGGGATGCCCTAGCAGGGATGGGGAAATTGGGGGGAGTTGAGGAACAGTGGACAAAAATAAAAGAAGGCATTGAAAAAGCTACAAATCTCAGTGTCAGGCAGGTTAGCAAGGGCAAGAGAAAAAGATGACCACTGTGGTTCTCTAAAGGGGTAGCAGAAATAATAAGATAAAAACAAAATCATTTAGAAGGTACAAAAAACAAAGAAGGAGGAAGACAGGTAGAGTTACCAGGAGAAACAAAGCTAGACAGGGAAGACAGTTTGGAGAGCAAAAACAAAAAAAAAAGGAAAAGGAGAATATTGCCAAATCAGTATAAAAAAAGGAATAAAACAATTTTTAGATACATAAGTGAAAAGAGAAGGACCAAGGAAAGGGATAATAAGGCTAAAAGAAGAAGAAGGGGGTTTGTGTGGAAGGGGAACACCGAAAAGCAGACATATTGAACAAATATTTTAGTTCAGTTCAGTATTTACAGAGGAAGGGATAAGTAACAGACCTATGATAAAGGGCAAGGGCTTTAAGGGATGGGAGGTGGACACTAGTCCCTTTACAGAGGAAAGAGTCTTCAAGGAACTAACACAGCTAAAGGCAGACAAGGCAATGGGACCAGATGGGTTACATCCCATGTTACTGAGGGAACTCAGCGAGGAGCTGGCTGCACCTCTGACAGCCCTGTTCAACCTGTCACTAGAAATGGGGGGGTACTGGAGGACTGGAGGAGGGCAGATACGGTCCCATTCCATAACAGTGGCAGGAGGAAGCAGGAAATTACAGTCCTGTCAGCCTGACCCTGGTAGTGGTCAAAGCAATGGAATCACTACTGAAAGAAAGGATTGTGGAATACCTTATTACCAGTGGTCTACAGGATCCGAGGCAACACGGTTTCTCTGGGGGAGGTCTTGTCGGATAAACCTGATCATGTTCTTTGACTGGGTGACCAAGGAAGTGGATCAGGGAGGAACGGTAGATGTAGCTGTCCTGGATTTTAGTAAGGCCTTCAACATGGTTCCACACAGACGACTTGTAAGCAAGATGGGTTACCTAGGAGTAGGTACTAAGATGCTAAAATGGGTAGAGAGTTGACTAAAAACATAGAAACATAGACTTTGATGCCAGATAAGGACCGCTTGGCCCACCCAGTCTGTCCAATTCCCTACCTACAGGATAGGCCACAGATCCTAGTTAACCAACAGCCTATTTCTTCCTACCCCCCACAAGAATTGCCTTATGTCTGTCCCATGCATTCTTGAATTCACCCACAGTTTTAGACCCCACGACCTCCTTAGAAAGGCTGTTCCATGCATCCACTACCCTCTCTGTGAAACAATACTTCATCACATTGCCCCTGAACTGCCCCCCCCATCTTTAAATTGTGTCCCCTTGTTCTTGCACGTCTCTTTTTCTGAAAGATGCTACCCTCTTGGACTTTGTTGATTCCACTGAGGTACTTAAAAGTTTCTATCATGTCCCCCCTCTCCCTTCTTTCCTCAAGGGTATACATATTAAGCTCCTTTAGTCTCTCCTCATACGACTTCTCCTGCAGACCCTGCACCATTTTAGTTGCCCTCCTCTGGACTGCCTCTATCCTGTCTATGTCCTTGCGGAGATGGGTTCTCCAGAACTGGACGCAGTACTCCAGATGGGGTCTCACCAACTGTCTGTACAGAGGGATAACAACTTCCTGTTTTCTGCTGCTGATGCCTCTCCCTATGCATCCCAGTATACACCAAGCCCTCCCTACTGCCTTCTCACATTGCTTGCTAACCTTAAAGTCATCTAATATGATTATCCCCAGGTCCCTTTCCTTTTTTGTTGTTGTTACTCTCCCCCCCATTGTGTATTCTTCCCCTGGGTTCTTGTTTCCCAGGTGCATTATTTTGCCCTTCTTTGCACTGAATCCTGGCTGCCATACTTCTGACTATTCCTCCAACCTTCACAAGTCCCTTCTCATCCTTTCCACGCCTCCTTGTGTATCAACCCTGATGCAGATCTTTGTGTCATCTGCAAAGAGGCATACTTTTCCTTCCAGTCCCTCTGCAATGTCACTTATGAAGACATTAAAAAGGACTGGACCCAATACTGAACTCTGTGGTACCCCACTAGTAACCCCCTCTTTCTTCAGAGTGGACTCCATTTACAATTACCTTCTGTGTCCTGTTGTCCAGCCAATGTTTTACCACGCTACCACCCTGGGACCTCCCAGGCTGGTTAATTTGACTACTAATCTTTTGTGTGGGACTATGTCAAATGCTTTACTAAAGTCTAGGTAGGCCATGTCCACAGCCCCTCCCTGGTCTACTACTTTGGTCACCCAGTCAAAGAACTCTATTAGATTCGTCTGACATGACCTTCCCACTGTGAACCCATGCTGCCTTGGGTCCTGAGCCCCACTGGCCTTTAGGTACTCAACTATTCTTTCCTTCAGAAGTGACTCCCTCACTTTCCCTACCACAAAGGTCAAACTGACAGGTCTGTAGTTTCCTGCCTCTGTCTTGGTCCCACTTTTGTGAAGGGGAATCACATCTGCCATCCTCCAGTCCTCGGGTACCACACCACCCTCCCATGATTTATTGAAAAGAGTATCCAGTGGTTTCACTAGTTCCCCCCTTAATTCTTTTAGAATTCTGGGGTGAATTCCATCAGGCCCCATTGCTTTGTCCACCTTCAGTTTTAGGAGTTCTTGCAGAACCCTTTCTTCTGTAAAAGGACTGGGCTCGACCCCCCTATCAAGAGTGCTTCTGTTAATTGGATTAGGCACTTCCCCCTCCACTGTTGTGAATACTGAGCAGTTCAGTATCCCTGCTTTTTCACTGTCCCCCTCTGCCCACCCACCGTTCATTCTATTCAGCCTCACTATCCCTCCCTTTGTCTTTCTACACTCACTGATGTACCTATAAAAGGTTTTATCTGCTATCTTTTCCTCAGTTTGGGCCTTTGCTATTCTGACCTTCTTCCCTGCTTCCTTCTGCCTTAACTGGTACAGCTCTCCGTCCTGTTCCTTCTGTGTGTCCTTATACTTCCAGAATGCTATCTTTTTCTTCCTGACTTTCACAGCCACCTCTTTTGAGAACCATAGTGGCTTTTTCTTTCATTTTGATTTGTTTATTTGCTTCACACAAAGGCTTGTTGCCTCTGTGATTGCAGTTTTGATGATTCCCCATTGTTGCTCCACACTTCCTTCTAGCCTGTTTGCTAGTGCTTTTCTGAGGCACTCTCCCATCTTGCCAAAGTCATCCCTCCTGAAGTCCATTACCCTCACTTTTGTATGGCTTGACTCTAGCTGAGTTTAATGTGAACCACACTGTTTGATGGTCACTTGTTCCCAGATGGCAACCCACTTCTTGATCTGAGATCCTCTCACTGCCCCCGTTTGAGAGTACGAGGTCTAAGATTGCTCCCTCATGAGTGGGTTCTGAAACTAGCTGTCTGAGACCTGCCACCTGTAGGGCATCAAGAATGGCCCTGCTCTTGGATGTGGCTGCAGCAAATGTGCTCCAGTTAACATCTGGCATATTCAGGTCTCCATCAACAGTATCTCCCTTTCTCTGCCATTCTAAGAATGCCTTCTATCATATCCTTGTCCATTCCCTCCCCTGACATGGGGGTCTGTACCTAACCCTGTGTGATTGTGGTGCCTTTCCAGTCTCAAGATGACCCACAGTGCCTCCTCTCCTCCCTGTTTACTCTTTTGTTCAGTTGCTTTATCCCTTCCCTTACATAGAGAGCTACTCCTCCCCTCTTCTCCCTGCCTGTCTCTCCTGTAGGTTATGTACCCTGGTATGTTAACATCCCAGTCATGGTTCTTTGTGTACCATGTTTCTGTGACTGCTACGATATCCAGACATCCCTCTTCCATCAAGGCCACCAGCTCAGGGAGCTTGTTGCCCAGACTACGGGCATTGGTACTCATTACCCTCCATTTCCTGATGGCCTTACTCCTTTTTGCCCCATCCCTGTCCTTCTTGCCTTTGTCACTTTCTCCATTTACCCCTGCCCTTCTCCCTAATGACACCTCTATGTTGGTGTTTACCGCATTTACTACCGTGATTTTTTTTGGGGGGGGCTAGGATTTCCCTGCTCCTTTCCAGTGTCTCCCCCTTGGCTAGTTTAAATGCTTGTCAATGAAGCATTTAAACCTATCACCTAGGATCCTGGTTCCCCTCCTGGACAGATGCAGCCCATCATGCCAGTATAGGCTTGCATCACTCCAGGTGGACCCCCAGTCCACAATGAAGCCAAATCCCTGAGCTCCACACCAGTTTTTCAACCACTGATTGAATCCCTTGGTGAGGAACACCCTAGCCTTTCCTACGCCATAGATGGGCAGCACCTCTGAGAAGGTTACCGTGTGTGCTACTTGTCTAAGGCCTCTCCCCTAGGCAATAGGAGTCAGAGGGTGGTGATTAATGGCATCTGCTCTGGAGAAGGCAAAGTGCCCAGTGGGGTGCCATAAGGGTCAGCACTAGGCCCAGTCCTCTTCAGTGTTTTCATTAGCAACATTGCAGAAGGATTGGAAGGTAAAGTGTACCTGTTCATGGATGACACAAACATTTTCAACAGAGTAGACACACCATGGGGGGGTGGAAAAAAATGATGGATGATTTAAAAAAGCTGGAAGAATGCATGGTCATGGGTTTGGCAGCTGAATTTCAACACAAAAAAGTGCAAAATCAAGCACTTAGGGCACAGAAACCCAGGGGAAATGTACCAGCTGGAAGGAGAGGTATTATCAGTCACAAAACAAGAAAGAGACCTGTGGGTAAACATTTCTGAATGCCTGAAGGTGGCAAAACAGTGTCACAAGGTGGTGGGGAAGGCTAATGGGGTGCTTGTATTTATAGGCAGAGGTATCACCAGCAGAAAGAGGGTGGTATTACACCCCTGTGTAGATCACTGGTGAGACCCCACCTTGAGTACTGATTTCATTTCTGGAGGCCCCATCTCTGAAAGGACATTGATAGGGTGGAGGTGGTACAATGGAGACCAATCAAATTGCTGCAGAGCCTGCATCAAAAGCCCTATGAGAAAAGGCTTAAAGAATTAGATATGTACTCCTTAGAGGAAAGGAGGGGAAGGAGGATATGATAGAAACCTTCAAATACCTCACAGGAATAAACAAGGTACAGGAAGGTAGCATTTTCCAAAGAAAAAGATGTTTGAGGACAAGGAGTCACACTATGAAGCTGGAGGGGGGGAGAAGCTCAGAGGAAACATGACGAAGTGCTTGTTCAAGGAGAGGGAGGTGGATGCTTGGAACAGCATCTCAGCATACAATATTATACGGTGCATGCTTAGAGACAGGTCAGTTGGCAGCTGGCTATGGTGGTCAGAGGACAGCTGTGCCAGTTGCCAGCTCAGGGTTTAGGATGTGGGGAGCAGGGTGGTGGGCACTACCTGCTGGTGTGGGGGGGGGTTGGGGTCCACTAGACCACCAGGCATGGGTGTTATTCATTAAGTACACATACAGGTAACATCGGGGAAGGGGCCACTAGACCACTAGCGAAGGAAGTGTTGTTATATATTTTTTATAACAGGTGACATCAGGGATCAGGGAGGGGGGCCACTTGACCGTTAGGGAATGGGGTGCTATTTTATATTTTATAATGAGCAACATCGGGGATTGGGGAAGGGGACCACCAGACCAGCAGGGAATGGGATGTAATAATATATTTTTATAATGGGCAACATTGAAGATCAGGGAGGGGGGCCAGTAGACCACTAGGGAAGGGGCTGTTGTTATATATTTTTATAATAGGTGACATCAGGGATTGGTAAGGGTGGGCCACTAGACCAACAAGGTGATCATTACACTGTAAATGGGAATCAGGGTGGGGGGATGCAGCACATTGGCACAGCCCTCTCATACCTCCCAGAGGACATTTCCAAGTACCCTTAGACCAGCCATGGCTGGTCTAAGGGTACTTAGAATTCTGCCCTCTGAGAGTGTTTTGAGAATCCCGCATTATGGGATATGGTAGTCTATGTCTGCTGCAGGCCCCCTAGTGCCATACCGCAGCCCATTTTGTGGTGCACCAGCAGTGCAAGCCCCGTTTGGGGCAGGCAGCCTGTGGATGATACAGGCTGCCATTAAAAATTGCTCCCACTGCATCTTTAGATGCAAGGGGCACTTTACAGCATTCTTTGTGGCTCAAGCCCCTTATGCCATGCCGGGAATCTAGCCCCTCATCTTTTTGCATGTGGCTGTTTGGGGATATGCTGATCCCAATTCTGAATTTATTGATGCTAGCAATTATGGCTAGCTTACCTCATTAGTAGTATGTTAGTTTACAATAGAAACATTATAAAATGAAGGATAATTAGAAATATATATTTTTAAAAAATAATAATTATATTGGTTTGATTATGGAATTCTCTGTTAAACAAACACACCAATCTGGTCATTGTAGTTATTTTAATCCCTACTTGGAACAGACAGAAGATATTCCAATTATTTACATTATGTAACTAAGATGAGTCTTGAGGGTCAAGCAGTTCCTCATTTAAGGGAACAGCTGAAGATTTTCCCTTTATTTAACTTAAAGACTAACCAAAAATGTACCTTGGGTAATTTATGATCTTTGTAAAAGAGAATAGCCAGCTATAAGAGTCCCACATCCAAGTGCGGGACTCATTCCATTTTGCGCTTTGTGTGCAATTTATTTTTCCATACTGTTTAATGAAGTATAGTAGATTGAATCAGACTGATTCTACTGAATTCCAAGATGACATTTTCTATAACTACAAGTCCCAGAATTACCTGCAGCTGACATCAGAGCAGGGCTGAAACAGTGGGAGATTTAATAGCCTGCAGTGCATGTTAGAGATTTAATATGCTTTCATGCTTTGCTAGCTGGTCTCACTGCCCCACTATCCTCCTGTGGTTTAGTACAGTCACAGAAGAATATACTTAGCTGCAGAACAGTTGGACCAGCAAACATTTGACTCTGAGCTTAAAACATCTCCAATGCACTGCAGACTACTGAATCTCCATCCTTAATGCACTGCAGACTATTGAATCTCCAGTCTTTAATGCACTGCAGAGTATTGGATCTCCAAATGCCGCAGCCCTGCTCTGATGTCAACTGTAGCTGAATACGGGATTTATAGTAACAAAATGTCAGCTTAAAAGTTAGTAGACTCAGTCTGATACAATCTATTATACTGCAGTAAACAGTCAGCAATAATCTGTTTTTCTGCACAAAAAGTACAAAGGGAGATCAGACCCACACTTGGTTAAGTGGCTTTTAGTGCAGAGTGTTTCCCTTTAATTCTGGTTTTACATTTCTTGAAAACACCTTCCTCATAAGCAGTTGCTTTTTTCTTTTTAAGGGGGACCAGAAGAGGCAGTCATGTTTGAGTGACTTCTCAATGTCAGTTGTATTGATACTGGATACATCGTATAATTTTAAAGAAAGACCATATTCATTAGTATGATTCCTTTACGTTTTGTTAACAGGGTATACAGATGTTGCAGCTTACATACATGCTTGTAGCTCATTAAAATGTGTGAACGATTGTCTCTCTACCATTGCTATATTAATAAATGATTATAAGCAGTAATAACTCTACCGTAAAGCTCAAGTTATGTTTAATGTATGCATTGCCCTACATTCTTTCTCTAATTAGACCAAAATGAAATCAATTTTCAGTTTTTATCTCTGTATGAAAGGACAGTCAGTAAAACAGCTGCTTGCCTACTAACTACAACATAAGTCCTAGTGCCAGGTTTTAGATGGAGATACAGTATACTGATGCAGCTCTGATGACATTTCTGAGGTCATTTTGCAAAAATACACATTTGATCTTTTACAGTCACTTGCAATAAAATGTTTTAAATGGAAGATGTGCTCCATTTTGTCATGAAAGTCATGATGTATCCAAGAAGAGTTTGTATTTAGAAAGGACACATTTTCACATACTACAGTATGTACCATACCAGTGGTGAGTAAATTAAGTGAATACACCATGTATTTTGGGAAAAACACATTTTCACTTAGTACACATGCTGTTTTACTTAGAATACTTAAAACGTGTTATTTCCATTTAGAATCCCAAAATAAAATCCAGAGTACAATTGTTCAGCTACATCATTTAAAATGGAAAGAATGTCGGCTATAAGATAAAACAAATTCTGGCGAGAGCCAATAGGGCTGCAGATGAGGAATTTGGGGTATTGTATTAGGTGCTATTGTGCAGAAAATTATCCTCCCCTTATTTGACTATGCAGACATACTCTACAGTGCCACCCATAAAAATACTCAAGCCAGACTGGACACCCTTTTAACCACCTTATGTCACTTCATATTATCTTACCCTCCTTGTATTCATAACAGTGATCTCTACAAAGCCAAGTCCCCCCCCCCCTTCTTTGGAGTCCAGATGCCAGTCACATACTGCTACCGTCATGGCCAAATTCTGGATTGGGACTCTTCCCTCCTACCTTTTTTTCCATCCTGTCTGTCTCCTCTCAAAGCCTATATTCCCTTCAGAACTCTGACTCTTGTTCATTTGCCATACCTTACCAATCCACCTCTGTTGGCCAATCTGCCTTTTCCTACCGCTGACCTAAACAATGGAACACCTTCCCGCTGATATCCATCATGCACCTTTACCCAAATCCCTCTATTCCCTCCTTAGGAAACACACATCCCACTCCTGCTCTTTCCAAACATCCTGACCCCTTCCTAGGGGCAGAGCCACTCAAAGCCATTGCCCTATCTCTAATCCTGGAAATTTGCCCAATTTTTAATCCCCCCCCCCAGTTGCAGTTGGTCTGCTCAACGCAGCAATTGAGTTGCTTGCAGAAGTGCTCCTTATGACAGCACCACCGTACTCATCTGAATACTTTGGGAAATACATAATGCTTGTTGCTGTCAGCTTCTGTAATCATTTGAACATTGCCTTGATTGTATCTGATTGTAACTGCTAAGTCTAGTCTGGTCATTTGTATTTTTACCATTGTACTTCAACTTATCTGTGCTGCACTTACTGTAACCTTTTGTATAATGTACTATTGTCTGTGTTTACCATTATGTCAAAAAAATTGTTACTTGCACTGTTGTATTTGTACCTCAACTTTCCCTTAACCCCAGGATGCATCTGTAAACAAGCATTACTGCTCAGATGTCTTCCTGGTGAAATGCTTGAATAAATAAAATATTGTAAATTATCTATGTTATAAGCGTGCATTTGCAGAAAGTAAGATAGTCTCATAAATGTGTTGGTTTGTAATATTTTTATGCCAAATTTTCAACATAGCCTTGTTATGACCCTGTCTCATGAAGATGGACAGACAAAATTTTCAACTGCTGGCTTAAATGTGTTTTTGCCCAGGGACTGCAAAATCAACTTTCGGGACCCAAAAACACAATTTGGGCAGGAGTTGAAAAATGACAGCTCTCACATTCAAGAGGCGCTATAAAGAAATGGCTATGTTGAAAATTCAGGGTAAAAATATTGAATATTAATGAACTTCCAAGCCTGCATTCACAAAAATCAATGTGGGCTCATAACTTTTTTGCTTTTGAATGCTTTTACACCAAATTTCCAACATAGCCTTCTTATGACCCCACCTCATTGACAAGCACAGAAAAAAGTTTCAACTACTAGTGAAAAGGTGATTTTATGTAGGGACCATGAAATCAACATTCAGGATGTAAAGAAAAAAAACATTGGCTTGGATTTCAAAAATGACAGCTGTCACATTGATGAGGTGCCACAATGATATGGCTATGTTGTAAATTTGGGGTACAAATATTGAAAATTATGAAAGTTACGAGTCTGTGTTCTCAAACTTTTATGTGGGCTCATAACTTGGTTGTTTTTTTAATATTTTTGCACCAAATTTTCAACCCAGCTTTCTTATAATATCACCTCATGAACAAGGGCTGAGAAAATGTTCAGTTGGTGCCTGGAAGGTGATTTCATGCAGGGACTGCAAAATCACCTTTTGGGATGTAAAAAAAAAACATTTTCAACAGGACTAGAAAAATTAAAGCTATCACAGTGATGAGATGCTGTAAAGATATGGCTATGTTCTTAATTTGGGGTAAAAATATTGAAAAGTAGCAAAGTCATGAGCCTGTGTTCACTAAATTCAATGTAGGCTCACAACTTTGTGGTTTTTCAATATTTTTACATCACATTTTCAATGTACAGTAGTCTTCTTATGACTCCACATCATGAAGAAGGACAGAGAAAATCTTCAACTCCTGCCCAAAAGATGATGTTGCACAGGAACCACAAAATCACCTTTCAGGATAAATCAATCTAATCACAGTGACATTGTTCAAGAGGCAGTGTCCCAAAGAAGGAATGTTGAAACTTTGGGTGAAAAATATGTAACAATGTCCAAGTTATGACACTAAGTTCAAAACCCCATTGAAATACACTGAACTGCATACCTGTGTCTTCAGTCCACAATCTGGCTTTGAAGAGTGAAGATGTGTCTGCAATCCAGAAAGGATTACAGTGTTGGACCCCTGATGGGTTAGTAAGGGCTTGGGAGGATGCAGGGTGGTGAATGCTTAGTGGGAGGGTCAAGTGAGGGGTAAGGAATAGCCACAAAAGACATTGATGGACAGTTTTTTTTACAGGTAAAAAAAAAAAGGGACCAATGATCCCAGATTGCAACACTGGGGGATTGGGCACCCCAGTGTAAAAGTTATGTGGGGGAAGACATCGATGAACCATTTTTTTTCCTTTTACAGGTGAAAAAATACAAAACACACAAAAAAAGACCAACAATCCCAGATTGTGAGACTTGGGGATTGTGTACTCCCCATGTCAGAAAAAAAGATTGATGATCCCCAATTGCTACACTTGGGAATTGGGCACCCCCAGAGTCACAGTTCTGTTTGTGTGTGTGTGGGGGGGGGGTGCTGAGAGTGAGGGTCTGGTGGGGAAACTTTTATAATAATATAAAAAATACAATAGGCTGTCACGGTGGAACATGGCCCACTCTGCCATGACCAAGATGGATTCCAAATGCCACTGCACATGTGCAACTGCTAGCACATGTGCAGTACAGTGCAGTGGCAGTCTTCAACATGACAGAGTGTGTTGTGTTCTGCTGTGACCTGCAGCACTGTGAAATAGTGCAGTGCTTTGGTCGGTAGGGACAACATGGGCGCACTGCTTCATGGATGTGGAGGCCACTGTGATGTACGTCCAACATGTTGTTATTTCAGAAAGGATACAGAGTTCTTTTTCATCTCATCATAAAAGGTCTGCAGGGCTCCTCCCACTGCACCCTTAACAAGGTAAACCACTAATAACAAATACAGCACCCCCTTTCCTGAAGTATAGTACCAACATTTTTGGTATGAGCACAAGTCCCAGTGTGGGGACTCCAGGTTAGCATGATTGGTCAGCCTACCTAGTGTCATCAGTGATGCTGACATCTGCACACTCTGGCCCAGATATTCAAACTGCGCCAGGCTGTGGTGCAAGCTTGGGCACAGCTCAACTTGGCTGCACAGGGGTGTGGACTGGGCGATATTCAACAGAGCTGCACCATGGCACAGCATCATTGAATATCACACCCTGACCACCCGCAGTGTGCATGGCACAGTGGCACTGTGCCAGCGCAAGTGGCCAGAGTGGAGCATGGGGATGCGCTAGCGCAAGTTCCATTGTGCTATGCACAACCGCGATAATCAAAACTTGACATGCAAATGGGGCCATAATGTATGCAAGGTGCAAATAGGGCCATTTGCATGTCATTGTGGCCCCATTTGCATGCAGGTGCGCTGATCCCCGACAACTTGCACCTGGCACCCTGCCAGGCAGCAGCCATCGGGGACCGATGCCCCCTGCAGCCTGCAATGTGCTCCACAGCCCGATCACGGGCATTTGTATAAATAAGTAAATAATTCCAATATCCCTGTGTTCCAGTGGACCGCTGTCTGCCCAATTGTGGGCATCTGTATAAAAAAATAAATAATTCCAATATCCCTGGTGGTCTAGCAGTACCCCCCACCCCACCTGCCCACTGAGCCCCACTGCCCTCCCCAGTCAGCCAGCGGGTGGCGGCACCCTACCCACCTGCCACCCTGCCACCCGCCGACTGACACCGTCGATAAGGCTGTACACCCATTGGTCCACAGTAGAGCCAATGGGCGTGCAGCCATACCGCTACTACATTCAGATATGTGAATGATTCATTCACATATCTGGAATGTATGTATGTGCAGGCTGCACGCCCATTGGCTCACACTGTGGACCAATGGGCGACAGCCCTACCAACGGCGCCGTCGGTGGGTTGGGCGGCAGGCGGGTGGTGCTGCTGCCCACCAGCTGACTGGGGAGTGGGGTGGTGGGGCTCAGTGGGCGGGGAGGGGGGTACCACTAGACCACCAGGGATATTGGAATTATTTATTTTTTTATACAGATGCCCGCGATCAGGCAAACAGCGGTCCACTGGACCACCAGGGATATTGGATGGAATTCTTATTTATTTATACAAATGCCCATGACTGGGCAGACAGCAGTCCACTGGACCACCAGGGATATTGGATGGCATTCTTATTTTTTATACAGATGCCCATGATTGGGAAGACAGCGGTCCACTGGACCACCAGGGATATTGGATAGAATAGTTCTTTTTTTAACTAATACCCACGATCAGGCACGGGGGGCACCACCAGGTGCAGTGGGAGCTCGGGTGGCCACTCACATGTGGCAGCTGCTGTGTTGCACCCTGCAATGCAGCAGCTTACCTGTGGGTGGCCATCCATTGTTCCTTTTTTTTTTTTTGGATCAACTTTGTGCTAGCACAGGTAGGGGTTGTGCATGCATGGCTCTGCACATCCTGGGCTGAATATCGGACTGTGCAGGATATGCATGGGCACACCCCCCCTACCTACACCTGCATACATTACTGATGCGCTCTGGTGCATCGGGATTTGTGCAGCGCAATTTTTTCCTTTTGAATATCACACCGGGGCGCATCAGTGGGTTTCACATGGTGCAACACTGCTGCGCCATGCACAACCCTTTTGAATATCTTGGCCTCTGTATGCATTAGTACAGTCAGATGACTGTACCAATGGGCAGTGGATGGATGTTCTTTGAATTAGGTAGGGTCGTGCTTTATTTTTTATAATTACTTATGCAGGGAGTGAATGTCAAACAAATCAGGGAAGCAGTTCTATCACAAACACACACACACACATACACACTCCCTGTTCTGTATGGACATTGTTATGTTTTTTTTTTTTGTTTTTTTTTTTTAAACTGTAAGTGCTGAACCACATTTAAGTCATGATACAGGAAGTTAGCCACAGTCCCCCTAGTGATTGTATTGGGTCACACTCACAGTTTCCCAAACCCGACATACAGCAGGATCAACCAGATACATGTTATAAATTGTAAAGGCAGGATCGACTGGATAAATAGTTAAAAATAATAAATAAATTAATTAATAATGAGTAGGAGAGATGTATCAGAGAAAAATTAACAGTTGCTCTAGCAGCTTGTTGCAAAGTGACAGATAGAGCCAACAAGTTTGCAGAACTGTTCAGCTCTTCCAGAGATAGAATAAGAGCTAATGAGGTAGCAAAATGAATTGAACTGAAGAGAGAGTGAAACAAAATGCCATAATAACTCAGTAACCGGGTTATTATGGCATTTGAAATGCAGAGTCCATGAATTAAAGGGGGTCACTAGTAATTATAAACTGTATCTGACAGACCCCCTCACATCACTTATTCCATTTATGCAATAGGCAAGGGCTTGTGTGTTTAATCTGTTTAGGGTAAAATGCTAAATGAAATAAAATATTTTAACATTTGTGTGGGTTCTTTTCTGGTTTGTTCAGTTACTCTGCATTTCTGAGGCTGGTCACCATGCTGTCATTAGAATGCTGCATCATGATGATGTGTCGATGTCTGAGCACAGGAACTGATTGGCTGAGTAAGTGACTTTCAGGGGAAATGAAGAAAAATGGCCTCAGCTTTTAGCAAGCAGCTGAACTGACGTCAGGAAACTTTGGTTTAGTTCTGTGCATTATGTGAAGAAATGGTGGTAGTATTACATTTTACTTTTTTTAAATTTGATTTCTCCATTATTTACTAGCTAGTTTGCTGCTCTCTGGGAGACACAAAGATATGCATTGCTGTTTGGGAAGAAAACTTCCTAAGCAAATAACATGATTTGTTGTATTATTTTATTAAATGACAAGAAGGTACTGATACCAGATTGACAGAGGTAATTAGGGGGACTAGAGTATGGCAATAGAGGAATGTTGTGGTCATGGAGAAGGGCCAGGGGAAAGAATGCTCCGTGTGGCTGCTGGTGGGGTTTTTTAGAAGGGTGAAAAGAAGAATAAGGTATGTCTTTTTTTTGTTATGTGTGTATCTGGTTCTTGCAGTTCGGCAGCAGGGAAAGCAGGATGCCACTTAATTTGCAGGCTCTATTACTATGTAGTGAGTGTGTGCGTCAGGTAAAAGGGAGAAGTAGTCTTGCAAGAGAGTTGATGGGGGAGGGACACAATAACTATATGTATAAATCAGTGATGACATACTTACCACATGTATAAATCCAATTTACACATACAGTTGCTCTGATAAATGCACTTATCACACTGCATTTATCTCCACCCCTATTGCATAAATATACATTATACATAATAGGGGCACAGTAGTGCTACTATGGTTAGGGATGAGTAGAGTGTTTAACATTAACCCTCAACTTTGGAGCTTAATAGATTCACCCTGTTAAACAGAACTGCACAAAATTGTTGCATGCATAATCCGGAGGGGGGGGGGGGCAACATCTCTTGATCTGGCAAGTTTTGAGACATTTGGCTGTCCAGTTTCCAAAATCCAGACACTGTAAAACCTGATTTTTTTTTTTGCAATTTTTTTGCTGTCACCAACAGCCCAGATGGTTTGCAATTTTCTTCTGAAATGTCTGGATAGAAGGAGCTTGCCCTAGAAAAGTGTTGTATTTTGGTTTGGTGAAACACTATTAGTCCATTCCTGAGTTATAAGGATTTGACATTTTGGTTCTGAGTATTCTCAGTAGGGTTTTTCATTTATATGTTTGATACAAAAGCAGAATTCAGATTTAGTCTTATTCCTCATGAAAGAAGAATCTTTTTATGTGAGGTGAAATGCTTATTTTGTGAGAAAAAATATTCTTTCATATGGCAGCCATCTTGTTTTTTATTTCTCAAAAAAAAATGAAAACCCATAAAAATTATGCACTGCAGAAAAATAAACACATGAATCTAGCTAAATGGGACTTGTTTAGCTAGACTGTGGTATATGTTTTTTTTTTAATAGACCCCCAAAATGTTAAAATAGACCCCAAAATATGGTTTGGGGACATTCCTAAAATCCTAGGTGGTAGGCTTAGCAATGGGTCCTGATTCCCCAATTCTTCTTTCAAGAGCCAAACTTCTTATTTCATGATTCTCATGAAAGAAGAATCTTGGCTAGGCATGTACGAAAAAAAAAAAAAAGAACTTCCACAGGTAGAATTTAAGCAAAAGTCTGACTTTCGCTTTCATGAAAGTTCGGAAATTAGTTTCTGAACTTTCACGGAAATTCCACATGCCCTGCACTCTACTTTATCCCTCATGTCTAGTGCCCCCCACTGGTCATTGATCATTGCTCTGTTGCCCAAAATAAATTAAACAAATCCCTGGTGGCTAGTGGTCCCTCCAGCCACCTGATCACCTGCCTGATGTGTATTTAAAAAAAAAAAACTCCTTTCAAGCAGTCCTGCCCCACACCTGATCACCTGCCCATGTCCAGTAGTAGTCAGTGCCACTCAGTGATGTAACTCTCCCATCCTTGCCTGACATGTCAGTAACCCCCACCCTGGTGACTAGTGGTCCCTCCTCCCAACTGATCAACTGTCCTTGTCAAGAAGTAGTCACTAGACAGTAATGTATCTTTCCCCATTCCTATACCACATATAGTAAAATATTTTTCCCCCGATAGTGTAGAGAACCCTCCTCCTTTCCTCCTATCCCAATCTCAGTATGCATTTTTTTTTAATCTTATTTCCTGGTAGTCTACTGGCCCCCACCTCCCAACACAGTAGGTAGTGTCCCACCTGCTCCCACATCCTGAAATGGAGGGGTGACTACACATCCCTCTGCTCTACTCCATGGCCAGCCACCTACTGAGGTGTCAATGAATGAGTACATGCTGTACAAGCATGCACTCATTCATTGACAGCACAGTGGGTGGCCTTACATGGAGGAGGGTGGAGGGTTATGCCGGTCACCAGCTCCATTTCTAGATTGGGGGGAGTGGGGTGGGACACCTGCTAAGGTGGAGGGCAGGCTGGCAACTAGACCACCAGAGAATAAGAAAAAAAAAAAAAAAAAACTACATACTGGGAATCAGGGATAGGGAGGGGGGGTTCATTAGACCACCAGGGAAAATATCTGTCACAGGTGGAAACTCAGTTAAGGAGGAAATGGCAAACCCCTAAACTTGACTAATGAAAGAAGATTGTGAGGTTTAGACTTTTTTCACAGTTTTTTCATCAGGCCATACAAAAGAACCATTGTTCTTTCAAGAGGTCTCATGAATGAACTGTCCGTGAGCGGGACTTTCCTTGAATTGTGAAGCCACAACTGGAGTTGTGCTTCCTGCTTCCACTGGAGCAGTAAGCTGCCAGATCTTCCTTTTTAATCTTTTGGTGCACTACTTGAAGGTATTGCTGCATTTTGTTGTGCAGATTTCAAAATACAAACACTTAAGGTACCCTGCTGCAACCTTATTAATTTGGAAAAGTTTTGATCTGCATCAATATTTATCTCCATCAAGTCCCTTTATTATCATAATTTATTGGTAGAGTTCTAATTTACAGTTATAGCCAACAACACTGTTTAAAGTGCTTATTGCTCTTATAATTAGCCAATAATACCTTGTGTAACAAGCATTACATAGAGTTAATTGAGTGAATCTGCAGTCAAGCATCCCAAGCTGTAAGTGAAGGCACTTAGCACAGGGCAAGGACAATTATCTAGAGTAGGTAATGCTTACTGCATTGGTTTCCACTGCCTGGAAGAATCATGTACTACTAAAAAAAGAAACAGTTATTTCTCTTTTGTTATAGGTATAAGAGAAATACAGTATTGTGCTTATCATCAATGCCCAATCCTAACATTATTTGAAGAGTCTTTAGGCACATAGATTCAAACTAAATCAAATGGTGAGTCACAGTGCTTTGGATTTCTCTTGCTACCTACCATGATTGTGTTCCTCTTACTACCTGCTGTCCCACAATAATGTTCCCATTATAAGTTGATGCTAACCGATACCCCCAGGTTTGTTTCCTGCTTGCTTTCAGAAATCTATATGCTGTTTTGATAATATTCATGTTCTTCTATTCTAAATCCATCACCATGCACTATAATAGTTTCCCACTGTAATGACAGTTTTGAATAGATTCTTAATGAGCTGCTGACCCTTCAGCTTACACTCAAAAACATGATGTTTATATGCAATTCACACATTTTAAACATTTCTACACCTTCTCATTTGTGGAATTCACTATACATGGAAACAGGATCTTTATTTTTTCACATTAATCTGTTGGTTTGTCTCATTTGGTGCCTGAAGTCATAATACATTTTGACAATCTATTCCAGTTGAAATGACTATATAGAATGTACATTCTGAGTACTGATAGAAAATAGAATATTCATTGGAAAAAAAAAAAGTTGTTAAGCCCTATTATCATTCATATATTGATTTAAAAGAAAGATCAATTAGAAGTATACTGTAGCTAATATAGAAGTAAGTAATAACCCACATGAGAGCATGTGTTTCTAGAAAATTAATAGATGCCACAGGTGAACTGGAAGGCACAAGGTCAAGGGCCAACTGACTTTCAATGCCGTCCGGAAGTGCACTAATTCTGAAGAAGTCCATGCCCTTGAGTTACTTGCTGCAATTCTAAAATGTATTTTTTAATTGGAAAAGGTTGTATTTTCCTTTAATTAGGTTGTTGCTAGGAAGAATATGTGAGTTTGGTAACAGAAGCTGTTTGCCGTTAAATGAAACCAGAAAGTGCACTTGTTCTGAAAAAGCCAGTGTCCTTTTGAGGGATTTTGTGTTTAAAAAGTGAAACCTTTTTTTATTATATGTAGGTGATTGCTAGGTAAATAAGGACAGGTTAGTTATGAATGCTGCAGTTTCTAGATAATTAGTGATGTGTTTAACCAATGAAGATGTAAGATTTTCCCAGTTTTTTAAACCTCATTTTATAAATATAGGTAATGTATGGAATGCCTTAATAACTGTATGTACATATTGTTTTGTTTAAGTTCTCTGAGGCATCAGTAATGCATCAAGTTCTGAAATTACTCCCCATAATGACTAAAATAAAATATACTGGACACTATAATGGAGATTGAGGCAATGCTGCTCTGCATTGCATCCACCATCTGATAACAGAATTGGAATACATTCTAAAGTTGGTTAATACTGCCCTTGGGTTGGAATAAATGAGTCATTGATATCTCCCTCTGGTCTTAACTTTTTAAGTAGCAGAAATTTTGCAAGTCTGAAATTAAGTGCAGACAAACTTCGTTATAATGTATCGACTTATTTCAGTGCGCTTCACAGTAACTAAAAATACAAATCCGGTTTATTTTAATAATGTTTCAATTTGGTCATTTGTAACGACTGCAGCTGCTCATAATCTAGATTTCTGTAGCAGGTTTGAATGTGGTATGATCATCTATCTAGAAACCCATTCTGTTTAATATGGTATCACACTGTCTGACATTGAATTGTAACCCAATGCATGCCTTGTTTCCTAAATAAATCAAGGCAAGTGAATAAAAAATAAGACTGATACTCTCTTCCTTGCAGCCAGCATCCAATGATATAAATGTGTTCATGCTGTTTCATTATGCCTGGATTAAATTTAAACCAGTAGTACCTGTCAAAGTAAAGATTGTTTTACCTATACAGTATCTTTGCATTGTTTCAGATTTCCCATTTGTTCTTGTCTTTGAAGATACCCCTTTTCATATTTTGAGTCAGCTGTAGCTTTTTTCAGATTTAAAATAATAAATGTAGTGAGCCTTATAATATGACTGTCACCAGGTTTTTGTTGCTGTTCTCAGTTGTTTGTGAGGAAGCATTGTCTGTTGCATGTAAGTTTTCCTCAGTTACAAAAAAATTGATGATCAGCAATGAATGTTCAAAATGAGCTACGAATACTGACACTGCAAATCTTCAAATGGCTGGAAGATGATTCTTTTTATTTTATCAATTAAAATCTGCATAAAAAGACAAAACCACTTATATATAATTTACTTGTTTACTGCAGCCAGTAAGAACAGTAAGTAGGTGTTTCTTTATACAAATTCTATCTCCTACACTAAATATATATTAGAGGGGTGTGATAGTGCCCCTATAGTTAGGACTGAGTAGCCTGTTTAATGCTAAACCTCACATTTTGCACATTAATATCTTTGACTCTGTTTGATGAAATGAGCTGAAATTTTGTATGCGTTGTCTAGGAAGGAAATTCCTGTTATGTGGAAATGTTTGTGATGGCAGTTTGTGTGATTTCTGAGATCTGCATTTGTCACTTTTTGAAAAAAAAACTGATTTGTTTCCCATAATTAACATTTTTTTTTGCTCTCACCTACATGGGAAGTAATTGTTGCCCGAAACGTCCAGGGGGCATGTGTCATGTCCCAATGTAACAGCTTTGACAGATCTGGTGAAAAAAATAACAAAGAGTTACAGAGTTATTAGGCTTAAAATGTTAGTGTTTTCCAACCTTCACATGCGTAGTATGGTTTTTTCATATAACATTGTGCAGCAAAAGTAACAATTTGAAGCTGCAAATGCCCTTTCTTGCTGTTGCGCCACTTACTTGGCATGGCACCAAACATTTTTATGTGCTGTGCCAACTGCCATCTTGTTGACTTTTTCCATGAATGAGCAAATGTGGAAAATACAGATAAAAGGAGACATTTACAAAAAACAAACATTAGAACCTAGCTAAATGGGCTCCGATTAACTAGATTCTGATGTTTGTTTTTTCACATGTTGCCCACAAATACCTTTTCAGGGCACCGAAAACAGTGGGTGCAATGGTTAGTGTGAGGAGTGCTTCCCCCATGTTTTCTGTATGAGAACAGCTGACATTTCTTGACTTCTGTAGCTGCAGTGAACTCATGCTGCTGGCTGCTGTGTCACCTGTGAGCCGTTGTTTCTCTGGTGTTTGTTCTTTTTCCTGTAACTCCAGTGCAATTATCCGGGGTTTCCCATGCACATTACATTGTTTTCTATGATTTGGTGCTCCCTATTGCCATCCCTGGTGCTCCCCATTGCAGTCACAACCTGAAAATAAGAAAACGGTCCATTGATTTTTTTTTTTACCTGAAAAGAAAAAAAAAAAAAGTTCCTCACCAATCAGCCCACCCACACCTCTGCCTCCCACTAATGGTATACCATTCACACAGTGATGGCAATACCATGAAGACCATTACAGTGACAAAATCTGCAGTTCACTGTGATGGTCCATGGTATTGCTGACACTGATCTCTGCCATAATTTTGCCCCCTTGCCAAAACAACTTCAACTTGGAGTTGATCATCTAAAATGAGGGGGGTGCAGGGGGGCAAGGCCCCCTGCAAAAAAAAAAAATACCTTCTGCACCTGATGGCACAATGCTGACTGTCTACACTGTGCCATCGCTGTAATGCCAATCGACAAATTTCATGTTGATGCATCATTGTGGAATCCCCACTCAGCACCCACCACCCCACACCCCCTAGTATGCCCTCTACACCCTCACTCACCTGAACAGGTCCCAGGTTTGAGATCCACTCTCTGATTGAAGGCACGTCTTGCTGCTGGAACTGGTGACTGCAATATGAGAAACTAAGACAATGCGGTCCAATGTATTTCAATGGGGGTTTCAACTTTTTTGCATAACTTTGGCATTTTTTTTGATATTTTGACCCCAAATTTTCAACATGACCTTTTGGGGACACCAACTCATGAATAATATGACTGTCATTATGCAACTCCCACTGGAAAATTGATTTGATTGTCAGTTGGTGAAATTACCTTTTTGGGTGGGATTTGTGTAATGACAGTCATATTGTTCATGAGGCGGGGTCATAAGAAGGCTACAGTATGTTGAAAATTTGGGGTCAAAATGAATGAAAATGGCAAAGTTATGACCATTTGTTGCAATTAAGCTAAGCACGCTTGTAACATTTAAAATTTTAAATAGTTTGACTCCAGATTTTGAACATAACCTTCTCATTACCCCACCTCATCCACAGCTGTAATTTTTCAAATACTGGCCAAAATGTGTTTTCACACCTGTGGTGCAGAATGGTATTGCAGTTGCGCAGAATTATGTTTTAGCGGGTATTTGAAACTTTCCTGTACTGGGTACATGAGGTGGGGTTTTAAGATAGCTATGCTGACAATCTGGAGTTAAAATATGTAAAAATTCCAAAGTTATGACCATTCCTTGCAATATCACTATGCATGCTCATAGCTTTGGTAATGTTTAATATTTTGACAGCAGATTTTCAGCATAGCCATCTTTTTATCCCACCTCATGTATGTCACAGCTGTTATTTTTCAAAATATGGCCAAAATATGTTTGCATCCCTTTGGAACGGAATGGCATTGCAGTTGCACAGAATTATGTTTTGGTGGGACTTTAAAAAATTTCTGAACTGGGTACATGAGGTGAAGTAGTAAGATGGCTATCCTGACAATTTGGTCACTGTTGTCCTATCAATGAAAGTGCAGAGCAGATTAACAATATGATTACACTAGCTCAAAAAGTAAGGAAATTAATAGCAAAAAACTACATTAATGCTCTAGTTAGGGATAAAGCCACAAAAGTAAGGAAATGTAGCATTAGGGTTTTCAAAGCTAAGAGCCCACACCCAATCTGCATGCAACCACAGGCATCAGGGGTGTGCCTTGGGATCCTCAACCCTAACACTCACCCCATTACCTAAGTAAATAAGATGGTATAGGTACAATATAGGGGAATGGGGTGAATGTTAGGTTCAATGACCCAAGGCACATCCCTGACACCTCTTGGTGTGTGCAGGGTGGGTATAGGGTGTTAGCTTTAGAAACCCTAACACAACTTTCCCTACTTTTGTGGCTTTATCCCTAACTAGAGTCATTATATATATATATATATATATATATATATAATTTATACAATGGGTAGGGAAAATGTTGATCTCTTATAGGATGAAAACCATCACATGACCATGTGTATATCAGAGCATGACTGCACACCTGCACTTCCCCCTCCAAAATAATTTTGACATTTTATAAGATAGATAAACCACTCTGAGGTGTGTGATCACACTCTGATATATGCATGCCTTGGGTGGTTGATGCACACCAAGGGGTGCATATATCAAAGCGTAACCACACACCTCAGAGTGGTTTATCTATTACATATATAGATCTACATATACATATATATATCTACATATATATATATATATATATATATATATATATGTATATGTGTGTGTGTGTGTGTGTGTGTGTCTGTATGTGTGTCTGCTCATGAATATACCTTATTGCTCTAAAAAATATACAATTAACTGATTATTAATTGAAACATCTATGGTTTACTAAAAATGTTTACACTTAAAATTTTCTAAAAGAAACATTTATTTTTTCCTTCAATCTGTGGAACAGAGTAATGTCAGACTTTTGTTCAGTAGGGTTAAATGTGCAAGGCTATGAAACTATAGTCAACTTTAACAATACAAAAATAGAATATTAGCCTCAGTTTTGTGAGGACTGGATTTCACATCATTGAGGTACACTATTTTTTCTTTATATTTTCATTATCCCTCATAATTTCGAAATGTATTTAATACTGTATCTGTATAATGCAAATTCAGCTTTATTTTATTTGACCAGGAGGTCCCATTGAGACTCCAGTCTCTTTTTAAAGTAGAACATGGCTAGGATGGCAGCAAAGATAACAATTACAATACAGATTTAGATACAAAATGCACAAGAATGCAACTGCTGAAAGATTGCTGCCAGGCTAAGCAGACTGTCAGCTGGAGATCTTTAAGTTTTAGCTTCAAAAGGAATAAAAATCCACATTTCCAGAGAGAATGAAAATCTGCACTCCTGGCCAAAATTTGTAAAGTAAATTAAAGAAAGACTGCAGGATTGTACTGGATTTTGCTGAGAAATCTTTTCCGCAGTTTCAGAGTATATTTTTAAATATTTTAAGAACCTAGGATAGTGGTAGGATGTCTTTAACTTCCATGGTTTTGACAAGATTTCATCCATTTGATGGTATTAATGGGTCTAGTTTAAGTAGTAACTTCTGTGACCCATGAAAACAGACCTATCTTGGATTTCATTTTTTTTCCCTGGGACTTGAGATCAGTGATCTCGGGATTGATCTGGTCATCTGGTTGGAACTCTGGATGGTGTAGTTCTCCTTTGGGCATCCTCTTGTAGTCCACACTGTGGAGATGATTTGATTATCACCAGAAGGACTTCAGGTGGTATTGAGCATCTCGGATGTGATGGCAGCTTGTGGGACAGGATCAGAGGAGGTGGCTTCACCCTATAACAGGGCCATCACCTCAGCTCTCAATGCTCTCACTCTGATTCATAATGACCCCAGATTTTGCACTAGAGATCCTCATGGTTTAATGGAGAGCTCAGGGAGTTGAAGTCTATGGGTTGGAGGTTGGAGCATTGTTGGAGATGATCTAGGACCATTAAAGACAAATTGGCTCTGAGAACGCACTATGATGAATATCAGTGGCCAATTTCCCATAAGAGGGCAGCATTCCTGTCCATGGAGATTACACAGGGAATAACCAAATGGCTCAGCTCATCTGGACTCTAGACAGGTTACTTCAGCCTGCCTGTCTGCAACTGGTAAAAGTGGGTTCATCCTTAAACTGTGAGGTGTTCCCTCCATTCTTCTCTGACAACATGTCTTCTATTCAGTCTGGGATCTCAACAAACATGTTATTACAACCCAACAGGATTGCACATGCATTTCAAGATTGCACTTCTATGCCAAGGGGAGAGTTTAGGTCAGTTATGATGGAAAGTTCTGTGGGGTGAACTCAGAGGCTGCAGCCTATGTTTGAGCTCTGTGGGGATACTGGGTCCAGTGCTTGCTGGGATAGTCTGGTGTTCCCTCACAAAGGGGGTCTTTCCAAGAATAAAAGATGCTCTGATGAAGGCCTTTCTACAGAAAACTACTCTGGACCCAGACCACCTAGTGAAATATAGACTGGTCTCTAACATTCCATTTCTGGGGAAGGTTATTGAGAAAATTGGGGTACTGAAGCTTGAGGCCCGCCATACAACCAATGACATCTGTGAGCCCCTCAAATCTGAATTTTGGTAAAGACATAATACCGAGACCATTTTGGGCAGGGTGCACAGTGAACTTCTCAGGGCAAAGGATAGAGGAGAATGAACAGTTCTGGTCCTCCTTGATCTTTTCTCAGTGTTTGACACAGAGTGCCATGAGTAACTATTGGATCATCTAAGGAAGTACTGTGGACTTCCTGGCAAGGTCATCTGCTGGTTTAAATCCTACCAGAAGGGATAGGATGTAGAGGGTAATGATGGGGAATTTCTCCTTGCTGTCAAAACCCCTGTTCTGTGGTGTACCCCAGAGATTGGCCCTCTCTCCTATGTGGTTTGCAATGTACATGCTACCCTTGGAAGAGAGCATTAGAAGTTACAGAATGGGTTTTCACTGTTATGAAGATGATACCTAGCTATTACTGTCATTTGCACTTGGGACAACAAATGAGGTTAAGGTGCTTAATGTAACCTGGGCATGATGGAGGTACTGGTGACTTAGGTGTGTCAAAGGAGGGTCATGAATGTATCTGAAGTATTTACAGAGCTTATGCTTGTGTCTTCTAGGCTTGCTGTCTCCACTAAGGTGGAGAATCTAGATGCCATTCAGGACAAGAAGCAGACATTTTAGACTCAGATGTCATCAGTAGTCCAGTGTGCCTTTTACTATCTAAGGAACATCAACCAGAGTAATCCTTTGGTCCCCTCTAAAGATCTGCCATCACTAGTGCACACATTCATGATGTCTAA
This sequence comes from Neoceratodus forsteri, assembly GCA_016271365.2. Taxonomy (NCBI): domain Eukaryota; kingdom Metazoa; phylum Chordata; order Ceratodontiformes; family Ceratodontidae; genus Neoceratodus; species Neoceratodus forsteri. The sequence continues at coordinate 538,021,007 of CM057459.1, read as the reverse complement.
GCTTAATTACTGCAATGACATACTGTATACCATGAAGTTAGAGGAGGTGTCCTGCAACAAAGCAGTAAAGTTCTGTTGTGAGGAAACAGCAGAAGAGAGTGACTGTTTATGTGTAACAAGTGAGTTCATAAAACTCACATTAACTGACTTCCGGAATTAAAGCACACACTCCAGAGATTGTATTTATGATTTAATGTAATTTTAATATTTGCAGTCTCCCATTTTTCAAAACTAGTTCCAAAGAGTCCATGAGATCAATGCTTTATATATAAAGGTACTTGAAGTCATATAGAAAAGTTCTCAGAGAGTGCTCAGAATCATTGATCAAATTTTAAACAATAACAGTGTCTTTCAGATTGCAAAAATATTGCATCTTACCCAAATCCATTGTCTAGCCACTCACCCTTGTGCTTTGCCACAAGATTTTAGCAGGAGGTTTGGTTTCAGTGGTAAAGGAAAACTACTTAAATACCCCCAGCAAGCTACATCCCATGATGGCTGGCCCAATGGTGCAGAGGCATGGCTGCCATCTGTGGCACCGATGACCCGGGTTCAGGAATGGATCCAGGTGTCAGAGGGCCTGCCAGAGGGAGCAGGATTAAGCATCCTTAGGCCTGCTCTCCTGCTCCGAGCAGAGGGGGGCTGTGAGTCTGGTGCAATGTGGACCCCCAGCGGAGGCTAGGGGTACCACAATGCATTCCAGCACCTGAACATAAGGGGGGTCAGGGTGGATGCTGGTCATCATTGCACATATCCCACCCCAGGAAAAAACAAGGAAAAAAACCTGTGCTGGCTCCCTGCTAATGAGCCGGCTCTGGCACTTACCCCTCTGGCTACCTAACTCTGCCACTGGTGGCCCCATTCAGGGGGGTCAGCCCTGAGCATGTGGGGGTCAGTCACCAGAGCTGGGCGAATGCCAAATGGGGTTAGGGGAAGTCAGGCAACAAAAAGGAATACAACAACAAAAAAAAATGATACATCCCATGACAAATGTTAAATAAGCTAGTGGCCTGTGCTTTAGATAATAAATAACACATATTACTTAATAAGAACCCCAAAATTTAACTCATTACCTCCTGGGCAGCCATTTTGTGTCAGGTAAACAATGGATAGTTCGGACGTCATAAGGAGCTATTGGAGGTAATGAGTTTTAAAGTTAAAAAATGGATGTATGAATATGCATGAAGCATTGGCACAGAAAAAAAATCATAACTATGTAAATATGTATGTCAACTACATACAGAATGAACCAATCAGACTGCACAAAAATTGAATTTCATTGTGAATCGGCTATCCAAAGCCACTGATATTACCGGTAGGTATAATAGCAAGTAACAATAGAAATGTCCCAACATTTTCATATTAATGACAGTATCTAAACTGAGAATAGAATTATAAAGCACAAAAAGTATTCAAAATATGAATATATAAAGATATATGGCCAGACTGCAATAATAACTTACTACTCCATGCCGATGATACAGTCCTCTTTTCCTCCTATACTGATCCCGTCTCGCTCTCCAAGGTGGTACAGACGAACTTCAGCCTAGTTGAAACCTGGCTTCTCCAACATAAGCTATTGATGACTTACAAAAAAAATAAAGTCCATGCTGTTCCATAGCTCGTACAGCAAATATAGATCCATAAACTTCACCATACATAATGAACTTGAACAGCCACTTGAGCAAGTGCAGGAGTTTAAATACCTTGGTATTACACTTGATTGCACATTGTCTTTCAACGTGAATGTTCAATACATCTCAAAATCTGTGAGCTCAAGAATTGGAGTCCTCTACCACCACCGTCGCTGTCTTACTAAAGAAGCTATGTGTGCAGCCATATCTGCCTTAGTCCTACCCCGTCATTGATTACGGGCTTGTCTTCTACAGGGCTGCCATTGAAACCACCCTAAAATGTGTCAAGACAGCCCTTGGCAAATGCTGTAGACTTCTCACTGGCACAGGGATGCATACGCATACCTGTGATCTCAACAAGCAATCCAACTAGCTCAATCTAAGTAGTAGACTTGCCTACCAGACCTGCCTACTGGCTAAGAAAATTTGTCTTAACCTCACACCCCCTGCAACGCATGCCTTAATGTTGCCCACAGTCACTACACATTTTACATGCAGTTCCCTCAAACCAACATTTGTCGTTACATTATGCCATACCAAACAGGCTCAATGTGCTTTCCACACCAGGGCCCCCCTGCTGCTAAACAACCTTGCCTCTGAAATTGCAGCTGAAAACAAGTTTGGCCCATTCAAACGTAAACTCTGCCAGCACCTCACTGACAGTCTCATATCCTTGACTGTTCACCCCACTTTTCTCCACCCCTTCCCCTCTTATCCCCCCACCGCTTGCTCCACTTATGTCACCCCTAGGATGGTTTTCATTTGTATCTGTGTCTTGCTATATATACAGCCATATTGTTAATTGTGCATTGTTGTTTGCCACTGACTGTTTGCTACTGTGCTAGTTTACACACATGTACTGTCTTTTGCTACTAAGTTAACCTCCTGACCTTGTATTGTATCTTACCACTATTTTGCTTGCACCCATTGCTGATGCAGATCCTTTGTAAAAGAACCCTTGGTTCAAAGGTATTTGTAATCCTAGTAATAAATAAATAAATAATATAAGATTTTCAAAGTGTGGTGCGGGGCTTGCAGCAAACTCTGTAATGCAACACTTAAGTTTTGAGGGTGCACCACACCCCTTTGCCGCAATTGCACCCGATTTTACAATCAGGGTGCAGTTGTGACAGTTTCCATGATTTATGGCAGCTAGCACCAAATATCTGGTGCAAGCTCCATAAAACATGTCCCCTGGATTGCCACAAGCTAGACTACAAAGTGTTGGTCTAACTTGGCGGCACTCTAAGTTGAGTATAGAAAATCCCAATAACTGGCCAGGAGAATGCCGCAAATCTGGTGCACCATATCTTCGGCACACCTGGAGCATGCAGCATTCTTGCCCTTTTGAAAAGGTGGCCCATCATGTCCTGCAATGCCTTCACATAGTGCGGAATGTAATGGATAGGCTGCTGACAGGACTCCCAAGATCCTGTCATGTGATCTCAGTCCTGCCTGAGCTGGTCTTGTTGCCAGCGATGTGGTGTGTCACCTTCAAGCATACCTCTCAAACCTTTTGTCACTGAAATGAGGGACGTGGGCACTCAAAATAATGCACAGTGACTCTCATAATGAGGGACACATCCTAAAACATGGTGATACAAGCTGAAACCAATGTGTAAATCATTGTGTTTACTTACACAAAGTTTATTTTTGATCTAGCATCTTAAAATATTATAAATGTTTGTTTTAATGTTGGAATTTCCAGCACATTCTCTGTGTAGGTAGCACCTTTTTCATGAGGGACAGATCAATTCTGAGGGGTAAAATGAGGGATGTCCCTCGTAATCAGGGACATTTGAGAGGCATGCCTTCCATGTCAGATTACTGCTCTGTAACAACCCATATGGATTGTGCCTGAGTTGTCTTGCAGAACTTTTGACTCCTCACTGATCTACTCATCCCTTCACTCCTCTGAGGTGGGCCACCGGGCAGTTCCAGGGCAAGATTAAAATCTTTGTGGGACGAAGCATTTGCAGTAGTCGTCTGTACCCTGTGGAATTCGCTTATCAGATCTTTAAGGGAGGCCCCTCACTGGAGGCCTACAAAAGGGTCTAAAGGCCTTTTTATATAATAAGGATCTGAGAGGTTCCTAGGTCTTCTGTCATTGTTTATTTAGTTATTTACACCAATTGATGTTGCCCATTATTATTACTAATGACATTTTTAATTTATCACTGTTTTATTGACTGATATGTTTTTTTATACTGATTTATATAATGTTTTGCTATGTGATGCACTCTGAGCCCCTGCAAAAGGGTACAATGTGAAATAAAATACTACTATCCCTACACAATCAACAACAGAGAAAAAAACAGACAACTGCTATGATGTAACTAATTCTCTTAATCTGATGTAAGTCTCCAGGAAGTGTATGGAGAGCTGAACTACACATTCTGTTAGAGTCTTCTCTGTCACAAAGTTTGGGTTCTTTTGAAGAATTATTTACTCTACCACACAGGCACCTGCTAGTAGAAATAGATCCCAGAGAACAGAGAATCAATAAGCCTTCCCATGGCTGATGTCTCTCAGTGCTCACCCTAGCATCAGTAATGTCTGCCCAGCTGGGATGTTACCATGGATTCTTTTTTATTGGCAGTAGTACTAGAGGCACAACCAGTCTTTCTTCTTTAAATGAAATGTCCCCTTCCCAGCCTGGCATCACTGAGAACTGGAAATGTGCCACAGAAGTACATGAATCTAAATTCAATTCTATTGATAGTGCTGGGATTTGAACTCATGGCCAGGGCAAACCAAGATCTATTGTTTGTGGACTAATATTCATTTGCCAGCCTAGCAACAATAAATGTAGGTCAACTGAAAATCAGGTGCAAAAACTGTTTTTAAGCAAGTAGCATTGACTGTTTTTAGTGTTGTTAACTCACAGCTATGTTACGATCTGTGAAATATTACCCTGAGGAAAGGCTCCAGGTTCTCTCTTGAAAGAGTACAATATACTGTATGTTACACAGCAGGTCTGATCCAATGCCCAGCCACTCACAGGATGACTTCATATATGATGACAGCAGTGAACTCATACTACTACAGCCACTGAATCCCCTGTTGCAGAGTCTCTGTCAACAAATTGTTTTTGAAAAACTGACTTCTAACACCTGCATGTACTTAATTTGCCAGTATATGTCTATATTTGAAGCTGACAGGGATTCACTCTATATGTTTGAAATGGAAGTTTAATTTCTTTTAGAAAGCCTGAGTTCAATGAATGTTGTCCCCCATGGATTTGTATTCCACTTTTTCAGATGGTTACCTTGCTAGTGCATAGTGCACCAATTGCTAATTAACTTTGACTTTCATAATTTATCCCTAAGATGGACTACTACCATTTATTGATATGTATTGATTACTGATTTAGAACTCTAAATTAGTTTTGTTATTATTCTTTTCATAGCCATCATTAGAAAGTCACGTCTATATTGCATGGGGGGTTATATATTGTAGATAGTGATGTGCTGGCACAGCATGGTTTATTGAAATTTTAGCTCTACATAGTAACTTGGTAAATGACATTTACCTCTGCATCACCTCCTTTATTTATTTTATTTATTGAAATGTTTCACCAGGAAGGCACACTGAACAACAAGTTGCTCATCTCACGATGTGACCTCGGGGGAAGGGAAAATGAGGATATGACAGATACAGTATGCACAAACATTGAATGGATAGAGAACAGTTACAGATTGTGTAGGAGTAAAGACAGCATAATGCAGCAGTAATACAATGCATGCAATACAGTTTGTGATATTTCAACAAAGGAATTAAGCAGTATAGGAAACAATAGAACAGGTGATACAATATAAACTAACAGAACAATTGTAGTTCTAAGAAATACCAAGAGAGGGCTCAAGGTAGGGTTCAAGTGCTGTAAGTAAGTAAGTGACAAGGAGAGGTGGGTGTGGAAGGGGGGTTGGTGGGGGTTGGCTGCCAACTCCAAATTGACCCTCCTGGATGTTATGAACCCTGCCAGGGGGTAGGGAGTTGGCAGGCAGGAACTAAGTATAGAAGTTAAGGAGGATTATAGCAAGAGCAGCAGGAAGTGAGGAAATTGTAGAGGGCAGTGCCCAGGGAGTAGGTGGAGGAGGAATGCCTTAATTGAGGGGGGGAGGGAGTTCTAGGTTTTAGGAGCTGATAGGAATAGCTGGTCTGACTGATAAGAGAGGAGTGGCATGGGACCACCAATGTGTGCATGTCACTAGATCTGAGGGAATGGGAAGAGGAAGGAGGAATGGTGAGAAAGGATGAGAGGTAGGGAGGGAGGGAGTTCACCAAGTCAGAATCTGGAGGTTAGTTTGGCACAGTGGGAGAGACACCTGTTTGACAGTGGTGGGAAGGCTAGGAAATGATAGAGTTCACAGTGATGGGTTCAAGGAGGGACTCAAGCAAATCAGCAGAAGGAGTTAAAGAGAGAGTCCAATTTTGTCAAGGAAGATTTGAGAGAAACACCATAGACTACATCACAGTAGTCAAAGATGGGGAGTATCATCTTCTGGACAAGTTCACGCCTCACAGTCAGTGGGATGCACCTGCAATTCTTGTAAAGGATGCCAAGATTGGAGTGCAGTTTCTTCAGGATGGCATCAATATGCACAGAGAAGTTGAGGTGTTGGTACAATCAAACTCCAAGATATTAAAAAGAGGATGTGTCCTCAATGAGTGTCCCATCATGACTGTGGAAGGAGAGCAAGGTGGAGAGCCTATTGAGTCTCTGCCTGGAGTCAGATGTCATAGAGGCTGTCTTCATGGCATTTAGGAAGAGCTGGTGGGAAGTAAACCAGAGCTGAACTTGGGTGAAGACATGCTGAAAGTTGGATTCCATGACAGCAGGGTTTTTGCTGGAACTGTACAAGACTGTGTCATTGGTATACATGTGGATGGAGGAGGTCTGACATTCTGAGGGAAGATCAATGAGGAGGATGGAGAAAAGTAGGGGACTGAGTACTGAGCCCTGCAGAACACCAGTATTGATAGGGAGAGGAGGGGAGGTGAGGTTGGAGATTTTCACCAATTGGGTCCTGCCAATGAGGTTGGATTTAATCCAGTTTGTAGCAGACAGGGCAAGGCAAGCTGCAGAGAGGGACTCAAGGAGCAGGGTGTGGGAGATTGTGTTGAAAGCTTTGGCTAGGTCAACAAAGATGGTTGAGGTGATCAGGCCATCATCCATCCCCGTAAGCATAGAATTGGTGAGTCTGAGGAGGGAAGGAGGTGGTTGTCGAGTGGTTCTTCTGAAAACCAGATTGGAATGGGGTGAAGAAGGAGGAATTAGTGAGGAAAGAGGAGAGGAGAGCTGAGTGAAAACCATGTGTTCCTGGAGTTTAGCAAGGGTAGAAAAGAGAGAGATAGGGTGATAGTTACCAGGAACAGATGGGTCACCTTCCTTAGGGAGAAGCAGGATGACGGTGTGTGTCCAGTTGGAAGGAATTTGTGAAAGTGAAAAAAAAGAGGTTTAAAATGATAGCGATAGGATAAGCAATAGTGGGAGCAGAGAGGCAGAGACATTTGGGATCAAGACCATCTGAAAACCCTTTTGAGGGGTTAAGGGACAGGAGGGCACTCAAGGCTTCATCAGAGGTACTGGAAGAGAAGGAAAAAGGGGGGAGGCAGATCAGGGATGCAGTTGGGTGCCCAAGTGAGGAGCTGGTAGTGAGGGGAAGGAGCATAGGAGAGATGAGGTGCAAGATGTGTAGTAGGTGTTGAATTCATTTGCCACCAAGTAAGGGTCAGATGTCAGTGAGTTATGTATTTTAAGAACTGGGGGTGAAGGGGGGGAAGGAGGAGAGAACAGGGCATGGACCATTCTTCAGAATTTGGATGGGGAGTTTATATTAGTTTGGAATGAGGCTTTGAAATGTTCTGACTTAGCCAGTCTGGTAGCTTTAGTGCAAGAGTTGCAAAGCATTCTGTACAAGTCGTAGTCACTGGGGTGCTTTTTGGATTTGTGTTGTTTCCAAGCCTGGTCCTGCTCTCTGAAGCTGAACAGTAATTCCGGGGTAATCCAGGGGAGGTGAATCCCACGGACCCTGGTCCTCTTGAAAGGAGTAAATGCATTCCAGGTGGAGATGAATTTGTCCTTGAAGTAGTCAAGGGCTAGGTCAATGGAAACGGAGAAGGATAGGGGGACCCAGTCTGCAGATGCGAGTTCAGCTTTGAGTGGGGCAAGATCTAGGGATTTCAAGGAGTGAAGCATGATGATTCGGCGGGGGGGTTAGGGTGATAGATATTGCAAACCAAGAAAATTGGGGTGTGGTCACTAAGGGCATCAGGAATGATCCCTGACTTGATTACATGGTGTGGCTGTGAAGTGAGTGCCCAGTCAAGCAGGGTATGGTTGAGCATTTTATGATTTGGATGTGTGGGCTCGAGTATAAGTTGGGTGAGGTTTAGTGCAGTTATGTCATTCCATAGCTTAGTCAACTTAGGAGACAGCCAATTTAGGTTCAGTTTCAAAGATCCTTCTGCTACAAAGCCCCATCCAGGATGATGCCCTGTCTAACTCACTCACAGATGAAAATAGAATTGACCCTTTCAAAACACATCTCAGGGCCTACCTCCAATCTTCAAACCCCTGTGATTGTCACCAACTCCTTCCCTGACTCTAATTCCATGACTATAACCTCTGGCCTGCTCGCCCCTCCCCCAATAGGTGACCCAACATGAACATTAGTTCGATGACCTCTGTATCTAAATATTTATAATCTAATCTGCTTGAACAATGCACCAAACTACTAGTGCTGCCTGTTAGCCTTGCTATACTCGCTCTTTGTAACTGGTTATTTGTCTTCTTCACTGATATGTAACAATGTTGTATCGTTCTTCTTTGTGACATGAAACCTTTGTAAATGAGTCCTTGACTCAAAGGTGCTTTCTGAAACCTATTAAATAAATAAAATAAAGATCACCCAGCAAAAACAGTTAACCAGTTTGGGAGATAGAGGTGGTGGATGATGAGTTCCATCTCAACTGTGGGAGGGATACTAGGGTGACAGTAGGTGCCAGCTACAAATATAGGGAATGCTTAGAGAAGGGAAATTTGAGTGACAAGGGTCTCGTAAGAAGCTGGGATGGAAGAAGATAGAATCATTGTAGATTGCAAAGAGGACAGGATATACATGGCAATTCCTCCTACCCAACCAGTCCTGTCTTGTCTGGAGAGGGAATACCTGTGGATAGCAGTAGCATTATCTGGGATACTTTTCTTGAGGCAGGTCTCAGATATTATTCAAATATCAGTGGCATGTGTTACCACAAAGGTTTGGATGAGGTATATTTTAGGTAACAGGCTACAGATTTTTAGGTGCAGAAGTTTCATCCCATTGGGGATAAGAGTTGAGGCTGTAGAGTAAGAAGTGGAGGGTGATGGGGGCGTAACCAATATGGGTGACAGAAGAGTGCCAGGATTTGGATGGATGTTCTCAGATAAGAAAAGGAGGAGGGCAACAATGAAATAATGTAATTTAGGACTTTTATATCACACGTGGGAATTTAGGAAGGGTGAGGATAAGGGGAGGGTAGGAGAGAAGCAGATGAGATGGCAAGGTGATTTGGAAGAGAAAAAATGAGGGAGAAGGGGACAATATGTTCATATTTTGAAGTAGGTGGAGGGGGTGATTGCAAGGATGAAGAAGGTATCAGGTAATGGAGGGGATAAGTCTCTAACTGTGGGAGAGATGGGGGGATGGGAGATGAGGGACAGCACCAAAAAGAGGGAAAGGAAAAAGAAAGGGGTTGACATTTTGAGTAGGGAGATAGAGGTAGCGAATCAGTAATGGACTATTTAGCAGAACAAGGAGGATATGGGAGAGGGAAGAAGTTTAGAAGAGTTCACTTAAAGAGGGAGGGCTGTGCACAGTAGCAAGTTTATGAGAAAGGCAATAGGTGGAGCCTAGACTTATTTAATAGATGTTGGGGCCAGGGAGGGTGGACAGAACAAATTATAAGGTTAGTGAGCTGAGCGAGTGGAAAAAAAACCACAGGTGAAAATTCAGAAGCAAAATCGCTTTTCGGATTCAAAACTTAGCTATGGAACAAAGTTGTAAAGGTGAACCAATCAGAAGAGCTCAGGGAAGAGAGCTGGCCAATGAAATGCCAGGTCCAGTCTCAGGGCTCCAACCATGGTTCAGGCTAGGGAGAGCAACTTCCATTGTATGTCAAGGCCGTACCTGGGTTTTGGTGAGTGGGCAGAGTGGAGGCTTGCGGCTGGCACAGATCAGGGCAGGTCAGCTTAAAGCAGAGCCCCCATTAAGGGCAAAAGGATCTGGAAGAAGGGAGAGAGATAGAAGGTTAGCTTGTATTAGGGCAGTCAGGGCCAGAGGCTGACTCAGGGCTTAGCTCAGTGAACAAAAGGTAGGAGGAGGGAGGAGGGAGGGAGGAGAAAGGATGGGGGGTGAAAAATCAGGTAGGAAAAAAAAGAAAATGCAGAAAGGTTATGCAGTTTGGGGGAGGGTGGTCACATAGGACAAAAGCATCAGAGACACGGCTCGACAAAAGCCAGATGAATAAGAGCTAGAAAGGCTGGGGGGAGGGATAGGAGACAGGAGAGAGAGAAGTGGGGAGAAGGGAGTACCTGGGGAGCCTTTAAATCACTCTCCATAGTTGGAGTGAGGGTTTCAGTAAGGAGGAGAGTGTGATAAAGAAAAAAGAAACCAAAAAATCAACAGGAGAACTGCACCAGTAAACATATGGTGGTAAACTCGGATCCCACCCTTATCTCCACCCCTAACTGTTCAGCAACTGATGGTCTGAATCTAGCATCATTCAATATCTGTAGCCTGCAGAAAAAAATTGACCCCCTTCAGGGTTGGATCACCCAACACCAGCCGGACGTACTCGGCCTGGTTGAAACCTGGCTCTCCAAGGATATCTCTGACACTACAATCTGCATTCCCGGGTACTCTGTCTTCTGGTCCAACAGATGTGGCAAATGTGGAGGGGGATGTGCCATCTAGCCCCCTGATTCATTGCAGTGCCATGCCCTCCGTCCAGCCCACCTTGACCATGGTGCACGAGCCCTCACCCTTAAAAATTACTCTCAATAAAGCCTCTGCCCCTCTCTTTGTCACTGCTGTATACACCCCACTGAGGAATCTAAAATCTGCCTTCTCTGTCCTAAACTACCGTTCTCTTCTGCCCCCAAAATCTAAATGCCATTTGGTGACTTCAGTGTCAACTGGCATTCTCACTCTGCCACCCCCCCTCAAAGATGCCATTGCTGCGATGGAGTTCTCTCAAGTTGTCCCCAACCAAACAAGGCTCAACCCTAAAACTGACACCGCCACCCTGCCTTACCTGGTACTAACTGTCCAGCCAGAATCGCACACATCTCAGTGCTTCACAATGTCTTGAGCGATCACTCTCCAGTGTCTTGTACTTGGTCCTGTAAGAGATTGAAACAACCTCCCAAAATCATTTTTCAATGACATCTGAAGCTCGGGATGCTCCAACGCCTTAAACACTACCTCAACTCCCATGACTGGTCACCCATCTATAAGGCATCCGATACCAACACGACCTTTGATTACTTTATCTCCACCTTCATCTCCACTTGTGAGAAATATGCCCCTTACATGAAATGCATCATAAAGGGAGCATCCACCCCTTGGATTATTCATTCTCTACTTGATCTGATGCGCCAGTGTGACTCCCTCTGGCAAATTGCCCTAGACACTGGCAAACCTGCTGATCAGCAACAGTACCGTGCCATGAGAAACAAATGCAGTTTGGAAAAACGGACAGCCAAAGCTGAGCATTACAAGTCCTCCCTCACCTCCTCCTGGGGATCGGGCAGAAAATTCTGGAACAATCTCAAAGAGCTGAATGGGAAATCCACATCCCCCAATCATCTTCAGTAATGGCACTGCCACCACTGATCCCAAACATGTAGCAGATAACCTGAATACATCCTTCTCTGATCTCAGTAGTATACTCCCTCCCCACTTTTTTCAACCCCCCTACCTCGTATGTAGCCCCGACGCCCCTCCACCCTGCCTTTTGTTTCAGGACTGTCACCCCAGTGGAAGCCAAGCCCTACCTCCTAAAGGCCTTAGGGCATGCCCACTTCAGCACAGATACTCTTGACCTCAAGGTCTTACGCCTTACCCTTGATGATGTCCTCTCCACCCTCTCCTCTTCTCTGTCCTCAACTGCTCCCTCTGTCTTGGGACCTTCCCTTCCAAATGGAAAACTGCTGTCATCACTCCGATCCTCAAAGGCAGTTACCGTGCTCCACTGGAAACTACCGTCCCATCTCTATCCTCCTACCCCATCCAAGGCCCTGAAAAGAATCGTATCTGACCAACTCACTGAGTAACTCACTAAGTACAATCTTCTATGCCAGCAACAGCATGGTTTTTGACAAGGCCATAGCACCACCTCAGCCTTGCTGGAATTCGCCTCCTCTCTGCACTAAACCCCTGATAAAGGCCACCTAACCAGGGCAGCATTTGTGGACCTGTCGCAAACATTCGACACAGTTAACCGTTCCCTCCTTTTTCACCACTCTTACCAACCTAGTTCTCTCCTCAGATGGCATAAGCTGGTTCTCCGACTACTTATCCGGAAGAATGCAGCAAGTCAGGATAGCCACTGCCCTCTCATCCTCTCTTCCAGTCAGGTCAGGGGTCCCGCAGGGTTCCATAATTGGGCCACTTCTGTTCAGCCTATTCCTAAACACCCTCCTGACAGCATGTTCTGGGCAGCTGATACTTTATGGCAGATGATGAGGTCTTGTTCACCTCACACCCCAACCTGCTTCAACTCCAACTTTCACTACAAAAACATTCTCAGATGCTGAGGCCTGGTTTGCAGAGCACTGCTTAGTTCTAAATTACAAAAAAACAAAAGTAATGTTGTTCACCAACCCCCAGAGCAGGCATAAGGACCATACCCTCCGTATCCTCAACATCCAGATGCAGCCACTCAACCAAGTAACCTCCTTTAAGTACCTCTGTATCTCCTTGGACCCCATTCTTAACTTCTAAAGTCACATACTCCACCTCTGCACTGTGGTCAACACCCAAATTGGTTTACTCTATCATGTCAAACACTGCCGCACCCTGGATTCTCTCTATCTTGCTGTCTCCTCCTCCATCCTTGCCCTCATTGACTATGGTATCCTAGTCTATGGTGCAGCTGACAATACATCCCACCGGAGAGTTCAGATAACCCTCAACAAGGCCTGACACCTTGTCCTTGGGTATGACCAAACCACTCATACATGTACCCTCTGCCAGTAGTCCAACTGGCTCAACCTTGACAATAGGCCCAAATACCATACCTGTCTCATAGCTAAAAAAGATTTCTGCTGGTCTGACCTACCACGGGCTCTCTGCCCTCCTGCAACTGGCTCCACTAACCAAAACCACCCGCAGCTCCACTAAATCCCCTTTTCTTGTCCCCCACTTCAGGAACTCACTCGGTCAGGGAACCTTTTCCTACAGAACCCCTCTTTGGATGAACTCCTTACCTTGCTCCATAACCTTCGAACATAAGCTTGGCCACTTTAAAACCCTTCTTAAGGATCATCTTCAGACCGCTAATGTCTGTGACTGCCCTTAGGCACATGCCTTCATCTCAACAATGAATCTCCTCCTGCACCACCCCCCAACCTCTGACCCTTCACCATTGTAATCTGACTGTTACAACTATTTTCACCCCTACTTAGTAGTACTTTGACATGGTCTGGCCTTGAGACTTGGTTAAGTGTCTGATCGTAGTAACCCATTATGGTCTGCTGTCCTGTAATTCTACTGTATACTCTATTTTTTATTGGTCTCACTTACTATGTAGATTGTGACATGACTTGGAGCCTTTGTAAATGTGTCTCTGACTCAAGGTTTGTAATTCCAAAATGTTCAGTAAATAAATAAATTGAACTGGGATTTGAAAACTAAATGAGGTAGCCAACAAGCCTGATTCAGCAAATACCCCTTCATTTATGGTTTCTGGTGGCTGTTACTGATGCTAAATGGCTAGTGAACAGGAAATTGCAGTCAGAAAGCATCCCTACAATAGCTGGCCTGGAACAATTCTTTTTCTTAGCCAAGGATAAATTGTCCATTTTTGATAAAGTGTGGGGGGCCTTATTTAGCCTGATTCCATGTATTCCCTTATGCTAATTTGCAGATATACCCCTTGTATTTTTCCCATATTTAATTCTAGCTGTGATCCCTGGATATGGGTGATTATTGCCCCTTACCCCCCCACTCTGTTTAGCTATTCTCAGTTTTTTTATTTTATCCCTCACTCTGTCATACATATAACATGTTAGATTGTTAAATTGTTCTTTTTATCTTTTTTGTTGTGCTTTTGGTTTGTACTGTTTGTCCGCTCAGGTTGTTTTTTTGTGTATTCTTGTATGCTTGTGGTGTAGTCTACCATGGAGCTGTAATCTTGTTCCTAGTTTCATGAGAAGGGACTGAGGGTCTTCATTTGATGTCAATGTTCCACTGTGAGACCCTTTGACTATCAATGTGTCTCTGTATTCTGGAATTACTCCGTATTCTATGGAACTAATGTTCTGGCTAGGTCCAGAGAACTCCACTGACATCAGTGGTGTGTTGTAAGTTTTTACTTGTATGTTGACAAAATTTCAGTAAAATATTAATTGAAAAAAAATTGAATGGGGTACAAAGAATGCTGATAGATGGAAATTCTGGCAACTAAGAAGAAAAAGAGTGCACATAGTTAAATTCTTTTTTGTGCCAGTTTGTTTTTGAACTATATTCCCCCTCCTTTGTTTCTAGAGTTCAACGTATATAACTTGTTTTCCTCTGTGATATTGGGTAGCAGGTTCACCAAATCAAGTAGAATGTTTTATATTTATCTATTAAGGACAGTGGTTTGAGGCTGACTCAGTGGTGCAGAGGGCTGAGGTGCGGTAGTGCCTTACCTCTCATCATGCCAGTGACCCGAGTTCTGGAATGAGCTTGGATTGCTGGGGTCATGGGAGGAGGTCTGGGAGATGACTGAGCAGCTGCTTGGCAACTTTCCTTTCCCAGACTGGGGTAGTGTTTTTTCCAGCTCTTGACTGTCACCAGGGTGAGGCCTGGTGATAGCACTGAGCTTGGGGTGGCAGACTGCCATCAGAAAGGATGGAAGGACCCAAAAGTTCCAAAGTGCATACACGCCTCCATGTGCATGCACCTTCTGTGTTGCCATGGGTCCAGGGAAAAAAGAAAACAAAAAACAATACATTGGCCTGGGCTACATGATGTCCTGCCTGCTAGTCCTCTGCTCTCCACTGCCACCTGGCTGGGACCCACCACTGGATAAGTGTCTCTGGGTGGGAGGAGGGCAGCTCTCTTCCTACCTGGCAATCCGTGGGCATCACAGGGACCCTGTCAGGTTGAAGCAGATTGCCAAGTGGGAAGAGGCAGGGACTGGACTGAAGAGCCATCCCCCCTTTCCAGGTGAACTGTGGGGTACAAACAGATGATGAGAAAAAAAAGGCAGGAGGTTTGGGCATGCTGAACCGCAAAGCTTTCTTTTATAGTATTTTTCTTGGTTGTTCGTTTTTAAATTTTGTTACTTTTTACAGGGCAAAGGAGTTGTTTGGGGTTCATTTTTTACATTTTGAAGTATGATTTGGCCCATTTTTGACTCAGTGGGAAGAAGGAAAACTCAGATGGCCAAGACAGGTAGTCATGTCACAGCTTCCTGAATATGTTAAAATTTCAGTGCAGAAGATTAGCAATAGAATATGTCCAAGACAGGTGTCATATCCTCTCATAGGAAAAATCTTTATATCAGTATAGTTAGCATTTTTTTATATTCACCAAGTTTTTTTTTTCTGGGGAGGTGTATATTAAACAGCTTACCTTAGACATTTTCACAGATAAAAGGGTTTCCCCACAGATGTGGGATGTTTTATGGCTTAATTACATAGAAACATAGAAACGCAGAAAGCGATGGCAGAGGAAGACCATATGATCCATCTAGTTTGCACATAGTTGTCAATGGAAATTGGGGTTCACAACAATAGGAAGCATAAGCGAGTTGAAGGAAGTTTTAGCCTCAGGCATGGGTACATGGCTAGGCTAGAAACACAGGAACATTTGTTCTTAGAGTGTCCATATTTTAAAAACTTTTATAGTGAGATTGCCACTGCTTGGAAGGAATTCCTGTTCACCTGTATCCAATAGGCGGTATAGCACAGTAGGTTAAGGCTCTGAGCTACAAATCTGGAGACCAGGGTTTGAATCCCACAGCCGCCTAGGTACATACTGTGTGATCCTGAGCAAAGTCACTTAACTTCCTTGTGCTCCCAGGTCGCATCTGAAAACAGGCTTCAGTTTAGTGTGCTACTCCTGGTTAAACAATGTTCCCAATATGACACATTGATACAAAGGGTTTTAAGCCAGACTTGGGGGAAGTACAACAAGAAAAGCAAGGCTTAGGGAAATTATGACAAGAGTACTATGATTATGTCAATCTCTGTTATAGTTTTTTTTTTGGGGGGGGGCTCGCTGCCAGTTAGTTTGTCAACAGACGGGATGTTCTGCTGACCAAGTATCATACTGATCTGTTTGTTTTTTTTCTTGAGGTTTTTTTGTTTGTATCTGTACATTTGCATTTGTTAAGTAATGTTCCTTGTACCTTTTTCCAATTTGGGTTTATTTTTGACTTACAGAAAAAGACATTTCTTTGATCTGCTTGTAAGATGTATTTCATTTGTTCTGCATTGTTTTCTTTGTTTTTTTTTTATAATTTATTTTTTATTATTATTGGCATGTATTTGTACACAACTACATACACATATCTGAGACAACCATACATGTTATATTATTCCATAGACAGACAGACTCATTAATCAAAGGATTTTTGTATCCCAAATATTTTGATACCTTATTAGGAAGAAACCCAAATATATGCTATAAGACATATTCGTTATAAAGCTGTTGAAAGCAGCCCATGAGCAGTATGAATAATACAGTATTCTAAAAGTCTATAATTAATATCCAATACACTGTACCCTATATGGGTTTCTGGCATCATACTATTTATCTAAAGAAAGTACATTTCTTCCTACACATCAGTAAGGTAGTAAACTTCTATTCTCTATCATTTCAATAACATTCCCTAGAAAAGAGACAAGAAACATCATTAAACTAAGGGTTATTATAAAACATACATGTCACCCTCTAGAGGCTGCAGAACTTCAACACCCACTTAATCAACTTTACCTCCATCTGTTATTATAGCTCCCTTTCAGATCATGTCCTTATATAAAGTTCGTAGAAAAATTATGACCAAAGAGGGTGTCACTGGAAGCTTTTCAAATAGGGACCCATAAGTTCCAGAGTTATTCAGCTAATTTTAATCAAACAAATAAAGAAATAGTGACACATTACTTTAAAAAGTTCAACCTTCTTCTGTTTCAGCCCGAACCCCTTCTTCAGTATCTGAGTCTTGAGAATGACTCCTGCGTCTTATAGCAAATTGAGAGGCCCATTTACCAGCCTCATTGGGATCAGAGAAAACCCAGACTTTTCCACCATGCACTATTCTAAGGCGGACTGGGAAAACCACTGCGTGGGTAATCGAGGCTTCTCGAAGTTGTTTCCTGACATTATCAAATTTCTTTTTGGCTCATTCTTGTTGAGTAACTGATGTCTGGAAATAAGTACACAGGGTGATCTTCTTGGATTCGAGGTCCCACTTGTCTAGCCATCCTAAGTATTTTATCTCTGGTGCCCACACCATCAGTAACCAAAAGAAGTGTGTGAGGGGTTTCAAAGTCCTCCTTATATCCTCGTGGTGTAATGCGGTAAGCCTTTTGCAGCCCTAATTGTAGATTTTGACCTTCCGGTGAAATTTTGTCCTGCAGTCAGTCCTGTAAAAACATAAGAGGGTGATCTCCCTCACTCCCCTCGGGCATCCCTAGAATCCGAACATGGAATAATCTGGCTTGATTCTCTAGGGTCCCCAGCAGCGCTCGTAAGTGAGCATTCTCTTTAATCACCATCGCAGTTGCTGCAAAAGACGACTCAGTTCCCCTCTTTAAATCGGGCATTTCCATCTGTAATCCTTCCACAGTTTTCACTACTAATGTTACTCTTAAGCCTATCACATCCATTTTAGTACTTAGATCGGATACCGACGTGATCAGTCATTGCAGCTTCAGGCCTATGGAGGTCATATTTTCTTCAGACTCTGAAATCGTAGTGGCCTGGATCTGATAAGTCGATCGCATGGTCTGCACAGTTCTTGATGATTTCTCTTTGGTACCACCACCTTTATCTTGCCTTGGGTTACCCATCTTAGGTTTTCAATGCTCCTTGTTCCAGTGGTGTTAAAATGATCTTTCACCTTGGGCTCTAAATTAAGTATTTTAATGATATTTGTAAAAAACTTGAAGAGCTGATAGAAGTTGCTGCCAACAAGCTCAGGCTTCACAGCACCCCCCTGCGTTTTCTTTGGTTTTCAATAAAAATTACTATACTTTTTTTGAGTAGTGCCATGTGATCTTTAAGGTGCCACTGAACAACCACCAGACAAGGCAGATGGGACCTCAGTTCAATGTCTCACCTGTAAGACAGCACTTAAAAAGTGCAACACCCCCTTCATGCTGTACTACAGCGTCAGTATTGGGATTTACCGGTATGGAGCTTGAACTCACAACCTTTAAAACTTCAGGCCTTAATGGAGAGTATGCAATCTAATGAGCCACTTGCACTACTAACTGACTTCAGGTCATACCCCTTTGGCCATTAGAAACTGAATTCTGTTTTAAGATGGTGCATTCCACTTTTGGAAAGAGGATACATGTGCTTGCCTAAAGAAGTTCCACTGAACTCTACAGTTTCACAGCCCCATAGTGTCTATACCAGTGGAGATGTAGGAGTGGAACGAAGGGGAGTAAATAACAATTGCCAGGAAATAGCAGATGAAAATATAACTCTCTCTTAAAAAACATTTCCTGAATTACTGCTAAGGACTAGGGAATGGTGTCTGTGGTATGTGACCTTAGCTAAGGCAGTTTGGGCTGGGTATAATTTATCTTCCTGGAAAATTATGATTTCATGTCTGTGAAAATTTTGTGAAATTTCACCAAAATTGTAATTTGAGCTATTTCTGTCTAATTTAAAATGTATTTGTTCGTATTACACCTTATTTGGAATGATGGCTTTCCCAATATTCATACAGAGGTGTATCAAGTTTGAGATCTCTGTTTTTAAAGGTGACTGAGGTATACGCCTCCAAACATTTGGCAGTTTTGGAGTTACATTTTGCAGTTATGTATACTGCAAAATTGTAAGCCCCTTTAACTTTAAAACTAGAGAACAGAATATCACCAAATTTATTAGCTTCCTTGACCATAAGTATTAGGATTTTAGGCCACCCCCATGGCCCAATAGCTGAGCAATGTGCTGCCATGCTAGTCCCGGTTTTGGAAGTGAGCCAAGACAGTCATGTCAGGAGACAAGCCATGACCAAGACAGCTGCTGCTTAGCAGCACATCTTATTTGGAGAGGGCTGATGGCAGGTTCCACCAACAGACTGTCCCCTATGAATGGGCAAGTGGGCTTGCTCCTGCAACAGGGGAAGATGAAGTTACAGTATGTGAAGCTGAAAGAGGCATTACATCCACCAAGGGAGAGTGAAGGGAAATCATTTTGGAGAAACACCTGCTAGCCAACTGAAAGATGGCTAAGGTAAGCTTGCTCAGGGTATAGCCCTGTGAATAGGCTGTATCCTTGAGAGAGGAGCTGCTGGCCAGGAGAAAAAAAAGCAATATGGAAAAAAAGAGAGATTGCATGTATGTTAACCCTCTAGTCTTGAGCTCAGAGGCTAGTCAAGTTATAAGCAGACAAAGATTCCAAAATAATGTCAGTAATTAAAGTTGAATTTAATGAGCTTTTGAGAAATTATGGAATGTTGTGTTACATTTGTTGAAACCATGTCCACACATTTTGCCCCATTATACACTTGAGTTGCCATTGTAGAGAAAGGTAACGATTGGATAAAGTTGTAATAAGGTAGCATTCATAGGAGTTCCATAGTAAAAGTATAGTGGTGCTATGTGTCAGGTCACTATCTTGAGTGATGAACCATGAAGAATAGTCATTGACATCACTGTACTCTAGCAAGAATTCTTGCAATATGCCAGATAACCACTAGAGCTCACTGACGTAATGAACTGTGGAAATACATGCACGTGCAGCATTGTTTCTGTATAATGCCACCTGCTGACCTATTAACAACCTTGTAGATAACAATATATATTTATACTGTTTGAAAATAGTGGCACCAAGTAATGCTGAGCCTCCCAACTACTTGTGACTTAGGCCACTGTGGCAGAAGTATCTGGATATCTTTATTAATGATGGAGTATGAAGCTAGGCATCACTGTCACACGGCTGTTCGAGGTGTATTGCAGGCCATGATGCTAGTGCAAGTAAGGTGATTCAGAAGTGATAAGTACCTTGTGAAAGTTAATTCCACAAGTGGAATTTTAGTGGAATTATTTATTATGCGTCCTTGAATTTTTGAGTAAATTTTGCCAATTAGTAATTTCTAAAGTATTCAAAATAGATTTTATCATACTAAACCACATTTATCCAGACTAAAGGACAACTAAATATCTCTTATTGTGGGGTCACTTACATGAAAAACTGAAAGCGTGGTGGGGTAGAGCTAGGGGCACAATTTTAAAATATACTACTGCTTACCTTTTCTATATCAGTTTAACCCATTTTGGGCAATTTTTTTAACTTTGTAAACAAAGGTCCCCAGAGTTTGAAAGTTAATGCCATGACCTATCCATAAAATGGTGCCAATGTGAGACATAATTGCGTTACTGGAACAAGACACCCAACACAGTCTAATAGAAGACCTATGTACTGGCCCTTTTATACTGTAAAACTTCTAAAGCCCACCAACATGCCAGTCAGCACCAAGCACATGCATCAGACTCTGACACATGTGCTAGGAGCCAATTGGCATGTTGGTGTGCTTTAGAAGTTTTGCAGTATTAACTGAAAAAGGCCAGTATGTAGGACTTCTATTAATCTATGTTGAGTGTCTCGCTCCAATGACCTAATCATGTTTCAAGTCAGAACCATCTTATGGTTAGATCGTAGTGCTGACTTTCAAACTCTAGTGATGTTTGTTTACAAAGCTACAAAATTGCCAAAAATAGGTTAAACTGCTATAGAAAAGGTAAGCAACACTATATTTTAAAATGTCACCCCCAGCTCTACTGCACAATGACTTTATTTTTTAGTAAGCAACCACCCAGAAATAGCTATTTAGTTGTCCTTTAATTACAGTAGATTCTAGAACATATTTACATTGGTATACATGCCAAATCTTGAGTGTGTACCTGCAATAACAGTGGTACTATAAACATCCAAATATTTTGAAAATTGTTACTCAATTTAACAAATAAATTGTGAAATTTTAAACTCGTGTAACTTACAATTTACACAACCAATTGCTTCTCTATTTAGCAGTTTCAATGACTCATCCAAGAAAGTATGCATATAAATGTTCTATTATCTAGCTCTAAAGATGGCTAAGTTGTAAGCATAGAAATGTGTTCAGAAATGTTCACATGAATAATGGATTGCTAGAATTTGAGCCCCTATAATTTCCCCACCCCTCATCCAAATGTTATGAAACAGGGCATCTTTTTAGGTACTCTTCCAAACAATATGCTTGCCACATTTCAGACTTCTTGCTCTTAAATATTGAGTGAGGCTTGGCCAATAAAAGAGTTTCAGAGGATTCCACAACATTTCACAGAATCTGGTCATTTCATCCAGGCCTCCAGGCAACAGTTGAAGGAAGGCAGACCTTGAAGGAATGGAGACCTTTCACAAACAAAAGGAATAAAAAAAGGAAAGATGTGTAATGAAAACATATCTCACAGTCCAATTATGTGAGACTTATAGTATGGTTTTAACATTTGTAGAATGAATATTTCCTATTATGATTGCAACCTCCTCTACAATTAAATAAAGCTCAGAGAGAAAGATGACTACAGCAGCAGAATGAAAAGGGTTCAAGGTCTGCTGCTTCTACTGCATTAGTGTCTTCTTCTTCTGGCAGAGGTTGGTATGGGGTGTTTGCAGCAAAATTAGATGGGTGGTATAGAAAAAAACTCCAAGGTAACTGAATGAATAGTTATTAACTATGTCTAAGATGTCCTTCTTGTTGATTCCTATTATGCATAATATTCAATAAACCCAGGTCATTAGGTGCAAGCAAGACCTATTATTGTACTCTCTGAAATTGTAATGAACCATGAAAGCATATTTAATTGCTCATTGCAGATTATGAAAGATAAACAAAGCCATTTGAGCAAAGACATGATTGAAAACCATAAGTAATGTGATGCTCAAAGCGAGTGTTCATCTTAACTGTGCCATCTCCCTGTCTTTAAAAGCTGTTTTAATAAATTGGATGTCTACCTTAGTATCATATTTGTCTGCTGTGCCTGGATTAACACTGTGTTATCTATGGTTTACCAAAAATTAAAACAAATGTCTGTAGAGATCTTGTGAAGGACTGAAACCCCCCTAAGCTCTCATTTACTCTATTTTACCATACGTGAGGTGCATTGTTTTTATCTGGTCTCTGCCCCTTGATACCCCACACGTTTAGATTCTGCTGGCACCTACAGGCTTACATCTGGTGCTGGTGTTACCACTGAGGCACTCCAGGGTCCACCATGTTAGAGGTTCAGAGTATCCTTTCTGGGAGGCCTCCCTGCTAATTTGTGAATGGATGAGGAAAGTACCTGTTGGCTGCTGAGATGGCAATTGGGTGATACAGTATTCTAAGGGGTTTATGGGCACGGTGGATGTGGATTTGTTGTCCATCATTATTAAACTGCAAAGGTATACAGATGCATTACAAATATAAAAGCTGCAATGTGTTACTAAAATAAGTGCCTATTTCTTTTGAAAATCATAAAAATAAAGCTTCAGTTTCTGTCTGAAACTCTTTGGGCTCCATAATAGTTGAAATATTCTTACATCACAATATGACAATTAGCCTTTGTAGCCTTTGTAAAGGAGTCTATGACTCAAAGGATTGTAATTCCGATTTCTCCTCAATAAACAATAAACAAACAATTATACTGAATGTTTTACCAACATTCTCAAAATAAAGGGTGGAAACTTATTTCTTCATAAAAACGAAGCAAATATTTTAAATTCAGATATTCTTTAGCTAATAGATCAGAGACCAGCATCGCTCATTTAATCAATGCGGACACCCAGGGCCTAATTTTTCAAAGACAAAAAAAGTGTAGAGGGGAAAAACAGTTTTTGAAAAAGTGTTCCACCTTGCAACTAACTAAAGACTGCCCTTCAACATGTTTTCAGATAGATTAAATGATTGCAGTGCAGTAGATAATGCAACACAAGAAAAATGCAGAGAAAATCATTATAGAATTGTATAGCACAGCCAAAGAAACTGAATTGTCAGCACCTGTGCAGTTTGTCCTGCACCAAAAAATACCCTGTGCCTATGCTACATCAGGTAGACTAAGAGGTGGCTCATGAAGCATTAAGAGCTGCTGAGCATTGGACCCAGAGAGAAGATTCACAGACAATCCTGCCCCTGTTTTGAGGGGCCTTGCTGTACAGTACATTATATAGTTACTATGTCTGCTAGACTATCTGTGGGTGCATCTTTGGGTGATACATGTGAGGATGAAGTGGTTGTGGGTGGTGCTGGTTTGCAAGAGGGTGCTGCTATCCTGTTTACAGGTATGGCATGTCAGCACATGGCCACATCTAGGCTGGCTCCAGGTAGGGCAGCACCGCCTGTGGCTAGTGGTAAGGGTCTGCTACTGGTCTGGTTGTTGGAGATGATGAGCTCCTGGCTGTTAATTTGGGTCCTCCTGGGCCTTCTGGTGCCTGGTGTGGACAGTGGAGCTCATTTTGTTTCCATTACATGTGTCCTCTGTTGCTGTATGCAGCATATGTGTCTGTGGTGCAGATTTTCTGCAGTTGCAAAACTGCACATGTAACACCTCCTCAGGCATGCACATGTTCATAGACATAGAAACATAGACTTTGATGGCAGACAAGGACCGCTTGGCCCACCTAGTCTGCCTGATTGACTTGCTATTTTTACACATGTACAGATTTATTGATGACAGCATATTCCACCTGCATTCCTGTTGTTCTGAAGCCATTGTCATCATTTGTGCAGTTTTTTTCATGTTTTTAAAAATCAAGCCCCTGCTCCTTACGCACAGCTTGTCTTATTATAATAAAACTTTGTGGTTCAAGTTCCCATGATATAGCTTTTGTCTTGTTTTAATTCATGGCTTAATTAATATGAATATGTCCATGCTGCTGACACCAAACAGCCAAGCCCACTACATGATTTTAATGAGCTTGTCACAGGTTTTCAGTATTTAAAAGGTCCCACAAACTTTCCTTCCCTTAAAAGAATGCTGATCTGGCCATAATTTGACCACAGTCTCTCACATAGTTCATCCTTCATGGCTAAATACTGTCTTGCCAGCGTGCCCACTTACCTTTCCTCTCTCCTGAACCCTTCCATCCCTTCCTTCTGTTCTTTCCCTTCATATGCTGCTTGTTCGTCTCATATCCCTTACAATAAATCTGCAGCAGGGAAGTCTACTTTCTTTATCTGACATCTAGTACTTTTGAACTGCTTACTTCTCTCCATCCATCTTCCTCCCTGAACTCTCTCAAACCACTCTTACTGACACACTTCACTGAAGAATGCATCTGCAGCTCAGCATCTTATTCTTCTCTTCATATTACAGCCACCCATGTCCTATCCATCCCCTTGGCTATTTTACCTGTTTTACCCAGTTTTGCCTACTCAATTCCATAGTTTACAACTCAGTATAAATTATAGTCTGAATTTTCTGTCTCTTTGGTTCTGTAAAAATACCCTGCCATACTTTGTTGGCATGCTCCCTTAGCTCTCAACCTGGCTATGCCATACATGTGCGTTTTTTACATTGTTTTTGTCTTTCTCTGATAAGTCATTAATAGATTCAATCGATATTTTATTGATTGACTTTTTAAAAAAGTAATTACAAGTTATACAAAAGTTGGAATTAAAAATAGTTTTACCATATACATGCTGACAATAAATAAATACACATGGATACAATTAAAAAAATACTGAGTTGTATAAGTTCTATAAATAGCAATTATTCTAAGGTGCATAAACACAATAGTACAAGAATATGAGGGAGATCATGACAACTATGGTCATATGTCACTCTAGGTTATCCTTTATTCTGACCTATTCTAAAAGATAATAGTACGCATTCAACCACATTTATTACGAGGCAAAGGTTTGATATGTATTTTTTTTTCCTTTTTATAGTGTTACAGACTCGTGCAATAGCCTCCAAATGTTTGAGGTTAGTAGTTTTTAAAAGATAATTATACTGATATTGAGGTTCCATATTCAAGGTTGCCAAGATGTCCCCAAGAAACATCCTTCTCTTGAAATTATACAATGGGCAAAACGGCAAGAGGTGAACTTGGGTGTCTTCTTCTAAGTTACAGGCACATTTTCATACATTGGAAGTACCATGATGATATCTCAAGTAATTGCTATCTATATAGCCAAATCCAAATTTAGTATAAGATTTTCTGTAATACTGATTTTTAAGTTTTTTATGTACTTCTCCATTCCAAAATACTTCTTTTTTTCTGCTAGTTAGTAACTTAGTGTAAAATTCTTAGCCCCACTTAATTTCTTCTGCATATTAACATCTCTAATTCTGGATTTGACCTTATCCTGAATTTCTACTAAAGAAGTTGCATAACTTTTCTTTAAGCAATCCGGGAGACCATGTGGTTTAATAATTTTATCCAGGATGTTTACACTTGGGAAAATAAATCCATCTTTCTGGTACAATATTGTTTCTTCAATGCATATTCTAGGTAATCTCTTCTCTGGCATTTTGTACGTTTTCAGCCAGTAAGTAGACAACAAGAATCAAAAGCACATCTTGACTGTTGTTTGGCCTAATTCTAGTCTAACAAGAACCAAGGCTGCACATTTTGGTAGTCCCAAAAGTCTTTTGTATATCTTATTAATGGCTGTTTTTAGGGCATCTAATTTTTCTAAACCCCAGATTTCTGCTCCATATAAAACCTGGCACTTTATTTTTGCGTTAAATACTTTTATCATGCCCGTAACCGATTGGCTCCCATACTTATATGAGAATCTCTCTATTGCTGGATATACTTTCTATTAACTGGATATGTCTATGCCACCTTAAATTATAAGAAAATCAATTCCTAAATAAATAAAACTTTTCACATACTCTATATGATGTTTATTATATTTTTAAACTGTTGTTTTGCCCTTAATTACCTGTTGGTTAAAAATCATATATTTAGTCTTAGAGAAGTTTATCTCAAGTCCTACCTTAATGCATTCTTCTGTAAATTTGTTTACCCTCCTTCTAATACCAGTATAGCTTGTTTCCATCAGGGCTACATCATCTGCATACACCAAGAAGGGGCACCGCCTGGAGCCCAAGCTGGGCATGTGCAGCTCCAAGTCACTCAATGCTTCCAATGCCTTATTCAAAAATATATTGAACAGTGTTGGCAAAAGTACACAGCCCTGTCTGAGGCCGATGTTAGTTGGAAATTTAGGAGTGCAATTACCCTCCTTATTATACCGAACAGAAGTTAAATTATTTCCATATAACATTTTCAGTAGATTTATAATGGATCTATCCATTTTGTAATTTTCCAGAACATTCCACAATTTTTTCCTATTAACTCTATCAAAAGCTGCTTTCAAGTCTATAAATATACAATATAGCTTCTGTTTTTTAATATTGATGTATTAGTGTACAAGATGTACAAGTACAACACATTGATTGATTGTGGAATGTTCCAGAAGAAACCCGGCTTGTGCCAAGTCATTAATTGTACTGTGATCTTATTTTACGTGTTCATGCACCCATTGTTGTAATTTTGTTATTGCTATTTTGCTCACTGCTGTATCCCCTCCTCCAGATCACACCAGGAAATGAGACCCAGTTAAGTGTGCCTATCTCAGTCGCCAAATTGTAAACCAAAATAAATAAATACAGTGGCTGTAAAGTTTGACACAGATTATTAGGACAACAACATATACAAAAATGAAGACAGTGACCAGATTACATGGAGTTAAACTGAAACTCACTTAGTTCTGAGTTTAATCAGAGCCTCAAGGATTGTTAGCACATCAATGAAGTACAAGGTGTTCTTCCTTTGGTATGTAGTACAGTACCTGAACAAGCAGAGGCCATAAGAGTGCCATCATTTTGTTGTTGTGTATGCCTTACTAGTGTGATATATTTTTTAAATATATAACCCTGAACAACTTTGGTAATATAATTATTTTGGAAAGCAGGTGACCATTCAGTAGAAAGGCAATATTTGTGATAACATGCAGCACATTTTCCTCCTGGGGACAGACACGCAGTATTTTCCCTATTTCTCTGTTCTCCTCCCTAGCACTCATAGAGCACATACTATACCCAACCTAATTCACAAGGGGCAGGGGTAGCAGTTTTTGGAGACAATAACTAGGTTGCAATAGTACCGCTCATGATGCTAAGTGCTCATCATACTATGCTCATTATTATCCCCCTGGAGTGTTGATGGATGCTTTTATTACTAGTTGCCTTGTTTATTGCAACACTGTTCTGGCTGTGTTACTAGCAGTAACATTAGATAGATTACCACGACTATAAAATGCTGATGCTCATGTTCTACCAAGAGCTAAGCTACACAACCCCTTTACTCAGATTCAGGTGTCTCTTAATTTTCTCCCAGTCCAGAAAGAGTTACCTTCAAGATACTTGCACTTGTTTATAAGGAACTCATTGGTCTGGCCCCAGGCTACATTGCAGACCTGTTGGTTACATCTGTTTTAATGACAGTTTCACAGTCTAGCACTCTAGATTTTTGCTTTTTGTTCCTCAAGGTAATCTTAGGGCTCAGGAGGCCAAGCATTTTGCATTTATGTCCCAAAATTCAGGACGCTATGCAGCCTCTTGTTCAAGTTACATATATTCTGAGTTCCTTTAACCCTACGTATATTAACATGCTTGCTTTACAGATGACTAAATGCATTTGATACGTATGAGATGACAAACTTGAACTATTTTTGCCAATCCTGTTGTCATGTTTCTCTGAAAGATGTGCAAGTCTGGCAAACTGCGAAGTACCAACATTGCAAAGTTTTTGGCAGAAGAAGTGGAACTTTTTCTGGATAAGTTGTACAGTTTTGCTGGTGAAGTTGCAAATTCACCTTAACATCACCTGAAAAAGTGCAATTTCCCCAGGAAACTTCAGTGTGAAGTGACAAAGTGGAGAAGTGGGCAATTTGTGAAGCTATGTGCGAAGGCAAATTTAGCAACTTTGTTGTCGAAGTAAAACTTTGCAGCATCTCCAGTTTTTACATATTTATATTAACTGAGAGGCTGATTTTGTATGCCCTACAGTCACTATT
Organism: Neoceratodus forsteri; assembly: GCA_016271365.2. Classification (NCBI taxonomy): domain Eukaryota; kingdom Metazoa; phylum Chordata; order Ceratodontiformes; family Ceratodontidae; genus Neoceratodus; species Neoceratodus forsteri. Next base: position 537,992,892 of record CM057459.1, on the reverse strand, counting down.
TTAAATATGTTCTGTGCAATATTTATGTAAGCCCCTCTCCCAGTCTGTGGGATATTTAAGTGGTGACAAATGAATGTCAAAGAGGGGAGGCATACTACAAAGGTTTTTGTATTTTATTGTTAATAGAACCTGGGTTTGGAGAACAGGAACCAAGTGATGAATCATGCAGAATTAGTTGCAATGAGCAGTTATAGAAGATACAATAATTACCACACCTTTTCCAGGCTCTAGATTAGGTGAATTGCAAACCTAAACTTTGCTGGAAAATTGGAGGTGAAGTTCCAAACTTTGTGATATGTGTAGGCAGCACAAAGTTGGCATTTCACCAGCAATTTGCTGGGCAAAGTATCAAATATTCAAGAAACAATTTCTCATTCTCTGTGCAACACCCTAAAAGGTGCCCTCTGCCACCCACCCACCCAGACACAGCCATCATCATAAAACACCTCCTTCCCCACCCACTGAGCAATTCCCAAATGCACCCTCCTTTCTCCCAATCTTTTCCCATCAGATGGGACATCTGCAAATGTGGTACAGCAGTAAACTTTGGTTGTGTATGTACTGTTAATATACAAGAAATCAAACATCTGTTTGATAATAGAACTGCAGATTCCTTGGGCACTGTAACAAACTATACAGTTAGACATAATTCAGATTTGTTTTTTGTACTTTCTGAATTTCTCTTTCCCTAATTTGTTATTATTGAGGATATTTATATGAAGCAGGATCTTTGTCATTTAGACATCATCTGCTCCTGCTGATTGTTCATATATTTGGAGGCATATAGCCTAGTGGTTAGAGCACAGAACTGTAAACCTGGACATCCATTAAACCTGAGTTTGATCCCACAGCTGCCACTAGAATATTGTTTGACCTTTAGCAAATCACTTAAACTCCCTGTGATTAATTCTCTTCTGGGTTGTACCTTGAAAAAAGTTTTGCCTCAGTGTGCCTTTCAAAGTCCCCAAAATGTAAATAAACAAATATCTTGTTGGTGTACCATGCACTAATGTCTTTAAATCCTGACAAATCCAGCCCCGACGGACTCCTCCCCAAGCTCCTCTACATTCCTGCCCTGGCAATTATCACTCCTCTTGCACATCTTTAAAACCTCTCATTTCACTCCTGCACCATCCCAGTGGCCTGGAATGTTGCCAAGGTACTGACTTTTAACAAGGGGATAACCCTTCATCCCCTGGCAACTGCCGTCCCATATCTCTTCTTCTGTCCCTCACCAAATTTCAAGAGTCCATTGTTTATACCAAGCTTACTGAATCCCTGTCCAAAGATGACATGCTCTCCCCCTCCAAGCTTGTTTCAGGAAGCATCACTCAACTATCTCCTCCCTAATTCAGGTCACAGATTCCATCCTCTTGGGGATGGACCTGGGTCACATTACCACAGCCAAATTTATTGATCTGTCTAAGACATTTCATTTGGTGTCGCAATAACTTCTCCAAAAAAAGCTACTCTCTGTCAGCTTGTGGCTCCAACAGTAATTTGGTTCTGTTCCTACCTCATGGGCCAGCAGCAGTCAGTCCAGGCGAATAATGTCCTATCATCCCCTCTTCTTATCCTTGCTGGGGTTCCCCAGGGGTCCATACTTGGCCCCATCCTATTCTCCCTTTTCATTAATGACCTCTCCTCTGTCTGCACTAACACTCACATCCACATATATGTGGATGATACTGTCATCTATACTTCGGGATCATCTTCCACTGATGTGCAAGCCCCTCTCCAGCACGACTTTAATAAAGTTCTAAGCTGGTTCCATGCCAACTAACTCAGAGTAAACATAAAAAAACTGTCTCTGTGACTTTCTGTGCCAGGCAAAAGCTGACAAGTCTACAGACTCTCCCAGTGTTTACCACCCTTGATGGCCCACCTCTAGAGGTAATCCCCGCTTTTAAATATCTAGTGGTCTGGCTGAATTACCATCTTGACTTCTGCATTCATATCAATGCCATTTATTCTAAACTCTGCCCCAAGCTAGGGATCTTTTATGAGAACAAAGACAGCCTCTCCCTTCCTATACGTAGTGAATTAGACACTAAAATGATACTTCCAGTATTTGACTATGTTGATGTAGTCTATGGCCCCCACAGTGTCCCTTGCCAGGCTCAACACCCTCCTAAACTCCTTCTGTCGCTCTGCCACCAACTCCTTATTTTGCACACACCACTGCTCTCTCTACTGCTCTCTCTCTCTCTCTCTGTCTCTCTCTCTCGCTCCCCTTTCCCACTGGTGTCTGACCCACTGTTTGGCCTTTAAGGTCAAATACTGATTAGAGACCCTTTCTTCCTATCTCTACTCTCTGTTATCTCCTGCCAATCCCTCCTTCTACCCTCAGCACTCCAGGGACTCCCACTCTTTCTCCCTCACTCATATTCACTAAACTTCTGGACAATCAACTTTTTTCTACCACTTCCCTTTCTTCTGGATTTAGCTGTCCTCTGACATTTGACTTTCCCCCTCACAAAGTCAATTCAAGATGGCGGCCATGCTGAGTCACTGTCTGCAAGCTCTCTGCTAGAAAGCAAACTCATTCATGCCCATTTGCTTTCTTCTTATTATTCTCTATTTTTACAAATCAGGACAGCTTTGACTTGTAGCTGCATTTGTTTTGCAGCTTGAGTTCATAATTATTAAATATTTTTAAAGGTTAAATTATTTAGCAAGATTTTGGTGTAGGGACGTTAGCTTAGTGAGGGCGTGTACAGTGAGGTAGTGTTAGGAGCTAGCTTTTTTATTTGTATTCAGGAGTATTTCCAAGCACTTCCAAGCCACAGTTTACATACTGTTTGTGCAGCTGTACTGGTGATCCCATCCTGAAGTTCCATTGAAGGAGAACTGGAAAACCAGAGAGGCAAGGATAACCAGAGGGACAGAGAGGCGAGGAGAACTGGAGGTCTGGAGAGGTCTGGAAAGGGAATTAATACTACATCTGAGCTCTGCTTTGTCCACCATTGAAAATGTTGGAATGGGAGTTTGCCTTTGCCACTGCTGCTAGTGAGGCCAATATCGGAGAGGGATGCAGAGATCTGCGTCATCCATTTGTTTCCTGGTTTATTCCAGGTTATGCTTTCTTTGCACCACTGGGATTTTTCATCTGGGGGATGCAAAGGACTGGTGGTGTCCCTGGTCGACTCTGTTTTTGTGCACCCGAGTGGCCTTCTTTGCAGCTGCGCTGTTTTCTGTGGAGCTGGACTACGGTTGCTAGTTTCTCATATCTGACCTCCCTGCTCCTTTGTCTGCAGCGAAATGCTACAGAGGTAGGAATAACTAGGTAGTAGTTGAGTCGTTGCTGACAGAGAGCAGCAGAGGATGAGGTGGTGAGGGGCAGTGAGGTTGTAAGGTCCTGGAGACACCCTGGGTTTAAACAGGGCAGAGGGAGATGCCTGATGTGTCTGGTTCCTGTACCCAGGGGTCCCACCAGACCAAGTGGGCAGGTAGCTATAGGACTGGCCACCTCCCCTATTCCTCTTCGGGCAGTGCTTTGCAATACCAGGTAGATTAGAACAAGACTGCTATTTTTGTGGACTTGATTTCATCTGTCGACCTGGCTTGCATTACAGAGACTTGGTTGGGTGACGATTTTGGACCAGTTTTAGTGGCCACCATCCCCACTGGGTACTCTGTGGTGCACTGCCCGAGGAAGGATTGCAGGGGCGGGGCTGTGGCCATCATTTTTAGAGCCAACCTGGGCTTCACAGTGCATTCTGCTGGTAACGACAGGTCTTTTGAGTGTGTCACCATTCGTGGGGGTCCAGGTGCAGGCAGCAGGATTCTCCTCATTTACTGCCCACCTGGGTAGGGGGGAGAACTTCCTACAGGAGGTAGCAGACTCTGTTGTTGACCAGGTGTTGGAGTCCCCCAGGTGTTTAATTCTGGGGTACTTCAATGCCTGGGTCGATGATGAATCCTTGTGTTTCAGTTACGACCTCCTCCAATTAATGTCTTCGCTGAGCCTGACACAAGCAGTTGCTTCTGCGACCCACCAGCATGGCCACACACTTGATCTGGTGTTCCAGCTGGGTCTTAGGGTTGATAACCTCAGGACTGTTCCATTTTTTTTTTTGTCCAATCCCTGCACTGTGGAGTTCACGTTTGGGGCCCCCCCAATAGTCCTCTCCCTGTGGAGATAGTTAGCAATCACCCTTTATGGGGTTTAAACCCAGAAGGACTTTTGGCAGTAGCTGACCTATCTAGAGTTGAGGCAGCTTGTGTGATTGGCTCTGGGGAGGCAGTGGCCACCTATAATAAAGTGGTGTCTGAAGCTCTGGATGCCATAGCACCAGTTTGTATATGACCCAGATCTTCTCACTTGAGATTCCCATGGTTTGATGTGGATCTCAAGGTGGTGAAGATCAAGGGACGGAAGTTGGAACATTGCTGATCGAAGTCCTGGGTAGATGCTGACAAACTGGTCCTGCATACTCACTTTTGTGTATTCCAGGAGGCAATCTCCCATAAGAAGGCAGAGTTCCTGTCCAGGGAGATTGCAGCAGGGAATAACAGACCTGCTCAGCTTTTTCAGACTGTGGACAGGCTTCTTCATCCAGCCTGTCTTCAGCTGAAAAAAGGCTTGTCATCAACCTTGTTTGAGGAGTTTGCTCTGTTCTTCTCTGACAGGGTGTCTGCTATCTGGTCGGGGATTCCATCAGGTAGGTATCTGCCTCATAGTTGCTGGTCTGCTGGGAGCAGAGGAACTCTGCCTGTCTGGGAAGAGTTTAGGCCAGTGGGGGTGTCTGAGGTGACTCGAGTGATCTTAGAGCTGAAGCATACATCTTGTGAATTGGACCCAGCCCTGACACGTTTCTTGATGGGATGAGCCGAGGCTGTTGGGACAGTGTTCGCTGGGATACTCAGGTGTTCAGTGGTGCAGGGGGTGTTCACAGATCCTATGAAAGAGGCACTGGTGAGACCCCTCCTAAAGAAGCCTTTCCTCTACCCAGACATCCTACCGAATTACCGCCCTATCTCCAACCTGCCTTTTTTGAGCAAGGTTGTTGAGAAACTTTTAGCACAGCAGCTCGAGGATCAGCTCGTGTCCATTGACATCTACGAGCCATTTCAGTTGGGGTTTTGGGCTAGACACAGTACAGAAATTACACTTGTCGGGGTGCAAAATGACTTACTCAGAGCTAAAGATAGAGGAGACAGGTCAGTTCTTGTGCTCCTCGATCTCTCTTCAGCTTTTGACACTGTGGACCACATTGTGCTTCTCGATCAGCTTCGTGAATTTTGTGTATTCACTGGTGTTGCCATCAGATGGTTTGATTCCTATCTCTCAGATGGGGTGCAGTGGGTAGTGATGGGGAATTTCTCCTCCTGTCAAGTGCCTCTGTCCTGTGGAGTTCCACAGGGCTTGATCTTGTCACCAGTGCTGTTCAGGGTGTATATGCTGCCCCTGGGCGAGATCATTCGACAGTACAGTGTGGAGTTTCACTGCTATGCAGATGACACCCATCTGTATCTGTCATTTGCCCCTGGGACATCTGGTGTGGTTGATGTGCTTAACATCTATCTGGCTAAACGCAATGACTGGATGGCTTCCAACTGGCTGCAACTCAACCCAGACAAGACAGAGGTGCTGGTGGTTGAGCCAGGTTGTGGGCATGATGGGCTGCTGCCTGGAACGGACACTGGTCTTTTTCTAGGATCTGCTCTGTTGGTTGCTTCCCTGAAGGTGCAAAATCTAGGTGCGATCCTGGACAGCAGACTGACCTTTGAAGATCAGGAGTCAACTGTTGTGAAGAGTGATTTTTACCACTTACAGAACATCACCAGGATTAAGCCCCTCGTTCCACCCGAAGACCTGCTGACCCTAGTACATGCCTTTGTGAACTCCAGACTCAACTACTGTAATGCTCTTTACTTTGGGGTCATGGGAGGTACCCTCCAAAGGCCGAAACTGGTGCAGAATGCAGTGGCCCTGTTACTGGCGGGACTATCTTGGTTGTGCCATGTGACTCTGGTCCCGCGTGCTCTGCACTGGCTGCCGGTCAGGTGGTGGTCCTTTTACTCACCTAAAAGGCCCTATATGGGCTGGGTCCAAGCTACCTGTCTGAGCTCCTGTTGCCTGTGACCTCTGCCCACTCCCTCTGCTCCTCTTCAAGAGGCCTCCTGGATGTTCTCAGGGTTTGGCTCAAGACCTCTGGTGACTGAGCATTTAGTGTCTCTGGGCCAACCCTGTGGAACACGCTTCCAGTTGCAGTCTGGGAGGCTTCCATGATTGGTGTCTTTAAACAAAGGCTTAAGACCCATCTTTTCTGCCAGGCTTTTGGGGATTAAGCTATCTCCCCTATTTTACCCTCGTCTATCTTATATTTTATATTTATGTTTTTAAGAATGTTGATTTAAAGATTATGCTACTGCACAGATGTTTTCTGTATTTTTATTTTGTTTTTAATGTGTTTGGTGCCCAGAGCCTCTGGGATTGGGCACCTTATAAATAAAATTGCCTTGCCTTGCCTTGCCTAGTCAATTGATCCATTGTACACTCATCAGTGGGTGCCTCGAGGGATGAACTAACACCTGTTGGGACCTGTGCCAGTGGAAGATGTGCTGTCTCCCTGCTACTTCCTGAGATTGGGTGAGTGCCCCTCTATTCTATCTGCTGCTCCTGTGGAACTTTCTTGATAGTGCCCGAGGCTGGTGAGAGTAGCCTTTCTCTGTGTTGACCACACCAGTTAAAAAGTTGCCTAAGTAGGAATATATCATTTCAGCTGCCTCTTTGACTGATATTAAAGGGACAGTGGGAGTGCTTCCTTTTCTTCAGCCTATGAAAGTTGGACTTTATGACATCACCAACAATTTGTCTGTTATAGTTAAGCTGATAATCGTTGGACAGTACCCTTTGGGTGCCTATACTTCTTCTTTGTGGCTTGGGTTTTTTTGCTCTCCTGAGTAAATAATTTGAAACCTATTTCTTTGCTGCTAATCTTTTTTCTGGGTGGTTAGGAAGGTTATGGGGGGATACAGTATGATGGTGATTGTGGAGTTGGGGTTTATTTTTATTTTATTTATGTGACTGGGTGGGGAGGATTATTTTTGTCTGTAGTGGGTGTGTGGGGTTTATGACTAGGGTGTGTGCATGTTTAATATAGAGTCTGTATAATTTGAGTGAGTGTGGGTGTGTGCGGTTTTGTGGTCTTTTTAGTTCTTAGTGTTTATATGATTAACATTTTGTGTTTAGTAGTTAAAGGTTGTTTTAGACAGGGCTCTTTCGGTTTGGGCTGGTGAGCTAGGCAGAGATGTGTTGGGACCATGACCAGGCACAAATTACCTAAGATGCCTCTGTACTTGGTGACATCTTCCCCTTCACTGACCTCCCAGTTTCATCCACTGCAGCTAGGCATTGCCAGGCGGTCAAGATTATGAGGCAGCTGGTGGGTTGATGATAGCGGAGGGCAAATGAGGAGGAGGTGGTGAGTAGCATTAAGGTTGTCAGATACAGGAGACACCCTGGGTTTAAACAGAGCATAGGAAGAGGCCCGACATGTTTGGTCTCCGTACCCATGGATCCCACTGGATTGAGTGGGCAGACAACTAGAGGGCTGGCCTTGCCCTCTAATCCTCTTTGAGCAGTGCTTTGCAATGCCAGGTCGATAAGGAAGAAGACTGCCATTTTTGCAGACTTGATTTCCTCTGTTGACCTGGCTTGTATCACAGAGACCTGGCTGGGTGGTGCTGCTGGCCCAGTTGTAGAGGCTGCCATCCCCACTGGATACTCTATAGTGCACTGCCTGAGGAAGAATCGCAGGGGTAGGGGAGTGGCCATCGTGTTTAGATCTAGACTGGGCTTCGGGGTGCATCAGGTTGGTAATACCAGATCTTTTGAGTGCATTGCCATACGTGGGGGTCCAGGTGCAGGTTGCAGGATTCTCCTGGTTTACCATCATCTGGACTTGAAGGAGAATTCCTGCAGGAGGTAGCAGACTTCAGCATTGACCAGTTGTTAGAGTCCCCCAGCTGATTATTCCTGGGGGACTTCAATGCCTGAGTTGATGATGGATCCTCACATTTTTGTTATGACCTCCTCCAGTTGATGTCATCACTGGGCCTGGCACAAGTGGTTGCTTCTCTGACCCACCAGCACTGCCACACACTTGATCTGGTGTTCTAGCTGGGTCTTGGGGTAGACAGCCTCAAGATTGATCAAGTCTCTTGGTCTGATCACTGTACCATGGAGGTTCTCATTTGGGGGCCCCCCTGAAAGTCCTTCCCCTGCGGAGATGGTCAGCTACTGCCCTATAAGGGGTTTGCACTCAGAAGGACTACTGGCATTTGCTGATCTATCTAGAGTAGACATGGCATGTGCGATTGGCACCAGTGAGGTGGTGGCCACTTATAACTGGGTGGTATCCGAAGCACTGGATGTCATTGCTCCAGTTTGTATATGACCCAGATCCTGCCACTTGAGATCCCCCTGGTTTAATGAGGATCTCAAGGCGATGAAGACCAAGGGTCAGAAGCTGGAGCATTGCTGGCAGAAGACCAAGCTGAAGGCCAACAAACTGGTCCTGCATGCTCACTACGGTGAATACCAGGGGCAATTTCCTGTAAGAAGGCAGAATTCCTGTCCAGAGAGATTGCTGCAGGGAGAAAGGGACCTTCTCATCTTTTTCTGACTGTGGATAGGCTTCTCCATCTTGCCTGTCTACAGCCGAAAAATACTTTTTCATCCACGTTATGTGAAGAATTTTCTCTTTCTCTGACAGAGTGTCATCTATCTGTTCAGGGAACTCATCAGGGCATCAATTGCCTTGCAGTAGCTGGACTGGGAGGAACAGAAGCACTCTGCCTGTCTGGGAGGAGTTTAGGTCAGTGGAGGTGTCTGAAGTGACTGGGGGGATCTTAGAGCTGAAGCACACATATTGCGAACTGGACACAGCCCTGACGTGTTTCTTAATGGGATGCACCAAGGCTGTTGGCTCGATGTTCACCAGGATTGCCAGGTGCTCGATGGCAGAGGGGTGTTCCCAGTGGCTTTGAAAGAAGAGCTGGTGAGACCCTCCTTATGTAACCTTCCTTCAACCCAGACGTCTTGGGGAATTACCATCCGATCTCCAATCTGCCATTTTTGAGCAAGGTTGTTGAGAAACTGGTGGCACAGCAGCCTGAGGATCACCTCCTGTCCTTTGACATCTGTGAGCCATTTTAGTCAGGCTTTCAGACATAGTACAGAAACAGCTCTAGTTAGGGTGCATAATGATCTACTTAGGGCTAAAGATAGAGGAGACAGATCAGTACTTGTGCGCCTCAATCTTTCATCAATGTTTGACACTGTGGACCACATCGTGCTTCTCGATTAGATCTGTGAGTTTTGTGAACTCACCAGTGCTGTCATCAGATGGTTTGAGTCCTATCTCCCTAATAAGGTGTAGTGCATGGTGCTGGGGAATTTCTTCTCCTGTCCGATGCCCCTGTCATGTGGAGTACCACAGGGCTTGATCTTGTCAGCGATGCTGTTCACAGAGTACATGCTGCCCCTGGGTGAGATAATTTGGCAATTCAGCATGGAGTTTCACTGCTATGCAGATGATACCCAGCTGTATTTGTTATTTGCACCCAGAATATCTGGTGCTATTGACATGCTAAACAGCTGTCTGGCTAAAATCATCAACTGGATGGCTTCCAGCTGGATGAGTCAAAACCTGGATAAGATGGAGGTGCTAGTGATCGAGCCAGGCCATGGGACTGAAGGGTTGTCACCTGGAGCTAACACAAGTATTTTCCTGGGGTCTGCTTTGTTGGTGGCTTCCCCAAGGGTGCGTAATCTTGGTGTGATCCTGGGCAGCAGGCTGACCCTAGAAGATCAGGTATCATCTGTAGTCAAAAGTGTTTTTTACAACTTGCATAACATCACCAGGATCAGGCCCCTCATTCTGCCTGAGGATCTGCTGACTCTGGTGCATGCCTTTGCTACCTCTAGTCTCAACTACTGTAACTCTCTATACTTCGGGGTCATGGGAAGGACACTCTGCAGACTGCAGCTGGTGCAAAACATGGTGGCCCGGTTACTGACGGGCCTGTCCTAGGTCCAGTCATTTAACCCCAGTCCTGTGTGCTCTGCACTGGCTGTCTGTCAGGATGAGGGTTCTTTTCAAGGTGGGCTTGCTCACCTATAAGGCCCTCAATGGACTGGGTTCTGGCTACCTATCAGAGCTCCTGACACCTGTGACTTCTGCTCGCTCCCTCCACTCCTCTTCAAGGGGTCTCCTAGGCATTCCCAGGGTTCAACTCAAGACATCAGGTGACCATGATTTTAGTGTCTCTGGGCCGACTCTGTGGAACTCACTTCCATCTGCAGTCCAAGAGGACCCGTTGATTAGGGTTTTCAAGCTGATGACAAAGGCCCACCTCTTTAGTCTGGATTTTATGGATTGATTTTCTAGCTCAACCATCTTAATTATCTGAAGCTGATCTTAGAGTTGCTATTTTGAATCATATTTATTCTGAAAAATGTTGTTTTTATCTGTTGTTTTGCTTTTTGATATGATTTGTTAGGCGCCCAGAGTCTCAGGGAATGGGCACCATAAAAATAAAATTAGCCTTGCCCCTGTCCTCAAATGCCTGTTCTGTCTCACTCCTGTTTTCCCTTGCTCCTACTCCCCTACATCTCTTGCCTCTATGCCTCATCCTACCTAGCCTCCTTGAGGTCCTGTACCAGCCTCCTGACTCACATGATTCTATGTTGAATGCTGCTGTTTAATGAGACCTAGTGCTTATTTATTGTCATTGTATGTTCTGCCATTTGTTATCATGTTATGATTTTTGTAACTTGGTGCCATTCAGTGTCATTTTGCTTTCTGCATTTTGTTAATGTTATGATCTTGTCTTTTCCCACTGTTTGTATTGTATCCCTTTTTTCCCGGGTCGCACCTGGAAACGAGCTTTAGCTCAGTGCTCCTTTCTCGGTTACCAAATTTTAAATAAGTAAATAAATAAAAATCTTCCCAATGCAAAGATTAAGTAACACCCTGATTCCTGTCCCCAGCCCACCCACTCAGAAACCACCTACTCTGCACTTCCAGCCAACAACAATGACAACTTGACAATCCACTCAGCACCCAATACCCTCCACCACTCTTGCCACATTGGCACTAAACCCACCAGAAAGGAAACAACAAGTCAACAGAAGGAACCAGGGAGGATGACAACCAGTCAAGATCCTCATCTCGCCACCTTCTCTGGATGCCATTTAAATTAATGGGAGCACATACTTATAAGAGTGTGCCCATATCATGTTGTTACACACTTGAGGTTTTACCTGCATTCTTTTCCCTGCCTCAGTATGCTGATGAAGTGGTTCAGTTGCACACACATGGTCACAAAGCATGCCTTATAGCAGGAAACTGTCGGTGTTCTCCCTTTCTCTCACACATCTCAGAGGATACTGGTCCACTCCTGCATGGGTGGAGGAGAGCAGTCCCTGGAATGCCTTGCCCTACATATTCAGTCCCCCAGCATCACAGACACGGTCTTGAACCTGGCTCACTGGTGCTGTGTCATCTCTGTTCCTATGCTGGCAGGTTGGCTCAAGTAAACTTCATGACAATACCCTTCTTAAGATAAAACTTGTTTAAAACATTATTTGATACTATTATAAATGGGTTAAAAAGAAAGTGAAGATTCATTATGTTAAGGATTGATTTCCTGTTAATTTTTTACTTTTGTCAGTTAAGCTCATAAAGAAACCATTGCTGTGGTGTCCTGTTTACAGAACAGTTTTTGCTTGCCTTTTGGGGTGTTGATATAACATGGCTCCACAATCCTGGTTTCTGAATATCTCTTTTCTAGTCGTCATAGTAAAAGCATATATTTTATAAGTGCTATGCATTTTTTCTGTTGTAATGATCCTTAGTTCCCACATTCAGTACTTTAGACCAGGCACAAGGTGGGCCAGTTTATGCACTTGCTGATTTTTGCTTTTACCTAAGAGTTCCACATTGGATGCCCTATGCCACAGTACAGGGACTGGCCTATAATGATGGTCAAAGTCAGGATACCTCATTTCACCAAAAAACTTAATAAAAGTTTCTATACATTTTTTCATGCAAAGTGACACATTGCGTAGTTTTATGTCTGGTGAAATGCCCACTTTGCACCAGATGTTCCACTTAGCATGGTTGTTCACCCGGTAAAGTGGGTACCGCACCATGCAGAGACTTTCTATAATGCTACTTTGTTGAAGAAAACCACCCCCCACTCTAGTCACCCTCTCTACCACCCTCCTCCCTATCCCCAACCACAACCAGAGAAATCCCCTATACCACCACATCATTGCACCCAAATACCTACCTCTCCCCTCACTCAGTCTGGAGACTGAAGCTTAGTTTGAAATTAATTTATTTATTTATTTGAATTTTGGTAACCAGATTGGCCCACTGATACGGAACATCCCCTTTTCAGTGGTGACCCAATGAAAGGGGTACAATGCGAGGAAGCTCTGGATTCGCTACAAACTGGCCTACAGTCAGATCTTATTGTCTATCGTGAATTAAGGAACAAATGTAAGAGACAAGTTAGAGCTGCTAAAAACAAATACTGCAAGGACCTTCTACAAAGCTCAGCCTGCTATCCGAGGAAATTCTGGGCCCATGTCAAAACATTTCTGGGTACCTCGCAGTCGGTCACTCCTGATTAAATGATCATAAATGGGGCACATTGTAATGACCCTAGGATCATCTCAAACAGTTTTAACAGTCTTTTCACTGATCTGTCACACTATACCTTGGCTTTACAACCTAGTGGATTACACTCCAATCTACCTACCTACCATACTACCATCAGACAACCATACTGCCCTATCCTATGATGCACCCCCAGCTCCACCATTATTTCAAGGCTATATCAAGAGTGGAAGTTCTGAAATTACTGAGATCCATATCTGCCAATGCCAGCTCTGGTTCTGACTTATTGGAATCTTGTCTTCTTAAGCTGGCTGCTCCACTCATTGCCTCTCCGATTGCCAGAATCTACACTTTATCCCTTATCCATAGCACTGTGCCAGACCTAAGGAAATCTGCAAGAGTAACGCCTGTCTTTAAAAAAGGTGACCCAAAGAACATGGCCAATTATAGACCTATAGCAATTCTCTCTGTCCTTAGCAAGATCCTAGAGAAAATAGTTGCATCGCAGACCATTGACTACCTTACATGCTACAATCTCCTCTCAGACACCCAGCATGGTTTCAGAAAAGGTCATAGCACCACCACAGCTCTTCTTCAACTAACTACTGATATTCTGTCCAACATGGATTCTGGAAAACTCACAGGTGCCATCGTCATTGACCTCACTAAGGCTTTTGACCTTGTAGACCATCCCCTGCTTCTCTCCATTCTCCATAAATTCCATTTCTCTACCCTTGTTGTGGACTGGTTCTGTAGCTACCTGTCAAACAGGTCACAAGCTGTCAAATTTAATTCCTCCCTGTCCAACACGTCTACTATCAACCTCGAGGTCCCCCAGGGCTCTATCCTTGGGCCCCTTCTGTTCTCAATTTTTATCAAAAATGCAGCTGAGGTCCTGGAATCCTACTCAGCTATTCTCTACGCTGATGACCTGACCATCTATACTAGTTCTTCTAGTATTGCCTACATAAACACATCATATACTTCAGACTTCAATAAGGTCTTAGACTAGCTACTAGACTGTAAGCTTGTACTAAATGAAAATAAAACGAAAACCATGCTCCTAGGTTCCACACCAAAGATTAAGGCCTGTTCTAGTTTGCTGGAGGTTCTTCACCCAGGAGGATTTTCACTTGAAAATGTTACTTCCTTCAAGTACCTTGGGATCCTGCTGGACCAGTCCCTGGATTTAAATCTTCACATTCAGTCCTCATGCAAAGCTGTAAACTCGAAACTGGGAATAGCTTACAAAACGAACAACATGCTTACACCCTTGGCCAAATTAGCAATTGCCCAAGGAATTCTGCTCCCAACCCTTACTTATGGTGCCTCTATTCTTACCTCTGCACATAAAACCTCCCTACTAAAATGGGACATAACTTATAACAATATATGCCGATTTGCCTCTTCGTCGCCTTGACTCAAACATCACTGCCTTCTTTATAGGTATCTGAACTGGCTCTCACCCTCTGCCAGTAGACAATACTACCTTGGATCACTAATTGACTCGATCATTCAGGGAAAAAAAAAACATCCCAGCTGGCGGCATTGCTGGTCCCTCAACCATCCTCCAATGGCCTGCGATCAGCTGACAAATCCTTGCTCTATGTTCCGAGATGTCGGACGACTAAAGGCACGGGGGCCTTCCAATTCTCTGCTCCCAGGCTATGGAATGCTCTTCCACTCAACCTCTGGCTGTCTCAGTCTCACGTTGGATTTAAAAGTGAATAGCGTTGTTACCTATCCTTAGCTGATGCTTGTACATGCTTTGACCCAACCTGAAGCTCCTGAGACTTACCAGTAATGTCACCCGTGCTCTAATCCAGCTCCAAGACTGTCTCCTCTTCCCATCCCTATATTTTTCCTTCTCTTTGTAAATAACTTCTTGATTACTAGCTCTCTTCCTTCTCGAACCTTGTTGCTGACCATCCTCTGTTGTTTTGTCAATTACCAACCCGACCTTCCTTCTGTCAGTCTTTCTTGTTATGTTTGAACATTCCTCACATTTCTCTCTACATAACCTTACTATCTTATTAACCCTTTCACTCCACAGGTCGGGTCCATGGTTTCTGCACTTATTATATATCTTACTGCCATTATCTGTATAATGCTTGCCCTTATTTTTTATTGTTTCTACTCATTGTATTTTTGTAGCACTGCTGTACTGTTCCTCTATTTGTATTATTGTACCCATGTTGCTATTGTTCAACTGTTCTCTTTTTGTTGTACTCTCCAGGGTCATGCCTGAAAATAGTAGTTTTATGGCTAGTGCACCTACCTACGAACATACAAAATTTGCCAGCAGATAAAGGCCACGAGGTCTATCAAGTCTGCTCGAATGTGCAGCTAGCACCCCTTATTCTGCAGCTGCCCCTTCCTTCCACCCTTCCCCTTCATTAACCCTCCCCCTTGTTCTGTCCCATCTCTTTTTGAAGCAATCCACTTTTCTACTGGATATCACTTCTGCAGGTAACAGATTCCACCCAGCCACCACCCTCTCTGTAAAAAAGTGTCTCCTCATCTCCCTCCTGAACCTTCCTCCCTCCAGCCTCATATCATGGCCCCTGGTGGCCCTCCCCTCCCTTACTTTGAACAGCCCCTCTGTACCAGTCTTGTTTATTCCTTTCATGTATTTAAAGGTTTCAATCATGTCACCCCTGTCCCTCCTCTCCTCCAGTGAGTACATGTTCAACTCCTTCAACCTCCTCTCGTATGATAAGTCCCCCAGCCCCTTGATCATTTTTGTCACCCTGCACTGCACCCCCTCCAGTAACTTAATGTCCCTCTTCAGATACGGGCACCAGTACTGCATGCAGTACGCCAGGTGTGGTCTAACTAATGACCTATACAGTGGCAGAATCACCTCCTCCCTCCTCGAGGATATACCCCTTGCAATACAACCCAGCATTTTGTTGGCCTTTGCAGCTGCCTTTCTACATTGTGCTGAGTTGTTCATTGACCCTGTAATGAGCACACCTAGATCCTTCTCCTCCTCTGTCTGGGCTAGCTGCACTCCCCCCAGCTGGTAACTCCTCCTCGGGTTCTTCATCCCAAAATGCAGCACCTTGCACTTTTTGGCATTAAACCCCAGTTGCCAGGTGTCTGACCAGGTTTCAAGCTTTGCCAGATCATCCTGCAACCCCTGCTGTCCCCCTAGGTCATCTACCACTGTGTCTACCTTGGTATCATCAGCAAACAGACTGATCTTGCTCTTGATGTCCCATGATATGTCTGCAATGAATATCCAAAACAACACTGGTCCCAACACCGAGCCCTGTGGAACACCGCTCATCACTGCCCTTGGGTGTGAGAGCTCCCCACCCACCATCACCCTCTGTTGCCTTCCCTGAAGCCAGTTTTCTACCCATCTCACTAGCTTTGCACCCGCCCCTGTGCCTACTAACTTCCTTCCCAGTCTTCCATGCGTCAGAGAATCGAATGCCTTACTGAAGTCCAGATACAGGACATCCACTGCATGGCCCCTGTCCAGTTGCCTAGTTACCCAGTCATAGAACTCCACCAGGTTGGTTTGGCAGGATCTGCCACGTATGAAGCCATGCTGTCTGCTGTCCTGTAGTCCTTTGGCCTCTAGGAGGGCCACCAGCCTCTCCTTCAGGATAGTCTCCATTAGCTTACCCACGATGGATGTGAGGCTCACTGATCTGTAGTTTCCTGGTTCATCCTTGGGGCCACTCTTGTGGAGGGGCACCACATGAGCCATCCTCCTGTCCTGACGTACACACCCCGAATGTAGTGAGGCATTAAATAAGTCTGCCAAAGGTCCTGCAAGGACCTCTGCCAGCTCCTTCAGTACCCTGGGGTGGATGCCATCTGGGCCTGGCGCCTTGTCCACCCTCAGTGCCTTCAAACCCTCTCGAACTCTGCCCTCCATGATTTCCCCATCTGTCACCCCTTCCCCCCTGTTTCTGCCATTTCTCCCACCTTGGGTGTCACCCCCTCTTCTCTTTAGTAAATACTGAGCAGAAGTACTCATTTAGTGCTTCTGCCTTATCGCACCCTGCTTCCACCCAACCCCCCTCCTTCCTAATCCTTACTATGTGGTCCTTGCAGCTCCTTTTCTCCATGATGTACTTAAAGTCCTTCTCCCCTTCTTAATGCCTTGTGCCAGCCTGAGTTCCATAGATGCTTTGGCTCCCCTTACTGCCCTTGTCACCTCCTTCGATTCTGTCAAGTACTCCTCCCTGTCCTCCCCCCCTCCCTGTTTTCTTGTACTTCCTAAAGGCAGCTCTTTTCTTCCTTACCTTTTCCATGACCTCCTTGCTCAACCAGCTCGGTTTCTTAGCCCTAGCCTTCTTGCTCTGGGCTTTGCAGCAGGTTTTGGTTGCCTCCACTATCCCCATCTTTATGAGCTCCCACCTCACGTTAACAAAAAACTAAATAAATAAATACATAAACAGTTATACAATAAATGATAGCATATGATAAGTGTATACAGACACTTTTACAAAAATATACATAAGAAGCAAAGCAAAATATCACACAGGCAATAAATTAAGTTAATTCTTCAAAAACTGATATAGGGATAAAAGTCTGAGAATGATTCCTAAGCAAAGCATATGTACAATTAGGTATAATTGAATACAGAGTATTCAGGTGCAGTGAGAATTTATTTACTAAGTATAAGTTTAAAAAAACACTGACCGAGTGTTTCATAAAATGCTCTTCCACCCCACCCTTGTGGAAATTCCTGTTATTCCACCTTACTGTCCTCAATCTGTCCCAGTAATCAAATTATACCCCTTACCCCCACCAACTATGCCACTATGCATTGTTCCAAACTTCCCCCCTCCATGACATGCAGAAGTAAATGCTATAACAGTGCATTGTGGGTGACCAGCACAGATCCCCCTCCATCCTGACTGACTGTGGTCTAGTGTCTACTGAATGAAACTGTGTACTCCCTAAGGTATTGTAATTACCTAATGATCTATTGGGTAATTACTATAGGGAGTAAGTGGTTTCATTCATTAGTCAATCGATTGAGTCTGGAGGTAGAGGAAGTAGGACTGCGCTGATTGCCCACCATGGGATCCAATATATCCTTTTCCTTTTGGATGTCACAGAGGAGGGTGCAGGATTGGTGTCTAGGGGGTGTGGATGTAATTTGATCACTGGGTCAGGCTGGGGGAGTAGGGAAGGATAATGGGAATTATTAGGATGGTGACTAGATGGGTATTTTGTAAACTACTTGGGCATTGGTGGCTAAACATATACTTAATATCAAAGCATGCTTTCTTTGCCAGGACTTGCCGGGGGGATGTGATTGGTTGCTACTTAGGTGTCAAAGGAAGAATTATTGGAAATGGTTGAGATTAGGGAGGAGGGGGGAGAGAGAGAGAGGTAACACAGAGGAATGGGTGTTGGGTTTTAACATTTATTAAAAAAAAACCAAAAACAATGAACTTTGCCATGCAAAGTTCATGGGGAGGCTGGGAAAATTTTTAGCACTTCATAGAGTGTGAAGTTCCTGACCTAGCACCAACATCATCAGTCAAGTTTAAATGGGAGGGGTGAAGGATGGAAATGGGAAGGGAAGGTTGAATAGTAGGAGAGAGACAAAAGGAGTGGAGAGCCTTGTGTGCCAATGCAAAGAGCCTAGGAAATAAAATTCCTGACCTTGTAGCAATAATTGAAGAGGCAAACTTGGATCTGGTGGCCATAGCAGAGACATGGTGCACCGACAATCAGAGCTGGGAAGTGTCTATATCAGCCACACCATGTTCTGGAAGCAAAAGGACGAGGAGGAAAGGCAGAGGGATGCTTTATATGTCAGGGAAGGTATAGAGGCCACAGGGATACAGGGACACCAGGGGGATAAGGAAGTGCTGAGGAGCTATAGGTCTGGGGCCTTTATCTGCATGGGGTGGTTTACAGACCACCAGCACAGGAAGAGGAGCTACACAAGGTTTTGGATGAGGCCATTGTTGGAATGGTAAGCAAATGGGAGGTATTGATTATGGGGACTTTAATCTGCCAGATGTAGACTGGAGCATTCTGGCTGCAGATACAAGAAGAAGCAGGGCCATTCTAGACTCCCAACAGTGGGCATTCCACAGGTGGCTAGTTACAGAACCCAATAGAGACATGGCAGTGCTGGACATGTTATTTACAAATGGGGACAGCATTGCAGACATCACAGTGGGTAGTCCCCTAGGTACAAGAGATCATCATACTGTGTGGTTTAACATATTTATTGGGCAAGAGAAAATCCCCACTAAGATAAGGGTCCTGGACTTTAATATGGCAGATTTTAATGAAATTGGAAATTGCCTCAGTAAATACTTTGAAGGAGGGATGGACACAGAGAGTGGGGAGCCAAAGGAAAAAGATCAAGATGGGAATAGTTAAGGCAACAGCATGTTGTTTGAAGGTAGTAAGCAAGGCTAGGAAGAGGAAGAGGCCATTATGGTTCTTAAAGTATAAGGTGGTTAAGGAAAAAATAAAACAGCTTTTAGGAAGTACGAGGGGGGCAGGGAGGTATATCTGGATAAACTAAGGGAGGCCAGAAGGAGGGTGAGGATGAATAAGGCACAAACAGAGGAGAGGAGTGGCAAGGAGGTCAAAAAAGAGGATACGACTTTCTTCAAGTATGTGAGTGAAAAGTGGAAAGCAAGGGGAGAGAAAGTGAGAATCAGGAGGTGGGGCTGTTCTGAAGAAGAACAGGGAAAAGCTAAAATGTTCAATGAATATGTCTGCACCAACATGTATCAGCAGGCATGGGGGAGGGGGGAGTGGACACAAGCTAAATGTTTGGAGGAGAGATTCTGTAAGGAATTGGAAGCCCTAAATGAGCCCAAGGCAATAGGACCAGACAGGATTCACCCAAGGGTTCTAAAAGAACTGAGTATAGTGCTAGTCTTCCTTCAGATATCACTATTCAGCAGCTCACTGGAGATGGGGCAGGTTCCAGTGGACTTGAGGAGGGCCCATGTAGTCACTTTGTTCTACAGGCCAGTCAGTCTCACTTCAGTGGTGGGGAAATTAATGTAGACCTTGCTGAAGGAGAGGCTGATGGAGTACCTGGAGGCAAATGGGCTGCAGGACCACCACTAGCCTGGTTTTACAGGGGTGAAATCATGCCAAACAAATCTCATAGATTTCTTTGACTGGGTGACAAGGGAGATGGATCAAGGGAGGGCACTGCATGTAGCCTATATGGACTTCAGCAATGCTTTCAGCACTGCGCTGTACAGGAGGCTAACAAAGAAATTAAACAGCCTGGGGGTCGGGGAGGAAGTGGTACGCTGGATATCAAACTTGTTGAAGGAAAGGAGATAAAGGATGGTGGTAAATGGCAGACACTCGGGGGATGGGAGAGTGACTAGCGGGGTGCCAGAGGGATCAGTACTGGGACCAGTCATCTTCAATTTCTTCGTAAGTGGCTTTGTTGAGGAACTGAGAGGAAGGTGTGTCTTTGTGGATGAGGCAAAAATCTGCAACAGGGTTGACATGCAGGAAGGGGTGAAGAGAATACAATGGATCTGTGGAAACTAGAGGAGTGGTCTAGGGTGTGACAGCTGGATTTCTATGATAAAAAGTGTAAAGCCATGTGGCTGGGGTGGGGAATCCTTGAAGATGTGTATAAAATTGGGGGGTGAGGGTACTTACAGTCACCAAACAAGAAAGAGACCTTGACTAATCATATCTCAGGATCACAAGGTGGCAGGGCAGTGTGGCAAGTCAGCAGACAAGGCTAGTGGCATGCTGTGGTGTATAGGGAGGGGGATTTGTAGCAGAAGAAAGGAGGTGGTGTTGCCACTGTTTTGCTCACTAGTGCGACCCCACCTTGAGTACTGTATCCAGTTCTGGGGGCCATACCTCCACATTGACAGGGTGGAAGCAATCCAGAGGAAAGCTACCAAAATGGTAGTGCAAGAGGGGACATGATTGAGACCTACAGTATAAGTACATCACAGGGGTGAACAAGGTGCAGAAAGGGAGTCTCTTTCATAAATTGAAAAGCACCAGAACATGGTAGCATGTAATTAGACTATACTGAATTGAGTTTAAAAGGGATGTGGTAGATACCTGGAACAGCCTGCCAGAAGAAGTGGCGGGGGTGAAAACAGTGGGGAACATCAAGCACATGTGGGATAGGCACATGAACATGATAAGTAGAGGAAAGGGATATTGCAGAGACCCCATTGATCAAAAAGGATCCAAGGTGTTTTAATGGGGGGGAAAGTAAAATAGTGAATGAGTTACTGTCCTTTTCAACAACCTTGTTGGCAGAAAAGGACCGGGTAGGCTCATCCACTCAGTTTTACTTTTCCTCGCCTATTGCAACACCTTGGACCCTATTTGATCACAAGTTCTGTTTCTGTGTTTCTAAATTTATTATATCATGACTGGATGCTCTATTGTTACTCACATGGTATGGGACTCAATGCAGAACTTCTGCTACAGATGTGTAGGGTTTTACTCTGATAGATTGCACTATTACAGTGAAGTGGCTTGAATTTTGAAAACATGTCTCCTGGTTAGCCCATTCATCAGTAGTCGGTCAACTGCTGCAGTTGCTCTCCAGTTGAAAACAGTTTATTGGAGGGCTGGGCTATCATAAGTCAAACAAGCATAATTCATAAAAAACTAGAAACAGAGAATTTATCAGCAAATTAGGAGAGCTTGGCTCACCCAGTCTGTCAAGTTGTTCCGTGACTAATCTGTCTCCTCATGTCCTAACTGGACTCATGCAACAATCAGTCCTCTCTGCTTGTTTTCAAATACACCCCGATGTCTATTCCATTTATGAAACCCCCTCACACACTATTGTCAGCTCCACCATTTCTGCTGGCAGTTTGTTCCAGGCATCTACCACTCTTTCAGTGAAGAAATATTTACTTACATCTCACTTAAACTTCTCCTCCCACCCAGCTTCATCACATGCTCTCTGGTTCTGATGCTCCTCCTCCTTTGAAAGAGACATCCTTCCTGCACTCTGTTCACCCCTTTGAGGTACTTGTAGGTCTCTATAATATCACCTCTCGCTCTCTTCTTAGGTGTCAGCATGGCTCAGTTGGTAGCACATCCGCCTCTGGACCAGAAGGTCATGGGTTCTCGTCCCACACCAGGACTGGACTTGCACCTAAAAATCACTGCCATCCAAGTGCCATATTGGGGGGTGCTGTACTGCTGGGGTGTGCTGTCCTTCGGATGAGACATTAAATTGAGGTCCCTTCTGCCCATCCTAGTGTTGTCCTGGTGGGTGTCCGGGTGGAAGTAAAAGAACCCAGGGCCATCTTCGGAAAGAGCAGGGAACATTCCCAGTGTCCTGGCCAACATTCCCCTTCCCATAAACTGGTTCATGCCATTAACCAGGCTGTGTGTGGGTGATGATGTGTGATATGGCTGCCACCACACATTCAGTCACTTCACTACCAGTCTAGCATTGCTTGTAAAGTGCTTTGGGATACTGTGCATGAAAAGTGCTATATAAATGCTGATTTTTCTTCTTCTTCTTCTTCTTCTTCTTCTTCTTCTTCTTCTTCTTCTCTTCCAGGGTGAACATGTTGAGATCCCTCAATCTCTCCTCATAGGACTTCTTGTGCAAACCCAGAACCATGTTAGTTGGTATCCTCTGTATTGTTTCTACCCTGCCTATGTTCTTTCTAAGGTGCAGCATCCAAAATTGGAGATGATGCTCCAGGTGGGGTCTCACCTACAAGAGATCCAGTGGCAACACCACCTTCCTCCCTCCTCCTGCTAAATATATGCCACCTTATGCCCCCTAGTATCCCACTAGGCTTAATTACTGCTTTGTCATACTGCCCTGCCACGTTGAGGTCATCAAATATAACCCCAAGGTCCCTTTCCTGTTTAGCGAATGTTGGTACCTCCTCCTCATTTTATACTCAGCGCCTGATGTCTCATGCCCTAGGTGCATAATTTTGCACTTTTTACCATTAAACCTAAACTGCCATGCTTTAGACCACTCCTCAAGTTTCCTAA
Source organism: Neoceratodus forsteri (assembly GCA_016271365.2). Lineage (NCBI taxonomy): Eukaryota > Metazoa > Chordata > Ceratodontiformes > Ceratodontidae > Neoceratodus > Neoceratodus forsteri. The sequence goes on along the minus strand of CM057459.1, from coordinate 537,970,285 downwards.
GAACCCTGCTCAATCTGCTACCCCCTCCTGAGTGTCTATCATATTGCAGATTTTAGTATTATCTTCAAAAAGATATGCCTTCCCTTCCATTTTCACAGCAGTTTCACTGATGTAGACATTCAAGAGGACTGGTCCCAGTACTGAGCCCTCCTTTATTTGAGTGAGTGCTGTTTACCACCATCCTCTATCTCCTTTTTTTTTTTTACCAGAAGAGACACACTAAGCTGAAGCTTGTTTACAGGTGCAACCTGGGGGCACAAGGAAGTTAAGTGACTTACTCAGGGTCACACAGTATGCGAGTGGGGGCTGTGGGATTCAAACACAGGTCTCTAGATTTGCAGCTCAGCTATCTGTTAACCAGTTTCTATTTCTAACCCCGTTCACCACTTTGGATGACACCTCCAGGCTGATCAGTTTCTTTATCAGCATCATGTGTGGCACAGTGTCAAAAGTCTTGCTGAATTCCGGACAGGACACGTTCAGTGCCTTCCCCTGATCAATTTCCCTTATCAGCCAGTCAAAGAAATCCATCAGATTATTTTGGCATGACTCCCACCCCTCCCTCACCACCGCATGAATACATTCTGCTTGTGGTCTTGCAGACTATTGGATTCAAGATACTCTATACCAGTTTTCCTTTAGTAGAGTTTAGAAACATAGAAACATAGAATTTGACGGCAGATAAGGACCGCTTGGCCCACCCAGTCTGCCCATTTCCCTACCTGATGGATAAGCTGCAGATCCTAGTTAACCAGCAACCTACTTCTTCCTACTCCCACCCCCTAGAATTGCCTTATGACTGTCCCATGCATGCTTGAATTCCCCCACTGTTTTTGACTCCACAACCTCCTCCGGAAGGTCGTTCCATACATCCACAACCCTCTGTGAAAAATACTTCCTTAAATTACCTCTGAGCCGCCCCCTTCTATCTTCAAATTGTGCCCCTTGTTCTTGCACATCTTTTTTGAAAGATGCTACCCACTTGGACTTTGTTGATTCCCTTGAGGTACTTGAAAGTTTCTATCATGTCCCCCCATCCCTCCTTTCCTCGAGGCTATACATATTAAGCTCCTTAAGTCTCTCTTCATATGTCTTCCGGTGCAGACCCTGCACCATTTTAGTTGCCCTCCTCTGGACAGCTTCCATCCTGTCTATGTTTTTGCAGAGATTGGGTCTCCAGAACTGCACACAGTACTCCAGATGGGGTCTCACTAGCTGTCTGTACAGAGGGATAATAACTTCCTGTTTTCTACTGGTGATGCCTCCTATGCATCCCAGTATCCCCAAGCCCTCTTGCTGCCCTCTCACATTGCTTGCCCACTTTAGGTCATCTGATATGACTACCCCCAGGTCCCTTTCCATTTTTGTTGTTGTTAGTATCTCACCCCCCATTGTGTACTCTTCCCCTGTTTTTGTTTCCCAGGTGCATTACCTTGCACTTCTTAGCATTGAATCTAAGCTGCCATACATTTGACCATTCCTCTAACCTTGCCAAGTCCCTTCTCATCCTTTCCACCCCACCTTGTGCATCAACTCTGTTGCAGATCTTGTGTCATCTGCAAAGAGACATACTTTTTCCTTCCAGTCCCTCTGCAATGTCGTCATAAAGACATTGAAAAGGACCGTCCCAATACTGAACCCTGTGGTACCCACTAGTAACCCCTTTTTCAGAGTGGACTCCATTTACTATTACTCTCTGTGTCCTATTCTCCAGCCAATTCTTTATCCAGGCTGTCATCTTGGGACCCACTCCCAGGCTGGCTAATTTGTATATTAATCTTTGTGTGGGACTGTGTCAAATGCCTTGCTAAAGTCTAGGTAGGCCATGTCCACAGCCCTCCCTGATCAACTACTTTGGTCACCCAGTCAAAGAAATCTATCAGATTTGTCTGGCATGACCTTCCGCTGTGAATCCATGCTGCCTTGGGTCCTGTGCCCTCTGGCCTCTAGATACTCAACAATTCTTTCCTTCAGAAGTGATTCCATCATTTTTCCTACCACTGAGGTTAAACCAACAGGTCTGTAGTTTCTGCTTCTGCCTTGCTCCCACTTTTGTGAAGGGAAATCACATCTGCCCTCCTCCAGTCCTTGGGTACCACCCCATCCTCCCATGATTTGTTAAAGAGGGTAGTCAGTGGTGTCACTAGTTCTACCTTAGTTTTTAGAATTCTGGGATGAATCCCATCAGGCCCCATTGCTTTGTCCACCTTCAGTTTTAAGAGTTATTTCAGAACCCTTTCTTCTGTAAATGGGCTGGTATCAACTTCTGTATCCAGAGTGTTTCTACTGTTCGTTTTAGGTACCTCCCCCTCTTCCTTTGTAAATACTGAGCAAAAATATTTGTTTAGTGTCTCTGCCTTTTTCACAGTCACCCTCTGCCCACCCTCCTCCCCTTTATTAAGCCTCACTATCCCTCCTTGGTCTTCCTTCGCTCCCTGATGTACCTATAAAAGGTTTTATCCCTTCTTAACTGAGTTGGCTATCTTTTCCTCGGTATGGGCCTTTGCTGTTCTGACTGCCTTCCCAGCTTCCTTTTGTTTTAATTGATACAGTTCTCTGTCATGTTGCTTCTGTGATTCCTTGTACTTCCTGAATGCTTTCTTTTTCTCTTGAACCTTCACTGCCACTTCCTTTGAGAACCATAGTGGTTTCTTACCTCGTTTCATTTTGTTTATTTGCTTTACACAAAGGCTTGTTACCTCTGTGATGGCAGTTTTTATTATTCCCCATTGTTCTTCCACCCCTCCTTCCTGTCCATTTGCTAGTGCATTCCTTAGGCACTCACCCATTTTGACAAAGTCAGCCCTCCTAAAATCCAGTACCTTTGTCTTTGTATGGCTTGACTCTATTGCTGTGTTTATTGTGAACCATGCTGTTCGATGGTCACTAGTTCCCAGATGGCTACCCACTTCATTAATTTCCCCACCACTGAAGTAAGACTAACCGGCCTATAGTTGCTAGCCACTCTTATGTATAGGGGCTATGCCTGCTCTTCTACAGCCCTTTGGAACCAAGCCTGTTTCCGGTAAGCAGTTGAACATTGTCAGTGAGGCAGCTAGCACCTTCCTCAGTTTTCTTAGAACCCTTGGAAGTATCCCATCTGGTCCCATAGATTTGTCCACCTTCAGAGCTGCAAGTCCCTTCAGGACTCTTTCTTTGAAAATGGAGTGTGTCCACCCCCCAACCCCCATTTCTGCTATTCCCTGATAGGCTGCTCCCTCTCTGTACTGTGAAAATTGAGCAGAAATCCCTGTTCACGTTCTCTGTTTTTCTTGGTCCTCTTCTATACAGTCTCCCCCTTCTGCTCTTTTATGATTCTCACTCTGCCTCCCCTTGCTTTCCTCTTCTCATTTATATATTTGAAGAAAGTCATATCCCCTTTAGTAACACCTTTTAGTGAGTTTTTACTCTGCCTGCACCTTTGCTCCCCTCACTGTCTTGTCTGCTTCCCTGTGCTTTTCTAGGTACCTGTATACCTCCTTGTCCTTTTCCCCCTTTGTTTTCTAATACCTCTTGCATATCTTACTTTTTTCCGTCACCACTTTTGTCACTTCTTTAGAGAACCATAGCAATCGCTTTTTAGTTCTTTTACTTATTTCCTTTATGGAGAGGTTAGTTTCTTTAGTTATACAGTACTCTCCCCTGGTTTTGCTGACCTTGCCTGCAGCCCTCCCTGGGAAGTCCCTCCTTGAGTCAGTCTTTGAGGCAGTCCCCCATCTCTTTAAAATCTGCCCTCCAAAGTCTATGACCCTAGTCCTTGTGTGGTCAGCCTCTGTTTCTGTATTAATGTTAAACCACAGTGTACAGTGATCACTGGTACCCAGGGGACTGCCCACTGGGGTGTCTGCAATGTTGTCACTGTTTGTAAGCACTGGATCCAGCACTGCACTGTTCATAGTGTGTTCTCTGTCTAGCTGCCTGACAAAAGCCCCTTCTGGGGAGTCCAGGATGGCCATACTCCTTGCAGAGGCTGTAGCTGTAAGGCCTCACTACACATCTGGCAGACTGAAGTCACCAAGTAGCAGATACATTTCCTTACTTGCCATTCTTATAATGACTTCCTTAAGTGCCTTATCCAATGCCTCTCCCTGTGCTGGAGGCCTGCGCACTACCCCATTATGGATAGCAGCTCTGGAGTCTGTCTCCAGGGTGACCCACAGCACATCCAGCACTTCTGTTTCTTGCTGGTGCCCCTTTTCCTGCATGGCCTTGAGTCTTTCCCTCATATATAAAACAACTTAGCTCCCCTACCCCCTGCCTGTCTCTCCTAAACATAGAGTAGCCCAGTATGGTCATGTCCTAGTCATGGTGATCAGTGCATCATGACTCCATAGTGGCCATGAAAATCCAGGTCAGCCTCCACCATAATGGCTTCTAGGTTTGGATTTTGTTTCCAAGACTCCTTGAATTGGTGTGCATGGCTCTTCACACCTTCCTTCCACCCTGCTTGCTGCACTGCTTCCCCATCCCAATCCTGACTGTATTTTTCTTGAAGCTCTCAGTTGACTTTCCTCCTACCTTTTCAATTTCCCTATTCCTTGACTTCTTCAGTCCTTTAGCCTCCCTTACCTGATTTTGACATTCTTTTCTGCTGCCTATCCCCTATCCCTGCCTTTCTGCACCCATGCCCTGGGGAGTATTTTACACCTGTGCTATCCCTCTCTGTTGTCCGATCATCTGGGGGGCAATTGTTATAGAAACGTAGAATTTGTTGGCAGGAAAGGACTACTTGGCCGATGCCGTCTGTCCAGATGTTCTCTGTTAATCTGTTTCTGCAGACCCTATCTGGTCTCCGGAGACCCTCCCATTTCCCTGACTGTTTTATAAGAAACCCCTGAGTATATTCCATGCATGCTTAAAGCTTCCCACTGTTTTAGTTTCCATCACTTTCCCCTGTAGTCTGTGCTAGGTGTCTACCACCCTTTCAGTGAAGAAATGTTTCCTTACATCTCTCTTGAACCCCCCACCACCAGGTTCATCGCATGCCATCTGGTCCTGGTGCTCTTTCACATTTGACAGTGACCCCCCCCATCCTGTTTATCCCTGTCAGGTAATTTTAAGTTTGTATCATGTCACCTCTCTCTCTCTCTCTCTCTCTCGCTCTTTCAGGGTGTACAGTACATGTTGAGATCCCTCAGTCTCTCCTCATAGGGCTTCTTGTAGAACCCCTGCACCATTTTAGTTGCCCTTCTCTGTACTGCCTCCAACCTGTCTATGTCCTTTTTGAGGTACAGAGACCAAAACTGTATACAGTACTACAAAGGTAGATATAGAATTTTTCAGTAGAAAATGACTGCTTGGCCTAACCAGTCTTCCTAGATGTTCCCTGTCTAGTCTGTTTCTGCAGACACTAACTTGTCTCCAGCAACCCACCCTTTTCCTTGCCTATTTACCAGTATTCTCCTATGTCTTTCTCATGCATGCTTGAAGTCCTCTACTGTTCTTGTCTCCAACACTTCCACCGGCAGTCTATTCCAGGCATCCCCCAATTTTTTAATGAAGTAGTACTTCCATGAATCCGTGTACAACTTCCTCCCACCAGCTTCATTGGAAGACCTCTGGTCCTGGTGTTCTTTCTCATTTAAAGGAAAGCTGTCCAAAAATTGGGCTCCCACCCTGGACAGCTTGCCTCTGGTTTCATTTAACTTAGCAAAGAGTGGCATTTTTTGTGCCGCAACTTGCTGTATTTTAATTTTCAAACCTCCGGAACCCGGAAGTATGGAGGAGGCAGGGGACGCTCCAATTGCTGAAAAGGAGTGGCGACCCACCGCTCACTTCAATACTTTTGTTTTGAAGTGACCAGTGCTTTGCTGCAGTTTTCAGCAAATGGAGTATCCCCTACCTCCTCCATACTTCCGGGTTCCAGAGTTTTAAAAATTAAAATACAGCAAGTTATGGCACAGAAAAATGCCACTCTTGCTGTTTAAATCTAAACCAGAGGCTAAGCTGTCCAGGGTGGGAGCCCACGTTTTGGACAGCTTTCCTTTAAAATCAGCTCCCGTCCTGTGCCCTGTTAACCCCTGTAAGGTATCTGAAGGCCCCTATCATGTCACCACTTGCTCTCCTCTCTTCGAGAGTGTCCGTGTTGAGATCCCTTAGTCTCACTCCGTAGTGTTTTTGATGCAACCACTGCACCATTTTAGTTGCTCTCTTCTGGACTGCCTCCACCTTGTCTATGTCCTATTTGAGGTACAGCCCCTAGAATTTGACACAGTTCACCAGGTGGGGTCTCACATGCGAGCGATACAGTGGCAACACAACCTCCCTCCTGCTGCTGGAAATACCGCTACCTATGCATATCAACTTCCCACTGGCCCTACACACTGCTAAGTCATAGTGCCCTGCCACTTTGAGGTCATCTCATATGGTAAGCCCAAGGTGCTTGTCCTGCTTAGTGACTGTAAGTACACCCCCCATCTTATGCTTATCTCTAGATGTTTTGCATTGAACCCCAACTGCCATCTCTTGACCACTCCTCAGGTTTCCCAAGGTCCCTTTGCATTCTCTCCATGCCCCCTTGAATGTCCACCCTATTACAGATTTTGGTGTAATCTGCAAATGGCGTCCCTTCCCGTCTACTTCTTCTGTAGTATCACTTATCTTAAGACATTGAAGGGCATCAGTGCCAGTGCTAAGCCTGACAGCGCCCCATTGGTCACTGTCTCCTCATAGAGTGAGTGCCATTAACCACCACCCTCTGTCATGTATCCATTAGTCAGTTCCTTTCCCAATTTTCCACATTGGATCCCACCACTAGGCTGTTCAATTTCTTTATCCCTCCCTTTGTTTTACTCCTCACCCATGGCTAGTTTAAATCAAATAAATCTCCTCTCCCAGTCACACACTAAAATATCTTCTTTGGACCAGCTAACTTCTCTATATCCAGGCATAGTTTCCTGCAATCAGTAACTCACCCATCTCTGACAAATACACCCATTCCCAACCCAGCAGGGTCCTGTAGTTCCTGAGTGTTATTTTTGGATACTATATCAGTGCCACTGTAGCCAAACCACCACTTTCTGGACAGATGGGGGTGTTGTGATCCTTTCAGCACTCTTCCCTGCCCCTATGTATGATTGTACATACCTTCCTCTACAAAAGGTTCTCCTCTGGAGGTGCTGCAGTTAAAAAACCAGCAGCTAGCCAGGGTCATGAATGGTCTAGCAGTAGCAGGACTTTCCACTCATACACTGTACCTTTTCTGAACCAGTCAACATCCCCATATCTAGGCTTAGTTTCCTTCAATCAGCAATTTCCCTCCAATCAGCAATATAAACCCATCTCAAGTCCAACAGGGGCTTGTACTGCCTGAGTCTGATTCTAGGATGCTAAATCAGTAGTCCTGTTGTCAAGCCACAAATTTTAGAACAAATGAGGGTCTTGTGAACCTTTCTGTTCTCCTCTTGCCTCTATAGATGCTAGGACAAACATTCCATTTCCCAGCAGACTGCACCTAGAGGTCCATCTAAAAGGCTGATGGCTATTGGTGTTGTGCTAGTACATCCTTCTCATTGTATTCAGTGGTATAAGACACAGCAATCCGTTCCCATAATGGAGAGGCTCCACACGAATCCTTGCTACATCTCAAAAGACTTTATTCACAGTGTTTCATAGTGATCAGTGATACATACCGAATGAACAGTATTCAGGCCTACAGTACAGCTATAGCAAACTGCTCAGTAAGGTGAGCCCCCTGAAGATCCAAAGTTTCGTGCCTGAGCTCTTTGGTGCTTTGTCACACACCTAGACAGACAGCAGCCATCATCCGTGTGGAGTCTCTCTATTCTGGAATGGGAATGCTAGATTTCATACCACTGGATACCCCTGTAGGTGCTGTTAAGCAAAACCAGCAGTGAATCAGACCACACCTGGAAGTGCTACACCAGAAGCTAATGCCATGAAGTGAAGGCAGGAGTAAAGGACCCTTAAGTCCTCCAGCACTAATCAGTTTCAGCATAGCAGACTCCCAGTATAGCGGTCTACCAGCATAAGGGCCACAGCTGAAGGCATCATATATGGGAGCATCAGCTGGAAGTTAGCAGTCAACAGGGGAGGATGGCCCCCAAGTGTGCCTCCTCAATGCTCCATCACTGTGTGCCTGTTATGTCTGAATCTACATAATTTGTGTATGCATTTACTTTGCTATGTAGTTTATTTTGTTGTTGTATTTCCATTGACTATGTACTCAGGTCCTTGCTTTTTTTACTTGGATCAGCAACTGTCTTCTAGCATTCTGCATGCTAATCTCTATTACTTAATAGCTGTCTTTATGTATTGTATTCTCAGGCTGTTAGCTCTGCTGTCCCCTGTAGTTTTCTACTGTTTTATCTCAACTGCTTATTTCTTACTACAACCTGTTACTGCCACAAGCTTCATAGCTTAATTGTCTACTCTTTTTATAACTGTTTATTTCCTGGTGAACTCCTGTGATTGTATACATAGGTTGTGTTACATTGCCTGTTACTTTATTACACTGCTTGTTCATTTCTTATGTCTGACCACTGTCTAATTTAATTACAGTGAGTCATACTGTTTATCTTATTTTCTTGTGTGTCCCCCACTGTACTTTGCACATTGCTCTCAAGTTTACTGGTATGTTTAGCAGCATTCACTGTTTAATTACTGTTCATATCAGTAATCATATATTTAAATTGCTAATATTTTGCTTACTGCTGTTACAGTGCCTTCCTATTTCTTGAGTTTGACCATGGTTTGATTCACTTACAGCTAATCACTTTTTATGTTTGCTTGTGTGCGTGCAGAAGGAACATGTTGTGACAGCTTGCTGCAGTAGCAGGTTGTGGATGTGCAGCAGTGTTGTGGCCAATGCCCCCACTGCTTTTTGGGGCTTGTCTCTATGGCATAAATGAATGAGCACACTGTGTATGACAGCAGTTCAGAAGCCTGCCATCAACTTGAAAGAAATTCACCACTGCAATGAGGGAGCAGCCCCTCGTTGCACGGTGTTCCTTGCCTGGTGTAAAATTTCAATAAACAGGGTGGTGGCTGTCACCATCTGCCTCTCAAAGCCTATGTCGGGGGTGCCCAATCCCCCTGTCAGCATGCCCCAGCCCCAGTTCATTTGCCGATGGAGGAGCCCAATCCCCATCAGTTTAATGTCCCCCTTGTTGGAATTTGTCTGCCGAGGGGGGTGCCCAATCCCCCTCGGCATCATACCCCCCAAACACAGACACGTTTTTTTTGCCAATGGGGGGGCCCAATCTCCATCGGCCTCAGTCCCCACTCCCCAAAACACAGATGGCACACTGAGAGCCCAGCCCAGTGTGCCCAACATTTGTCAGAATTCACCTGTAATAAAGAAAATGGTCCTGCGAGGTCTGGTGCTTGTTTTTTTTGTTTTTTCATACCTGAAATAAGAAAACAGTCCCTTGTTGTCTGCAGCACCCCCCTTTCCCAACTTGCACCCACCCTCTGCACTACCTACATCCCCGCACCCCCCTCACCCCATAATTACCCTTGGAGCCTGGCGTGATGATCTTCGGTGGAGCGGGAACATGTCTGCACTCCTCAAAGCCCAACGCAAACTGAAGAAATGCCAGTAAGCTGTGTAATAGCATAAATGGGGTGGGGTTCAACTTAGGTGGAAATCTCGGCCATTTCTGTGACTTTTGGCTCCAAATTTTCAACATGCGATTCTTGGGACCCCATCTCATGAACCCAGTCACTATCATTTCATTATTCAGTCCCAAAAGGTGATTTCACAGTCACTGTGTGGAATCACCTTACAGGACTGATTAACGAAATGACAGCGTCACTGTTCATGAGGTGGGCTCCCAAAAAGCCGATGTTGCAAATCTGTGAAAAAATTCCAAACATGACTGTGTTACGAGTGTGCATTGTGCAGTTCCCACGTACACTTGTAACTTTGAGCATTTTTAATATTTTCACTCCAGATTTTCAATGTTGCCATTTTTCCACACCTCCTTATGAACAGTACAGCTGTCATTTTTCATATCCTGACCAAAATGTGTTTTCATACATCTGGTGCAGAACGGCATGGTCGCTGTGCGAAGTCAATGTTCAGGACAGATTAAGAAAATCACAGTGACAGTGTTTGTAAGGAGAGGCCCCAAAAAGCCCATGTTGAAAATTTGGTAAAAATATTCTCCAAAAATGACTGCATCACTGGCGTGCATTGCGCAGTTTCTATGCATGCTTGTGACTTCACCAATTATTTTATATTTTCACTCCAGATTTTCAACATTACCATTTTTTTACTCCTCCTCATGAACAGTACTACTGTCATTTTTCACATCCTGTTCAAAATGTGTTTTAGCACCTTGGATGCCAAATGTCGCAGTCGCTGTGCAAAATCACCTTTTGGCTAACAAACTAATAGTGTCACTGTTCATATGGTGGGGTCACAAAAAGCCCATGTTGAAAACTTGGAGTGAAAATACCAAGAAATGCCAAGGTGTTAGGGTTTCCTGTATGGACTGACAGGTGTAAGGAGTGTGACTTGGGATTGTCGACAGTAATGCTCACCCCATTCCACCCCCACATCCACCCTGCAGCCAGTGACAGGCATCAAGGTGTGCCTTGGACTCTTCAGCCCCAAAGTTCACCCCATTTTCCTATACTGCACCCATTTCAGCATATTTCCTTATGGAATGGGGTGAATGTAAAGCCCAAACACCCCAAGGCACACTTCAACACTTGTCAGTGTCTGCAGAGTAGGGTGAGGTGAAATGGCATGAGCATTATGGGCGATGACCCAAAGGCACACCCCACTGTCTGTCCATCTCTGCTGGGTGGGGGGTGGATTTGGCGTCACTTCAATACTTCACTGCCATTCCTATTCTGCATCTGTCTAACTCCTGCACTTCCAATGCTAATGCCAGCAAGCAAACATTCAGCATTGACAAATGCTTGTTTTATATCTAGCTTGCCTGTGTGCACCTCCCTGTAGTTGCACACTGCATTTTAGTTTCTATATATGTATATTTCTTAGCTATTTACTGTTTTATTACTGTCTGTAATTTTTATATTTAAGTTACTCATAATTTCTTATTGCTTTTTACTTTTACCTTTTTATTCCTTTACTTTGTTCTCCAGTTAAATTAATTACTGCCCAATGCCCATGTTTTTTCATATCTTGCACACACTAAAACAAGAACAAAAAACAAAAAAGCATCTGTAACTGGAAGGGACACAGACATGTGGGGAGTGGAGCAATGCACTGGCTGTGGAGCAGCAGTCTTCCGGGAGACATTCTGGAAACTGCGTTGCTGCCTATTTGCAAGCACCTCTCTGAGCTGAGGGAGGAGGTTGTTCATCTCCATGCTGACCTGGCAAGGATTTGGGAAACCTGCTCACCCACCCAGAGACCACCCAGGCCACCGCCACTACCTCAGAGGTTGCAAAGAAAGAGGAGTGGTTGGACCACGGTGGGCTCAGGGAGGGTGAGGGTGGTAGAACAGAGGCGTATCCCTCCAGTTGTCCCTCTCCACAATTCATTCGCCACTCTGGTGAAGCATGGTTCCTCTATGGAGGCACCTGCAGTGGAGACCAAGGAGGATGCTGGGAATCTCGGCAATGGAGACTCACAGAAAGGTGACCCAGGACCCCAGAGGGGAAGGAAACAACTCCTGATGGGGGACTCAATTGTTAGGGGGTAGAACTGGAGGAGGGATGGAAAAGGGAGGTAAGGTGCCTGCCCAGCGCCAAGGCTTGGAGGGACAGGAAATGAATCCTCAGGATCATGGGAGCAGTGGCAAGGGGGTGGGACCTGGATGTCATTATCCACCTAGGGATGAATTACCTGGCTGAGAATGGGATCAGTGCAGTGCAATAGGATTTTGTGGAGTTGGGGAAGGGCCTTAGACAAGTAGCACACACAGAAACTTTCTTGGAAGTGCTACCTTTCTATGGCATAGATGAGGCTAGGATACTCTGCACCATGGATTCAATGACTGGTTAAAAAGCTGGTGCAGAGCTCAGGGATTTGGCTTCATTGGGGACTGGGGCTCCACCTGGAGGGATGCAGGCCTATACAGGCATGATTGTCTGCATCTATCCTGGAGGGGGGCCAGGATCCTAGGTGATAGGTTTAAATGCTTCAGTGGCAAGCATTTAAACTAGCCAAGTGGGGAGGCACTGAAGAGGAGAAGGGAAATCCTAGCCCCCCCCCAAAAAAATCAGGATAATTAGTGAGGTAAACACCAAAATAGAGCAGTCGATAGGGAGAAGGGCAGGGGTAAATGGAGAAAAAAACAAAGGCAGTAAGGACAGAGATGGGGCAAAAAGAAATAAAGCCATAAAAAAATGGAGGGTAATGAGTGCCAATGTCCGTAGTCTAGGTAAAAAGTTCCCTGAAATGGTGGCCTTGATGGAAGAGGGATGCTAGGATATTGTGGCAGTCACAGAAACATGGTACACAGAGAACCATGACTGGGATGTCAGCATACCAGGATACACAATCTACAGGAGGGACAGGGAGGGAAGAAGAGGAGGAGGAGTAGCTCTCTATGTAAGGGAAGGGATAAAAGCAACAGAACTAAAGGGTAAACAGGGAGGAGAGGAGGCACTGTGGGTCACCCTGGAGACTGGAAATGGCTCCACAGTCTGCACAGGGGTTGTATACAGACCCCCATCTCAGGGGGAGGAAATGGACAAGGAAATGATAGAAGGCATCCTTGGGATGGCAGAGAAAGGGGAGCTATTGCTGATGGGGGACCTGAATATGCCAGATGTTGACTGGAGCACCTTTGCTGCAGCCACATCCAAGAGCAGGGCCATTCTCAATGCCCTACAGGGGGCATGCCTCAGGCAGCTAGTTTTGGAACCCACTCGGAGAGAGCAATCTTAGACCTGGTACTCTCAAATGGGGATGGAGAGAGGATCTCTGATCTCGAAGTGGGTAGCCATCTGGGAACAGGCGACCACCAAACAGTGTGGTTCACGATAAACTTACCTGAAGAGTCAAGCCACACAAAAGTGAAGGTACTGGACTTCAGGAGGGCTGATTTTGTCAAAATGGGAGAGTACCTCAGAAAAGCACTAGCAAACAGGCAAGAAGGTGAGAAGGAGCAACAATGGGAAAACATCAAAACCGCCATCCCAGAGGCAACAAGTCTTTGTGTGAAGCACATAAACAAATCAAAACGAAAGAAAAAAACACTGTTGTTCTCAAAAGAAGTGATGGGGAAGGTAAGGGAAAAAAGATAGCATTCAGGAAGTATAAGGAAACACAGAGGGAGCAGGACAGAGAAATGTACCAGTTAAAGCAGAAGGAAGTGGGTAAGGCAGTCAGAATAGCAAAGGCCCAAACCGAGGAAAAGATAGCCAACTCAGTTAAGAAGGGGGATAAAACCTTTTATAGGTACATTAGGGAGCAAAGAAAGACTAATGCAAGGATACTGAGGCTGAACATAGAGGAAGGTGGCTGGGCAGAGAGTGACAGTGAAAAAGCGGGGATACTGAATGAATACTTCTGCTCAGTATTCACAATGGAAAAGCAGGGGGGAATACCTAATCCAGTCAATAGAATCACTCTGGATAGGGGTTGACATTAGTCCTTTCACTGAAGAAAGGGTTCTTAAAGAACTCTTAAAACTGAAGGTGGATAAAGCAATGGGGCCTGATGGGATTCACCCCAGAGTTTTAAAAGAACTAAGGGAAGAACTAGTAACACCACTGACTACCCTTTTTAGTAAATCATGGGAGGATGGGGTGTTACCTGAGGACTGGAGGAGGGTGGATGTGATTCCCCTTCACAAAAGTGGGAGCAAGACAGAGGCAGAAAACTACAGACCTGTCAGTTTAACCTCAGTGGTAGGGAAAATGATGGAATCACTTTTGAAGGAAAGAATTGTTGAGTACCTAGAGGCCAGTGGGACACAGGACCCAAGGCAGCATGGATTCACAGCAGGAAGGTCATGTCAGACAAATCTAATTGATTTCTTTGACTGGGTGACCAAAGCAGTAGACAAGGGAGGGGCCGTGGACATGGCCTACCTAGACTTTAGCAAGGCATTTGACACAGTCCCTCACAAAAGATTAATAAACAAATTAGCCAGCCTGGGAGTAGGTCCTATGGTAGCCTGGGTAAAACACTGGTTGGACAAAAGGACACAGCGGGTAACAGTAAATGGAGTCCACAGTGAAGAAAGGAGGGTTACTAGTGGGGTACCGCAGTGTTCAGTACTGGGGCCGGTCCTTTTCAATGTCTTTATAAGTGACATTGCAGAGGGACTGGAAGGGAAAGTATGTCTCTTTGCAGATGACACAAAGATCTGCAACAGGGTTGATACACAAGGTGGGGTGGAAAGGATGAAAAGGGACTTGGCAAGGTTGGAGGAATGGTCAAATGTATGGCACCTTAGATTCAATGCTAAGAAGTGCAAAGTAATGCACCTGGGAAACAAAAACCCAGGGAAGAGTACACAATGGGGGTGAGATACTGACAAAAACAAAAATGGAAAGGGACCTGGGGGTAGTCATATCAGATGACCTAAAGGTGGGCCAGCAATGTGAGAAGGCAGTAAGGAGGGCTGGGGGATACTGGGATGCATAGGGAGAGGCATCACCAGTAGAAAACAGGAAGTTGTTGGCCCTCTGTACAGACAGTTGGTAAGACCACATCTGGAGTACTGTGTACAGTTCTGGAGACCCCATCTCCGCAAAGACGAGACAGGGTGGAGGCTGTCCAGGAGGGTAAAAAAATGATGCAGGGTCTGCATCAGAAGACATATGAAGAAAGACTAAAGGAACTAAAGATGTATAGCCTTGAGGAAAGGAGGGAGAGGGGGGACATGATAGAAACTTTCAAATACCTCAAGGGAATAAACAAAGTCCAAGAGGGTAGCATCTTTCAGAAAAAGAGATGTGCAAAAACAAGGGGCACAATTTGAAGATATAGGGGGGACTGCTCAGAGGTAATGTGAGGAAGTATTTCTTCACAGATAGGGTTGTGGATACATGAAACAGCCTTCCTGAGGAGGTCGTAGAGTCAAAAACAGTGGGAGAATTCAAGAATGCATGGGACAGACATAAATCAATTCTAGTGGGGGGTAGGAGGAAGTAGGCTTTTGGTTAACTAGGATCTGCAGCTTATCCATTAGGTAGGGAAATGGGCAGACTAGGTGGGCAAAGAGGTCCTTATCTGCCATCAAATTCTATGTTTCTGTATCTTACTTGCTTATGCACACTAAGAATGAGCCAAAGTCATATTTGTGTTTGGTAACTGTGCTGAAATTGGGCACATTCTCCCTGGATTTGACCCAGTTATACTTTTGGGTCACGTCAAGTCACTTCAATCTTCATCCAATTACTTAATAAATACATTCTGTCTTGTCCTCGGTGGCCAGTGCAAGTCCCTTTGAGACCTCCTCCCTCATCCCTTCTTTCCCTCCCCCGCCCCCAAGAAATTACCATCTCCAGAAACAATGCCAGGTGCTGACTGAGTCATTTAAAAGAAAAAAAAAAAAGACTGAAGGAATGGGGAGGCGGAAGGAGGGTGGGATTGACTAGAGTTGAGTGGGGTGGTGGAGGGGTGTCACTTTCCCTTATTTGTAGCTTGCTAGACCACCTTACCAAGGGACAGAAGTTGCTTCTTGTAAAGTTTCAGAGCTTAACTGAAAACAAGGGTCTAAATCAAAGAAGGGCCTAATGTGGCAATTCCCGACTTTGCTGATCCTTGGTGTGTATCCCCCTGCATTTGCACACTATGCCTTTGTTTGCTTGTTTGTTTACTAGACTGCTGTTTATTTAACTACTTGCCTCCATTACAGTACTTAGACTTTAGCTACTGGTTGGCTCACGCTGTCCTGAACTCATCTGTAACTATAACATCCTGTTTTATACTTCCTCTGCTGCTCGTGGTTCTCCCTCTTCACCTCCTGCTTACTTCACTTTCTTCCACACTTCCATGGTATTATTCCCCCCCCCCAATCTCAGATGAACCCAGTCAAAAGAGGGGTCAAAAACAAATTAATATTTTTACCAGTACACATGGGACCACAAGCAAACTAGATATGCTGTTGCCATGCAGGCACAAACCACAGCAATATAGACTCTGGAGTCTTAGATGAGTGCACTAGTTATTTGGTACTGAATTTTCAGATTAATACCATATCCCTTTCAGAGGGGTACATACACACATTTGATACTTTTTCCATCCCAAGGGGTTATTTGCCGACCTCTAGAAAGAGGCAGTAGCTGTTGCATTTTTTGATTTTTACATTTTACAGGATATGGGAGGTTCCCATTTGAACTAGTCGCATGATTAGGCTTCATATCCCAAAACCTTTCTGAAATGTTTTTCCCTCTGGAGCAGCCACAGGGTGAACCTCTAACAAGCTCTGTCTATGCACTGATTAATGTACTTTACTGAATATGTGCTTAAGCCCTTAGGCCTCCATGAGGCTTTTTCTTTCCAGCATGATGCTGCAGGCTTCTCACTTTACCAAAATTTCTCTTCCTGGGCTACAACAGGCTTCCTGGGACATTCACAGATACCCTGGACCGTCCTTCAGCCCAAGTCCATCACAGCATCTTGCTTAAGGGTAGATAACCCACAATCCTTCCTCTCTCACTCCTTCTGACCAGAGAGCAAAAATCTCAGAAACATGTGTAGAGCCTTTTTATTGGCTGAGTTCCTCCAACATGCAGGCCAAAAATATTAGCCCTTTCCTGAAACTGCCAACCTTCCATGTGCAGCAGAGCAACAGGCGGCTAGTACTCAAGGGTGCAGCCAAGAATTTTAAATTTGTACTTGAGTGTTAATGGATTTGTTGCCCCCCCCCGCCACACACATAAACACAAACCAAAAGATGTGCTGCCCCGCCACACAAACATTGCCCCACCCCACATTTCAGTCCTTAGTATGTAGTCAGCCAATGATCCTAATAGATTCACAACATTTCATCTAACACACACACCACCAGTCAGAAGTTGGCTAGATTTCAGTTACGTTGCTTAGGATAAACTGTGATAATCCTCGTTGGCACATCAATGTAGCCAGCCTTAAAGAGGTCCAAAGGAAAAAAAATGCATGGGGTCTGACTCAGGGCATATTACCCCGACCCCACCTCCACTCACTGTGATCAATCACAGGTTCACTTGAATGATTGGTAGCTGCTATGTAATTCCCCAGGCACAAGATTGGAAAAGGCAGCTTATTTATTTTATTCCAGCTCTGTTTGTTGCCCCAGCCTGAAGCTCATGTTGCCTCTGGATTTTCCAGATTTCATTGTTCTCAGCAAAGTACACTGAATATGCCTGCAGATGCTATGTTATTAGCACACTCACCTCCCCAAAGGAGGATACAGGTTGTTACACTAGGTTTTTCCTCTACAACCCCTCACCCTCCCAACCAACCATGCTACTGCAATGTCTTTTCCACCACTCCTCCCTCACCTCCTCCACTCTGCCTCTACTCCTCTTCCCATTTTCCCCTCTTCTCACTAATGCTAGTCTCCACTCCTCCGCTCCTCCTTTTGAACTTTAAAGCCATACTATGTACTGTGCCATGCACCACTGCCACCCCTTTGTCCTCCTTTTCCTCACTTCTCTCCCTATGTAATTCCCTCAGGCTTCTCCTTGCCACGCTGCTTTACCTTGTGGGTAATGTGTAGTTAAATCCTGGCCCTCTCCTTCCATCCCCCACCCCTCCTCCATCCCTAAAGGGCTGAGCATTTTTTTATTTAAGTGTTAGAAATCATCTCTCAAAGCTTGATCTTTTCAGTTATGGGCCCTTCAGTTCTTTCCTGACATCTTAATATTAATTAAGTCTTGATTCTCTGCTTGAGTTAGCAATGTGGATGTCTAAATCTCAGAATATGTAGTCCACTGACAGGATTGTAGGAAGTGTGGTGAGGGTGTGGCCATTTACTAGCAACTTAGTCTCAACTGTGATGGCATTTTTTGTTCCACTGTATCCTACTCTTAAAAAATTCTCCTGTGCTAACTCTTCTTTCTTTTTTCCCCTCAATATGTTTGTCACAAGCATCAGTTGCTCCCCAAGACAATACTTAACTCCCTCCCAGACTCATTGCCTTCCCTCTGCTCTCTCTGTTCTACTAATAAGCTGCTGACCTTGGGTTACTTGGCTTCCCCACAGCAAAATTTACTACATGAAAAAGACTGGTTCCCTTAACATCAAACAGCTTATAATAGCCTATTTATCCTCCTTCTCACTCCTCCTAGCACTGCCTTATTAATTTGATCTCTTCCTCACACCCCCACCATATCATTGATGTTAGCACCCTCCGAGAAGCTTTTTGTGACAATTGTATGGTTTTCTTCATCTGTAAGATCTGTCACCCTGAATCTCACATGATGCGTATCTGGTCTGTGTCATTCAGGTCCATCAAACTGTCCCCACTGTTAGACTACCTTTTGATCAGTGATTGGAGTCCTTTTCTGTGACTTTTAATGCAGACAATGCCTTGTCCCTTTTCTAGTGCAAATGCATCTCAGTCTGGGACAAACAATCCCCACTAAGGAGGTGTCTTGTCTATGGGTCCCACCTTGGTTCGATTCTTCTAAGCTCTTTGACTTGTTCATAGCTCATGACTCTACCAGGCTTTTCCACAATACATATGGTTTCCTTGGGCCTTGCTGAGTCATAAACAATGCTACCAGGCATGCCAAAGCAAATTATTTCACCACAATCCTACAAAACAGTTTTAATGTCTTGATAAGTTCGGTAAGGCTATATATTCCTGTTAGAAACACCCCCGTTCCACCTGTTATTAAAGTCAGCAGTTTTACTTGCTGTAATTAATGCAATACGGCCTCTACTTTTAATGATTTTTTCAAAAGCTATGCCCTCTCCCTCCTCCCTTCCCTTACTTCTCACCCCAATCACTTTCAAAGTCTAAATACTTTGTGTCTATACTCCAGAACAATATAGAGGATAGTGTATGATCACTCATACACAACAGGCATATTTTCTACTCGAGAGTTTTCCATGGTAACCAGAGACCTTCAAGAGCTGAGCTCGAGAGGACTTGTTACCATGGAAACCTCGAGAGTTTGAAAATATCCCTGACAAGTATGAGCGATAAAACACCATCTTTTATAGTGTATGGTGACTCCTGATAGTTAAGAGTGTCCTTAATTTTGTCGTTTCTTGCTGGTGCTTGCCTGCTGGACCATCTCTCACTGCTGTGGCAGTTTCCCAAGAGTCAGAGGGCTCTAGATTGTGCATGCACAGTCACGTTCCATGTTGTTATGCTCTACTAACTACGCAACTAGTGCAGCATAATAAGGTTTTATGAGGGATGGATTTCCATCAGTAATAATGTTCCACCATATACTATATAAGCAATACCTTTATGTTCTGGAAGGTTATCCCATCATTATTCTCCCTTCTGTCCCAGTCTCCTGCCCCAGTCCTCAAGTTTGATATCTCCTCATCTCTGACCCTGTTGGTATTTCTTTTTCATTCAACTCATTTTTAGTCTTCTGTGCTCTTAACATCCTCTTCTCCATCCCCCCATCTCCCAATTCCTCCTCCTGTTCCAAAACCACCTCACCTTCTCTTTTTCAACCAACACTCCATTACCCAAACTTGTTTAAGATCCTTGTAGCATTAAATTCCCTAAAGGTCCTGAGTCCTAATGGCCTCTACCCCAAGCTTTTTCACCTCTCTCTACCTGCCATAGCTATTCCTATCAGAACTATCCTCAACCTTTCATTCTGCATTGTCATTATCCCTGAATCTTGGAAATGGGCAATTGCCATCCTGCTTTCCAAATGGGATAACCACTCCTCTCCTGGGTACTTCTGCCTTATCCTCCTTCTCCCTACCCCGGCTAAGTACAGGAACACCTACATTAGTTCTCTCTGAACATATCTCCTTCCTTTACTCATCATCCTTCTTTACCCCCTTCCAGTCTTACGTCTAGAATTCCCACTCTACCTAACCCCCCCCCCACTCTGGCTCAGTTTCTCCTTACTGTTTAGAATGGATCAGGCTCTGATTACTTCTGCAAACTTTCTTGACCTGACCAAGACTTATAACACTGTTACACACCCCCTTCTCTTGGGTATGCTTAAAAGTGTGATGGGTCAACTTCTACCTTGAGGACAGGTCCCATGCTATCTGCATCAGATAATACTCCCCATTGCTCATTTGTGTCCCAAGACTCCATCCTTGGCTGATCCTTTTCTCTATTTTCTTAAACAGCCTCCCAAATGTCTGTTCCTCGGTGGCCATCCACATATGCATACATCTCTGTCAGTGACATTGACAGTGACCAACACTACATCAACAACAGCACCAGGTCACTGTAGTGTTGGTGCTGGACCCCAGCCCTGTTTTCTGGGTTTCTTGCACCCCCTTCCATAATCAACTCTGACTGGAGTTGATTAGTGTAATTAAGTTGTGTGGGGCTAGTCCCAGCAAGGGGGTTCTGGGGAAAAGCCCCAAAGAAAACATGGTAGGCGGTGACCACCTTTATGCTGACCGCAAATGCAGTCAACATAAAGGTTTTGCTGTAATGTCAGTTGACAAATGTTTTGTCGACCTGGCATCATAGATTCTCCACATATACCTGGATGATGTGGTGCACTATTCCTCTGGCATCGCCACCTCTGACTTGCCTGTCCAGTTCCATTTGGACTTCTCCAGCATCTAACACTGGTTTTGGGCTAATCTAGTACAGTATCTCTTAATACTAAGAAATGGTCTTTATGACCTTTGGCAGAAGGCAAAGGTTAGTCAAACTCTCATCCCTCCCCTTCAGCACTCTTGACGGTGTAGTGATTGAGGATATCTCTTCATTTAAATACCTTGGATTATGGTTAAACCATTACCTTGATTTCTCTTCACACATAGACACCATACACTTGAAGGTCCCCCTTTATCTTAGTGCTCTGTACAGGAATAAATTGTGTATTCTGTTTCCTGCTTGCAGTGAAGTAATTTAGATAATGATCCTCCCTGGTCAGATTATAGTTACAGTGTGTACAGTGCAGCTCCCAAGTATAACTTGAACAGATTAGACCTCTTTTTAGGGTTGTGGGCAGAGTCTACAGCCATTTTAGGATAGATCATAGTTCTGAAAATGGCCAGACATGGAACCTTCCGTTGGACTTTTGGAAGTATCCTTCTAAATGTCCAGTGGAGCTTGAAACACTCCACTATGATCAGCCACTAAGGAAAAACAGCCACACTATTTTGGCTGCTACTTCCACATTCTGGGGTAAGCACACTGGCACCACCATATTATGAATGGCAAAATACCATTCACCTCAACTACACATGCGCGAGTGCTGCACATGCACAGTCATATTACTGTAGCCAACACTGGCAGGAAAGAAACCCTTCCACTGCTGCTGTCCTCCCCCCTCGTCATCCCCGTGCCAACATCAGGGTCCCCAATCCCCGTGTTGGCATTATGTAGCCCCCCCAACTCATGTGGCATACTGGGAGCCCACCCCAGTGTGACTAAATGTATTTATATATTTGCCCTGCACTGACATCTGGGTGCTCAATTCCCATGTCAGCATTATGTGCCCCACAACTAATGTGGCACACTGGTAGCCCACCCCAGTGTGCCCAAATATATGTTTGCTTTTTTCCCTGTAAATAAAGAAAACCTTCCCCCAATGTTTTTTTTTACCTGTAAAAAAGAAAACAATCCTCATCTGGGCCCAGTCCCCCCTCCCTCCCCATCCCCACCCTCCCAATGAGCACCCACCTCCCCTCTCCTCTCCCCTTACCCCATACTTACCTGCAGAGGTTGGTGCTGTCATCTACTCTGGACCGGGACACGTCTGCACTCTTCAAAGCCGAACCGCATACTGAAAAATCAAAGGTAAGCATGCTATAATGGAATTCAATGGTGTTTTCAACTTAAGTTGATAAATCAGCCATTTTTTGGAATTTTGACCCCAAATTTTCATCATGAGGTTCTTGGGACCCCACCTTGTGAACACTGCCACTGCCATTTCATTACTCATTCCCAAAAGGTGATTTTGTGGTCGCTGCACAGAATCTCCCTTTGGGACCAATTCATGAAACAACAGTGTCACTGTTCATGAGGTTTGGTCCCCAAAAAGCCCATGTTGCAAATCTGGAGAAAAAATTCCAAAAAATGACTGTGTTACAAGTGTGCATTGCTCAGTTTCTACACACACTCAGAATTTTGCCAGTTTTTTATAGTTTTACTCCAGATTTTCAACATTGCCATTTTTGCACACCTCCTTTTTAACAGTACAGCTATCATTTTTCACATCCTGCCCAAAATGTATTTTCACACCTGTGGCACAGAATATTATGGTCACTCTGCAAAATCACCTTTCGGGACAAGTGAATAAAATGACACTGGCACTCTTCATGAGGAGGGGTCCCAAAAAGGTCATGTTGAAAAGTTGGTGCAACACCTCCAAAAAAAATGGCCAAGTTACTCCTGGGCGTTCAGTAATTTCTATGTACACATGTAACTTTTGTCATTTGGCCACTTGTCACAGCCCTACATGCTCTGGCCAGAGTTTGTTTTTCACTGTTTCTGCCATTTCACCCTGGACCATCCTCCTCATACCCACCATTGTTCCCACTAGTCCCGCTCCTCCCTCTTACTGTGCTTCCTATATCTTCAAATTCTGGATTGTCACTCTCCTGCTATACCTTACCTCCCTCCTCTTTACCCCCTTTACAGCAATGTACTCCTTTTGTAACACTGACTCTTAATACCTCTCCCTTACTGCCATAAAATCCATTATAGGTCAAGCAGATCCCTCCATCCATTTTTCTAAGCTCTGGTCCTCTGTTCACTTTGCAATCCCATTTGCGCGATCCAATTAATTTCCTCAAATTCCTCCTTCATGATTTCACAAATTACTCTTACAGTTGCCCACATCCCTGTCTAGCCTGTCTACCACTCAAAGTGCAGCCAGTGCCCAGGCCATCCCTCTGTGGTTGCCAAGTGAATGACCACTGCTTAGCCACTGGGTATTGCACTTTATGCTAGTATTGATTCTGTGAATGTACTCCATTAATCATGGCACCCATACTTTTATTCTGTATTATCTATGATGTACTGCCTTTTATATGTCCTGTGCTGTACTGTTCTCCCATCTCATCTTCCCTGGACACAGATGGAAAAGAGCTGTCACCAGCTTAGTTTGTCTTTATCAATAACATTTTTGAAATAAATTGATAAATGCATAACTAAATAACGTGTCCCTTCTCTCCTTACCAGCTTGCAAGGGTAATCTCAAGTTAGTTACACAGCCATAGATAAAATTAGACAATAACTCTTAGAGCCAAATAATACCTTCTGTTGTTTGTGTAAGAGTGAACATTCAGTGAGAGAAGCTCAGCAAAATTTCTCTGAATTCCATGCTAAAAATTCCACATATAGAAAGACAGCTGATTGACCAGTGAGGGGGCTACCTTTTATTAGAAAATGGGCTTTTTATTTCTTGGGGTCTGATTGGCTGGTACCCCTGCCAGGTGGTACATTAACTTTCAATAGACACCCAGGAAATAAAAAGTTCCAACCTGCTATGCCTTACTGGGAAACTGGCATCCCAATGCCAGTTTGAATTTTAAAATTCAGTAGCTGCCATTTTTTCTCCTTGTTAAGTGACAGGAAAGACCGACTAGGCACACACAGACATGCACACACAACCCTGCCCACAATTCCATTGCCACATCCCCGAAATCCAGACTGTTTGGTAAAAAAGAAACTTATTCAATCAGAAAAAAACAAAACCAAAATAGAAGTGACATACAGAAAGTGGACTGGAAGTAAGGATTTAACGCAGCTACAGACCTCGATATTACTAATTGATAGTCTGCCGCCTGTGTTCTTCCTCCTCAATAGCCCATACACAGTTATTCACCCATCTTACAGAGGGGAAAGGCAACAGTACCTGTTTGATGCACATTCACCTTAATAGTTCTTCTCCACTGGCAGTTCTGTCGTCTTTTACAGCTCCTCAGGTTCACTCGATCTTCCAAAGTGCTCCTCTTCACACTCCCAGTCCTCAGAGCAGTCAGTCAGTACCAGGGACCCATAAAAAAAAAAAGAAAAGCAAACCTTAATGACTCAATTCCGGTCCTCAGTGCAATTAGTCAGTATTGGGAAACTGAAAAAAAAATCTGTTACTTCCAAACCCAAAAGCAAGCAATGGGAATCGGAAGTTCTCCACAGAAATCACATATGATTCTGGTCCCCAGAGCAGGCAGCGGGACTGGAAAAAAAAAAGGAAACACTTTACATACTGATTTGGTCCCAGTCCTCAGGGTAGGTAGTGAGGACCAGGAAACTATAAACAAGCAAACAAAACAGAAGGAAAAAAAATGCAGCAGGGCAGGCAGTGAGCAGTGAGTCAGCATTGTAATGAGACTTGACAGCTCCCCTTACTGGTAACTAGCAGAGAAACTATTACAGTAATAGAGGAACAAGTTTAGCAAACAATGACAAAAAAATTTATTATACTCATTATTTATAGCATTATTAAAGTTTTTTTGCAATCCTATAAAAATGACACATGTAGCCCATTTTTTAAGTGCAATAATATCCTCCAGGGTGGGTGGTATTGTCTGGACCTTTTAGAGGCTATAAGGCCCTCTGCCTGTAGCATCAGGTCTCATTACACCACTGGGCAGTATGGTAGTGCCTGATACTGCCCACCCTGTCAGGTATTATTGCTTGTCTAATTGTGTTTAACAAAAGAAAATACCTGTTTTTACTAACAAAAAAAATCTACAGGTATATATATTTTTTTTTACTTGTTTCTAAATTTGCCTGTTTTATAAGTGCTACAAGGCACTCCAAGCTGTGGTTTGTCTGTGGTTAATGCACCTCCAGGCACTGAAGTCACTCAGTGCAAGTATCTTATGCCTCACTATGCACCTGGGCATGCATTAACTACACACAGGAGTGTGGTGTGCATATTTATGGAACACATACAAACAGAGGTGAGAAAGAAGTAAGTGCTTCAGCTGGGATTGAAGCCTGGCCACCTGGAATACCATTTTCTTTTTACTGTTTCTGCCATTTCCCCCAGGACTGTCCTCCTCATACCCACCATTGTTCCCACTATTCCCTCTCCTCCCTCTTACTCTTCCCTCTTAAAAAAAGGAAACACTCTCCATACTGATTTGGTCCTGGTCCTCAGGGCAGGCAGTGAGGACCAAGAAACTGTAAACAGGCAAACAAAACACAAGAACAAAATACAGCAGGGAAGGCAGTGAGCAGTGAGTCAGCATTGGGTCTCATTACACCCCTGGGAAGTCCGGTAGTGCCCAATACCACCCACCCTGTCAGGTATTATTGCTTGTCTAGTTACATTTAACAAAAGAAAATACCTGTTTTTACTAACAAAACAATAAAAAAAATATTTTTTTACTTGTTTCTAAGTTTACCTATTTTATAAAGGCTACAAGGCACTCCAAGCTGTGGTTTGTCTGTGATTAATGCACCTCCAGGCACTGAAGGCACTCTGCACAAGTACCTCATGCCTCTCTCTGCACCTGGGCATGCATTAACCCCAGATAACACAAGGCCCTGTTGTGGCTTATTGTTCACCTATGACTACTACAGGGCCATAGCAAAGTGGTTCTATGTCAAGCAATACAGCATTAGTGACTGCCAAGACTATTCGCCCAATAACCAGGGTGTAAAGCTTTTAATTATGGGGTCCTGTTCTCCTTACAGTACAATCAGAATTAGTATCATCCTTAGAGGTCTTGTTCTGGGAGTCTGTCATTGAGACTGCCATGAGAAGATCCTCTTCGAATCTCTTTCAACATGGGGAATGCTTGCTTCTTGAAAGTGAAGTGCCTGTTTAGCCAGGGTCCCCTTTTAAAGAAAGACTCTTATCCAAATGTGTTGTTTGCATGGTACATTTAAATTTAAATAAAATAAACAGTCTGACTGTGGAATGTACTTTTTCATTGCCATTTATGTATTGATTTTTTTTTTACTTTAATTTCTTAGCAAAGTATTCAGAGTTATGCAGTTTATTGCAATACATATTTAGCCATGGGCTTTATGGTTCTGCTCTTGCAGCTTCAAATTAAATGAAAGGCAGTGGTGCAAAATACTTAATCATTAAAATAAACTTCCTCAGCCTTATATTCTTTAGGGGCTTAATATATTGTGGTTAAGCTTTATCCTGCATGTCTACAGTGATGCATCACTGTACTTCTATTTTAAAATGAATAGACTATAACTGGGATGCAAAGGTCAACTAAGGAAAAAAAGTCCTGGCAAAAAATTGTGATATATATAGAATGTATCCAGGCTGCTGGCTGACTCATTCAAGGTTGCATGGTGATTTTAATTGCCCTATTGCCCCTTGCCAGTAAAACCAGGTAATAGGCTTTGTTTCATAGCAATCATCTCTTAGAAACCTGCACATCTCTAAACAATACCCTTTACCGTATTAGTTAGGTAAAACCCTTCAAAAGGTCATTACAAACTTGCAACATTCATTTATTAAGGACAACTCTGAGCTCAAAGAGAATGGGCCAAGTATGGATATATATTTAAAAAAAATAAAAGTTTTCTGCATTACGATTTTTGATTTAATACAGTTCTTTGTTAGCTTGCTTTGATTACTATATGGCTATACGTACCTTTACAGTTTTTTGCTATTTTTGCTTTGCATATTTTAGCCCAGATGTAACTATTCCTGCTAAATTATGTTAACTTGTTGACTGCTGCTATGCTGCCTGGGACCCCAGGAAAAAAAAAAGATGCTGCATCACATGGAGTTATAAAATAAATATTTTTGTTAGAACGAACCAGGGTGGTGGTACAACAAGTGAGGCAGGGCTAATTTACAATGTATCATAAGTAAGGCTGTGTAGAATGCAGAATGATGCCATCAAAACTGGTTTTCAATGGCAAGTCCACTTCCAAAATGCTTTTCAGTATTTTGTTTCAAATTTGCAAAATTTCAAAAAGTGTTTCAGTGTAAACCACAGAACAATTTTCTGTTGAACATGTAAACCATGGAATATTATCCCATGGATTGTGAAAAAAGAATTTACTCTGGATTATGAATCCATGAAAACCATTTCACGGTACCAATTGAATTCCACAGAATTTTCCTAAATTCGACAAACTTCCACCCTGCCAGAATTTCAACATTTTGCAGAGCCTTAATCTTAAGAGATGTTACACATATTGAAAGTAACCTGAAAAGTACAAAGAATGCAGGGCATCTCAACAAGATGCTGATGTGCCTTAATAATGGCTACTGAGCTTTTCTTTGTTTCTTTGCTCACGGTTTCCTTTTTATATTTTATTTTGCCAACTACTAATAAAAAATAAAACAAAACAGAAAAAAAAAGAGAATCCAACCATAACCTTGTAATGTGATGTTAGAAAATTATTTCTGGCAAGTCCGAACACTTTATATCCACACTTCAGAACAACCTAAATCGCCCCTGTATATTCTAGAAGGTAATTCATACTCTTTTCTGTTACCCTCATGTCTTCCTGTGGCTCACTATCCCAACACACAGCTGCCCGAGCGCTATTGCCTGATATGTGTAGTGTCCCGATAGTGAGCATCCCGGGGGTAGATTCTTCGACGGATTTTGACAGGAATAAGGTAGCGGATGTGATGGGCTGCTACTTTACCCCTGTTGGTGTTCATCAAGAGACAGTTGATTTGGTGAGCTGGCCGAGCTGCTCAGGTGGTGGTACAAGGCTACACCACCAGCAGCTCTCTCAGCATGCTCCCTCAGACCCAGGTTCTGGACCAGGTCATATCCTTTTGCAGAACTCTCCCCCTGTAACTAATATTTTTTTCTTGGGCGTCTGCTTCCCCTCTGAGTTAGTTATTTTAGTTACAGAGGGTGTGGGGGGAGTTGGTGCAAAGCCCCCAGCATTTTACACTTAGTTACTTTGTAATGCCTGAAATTTTTCCTGTCGGACATGCAATTCATTCGGGACTGTGGATTTTGGGTTATTAAACTCTGTATGCTGAGCGTCAGCATACTGAGTTTAGGGATACCATAGTATATCCTTTTTTCTCTCATATAACTCAGTCCCTTCTCTCTGTTCTCCAGATGGGTGATACTTCTATCTTTGACCCCATTGCAGTTGCCTCCTCTTTTAGTTCCATTTTCACCTTCTGTGACTGCTCCCTCCTCTTTTCCTCTCCTCCTCTCCCCTTCATCCTTCTTCCCTACCCTTTCACTTTCCTCATCTACCCTTTCTACTGCCCCATCCTCCCTTTTTTATTTCTTTCCTGCCACCCTTGTTCCTCTCTTAAGGTCCTCTTGTCTCCCCGAATGGTGTTGAACACAAACTTCTGTATCTTTCTGTTCATGCCATTGTCATTGCTATCACCTATCTCATCAACCTCTTTTACTCCTTATCCTCTGTCCCTAACTCTTGGAACTTTGCTATAGTAATTTCCTTTCCTAAAGGGGCTGACCTCTCTTCCCCTGGCAACTTCCATTGTATCTTACTCTCCCCTCCACACACTGGCTAAACTCCAGGAACACCGTGTTCTCTCCCAACTTTTTTTTCTTGACCCAGCCTTCTTCTACACTCATTTCCAGGCTGACTTTCGAAAGTCCCACTCCTCCTCTCTCCTCCAGTTTACTGACACTGTCCTCTCCGGTATGGATCAGGGCCTTGTCACCTCTGCCATCTTTGTCAGCTTAGTCAAATCTTTTAGCAATGTTGCCCACTCCATTCTCCTGGACAAACATCAGGCAGCTAGATTCTCTGCCTCCTCAGATGAGTGGTTCTGCTCCTACCATGAGGAAAGGTTGCAAGCTGTCCATATTGGAGACATCCTATCCCTCCACAACCAATCTGCTCAAGATTCCCCCAAGGGTCTGTCCTTAGTCCAAACCTTTATTCCATTTTTGTAAACTGTTACTGACATCCCCAACACTGCCTGGCCCGACCATGATCAAAACCACACTGACACCTTTTCAGTGTTAATGTGGGGGAGCTATGCTCCCACATGCCCCCCATGCAATGGGCTCTGCCCTTGGCACCCCCAGACATAAGGATTCTCAATTCTGGGGGGGTGGATGTTGGGAGAGAGCGGCTAACACCAGGTGTCAGTGTGTCAGCACATCAATGCAACAACCCATTCATCACTGTGGATGTCAAATGGGTTGTTGTTGCTGTACTGGTTTCTCTGGGGCGGGGGTCACAGTAAAAATGGTGTATGACTTCGGACTATTTTTCTAATGACCCAGTCTGGGAGCAAGTGTAGATCCCAGCCTCTCAGACAATTCAGAGTCAAGTGTGTGGCCATTGGGAGTGCTTTCTAGCTTGACAGGGGGACACAACACTTCCACTCACTCAGCAACAGCTTGGGTAGGCCATTGAAGGACTGGAAAGAGTGCATCATTACTTTCTCTGTTGTGGGGGTGGCAGTTTATGCAAGATGGATTGTAGCACCAGTATGCTGTCAGGTGAGGAGAAGGGATTACAAAAGTCAGGGATGCGAGTGACTACATACAGTAATACCAATGACTTCTGAGGACACAGAAAAGGAAAACAAGGCTACATAAAGAAAGCCACCTGATATCTAAGCAGCTTTTGAACAACTTGATGTGGTTTATCCCTGGTTGTGATCCTTGCCATGGGGTATAAGTCATGACAGACTCCAGGAGACACAACGATTCTTGAAAGTATGATGTAGCTGGCCAAAAGAGGATAACAGTCTTAGGCCAGAAACATCTGTATAAAAACAAAAATCTGACTTTCCAATAAATGTTCATCTCCTTTATATGCATTTTTTCATGTTTTAACAACAACTGACATTGAGCATTAAAATGCACCATTGCATGCCTTAGTAGTTTTATGGACCTTTTTGTATGCATTGTTAAATAAGTATAGCTTGGGACAATTTTTCTCATGCACCAGTGGACTGTGGAAACCTGTTGATTAGTTAGGCCAGGAGTCAAGTCATGCAAGCTTTCCTTCATTTTACAGTAGGGCACAGTAGTTGCCTCCACATAATCTATTTTTCATCAGCAATTGGAATGTATCCTGGTTGGATGGAGAAACATTCAACACAGGCAGGGCATGTTCTAAGATCCATGCACCAGTCCCTTCAGTTTTCTCCAGTGGGATCAGATGGAACAAGGTTGTCAGTCTGTCTTAGGTTTGAACAATATGCTATTCTCATCTTTCTACCCAGAAGGACAGAACAACATAAGAAGAATGTTCCCCATGAGCAAAAATGTTGCAAAGTAAAAATCAGCCAGTGATGTTATTGCAAAGATGCTCTCTTTGCACTCTGTGACATTTCACATAGTTTTGCTGGCTGGCTTCAATTCTGGCATAATTTTTTTTTTATTACGAAGCAAACAGAAAACCCAGCCTGCCAGCCTCTAGGCATCCTTCTCTCCTTCCTCGACTCATCCCTGATGAAGAAAATGGAGGCAGTATAGCGCAGTGGTCTAAGGCTCTGAGCTGCAAATTTGGTGACATCCAGCAGACCAGACCTGGGTTTGAATCCCACAGCTTCCACTTGCATACTGTGTGACCCTGAGCAAGTCACTTAACCTCCTTGTGCTCCCAGGTCGCTCCTGTAAAAAAGCTTTCAGCTTAGTGTGCTATACCTGGTTAAACAACTAAATAAAAAACAAAAAAAAAAGCTACCCACCATCCCCTACCCTCATATCACCTATATAACTCTCCTCTCCTCATCCCTGTCCAGCCAAAGTCAAAAGCAACACACAAACCAGGTAAATTAATGTGTAAAATATAAATCCCTTCCCACAATGGCATATGGTTGACAACCCTCCTAGAGAAGTCTGTGGTCAAAAAGTACTCAGACCTTTGTCCTCAGGGAAGGTTTTGTGAATTTAGCATTAGGAGACATGGCAGCCTATGTCTGTCACAAGCCTCCTAGTGTCATGCCACATCTCATTGTATGAAGCAAGGCTAGCACAAGTCTCCTTTGCAAAATAGCTCCAGGTGCATCCTTTGATGCAAGGTGCCAGTTGCGTCAGACATGTTTGACACAAGCACCTTGTGTCCTTCTCAAGGCTTCAAAAATTCCCTCTTCAACCCTAAATTTAGTCAGTTGTTTGCAGTTAAGAAACATATGAGTTAATAAGTCTGAGTAATTTAAGCATTGTGAACCTCTGTTACCAGCACTGTTGCCCATGTTATGCAGTCTGGTAGGAGAATAATAAGTTCTGTGAAAGATGTTAAAATATATCTGCTGTAGTTTTGATAAGCAAAATTTGCTTATTGGAAATTCTACTATATCTTTCCACATGTTCTCATCAATAGTCATATCAAGGTGGTGTTCCCATTTGGCATTTAGATGATCTAAGGCCAGTGAGATTGTTTGTGACAGGAGAAAGGAGATCGTAAGTAGCTGAAATTACTTTCTCTGTGGGGTTAAAATTGATTTACTAAATTGGAGAACAAGCAGAAATATATTTAATAGACTGAATATATGCACTCAATTGTAAATATCTAAAAAAATGCAGTCTTAGAAATTTGAATTTTTAATGAAGCTGTTCAAATGATAATAACACTTTTTCCTCAAAAATATCTGAGAGAGTTGTCATGCCATGCCATTCCCATTGTTTGAAACCATCATCTAGGCAGGAGGGTTAAACCCAAATTCCTATGTATGGAAGTAAACTTAGATGTCCATTGTACAAGTCATATATTTTTTTTCTAACTGATACAGGTGGCTTGAGCTGAGCTTTATATTGAACAGTTCTGTGTCTGTTTATAGCAGTGTAATGGATGTAGACTGTTTCTTATATAGTCATATTTATTGACTTCTCATTCTTATGATTTGTTTTAGAAATCACTGCATCGGATGTTGCCCAAACTCCTGTGCCTCTCTGCCTCCATCTCAGCCCTTCCCATTCATTGACTCCTCCTCTTTCTAAGTTTTTACCAAAGTAGTTTTAGAAAATCCCACTCTACTATTTCATTCCTGCTTAATCTTACTACTGACACCATTCCTAAGGGGATGGATCATGGTCTGAATACTTCTGTTATCTTTGTCTAAATACTTCTTTCTTAGCTAACATTTCAAATTTTCCATACTTTTGTAATTGCCTTAATTTAATTTATTACCCAGTCTCATGAAAATATGATGTATTTTCTTCTGAATTATATGTGATGTAAATCATGGCCCCAGGTCACACCTGGAAGCGAGCCTCAGCTCAGTGTGCCTTTTCTGATCAACAAATTTTAAATAAATAAAAAAAAATCCTGACCAAAGAATATAGTACCATTGGACAAGCTTTTAGGAACTATGCTGTCTAACCTCTTGGTCACATTGTTGACAGCTCCCAGCCAGTCCATGTAGATGAGCCCCCTCTTTATTTTGGGCCTGGTGTATCCCAAGGTACCATCATTGGTCCCATCTTGATCATTATTTTCCTAAATTATCTGCTCAAGACTTCTATATCCTTGTGCAGCCAAATGTATGAAGATGACAACAACTTTTTTGTCTGTGGCTTCTCTGCCTCTTATCTGGCTGTGCAGTTAAAAAATGATTACAAGAAGGTCAAACTTTGGTTATATGTCAACCAGCTCACTCTGAATGCCAAGCAAATGGTATCCATAACCATTGACTACAGGCAGTGACTATCACAAATCCAGACTACAAAAGTCTATAGGGCCCTGCATAGCCTCTAACCTGAAAAAAATCCTACTAATATAATTGGGATCCTAGTTTGACTTGGACAGACAGCACAAATTGTTCACCACAGAAATGTCCTAGTTAAGAAACCTCTTTGAAAACTAGAAGCACTTTACTGGAACAAAGTCTGTATCTCCTTCCCTGCTTGCCAAAAGATTGTTGTAAAAATGATCCCTCTGGCATTAGACTATGGAAGTGTGGTACACAGCACTGTCCCCAGCTCTGGCTTGAGTATGCTGGACACCTCTTCCACTCCTGTCACTTTGTTCTTCCCTATACACATAACTGTTCACTTTACTCCTCCTTCCCTCCCTCTCTCCTCTCACTTGAGAGCACATGTTTCTTTTACTGCATCTCTGTCATCTCCAAATATTAGGGCCTATGCATGAATGGGCAGACAGTATGTACCAGAGATGGGTGCCCTGCCTGCGTAGCTCTGTGCCTGTGGACAGGTGTGAATATGTCAATATGGACTTACGCCAGCAACCTGTCAGCGACCCCACTCCCCTGGTGCACAGAGTTGTGAACCCAATCGGGCAGCCAATTGGTTGCCCATCCTGGGTCCCACAGTGGATCTCTTGTGCATGAAGGCACGGGTCCAGGTGTGTACATAGCACATGCAGGCACCCTGGCAATGCATGGTCAGACCGCTTTGTTCAGTGTTCTCCAGTTATAGGAGACATGCTCCCAGAATTAGTCAGATGGCAGGCAGCTGAGGTAGTGTGTGATGGGTTGTGCCACTTGCCATCCACCCCAGTGGCAGTGGCCTGTGGGTACAGGGGGATGAGGGGAGGTGTTGTCAGTGCTACAACAGGGTGGGCCACTGATCACCAATGAGGGAGCATGGGAGGCAAGAACCGTGTGGGGGGTGAGCAGTCATTGCAATTATTATGTATGTTTTTCTCCAATACTGGTTACTGGGAGAGGCTGAGGCTCATTTCCAGGTGCAACCCAGGGGATTGGGAGACAGGAGCAAAATGGAACAGGATATATGTCATTATATTTTGGTATTTACACTGAGAAATTGGTGTAGGTTAGTGCAGGTACATATTCGTAGGTTACAGTAATAACGATATAACAGTGGGGTACAGAATAACCAACACTGGCCAGGGTCCATTGGGACAGGGCACTGGTTGGGGAGATGGGTCACTAACCTGCAGGTCAGGGCTCTGCTGGGGGGGGGCTGACAGCTTGCAGCCAGGACAGGCAGGGCCACAGATGTGTTGGGAGCGACATCTAACTTCTGGGGAAGGGGCACGGATGTGTGTGTGTGGGTAGGCTTGCATATGAGTCAAGGGCAACTGTTCTGTTGGGGGGGTTGCATACTGTCACTAGGTCTGGCTGTGAGGTCAGATATGTGTGTGTGGGGGGGTTTACAGACAGTTGCTGACACCCTGCAGGTGATTTGTGGGGGGGGCTCAGTGCATAGCGCAGTTGTGGCAGGGTCCCCAAAGCTATATCCAGCACCCTCCTATGCCCCCCCTGTGCAAAGCACTATGCACCTTTTTGTGAATGGCACATAGTGTTGGCATGCCCCATCCTTACCCTGGAGAGCTCTGGTGTGGAGCTGCCCATCTGTCTGGGAAATTGGGTGCACACCTGGTGTGCAAACCTTTGGTGAATTCCGCAGGGGATCCATATCACCCCCGCTGCATGGCATTCCAGCACATATATGCCTATACGCCTGGTTTCCATGGTGTGTTGGCATCGTGTATAGGGCCCAATGTGTGGTCACTCCCTTTCTTTCACAGCTCCTATTTATCTTGTCCCTTTCTCCTATTATGTCAGAAACTCTGACCCCCATTTTTTCTCTTTGCCGCATGCTAACACCTCTGTTCAGCAGGCTTTTTCTTCCAATAGACTCCCCAACCCTGGTTTTCCCCCTCCTCTAGTTCCACTATGACCCATCACATTATGCATTGAAATCGTTTCTCTGTGATCACACCTTTTATAACTGTTGCTGAAATTAATCCACTTCTTGTGTCTTTCTCCACTTTACTCTTCCCCTCTTCACCCCTACTCCTGCCTTCTTTCCATTCCCCTCTTCCCTAGGTCTATTTACTATTCCGTGATGCATGACATACTCCATGCCTCCCTTGTTAATTTTTGCTTCTGGTCTGGTGGTTCCTTCCGAGACTTCTTCAACATATTGGCATAGTTTGGGCCCTTTCAGCCTTTATTTACTTGGAATTCAGATTAACACTTTTGAGCCAATGGATCTTTTACAAAGGTTCCACTTTGAAAAAACATTGGACAAGCTTTAACAAAGGTTACATAGAACAAGAAATAGTGAGGCTAGACAATAATAGATAGGTTTGCTACAAAGAGAGATGGTGAGTAACTTTAAAAAGTGTAGACTTCACAATCACAATTACACAGGGAAATTATAATGCAGCTGAAATAAGCTTTGTCATAAGGTAACTTTAAAAAGTGTAGCGCTCACAGTAACAATTAACTGGAGAAGTTATAATACAGTTGAATTAAGCCTTGTCATAGGGAATAGAGTAGCTTTGAGAGTAGCAAGGTAGAGGATACAAACAGAAGTTGGATTAAGAGACAGGGGGAAATTAAGAGGTAGAAGGGGGCGAGGGGTGTGTGAGGGAAGTAGGAAGGGGGGATAGCGGTGGAGTAGGTGAGCAAGTAAAGGGATAGGGCACTGAGGGGAAAGGGGAGGTGAAAGGAGTGTCAGGATCATGGGAGGTAAAAAGAAATATAGAAAATAGAGAAGATAGTGAAATGAAAACAAGATATAGGAAATAGGGAAGTTGGAGAAAGAAGGGGGACAGCCTTTGACCATAGACTTCGGCTTTCTTTTGCACAGTGTCTCTTTTGTACAATTGTTATTATCTGTTGCATTCTTATTGAACATTGCTATTATTTTTATTTTGTTACAGGAAACACCACATTTCAGGAGGACCTGAGCATGCAGAGTTACTAATTGGTCTCCTGTAGTCTTGGGCTGCATTTGGCATCAAGTGCATTAATTGTCATGTATAATACTATTTGTTGATTTGTTTTAGATCTTCCCTTACAGACTCACCATTGTTTTTTGTACACTCAGTTAGGATGGTTATCTCCCATATCACAGCTTAAGTACTGTTTTGGGGGTTTAATCTATAAATCATTGTATTCTAAGACTCTTTTTCCATTGAGTAATCTTTTGTCTAGTCATGATACAACTTTAAATTTGTGATCCTTTAAAGGGAACCTTCTTTTTGCCTGGCTTTCAAATACGAAAGCAGATTCATGTTCTTTTTCGCATGCTGCCCCTCCCTTTTTGGAATTCATTGCCAGAAAATGTTAGATCTTCATCATCATTGCCTAGTTTTAAGTCTAAACTAAAAAATGTTTTATTGGAGTGTGATGTTTGTAACTGTATGTAATGTATTGCATTGATTGTATTGCTTGTTCTTATATGTAATTTTGTTTTTTTGTTTGGGTGGAGCCAGAAAATGGACTTGTTCCAGTGCCCCTACCCAATTAACAAAATAAAAATGAAATTTACATTACACTTACCTGGAGCATTGTTGTCTTGAATTGGCTTGCTCTACTATGCTCACACTACCGCCTTTTTCTTTAACTTGCTGCACTTGTGCAGCATTCCTGATGGCCTTATGGTGTTTTGGGGGCATTTCCAGTGGAGGAGTTAGTGAATAGGAGTGCACTGATGCAGACAAAGCAGCATTTTTACATGCTTGCAAAAAACGCTTGTACCGGTGCATTCCGCTCCGCCTTCCTAACAAACCAGGGAATGCATTTTGCCACAATGGAGTGGCTTGCAATGCTACAGCAGCTCTTTACTCTGCCAGTTCTGCACTGGTGCAACTGTTCTGCACTGCTGGCACTGGTTTAGATACAGTAGTATAGAAGCCTCAGTACATTCTGTGTGGCCCAATATAAGGCACTACTCTTAGAGAGGAGAAACAGAGGTAGGACCTACACAGCTTTAGGCTCTTCTTTCTGTAGTGTGAAGAAAAGGACCTGCAGTCAAAAGTGCCAAGGAGCTAAAGCATAACAAGCAGTTCATGGCTGTTGTCAAAAAGGCTGTAGGAATGCTGGGGTGCAATAAAAGTATGGTAATATTCAAAGAACTGGACATAATCTTACCTCTTTACAAGTCCCTTGTCAGGCCCCACCAGGAATACTGTGTGCAGCCCTGTCCTCTTCAATACAAAAAGGACACTGCGTCAATGTTGGAGGCAATGCTGGACCTCCAAAACAATTAGTGTATAGAGAATTAAAGCTTTCAGAGGAGACTACAGGACCTTAACACGTTTGCCTTGTAGAAAACTAAACTTAGAGGGTGACATGATCTCAGTTTATCACAAACTCAAGGGTAATAACAAGGTGGAAAAGATGGAGATTTTTGATCCTGTGTGCACTAGCATGAAAAAGGAAGATACTCTAATGTTCAAAGGTGGTAAATTCAGAGGTTACAGTTGGAGGAACTTCTCCCAGATGGTGGTGAAACAACAGAACAACACACCATTGCAGGCATTACACATGAAGACATACTGTACTGCCCTTCAGGATGAACATGGACAGATTTCTGCTAAGCAATGGAATTACAGGGTAATCTGGGTGGTATGGTGGATGGGAAACACCTATAAATTAGTATATGGTTATACAGAATACTATACTTGTCAGTCACTACTTATCAGTTGGGAGGGGCATGATGGACCTCAAGTCCCTTCTGATCTTAAATTATTATATTACAGCATGATGTCTGTTTTTTTAGACTGTGATTCCTTTGTACATCTGTACTCATTTCCACATTTTATATCTGTGTGTATATTTTCATGTTTTATCTATGTATTTTCCTTTTTGTACTCCTTTTTTGTGCTATTATTTTCATGTTATGTTTCCTGTGCTTATCTCCTTAGGACACATCTGGAAATTAGATTTCATCAGGTCTGTGTGCTCCTGAGAAGAAAACCATTAAATAAATACATTTCTTGTTTGAATAAGCTTCTATACAATTATTTCAAAATCATTGCAGCTTGTCTAGGATCACTTTACATTTTTGCATTCCATTGCATCATTCCTAATATGTGCATACTATGGGTCTATATAATCTCTTTTTATCTGCATGCTACTTTGAACTTATATCCATTATGTAGTCTATATTCTTCTGTACTCCTCTTGTTCAGGTTTGTAATTAATGAACTTCAGGTACTAAACTCCTCTGTATCTAATCCAAGTCAGCCTCATGGGTTGGACCCCCTTTCTTGAATGGGTTGATCCCTTCTTAAGCATGGCCAGCAGTACTAATTCTAGAACTTGAACTTGTCTGGTATTTAATTAGTACTTCCTCAATAGGCAACAAAAAGGCATTTCATTCATGTCATGTTTCATGTTATGCACAATGGACTTTGTTTCTGATAAATTGAGAGGTATTATATTTTGTCAGCTCAAAGCATAAGGGCATATCCAAAGTCATGGTTAACTTCAAATCCTTTGTGTGTGCTACATTTAACATCTAATCCGGGGATCCAGCTCTCATAATTTGCATACCAGTTCTTCTCTAAAGACATCCCTCAAAATGGGTCAAACGTGCAGGTACTCACAAGTCACAGGCTTTGTAATATACTCCAAGTTTCAATTCCCTTCATGCCTATTCTGTATGTTGTTTATACTGTACCTCACAGCTATAACATTTATTTTGGACACATTGAGGTTTAGGAAGCTCTTTGTCTGGGTGTGATAGGAGAGAGAAAATCTATAAGGATTTGTAAATCCATAAGGACTTTGGAAATATTCAAGTCAACTGTAGTCAACAAGATAGTTGCTATATAGCATTATGCTGTAGTGTTTCAAGTGATCAAAGCAGAAAAAAATATTTCCTCTATCATGAAAAGGAAATCAAAAGTAGCCATTTTCCATTTCTAGCTTACCTCTTCTGTCTTCCACAGCCCATACTGACTACTGATCAGTAATGTTGCCTTAATTCCATTAAAGAGCAAGTAGCTTTATCTCAACTCTAGGTAAAGCAGCTGGTATAAACTTTTAATTTTTACTATACTGCAATTTATGGAGGATAGGGATCATATGTTGACTCCATAATGCTGACAGTCCTGTCCGTTCCATTTCCCTATTTAGAGTTCTGCTCCTGCACACTTATATTTCTGATACAATTGTTGCAATGAGTGGAGCCATCTTTTATTACAGTATACATTTTTATATGTATTTAAATAGCTGTTTTTTTTCATAAAATTAAAGCCTCTGCTCAACTAACACAGCTCTGTGATGCATTGTTTGCCTTCAAAAAGGCATGGTTTGCTATATCTTATTTAAGCCTATTTTTTAAAGAAGATCTGCCATAATTTCTAACATCAACAAAGTCAGACTTAAGATGGATAGCTTTCCAATAGGGATCATGTAAAAACTCAGATTCTTAAGCTACTTTGTTTAAAAATTATAAGCCTTTTAGTAATCCTGTTTTCCCAGTCTGTTCACAAAAGTTAGGTTCAGTGAAAAGCTACTGATGATGTCACCTCTGAAGCACACAGTCAAGTACTCCCTTTCAGTGACCTTATCTGACTTAGAGAAAAACTGACATGATCTGTGGAGGCATGTCATACCAGGTTGTTACCTGACCCAGGGTCAAAATAAACAGTTTAAGCTTTTTTCATTGAGTAATGAATTAGATAAAAGGCCTTGCATGATTGGCTTCTATTTAGAAAGTTTTGGTTTCAAGCTACAACTCCTATGGGTGTACAATGACCTTTTCTTGAATGTTGAGCAATTATTCATACTCGTCTGCCCCAGACACTCAGTATTAGTACTCGATATTCATAAGCATAAACATTTAAGCCCTACCCAGGTGGCCCCGGCTACTCTATTTGCCCCGCCCCCCCATCCTAGTCTGTTCCTGCCTACCTCTCCCTTTCCATGTTGTCACACACATTTTTTTTTAGTTATATTCCAGTTACCTTATTGCAATTAAAAACTGAGTTGAAGATGCAATCTCATAGCTAGCAAAACAATAAAAAAATGTTGATGGGCACAAATGGAGACTTAAATCTGGTGGGAGGGAGATTCAGGAAGGACATCAAAATATATTTCTTTATAGAGAGGATGATGGATAAGTGAAACAAATTGCAGACAGATTGGTCTGCACCACATCAGTGAAGGGCTTCAAGTGAGGGTGGGACAGACATGTAGGGTTGGTGAGAATAGCATGGGAACACTGCATTGAGGGAGGGGCAGCGAGTGACCACTAAGGCTTTTGTAATCACATTATAGGTAGTGATGGGGCAGACTAGATGGGCCAGTGAATATTTTCCTGCCCTTGGTGTCTATATTTCTATGTATCTATCAACAGCTAGTGGTATTTATAAAAGGTTTGCCCATTCAGCAGCATTTAAGCATTCAGAACTAGAAGAACAAAGATGCTAGAAGCTAAAACATGTTGGTAGGGATTTGTCCCCCCTCCCCCCATTCATGGACGCTATATGGTGAAACAGGCCATTAGGCCACACTGAAGAAAAATGCCACAACCACTTTAGACTTTTGACAAACATTTGACAATCTCATGTGTGTCTATAGTGATGAACTGAGTATCTATGATTTTTTCAACTTCTGAAATACTGTATAAATTTATGATATAACGTGCAATATACAATTGAACTGTGTAATAACATAAATGCAATATGCTTATATTTATTTGTGCAACAGTAAGTGAATGAACTCAGGCAAGAAGAAACTTTACTGTAAGCACTGCATGTAATACAGTACTGTATATGTGAACATTTTACCCAGTCATCCACTATTTAAGATAAACATGCTGTTGACTATTTAAGATATTTTTGTGTGTGGCTATACAGACATGTCCTTCCCACTGGAATCTCTGATCCAACCTGCTTTTCATCATTTTAAAATTATTTTTATAAATCTAAATGTTATTTTTAAATATTACTTTACTTTTTGCTTATTACAACATTTTAATGTTCATGGTGCTATCTGTAGTAGTTCCCTTCATGAGTTAAGCTATGCGGGTCGAAAAATATCTGTTTAAGAAAAAACATGGCATAAAAGATATTTTCTGCTATTGGTGAATCTCCATTTTGTTAATTTTTCAGTAAAGGGTCTGCATTATAATATTAATACTGTATGCAAGTCCTTTTGATGTGTTTTGCTAGAGATAGATTTACAAACACATAGACCTTGCTTTTCTGTGTTCTTTCTTTGTCTTCAGCTTGGATCCTTCATTGCCTTTTCTTCTAGAACTGTACATTACCCCCTCACTAAGTTAAGTGAGCAATGCTATTATCCTCTGCCTCCTCCATTCTGAACAGAACATTTTTTAAAGTGGCCTTGCTACATGTTTTGGAACTCTGAACCCAGTAGCCAGTACTGTACCAGGGTTCCAAATGCAATGTTTTCAAGTATAGCACATGGAAACCAACAGTTTTCTATGAAGTGCTAGAAAAATATGTGAACAATAACATACCTATATGATAGGTTGGGGG
Source organism: Neoceratodus forsteri (assembly GCA_016271365.2). Taxonomy (NCBI): domain Eukaryota; kingdom Metazoa; phylum Chordata; order Ceratodontiformes; family Ceratodontidae; genus Neoceratodus; species Neoceratodus forsteri. Next base: position 537,929,225 of record CM057459.1, on the reverse strand, counting down.
TTGTGATGTAATAGTACATGCTTCCAGCTGGGTTTTAGCATCCTATCATACATGATCACCTTCAACCACTTAGGGTTTAGGTTATTAGAGCATATTCTATAAACCTAGGAATATATTATTGTACTTGTAGGCAGGGGTGTAGCCAGGAATTTTAAACTTGTACTCACAATTGATGCACTGTTGCCCCCGCACCCCCGTTATATAAACATAAACCAAAATATGTGCTACCACGCCACATCATTGCCCCTCCCCCCCATTTGCCATGTCTGGATTCAAGTACAGTAATCAGTTTCCTCCTGTAATCCTCCTTCCTTTGTTTTTCTGCCTGCCTGGTAAGTTGTTCTTGTTTGTGTATTTGGCTGGTGGCATCAGTGCCCCATACCAAACAAACAACAACAAAAGGCAAAAGGGCTCAGCATGACAGACACAATGTGACTCACAACGTCCATGCTTTCCTCTTTTTGTTGTCCCTGCCTGACTTGCTACCCCTGCCAGATTTTTTTTACTGTACTCTGCTGCGTATAGTGCATATGCCTGCCGACACCCCTGCTTGTAGGTATAATAGGTGGATATCTTTAGAAAATTACAGTTTAAAAATAAAAACATTAAGAGCTAAATTCCTCTCTCTCCATTTCATTGTCCACTAGAGGGCACTGAAATACTACACTTTTGTTGATTGTGTATGTGAGGCTTTGCTCTGAGAAAGTAAAATTATGTAATTTGATGCAGGACCAACCAGAAGGCTCAGCATGTATGTGGTGGTTCATAGGATTCTCAATTAAATTAGAGATATGTTAACTGCTTTGAAAAAGAAACAGTTTGCAGTTTGTCTCTATAGATAAAAACAGCCCTTTGTGGTTTGTATGGTGATGTGATGTAAAAGCAAAAGGGGGATTTAAGCAAAACTGAGAAATTAAGGGCTTCTTTGCTCTGCTGAGGCTGGAGCAGCAGTGATTAAAAAAAAAAAAAGTGTTGCTTTTTTTATTGGTCGTGTGAAGACCAGGGAACTTAAACTAAAAGTGTTAAGCTGACCGGACATTAAAACTGTTTTTTGCAGACCAGGAGGGGTCTGGGGATATCATGACATAATATTGTTACCCTTACCAACAAATATGGCCTGCTGCAACCTGTTATATTCTAGCACTATTGTTGAAATCATGCCACACTCAGGTTGCAGCAATATTGCTGAGTTGCCCCACTTTATCAAAGAGACACAAGACAGGGCTCTCTTCCTCCTCTTCATAGCTATATGTTTGTACCATTTTATCAGATGTAAGTAAATTAAAAATAATTTCTTTTACATCAATCTTATGTCTCAGCTTGATTGTGGGATTGGTGGTTGTGTGCATGAGAGGTTTGTTTGCTTCACTTGCTTGTATGACAAGCCTATGTTAATCCCTAGGAAAAATGCAGATAAATAATCCTGTATTTGCTTAGTCCAGTACCCCTTCTCTTCTGTAGTCCCTGTCCACACTTGGAATGAGCCTCTGCTAGCTGACTCAGTGTACCTCTCATAATCAATAAACTGTATACGTTGCTTCAATTTAAATGATATTTTCCTGGAAATGGAATTCCGTGCAAGCTTCAAGTCTGGTACCCTCACCGTCACATGTTGTTGATATTAGATATCATTTCGAAAAAGTAAAGAAAGTAATTGTAAACAAACTACATTTACTGTAAGATCCTATTAAGGTGTAATGTATTCTTACTACTTAGGGAAAATAAATTAGAGTTCTAAGGCTCTGGAGCCATAACAATTATGTTGGGCGGTGTTCCTTGGAGTTTGTTCCATTATGTGATTCAGGGTGTGTTATCCTAATATCAGAACTGTCTTGTCACAAAAAGTAAATGACTGCGTAGTTCATACAGAGACAGTGATAATACTAAGCTGATGCAAACCCTGCATCACATGATCATTAAACCACAAGAAAGAGCACACAACTGATTTGTAACATTACCTCTGAATTTAATACATCTGAGCTTGAGAACCTGCATCTTCATTCTGCTGGTACAAGTAGACTAAACACCTCGAGCTGGAAGTTCAAAGCCCTGAGAAGGATGCAAGGTGCTTGCATCACACATGTCTGATGCAACTTGCACCTGGCATCAATGGTTGTGCCCGGAGTTATTTTGCAAAGCAGCCTGCGTTAAACGCTGGCTGAATGCACCAAAGTGGGCTTGTGTCAGCCATGCACCACAAAATGGATTGTGGATTGGTGCTAGGGGGCTCGCAGCACACTCAGGCTGCCATATCCCCTAATGTTGCATTCGCAAACCAATCCCTAAGGACACAGGTCTAAGTACTGTTTGACCAGCCAAGGGCAGGTCTAACGGTACTTAAACATCCTCTGGGAGGGCTGTCAACCATACGCCACTGTCTCCCTCCCACCCTGATATGCCCATAATGTACATTATTATTAAAAGAAAGTCATTCCTTGGTGATCTAGTGTCCGCACAATCTTCCAGATGCCCGTACTGTAGAATGGTGAACAGTATCATTCCCTGGTGATCTAGTGCTCCCAGAACAAATAAAAGCCATCCCATGACTGGATGTGCACAGTTAAATAAGAACTAGGAAACCAAAGAAAAAACTAACACCATCCACCAACACATAAAAAACAGGCTAACACAAAATCGGTGCATAAACATATTTATTAAAGGTCTGTAGGCAAAATACCTCTCACAGGGAACACCAGTAGGAGCTCCGCACACTCAAATCTTCCAACCGGTTTCACTCAGGGCATCATCAGAGAGTGGCTACACAATGAAGTGTTACTTGTTTTAAAGTACTTTCTTAAAGTGATACACACATATTTATACAGACATAATAAATGTAAAGTGCACATAATACCTGTTATAAAAACATTGTATTCAAAATCACCAACCGAACACCAGGAGCTCTAAGCCCCAAATCCTTCAAATCCCCCGGTGCTGCACATCCCAAGGCCAAAGGTCATTTGCATACAGGGCTCCGAGTTGGCTGAAGGAGCTCTCTAGTGACACCTCATCCACAGCAACGCTTGGAGCATTCAAAAAAACGCTCCACCACTCCATAACTGGCACCTCCACCTGTGCTTGCACCCCATAACATCTTCATCCTCTACGCTGCTTCTGACCTTATATGTGTCAGTTTCTGCCCTCTCTTCTTGAACTTACCTGTCCAATGCAACTTCCAATGCACTTGACTTGTGTCTGTCCTGACAAGGCCCCTTGGCTGCCTCACCCTGACCCTCTATGCATATGCCTTCCCCTACCCTCAGCCCTCTCCCCTTCTTGCCCTCTTCCTCCTATTGTTTCTTGAGTTACTCATCACTCAGTCAGATTTTGTCAAGCAAAGTTACTGTCTAAAACCATGTACCTGTAACTGTTTTATGTTTTAGTGTCTGTTATCCTGTAACCAGCATGATGTGGAACCTTTGTAAAAGAGCCTTGGCTCAAAGGTACTTTGTAATCCTAGACACAAACAAACAAATAAATAAATAAATAAAAAACCAACAAACACCCGGTTTATAAAAAACAGTGTGTGCATGTGTGTCATAATGAAATCAGTCAGTAAGAACAAAAGAGGGAATATTTATCTAAATCTAATGTAAATATATATATATATATATATATATATATATATAAAATTCAGTAAGTATAAATATATTTATGCACCAATTTTGGTGTTAGCCTGTTTTTTATGTGTTAGTGGTTCTAGTGCCCCCCCCCCACACCCCGGTATGCCCGTAATGTAAACTATTATAGCAAAACAATGATTCACTGGTGATCTAGGTTCACCCCCAGCCCGATATGCCTGAATATGGAAATGCTGATACCATCCCTTACTGGTGGTCTACTGGCTCCTCACTCCCACCCGAACAGGTAGTGTCCACCACCCTGCTCCCCCACAGGGTAGTGGACACTACCTGCACAGCACAGCCCTCCTCACACCACCACAGCTTGCTGCTGAATGAACTGTCAGAGCACATACTATATACAGTATGCGCTCCTAAATTTCATTCGGTGGCAGGCTGTGTGTGAGGAGGGCTGTGCCAATCTAATGGTACTTAGATATCCTCTGGGATGGTTGTCAGCCAGATGTTACTGTCTCCCCCCAGCCCCGATATGACCATAATGTAGGGTATTATAAATGTAAAGTAATTTCCTGTTGATCTACCGGCGTTCCCAGTCCAATCCCTGATATGCCTGTAATGTACATTATTGTAATAAGGTAATACCCTGGTGATCTAGCGGCTCACCCCCAATCCCTGATATGCCTCCAGTGTACAATATGGTAGTAAACAGGTCAGTCCCTAGAGAGCTAGTCCCCCCTCCCATCCCCGGCATGCTGGCAATGCACAATACTTTACAGAACAGTCAGATATCTGTAATCCAGGGTCCCCGCCCTAGCCCCATATGAATGAATACAGAAAGGCTAACATCCTGTCCTGGTGGTCTAGTGGCCCTCCCACCCACCCTGCTACGAGTGCCCACATCCCACTCCCCATCCCGAACCCCGATCGGGCGACCGGCATAGCTTTCCTCACACCACCATGGCTGGCCACCAAATGAACTATCAGAGCATGTACTGTATATAGTGGGGGGGGGGGCAACAAACCACATGGACTGGATGTTATTAGCCTTTCCACATTCGGGCACAATGGGCTGGTGGCAGGGACCCTGGATCACAGGTAACTGACTGTTGTGCTATAGTATTGTGCATTACTGGCATGCTGGGCCTGGGGGGGGCAAATAGCTCACCAGGGACTGACCTGTTTACTGTAATAGTTTTACATTGGGGGCTTATTGTGATTGGGGGAGTTGCTAGATCACCAGGGTCTGGCTTTTATTATAATAATGTACATTACAGGCATATCGGGGACTGGAGGGGGTGCCACTCGATCACCAGGGTACTCGGGTTTGTCAACATGTAGGTTGCCGGCAGATGGTGGGGGGGCACTAGCCACTACTGAGCTCCTTTCCAAGGAGGCAGCTGCTGCCCCACCACCCCACTGCTGTTGCAGCAAACCTTGTGGGTGCACTGTCTGTTGGGTGCACTGCCACTGTTGTTGCAAGCTATGAGACTCAAGTGCCAGGACCCTGTCTGATGGGAATCAGGTGCAGGTTTCCTGATGCAGCAGTGCTGCAATTGTCACAGCTTGTGACCGAGCTTTGAAAATCTGGCCCCATGTTTCTAAATTACTTTAAATTTCCAAAGAATTAGACTAGTGGCTGAGTGACATGGTAGGGGAGTACTAGCACATTTACTCACTATGCAGGCAACCCAGGTTTGGAAGGAGGCCAAGCTTGGGTTGTCATGGACCAGCCAGGGGAAGGAGAATCAGACATCTCCTGGGCAGCTGTCCTTCTTTGGGGATGAAGATATTGTACTGTGCACCATGGCAGCCTCACAGGCCCCACATTACATATCATGGCATCCACTTACCATCAGTGATTCAGGTTAAGTGGTCTTGATAATTCCTGCAGAAGAAAGATGTTGGGGCATGGGGACAGAGTACGCAGGTAAAATAAGTGGTCTAGAAGAGAAATAAAGGATGGAAAATGTAAGTATTTGATGCTTTAATAGTTGGTTCTGCCATATATTCAACAGTGGATATTCATATCAATTCAAAGCATTTGTCAGTATAGAGATGTAGTGCACCCAGCCAAGACACAGTGTTTTCTTAATGAACAATTTTGGAATAACAGAGAGAGCAGCCATAGAGAGAGTGTTGAAGCTCTGTCCATCAGTCTCATTAAGGTTGAAGCATTAATATAGCTCCGAGGTACAAACTCTTTCTCCAGCCAAGAAAGTTATCAATTTATATCCTACACCAGGAACTTGGTTTCATGCCAATACAGTTACTGCAGTGACATGCAGAGGTAGAAGTTGTTGCACTGTTGCAGACCCTATACAGAATTTATTTTTGCCTGTTTGTAGTGGATATCCAGGTTGAAGTTAAATGTGCACTTTTCCAGAACAGTAGGGGATTACCACAGTGCCTTGTCCAACTGCAAATCATCTTTCCACTCAAAAAATTCTGCTCCCATGGTAAATTAAAACTTTACGAGGCTATGCACAAGATGCTACTGAGCACTTTCGGTGAAGACTACTGCATTTGTGTATTCACACAGTATTCATATTTTCAATTCCAACACTGCATTACTCAGGAAAGCACTTTGAGAGATTTCATTTAAGAAAGGGACAGCAAATGTCCTGTTCTGGAACATTCAGCTTTCAGTAAACAGAATCCTGGCCATGTCTAATATAAGTACAACCAGTACAAGTCCATGAAGATTATAGACACAGCAACCAACAGTCTCTGTAAGTAATAACAAATTTGGTCTGGTGCCCATGCTAAGAGCTTCCCATAGAGGGAAATACACTTTGAGAGGTAGAAGAAATGCAGCTGAAAGCCATTAACACAGTACTTGATCTTCTGTTGTATATAGAGTATCTTAAGCCAGTGCAGGTAAACATATTGCATCCAACCGTCTGCTACTGTATGTCATATATTCTGGGAGAAATTATGATTCTGTTATATAAATTTCCTATCATGAATACCAAATTACATGACCTGATCAATTGAAAACGGAGCTTGTGTGTGACCTGAGTTACTGTATATTAAAAATAGAATGAAGTATGGGGTGGTGTGTGTAAAATTCAAACTTACACACACTACCCCATATTTTATTTTATATAATTGCTGGGTTTCAGTTTCTGGCCACAGCAACTATATAAAATAAACTGACGTTCTAGTGTGGCCGCAGTCCAGTTGCCTTTGGTCTGCAGTTGCTTTATCAAAGTTCTGTTTTTTTTTGTTGTTTTTTTCCCACTCAGGTAGTTGCACAGAGTACTGATAAATACAGAAAAAACAACAGAAGAATGACTTACCGCTGAGAGTGGTGGTGCGGTTTGGTGGAGAAGGAAGCATGGCGAGCATCAGAACCACAGAGGAGCTGTGGTTGAGCTTACATAGATTGAGGGAAACCGTGCGCATGTTTGCTGTAATAAACACTTCTTTATTACGGCAAATTATGGCACAGTTTCACCAATGGTAGAAAGTGAAATCCGGTAATTATATTGTTATTTCAAACCTTGTATATTTAAAATGGAGATCTGAATGGACTACTCTTTGTTAGTTTTACTGACATCTTGTAATTTAGCTCAAATGTATACTGCTGCTTATATGGACAAAGTGGAATCTTCTTGGGGGCCAGTTTTATCACTGATGATATAGTAGGGAGAAATATGCTTTCTTGAGAGCTATGAGGCGGACACTCATAATTTCTGAGAATCTGCTATACCTGGGAATTCTGAAACTTAAGATACTTCATGGACTGATAGAATCACCATATAAACAAGACATTATACAGATTTATTCTTTATCATATTAAGGCAGCATGGCACTAATGCTGGTGCTGGATTTTCAGCCTGAAATGCCCAAACTGGAAGTCCAGTTTTGCTTTCCCACCCTCTCCCACCGCTGCAGCAGGTGGAGCCAATTTCAGAGCATGGCATTGCAAGAGGAAGCACACCAAATCAACAATTGTCAGAAGTCCCCTTCCCACTGCTTAGCCTTCTGGCATTTACCCCACCACAGTGTAGCATGGATCAGCATGTGACATCACAAATGTCACTTGACCTGACCATTTGCTCCTTGGACAGGGAGAGATCACTGCAATTGCTTCCAGCCTGTCGGATGTGCTGGCAGAAGGACCTTTGAGCAAGTTGTGGCTCTGAGCAGGGGAGGAGCCAGAGCCCTATAAAAACTGCTGCAGGACAGGTAGAAGCCCTCTTTTTACTATAGCAGCTGCCTTGGTCCAAAGAGGTTCACAACAAATTATTGGAGTTGGGCTTCATAGGCTCTGGTCCAGATACAATGGTTTGTTTATGTTACCCAGCCAGTGGATTAAAGGCATTTTTAGTGGTCCGGTCACCAGACAAGGACCTCTCTTCATCCATGGTAAGGAAAGCCTTTGTCTGCATTGTCCACCAAACCCCTGAGGGCAGTGCTTTGCAATGTCAGATCAATCAGGAACAAGACTGCAATTATAGTGGACTCGATTTTCACGGTCGATGGCTTGCATCACGGAGACCTGGGTAGGTGATGGTACTGGCCCAGTTTTAGCAGCTGCTGTCCTGCCCTGGTACTCCGTAGTGCACTGTCACAGAGTGGAATGCAGGGGTGGGGGGGTAGTCATCTGTTTTGGATCTGAACTAGGCTTCACCCTGCACTCAGTGAGAACACTGTGAACTTTTGAATGTGTGGCATTCTGTGGGAGTCTGGGTGCAGACTGCAGGATTTTCCTGATTTACCACCCTCCTGGGGCGGTGGGAGATTTCCTGCAGGAGGTAGCTGATTTCGTCATTGGCAAAACATTAGAGGCCCCCAGGTATTTGGTTCTGGGAGACGTCAATGTTTGGGTGTTTGGGCCAATGATGAATCATCTAGGCTGGGTTACAACCTCCTCTAGATAATGTCATCTCTGGGCCTGTCGCAAAAAGCTTCTTCTGCAACCCATCAGGATGGCCACACACTGGACCTGGTCATCTCACTGAGGCTTGAGATAAATAATCTCAAGATTCATCAGGTTGCATGGTCCGATCATTGCACGGTGGAGTTCTTGTTCTGGCCCCTGACCCGCGATCCCTCCCCCTGCCCCTGCGGATATGGTTAGCTACCATCCCCTTTTTGTTTTTTTGCTCCTTCTTTAAGCTTCTCAGTCCACCTCTTATTCCAGCCAGCCATAGACCCCACTGACACCTCGCCCCAAGCCCCTCTACCTACCTCATATTGCAGCTGTCCCAAGGGTAGCTTGGTGTATTCCTTCTCCGGATGGGTTCTTCTCCTCCAAGGGGGAAGGTGCCAGGGAGGACAACCAGTACACTACCTGTTCTGTCCCTGGGAGCTGCTGAGATGGCTTCAGGGCCTCAGGGCACTCATGGCAGCAGGAGCCAGCGGCCATCATCTGGCTGGCTGAGAAGCAGTTTTCTGGTTTGATCCCAGGGGGCATAGTGTGCCACAGATGTCAAGGCTCATGCCGACGTCCACCAGGCAACCACACCCCTTGCATTCAGCAGGGCTTGCTGAACTGTTGCGCTCCTGGACACTACCAGAAGGTAGCACACAGCAAGCTGTGTCCCCTCCCCCCCCCGCCCCGGGAGAAGGTGAGCAGTCATCAGATGCTGGAGCCTTCTCCTCCCGGCAAGCCCTCCAGCAACCTGGGTCCTTTCTCGAACCCAGGTTGCTGGTGTCGTAAGCAGAAATCCAACTTCTGCTCCGAAGGGCCAGCCTTAGCTACTGTCCTTTAAGGGGTTTGACCCCAAAGGGTTTTCTGGCAGTTGCTGATCGATCTAGTGTCAGCACTGCATGTGATGGGGGTTCAGGCACTGCAGTCATCGCCTATAACAGGGCATTGTCTGAAGTGTTCGCCTCCCTTGCAACAGACTGTGTACAACCCAAATCTTCTCACTTGAGGTCCCCATGGTTTGATGGGGAGCTCAAGATGTTGAAGATGAAGGGTCCGAGGTTGGAGCACTGCTGGCGAAGGATCGGGCTGGAGACAGATAAACTGGATCTGTGTACACACTATTGTGTGTACTAGGGGACAATCAACCGTAAGAAGTCAGAGTTCCTGACCAGAGAGATTGCTGCCAGGAAGAATTGACCATCCATGCTCTTTTGGACTGTAGACAGGCTTCTGCATACGGCCTGTCTGCAGTCAAAAAAAGCCTTTTCTAATGCTGTTTGTGTAGAGTTTGCTCAATTCTTCTCGAACAGGGTGTCCAATATCCAGCAGAGAATTCCACCAGTGAGCCATTGTATGGCTGACAATGATCACCTTAAGCATCCCGAGTGCACTTCGCCTAGTTGGGGTGAGTTTAGACCACTGGAGGTAATGGAGGTCATTGTGGTTGCTACCAAGCTGAAGCTCACTTATTATGAACTGGACCCAATGCCTACATGTTTCTTGATGGGATGTGTCGACTCCATTGGCCCGCTGTTTGACCTGATTGTCCGGTGTTACTTGTTGGAAGGGGTCTTCCTTGATGCCTTGAAGGAGGCGGTGGTGAAATCCCTTCTGAAGAAACTATCTTTGGACCCTGACATCAGGGCAAATTACTATCCCATCTCCAACCTTCCCTTTTTGGGTAAGGTTGTCAAGAAGTTTGTGGCACTTCAGCTGGAGGAGCACCTCATGACCCACGAGTTATACGAACCTCTCCAGTCTGGGTTACATGTGAGGCATAGCAAGGAAACTGCAGTAGTTCAGGTGCACAATGATCTACTCAGGGCAAGAGATTGGAGAGAGAGGAAAATTTTTGTTCTCCTTGGTCTCTCTTCAGCATTTGACACGGTGGACCATGGTGTGTTGCTTGACCACCAGAGGGAATTATGCGGTCTCACCAGTACTGTCATCTGCTGGTTTGAGTCTTTTCTCACCAACAGGAGGCAAAGGGTGGTGATGGGGAATTTCTCCTCCTCCTCCTCCTCCTCCTTTAGCTCCCTGTCATGTGGAGTACCCAAGGGATCGTTCTTGTCTCCAGTGTTGTTTGCCATGAACATGCTGCCCCTGGGAGAGATCATTAGGAAGTAAGGCTTGGGTTTTCACTGCTACACAAATGATACCCAACTATACCTTTCCTTTACCCCAGAACATCCAATGCAGTAGATGTGCTAAATACCTGCCTCACTGAGATCAATGACTAGATGGCCTCCAGCTGGTTGCAACTGAACCTAGATAAGATGGAGGTACTGGTGGTGAAGATGAACAGGATGCATGATAGGTTGGCCTCTGGTGCAGAAACAGGGCTTGTCCTTTGATTTGTTCCATTGAAGGCCTTCTCTGGGGTGCAAAACCTAGACGTTATTCTGGACAGTAGATTGATACTTGAATCTCAGGTGTCTTCTACTGTCCATACCAGTTTTTACCATCTGAGGAATATCGCCAGGATAAAGCCCCAAGTTTCACCTCTGGACCTCCCCGCCTTGTTGCATGCCTTAGTGACATTGAGGCTTGACTACTGTAATGTGCTGTACCTTGGGGTCTCCAGGGGTTCCCTCCACTGACTGCAGCTAGTGAAGAACGCAGCTGCTAGGCTGCTGACAGGGCAGCCAAATTACGGTCATATTACACCAGTGCTGCGTGAGTTGCACTGGCTGCCAGTCATGTGGAGGGTCCTCTTCTAGGTGGCTTTACTCACCTTTAAGGCCCTACATGGCCTAGGCCCTGGTTATCTGCTCGACCTTCTAATACCTGCTGTCTCAGTCTGCTCCCTGCACTCTTCTCCTAGGGGCTTCCTTGTGATTCTCAGTGATAGTTTAAAAATGGCCAGCAACAGGTTGTTTAGTGTTGCTGGCCCCATCCTGTGGAATTCGCTATCTCCAGCTGTAAGGAAGGCCCCTTCTTTAGAGGTATTCAACACCTACCTCAAGGCCTTCTTGTTCAATCAGGCCTTCCCAGACCTTACTGTTTAGTCCTGTCTTGGCCTATCTGCTTCAGAAATATATTAGGCCACCGAACTCCCAGGGAGATAAGTAATTATTGCTGTTTCATTTTATCTATATTTATGAAATGTTTAAAAAGATTTTTTTTTATGACGTTTTATTTTACTGCTCTATTATTGCATTTATGTTGATTGCTAAATTGTTTATGGCACCCAGAGCCTCTGGGACTGGACATCTTTTAAACAAAATTTGCCTTGCCTTGCCTTGCCTTACAAGGCATTTTATAGCAGGTATTATTAAGAGGTCTTCTACCTTCCTTGACAGTGATCTGTCCAATATAGCACACACTCGTTTTGAATTGGAGATGCATTGGAGGTGGCACAAGTGGGCTGTATGAGCAGAGTTTGATGGGGTTTGCCAGATAGTGCTCCAACAGATTCCTGGCCTGTATCAGACAGCTGTAGGTCTGACAGACTTCTGCCATTTTTCTCTCTCCAGCTTTTGGATGAACTAGTTGATCAGGTTCTATGGGTACTTCTTCATGCTTTAGGCCAGGATCTGAGCTGCAACATGCCCAGGGCACACTCAGTTAGGCCTCAACCCAATGTGGCAAGGGTGTAATAAGTAAGCAAAAAGACACACTGGGGTGTGTGTTAGACAGTTCTAATGCATGGCCAGGGGACATAGTGAGGCACAAGGCTGCAGGTCAAGTCTGTCCATCCCCCATCCATGCATTAGAACTGTCTAATGCACACCCTGAAGTGCCTTATTGCACTTATGAAATGATCCTTTTTATATTACATCAGTGTAGTGGCATAATTTTTATGTTTAAATAGAAAAAAATTAAACTGTTTACTGTATTTTGATGTAAAATAGTTACACTGCCTACTATACATTTTTTTTTGCACTTGGGACTTTTGGGAACATTGTTTAACCAGGAGTAGTACCCTTGTCCAAATAAGGATGTGTATTTCTTTGTACGCTAATGTAAATGCCTTGGGGGAGGCTTGGAGGTGGTTGCTGTGGTGAAAAAGTTCTCCCCCCCACACGGCGTTTACGTTCGGGCACAAAGAAACACACATCCTTATTTGGACAAACAGAGCAGATGTGTGTGTGCAATATTTCATTTTTTGAATTTATTTTCAAATTTGCTATGTTCTGGAATCTCCATCAAGGAACTGGTAACCAGTGAGTTATCAGGCATGCATGGTCTGGTGAAGGAGCGGGTTGGAGTACAGCGCTGCAACGAGGACTGAAAAAGCTTATGAAGGCTGAAGGTGAATAGAAAAAAAAATGAAGATGCATATGGGATGTTTAATGTTTTGCTGTGGAGGAGTGAATGGAAGACAGGTATTGGCTGGGGAAGGACAGTGAATGGCTGAGGAGCAAGTGGAAGATGAGTCATGGTGGGGGAGGGACAATGAATAACTGAGCTGGGGCTGAGCAGTCTGTCTGTACGAAACTATTTAAAAAATAAACAAACAGAAAAAATTGAGTTTTTGGTGTTTGTGTGATATGACCAGTTGAGATGGGGGGCAGATGCCATGTTGCCTAGTGATGAATAAATCATTTTGTTTAAAGTTAGGCTGGTAACACTGTTGGAGAAACAAGATGGCTTCTATCTGTTTTCTTAAGCTTATGAGTGGGCAGCATCACCCATATCAATGCCCACTGGGCACTGCTGGACCTTTTTCCTGTGCGTTAGACACTTTAGCGCACTGTCGGTGGCCAGTCAGATTGCTCATATTTTGATGCCCATTTCATAACTGGGAGCAAGGTGAATGAGGTGATCTCAAGTCTTGCCCACCATATGGGTGAGGAAAAATTAAGGTTTTCACTTTGACTTCCTACTTATCCTCTTGGGTGCAAACAGAGGCTCTTGAATGTGGTGTGACTGCAGGTGTTTGAGGATGTTTATCAGCTCAAGGAGGCAGCTGGATGTTCTGTTGGTCTGTTTGGAGGTGATACCATGACAAATGTGCCACCATGCCAAGAACAAGGGAGCTGGTGACAAGCCCAGCAACAAGTCCAACCACTGTGTGTGAGTGGTCTTTAAAGCATAGTAAGTATGGGTGCTACAGTATATAGACATCACCATGGACTGCCCAGTGCTATACTGACCATACAGATTATCCCTGTTAGATGTTGGAATGGACTTGGTTTTATTTGCTATAAATGATATGCTGAAGTAGGGTCTTGGTGAAGTCAACTTACCATCTCTAGAGCTGGAGGTTGGCTAGTGATTCTTAGGGGGTGAAGGGAAAGTGGAACCAGTTAAGAACAAAAGTGGCAGGGAGCATGGCTCAGCTGCTGACTTGCAAAGGCTCAGTCACTGGAAATGGTCAGGCCAGGAATGGTCAACAATCAGTGTCCAAGTAGTTAAAGATGATGGATGCATTTGAATATGCTGTAACTACAGAGTACAAACGTACCAGAAAAAAACAATCATTTGATGTGTAGTGTTGACTTGTATCAAACTCCTAGATTTATTTACAGTCTTATTGGGAAGTGAGCTGGTTGCAAAACTTGATTTGCCACAGGCATTTCTGTAAATAAGGCTGTGTGTTGATGCAATTATGTATATCAAGGATGTCTGGTATAATGTCCTGTCCTTAACTTGTGGGGGCCATAACATCTTCTTTAAACTGAATTGCAGGCCTGGAAGATTAAATGCCAAACCCTGGGATCAATCCTCTAGTCAGCAACTGTACCATTCAGCTAAAGGGAATTTTCGTTAGCCAAGTTGAAAGACTGACTCATGTTCATTGCATGCTGTGATCTCAGTTTTTTCCACCAGATGGCACTCTGCATTGTCTGATTACTGCTCTGTATACAGTACATACATAATGATCAGTACACACCGTGTACATGTATTGTATCATGATGAGATTTCCACTTGCCATTGCCTCTTCCCCAATCTTGCCAAGCAAATTATGGACAATAATGTGCATGGTCACCTGGGAGTGATTTGTTGCCAGCTGAATAATTACTTCTAGTGAAATGCCAAGCCACTTAGAGAAGCTGGAATGGGATTTATCCAGAACTGAGCAAAAGGCATGTTTTTAAAGTGATCCACTGAGTACCATGGCTATAAATTTCAACAAAGTGTTTATCTCCTCTCCAAAGAATGCAACACACAAGGCTCCATGGCCCTAGAATAGTAAGTTGCTCTGTTCTTTTTTTGGACTTATGATGTGGCATGTGAAGCTCATTTCAAGTATGGCAATGATTGCAGCAGCTTTGAAGGACCTGCTACATTAAAGTATGAGCTGGAACTGATCCTTTTCCTGCCAGCAACATTTTTGAAACGTTAGCAATGGAAGTGGGACTGCAGCAGTTCTGGCACACATTAATTAACAACTAAGTTTACTCTATCATGGTATGACCCATTATGGTGTATGGTGGAATTATTTGACATTTCATACTTGATAGTAGACAAAAAAAAACAATCATTTAGGTATCACAGATGTTTTCAAAAGCAGAGCAGTTCTAGACCTGAATGAAAAAGAGGTCAGTACAGTACACTTATTTACGACACAAACTGTACTGGAAAAAGCTGTACAAGTAGAATATATACCAGTTCCTCTCCTGAGCCCAGCCTTTCAATCCCCCCCTCTCCAAATTAATCAAGAAGCACTTGGGGGCAATCATATCACTAAGCAGGTAGCTCAGTCATCCCACCCTCCCCATTCTTCTGTAAACGTAACAATTTTATAATGAAATTGGGTGGCTCCTGTTAATGTGCATTCATTATTCAGACCACTCAGTGATGCAATCAACATTCCCCCCTCACTGCTAGGCACACACATGGCATGTTCATACAGTCAAACAAGACTCTAATGAGTGGAACACACACCACTCATGGGGGGGTAGTAACTGACTGGGCTAACCTGGAAAAGATCCCCCGAAATAATAGCCAGGGTTAAAGAGGGGGAGTGCCCACCTAAATACAGTAATAATGGTATTTGGAGGCTTTGCAAGGCTAGAGAGCCGACAGCTGTCGAAGATCTTTTAAAAACTAAAAATGGCATAGCAGTACAGATGAGGGGAAGAATGTGCTAGCATGTAAATGGTATGATTGTCCTCCTCCACATCATGCGTTGTGGTCAGTGGAGGAAGCAACAATTTTATGCTGCATTTTGGGGGAAGTGTAGGGCAGGCTATGGAGGGGGATTGACAAATTTGTTTTTTAAGTGTGTGAGGGGGTACAGGTGCTGTATTAGGGGGGTGATTCAGAGGCTGATGATGGGTTGGTTAAGGGACTATTCATAGTCATCCAGTGAAGCTGGGGGGTATTTACTTTTTTTACCTTTGATCATGCAAATTATAAAACTATTTATACTATGATAAACATTGTCTGGTTTATAATTCAAAGGTTGTATAGCCATACACTAGGAGGGTCACATAGCTCCATAAAAAAAGGATAATAACGGAGGCATACTAATTTGGATATTATCTCACTTTATATTGTCAGTGCCAGAGTTTGGCTGGCAGTGCCAATAAAATTTTCAGTCAAGCAATTCCTAATGTCCATTGGCACTCCCTTACTCACCCTGTCCCATGGCAAGCAGTCTCTGGCATCCACTTGCACCCCTCCCCCTAGGAGCAGATCCTAGCTAAAATTGTAGTGCTCCACTGCCACACAGCTGCAGCCGGCTCTTGGACTCCCCCACCACAGAATTGACTAGGAGCGGAGCGAGCTAAGATTCCAGTGCTCCACTCCCACACAGCTGCAGCTGGCTGTCAGCACCCTCCCCCCACTTCAGAATGGACCAGTAGTGGAAAGGAGCTAAGATTCCAGTGCTCCACTCTCACACAGCTGCAGCCAGCTCTCAGACTCCCCTTCCCACCGCAGAACAGACTAGGAGTGGAGTGGAGCTAAGATTCCAGTGCTTCATGCCCACACAGGTTCAGCCAGCTCACCCCCCCCCCACCTTAGAATGGATTAGGAGTGGAGCAAACATTCCAATGTTCCACTCCCACACATCTGGAGCTGGCTCTTGTACCTCCCCTTCCCATGGCAGAACTGACTAGGAGCAGAGGGGAGCAGAGCTAAGATTCCAGTGCTCCACTCACACACAGCTGTAGCCAGCTCTTGCCCCCACTGCAGGTACTTTGATTGTTGGAGGATACGTATTGATTGTTTTTTTAAAGCTGCCTTATTCCTCTGTACTGCTTTCATTTTGTTCCAAGCTCGCAGCTACTTTAAGACCTGCTGTTACCAGTTGGCTGCACTGCCCAATTCTAGGAGCTCTAAGAAGCTAAGTTCAAGTTGTTTTACAGCCATTTACTTTTTGTACTGTTTTGTAGCCTACTTGATGTACCACTGTGTTGATCTTGGATTGCTCTATTTCTCTGTGTGTCTGCCATCTCCTTTGATCCTGCCCCCCAGAAAACAGACTTGTAGCAGAGCTCCACTCCCACACAGCTGCAGCCAGCTCTTGGACATCCCCCTTCTCCAGCACAGGTACTTTGATATTCGGAGGACACACCCTAGCCTGCCACAGCCGCGGCTGCCCCACCTACTCCCCACCCAGGGCAGCCACTTCTTTTATAGGTTCACGTGGTCAACTGACCCCATCACATGACTAGTGACCTTTTTGTTTTTCAATCTGCTCATTTCCCCTTTGGCAACATTTACTGCCAAGCCGCTAGGGATGCTGTGCTCTCCCTTGTATCCTCCACTCTGTTGTAAATAGAAATTGTGATGCCCCCATCCCTCATCTTACCCAGTCTCTCTCTTTTCCCCCTCCCCATGAACAACCAGCTCTCCTTGTCCCCTCTCCTTTTTGATTTTCCTTCCCTCTGTGTGACTTGATTGCTTGCTTATGTTGTCCAGCCCACTTGGAAGCCTGTAACTCTCTCCACTAGGCAACCCAGCCTGTTAGTATCTCCACCTACTGCGTTCTGCTTGGACCTTAGCCCCTTCCCCTCCCCATCTTCCACTATCTCCCTAGATCCTCACCTGCATCCTATATTGTTTGGCCACTAGAGGCCACTATTGCTTCACTTCTTTTCTCTCCATAACTTCTGTGGCCTCCCCTTGTATTCTGCTTCACTTCCTCCTAGCCCTCTTTTTCTTTCTTCCTGTCTCCCTTCAGTTTCAGCCCCATCCCATCCTAGTTCCATCCTTTCCTCATCATGCCTTCTTTATGGCCAATCTACCTACTCCTTTGTTACTCCCCATCTGCCCCCCTTTCTTTCTAACTACCATATGATGATGATTCATCTGTGGTTAATCAACACCTCCCTCATTAAGCTTGAAGCCATTTGATATCTCTTGCTTCCAGCCCCCTCTGAATGTCTCCCACTCCGTTGATACTGGCTAAAGCTTAAAAGACATTCTCCCCACTTTCACCTCCTATTCTTTCTCCTACTCCTAGCTGGGGATGTTGAGCTAAACCCTGGCTTATTCAACCCCACCCTTCCACAGGATCTCACCAAGGGCTTGAGATTCTTCCATATAAATGCTCATAGCCTCCTTCCTAACCTGGGCGATGTCAATGTTTGGGTCACTCAGCACTCCCCAGACATTCTATGCATCACAAAAACATGGCTGTCCTTGTGTATCCCATACAATCATCTTGCCCTCCCTAACTATAACCTCCAATAGCAAGACCATGGTAAAAAGGGGGGTGGAGTTACAATCTACTCTTGCAATTGCTTTTCTTGTACTGTCACCCACCATGAAGTTGTCCTGCAATCTCCTGAACTCCTCCTGGCAAATCTCACCTTTCTGTCCTCAATGCCACTTTTGTTGAAGTTTTGCTATCCTTTCCCAAACACTCTCTCTCCTCCATCATCGCCTGCATCACCTCCACTACCTCCCTTGCATCTGCAAGTGAATTAATCCTTCTTGGCAACTTCAGTCTGGACTGGCTCTCCCTCTCCTCGCAAAGCGCATGCTTCCATCTTGAAGCACTTAACCTGACACAGTTGTTCAATGAGCCAACTCACCTAAACCATCACTCCAAGTCCCATACCCTACTTGACTGGGTACTATCAACCCACCCTCACTGCATCAGCTCTTCAGGTGTTCTGCCTGATGTGCTCAGTTATCACTGCCCCTCTTTTTGCATCAGAAAGATACAACCTCCTCTTAACCCCCCAAATATATCTGGTATTGTCCCGTCAAAATGCTCAAGTCACATAAACTGCTCCTTGACCTGGCCATGGGGTAACTGGTCTCCGGTCCTCTCCACTCCCTCTGTTGATGCTGCTGTCACCCATTTCACATCAATCATTCTTAAAGTCTGGGATATCCATGGTCCACTGAAATCAGTCAGGGTAAAGCATCATCATAATCCCTGGATCTCTCCAGTAATCCTTTTTTCCTGCAAAACACGTGATGTTTCAAAGCCACATGTGATCCATCTGACCTGCAGAACTACCGAACACTCCAAAACAGCTGTACCAAGCATATTCTGCAGGCAAAATCAGACTATGTCAAAACCCAGCTGCATACCTCCATGAACTCATTGTCCTCCTTCTGGAATGATCTCCGTTCACTCCTGCATGCCTCCTCTGAACCCCTCACCCACTCTTTGTGTAGCAGGTTCCCTAGTATCGGACCCTACCTCTATCGCTAATGCCCTAAATAAATTCATTACTGCCTGTGCCCCTCCCAAAAGATCTCCCCCTCCTCTCCTAACCCTCCCTCTTCCTCCATGTGGCCCTCTGGCTTTCAACTGCCTCTGGTATCCCCAATGGAAATCCTTAGAGCACTAGGCTCCCTGAATTCTTTGAAATCCAGCCCTGGCAGCTTACATCCTAGACTACTCAAAATCTCTACACCCTCTATCTTGACTTCTCTAACTTACTTTCTCAGTCTATCTCTCTCCTCCTGTACTGTCCCTTCAGCCTGGAAATCAACTACTGTCATAGCCCTTCATAAAAGAGGAGATCCCACTGTCCATTGCAACTATCGCCCCATATCACTTCTTCCCTCACTTGCCAAGGTCCAAGAATCTCTGGTCCTTGAAAGGCTAAATGACTTCCTCTCCACTTCCAATACTCTTTCCCTGGTCCAATCAGGCTTTAGCAAACTCCACTCAACCACCTCCTCACTTCTTCCTTTCTCAGATACCACCCACTGTGCAATGGATGAAGGGCAGATCACTCTGGCTATTTTCATTGACCTTGCCAAGGCCTTTGACTCCATCTCTCACCCTCTTCTTCTAAATAAACTAAGTGCCACTGACATTTCCCCAGCAGCTGTCTCCTGGTTTAGCTCCTACTTTAGCTCCTGCTTAACTGGCTGGTCCCAGTCAGTGAAAATCAGCAGTGCCCTATCTCTCTCCCTTCCCCGTCCTTGCATGCATCCCCAGGGCTTGATCCTCAGACCTGTTCTCTTTGCCCTGTTTATCAATTTCCTCCCTTCTATATGCACCCATGCCAAGATCCATATGTGCATGGATGATACCGTCCTATTCCAATCTGGTCTCTCTGCCCAGGCAGTCTAAACTCCACTCCAACATGACTTTACCATAGTATCTAACTGGTTCAATGATAAATGCCTAAAAATGAATACCAAAAAAACATAGCCATGACTTTTGGCTCCAAACAGAAACTTGCCAGGCTCCCTGCCCTACTTGTCTTCTCAACCCCAGGCAACACTCTTCTCATAGTATCCATTCCTACAAATACCTAAGAGTGTGGCTTGATCCCTCACTAGACTTCTCCTCCCACATTAAGGCCCATCATTCCAAATTACATCCCAAACTGGGTCTGCTCTACTGCCATAATGTTAGTTTTTCCATCCCTGACCTGACCTGCTGGCCAAATGGATACTCACAACTTTTGACTATGCTGACATGGTATTCAGTGCAGCTCTAGCTACCTCTCTCACCAAACTTGATGTCCTGTTCAATGCCTTCTATCATTTCACTTCAGATCCCTCCCGACACATCACTGTGACCTCTACTCTTCCCTATTCCTCCAGTCCCTATCGCAGAGATGCACATCCCACTGCTCCACTTTTATCTCCAAATATTGGTTTGGAACTCTTCCTTCCTACTTCTCCTCTCTCTTAAATCCTGCTTCTCTTCCCCGCAAAAGTTGTTTAGATTAAACATAGCCACAAACAATACATGTAGTAGGTGCCAATCTGGGATTGGGGATTTGATGCATATTTTCTGGAACTGTCCAAAGATAACCCCGTTATGGACAGAGATCAAAAACAAATTGAACCCTTTGTTGGAGCTGGGGGACCTTTTCACTCCTGAAATATGCTTGTTGGGAGATGTTTCTCATATTCCCATAAAGAGTAGAAGGTTCCATATAGTTTTGATTGCGGCCACTCTTAAGAAAATTGTCCTCAGACACTGGAAGGACTCTGTCGTGATCAGTTACACAGAATGGCTGGAGGAATTGCTTACCAGTTTGAGGGTTGAGAGAATGATAGCTATCCTCCAGAATAAGCTCCCTAAGTTCGATAGGATCTGGGGCCCCTTCTATACTATTTACTCATTATAATAGCTTATAGTTTACCCACTGATGGTTGGTACGCAATCTTGTTGGACTTGTGCTGGGGTGGTAATGGGGGAGGGTGGGTGTGGGGAGGGTCTTTAGGGATGTTACAGGGAATGCATTAATCTACATGTTAACATAAATATGTATGCATTTGTGCATGTATGTACTTAATGTTGCTGGATTTTATCTCCGTAACTAAAAATGGAATAAAAATTCTAATGGAAAAAAAAAATAATCCTGCTTCTCTTTCCCCCTACAATTCACGTACAAATTGCCTTTGTACCTTTGCCCTCCCATGAGCATGCACCTCAACAAGGAAACTAGCTTTTTCCTATAGACTCCCTTCCCTCTGGAATAATCTCTCCCCTCAAACCCTTCTCACTCCCTCCTTTCCTGCACTTAAGTGCCTCTTCAGGCCATCCCCTGTTACATCCTGCAACTGCCCACTGCCCTAATACACAGCCATACTGCTGTTCATCTCCCTCTCTTCCATGTCCTAGATCAGTTAGCTACCACATGTCTTTTGTCATCTGCTCTTGTTGTTTCACCCTGTTTATCAAATCTCCTGTACAATACTCTGTAATTTAATCCTATAATGAAAATGTATCTGCTCATTGTATTATACTGTAATGTATAACTTATTCTATATTATACTGTATATGTTATGTCTATTCTGTATTACACTGTATCCAAATGTTGTTATCCCTTTCTTGTATTTTTAACCGCTGTCCCTGGGTCACTCATGGAAATGAGCTTCTGCTCAGTGTGCCTTTCCTGGTCATCAAACTTTAAATAAATAAATAAAATGCCAAGCAGCCCTGGAGTCCAGTGACACACCCCTCCTCACCTTGAGCTATGAAAAATAAAGCCTAGTGTATAGTGGTTATCTGCTCTCTCACCCTGCATCATGCCAAATATTATGGGTATTGATCTATTACTATATGACTTGTAGCTTTGCCACTCATAACATATCAACAGACCAAAACTTCTCATGGAGATAAATAGGATATCTTAAGTCAGTCCACGTCATATCTCCTATTTCTGCTGTTGTGTGCAGTTTTAGTTTTTGAATATTTTCTTGTGTATTCAGTTTCTTATGTTAGAAGCACTGGAATTTTTGAGTTTGTAGTTTCGAATATGAAGTACGTTTTTTCTTTCTTTGGTAGCCAGGTAAGGACCACTAGGCAAAAATGGTGGGGGACCTGGGGAGGTTAAGTGACTTGCCAAGAGTCACATAGTATGCAAATGGCTGTTTTGTAATTAAAGTCAGATCTGCTGGACGCACCAAGCTCGGTCACAGCCCCATTACTCTAACCTCTAGGCTATACTACCAGTTTAATTGGATAGATTTCCTTTGCAATTTATTTTTGTCATTTGATTTTCTTTTCAGATAATTTCTTTTTCACATTGCTGGTTTATCTGACGTGCATAGTTACATTGTTGATCCTAAGTTTATATCATTTACATGTAGTAATTTTTCAACCCTGAAAAGTTATGCTCTCAATTAAGGAGAGTCAGGATAATACAGTCTCATGTGACAGGTTCCTGACCAGTGAGGAGGCAGAACCCCATTTTATAAATATTTTTAAAGTATTTGGTTTAGGCTATATAGCCCACTGGTTAGATCACAGAGCTGTGAACCTTGTGACCAAGAAAACCTTGACTGGACTCCCACATCTGCCAGTTATATACTGTGTGACTCCGAGCAAGTCATTTAATATTTTTGCTTAATTCTCTTGCATCAGGAAATGAGCTTGACTTAGTGCACCAAAAATTCTATGTGAATGAAAAAAACAACACCAAAATGACTACCTTTGTGTCACTATCTAAACAAACTGAACATCTCAAGTTTTAACTCTATAATTTCTCCATCATTTTGGAGCAAAAAACAATGTAAAAATGACCACACTTCAGAAATATATAATTGCATTTCTATGTGGTTGCTTACTAAGTGATATATGTACAGTATGATTACATTTTTCCTTTCCAGGTTTAAAGATATGATTACTACCTTAGCTTTCTCATGGTTTAAGCTGTGCAGCTACAAGCACATGAAAACACTTGATCTGTCACATAAAAAAAAAGCAAAGTCAGTGGCTCTGATCTCACTGGTCATAGTCAAGCTTGGTGCACACAAAACAGAATTGTGCTAGTACAATAGCCTGGAAAATTATGTATCCATGAAAAATGTGGTACACAGGCCCAAGAGCAGTCATTTAAATAAATATCAACCGCTTATGTTATAAGTGCAAACATGTTTATTAAAAAGTGCTCTTAAATCCCAAAGCACAAGTGCAGGATAAAATACAGTGGTGGCAGAGCTATGGCATAATGAAACAACTATCTCACTGGCACCAGTGTGGTGCTAACAACCCGGCAACACAGATTCGGGGATGCTATCCAGACAGTGTGCATGTGTGTACGGTGCACACACCAATCATCTGATGTTTCAGCGATTTCCTTCCTCGGAACATATGTGCCATAATCATAAATTAAAGACAACTTTTACCATTTTAATCATTTAATTAACAAACCAACAAACATACCAAATTTTAGGCAGTATCAAATAAACCCTATCACGTCTCATTTATCATCCATTTTTCCATTATTAGAATGGAGAGAAGTGTGTCTTAAAATACATTCTATAGTGTTTCCACACCTGTATAACTTTTAAAGTACTGAGTCAATTTTGACCACATTTAGGGGGCTTAGAGGTCATGCCGCAAATGACGTGCATACCACTTCTCAGGTCTCTGGTTCAAAAGATGGATGAGCCATAAGTAGAGCCCCATGGAATTTGTTTTATTTTTTTATAATTTTTATTTTTAATTTTCAGGAATTTCTTGTTGTTTCTTTTGATTCATTGAAAATGTAGTTTTATTTCTTGTTATCACATTTACATTCATAAAATACCTCAAAATGACCATATACACAATAGAAATCACATTCCTAGTATACTACATTGTATTAAGCAGCATTATGATATGGTCTTGAAAGGTTTTGGGGATCAGACAATTCCACTCATGCTTCCTTGCAAACCATCTATATGGTAACAATGCAGCTTAAACAACAACTGCTGCAAGCAATTATTTCATTTTTTTCCTCAAAAAACAGGCAATTTTTTAAATCTTTTTTCATGTGTTTGTTTTCATATTATTTCTTTTGATACCTTGAATTTCTTGTAATGTCTTGTTATTTCTTATTTAATAAAAACACAGATCTCTAGCCGTAAGTGGCCTAAAAGTGGGCTTTAAAGAGAACAGGCAGATGTTTCTTATTGGTATCTCTATATAATGTTCCTGTTTTCAGAAATAATATTCATACCCAAAAATTATACATGTATTACTGTAGCTGAATAAAAAGTGATGAAAAATGGTGTAGTGCATTGTTTTGCTTTTATAGTTCATATACTGTAGATTACCAGCCCATACTTAGCATTCTTTACACAAACCACAACATTGTAAAAACTCCAAGATACTGGTTCAATGAAGAGTACTGTGCACAATGTTGTCCATGGAAAGAAAACCATTGAAAACACAGTTTTTCAGATCAGCATTTATTCAGGTACTGATACATAATTCATCATGTAGAGGTATGACTCTGCAGTCTATAAACTGAAACGTTACTAACTGCTGCTAGTTAGTACAGATTTCCTGTCCCCTTTAACATGGAATTGCCTACTCTACCATGACTGTAGTGATGCCCTACCCCACTGTAGTCATTTGCCATAACTGATACTTTGAAATCTGTTTTCTCTAACTATTATGTTAGTCACCGAACACAAAGACCCAAATTACAACATTGCTACGGGCATCCCCGTAGAGGTGGATCTTAGCTTTATCACATTGCAGTATATCTTTCCTTACCTTTTGAATTAATACTTTGCAAATGTTTACACATTTGCAGGATTTCCAAAGGGATAGACACAGGTAGATTTCCAAGATGTGCCTGTGTCTCTATAACCCACTAAGTTCATTGCATGGTTGGGTATAGTGGGAAAATAAAAAAAATGCATTTGATTATTGTTAGACATGGTTTATGGCAACATGCAGATGCATTTGTCAAGAGAAGTCAAAGTCCCTAAAATTGACCATAAAATTTATGTCTGGGCTGACTTGGGCATATTTTCTACCTGGATAGACAGCGAAGTGGGGAGGGAAAAGACTGACTGTATCCCCCCCATCCCCAGTTTGTTCACCTTACATCCACTGATGAATTATCTTTGCAGCAGAGGTACCCCTCCTCCTTTCACCTACTGTAAGTACTGGAGCAGTGTCAGCAGCAGGAGAGGTGGCTAAAATTGTATACACTACCATGGAACTGTGTGCTTGCCAAAATACACAAGCACCTGAGACAAACAAGCCCAAACTTTCAAATGCTGTGAGGCTGGATCGACTTGGTAAATCAAGTATGCAACCATTTATGGTGGTTGTCTTTTTTATGTTTGGTGCAGGAGGTGTGAGAGCTGTGACTTTGTGGGGGATGGGACATGCATGGGGAGGGCCCTGTTGAGGACAAGCAAGCCACTTCCTTCATTGCCCTGTGATGAACAGAAGGGACTTTAAAGCAGAGTCTCACATCCACTAATGAAAATACTGTCCTGGTTGGTTATATCAGAGAGTGCAACTTATCTTAATGAAAAGAGCTTGGATGTAGGGCATTGACAGTTAGGACCTTGTTTCTCCTGCATTTATGCTAAGTTTATTAACAAGCTTTGAACATGCAGTTTTCCATGTGAAATTTGTACAACTTAGGCTAGAGTTCAGTGAAGCAATGGATGACACATGCCTCCTCCCCCATCAAGCAATGTTTAAGAGGACATGCCCTAAGTATCCTTTCAATGCTCATTCCTTTGCTGGCTGCTCAGTTAGTTATTAAATCATAACATATCATCAGCATATACTGTTTTAATTACCATGGACAAATCATAGTCAGACATGCATAAACCAGAGTCAAGCATGATTATGAATTAATATGCATTAATGCAATGTTCAATGTATTCTGAAAATGATTATGCATCAAAATCTATGAATACCCAGTACTCATTTGTACTGTATAAGGTTGTCCACTTTCACATGCAAATTCTTAAAGTCTGGGATTCTGTGTATGGGTTATTAAGCCCGCATAATATCTTCATGTCCATATACATGCTCATGGGATGCCAGTACAAAAAGGGGAGTTTACGAGTTGCTTTGAACAAATTCTTTGGTTTGGCCTTGTGTCATAAATGTCTAGCATACACAAAAGCAAAATCAATATAATCATTCCACAGAAGTCCCAAACAAATTATTCCTCCCTGTGGCATGACTAGAGTTTGTTGAGATCCCTTAACATAGCCCTGAGTTCCACTTCCACGCTCCGGTGGTGGAAATATTGGTCACTAAAGAAACTATTTGACATCATTGGATGCAGCAGTATTAGTTTGAATACTGTAAATGAGTGCTTCTGGGTGCTTTGACTAGGAAGTACAGGG
This sequence comes from Neoceratodus forsteri, assembly GCA_016271365.2. NCBI lineage: Eukaryota > Metazoa > Chordata > Ceratodontiformes > Ceratodontidae > Neoceratodus > Neoceratodus forsteri. Next base: position 537,902,846 of record CM057459.1, on the reverse strand, counting down.
CACTAATGTCATATTGTCATGGGACCCCCCCTTACTCCTAACATATGCAAACAATGTAGGCATTACTGTGTGGCCATAGAACAATGAATAGATAAACATGTGTCTTGTGTCCAAGATAAATGGAACCCATACTGTGGGCCCTGTGGAAAGGAAGGGTTCCTAAGATGGCTGATACCACATTGGACATGCTGCAAGTGGGGAGCACCCAGAGTTTGAAATGTTCTGCTACTTTACTACTTTTGGTGCTAAATATGCCCATGTTGTTATCTCCATTTTAGCTTGTAAGTTGTTTACATCTGACTTTGCTGCCTTTCAAAGGTGTGTTGATGTCTACAGTATATAACTTACCTCTGCTTTACAGTAGACTGTCCATACCTTTTTGGTTTTCCTGGAGTTCTGTCTGGGAAACTGTTTAAACTCAGTTTTAGCAGTTAACAGTGTTAGTAGAGTTTGTACTAATTTACTATCTGTCTACCTGCTGCTGACTGCTGTTCATCCTGTCTGCCTACTATTGGAGCAGCTTTCTAGGTTTTGCAAACTGTTGTTGGCTCCAGATCTTGATCCTTCAACTGCCTGTGGTGTGTGACTCCATGCCTAGATTTAGCCCTATGAGAGGGAGTCATGCTGGTTCCACAGACAGAGGAGAGACACTGAGAGTGTCTCCTATCCTGCAATGTGCTTCCCACTGCCACCTTATGTGTATGGGATGCCAGTACAAATAGGACAGGTAAGTGTAGATGAGAGTGCCTTCAGGAAATAACTGTATGTAGGGAGATTGCCCATGGGAGTGCTATGGACTGGCTCAGGGAGTTGGCTGCTCGCCAGTATGGAGTTTCTACCAGCATGGTACATCCCAGAACTGTCAATCTCATTGAAATTGGTGAGTTACTTCTGCATTGGTGTTATTGAACTTGGGCATTTGATTAGTAGGTCTGACCCTTTTGGATCAGTGTTCTTACATTTTACTAACTGTGAAGCCATAACGTCTGAGGATACATTGTCTGGGACTCTTTAGTTTTCAGCAGCTTGGACCACTGATGATTATCATGCAGCTTCTTTTTAGGAGTGTGAGAGTCTTTATTTGAATGGGTCTTTACTTTTCAAACTCATTTTTTTGTTTTCACCTGATAGGCTATTTTTATTTCAAGTGTTTTTCTTTGGACACCTTCTCAGAACAGGCTACAGCATGTCAACCAGTGTTATTAGTATTGAAACCTCATTTGCTCTGCTTCCTTTCCTTCAGAGGGGTAGATCTAACATTAGACTTTAAGCGTGGGCTTGTGGCTATTTGTTGACTTAATTGTATAGACCTTTTTAATGTTTGTGATTAGGGAAGGGTGTGAATGATGTTATAGCTTCTGTTGTATTAGTGGTGAGTGTGGATTATTATGTACAATGGTCTATGATGTATTTTTGTATTTGGGGAGGGATGAGTATTTTATTTTAAATTCTAGGGTGGTTGGTCAGATCAGGTGGTGTGGAATGTTTTCTTTTAGTTTTGCTGTGGGTTTGGTAAGATTGTACCTGATAATAAGGTGATTTTAAGTTGTGCCTGAAGAACACTCTTGAGCATCTAGGGAAATCCAGCTCAACTGACCAACTTCACCAGTTGTGTCCCCTGTGGAGAAGGAAAGCTCCCTAATGCAACATGTAACTGCTACAGGTGCTTGGACATTCTTAGGAGACATTGCAAGGTTAGAGATCAATACTATGTGGCTTTTGGCAGAGAACAGCAAGAGGAAGGAGGTGCTTTAAGAACTTTACTACTCTACTGGGACTTAAGAACTAGAACTCTACTTATGGGACCTTCAATTTAGAGTAAAAACAAACAAACAAAAAAAAAACAAGAGTTAGTGTGTTTGTCTGAGTAGAGTGAAGGAAACTGTTATCTGTGCAGTTAGCTAGGTGAAGAAGGGAACTGTGAATTAGGGGGAATGGCTTAGGCAGCAGGAAGCCAGGTGTTTGGATTTAAAACTGCCCTAGATAGCTTTTGGCAGAGAATGGCATGAGGAAGGAGGTGCTGTTAGAATCTTACTACTCTAACTAAATAGTCCTCCCTCCCTACCACCACCCCACCCTTAGCTGGTTCCACTTTTATATGCACAGAATTTGACTGGCAACGGAACTTCCTGTTTGTGAGTTGGAAGAGAGTGATCACAGAGGCACAAAAGACTCACCATTCCTAGAAGGAAAAAAAGTAGCTCTCAACACCCCCTCTCAGCTGTTGGAGGTCTGACTCTGAGCAAGTAAGAAGGAGACTACCAAGGAATACAGGAACTTTATGTCCCAAAACAGGAAAAGCAGGAGCTGTAAGGGCACGGAGGAAGTAGTAAAGTAGGGAGAAAAAAAAATAAAGAAATAGAGAAAGGAAAGAGTAAGCATACAAAACAACAGCTGAGGGGCCACAAATAAGACATGATGGGAGTGGTGCAGTGCAGTGGCTGTGTAGTGGCAGTCTTCCGGGAGACATTATGGAAGATGCGGTGTTGTCCCATCTGCAAGCAACTCTCAGGGCTGAGGGAGGAGGTTGCTCATCTCCAGGCTGAGTTGGCCAGGATTCAGGGGACCTCCTCTTCCACCCAGGGACCACCAGGGCTGCAGCTGCCACCTCAGAGATTGCAAAGAAAAAGGAGTGGTTGGACCACAGTGGGCTCAGGGAGGGTGAGGGTGGTGGAACGGAGGTGCATCCCTCCAGATGTACATCTTCACAATTTGTACACCATGCTGACAGAGTGTGGTTCCTCTATGGAGGCTCCCACAGTGGAGACCAAGGAGGATGCTGGGAACATCCACAAAGGAGACCCACAGGAGGATGGCATAGGACCCCATAGGGGAAGGAAACAACTCCTGGTGGGGGACTTCACTGTTAGGAGGGAAGAACTGGGGGATGAGGGGAGAGGGAGATAAGGTGCCCACATGGCACCATGGCTTAGAGAGAAAGGGAGCAAATCCTCAGGATTGTGGTAGCAACTGCAAGGGGGGGAGCTGGATGTCATTGTTCACCTAGGGACAAATGACCCGGCTGGAAAAGGGATCAGAGCAGAGCTGGAGGAGTTTGTGGAGTTGGGAAGGCGCCTTAGACAAGTAGCATGCACGGTAACCTTCTCAGAGGTGCTGCCTGTCTATATCATGTGTGAGGCTATGATGCTCTGCACCATGGGATTCAATCAATGGCTGAAAAACTGGAGCAGAACTCAGGATTTTTGCTTCATTGGGGACTGGGGGTCCACCTGGAGGGATGCAGGCCTACACTGGTGTGATGGTCTGCATCTGTCCAGGAGGGGACCAGGATCCTAGGTGATAGTTTTAAATGCTTCATTGGCAAGCATTTAAACTAGCCAAGGGGGGGGCACTGAAAAGAGGCAGGGAAATCCTAGCCCCCCAAAAAATAATCAGGGTAGTTAGCGAGGTAAACATCAAGACAGAGAAGTCAATAGGGAGAAGGACAGGGGTAAATGGAGAAAAAGGCAAAGGCAGTAAGTACAGGGGTGGGACAAACATGGATAAGGACATCAGAAAATGGAGAGTAATGAGTACCAATGACCATAGTCTATGTAACAAGCTCCCCAAACCGGTGGTCTTGTTGGAAGAGGGACCCCTGGACATTGTGGCAGTCACAGAAACATGATACACAGAGAACCATGACTAGGATGTCAGCATACCAGGGTACACAATCTACAGGAAGGACAGGGAGGGTAGAAGAGGAGGAGGAGTAGCTCTCTACATAAGGGAAGGGATCAAAGCAACAGAACTAAAGGGCAAACAAGGAGTAGAGGAGACACTGTGGGTCACCCTGGAGACTGTAAAGGGCACCACAATCTGCATTGGGGTTGTATACAGACCTCTGTCTCTGGGGAAGGAAATGGACAAAGAAATGATAGAAGGCATACTTAGGATGAGAGAAAAAGTGGAGATATTGTTGATTGGGGACCTGAATATGCCAGATGTTAACTGGAGCACCTTTGCTGCAGCCACATCCAAGAGCAGGGTCATTCTTAATGTCCCACAGGATGAATGCCTCAGAAAACTATTGTTGGAACCCACGCGGGAAGCAGCAATCTTAGACCTGGTACTCTCAAACAGGGATGGAGAGAGGATCTCAGATCTAGATGTGGGTAGTCATCTGGGAACAAGTGACCACCAAACAGTGTTGTTCATGATAAACACCGCTGCAGAGTCAAGCCATGCAAAAGTGAGGGTACTGGACTTTAGAAGGTCTGTCTTTGCCAAAATGTGAGAGTGCCTCAGACAAGCACTAGCAAACAGGCAAGAAGGATAGGTGGTGGAACAATGGGGAAACATCAAAACTGCTATCACAGAGGCAACAAGCCTTTGTGTGAAGCAAATTAAGAAATCAAAAGGAAAGAAAAAAACACTATGGTTCTCAAAAGAGGTGGTGGAGAAGGTTAGGGAGAAAAAGATAGCATTCAGGAAGTATATGGTAACACAGTAGGAGCAGGACAGCAGCCAGAATAGCAAAGGACCAAAACTGAGGAAAAGATAGTCAACTGAGTTAAGAAGGGGGAAAAAACCTTATATAGGTACATTGGGGAGCGAATAATGACCAAGAGTGGGATAGTGAGGCTGAATAAAGGGGAGAGTGGGTGCGCAGAGGGTTACAGTGAAAAAGCAGGGATACTGAATGAATACTTCCACTCAGTATTCACAAAACAAGAGGAGGGGGAGGTACCTAATCCAATCAATAGAAGCACTCTGGATGGAGGGTTGATACTAGTCCTTTCACAGAAGAAAAGTTTCTGAAAGAACTCCTAAAACTGAAGGTGGACAAAGCAATGGGGCCTGATGGGATTCACCCCAGAATTCTAAAAGATCTAAGGGGAGAACTAGTGACACCACTGACTACCCTTTTTAACATATCATGGGAGAATGGTGTGGTATCTAGGGACTGGAGGAGGGTGGGTGTGATTCCCCTTCACAAAAGTGGGAGCAAAGCAGAGGCAGAAAACTACAGACCTGTTAGCTTGACCTCAGTAGTAGGGAAAATGAATAAATCACTTCTGAAAGACGGAATTGTTGAGTACCTAGAGGCCAGCAGGGTACAGGACCCAAGGCCGCATGGATATACAGTGGGAAAGTCATGTCAGACCAATCTAATAGATTTCTTTGACTGGGTGACCAAAGTAGTAGACCAGGGATGGGCTGTGGACATGGCCTACCTAGAATTTAGCAAGGCATTTGACACAGTCCAACACAAAAGATTACTAAACAAATTAGCTAGCCTGGGAGTGGGTTCCAGGGTGGTAGCCTGGGTTAAAAATTGGCTGGACAACAGGACACAGAGGGTAATAGTAAACAGAGTCCACTATGAAGAAAGGGGGGTTACTAGTGGGGTACCGCATGGTACAGTACTTGGTCCGGTCCTTTTTAATGTCTTTATAAGTGATATTGCAGAGGGACTGGAAGGAAACGTATGCCTCTTTGCAGATGACACAAAGATCTGCAATAGGGTTGGTATACAAGGGAGGGAGGTGGAAAGGATGAGAAGGGACTTAGCAAGGTTGGAGGAATGGTCAAAAGTATGGCAGCTTAGATTCAATGCAAAGAAGTGCAAAGTAATGCACCAGGGAAATTAAAAACCCAGGGGAAGAGTACACAATGGGTGGGGGGAGGTATTAACAACAACAAAAATAGAAAGGACCTGGGGGTAGTCATACCAGATGACCTAAATTTAAGCAAGCAATGTGAGAAGGCAGTAAGGATGGCTTGGGGGATACTGGGATGTATAGGGAGAGGCATCACCAATACAAAACAGGAAGTTTTTATCCCTCTGTACAGACAATTGGTGAGACCCCATCTGGAGTACTGTGTGCAGTTCTAGAGACCCCATCTCTGTAAGAACATAGACAGGATGGAGGCAGTCCAGAGGAGTGCAACTAAAATGCTACAGGGTGTGCAACAGAAACCATACAAAGAGAGACTAAAGGAGCTTAATATGTATAACCTTGAAGAAAGGAGGGAGAGGGGGGACATGATAGAAACTTTCAAGTACCTCAAGGGAATCAACAAAGTTCAAGAGAATAGCATCTTTCAGAAAAAGAGATGGGTAAGAACAAGGAGGCACAATTTTAAGATAGAGGGGGGATGGCTCAGGAGAAATGTGAGGAAGTATTTTTTCACAGAGAGGTTGATGGACACATGGAACAGACTTCCTGAGGAGTTTGTGGGGTCAAAAACAGTGGGAGAATTTCAAGAATGCATGAGACAGACATAAGGCAATTCTGGTGGTGGGTAGGAAGAAGTAGGCTGTTGATTAACTAGGATCTGCAGCTTATCCAGTTGGTAAGAAAATGGGCAGAATAGGTGGGCCAAGTAGTCCTTATCTGCCATCAAAGTCTGTGTTTCTATTTTTCTACAGAACAGAGGACGAGAGAGTTATAACAGAGCGTTAGGGGCAAGAGGCACCCTGGTATGGCTCAAACATCTGATAGGGAGTTTACCTTTTCTGGTGCCACTATTCAGAGATTCCTTCTGGAAAAGAAGATTGCAGTTATGGGCCAATGTGTCCTACTCTTTCCCTTTAGGAGATCATCTGTAATAGCAGGTCACTAAGGAAGTCAGGGATTATATCTCTGATTTCTCAACTGGCCGAGTGTGCATCATGACAACCTGGTTCTTGGATGATTCTGATCCAGTTCTGGAGTTCTTTCTTCTGTAAGGGTGCTCTGTTATTCACTGCCTGAGGTGGGAGTGCAGGGGGACTGAGCATCTGCTTTAGATCTGAATTGGACTTTACCACATTCTCAGTGGTTGTGGTCCAGTTGTTTGAATGAGTGCTAAAACCAAGGCTGGTTGGAACTGCTACTCAAGCAGTGGAAGGTTGCTGCTTTCTAGAAGGCGGTAGACCACCCCAACAAACATGCAACAATGAGATCCAAAGAGATAGGAGAAGTCATAAGAATATATACAACACAGCACAATATAAGATAATAAAGGAATAATGCCCGACAGGGTGGGTGTTATGCTGGGATAACATCCCACCTCAGGTGGTTGGGCCCGAGGCCAACGGCCGAGGGCATCCAACACCTGAGGCGGGATGTTATCCCAGCATAACACCCACCCTGGAGGGCATTATTCCTATTATACAATGGCTTATTGTTTCATAGTTAAAAAAAGAATTTTAAAGAATGTTTTTGTTAGTGTGTAAAAATATTTTTGTTTCTCAAGAGAAAAAAAAAAGTGCATCAGCATGCTCCTTATCCTACAAACAATCAGCAGGGATGTTATGCCAGGATAACATCCCTGCTGTGACAGCCAACTGACCAATCAGAAGCCAGGATTCTTTCTTGCCATTGTATAATGTGCAACAAGCTGTGCTTGTTTTATTGTGTTGCTACACAGTGTCCCAGCTTCATCCAGTGTTAGTATGCATGATTCAAACTTTAAAGTCCATAATAGGTAGTACAAAATGACAGGCACTTTAAAGTGGTTGTTTGAATTGTGGCAGGTCAGGGTAGGACAGGAATAAGGTGCACAAATATTCTCACCTATCGGTCCCCAAGGGATAGGGGTCAGTTTTACAGGAATTTGCTAATTTCTTTGCCAGCCCAACACATTAGTGTCCTCTGTCCTTTTTGTTCTGGGAACTTCAATGCCAGGGTAGATAATAGGGCTTCACTTTAAACTATCAAATTTCTACAGATGATGTCATCTTTGGAGAGTGTGCTGGTTGTTCCCTCTGCAATCCATGAACATGGCCATACCTTAGACCTTGTCTTAATGCTGGGAAATGATACTATACATATTTATTCTGATCCTATAGCTTGGTTGAATCATGTTGCAGTGAAATTCCATTTCATGACCCCCATGTGTTTCTCCTCCTATGGAAGAAAGTTTAGTACCACCCTTAAAATCAAACCTCACCCCAGGCAGGTTCTTTGAGGTACTGGACATCTCAAGCATGTTGGTCACCTGTGCCATTGGGATTTACAAAGTAATGAAGTGCTATAACATGCTTCTTTTAGCCACAGACAACACTCTTGTGCAACTTCCTGTGTAGCCACTTGCATCCCGCCCAAAGCACCTCATGGCATAGCAATGAGCTTAGGAAGCTGAAAGCACTCAGATGTGTATGGAAGCATACCTAACTGAGATTCCATTCTGTGGTGGACAGACTGACTTTGATCACCCACTACTGGCATGTACCACAGAGTAATCACTCAGAAGACAGAATTTCTGTCAGGGTGGATTGCACTGGGGAAGAATTGACCATCCCATCTCTTTCACAATGTGGACAGACTTCTACCATTGGGCCCATCCCTGGTCACTGCCCAGGTGGACATTTAAGATGCCATGGCACATACTGAAAACAGAGTACAAGAGTTCCCTGTGCCATAGCTAACATTCCTCATAACAGGAAGATAGGTGCATGTAACCCACCCCCAAGGATGAACCAGTAAATGAGTTATCACAGTTCAGTGTGACTTTTCTGGTAAAAAATTACAAATACATCAATAAATCTTTATGGCATATATTTCATTTGTTTCTGCCATTCCCTAGAAGTGCATGACAGGCTCTTACTATGGTAATAATTCAGTAATCACGGCAAGATTATATTACTTTTAAGGTATAAGTGAGATGGGAATAAGTGATGGCAGTAACCTCACATTGGTCTGTTGCCAATAAATCTCAGCTGGTAGAAACATAGAAACATAGACAATGATGGCAGAAAAAGACCAGTGGCCCATCCAGTCTGCCAGTGTTCCTTAACCCTTGAAATAAATCTTGGAACCTAATGTTTCCCCTTGGGTACTAATCTTCCTGGACCTAGCACTATGAATCTTCCCTGGTCTTGTTGGCCTAGGTAATCACTATTCCCTTCATTCTATACCAGGCCTGTTTAAACCCCCTTACTGCTTGATCCACCGCCTCTGATGGCAGACTGTTACAGGACTTCACCACCCTCTCACTAAAGAAATACTTCCTCATGTCTCTCCTGAACATTCCACCTGTCAGCTTCCACTCTGACCCCAAGGCCTTGAGTTTGTAATCAGTCTAAGTAATTCCCTGCATTTTACCTTGGTAATTCCTTTGAGGAATTTGAAGGTCTCAGTCAGATCCCCTCTCTCCCTTCTGGTTTCCAACGAGTACAAATTTAGTGACCTGAGGCATTTCTCATTTGAATTACCCTGCTGTCCCTGGATCATTTTGTTTACTCCCTATTGTACTGTCTCAATCCTATCCTTGTCTTTTCTGAGGTAAGGGCTCCAGAACTGGGCACATTACTCAAGGCAAGACCTCACAAGAGCTCTCTAGAGGAGTGGTATTACCTTTTTTCCCCTACTGTCAGTCCCCCTCCCAATGCATCCCAGCATCCTGTTGGCCTTACTATAGGCCTTGTTACACTGACTAGTTTATCTAAGGTAGTTACTGATAACACCTAGATCCCATTCCTCTTTGTAGAACTAAGTCTGTACCCTCCCATCCAGTATTCCGTCAAGGTGTTCTTTTTGCCTACGTGCATTACCTTGCATTTGTTTGTGTTGAATTTTAACTGCCAGACCTTTGACCACCCCTCTAATTTTAGCAGTTCCTTTTGCATAGTCCTAATTCCTTCCTTATCATTCACCCTCTGACATAGTTTTGTGATATCCACAAATAGACACAACTTGCCCTGGATTCCTTCTCCAATGACTCTAATGAACATGTTGAAGAGGAACAGTCCCAGGATCAATGCCTGTGGAACCCCACTCATTACCTACTTCTCTTCTCATTTAATTCCATTAACCACCACCCTCTGTCACCTCCCTGCTAGCCAGTTTCTCACCCAACGCACAAGAGTCTTATCTGCACCAGGTCCTCTATTTTCTTGAGCATCCTCTTGTGTGGCACTGAATCAAAGGCCTTACTAAAGTCAAAGTACAGTAAGTCTGCCACCTGACCTTTCTCTAGGTCACTTGTCACCCAGTCAAGAAAGACTTGCAGGGCATACTGTACTAGACAGTCGCAGATATGTGAATGAAGTCATTCAAATAGTTGGAACTGCCTAATACAGTATGCCCCACAAGCTCATTTGTCCACACTGTGGACCAATGGGCTTACAGCCCAAACTGTACCTGTCAGTCGGTGGGCAGCCAGGCAGTATGTGGGTGGGTTGCAGCCACCCACTGATGACGATGGGAGTGGGGTGGGCATGGGGTCCTGTGTGGGTGGGAGGGTGGGGGTCCCATTGGATCACCAGGGAATTACGTTTCTGTGATTTACCATGATTGGGGACCCGGGAGGGAAGGGGTCCATTAGTCCACCAGTGACTGTTGTATTCTACATCCATCAGGGCATCAGGAAGGAGGGGGGTCCACTAGACCACCAGGGAATGGTTTCACTACATATACTGTGATCGGGGCAATGGAAGGGAGGGGGGACCACTGGACCACCAGGGACTGTATTAATGTACAGTCATCGGGGACTTGGGGGGGTCCACTAGACTACCAGGAACTGTTTGAATGTACATTTACCATGATCACAGCTATGAGGAGGGGGTTCACTAGACTATCAGGGCTACGTTTGTGCTTCATGACGGTGTTCTGGGTGGGCGGGTGGCCACCCACGGCTGGTGGCTGCTGTGTTGCATCATGCAATACAGCAGCCTGCCTGTGGGTGGCCAGGATTTGTTCTCACCTTTCACGGTCTCAACTTTCAGCCCCCCATGTGGCGCAGTACAGGGTTGCACCAACATATGTGCCGCACATCCTGGGCTGAATATTGGGATGTGCCACATATGCATGGGCATGCCCTCTGCATCTGCACCACATATGATTACATTGTGCCCCAGCGCATCCGGATTTGCACTGTGCCAGGCAGCCTTTCCAATATCCCACCAGGGCGCATTGCAGGGTTGCACTGGTGCAACTGTGTTGCACCATGCACAACCCCTTTGACTATCTGGGCCATTCTGTATGAATCATTTTAATATGGTGTTCAAGAGATAGTGTTTTTACCAAAGAAGCCCACGTTCTTTGATTTGATCATTTAATTGAAGCACACATTTTTAAAAAAGTGTAGTAAGAGAAGTTAATGTTTTTTTAGTGTAATGAAGAGTATATACCAAACACTTTATTCTGTTTTACCCATGTTCAGGCATATGAAATCAATCTAACCCACATTTCTATTTTCTGCGTTCATAGCTGAATACTTTCTTTGAGGTATCTGATACTGTTTTAAATTATAAATCCAATTTTGCATCATCAGCCTAATAAAGAAAATTGAAATTGAATTGTTAAATAATGTTATGAAGTGGAAGTCCAAAAATGTTAAGTAATGTAGGTCCAGTGTTGGAATTATATGGAGCTTGACAGGCCCCGATCTGAAGTGAGCACTCATAGCTCATGCATCACTGTCACTTACTGATAATGAGAAGGGTGGATAAATTTAAAAACAGTGCTCTTATAGGCCCCCTGGGTCCCAAAGCTCAAAAAAATGTAAGTCCAACACTGTGTAGGTCCCAACACAGATCCCTGTTGAACACCACAGAAAACTATTTCTTGAAGATGCAGACTTTTTACATTGCATTGATGAAGATTCTGGATTGAAAAAAGGAGATGCAAACAATTTTAGATAAAAATCTGATATGCCAAACCATTCCTTCAGTTGCTGCAGCATTCTATTATGTCAGACAGTATCAAATGTCACGGTGAGGTAAAGCAATGTCACATTGCTATCAGAACATTAATAACCATGTATCACGATATAATTTATTACCTTCTAAAGGACTGTTTCAGTATTTTGTAGTGACTTAAAGTCTGATTGACAGTATTAATAGAGGTTAGCCTCATAAAGAAAATGCAACAATTGAAAATCAATAGCTGTCTTATGAGCTTTTAAATTAAATGATAAATTTCAAACAGGATGGAAGTTGATTAGGCACTGAGGATCCAAATTTATGTTAGTGTGGTTTTACAATTGCCTCCTTAAAACATTTGGCACACATGAGCTTACAATAGAATCATTTAGAATTGAAAGAAAGGTTGGTTCTATATTTTTATTATTTTTTTTTTATTAGTTGGATAAGCTCAATAGACAATTCAATGCCTCTTTGTAGGTAAGTCCCATAGCCTTTTGGATGAGACGTTAAAACCAAGATCCCATCTGCCTGTTCTGGTGGTAGTTCAGGAGGATGTTAAAGATCCCATGGCACTTCTCGAAAAAGAGTAGGGAAATTTCCCCCATGCCCTGGCCAAATTTCCCCCCATTCACTAAAAATAATACCAAAAGCTTAATCTGGTTCAAGGTCAGTTGGCATTGAAAATTGGCAGAATGTGTCTAGTGCTCTTACCTGGTCAACAAAAACTAAGTAAATAAATAAACCATATCCAGAACTTCAAATATTCATTTTGTTGGATGAAAACTCTAATGGACTATTGTTTGTTTTTGCTGTCCAGAATCACCTCATGGAAAGCTTTATTGGGTAGCAGGGACAATAGTAATGATGACTCTAAAACTGTATGTGAAAGAAAATTCAGAAAAGAGTTCTTGCCATTCATTGTAGAAAGGAACAACGCTTCAATTGCAACATTGTATTGGCATTATAAAGCATTTCTTTTTATCAAGCCCATTGAAGTGAATGGAAGAGGCTGCAGCATGTGAAGACATATTATACAGCATGGAGGTCATCACCTGCTGCAGCCTTTGATCATACTGTAGTAGAGTTCCTTCACAGAACACTGATTAGAGAAAAAAGAATTTCAACCAGTCATTCACTGTTTAATTGACACGTAGTAAACAAACATATTTCTTTCTTTTTGGAAACAGTTACCATAATTTAGGGCCTTGACAATGACAGAGATAACATAAACACTCAAAAGCAGTCATCCAGAAGGTTGAGAGAGTACTTATATACAGTTAGTGAAAAGTAAATGTTGTTCTCTCCTCTAGGACCTGGCAAAACATGTGTTATCACACACTTGTGCAAGTTTGTCTCCAATTCACAGGCAGCTGTCTTTTTGAACAAAAGGAGTAATTTTAAGAGTCATTTTACCGGTGATATGTGGTCTGATGAGATTATTGGTTTTAAACACAGTTGGACTTCAGCTCATATCTCTGCTAGAAAACATGACAAAACACATGAAATCTGGTTCATGGCCTATTCTTCTCCATCCTTCAACAGAAGCTTTAAAAAAATTACCATGTTTCTTTAATGGAGAACTGCGCTGAATATAGAAGTAATTCTTCATAGCAGATGCTGCTTTTGAAATACTGATTCAAATGTTGTTATTTCTCTAGCTATCAAGGCTTTTTAGTTATCCTGGTAGCTGTTTCTGATTTACATGCTGCTGGTAAAAATCATTTTAGAACTGAATGATGTAGATTATGTCCCTGTTCTACTCTTCTATTGTTGGCACATTGCACCTATGTTCTGTTTCAGAACTCCATGGTTCTTTGGGACATAAACTACATCATACAGTTTTAAAATGATACTTGCCAACATACTGCAAAAAAGAAACAACCACTGAGGTTGCTGAATGGCTTGTATAGATGGAACAATAACAGAATTTGAACCAGTACTTATATACCAGCCTCTACTGGGACAAATGACTTACAGTTTCAGCGCAGTTCTCCTTTAATCCTTGCTGTCATATTTACTGCATTTGTTGTTTGTATTTTTTCTTGAGGGACAGTCCAAGTAAATAAAAATATTGTTTTATTATAATTTAAAACATAGTTGTTCTTGTTGTGAAACAAGCAGACATGCTTCAGAGATCATGATTTCCTAGAGATGTTAGATGTCAGAGTTGTCATTTTCACAAGCAAAGCAGTGGGCTTAAATGCTATGAATACCATGAGTGAAAATTCTGTGAAAACAAAAGTGTTTAATATAAATCAAATGTGACATCTGAGCTGTCTCTTGGCTAATGAAGAGCGTCATATTGTAACATCTTAGGTTTTCAGAACTGCTCAGCTACACTCTATGGTTCTTGAACCATAAGCTGTTAGAAGCTGAAAATCTTGATTAACAAGCAAGCAAGCACAAGTTATTTTTATAATGCCTTTCACAATCAAGGCACTGTAAACAGTATAAATACAATATAAAACAATAAAATAAAATGTCTAAAAACAATCAATTAATCAATCAACTAATCAGGGAAGGCCAAAGAGAATAAGTATGTTTTCAATATAGATTTAAAACTGCTGATGGTCAGTCATTCTCTTAACCGATGAGGTAGAGAATTCTACAAGATTGGTGCTGCAAATGAAAAAGCACGTGCTCCGGATGTTTTAAGATGAACCCTGGGAATCTCAGTAAGCCAAAAGGCATACTGGAAATTGCATTTACTTATATAAAATTATCTGTTAAGCAGTTATATTCACCATATAGAATATAATCATAAGGTGATTTGTTTAATGATTGTCACACACTCTACAGACTCCTGCATGGTCTGGGTGGTGTTACACGGGCAGTCTAAGTCACTTACTTTATTATGCTTCCCCAAGACTGGGTACAACTCTCTTGTGGCTATTTCTTTTTAAGTCTCACTACAGACCAGTGCTCACACAACACAAGGCTATGCACTTACTCACACATTACAAGGACTTTGGACATAAGAATCCCCTTAGTTACTTCATGTTACCGTCCCCCATTTCTGTGTATCAGACAGAGGTTTACTTTTTAAACCAATACCATGTGCTTGAGCACCCTAAAATGTATCTCATCTGGCCCTAGGGCCTTATCTATTTTGAGAGTTGCTAGCCCTTTTTGGACCCTTTCACTAGTAAATACATCTTGCCATTATTCTGGATTCCCTGGCATAAAGGTGGTTATATGGGGTCCTGAAGATAAGGCAGCAGATATTCACTAGTGAGAGAGTCCAAAAAGGCCAGCAGCCAAAAAAATACATAAGGTCCTAGGACCAGATGGGATGCATCCAAGGGTGTTCAAGAACTTCACATCAGAACTAGCTGAACCTCTGGTGGGGCTAATCAATAGCTCAATTCAGACGGGGTGGTTACAAAAGACTGGAGAATAGCAGAAGTAGTTCTGCTTCACAAAGGTGGGGGCAAAGAGCAACTTAACAACTACTGACCTGTCAGTCTTACCTCTATTGGGAGTTAACTGATGGAGACCCTCGTCAAAGAGGACCTAGTGAACTACCTGAGGAGAAGTGGACTCCAGGATAGCAAACACATGCGATTGTGGCTGGAGGTCTTGTCAGACCAACCTGATACTATTCTTTGACTGAGTAATGAGGGTAATAATAAGGGTCACATTCTGGATTTACTCCACTTAGATTTCAGCAAAACAATGTGGTGCCTCACAGAAGACAGCTGAAGATGCTACAGGATCTGGGTGCAACAAATGATACAGTTAGATGGATTGGAAATTGATTGGAAGGGAGACTGCAGAGGATTGTGGTAAACAGATTCAAATCTGAGGAGAAAGAGGTCACCAATGAGGTGTGACAGGGATCAGTCCTGGGTTCAGTCCTTTATTAATATGTTCATCAGCAACATAAAAGAAGGATTTCAGGGCAAAATGTGTCTCTTCACAGAATACACTAACCTTTGTGTTAGAGCAGACACAGAGGAGAGGATTAGGGAGATGTAGCAGGACCTTCTGAGGCTAGAGAGGTGGTCCAACGTTTGGCAGCTGAAAGTCAATGCCACAAAGTTTAAGGTTATACACATAGGGAACAAGAACTGCCAAACAGATTTCTGTATGGCAGGGGTTAAGCTGGTTACTACTACTGATGAATGAGACCTACTGTATAGTGGTAGTCATTTAAAAGTTGACTACCTCAAAATGAGTGCTGAGGTATGTTGAGGCACTCAAGATACAACTTGCATTGGCTGCAATGTAATTTTGCCTAGTTCACGATTGCCACAGCAACATGGAAATGAGCAATGTAAAATACAGCTTAAGCAATGCCCCCAACAGCAACTACAGCACCCTGACAATTCACCACCTGGGAGCTGTAATGCCATATGGCAAGAAGTACCACAGTGCAATATTGTGGGATGCTCCGCCGCTCCACCACCTGCACCCACTGATGTGGAGGGCTGCCCCCCAGTAAATCTAATGAACTCCAGATCTTGGCACAGTGGAGAAAGGACAACACTCTGGTCCACCCCAACAGCACAGTGCTGTGAAACCCCTGGAGCTCATAATACAGCCCCACAAGAAATAAAGGTAGGCAACAAAGTCTGTGGTAGCATCCCGATGACATAATCACCATGCCAGTAATGAGTCAGCACATTAATGGACTATCATTGTGCCTCAGCATACCCCATCATTACTTCAGTATTGATTAATGTTTGTACAATTACCAGTGCAGGGTCAACATAAGTGTAATCAACGGATGAAAGATAAAGGACGGGCTGGAGACAGTGCAATGTAGGTAACCAAAATGACTCCAGGCCAGCATGAAAACTCTTACAAGAATCAGCTTGAGGTACTGAAGATGTACTCGCTGGAAATCAGACAAGAGAAGGGGGTGATATGACAGAGAGTTTTAAGTTACTGAAAGGTATGAACAAGGTCTCTGTGAGGAACTGTGATATTCAGAATGAATAACAAATCAAGAACACAAGAACATGAGTGGAAACTGGGGGAGGGAGGTTCAAGAGAGATGTGAAAAACATTAATTTTACAAAGAACGTGGGTGAGTGTGGAAAAGTCTTCCAGCTGATGGGGGGGCACCAAAACCATTATTGGTTTCAAGCATGGCTGGGAGAGAGTGAAGGGTTTAGTAGTTACTCAGGGCAGTAGTGTTAAAAAGTGGGTAGCATCAGGGTGGATAGTGTAGGCGAAAACCCTGTATAGACAAAAGATCTTTGGCTATGATAGGGTGTTAAGAGCAGACTGGATGAACCAATGGTCTTTTTCTATGATCATTGTCCATGTTTCAGCATTTCTGTGTTCTGTGTTCTGTGTTTATGATTATTAGAGTCATCTCCAACAGCAGATCATTAACTTTGTCCAGTAATAATGAATTGCCTGTCATTATTAAAATGCAGCAGTCACAGCTTTATATTTAATACAATGTCTTTATTATTTACACTAAATGTACAAGATATACAGCAAAGTAGAGCAAATACAACAACACTAGGAATTATAATAAATAGCCTTAAACAGAAAGAATTACAAACAAATAAACCTCACTGACTGTCACTTAAATCTGCTTCCTTACCCCACTGGCTTTCTCAGGAACAAAAGATTTGTTGGCACACTGACTTGAGATTTGAAAGTCCAGTACTCCTCTTTAGATGGTGGCCTAACCTTTTGCATCTGGCTCCCCAAAAGAATACGGAAACTATACTGTAGGTAGAACTCCCCTCAGAAGGTCGAGTCTCCTCTTTTCTTAGTCCTTCCCCATCTTTTACAATCCTACTAACAAGGACCAGGTGAAAGTTAACATCTGCTAGTAGACTTCTGGTAAAATTATGATTCCACTTTTGTGAAATTTTGCAACATTTTCATGAAATATTTGCACAATTTTACCAAAATTTAAATTTCTGCTATTTCTGTATAATTTAAAAGGTAATATTCCACATTGCACAACATTTGGTATGTTTATAGTCCATTAAAGGGACACTGTCAACCTGTTTTTCATCATATTATTTCTAGTTGAAACCCCACATTTTATGATTGCTTACCCTCTCTGAAATTCACTGATGTTGCTGTTTGTTTTGTCTGTCTCCATGCTTAGTAGATCTGAAATGCATGGCAATGTATATTTATAAACAACCTTGTTTTTATTTGCAATCCTGGTTCTATTCTTACTGCATACTTCCTGAACATTAGAAACACACCCAAACAGTGCAGTCACTCATAAGAAAGTAGCTTCCTAAACTTTCACTGCATCCTGAGGGACTAGACAGTTTTGTGGGTGTTCCCAAGTCCAGGAAAGATGCAGTTGGAGCTGATCAAGGAATGTAAACAAACCTGTTTTGGTGTGATAACACTAGTATGTTGGAAAGTCATTTTCTTTACTTTTTTAGACAAAATAAGAGTCAGAATCAAACTACCAGCTAACATCAATAAACTTTACAGAATTTTGGCAGTCTTGAAATATGTTTTTAAACTAGGGACACTGTGAGACCTAAGGGGGTTGACAGTGTCCCTTTAATCCCATGGAGCAATGTACCAAGTTTCTAACATTTAACTCCAAAGAGACCTGAGTTATAAAACAGTAAACATTAAGACATTTTTACATTACATTTCACAAGTATGTAAATTGCACTGATTTAAGCTCCAATAGCCTCCACATTCAGAGCTGGCTGATAGCAATGCACAGCCTGTAGCGCTGCACCAAAAACAACACATGGCATGCTCTGAACTAATTCAGGGTGCTTGTGTGCTCTAACAGAGTGTACTAACTGACTGAATATTTGGCCGTGCTGGCACAGTGCTAAATAAAAATGGGTGACACTGACATGACCCAAGGTTGCAAATGGGCCACAGGAGATAGAGTACCCAAACAGAGTTAGTGCATGCGGTCCTGAGGGCCATATTTAGGCACAGTATGTAAATTAGTCCATTGGGAATGACTCATTTGCATGTGCACAGTGGTCTCACAGAGCCCATGCTAATCAGAAGCTGAAGACAGTCCTTGGTAATCTAGTTGACCCCCATCTACCAATCACCTCTGTCATATGCTGTTCCACATTTCCTGGTGTGTAGTGGACCCAGCCTCTCAATTGCACCATTCCCAAGTATATAGAAACATAGAATTTGATGGCAGATAAGGACTGCTTAGCCCACCCAGTCTGCCCATTTCCCTACCTACTGGATAAGCTGCAGATTCTAGTTAACCAGCAGCCTACTTCTTCCTAACCTCACCCCCTAGAATGGCCTTATGACTGTCCCATGCACGCTTGAATTCCACCACTGTTTTTGACTCCACAACCTCCTCCAGAAGGCCGTTTCATGCATCCACAACCCTCTCTTTGAAAAAATACTTCCTAAAATTACCTCTGAGCTACCCCCCCTCTATCTTCAAATTGTGCCCCCTTGTTCTTGCACACCTCTTTTTTTGAAAGATGCTACCCTCTTGGACTTTGTTGATTCCCTTGAGGTACTTGAAAGTATGTCAGTGTTTCCTGGTGGGTTAGTGCCCCCAACACTAAATGCCACAAATCCCTCCTAGTGACATCTCCTACTCATCCACTGAGAAATCTTCACCCTGCACCCCCTCACCTCGATAACCAGTCCTGCAGACAATGATAGTGACCAAGACTGGCATATGCTCAATTCTTTAGCCAGAGTGCAATCATAGGTAATGTAGCAAAAGCTGCAATATTACTTGGGAACAAGGGTGATCAGGGGAAGGGAGTTCACTAGTTATTAGGAAATATTGATTTAAGCAGAAACCATGACAACTGAAGGAGGAAGATCTACTAGACACCAGGGAGTGCGGAATAATTGAATGACTGGTGCAGTCAGAAGGATGGGATACACTGGGTGCCAGGGGATGTGTAATAATAATATAATAGGGGTGATTGGTGGGTCAGGGGTCCACTAGACACCAGAGAATGCAGAATAACTGTATGACAGTGACAATGGGGGAGGCAATTCACTGGGCACCATGGCAGTTAGCTATAGTGCAGTTGTTCTGCATTTAGGTGCTAGGTGCATGGCTTTAGTGCTGTGATAAGGCCAGGTTTTGGCAGCTGGGAACAGCACTGTTCTCAGGGCTGTTTATCACTGCCAGTACCTTTTGAATATACTGCTGAGCCATTATACTTGAGTGAATCCCTCATCTACACAGACTCAGCAGTATTGCTGGTGTAATTATACTGCCAAGTTTGAGTGGTCCTCGGGGGCCTCTAAATATGGCCTTTCTTAGAGTGCTGCCACAAATATAGGTAAGCATGGTGCTAACCCAGTTAGTGCCGTGCTAACCTTTTGAATATCAGGACCCATTACTTTAAAACTAGCGAACACAAATCACCAATTTTGATAGCTTTTTATATACTAAACATGAGGCTGTGAGTTTCAATTTTCTAATTTCTTGTTTAAAGAATGACCAAGTTATATGCAGACAAAAATTGCAAAATAACATCAGAAATTAAAGTAAAATTTCATAAACATTTGTGAAAATTGTGGAATTTTTTAATCATTTTGTGGAAGTCATATATAGTGCATGCATTTTGCCCAAGCCATACGCTTGAGCTGCTGTGGTGGAGGAAGCAAAAGACTTGGAAGAGTGGTATTAGGGTAGCCTCTATGAGGGTTCCACAGTAATAGTACAGCGGTTCCCAGCATTAGGTAGTCTTGTGTCAATCAGTATCTTTTTGAGTGAGGAACCATAGAGAAGAGATAAGGCTACTTACAGATACTTGTGCTTGCTTGCCTTCCTGCAATTTGCCAGACAACCATCAGAGCTTACAGACTAAATGGCTTGTGAAGGCACACATGCCCCCTATTTTTTTCTACCATACTACCTGCTGACTCTAATAATGCTTCGGATAACCATGTATATGTTTAATACTTGAAAACAGTGGCACCAAGTGACACCAAGCAATAAAACTAGTTGTGGATGAGGACACTGTTACTGAAGTATCTAGAAATCTTTAGTAGTTATGGGAAATTATGCTGGAGGCCTCCATAGCAGGAGAAACAGATGAGTATTATAGGACCATGATGTTTGTGTAAATAAGGTTATTTCTCTGCCTGCAGTACACATCAAATACATTTCATTCATTGCCAAGTTAAGATGGATTGCAGTTCTGCCCAGAGGGAGGGGTTATGTTCATATCAATGAAAAGGTAAGTCAGGGGGAGTTGAACTACAGGATAGCAGAGGTAGCTTATTCACAGGTCACCAGTGGCAGGAGATGATGCATGAGTTTACTATGTGAAGGGCAGCAGAGCTGAGTAGCACAAGAATAGTACACTTCCAGTTGGAGCAAGGAAGCATATACGGGCATCTCTCACTTGAAAGCAGGTTGTATGAAAATCATGCTCCAGATAAGTGACTAGTCTGACAGCCCATTGCACTTGGAAGTCAAGAACTTAGAGGCACTCATGGAGACCTTCTGGTGGAAAAAAATACCTGATGTATCAAGAAGGAGAAATTCTGGCTAGTCTAAAGGGACAGGTTCTATAGCACAAGGACTTGGTGGTTGTTTCTCTTTTGAAGGGCTGGGATCTGTAAAAAAACATGGAGAACATAGGCATGACATTCAGGTCGACTGAGTCCATCTGGTCCAGCTTAGAGAAAAAAACATATTGGGGGACAAAATAGCCACCCTAAAAGAAACTAGAAAACTGCAAACAGCCCAGCCTAGATAAACAGATTCAGTTGTGATGAGTACTTTGTGAAAGTTAAATATGACAAGTAGAATTCTAGTAGCATTATATGATTCTGTGAATTCTGTAGTAAAATTTGTCAATTAGTAATTTGCAAAACATCTGCTGTAAATTTTAAACTACTAAACAAAATTTCTCATGTTTTGTGAGATTCAAAAGCATGTTGATCTTGGGGGTAGCACATCATTACAGCGATGCAATTACAGTGAGTGAAATATAGTGATTACAATAATAGCACATGGCACATAATAGCAAATGCATTAATACAGTGATTAATAATCACAGTGACAGTAAATTATAGTGACTACTGAATAGCTAACAACACCCTGTGCCCAAGTGTGCCATGGTGTTAGAATCCTAGGAATAGGTGGGGTCTGGGGGGCACAGCCCCCCCCGCATCACCAGGATTAATGTGGAAGAGGGTGAGGAGCAGTACAGAATGCAGTCACTGCCACCGATGCTGTTGCAGGAGCCCTACCTGATGTGCAGTTGATGTGCTGCACAGTTCAGAGGTTCTGTCAGTCTGAAAGAGTGTATCCTGTAATGCCAGTAAGTGATTCTAAGCTCATGATTCCAGCACAGAATTCTACAACCCTTGGAGGTGAGAGGGTTTGCTCTGGGACATTGGCAATGCAGACCACATTTTGATATTTGTTCAGAACATGCTCAGAACCCAAAAGTTAACAATTAGTTCATTAAAAATCGCTGAAAAATACAGTTGCTAAAAAAGCACAATGCTGAAATTGTTGTCACTATATTTAAGTTGCTGAAATTGTCAGTCGGTGAAATTGTATCACTGTACTGACATGGAGCCGATCACAGATATGTATGACGCATTTTGGGTTCATGCCAGCAACAGAAGAGGAGCAATAAACATCCAAGTCTTTTGAAAAAAATATTCATAACATTTTACAAATAATGAATTGTGAAAGTATTAGCCACTGTGACTTGTTTACTTAACTCTCCTTTCACTTAACAATGTCCAAAATCCTTCAGGAAAGTTATGCATGCAAACTTTCAGGTTTCTAGCTCTGAAGGTAGCTGAGTTATAAGCAGAAAAATATTTGCAGAATCTTTTGCAAAAAAAACCTACACTTTGAGATCCTATACCTTCAGCACCACACATCCAAATGTCATGAAATGTGGCATTTTCTTAGTACCACATATGCAATGTAAGCAAGCTAATGTCCATGTCTTTACCTCCAAGTGCAGCTGAGTTATGATAAAAAAATAAATAAAAATTTCAGACAATGTCATGAAATTCAAAGCAATTTCATAAAATTTGCAGAATGTGATAACTATTCCACAAAAGCAGAATTGTGTGATTTTGTCCAGATCTACAACTAATCAATTCAGATCAGTTGAGCTCCTACCACTTGCCATGGTAATTAGGAGCTTGGTTCTTAAATTTCTTTAAATACTTTGAGGAAAATCATTCATGCAAACATTCAGATATCTAGTTCCAAAGGTGGCTGAGTTGTAAAAAGAGAAATATTTACAGAAACCTTTTAAAAACAAAAATTGCCAGAGTTTGAGCCCATATACCGCCCACATCACTCATCCAATTGTCATGAAACATGATATTCCCTTAGCACCCCTTGCCCAATGAAAACAAGATAATGTCCGGGTCTCATCCTCCAAGTTCATCTGAGTTATAATCAAATAAAAAATCTTGAAAAGTTAAAGAAATTCACAGAATTTGGTAACAATTCCACAAAAATAGAATTTGGTAAATTTGGCCAGGGCAACAACTAATCAGTTCAGTCCCATTCTACTCCTCTCACTGGTCAAGGTAATTAGAAACCTGGTTCTTAAATTACTTTAATTACCCACCACTGTGTGGCCATGTTCAGACATGGAGTTCAGGGAGTTTCCATTGTAAACTGACTTGCATGCAGATACCTTGAATCCATGGTATTCCAGTTGTAAATACTGTACTTTCTTTCAGGACACTTAACCAGCCCTGAGCACTTAATGAACCTTGACCAACACCTGCTTACCCAAGGTGAGGCATACATGAGATACAAATAGAAATATAGAGCCTGAATAATTCTTGTTACATCTTGTTAAACTAATGTTAATTATTATGGATGATCTGGGGTTATAAAGGGACTGGAGTTAGCATGGGACCACTAATTCTTTTAGTATAGTACAGTATATACAGCTAAGACAGTAGCTGAGCCGAAAGGGGATCTCTTGATCTGACATACTGTATATAGTTATCATTAATTAATAAATACTGATTAGTATTATAATGTAGTTAAGACTCTGAAACATCATTTTGAAATATGCTATTCATTGCTAGAGAGACTTTCTGAAATAGCAGAATCACCTAATATGAATGCACGTTTTGCTACCTGTATTGCTTTCTGATGTTTATGATATCTCTTTAGAAGCTGATTGTTACTTTTGAATTAGCATTCCCAAGATTTGTCTGGGATAGCAACCAAAATTCCAAAGATGAAATATAAAATCTTGAGGGTCTCAACAACAACAACAAAAAAAAGGTCATGCAGCTGCTTATACCTTTAATGTGACTACTAAGAATGGTGGGTGAAAAACAGAACTTAGTAGCAGACTGCATTCACTCTGAATATATACTTAAGTAGGTCAGGATTTGATTTCTGCAATACATTGAAAGTACTGCTCTTAATTAAGGCAAATGCTTTTAAAACTGCACTGATACTGTGGTTGTAAATGTAAACTGAAATATTCAAATCGATTATTATTAAAAATAGTGTGATTAGCTAGTAGTAAAACATTACTATGGAAAGAAATAGTGATATCTGAATAACATCAAATGCTAATAACTGTACAAATGTGTGTGTACATTTGATAAATACTTAAAGAGCTACTGACACCTCAAACAAAACTAAAAAACATAATAATTAGGTACAGTTCTGCTTGCATTCCATGTATGTTTTATATTTTTCTCCTCCCCATAATGTATTACTGAAGAAATGTGTATGAATATGATTGTTGTCCCTTAAAGTTCATTTTGAGTTCATCTGCCTCTATAGCTTAATCCATTCTTCAAGTCATAATCCTCTGTTGTGATATCACAATCTATTGCCATGGGAGTAACTGTGAGTTCACAAGAAGTGCTCTATGACTTTAGTTGGGGAGAAAGTAGCAGGAATAGATTAACTCTTCAGGAGCAAAGATCCTGTTTTCATGCAGATGACTTCACTACTAAATAACGGGGAGGAGGAATACAGAACTAATGGATAATACCTAAATATTATGTTTTGTTAAAGTTCTGCGGAACACGCCACCAGCTCTTTATTATTTTTTCATTGCTGCAACAATTCTACTGTAAAGCATCATTCCTATGAACTTTTGTATTTTTGCCATCTCCTAGAGGCACAATATAGTTGCAACCACTGAAATGGTCAGAGATTTACAGATATTTTGTGATTTTTCTAAATAGATTCTCTCCGGTCATCCCAAAGAGATCCAGCAGGCAGGAAAGGAAGTTCTCTGGAGATACAGTGTAGCATACATTTCAAGAAATAGCTGACCATATCCATTGCTGCAACTGTAGTTCTCTCTGTGGACTTCAGTTCTGTACCCATGGTAATAATCTGTACCTGATCAAATGCATGACGTTTTTAAAAGCCCATGTCATTCCTATACACGGGTACTGTTACCCACTGCACTTACCCAATAACCATAAAAATAAATAAATAAAATACACAAAAAATCTGTTACAGTAGCTTCCTAATGATATTTCACTAACGCATGACACACTGCAACTGCACTCTTTCTCTTAGAATTTCTGAAAGTTCAGAAAAATTTGATACCACATCGTAAAGGCATTACTCTTCATTGTGTTCCCCTTAATAAAATCGGGTGGTGATAGTGTGGGCACACAAACAAAGCATTTGAGATCCCAAGAACTGCTACCCAAATAAGAGATTTTATTTTCACTACCTTTAATGTAGTATCAGCCTAAATCTACCACCATGTGAACCTGCACACTAGTCTTCGCTATTTTGACAAATGCCTTTTCAGAAGAATTCATAAGAGAAGAATCATTTGCTAAGGCTTGCACAAGTGCATATTTTTTTAAATCTCTAAAGACTTTTTTTACTCAGAAAATAATTGTGTACACAGGGAAAAGTAGTGCTGAAGAATCATGTTGCGCTGATCATTAAAACCATGAAATATGAAAAGGAACAAATCCTTTTGTGCATCACAGTTCTTTAGAGTTAAAGAAATAATTCTTGTGACTCTTTAAACTATATATCCTATGGCCATGATATTTCCTACAGTATCAAGATACAGATGATATGACTTTGGTATTCTTCACATGGGATTAATCTTCATTACAAACAGCATATAATTTTTAATGCATAGTCTCCATTGGCAGTCTCTCTGCAAAATACAGGTAGGTCCCATAATGACTATGCTTGGGGAGGGGGAAGGGAGCACTACACCATCACTTCAGAAAGTGACACTTTATGCTACTGTTGGTGTGCACATGCAAAGCAAATTAGAAAAGTCTCTACTGTGCCCACCAAAACCTGCAGTCTGCTAACCCAAAAATGGAAGACTTCAGTTTTGGTGTTAAATCCGTCATCTTTCCTGAATATCAACTGTTTAAATCTTCATTACTAATGGTCCCTGAAATATGATCTGAGCCCCTTGGAGTCCATCTGCTCTGGATGACCTTTCCCTGCATTAGATCATAATTCCTTGATTTTGACATTGCAATCTACTTCTGTAGAAGTTAATAAGATGGCTCTTCTGGGGTAATGGTCTTAGTTTAGGAAACATAATTTTGTACACCTGAAAATTACTAATGGTTATCCTAAGGTACTTGTGACTACTTTTTTTAATTTCAATGCACTGTTTTATCCCATAGTAAGGCATATTTTATATAAAGGAATGTTTGTTTTTAATTACATAATGTGAAATAATTGGACTTTGAACCCAGATCACTTGATTTTCATCGAGGTACTCCTACCGGGGGGAAGGGGCTGAGGGTACTGGTACATCTAGGTACCAATGATCAGGCCAGTCAGTCAGTAGACACAGTAAAGCAGAGTTTCCATAGACTTGGGCACAGATTAGCAGCACACTCAGCTTCCCTGGCCATCTCCGAAGTCCTCCCTGTGTGGGGCCGGGCAGGGAGGCAGGACATGATTAGGGGTACTGAGACAGCAGAAATCAATTGTTGGCTCAAGGGGTGGTGTCAGGACATGGGGTACCACTTTGTAGGAGACTGGGGGGATTTCTGGGACAGATGACTCTTCAAGGGTGATGGGCTTCTCTAGACAAGAGAGAGGTCCAGCACACTGGGGCAGAAAACTGATGTCTATATCAGGCACTTAAACTGACTGAGGGGGAGTCCAGGTCTATGGGATCCACAATGGATAAGCAGAAAGGGATCCCAGATAATACTCCCATATACCCAAGGAATGGTAACAGGATACAAGGTACGGGGAAAATGTAGTGGTCACGAGAATAAGTAGGGATATGGTTGTAAGAGAAAAAAACTGCAGGCAAGGACATTAAGGAAGAGGGAAGAATGCATGGCAGACAGATGGACAGTAGCAAAACCAGAGCAGGGGCCACATGAAAAGGGGTATGCATTAATGCCAGGAACCTGGGGAACAAACTTAGTGAGCTCCAGGCAATGATGGCACACACTCAGGTAGACCTTGTGGTCATCACAGAAACATGAGCCATGGAAAATAACAACTGGGAGATGGTGGTTCCTGGATATACATTATTCAGAAAGGACTGCAGGTCAGGTGGGGGAGTGTCCCCCTCTATGTCAGGAAGGCATTGAAGTGATAGAAGTAGGGGGCATTAGAGGCTCCCTTGGGGAAACTAAGTCTATATGGGTGAAATTCACAGGGTGTCTGGTCGAAACCATGACAGCAAATACTTGTGGTCCAAAATCATGTGGTTATAACAGCACCACACTGTTTTGGAGTTAGTATATCTAATCTAGCATGGTTTTGGACCACACATTTTTGTACTCACCACATGATGCTGTTATTGATCGTGCTGTTTTTGACCATGAGGTCTTGACATAGTGCCCAATTCTTGGTGGTCTCAGGCAGAAAGATCAGATTAAGTGATGTCTATAGGCTCCCGAGTCAAGGGGAGGAAAGGGACCGGGTACTTGAGGACGAACTTAGAAGAGGGGTGGAAAAGGGGGAGGTAGTAATGGTTTTTGATCTAAACTTGCCTGACATTGATTAGGAAGTCCCAGTGACCAAGAACATCAGGAGTCAGTCACTGCGGATGCATTGCAGGACTGCTTCCTAGTAAAACTAGTTAAACAAACCACCAGGTAGTCTGCAGTCCTAGATGTAATACTCACCAGTACAGAGCTGGTCGGTTCCATGAAAGTGTGGGAGCATCTGGGGAATAGTGACCATAGCTCTGTGTGATTTGAACTGGCCCTAGGGGCTGATAAGCCACACTCAAAAACCAAAGTCCTTGACTTCAGAAGAGGGAACTGGTCAGGGACAAGTTAGAGGGGGTAGGGGACATAAGCAGGGTGGATGAGAAATGGAAGGCAATCAAGTGGGCTATCATTGAGGTATCAAAGGTATGTGTAAAGGCAGTAACAAAGAAAAATAGATTAAGGAATCCACTATGGTTCTCACATAGGGTCAGGTAAGTGGTAAGGGCCAAAAAGTGGCTCAGCTGCAGTGGTGGCTCTGGTGCCACCATGCCAGACCTTGCTGTTGACCCTTCTCATCCAAGGCACACTGTTCCTTGCGAGGAACACCAGCCAGGTCTGCCTCATGATGTAGTGATTCGAGTTCACTCAGAACCTGGGTCACCAGAACATCAATACAATGTGCTGCTGTATTTTGTGTCTGTGTTTTCAGCTAAGCTTTTGTGCTGGGTTAGTTGTCCAACTGAAGGCACCTCTCAGCCAATAAGATTACAGCATTCTTACTGTCCATTCATAATTCCAGATCATAACCAAAATAAAGTTTTGTTCAGTGGGCCTTCCTTGTGAAAATATACAAATAAATAAATAAATAAGCACCCCATTGTGTTTTTTTTATCTTGCTGTACTGTAGTATTTCTCCTCTTATTGTTTACATTTCCACAGGCATCTTATCCCCTTTAAGCACCTAATGAGTTTCTTAACTGCAGGTAGGAGGTAGCTAATAAAACAATAGTGCAATCAAAAACACATTACCGCCTTGTTTGGAAACCAGTTTGTGTAGCCATTGGTAGCAGTAAGGTTGATGTAGTTACAAACTGAAATGGCAAATGTATTTGTCCATGAAATGTGATGGTCTTATTTTTAATGATTTTTTCATGGAATTTGTAACTACAAATAATACCTCAAAAATTCCAAGATATCTAGATACAGTTAAATTGTATTTGTTTGCTTTGGGAAACCGGGTAAGCACACTAGACAATACTGCCTATTTTCAGGCATGACCCAGGAGAGTACAAATCAAAGCAAGGTACAAGGCAGACATATAAGGATTAGCAAAAATACAATTGCAGTACATAAAGAGATTCAGCAGCTGTACAGAGGAGCAAAGCTACATAACACATAAGTGGAAGGTATTCATTTCACAATGCACAAGGCAGCAAAACAAGGCAAGAGCAGGGGCACTAGGGGATGAATAAATACAAACATGAAGTCATGTAAGTTAAGTTTAGCTAGGAGTCAGGTACATGGACAGAAACAAAGTAGCCAAAGTGCATATCAACAGTGCGGATAAACTGGGTTAAGAGGTAGGGTTAGAGTAACATAGAAACATAGAAACATAAACTTTGACGGCAGATAAGGACTGCTTGGCCCACTTAGTCTATCCATTTTCCTACCTATTGGATAAGCTGCAGATCCTAGTTAACCAACAGCCTACTTCTTGCTACCCCCCACCAGAATTGCCTTATGTCTGTCCCATGCGTTCTTGAATTCCCACACTGTTTTTGACCCCACAACCTCCTCAGGAAGGCCATTCCATGTGTCCACCACCACCCTGTCTGTGAAAAAAATACTTCCTCACATGCCCCTGAGCCATCCCCCCCCCATCTTCAAATTGTGTCCCCTTGTTCTTGCACATCTCTTTTTCTGAATGATGCTACCCTCTTGGACTTTGTTGATTCACTTGAGGTACTTGAAAGTTTTTATCATGTACCCCCTCTCCCTCCTTTCCTCAAGGGTATACATATTAAGCTCCTTTAGTCTCTCTTTATATGGCTTCTGTTGCAGACCCTGCACCATTTTACTTGCCCTCCTGTGGACTACCTCCATCCTGTTTATGTCCTTGTGGAGATGGGGTCTCCAGAACTGCACACAGTACTTCAGATGGGGTTTCACCAACTGTCTGTACAGAGGGATAACAACTTCCTTTTTTCTACTGGTGATGCCTCTCCCTATACATCCTAATATCCCCCCAGCCATCCATACTGCCTTCTCACATTGCTTGCTTACGTTTAGGTCATCTGATATGACACAGAGATATAAGTGTTAGACAAGGTATATAGGCATGAATCCATGAAGCTAGGGCATTTACACATGTCAAGGGAGGTGAGGTAACTGAAAAAGTCTTTCTTGAAGGTAGGGTGGGATTTGGAGGATCTGAGGCTGAGAGGTAGGGAGTTCAGGAATTTGGGGGCATAGAAGGAGAAGGCAAGTTCACCCAATCTAGTGGATCGATTGAAGACAGAGAGCAGGCTTGAAGTCATGTTAAGTATAGTCAAGCCTGTATGACACAGCAGAGGAATGTAATGCACTACCTGGGGACATGCACACATTATTGGCACTAGAGGTATATATTTTATGTGGGGAAGTCAAGGTAATACACCTAAGGGGCAAATCATCTGAGTCACAAATACACACTGTGTAGTGCAACACCGCACAGCACAACTGAGGAACTAGTGGTAGTAGTAGTAGTCTTTATTTATTAACTGTCTAGTCACAAGGACTCTGAGTGCTGTAAAACTCTGCTCTCATGTTTCAACCTCCTACCTGACTTCAATCTCCGGACCACCCACTCACTTTTGCCTTTTTCCCTCCGCAGCTATCTGCCCCATTCCTGTACTGAATCACAGGGTCATGAGGGCTCAGGACAGCAGCCCTCCCCATACTCACCGTCGTTGCAGCACAGTTGTGGACGGACACCCATCGGGTACATAGTGAGCCAGGAGCATGCTGGTTGTGGTGTGCAGTGCCGCTAGCATGGCACTGCTTAGGAATAACCCATCCATACACCCACCCATCCCCCACCCTCCCTGCCATAGTCAGTATCCTCAATTATGGAACCCGATTGCCCCCTCCAATGAAGGACCTGCATCTGGCTTAACAGCTGGCCACCTATTTACCTCACAAAGGACTCAGAAGCTCTCTTTGATTTTTTGGCTGCTTACTACTCACACTCTGCAGTGCCAATCAAGGACCTGCACCTGGCCTACTTTAATCAAGTGTTCACCTATCCTACTCATATCTCCTAAAGGGCTTAGCAGCTCACTTGTAATGCTTGGCTGCTCACTACTCTCATTCTGCAGTGCTACAGTTTTTTGTTCTGTCTCTGCATGCTTGACAGGACATTTACACCTTCGCTTCTTACACCTAAGCTACTTTGAATAAACACTACTAGAGAGCTGACAGCAAGGAATACTGATTCCTTAGGTTCTATTTGTAACTAATCCACTAATGCTACCCTAGTGCATTCCTCCTCTGCCAATCTCTACCTCCATCCTCTCCTCTCTGGCTCTCTTCTTCCCCTTTTTATCCTTAACCCACTTATCTCAGTCCTCCTACATACCCCTCCCTCTATGCTACTCACTCATTACTCTTTCTGTTCACACTCTCCCTTAATTTCTATCCAATGATGTGCCTTATTACAATCTCCCTCCTTCCCATCCTGTTTACCCTTACATCTCTCCCACCATCCACCTCTACCTCCCTACGGCCATGAGTGCATGCAGCATGAATGAGGGTAAGGTTGAACAGCTGCTGTAACTGAATGCACAAGCAGTAAGAGGCTGGTTGAAGCCAGAGAGCTATCAGTTATTTCTGACTCCATAGCTCTTTCCCAGCCTAAAGCCACAATGCCCCACTGCAACATCACTGTCCCCTGCCATGGGAACAACTGATGCCATAAGCAGATCACCAGGACACCACACTGGGAAGAAGCAACAGGAGGCTGGCAGACTGAGTCATGGTACCAGATATAACTGCAGCAGCATTTGGCAAAACAGTGCAGCAGAGCAGGATTTATAGCAGCATTAGCAACGGCAGTATAATAGGGAGGCAGCATATGTAAACATGAAACAGCAGTATCAGGAGCAACTGAAAGCAGCAAGCAGAATGTGACTAAAGCAGTAGGCAGAATGCAGGCTGAAATGCTGAGTGAAACTTTAAATGATAACAGGGACCGAGAATGAGACTGAACGATATAGCCAGAATGCATGGCAACAAGTTTGAAGGGAGGTTGGTGTGAGTTGCTGATGCATTACAAATTAGGTAGGCTGAGGCAGTAGTATAACAATGAACTGCTAATGAAGCAGAGTAAATGCAGTAGAGCAACAATAAAACTGCTAGAAAAGCTAGCAAATGGAAATCGAAAAGTTGGGAGTTGTAACTGCTGAATGAAACCAGGCACTGAGTGGAGCAGGTGTAAACAATTAGGGGTGAATGTGCAGGGAGACAGCTACAGCAAGTGGGAACTGAACGACACACAGAGATGACAACTTCAGGAAATTTGAGGACTGCTAAAAGTATGACAAAAGTAAATGGGAGCCTAAATGGCATGATGGCCTGAATAGTATGAAGTAAACAAAGGTAAGCATCAGAATGCTAGTAAAACTAGAAACTATATAAGCTACATATCTCTCCTGTTTACCTTATTCCAGATCACCTCCACAGGAACATTATTCACAGGAAGGATATTAACCTGATTGCCTTCCTCATCTCTTTCCAAGAGATAGTAGAAAACAGAATCATCTCCTGTGGTGACATTTCCATGATATTGAAGACTAAAGATCCTAGGCTCCTGTGGAAATTGACATTATCTGAATTCGTCCTCACATTCAGCCTTTATCATGATGAAATCTGTTCAGTGTTTCCATTGAAATGTGAGGAATCGGACTCCTACCTGTATCTTATGGTGGACTTAAGTATTTGTTATGGAGGAATCCATTTTTACGACTATCATCGATCCTTCTCCACGAAAGCCGCTGCTGCATTGGCTCACTACAATACCACATTGAACTGAGCTGTTCTTGACAATGAGCTCTTTTGCCATAACTTCACTGGGCAAAGTACTTACTCCTGCTCCCTATGCAGCTCATTTAATCATTTTGCTCCCCTTTGTCCCCTAATGGTGTCTGCTTACTATTTATCCACTGATCCTGCCAGACTCGATCAACCTTCAAACTTGACTTCAGCCTCTGTTCCATGACTAACTCGTACCATTGCCAGTCCTCCTGTTTGCCTGGACCTTCACAGCCAGCCTGTTAAATACTTAGGGGCAAAGCAATTTCCTTCATGTCTGCAATTTTTATGGTGAGGCTCATGCTTGCTACTGTATATCTGCCCAAAGGCACACAAGCCTCCTTAATGACAATCCACTGAGCCATCTATTCTGGTTAGTCAGGCTTCTAGCTACTCATTCTTCCCATCCAGTCATGCAGCATATCCTGTTTGGCTTTTTGCATGGATTTCATACAGGCATCTCAGTGCTTCCCTTCGATACCTTCCATTATCCTAATCTTCAGTCTGCTATCAAGGAACCTGCAGTCATCCATCAACTGATACAAAAGGAACTACAAAAAGGTTTCCTCCTAGGTCTATTTCAGTAATCACCATTTGCTACCAATCAAATCAATCCTATCGGTATCACCACTAGAAAATTCTCTGAGAAGAAGCATGTCATCATCAACCTGTCTGCACCTCAGTCCTCATCCACCCCAGCATTAATTCATTGATTCCACTGGATGAGTATTCTCTGCTGTATAGTTGCATTGATAATGCAATCACTATTACTAAGCACTTTGGCCCCTGACTCCTGGCTCACGAAAGCTGATATTATGGATGCATTCAAGGAGTTACCTATTCATCCATCTCACTGGCATCTTTATGTTACGTCTTGGGAGGATCGCTGTTATTTTGCAGTACAGCTCACATTCGACTGTAAAAGGAGCCCACAGCTTTTTTTGACACATTTTTTGAAGTACTTTGTTGGGCATTACTTAACTTTTGTCAGCATTCAGCAGTTATTCATCTGTTGGATGACTTTCTCCAGATTGATCCACCATATTCTCCACCCGCAGCTGGCATTACTACTCTTGTCCAGCTGTTTGAAGGACTTTCACTTCCTTTGTCTGGGGAGAAAGTCTTAGGTCCAGTGACATCCATCAAATTCCTCAACATAATATTAGATACTCAGCATATGGAAGCCTGATTACCTCCAGATAAACTGCACCAGATATAAGCTTTGGTGGAGTCCTTTTCAAACTGATACTCCTGCACTAAACGTGAACTTCTTTCCATTCTGGGATACCTCAACTTTGCAATGAGGATAATTCCTCAGGCCAAATCCTTCATTTCTTAACTCCTGACACTGATATCATCTGTTTCTGAACTGTCACCACCATATACAAATCACAGGCTGCTGCAAAATCGGATCTCGTAATGTGGTCCCAAATTTTAGTTTACTGGACTGGCTGTTCTATGTTCTGCAAAGACCCTTCTCCCAACTTACACCCCAGAGTCTACACTAATTCATCTCCCAACACATGGCTATGCTGCTGTCTTTGAGCAGTCTTGGATTGCTGCTGTCTTGACTCTGGACATTACCACACTTTGTGTTTTTTCATTGACATTCTTTCTCTTTGAGATTTACCCAGTCAGAGCAGCTGCCTTCCTATGGGGTCATCACTGGTACCTTCAGACTCTATCCATATTTTATGATAATCAACCTATAGTCACAGCCAAAGACATGGTCAGAGATTTCCTGAATTTCTATGATACAGTTTTTTCTAAAGAAATCTCCTGCTTTCTGCATTTCCACAGTAGAGGCAGCAGAGAGAAACTTTTTAGAAATTCTGTGAAATATCCTGAAATATCTGACCATGTCTGTGGCTACTATGGTACAGTGAACATCATCAACAAGGGCAAGTCTTCATCCTATTCCATCATGTTGTTCATGCGGAGGCTGACTTGGCTATCTCTTTATCACAATTCTACACTGCAAGGTTTTCATATACCGGGCCATGCAAATGAAGCAGCTGATGCCTTACCTCATTTCCATTTTCAGACCTTTCCTCACCTCCATCCTTCAATGGATTCAGTCATCACTCCACTTCTTTCATTCAATGACCTCATAATGATTTAGAATCTTATTGTCAGCAAGCCAACACCATCATTTGGATCACCCTAGCTCCAGCCACCTGAACTACATATATTACAGCATGGAAAAATTAGTCCTAATTCTGTGCATTAAAGTCCTCCCCAAATACTTCCATTCATGTAGAACATGTTCTAGCATTCCTAACCTTTCATCACAAAGCCTTGAAACTATCATATGGAACTATCAAGTAATATCTATCAGATATCTAGTTCTTTTCTTCCCGGTCTACTCCATCCTCACCTTCTCTGTTCTTGAATCCTTCATTTAAACTTCTTTTACTGGGTATCCAAAGAGCTTCAATCGCTAAAACTCCTCATCTCCTCCCTATAGATGGCTCCATAATGAGAAACATGTTGGATTTTTTGAACTTGGATCCATTCAATTCTATCTCAAATGTTGTGGCTTCCTTTGATATTTGTCTAGCCTTCTATGGATTCTTGCTTCCTGAAGAATTCACTGTCTCATCATCCTCCTCTGCCAACTTCCTTAAGATCACCAACTTGCAGAAAAAGGCTGATCAATATATTTTGTTGCTACTTTCTTCTAAAACTGAAAGATTACATAAAGGAGTTCATGTAACTTATTACCCATCCTGTAATTAGAGATGCAGCAAAATTAAATTTTGCTGGTGAAATTCTGGTGAAATCATGAATTTTGCCATGTTAAATATTTCTGAAATTTGCAGATTTCGCTGACGAATTTTGTGGGTGTAAAATGTGAAATTCCACTGGTGAAATTGTGAATTTCACCCATGAAATACGGAATTTTAGCTTGCGAGTGGTGGAATTTCATCTGAGAGTGGCAAAATTCCACCACCCATGGGTGAAGTTCTGCATTTTGCAGGCAAAATTCACAATTTCAATGGCAGAATTTTGTATTTCATGAAATGTGCGATTTTCACAAACTAGTTCACATAACAAAATGTGTGGATTTTGCACATCTCTACCTGTAATAACTGGTGTCAGGTAGCTTATCTAGTCAAACTCATGCTCTTCCACTCACGCACATATCTATTTCAGCCTCTGTTGACCTCCATCAAGCAATCACCTATGACCACAAAATGGTTCCTGGATCACATTAGAACCCTTCTTCAATGGCTTGGACTTAACCCATGTTCATTGTCAGGACATTCATTCTGGACTGGAATAGCATCTTCAGCATCAAGAAATAACATTCATGTACACATCATTAAGAAATGTGGAACATGGACTTCATCAACCTTTGAAACCTACATTCCTAACCCTGAACCATAAACGAGGCAAGCATTTAGGATCATCTCCTCTTAGCTTACCCAGAGGACAGGCAGGTCAATAGCCATGGATCTTCAGAGGTTTCCTACATGGAGGGTGGGGGGTTCTTCTCCAGTGTGCTACTGGTCACACTCTCCATGAGTTGGAGGAGGTAATATTTTTGGGCCCACTATTCCCTACACACTACCCAGGTTATCTACCAAGGGTGGCAATAGAGAAAGGCCAAAGATTATTGCAGTATATACAAGCACTACTTTATTCACCAAACATTGAATGAGAGGGCTGAAGCCAAAGGTTCAATGTGAGGGAATAGCACCTCCCACATGCCAAATAAATTCCAGCCTCTCCCAGCAGTTCATGCTTAGCGTGTCTTGAACAGCCACCATCCTCCCCATCCTCCTCCTCCTCCTCTGCTGGCACTCTGCTCACCCTTGTTGCTGGGCCCTCTATTACCAATACCCTACCCAGCTTATCTACCAAGGAAGGGAACAGAGAAAGACCAACATTTATTACAGTATATACAAGCACTACTCTATCTGCCAAACATTGAAGCAAGGATTCAGTATATTTTGCAGACATCACAAACTTAATGAAAAGTGCAAAGTGAGTTAAGTTCTACAATTTTGCTTATGAAGACTTTAAACTTTGTCATGATTTGATGCACTTGGTGCACTTTGTTTGTATAAGGTACTTGGCAAGTTTAAAGAACAATTTACACACAAATCACAAGTGTAAATTTACACATGCACACACCCACACGCACACACACACACACACACACACACACACACACACACACACACACACACACACACTGTAAAATTTTAAATTGGAGTTAAGCAAGGCTAAAAGGTGTATATTCTGAACTTCAGATGCTATTGCTGGCAGGAAAGTAATCCTAGCAAGACAACAAGGAAGTGAAACACAGGCTGACAGGTACCACAGCAAAACACTTGAACTGAAAATGAGAGCAGTCTCCTGTTTCTGTTGGAATGGGTAAAATGAAGAACTTACCAGTTAATTCAAAATCTAACTTTACTTTAGCTACTTATTTGGAAATTACCTGTGTTTTTAACTGTGATTATTGTTCAATTTGTTACATATTATGCTGTGTGTTTTGTGAGGCACTCTGAGTTATCAGGTAATATACCATATCAAGTAAACTATTACTAATACTAATGTTTCTAATGTTTCTGGCAAGCACATACACTATGTGCATACACAGTAGATATATTAATTT
This sequence comes from Neoceratodus forsteri, assembly GCA_016271365.2. NCBI lineage: Eukaryota > Metazoa > Chordata > Ceratodontiformes > Ceratodontidae > Neoceratodus > Neoceratodus forsteri. The sequence goes on along the minus strand of CM057459.1, from coordinate 537,865,746 downwards.
AACCACAGTGTAGTTCAAAAGGAATTGTAATTCAGATTGTATTTGCTCCAAGGTAAAATAACAAACACCATCAACAAAAATGTAAAATCAAAACTCAGATATGAAATGCTGAAAACTTACTATACAACAATTCAGATGGAACCACCAGAGAAAAAAAATATTAACCCACATTTTAGCAACATTTTTTTTTCACCAAGCTTTTTAACTTTTTGAGCCATCACCTCCGCTTTGCTTTAGGCCCCTGCCACCCCACACCAGCCCCATCACCTGCTCCCCTTCCCCACCATCAATCTGGTTTGTATTGATATGGAAAGTAGCTGGAGGAGCCAATAACTATCTGTAAGATGACTTAGTGCATATCATGTTATGTGATATTTCTTCCCTGGCCTCTAAGTCCCTCCCACCTCTATTGATATTGAGCATTGCCTCTGACAGTCTCAATTCTAGCAGTGTACTAGGGGCTGACATCACCCCTCATGAGGATGCATGCTCCTTGGCTCCTCATGAGGGGCTGCTCCTAAGTGGGAGCCCAGATCTTTTCTTCCCTGGGCTATCTTGCTCTGTACCTGACAGCACTCCCCATTCCCCAGTGGCACCTAAACCTTGATCACAAGCACAGAAGCATGACACGCTTATGCTGAGCCTGCATGCCATTGACTTTTGCAGCTTACCTGACAGGATACAACACCAGGTTTACCACATTCTTTCTCCTATTGTATCATAGTATGGAGCTCCCTCTTTCTAGAGAGTATCTTTACCTGGCCTTTTTCTACATTTTTGACACTTTCAACTAGTTTGTCAATTTTGGTTTCCACCACAGCCAGTCAGGGTACTAGAGCAGAGCAGAGCATCAGTGGCATGATATTGGGTAAGCAGGGTCCCTAGTTGAAGGGCTGCAGATATGTGGGTACTTTCTGACCGCCCTTCCCTCTCCTCATATCTCTTCCTCTCAGCTTCTTTTCTCTCAGTCTTCCTCTTTGGCTCTTTGTTTGCTATGTGTTCCCTAGATGTAGGAAGGCTTTTTAAAAATGTGTGATCCTCTTCCTCACCTGAACTGAGGTGGTGCTGGGGGTGGTGGTACTAATAGTGGGCCTGGATGGGCCAGACTATTTGTCATTCCCCTCTGCCTTCTCCCTGCTCATTTACAGTCTCACCTATTACAGACAGGTGACAGAGAAGCAGGACAATTTGTGTTGCCTGTGTTAATACCAATTTTAAAATCCCATTGCTATTGCTGGCCTGGTAGTACAGTGGCAGTGCCACCAATCCCTCCACTGATGACCCAGGTTTGGTAAGAGTTTTGGGCCACTTAAGTGCCAGCTGGGGGAGGTAGAATCAGGCACCCAAGGACAGCTCTCCTTCTTCAATGAGGGGAGGCACTGAGTCCCATTGCATTACTGCCTTCTAGTGGAGGACCAGTACCAGCATGGATCCACCATGGGTCTACCACATAAGCACATGGTCGAAAACCACACAGTGAAAAAGCATGCTGCACAGATACCTCAAAAGCACACAGTCAATACTGCACTAATATAAATAAATAAACTCCAAACTGTGCATGCTATTTTGACCAACCAGTTTTTGACTGCACATTTATTGTTTTGAGGTATTGACAGTATCTGTGCCAGCAAGCCAGTGCACATAGAAGGAGAAGGGTCAGCCACCCTTGATGAAGCACACATACAGTATGTGCCAGCCTACATATGCATGCCCATCATTCCACATTGGAACATTTGGGAGAAAGTCAAAGGATAAAATCCTTGATTTGCCAGGCAATGCCACCCCCCACCATAGTCTAATGCATTAAAGGTAGGGCAGGACATCAACCACCTAGTGGTCCTGGGTAAGTAGTGGTCAACCTATAAGTCCATGTAAGGTTCAGTGATGGGAATAGTGGGGTGTGATTACAAAGGTAGCAGACTGGTGGACAGAAAAAGGCCATATGGCAAAAATCTTATTGTTACTGTATTTAACATGTGGTATAGAGTGGAGCCCACCAGGATGAAGCACTGTGTTGTGGTTTCCTGAATGACAAAATCGACTTGTTCCCTGCAGTAACTCTGCTGCAGAATTCTGTAGAATTAGGTCTCATAATCATGCAGGCTTAACTGTATTTCATCTTAGGCTTCCCTTCCAGACCCTCCCCCCTATACTTTTTCTGTATCTCACATGAACTTGGCAAAGTAGATCTCTCTTTTTGGACTGTGTCAAACCGGGAATGGGAACTACCAGAGAGCTTACCAGTTCATCTGACATGATGATTAATATCATTCACTATAACTTTTATACAAAAAAAAAACTGTATTACAGGTTCATTTGTGTCCCACAACAACATGAAGTAAGCCTACCAGTACAAACACTATTAATCATCTTTGATCTCTAACCAGAAATCATATAAATAATTAACAAACTAAATGAGCTAGAGGCTCAGGACACCACACGATGGAGCCAGATGGAAGATGCCACCATGTGAACATAAAAAAGCTCTGGCTACTCATCCAAAACAAAGAACACTACTACTCAACATTGGTGAGGCATGAATTAGTCCAGAAGATGATCCTCCCCATTTTAGACTACTGTGATGTAGTTTATGGTGCCACTTCCAAATCCTCCCTAATCAGAATGGATACTCTATTTAACTCCTTCTGTCAATTTTCCCTTGATGCTCCTTCACACACTCATCACTGTAACCTCTACCACACCATTTCCCTTCCCACACTTGCCAACAGGCACCTCACTCATTGTGCCAAACTCACTTCTAAATTTAGGTTAGGAGAACTTCCCTCCTACCTCTCATGCTCACTTTCTCCCCCCTCCCCCTCCCACTCCCTCAGATCCTCTGACACTCACACTTTGTTCATCCCCCGTCGTACCACTCTCATCAGTCAAGCAGGCTTTACCCATCATTTCCCGCAAATCTAGAACTCCCTTCCACCCAAATATGACACTCCTCCTCCTCCTGCCACTCCCTTGCCTCTGCCTTACATAACTTTCTCTCTTCTAACTGCTCCTGCCTTAACCCTCCTTTACTGTCCTCCTATACCTCTGTTCCTCTCCATGACTCACATCACCTATTAAACCTTCCATCCCCGCAGCCTGTGTCTCAGCACGCTCTCCTCTCCCTTCACCACTATGTACTATGTTCCTCATATATGCCACTTGTAATTAAATGCATATTTCACAGATATGATGTATTTAATTGTATGTTATGTTACAAATGTGACTGTATGATTATTTATGATATTTTTTAACTGTATGTCTTGTTACAAATGTAATTGAATGTTTAATTGCTTGTTTATTTTAAATGTTAAAGGGTATGCCTAATTCTTCATCCAATTGTACCCCCCTCCCCCCCCAGATTGTACCGGGAGATGAGCAACTTGTTGTTCAGTGTGCCTTCCTAGTGAAACATTTCAATAAATAAATAAAAATAAATAAATAGGAGCCAACAGACTTTTGTTTAAGTAAAACAAAAATAAGTATAGCACCCCCAACTAATCACCAAATAGTGTTCTTTGTTTTGGATGAGTAGCCGGAGCTTTTTTGTATTCACATGAAAATAATTAACCTAAAATGAGAAGAGCTTTTGTATGTAACCACAGTGACAATCATAAAAAAGCCTGATGACAATAAACTTTATGTATGATTCTGGTTTGAATACTGCCAAAGTAATATGCTTAGATAACAAAAGAAACATCAGCTTTCACCCTTCTGCAAGAGTGGCATGTCTACTAGTAATGTGTTGTATTACCTAACATTGAATTGGCTGGCCTATATCAGGATAAGAAAACACTGTTAAGGAATTTTATGAATACTGGAGACAAAAATGACACTTGTAAATAAGGTAACGTTCTGTAAGTCTTGAAATAAATTGGAGAACTGCAATTCCTCCTTTTATGACTACTGTACCAATGTCCTTGTCAAGGACACACTGCTTTTATTGTGTTATCACCTTTTTTCCTATGAAGTACTGTATATGAGATTATGACACAACAGCTGTTGGAGTGTCAGTAGCCACACCCGAAACATCTCTGTTATGATTATTTACACTCAGATAAATCTGAGTTAACTAAATACTAGTCTACCAATCCCCTCTTTGTAATAGATTTGCTTAGATAGATTTGTTTTAATGGACTTTGTTTTATGCTTGTTTTTTGGTTTTATTGGGTTCACCACAACATTACCCAGATAGATCATCTTAGGGTAGCTGCTTCATTTCACTGGGGTGTCATACAGATGAGGCACTCTGATGAGTCCTGGTAGTATGGAACACACGTCTGTGTCTTTCTGTTGGCACCCTTTGCAGTCTGTGTGAAAGGCCTTTTGGCACCATGCATTTCTGCTTAAAATTGAATCAGCATAATATTCTGTGGTGATTTGTATATACAGACCATGATGCTTTGCATTATGGGGGTATGTGTTATTTTGTATAGATTTGTTTTATTCATAATGATCAATCATACACCTCCCAGAGCAGATTCCATTTTTAATATATCAGATTATTGTATAATACCAATTTATCTCATTTAGTTTTGTACTAATGTATGTTAGAATAACACAAACTGCTCTCTCCTGCTCCAGTTTTCTCCATTTGCTCCTCTGCCTCCTCCACAGCCACTTCAATTAAAACACAGGACAGTTTTAGTTCAGTCAGATGGTTGGACCTTGCCCTGTGCTTCAACTAGTAAAGTAACAAAAATATAAATAAGTGAACTAATCATTTGTTGCACTTATCTGCAGGTTCTGGTTCTTTGGACCCAGCTTTTGCACAGTTGCCTTGGTTGATATTTTTGGTTTTAGCACCTTTGTTTTAAAATCTTCATCAAAACCATCACTATGGTCATGAAGAACATCTTTATTTCTCCAAAGCATGACATCAAATTTATGCTTGCATTGCTGGGTGGTTCAATCTGGGGACACTGGTCATTCTGTCATGCACAATTGCAATTTTATCTCATAGCATCTTCCTTTTTGAGAGTAGCAAATCAATCAAGTCAAACCGACTTGATCTATATTTTTAGATTTGCTGGCTCTGAACTGCAATTGGGTTAACAGACCATGATGACAACTGCAAAATGGGTTTAGCTGGGATAATATGTATATGTGTGTGGTGGTGGGGTGATGAAGCTTCAGCCTGTGACCACAAGAGATTGTGAAAATGCTGCAGCTCTGTGTGCTGCATGATTGTGGGTTGGGAAACTCTTTTGTGTATGGACTTTATATAACATTGACTGCAGTCTAGCAAACACCAGGTTGTTTGTTTTAAGAATTTAAGAGAACACGCAGAAAATTATTAGTAATTTGCAGCTTCCGGAAATTAATGGTTTAATGATTTACAGTGAAGACAGTCACTCACACACAGGTGGAAGGTACCAAACACAGACATCATGAAATCTGAGGCTCGCTCCAAAAAACATTCAATATGAACGAAACTGCCACTCATTGCACCCATGAGCAACCATATTTGATTTTTGTTTGCAAAAAAAGAAAAACACAGACAGCTCTTACTCATTTTAGTGAGTTTATATTGTCAGAAATTACAGCTTTTTGTTGTGAATAAACAAAGCCTGATAGGCTGCTGGGCAAATTGTTGTTCATTTCCTGTCCTCTTTAAAACTTAAAATGAGAAAGATAAGGGACAAACCTTCAAAATGGGTTACTTCTACACCTCTGGAGCTCATGAAACAGACAGATAACATACAGCACTGGGCCAAATCCTAAGGTAGCCCCATTGATATCCAGCACTATAAAGCTGCATGAAACCAATGTACAAGGGAAATTAGGCAAGCTAAAGCATCCTATTACAAAGCCCAACAAACAAAACATTTAGGGAATGGTAAAAGATTCTGGGAATCCATCAACGAATGTATAGGTCATGAAGATATAAGCCCACTGACAATAATTAGGATAGGTGATAAAATCTCCCTGGACCCCACAAATATTGCAAATGCCCTTAATCAATTATTTACAGAACAATTCTGCCACAAGGTAATTAGGCTGACCCACATCCAGAACCCAAGATTAGCCGTAACAACAAACCTACCTCACCTAAATTCTATTTCAGGGCCATAACAAGGAACTATACTATCAAAGTGATCAAGAGGGTATTAATCAAAACTAGGGTGGGCAGCGATGGTCTTGACATGGCTATGATAGGGGCAGCCCTGTCAGAAGTTGCTGAACCACTATCCACAATCTTTAATCTGTTGCTGTACTACTCACAGTTCTCCAGCACATGGAAAATTGCACATGCAACACCAGTCCATAAAAATGGTGACCGTGCTCTTGTATCAAAATATCGACCAATCTCCATCCTGTCTCCTCTATCCAAAACTCTTGGGAGAATTGTATCTTCCCAATTTGCAGAATATCTCAACAAACATGACCTGCAATGCCACCAACAGCATGGGTTCTATAAATTACACAGCACAAAGTCTGCATTGATCAAATTTACAAGTTACATACATGAGGCACTGGACAAGAGGCACTTGGTGGGGTCAATCTTTTTTGATCTCACCAAGGCATTTGACCTCTTGGATCATAATCTTCTCCTCAACAAGCTCAAACAATCTGGACTCTCAGCTGACACCTTAGATTGGTTTAATAGCTACCTTTCAGGACAAACACAGTGGGTAAAACTGAATGGAGTGTACTCAGACTCCAGGCCTGTCAGAGTAGGTGCATCTCAAGGCTCCATACTAGGGCCCCTTCCGTTTAGTCTATTTATAAACCAGCCACCACCAGAATCTTGCCCAATCTCTAAAGTTTTAACGCATGCAGATGACACAGTTCTCTGCTCTAGCCACCCCTGCTGGGACTCCATCACAAATATCACAAATGAACTGCAACAAAGTTTTAACAAAATAGGTAAAGGGTTCATACACAGTAAGCTCATTCTCAACTGCAAAAAGACAAAAACTATGCTCTTTGCCAGTCCCCAATTGAGAAAAAAGACAAGCCCCTTTACACTAAACAATGATAACGGGAATATGCTTGAACAGGTACAAACATTCAAGTATCTAGAGGTGGTGATCGATGAATCCTTTTCTTTCACCCCCCACATTGACAACATTACAAAGGTTGTTAATAGGAGATTAGGTGTTCTATACAGATACTGCCTAAACCTAACCAAAGAGGCAATGTCAGTTGCTGGCACCTGCTCAGTATTTCCCATTATAGACTGTGGATTGGTGATATAAGGGGCATCCAATGACACTGCCCTGCACAGAATCCAGCTAACACTGAACAAGGCCTTCCAGTTTGCGTTAGATGCAGAGAGATATCATACACTCACACTTACAACCTTTATGCTGGCACTGGCTAATTCATGCCCGCCGAAAGAATCAGATATCAGCCATGCCTCTTGGGGAAAGTCCCAACTTGGCCTCACCCCACCCCACCATCTCTACAAGCCCTTTTCTGCCCCTTTAAAAACCTGTGCATCACAAGAAGCACAGCCAGACAGGCCCTCACAGTACTCTTTATGAAAACCAGCTCAGTCGGTTAGTCCTTTGCAGTCTGAGTGCCCCAATGGTTAAATGAACTGCCAGTGCATGTGCTAAACATAAACAGTATTGCACAGTTCAAGAGGGAGCTTCTCAAATTCCTTAAGCAAGCAAGACACTGCAACTGTCTAGGGTGACAGTTGGGGTGATTCCCATTGATCACTCCCCTGCACTCCCCCATGCAGTCTCCCCTTCCTTGAAAATACTTTTTTGCTGCTATCCAGCTTCCTATCTCACCTACTGGTTACCTCACTTATTAGCAACAGCACTGAACGCTGAGTTTACCCTACCAATATACAGCCTTTTGGTTAACAATTAAAGCAGGAGCTTTGTGCTATACAAGACTGGACTGAAATGGTTTGCTAATAGCGAAAATACTGAGTATAGCTCTGTTCTGATCCTTGTATGGTGCTGGCAAAGCATTGTCTTGTGGCAATGACTTGCAATTGATGTAAACTGTACATATTTCCTTCCTTCTCCTGTTTACTAGTTTGTAATGTTTCCAATTTCCCCTGCTATGCTTTGATGCCTGTACAATTTCTCTTGACATGGGACCTTTGCAAATGAGTTTGTAGCTCAAAGGTGTACTCTGAAATAATAAATAAATAAATAAATGAAAAAAAATTGTGGGGCTGCCTATTAGGCTTAGAAGGTAATGGATCTAGCACTAAGAATAAGGCTAACTACCTGGGTTAGGAAAATGCTAACAGAAAAGACTCAGAGAGTGGACCTGAATGGCAAATATTTATATGGAGCCCCATAGGGGTCTGATCTGGGGATGACACTATTAAACATTTGCAGTATATATGTGCATCAGGGTATGGTTAGATATTAATTTAAGTCTTTTTTCAGACTGCGCAAAACTCTGAGGGAGACTGGATAGTGAGAAATGAATTAGAACATGAAAAGAGATGTAGACAGGCTGGAGCAATGGTCTGTACTTAGCGACTGAAGTTCAATGCCAAAAACTATAAAGTGATGCACATTGGGAACAAAAGATAAGCAAATGGAGTATCACATTGATGAGATCATGGTAGAGCGATCAAAGAATGATAGGGTCCTAGGGGTAACAATAAACAACAATATAGCAGCTTCTTTCCAAAGAACAGTACAACCACCAGGAAGCACAGTTTTAAACTGGATGGTGGGAAATTCAGGAAGGGCATCAAAACCATTTCTGTTTATGGAACAGGAGGTGGATACCTCAAGCAATCTACCTAATAATGTGAGCAGTGCTATTGCGGTGTTCACAACTGAATTGGGCATTTTCAAGGCAGTAAGTAGGAACAAAGGGAGATGGGGTGGTCAGAAATTAAAGGTATCCAATTCAGGCAGTGTATCTAATGTAAAACAATCCAGTTCAGACAGTTATATTTTAGAATAGGGGCCCAGCAGATAGGTGGTCCACCGTGATGTTTGGTAGTTAAGACTGGTTTACAGCAGAGCTCTAATATGAACACCAAGAGACCCCCACTACAACTGGAGATAAAATAAACAAGTAGCTAATTAAGACAGAAAGAATATCAAGATATTTTAAAGATTTGCCATGGGAGGTGCACTAAATTCTCTGTTTCAACCAATGTATGCCATAAGGCAGTAGCACCCCAATGTAAAATATGTTTAAAACTTGTAAATGAGCAAAGGATAAGCTGCTGATTTTGTATTTGTTTGGAGCTCTGAGAGGGCAGAGTAAAACAAAGTAGGAACCTCTGGGCAGACTCGATGGCTCATAGGGCAGGATTTTTTAAAGCTATATTCTTGACACAGGTCCCCAGAGTTTAGGTTATTTGAAAAAACACTAGATATGCATTAAACAATCAGGATTGTTTATTCCTGCAAGAAAAAAGCTTGCAAGACTCCATTTTGTGATCTAGCGTGTATCAATTTCAGGGCTACATGTGTGCATCTTTTACAATTCCTGGGTCCAAGTTTCCATGGCATGTCATTTTACAGCACTGATTTTCTGACAATGAATTTCCTGTTCTGCACCAAGAATCTGCTCTCTCTGCTCTCCATGTGTGTACTGTCCTCAGTGCTTTCTTAAACATGGTTTTGGCAGCTGCACTAGCTTGTCTTGTGATGCTCCATATTTTGTGTTGGACCTTACATGAATCTTTGGGCTCCTTGAGTGAACACATACAGTAGATGCAAGCTGCTGCAAACCACATCAACATTTTACAAATGCACCCGCTGTTGGAAATATGGATGCAAGAGAGGCAAAAGCAGTAAGTGCACCACAGTTGCCTAAGTCTGTGTCCTCATCTGCATCTGCAGGCCCCACACCTCGATTCAAAACTCCTGCCCATAGTCTTGTTTTGTCCTTAACCATCTACAGTGTTTACTGAATCTAGGCAAATTAATTGACAGTTTATTGGAACAACAGTGATATGCTATCACAAGGAAGTCCTTTGTATCTATTGAAAAATGCCAGAGTCTAATATTCTATATCAGACCCTAACTACTCTTAGACATGACGGTTGATGTTTTGAGTAAAATTTCTTGATATTCACAATGCCTTTACTTTGTAGTTTTTAGAACCCTGATGACATAGAACATCTCTTTATTTACTTTCCAAAGTTCTAAGTGTTGGAGAAACTGTATTGAAATTGTTTTCTGATATGTAGTAAAAGGACTGGAAGACTACATTTTTATACAGCTGTGAGATGGCTGAGTGAACCATACTCTCATCTCCTACAGTTCTCAGTGCTGGATCAGGATCTCAATTGAATAATTACAACTGTAACACCAAATTACTTATCCTTCCCCTTTCAGTAAGCGGTTTCACTGTGACATGAATAGACATACTTTGCAAATGTTGACATTGAGGGTATGGTGCATTAATGAACTGCCTATAAAGAACATGGATTGATACCAGCTGATCTGTGGACCTCTTCTCTTGCCCCATCAATAGAAGTCTGGACCAGGATCTTCAAAGATCTCTAATCCATCTCAAATTGCCATTATGATGTGAAAAAGGTACATCCTTTTCTCCTGCAGTTTTCTTCCTGAACACAGTCAGTTTCCAAGGAAATGGCAAATTAGGACAGTTTAAATTCCTAAAACATGAGGCCAGAACACCCTATACATGGTCACAATTGGTCACTGATGGTACATGTAAAACACCCACCTACCATCAGAATGCACAACAAAATCTTGGAAATTTTCATTTTTTGTTCCCAAAATTAAATTTTCATTACACTTTCACATTATGTTAGGTTTGAATGTTGTAATCATACATAGAAACATAGAATTAGTCAGCAGGAAAGGACCACTTGGCCCACACATTCTGCCCAGATTTTCTCTGCATAATCTATGTAGATCATAAATGGTTTTCAGTGACCCTGTCCCACTCTTCCTATTAACTAATATTCCCCTATGATCTCAAGACCAGGGGGTGGACATAGACACATTACTATTAGACAATATGCAAAACATGACAGCTAAAGGGGAGGTTCTGATAATGGGAGACTTCAGCATGCCAGAATACAGATTGGTCAATATCAGCAGGAAAATCTGCTAGAACTAGGCACATAGTGGATTCCCTGCGGGGGGGGGGCTCAAACAATTGGTACAACAACCCATAAGAGACAGGGCTATCCTGGATCTAGTACTGACTAACGGAGACAGGATCACAGATCTCCTGGTAGAATGTTAACTTGGGGCCAGTGACCATCACATGGCATGGTTCAATTTCACCACTAGAACTAAATCATCCCTGTCCAAGGCAAAAATATGGGATTTCAGAGGAGCTGACTTTGATAATATGGCCAACAGAGTTAAGCTAGCCCTGCCAAGAAGAAATACAGGTGAGGGCATACAGGCAAAGTGGGCAAGCATTAAGGATGCAATACTTGAATCAACATCCCATTCTGTTAGGGAGAAAAGCAAGAGCAAAAGAAGGAGGAAACCACTTCAATTCTCATAAGCAGTAGCAGAAAAGGTGAGAGCCAAAAGGTTGGCCTTCAGGAAATATAAGGGAATGCAGTGGGATGAAGATAGAGAGGTATATCAAACTTCCCTAAGGGAAGCAGGGAAGGCAGTAAGGCAGGCAAAGGCCCAAACTGAGGAAACACTAGCAAGAACAGTAAAAGAAGGGGACAAGACTTTCTATAGATACATTAGTGAAATGAGACAGGTCAGAGGGGGTATTGCTAAGATCAAAAGGGATAAGGGGAAGTGTGAGGAGGAGGACCAAGGAAAAGCATCTATCTGAAATAGATACTTCTGTTCAGTATTTACTGAGGAGAAGGTAGGGCAGGGCCCACAGCTCAGAACCATGGACACAGGGGGGAGATAGGTGTGCAGAAGTCCTTTCACAAAAGTAAAGGTCCTACAAGAGCTCGCTAAGTTCAGGGTGGACAAGGCAATGAGACTTGATGGCATATATCCCAGGGTACTAAAGGAGCTAAGGGTAGAAATAGTAGAGCCATTAGCAGAACTGTTTAGTGAGTCTCTGAGCACAGGAGAGGTCCCAAGAAGACTGGAGAAGGGCTCATGTGATCCCACTCCACAAGAGTGGCAGCAGGGAGGAGGCAGAGAACTACAGACTGGTCAGTCTTACCTCAGTAGTGGGCAAGATTGTGGAGGCACTCCTTAAGGAAAGGATAGTGCAACACCTGGAATCCATAGGAGCACAAGATCCAAGACAGCATGAGTTTACAACAGGAAGTTGCTGTCAAACCAATCTCATAGATTTGTTTGACTGGGTAACCAGAGTGGTTGACCAGGGGGGTGCAGTTGATGTCACCTACCTTGACTTCAGCAAAGCTTTCAATACTCTTCTACATAGAAGATTGATTAATAAGCTGGGTATGCTCAGGATGGGTCAGAGGTTGGTCAACTGGGTGGCAAACTGGTTGGTGGGTAGAAAACAGAGAGTGGTAGTAAATGGTATACAGTCAGAGGAGATGCAAGTCACAAGTTGGGTACCTCAAGGATCAGCCCTTGGGCCAGTCCTCTTCAATATCTTCATCAGTGACATTGCAGATGGACTGGAGGGTAAGGTTTGCCTGTTTGAAGATCACACCAAGATCTGCAACAGACTAGATGATCCAGATAGGGTGGGGAGTGAGGAGAAATCTGGAAAAACTGGCAAAATGGTCTGAAGAGTGGCAACTGGGGTTTAAAGCAAGAAGTGCAAGATCATGCACATAGTGAAGAGAAACTATGAAGTTACCTATAGATTGGGAGGGGAGTTGCTGGCAAACAAAAGGGAAGAAAGAGACTTGGGCATCATCATCACAGATGACCTGAAATCATCCAAGCAGACTACTAAAGCAGTAGGTAAGGCTAGATGTATATTGGGGTGTATTAGTAGGGGTATCACAAGTCATAAGAGGGAAGTAATAATCCCTCTTTGCAAGACACTGGTTAGGCTGCATCTGGAGTACTGCGTGCAATGCTGGAGGCCACACCTGCACAAGGACATTACCAAAATGCAGGCAGTCCAGAGAAAGGATACCAAAATGATGCAGGGACTGCATCAGAAAACATATGATTAACAGAGATTAATAGAGCTCAATATGTATACCCTAGAGCAAAGGAGGGAGCGAGGTGATATGATCAAAACATTCAAACACCTTAAGGACATTAACAAGGTGAAAGAGTCTAACATATTTCAATACAAGAAAAACAGCAGGACAAGAGGACACAGCATGATTTGATTTGATTTGATTTTTATTTGTATACAGGTAAGCACTCTGGGATACAATCCCTTTTACAGGTACGACCCATGGTCAATATAACTATACATACAAAAAACACCATAATCAAATTTTACATCACATACAGTTACATAAATAGGAATGCAAATTCCACGTAATTTAAAATAGATCCTAGTAAAAAACACACTAAATAAATCTTTGAGATATGCTGTAAATATCTTTAGAACAGTTTTTAGTTTTCCCTACTTCTAAATTGCAAGGGTATTGTTCATTACTATTAGTACAACAGTTATTAAAAATCTCTAACTAAAAACAATTACACTTGGACAAATCCCTAAGATATGCTTTCAGTGCATTAGAAAACAACCTAAGATTACTATACTTCTAATTTATACAAGAATATTATTCCATACTGTTGGTGCAAGAAATGCAAAAGAACGTTGACCACTTGATGTATACTTAAATGGGATTCTCAAAAGAGTTAAATTCCCTGAAGATCTTGTGCAAGATTTTGTGCAAAATGCCACAAGCTGATTTTTCTGGTCGCTTGCGTGCATGCACAAGGAACGTTTTGGGAGAGTAGCACACTTGGAGGTGTGCCACTCCCATCCAATGCACTGCTCCCTTGAGCAGGCGTGGCGGTCCTGCACCAATGGGTGCAGGAGCTCAGTATGTCAGTGGTGTTCCTCTGCTTAGAACACCACTGCCATACTGATCGCCGCCATCCCCTGCATCATGCGCTCCCCGGCGCCCGTCACGCCCCTCCCCAAGCTTTCATGCCACGCTGGGGGCCCACCCCAGCATGGCAAATGTTGTTTGCCAATGGGGTGTCAATCCCCGTCGGCTCACAGCCCCCCAAGCCATCCTGCCTGCGCTGAGGCCACCCCAGCGTGGCAAACGTCCCGTTGTTTTGCCGATGGGGTGCCCAATCCCCCATTGGCTCATCAGCAGCCCCCCGCCAGAAGTTTGCCAACAGGGTGCCCAATCCCCGTCAGCCTCGGCCCCCTCTATCTTCTGCCACGCTGAGAGCCACCCCAGCGTGGCAAGCGTCCCACATCGTCTTTTTTAAACCTGTAAAATAAAACAGTCCCACAGCAAGTCTCCCAGCCCCTCCCACAACCCTCACCCACCCACTGTGCACCCAGCCTCCCAACACCCCTCACCCCATACTTACCTCTGTACTCAGCGATGATCTTGGGTGGACGGGAACATGTCTGCACTCTTCAAAGCCGACCATGAACTGAGGAAATGCTGGTAAGCTGTATAATGGGCCAGATAGGGGGTTTCAACTTTATTGCATATCTCAGTCATTTTTGAATTTTGCACCAATTTTCAACATATTTGGACCTTCATGAATGATAAAGTCACTATCATGGCATTATTCCGCCTGAAGGGTGATTTTTGCAGGCGCTATGCAGTCACCGTGTGAAATCACCCTTGGCCTTGAATAATGCCATGACAGTGACATCATTCATGAGAAGGGGTCCCAAAACAGATGTTGAAAATTTGTGCAAGAATTCCAAAATGACTGTTTTACGAGCATGGCTATGCAGTTCTATGCAGGCTCGTAAGTTTGTGAATTTTCAATATTTTCACTCCAGATTTTCAACATTGCCATTTTATCACACCTTCTTATGAGTTGTACAGCTGTCATTTTTATATCTCACCCAAAGCGTGTTTCCGCCATGTAGCGCACAATGCGCGCAGTTGATTGTCTTGAAATCAATGTATGGAACACATTAAGAAAATCACAGTGACACTGTTCATGAGCAGAGGTCTTAAAATGGCTATGTTGAAAATTTGGTGAAATAATTCCTAAAAATGACTGTTTTAAGAGCGTGCGTTCCGCAGTTCCTACGCACGCTCATACGTTTGCAAATTTTCAATATTTGCACTCCAGATTTTCAACATTGCCATTTTACTACACCTCCTCATGAGCAGTACAGCTGTCATTTTTCACATCCTGCCCAAAATGTGTTTCTGCCCATGTAGCGCACAATGGCGCAGTCGGTGGGCGAACTCAATGTATGGGACATATTAAGAAAATCACAGTGACACTGATCATGAGCAGAGGTCTTAAAATGGCTGTGCTGAAAATTTGGTGAAAAATTCCTTAAAATGACTGTTTTATGAGTCTGTGTTGCGCAGTTCCTACGCACGCTCATAAGTTTGCGAATTTTCAATATTTTCACTCCAGATTTTCAACATTGCCATTTTATCACACCTCCTTATGAGCACTGCAGCTGTCATTTTTCACATCTTGCCCAAAACATGTTTCCACCCATGTTGCGTACAATGGCACAGTCGGTGTGCGAACTCAGTGTATGGGACACGTTAAGAAAATTGCAGTGTCAGTGTTCATGAACAGAGATCTTAAAATGGCTATGTTGAAAATTTGGCAAAAAAATTCTTACAAATAACTGTTTTACGAGCGTGCGTTGTGCAGTTCCTACGCTCGCTCATATGTTTGCGAATTTCTAATATTTTCACTCCAGATTTTCAACATTGCCACTTTACCACACCTCCTTATGAGCAGTATAGCTGTCATTTTTCACATCCTGCCCAAAATGTCTTTCCCCCATGTAGTGCACAATGGTGCAGTTGGTGTGCAAAATCAATGTATGGGACACAGGAAGAAAATCACAGTGACACTGTTCATTAGCAGAGATTTTAAAATGGCAATGTTGAAAATTTGGTGAAAAAATTCCTTAAAATGACTGTTTTACGACAGTGCGTTGCACAGTTCCCACACACGCTCGTAGGTTTGCAAATTTTCAATATTTCCACTCCAGATTTTCAACATTGGCATTTTACCACACCTCCTCATGAGCAGTACAGCTGTCATTTTTCACATCCTGCCCAAAACATGTTTCTGCCCATGTAGCGCACAATGGCGCAGTCGGTGTATGAAATCAATGTATGGGACACATTAAGAAAATCACAGTGACACTGATCATGAGCAGAGGTCTTAAAATGGCTGTGTTGAAAATTTGGTGAAAAAATTCCTAAAAATGACTGTTTTACGAGTGTTCATTGTGCAGTTCCTATGCATGCTCGTAAGTTTGCAAATTTTCAATATTTTCACTCCACATTTTCAACATTGCCATTTACACACCTCCTTATGAGCACTGCAGCTGTCATTTTCACATCTTGCCCAAAACGTGTTTCCACCCATGTAGCGCACAATGGCACAGTCGCTTGTGAACTCAGTGTATGGGACACATTAAGAAAATCACAGTGACACTGTTCATTAGCAGAGATTTTAAAATGGCAATGTTGAAAATTTGGTGAAAAAATTCCTAAAAATGACTGTTTTACGAGCGTGCGTTGCACAGTTCCCACACACGGTCGTAGGTTTGCAAATTTTCAATATTTCCACTCCAGATTTTCAACATTGGCATTTTACCACACCTCCTCATGAGCAGTACAGCTGTCATTTTTCACATCCTGCCCAAAACGTGTTTCTGCCCATGTAGCGCACAATGGCGTAGTCGGTGTGTGAAATCAATGTATGGGACACATTAAGAAAATCACAGTGACACTGATCATGAGCAGAGGTCTTAAAATGGCTGTGTTGAAAATTTGGTGAAAAATTCCTAAAAATGACTGTTTTACGAGTGTTCATTGTGCAGTTCCTATGCATGCTCCTAAGTTTGCAAATTTTCAATATTTTCACTCCACATTTTCAACATTGCCATTTTACCACACCTCCTTATGAGCACTGCAGCTGTCATTTTTCATATCTTGCCCAAAACGTGTTTCCGCCCATGTAGCGCACAATGGCACAGTCGCTGTGTGAACTCAGTGTATGGGACACATTAAGAAAATCACAGTGACACTGTTCATTAGCAGAGATTTTAAAATGGCAATGTTGAAAATTTGGTGAAAAAATTCCTAAAAATGACTGTTTTACGAGCGTGCGTTGCACAGTTCCCACACACGTTCGTAGGTTTGCGAATTTTCAATATTTCCACTCCAGATTTTCAACATTGGCATTTTACCACACCTCCTCATGAGCAGTATAGCTGTCATTTTTCACATCCTGCCCAAAACGTGTTTCCACCCATGTAGCGCACAATGGCACAGTCGGTGTGTGAAATCAATGTATGGGACACATTAAGAAAATCACAGTGACACTGATCATGAGCAGAGGTCTTAAAATGGCTGTGTTGAAAATTTGGTGAAAAAATTCCTAAAAATGACTGTTTTACGAGTGTTCATTGTGCAGTTCCTATGCATGCTCATAAGTTTGCAAATTTTCAATATTTTCACACCACATTTTCAACATTGCCATTTTACCACACCTCCTTATGAGCTCTGCAGCTGTCATTTTTCACATCTTGCCCAAAACGTGTTTCCGCCCATGTAGCTCACAATGGCACAGTCGCTGTGTGAACTCAGTGTATGGGACACATTAAGAAAATCACAGTGTCACTGTTCATTAGCAGAGGTTTTAAAATGCCAATGTTGACAATTTGGTTGAAAAAATTCCTAACAATGACTGTTTTATGAGCGTGCATTGCACAGTTCCCACGCACGCTCCTAGGTTTGCAAATTTTCAATATTTCCACTCCAGATTTTCAACATTGCCATTTTACCACACTTCCTTATGAGCAGTACAGCTGTCATTTTTCACATCCTGCCCAAAACGTGTTTTTGCCTATGTAGAGCACAATGGGGTAACAAAAAGGTCATGCTGACAATTTATTGTGCAAATACCAGCAATCGCACAGGACATTAGGGTAAAGCACCATACATGCCAAACACCACTGCAAATACCTGCAAGCGAACGTTCGGCATTGAAAAATGCTTGTTTAAACTAAGAGGCACACCTGTTTGTTGTATTTTGTAAATAAATTTAGCCATAACAAATTTATGATATTATTTGATTGGTAACCACCCAAGACTTTCCATCATATGATAGTGATGCACATTATTAGGTAATAAAAGTGCAAATCTACCTGTTTTATGTAATAACTCTGTTTTTCATCTCACAATAGTAATGGGAACATTATCCACCACAATAAAAGCATAATGCAATATGGGCAGGAGGCACTGATTTGCAATTGCCAAACGTGCATCATCAGTGAGAAAGCTGTGTAACATATATAGTAGTGCAATTTTAGAATGTATTTTAGCTGTAAATGCCTGTATATGTGAATCATATGTTAATGTAGGGTTTAAAACAATCCCCAGATATTTAATATTAATAACATTTTCATATACAGTCCCATCCAGTGATTCAATTTGCAGTCCGATTCCAATTTCTTTCAGCTTGGCTGAAGTACCAAATAACATAATTTTAGTTTTTTGTTTGTCCAGCAACAAATCGTTATTTATCAACCATTCATGCATTGCATTAAGTTCCTTAGTCAGTGTCATATTAAGCTCACACAATGCTGCTCCCTGGCAATAGACAACAACATCGTCTGCATACATAATAAGGTGTGCATTATTAATAGAGGCTGTTACAGAATAAAAAAAAATAAAAAAAATTGGTCCCAGTACGTAGCTCTGTGGGACTACACACTTAACACAAGCCTCTCAGATACACTACTTCCGATCATTACCATTTGGAATCTATTTGAGAGATAATTATATACCCATCCCAATACTGGTGTCCCCACCCCAATATACTCAAGTTTCTCAATAAGGAGAGAGTGATCTACCAAATTGAATGCCTTGGTCAAGTCCACGAATGATGTCGATTAAAGGATAATGTGAGGAAGTTCTTTTTCACAGAATGGGTGGTGGATGCATGGAATGTCCTACCTCAGGAAGTGGTGGATATGAATACAGAGCAGGGTTTCAAACAGGCATGGGATAGGCATATGGGAGCAATACAGATGAGTATGAATAAATAGGCCATTGACAGAGTAAAGGCCTATGGCACATTCATAAGGCAGAAAAAATGGGTAGACTGAATGGGCCTTGCGGTCCTTATTTGCCATCAACTTCTATGTTTCTATAGTTCTATGTCTGTCCCTTGCATGCATGATTGAACACTGTTAATGCCTCCACCACTTCTGCTGGCAGCCTCTTCCAGGCATCTACCACCCTTTCAGTTAAGCAGTACTTCTTCACATTCCTGCTAAGCGTCCCCCTCTACTTCATCATGTGCATCTGGTCCTGTGCTCTTTCTCATTTGAAAATGGCTCCCCTCCTGCACTTTGTTTGCCTCTGTAAGGTACTTATCAGTTTCTATTACATCACCTCTCACTCTCCTCTCTTCAGGGTGTACATGCTGAGATCTCACTGTCTCTCCTCATAGGACTTCTTATGCAATCACTACACCACATTAGTTGCACTCATTTGGACTGCCTCCACCTTGTCTATATCCTTTTTGAGGTATGGCCTCCAAAACTGGAGACAGTTCTCCAGGTGGATTCTCACCTCCTGGTAACACATTGGCAACACCACCTCCCTCCTCTTGCTGGAGATACCCCTTCCTATGCACCCAAACATCCCACTAGCCCTGTCCTCTACTTTTTCACACTGCCTTGCCACTTTAAGGTTGTCAGTTATGAAACCTCCAAGATCCATTTCCTACTTAGTGACTGTCAGTGCTTCCCCCAATCCTATACTCCCCTCCTTTGTTGATATACCCTAGGTGCATTTTTTGCCACTTTTGGCATTGAAACCAAATTCCCAAATTGCCATGCCCACTCCTTGAGATTTCTGAGATCCCTGCACATTCTCTTTACCACCTCCTGAGTGTCCATCTTATTGTGGATTTTGTTATCATCTGCAAAAAGGCATACCTTCTCTTTCAGACCTTGCGTATTGATGCTTAAAGGCTGCAAAGACATACTGTATCTCTTAACCTCTTAACATTAAAATACATAACACTAGTCTGTGTAATGCAGGGAAAATTGCCAGAATGGGTAGCACTGTCTTATTTTAAAGAATAATAAACTGAAGAATAGTCTGCACCATGTCTTTAGTGTTAAAGAATGTTTACCTCAAGTTGAGTGTCTTTTTGACATAGTCTGTACAGCAGTACGTCCTGGAACAGGTATAGCATTTTGTCGATCTTGGGCATATCTTTGTGAAGCAAGGGTAACTTTGGATGCAAAATACATAGCCCTATGCAAAACTCATTACAGTTGAGAAATATGTGCATAGGCTGAGTTTGAATCCTGCCAAGGGAATTAAACTTGATTTGTAGTTAATTTAGGAATGATGTTTGATCTACTGGATAGAACACAGGCTTTGGTAACTGAGGATTATGGCTTAAAATTGCACCAGTCATGTACACACTAAGAGCCCTTGAGAAAGACACTTATGCTTACCTTACAGTGCACCCCACCACAATGCAGCAAAGTACTGCATGACTCTGCAGCAGAGTTACTGTAAGAAACAAGGCAATTTCAGTGGCAATAAATCTCTCTTTCATGAAGTAAACTGAAGCACTGCATTGCACCTTGAAGGGCAAATGTGTATTTGTTAAGGGATGTGGATTCAAAAAGGTTATGAGAAAGCACTTACTCGAACAGAAGGTAAAGGAAAAGTGGAAAATATTACCCAGAACAATGGTCAGTGTAGGTACTATAGAATTGCTGGTTTCAAAGCAATCTGGAATGGTTTCAGAAAGATTACTTATTTTATTTATTTGAAAATTTGTGACTGGGAAAGGCACACTGAGCTGAGGCTCATTTCCAGGTGGTTCCAGGGGAAAGTGAATAGGATATACTAAATACATAACATGACACAGTTCACAGTTACAAAAAGAGCATTCAGAGAACATGTATTAATTAGAGGAATATGTGCAAAATGAGAAATCAAGGTAGATACAACAAAATAAGGCATTTGAGTCATCCCTACACTGGGGTAGGAGCCAAATGCAAGGGTAAGAGTTATGTAGAGGAAAAACAGGAGTGGGGGTTCCCCGATATCTGAGGGAGAATGGGAGGCAGTGGAGTGGAGGGAAGAGGGTAGTTGGATCCAAAGTGATGGGAGATGGTAAAAAAAGTCTAATTGCCCAGCAGAGGTGTGGTGATGAGGAATGGGGAATGGGGAGGGTGTGAGGATCCCTAGAACAGAGGGAGCAGGACACAGAGGGGATGAGGGAGAGGCATGAAGAGAGGTAAGAGGGAAGGGACCCAAATCAATATATGAATATGAATGAGGCACAATGGATCTGGTGGTGTGATGGTAGAGGGAGACTGGCTAAAGGGGATTAAAGTGAGCAATGATGAGTACTAGAGGGGGAGTCATTAACGAGGCAGAAGGATGTCCTATCTGGCCAGGGAGGTTGAGGGAACAGTAGCATAGGCCATATCCACAGTGTCAAAAAACTGCGAGCACCATTTTGGTGACAAGCTCATGACAGACCTGCAGAGACATGCCATCATTATTGCAGTGCAAGGCACCAACTTTAGGGCAGAGCTTTGCATGGATAGTGTGGATGTGGGCAGTGCATAGATGGTGTAGATTTGGGCAAAGAAGTCAGGTTTGCTGTATAGCCACACACCAAGGTACGTGAAGTATTGAATCACTTCTAGAGAAGTGCCATCCAAGATGGAGAAGATAGGCAGAGTTGGGAGTCTGACCAGTTTCTGGCTGGCACCAAAGGTCATAGACATAGTTTTATTTGTGTTGACCTGGAGTTGGTTTTATTGGTGCCAGGGCAGGACATTAGTAAGTCATGCTGGAACAGACTTTCCACAACTGTGGTAGATGGACCGGTGGTATAGATGGCTGTGTCTTCTGCATACATGTGTATATGTGAGTTGGTACTGACTGAGAGGAGGTCATTAAGGAAGATGGAGTACAGGATGAGCCCAAGGATGGATACTGTAGGACTCCCACCTAGATGGGAAGTAGATCTGACAGGGCATTACCAACATGTACTGACTGCAGACAGACAAAGAGGTAAGAACAGAACTAGGTGTCAGCAGAAGCCGATAGGCCAGAAGAACTCAGATTATCCAGGATGAGTGAATAGGATACTGAGGCAAAAGCCTTGGCCAGGCCAATATAAATGGCAGCTGTGATATGCCCCTGATCCATCTGAAAGAAGTTAGACTCAGTTACACCCAACAAGAAGGAGACAGTGGAGAGATGCTTCTGAAAGCCTTACTGGAACAGAGAAAGGAAGTTGGTGGAGAATAGGAAATCAGAGAATCTGGTGTAGACAAGCTTCTCATGCATCTTGGCAATGGAAAGTTGGAGGAGATTGGCCAGAAGTTACCCAGGAGAAAAGCTCTCCCCCCCTTTGTGGAGTTGAAGAACTTTGACCAACTTCCAAGACTAAAGGACAACACTAATGGAGAAGAAGTTGAGAAGGTGAGTCAGATGAGATGCTATGGCAGGAGCAGAGATATGAAAAAGCTAAGGATCCAGCCTGTTTGGGCTGGATTTGCACAGGTTAAGGGATTAAAGGGCAGTTAGGGTTTCCTGGCTTGTAATGGGGTAAAGAAGAAACCCTTGGAGGTGAGAGGATAGGTATTGTGAGGTGCTGAAGTGGAGGCTGGACAGATAGTGGAAGGGAGAACTGAAGTGTAGAAGAACACATTGAGATGAACAACAACAGAGGAGGGAGTAGACACCAGTGAACCATTTTTCAGAAGGACCAGAATGATGGATTGGGTAAGAGGGTTGAAGAAGGGAGTTATAACCGTCCAGAACTTTAAAACAGCATTAAGGTTGTTCTGAATGTTGTCCTTGAAATATTACAATTTTGCAGCCCAGACAGCCTTTGTACAGAAGCTCTTGATAGTCCTGTATAAAAGGAGGTCAGGAACAAAGTGAGATAATTTGTAATGCACACAGGCAAGATCATGGGACTTGAACTGGTCTATGATTTCAGGGGTAATTCAGGGGTGATGGTGAGTTTTGACCTTATATTTTCAGAGCAGGGCATGCTTGTCCTAAACTTAAGTGAAATTTGGAGTGAAACAGGGAGAGGGCAATGTCAGTATCAATGGAGGGTGTATGGCTGTCCAATATGCAGCAGGAAGGTCAAAGGGAGAAAATGGAGGGAGGCAAAAGGGCAATAGAGTTGATGTAGTGTTCCAGGCTGACTGGATGGACATCTTGGGCTCAGTTTTCAAAGATCCAAGAGATCATCACAATTTGTGGTGATCTAGGGTTGCAGCAACCTTGTGGTGCAACAGGGACCCAGCACCATATATTTAAAAACCAAAAATGAGGGTCCCTACACCCAAGACCTGAGATTTGCTGCATCCCCAGGGTTGTGCTGACAAAATGGACCACCTGCAGAGTTTTTCAGAAGGAGCCCTCAACCCTATTCACCTGGCAGAACACTCGAGGGGCCATGAAGGGGGAATGAATATGGCTTCAAGATGGGGACCAGGAGTATAAGGAGCATGGGTGTGATCTAAGGAGTGACGGGTGCTGGAAAGCAATGGGAGAGTGCCCTGAAGAAGTGTAGACAGATGATCAGCCTAAGTACGTGAGGTTGGCAAGCAGGGACCAGGACTGGCCATAGGTGAATGCAGCCCTGGCACCTTCCCCATAGGTGTCACTTACCACAACATCATAGGTGGGCAGCAGTCTGCCTCCACGTGGGGAGCCAAGTACCATGGCACTGTCCCAGTGCCTGGCCACCATTCACATCCACCAGCAGCATGAAGCACCCTGCAGCCACTGCTGCCCACCAATGATGCTCTGTTAAGATGCACCTCTGGGGCAGTTGCCAGGGCTGCATTCACCTATGGCCATGTCCTGGTCCCTTCTTACCAGCCTCACATACCAGGGCCAATTGGCTGCCTACACTTCTCCAGGGCTCCTCTGCAGTGTGCCACCTTAGCACCCTACCATTGCTGCTGTACTACTGTCACTCCTTATGCCATCCCTTGAGCTCCTTATGCCCCCAGCCCCCATTTTGTAGCCCCCCCAAATTACTGCCCTGTCCAGCTATGGTGCAGGGCCCTCAGACTACCTCCAGGCTAGTGTAATCTGAGCCCACTGTTGCAGCCATGGTGGGACTTATAGAATTCTAATAAGGGGATAGTGTAGCACTGCAGTGGCACAACCACCATTGCAACCTTATACCACCTCCTGGCTAGTCTAATCTGAACTCCCTGTTGTGGCCATAGCAGGACTTATAGAATCCCAAATAAGGGGATGGTACAGCCCCACAGTGTTGCAACCACCCTTGAAATCTGGTGCATGGGCACTTTTGTCACATGGGTAGTGGAGGGGGACTTTGCCACATGGCATCCTAATTTAGACGCAGCCAGCATTCAAAAATTGGAATAGCTGCAAACTTTGATGTAAGGTGCCACTTGCATTATACACCTTTGGCACAAGCACCGTTCTTCAAAGTTTTACTTTTGAAAATCGAGCCCTTGTCTTTATCTGCACTTACTATTCTATGTATTATGAACATCCTTACTCCCAATTATTAATCAAGCAGTGGCTAATATTGACAAGGTTTCCTTCTTGCTAGTGCTATGCAGAAAATCCCACTTCCACCAAAATTTCACAGACTTTGGGGAATTCTTTTAAATTCTGTGGAATTCTGCTTGAGAGAGAATTGGCTTTTACCACTGTTAAAAATCATGGAAAATGCAGAATTTCACCAACTGATGTGAAACTTCACAGGACATAACAAAATTCTACAGCTTCCACAGAAACATGTGGCAATCATTTTTGACAGAACTGCAGAACAATGATGCCCTCACATACAGAAACACCTGACTGGCTGACAGGAGGTCAATCAGGTGTTACTACATGTGATGACATCATCTTTCATTCTACAGCAAGTCACTCAAGAGTATATCTTGCTCTAGTGCTAGATGTTCTTTTTTTGCAGGTTTTTGATATATCCTAGGTTTATAACTTTGCCTAACTTTGAGCTCAAAAAGGAGGGAAGAGCTTGGGTGTGAGTGTGTGTTGGGGAAGGGGTTCACTATTGTTATGACTCAGGGGACAGGTACAGGTTGGAGAAGGTGAGTGGCATGTTATTGATGTGCCATGCTTGGGGAAAGATCATGTGGCCATCACAGAAATGTGGGCATCAGAAAATAATGTTTGGGCCTTAGAATCCCTTAGTATTCTGTGTTCAGCAAGAATAGAGGAAACAGTAAAGGGGCAGGCATATCCCTTTATGTCAAGGAGGCCATTTTATTTGTGGAAGACATGTGCATTAGGGTTAGTAACGGGGAGACAGAGTCATTGTGGGTACAACTCACAGCAGCCTCAGGCAAGAAACTACACTTGAGGGTGATCTAGTGGCAACAGGGGCAAGGGGAACAGAGGTACAAAGTACTTGGGGAAGAACTAGAAAAGGGGTGGCAAAGTGCAAGGTAGTGGTAGTGGGTGATCTGAACCTGCTGGACATCAATTTGGATGTTCCAGTGGCCAGGAGCACCAAAAGTCAGGCATTGTTGGATGCATTCCACAACTGTCTATTGGTACAGCTAGCTAAGGAACCCACCAGGCAGGAGTCCATTTTCAATGTGGTGCTTAACAGCTCAGAGGTGGTAGGAGCTGTGAGAGTAAGGGAGCCACTAAAGAACAATGACAACAACTCCATTTGGTTCAAACTGTCCCTTAGGACCAGAAAATCTCATCTGAGAGCAAAGGTCCTTGATTTCAGAAGGACAATCTTCAGTATGTTGAAGGAGTTGATCTGGGACACCTTAGTCATGGTAGACAGCATAGGAGGTGTGGAAGAGAGATAGGGGGCAATAAAGGAGGTAATTCTTGAGGCATCTAAGTTATGCATGAGAATGGTAACCAAAATGAACAAGTTCAAGAAACCATCATGGTTCTTGACAAGGGCCAAGGAAGCAGTGAGGGCCAAGAAAGTGGCCTTATTCAGGTACAAAGAAAAGCAGGAGGAGGAAGAATGGGGAGAATTCTTAATGAGAAATAAGGATGAAAAGTGGGTGGTAATGAAGGCACAATCCGACACAAAGCTGCATATTGCAGAGGTTGTCAAGGGTGGAGAAAAACATTTCTTCTGATACATTAGGAGAAGAAAGAAAGAAAGAAAGAAAGAAAGAAAGAAAGAAAGAAAGAAAGAAAGAAAGAAAGAAAGAAAGAAAGAAAGAAGGGAAGGAGGGGAAAACATTTGGCTACCTGTAAGGGGGGGGTAGGGTGTTAGAGGAGGATATCAAAAAAGGATGCCATCCTTAATGATTAGTTTTGCTCTGTCTTCACTAGGGAGGGCAGTGGGTCCTTGCCAGAGAGTGGCATAAAAGGGGCCACAAAGGGGGTTCCAGAGATGAGGCAGCCAGTATTTACAAGTGCAAGGGTCAGGAAAGGACTGGCTGGCCTAAAGATAGATAAGGCCTCGTGACTGGATGGGATTCATCCAAGGGTACTCAAAGGAGCTGGCAGTGGATGTCTGAACCCCTGGTAGGACTATTCAATAGCTCACCACAGATGGGGTAGTTCTAAAGGACTAGAGGGTGGCTGATGTAGGTCCACTCCATAAGGTGGGGACAAGGAACAAGCAGTGAACTACAGATATGTCAGTCTTAACTCTATTGTAGGGAAGCTGATGGAGATATTGTAGGCTACCTGGAGAGCAATGGTCTCCAGAATAGTAAACAGCATGGATTCCTGAAAGGGAGGTCTTGTTAGACTAACATAATAGTTTTCTTTGACTGGATGATGCCAGCAACAGGGTGCCTACATTTTGTTAATTGTCCATAGGAACACCAAGAATCTTATAATTTCTGCATCAGGGTGTTTTTATAGTTGAGTTGACAACACTGTAGCAATACATTGTGGAAGAAGTATAGGGCAAGTAGCATTAACATTATCTTGATGAGTTATTGCTAATGGCCTTAATGGATTCTTCATGCTCCATCTTTAAGTTCTCTAAATGTTAGTCCAACTCTGTCATCTTGGTGTTTATCAGCTATAGTTGCTTTTCAGGGCCCATGCCTGAAAACTCAGGGCTGACTAAGGAATTGAATAGATTATTTTAATTTTAAGACGAATGCAAGCTCTTTTGGAGCTCTTTTTAAAATGTGGTACTATTGTTCAGGACTAAAATCTCTAGGAGCCCCTAGCTCAGCATCCTAGTAGTCCATGGCCATTTTGGATTCTCAGAGCATGAACCATGCTTCTTAACTGAAATCACTAGTTTCTTGTGCAGAATTCACTGTATTGATAGCACTATAGGGAATTGTCATAGCTACGATGTGTAGAACAGTAACTTTGGGGGTTGGTTCTTGAATTATTGAGATGAATAGCCTGGATTTGGTGGTGGAGTTGGTGGGAATGTTATACATCATTATTTTGGGGTCATTCTTTAATTAACTAGTTGCAGACATTTTGAAATGGATCGAAAGGTGAGTGGTGGGGAATGGGGACTGTGACAGGACCAAGCATGTGTGAATGATTTTCTGAAATGACATCTGGGAGCCAGTTGTGGGGGAAATACTGGGACAGAGTGCTTGCACAGTGACATGAGAAAATAAAAACGTGCTTCTGCCCTCAAATCCAGCTGTATGATTTCTGTTCCTGATTGTGCCACAAATCACTGCAGTGGACCAGATACCCGGGTCTCAAATGTATGCAGCACTGGCATCATCTGATAGGCTGAGCTTTGCTGCATAGACTACTATTATGATTCCAGGTCTGATGTGGAAAACATTTCCTCATCTGTACTCTGACCCAGTATTTCTAGCCCCAGTACCATGTTCCTCATAATATTACTTTTTACTTTACTTACATTTCATATATCAGTATATAAAGGAAAGATTATCGGTACCAGTGGTCAGTTGGTTCCACCATTCCCCCCCCCCATAGCATGCATGCTACTCTCCCCCTCCCTCCCTCCACCAGCTCCATGATTGTTGGTGGCAGATTTTCAAACTGCATGCTTAATCCCCTGACCTCCAAGTATAGGGGGCTCTGGTCCCATAAACCCCTGCTGGGGGCCTTGCCCCTGACCCTTGGGTCCCACCAAAAATTTACAAATCTGGCACCTATGGATCTTGGTGTTAGGGATCCATAGGCAGACTGGATGGACCATTTGGTCTTTTTCTGCCATTATTGTTGATGTTTCTATATTTCTGTACTACATAAATACTATAACCATTTTTCCGGGGCTGTGGGGAAGGGGAGCAGGTGTGCACTAATGTGTGGAGCCACTTTGTTCTAAAGGGTATAGGTGGTGGGGGGCAACAGTATGTCACTCTGTGTGTGGACTGATTAAACATTTAGAACTGTTTTTTAATATGATAAACAGTTTGGCTATTTTTTTCAGTAATGAGTTACAGTACTTTGCCAGGCAAAAACTATATGTAGTGACACTTTGCCGACACCTTCGATGTCCCAATGTGACATCTTTGCTAAGCAAAGGTGGGTATTTTGCCAGGCACCAGCTACATGAGAAGCAGGCATGGGCAATGAAAAGTTGGGGAACTTTATGAAGTTCTTTGCAAAGCAAATTTCTCTGACTTTGCCTAGCTCTATACAGTATGTAAGTAGTTCATCCCTGTGACTGTGGTGCAATGTAGATAGTGTACCTACATTGGCGACCACCAGAATGCAATGCAGTGTCACAGATTTCCGCATAACAAAAGGAATTTACTGTCATTGAAAGTACTATTTATTCAGCAGGTGCTCTGCTGCAGAATGTTGCAAAATTGAGTTGTATCCTAATGTGATCAACTGCATATTCTATATGATGCAAATGCACTGAGAAAGGGAAAACTTCATTCACTATGCAATGCTTTTTATGGCTGTATTGTGGCATGATGCTATGCTGACTTATTGTTATCAGAAGAAGGGGTCTATGACTGGAATTCTTGATGCAGCACAACTGTTGTTGTTACAAGGAAATAGAACCACACCACAACTTCTGGGAAATCTGTCTGCATCCTCCCATTCACTGCAATGTGTTGCCTTCTCCTCCCCCTTCCCCTTCCCCTGCCACACTATTTTCAATAAAGCATCTTGTAAGATATTTTTAAAAGTATACTAGGATGAATCTTTGGAGGCTGACTTTCTAAGACTAAGAAATTACTTGCTTTAATTGCAGCAACTACCAGTTGTGGTCCCTTGGTCTCCATGATTCATCGGTCCCTTCCAATGAAGTGTCTGTTATTGTTGCAAAGATAATAATTCATAGAAGAAATAAAGCTCATCCTAGTATACTTAGAGAAATCCAGGACAAAGGTCATTAAAGGAATTCTTGAGTCAATACTTGGAATAAGAAAAAAAAAGTAATTATTACAGCTATTTTTTTCATTTAGTGAGCAGCCAGACTTTCAAGCAGCCTACCTTCTTCCTTTCTTTATCACTTAGTAGCACACAAACTAAATTAAATACCCAGTTATTAAATAAATTGAACTGAATTTCTGGCAGTATCTGCATAATGTTGCTGTTTTACAGTATTCATTCCTCTGTTTATTATGTATTTTAGGTCCAATTACAGAGTGAATGTCACAACTCGCAGGTGTATGAGAGTTGTGACATTCAGCACTACACCGGGGACCCTGTGCCCTATTCCAAGACAGGCAGGATCACCAGCACTTATGCCCTGTGACTTGTGGCAGCCGCAGGGTTGCGCCACGGGAATGGCACAACATACCTGGGCACCACGAGACATAGCCAGCAACAAACTGCTCCCCATGCCACCCCACCTGACACATGCCCTCAATCCCCTGGTGACCCTGGGGGGGTTGGCCATATGGCACAAGTGTAAGGGTAGGCAAACAAGTGTACGACCTCAGATGCACCCTGAACTTCGGGGGTGGGGGCATCACAGGGGGGTCCATGGGGCATGGCCATGTGTGTTTTGCAGCCCTGCAGGAAGCAACCATCCTTTTGCCAGGATGTATGCCCCTTAGACCACCTCCATGCTGGTCTAACTTGCAGCACCACAGAGGGACTTGGAAGAGTATAACTGGGTTACAGCAGCCACCCTTTCAAAATATGGTGCAGGTGCTGCTGTAACCCACCCTTGAACAATGCTGCAGTGGGTTGTGGGCATAGTGGGTGGCATAGTCCACCTTTGGAGCAACCCACATGCGGCATGGTGTAAACCACAACTTGGAATCGCACATAACGAAACGCATGAAAGTAGGTGTGATTTGTACCATAGGGTTTGACGTAAATTGCCTTGCGCCATGTGTAAGGCAACTTGGAATCGGGCCCTTTGTATTATGAGCTGTCCCCTGGCTCTTCCCTTTCCCACCCCCACCATTACTCTCTCCATTGCCCGACCAGCCAGTTACTGCAGAGTTCTCAGAAATGGAATGGAGCACTCATATCACATTTGATACTCTTAATTACACTGAGTAAAAAGATGCATTTTACTTTTAACTGAGCTCCATGTCAGTGTGAAACAATTGCGCTTGTGCTACTTGTCCCCCCTTCCCATACTACTTACATGATGTCTTCAATAAAATAATCTGATCTAAATCTAAACAAACCAGAGTAAATGTAAGCCTGTCCAATAACTTTTAGATTTCAGGCAAAATAGAGTTGGATTCATTGCATTCACACAGCTACTGGACTCTAAAAACAAAACACAGTTTGCACTTATTTTGCTCATGATAAAGCTCTCCCCAGCCAATCCAACAGTCTCTTTGTTAACCCTCCATGATGGCATTGCTCAGAGATCACTTCTGCCTCACAATAAACACTAGCTTACTTCACATTTTTTTAAATGAAAAACATTTGCTAGCACTCCCATTTTATAAACATCTAACACTCCCAATTTCACTGACTGCCACACTGCTTAATGTCTCCTGCTTGCACAATCACTTGTTTGCTCCTTGCCATGCCACTGCTTAGATTCCATTTCTACTAAAAATGAAAGTTCTTGTCAGGGCCAAAATGGCTGCTATTTCATAAATCTGAAAATAGATTCATCTGAAATGATAAATTCTTATGGCTACATTACTTCTGTATCCCTTGTCATGTTAATGCATTAGCAGCATTTTGGCTCTGGTCTGAGTTTGTTCAAATAGTCTTTGACACAGTTGATTTCCTGTCCAAAAGGATAAGCACATGATACACACTGATGTAAAATGTTCACCACAGGGCACTTGCTTACACAGTTTGAGAGTGAGAGCACAGGGAATTAGATGTGTTTCTTTGATAGCAGAACACATTCCATCAGATTAGGTTAAAAAAAAGCATACTTCCTGCTGAAGTAGTTGCTAAGCTTCCGTGCTGAGGCTTTGTAGAAGAGATTTTAGGATGTTTTATTGGAGAAGAAACATTTCTAGGACATATTTTCTAGAGGTTTTAGTTTTCTTATTCTGTTTTTAAGTGGGTTCATCTAAGCTAAATTCAATTGTGTAGGGGAGTGTCAGCTCCCAGTTTCAGTTTAGTTTGACTAAATGTTTAAAACTAAGGTTTTAATGTTTTTGTTTTTCTAGTGCAGCTTTTTATTTTGGGGTCTGCTGCAGACCATTGACTGTGAGTGGCCACTGGCCAAAACATCTACTGTTTTTGAAGTTAGCAGATTTTTTTTTCATAAATCTATGATATATATATATATATATATATATATATATATATATATATATATATATATTTATATATATAGATATAGATAGATAAATATAAATAAGAACATTTGGGGCTATGCAAGGCAACAGTCTGATTTTTTTTGTAGGTCTGAGAAGTAATAGTTCAGGGCACCTCAGTACTTTGGCCCAGAAAAAGAAAAAAATATGTCAAAGCTGTGCCAGACAACAGCCCAACTTATCTGTATACATCTATGAAGCAACAGAATACACAGTGTATATGATGAAGAATGCTTGAGGAAATGACTGAGAATGAAAAACGTCTGGGCAGAATAGGTTTCATAGTCAGGAAGAGAAAGGAAAGCAGAGCTCATATCCACCAGATATGGCAGGTTTCAGCATGCATCATATAATATTACTTGGTAGCAGCAGGGTGAGAGCAGCTAACACACCTGCCTTGTGTCTAGAGAAAGATGACAGAGAGGCTAAACCTCAGACAGCCCCCAAAGTAGTTCCAAATCTAAGGAGGGGCAAGCAGGTAAGGGAAAGGTTGTTGAGGTTGGGGGATGCAAGTGAGTCTGAAGAGACCAGTGAAGAAGTGCAGAAAATTGAGAGTGCAATGATGTTCATGTAACAGATGCACCCTGGGAACCTGAATACAAAAAAAAATGTATGTTTACAAGTATAATCTCAACAGCTATCTGATCCTGTTAGTCAGCACAAGGCTAAAAGTCCTAAAATTTTGAAAGCTGGCACTGCCACCAATATGGTGACTAAACTCACCTTGCTAAGATGAACAACCTCCCCAAGAAAAATGGAGAAAGTACTTATTAAGATGCATCCCCAACACAGTGAGTTACCACCCCCCCCCCTCAAAACATGTGTGATATTTCATTTTTAATCAGTTGAATGACACTCAGGAAATAGCATGTATTTTAGGCACATATGAGCTGTATGGAAGTGGGAAAAGTGAACTAGATCATATCTTGGCACTGGTAGGAGGTACAAAAGCCTTAAACACAATCTCCTGTTAATCTTGGCTTAACACCAGGGCAGGCCTAATGAGTTACTGGGAGAACCTGTTATTCATTGTTGCACATGACTGGAGGCAGAAGAGGAGAAAGAGGGTTAACTTAATAAGAGAGGTACCATTAGTGCTATAGACATGTCATAAAAAATAGAGGGCTAAATCTTAGTTCTTTTTTTGTTATCACAAAATGAGTCAACATTGAATGGCGGTGACTATCCTCAGTCATGTACCTATGGTAGGAAAGTGGAGAAAAGAAACATTTCTAATCTGAAAGTTATTTCATCAGTCATAAATAGAACAGTCTTTGACAAATTTCACAAAGCTTACCCATAATCACAGAGAGGCCCAGGAACATAAGGATGGTTCCTCGCACTGCTGCACTTCATGTCACATTTCTAATGTTTGCCGATTACTTGATGGTCATTCAATCATGTAAAATTCACAAAAACATGGATTACCATGCTTGCTTTTGAGTTACATTGTGATATGTAATGGTTCTTGATAAAATCAGTAAGGGGTCAGATTATTTTTATTTGTAACATCAATATTTTAGTTATTAATATAAGTGCACATACAACAAATAAGGATATAGCATTTGGCAAGACACTTGGCTAATTTTTTTCAACCAAAATGATACTACTACTACACCCCACCTCTAGTAACATTTTTAAAAAAGTGGACATTTTTATGTTTTTATGCATAAAACCATGTAAATCCCATTTCCTCTACACAAAACATTTTAGTTACTTGTAGAACGTGGTTGCAAGTGTAGCAGAAGAATGAAATATAGGGGTTATAATGCTGTTTTGGATATACCTGCTTTCAGGTCCAGAGATGGTCCACTGTGAGCAAACATAAAAAAACAACTTAATAAATAAAATTCACCAAAAAACCTTTCAGTCTGTAATAAAATACATGTATAATAATGAAAGACTATTGAAAACATTTGGGGTCATCAGAAAAATGCAAATCTGAAACACCAGGAAACATCTATAATGATGCAGTAGCAGAACTGCTTACGGACTATCTCTTGCCATATGCATTCATGGAGAATCCAGGAAGCTGAGGACAAAGGCTTGTCACAAATGTAAAGTTCCTTTGTGTAAATAGTTCATGAACTGAGTTTTGCCCCAACTGAGAAATACTGTTCTTTGTTGCCTCTTATATGCTTTGTCACACTCAGCAGTTAACACAATACATGAAATCCCTAATATGTGGAGCAATAGGTTATCTTCTACAGTGTCTTCAATGTGCATCATAGCCCATAGGGAATAGCTGCTAGCTTTGTCTGTGGTTCTGTGCACCATGTCTATCAATTGCATATACCTTCTTGCCTTGTAGTTCACTAGCAAGTAACATAATCCTTGGCCTTTGTGCCACAAACACACACTGTCACTAACATTTTGGTCTATCAATTAGCCCTAAAGGTTGTTTCGTAGATATTGATAATGGCCAAAATGTTGTTTAAATGATCTAGGATGGTGGTGTTAACAGATTTCTATACATAGCACATTGCATTTACCTGGTAGTTCACTACTTTTTTCAGGCATGCAGATATCAATAGTTGCTGTGTTTTGTCACATGTGTGGCTATTTTGCCAATTCATTAAAGGCAAGTAAGTATTTTTGGGAGCTAATGCTCAGAAATGACTTGCCTCAGCATTGCATGAAGCAGACAGTGGTAACACAGTGAAATGCCAGTGGGCTACATAACTGAGCATATGTTCAGATAGTACACAGTGCTAATTCACCACACTCATAATGCCATAGTTGCTTTCATGAGCTTAACAAAGTCATGTCACAAATGGCCTGATTATCATAGCACAGCCTTTTGAACATACTACTCAGGCTGTTAGGAACAACAGAACATCCATTGACCAAGCAGTCTCTCTTCTGTATGTGCTGAGGAATGCAAGGTGCATCAGCAACTGGACATAAGTGATAATTCTGCTTGAACTGCACTAAAGGAACACATGCAAACACTGCTTGATATGAATACCTTCCTATAATCCATCCAAAAATTGCACAGAGTACATAGTTACCACCTTATTAGAGCCACAATATAAACAAACACGCACTCCCAGCACTTTTGAAGGGGGACCAGATGTATTTCAGCAGAGAACAAATTGCCTGAAAAGTAGTATGAACGGCAACCCATGGCAATGGTAACCAAGATGAAGATGAGATCAAAATCCCAGAAATTGAAATTCTTTAAAAATTGCTTGAATAGTGATTTTGTCCCTGACATCAGTGGATATATTTGACACCAACTTCAAAAGCACCACCACCTCTGAATAAAACACTTGTAGTAGCAGTTCCAACACTCAGTGAGTAGTATTATCAGAGGTGTTTTTTGAAAAACTGGAGAAAGAAGATAAAAAGGAGGGTGTCCGCAAAAATTCTGTAGAACATATGGTGAACAGATACCTGGCTAACACAAAAATGTCAGCATTGATGAGGAACCATTTTTGCACAGGGCAACAAAGGTTCAGGGGTAGCAGTCAGTTCCCCCTACTGAAGCCCCCTAATGGGATTTGTATGGATTTTGAAGTGCAGAAATAAAAGCAATGCTTGAGCACTGACTCTGTATTTTAAAAAGATTTGCACCTGCTGCAAGTCAGCAATGAGCAATATAAAATACAAAGACATTCAAGCAAATTTCTGACCCTGACATTTTCTGCGCTGACCCAAACATACAAAGCAGAAAGTCAAGCTAACCTCACTTTACCATTGCTAATACAAGCCCTGCTGGCAACATGCTGTTTGAGATGGCCACCATAAAGTGACATTTTTTAGAGAATGTTACGCTCATTAGGGACCA
Source organism: Neoceratodus forsteri (assembly GCA_016271365.2). Classification (NCBI taxonomy): domain Eukaryota; kingdom Metazoa; phylum Chordata; order Ceratodontiformes; family Ceratodontidae; genus Neoceratodus; species Neoceratodus forsteri. The sequence continues at coordinate 537,830,315 of CM057459.1, read as the reverse complement.
TCATTACTGAAAAACACACACAATCTGTAACCCCAAAATGCTGAGAAGTTTATATTCATAAAATTGAATAGTCTCTTATCCCATGCAACAACATCACATCTCTTCTACTACAGACTAAAGAAGACACTGCATTAGAAACCTGGCCTAAACACCTGTCTTGTAACAGTTCAGGTGCTGAAGTTATAGGGGGATTAAAGTATGAAAGAATAGACAATAACAAAGATAACTTATTGGATAAAACTGTCATTAGTAAGTGAATTCATTGACCAGACAATCTTAAAAAATACTTAAGACAGCTCTGCAGGGCAAGCACATATTTATCATGGGCTTATTTCAGTTGACATTACTTTAGTCACTACACTCCTCCTCCTCCTCCTCCTTTGAGGCCTAATGTACAGTGCCTACATACAGTCACTGCAAACCACTACCTCCTCATCCTTACATGCCAGACAGGCTAAAAACATAGGTGACTTGCTGATGTGCTGCTGTACCTGCTTTTATACCAGCAACAGGAAACAAACTTATTAAAATATGCATTGTAGTGAAGAGGTTAGAGCACTGGCTTGGGTGCCAGGAGATCACAGATTCAAATCCTGCAAGAGACAAATACTTGCTGTGCTACCTTGGACACATATATTCTCTGCTGCTATTCACTCAGTCATGCAATCAATAGCTCCAGGACAGTACTGGAAAGGAGAAATTGCATCTCAGCTGGACTATCCTGAATATATAAACTATAAAATAAAATTATATGCAGGCATAATATTTGAAACACTGGCAGTCAGCTATGTTGGTATCAACAACTTTTCTGCATGCAACAATAAATGTCTCAGACAAGTACAGTGTAACATTTTGAAACATCAGCAGCATGCCTTGTAAGCTTCTGTACTTACTCTCCTGCCAGCAACAATAAATGAACATGTTGGACAGGCATAATTTTTGAAAGTATCACTGTCTACCATGTGGGCTGCTGTACTTGCTACTCTGCCAGCAACAATAAAGAAACACAACATAAGTTTTTGAAAACACTGGGAGCCTGCCATGCTTGCTGCTAAACCTGTTGTTTTACTAGCAACAGTAAATAAGTATGTCAAACTGACCACGGGGGCTATTGTACCTGCTATTCTGCCAGCAACAACAAATAAACATTGCATACGTTTTTGAAAAACTGATGGCCTGCCATGTTGGTCCATAAACCTGCTGTTCTACTACCAATTATTAATAAGTTAAACAGGCATAGATTTCTGAAATAGTGGTACCTTGCCTTGTTACCTGCTGACCCTGCTGTCCTGCTAGAAACCATAAGTAAACATGTCAGACAGGCATACATTTTAGGAACACAGGTGGCCTGCCATGTTGGCTGCTGAACCTGCTCTTCTTCCAACAACAACAAATGAACAAGTCAGGCAGGCATAAGCTTTTGAAACATTGGTGTCCAGCCATATTGTCTACCATACCTTCTGTTCTGTCAACAAAAATAAATATGTAAGATAGGCATTTTTATGAAACTCTGGTGGTCTGTCAAGTGGGTTGTTGAACCTACTATTCTGCCTGCAACAGAAAACATGTCAGACAGGTTCAATATTATTTTGGACAATGGTGGCATGCACCTGTGGGCTGCTATATGTACCTACATCATTCTGACACTAAAATCAGAGATATCCCTCAACACCAGATCCATTTCAATTAATTGCAACTCACAGCTACCAGCTCTGTGAGTGTATGATTAGTATTTGTAGAAATATCTGTGCTAAAACACTGTTTATTTTAAACATCTCACTTCCAGACACAGTTTAGAGCACTTAGAATGAGCACAGTATAATGGCAAACAAATGAGTGCTGTAACATGTTTTTGTTTCAATCCATTCCACTTGCACCTTACTTCCAGTCATACTCTAAATACAAAGTATCAAGCAATAGCTACACAAAATCCATTTTTTTCTGTTTCTGGCTTATTGTTTGCACACCACAATGCGTATACATGCTGCTCCTTCCCCAATAGGTTATGACAGCATACTGTCACCAGGTTACATCACTGTACTTCCATCAACAATTTACCATGCAATTAGCTTTTTTCACCTGCCCAGGTATTCAGTTTTTTCCCAAGCAGTATTGAGTTCACTGGCAAAGCATCTTACAGAGTTTTTAGAAGTGTACTACTCCCCTAATTTGGCCTTCCTGGAGGGTACAGTTGCTGACTTCACCACTTTCTCACCAGCAAAGGAAAACTTTGCAACACCTCTAGTTCGTAGCCACTGATATGCTGGTTAGTGAATGTGACCTGGTCATAGCATCTTACTGCACTAGGCACTTGGCTCAGTGTCATGATGCCAGCTGATAGTGAGAGGACATTCTTCCTAGATGTTTTTCTGCTCCCTAGCCCTTATGCCAATTGTACCCTATGGAGACAGTTGTTCCTCCACTCACTCTCCTGATAGTCTGACTCCAAGGAAGTACAGTAGACACCAACCATCTCCCCTGCTAAAGTAGTCTCTCACATTTAGTGATAACCTCTTCTTTAGTTTGTACCTCTGATATGTTGGTTAATGACTGCAACCCAGTTGTAGCATGGCATTACATCAGGTACATAGGCAGTAATGATATGGGTATTCCACCCAGAAGGTTTTCTGCTCTCTAGCCCCCTATGCTTCATTGACCCCAGGGAGACAGTTGTTCCTCCACTCACTGTTCTGATGGTCTGACTCCAAGGCAATCCAATAGACCCCCACTATCTCCCCTGCCCAAGTAAAGTCTCTCACATTTAATGATGCCCTCCTCTCCAGCCCCGGTCCTCAATCATATCTGCTTTTCCACTCTGCCTCCCTCCATCCAATGTCTACCCTATTCTTGTCACACAGCAAATGTTCACAGCATGCAGCCCCCATTCTACCCACTTCTAGCAGTTTCTAAGGCAAGGGAGTGCAAGAGACCACAAAAAGGCGTGCCTGGGTTGCCACCACTTTCTAAGTTACTGCCCATATTCGTTTTAACACACAGTCACAAAGCCCTTTGCAACAGTGAGAGAAGTGACCATTAAGCACTGCTGAATTCACTCTGAAGGAGTCTCAAAATACTTTGAAAATCCTCCTCAATCTCACTTTCTGGTATTTTTTTCTTTTCTTTCTTGAGGCAAGAATAAAGTTCAGACAGCTGTTTAAGTGTGTTATTTGAGTTGCATCTTGATGTACAGTTGTGTTGCTGACCAACAGATGGCAGCAAAACACATTGGTTAAATAACATTCATATATAAATGGTCTATCTGTGTATAACTTAGTTTGTATATAACGCAGTTTGGTAACATTAAACAGAACATGGAAGAAGGCAGCTGCAGAAGTTTCCTGGTGCTCAAGTTCTAACTCAGAAACCAAAAATACACTCATTAACCCTCTAATGTCTGAGTTGAGGTTTATCTTGAGATCAGTTATGATAAAACTTTGGAAGAGAAGACAGATGGTCTTAAGATAGACACATTTATTTTCTCTTGGAGAAAGCATGTTACAGAATTTTGTAGCTTCCATATTTTATCAGTGTGTGAAATCAGTTTCCCATGAACACATTCAATCTAAATGCATGTGTTTCTGTATTTTATTGTTGTGCAGTTTTTATACAGGTTAAATATGATTTAATTAGTTTTAATTTGTATTTAACTGATGTTGTTGGTCAAAAAAGTCCAGCTGAGAGGCTTCATTTTATTTACAGATGAATCCTGCTTCTTCATAAATTACAGCTGAGATGATTAAAGCACAATTAGGCCAAGGTCACACAAAAGTCAATGGCTAAAGATGGGACATAAACAAGGATCTTCTGTTTCAGAGGCCTTTACTGTAAATAACAAAGCACAATACAGAACACTGTGCCCTGTAATCATTTTTAGATTTGTAGTGCTGGATATAAAAAAAAAACTGCAATATGGAAAATATGAACATCTTGAATTTTTAAGACTTCAGTAAAGAATGACACACAACAGATAGTTTTCACCAAGCTAAGTGCTTATAGTAAATGAATTCTTATCTTTTAGAACAGTAAAAATAAAAAATAAAATAAAAATACAGTTTCTGTTCTGCTCCATACTTATGTTTTGTAAAGTATGTTACAGAATGATGCAAAATTGATATTGTAACATATCAAATTGGTTAGAATTTATTTGTATCAGTGACTCAGATATTTGAACATGGGTTGCACTCTGAAGGCAAAATATCAGAATGTAATGGGTATGGGAAAAGGGATGGAGAACTTGTTTAACCAGGAAAGGCACAAGCTTGTTTCCAGATGTGACCTGAGAGCACAAGAACATTAAATGACTTGCTCAGGATCACACAGTATGCAAGTGGGGGTGATGGGATAAAAAATGAGGTCCCCAGGTTTGCTGCTCAGTGCCCTTAGCCACTGTGCCTTGAGCTAATATAATGTAGTGATTAAGGGAATTGAGCTGCAAATCTGGAGAGCTGAGTTGGTATCCTGTCAGCCTCCACTTGCATACTGTGTAGCCTGAGCAATCCTCTTACTTCCCTATGCTCCCAGGTCGAACCTGGAAACAATGTCTGGCTTAATGTGCCTTTCCTGGATAAACAATTTGCTCTTACCCTTTCCCTTACCCATACCATTCTGATCTTTTGCTTTCCCATGTTCAAATATCTGAGTCACTGATAGAAATAAGCTCTAACCAGTTTGATATTTTACAATATTAATTTTGCATAATTCTGTAATATGCTGTACAAAACATAAGTATTACTCAGAAAAGAAACTACAGTTTGTTTTTTATGGGTAGTAGTCCCACAACAAGAATGAAGGCTAATACCCAGTACTGACACTGTAGTGCAGCATGAGGGGAGGGAGCTACCCTGGCCTGGTGCTATCATTCAGATGAGTTGTTAAATTGAGTTCCCTTCTGCCCAGTTCTTGTGGCTGTCCAGGTGGAAGATTAAGATTCCATGGCATTTATCACAAAAATAGTTAATTTTCCCCAAGAGTCTTTGCCAGCATTTCCCCAGCAATAAAATATTTTGTTTAATAATGCGTTAAAAAAATCTTACAATTTGATTTGCTGACAAGCACTCCTACCCATGTAATTATTATTCCATAATTACATGAGTTGTAGTACCAGCCAGTAAGACAGCCATCTCACTACAGTTGCTCCGTATGATATTCATGCAATCCTCTGATTAGAAATTGTTGGAATGTGCTGATGTCTTCAAAAGTAATAATAATAAAAAAGAATTACTTCATGTTTGTGCCCTGCTGTCATTTCTACTTTGAAAGTGCCATGTTGTTGTTACTCAGTATGCTGCTCATGTTTCAGAGAATGGGAGCACAACATCACAAAAGGTGTCAGCTTAGGGTGACACGTGTCGTAGCATGCATCAGGAAAACTGAAGAGGAGGACATGTAGACAGCAATAAGGGGACTGATTTTTAAATGAAATGGGGAAAACATATTTTTCACTCTTAAGTTTTGGCTTTATTTATGCTATTAAATGTATTCGGTGGACACATTTTATAAGTATGATAAGGCACTTCAGGATGTGTAATTATGGCCAATGATCACACACCTCTCTTGGGTGTTTAAAGGCACTTGTTCAAGCAACTCATGCCTAACAACACCCTTGAAGGGTTTGTGATTATTGATCCTTAATCACACACCTGTTGTGCTTTATTATATACATAACCCATTTCCCAGAACACACTTGGAAATGAGCTGACAAACTTTAGTGTGTCAAAAATAACATATACTTAACATGGCTTGCCATCATTCCTCCAATTAAAGTAACCTGCTTGCTATGTCTTGCTGCTTTATTCCCTTAAAGCTTAAGATGACATTGTCCTATCACTATATAGTGCTTATTAAGAAAAGAAAGCTTACAGCACAAACTCAGGATACAGCAAAAGTGACTTTATTAAGTGTCAAACAAAAACATCATACTGATGTAAAGGTAGCCCAGACACTTTGAGGCACTTTACCTCTTCCTCAGGAGGCATGGCTAGTAAGTCACCATACTGACAGGTCTTTTAAACTCCATATTACAGTGCTCATTGTTTAATAAAGTATAGTGACAGCTGTCAATTACTGCTGTCAAATTACTTGAACGGTGACGTCACTGCACCAGCTGTGTTGTGATCTGCCTTAGCAATGCACCTGCCTTAGAAGCACTCCTCTATCCCTGCAAAGAATTACATGCCTTCAAAGAAAAGAAATTCAGTTTAAATAGAATGTTGGATAAAACTGAAAAAGAAATTGCTATTAATAAACAACGTAAATTCAACAAGACAAGCAAGAGTACCTGAGTTGGGCGGTCTTCACATGGCAATGCCCTAATTATTCTGACAGCAGAGGGTACAGCAGAGGACAGACTTCACAAAATACAAGTGTTACAATTAGAAATAGGCAAAGTCAGCAATATTTGCTCTGTGAATTAATCTGCAAATTCAGTGCAATCTGCAGAGCACAAATTGGTCTGCAAAGTACGAAGTTCCACCACAAAGTAGAAATTTCACCCGTGAAGTGTGGAAATTCACCCATGAACAGCAGAACTTCACCATTTGTAGGTGAAATTCCACCATGTGTGGGTAAAATCTTTGTGATTTCAGGCAAAATCAAAATTGCTGAGGATCGGAGAAACTTTAAGAAGCTCCACAAATGTGAATTTCAGCCACCTCACGACAACTTTGCCTGCAAATTTAAACTTTGCTTCATGTCTAGTTACAATTGACAACACAGAACCACAGCAAAAAGGAGGTTCACACAGATGAACCCTCCCCCCAAAAAAAATATATATAAAGCACGCTATGCCATCAAAGAAATGGAATAACAAAGTTTATTATTCACATTACTCACATTGAAGCAAAAACCCAACTGCATTTCATTCCTCTACATGGCCCCATTGATAAAGTGCCACGTAGAGGCATGAAACACTATTGGGTTTTTGCTCAGGTTGTGTGTATGCTATTTTAGATGGCTAGCTTTTTATCTTCTACGTGAGTAATGTGAATAATAAACTTTTTTATTTCATTTCTTTAATGGCATAGTGTGTTTTATATATATTTTGGGGGGTTGGTGAATGTGAACCTCTTTTTTGCTGCATGCTTGCTCTTTTGCTTTATGCATCTCATGCTCTTGTGGTGGCCCCCTTTTTGCTTCTGTAAACAACACAGGGCCCACAGTCACAGAGAATGACTTTCTGGAATCAGGATCAGAGAGAGGAACAAGAGGACTCTGAACAACCTTGTTTACTCAAGCACAAAGGGAAGTCAACAACAAAGATAAAACAATCCACAAAGAGAAAACATGGCAAGGAAAGTGGGGTGGTAGAAAAGGCCTATGCATGAATCACAACCAGGGGCTCAACCAAGGAAAATAAGAATTCTAATTATACAACGGCAAGAAAAAATCAAAGATGCTGATTGGCTATTGAGTCCTAGACACAGTGATGTTATTACGCAATAACATCACTGTATCGAGGACGGGCAGCAAAACAACCACATAGCCAAACCAGAATCACTGCCCGCTTAATGCCCACATGACCAAACATGACCCTCCACGGCTTTACCTCCCCACACACACACCAATTCATCCTAATGTGTGCCTCCCCTACCCAAACTCAGACAGACACACTTACTCCATCTCTCATACATTCCGTTCCTTGTCCTCATCCTAATCCATCACTCCACAACTAAATAAAGAGCCCACACTTAATTTTTTTGGGGGAGAAAAAAAGGTTTTCTCCTGAGCGCAGCAGTCTATGGCTCCCACTGCAGCTAAAGCCATTCACTGTGTGCACGTGCCTGCTCAGCAGTAACCAGAAAGAAACTGACACCAAACTGCAAATGTATTTCTCCCCTGGCTGCAACTTTTTAAAACAATAAATCGTACCTCTAATGACTTTTATCTCCAGCTCCATGGTTCGCATATGGCAGTAAATGGACGCTCGCGGTCAACCAGCCACCCACTCACAAAGCACCATTCCTACTTAAACAAAAAAACATACAAACTAAAAGAAAACCCAACAGTGCTAAAAAAAATAATCAGCTTTTCATTCTGACTTTCAGTGCCAAGACTGAGTCACGGGGGGGGCACAACAAAGATCACACAAGGCAGGGCACAGCACACAGACAACTGGACAGTTAGATCATTCAGTCTGCAGTGCCACCTACTGCTGGATAATATTCTGGACTTTTTTTTTTTTAAATGATATACTTCCACACACAAAAATAAAGTGTAAAATGCTTAAAAAATATATATTTTTCATTTTTCTTCTTTTATTAACAAACGAGCCATTGTATAATGCTGATAAGGTACTCCAGGGTGTGTGTTTATTGTTTAAACGTCACTCCTGGGGTGGTAGCCACTTTGTTTCACCTCAAGCCCAACCCACCCCAGGAGTGATGTTATTGCACAATAACACACACCCTGTCGTGCCTTATTGCTTAAATAATAAACATTACAGACCAGTAACTAACAAGTGAAAAAGTCAATGTTCTACAGTGGAGACAGTTTCATACCCTCACCCAAAATCAATAAAGTCAACATTTTCATTGAACTTTTAAACATTTTCAAGAAATTGAAGTAAATTTGCAGAAGACCCTACTGAATATGTGTTAATCAAATCTCCTTCACGGGTTCTGGTAGGAAGGACTTATCATTCCTAATTGATGTACAGTATTAAAAAATAATGAACATTTTGTTAACAGTTTTGACCTAATTTCTGTAATTGGATTGCCTTGAAGCACTGGGGCTAGATTTACATCAGTGTGGTGTTTTTGTTTGACATTCAATAAAGTCACTTTTTTCAGTATACTGAGTTTGTGCACTGAGCTTTCTTTTTTTAATTATCACCTTCAGCTTGCTCATAGCTGTACATTACTCCTTGAGTGCTCTGCTCTTTTTTTGTTCAGTATATATTGATTGTCATGAGACTGAAGTAACAATTACTAACAATAGTGTACTGTACTATGGTTTCATAACAAGTTGCTAGATATTGGAACTAATGGCAATGTATACTACATTTCCAGATGTTCCACTTCAAAGTTTACAAGGTAACGACTAATGCCTCTACAGAGTAAATGTATTCTCTGCCCACTGAATTTACTATGAGGAGATGACACTTGTGTCATATTCATATATCTCATGAAAAAAATCAGGGTCGGTTTTAGCTACACTACAGAAAAGGGACAGAATTTACACTTCCCTTTAAAACAAGAATCTAACTGTATTCTTAGCAAAGAAACTGACACGCTGGTATAGCCAGGGTGTCTAACCACATTTTGCACATACAGTACTAGCATAGATTGTAGTTATGGAAGAGAAATATCTGATTTGTTTTTATTTAATTTATAGCACATTGTTCCATAACATTGCAGATTACTTTGTTACTAGAGTACAGAGGTTCTAGCCAGTGACTTGATGTAGAATCTCCAGATGTGTATCATAATATATCACAGGAAAGCCCAATTTCTTTCATTTGGATTTCAGTGAAATTACCTGATGCACCAGTTAGTATTCAAGTTAATGCCACAAAAGTAGGGAAATGCGGTATTAGGGTTTCCAACCCTTATCCCCCCCCCCCACTCCCAAGCAGGAAAAGGTAAAAAACAACATTAGTGTTTAGGATCTCCAGAGTCTTGGCAAGTCAGTGGTAAGGTCATCCTTGGGACTGTCAACCCTAATGCTCAACCCTCCCCCCCCAGGTCATAGTCTCCTGTTCAAAGCACAAGGTACAGCTCCAAGCCAGTGCCTCATAGTGATACAGTCTTCAAAGGTAGAGAAGTATATTTCGCCATATGATGCAACATTATCTGTTGCAGCTTTCTTCATGCAGGGCCCTGTATAAATAAAGGAGATCACATCTAATGTTGTTTTCTCAAGAAATAGGGTGGGCATTAAGGCTGAAAATCCATTGGAAGACCACACCACTGATTCGCCAATACACTGGAGACACAAACCCCTAATTGTTTTGTTTTTTTTTTGCTGCTTGCAGGTGTGGTTGTGGAATTAGGGCAGGAAACTCTAATGCCATATTTCTCTACATTTGCAGCATCAACTTAAACTCTAACTGGTACATTAATGCAGTTTTTTGCAAAGAATTGCCTTTTTTTTTGAGATAGCAGAATCATATTCTCATTCATGCATGTCTCTTTGGGACCTGCATAAACACATGCATATGTGCAGGGCCCTCTGAGCCTAGCACCAAGGGAAGCCTATGTCTGCCTGTGCAGAAATAGATGTCAAGAATTCATGGGCTGTCTGATGGGGCATTGACATGCAGGGTCCTCTGTACAGATTCCAATATCTGGATAGTGCAAAAAGGGGATTTTTTTAAGGTTGTTTTGCTGTTTTTTTCTAACACCTGTAGCACCCAGACAGTTTGGAATGTTGGTCTGAAATGTTCAATGTAGAAAGGGGCTGGTCTACAGATGTGCCTGTTGCTGGTTTGGTGAAAAAAGTATTACTCTGTTACAAAGTTATTACATTTTAAGATGTTGGGTTCCGAGCATGCTCAGTAAGCACTTTTAAATAGCTGTTTGAAATGAAAAAATTATCTTTTTCATGTGGGCCCAATCCTTTTTCATGAGGAGAAAATGTGCTTTTTAATTTGCAGCCATCTTGTTTTCCATTTAAAAAAAAAAAGTCAACCACCCTAAAAATGACAGCCTGCACAGAGACCAACACATGTATCTTTTTCATTGGGACCCCATTAGGTGGATTCTGCACTTTACTCTTGTATGACACCCAATGTGATTTTGTTAAAATTGTTATATCCTATTTTGTGACTCGCTTTCTCTTTTTTGTATGGCCATACAAAAAAAAAAAAAGAATTCAGCAGAATGAAAAAAGGAGTAATGAAAAAAATATATAGAAAAAAATGTCCCTGTTGTCTAGTGGCACCCATACCCTCCTATCGCCATCCCTGGAATTTCTGCATATTTCTTTGGTGTTCAGTGGCACTCCCTACCCTCCGATCACCATCCTAGTAATTAATCTGTAGTTCTCTTGTGTCTAGTGGCACTCCCCCCACCACAGATCATTGTCCCCATAATTAAATATATTTTCCTGGTGTCTAGTGGCACCATCCACCCTGTGATTGCCATCCCCCTAATTAATATATATTTCCCTGGTGTCTAGTGGCACCCATGACCGTCCAATGACCGTCCCCATAATTAATATATATTTCCCTGATGTCTAGTGGCACCGCCTACTCTCCGATCACTGTCCCTGTATTGTGTTAAGTTTCCCTGGTGTCTAGTGGCACCTCCCCCTCCAATCTCCATCCCAGTATTGTGTTAATTTTCCCTAGTGTCTAGAGTCACCCCCTCCTCTGATCACCATCCCCATATTGTGTTACATTTCCCTGATGTCTAGTGGCACCCCCCTTCAATCGCCATCCCGGTATTGTGTTAATTTTCCCTGGTGTCTAGTGGCATGCCTCCTTTGATCGTCATCACTGTATTGTGTTAAGTTTTCCTGGTTTCCAGTAGCACACCCAGCCGCAATTGCCATCCCTGTACTGTGTTAAGTTTCCCTTGCGTCTAGTGGCACCCCCCTGAATGACATCCCCCTATTACGTTCAGTTTCCTTGGTGTTCAGTGGAACCACCCACCTCTGATCAATGTCCCCATATTGTGTTAAGTTTCTCTGGTGTGTAGTGGCAGCCCCCTCCACTCCTATTGCCACTACCATGTAATAAAGAAAACCATCCCTTGATGTCTTTTTTTAAACCTGTAACAAACAAAAAAGATCCCTCGCTGATCCAGCCCCCCAGCCCAACCTCCCACTGACCACTCACCATCCCACATCCCCCCCACACCCCCCACACATGGTCACTCATCTAAACAGGTCCCTGAGTCAAGATCCTCTCTCTCATTGAAGACACGTCATGCTGCTGGAACCTCTGACTTCAATATGACAAACTAAGGTAACTGCAGTTCAATATATTTCAATGGGGTTTTGAACTTTGATGTATAACTTTGTCATTTTTATATATTTTGAATTCAAATTTTCAAGATGGCCTTTTTGGGACTCTATCTCATGGTCAATGGTGATGGAATTTCACAACATAGTTAGGGTTGAGTTGGCTGTTTAATGTTAAACCCCAATTTTTGCACTTTAATAACTTCTCATCCATTTAAGCGATTTGCACAAAATGTGCATGCACTGTTAGAAACACAAGGGGCTCGATTCTAAAAAGAATTGGAATTCTGTAAACCCAGGGAGCACTGAACGCATGGCACATGGTGCTTATGGCATTCCCTGGAGTAGCATTCGGGATTCCTAATCCTCTAGACCCCTGTGCACCACATTTGGTGAGTTATACCAGCTTTTACTGGTCTAACTTTGCCATCCTTTTTATGGAGTCTGTGCCAAGTATTTGGCACAAACCACCATAAAAAGAATAATGTGTTGCAAAGACATGTGACCAGCAAGAATTTGGCACACCATGAGACAAACTCTTCGGGGCAGCACAGGGTTTGACACAGGGCTTGTGAAAGCCCAGCATCAACCTTCGAGAATCAAGCCCAAGGACTCTGCCAATGTTGGTTCCTATCTGATGTGCAGATTCTGAGATCCAGACTGTACAAAATGTGTACAAATCAGGGTTTTAAGATGTTGTTTTGTTGGCCCCCAGCACCCAGATTGTTTGGAATTTTGGAGTGGAATTTTCTGGCTAGAAAGGGCTTGTCAAATAGTAGTGCTTTTCCTGGTTTGATGAAAACATAATAGTCTGTTCCAGAGGTATAAGGATTTGAAATTTTAGTTTTAAACATGCTCAGTGGGCACTTTAGAATATATGTTTGAAATGAAAAAAAGAATCTTGCCATGCGAAAACAGATCCTGTTTCATATAGGGCCACTCCTTTTTCATGAGGAAAAAATCCTTTTCCATATGACCACCATTTTCTTTTTTCTGTTTAAACTTACAAACATTTAAAGTACATAAAAATAATGTCTTAAAAAACAACTACACCTGAACCGAGCTAAATTGAAACCATTTTGCTAGATTCTGTGTTTGTTTTTTAAAGTTGACAGAAATACATTTTCTGGGCACCCAAATTCCAGGGTGCCCAGCTTAGTGAAAGGAATGATTCATCTGTGTTTTCTGTATGAGAACAGCGTGACTTTCTTGACTTCTGAAGCCACAGCTGGAACTCACACTGTGGGCTTCAGTGACAGCAGTGAGTCACCATTTCCTTGGTGTTTAGTTGCACCCCCACCATTGCCATCCTTTTATGTACAGTATGTAATGTTGCTTTGGTGTCTAGTGGTACCCCCACACTCCGATCACCATCTTCATATTTATTTTCTGTTTTCCCAGTGTTTAGTGGCACCCCCCACCCTCTGATTGTCATCCCTGTAATATATTTGTCTTTCCCTGGTGTCTAGTGGTACCCCAACCCTCCAGTCAAAATTGACATAATATGTTTGCCTCTCCTTCATGTTTAATGGCATTCTCCACCCTCTGATCACCATTCCTGTAATATGTTTGTTTTTCCCAGATGTCTATTGGTACCCTACACCATATGATCACCATCCCTGTAATATGCTTTTCTTTTCCTGGTGTCTAGTGGCACCCCCACCCTCCAATCACTATCCCTGTAATGTTTTTTGTCATTTCTTGGTGTCTAGTGGCACCGCTCACCCTCCAATCACTGTCCCAGTCTGAAACAAAGAAAACCATCCCTTGATGTTTTTTTTTAAATCTGCAAAAAAGAAAATGGTCCCTGGCTGATCTGCCCCCCACATCCCACTCAACACCCACCACCCCACATCCCCTCTACACCCTCACACACCTTCACTCATCTGAACAGGTCACAGACAAAGATCCACTCTCTGACTGAAGACACGTCTTGATGCTGGAACCACCAACTGCAATATGAGAAACTAAGGTAAGTGTGGTTCAATGTATTTAAATGGAGATTTGAAATTTGATGCATAACTTTGTCATTTTTGCATATTTTGACTCTAAGTTTTCAACCTGGAATTTTTGGAACCGCACCTCATGACCAATGGTGGTAGAATTATGCATATTAAGGCCAAAAGGAGATTTCACGGTCACTGGCAAAATCACCTTACAAGTGAGAGTTTAACATTTTCACTGCCATTGTACATGAGGTGGGGTCATAAGAAGGCTATGTTGAAAATTTGGAGTAAAAATTTGTAAAATGGGAAAATTTTGTGAACACATTGAAATTTTGCTACACTCGCTTGTAACTTTTGTAATTGTAAATATGTTTAGCCCAAATTTTCAACATAGCCATTTTTTTTACATCACTCATGAAGGTTACACCTACCATTTTTCAAATGCTGAACAAAATGTATTTTCACATCTGTGATGCAGAATGATGTTTCGGTGGGGTCTGAACATGTTCACTACCGGGTATGAGGTGGAGCAGTAAGAAGTCTACACTGACAATTTGGTGTGCAACTATGGTAAAATGCCTAGGTTACAAGTAAGCATTGCAATATTTCAATGCTTACTAATAACTTCACTAAATCTTCACTATTTTGAGTCCAAACTTTTAACATAGCCATTTTTCCCCACCACCTCATAAATGTGATGTGTCATTTTTTAAATCCTGGATGAGATGTGTTTTTGCACTTCTATTGCAAAATGACATTTCAGCCAGTATACTATAAATGGTACAGGTTGTGTTTATAAGGTGAATCATAAAATGAATATCTTGAAGATTTGGTGTCAAAATGTAAACAAAATATATAATTGTTAACAAATTTTGTGTGTCATGCCCCTCTTTAGTTCAGTGAGTATGCTTTGTGATCCCATGCTAGTGAGCTCAGTTCAAGGGTGAGCGCAGTGACCCCACTGGATGGTGTGAGGGTGGGGAGATGGTGCTGTTATTCAACACAGTTCCTCCATGCTGCATCAATAGGAATCCTGTCAAATGCCATTACAGCGACAGCACAATGCTGACAGTTGGCATTCTGCCATCCAGGAATACAAGTTTTTTTGAGGGGGGGCTCTGCCCCCAACACTCCCCACAATAAAGAGTGCCAGCTCTGAGTCAAGGTTGTTTTGGGGATGAGGCAAACTTTGTGGATACAGTGGCATTGGTAAGACTGTAGACCAATACAGCGAACAGACAATTCTGTGGCTGTAATGGTCTTTGTTGCCTTACCATCACTGTAGCAATGGTATACAATGCAACACCCTTCCCAGCCAGGGAATAAAAGGTGCAAGGTTGTCTACATGGGCCTGAGTATGATAAAGTGAAGGGAACTGTCCTCTTGGCATAGGCCCTGGACCGCTGCTCTACTGGGTAGCAGAGGTCTCTCTGTATTGACTGACAGATGCACTCTCTGCCCTGTATATCTGTTAGTGGACACATAGAAGCCCAAGGACCACAGTGCCCTACACTTCCACAGCCCACTAGACAGCCTAATGAATTCTTCACATCTGTTGCTTCACTGAAGTGCAGGGCCTCTGTAGGCAGATGGAGTATTCCCTTGGTGCAGGGCATCAGGTCTCAAAGCGACTTGTATGAATCAGAATATACTGTATAGCAGTTTAAATTCAAGCCCATTATATTTGGCACTCCAAGCACACCCCCACATGTCCACTTCCTTTTTCTTTTCACTGGTAGGACACTAGCGCTGCTATGTATAGTGATCTACCTAATATTCACTGTCTTTTAATTTTCACTCTAATATGGAACCAGTGAACATAGTGAAAATAAAAAGACAGTGAATATTTCCTGTTAAACAGTAATTCTACTATTTTAAAAAGAAAGGAAATTCTTTGCAAAAAAAAAAAAAACTTTGTTAATGCACTAGTTAGGGTTAAACCAAAAAAAAAAAGTAAATGTGACAATGTTTCCAACCCTAACACCTCACCCCCACCCACCAGGCAGCAACAGGAAAACCATTATGTTTTCACCTCTCCTGCATCTTTGCAAATCATGGATAGGGTGTGCCTTGGAGTTGTCAACTCTAATACTCACCCTATTCTCATATACAGTATTCTCCACTTTTCAGCTTCTTTAATGATTGAAGGGGGTGAGCATTATATCCAGATAAGTAGTGCATCTAGCCACTAGCTACCACTGCACATTAACAATACTTTTTTTAAAAAAATTTAAAGGAGTGATTTTCTAAATATTTCTGATTTTGTTTTATTTTTTGCATTAAATATATTTTTCCTTTATTCATTGAGGAGTGGTGAGATATGGTAAATGAGATGTATCAAATGGAGAAGCTGACACACATTGTGAGACTGTAGATTGATGCTTTGACAATAACTTGGCACTATGGGTGGTTTAAATCATCTCAGGGACAATTAATTTTGTTGCTTAAAGGAATCATTTGTATTACAGAAGACTCAGGAGGTGCAGTATGTGGAGTGGGAGGTGACACACTGATATGGAAAGAAAGTTAAAATGATGTGCAATGATCCAGGTGGGGAGAGAGACATTTATATTTCTGAACAGAAAAAAAAAGATTGTAAAAACAATCATAGTTTGTAGTTTTAAACATAATTTCTGATGAGGCATATCAATAAAGAACCATAGTTCCTTGACTCTTACTTCATGTTATCAAAGTAATAAAACAATCTGGGGGCAGAGGAGGTGAATCAGGTAAGATGACGAGAGCATGCAATTCAGCATCACTATAGCATGAAATTTAGTACATTTCCTTAAGGCTACCATTTTGATATGTGTCTTTCTGTTGGAATATTTGTCCTGGCAACTAGAGAGCCAGTAGCATGTTTATTTCTGTTCTTGTGGCAATATATGCTTTCTTCTTGCAGTGTTCCTGATTCAGGTTGTGGATCAATGTTGTGAGCCAGTGCCTGTCAACTGTGGTCAGATAGCGTGTGTACTGTACGTTATGATTCCTCTACTTCATATATTGTAAGATAGGAAGATAAACCTTGATTGAACTATACTTCTGAAAAATGCCATCCAAAATAAAATACTTTTATTACTTTTCCCTGTGGTTTCCTTGGCAGGAGTGTGAGACATGTTCATATATTTATTGCAATTCATTTTAGCCAAGCAGGCAAGCAGATATGAAATACTGTATACCGCCTTGTTTCCAGCTATGACCTTAAGGTAAAGAAAGTGAAGAATGCAGAGTTTGTACTGTAGGTGCAAGTATGAGTGAATACTGGCACTATGCAACTTTCAGAATGTTCACAATGTAAAAACAAAACAGATGTAATCATAATAATAATGGTCACATTTACAGTAGCATTAAAATATTCCCCCAAGCAATGTTTCCCTCTCCAAATTCTTGAGACACACTCAAATACTCATCCTGACAGCAGGTCTAGCCATATAGTGGAGGATCAATTGACTCTTCAGATCAGTAACGTAGACTTTGTTGATGATATACTGTGTATAGCCTTTCAGTGGACTGTTAACTTGTGTGATCTTTCAGATGCAAATATCAAATAAACTGAAGAAAAATCAGAATAATTGGATTTTAAAGCTGTGTGTCTTAGACACCTAATTTGGACTGTGTTATAGATACAACCAGTTATTAGAAAGAGACAGCCTAACACCTTATAGATTGGAAGCCTGTGATTATAAGAGGTTCTACAGACTGATCTTTGATTATAATTGTATACTGCAGTAATTTTATTATCCCTCTACAGTATTCAATTTACTTTTAGTATTGGAAGAAAATCAGTACAATACGGGTTGCAAGAAAAAACAAAGACTACTGCAAAATATAAGCATGAAGGCTGAACGATTTGAGATGAAGGACAATTACCTGTAATAGGGCTATTTTCATTAGAATCAAACCAAACAATAACACATGGCTTGAAAAGAACAAATCCCCTCAAACCTGGAGTTGATTCTTTTCACACAGATGTTAAAAGCTGATTTTTATGACTGATGAAACATTACCTTACATTGTGAGGATCCCAGCTTGCAGAGTCCTCAGGTTTACACCAGCCTGGCTCGAGGGACACCGTATCTAGCAGCATCCTTTCGGTGGTTGCCAGGGGTCTCATTTGCAACTCCTACACATTTTTGCAACCCTTTGGAAGTGCTTTCAACTACTGAAAAATTGTTAATTTGCTACTATTCTGTCTGTTTTAGATCAGTGGTGTAGTGCTAAATTTAGAAGAGAGGAGTCTGACCATGAACCCCACTCCAACAAATAGGCTGGGGATCTGGGGGAAACCTAGGCCCCCAAAGACTATCAGGTTTTAGAGGTGTTCTGGTGCATTTTGAGGGTCATTTTGACACTATTTGACTGCATTTAAAGCCTTCTTTGACTTGTAACAGACATCCAATATCACTGTCAAAATAACTAGCTTTTTACTGTACTTTCTTTAAAAAAATTGTCAAAATTAAAACAACTTCTTGATCAATATTAAGGAGCAGAAACTACATGCATCCCTAATCCAGCCATGAAATGTTCACATTTGCAAATTTATTGAACATAGAAACATAGAAACATAGAATTTGATGGCAGACAAGGACCGCTTGGCCCACCTAGTCTGCCCATTTTCCTACCTAACAGATAAGCTGCAGATCCTAGTTAACCAACAGCTTATTTCCTCCTACCCCCCACTAGGACTGCCTTATGTCTGTCCCATGCATTCTTGAATTCCCCCACTGTTCTTGACTCCAAGACCTCCTCCGGGAGGCTGTTCCATGCATCCACAACCCTCTCTGTGAAAAAATACTTCCTCACATTACCTCTGAGCTGTCCCCCCTCTATCTTCAAATTGTGCCCCCTTGTTCTTGCACATCTCTTTTTCTGAAAGATGCTACCCTCTTGGACTTTGTTGATTCCCTTGAGGTACTTGAAAGTTTCTATCATATCCCCTCTCTCCCTTCTTTCCTCAAGGGTATACATATTAAGCTCCTTTAGTCTTTCTTCGTATGTCTTCTGGTGCAGACCCTGCACCATTTTGGTTGCCCTCCTCTGGACAGCCTCTACTCTGTCTATGTCTTTGAGGAGATGGGGTCTTCAGAACTGCACACAGTACTCCAGATGGGGTCTCACCAACTGTCTGTACAGGGGGATAACAACTTCCTGTTTTCTACTATTGATGCCTCTTCCTATGCATCCCAGTATCCCCCCAGCCTTCCTTACTGCCTTCTCACATTGCTTGCCAACCTTTAGGTCATCTGATATAATTACCCCCAGGTCCCTTTCCATTTTTACTGTTGTCAGTATCTCACCCCCCATTGTGTACTCTTCCCCTGGGTTTTTGTTTCCCATGTGCATTACCTTGCACTTCTTTGCATTGAAACTGAGCTGCCATACATTTGACCATTCCTCCAACCTTGCCAAGTCCCTTCTCGTCCTTTTCACTCCATCTTGTATATCAACTATGTTGCAGATCTTTGTGTTGTCTGCAAAGAGACATACTTTTCCTTCCAGTTCCTCTGCGATGTCACTTATAAAGACATTAAAAAGGACTGGTCCCAGTACTGAACCCCGCGGTACCCTGCTAGTAACCCTCCTTACTTCACTGTGTACTCCATTTACTACTACCCTTTGTGTCCTGTTGTCTAGCCAATTTTTTATCCAAGCTACCACCTTGGGACCCACTCCAAGGCTGGCTAACTTGTGTATTAATCTTTTGTGTGGGACTGTATCAAATGCCTTGCTAAAATCTAGGTAGGCCATGTCCACAGCCCCTCCCTGGTCTACTACTTTGGTCACCCAGTCAAAGAAATCTATTAGATTCATCTGACATGACCTTCCCATTGTGAATCCATGCTGTCTTGGGTCCTCTGCCCCACTGGCCTCTAGGTACTCAACAATTCTTTCCTTCAGAAGTGATTCCATCATTTTCCCTACCACTGAGGTCAAACTAACTGGTCTGTAATTTCCTGCCTCTGTTCTGCTCCCACTTTTGTGAAGAGGAATCACATCTACCCTCCTCCAGTCCTCAGGTACCACCCCATCCTCCCATGATTTGTTAAAGAGTAGTCAGCAGTGTCACTAGTTCTACCTTAATTCTTTTAGAATTATTGGGTGAATCCCATCAGGCCCCATTGCTTTGTCCACCTTCAATTTTATTAGTTCTTTCAGAACCCTTTCTTCTGTAAATGGACTGGTATCGACTCCCATCTTCAGAGTGTTTCTCTTGTTTGGTTTAGGTACCTCCCCCTCCTCTTCCTTTGTGAATACTGAGCAGAAATATTGGTTCAGTATCCCTGCTTTTTCTCTGTCAACCACTACCCACATTCCGTCCCTCTTATTATGCCTCAGTATCCCTCCTTTGGTCTTTCTTCACTCCCTAATGTACCTATAAAAGGTCTTATCCCCCTTCTTAACAGAATTGGCTATCCTTTCCTCGGTTTGGTCCTTTGCTATTCTGACTGCCTTCCCAGCCTCTTTCTGCTTTAACTGATAAAGCTCTCTGTCCTGCTCCTTCTGTGTTTCCTTATATTTCCTGAATGCTATCCTTTTTTCCTTAACCTTCCCTGCCACCTCTTTTGAGAACCATAGCGTTTTTTTCCTTCATTGTGTTTTGTTGATTTGCTTTACACAAAGGCTTGTTGCCTCTGTGAAGCTGTTTTGATTACTCCCCATTGTTCTGCCACCCCTCCTTCCTGCCTGTTTGCTAGTGCTTTTCTGAGGTACTCTTTCATTTTCCCAGAGTCAGCCCTCCTAAAGTCCTATACTCTTGCTTTTGTATGGCATGATTGTATGGCTGTGTTTATCGTGAACCACACTGTTTGGTGGTCGCTTGTTCCCAGATGGCTACCCACTTCTAAATCTGAGATTCTTTCTCCATCCCCATTTGAGAGTACCAGGTCTAAGACTGCTCCCTCCTGAGTGGGTTCCAATACTAGTTGTCTGAGGCATGCCCCCTGTAGGGCATCAAGAATTACCCTGCTCTTGGATGTGCCTGCAGTAAAGGTGCTCCAGTTAACATCTGGCATATTCAGGTCCCCCATCAACAATATCTCTCCTTTTTCTGCCATTCTTAGGAAGCCTTCTATCATTTCCTTCTCCATTCCCTCCCCCTGAGATGGGGGTCTGTATACAACCCCCATGCAGATTGTGGTGCCATTTCCTGTCTCCAGGGTGACCCAGAGTGCCTCATCTGCTCCCTGTTTACTCTTTAGTTCTGTTGCTTTGATCCCTTCCTTTATAGAGAGAGCCACTCCTCCTTCTCTTTTACCCTCCCTGTTCCTCCTGTAGATTGTGTAGCCTGGTATGTTGACATCCCAGTCATGGTTCTCTGCGTACCATGTTTCTGTGACTGTCACAATATCCAGGCAACCCTCTTCCATCAAGGCCACTAGTTCAGGGAGCTTGTTACACAGACTGAGGGCATTGGTACTCATCACCCTCTACTTTTTGATAGCTTTACCCCCTTTTAGCCCCATTCCTGTCCTTACTGCCTTTGCCTTTTTTTTACATTTACCTCTGTCCTGCTCCCTAATAACTTCTCTACCTTGGTGTTTACCTCACTAATTACCATGTTTTGTGGGGGGAGGCTGGGATGTCCCTGCTCCTTTTCAGTGCCTCCTCCCTTGGCTAGTTTAAATACTTGCCAATGAAGCATTTAAACCTCTCACCTAGGATCCTGGTTCACCCCCTGGACAGATGCAGACCATCGCATCAGTATCGGTCTGCATCCCTCCAGGTGGTTACCCAGTCCCCAATGAAGCCAAAACCCTGAGCTCCACACCAGTATTTCAACCACTCATTGAATTCCCTGGTGAGGAGTACCCTAGCATCACTCTTGCCATAGACAGGCAGCATCTCCGAGAAGGTTACCGTATGTGCTACTTATCCAAGGCCCCTCCCCAACTCTACAAACTCCTCTTGCACTGCTCTGATCCCATTCTGAGCCAGGTCATTTGTGCCTAGGTGGACAATGACATCCAGCTCCCTCCCTTGTGCAGCTCCTCCCATGATCCTGAGGATTCGCTTCCTGTCCCTCCAAGTCATGGTGCCAGGAAGGCACCTTACCTACTTACCATAGGGTTTATACATGCTGCTCAAAAGCACTGGATAATGGACCAGACCATTTTGGAGATTAAATAGGCTGTCATTGTGATGCTCTGCCACCTGCTTATTGTTATATTGTATGATATTTGTATTAAAAATAAATGGTATGTGTATGTGATTGTCTGCCTAGGACACAAGTGAACCAGTGTGTGTGAGAGACTTGACCCTTTGACCTTCAAGGTATCAGTGTGAGGAAACAGGATGTCATAAACTGACCAGGGAAACCACTAATTAAAGACGTCCTTCCAGAGGGACAGGTTATTTCCCCTTATAACCAGCTCCTGTTTTTGAATTTGGAAACTAAATATGAATGTTATGACTCTTCTAGGAAGGGAAGTCATTTGGATGATCCTTTATGGTTTTTTCACCTAGCAGAGAACTAGAGACAGATGGTGGGGTTATGAAACATTAAAGGGAATGTTTTGATCAAAGAGACTCATATTTTGGGAAATTGCTAGTTGCTGATTTTCACAGTAATAACATACATCCTTGTGGATATCCATACTCTGATTATAGATTTATCACCAATCTAACAGTGACCTCATGGGTGACATTATCAGAAGGTGGAGAAAACTGACTTTTGAATATTGCCTGCATCTGAGATTTTATTGCAGAAAGACTCTCTGAAAATCAAAGACACAATTAGTCTGTGGACTGGTAACTAGGCACTTTAGAAAAATATAATTCAGCTGGAATTTTTAAGTATTTTGCAGGTGTTTTGTTTGTTCTGTATTTTCCCAATTATTTTATTGGCTGTAAGTTAGTAATGTATTTGTTCTGTGTTTGATATTTTACCTATTTTACAATTTTTAGTAAACAATATTTTCCTTGAAATACTGCCTGTGGCTTCTCAGTTTCTCTTTCATCTGAATGCTGAACTAGTGTTTAATTCTGACAGCTGTTAAGGGCTTGAATGTTTTACTAATCTTGCTAAAGGAAAGAATATTCCTAGGTCTCATATTGAGTCATAAGGGTACATTTGTGGGAACCTGGCTGAGTGCCACTGGGCAAAGGATTGTACTGCATTCCCCAAAGAGGGTACATATCTGAGCCTGTTAATTGGGTATGCTAGCATAAGGTTTACATTTTGACCCCCAGGACTCAAGGCTGGTAGGTGATTCGGACCCAAAACAGATAGAAGGGTTACCCTGTTTGTCTCCTCTTCACACTGTTGTTCTTTGAGGTCGGCACTGTGGGAGCAGAGGGCCTGACCTGCAGAGTGCATTTGTGACAGGCATCATTTATGAATGTTTTGTCTGTCACTGTGTCTTTTGTCTCATGTAAAGCTGTGGCTACTGGCGAGCAGGTGTCAGTGTGGCTCAGTTAGTAGCATACCCCATCTGGGCAAGATGGTTGTGGAGTCTAATTCCATACTGGGGTTGGGCTCATACCATAAATTTCATGGAGTGAGATCATGAGTGTGAGGAAACAACAAAGTAGTCCAACAAAGAGATACAATAATAGATATTTACCTGAAGTCTGGTATTCCACTTTGGCTCCAGTTGTGTCTCCTACCCTCTCTCTGGTGCAATGCAGCCTCCACCACACCTGAGTACCTCCCACAATGCAGCAAACTATCAGTAGCCAGAGGGAGAGGCAAATGGACAGGCTGATTTTTAATTTAGTATAACACCCTTTCTGAGCCAGTCCCAAGGACTGAAACCTTCCGTATTTTATATCTTGAGGGAATCACCTGGCACCCAATCAATTAAACACCTCCCCCTCCAAAGATAAACTTGCACCTAAGACATCCACTACCTTTTTATTTCCAACAAGAAAAGTGGTTTACACAAACATATTAAACTCTGTACAGTCAATATACTACATGCAAATTTCCCATAATTAGGTTTGTCAGAGGAGGGAATCTGGAGAGAAAGAAAAGCATGTACTCCCGGAGCTAGACCATGGACCCTTCACTCCAAGACCCCCCTCCAGCCACACAAGCAGGCCCTGTGTTCCAAACATACACCAGCAAGCCAGACCAAGAATCCCACTACTCCACCCAAACCACACTAGCAGGTTGAGCAGTCCAACATCAGCTCTTCTGGCTTCTGAATTGATGTGGGGAGGTGAGGTTGAAGTAAACTAGTTTCCAAATACAAACTGAGACAAGGATGATAAACAGGACGCAAACAAAAAGATTAGAAAACAAAGTGTTGCACTATGAATGATTAAAAGTACATGTTTCAGACAATATTTAGGCAACATAACAATTGTTAAACAATCTCAAAGGGATTCAGACCAAGATGGTCTGGCTTTTGAAGTTAAAAGCTGGAGGTGGAAGATTTGGAGCAAGGAGTCTGCTGGTCAGCCTTGGGCATTCCCAAAGACAAATCAGCAGGTCCTTTTCTCCAGTCCCCCCCCCCATCTCCACAAGAAACAGTACCCTTAGCCTGGGTACAGACAAACGTATTGCTGCTGCAGTACTGATGGATACATGCACATGGTCCCTGACTGTAGGGTACAGGGCTAGGATGGATGTAAATATGGCTGTATTTGAGCTCATGACTAACCATGAGCCTATCGTGTGCCTATGCATGGCTCACTTTTATGGTGTTCCAGTGCCCTGTAGTCCCTTGAGCAGGGAGCCACTCTGCATATAGCCAGCTGCATGACGGATGGCTGGACCTAGCAGCAGGAGAGGTATTAAGTAATCAAAACAGCTAATGTCCAACAACAACAGGGCATTCCAACCAATGATGAAAGTGAACAGGAATGCACAGGAACTCAGCTCAGAACTTTTTTAGCAGCAGGAACAGAGTTCCTGTACTGCTTCCCACTGACACTGGAACTGAAATTCTTAAACCAGCAAAATAATGACAGTTTCTGGGCCTGTGACCTGAACTCAGGGTTTCCATAACAACGTTTGACTTGTACAACAATGCTATTTTCCTAGAAATACTTCAATATCTCTAACTGAATCTACTAGTGTCTAAACAAACAGACATGTCTTGACACAGCTATCCTTCAGATTGAGGATCTTCATTCTGCATTTCACAATTGCCAATGCCTGAGTTCCTGTACTTCTTGTCTATCACTTGCACCACTGATTCCAACATTACAAACACAATCACCAAGGAAAATGCAGCACCTTAGAAACTGCATGACATCCGACATAGGGAACACTAAACATAAACAGTCACAAGAAGAATTACTGGATATGTTCCTTCAAGCAGCAAGATATTCAAACACATATCCCTGCACTAAAAGTTCTTGCTAAAAACAAAATTGAAGCAACATCAATATTAACCCTTTAGTACCTCCACTCTAACAGTAAACGCATATGCTATCTCAGCAGAAATGGGATTTTTAAAGAAAGAATCATGTTTCTGAAGTAGTTATTAATTTGCATTAATGGAACCAAACCCTCCAGTTGTTGTCTTTTTATCATGTCAGTCCAGGCCATCACTGCATCACCCACAGTTCCCAAGTTAGACAATGCTGTGCTTCACTCCAGCCCTCCACCAGCCCAAGCCTGACCAGCATGCCATTCGCTCAAAGCCCAGAGTTCTGGCTTTTGAAGCAAAGTGCATGCTGATCTGACTTGAGGAGAAGGTTCTGGAAAGATGCTTTTTTTTATAAATAAAGTTTCTATTCTATTCTATTCTATTCTAAGAGCCTTGTTGGTCAGAGTAGGGAATCTGGAGAGAAAGAAGAGCATGTACTCCTCAAGCTAGATTAGAGGCCCTTTGCTTCAAATCCTCCCCTTGTAAGCCTCATAAGCAGGCCCTTTGCACCAAATCCCCCCCCAAGCAAGACCAAGAAGTTCATCACTCCACCCCCTCCCCAACCAAGCCACAACAGCAGGCTATAAAATCCCAAGTCAGCTCTTCTGGCTGCTGAACTGAAGGGCTATGTGTGTGTGTGTTTGTGTGTGTACGTGTGTAGCAAACCAGCTTCCAAAAACAAACTGAGACAAGGATGAGAAATAGAACACACACAAAAAAAGTAGAAAACAATGTGTTGCACTGCAAATTATTAAAAGCACGTTTCATACAATATTTGGACAACATATTACTTTTTAAACAATCTTAAAGAGTTTAATTCAGATCAAGACTCTCTGGCTTTTGAAGTTAAGAGCTGGAGAGAGAGGGTTTGGAGCAATGAGTCTAATGGTCAGGCTTGGGCATTTCCCTAGCCAGATCACAAAATGTCCTGTAACAGTACACTCACCAAAAAATATACGGTCTGCAGAATCAGTGAGGCAATTTTATTTTATTGACTCACAGATTATTTGCTGTTCCTCTGTGTAGAATCAAAGCTAACAGTAGGAATTACAGCAGTCTACTTGCCCTAAGCTCAAACTGTGGCCCTAGTGTTTCAGCTCTAACAAGCCTTTGTCATTCATGGCACCTGTCAGGGACATCTCATGCAGGCCAACAGGTCCCTTGCTCCAGTCTTACCTCCGTTAGATCACCACAAGATGCAGTACCTTTAGTCAGGAACTAGAGTGGGATATATCAGTTTGTGAGCTGCTCTTCAATTTGGCCCTTAGTTTTTAAAAACTGATATTCAGATCATTTTTTTTAATGTCCATCATTTTTAAAGATCCAAAAATCACTTCAATGGGCTGGTAGCCAGTTGGCTGATAACTTTTGAAATCTAGTAGCGAAACCAATTTTTTTAGTGGCCATTGGCTACCTGATCTGTCATCCTGTCTGGAACACACACTGCAGTGTACTCTTAATTCAAAAACACTTCCAAGACTATGGACCACTACTCACAATTTTTTTAAGTGGAACTGTTAATCTCCACCCCCATGACTACACAATGTTCACATGCATTTTAACATCCAAAACATAATTTTTAAATCTTGATCCCCACCCCCACACACAAATGCTATTTCACCCCCCCCCCAGTTTCTGAAGTGAAGGGCCTTGGTTGATGGGAGGCTTGGAGTGAAGGGCTGGTTGCCCTGGCTTGGTTGCTCCTGAAGACAGACCAACAGACCATTCACTCCAAAATAACCACCAAAGCCATGCCAGTAGTCCTTTCACTCCAAGTGCACCCCAGCACACCAGTAGACCCTTCACTCCCTATCCTCAACTAACCAGGAGGTCCATCAATCTAGTCACCCTCCAGCCACACTCACAGGCTGGATTCCAAAACCAGACCAGCAAGCCTTAAGCTCTAAATCCCACTCCCCATACACACACATAACCAGCAGGCACCATTACTTCCACAACACCCCCACAACACAACCCCCCAGCCACACCATGAAGCCCTTCACTCCAAACTCACCCCACCCAAGACAGACAAGGAGGCACATTGCTCTACGTCTCTTACAAGTCACACCAACAGGCCAGATTCAAAAGCCGGACCAGCTCCTTTCACTTCAAGCCTCCCTACGTAGGCCCTTCACTCCACCATCCCCCCAACCAACTAGGAGGTCCATTGATCAAAGCCCCCCCCAAGCCACACTCAGGCTGGGTCACAAAGCCAGACAAGTAAGCATGACTTCAGCTCCAAGCCCCCCCCAGCACACAATGTTAACAGGCACCATTACTTCCACAATGCCCTCCCACAATACAAACCTCCAGCCACATCAGTATGCCCTTCCCTTCATACTCTCCTCACCAAACAAACCACAAGCCCAATTGCTCCACTTCTCACATAAACCACATCAACAGGCCAGATTCCCAAGCTAGACAAGCTCCTCTAGCTTCAAGCACCCCCAGTAGACCCTTCACTCCACTTTCCCAGCAACCGACCAGGAGATCCATCCATCCCATCCCCCCCAAGCAGGGTTGGCTTTATAGTTTTGTGGGCCCACAGTAAATTGATGGCTCTGAGGCCCCTAAATTTATGGAGAACCATGATATGCCCCAATATACACACAGTTATCATTATTTGTTCAATAACACCAGACAAGGTTAGAGCAAGGATTGGCATCTTAGAAAATTTAGTTTGTATAAAGTATTGCACATTACTAAGAACAGAATATTTCACATTATTAGTTGACATATGGGTTGCAAGAAAGGCACACCAAGTCAAGGTTTGTTTCTCAACAGTGTAATGCCCCATAATATTACACTACAGTGTCAGTACTGGGTAGTAGTATAAGTTCCTGGTGTAGGACTAGAACCCAAGACCTTCTTATCTTCTAGCTTTAGAGACAAGCATACTAACAGAACTACTAACATGATACTTTCTTTGTTGAATCAAGACTCAGTAGTGAAGTGAGGATTTGATATGTTTTCATATCCCCTTTTCAAACTAGGATAGTAATTCAAAACTACTCCCAAAATTCCAGCCCACCCCTCATCCAGACATGTCAGGCAGGGTAGGGGCTTATATTTTTCAATCCCATGTTACTGTATATAGCCCAAAATATAGCTTCTGTATTAATGTTTTTCTATAAGACAGTGCTCTGTTTTTTACGGTAAATAAGACAACAAATTCCACATGAAACAAACAACTAAGCATACCAGTTTTCTCATGAATCCAAGTACCACACCAGTTAGAACTTTCTCCAGAATCAAGCCACAACAAAATTAGACAAGACAAGCCGTGGTAAGGATATCTTTTGCAGGTCTTCCTTGGATCTGCAGAATTTTGCTGCCCTCAACACTGTAAGATTTCATATGTAAAGGGGCCCCATGCTTACATCATAACTCTCTCTGTTACTGAAAATGATTTGACAGCTCTGGAGCAAATGGGGTGGGGGGGTGCAGAGGCAACCATGACTGAGAGTGAGACATCCCATACTTGAGTGAGACAGTAAGGGTTGGTGGAGGGGAAGGGATACAGTTAATTACGACAAGCAAGTTAACTCATTGTACCTTGCAGCCCTTTTGTATCAAGTTAAGCAATGGATAGTTCACACTTCAAAGGGAGCTATAAAGTGTTTATGGGTTCAGTGCCAAACCAAACAGTGTAGAAGTGATGAACTGCATGCCTTTTTTTTTTTATTAACCGAGCAGTATAGCCTGGTACAGCAATAACTAAGCATATGGCTATGAGAAGTGAGGGAGTGACACTCCCTCTCAAAATGAAGTAAGGGGTTACCGCTCCATTGTGACTCCGCAGGACCACACCCCGTGTTACACACAATAAGCTCTTTTAGCCATAACTATAGTACTACCCTTCCCATAAGGTTGTTGGTAGACACACATGATACCATGAAGCTCTAATATCTACATTATTTGACGTTGTCATGTTCCCAGAACATGTGCTGACCTATTGTGTTTTTTCTTGCTCTGCCCACTCCAATCTGATACCTCTGGGATTATTAGTGTCTGGTGTACCCTGAAAGACCAGGCATGAGGCTTGCTTCATTCATTACTCATTCTGTATTTATGTGCCGCCTTCTTGAACTGGGAGAGTGATGCTTGTCATATGCATGTATGCCACCGACATCACAGCCAAGCACTTGGCAATCAGGCAGAAGCAGGAGACAGCATCCATTTTATCTGCTGCTACTGTACTATCAGCAGTTTCACCCAAAGACACAATCCAAGTCAAACTCAACAGCGATCTTAATCATATTTGGAAACTGCTCTCTGAACTCAAACCATTCTTCTGAAAAAATACTAACTTTATTAGCCAAAAGTAAGTGGGGAGTCGTGATGAAGTGGTGGTGGTGGTGAGTTGCAGTAGAGGGTTCTGACCCAACTACATTACTTGACCCACCTTTCATTTCACTACATTAACCTGGCTCAGTCATTGCAAAATACAGGTACTGTAAGTGTCAGTGATTTTTAAGTTAGAGAAAACAAGAGAAGATCTGAACCAGAATGTTGCTCCTAACTTAATCACTCCTTAAGATATGTACTGTATAGCGGTAATGAGGAATAGTAGATTAATTCAGCATCCAGAATGGAGGATGAGATGATTGGGAGGTTCTGATACAGTGTATGGAAGGACCGAAGTTTCCATAATTGTGCAGAGCTCTATTCTGATTTTTTTTTCTTTGAATTCTACATATGTTAAACTGTAAGTAACAGGGATAAAGGAACTGCAGGATTGTAGGCAAGATTACCTTATGTTTAGTGTGTATGTTGCATGTATTTAAATAAAGGGGGTGGTAGGTAACAGGACACATTGTTGCCTGAGTGCTGGGCACTTGGAAGCCTTGACATGCTCTGTAATAAAAGGACACAATGCAAAGGTATGTAGCAGGTATACGTGTGTGTTTGTGTGTGTGTGTGTGTGTGTGTGTGTGTGTATATGTCATGGGTCTGATAACTGTCCACAGTGCTTTATTTGTAAAGATGTTTTTTTTATAAAAATGGGTCATTGGTTGGGAGTGGATAGGTTGTGCAGTAAGTGCTACGTGCATGTGATTATGTCACTTTTTCTTGTTTTGTAGTCCTTACCATGATGGCAAAATAAAGCTCCTAACAATTTGAAGGACAGGGAGGTTCGATGTTTCATTATTTCCTGTAACCTGAGAGCTAGCCATGCCAACAGCATTTCAATCACAGCAAGATTATGCTACTGCCAGCTGGAGGCCATCAGTACATGTACTTTGGCTAGGCATCCTGTCAGATGAGAAACTTCCCAGCTTAGGTTAGAGATAAAAAAGAGGTCAGGCTAGATATCTTTAGCATAGCAGTGAAACCCCTGTCCACACTGCCAAATGATTGCCTGACGTCAGCAAGTACACTACATGTCAGCAAGTACGCTACAAATAACATCTGACAAAAGTGAAACTTTGGGCACTCCACCTGTTACCTTTTATCTGGTTAGTACTCCTGCCTCCCCCACAATCCTTCCCAATGGTGCAGATAACCAAGACACACCACAGCTTCTGTCATGCACTTCGATGACAGCAAGCCTGGAGCTGCTGATACTACAGTGCATACTGTTGTTTACAATGATGTTACTGCTTCCCTTTTCCCGGTGCCAAGTACAGTGTTTTTT
Organism: Neoceratodus forsteri; assembly: GCA_016271365.2. NCBI lineage: Eukaryota > Metazoa > Chordata > Ceratodontiformes > Ceratodontidae > Neoceratodus > Neoceratodus forsteri. The sequence goes on along the minus strand of CM057459.1, from coordinate 537,799,512 downwards.
TATTTGGCTTGAAGAGGGAGAGCAGTTGCAGCAGCATCGGCAGCGGAGCAGGATGTTTTGCAGTCTCACCTGTCTCAGGTCAGCTGTCACTGAAGTCCCCAGAATCTGATTTTGTCAATGATGTCAGCAGTAAGGCTTTCAGGGTTATGTGTAGAACTGGGATGGTAAAGGGGGAGTGCAAGAACAACCAGATAACAAGTATCATTTTACATTTACTGTCTTGATTAAACATTTTCAGCGTCGTACAGTGTGTACTGTAGATCATAATCTTCTGGTCCCAGTGCTTACTGTTATTTTGTTTACTTCCCCTTTAAGCAGATAGTTATTTCTATTGTTTTTTTGAATTGAGATGTTCTTTTTCATTGAACTTTTGGATGTTCATGAAGCTCTTACCTGGAGGAACAAAAACATTATTACACCACATTGCCCCTCTTCCTCATTTGCCTCTGTTGCTAACACAGCCATCATAGAAAGATGTTCAAATTTTCTGAAGACAATAATAACTAATACTATAGCTTTTTTCCCCATTGAAGTGGAAGATACAACTTTATATTAGTTCTTTCAAGAGAAACAGTAAGGACCTCCAGCTATGCTCATATCCAGACTGAAAGTACAACAACAGATTTATTTTGAAAGGCTATTGCCTACAATTGAATTTTTATTGGATGTATTCCAACACAGATGGGGAAGCTGTGACTGGATTACAGTGAGAATAGTATGCCATATCTATAGAACTCCTGGTTTACTGTTTGTCACAAAGTTTTGTTTTTTTTGTTTATTTTAATAGTAGATAAACTAGGCTGCTTTTTACAAGAGGTAGAAGGAGCTTATAATGTTGTTCTGTTACAGTATACTCTATATTATAACCTTCATTATAAGTTGGCAAAAACAATTCCTGGGCTTTGATTCGTCAGTGCTGACCTTCAACAGTAATAATATCCCAGCACAACATTATGGCAATTGAAAAAGCAACAAGAACTGCATTACAAAAATGTTTTTTTTTACCTTTTTACATTTTTTTTTACATGCTAGCCATTTTATAATTGCAATAATGCACTCCCGGGCATGACAATTTCCAGGTGTTGGATGCACTTGGCCTGCAGCCTTGTGCCCAACTACCTATGGCATGATGCTGTCCCAGCACAAGACATGTCCTGGTGTGAATATATGCTTAACTATAAAATGGGAAGAGAAAATCCTGTGTCCTGATAGTTTGTTACCTGAGTTGATCTGTCTAATGCACAGGTAAAAACAAGTACTGAAACTGGAAACAGTACAACATAAATCAATGTTCAGTTAGAACGCTGATGTTTTAAACTGCTACCATTTTTTTCAAGTCTTAGCGAGGAAATCAGCTAACAATTGCGTTACTTCTCAAGCCCTATGTGTCCCTGCCAGTTCCCACAGTCATTGAAAAACCACAGAAAACGTCTGTGTGAAGCCATTCCATTCATTTCGGTATTTTTTTTTAAATCTACATGTGCTCACAGCCTAGCTCGTGCTCCCATCCATTATCACAGTCTGCTCAGCCACTTTCTTTCTTCACTTAGTGAGACTATGTCGGTTCCTCCCCACCAGCCCTCATCTGCTGCTCACTACATACATTACAACAATTGGACTATGCACATCCATTTAACAAAACACTGTACACACTTCTGATTTTTGCCATTTTTTGCCAGTGATCATAAGTGGTATGTTGTGCATGCCTGATTGTTAATTGCTGTTCCACTTCCCATTACACACTTAATCCTGGTTGTAAACAAATATATGACCAGAGTTTAAAGATCCTAATTCACCTCCGACTTACCCTACTTAAATATACTGCTGACAAGGAGAAACTGCTGCTGTACATCAGAAACTCAGGGAAAGTTTGTTATTAATCTCATCATTCTAGTAGTATGAATGCCAACCGATCGCTCACTTGCTCAGTCCAGTCACTTGGCTGCCTGACTGCTCCCTGGCACAACATGCCACTTTTGCTATTAAATGTTAAAAAATGAACAAAAAAAGATTTTGTCTAAACATTGATATTTTGACTTGGAGAGTGGGTAGGTGGGCATGGAAACCATATCAACCACAGTAGCATAAAGAGAGCTACTGAGACCATGTAGGACAAAGTTACAAATTCAAAAATAAACTAATGCAATAATACAAGCAGGGAAATATTTTACTACAAAATACAGAAAATGTTTTAGTATTAGGTATTTAAACATGAACATTCACATTTTTTAATGGTTGTAGAATACAGTGCCCCATTTTGTAAGAGCAATAAGACATTCCAGGGATGTGTATAAGACATTTCTAATGCACGGCCAGTGACTGAAGACACTTGGCCTTGAGCCTCACTAGCCCCTGGTCATGCTTTAGAAATGTCTAATGCACATCCCGCTGTCTCCTATTGCTTACTTATCAATAGAAAAGTATGACATTTCAGCTGGCCTGTCAATGCAGTGGCAGGGCTTATCATCAAAATGATGGCAACCCAGTTTCCAGAATATAGATTGCTGGTAAGATCCCACCTTAAGTACTGTGCCAAGTTCTGGAGACCATATCTCAGGAAAGGATATAATCAGAGTGGAAGTGGTCTAGACATGGACTACCAAAATGGTGCAGAGTCTGCATCATAAGCTGTATCTAAATGAGCGAAATATGTACAACCTGGAGGAGAGGAGGTATGTGATACAGACCTTTAAATACCTCATGGGGGTTAATAAGGTATGGGGGAGTATTTTCTCAGAAGAAAAGGTGCTCTAAAATGAGGGATCATGCTATGAAGCAGGAGGGGGGGTAAATCCAGGAGGGATGTGTGGAAATACATCTTTACAGAAAGGATGGTGGATGCCAGGAACAGTCTTCCAGCAGAGGTAGCAGGGGTGAAAATAGTGTTGCTATTTAAGAAAGCCTGGGACAAGCACAAGGGAATCATATGGGTAAGGAAGAAGGGGAAGAGATGGTGCCACATGTCAAGTAAGGGCTGAAGCAAATAATAACAGTTAAAAAATGGGCAGACAGGGTGGGCCCAGTGGCCCTTATCTGCTGTCACATTCTGGGTTTCTGTGTCATGAGTACAGAACATTAGGGTCAACTAGGGAAGGAGGATAAACTATCCCATGGGGTGCTATCCTGTTCTGGAGAAGAAGTGAGCCAGCATCTTTTGTGATACCACCATCAGGGTGACCATGGGTGGCAGTGATGCCAGTGCTTTTGCAACTGAGAGTGACACCAATTGACTCCAGTGAACAGAGCAGGCTCACAGTGTGCATATGTTCCACTGATCCCACTTGCTTAGTGTAGGGTGAAAAAGTAGCTAGTTAAATTTCAAAGCACTGCAGCATGACAATGACATTCCCAGCCCCATAAAGGGCTGACTTACCACCCCACCACCCAGAACATGGTTGTCCTGCAGAGGTATGCCAGGGCTTACACAGACCCAACATCTGAGGGGCAAATCTATGGTAAGAGTAGGGCTTAAGCAGCAGAGAAGGATTTCTGGGAGGTCACCTAGCAATAGGGCCACTCCGAGTAAATAACAAAAGACAAACAAAAGAAAAAGGAAAGGTAAGTTACTTCAGTGGATTATTGAGACTGCATCCCATTTTGATACACACAACATGTCATAACCCTTGCCAGTATACTGTACTTTCAGAAAACTTAGCAATTGTATGGGGTTTATCATGCAAAGGGTCATTAGGGCTATTCACAATGCATGGAGACCCTCTCAGATCTTCACTATCATAGACTTCTGTGACAACTCTTACCTGTATAGCTGTTTCAGACTGGTAACAGGGTGTCATATATCTGCAACATTGTAATTAGGAGCCAATATGAGTTGGAAAGTGACATGGAATGTGAACATCAGCCTCTTCTCATTATTGCAATGAGTGGGGTGGCAGTTCCACTGGATGCTAGGGAGTACATAGAATATGGAAAGCTGGTAAAGCTGGACTACCACAGCATCTAACATGACCACTTTTGTGAAGGGGAATCATACCTTCTCTCCTCCAGTGCTTAGGTACCACACCATCCTCCCATGTTTTGTTAAAAAAGGGTAGTCAGTGGTGCCACTAGTTCTCCCCTTATTTTTTTTTTCGAACTCTGGGATGAATCCCATTAGGTCCCATTGCTTTGTCCACTTTCAGTTTAAGGAATTCTTTCAGAACCCTTTCTTCTGTGAAAGGACTGGTATCAACCTTCCTATCCAGAGTATTGAATTGATTGGATTAGGTACCTCCTCCTCCTTTTCTTTTGTGAATACTAAGAAGTATTCATTCAGTATCCCTGCTTTTTCACTGACACCCACTGCCTACCCACTCTCCCCTTTATCAATCCTCACTATCCCTCCCTTGGTCTTTCTTCACTCCCTAATGTACCCATAGAAAAACCACAGAAAAAGTCTGTTTGAAGCCATTCCATTCATTTTGGTATTTATTTTTAAATCTACATGTGCTCATAGCCTAGCTCGTGCTCCCGTCCATTATCACAGTCTGCTCAGCCACTTTCTTTCTTCACTTAGTGAGACTATGTCGGTTCCTCCCCACCAGCCCTCATCTGCTGCTCACTACATACATTACAACAATTGGACTATGCACATCCATTTAACAAAACACTGTACACACTTCTGATTTTTGCCATTTTTTGCCAGTGATCATAAGTAGCGTATTGCGCATGCCTGATTGTTAATTGCTGTTCCACTTCCCATTACCCACTTAATCCTGGTTGTAAACAAATATATGACCAGTGTTTAAAGATCCTAATTCACCTCCAACTTACCCTACTTAAATATACTGCTGACAAGGAGAAACTGGTGTTGTACATCAGAAACTCAGGGAAAGTTTTTTATTAATCTCATCATTCTAGTAGTATGAATGCCATCAGATTGCTCACTTGCTCAGTCCAGTCACTTGGCTGCCTGACTGCTCCCTGGCACAACATGTCACTTTTGCTATTAAATGTTAAAAAATGAACAAAAAAAAGATTTTGTCTAAACACTGATATTTTGACTTGGAGAGTGGGTAGGTGGGCATGGAAACCATGTCAACCACAGTAGCACAAAGAGAGCTACTGAGACCATGTAGGACAAAAGTTACAAATTCAAAAAATAAACTAATGCAATAATACAAGCAGGGGAAATATTTTACTACAAAATACAGAAAATGTTTTAGTATTAGGGTATTTAAACATGAACATTCACATTTTTTAATGGTTGTAGAATACAGTGCCCCATTTTGTAAGAGCAATAAGACATTCCAGGGATGTGTATAAGACATTTCTAATGCACGGCCAGTGACTGAAGACACTTTGCCTTGAGCCTCACTAGCCGCTGGTCATGCTTTAGAAATGTCTAATGCACATCCCGCTGTCTCTTATTGCTTACTTATCCATAGAAAAGTATGACATTTCAGCTGGCCTGTCAATGCAGTGGCAGGGCATATCATCAAAATGATGGCAACCCAGTTTCCAGAATATTGATTGCTGGTAAGATCCCACCTTAAGTAAGGTGCCTAGTTCTGGAGACCACATCTCAGAAAAGGATATAATCAGAGTGGAGGTGGTCTAGACATGGGCTACCAAAATGGTGCAGAGTCTGCATCATAAGCTGTATCTAAATGAGCTAAATATGTACTACCTGGAGGAGAGGGGGTATGTGATACAGAACTTTAAATACCTCATGGGGATCAATAAGGTATGGGGGAGTATTTTCTCAGAAGAAAAGGTGCTCTAAAATGAGGGATCATGCTATGAAGCAGGAGGGGGGTAAATCCAGGAGGGATATGTGGAAATACATCTTTACAGAAAGGATGGTGGATGCCAGGAACAGTCTTCCAGCAGAGGTAGCAGGGGTGAAAACAGTGTTGCTATTTAAGAAAGCCTGGGACAAGCACAAGGGAATCATATGGGTAAGGAAGAAGGGGAAGAGATGGTGCCACATTTCAAGTAAGGGCTAAAGCAAAAAATAACAGTTAAAAAATGGGCAGACAGGGTGGGCCCAGTGGCCCTTATCTGCTGTCACATTCTGTGTTTCTGTGTCATGAGTACAGAACATTAGGGTCAACTAGGGAAGGAGGATAAACTATCCCAAGGGGTGCTATCCTGCTCTGGAGAAGAAGTGAGCCAGCATCTTTTGTGATACCACCATCAGGGTGACCATGGGTGGCAGTGATGCCAGTGCTTTTGCAACTGAGAGTGACACCAATTGACTCCAGTGAACAGAGCAGGCTCACAGTGTGCATATGCTCCACTGATCCCACTTGCTTAGTGTAGGGTGAAAAAGCAGCTAGGTAAATTTCAAAGCACTGCAGCATGACAATGACATTCCCAGCCCCATAAAGGGCTGACTTACCACCCCACCACCCAGAACATGGTTGTCCTGCAGAGGTATGCCAGGGCTTACACAGACCCAACATCTGAGGGGCAAATCAATGGTAAGAGATGGTAGGGCTTAAGCAGCAGAGAAGGATTTCTGGGAGGTCACCTAGCCAAGTAGGGGCCACTCCGGAAGTAAATAACAAAAAGACAAACAAAAGAAAAAGGAAAGGTAAGTTACTTCAGTGGATTATTGAGACTGCATCCCCATTTTGCTACACACAACATGTCATAACCCTTGCCAGTATACTGTACTTTCAGAAAACTTAGCAATTGTATGGGGTTTATCATGCAAAGGGTCAGTAGGGCTAATCACATTGCATGGAGACCTTCTCAAATCCTCACCATCATAGACTTCTGTGACAACTCTTACCTGTATAGCTGTTTCAGACTGGTAACAGGGGTGTCATATCTGCAACATTGCAATCAGGAGCCATTGTGAGTTGGAAAGTGCCATGGAATGTGAACATCAGCATCTTCTCATTATTGCAATGAGTGGGGTGGCAGTTCCACTGGATGCTAGGAGTGCATAGAATATGGAAAGCTGGTATAGCTGGACTACCACAGCATCTAACATGACCACTTTGTGAAGGGAATCATACCTGCTCTCCTCCAGTGCTTAGGCACCACACCATCCTCCCATGATTTGTTAAAAGGGTAGTCAGTGGTGCCACTAGTTCTCCCCTTAGTTTTTTTTGAATTCTGGGATGAATCCCATCAGGTCCCATAGCTTTGTCCACTTTCAGTTTTAGGAATTCTTTCAGAACCCTTTCTTCTGTGAAAGGACTGGTATCAAACTTCCTATCCAGAGTGCTTGAATTGATTGGATTAGGTACCTCCTCCTCCTTTTCTTTTGTGACTACTAAGCAGAAGTATTCATTCAGTACCCCTGCTTTTTCACTGACACCCACTGCCTACCCACTCTCCCCTTTATCAATCCTCACTATCCCTCCCTTGGTCTTTCTTCACTCCCTAATGTACCCATAGAAAAACCACAGAAAAAGTCTGTGTGAAGCCATTCCATTCATTTCGGTATTTATTTTTAAATCTACATGTGCTCACAGCCTAGCTCGTGCTCCCGTCCATTATCACAGTCTGCTCAGCCACTTTCTTTCTTCACTTAGTGAGACTATGTCGGTTCCTCCCCACCAGCCCTCATCTGCTGCTCACTACATACATTACAACAATTGGACTATGCACATCCATTTAACAAAACACTGTACACACTTCTGATTTTTGCCATTTTTTGCCAGTGATCATAAGTAGCGTGTTGCGCATGCCTGATTGTTAATTGCTGTTCCACTTCCATTACCCACTTAATCCTGGTTGTAAACAAATATATGACCAGTGTTTAAAGATCCTAATTCACCTCAACTTACTCTACTTAAATATACTGCTGACAAGGAGAAACTGGTGTTGTACATCAGAAACTCAGGGAAAGTTTTTTATTAATCTCATCATTCTAGTAGTATGAATGCCATCAGATTGCTCACTTGCTCAGTCCAGTCACTTGGCTGCCTGACTGCTCCCTGGCACAACATGTCACTTTTGCTATTAAATGTTAAAAAATGAACAAAAAAAGATTTTGTCTAAACACTGATATTTTGACTTGGAGAGTGGGTAGGTGGGCATGGAAACCATGTCAACCACAGTAGCACAAAGAGAGCTACTGAGACCATGTAGGACAAAAGTTACAAATTCAAAAAATAAACTAATGCAATAATACAAGCAGGGGAAATATTTTACTACAAAATACAGAAAATGTTTTAGTATTAGGGTATTTAAACATGAACATTCACATTTTTTAATGGTTGTAGAATACAGTGCCCCATTTTGTAAGAGCAATAAGACATTCCAGGGATGTGTATAAGACATTTCTAATGCACGGCCAGTGACTGAAGACACTTTGCCTTGAGCCTCACTAGCCCCTGGTCATGCTTTAGAAATGTCTAATGCACATCCCGCTGTCTCTTATTGCTTACTTATCAATAGAAAAGTATGACATTTCAGCTGGCCTGTCAATGCAGTGGCAGGGCATATCATCAAAATGATGGCAACCCAGTTTCCAGAATATTGATTGCTGGTAAGATCCCACCTTAAGTAAGGTGCCTAGTTCTGGAGACCACATCTCAGAAAAGGATATAATCAGAGTGGAGGTGGTCTAGACATGGGCTACCAAAATGGTGCAGAGTCTGCATCATAAGCTGTATCTAAATGAGCTAAATATGTACTACCTGGAGGAGAGGGGGTATGTGATACAGAACTTTAAATACCTCATGGGGATCAATAAGGTATGGGGGAGTATTTTCTCAGAAGAAAAGGTGCTCTAAAATGAGGGATCATGCTATGAAGCAGGAGGGGGGTAAATCCAGGAGGGATGTGTGGAAATACATCTTTACAGAAAGGATGGTGGATGCCAGGAACAGTCTTCCAGCAGAGGTAGCAGGGGTGAAAACAGTGTTGCTATTTAAGAAAGCCTGGGACAAGCACAAGGGAATCATATGGGTAAGGAAGAAGGGGAAGATATGGTGCCACATTTCAAGTAAGGGCTAAAGCAAAAAATAACAGTTAAAAAATGGGCAGACAGGGTGGGCCCAGTGGCCCTTATCTGCTGTCACATTCTGTGTTTCTGTGTCATGAGTACAGAACATTAGGGTCAACTAGGGAAGGAGGATAAACTATCCCATGGGGTGCTATCCTGCTCTGGAGAAGAAGTGAGCCAGCATCTTTTGTGATACCACCATCAGGGTGACCAGTGCAGTGATGCCAGTGCTTGCAACTGAGAGTGACACCAATTGACTCCAGTGAACAGAGCAGGCTCACAGTGTGCATATGCTCCACTGATCCCACTTGCTTAGTGTAGGGTGAAAAAGCAGCTAGGTAAATTTCAAATCACTACAGCATGACAATGACATTCCCAGCCCCATAAAGGGCTGACTTACCACCCCACCACCCAGAACATGGTTGTCCTGCAGAGGTATGCCAGGGCTTACACAGACCCAACATCTGAGGGGCAAATCAATGGTAAGAGATGGTAGGGCTTAAGCAGCAGAGAAGGATTTCTGGGAGGTCACCTAGCCAAGTAGGGGCCACTCTGGAAGTAAATAACAAAAAGACAAACAAAAGAAAAAGTAAAGGTAAGTTACTTCAGTGGATTATTGAGACTGCATCCCCATTTTGCTACACACAACATGTCATAACCCTTGCCAGTATACTGTACTTTCAGAAAACTTAGCAATTGTATGGGGTTTATCATGCAAAGGGTCAGTAGGGCTATTCACAATGCATGGAGACCTTCTCAAATCCTCTCCATCATAGACTTCTGTGACAACTCTTACCTGTATAGCTGTTTCAGACTGGTAACAGGGGTGTCATATATCTGCAACATTGCAATCAGGAGCCATTGTGAGTTGGAAAGTGCCATGGAATGTGAACATCAGCATCTTCTCATTATTGCAATGAGTGGGGTGGCAGTTCCACTGGATGCTAGGGAGTGCATAGAATATGGAAAGCTGGTATAGCTGGACTACCACAGCATCTAACATGACCACTTTTGTGAAGGGGAATCATACCTGCTCTCCTCCAGTGCTTAGGCACCACACCATCCTCCCATGATTTGTTAAAAAGGGTAGTCAGTGGTGCCACTAGTTCTCCCCTTAGTTTTTTTTTCGAATTCTGGGATGAATCCCATCAGGTCCCATAGCTTTGTCCACTTTCAGTTTTAGGAATTCTTTCAGAACCCTTTCTTCTGTGAAAGGACTGGTATCAAACCTCCTATCCAGAGTGCTTGAATTGATTGGATTAGGTACCTCCTCCTCCTTTTCTTTTGTGACTACTAAGCAGAAGTATTCATTCAGTACCCCTGCTTTTTCACTGACACCCACTGCCTACCCACTCTCCCCTTTATCAATCCTCACTATCCCTCCCTTGGTCTTTCTTCACTCCCTAATGTACCCATCGAAAAACCACAGAAAAAGTCTGTGTGAAGCCATTCCATTCATTTTGGTATTTATTTTTAAATCTACATGTGCTCACAGCCTAGCTCGTGCTCCCGTCCATTATCACAGTCTGCTCAGCCACTTTCTTTCTTCACTTAGTGAGACTATGTCGGTTCCTCCCCACCAGCCCTCATCTGCTGCTCACTACATACATTACAACAATTGGACTATGCACATCCATTTAACAAAACACTGTACACACTTCTGATTTTTGCCATTTTTTGCCAGTGATCATAAGTAGCGTGTTGCGCATGCCTGATTGTTAATTGCTGTTCCACTTCCCATTACCCACTTAATCCTGGTTGTAAACAAATATATGACCAGTGTTTAAAGATCCTAATTCACCTCCAACTTACCCTACTTAAATATACTGCTGACAAGGAGAAACTGGTGTTGTACATCAGAAACTCAGGGAAAGTTTTTTATTAATCTCATCATTCTAGTAGTATGAATGCCATCAGATTGCTCACTTGCTCAGTCCAGTCACTTGGCTGCCTGACTGCTCCCTGGCACAACATGTCACTTTTGCTATTAAATGTTAAAAATGAACAAAAAAGATTTTGTCTAAACATTGATATTTTGACTTGGAGTGGGTAGGTGGGCATGGAACCATATCAACCACAGTAGCACAAAGAGAGCTACTGAGACCATGTAGGACAAAAGTCACAAATTAAAAATATAAACTAATGCAATAATACAAGCAGGGGAAATATTTTACTACAAAATACAGAAAATGTTTTAGTATTAGGGTATTTAAACATGAACATTCACATTTTTTAATGGTTGTAGAATACAGTGCCCCATTTTGTAAGAGCAATAAGACATTCCAGGGATGTGTATAAAACATTTCTAATGCACGGCCAGTGACTAAAGGCACTTGGCCTCGAGCCTCACTAGCCCCTGGTCATGCTTTAGAAATGTCTAATGCACATCCCGCTTTCTCTTATTGCTTACTTATCCATAGAAAAGTATGACATTTCAGCTGGCCTGTCAATGCAGTGGCAGGGCATATCATCAAAATGATGGCAACCCAGTTTCCAGAATATTGATTGCTGGTAAGATCCCACCTTGAGTAAGGTGCCCAGTTCTGGAGACCACATCTCAGAAAAGGATATAATCAGAGTGGAGGTGGTCTAGACATGGACTACCAAAATGGTGCAGAGTCTGTATCATAAGCTGTATCTAAATGAGCTAAATATGTACAACCTGGAGGAGAGGGGGGATATGATACAGACCTTTAAATACCTCATGGGAGTTAATAAGGTATGGGGGAGTATTTTCTCAGAAGAAAAGGTGCTCTAGAACAAGGGATCATGCTATGAAGCAGGAGGGGTGTAAATCCAGGAGGGATGTGTGGAAATACATCTTTACAGAAATAATGGTGGATGCCAGGAATAGTCTTCCAGCAGAGGTAGCAGGGATGAAAACAGAGTTGGTATTTAAGAAAGCCTGGGAGAAGCACAAGGGAATCAATGGGGTAAGGAAGAAAGGGAAGAGATGGTGCCACATGTCAAGTAACGGCTGAAGCAAAAAATAACAGTTAATAAAATGGGCAGACTGGGTGGGCCCAGTGGCCCTTATGTGCTGTCACTTTCTATGTTTCTGTGCAATGAGTACAGAACATCAGAGTCAACCAGGAAAGGAGGATAAACTTTCCCATGGGGTGCTGTCCTCCTCTGGAGAAGAAGTGAGCCAGCATCTTTTGTGATACCACCTTCAGGGTGACCATGGGTGGCAGTGCTGCCGGTGCTTTTGCAACTGAGAGTGACACCGATTGACTCCAGTGCACAGAGCAGACTGACAGTGTGCATATGCTCCACTGATCCCACTTGCTTAGTGTACGGTGAAAAAGCAACTGGGTAAATTTCAAAGCACCACAGCATGACAATGACATTACCAGCCCCATTCAGGGCTGACTTATCACCCCACCACCCAGAACATGGTTGTCCTGCAGAGGTATGCCAGGGCTTGCACAGACCCAACCTCTGAGGGTCAAATCTATGGTAAGAGATGGTAGGGCTTAAGCAGCAGAGAAGGATTTCTGGGAGGTCACCTAGCCGATTAGGGGCCACTCTGGAAGGAAATAACAAAAACACAAACAAAATAAAAAGGAAAGGTAAGTTACTTCAGTGGGTTATGGAGACTGCATCCCCATTTTGCTACACACAACATGTCATAACCCTTGCCAGTATACTGTACTTTCAGAAAAAATAGCACTTGTATGGGGTTTATCATGCAAAGGTTCTGTAGGGCTATTCAAAATGCATGGAGACCCTCTCAAATTCTTACCATCATAGATGTCTGTGACATCTCTTACCTGTATAGCTGTTTCAGACTGGTAACAGGGGTGTCATAAATCTGCAACATTGTAATCAGGAGCCATTGTGAGTTGGAAAGTGCCATGGAATGTGAACTTCAGGCTCTTCTCATTATTGAAATGAGTGGGGTGGCAGTTCCACTGGATGCTAGGGAGTGCATAGAAAATGGAAAGCTGGTAAAGCTGGACTACCACAGCATCTAAAATGACCATTTTTGTGAAGGGGAATCATACGTGCTCTCCTCCAGTGCTTAGGTACCACACCATCCTCCCATGATTTGTTAAAAAGGGTAGTCAGTGGTGCCACTAGTTCTCCCCTTAGTTTTTTTTTGAATTCTAGTGTGAATCCCATCAGGTCCCATTGCTTTGTCCACTTTCAGTTTTAGGAATTCTTTCAGAACCCTTTCTTCTGTGAAAGGACTGGTATCAACCCTCCTATCCAGAGTGCTTGAATTGATTGGATTAGGTACCTCCTTCTCCTTTTCTTTTGTTAATACTAAGCAGAAGTATTCATTCAGTATCCCTGCTTTTTCACTGTCACCCACTGCCTACCCACTCTCCCCTTTATTAATCTTCACTATCCCTCCCTTGGTATTTCTTCACTCCCTAATGTACATATAAAAGGTTTTGTCCCCCTCCTTAACTGAGTTTGCTATCTTTTCCTCGGTTTGGGCCTTTGCTATTCTGACTGCCTTCCCCACCTCCTTCTGCTTTAACCCATACAGTTCTTTGTCCAGATCTTTCTGTGTTTCCTTAGATTTCCTGAATGCTATATTTTTCTCCCTAACCTTCCCTGCCACCTCTTTTGAGAACCATGGTGTTTTTTTTCCTTCATTTTGATTTGTTTATTTGCTTCACACAAAGGCTTGTTGCCTCTGTGATGGCAGTTTTGATATTTCCCCATTGCTGCTCCACCCTTCTTTCTTTTCCAATTGCTAGTGCTTTTCTGAGACACTCTCCCATTTTGACAAAGTCAGCCCTCCTAAAGTCCAGTACTCTCACTTTTGTATGGCTTGACTCTGTGGCTGTGTTTATCATAAACCACACTGGTGGTCACTTGTTCCCAGATGGCTACACACTTCTAAATTTGAGATTGTCTTTCCATCCCAGATTGAGAGTACCAGGTTTAAGACTGCTCCCTCCTGAGTGGGTTCCAACACTAGCTGTCTGAGGCATGCCCCTTGTAGGGCATTGCGAATGACCCTGCTCTTGGATGTGGCTTCAGCAAAGATGCACCAGTTAACATCTGGCAAAATATAGAAAATACAACTGAAATGTATCCATATCATACATTTTTTCCCATTTGTGTCAAGGGCTCTAGAAAATAAGGAAGCACAGGAGAGGGGGGTGAACACTTCTAACATACTGCTTTTCCCTGTGGGTATCACATTATGGCATAGCACCATATGATTGCTATTATGTCATGTTGTGACTTCATGGGGAGTCACCACACAGCATCTTATTGAGTGCAATTCTTATTTGCACCCATTTAGAGCTGGTTATCTGAATTTGTTGTGACATAGTCACAGGGGGAACTATGAAGTAGCTTTGAGATTAATGGAAATGTGTGGCATCACACCAAGGTAATAGATTGTCACCAGTTTTGTGCTGCTACCAGCTGTGACTGAGAACATAGCCTGGGATTTTTAAACAATGTAATACAACCTAGCTCCCCTTCTTTAGCTATAGATGATCTTGGGTTTGAATCCACTCTTGACTTTGTTCTCAGCTGTAAGGATCAGTTAATCTGCACTGTGAACATCAAGGAACCAGTAGGAGACAATTAGCAGAATGAGGTAATCATCTTCCTTATGACTGAGGACTAGCCATTGCTCAGGAATCAAGACCCAGAACTTTAGAAATGTGGACTCTGCCATGACGAAGGGCTGGTTATCAAGTGTCTAGACTGCAGCAGCTCCATGATGCTGGTAATGCATTGAAAATGTGTTTGAAGCAGCAGCAGATATCTATATCTCTGTTGATAATGAAAAAAAATTTTCAAGACTTGGACCCTCATGTTCAACATGATCCAGATTCAATTGATCTTGAGCAAACATAAGGTCTACAACCCTTGGAGATAGAGATTACATGCCTTCTGTCAATAACAAGTATAGAGCAGTACTAAGGTAATGAAAGACTAGAATTAACAAAGCCAATGAGGGACTGGAAGCCAGGATAGTAGCAGGAGCTAGAGATAACACCAAAGCCATCTCAGAGTATTTAAATGGGAAGAAGATGGTGAAGGAGGAGATATTGTCCTGAAAACAGGTTGAATGTAGATAAACCATTGAGAGACAGGGACACTTAGTGAGTTGTTTAATCAATAATTCTCTTTGGTGTTTATTAGAGGGCCAGCAGGTAGGGAGGGGGAACATTTGGTGTTCTCATGGCATTACATATACACTGTAGCCTACAGTTATTGTAATCCCAACCCTGGTAGCTGACTACCTAGTTAATATCAAGTCCTTGAAGTCTCAAAGGGAGAACAGGACACAGCCCAGGATCATAGTTGAGCTAAAAATCAATAAGAACTGACTGGGCAGCTCACAGCAATGTTTCCTGACTCTTTTTTGTCAGCTGCAGTGACAGAGAACTAATAAGTGGTCAGTATGGCTTGCATCCTCAAGAGGGAGGCAAGACTGGACACAGGCAACTGCAAAGCAATTAATCAGGCATTAGTTCTGGGTAAGATCCTGGGAGCCACTATGAAGGACAGAAAAGGAGCACTTGGTTGTGGTCAGGATTTGTCTACCCTCTCATTATGGCATTATAATGGAGCAACATCATACCAAACCAATCTCATCACCTTCCTTGAATGAGTGACAAGGGAGGTGGATAGGGTCAGGACCCTAGACAAAATATGTCTGGACTTCAGTAAAGTCTTTGACTCTGTGGTGTGTGACTAGCTTCTGAGCAAAGTATAGAAGTGTGTTATGCAGGGGGCATTCACAAGATGGGCTGATAAGCTTGGCAGCAGAAAGCAAAGGGTTGTGGTGGAAAGGCATTATTCATACTTGGGAGGAGAATTAAGCAGCATCTCTCCTGTGTCTGTGCTGGGGCCACTGCATGTCAACATTTTTGTCAATGATCTCACAGCTCACATCTATACCAGGTTACTTTAGAAATGGGCTGACAAACAATAAGCAGTATGCAGCTGCTGTCAAGAGAGCCAGCAGAGTGCTGAGGCATATTAAAAGGGGAGATAGGTGCTAAACATGGCATGGGAAGTAATTCTGACAATTTACAAGACCGTGGTCAGGCCCCATATTAAGTATTATATGCAGTTTTTGGCTCCTCAATGCAGAAAAAAATAAGATGACTGAGACGGTGCAGTGCAGGATCACTAAAATGACTGAGGATTGAGGGACAAGAGCTGTAAAAAGGCTGGTGACCCTTAACATGTTCTGCTTGGAGAAAAAGAGGCAGTGATGGAGCACATTCTCATTCTTCAGCATACTCAAGGGTATGAATTGAAGAAACAAAGGTGTCTTATTTGGTCTCTTTTAGAACGATGCAAAGACACTCTCAGAAACTCAGCAGTGATACAGTATATTCAGTGGTAATGTTAGGAAACACTTCTACTAAAGGCTGGTAATAGTTGCAGTAGTCACAGTTGTCTAATATGGCAGTCTTTCGCAGAGGTGCAAAGCCCCTTACAAGATATGTATACAGTAGGATATGTAAATAAAAGACAATAGCAGGATAAATATCAAACAAATAAGCATAAGAAATAACCATTTTGGTTACTGTGAACCTATTGAACAGTCTATCAATGGATACAGTAAATAAGAAGACAGTACAGTCCTTCAAGGTACAGCAACTCTTGACAACTCTATGTTTACCATGGGAATTACAGGGTAGCCTGTATAGTGGAATGGATAGAGAAATACCTTTAAAATAGTAAGTACTTTTCTGCAGACCTTATTGATTCATGGACAAGAAGTAAGTGCGTGTTCAGCAGTTAGCTAGTTTGTGTGCCAGAACAGGGGGCTGCCTACCCTAACACACGACGCTGAAAGGCAAGTATGCTAGGCACTCATAGATAGCTCAAGTGCCAAAGATGTCTACATGATTGACTGATTTCTGCTTTAAAAATTCTTCATTAAAGTGCCATGGTCAAGACGTCACTGGCTAACAAAGACTTGAGTCAACCACAGCCAGAACGCCCCAGCTCTTTTCTTGTATGGCTTCATCAGGGGGCAGGGTTCTGGTTAAGAACTTTCATTTAAATACAGGTTCTCATCCAGCCACAATCATTGTCCTATAAATAATTCATTTCATTCATCATTCATCATTCAAAAGTCAGACTGAAGAGGAATGAATCAATACTATGTTATTACATTGTGATAAAATACAAAGTTGTGATAAGCTATGTTTATATAGGTTATTGATTTAAAATAACAAGGAAGATGGACATTAAGTTCTTCTTAAATGGAGTTTAGGCAAAATAGAATCTCTAAATAAATTATATTTCATGCTTAAAGAAGTTATTAATATTATGAGTACTGATCATTTCACCTCTTAAACAAGCCATAGAACTCCAAAATGTGATTTAATCATTGTTTCATTAATATAAGGCATTGCACTCAGTTATGCTAACTTTGTGTATTATAACACACATATGAGAACTAAATAGCTCAGGCATCATAATTCAATAAAACTGCTCTCAATTATACTAAGTAAAATAGAGAGATATTACAAAATAGCAAGAAAATAACAACATACAAACTGAAATGATTCTATGTGTGTTTGTGCTTTTTGATTTAAATTCCAGTATTGTTTCTGTTGAATTGTCTGATAAATCTTAATGGTCATCACATTACACATTTCGAATAATAATAAGAAGAATGCTTCATTGTTCGACACTAAGGTCATTACAATTAAAAACAATCATTTAAGATATCATAAGGCATTTATAAAAATAATAAAAAAATAAATTTTTGTACAATCAATAAATATGGTAATGTAACATAAATATTAAAGAGATAGCACCACGAATGACATAAGCTAATATATTGATTCCCTTTATCATTACTTTGCCAGCATACCTAGCAGAACAGATTTCCCTGATGTAGTAAAATGCATTCCAGAATTACAGTTCTTGTTGCAGATACCCACACTGTCATAACCTTTGTAAACTGTGAATTTCCAACCTGGAGGGTATAGAATTTTATCTACATCCAGTCTCTTATGTCTCTTATTAATGAGCACTTTTTTGCTTTTTAATCCAGGCTACATTTGCAAAAAAAGTTGGCCAATGTATTTATCAATAGGGGATCTTCAGTATAAATGAGACTTTTTGTCAATGTTCACCTATCTGTCCCCAATTTCTTCCAGATTTTCTGTTTGAAATATAGATTTCAAAAGACAAGCTCGTGGTTTGTTGTAGCAGCTACAAGTCCACAAGATGTGTAACAGATCATCTGGGCCCCCGTCTCACAGTTACTGTTCACAGATAAATCCATAGTTTTATTGTATCTTGCAAGTAAGATTTTACTGTCATATGATTTGAATTTATAACTGATAAAACTCACCCTCAATTTTGGGTCAGTGAGGATATCCATATAGTATTGCAACTTAAAATCACTCTCATTATTTTTGGAGAACCAGGGGGAAAATCTGGAGGCCTTAATCTTTTTTTAATCTACATCAATCCAAAACTCTCTAACACTTTTACATATACATTTCTTATACTGTAGACTTAGGGTTATATTGGCATCAACGTATATTTTAAGAATTTTTACATTTTATTTTTCTAACATTTTGTATATGTCAAAGAACCATTATGATATGTAGCATCCCATGGTATCCCAGCTAATTTTTTTCTAAGAGGCAGAGCTTAGGGAACCTGTCTTGAGCCAGTCTAGTTAATCTAAGCCAGTAATTCATTTTCTGTATCTCTAATATATCATTTATATTCTTGTGCCCTAATTCAGTGTGGGTGTATGCAGTTGGAAAAGACACAGGGACTGCTGTTGTTCTTCTTATTCATTTGTGCAGGGGTACCATTAATTTTTCTCGGTTTTTGGTAGCCCAGATTTCACCTCGGTAACCAATCTGTGCTATGTATTTTGCCCTGGTTGCCTCAAGAAGCAGTTTTATGAATATACCGTCATAGGCATAGTTTAATTTCATTAAGGCCAGAGTGGTCTTCTTTGCAGTATTAACAAATTTTTCAATATGTTTTTTCATTAATCATTTGTTGAAAAACAAAGCCCCAAATAAACATAGATATTGGTTATTGTTAATTTGTCTGGGCCTAGGTCCCATGTCCCTTTTACTCTACCCTTGCCAAATATGGACACCTATGTTTTAGAGGTATTTACCTGTAGTTTTAACTCTTGTTTTGCAATCTAGTAGTCTATCTTTTTCTGAAGGCCTTTTTTTGTCACTGAAAAATGAATAATGTTGTCAGTGAATGCATAACAGGACAGGTTTTATCCAAAATTTTGGGGGAGTCTGATTCTGAAGTCTCAAAAGCTCTGAACACTACATCAACATATATTGAAAAGAGAGTGAGTGCAAGTACGCAGCCCTGTCTCATCCCTCTTGTTATTTTTATAGGTCAAGTTAATTGGCTATTTGCCCATTATGCATTTTTGCCCATGTTCCTTTGAATAATTTATTAATGATGTAAATGAGGGCCTAGATATTTAAAGGAAATGTGTCTGGTGCAACTAAGTTGCACTGACGCATCTCCAGAATTGTGCCCAAGGCCATATTCAAAAGCCAGAGATGTGCCGCACAACCATAGATGCACTGGGGTGCATCTATAATGTATGCTGCTTATCTCCAGGGGTGTTCCCATGGTTAAGAAGGGGGATAAAACCTTTTATAGGTACATCAGGGAGTGTACAAAGACAAAGGGAGGGATAGTGAGGCTGAATAGAATGAACGGTGGGTGGGCAGAGGGGGACAGTGAAAAAGCAGGGATACTGAACGAATATTTCTTCTCAGTATTCACAAAAGAGCAGAGGGAGGTGCCAAATCCAATTAACAGAAGCACTCTTGATAGGAGGGTCGATCCCAGTCCTTTCACAGAAGAAAGGGTTCTGAAAGAACTCCTAAAACTGAAGGTGGATGAAGCAATGGGGCCTGATGGAATTCACCCCAGAATTCTAAAAGAATTAAGGGGAGAACTAGTGAAACCACTGACTACACTTTTAACAAATCATGGGAGGATGGTGGTACCTGAGGACTGGGGAAGGTGGATGTGATTCCCCTCACAAAAGTGGGACCAAGACAGAGGCAGAAAACTACAGACCTGTCAGTTTGACCTCTGTGGTAGGGAAAGTGATGGAATCACTTTGAAGGAAGAATTGTTGAGTACCTAGAGGCCAGTGGGGCACAGGACCCAAGGCAGCGTGGGTTCACAGCAGGAAGGTCATGTCAGATGAATCTAATTGATTTCTTTGACTGGGTGACCAAAGTAGTAGACTAGGGAGGGCTGTACATGGCCTACCTAGACTTTAGAAGGCATTTGACACAGTCCCACACAAAAGATTAATAGTCAAATTAACCAGCCTGGGAGTAGGTCCCAGGGTGGTAGCCTGGGTAAAACACTGGCTGGACAACAGGACACAGAAGGTAAATGCAAATGGACTCCACTCTGAAGAAAGAGGGGTTACTAGTGGGGTACTGCAGGGTTCAGTACTGGGTCCAGTGCTTTTTAATGTCTTTATAAGTGACATTGCAGAGGGACTGGAAGGAAAAGTATGCCTCTTTGCAGATGACACAAAGATCTGCAACATGGTTGATACACAAGGAGGCATGGAAAGGATGAGAAGGGACTTGGCAAGGTTGGAGCAATGGTCGGAAGTATGGCAGCTAGGATTCAATGCAAAGAAGTGCAAAATAATGCACCTGGGAAACAAAAACCCAGGGGAAGATTACACAATGCTGGGGGGGGGGAGAGGTAGTAACAGCAACAAAAAAGGAAAGGAACCTGGGGGTAATTATATCAGCTGACCTTAAGGTTAGCAAGCAATGTGAGATAGCAGTAGGGAGGGCTGTGGTATACTGGGATGCATAGGGAGAGGCATCACCAGCAGAAAGCAGGAAGTTGTTATCCCTCTGTACAGACAGTTGGTGAGAGCCCATTTGGAGTACTGCATCCAGTTCTGGAGACCCCATCTCCGCAAGGCCATAGACAGGATAGAGGCAGTCCAGAGGAGGGCAACTAAAATGGTGCAGGGTCTGCAAGAGAAGCCATACAAGGAGAGACTAAAGGAACTTAATATGTATACCCTTGAGGAAAGGAGGGAGAGGGGGAACATGATAGAAACTTTTAAGAACCTCAGTGGAATCCACCAAGTCCAAGAGGGTAGCATCTTTCAGAAAAAGAGACGTGCAAGAACAAGGGGACACGATTTAAAGATAGGAGGGGGCAGCAGTTCAGGGGCAATGTGAGGAAGTATTTTTTCACAGAGAGGGTAGTGGATGCATGGAACAGCCTTCCTAAGGAGGTGGTGGGGTCTAAAACTGTGGGCGAATTCAAGAATGCGTGGGACAGACATAAGGCAATTCTTGTGGGAGGTAGGAAGAAATAGGCTGTTGGTTAACTAAGATCTGTGGCTTATCCTGTAGGTAGGGAAATGGGCAGACTAGGTGGGTCAAGTGGTCCTTATCTGCCATCAAAGTCTATGTTTCTATGTTTCTATGTTTCATATGTGGCACAACCCAATATTCAGCCAGGATGTGTGGCGCATCTGCCAGCACATCCCCAGGATGTGCCGCATACATGGGCACAAAGCTGAGCCTATCAGACACAGGCTCAGTTGGTAGCCACCCACAGTTGGGCTGCTGTATTGCACATCACAACACAGCAGCCACCAGCCGTGGGTGGCTAGCCCCCCCAGAATACCATACACAAGCACCCACATTGTTCCCTGGCAGTCTAGTCCCCCCCCCCGCTCCCCGCCAGGTACCCCAATTACTAACATACTAACATATTAAAAAGCCAGCAGAATAGGCCTAATGGTCTTTTGAGTGTGCTTGATTTTCATCACCCGCACTGAGGGCTGATTTGGTGATTGTATGAATAAAATAAATACCCTGTTCCCTGGTAGTCTAGTGGTACCCCCTTCCCATCCCATACCTTGATCCCTGGAATAAATAAATATTTATTTCCCTGGTAGTTCAGTGGTACGCCCTCTCCTCCTGCAACCCCAGTCACCTGAAAACCACATCCCCACATCCTTGTACATCTAGTGGTCCCCAAGCCACAGGGACATATCCACTTTTCTCCCCCAGTGTCATCAGCAGGTAGCAGACCTGCCTGCACCCTCCATGGCTGCTCATTAATAGCTTACAGTAGATGTGCAGGCCTATTGGTCTACATGGACAACCAATGGGCTTGCAGTGTGTATTGCACTAGTCATTCATGACTTTGTGAATGAATGACTTCATTCACTAAGTCATGAATGACTACTACAGTACACACTGCAAGCCCATTGCTCGTCCATGTTGACCAATGGGCTTGCAGCATGTACTGTAAGCTGAAATGTGGCGGGCAGCCATGGAGGTGTGCAGGCAGGTCTACTGCCTGCTGATGACATGTGGGAGTGGGTGATGGGTCCCATGGGGACTGGGGGACCACTAAACTACCAAGGATGTGGGGGTGCAGTTTTCAGGTGATCGGGGTTACGGGCAGGGAGGGGGGTACCAGTGGGCTACCATGGAAATAAATATTTAGGTATTACAGGGATCAGGGTTATGGGTGGGGAGGGGGGTATCACTGGATAACCAGGGAAATAAATATTTATTTATTACCGGAATTGAGGTAAGGGATGGGGAAGGTGGTACCACTGGACTACCAGGGGAATAAATATATCTTTATTATGGGGAATTAAGGTATAGATCAGGGAGGAGTTACTACTTTGGTACCTGGGACAGGGACTGCCTGCTGTGCAGTGTTCCAGGTGCATTTCACTGGCCAGTCTTGCATAACTCATGTAAATGGGGCTATAATGACATGCAAATGGGTCCATTTGTGCCTTGCATGCAATATGGCCCTATTTGCATATTTGGGTCTGAATATCAGGTATTTGCACCCGGCATATCTCTGATGTGTTGACGCATTTCCCATTCCTGGTATTCAGACCTGTCTGGGGGATGCACTGGCACATTGTATTTGTGCCACAGGCATTTTTTGATATATTCAAATGAAATGCGCCATAGCACATCTCTTTTGAATATATCCCTTTGTTACTGCAGCGTAACTCAGTTGCACGTAGCAACCACTTGTGCAGCAGTAAGCGCAAGTCTGAATATCTGGGTCGAGCTGTTTATCTATTCTTTTTTCAGCCATTATCCTCCATAGAATATCGCATACAGAAATATAGATGTGCTGTGTATATGAAGAATGCATGCCACATGCTTAATTGTGCAATGTTTGCATGCAGTTTGCATACACAAAGTGATCCTAAGTGAATCAAGTCTAAAAAGCAAATCAGGTTCGCATGCTGCAAACTTGACATGAGTGCAGAAGGTAAGCTGCTGTGAACATCTTTTAAAAATGACATCAGATTTGCATGTTGCACAGTTGACATGAGTGCAGCAGTTAAGCTCGTGTGAACATCATTTAAACATCACATCAGATTCACATGCTACACGCTTGCCATGTGTGCAGCAGCTAAGCTGGTGCAAATCTCATGTAACAAAGCAGACCAGTTTTTATTTCTTATACTACTGCTAGCAATTAGAGTAATTAAAATAAATTCTTATTTGAATTCCCATAAAAAATTAGGTAAACTCATTAATTCTGATCCTTTTGCAAGTTGTTTAATGGCTTTTGATTTTTGCCATTAAATCGCCATTAATTTGTAAAGAATTATTTGCTTACTGCATTAAATGCCTAGGATATAGCCAGTGAACATCTCCCATTCCAGATGTAAGAAGAGGTGACCTCTGTGTTGTGAAGCCTATTCGGTTTGTTTTGGACCATGCAAATCCCGCATGCATATTGAGTACTGCAAATGTGTTTCTCCATGACTGTTTCAACTCAGTTAAAGCTCATTCACATGGGCAAATCTGTGGTGTTGTTGCTGGAGCACAGCAGCAAGATCATTGCTGCTGTGCACGTCTGAATGCCACAGGTTTGGGGGTTGTATTTCATTGCGTTCCTGATCCCTGTTTTCTTCATATAGGGTTGTGGTGCACGTGTTTTGCACCCTTGTACTTGGCCATCTGAACGCCCACACCACACACAGCATTGTGACTGGCTTTTTCCAGCCTGCACTTCTGCTTGCTCAGTGTTGCTGGCACACTATTTTTCCCCACCAGAGTTCCGCTAAAGGTTTTCGGTTGTAGGGTAAACATAGCTGAACTCAGGGAGTTGTTCTTTTTAAAGACAGAGGGCTACAAATAGGGAAAAAACATAGTCTCAGAATCATGCTGTGACTCTGGGCATGAGCTTATGCATATGCATAAGCACATGCCCAGTGTTGTGTCTTTAGACTGAGACCATGGCCCAGATATTCAAAAGGGTTGCGCATAGCGCAACAGTGTTGCGCCATGCACAACCCATTGATGCGCCAAGGCATGATATTCTTAAGGGAAAAGTGCACCGCACAAATCCCGATGCACCGGAGCACATCAGTAATGTATGCAGGCACAGATGGGGAGGTGTGCCCATGCATAACCTGCACAGCCCAATATTCAGCCCGGGATGTGCAGAGTCATGCATGCACAACCCCTACCTGCGCCTGCAAAAAGTTAAGCCAAAACATAAAGGAACAAGTGATGGCCACCCACAGGTGAGCTGCCGCATTGCAGGGCGCAACACGGCCACCTGTGGGTGGCCACCCGTAGTTTCACACACCTGGCGATGCCCCCATGCCCCATTGCAGGCATCTGTGTAGTGAAATCCTCCTATATCCCTGGGGTCCAGTGGACCTCTATGTGCGCGATCGTGGCATTTGTCTTGAAGATTGCCCCATCTATTCATCTCTGGTGGTCAATGACCGCACTCTGATCATGGGGCATCAGCATATCTCCCCATGTTCATTCTTCGGTGGTCCAGTGGACTATCACGCTGATCAAGGGTCTGTAACTCATAGGTCACTTACTACCCTGGTGGTCTGCGTGTACTTCTCCTCACTCACTCCACTGAGCCACCGCCCGCCCCCGCCAGTCAGCTGGTGACAGCACCTCACTCGCCTCTGCCGCCTGCATGACCACCGACCGACAGCTCGGGGCTGCACGCCTGGGTCTCACTGTGAGCCAATGGGCGCAGCCCATACCATAATACTCAGTCCAGATATTTGAATTAATTCATTCACATATCTGACTGAGTATAGAGTGACTGCATGCCCATTGGCTCACGCCAGAACCATCGGGCATGCAGCCCTACTGAGCTGTCAGTCGGCAGGCAGCGGGGCGGCAGGCGGGAGGTGCTGCCACCCGCCAGCTGGACGGAGGGGAGCGGGCAGTGGGCTCAGTGGGCGGGTGGGTAGGGGTACACTAGATCACCAGGGTAGTAGGGTATTTTATGAGTTACAGATGCCCGCACTGGCAGCTATCAGTTCACTGGACCACCAGGGATATTGGACTTGGGGGGGTTATATTACTGATGCCCACATTCGGACAGAGTGCGGTCCACTGGACCACCAGGGATGTTGGACGTGGGGGGGTTATATTACTGATGCCCGAGATCGGGCTGAGTGTGGTCCACTGGACCACCAGAGGACAGGGCTTAATCTTCAAGACAAATGCCCGCGATCAGTCACATAACGGTCCACTGGACCACCAGGGATATTGGACGGGGGGGTTTCTTTTACATGAATGCCCATGATCGGGCTGCAGAGGGTGTCGGTCCCGATGGCTGCTGCCTGGCAGGGCACCAGGGCAAGTCATCGGGATCTGTACACCTGCATGCTAATGGCATGCAAATGGGGCCATAATGAGATGCAAATGGCCCCCTGTGCACCTTGCATAAATTATGGCCCAATTTGCATGTCTCCTTTTGAATATCACAGGTGCTGTGCATGGCGCAATGGCACTTGCACTAGTGCATCTCCATGCTTCACTCTGGCCACTTGCACTGGCGCAGTGCCACTGCGCCATGCACAGTGGGGGTGGCCAGGGTGTGATATTCAAAGCTGCTGTGCCACAGCGCAGCTCAGTTGAATATTGCCCAGGCCACAGCCCTGCGCAACAAAGTTGAGTTGTGCCCAGGCTTGTACCACAGCCTGACGCAGTTTGAATATCCAGGCCTATGTGTTTTTTTCTCTTGTTCTAGCCCTCGGTTTTTAAAAAGAACAACTTCCCTGAGTTCAACTTTGTTTACCCTACAACCAAAACCTTTAGCTGAAGTCAGGCCAAAAATTCCATAGCCAATCTATTGGCAACATCACTTCCAACTCCACCACCCCTTCTCCTACAGAACCCTGCCCCTCACACTGGGACTTTAGTGAGCATAATACAGACCTGGGGCTTTGTTTGTCTTCATGTTTTTTTAATGCTAGATAGACCACATATCCATAATTCACAAAGTGCAAATAGAATTTCTGCTATATGGCTGTGTGCTACTTGGTTTGCTTGCCATTCAGAATTCTAATTAAAGTGTTGTTAAGCATTAATTTTCATCAAATATTGCATGTGTCCACAACTTACACACTCCAAATTATATGATTTTTGCACAGGAACCATGTATGATTCTAAAGTGGCTCTATCTAGCAGTCTGTTATGACTACATAGACTTGCTCTTCCTGATCTCATCATACAGTAACACTGGCCCTTTATGCCTCTGATCCAATAGCTGTATGGGAATCTGGTTGGTAGATGTCTTTACCTGTATGCCACTGTTTCCTACAAGTGATTCCTGTGAAGAAAAAGAAAAAACTTGTTAACGTCTAGAATTTCCTTAATATGAATATTTCAGTTCTAACTAATAATCTATATGAAGTGAATGTTCTAGTATAAGGCATATGATCCAAGATCCTGCTTCACTTTAAACAGTCTTAATTTTTTCTCCTGAAATAAGGAGGGGGGGAGAGCCCAGGCTCATAACTCTCCCAGAGGACAGCATTGGGGGCATTTTTTTTATTGTTGGTCCCTAATGATAGCATGGAAGGGGGGGGGCATGCTTTTTTTGTTGTTCTGTGCAGAACATTTTTTAACACACACTGTTGAGAGATCAGGTCTATCAGATCTTTTTAAATATTATAAAAAAGGGTAATGGCCCCATTTATCATTTAATCTGAATGGTTTCTATGTGTTTAACAAGAAGATCCATCTACCAGCTTTCTGAAACAGACTCCTAAGTATATCTCCTCCTCATGTCAGGGCTGGGATGTATTCTATTCCAATAAATTTCAATCCAGCAGGATTGGAATTATGATGGTCTCTGAAGTGTACACCCACAGGTGTGTTCATTTCAGCTTTAGTGATGTTACTCAGATGTTCCTGGATTCAAATTTTAAGTGGTCATATGGTTCTTCCTACATACACCATCTCACAAAGTCACTAAGTATGAATACTACAGCTGTAGAAGTAAAAGTGATGAATCGTCTCACCTCAATTTCTTTCTGAATTCTACTGATTTTCAGCATATTGCCTGTCTGGCATCGTTTGCAAGCAGTACATCAATGGCATTTGTATATTACATTTGGTTTAGTGTTCCACCAATTTGTGTCAGTAGTGGTTTTCTTTTCTTTGTTGTACTCACTGTGAACCAGGACATCTTTGAGGTTCCTTTCTTTTCTGAATGTTATGTGGGGAAATCTCATATTTCATCTTTTAAAAATCCATCTCCTTTGAGCAGTGGCCAATACCTCATTACGACTGCCCCAGTGTGACCTGCAACAGCTGCTATAATCCAGAACCAAAGTTATCAGTTCTGGTTTGTGCTCCTTGATTATCTTAGGGATTAATAAGTCCTCCCTTACTGTATTTCCTGTTCTTTCTTTCTCTCTTTCAGTGGCTTCAGTTCATACCCTCTTTCCAAAAGTCTATTGGTCATTTCAGCACTCTCCTTTTGGAACTCTGTAACATCACTATAGTTACATCTAAGGCATAAATACTGACCATATTGTACAGAGATTTGTAGAGATTCATGGCTGTAGATTTTCTGTATCTAAAAGATTTTACCTTGGAACAATCATTTTTGGAAAGTATAACATCCAGAAACTTACGTTAGTCAGAATCAGTGTAATCAATGAACTGTAAGTTCAAAATATTTTGATTTAGCCAGGTCAGAAATTCTGTGGCTTTATGAGTGGTACCATTCTCCAGATACCACATCATCAATAAAGTGAAGCCATTTATTGATGTGGTGTGTGTGTACAGGTTCAAAGCTAGCCAATTCTATAGACATAATACTGGGATTTAAATCAAGGAGCACAAACCCACATAGAATCAGTTCAATTTGTATGCTGTTGTTTTCTTGCATTTTTGTAATACCTCTGGTTTGACTGGGTTATAACTAAGAGAGGTTCTAATGAATTATGATGTACAAGCTATTACAATCTCCTATGTGTGTTACAGGAGTACATGAAATTAATGTAATGGAGTGAAATGCATTTTATTAATAAGACAATGGTTAAATTAAATGTTTGGAGTTACCGTACATGGCTTATTTTGGTGGTGAAATCATCAGTACTAATAATATTCATAATATTTTTAAGTATGACATAGAATTTTATTTTAGACCCTCCATTGCCTGCTCTCCATTTAAGGGGAACTTAATGTCCAGCTTCGTTGTCATTTTTAATCAATAGTATACATAAACAACAGTTATCACAATTTTGTATTTTCTCACAAGTATTTATTCACTCCTCTTTGGTTCTGACTTTTTAATGATGACTGAAATGAATTATTGACATGACATTTACTGTGATTGGATGAGAAGCTATATTTTAATGAGATATCCTAACCAGAACCCTGCTCCCTGATGAAGCCTTACTGGCAAAGTACCAGGGTGATCTGGCCATGGATAACTCAAGTCTTTGTTTGCCAGTGATGTCTTGACCATAGCACCAATGAAGGAGCTTGAACGCAGAAATATGTGAGTCATGTGGACAACCTTGGTACTTGATCTAAGTATGACTGCCTAGTATCCTTGTTTTTCAGCATTTTTGTTCATAGAAACTTAGAATGTGTCAAGCAGAAAAAGATCACTTGGCCTACCCAGTCTTCTCAGATGGTCCCTGCCTCATCTATCTTTGCAGAACTTAACTGGTCTTTGGCAACCCTTCCTTCTCCCCTCCTATTTATTAATATTCCCCTATGCCTATCTCACACATGACAGAAGCCCCCTACTCTTTTCCCCTCTACCACCTCTGCTGGCAGAATATTCCAGTGTCATTACTTCTTCTTAAGGTTTGGTGGCAGACATTATGGACTTACAGTTCCTTCCAACCTGAAATTACTACGTTACTAGATATGTTAACTATGATTGCTCATCTAAGGTGCTGGCCATGTGTTAAGAGGTTAGTAGCTGTAGGTATTTTAAAGGTATTGTCCAAGGTGGATCAGTGTGTAAATGTTCAACTTGTTTAATGCAGGATGATAAGGCATAACCTATTTTTTCAGAAAGCAGGGTGAGGTGGCCACCAGATGAAATGCCAAGCTCCAGTTAAAAAACACAAAGTAAAAACAAGAAAAAACATTTTCAAGGCACTGAAGAAGAGCACAAAGCATGACAATGTTTGGTGTTTGTGTTGGATGTGCTATGAGTGCATGTAAATAAAGGCTTTTAAATCAGATAAACAAATGTGGCTTGTGTTATCTCTGAGTGTGCCTCAGTACAGTTTTTCCTTGTTTATACCCTATTTTTTCCTACATTAATTTGCTCAGTTCAGCCTAGCTGAGATGCAACATAGTTTCCAGTGGTGTCCTCCTTCTATCCATTTCCATAGCTGAGAGAAAAGGGATCCAACACAGGAGGTAGTATATTTTTATGAAGGGTAGATCATGCAAGACAAACCAGACTGAGTTATATGAATGTTTCACAACAGCAGGGGTCAAGAGCCAGGCAGTCAGCGTGCTGTATTGAGAGTTCAGTAAAACTTTCAACTCAGTAGCTCATTGAAGGCTTTCAAAAACCCAATGGATCCAGGGGCCACAGCAAAGTTAGCAAGGTGTGTCATAAACTGTCTAGGAGAAAGGACCTTAAGGGTTATGGTAAATGATGAGCATTCAGAGGTTAGAGAAGTCACAAGAGGGGTACCATTACTGTTTAATATGGTCATCTGTGACAGAAGGGAACAGTTTATCTTTTTGCAGATGACACTAAACTTTGTGGCAGGCTAGACACCAAGTGTATGCAATGCCAGTTCAAAATTTCAACAGTAAATGACATTACAGTGACAAGTCATTGTTGCTGCTGTAATGTCACTGTGGGACCCCAAAATTGCTTTCTCCAGGGTTTTCACCTGCTCCCCCTAATCAACTCAGACTTGTATTTGATAATCCTAAATACGGGGGTTGAGGTGGGCAAAGTCCCTCACATGGGGGGTTCAGGGACAAAGCCCCCCTCCAAAAAACAAACTCCTTACTGGACGGCTTTATATCGTCACTGTAACATCGGTCGACAACTTTGTTGTAAAACTGGCGTCGTGGATCCGACTCCAAAGAGAGTGTCAGGGACATGAAAATGGATCAAAAAATTATAAAGTGGTTGTGCAAGGTATGGCATTTGTTGCTTAATGCTCAGAAGGGCAAAGTAAACACCATAGGCAAGGGTAACCCAAGATGGGTTATTGTCTGGAGTGAGTTAAAAATCACTTGAATAACTGAGGAAAGAAATTTGGGGGTCTCATTAGTGATAACCTTAAGTAAACAGTTCAGTGCACCATTGCACTTGGTAAGGCAAACAGGATGCAGTTATTTGCTGGCATAGGGTTCTCCAGTAAAGTAGAAGAAAAGAGATACTGTTGCCCCTGTATTGCTAAGTGGTGAAGCCACATCTGGAATACTGTGTCCAGTTCAAATGTTCACAGCTAAAAAAAATTATAACAGTAAAGAATCCTTCCACGACTATGTTACAAAGATGAAACAAGGTTAGCAAGAAAGTTATACAAGGACCATCAAGTCAGCCTGAGTATGTACTAACTGGAAAGGAGAAGAGTTTTGGGGTGATAAAAACCTTTAAATATCTGAAGGGGATAACAGTGTACAGTTTCATAACCTGTTAAAGAAGAGTGAGGGTTCTGCAACTAGGGGACATGAGTATAAAATGGTAAAGTGGGAGATTTAGGAAGTGAATATGAAAATACTTCACAGAAAGGTGGTAAATAGATGGAAAGCTTTGCCAAGGGAGATGGTAAATGCCCAAATGGTGACAGGTTTCAAAAGAATATTAGACAGCTATAAGGGGTTGGTGAAAACCATGACAGGGAATGGAGTAGAGAATTTAGGGAAGAGGATAAGCTACCAGTGAGCATTTAGTCTACACATGATTAAGGAGATGGTAGAGTGCTTCAGGTAGGAGAATAGACAGACCTGATGGATTACAAGTCTTTTGTGCTGACATCTTTCTGTGTTTC
Source organism: Neoceratodus forsteri (assembly GCA_016271365.2). NCBI lineage: Eukaryota > Metazoa > Chordata > Ceratodontiformes > Ceratodontidae > Neoceratodus > Neoceratodus forsteri. The sequence continues at coordinate 537,768,346 of CM057459.1, read as the reverse complement.
TAGTATACAGGTGACAGTTATGGAATTTAAACAAAGGTGTGATGAGATTTCAGATTTACAGGCATGTGCTGTGCCCATCAGGTTATGTTGTCTCCCAGTAGACAGCACTGCTCCCAATCACAATAATAATAGCTATTGTAGGTGGTGGCAGCTATGAACCTGAGAAGATTTTGAAGAGGTACAGTAGATTTCCTGACTCTGGGTAATGCGTGGAATGTTTTATTGTTACTATACTGGGGACAACAGGGCTTCCTGATGAAGAACTAATCAATAATAGGAAGCTACACAACAAATCATTAAAATCTACCCCATTTCCATGGAAGCTCATGAAGAACAAGAAAACATTCTTTGCAATTGGCATTGCCTCTGTCATCATTACTAACAGAGTTGAAATGCAATGCCTATTTCATTACTGAAAGTTCCAATTAACAGGATTACTGCCAGTACAACACTACCTCCTCTCCTCTCCTCTTTCAATCTAAAATAAACTTGATTGACTAGGTTCACAGACAAAGCTTCATCACCCCACAGGTCACAGACAAAGCTTCACCCCACTAGTTTGCCTGTAATGTTGCCTACACATCTTGTATCAGTGGAACAGCAAAATAAAGACTTAAACATGTGTCAAATATAAATGAAATGGCACTGAGAATTTGTAAAAAGTTGGTTGTGGAGTTTTTTTAAATTAATAGTATAAAATGAACTGGTAATTAAATAATGTAGTATGTGTTGCACTGTTTTAAAGAAATGAATAATGAGAAAAGTGTTTTTAGGTTATTCTCTTTTCTATTTTATTTAAGTTTTTATCAACTAGGTAAACCACACAAGGCAGAAGACCTATTTTCAGGTGGGACCTGAATGGCTTCAAACTAGAAGAAACTCATAATACAAGAACATATGTTAAAAGTAAAACATATAAATAATCAACATAAACACATAAGAAACATGTTAAAAGTAAACTGTAAAAATCTACATACACCAATAATTAAATACACAACTAGTTTAAAATCCACAAATGTACAGTCCAGATGTCCTTTATCCAAAACAAGTGCAGCTTGATTGGAAAAAGTAAATGAATTGTTTAACTTTTTAAAAAAAATTTTTTTTTGGGGGGGAGGGTTAGACCTTCTAGCTAGTTCTCTAAATAAATTTATCTTAACTTATATTTTGAACAAGGCTCTCTTTCCTGGCCCTCCCTGGGCCCATATTCACTTTATTTTCTATAGTTATTAATATGTATCATTCTTTCTGCAGTGTGCATCAAGCAACTCGAAAAAAATCTCCACCTCAGTAATGTGGCATGACTGTCAACACTGTAATGTTATTACTGTTGCTGTATAACTTTGGTACTGATAAAGACTAAATAAATATTTTATTTTTTTTCATACACAATTTTTACCTCTCCACCGCAGACTCAACGGGGCAATGACCCCCCCCCGGAGGGATACATTCTCTGGCTATGATCCCCCAGCCAGTTCATCCCCCAATGTTCCCTTGTGGATTCCCCGACCACGGCAGGACCAGGATGGGGAGGGACAGCATGTTCCCCCACCTGGGTATGTCAGATTAAGTTATGGAGGTGGGCCGCACCCAAGTGATCGGGCCATCACGGGTCCTGTCGAGTCATGGAATTTTCACTGCCATGTTCTCCCAAAAATACATCCATGCAATGGGTGTGGAGGTTGTCTCCACCTCTGCAGAGGCAGCCAATCACCCTGGATATGGGCCAACACCTTTATGTGGCTGCGCATCTGTGCCGATCCCCCAGCCACAGCTAGGTGTTGGCCAGCACCTCATAGCACTAATTGCCCCACCCTGAGGAAGGAAAGCAGCCCTCTGGATGCTTTATTCTTCCTCCACTGGCCAACCACGAAATTACCCAAGTCCATTCCCGAACACGGGTTGCCAGTGCGGTGCAAGGTAAAGCGTCCAGTGCCTCAACTCTCATTGCCACCAGGCCGGTCTTAAATAAATATTTTCTGTGTATGTGTGTGTGTATATGTGTGTGTGTGTGTGTGTGTGTGTGTGTGTGTGTGTTTGTATTGCATATGTGTGCACAATCCTTTATAGAGTGCAATTTAGGGTGCTGTGGATTGCAAACTGAAGGCCATGTTTTAGAAAATACTCTTCCTTTAAAACATGTACATAATTTATAAACACTATTGTTCATTCATCCAATACATTAGAAAATGTATGTTGTAATGATTTGGCATATAAAACATGCAGCAAAATGGATCATAAATATTTTGTTTAACTGCAGTGGCAAATTAGCAGACCAGAAATGTTAAATGTAATTTATTTTCTAATTTATTTACAGTAGGTATTAATGTTTCACTTCCCAGGATAAATCCCCTCGAGGGGAAGCATTTTGTTATGGTGCACATTTACTGTGAAACAGGCTCTCCTTTTCTCTGAAGAACTTAAAAAACTTTGTGGCTTTTAAAATAATGGATAAAGGGTTTAATTACTGCTGTATATGTTTGCACTTGTTATAATTAATACATGTGCTGTTGCAGTTGTTTTGTGCTGCTTTCTTACTACCTGTGACATCTTGCCTCAGGACATGATTGAAAATGAGACTATTAGTCTCAGTTCATTTCTCCCAGTTATCAACAAAATTAATTAAACATTTACTGGTGGGGGGGGTCCCATAGGATGGCAGCAGTACAACAAGCATTAGATTATACCATAGTATACTATACACAAAGACATAATACAGTCAACATACATTGTGCAAACTAGTTAGGTGTAAATACAACTCACCCACAGGAAAGTCATAGCAGAAGACACATATATTCCCTTTTCTGAGAAGTGCGAGTGGGTTCAGTTTTAGTTGAACAGCATTGCTTCACCAGTGGTGACCAGTTCCTATGGAACATAAATATATATGATTTCCAGTCAGTGTAAATTTATTAATGACTTACCCATATCTTACCACTATAATTGAATACACTAATAAGTTCTTGAATGGGATCAAGTTCCCACATCAATCCATCTGTCTGTATGTCTATCTATCTATCTGTGTTTTGAGATGGTGTTCAAGCATATGCATAAAATATATTCACAACATGATGTAGCTGAATTGAATATTATGTATGTGAGCTGATTCAGAAAACTGTCTTATTGTATCTTTCTAAATTAGAATGCATTCTGTATTATGCACTTTCATTTTGTAACTAGCATAGAATTTGAATACTTCCTTAATGCAGCTAATACAGTTTCCTTTATCTAACAGCTGTTAGTGGGTGCTATGCACCAAGTGGGCCTGGGTACGCAGAAATGTCACGTACCCCACGAGTAGCCTGGCACCCCATGGACAGGTGAGCCCATACCGGCATTCACCAATGACAGCCACCTGTCCAGAGCTCTTTTCCCTGGCATGCAGGACTCCGCAGGGTGGCAAGGGGAGGAGTCATCCTCTGGGGCAGGCATCCAATGGGATGCCCTCTGTTATCTTTGAGTCCAGCTCCAAGTATAAATATGCATCAGATTCTTGTATGTCTGTAGTGTGAGCCAAAGAACACACACAGAAGCAGGAAAAGTAATAAAGAAAGTTTATTGCAATACTCACGCCAAAACAAGTGACAGAAAAAAATCACAAGGGAGTCGGTTTCTCACCAGTTCTCTGTGAGGAACAGGCTTACAGAAGGTTATATAGTAGAGATAACAACATAGTTACAGTAATAACAGCATAGTTACAGATATAAGGAACATAACACATTGGTGTATAAAATGTAAACAAGGCATCTCCCTTGGGCAGTTACTTAGGAGACAGAATTACTAATGAGTAAAAATTTAGACAAAGGAAATGATCAGTCAGCAATAACTCACAGACAAAGGAAATGCTAAATAGCCAGAAATACATTTACCATGATACCTAAGTATAGCACACAAACTACATATAATTATATGAGTGTGTGTGTGTGTATATATATATATATATATATATATATATATATATATATATATGAATAGAAATCACTGATGATCCAAAAAGGCCCTCTTATCAGTAATATGGGTCAGAATGTATGTGTATAAACTAGATAAAAGACCAACATAACCTAGGTAACTGCATTATAGTGAGGTATAATGTATCATGTATCGTGCATAAGTGTAAAACAATAATATAAAAGATGTAAACATAATATATATAGTAGCATATATTAGCAGCAAAGCACATTCCTACTACCCACGCTTGTATGATGGGTACCTACATTAACATGTTAGTGCAAATAGCAGTAACACAGTATAAGTGACCAGGGAAACATGGTAATGTATATGTGGGATAATAGGGGTGCATAACCCATCGCATAGCAATTTCCTCCTTGTTGCCTTTTTAGAAGAGGCAACACAACAAAAAGAAGATGATTAGGGACCATTCATTTACAGGCCCTTTACACAAACCTGGTAAAGGAATTTTAACTGTCACAATGGTGTTTTAGGGTTTTCCTCAAACAGCAAACTGTAATGATAAGGGAAAAGATTAGTAAACCTTAGATAACTACAAAAATTTGAAATGTAAATTTGACAATGGGATTTTCCAAAATCATTGTAATATCATCACTGATTAGACCATCAAGTGCTGCTTGGTCTTTAGAAATATTTTTACTGATGTAAATAAGGTGTTTATCTGTCCTATTGAGAAGAGATTGGAAAGACAAACTCAGGTTGTCAGTATGAACATTAAATATTGGTAAGAACTCAGAGCATCAAGACAGTCATGACTAGACTCAATGGTATCTTGCTCTGGGATGGGAACAGGGGTTATGATGGTGTGGCCTATAACAACATGCTGTTTAGGGAAAAAACAGAAGTTAGGAAAGTTCACATCACACAACTTAGAACCATACCAAAAGTGTTTATAGGTAGTCACCACATAGTATTCTCTGTCAGCAGAGGAGACCACCTTGGAAGATGGTATTTTCCATTTGTGTAGTTGTACAAGGCATGAATTATCAGTGTCTACAATCCTCAAACCATGATTCGATCCAGGAATAAATCCACAGTTTCTTCCATTGTTAAATGAAGTTCCATTTTTCATTTTAGATCCACTAAAGCTGCCTATGGATAGATCAAAAGTTGAAGCCCAATTCCAGTTGTTAGGTGAATAGCCACATATTGGCTTGACAAGTTCAAAGATGTCACATCTGCACAGGAAGTGGTATCCTTTCCACATACAACAGTCAACATTAGTTGCCAACCAAGCATCCGAGACCTCATGGTAAACCAGCAAAGGAGGTAGTTACAGTCTCTCATGATAGATATCCCCATCAAGGTGACCAATAGAATGGATAGTAGCCAGATGATCAAAGATGAAAGTTGCAGGATCAAACTGTGGCAATGAGACTGTAAAAGTTATGAACATGGCATCCTTGATTGTGAAGGAATAGGTTTCAAAACATGAAGCAATTTGGTGTGTGTGGTGACGTACCTAAGGTTTCTTGCCATAGACAAGGAAATAGGAATAGTGTCAGATAAACATTTGTTAACACAAGCAGTTGAAAAACATTTGGGTCAATACTACTGTCCCATACATCTATCATGTATGAAATCAGGAATACACCTCAGTTCCAAATCCCTGAAGAGATTACTAATGAACATAAGAACATAAGAGCCATAGGAAGTACAAAGGGCTTCCCTGGCTATGTGATGCTCATCTTCTTCCTTATTTTTAGCAGAAATTTGTTCATTAATCTTATTCTTTGTCAAACCAAATCCCTTTGCAATATCCTTCATATTGTAAATTGTATAACACTCTTCCTGGGTGAGACCATCTACACCATGCAAAAGGGGAGGTATGATCTTATATTTCATACTATCATGAACCTTTGACATTTGTGCTAGAATACTGACTATATCAGCCTTATTCCAGATATACATACCAGAACCAAATCAGCCTGAGGCTAAACTTATTTCTGCAATGAAACACTTATTGCATTTGGGATGCTTACCAATTTTAGATGTACAACTAGATTTTGGTTTTGAGAATCATCTATGTGTGGTGCTATCAGCCCCAGTATAGGGGTCATTATTACATACCTGGTGAGCTGCCAGAATATCTAATAACATAAACTGGAAGAAGCTGGAGATGCTTGTTGTGGAACATAGACTGAATTCCTCCAGATTCCAATGGGTGAGGTTTAAAACCACTGGGACATGCTTGAACTGCATTTTATTGACTAGGGCACCAGGTAGGGATGTGGCAATCAGACCACTGGGTGGGCCAGATTCCTGTTTGGGGCACTCAGTATATGTGCTATAAATTCTGGGGCATCATATGGAAGAAGTTTTAGTTCAATGGCAGTGGTGGCCATATGATTCTGGATGCAAACATCTTGGTTATCAACAAATTCTAAACAGGAGTCCAGATCAATCCTAGCTGTTAGGTTGTACACTCCAGAATTTGTGAGGTGTATCTGTTTAAGGGATAGGGTACCATCAGGAAACTCCTGGCATTGGGCCAGCTTTGGACAGTGCCTTTGTAAAGTTGGGCTACTTGTATTGGATCTTTATTATAAAATGCATACCACTCAATTTCAAGACTGGATTGATCTGAAGCGATGATCAAAACATTCAGTAGGGCCTCGCTGCCCTCCTAAAGGGTAACCGTGTCTTCTAGGACATTAATGTGGACTCCACGGGTTGGCTTTAAATCCTGTGGCTTGCAAGATACTCTGGCTCAGAAAGCTTACTAGGCTTAGGGATCACTGGTTTCTTATCTGCGTTATGATATATAAGTTGGGCTTATAAGAAGATCAAAATTCCTAATAAGAAAAACAAGCGTAAAGCAGCCATCTCTCTCAGAAACCTAAAAGAAAAGAGAAAAGGAAAACACAGTTCAGTACTATTTCACCCAATGGGGCAAGGAAAATTAAATTCAATCTCCATCTTCTTTCTGTTGGGGATTGAGCATCTAGAGAGGTTCAAAGTTGTGCCTATCTCTCTAAAGTGATCTCTGACCACCACCCAACTGTTTTGCAGTGGTTGATGCCTTCCTCAGTTGAACAAGACAAAGTCTGGAGGTTTAATCCTCAATTATTAAAGTCTCAGAATCTAGTTGACCTCCTTCAAAGGTATATAGAAAACTTTCACAAGTTTAATGCCCCTTCTATGCCGAAATTAGATGTATTATGGGGTGCCCTGAAATGTTCACTAAGGGGAGAAATTATTCGTTTGGCTTCCATTAGGAAAAAGAAAATCTCATCAGAATCCTCCATACTCTTACAACAAATCAGAGTTTTAGAACAATCCTTATCTTCCCAATCACATCCCACGGAATTCAAAAAACTAGAAAGCCTTAGTTTTCGATATAATATTCTTCTTGGTGATAAAGTTGAGCATCTCCACTTTAAATCAAAAGTTACCTACTTTGATCAAGGGGATAAGGCAGGGAAACTTTTAGCCCTAAGGCTTAGGGCACAAGTCACAGATAGGATAGTAGCAACTATTTAAGATCTGGTAGACAGCTTCCGTACTTCTCCCAAGGAGATTATTTCATGTTTTAAATCCTACTACCAATCTATTTATTCACGTCCCCCTCTGTCCTTTAACAATACCACATTAGATAATTTTTTACAAGACATAGATCTTCCATATTTGTCCCAACATCAAACAGCCCTTCTACAAGCTCCTCTGAATGTAGAGGAAGTACACTAGGCTATCGAAGTTCTTCCTGTCGATAAAGCGCCGGGTCCAGATGGCTATCCATCTAACTTTTATAAAGCCTTCAAATCTCAATTGGGTATAACTCTGCTTGATACATATAATTATATTTACAAACATGGCCTTTCGGATCTTAGTATCACTGATGCCAACATCGTGGTGCTTCCTAAACCAGGCAAGGACCCTACATTGTTGCCGAATTACCGTCCAATATCACTTATAAATGTAGATCAGAGAATTCTAGCTAATATCCTGGCTAACAGGATGACCAAGGTATGGCACACATTAATAAGTCCAGAACAAGTCAGTTTCATGGCTGTATGCCTCTCAGCAGACCATCTGCGTAAAATTTCCCATCTTATTTCTGCATCCAGGGACTCCCATATCCCCACAGCTTTGGTATCCCTGGATGCAGAAAAGGCCTTCGATCGGGTCTCATGGGACTACTTGTTTGACTTGCTACCATGGTATCATATTCCCAAGCAATTTTTACAATGGATTAAAATACTTTACTCACATCCCTCTGCCCGGGTATTATGTAATGAGATTCTGTCATTACCCTTTCCCCTCCAACAGGGCATGAGGCAAGGTTGTCCCTTCTTCCCTTATCTGTTTAATTTATTTTTAGAACCACTCATTAGGAAAATTAACAAATCCATAGTGATATCTTGTATCTTGATCAACCACTCCCAACACAAACCAGCTACCCTTAACATAATCCAAAATTTTGGGGACCTCTCTAATTATAAATTAAACCTAGCTAAAACAGAAGTAATGCCACTAAATAGTCATACCTTAAAAACAGACATTGAACATCTTGGGCTCACCTGGGTGAGGGACAAAATAAAATACTTGGGTATATATTTGTCTCAATCCAATATTAAAATGAAGCAATATAATTTGGATCAGTTACTCACAAATATCAGGATAGATTTAAATAGCTGGATGTTACTTCCTATCTCTCTCTGGGGACAAATCAATATAATTAAGATGAATATCCTGCCCCATTTATTATACCCCCTTCAAATGCTTAATTATTTTCTTCCTCAATTCTGGTTTCTCCAGGTGCATAGTATTATCTCCAAATTTATCTGGAAAAATATGTCTTTCCGAAGAGCAATTACTAAATTACAGAGATCTAAAGAACAGGGTGGGTTACAAGTTCCCAATACTTATCACTATTACCTGGCTATTAATTGTGCCATAGTTTCACAATGGCTGAAACCCACAGAAGACCCCCCCCACTGTGACTACAAATAGAAGAATCAATGTGTAACTTAACAGGAGTAGGCATTAAGAGTCTTCCCTATCTGACCATTAATAAAGTCCCTAAACACGCCTATCATAGCCTCTTTTCAGATTCATATGCAGATGAGTAAAACCTTTGGGTACCTAATAGTAAAGGACTCATCTCAACCCTTTTTGAAAAACCCCAGTTTTAAAACTGGGGGCAAAGTCATTAATCCATCTATTTGGCCAGCAGGTTGTGGAGAAGCGGTTGTAGATCTAACAAAAAAACACAAATTACTCGCCTTTTCAGCTATTAGGGCAAAATACAATTTGCCAACTTCCTTCTGTTTTAAATATCTCCAAATCTCCCATGTATTAATACAGCATTTTGGCAGTGGCCTTTGGGATCGGTACATTCTTGGCCCTATTCTTGGTTCACTCTCCAGGAGGCCCTCTTCTCACTATGTTGCCTTTTATTACAAGGAGCTCCAGGCATGATGTATTGAATTAGAAGACGCCCCTTGCTATATATGAGATAGGTTGCTCCCCCCAACCTCTCTGGTTCCCTGCCAATGGTCACAAATCTGGAAAAGACTGTATAAAGATGTTAGGTGGGATTGCTATAGATTGCTTCAATTTTATGTATTGCATGACTTATAGTATACGCCTGTAAAACTTAATAAAATGGGGCACCATTCAACTGAACTGTGTACCAGATGCGGGTCCCAGAGAGGTACCCTTCTTCATATTCTCTGGGAATGTGATAAAGTAACCCCTTTTTTGGGTGGCCATTCGATCCAAACTTGACCCTCTATTGGGGCTACAGAATGCTTTTCAGCCAGAAATCTGTATTTTGGGAGACTCAGGAGAACTCTAATAGGAAACCAAAGGAAGTGTATGTCCTTGATATCCCTATGCGCTAATAAAATCATATTATGCCACTGGTTAGATTAACAAACCCCCTTGTACACAGAGTGGCATAAGGAAATTCTATTTGCTCTACAAGCAGAATATTTCATTGCAAAGATATCTAAGCATAGCAAATACCAGAAGGTATGGGCACCCTTACATACCTTACTATCCATTTAGGGTGGTCTTGGTCTTGACCTGGACCTGATATAGTGCTGCAAAGGTTAATAAGCAATTTTCCATCTTTTTTTTTTCTTTTCTCTTGAAAGGAAACTATTCCCAGCTTATATAGTGTAGTGGTGATATGGGAGGGAAGGGGGGGGGGAGATAAGTTGTTATTAATTTTTCTGTATTATATATTCTGTTTTGGTATTTCACTAATTTAGTTAGATAAATCTAATATTACTCCTGCCAGTTAGCCCTGGATTTTAATGTCGGATGAAACTACATGTAGGTGGTTCTTCTTTTTTACTTTCCTACAAATAACCTACAATTTTGTGTATCACAGGAGTTTTCCTTTTTTCTCCCTTTTTATCTTTAAAGAACTATAATGACTTGTTATGTACTATTACGGATTACTTAACTGTCTGTACAAGTCGACTTGTATACAATACCATAACTGTATTTGTGACTCTAATACCACAATAAAGCTTACTAAATTAAAAAAAAAATCAGTCTCCTTTATACAGCTTCATCTGATTGGCATGTAGCCATTTGTCAGTGAGTTTCTTGTTTTGGGGTAGTCTAACTTGGTAGACTAATGGACTGAGCTTATTTACAGTTGGATATGGCCCCTACCATTTGCTTTCAAATGCATGAGTAGCTTGTGCAAGTCTGAAAACCATTACCTGCTTCCCAATCTGCCAATTCACATCATGTACAGTACAATTTTGTCAAATTGGATTTTGGCCTATTGTTGGGCTTTGCCCGTATGTTGTACAGCAAACAGGTGTACCTTCTGGATGTCCTATTTGAGTTGCTTGACATATTTATCTACTGATACCCTATCAGCAGTGGGAGCACACAGGTCCAGAAGTAGGTGTTCTGGTAGTCTCATGGAACATCCAGTCATGACTTCAAATGGGGTACACTGTGTACTTCTGGAGGGTGTCGCTCTTATTGCTATATAAAGTAAAGGCAATGATGAATCCCAGTCCTTGGGGTTGTCCTGAATAAATCTGGATAACATGAGCTTGATCTGCCTGTTAGCCTTTTCCACCTGTCCTAATGACTGAGGGTGGTAGGGGATGTGAAACTTCTGATTTGCTCCTAACAAATTCAGAGCTTCTTGCATTAGTTCAGCTTTGAAACTGGATCCCTGATCAGAGTCCGCCTTTTTAGGGTAGGCCCCATCTGGTAAATAGTTGGTTTACCAAAACTTTTGCGGTCACTTTTGCAATGTTGTTCTTTATTGGAAAAGTCATGCCCCATTTAAAAAACAGGTCAGTGATCACTAAAGAATACCTGTTGTTGTTCTTAGTATTTGGCAAAGGACCAATGTAATCAATCTGGATGTTGTTCCAGGTGCCTGAGTGCCTCTGGGGTAACAATTTGGCATTTTTCTTAACTGGAGTCAGATTGTTCTGTGAGCAGATCAAACAGTTATTGATGTAGTGCTCTACATCGTTTCTCATGTGGGACCACCAGACAGGGAACTTTAGCCTGCCTAGGGTCTTTTCTACCCTCTGGTATCCACTAGTTGTAGTGTCATGGACTTGATAGATAAAATCCATCCTCAGTTGTTATGGTGCTACCCATAGTTTTTCAGAAATGTTGGGGCAGTGATACCATATGAGTAGGTTATCACTGGATAGGTGAAGGTCATCTTTTACCTTTTTGTAGAGGCTGTTTGTTGGGAGTTCTTCTTCAGTCCCTTTGTCAAGAAATCTTGACACTGTCCTCATATGAGGGTCCTTCTTTTGTGCAGATGCTAGATCTAAGGGCACAAAAGGAGTTGTTTTTTATTAATCACAACAGCAATGTGTACTGTACCTGGGGCAGAGGGAGTTTTCATTTTCCATATGTCGCCTTCTCAGGCACCTTTTTGTCTGGACAGTCAGCTTGTTCATTAAAAGGGGAAAAAAGATTCCCTCTTACAGTGTGTGCAAACCTTATAAATGTACAGTTTATATTTAAACTGTCTGGTCAACATTGTGATGTACACAAGTAAATCTCAATATTTTATAGGAGTACCATCAGAGAACTGAAAGTTGTTTTTCTCCCAAAAGGGTAGAAATTCAATCAGAGAGAAACAGACCCAATCGTAGTCTATAATGATGACAGTGTCAGCAGCGCCTTTCTTTAGCATTTACAGACCAGAGGCCACAGCAGCTAGTTGGGCATATTGTGCAGAAATGATGGTACACCTCTTAAAAATGCACATTCTGTTATAATTAGGATGTATAATGAGAATTCCAAACCCTGATATCTGACCCTCTTTAGTATATGAGGCTAAGCCATCAGTAAAAACATGACACACAGCAGGGTCATCTAACATGTCCTGAGGTGCTGGCAGGAAGGGTCCTGGGTCAGGCAGTTCAGGGGGTTGGAGTGCACAATCATGGGCCTCTCCTGTAAATAGTAGGCCATGGGCCAACATGGATGGAGCCTTGGTAAGAAGGACAGTGAAGTCATGATCCTGTTGAAGCAGAGATCAGTGTGTAAGTCTGTCATTGGAGACAGAGCCATCTTTCACTCTGACAACAGAAAGTTTGTGAGCACGTGATTGAAATGCAGCACAATGGGAGCATATCCAATAATGTACATAAAATGTCTCACAGCACAGTATGTGGCTAAAATATTCCTTTCACAAAGGTTATATTTCAGCTCAACTGGGGAAAGCATCTGGGATGCATAAGCAATGGGTCTGACATGCCCATAGAAATTTTGGGCTAACACTGCTGAGATGGCTACATCTGACACAGCAGTTTTGAGATGGTATGGTAAAGCTGGGTTAGGATTGACCAATGTTGGAGCTGTGGCCAGTGATTGCTTCAATCTGGTCACAGCTGAAGTATGTACTGGGTCCCATGTCCAAGGCACATCCTTTTTCAGCAACTCATGCAGAGGTGTGGCCTGTTGTGCAAAGTCACAAATAGTCCTTGGAGTAGTTTGCCATACCCAGGAAATGTCTCAGTGTTGCTACACTGGTTGGCAGGTGTAGATCTTGTAGTCTATGAATCTTTTTCAAATCATGGTTTCTTCCTTTTTCTGGTATGCAGAGTCCTAGGAAGTGAACTTCCTTCTGGCACAGTTGCCTGCCTTCTGTAAGATGGTCAGTAGTTTGTCTATCAGAGTCAAGTGTTTGGCTTTTGTGGCAGTAGCCAAGAGCAAATCATCTATGTACTGCCAGAGGCATTCAGGGGTAGAAAATCCCTGTAGGGCATCTTTCATGTGTATATGAAAGAGGGAAGTGCTATTGTGGTAGCTATAGAGGAGACAGACCCATGTGTAATGACAGCCCTTAAAGGTGAATGCAAATTTGTACTGGCTCTCTTTAGCCAGTGGTAAGGACCAAAATCCATTGGAAATGTCCAATGCAGTGAACCACTTACGGTCTGGGGTCAGCATTTTGATTACATCAGGGGCTGATGCCACTGTAGGGGCACAAGTTGGTGTTACCTGATTGAGCCTTCTATAATCAATTGTAAGTCTGCAGGCCCCATTTTGCTTTTTAACAGGTCAAATAGTGGAGCTGACAGTCAATACACATGACCTGATCACACCCTGCTGAAGCAGAAACTCAGTAGTCTTTCCTAGCGATGGCAAAGCCTCTGCAGGAAAAGGATACTGCCTTTGTCTAACAGGATCTGGTCCTGTTACTTCAATGGTAGTTTACATTCTGCCATAGTCATGTTTATCCTTTCCAAACACTTCTCTGTGTCTGATAAGAATTGGTTGTAAAATCCTGTCTGAGTCATGATCCTTAAAGATGTCTGTGACATCATACTCAAAGTTATTATGTGTAATGGCCACCAGTGTATGTGAATCACATATCCTGACTGTATGGTATTGTCCTTGAATTTGGATCATTGGCCTGTTTGTCAGATCCACAACATAGCCGTGTCATCCTAGAAAGTTGACTCCCAAAATGATGGAATGATGATGTAACACCATAATGTCAAAAGAAAATTTTGTGGTGAGGTTACCAACCACCACAGGGATAGGGATGGACTGATAAGTTTGTAATGTAGTACCGTCCACTCCTTGTGCACTGGTTTCACATCCAGTAGGCTAGAGTGAGGATGCAGGATCCTCATCATGTGGCACTGACATGGCAGCTCCAGAATCAAGCAGCATTATAAGTTGGCGGCCCCTGATCATGGCCTCTACACAAAGCCTGCTACTTGTATCCAGCACTATGGGGGATACAATGACGACTGGGGCCTCTAATTGTCATTGTGTGTAACTAGAGGTCCCTTCATTAAGCTTCTTTAAAATATCCTGCACCTTCTTGCTAGAGGTGCCTGTTGTGGTCTGTGCTGGGAATAACCCAGACTGATCCTGACTTGTGCTTGCTACTGCAGCCGTAGCTTTAGATGGTCTTGGTGGCACTGGTGGAGGGGGCTGTGCAGCAGGTGCAGGCAGTGGTGGCATTGCAGGGGGTGCTGGTACTGTGGGGGATGCCTGCACAGTGGCAAAAAGTGGTGCAAAAACTGCACGTAGTGCTTCAGTTATGGTTTGTGGTTCAGGACAGGGGTGTCGGCACTCATATGCACTGTACTCAGGAGAGTACAGTAAAACAATTCGGGCAGAGGCAACAAATCTGGCAGGGTCAACAAAAAGAGAAAAGCAAGGACATTGTGAGTCACATTGTGTCTGTGTCACGCTGAGCCCTTTTGCCTTTGCTGTTTGCTATGGATCACCGATGTGACCAGCCAAATACACAAACAAGAACAACTCACCAGGCAGGTAGAAAAACAAATGAAGGAGGATTACAGGAAGAAACTGATTACTTGAACTCAGACATGGAAACGAGGGTGGGGTTGGCCTATTGTTGGTGTGGCGTGGCAGTGCATATTTTGGTTTCTGTTTACATAATGGGGAGGGCAACAGTGCATCAGTTTTGAGTACATGTTTAAATTCCCTGGCTACACCCATGGTTCAAGAGCCTTCAGAGGTGGAGGAGGTGGCACTGAAATAACTGGCAACACAGGCTCATAAACCAGAACTATATTCCCCTTCCCCTCACATGGCCTGTGGTGATAAAGATATCGCAGCCAGGGGCATTCAGAATCAGGGTTGGCAGTATCTTTAGCCTGTTGCAGGATTAGTCTGAGGTTTTTATTTTACTCAGCAATCTGCTTGTAAGGTGGCCCATTACAGGGATATTTGTTGCCCTGTTTGTAACCCTTATTCTTCTTATTACTTTTCCAGTTTTGTTGCCCTGTCCATTATTGGAGACATGGGCCTTGTTACCTTGTGCCCCCCCAACAGCATAATGGGTTGCCCCACCAGAAGACTGCTGAATTTCAGCAACCTTGTTTTTGTTGTTTTTATTGCAGGAGTTCAGAGAGAGCATGTATACATGGTATGCTCTTTCAACCACTCTCAGCATCTTACCAAAACTGTCATCTTGAGGAACAACAGCACACTCTACCCTCTCATGGAGAGCTGATGTCATGTTAGACAAAGATCTTTGGATTTTACATTATGAACATCAATCCTTTCCTTTGTTAAGGACCTGCCAGAGCTGTAAGCCATCCACAAACCTTTGTGGTAGTTATCAGGAGACTCCTGGGCTTCCTGCTTTACATTATATGCCCCCACAATGCCTAGATACTGTGCTGCCATCAAAGCTGCACAAATAATGTCCCAACCCTTCTTTGTTCCATCCCTGACATCCTCTGGAAGCTTTGACCAGAGGTTAGGGTCCAAAGTCAAATGAAGCACCTGTACACAGCCATCCTGAGGAAGGCTGAGCATTTCACAGTGTGCCTTGACTTTGGCAAGGTGACAGCCTAAATTATCCTTGGGCTGCATGCACCCAATACTGTCAGCCATCTGCTGGTCTGAATGAGCATATTTCATGGGGTTGCTAGGTGGTGTACTTGGGTCTGATGAAAGCCTAAAAGTGGCCCCTCTAACTGCTGCTTGTGCTGCAGTGTCTGCAACTGATTTCACAATAGTAGGCTGCCTACCAGCCTCTTTCAGAAGTTTATCTACCTCTTGTTTTGTTTTTTTTATGATTCTGTTTCTAGACCTCCAGCCTGGAACTCTCTCAGCCCACTGCACTCGTCGACTTGCTCTACCACCCACTGTGTTCCCCCGCCATCTTCAAGTTTGTTACTGTTCCCCGGGTTGGGGGACTACAACCCGGAGACACCAAAGGGACAGTGGCAGGGAGCTAGCGTTGGGCTGTGGCAGTGGCAGTGGCAGGGACGAAGCCTGTCCAGGCTGGAGGGGTATTTCTTTTGTGTGTAAGCCTGATGCCCCCCTCCATGTGTGGAGCACGTCTGATGCAGTGGCTCATGGCAACCCTGCCTGCATCAGCCACACTTCTTACATGCAGCCCAGCATCTCATGGTGCCCCCTGGTCTCCACCAGGGGTTGCCAGAGCTCCAGAAAACCCATGCAGTCCCACCCAGAGAGGAGAGCAGCCCAACGGGTGTTCGATCCTTCTCTGTCCCCTGCCGACCCCCGACTCCCTAGCTCGCTCCCGAACTCGGGTTGTCGGCATGGCACGAGGTGTGGCATCCAGTGCCTCAACCCTCAGCACCACCAGGCCAGCCTTACCTCCTATTTAAAGATTCTCTTTGGTCCTCAGTAATACCAGTCTTACTGATAGCCTCATTAATCATGCCTTGAATCTCCAGGATGTCTTGTTGGGTTAAGGGAGCAATCACCGGTCTCTGTGTTTGAATAAACATATTTCCTTGAAGTAATGGTTGGCCAATTTTGAAGCTGCACTGGGTGCCGCCATCTTGGTGCATGGCAATATGGCTACCGACATGTGCTGAAGAGCGGCCATCTTGGGGATGGCATGGTGATGCAACTTGATGACATGTGTGTCCACCATTTTGAGAAATGAAAAATCCAACATTTTGTGACTCAAAAGAAGAGTGGCCAGCCATTGGGCCAGCCTACTCCACAGCATGATGTGAGTCCTCAAAATCAGGCTCGTCATCACCAGAAGAGGTAAGGTCTATAGGAAGATACTAAAAGTTTTCCATGGCTTTAACATGCGCAGCCAGTACATCTCGCTGATGACACAATCTTGCCATCTTTGCTCTGCATTTCATGTGATTAACCCTGGAGTTGGTAACACATACACCCTGCTCAACATATTTCTGCAAGACACTATACGTGGTGCCTACTTCAGCATGGTCCCTAATCTTACAATCAAGCTCACCACTTACCTGGTTCAGTTCTCCCCTTAGTTCCTCATTTTCCTCACATAAAGCATCATTAGTCTTAGTCAACAAGTCATTCATATGTATAACCCACTTCCTATCAAGCCTTGCTCTTTCACAGTCATCTTTCAAAGCATGCAGTTCCTGAGCATTACTTTTTGAACTTTCATGGAAAAGGGAATAAGTCTCTTGCCTCAGAATCTCAACTTGTGACTCCAGCCTGACTGCACATTCTGCGAGTTCAGCAATTAATGCTCCCATATCTTTCTAGAAAGCAGTGTGATCTGCTCTCTCTGCAGACAGCTGCTTTAATGCAGCTTCCAGGCTTGCATAGAGTGTTGAGACTAGCAAGCCTTTAGCCGAAAACTTTTTGGTACCATTCTTTAAATCAATGTAATTGTCAAATATAGCCTATACAGGATCAGTGTTATCATTCGCTACTGTAGCAAAATCCTCAAAACCTCCATGTGTACTGAGCTCAACTCTGTGCATATCTTTTTTCAGACACGTCAAAATTAAACAGAGAAACCTTTAACTGTTTGTGGTCCAGGAACTGTGTTTTGAACCACAGTAAATGAAAGCACACAGACAGCTTTTTGCATATGTTAGGGCCTTTAAAGGGTGTCCCTACACTTGATAGCACTCTATCTTCAAGGAATCTATTACAGCTCAGTGTTCTCCCAGGGCAATGGCAGCTCACTGTACAGATTTAAAACATTCGACAGAGAGGTCCCAAGTGCCTAAGTTTCATACACTGGGGAACTGCAGACCATGAAGATTTACACAGTGGAAGATAACAGCTGCTTGTTATTGGGTGATTGCGCAAACCAATGTTTAAATCCACACGGGAAATAAGTGTAACTTTTCCCAGCGCTCAGACATTACTGAACACGGTTTCCACTGCTAACTTGGAGTCCAGCTAATACAGTTTCCTTTATCTAACAACTGTTAGTTGGTGCTGTGCACCAAGTGGACCTGGGTATGTGGAAATGTTGCATGCCCCACCAGTGGCCTGGCACCCCATGGACAGGTGTACCCATACCGGCATTCACCAATGCTAGCCACCTGTCCGCGGCTCCTTCCCCTGGCATGCAGGACTCCATAGGGCAGCCAGGGGAAGAGTCATCCCCCCAGGTGGGTATCCAATGGGATGCCCCCTGTTATCTTGGAGTCCAGCTCCAAGTATAAATATATATCAGATTCTTGTATGTCTGTAGTGTGAGCCAAAGAACACACACAGAAGCAGGAAAAGTAATAAAGGAAGTTTATTACAATACTCAAGCCAAAACAAGTGACAGAAAAAATCACAAGGGAGTCAGTTTCTCACCAGTCCTTGGGGAAGGTATAATTCTCAGTGAGGAACAGGCTTACAGAAGGTTAAACAGTAGCTATAACAATATAGTTATAGTGATAACAGCATAGCTACAGAAATAAGGAACATAACACACTGGTGTATAGAATGTAAACAAGGCATCTCCCTTGGGCAGTTACTTAGGAGACAGAATTACTAATGAGTAAGAATTTAGACAAAGGAAATAATCTGTCAGCAATAACTTACAAACAGAGGGAATGCTGAATAGCCAGAAATACATGTGGCATGATACCTAAGTATGACACAAACTACATATGATTATATGATATATATATATATATATATATATATATATATATATATATATATATACAGTATATATATATTTATACAACACATGTTTGGGGATAAATGTACAGATAAAAACTTGTATCTCAGGCACCCAGTGAAGATATCATTGACATCTCCATGTTCCTATACGTCATAGTGATATCTCCATGTTCCTATACGTCATGGAGATATCTCTATGTTCCTATATGTCATCCAAACAAAAGTGAAACTACACTTTCCATTGCAGTCCTACCTCTCTACAGCCTAGCACTGTTTCCCCCACACACACGTACACACCCCTGGCATTTACTTGACCCAACAAATATTTTTTAACAAATAACTTGTATCAGAGGGGAGATCCTACAATTATAGCTGTAATTGAAAATAACTTTTACTTTCTTCATAGTGTGAAGCGTGATAAGAAGTAGTATAGAATGATGACACGGATAATTGTCGTCTAAACATATTAAAATTGTTTTTTTCCCTATTGTTTATCATTTTAACAGGTTAGAGCGCAGAGAGAGCGGTAGAAGCTAGAACAGCAGAAAGAACGAGTGCGAGCGTTACTATAGCAACGCTCGCTCTCATTTCTTTCTGCTGTTCTGAAGCTGCCGACTTTCTCACTCTCTGCGCTCACAGTACTGTCGGCAGCTTCTTGCATAAAATTGAAGAAAACAATAGAGAAAAAAACAATTTTCAGTATGTTTGGAAGACTGACTGGTGTCGTGTAAATCACTGGGAGTTCATTCTATTTCTTACTTTATAGGCTCGGTCACGCTACATTTCAAGAGGGAAAGTGAAAGTATCATTTTCAATTACCAAAGCACAGAGTGGCAGGATCAACCAGATATGTTTTAAAAATTTTATTTATTTAAAAATAATGGCAAGATCAACAACTTAAAAATTAAGATATACACAAAACTATAAACTGGCAGGATCAACCACAGTTTTTTTCAAGTAACATTGCATCTGTTAGGCATATACCATACATAGGACTTTCTATTGTATGTGGCCCCAAACATTTGTTTAGAGCAGTTCGATATGAGAGGTTTGATTGAATATATATATCTTCACCGAGGCCAATGAAATCATGATATCATTGGCCTCTCATGAAGATAAATATGATATCTTCAGTCGGGCCATGTCATATCCCCTATATATTATACTGGCAGGGCAGTTTAATGTTAAACCTCATATTTTGCACTTTAATAACTTTGGACCCATTCAAGGAATTTGCGCATAATCTGACATACTTTATGTGCAGGGGAAGGTCTCTTGATGTGCCAAAATGTCGTGTCAATCCCTTTTGCAGTTGTTGAGATACAGAGTGTTGAAAAAACAGAGGGTTTTGCTCTTTTTGGCTGTTTTTTTGCTCACCTGTATATCAAAAATCGGTTAAAATTAGTGATTGACAATTTCAGGGTAGAAAGCCTTAGCCTCACAGATGTGCGTTTTGAAGATTTGGTGTAAAAATAATAATCTATTCCAAAGTTATTGCGTTACTCATTTCCCATTACTTCCTATGGGGAAAAACTTTAATGTCATGCATCATGAAGGATTGCAGGCATTATCGATGCAGAATCCTGCATCGAACTGTCATGTTAGATGCAGAATCCTGCATTGAAGTGCCATTTAAAGGAGATAGGAAACTAATAAATATATCATAAACACTTTTTATAACCAGCTGACTTTGTTACCCCCCCCAACACACACACACACAAAAATACACTTGGTCAAGCATACAAATCAAAGAAAAGTCAGGACACCGTATTGGTCTTATTTTCCAATGACCGATAACCAAACTACCCACTTGCTGTCCAGTAACCCATGCTCCCTCCTACTTATCTGGAGTTTAATTTACCTTCCAGTCCCAGAAGTACCATCAGCGTAATTTACCTTCCAGTCCCAGAAGTACCATCAGCCTCCACTGAAATTAATCCTTCGGGGTTTCTGTCCTGATGCAGAGTGTACACAGCCAAGCGTTATCTTGATGGCTGCCAGGAGATAGGGGGACAGTGAAACAGTCACTTGTAACTCCTCTTGGATGGACCCTAGCAGTGCAAGGCAAAGAGCTTCTTGAAGGTATGGGTGAAACAGGACTGGGATGGGGGTGCAGAGCCAGGACATAGTGAAAGGAGAAAAAGAGAGTGATTGCAGATGACAGTGGTGCTTGGGATGGAGGAGCAAGGAGAGGTAGTGAGGACACCCACAGTAGCTACCAATGGGGGGAAGGGGATCCAAGCAGAAAAAGAAAGAGAGAGAACAAGATAGAAAAAGAGTATCCACAAAGGGAGCTGTGAGCAAGATTGAGATCCTATTGCCTCAGAAAGTGATGCAGTTCAACAAAAACAATAAATAAATAAATGTCCCAGTTACTTAATACATAATATTGGGAGCAGGACCAAGATTGGCAAACACAGGCAGGGAGACAAAGATGAAGACGTTGGGCTACGGCAGTAAATATGGAGGGGGGGTGCTGGCTAAAAAATCAGAAACTGAGTTGATAATTCATTGCCAGACACTAGGGCAACAGAGGCTGATGGTGCTTTTTGAACTGGAAGGCAGCTCTAGATGGGAGCGGAGGGGTTATTGGACAAGCAAGATGCTAGTGCAGATATCTGTCATTGGAAACCAGTGTCCTGACTTTTCTTTGATTTTCCTACTCGCAAAGTGTATTTGTGCATGGGGAGGCAGGGGTAACAGAGCGAGCTGGTTGTAAAAACTGTTTCTAGTTGGGATTCTGTAGTTATTTACCAAAGCTAGCTGGAGTCTGATCATTTTATGAAGCTGCCATTTTAAACCATTGCTAGTCCAGCACACTGCATCAGTCTAAAATCGGAGTCAGTGATCTGCCCTTTCACAGCTTGGCACGCGCTGACTCACAATTGAAAAAAAGCCAGTAACACTGAAGGGGGTTTCACTATTAACAGGACAGCACATAAAAATACATTTTACCACTCTACAATAAAAAACAAAACACACTCAGACCATTGCTTGGTATTTATGATTTATTTATTTATTAGTTTCCAACCACTGTAAATTGTTTCCTATGTCCTTTAAGGCACTGTGCCCTTTTTATTGTATTACCGACATTGGGGGCCCCAATACCCAATACGGCAGCAGGAATCAACCACCACAAGCACCACAGATGTGGCTCACTGGGCACCCCAGCATGTGCAAATGTTGTTGATTTTTCCCATTACCTGTTAAATAAAGAAAACTGTTCCCCTGACATTTTTTATCTTTGATGCAGAATCCCGCATTGAAGTACTGTGGTCTGCACCCACACCCAAATTCCTCACCCACATTGGGGTGCCCAATCCCCATGTGGGTATACCTCCCACACCACACACAGTTATGTAGCACACTGGGAGCCCACTCCAGTGTGCCCAAATGGTGTTTCTTTGTGTTAATTACATGTTAGATACAGAAAACTGTCGCCCAATGTCTTTTACCTTTGATGCAGAATCCTGCATTGAAATATTCAATGTAGGATCATGCATCAAAGTAATGTGATCTGCCCACACACCCAAATTCCTCACCGACATCGAGGTACCCAATCCCTTTGCTGGTATACCACCGACACACTTAGTTATGTGACACACTGGAAGCCCACGCCAGTGTGTCCAAATATCCTTTTTTATATTTCCGACACCAGGATTCCCAGTCCGGGTGTCAGATGCCCCTTCCAAGCCTGCTTTCTTTACAGATGGGGGTGCCCAATCTCCCTGTCGGCATGATGCTCTCCTCCAGAAAAACAATTATGTGGCACACTAGAAGCCCACCTCAGTGTGCCCACATTTTTGTTTTTCTTTTTGTTCCTGTAAGTGACAAAAACCATCCAGCGAAGTCTTTTTTAATTTTGCTTTTAACCTGTAATAAAGAAAATGGTCCATCGTCATTTCCCCATCCCCCTTCCCCATCCTCACCCTCCCTCTTCGCACCCAGCTCCCCCACCCCCCTTCTCACCCGTACTTACCCTCTGGAGACCAGCAGCTGAGATCTTCTCTGGACCAGGAGACATCTGCACTCTTGAAAGCCGAATTGCGAAATGAGGAATCGTGCAAGTGCTGTATAATGGGGCTGAATGGGGGGTTTCAACTTAGGTTAATAACTAAGCCAATTTTAGGACTTTGGGCCTTAAATTTTCCACATGGGATTATTGGGAACCCTTCTCATGAACACTGTCACTGTCATTTCATTTCTCAGTAACAAAACATGATTTTGCAGTTGCTGCATGGAATCACCTTTTGGGACCTATTCATGAAATAACAGTGCCACTGTCCATAAGGTGGGGTCCAAAAAAGCCCATGTTGCAATTTCGGTGAGAAAATTCCTAAAAATGACTGCATTATGAGAGTGCATTATGCAGTTTCTTTGCTCGCTCATAACATTGCCAATTTTTTATATTTTCACTCTAGATTTTCAACATTGCCATGTTTTAACACCTTCTTATGAACAGTGCAGCTTTCATTTTCCATATCTTGCCCAAAATATGTTTTCACAGCTATGGCACAGAATGGCATTGTCATTGCACAAAATCATCTTTTAGGATGGATTAACAGCATGGCAGTGCAACTGTTCATGAGGGGAGGACCTATAAAGCCCATGTTGAAAACATGATGAAAAAATTCCAAAAAATGACTGCTTATGAGTGTGTGTTGCGTACTTTCTATGCATGCTTATAACTTTGCCACTTTTTTATATTTTCACTCCAGATTTTCAACATTGCCATTTTTTCACACTACACAATGAACAGAATGCTGTCATCTTGCATATCCTGTCTGGAATGTGATTTTGCACCTCTGGTGCAGAATGGCGCAGTCTCTGTGCAAAATCAACTTTTGCGATGGATTTACAAAATCACAGTTGCAGTGTTTAAGAGGGGAGTTTTTGTAATGCCAATGTTGAAAATTTGGAAAAGAAATTCCAAAAATTGAGCATGTTATGATCGTGCATTGTGCAATTTCTATGCACACTTGTAACTTTGCAATGGTTTCACATTTTTAACACTGTTGTACTATATGGATGGGGGGATGGGAGCACAGGATCTGAAGGACTCTGTCTCCCACTGTAACATATGGATACTGTTGTACAATCTTGATGGAGGGATGGGAGCTCAGGATCCAAAGGACCCTGTGCTCCTTAGACACTGCCCTCCCACCATGACATATGGATACTGCCCTACTGTCTCAATGGAGAGATGCTGTGCTCACCACCATGACATATGGACACTGTTGTGCTATCTGGATCATGGGATGGGAGCGTAGGGTCCAAACAACCCTGCACTCCCAAAATGACATATGGACAGTGTTGTACACCTTCTCATGAACTGTACAGCTGTCATTTTTAACACCCTGCCTGAATTGTGTTTACAAACCTATGCCACAGAATGTCATCACTGTGCAATTTCAAATTATAAGATGGATTAACAAAATCACAGTGCCACTGTTCATGAGAGGTGGTCCCAAACACCCACTGTTGAAAATTTGGTTAAAAAAATCACATGGCAACTGAAGTTCTATGCAAAGAAGCGCAAAGTAATGTGCCTGGGAAGAGGAAACCCTGGAAAGTGCTAGGGGATGGGTGCGGAAGGTGCTGATGATCACCAAAGAAGAAAAAAACCTTGGAGTTCTCTTTTCTGATCACCTAAAGGTGTCAAAACATGGGAAAGATTATAAAACACTTGGCATGTGGAGACAATCTTCTCCTAATTTTCAGCCCTCTCTTTCACCTGTAGAGAAATATAGTTCAGTTCATAACATGTGAGACAATTAAATGCAAAAAACTTTGTTCATGCGCCAGTTATGGTTTCTGACAAGCCCTTGATAAGATGGAAATACCACGTTAGGGTTTAGAATCGTAATAGCACACCCAGACTCATCATACAGTTACACACATGGCTAACATACAGAACCATAACTGCAACACTTAAAAACACTTTATGTTGCACACATTCATAAGGGTTAGCACTCTTAAACTAATTCATGCCCTAACGCTCAGTAGAACACATTAGTCAGTTATATGAAATCACAACTGTACTGCAGACTTCCTATTCTTACCTATTCTACCGAGCGTTCAGGCATGAGTTGGTTTAAGAGTGCTAACCTTTACGAGTGTGTGTAACATAAGGTGTTGTAAGTATTGCGGTTATAGTTCTGTATGTTAGCCATGTGTGTAACTGTATGATGAGTCTGGGTGTTCTATTACGATTCTACACCCTAACATGATATTTCCATCCTATCAAGGGCTTGACAGAAACCCTAACTGGTGCATGAATGAAGTTTTTTGCATTATATATATATATATATATATATATATATATATATATACAGTACAACTCTCGCAGATACGAACTTCAGTAATCCGAATTGTTCGGTCAACCGAATGGGTGTCCCCCCTCCCCCCCAACTTCATCACAATTAGCTAATTAGCTAACCACTAACACCTATAATACCTTTTCACACAGTATAAAGTGTGTTAATGTGTTAGTGAATCATAGCGTTAACGGGGTGTTACAAGCATGGCAGGCAAAAGAAAATGAATGACGCTGTCTATTGATACAAAACTAGACATAATAACCAAGCTGGAATGTGATGCGAGCCTCAGTACTGTTGCTGATGAATACGGTATCGGTAGAACTACTGTCTTCGACATTAAAAAGGAAGAGCTAGCAGCACTTCAGCTAACACAAGAAAAATAAGAGGAATGGCTGAGAGCAGATTCCGAAGAAACAGGGCATGAAATCCTTTCAGACACTGAAATAATAGACCTGCCCAGAGTGAGTGCAAAACCTGAGAGTTTTAGTGACAGTTAGCGGGATGAGGGGGACAAGGTCACTGTAAAAATTTCTCATAGCCAAGCCATGGACTGTTTTGCTGTTTGCATTCAGTGGATGGAGCAGCAGCCCGAAACAAACCCCATGAACCTGATGCTGCTTCAGGAGCTAAGAAATCTGGTTACTAAAAAGCATTTCAGTGGGCTGAACCAGAGCACTATGATGAACTTTTTTTAAACTGCTGAATCTTAGTACAGTACTGCCCTTTCTATACACTTGGTAAAAATTTTCAGAGTCTAAACCGTGATATATTTGCCATTTTTGGTTTATTTGCTAATATTTCAGATACAAATATTTCAGAAATATGAACACCATTGATTCCCATGGTGTTCGTATCTCCGAGGTTGTACTGTGTATATGTGTATATATATATATATATATATATATATATATATATATATATATATATATGTATATAACAACATATAACAATCACTGATATCCAAAAAGGCCCTCTTATCAGTGATATGTGTCAGAATATATGTGTGTAAACTACATAAAAGACAAACATAACCTAGGTAAATTCATTATAGTGAGGTATAATATATCATGCATGATAAGTGTAAAAAAATCATATAAAATATGTAAACATAATATATATATAGTAGCATATATTAGCAGCAAAGCACATTCCTAGTACCCATGCTTGTACGATGGGTACCTACATCTACATATTTGTACAAATAGCAGTATCAGAGTATAAGTGACCAGGGATACATTGTAATGTACATGTGGGACAGTAGGGATACATAACCCTTTGTATAACATCCCCTGGACCATTAGTGGATCCCACATGTAGGGAGGCATAGGTCCAGGGCTGTGCATGCCGATTGCAGGCACCCTGACCTGCATGGCACCATTCCATCCCAGTGCTGCTGTTCCCGAAATTGCCAGATGCTCACCCTTCCAGCTGCCCCTGCCACCTCCTGCTGCCCAACAGTCAGGGGCAGAACAGTGTGCCCTGTCCCATTCCCTGGTGACTGGAAGTCTGTGTCCATTGGGGCATGTAGTGAGTTATGGCAGGGTCCCCCTGCCATAACAAGTGCCCCACTCTGCACCTATGTGACCAGCACTATGCAAGTTTGTTCATACTTTGTAGTGCTGACACATCCCCAGAATTCCCCCAGCATGGTGCTGTCCACAGATGTGGGGAATCAGATACAGTGGGTCTGTGCACCCCCCATTTGTGCATCCTATGTGAGGGGCACTATGAGTGTGGAGTGGCTATGCACCCCAGATATGCACGCATAGCTTCTCCACCCCATTCATGAATAGGAACCATTATTTGTATGACAGATCCACTAAAAATTTAGTCCTTAATTTACAGCACATTAAATAATCTCATGTATATAATCTGAGCAAAGTGCAATGCCATTCCCTAAAATTTTAATGTGATGCTGTCCTTCTGCAATGGCAAAGCATAATACTCCAATGGAAGATATGTATTTATTAGAGTACAACCAGTTGAGCGCACAATGCAATACACAAAGAAATCCTATAAGACAGGTTCTAAATTGAGTTGTGCAGATACCTTTTCCAAAATAGTTGGCCAAATATTTAAAATTAGGCAACCAAATATTCAGGTATTCAGGAAAAGGTATTCAGCCGCCTGCAAAAAAAAACCCCAAAAAACCAGCCCATCTCCCTCGACCCAGCCCCAAACCATAGAACTGTACACTGTACTCCAGGTGACGACGACTTTATAATACAGGTACATGAATGCTTACAGTATATTACAAATTTCATGCAAACACATGAGGGCAGCCACTACTGTCCCAACTAGAGCTATTGCTGAGCTCACATGTGGTGTTTAACTTTACAATGGTATGATAATAGCAGACATTAACATTTATATACAAAAAACATTAACTGTGTTACCCTTTTTCAAACTCATTCCTGTAATTATCAGAATAAAGATGGTTGAGACAGCCCTCTAGACAGGTTTATAGCAATACACAAGCCTCTTCTTAGATCAGCTTTAGAAAGTGGCTCATCTCATGATATGGCTGGGCTGCACTGAGGCTTAGCTCCTGTGAACATGTTCTCATCAATTCTTTCAAGTGATGCAGAGCCCACTGTTAAGAATGTTAATCCTTCACATTTCCCTGGCAGAAAATTGTAAAAATTGTAACAGTTCAAAAGATACAGCTTGTTCTCTTCTTTGACATTCTGCTCTGCTCATAAATTACTGTAAGTGCATTCCGTTGGTACAGTTGTACAATTCAAGGGTACACCATACCCTTTTCTTTTCTCATTCTGCTTAATACAAAGCAATGGACAAGACATCAAATCCTGATTTTAGATAGCTTACATAAATACATTGTAAGTAAGCAACAACATACAACAGGGTGTGTGATTATGGATCAGTAATCACATGCCTCTCAAGGCTGTTACTAGGTATGAGAAACATATGCCTTGTGCCTTTAAACACATGAGAGAAGTGTGATTATTTACCATAATCACACACCCTGGAGTGCTTTACTGCACTTACAACATGTTCAGAAAAATTGTTAAATCAGTAAAATACAGAAAAAGTTATAATACTACTTGCAGCAATAGTTACATTTATTGTTTCGACTATGTTTAGACATACTTTAAAGTAGCCCCTTTTTGATACTGTAAATCAGCTAACTCCTATTTTGGTACTGTTACAGAAGTATAACATCTCTTATGCTGATTTACATAGAAAGGAATTGTGGGTAGAAGGTAAAGCTGACTTAAATTTTTCTTACTCAGGCCTGCACTTTGCTATTTGGTAGTGGTTATAGAAGTATAGCATCTAATATGTTAATTTAAATAGGCTTTGTTAGTATGGTGTATAAAGAGTTTTATATTTCCTTAGTGAGAAGTACAGTCTCTCATTTTATTAGTGATTATGGCAATATAATATCTCAGATGTTGATCTGCAAAGTGAGACATCGTGGGTAGAGTGTGTAGGTGACAATATTTCCTTGCTGAGAGATGTAGTCTTCTATTTTTTTAGTGAGTACAGAAATATAATAGCCTGTATGCTGATTTATATAGTGAGGCAGTGTGAGTACATTAAAATGCTGATTTGTATATCTTTCTACGCAGTACAGCAGTCATCTGCACTTGGTATAGCAGTGTTGTGATATTTTAATGGTTTTTGTGAGGTTCAGAGGCTGGCTCCTTAAAAGAAATGCTGGTGTGTAAAGGCACATAAATACACATCTGCACTGTTGGTTTAGCCAGTCATAACAATCGATTTTTCTCGCATATGAAATAAAGTGAATTAATAACAAGACAGGCAGAGTTGTATGCTTTTTTGGTATATGTCTTGATACAGTATATATCCAGTAGTAAGTACAGTACATATACTGCAGACATGTAGTAGTTGGTAGCGATTGTAGCATTCTGTCAATTACATTCATGAATGGCAGTGGTCTATAAGGTGCTTTTACGTTATGGAGTTCTAAACAATACAAAGCAGATTTAACACTGGAGTGTAGCTCATAACGATGCAATTAATTAAATCTTGGCTGGTGAAGTTAGTGTAAAGTCAGAACATTATGCCGTGTGTAGCATAGTAAGTTCACAGTGTTTGCCCCAACTTTGCTGAGTGACTTTTGTCCTTACTTTTTACACTCCAAATCCACTCCCACCCACATTGTATACATCACCCACCCCCTGCACATCTCCCAGATAATTGTCATAAATATCCCTGTATCCAACTACTGTAGCAACCACCTCCCTCCACTTTCACACTCCTGACAAAATAGGATTTATAATGTGCAGTCAGCTGCCAATGCCATGATCTGTACGTAATCCCATCCCCCTCCAACTCCAAACAAGTAACCCCCCGTCACTGTCTCATCAGCCAATGACCATAAATCAACCAACCATGCTCCACCTTTTCCCCCATTGGCATCAATCCTTCCTCATCCCCAAAGTTCCACAAAAGTTAAAGGATACATGGGTCTCCCAGCTGTTGAAAAGAATGACACTCCCCCTCATAGGAGAAGTCTACTCATCTTCGCTATTCAGTGCTGTTGAATTCATGGTGATGTCCTCCTGATTACTAACATCTTATTGCCTTACTTTTAGCATACTCAACCTGCACAGTCTCTGTGCTGTGGCACCTTCATAAACCAGAATGCAATGACTCTAGGATATTGTTATATTCCAGTGGACCATCTAACTGTTTGACCACCACCCTTTCCTCCAACTTATCCAAGAATGGCAGGATGGATTTGGATTTATGATTAGTATGGATAGCATAATTCCAAGCAGCTTTCTTAACCAAGGGCCTCAGGACTTCACTTTTATAATGTGGTAGATGGCTTTATGACTGGTATGTAATTAAGTGTTCCCTACTCCTGCCCATACTTGAGCTACTATCCCTGACCAAGTCTTGAGATTCTGGGAAGGAAGAGGACCCAGAAGCAGGTGATGTCATGCAGCCCAGTAATCATCCATTTGATGTCCTGCTTATCCACCTGACTGATCTCAAATCAGGGCTGTACAGCATTTCATCTCCCAAAAGCTCTGCTCCTGTGATTTACAGTGGTGGTGCAGGAAATATTATAAAGGATGCCAGAAACGCTGTACTTGAAGAACCTATTCAACTACTCACAGCTCTCAAGGGAGAATGTCTCTGAAGGTCAGAGGCAATCATGATGGGAAAGACTGTCAGCTCTGTGGACAAGTACAGCAGCTTACCAGTGGCAGTGTTTTGCCTTTTTAGTATCTAATTTGTAAGGCAATCAGAGCACCCCAATTTTGTAGACTGGTATCATCGAGTGCCAATAAGCATGTTGACTGAACTCAAGAAGCCCACAGAATGCAGCATTTTTGTAATAAACTATTGATCTACTGAGCTGACAGTTTGGAACCTGGCAGTTTTTCCCCCAGTGCCACAGAGTAAGGATGAGCCATCATCAAAGTTGAGTTTAATGAACCCACCGAAAACATGCACTTTTGACTATGGTACAGGAAATGATGTCTCTGAGAATTTGTTTGGGCCTTCTAATGATGTAGCATTTGTTTTACTTGGGTCACTCACTTAATTCATGTAAGCCACATGACCAGCAGTAGCCAATCAGCAGTGCTGAAGATCATGATCTCCATGTCTGCACATGTCTCAGTGCCATGTTCAACTCTCTTAAAAGAGACTAGATAGTAATTGAGCGTGCTTCAGTTATTTGTAGAAAGGCCACTTTTTGATTTAAAAATCATGTGAGACTTGTTCATTATTGCTTTTATAGTTAGCTAGCTAAATAGCACTTAACTGTAGTTTATGTGCAGGGAAGGCCATGCCAGTAATTCAAAGCTGTGCAGTGCAGTGTATGCTTGCTGCATTTATAGCCTACAGCAGGCAAGAGCTAAAGGTTAGCCTAGCCCAGTGGGGAGCAGAGACAGAACAGGGGGATTTAAAAGTATGTATTTTATGGTTAATATCTTGTTGACTGACTTTTGGTGCTACAGGAAGCAGAATCCATCTTTTATTATTTCCGAGTTGAAACTTAACAAGTCAGTAAAGTAAACAGTGAGTTAAAGTGATGGAGTCAGCTGCTGTGTGAGGCTTGACTAAAAGTGGATTAGATCTCTCAACTCAGCATCCCTAAATGGGGTCTGTCATTAGGGTTGTGGACCCAGGATGGTTTCACATGGATCCATGACACAACAGTGAAACCGGCAGGTCGACTGCATTTTGCAGTCGGCTGCCAGTTTGCAGAAGCAACAAGTGTTTTCTTCAGGGGGCTTTAACCCCGAACCCCCACATGGGGGACTGTGCCCCTGCACCCCCCAACTTAGGATTCTCAACTTCAAGTCAGAGCTGAGTCAGGGTGCAGGACCCCATATAGATAGTGCCGGGTGCCAGAGTGTTCCCTACAGCAACGTGGCACTGTTGTCACTTTAAGGGACTCCACTGTCGACATGTCGAGGACTACAGCTAGGCATACAGTAGAATGGCCAATGAAATGCTGGTTCAGAAATCAACTGGTCCCACCCCTGCACCAAGTAGACTTCCTAGGTCAGCCAGGGCATCTGATGACACAACCCAGAGCAATACAGAAATCATACTGGTTTTGTCATCCTCCTTTAAGTACTGCCAGCTCTACTTCCAGTTCTCCTACATGAAAAGAAGACAAACAAGATCAATCTGTCAACATAAAACCAAGCAATCCCCACTGTTCATCTAATAGTAACAATATGACAGCAGCAGACTGATCAACTTGCTTGAGGGGCATCAATTGGTGGTCCACCTTGAGTCACCATATTATGCACCCCCACATCATACAGTAGCACCACTCAAACCCAGTGTCTTTCACTTTTCTCTATTATTAACGTGGAAGAAGACACTGAGATGTAACCTAGCACAGACACTATGTTACTCCTAGCTGCAGAAACTGGCAGCTATTCATGGCCAGAGGGTATTGTATATACTGAGTGCATTTCTACAAAACAAAGAGAATAGCACCTAAGCAACTTTTCAGGAAGAGTACCAGTGAAGAGGAGGGCATGAAAGTGGAGCTTTCAGAGGGGCAGATAACAGAAGCAGAGGCAAAGAGGGTAGAGGAGATGGAAGTATTAGAAGAAGAGGGGAAGGGACAGGGGAAGCAAATCCACATGAGGAGAAAGAGCATGGGGAAGCATGAGAAGTAACGGTGAAGAGACAGAAGTGCTGGACCAGGAAGAGTAGGACTGAAGCACAAGATGAGGAGGAGAGAGGAAGAAGAAGTAGAAGGGGAAAAGGAAGTGATATGGGAAGAAGAATGACAGATAGGGCAATGGGATGATGACAAATGAGAGAAGTTTAAAAATGTGTACTGTGAGGTACATCACTGACTAGTGGTTATGAATATGTTACTGAGGTGTGGAGGCCATCAAGAGATAAGTAAGGATAAAAGCAAGATAGTTAGTCTCTCAGCCAGGGAACTCAAAAGCCAGGCCCTGCTCCCACATCATTCTCCATAGTACTCTAACATCAGCTGCTGCTGCTGTTCCTGCCCATCTCCTGCAACATCATACCATAGTGAACAAAAGTAACCATATTGCAGTTGCCATCTAATTGCCCCAGTAATACTGTACCACCTGTCATTGTTACTAAACAGTTAAGGATATCCTCTGTAATATGTATTTTATGAATGACACTAGAAATCCACTGAAAGCACGGTGCAATCAGTATGGTTAAAATAATATTGGGAACAAGTATTCTGCCTGATCTTTTAAAATATGATATTGCCAGGCCCATTTCTCACTCCGATCAGAGTCAGCATGAGGGCCAACAGGGATAGTCAAATATGAGAAGCAGGATTAGTTTTTCAAGTAATCCATCAACAATTGCAGCACCTACCTCATGCACCCCTAGGTACTGGTACTGCCTCAGAATGAGTCCAAGCACCAGCAGCAAGAACCAGCTCAAGCAGCTGCATCACCAGCACTGGTAGTGAAACAGTAACAAAACAAACTTCACTGCTTGAGTCATTTCATGCCACCCCATCTTCTGCACAAATGACAAAACTCTTTGCTGAGACAATGGCCCTTGATCTTTAGCATTGTCACTTGTAAAATACATTGATATTTGGAGACTTACAGGAAGTCAAACACAAATACAAAATGTCATCACCATTCACATTTTTTGTCATATTATCCCCACTATGTGCAAGGCAACATGGAAGTATGTTGACACTTCTGATGAAGTTGGGGAGGGGGGGTCATATGCATTTTTCAAGTGGAATATGAAGCAATAGTGCAAAACAACACTTTGTGAGTCTCATTGGCCACTTGTTTGTCTCAAAATGAAGCACCACCATCATTCCCACCTTACCACTACCTGCAGGAGTTACATTACAGAAGGCATATTCACAAAGGCACAACAATGGAGGGAGTGCCTTATTTAATGTGGAAATAATGGAGGGGACTCACAGTGGTGAAGACATTGCATGGTTTGTCTAATCACTGCTAGACATCTTGATATGTCCTCATGATCTGAATGTTGGAATCTTTGTGTGGGACAGTGTCACTAACATGGTTAAGGTAATTGATGATGGAAACTAATGTCATGGATCCTGTCTGGTACATTCACAGCAGTGGTAACCAGATATGTGTCCCAGTATACCTAGATATATATGGATATTTCACAAAACATCCCTGGTCACTTCAACAAGACATCCTGTACTGTATACAGATTTATCTAAATATTTACTTTGACATATCATAGGCAACCATTGTAAATCTGGTAGTAAGTCATGTGGTTGAGGAACAGACAGTTATGGGACATTACCAGATATGTTCATTGTTATTCCAAACATGCTTAGCTCCTCTATCATTGCCAGCCAAAGATAAATTCTCTTCAACATTGCTTAAATAAATACATTTCCACATGGTGGAACTACAGCTTTTGAATTAAGATTAGACTCATGGAAAGAGAAAGCCGAGTTCTGGGCTTGGGTGTTTGATAAAGGGATTTAGTGGATGTCGCTAGTGCAATGATAT
This sequence comes from Neoceratodus forsteri, assembly GCA_016271365.2. Taxonomy (NCBI): domain Eukaryota; kingdom Metazoa; phylum Chordata; order Ceratodontiformes; family Ceratodontidae; genus Neoceratodus; species Neoceratodus forsteri. Next base: position 537,734,253 of record CM057459.1, on the reverse strand, counting down.
GTTCCACTTCTACAGTCATATGAACAGCCAATGAAAGATGTTACTACAGAATTAATAACCCTTAGTATGGCCCTTCCTGCAGTGATAGTTCTTGAAAGCCACATGCCTTTATTTTAAATCTTGTACAACAGCACAATGAAGCGATGCTGATGGAGGAAGCTGTGGTGACCCTGATGGTGGTTCTAATGATGACCATGATGATGATGGCAGAGGAGACAACATTGCTATTTCATCTCAGTCTACTCAGCAGCAGCAGCAGCAACAGAAAAAGTAGCATAAACAGGATGCACTACTCATTAAAGAAGTGATACAGATGTTTGTTATTCAACATACAGACTTTTTAACATTTGGTTGAACATGCAAGCTTCCCACATAACAGCACTGAATCCCTGATTATATATTATAATGGGTAAGAAGAATATGTGAAAATCCATTCTCCTGATTGGATAAAACACATCACATGGCTGTGCATTATTCCACAATGACTGCACACCTGCCCTTTCTTTCATCCCTCAGAACCTTTTGAACATTTTATAAGATAGATAATCCACTAGAGGGCATGCAGTAGTGCTCTGATTTATGCATGCCTTGAGTGATTGAATGCATTTCACTTGCAATGTTCTGCCACACACCACATCAAAGGCATGCACATATCAGAGCATGACAGCAGACCCTGTAGTAATCTATCTATCTATCTATCTATCTATCTATCTATCTATCTATCTATCTATCGTATAATCATGATTACTCAGACTATTGGGAGACATAAAATTAGTTCATTAGAGAGGGATGTCCATACAATGAGGGTTTGAACTGTGCTGTATTAATCTTTCATGAATGCCAACAAGTGTGCCATCAGCCAAGTGCAAAGATTCATACCCCACATACATCTGATTCATGCACATATTTATTTATTTATTTAAGAGATTTACCAGATAAGCATACTGAGTGGGGTCCGCTCGTTTCCAGATGCGACCTGGGGGTTACATAGGTCCAAATGTATAGGAGACAAAATAGCAGTAGTTTGACAGCAGTTTCAGTAAAACATCGCAATACAGTGGTATACAAGAGCATGAGAGTGGATAAAAAGCAGTGCAATGCAGTGGTATACAAGAGTATGAGAGGATACATACCGAGAGGGATACAACAGGTACGGAGAACTGGGTTGAACAAATTTGCCAGTTACGAAGTATGAACCACAGGACAAAAGTGCATTGTTTGTAGTGGTGATGGGTTAGTCCTGTGTTGGCGGGTGAGACAGTAAAACAGTAGATAGGCAACACAGGAGGAGTACTAGGCTTGTTGCTTAGTATTGTGATTTAGGACTTGTTTAGATGCCCCTATTGGCAGGTCTCGGCTGTAGGTTGCAGTTGCATACAACTGAGAAGTGGACTTTTAGGAGTGGATTGAGAAGCCTAGGGGAGGTGGAGAGCCTAATGTCTGCCGGTAAGTTATTCCAGAGTTTGGGCAGCCGATGTCTGAAAGCTGATTGGCCCTTCATAGTGTGCATGAAAGGGACTTGGAACTGTTTTGAGTCTGAGCCTCTGAGGGAGTATGCCGGGAAGGATGTGTTGTCAGTTCACAGTTGAGATGGGGGGGAGGGTGCTAGTCCAGTACTTGGCTATGATATTAGCACAATGTAGTTGACACCGAGACTCCAGAGATGGGAGGGAAAGGGTGCTGTACAGGTCACAGTGATGGGTAGAGGGAGGGCAGTCTAGGATGAAGTGGCAGAAAGAGTGAAAGAGGGGATCCAAGCTGGCCAAGGTGGATGAGGGGGCTGTGCTGTAGACCACATCTCCGTAGTCAAAAATGGAGAGGATCATTTTGAGTACTAATTCTCTCTTGACTGAGGTTGGAAGGTTCCCTTTACTGCGGTAAAGTGCACCTAATTTAGGATGCAGTTTTTTTTGTAGCTAGTCAATGTGGGCGTGGAAGTCTAGGTGTTGATCGAGCCATACCCCCAGATACCGAAAGGAGGTGCAGGATTCCAGAGTGGATCCGTCCAGAGTGTGGTAGACGGGGGGGGGGCTTCTAGATGGGAGAGTCTTGACTGCATGCTGAAGGTTAGGGAGGTGGTTTTCTTTGCATTCAACATGAGTTGGTTGGACCTGAGCCAACTTTGGATGGCATCAAAGTCCCATTGGAGAGATGAGTTTGTATCCCCGATGGAGGGGCCAGAGGATTAAAAGTACAGTATCATCTGCGTACATTTGTATGGCTGAGCTGGAGCAGACCAGAGGTAGATCATTTAGAAATATGGAGAATAGTAGGGGACCCAGGACCGATCCCTTGGGGACCCCATGTTGACTGGTAGTGAGTTGGATACATGAGGTCCAATTTTCACTGCCTGCTTCCTACCTGTCAGGTAGGCTTGGAACCAGCTGGTGGTGAGATTAGAGAGGCCTGCATCTCGCAATTTTGTGATTAGTTTTGGGTGGGAGACCGTATCAAAGGCTTTGGCCAAGTCAATGAATATAGCCGAGGTGACATGGCCCTTGTCCATTCCCGAGGAAATATCATTTGTGAGCCTTAGTACTGCTGTGATGGTGGAGTGAGTTTTACAAAACCCGGACTGAAATGGGGTGAAGAAGGAGGTGGAATCGAGGAAATGTGTAAGTTGGGAGAGGGCTAGGTGTTCTTGTAGTTTAGCCAGAACCGGTAGGAGGGAGATTGGGCGGTAGTTGTTGGGTGCTGATGGATCACCGCCCTTAGGTATCGGGATGATTACTGCTTCCTTCCAGGCTGCAGGAATCGCTGCCATGGAGAAAGATCGGTTTAAGAGGTCGGTAAGGGGGGTGGCTATTGCAGGGGCTGATAAGAAAAGGAGTTTGGAGTCCAGTCCTAAGGGGCACTTGCCTTTGTTGGGGTCGAGGGAGCGTAGGGCGCCTAGAACCTCAGCTGATGAGACAGGGTGAAAAGAGAAATTTGTTGCATGGGGGTTGGGCTGGGGTATTCCGAGAGGGTTGTTTGTGGGTGTGGGGAATTGTTGGCTGTCTAGGAGAGTTTTGCCAATTGGTAACAAAGGAGTTGAAAGCTGAGGCAACTTCACTGGGGGCTGATATATTATTACCCTGTATGTTTAGGGTGGGGGCGGGTGGCTGGGTGGGGGGAAAGAGCAGGGATTTTACGGTTTTCCAGAATTTGGAGGGATGGCTTAGATTAGTGGAGAGGGCCACCTGGAAGCAGTTTTTTTTTTGCCTGTCTTATCACATTAGTGCAGTTATTTCAGAGGGTACGGTAATGCTGAAGAGAGGCGGGGGAGTCAGTTTGTTTATATTTTTTCCAGGCCTGGCCTCTATCCTGACCGCAGCTGATAATGTCAGCAGAGACCCAAGGGAGATGAACTTCCCTGACCCTTTTGTTCCTTAATGGGGCGTGATAGTCCCAGATGGCAAGAAATTGAGTTCTAAACATTTGAAAAGCATGGTCTATAGTGGGGGCCAAATGTGTAAATGACCAGTCGACGAGAGAGAGGTCGTTTAAGAATGTGTGGAGGTGGAGGGATTTGTAAGCTCGCATACGGATTGTCCTTGGAGGGAGGTGGTTAGCGGGACTGTGTACCCACCTGGTCATGTAGACCATATGGTGATTGCTCAAGGAATCAGGTAGGAGGCCAGCTTTAATTATCCTATGAGGGTGAGTAGTGAGAGCCCAGTCCAGGAGGGAGTGATTCCGTGTTGTGGGGTTTAGACACGTGGGTTGTTCTATTAGTTGGGAGAGATTAAGGGAGTGAACCCTGCTGTGTAATTTGGAACAGTCAGATGCTAGCCAGTTATGGTTTAGGTCACCGAGGATGTGTAGTTCTCCGGCGGCAGCCGTAGTTTTAAGATAGGCTAGATGTTCAATGATGGAGTTACCCGGTGTAGCAGGGGTGCAATAAATCCCGGCCACATATAGCGGGGAGGTGTGTGGCAGTACTATTTTAACCATCTTAGTTTCTATTTGAGGATTGTGACATGGGATATGGACAGGGGTGAAATGGAGCCCATTAGATATATACATGGCTATGCCGCCGTCTTTCTTAGTTCCTTTGCGGTCCTGCCTAATTACAGTGTAACCTGGGATGGCTATTTCTGCATCATCATGGTGAGGTTTCAGCTATGATGCAAATATCAGGTTGGAGGGTATGGGCAGTGACCTGCAGCTCCAGTAGTTTATTTAGTAAGCTGCGGATGTTGAGGTGGATTAGGTTTATACCCTTAGGAAGGGTTTGGGGGTGAGATTTGATGACGGGCCAGGGTTTGTTTCGATGTCACCAGCCAGGAGAAGCAGCAAGGTGAGATAGAGCATAGCAGTGTGCCATGTATATCTTGGCTTGTACATGGGATGGGAGATATGTGGGTTGTAGAGAGAGACCGAATCCCCTAGATTACGTAGGGCAGATAGGTGAACGGGGAGAGAGGAGGGGATGACTGAGGAGCTGATGAGCCAAGTTCTGGTGGTTGTGTGAAGCTGGCACACTGTTGGAGTAGGTGGTGGTGGAGGGGGAGGAAAGATTGAGATGCTGTTGGGGAGGTCTGGATTATTAAAGGACCTGTTAGATGGAGGAAGTGAGATGAGAGGCATGGCAATGGCAAGGACAGCAATTTGGTAGAGGATCATACTTGTATAAGTGATGTGATATAGGAAAAAGAAAAAAAGGAAAAACACACTGCAATGTAGTAATAGTGGCCACTACTGGGGGGGATCTGATAATCTGCAAACCTAAAAGTGGGCTGATAGGTTTTGGCACAGTCACCTGACCTCACTGATCCTAATAAATTAGAATGCAGACCAAGGGTGGTGGTGGGGGCGGTGGGGAGCCGGCGCACAGCGCCAGCGGGGCCAAAATTGCGGCAGAGCAGTACCGGCGCGATGTGCTGGGTTTACGCAGCCGAAGATTCAAACTGGAGGAAAGGTGCCAAAAATAAACAAAGGAGCTTAGTCCTGCCTTCAGAATAACGATCGTCGACTCATACCTTTTGTGGCTTCGGGGGGGTTCCGATGCGATCCGTGCTCCAAGGAGAGCTCCAATGCAGCCCACGCTACCTCGTGGGGGTTTTCAGGGGGAGGGCAGCAGTCCCCTACCCTACCCTCGTGACCCAACTGTGGAGATAGAAGAGGACAGGAAATTAGTTTATATACAGCAAGGAGGGGCAGAGTTGCGATCAGGTATGCCCTACTCTATATGTCTGTGTGGGCGCTCTGACTCTGTTACAGTGCAACAATTAATTTAAGTTTGGGCAGTTCCTTTGTTAAAGTCAAGAGTGCAAGCAGGCAAGGCTGAATTTAGAGGATTTGAGAGCATGGGCTAAAACCTTGTAATTACTAAGCTAAGCTGATTAAGGTCCATTAACAGCAGTGCTCAGTAGAGCATATCACAGTTAAAATAGCCTGTAATTGATGCTGGGTCTCAAAACAAAAATGTCTATGGCATACATTTGCTAACACAGCTAGGTAACAGTGCACAGTTACAGATCTAGGACACATGTATTGGGAAGGTTTACAAGTGTTTTTAGAACAGACTAGCAGCCTATGCAGTACACCTTCCTGTGCAGGGGAAAAAATTCAATTACACGGCGCTCTTAATTTAAAAAGTGCCTCTTGCTTTTTTTTTATAGTACAATCAGGCAAAAACAGACAAGTGGTAGCTTAAAACAGTCCACAGTAGTACGCCGACTGCAGTGCCTTTATCAAAATTGCAGCAGAGCAGTACCGGCGCGATGTGCTGGGTTTACACAGCCGAAGATTCAAACTGGAGGAAAGGCACCAAAAATAAACAAAGGAGCCTAGTTCTGCCTTCAGAATAACGATCGTCGCCTCGTACCTTTTGTGGCTTCGGAGGGGGTTCCTATGCGATCCGTGCCCCAGGGAGAGCTCCAATGCAGCCCTCTTGACCTCGTGGGGGTTTTCAGGGGGAGGGCAGCAGTCCCCTACCCTACCCCCACGACCCAACTGTGGAGATAGAAGAGGACAGGAAATTAGTTTATATACAGCAAGGAGGGGCGGAGTTGTGATCAGGTGTGCCCTACTCTATATGTCTGTGTGGGCGCTCTGACTCTGTTACAGTGCAACAATTAATTTAAGTTTGGGCAGCTCCTTTGTTAAAGTCAAGAGCGCAAGCAGGCAAGGCTGAATTTAGAGGATTTGAGAGCGTTGGCTAAAACCTTGTAATTACTAAGCTAAGCTGATTAAGGTCCATTAACAGCAGTGCTCAGTAGAGCATATCACAGTTAAAATAGCCTGTAATTGATGCTGGGTCTCAAAACAAAAATGTCTATGGCATACATTTGCTAACACAGCTAGGTAACAGTGCACAGTTACAGATCTAGGACACATGTATTGGGAAGGTTTACAAGTGTTTTTAGAACAGACTAGCAGCCTATGCAGTACACCTTCCTGTGCAGGGGAAAAAATTCAATTACATGGCGCTCTTAAATTAAAAAGTGCCTCTTGCTTTTTTTTTTATAGTACAATCAGGCAAAAACAGACAAGTGGTAGCTTAAAACAGTCCACAGTAGTACGCCGACTGCAGTGCCTTTATCAAAATTGCAGCAGAGCAGTACCGGCCCAATGTGCTGGGTTTACACAGCTGAAGATTCAAACTGGAGGAAAGGCATCAAAAATAAACAAGAGCCTAGTCCTGCTTCAGAATAACGATGATATACCATTTTGTGGCTTCGGGGGTTCCGATGCGATCCGTGTCTCAGGGAGAGCTCCAATGCAGCCCTCGCAACCTCATGGGGGTTTTCAGGGGGAGGGCAGCAGTACCCTACCCTACCCTCGCAACCCAACTTTTGTGGCTTTGTGTGATATTGAATTTTTATATTTCTGTACCTTTAAGAAGACTTCCACCACAAAATGGTGGAAATCGCGGCTGAAAATGCATTAAAATGGCTGACCTGGCAGTTGAAAAAAATCAGTTACTATGAAGCAGACCAATTTCAAAGGGCCATAACTCTGTAACAGGACAACATTTTTTCACCAAACAAAAGAAAAAATTACTCACCTTAGTAATTATGTTTCTTCTAATGGAGTCTTGCTGTATTCTGGCTATTGCAGTTAGCCCCAGCACTCAAACTGCCCCGGATAGTAGATGGTTAATTTTCTATGCAGAGCACAGAAAGTTGAGCTCGAGCTCGGTTCAAACCTCTGTCTGCTGCACTTTGAAGCGCAACTGTCAGATTCTTAATAGCTAATACTACCTAACTACTATATGGAAATTGTAAAATTTTTACAAGCCAAATGGCAACCAAATATTTTGGATCCCCAAAAGACTCAAGTCAAGAAATCCAAAATCAAAAACCAGATAGTGAACAACTTATTAATAATATAACCCACTCTCACTCTCTAAAAGGAGGGAGTACCCAAATGCACCCCTGGGGTGCAACACTGCATCTGCCAGCCCACTTCCCAAAAACAGGTTCTAAGAGGAGAGGTAGGGAAGGAGGTCAGAATACAGCAAGACTCCATTAGAAGAAACATAATTACTAAAATGAGTAATTTTTCTTCAAACAACATGAAGTCTTGCTGTATTCTGACTATTGCAGACTACCAAGCAGAACCTCCATGGAGGAGGGAATCAAACTTACCTTGGGAATAGGCACTGCAGTACTGCTGTACCAAACCAAGTATCACTCATAGCTTCGATGTCCAGGGAGTAATGCTTGGTAAATGTATGGACTGTTTTTCAGGTGGCTACTTTACATATCTCTAGCAAAGGAATATCCCTGGCTGCAGCCAGGGAAGCAGCTGTACCTCTAGTCAAATGAGCCCTCAGGCCTGAGGGAGGTATTTTGCCTAGCTTATCATAGCAGAATTGAATACAAGAGACAATTCACTTGGCAACAGTTCTCGTAGTGGCAGGTTTGCCCTTACCCACTTCCCCATAAGTGAGAAACAACTGAAGGGAGTCAAACCTGTGAGCCTTAGTATGCTCAATGTAGTAACTAAGGGCTCTTTTAACATCCAAACTGTGTAAAATTCTTTCTCCTGAAGAAGAATGATCAGTGAAGAACACAAGGAGAGGCATAGATTGGGTCAGATGAAAATCTGAAACCACTTTAGGTAAAAACCTCTTATTAGTTCTAAGGAACACCTTATCTCTATGGAATGAGATAAATTCAGACTCCACTGACAGAGCTTGCAATTCACTGATACCCCTGGCAGAGGTAATAGCTACTAGAAACACAGTTTTCCAAGTCAAGTACTTAAGCTCTGCTGAAGACAAAGGCTCAAAAGGGGGTTTCATAAGCTGAGCAATGCAAACATTAAGATCCCAAGCTGGGGTAGGATCCCTAAAGGGGGGATTGGTATGAAGCAATCCCTTGAAAAATTTACAGAATACAGGGTGAGATGACAGTGATGAAGGCTTTCCCGCTGACAGAAAAGCAGAAACAGCTGACAAATGTACTTTGAGATTAGCTGGTCTGAGGCCTAGGCCATTAAGATGAACCATATAATCCAGAACTGTAGACAATTCAGCAGTGTCTGGGGATATATGCTTCTTGGAACACCAAATGCTGAATCTTTTCCATTTGGAGTTATACGTTTTTCTGGTGGCAGGCTTTTGAGAGGCTTTGAGAATATCCAGAACCCCTTGGGACAGATGCAAATCTGCATACTCTAACTCTTCAAGAGCCATGCCTTGAGATTGAGCAATCAAAGATTGGAGTACCAAATCCTCCCCTGAGAGGAGGTTAACAGGATGTAATTCCTGGGAAGAGACAGGGGAAGATGGACTGCTAGGGACAGCAACAGGGGGCACCAAGGCTGCCTGGTCCAGTCTGGAGCAATCAGAATCACTTTGCAAGGTTGTGACCTTACCTTGACCAGAAAAGTGAACAGTAGAGGAAAGGGAGGGAAGGCATATAGAAATTTCCCTTCCCAGTTCAAAATCAGAGCATCCAGAGGGACTGAGCCCAATACTGGGGGTCTGCAACAAAACAGAGGAAGTTGGTGATTGTCTGTGGCTGCAAAGGGATCTATCTCTGGAGTGCACCACCTTGAAAAAATCACTTTCAACACCAGCGGGTCCAAGGACCATTCGTGATTGCCCTGGGAGATCCTGCTCAATGTATCTGCTAGCACATTATCCTTCCCTGGAAGGTGGACTGATATCACAGAGGTCTGCAGAGAATAAGCTAGGGACCAGAATTTCATGGCTTCCATGCACAAGGCCATGGTCCAAGTGCCTCCCTGCTTGTTGATGTACCACATGGTGGTGGTGTTGTCTGTCCTGACCTGAACCACCTTGTTCTGCACTGACTGAGAGGAAGGAAAGCTTGTAGGGCTAGAAAGACCACCTTAGTTCCAAGAGATTGATATGAAGAAGTGATTCTTGAGGGGACCACAGTCCCTAGGTTGTGAGAGCCCCAGATTGGCTCCCTACCCCAATAGAGGAGCATCCATGGTTAGGACCATAGAGTGAGACTGAGTGATGAATGGGACTCCTTGCTTGAGGTTTCCCTGATCCTACCACCATTGGCGAGCCTGGATCAGAGTCAGGGTCACTGGAACTAGTTTGGTTAGAGAATCTTTGTTCTGAGACCAAAAGGCCCTCAGGTGAAACTGAATGTCCCTCATCTGAAATCTGGCCCCTTGGACCACTGCTGTAGAGCCTGCCATGTTGCCCAGAAGTTGGAGGAAGTGCCTTACTGGTCAAGAGACCAGACGGTGGAATGAAGAAGCCAGCTCTACAATAGCCCTTGCCCTTTCCAGGGAAAGAAAAGCTCTTTCTTTCACTGTATCCAACTCTGCCCCTATGAAGGTGAGAATCTGTACAGGCTTAAGAACTGACTTGGGAAAATTGAGAAGGAATCCTAGGGAAGTGAGCACTTGCGGAGTCACTTGAAGGTCTGACTTGACTTGGTCTGGGGACTGACTCACAATGATCCAGTCGTCCAGGTATGGAAATATGGAAATATTTTTCCTTCTTAAAAAGGCCACTACTACTGCTAGACATTTTGTGAATACCCTTGGAGCTGATGTCTGTCAGAAGGGCATAGCTTTGAAATGATAATGGCCTGAAGGCAATTCAAACCTGAAGTACTTTCTGTGGGAGCACCTGATGGGAATGTGAAAGTAGGCATCTTTTAAGTCAAGGGAGGCTAGCCAGTCCCCTGGCCTTAGAGAGGGAATGATTATTCCCAGAGTCACCATTTTGAATTTTGGTTTTAAAAGATGTTTGTTCAGGTATCTTAAGTCTAGGATGGGTCACCACTCCCCTATATTTTTTGGGGTAAGGAAGTACCTGCAGTACAGACCTTTGCCCCTGTGCAATGTAGGAACTCTCTCTACAGCCTTTAGAGCCAGTAGAGAAGAAATCTCTGCCTCTAGGGCAATGGTTTCAGAGATGCTTGCAGGTGGAAAGATCTGGCCCTCAGTTTTGGAAATTTCTTGAAGCTGAGAACCAGCCCCTGGCTTACCACCTCTAGGACCCACTTGTCTGAGGTAACAGACATCTAGTCCTGGATGAAGTAAGCCAGCCTGCCTCCTACAGGAATGGGGGTGTCGACCCGGGCTGACACTTCAGGGTGTCTACTTGGCAGGAGCCTTAGGTTGAGGGATGGATGCAGCCCTGCTCATCCCCCTTCTGCCACTCCCTCTGAAGAACCCCCCTGAGGAAAGGTAGAAGAGGCTTGTGCCTGGTAGAAAGGCCTATGAAAATGCCTGCCTCTGCCCCTATCCTGCTGCCTTTGAGGAGTTGCCTGCCTTTCCTTGGCCTGTGTATTCCTATAGGTGGTCCTATACTCACCCATCTTTTTCATTTAATTCTCTGTCTGCTCCCCAAACAGAGAATTACCTCCCACAGGAAAATCCATGGCCTTAGCCTGGGTGTCCTGTGAGAGACTAGTACATCTGAGCCAAGTCATTCTCTGAAGAGCCACAGATGTAGCCATAACTCTAGAGAACACATCATTGGAGTCCACAGAAGCATGGAACTGTACCTTAGATGCCTCAATCCCATCACCAGCCACCCCCTCCAGCTCTGAGGCTAGCTGGGGGGAGGCCAGCTTAGCCAGTGCCAGTACAGTGTCCCACCTGGACTTCTGGTACCTGGCTGCATATGCCATATAATTAACCTGCCTAAGTCCTAAGGTGGATGCCATATACTGTTTCTTTGCCATGGCATCCAGCTTCCTAGAATCTTTATCTGGGGGGTGAAGCCAAGGGTATATTAGCCTTATCACAGGCTGCAGCCTGCACAGCCCCAACATGGCTGCATTGTTGATACAAGTACTCTGTACCAGAACCTGATGAGGTGTACCTTTTGTCCATCCTTCTGTTGACAGGAGGTGGAGAATTTGAAGTTTTTAAAATCTTTTGTGTCTGTTTCCCAAAAGACTTATTAAGGGGAATAGACAGTCTCATGGACTCTGGGATGTCCATCATCTCCACATAATTAGGTTCCTCTTGTTCCTCTACAGCTTCTTCCACAGGGAGCTGGAGGGTTTCTGCTACTTTCCTGTAAAACATGTAGTGGGAAGGGGACTCAGAAAACCTAGGAAGGGAAACACCAGAAGGCCTGTCTGGGGAGATGTCCAGTTCAATGGGCTCAACCAGACCTCCCACACTACTGTCATCATCATCATCATAATCTTCAACCTCCTTCAAATCTGGTTCATAGAAATCTTCAGGGGCATAATCTTGAACCAGAGGAACTGACCAAACTGAGCACCTGCCAGAAGGCACTGGATCAGACGGAACTGGATGAAGCAATTCTACAATCCTTATCGCACTGGCAATCTCTTCGGCGGTCAGAAAATGGGTCTCTGGAACCGAACCGGATGATTTTTCTTTTCTTTTTCTTTTTGTAGAAAAAGATCTCTCAGGATCAGCTCTCCTCTTGCCCAAAGAAGTATCGCTCTGGTCAGAGGTCACTCCCTCAGGTTCAGCCGGAACTGAACCGGGCTGGCCATCTGGGTCAGCGGACTTCATGGCCTCCTTATCCCTAAGCCTACCTAATCTTTTTTTCAGGGTAGACTTAGGGAAATTTTTACAGATTTAGCAGTCTGAATCGAGGTGGTCAAACCCCAGACAATAAACACAGGTGGTGTGGGGATCAGCCTTAGCAAGGACCTCCCCTCACACACTGCAGTATTGAAACCCAGTGGGCCCAGTTTTTCCTTTGGGTTTCTCAGACATAGGCATCCTAACCACAAACTTACCCTTTTTATGGCAAACAACCAGGCAAGACACCCTTATTGGTTTCTTACCGTGTCACAAGTATTGGAATAAACCACAAGAAAATGCATTTTTTTAAAAACCAATTAGGACCGGTAACCACACACTAAGTTTAAAAACAAAGAATATATAAATCACTAAACGTCCGGTTAAGCCGAACTGGTCGAAAAATCAGTTTTACAATTTCCTCAAGTTTACTATGTCTAGTTCACTACCTAGTACTTACTGTACCACAGACAGAGATCTGAACCGAAACTTGCGAAAAATAATCGGTAAAACCGAGGACTTTAACCAACTTATGAACCGTGAGCAAAGGAGAAATCTCCGGAGCGGCCGTTCAGTTAAGTGGAGTAAATAATCTAACAGTTGTGCTTCAAAGTGCAGCAGACAGAGGCTTGAACTGAGTTGAAGCTCAACGTTCTATGCTCTGCATAGAAAATTAACCATCTACTCTCCGGGGCAGTTTGAGTGCTGGGGCTAACTGCAATAGTCAGAATACAGCAAGACTTCATGTTGTTTGAAACTGGCATGTCTCTTGAACAAAGGTCTTTCTACCTGCCAAGTTTCAGACCAATCAACCACACACTGGCTGTGCTATGTGTAATGGAAGACAGTGCAGAAAAATAGCAAAAACATAATGTTTTGCACTGTACTACGCAAATGTAAAAACAGAAACGGTAATGTTAACGCAAACAGTGATGGAAACAGTGAGGTAAATGCACACGGTGATGCAAAAGGAAATGCAGACAAAAACAATTATGGAAACGCAAATGGTAACAGTAACGCAAAATGCAAACACAGCCGCAAAGGGTAACGCACAATGTGACTTAAACAGAAATGCTAACGCAAACGGTTACGGAAACGCAAGTGGAAATGATAACTGTAACAGTAATGCAAACAAACACACTTTTTTTCCCAAAAAGGTGCATTCAGAAGCACAGTGAATACAAAGAATGTATGCATAATAATGGCCCTCAGAGCAGAAAATGAACACTTGGAATACAAAAATTGCTTATATCTCAGGAACCGTATGACCTAAAAAAATTAAAATCTCATATTATTTATGAGTTTCCTGGCTAGTTTTGATGGGGGGGCTAAGCATTTTTCTGATGGAAAGTCTGTACCTCAAAGCGTTTTCGATATATAGGCACCAAAAGGCGCGGCAAATGCCATAATGTTAGCCTATGGGAAAAATTGTCAACTTTGGAGTGCCATAACTTTACAGCCTCTAATATTTTGTCACCAAACCATGGAAAGGCACATCTGTGGGATGTTGGCTTTATTCCCTCTAAATTTCAGCCCAAAAGACCAAACCATTCTTTAGCAGCAGGCAGGGATGACCCCAACACAGACCCTGATGCCTGTTGGTGGGGACGAGGTGTGCTTGGGGTGCAAGGGGTGGCAATCCTAACACCAAATTTCCTTGTTTTGTCATTGTGGAACAACCCTAACTGTTGCATTAAACAGAGTTTTTTGCCATGAATTTCCCTTCTTCTGTGAAGCATTTCTGTGAACAGTACCTGAAAACAAAATGGTGGATTTGTGACACTACAGGGGTCATTTGCAACATTACAAACTGCATTTGAGACACTGTCGAATAGTTTGTTAACTTTTTCCATTGGCTATAATGGGAAACTTGTTTTTTGAATAACTTTTTAACCGTTTAATATTTTTTTGTCACAAAATCTTTGAAAGGCACATTGGGGACCCCGGCTGCATGTTACCTGGAGGTTTCATACCAGCCACGCAAACCATGCGACCTGTAGGTGTGAGCAAAGAATGTGCAAAAAAGTGTAATTACCATATTCTATGGTGCTATGTACCTCCGCAACCATATATCTGACCATTACAAAACTTGGCAGATCAAGTGACCTATGGTACCTCTCCATGCATGCCACATTTCAGGCAAATTCATCATATGGTGGCATAGTTATTAACCTGCCAAATTTCACACTTTAATCTTAAATGGGGTACTCAACCCTAACTATAGTGGCACTACTGTAACACTATAATATATATATGTATACATTCTGTACAAAAAACAGCATTAATACACTGATGCAAAAGTAAAGGTTAATGTTAATGCAACAGATGTAGGGAAATATGGTGTTAGGGTTTCCAACCCCAAATCCCCACCCCTCCATGCAGTAAAAGGAAAAAGAAATCAGGGTTTTGGGTCTCCATAGACTTGGCAGATCCATGGTGGGACTTCCTTGGGGATGTCAACCCTAATACTCACCCCCTAGCACTTAGCCTCCTTTGAAAAGCACAATATATAGCTCCAAGCCAGTTTTCTTTAGTGATGCACTCTTCAAAGGTAGATAAGTATGTCCTGCCACATATTGCCAACAGAATCTGTTGTGGCATTCTTTACACAGGGCTTAGTGGGCCCTGTGTGAAGAAAGATATCACTTCTTACCTTATTTGCTCAGGGGAGGGGGCATTAGGGTTGACAACCACAAGGAGGACCCCACCACTGATTTGTTATGTCTCCAAAGACCCAAAACTCTAAAGTTTTTTTTCCTTTTGCTGCTTGGCAGTGGAGGTGGGGAGTTTTTGTTGCAAACCCTGATGCCACATTTCCCTTCTTGAGTTGCATTATGTTGAATCAGAACTGGTGGATTAATCTAGTTTTTGCAAAGAATGTCCACTCTTTTTGAGATAGTGGAATCAAATCTTCATTCCCACAAGTGTCTTGGGGACCTGCGTGATGAGATATAAACATGCTGGGCCAGTAAGACTCTGCCCGCCTATGGAAATGCAACAACATATGAGAAGCACTCATGTGGCTGTCTGGTGGACTGCAGAAGTGCATGGCCCTCTGGGTCCTGCACTTCCATGCGGCCACAGACACACAGGGAAAAGAATCCAGACCATCTCTAACCCAAAGTACAGGGCCCTCTGGCACTCGAATTTGCAGAGTCACAGGGCCCTATGCCAAAACAAGGGTTTTCTTCACAATATGATACTTGTGCTTGGGTGGTCAGCCCTTCACCTACTCTTTCCAGGCTGGGGGTGGTATCATATGCCATACAGCTGGGTCATTGAGCTTGCTCCCAAAATTAGTTCCCTTGCACGAGATCACAAAACACTGCCTGCAGGGGAAAAGGCTGGTACTACACATAATGCTTCTTAATAGTTTTTTTTTTTTTCATTTTGACTCCAGATTTTCAAAATAGTAATTTTATGACTCCCACTTATAAACATGACATGTGGCATTTATATAATACTTGTGTGAATGTTAGTTTGCACCTCATGTGTGAAAGCACACCTCTTCCAGGATTTAAAAAATGCCAATTGTCACATTTAAGAGGTGGTGTGAACAGTGGCTATGTTGAATGTTTGGAGTCTAAATATTGAAAATCAGCAAAGTTATTAGTGAACATCAAAATATTTCAACATTGACTCATAGCTTGGTCATTTTACCAGATTTTAACACCAGATTTTCAATAAAGTCATCTTATGACCCACCTCATGAACCAGGTAGGTGAAAACTTTAAAATTCCACCAAAAACATGATTTTTCAGAGTAACTGTTAAATCACATTTTGGAACATATTCAAAAAATGTTACCTGCCTTGTTCATGATGTGGGGTCCCAAAAAGACTGTGTTGAAAAATGTGAAAAGTTAGCAAAGGTATGAGTGGGTGCTGAAATATTTCAATGTTCACTCACAACTTGGTCATTTTACCATATGTTTACACCACATTATAAACATAGCCTTCTTATGATCGACCCTAACTCATGAACCTAATAGGTGAAAATTTCCAAATCCCACCTAAAAGGTGATTTTGCACAGTGACTGTGAAATCACTATTTGAGCCAGACTTGAAAAATTCTACCTTCCTTGTGTATGGAGTGAGGTCTCAAAAAGCTCATGTTGAAAATTTGTTGAAAAAAACTATAACAAAATGCAATGCTATGAGTAAAAGTTCATGAAAATCTATAAACTGGACATACCTTTTTTTTTATAATAATACACTTCATTAAGATTTGTAACAAGTATAGCATCCATAAACAGGACATACTGTACCTTATTATCTCATATTGCAGTGGCCGGTTCCAACAGCTAGATGTATTTTTGATCAGAGTGTGAATCTACACTGTGGGACAATTTTAGGTGAGTGAGTGTGTATGTGAGGGGTATGGGGTCATGGGTGCTGAGTAGGGGGTTGGGTCACTCTGAGTGGGGGTGTGGGAGGGTCAGACTATCAAGGGAATATTTTCTTATTTTCAGGTAAATACAAAGACACAAACAACAGCAAAAAAATAAAGACAATGAGGGGCTATTTTTTAATGAAGATAGACTTAAATGAATCCTACTCTGGGATGTGGGTACCGCAGGGCCAGCTTTGGATTTTTGTTGGCACTGGGTGTCGCCACTTATACATGGGGTGGTGGTAGGTGATCTACAGGGGAGGAGTGGTGAATAAGCAGTACATCTGCTTCTGAATACAAACCTTTTTTTTACCTGGAGTGATATTTGACAGGGGATGTCACACTTTATAGTGTTTAAACACAGTGCCTAATAAAATGGAGGATGTCTCTTCACAAAAGGGGTAAGGTGAGAAAACACTTTAGTTGTTGAAATGCACAAACGTGTGATTATTAGGACGCAACAGTTTCACACCAGTACACCACCCCAACAGGCCCTTTACATTTTATATATTTTTATCATGCAGACAATTAATATCATTGATACAAATTTTATATGGTACTAGGTTTAATGCAGTAACAGCTTGCCCCCCCCCCACACTCCACAGCTGATCCCGGTTGCACCAGGAGTTATGTATGTTCAGAATATGATCAGTTCCTTTCATTGTAGCTGTCCTTTCACTGTGTTGAGAGTAGGGTCAAGGGGGATGACTCGTACTTTGGAAAGACAAAGAAGAGGGTACCTCCTAAAGACAGTTTTATCTGTGGCAGCTGCATAAGGGATCTAAATAGTCATGCAGAAGGAGAACCCTTGTGCAGCCTTAGTCTCCCCCCCCCATTGACCCAGGTAGAGTTGTCATGCTTTTCTACTTTTTATTATTATTCTCTTTTTTGGGGGAGGGGGGATTGTTTTCAGGCCAGTAGAATGGTAAAAGGACATCACTAGGAACAATGAGGGATGGCTGACTGAGCTGGGAGGGGGAGGTAATAAAGTAATAAAGGATAGATAGATAGATAGATAGATAGATAGATAGATAGATAGATAGATAGATAGACAGACAGACAGACAGATTGATTGATAGAGATGCAAGCGAGAGAGACAGAAAGATCAGAGGATTGCTGACTCACTGCTCCATCAGAAGCCAGCAGTGCCACTAGATCCGTAACTTCACAATTCATGAAAGTCCCGCTGTTCTCATTCTAAGAATGCAACTGAATTGCTCCTCTCACTTAGCTGGGCACCGAGGATTTTCAGGTGCCCAGAAACACTATTTCTGGGCATATTTTCAAAAAGCTAGCACCAGGATATAGGGAAACAGTTCTCATTTACTTAGGTTGAAGTGCTTGTTTTTTTTTAATTCATCATTTTTATGTATTTTCAGTGTTTTTTGGTTAAAAAAGGATGGCATACATTACAATCAGTATTTTTTTCTCACAAATATAGCACTAATTTTGTGATCGATAAATGCTCATGATCAGTGTTTTTTACCGTTCATATCAGAGGATTATCTAAAAACCCTACTGAACATGCTCAGAAAAAAATTAAATCATTTTAACTCTGGAACCATTCCATTTTTTTCATGAAACCTTTGAAAGGCATTACCTCGATGAAGGCCACTTCTACCCTGAAGGATTCATGGAAAAATTCCATACCATCTAAGCTGCAGATGAAAAAAATCTGTGTACTAAATATAGGTAAGAAATCCCTTTTACATAATAAAGGGCATTCAGATCTCAGAAACTGCACACAGTGCTGTCACAAACTGTTTCATGTCTTCAGACAATGCCAGCCAGACTGCACATGCACATTTTGGGGCTATTCCATTAAACACCACCAAATTTGCTAAGGTACGAAGTTAGGGGTTTGAGATTAACACTGTATTCAACCCTAACTATACTGTTACTACCACACCAATATGATATGTATATTATTTGCAAAACATGCATTAATTCACCAGCTAGGGCTTAACTTAATTCCACAAAAGTCGGGAAATGTGGCATTAGGGTTTCAAACCCTAACTCCCCAGTGGTGCAAACCAACAAAAGGACAAGAACAAACAAGCAGCCACAGATAGACGTAATCAAATAAGACAAACAACATACAATTGTTTCCAGTAGTGTGAAAATCTTCCTAAGGAGGAATTTGCGTAAAAGTCACTTTTGCTTCAGTGACAGTTTTGAAATAATTTTGACAACTTTTGTGGAAATCCCAGCTTACAATAGTGTGATAAATGTATTAACTGTGGATTAATTATTAAACTGCTGAAGAAAACGCAAGGGAGGTCCCTACTCAACAGTGGAAAATTTCCAGCCTATCTCTTTATTATTATGGAGGCACTCCTTAAGGAAAGTATAGTGCAACACCTGGAATTCATAGGAGCACAGGAACCAAGACAGCATGGGTTTACAAAAGGAATTTCCTGTCAAACCAATCTCATAGATTTCTTTAACAGGTTAACCAGAGTGGTGGACAAGGGAGGAGCAGTTGATATCACCTACCATGACTTCAGCAAACCTTTCGATACTGTAACACATAGAAGATTGATTAATAAACTGGGTAGGCTCGGGGTGGGTCAGAAATTGGTCAACTGGGTAGCAAACTGGTTGACAGGCAGAAAACAGAATGTGGTAGTAAATGGTTTACAGTCAGAAGAGATGCAAGTCACAAGTGGGATACCTCAGGGATCAGTCCTGGGGCCAGTCCTCTTCAATATCTTCATCAGTGACATTGCAGAAGGATTGGAGGGTAAGGTTTGCCTGTTTGCAGATGACACCAAGATCTGCAACAGAGTAGATGATCCAGATGGGGTGGGCAGAATGAGAAGAGATCTGGATTAACTAGCAAAATGGTCGGAAGAGTGGCAACTGGAGTTTAACGCAAAGACGAGTAAGATCATGCACATATTGAAGAGAAACCCAGATGCCACCTATAGCTGGGGGTAAGTTGCTGGCAGTCACAAGGGAAGAAAGAGACTTGGGCGTCATCATTGCCATTGACCTGAAATCAACCAAGCAGACCACTAAAACAGTAGGTAAGGCTATAGGGATGTTGGGGTGTATTAGTAGGGGTATCACAGGTCGGAAGAGGGAGGTAGTAATCCCTCACTACAAGACAATGGTTAGGCCCCATCTGGAGTACTGCATGCAGTACAGGAGGCCACACCTTCACAAGGACATTAACCAAATTGAGGCAGTCCAGAGAAGGGCAACCAAAATGGTGCAGGGACTGCATCATAAATCATATGAGGACAGATTAATGGAGCTCAATATGTATACCCTAGAGCAAAGGAGGGAGAGCAGTGATATGATCGAAACATTCAAACACCTTAAGGGCATTAACAAGGTAAAATAGTCTAATGTTTCAATATAAGAAAAATAGCAGGACAGCAGAACACAGCATGAGATTAGAGGGAGACCGATTGGGGGGAATGTGAGGAAGTTCTTTTTCAGAGAAAGGGTGGTGGATGCAAGGGTTGGCCTACCTCAGGAAGTGGTGGATATGAATACAGTGCAGGGCTTCAAACAGGCATGGGATAGGCATAAGGGAGTAATGGCGATGAGTATGAATAGATAGGCCATTGACAGAGCAAAGGCTGATGGCACCTTCATAAGGCAGAAAAAGAAATGGGCAGACTGGATGAGCCTTGTGGTCATTATCTGCCATTAGCTTCTATGTATCTATATTTACTTTGCATCCCCAGCTAAAATACAAGAGAGGATAATTTATGACCACTTGCAGGACTATCTTGACTTTCACCATTTGCTCTCAGCATCTCAGCATAGGTTTAGGGAAAAATCACGGTACACAAACGGGTCTGAATAATGTCACCTCTGACATTTTCTGTAAAATGAACCATGGCTGACCCTCTGGAGCAATTTTCATAGACCTGACCAAGGTTTTTGACTTGGTCAACCATGGCCTTCTGTTGCAACAGCTGCAAGCCCCCTGGTCTTGTTGCCAATACCCTGGCCTGGACCAAAAGCTACCTTCATGACTGCACCCAAAAAGTAAAATGTGCTGGCTCCCTATCTGCCCCAAAGACCATTGCCTGTGGTGTACCCCAGGGCTCCATACTTGGCCCACTACTTTTTTCTTTGTTTATTAATGACCCCCCAATAATTGTTAGGGGGCCTTAGTTCATCTGTATGCAGATCACACCATCATCTACCATTCTCCTGATGTAGGGTGGCTTAATTCCATGCTGTCCTTTGAGTTCCACACCCTTGAGGACCGGTTCACTCAGTGGCAGCTTGTCCTCAGTACTAAAAAAACACAAAATGCATGTTGATCTCCCACTCATCCACATAAACTGTCCCCCTTCTGGCAGTACTCTCACACACTGGAGAAGCTCTCAAAACTGTCAAGTCATTCAAATGCTTAGGTATTACCCTACATCCCTCACTTACCCTGGATGAGCATGCTACTGCCCACACCAAAATGATAAACCAAAAAATAGGTGTCCTCTACCATATCTGTCCCTTCCTTACTATGCCCTCACACCGCAAGATTGCAGGTGCCACACTCCTACACCTCCTTATGTATGGGGCACAGTTATTCCTATCTACTATCACATCTGTACTCTCTCTCTCTCATCTATCTCAGGCTTATCATAGAATTGGTAGGTTTGCTCCCGGGACCAATGCTCAGCATCATCCCTTTGATAATCTATCTGCCTTGGTTTGGCTTCCCTATGAATCAAAATGACATTATGTCACACTAAGCTTCATACACAAGCTTGTCCATCACTTTACTCCTCCATGCCTTGTCGGTATTGTTAAACATCATCTCCCTCAACATGCCCTCAGAACTGTCTCCATTCCCCTCCTATCAGTACCGAACCAATGACTCTCTGTGTCGCAGTGATCCTTTGCTTTTTCAGCTATATCCTGCTGGAATTCCTTACCTCCTCCTATATTGGCCTGCACCTCCTTCTCCCAATTTCAGAGCTTGCTGTCATCACACCTAACTGCCCCACCTTTCTCTTGCTTCTGCTGACTCCCAACCCCAGTCTTCCTGTCCACTTCTGCTATGCCTCTACTAATCCACTGATGACCCCTGTCTTCCTGTCTATTCCTACCATGCATCTACTAACCTAAACTTTCTACACTGTTTTTTCTTCCAATCTCTGAAGAAAAAAATGCTAATGATGTCTGTATGTTTAGGTTTGGAAACTGTTACCTTTATTGCTTGTTTTGCATCACTGAATGAAAATATTGTACCCTTCTGTTTGTTCAACCTCTGCTTGTCTATTTTCCTTGTATTACTGTACATTTTTCTTGTACTACTGTCTGCACTATCAATTTAATGCACTTACCGGGTTGCCCTTGAAAAAGGGACTGTCTTGTCTCAGAGGGCCTACCCAGTTACCAAAATTCAATAAATAAATAAATAATTTCACAGAACTGATCACTGTCAGAGGTCAGTTTTGTGGAAATTCTATCAACAGTTTAAAACATGAATCTAAAATTTATGCATTCATTCCACAGTTCAGCGAGTCACTGAACTGGATAATGAATGTATGAATTGTCCCTCACTAATGTCTATGGGAACACCCTCCCTATCACTGAGCACCCGCATAGTAATACAATAGGTTTTCCCTGGTGTCTAGTGGACCCCTCTCCCTATCCCCTAGTACCCATATAGTAATAAAATAACATGTCCATGCTATTTAGTGTACCCCTCCTCCCTATCCCTGAGCACCTGTATAGTAAAAAAAAAAACACATTTCCCTGGTGTCTAGTAGACTCCCTCCTTATTCTGGAGTGCCTGTATAGTAATTTTTCCATGGTGTTTAGCTGACCCCCTTGACCTGGCATGAAGCACCCTACCACCACATTCCCCCTCCGCATCCCTGAGCCAGCACTGGCACAGCCCTTTGCTCTCCACCATGGCCAGCCACTGACTGAGCTGTCAATGAGTTTGTACTGTACAAAATAGCATTTCCCTGATGTCTAGCATACCCCGTCACTATTCCAGAGTGCCTACATAGTAATATTTCCCTGGTGTCTAGTGTATCCCCCACCCCCACACTCTAGCAGGTAGTGCCCCACCACTCCATTCCATCCCTCTACATCCCCAAGATGGTGACTGGCACAACCCTTTGCTCTCCACCATGGCTGGATGCCAACTGAACTGTCAATGACCACATACTGTACAAAATAACAGTTTCCTGCTGTCTAGGGCACCCCCCCCATTCCCAAACACACATATAGTAATTTTTCCCTGGTGTGTAGTGGACCCCACCACCTTGGTAGGTAGCACCCCACTACCTCTTCCCCCTCCCCATCCCCGAGCCAGCAACTAGAGATGGGCGAAGTGGCTAACTAGCTCCACAAATTGATTCATGTGAGTGAAAGACATCTGCAGTGCTCCTGCAGGGCAAACTGAAGTACTTCTCATTATTTGGTAACGCAAAGTCAATTGAAAACAATGTTTTTGCTTTACTCCACCTTCCCAAACCACTACTCCACCAATTCTTAAGGTGAAGTACATTGAAAACAATGTACTTCTCCTTGTTTTTAAACTCCAAAGGCAAATTTTGCAGCGATTCATGGGATTGCAGGACACATGGGCTCTAGATTGTTCTGCACAGCCTCAGTTTGGGGTAGTGTGTGTAGGAAGCTGTAGGAGACAATCTGCTTTGAGAGCTCTCTGTGATTCAAACCTTCTAAAAAGCCATTAAAGAAGCCTTTTTGAGTCATTTATTTTGCTGAAACTTTAGTTAATCAATTATAGGAAACTCTCCTGTGCTCATATCATCGAGTGTTTATTGTTTGTGTGTGGATTTTTAATGTTAATGTACAACATTCAGTCTGTGTACTGAGAGACAGTGGACGTGTGCTTTGGGTGAAGGGTGTATCTGTGGTGTAGGTAGATTAACTTGGAGAAAAAGACAGTGCTTTCTGTTTTGATAATATCTTTCTTGTTTAACTCTGTTAATGTACACACAGTAATATTTTCAATAATTCTTTCCATTTTTTTGCTGACTGCCGTGGTGCAGCTGTGCATAATTTTAGTTTGTTTAAAATATGTTTTATATTACTGAAGTTTTCAATTTTTTACGCATTACTCAGTGTATGTGTGTGTGAGTATGTGTGTGTGATGCGTCTCATCAAATCAGACACCTTCTATTGTGCCGCATAATAATTTCAGCAATGTGAACCTGCTATCCACTGCTATCCACTGTAGTGTGTGATTTTTGTATTTCTTTGTGGTATCTTTAGTTAGTTAGTTAGTTAAAACCTTTATTTTTAAACAGGAATTCAGATGGAAAAATTCACATCATTAGGACAAAGTCCTATTTTCAAGATGGTCCTGTATAATTACATAATTCATAAATTATAACAATACATACACAATATACATAAACCAATCATTCAAAATATAAAACGCAAAAACACCTAAACAATCATCTATAACAATCACAATGTACTTTTAGTTCAGACATCAGACTTCTTAAAAATACCTTCAAATCATTAATCTGATTACAATATACAGGTTTCAAAACCCCCATAAATGATTAACAATAACCAAAAATCTAAGAGTACTATATCTGTTTATGGACCTTGGAAATACATAACCCCTTAAATTTATGTCTCTCAAATTATATACACATTTTCTTGGTTCTAATTTATCATAAAGGCTTTCAGACTGTTGGAATTTTATTACCTTAAAAATTTGTATTAACCAAGAAATCCTACGTTTACTTTTTTGTGTGACCCATCCCAATTCACTAAGCACTTGACAATGGTGTGCTCTATAATCCTTTTGTATTATAAATCTGGCCATCTTATAATATAATTGATCAACCTTAATTAAACACCTTTTTGCTGCAAAACCATATATGTGATTTCCATATTCCAAAATTGGAAGAAGGAATTGATTTATAATTTGTTCCCGCATTAATCTATTCAAGCAGAAACCAGAGCGCCTAAAAGCTCCCAACCTTTTATTTACTTTAGATATAGTCTCTGTTATATGATGGTCAAATTTTAATGATGAATCTATCCAGACACCCAAATATTTATATACTGTAACCTGTTCTAACATTTCATCACTTATGGTTTTTATATTAATCCTTGTATTTCCAGAACTTAAAGGGACTTGCCTACTTCCAAAAACCATAAACTTAGTTTTCTTGCTGTTAAGTATTAAGCCAGATTTAGTTAACCAATTTGATAATCCAGTAAATTCATTTTGTAAATTTTTTTGCATTTCACCTATTGAATGACCACTAGAAATCAACAAAGTATCATCCGCAAAAAGGTTTATCCTAGAGTGTTCTATACATTTTGTAACCTGATTAATATAAATCAAAAACAATATAGGGCCTAAAATAGATCCCTGAGGTACTCCTCGTTGCACATTTAATTTGTTTGATAACACTCCATTAATACAGACCTGTTGAGTTATTTTTGATAAGTAAGATTTAAACCAATTTCCTGTCTCTTTAACCACACCAAATTCTGCCAAACGACTACCATCAGGTCATGATTAACTGTGTCGAAGGCCTTAGATAAATCCACGAACACCGCTCCCACCGATTGGCCCCCCTCTAATTTAGATGTAATAGCATCAACCACATCGGGGAGAGCGGTGCCTGTGGAGTATCCCCTTCGAAAACCAAATTGTTGTTTAATTATCAATGAATTTCTTTCCAAATGGTCAACCAATTGAGCTTGAATTAATTTTTCCAAAATTTTTGATATCCCAGATAATAAAGCAATAGGCCTATAGTTTGTTGGTTGGTATAAGTCCCCTGAACCTTTATATATAGGGATAATCTTGGTATTCTACCAAACATCTGGAAAAATGCCCTCAGTCAGGGACCAATTAAGCAACTTAGTCAATATGGGAGCAATCACTTGAACTGAATCTTTCAAAAATCGATTTTCTATATGCTCAAAGCCACAGGCGTTATTTGTTTTTAGCTTCCTAAGTTCTACCTTTACCTGTTTACAGGATATCATTTTGAAGCTAAACCTCAATATATTAATATCCAAATTCTCAATTGATTCATCCTCTATTTTTGGATCAATAATATCCAAGTCAGGCAGTGTAACAAAATAGTTGTTTAAAATATTTGTTGATTCCTTTATATTCTGGGGGACTCCTCTAGTAACCATCTGGATAGGTGGGCTGCAAACATGTGGGGTCTCAAAAGATTTCAATAATGACCAGTACTTTTTGTTATCATCTGTGGTTAATTTAATTTTATCTTCGAAATATTTTTGTTTCAATTTTTTTATTTGAAATTTCAAGTGATTTCTAACTTTTTTATATTCTTCCCAATCTTCATTTTTTAAAGATTTACTCGCCTTTTTCCACAGACTATTTTTACCACGTATTAATTTTTTTATTTTTTCTGAAACCCAGGGAACATGTAATTTTCTTTGCATCCATGTATGAAATGGAGCCAATTCATTACAAACCTCTAGAAACCATTTAGAAAATTCCCCAACTGCAATATTCACAGAAGGTATCAAGAATAATCTATCCCATCTTACTAAGGAAAGTCTCTCAGAAATGCATCTTTATTATAATTTTAAAATTTCTCGTTTTATTTTTAATGGAGGATTTCCTATTATATGTTTACTTTTTATATCCTCCATAACAAACAAGCAGCTTATAGAACTATGATCTCCCATCACTGGTTGCTTTACTTCAATTACTCTCATATTGATTTTTGTTGTGACAAAATTTAGATCCAATATGTTACCAGAACCAAGATGAGAAGTTTTCCTAGTCGGAATCATAATATTTTGTTCTACTTCTAGAATTTTAAAACTTTTTTCCAAAGCAAGGCCCCTTGGTTTCCCCCATGCTGCATTAAAATCACCAATTAACATTAATTCGCAACCCATGGAAACCCTTTGAATAACAGATACCAAATTTTCAAATTCACTATTTGGAATCTTGGGGGGAGTATAAATAACCCCTAATACCAACTGTAAGCTTTGAACCTTAACTAATGAACAATCTATTTTCCCTACCTGGTCTTCAAACAGAGTTAAAGTCTGTCCAAGTTCCCATTTTATAAACATTAATACACCCCCACCTCTCTTTCCCTTCCTATCCAGTCTATAACTATTATAACCCTCAGGTTCGAATTCTTTGGTGTTTATACTCTTATTTAACCAAGTTTCAGTTAATGCCACTATTTCAGGGGTTTCTGTTTCTATCCAGGATTTCATCAAGTCCCCTTTTTCTTTAAGCTTATAGCATTATCGTAAATAATTTTAATATCTCTAGAATTATCAGGTCCTGGATTTATTTCTATATCACCACCCAAGATCAATAATATTAATAAACAATTTCTATTTTTAATGTGCCCAGGTGCCAATATACTTATATCAATTATTTTTTTATTTAACTGATCTCTAATCATAAAAAAGGGATTTCTACGGTGCCCTCTATACTCAATAATCCCTCTGGCTGATAATACTCTCATTTTTAGTACCGGGGAAACCTCAATTGCTAAAGAACTAGAAATTTTTAATTGGCTCGGAGTTGTCAATTTCACTATTAATAACAAAAGAACACACAATTGAAACATCATCCTACAAAATATAGCCATTCTGTCCGAAATTAAAAATATATAAATTATGACTGTTATACAATTTTAATTTTAAAACTGTTATTATCCCTTTAATGATTTAAACCTCTGTATTTTAAAATACTTTAAACCTCACCTTTTTTGTTACCGAGTGGCGCTTGCGCCACTCACACTCGCGCCACTGTGCTCGCGCAGTACCAGCGCGAGCAATTTATCACAGTCCGCCCCTCCCAGAATGATGACACTACCTCTCCGGTACTCTTTACTGGTACTAGCACTAGTGACTGTAATTGCAGCAGTGCAGTACACTGCCCTCCCACCGTGGCCCGGCCCGACCGGCAAAGGTATTCTTTTCCAGATTTGAATTTCTGATGGTGAGCATTGGTTAGGTGTTGTGCCTTTGCATCTGTATTTCTTCAGTGTGCAGCGCAATCTTAATCTGTCTGCGCATTTGCATCTCTTTAGGGCCCAATCTCCATTTGTAACCTAAGTCACAGTTGTTTCTTTGACTTCCCTTCAGAGTACTGGACAGGTGTGGTGCATAATTCTGCATGAATATTGTACTCATTAATATGCATTTTTAGGTCAGGACCATCATCACAAGTCACTCATGATATAAATCATGTTCTCCATCATCAAGGTCACAAATGCAGTCCCAAATTATGATTCACAATCACGTCATGAATCACAACACTAATTTTTTGATTAGTTATTGGATGTTTTGTAAGTATGTTTTGTAGTATCTCTCCCAGGCTTCACCACCCTGCCATTGTACTCATTAATGAGCAGTTTGTAAGGCAGGGAGTTTGTGCTACAGCTCATTGGGGAAGTACAGCTGTAGGCATTTGCATTCCCAATACAGTTCCATATTATTTATCTCACATTGTCGACACCGAATCACGTTCTTCATCATCATGGTCACAAATGCAGTCACAAATCATGATTCATGATCATGTCGTGAATCACAACACTAATTTTTTGACTAGTTACTTGGATGTATTGTGAGAATGTTTTGTAGTATCTCTCTAGGCTTCACCACCCCTCCATTGTACTCATTAATATGAGTGTTTTTAAGTCAGGGAGTTTGTGCTACAGCTCATCAGAGCAGTACAGCAGTAGGCATTCACGTTCCCAATACAGTTCCATATTGGTTATCTCACAACATCGACACCCGAATCATGTTCTTCATCATCACAATCACAAATACAGTCACAAATCATGATTCACAATCACGTCACGAATCACATTAATTTTATTTCCAGTTACTTAGATGTATTGTAAGCATGTTTTGTAGTATCTCTCCAGGCTTCACCGCTCCACCGTTGTACTCATTAATAAGCGTTTTTAAGTTGGGGACTTTTGTGCCACAGCTCATCGGGGAAGTACAGCCATAGGTATTCACGTTCCTTCCCATACAGCATGTGAGTTACAGTACTGTAAGTAGTGGTGGGTGAAGTGGCCCCAGTTTGCTGCGTGAAGTTATTCACTGAGTAATGTGGAATCTGCGGAGAACTCCACAATGTGAAGTGGAGTACTTTGCTTCATAATGAGGAACGCGATGTCCATTGAAACCAATGACTTTGCGTTATTCCGCCTTCCCCAAACCACTTCTCCACCAATTTTAAGGCAAAGTACATTGAAATCGATGTAATTCACCTCCCTTTGCCCTGTAATTGAGCTCCAAATGAAATTCTGCAGTTATTCATGGGATTGCAGGTCACATGGGCTCTAGATTATTCGGTACAGCCTAAGTTCTGGCCTGGGTAGTGTGTGTGCAGTGGTAGCTGGAGACAGTTTGCTCTCAGAGCTCTGCAATTCAAAACCTCTAAAAGCTGTTCAAAATGCCTTTTTGAGTAATATGTTTTGCTCAAAATTTAGTACATCGATTGTAGGAAACCCTTCTGTGCTCATATCATCAAGTGTTTATTGCTGTGTGTGGATTTTGAATGTTAATTTAGAACAGTCAGTCTGTGTACTATGAAGCATGCTTTGAGGGAGGGGTGTAGCTGTGGTGTAGGTATAGTAACCGGGAGAAAAAGGCAGTCTTTCTGTTTTGGTTATATTTTTCTTGTATAACTGGGTTAATGTACACACAGTAATATTTTCACTAATTTTTGATATTTTTTGCTGATTTTTGTGGTGCAGCAGTGTACAATTTGTATGTTTAAAACATTTGGCTATATTACTAAAGGTTTTCAATTTGCTACACATTACTTGAGTGTGTGTGTGAGTGTGTGTGCAATGAGTGCCATTAAATCAGACACCTTTTTATTGTGTTATAGAGTAATTGCAGCAGTGTGAATCAGCTATCCACCACACCTGTATGAATTTTTTATACTGCTTTGTGGTATCTTTACTGGCAGTGGATTGTTACTGCCATGCACTAATCCCCCAACTGGCAAAATGTATTCCTTTGGATTTGTGACTTGTGAGCACTGGTTTGGTGTTGTTGTGTCTTTTCATATGCATCCCTTGAGTGTGCAACGCAATCTTAATCTGTCTGTGCGTTTGCATGGTACCACTATTTCTGGGAGACTGCATTTCTTGTTACACTCTCATTTCACTGTGTTAGCAATGGAGAATTTTCTGGACACAAGACAGTAGCATTTTGGGGATGCACATTAATTCTGGTGACTGTGTGGGTGGGATGCTGCCAGTATTGTTGTCACTCCACCTTACTTCATGTTTAAGGTGGAATGACGATGCAAAGTAATAATAGGAAGGCAAAGTGAGCCTTTCCTATGAGGCACTCCACATAGCGAAGTGCCAACACGAAGTGGCCACTTCGCGTTCACTTTGCCGGCAGATTTTAAATTCGCTGCATCTCTACCAGCAACCAGCACATCCCTCCACTGTCCATCACAGATGGCTGCCAACTGAACTGTCAGTGAGTGCTTACTATATGAAATAACATTTCCCTGGTGTCTAGCAGACCTCCTTCCCTATCTCCAAGTGCCAGTATAGTAATTTTTCCCTGGTGCCTAGCAGGCCCCAACACACCCTGTAGGTAACATCCCAACATCTCACTCCCCCCTCCCCATCCCTGAGCTGGAGAATGGCATAGCCATCCACTCTCCATCATGGCCTGCAGCTCACTGAGCTGTTAATGTGCGTGCACTTTGCAATTAGCTGTTACAGTATACGTTCACTGGCAGTTCAGTCAGTGGCTGGCCATGGTTGATAGCAAAGGGCTGTTCCATTTGCTGACTCAGAGATGGGGAGGGGGGGAAACAGGATGGTGAGGTGCTACCTGCTGAGATGGAGGGTCAGTTGGACACCAGGGAAAATTTTCTGTACAGGTGCTTTGAGATAGGAACAGGGGTCTGCTAGACACCAGGGAAATGTTATTTTGTACAGTATGTGCTCACTGACAGCTCATTTAGCAGTCAGCCATGGTGGAGAGTGGTGGGCTGTGACAGCTGCTGGTTTGGGAGTTAGGATGAGGGGTGGTAGGGTGCTACCTGCAGGTATGGAAGGTCCACTAGACACCAGGGAAAAATTACTATATGGGTGTGCTTGGATAGATTGAAAGGTCCTCTAGACACCAGGGAATTGTTATTTTTATTACTTTATGGGCACTCAGGGATTGGGGGGAATCACTATATACCAGAGAATTGTTATTTTATTACTATACCTGTGATCAGGGATGTGGGGATGCACTGGACACTAGGGAAACATTTATTTGTGTGCCAATAGAAGCAACTTTGTAAAACAGGGCTTTTACAGTCCTAAAAGTTACTTCCTGATAAAAAATAAAAATGTTTATCTATCTATCTAATAGACATTTGGAAGATTTCTGATTTCACCAAAGGCTCAAGTTCAGAAAAGTCCGAAAAAATTGTAAAATTATGCAGAAGTTCTGCTAAAGTGGAATTCACAACTTTCGCCCAGCTCTAGTTTCCAGATGACATAAACATACTAGCAATGATGTGCTACCTATGTGGATGTTTACCTGCAGCATGCACACCACAAAACATACACACTTAGTTATTGTTGCTGCAGACAGAAATCCATGATACTCAAATCACAACACAGTTATGTGTGCAGAAGCATAGGCCCATGCAGCTACAGATACAAATCCACTATATACAAATTACTAGAGTTCATTTGTCTGCAGAAGCTCACATCCCTCTTGGGCTACTGCTTCTGTAGCCTCAGGTACTCATGCACACTGCAAGACAAGCATATTCTCGATGGGCTTGTGCTTCTGCAGCTACAGGTGAAAGACATATTCCAGACTCTGCAGAAGCATAGGCTCCACAAAATTCACAATACATAAATTGCAACAGCCACTAGTATAAGACACACACCCAACCTCTGGTTTCAAAAGGGCAGGCCCCTGTGAGGCATGCAGTTATGAAGACAGGAGTATTGTTATAATGTGGGTGTAATGGTTTCAGTAGCAGAGCTAGAAATTGTTTGGGGGAGTGAGCAGTTTTTCAATTATCCAAATGCATGTAGAAAAGCATACAGTAATGGATAATGCTGTCTAGTGGGGTATCATGTGCAGCAGTCATGAGTGCTTCTTGCTACAGAGATGCAGGACCTATGGGGCCTTTTGCTTACAGATGGGCAGGCCCCATGGGACCTGTGTTTCTGCAGCCACACATATTCATAAATGCAGTATGACGGACACACAGAGAGGCCTGTGCTTATGCAGCCATAGATACAAATCCACAAAAGTAGCAATCAGTTCTATGGCATTTGTTTAATCTGGAAACAGTTGTATGTTGCTTGTCTTGCCTGGTGATGGCTGTCTCTGGTTGCTTGTGTGGTCTTGTCCTTTTGCAGCTTTGAGGGGGTGGGGAGTTATGGTCGGAAATCCTAATGTCACATTTACCTACTTTTCTGGCATTAAGTTGAACCCTGATTCATTAACACAGATTTTTTCAAAGAATTTCTCTTCTTTTTTGTTTCTTAACTTTCTTTATCCTCCTTAGCTCTGGCCTCTTAGACATCTCTCTGGTGAGGCCTCTTGGAGCTGTCTTGTCCTGCCCAGCCTGAGATCCTCCTGGATCTGGTCACCTGCTTCCCAGAGACTCTCCCCCCCCCCCAACTCGTCCAACTACCCTGTTCCCCGGCTCTGAGCCCCCCGAGGTGGGATCGCTTTACTCCTCTGGCACTCTATCTATCGTCTAGAGGGGCAGCCAGGGCATGGCAGGGAGAGACAGAGAATAGCCAGGAAAGATCCAGTAGTGGGTGTGGAGGCAGTCCACTGGGCCCTCCTTCACCTGTCTGGGTGCTAGGGTTTTTCTTTGTTCTGGTTGCTCCCAGGGGTGCAGCCATGCAGTAATGCCCTGCAGGTGATGGGCGTACTCCTGCACCTGTGCATAAGGCATCCACTGACAACACTATCCCACATAAGAGCGCATCACAAGTTGCACTGCCCCTAGTCACCACCATGAGCTGCTGATACTGCAGTGAGTGCTACCCACCCCCATGAGAGGAGAGCTATCCTCCAGATACTCAATCCTCTCTTGCTCCTGCAGACCCCCAATGACCAGAGCTCATTCCTGAACATGGGTCACCGGGATGGCGCAAGGTGTGATGTTCAGCACCGCAACACTCAGCACCACTGTGCTGGCTAATTTCTTTTCTTTTTGAGATAATAGAATCATATCCTCATTCACATAGGTTCCTTTGGGACCTGTATGAACCGATGCGATATGCAAAGTCATTTGAGTCTTGCACCAGTGGAACTCTGACCACCTACAGATGTGCACACTTGATTTATAGTTTTATCTTTTAGATTATCTTGATTTATGCCCTCTTGCAACACATAGTGTATGAAACTGTGGCTCCCCAATCTCATAGGCAAGACCAAAGGTCTCAACACTAGAAGCACTGTGGTGCTGCTGTTATTTTGAGTTTTTCATAAGAGTATTGACTTCAGTCCTGTCATGTTACCATGCAATGCACTTGTATATTTCAACTGCACATAGCTTGACAACTGCTCTCAGAGAAATAGTCAGTTATGTTGAACAAGACTTTTCTTCTACTTGTATCTGTGACCTTCAAACATTTACATATTATTATATATTGGAAGTCAAAGCTCATACTATTACATTCATATCTACCCTCATTTCCATTTCTTCTGTTATTCTGCCCTAAATGCCCAACACTTCACCTATCACTGCTCTCTTTAACTTAACCTCACTCTTCCCCTGACTTGAAGCCTGACATCTCTCCCACTGCTACTCTTTGCTGGCTAAGTGGTCCTATGCATGAATGTGCAGAGTGGCTATGTGCCATGCATCTGTGTGTATCCACTGTGCATCCATTGCGTCCCCATGTGCGATGCACAAAATGGGTTGTGCAGCCCCTATGCACCTGATCCCCTGGTTGTGTACACAGAAATGCACCGGGGGCTGGGGGGGCATGCTGGCACTATACAGCATGCACTATGAGGGATAGTGCTGCACACCAAGGGGCATAGGAGGGTGCTGTTTATGTCAGGGGAGACCCTGCCATAAGTGCCCTATGTGCCCAGCCACACACATGCTGGTAACCCACAAATGCCCCAGCAGGTGTGAGGGACACCCCTGACACCACCTGCACATGTGCTCCATTCATTCATTCATTCATTCACATTACAGCGAGCTGCCAGCTGTGGGGGAGAGTCAAGGGTTGAGCTGTTTCAGTATAGGGGATCGGGATGGGACAGTATTTGCTGGGTTGGGGGGAAGGGTGGACCACTAACCACTAAACAACCAGGGAATAAATAAAAAAAAACTATGGCTGATGACGGATGGGTGATGGGGTCTGGAGATGGTCTGCTAGACACTTTTTTTTTAATACCACACAACTTGTTGCCTTTCAGGATGGGGGAAGGAGCAGGGTGGAACAGCTGCCTGGGTGGGGTGGCTACTAGACCACCTGGGAATATATTATACAGTATAAGCATACTGGAGTGGGGGATTGAGCAGGCAAAATTGACATGCCCAGTGAAAAAGTTTTCGAAATGCTCGAATTTTGTGACATTTTTCTCTGGGTGAAATATGTCAGTTCTGCACAACACTATAACTGTTTTACTGTACCTCATATCATCTAATATTCTGTTTTGTAGTTATCAATACCAAACCTTTGCTCATGCTCTTCTTGGGTCTATGCCCTCCTATTATTTACATAGTTACTTCAAGACCCCACAGCATGAACTTTAGTTGTGCACTCCTTTAGGGACTTTTAGAGCTGCTTTGAGGAAGATGTACAACATCTGAAACATCAGCAATCACCATGGCAACTCCTATGTAATGGCCAAAGACCAGGAAGTAGCAATGATGGCACGCAAGTAAAGCTGGAATATTAGAAAAGCATCTTGAAGTTACTTAAATGAGACCCCAAACTGCCTGATGAATGGGAATATTGAAAGTAATCCTTCATCTGTCAAAAAAGTTTGGATTTTTAGTAATAGAGCCATGAAATTGTTTCAAGCACAAACAGATGTTTGAAGGGACGGGTGAGACTGATTAAAGTAACAGAACTGCTTCAGATAAGATTTTGTATGAATTCATACTATGCAGCAATGATGAACACTTAGGTGCAGCTCCCTGTTATTTGAATAAGTAAAGAAATTCAGCACACACATAATCATTGTTGTGACTGTTCTTTTGTCAAGATGCAGTGCCTCCTAATTGATTTTGCAGCTAGTGCTAGCAAAATAAATTGTATTCTGTTTTGTAGATTTCAGTTGTCACTTCATTTGTTTATTTTAATTTTTTATTTATTTATTGAGGTCTCTGATTACAACCTTTGAGCTAAGAGATAATTTACAGAGGTTCCATATCAAACAAGATTTCCTTACATACAAGTTCATTTAACAGGTTATATGCATTTAACAGGTTATAGGCAGCCAGGATGACAGAGATAATTTGATATTTCTGTTTGCTATTTTTTATTTATTTTGATTCAAACTGCCTTGTAAATCATCCTCTGCAGTGACACCTGCTGTAACAATGAGCACCAGCTCTGTGTGCCTTTCCCAGTCAAGGCATTTTAAATTAATTCATGGTGACTAGGGCTAGGTAAAGTTGAACTGCTGCTGGCAGAATTCTGGCAAAATTACAATTCTGCTTCTGTGAAAATTTCATGCCATTTCTGTGAAAATTCCTCTTAATTTTGCCACCATTTCAGATTAAGATATTTAATTCTAAAGGTCCTGCTGACAATTATACTGAATTTGGTATGTATACAGTCCCTTACATCATGGACAAGTGTGCCATGGTTTAGATGTCTATCTTTAAAGGGGGCTAAATTATAAGCTGCCAGACATTCACAAC
Source organism: Neoceratodus forsteri (assembly GCA_016271365.2). NCBI lineage: Eukaryota > Metazoa > Chordata > Ceratodontiformes > Ceratodontidae > Neoceratodus > Neoceratodus forsteri. Next base: position 537,699,099 of record CM057459.1, on the reverse strand, counting down.
TTTATTTTATTAAATTTCACAAGTACAATAAATCAATTGCAGATTTAAAAGTAACTCAGCACAACAGCATGCATTTCATAAATGAGATGTTTCAGTAGTTACAATTTAATTGAGAATACATTTTGTTTTTCATTTTAAATATTCCTTTCCAAGATTTACAGCACATCTTGGTAGTCCATCTAAAAAGTCTGTATAGAAAACATTTGAAGAGATTTACCTCTCCCTATTAACTTTACAATGCCTTGTTTTATGACATCATAGTTCTCACCTTGACAACAGACTACGATGTCACAAACAGTAATTGTGTGGTTAGCAGGGGAGAGCCAGATACAGTTTGAAAGACTCAGTGGAGTAATTGCTGCATTATCTACAATATTTAGTAAACCAACAACAGGGGAAATTGAAAAAAGCAAGAAACTAAAAAGCAATAAAGTTAAATCATAATGTGTGTAAATCTAGTGTTTCTTAAGCTTTTTATTATCAATTGAGAGTTGTTCTTTAAGCCCCTGTACTTTAAAAACTAAAGTATGAAATATGACCAGTTTCAGTACAGTAGGTCTTTAGACTTTAGAAAACAAACTCTGTATCAATTTTCTATCTATTGCTAAAAGGATTGCTAAGGTATAAGTAGTCTAAAATTGCAAAATAACATTAGCAATTACAGCTAAATTCCATGAGCTTTTGTAAACATTGTGGAATTTTGTAATAATTTTGTGGAAGCTATATTCATACATTTTGCCCAACCATACACTTGATCTAGCATGGAGGACAAAGAAAACATCTTCGTAGAATCCTAATAAAGCAGCATTCATAGTGGGCCTGTAGTATATGTGCGGTGGTGCCTAACATCAGGTACCGTCATTTCAATAAAGAATTAAAAGAAACACACACAAAAAATGTACTTAAGAGAAAATATTAGTTTAGGAACCAAGCTATGTTGCCAATATCAGGACTGTGTATTCTACTAGCATGCAGAATTGCTACATAGCCCTGGTGCTTTGACCAAAACAAGTCTTTATAGTCATGTCACCCTGAGATTGGCTATAAAGCTTGGTTCTTGAGTTGATTTCTCTCAAGCATGCAGGATTGTGTGTTTGTTTGGTGGTTTTGTGGCTAGACATGTCTCACTGCACAGCCACATGGGTTTCTGGATGCACTGCTGCTGTTTTCTTTTATCCTCATTTCAATAAGTATCTTGAGTGAAAAACTATTAAAAATAGTGAAGGCCATCACTTTGCACTCATTTGTCTTCTTGTAGGTTGCCAACTAACCATTGAACTCACATTTTAAATTGATTGTGGAGATACACAGACATGTGCAGCATTGTTTCTGTACAATGCCATCTGCTGACTTTTCTAACTCAACAAACATGAAGAAAGCTGCTCCAGATATTGCCAAGCTCCTGGAAAACAAGTCAAATGACCTGCAAAAGATGCACGTACAAGGTCCACAGGTGTATGAAAAAGACTCAATTAGGCAAACATAGCCTGCATTAAATTATATTCATATATACAAACAGTCAATAAAATATTAACTTAGATGTTGTAGAAGAGCATAATAACCATCACCCTAACATTTTGTGTGGCAATGTGTGCTTTGTCAAAAGAATACTTACACCTCCTGTGGTAATCATTGTATATACTTTTAAATGACTTTGGAACATTGACTGAAAAAATTCCTGAAATGTGATTGACTGACAGCAGTCACAAGGCATACTGTACATTTCTCAGGCAACAGAGACCCACTGTTTCTGCATAAGGACAGTTTACATTTAAAACTTCTCCAAGTGAGACATCATAATAACTTTGTGATAATACAATAAAATTTCGAGAAATAATTACTTAAAATACTAATTGAAAAATATTTGCACTTAATTTCATTTTTGCTAAGCACTGTGATGTGCAGATCCTCCCTCTGACTGAATTACTGGACCATGACAACAATGTTTCATTAGTCCAAAGTTGCTGATTGACACTCCTCTCATATATACATATTGTACACTGGTTTTGCTTTTGGACTCTTCAGTTAATTGTTGTCATTGGGGAGGTCTCATCATTTTGAAAAGCTATGTGTTAAAATAAAGTTAATAGTTGTAGCCCTGTGACATGTTTTAATTGATTAATTCACGGATTTGAATATTTTAAACTTTATGTTTATTGCTTGCAATTTTTTCTCCTACAGGCGAGGAGTGTCCCTTCGGCATCTGGTGCCATAAAGTGCCCAGCCTCATTGTTATTTCTATTACTCACTCCCCTGATTTGTTTCTATGGGCTCTACTCCCCCCCCCCACACACACACACATGGCAGGGTCTGGCTATTCCCTCTGAAGACTGGATTAAGCTAGAGAAGTCCATCTGGCAATGTGGGGCCCAACAGTACCAGTTCTTGTCATCCTGCAGCTCATCATTTTTGCTGTGTTCTCCCCCCATTGGGATGTCAGCATAACATGCTCTATTCTGTGGGGCACCTGCATCTCTTATGCTCTGAGCTAACTAATATGCCATCCTCCCCAGTCATTCCACATGCAGATCCACCTTCGGTACCCCTAGGTGGCATTCATGCAATGGAGTCAGGCATCATCCTATTCTAGAGAAGGGAAGGATCCTGTGGGATGTTCAAGCCTCATCGCCACTGGCAGTCTAGTGTACTGGGCTCATTCTGGTATCTGAGTCACAAGCTGTCACTGTGCCAGTTGGCCAGCTTGACATGTTTTTTACATGTACAATGCCAATTCATTATTATTATTTTTTTTGGTCATATTACTTGCCCTCACAATAGCTTTCAGCTTTATGCATGTGGATTTGTGTATGCAAAAAATCCAGAAAAGTAACTATGCAGTCAAAGAGTGCTTGTTCCCTAGTTTGTTTAGAAATAGCAATCAATGGCCTTCTCAAAATACTTTAACAGTGCCATACAATGAGGGCACACTACTCAATGATTCAAGACATGTGACCCTTGAACTCTAAATGCTACACTGTAAAGTACATGACTTAGGAGAGTGCAATCTGGTATGTAATGTCTGGCATAAAGTATACCGTGACATACTACCAGGTTTTACCTGCTCTGTGAGCAAGTAGATGCTATATATATAGTAGATAAAAGAAATAACAGCTGAGTTCATAACAGAGTAAGACAGTTGTGTGCATTTGAATCATTTATCCCTCAAACCTATTGTATACATGACAATATAATATAGTTTTGAGAGAAAACAAGGTTGATGCCATTTCTGTGTAATTTCCATCAGGACGCTTTTGGTAATGAGACATGTTCTCATAAGATATTCCCTGCTAAAATATTGTTGTAAGAAATAACTGCAAAAGGTACTTTAACAGTTGGAAAGCAGATATGTTACATCTCAACTTTGTTATTCTGAGTACATAATCATAAACAGAAACAAAACTAAGCTTTTCCTTAAATTGGCATATATTACAGCCCTCTGTGAGCACTTTTGAAAGGACCCTACATGTGCTATTGCTGGCCTCTTATAGAAGAAGTTTATACAATGCCCTTCACTGAGGATTCCCACATAAAACATGTTGCTGGATCTGCAGAGCATACCTCAAATATGACTTTAATTGATTAGATGCCATAATCCTGTATTTCTGTACCTCCATTTGGAGATGAACAGCTGCCTACAAGGTGATTGCCTTCTTAGACAGTGCATGTCTGGTATCTTGGTTTGCTCATTTACATACAAAGAGTGATGTGCATTCCACCTTCTCAAACCATGCTAATAAACTTGGAAGGGTACATGATGTGTTGTAAGGCAGAGCTCTGTGTGGCAACACAAGCAAAACTAGTCTGTTCAGTTTTCTCAGAGTGTGCTCTTTGTCCACTGTGTGTACTGTATGTTCAAATACTTTATTTGAGTTCTGATATGGACAATCCCAGTATGAAATAACAGATTAAAAGATACTGAACTGCTCAGAGAGTGGATTATTGATTAATCAATTAATCTTTCTTTCTGTTAATCTATTGATTATCAATTTACCCAACTACCTACAATACATGGTTTGAAAGTTATTTAAAGAGATATGCATTATTCCTGATTCTTTTTGTGAAAAACACTCTGTAGCAACCAGATGAATATGCCTCATTAGGGTGACTAAGATGATTCATGGCCTGACAAAGTGAACTGCAGGGAACTATTTAGCATGAATACAGAGTCAAGAACTGGAAGTCATGAATGGAAATTGGCTGGGGGAAGTTTTAAGAGAGATGTGAGGATTTTCTATTTTACAGAAAGCGTAGTGGAGCTGTGGAACAGTCTCGCAGTGGAGTTTAGTAGGTACCAGGACCATAAATGGCTTCAGTCCTGACTGGGACAGAGTGAAGTGTTTTGTGGTTGCTCCTAGTTGAGAGCAGTAGGGAGGGGAACAGAGGGGTGGACCAGAAGAGAAAAAAAAAACATATGGACAATGGGCCCCAGGACAGACACTGATCTCTAGACAGACTAGATGAACCTTTGGTCTTTTTCTGCCATCACTATGTTGATATATTTCTAAACCATATCTATTCATTACTGTAAGATAAAACCAGCACTCTTCAACTTCAGTCAGACAGTGACAGACTCAGAATAACAACATATACTACTTCATGTATTTCAAAAGATGTCATTAAATAGAATACTTGCAGTACAACAACATGGTGGGATCAAGACAATAGGTAGCCAGCCTTATCATTTTCACATCCTAATGAACCTCATTAGAGCTCAGTGTGGAGTGAAAACATTAAGGTTGGCTTCCGACTGAACTAGCACCTCATAAGCCCCAGAAGCTGGCTTTGTGCTTTGGCATTTGTGTTCAATGTTTGCCTATGGTGCTCCATTGATTTGCATACATAAATGTATACATAGTACTTCCACATACTGTATATAAATAATCACATTTATGAGAACTATTACAATAAAATTGGAAACAAATAGTTTATAAAAAGAAGTAGCTGAGCACAAACATAAATTAACATTTGAACTCACCCTCAGCTAAAATGGTTTCCCTTTGGAGTAATATAAATAGTAATATAGCATTTTTATATACGACTTGAAGTGTAGAGGAAGGTACTCTTTGTCATGTTGAGCATCATGCCAGCCTGATCCCAGTAAGGAATATTAAAATGGTTATGACTTTGAAAGCATTTGTGGAGCAACTTTGTTCTTGAACATAGTAGGAATTTGCTTATAAAATAAGACTTTGTCATAAAGATTTTTATTTGTTTTGTAAATCAGATCTTAAAACAAGACTTTTTGGTCACAGTTTTCCAAAGTCATAAAATGGATGCAAATCTTACAGCAGTTATGTTAATGTCAGGATGTGCTCATTTATGTCTGGACCATGTTCTATCTTTTTGGAACTATTTTCAAAGGCTAGTCTTAACTGCATTATTTAAAGCTGATTTATTATACTCTTCATATATCTTTAAATGATACATGGCCAGACATACTGTAGATGTAAATTATAGATAATATTTCAGCTAGTCTGACAGCTGTGTCCAGGTACAACTACTGTATTGTATATATCTAAAATTTGCAAACTTGAGATAATTATGCCAGAGTTTCAAAGATTGTACTCTACTTAACAGCATGTCTTAACTTGAATAATTTGATATAGTGGCAATTTGGTCATACAGGCCAGGGCATGTTCATATTCAAGCAGAATAGAAAATTGCTTCTTGAGAGAGGATTTAACAACCCCCCACACTGTCCTTTATGTTGAAATACATTTTAGCCTACAGTATATCTCTCTCCTCCTACTACTACTTTTCCCTGAAATCTACCCGTGTGACCAACAGTAGAACTGCTACTTGCATCTACTTGCATAATATGTGACCTTGAGCAAGTCACTTAACCCCATGTGCTGCCAGGATGCTCCTGGAAATTAGTTTTGCCTCAGTGTGCATTTCCAAGCAAACAATTCTAAAATAAACCTTAAGAAATGTCCCTATAACATTTTAACATATTTTTGCTTATCTGTGAATATTTTTTTGATCTAATTTTACTAACTGTGTATAAGTAATTATTGTCACTCTGTGCTTGTTCTCCCTACTGTAACTCCCTCCATCTAGGATACACTTGAAAGTGTGCCTTAGCTTTCCCAGTGACCAACTTTCAAATTAAGAAAAAAAACTTGTGTCTTTCTACATTTTTTAGACATTAAAGTTTGTTTTGTTTGGGTTATAAAGTCTTATTCTGAATGTGTTTGCCTTGTATTGTATTATGCTAAAATGAAAGTCTTATTATGGGAATTATCATGCCTCATACACTGGCTTTTTTAAAGGTGAAACGTAAACTTGTTTCCTCATTTTAAGAGGTTAATTATTTACTATGTGTCCCTTGTGGTGTAAATTACGTAGGATCATCATGTAATAATGATAATCATGAACAGCACAGACAATTTAATTAATGTCCTATATTGTGTATTCACATATTACAATTCCTTATTCAATCATATTTTAGATTTGTCTTTTCCTGATTACTACAAACATGTCACCCAAAATGTGCCAGCAGCATGGCAGAGGACAAGATGCAATTCTTGGGCACTTCAACTGATGTCCATTAGTGTAATGACAGTGTGCACTGCATTTTGTACAAGTAATCGGTTCTGCTGGTGACAGTTGAAGTGCTCACCTATTTATTAGACAAGGCTATTGTGCAGTTATCACTCACCAGTCTGCTCATGAGAGCTGCACAGCAGAGCTGTTGCTTCTCTGAGTGGCCTGTCACCTGGACAAAGAAGTTAGCTTTCACTGCTAGTGCACTATTGATAAGCACATGCAGTAGTAGGAGATCATACCTAAACATAGTCTACTTCCCAGGCCCATGCCATAAAACATACTCTTACTATAACTAGTAGTTTGTTGTCAGTAGTCAAGAATGATGCAGGGTCTTAGCTATTCCAGTACTATACCTGAAATAAACTGAATGATACATTTAAGATCAAGTAGTGTAGCAGAGCTAGTTTGTGCAATGGCAGGGAAAACCAAAGTGTGCTTATATAATGATTTGCAAAATTGAAGCATCTGATTGGTCAATGGGATTCCAAAGGTGTACAATTATCTGAGAACAATTACACAACTCATCTCCCCATGACATTCTCCTCACTTTGTTGTCTTTTATTGTCTTTCAAAAATTATTTTATAAGGAAAATAACACACTCCAGATTGTACATTCATATGCAAATATATATATATATATATATATATATATATATATATATATACACAATACCATAGATTTCTTAGATAGTTGAAGTCACTTGGCAATACCTCATGCTTCACTACATACCTGCTATGTCTGTAGAGTATATGCAATGAAGAATGCACACCATAACTCATTACATTGCTGTGGAAACCAGAATTTCCACAGAGATTTTATTCAGTTCTATAAAATTCTACAAGTCTCTGGGAATAGGTCCACAAATATCAATGGCATTTTACAGAAATCCACAAAATGTTGCAATGCCTTTCACCAATCTGACTTATTCAATGTATGGAGTTTTGGGCAATCTTTTCAACATGTTTTCAGTATACATTGACCTCCCCATTGTATCCAGCACTGCTCTTTATGCTCCTGTTTTTCACATCACTCACAAGAGAATTTAAATCTCTTTCACTGTGCCTCATGTATGGCTAAATTCTGGTTTGGCTTCATCCTTGACTTCCTCAGCAGTTTCCCTCCTTGACCCCTCCCATCCTGGTACAGATTTAGGAACTCTGACATGTGTTCTTGCTCATCATTCCTTTCTCCAAGATTTCTGCTAGATGTGCTGCATTTTTGCTAAGACCTGTTTCTAAAAAAGGGCCTTCATTAAATACAAGAAGAGACAGGGAGAAGAGGAATGGAGTGAATACCAGTGAAAGATGAAGTAGGTAAAGAAAGCAATTAGGGATGCAAAAGCAGACACGGAAGTTCATATTGCAAGGAAACCTTGTCAGACCAACCTGATGGTGTTCTCTGACTGGGTTCCGAGGGCAGCAGATAATGGATAAACAGTAGGTATACTCTGACTGCAATAAGGCATTCAACACAGAAGGTTGCTGAACAAGATAGAGGAGTTGGCTGCAGCAAAAGATCTTGTTAGATGGGTGGGAAACTGGCTTTTGGGGGAGACAGCAGATGGTGGTGGTACACATGGTCATGGAGGGAAGTAAAAAGTGGAGTGCATCAGGGTTCAGTCTTGCTGATGGTACCTTTCTCTATCTGCTCAGCCTTGTCCTTCTTCCTCAAGACACTTCACTGTGACTTTTCTAGCCCTCTTGCAACTGTACCTGACCCCTGTGTTCAACCTTCCATGTTTTGTTGATGCCCTCATGCCCCCCCAAATGTGAGAAACTTCATATCCACCACAAGCCCCAGTCTCTGTGACTTAAAGTGTACCTTATTAGTTATCCTCATCTGGTAAAGTTTTTCTCAGGTACCTATCTTACTGCACTGGCATTGATAATTCTTGCACCTTTGTGGTCTTAGTGGTAGCTGCTTGCTCCTTACCTGGTGTGCGCTCATAATACTGTGTTGCACTTACACCTTAATGCATTGTTTTGCATCTTTGTTTTGTGTTGCACTTACTATCTGTCTGTACATTGTACCTGACAAACATTTTATTACTATTGCACTTTACACTATGTTATTTTCACTTGCAAATGTTGTATTAAGTCTACCCATCCCCTTTCATCCAGGACACATGTGGAAATGAGCTGTTACTAGCTCAGTATATCTTTCCTGGTAAAACTTTAAAAATAAATAAATACAGACTAAAATAAATATGTATCTCAGTGACATGGGAGAATGAATACAGGACAAAGTGTGTTTCTTTACAGATGACACTAAGCACTGTTGCAGGATAAACTGTTAGGAATGGGATAGAGAATTGCAGAGGGACCTGCAATGGCGAGAGAGGTGGTTCAGGGTCTAGCAGTTGAAATTTAATGCTAAGAAATTCAAAATTATGCACATAGGGGACAAGAACCCCAGGATGGCATATTGGATGGGAGAGGTTAAGCTGGATAGTACCTCTGAGGATACGGCCTGGGAGTCATTATAAGCATTCCCTAAAACAATCTAGCCAATGTAATAAAGCCTACAGCAAGGCAACAGAAATGTTGGGGTGTATGGGAGAGTTTCAACAGCAGAGTAAAGAGGTCATACTATCTCTTTATGGATAACTGGTGAGTCCACATCTTGAATAATGTGACTAGTTTTGGAGTGTCCACCTATGAAAGACACAGACATGAGATGGTGCAACCAAAATGATTCAGGGTCAGTGGGCATATCCTATGAGGATTGGCTTAAGACTCTGAAATAGTACTCAACAGAGACCAGAAGGGAGAGGGGCAATATGACAGAAATTGCCAAGTTCCTGAAAGGAATTATCAAGGCAGATTATGAGGAAATATTCAGCAGGACTAGTGAATCAAGAATTTAAGAACATCAATGGAAATTGATGGTGGTGGAGCGTGGGGTTGATATGCAGAAAGGACTTGGAAAAAAATGTACTTTACAGAGAGAGTGGCAGCACCATAGAATAGCCTATCAGGCAAGTTGGTGGGTGGAAGAACCATTAATGATTTTAATTACAGCTGGAACTGAGTAAAAGAATTAATAATGACACATGGGTAAACAGTAGGGCGATGGAGTGAGGTCAAGGCAATAACCCAGACTAGACAATAGGTCCTGGGCCAGAATAGGATAAAATAGGGCAGATTGGATGGATGAATTCTCATTTTCTGCCAACATTTTCTAAGTTTCTGTGACTTCCTCTTCTCTGATCCAGCTTCCCCGTGTCCATTTGTTGTGCCTCCTGCCTTTCTACCTTGAAACTCCTTCACCATAAATACTTTGCACTTGAGTGTTGTCATACCTAATTGTTCTATCCCTCCTCCCTTCACATTTCACTGTTTACTCTACATTACTCATGGTTGATACTGTTGGTTTACTTTGGATAAAAGACCTCTCATGTTTGATGTTCTTCTTCACAGATCATACGAACAATTGGCAATATGTTGGTATAGACAAACTGAGTTGCAATAAAGACTCTGGACAGCAATGTAGTCTGCATAAAGTGTTTTGTAAATCTTAGAGAGTATTTTTTAGATCATGCATATATAAATCTATATTTTATTTGTTACAGTATATGACAGCAATGGTTAATTTTCAGAAAATGACAGACAAATTATTTAATCAGTAATACTAAACAAAGTTGACAGTGAATGTTAATATTGACAAGCCTGAGGCACACCCCATACCTGATTTGCGAAGATGCAGGAGAGGTCAAACCATAATGGTTTCTAATGTTGCTGCCTGCAGGGTGGTGGTGGAGTGGTAGGGTTAGAAACCCTAATACCACATTTATCTACATTTGGCAGTTTGTCACTAATGTCACTAATGCAAGCTAGCACTTAAAAGGCCGGAGCACAAGATCAGTTCCTTAGAACAAACAATAATAACTCATATTCCCCCTTCAGCTATAAGTCTATCAATCCCTAACTAGTGCATTAACTAAGTTTTTTTGCAAAGAAAATGTATATATAATTAGAGGTACTTATGAAAGAGATCATGAATCAACAGCAAAGGCTTGGTCAAATAGCTTTTCAAGCCTATTATAAATCCCTCCAACATTGAAGAACCCCTCAGATGGAAGGCAAGTAGTTCCATAGTATTGGGGCCACTACTAAGAATGCTGTATGCCCAGACCACTTCTGGCCTGACCTTCAGGTGGCCAACAATAGATCCTTGATGAAGTGGAGAGGGTGGCCGGAAGTATTCCAGGCCAATTTCTTGATAAGATAAACAGGACTTGATTCATGCAGGGCTTTGTATGTTAACACAGCAGTCTAACAGATGGTCTGACAGCTGATCAGAAGTCAATGCAACTGCCACAGCATGAGGGAAATTTGGTCACCTTGGGATATACCAGGTACCAGCTTAGGCACAGCATTCTGCATTAGCTGTAGGAGCACTGACCTTCCAGATATCCCCAGGTATAGAGCATTATAGCAGTCGAGCATCAAAGTCTTGAAGGCATGCACTGGGTCACTGGATCCTCCAGCTCAAAGATACGGTTTAATCTGGGAGATATTCCTTAGCTGGAAAAATCCACTGCTAACTATGGCCGACACATGGTGTTCTAGTGTTGGCCTTGAGTCCGCAGTGACTTCCAGAATTTGTTCCCTATCCATGGCTATCAGAAGAGTCCATTCAGTGATGTCAAACTAATAGCACAAAGACTTCTAGCCAACCCACAAGGATGTGTTTCCACCAGCAACAACACTGTCTTAGTTGGATTTTGACTTAGTTAGCTGGAGACCATCCAGTCACAGATTTCTCATAGGCAATGCTCCAGCACAGCCTGTCAAATTTTTTCAAAACAAAGAAACATGCTATAATTCCCACTTGTATGCATCTGGTCAAAGTCAGCTGCACTGTATTCATTGCTAGATTACCTCAGGATCAGTGCTCCAAATAAAGAGGAATGACAATTACCACTTACGTCAATTTATTGTATGCAGGTAGCTACAAACAAGAGACCATGATCTGAGCTCACTGGCTCTTTGGACCACATAGGTCCTTTGCCAAGATTTTTTGTAGCCATTGCTCCAGTACAGTGACTGCCTCCTGGCCATCCAATGTAAAGTATGGGTGCAGTTAATTATCATCTGCAGAGCTGTGAAAACACCAACTGTTCTGTTTGATGACCTATCCTAAAGTCAGCATATACACTGGGAACAACACAGGTGACTGAACTGATGCTTGGGAACCTCACAGCAGATTGCCATTGGCCATGAAGTGTAAGTACCCATTATAACCTGTTGTGATCTCCCTGAGAGGAAGGACTCCAACCATTTCAGCCTTGTTCCATCAAGTCTCCCATATTCCCCTAGGCACTCTGTCAAAACCGCATGGTCCACAATATACATAACAGTAGTGTCAAGAGATCTCACAATATTTGGGGACCTGACACTGGGTAACAGTGTAGCTAATCATTTTTTGCAGTGTTTAAATTATGGTCTCAATCCACTGTCATGAAAATGCATTTGCTCTTTGTGTTTAAACTGATGTACAGTAACAAAAGTAATTTCAGCACTATACCTACATTTGTCTTTAGCTGTTAATCATTTTGTGCTCAGAATTAGATTAGTTAGGTGCAATCACATTTACAGCAGTTAGATTGATAGATGATGTTGTTAGTGTAATGTTCTTCAATAATCTTTAGTAGAAACACAATTAATAGGGTATGACACATTATGAAACATAACTGAGAAATAAGCCATGGCCCCCTCAGTATCATCTATGTTATAGACACAAATATCAGTTGCTGGACAACTTAATTAACACAAGCCTATGCATGGTTATTGCTTTTTTAATACTTAAGAAAGCATGTTGAGGCCAGCACACAATGCTGAAGACCCAGGTTCGGGAATAAGCCTGGGAAGTTGCAAGGTCGGCTGGGTGGGAGAAGGATTAAGCATCTCATGGACTGCTCTCCTTCTCCTGGGAGGGAGGGTTGCCATTCCCACTGCAATGCCAAAACTTGGGTGACCACAGGTAGTGGTACAGCAGTCAACATCATATCCAGGGGGGTTAAATCAGCCTGGCGAGCCACTGTCATTACATTGGTCTCCCTGTGTAGATGCTGATGTTGCCAGGGAACTGAGGGAACCAGGAACAAATAGCTCAATACTGGTGCTGGCTTCTGGCAGGACCCCAGCAAATCTGGGGTGGGCCTCATTGCCACCAATCAGCTGCCTGAAGACATGCTCAACTGGGGGTGTAGTTTGTCTACCCCTGCCCAGAAGGTAAACTGAGGCTCCAAGGGTGCAGGCTGTGGTGGTTCAGGCAGAGGACCACAGATGGCCTGGTGGCTCCCTAGCCTGGAGGACTGGCCCAGAGAATTGGGACAAAAAATGTCAAATTTAAAAAAAAAGCATGTTGAGTCTCAGAATGCAGCAATACAGTATCATGTGTTTAAGTCATAATTTGGCTCCCAGAAACACTTCAGCCCCAGACAGTGATGTCCAGTAAAATGGGAAGAGTATCTAATTTAATACAGATGAACTGACTTTGTCTATAATGGTATATGTTTTCATGCTGATCTAACTTCTTAATCTCATTCAGCATTTGTATGTTACTGTGACACATCTACATTTATCAATCTATAAAAGTATTACTCCATGATTCTAGAATCTCATACTTAAACAATAATGAACAACAAAATATGGGTTATGCTGAGATAGATAAATTCACACCTAAAGGCCCAGATATTCAAAAGGGTTGTGCATGGCGAAGATATATCTGGAATGTCTAGTATGGTACAGACTGCACGCCCATTGACTCACGCTGTGGACCAATTGGCGTACAGCCCTACCTACTGTGTCAGTCGGCTGGCGGCGGGCAGCAGGCAGGTGGGGTGCTGTCACCTGCTGGCTGACCGGGGGCGGGGCGGTGGGGCTCAGTGGGCAGGTGGGGAGGGGGGTACCACTATACCACCACAGATATTGGACATAATTCTTTTTTTTTATTACAAATGCCCACAATCGGGCAGACGGTGGTCCACTGAACCAACAGCGATATTGGAATCTATTTATTTTTTTATTCTTAAGCCCACAACCGGGCTGACAGCGGTCCACTGGACCACCAGGGATAATGGAATCTATTTCTTTATACTTAAGCCCATGATCGGGCAGACAGTGGTCAACTGGACCACCAGGGATATTGGGACATTATTCTTTTTATTTATACTGAAGCTGTCGATGGGGCAGACAGCGGTCCACTGGACCACCAGGGATATTGGATTTTTATTTATACTGAAGCCTTCGATCGGGCTGTGGGGAACATTGCAGCGTTGTGCAGGGGTCGTCGGTCCCTGATGGCTGCTGCCTGGCAGGGCGCCAGGCACAAGTCACTGGGGATTGGCGCACCTGCATGCAAATGGCCCCATTTGCGCCTTGCATACATTATGACCCCATTTGCACGTGCACTTTTGAATATTGTGGTTGCTGCGCATAGCGCAATGGAACTTGTGCTAGTGCATCCCCCTGCTCCACTCTGGCCAATTGCATTGGCACAGTGCCACTGCACTATGCACACTGTGGGTGGCCAGGGTGCAATATTCAACGATGCTGTGCCATAGCACAGCTCCATTGAATATCGCCCAATCAGCACCCCTGTGCAGTCAGGTTGCACTGCGCCCAAGCTTGCACCACAGCCTAGAACAGTTTGAATATCTGGGCCAAAGTGTTTAGACACATAATCACAAACCAAGCACATCCAACACCACAGAAGTAACATCATCCCAGTACAACCCACACTTCAGCAGTGCATTATTACTATTATACAATGGTTCTTCTTTATTAATATTGTGGGGACACAAATGAGCACATGTACATAGATACATAGATGCATAGACAGTGTCGGCAGATAAGGGCCTATGGCCCACCCAGTCTGCCCATTTGAGCTTGTAAGTTCAGTTTATGTTTCCTAGAAGTCTGTTGCCCCTTACCCCGACCTCCAGAATTTCTTTATGTCTATCCCATGCATTCTTAAATCCCGGAATTGTTTCAGCCCCCACCACTTCCTCTGGCAGGGTGTTCCACTTGTCAACCACCCGTTCTGTGAAGAAATTCTTCCTCATGTTTCCTCTGAATCGTCCTCCTCCAACTTCATCCCATGCCCTCTAGTCCTGGAACATCTTTTTCGCTCAAAAATAGTGTATTCCTGCACCCTGTTCCTCCCTGTAAGATACTTGTATGTCACTATCATATCCCATCTCTCCTTCCTCTCCTCCAGGGAGTACATGTTCAGTTCCTTCAACCTGTCTTCATAGGACTTGTGATGCAATCCATGCACCATCTTTGTTGCCCTCCTCTGAGCCTTCTCTATTTATTTTATTTATTTATTTGGTTCTAGGAATTAATACCTTTGAGCCAAAGGCTCTTTTACAAAGGTTCCATGTCAAATGAGTACAATACAAGCATAGTTACAAAGTAAGGTAAATAAATTGGGTATTGTCACAGGCAAAGAGAAATAACACATTACCATAAAATATACAAACAAGTAAGACCAGGGAGAGAAAAGAAGAAAAGAAAAGAAAAGAAAAGAAAAAAAAAACTACCCTGTCTCTACCCTGTCTATGTCCTTACATAGGTATGGTCTCCAGAACTGTACACTGTACTCCAGGTGGGGTCTCACTAGTGTCTTGTATAGTGGAATTATGACCTCCCTTTTCCTGCTGGTGGTGCCCCTGCCTATATATCCCAGCATCATTCCCCAGTTTGTGTAATAGTCTTCTATGTGGCACAGTGTCAAAGGCCTTGCTGAGGTCCAGATAGGCCATGTCCACTGCCCTCCCTAGATCCATCTCTTTAGTCACCCAGTCAAAAAATTCAACGAGGTTGGTCTGACATGACCTCCCCCTGGTGAAACCATGCTGCCTTGGGTCCTGTAGTCCATTGACAACCAGATGTTCCACCAATCTCTCCTTCAGTAGTACTTCCATGATCTTCCCCACTACCGAGGTGAGGCTGACTGGTCTGTAGTTCCCTGCTTCCTCTTTGTTCCCACTTTTGTATAAGGAGACTACATCTGCTGTCCTCCAGTCTTTGGGTACCTCCCCTGTTTCCAGTGATCGGCTAAACAGGATAGCCAGAGGTTCAGCCACCACCTATCTTAGTTCTTTAAGGACCCTGGGGTGCACCCCATCTGGTCCCATTGCTTTATCAACTATTATTACTTCCAGTTCCTTCAGGACCCTTTCTCGTGTAAAGGGACTTGTGTCCATTTCTGCACCATTCTCACCCCTTGTACTGCCTTCAGACCCATTACACTCCTCTTCCTCAGTAAAGACTGAGCAGAAATACCTGTTCAATATGTCAGCTTTACTGTTGTCATCCTCCATGCGGCCCCATCCTCCCCTTCAGTCTCACTATCCCTCCCTTTGTCATTCTTTTTCACTTATGTACCTATAAAGGTTTTGTCCCTCTACCCACTGATTTTGCAATGTGTTCTTCTGTCTGAGCTTTGGCTTCCTTACTGACTTCCTGCCTCCCTTTGCTTCTCCTGGTACTTCTCCCTATCCCCTTCTGCCTGTGTCTTTTTGTATTGCCTGAATGCAATCTTTTTGGCTTTCACTTTCTTTGCTACCTCTTTGGAAAACCATAATGGTCTCCTCTTCATTTTCCTCTTGCTAACCTGCTTAATGCATAATTCTGTTGTTCTTGTAATCCCCATTTTAAATACTGCCAACTATTCCTCCACCCCTGATTCCTGTCCCATTCCCCTTAATGCCTCTTTCAAGTATCTCCCCATTTTCCCAATGTCTGCCCCCCTAAAATCCAGGATACGTGTTTTTATGTGGTTTGGTTCTGCTCTTTCTGTGATTTCAAACCACAGTGACTGGTGGTCACTGTTCCCCAGGTGCTCCCCCACTGTTACCCCCATCACACTGTCCCTGTTTGTGAGCACAAGGTCCAGTATTGCCTTCTGCCGAGTTGGTTCCATGACCAGTTGCTTGAGGAAGGCACTCTGAAGGGAATCCAGGATAAATCTGCTCCTAGTTGATGCTGCTGCTGGGATGCTCCAGTCCACGTCTGGAATATTGAAGTCTCCAACCAGTACTACCTCACCCTTGTCTGCCATCCTAGCCTAGCATCAGCTCCCTATCTGTTTCTTCCTCCTGGGCTGGTGGTCTATAGACCACACCTGTGCAGATGGCTGTCCCCATTTTCCTTTCCAGCTTAACCCACAGTATCTCTTCCCCATTTTGTTCCTCCTGGATCTCTGTGGCAGCTATTAGGCAGAGAACAGGTGTTGGAACATCCCTTTTATACATATGGACATCTATTTTATAGTGTCAGTTGACAGTTTTATTTATTTATTTATTTATTTATTAATTTTTTTTGAGGAAACACTCCCCATGTGAAAGCACTGCATCATGGATATGCAAATAATCAATTGTCTGGTATCACTGCAGTGTATTATTCAATACCAGGCAATTAAGTATTTGCATACCCGTGTTGCAGTGCATTCATATGTGGCGTGTTTCCTCATAAAAAATAAAACTGTAAAACTGATACTATAAAAGAGATGTTCCCACACTATAAAGGAGATGTTCTGACGTTTGTTCTCTGCTTAACTATAAATTGTTTTAGCCATGACAAAAATAATGTTGTCCCCCCACAATATAAATAAATAAGGTTTTTATGTGAAACCAAGCTTTTGGTTCTGTTCTTTAAATGTAAGGTTTCAAACTTTTTGATAAAAGAGGGTGTGTTTGGTTATTCAGTCTGCTATGTTGTCATATGTATGATTGGATGTGATGTTGAAAGTTTGTGCTTTGATGACCTTACTGTGACAAGTGCCCACTGACTAATGAGAGTCCAGGAAATTTTCTTGCCATTGTATGATTCTTTTTTATCCAGTATGGAACATTTGAACTTTACAGTGGGTCTACTGATTGACTTTTACTTGTTACTCAGGTTCACTGCTGTTGTTACGAACAATGACAGAAAAAGACCAATAATCCATCCAGTCTACCTGAGTTGTCTATTTTGCCCTGGTTCCTCCAGGGTTTTAGCCTTCATCACCTGTCCCCCCATTCACCTCCCAGCTTCTGCATCCCCAAGCAATCACTATACCCTTCATTCTGTCCCAACTGTGCATGAATACACCACAGTTTTAGCACCCACCACCTCAGCAGGCAAACTGTTCAACAGCTCCACCACTCTTTCTGTAAAATAATATTTCCTCATGTCTCTTCTGAGCCTCCTTCCTGCCAGTTTTCACTCATGTCCACATAACAGTGAACTAGCATTCAAGCGAAATATTTTCCTTCAGTTCACTTTACTAAATCATTTTAGAAACTTGAAGGTCTTTATCATCTCTCCCCTCTCCCTTCTATTCTCCAGTGAGTCCATGTTCAGTGCCTTGATGTACTCCTCAGTGGACCTGCTCTTTTGGCCATGAATAATTTTTGTTACATTGAGCTGCACTTTCAGCTTATCTCTATTGTTCCTGAGTTGAGAACTCCAGAACTGGGCACAGTAATCCAGGCGTAGTATGACCTCTTCCATTCTGCTATCATTACCCCTCCCAATATATCTCAGCATCCTACTCACTTTACTGTATATGCTTTGTTGCACTGACTTGATTGTTTGAGGGGGTCACTGAGGATAACACCATTGTCATGTTCCTCACCCATAGTGCCAAGTCTCACCACATCTATCCAGTACTTTGTCCTGGGAATCTTGTTCTGTAGATGCATTACCTTGCACTTTCTGGGTGAATTTCAACTGCCAAAACTTTAACCACCCTTCTAGTTTTCAAATGGCACTCTGCCTTTCCCTGAATCCCTCATCACTATCCACTCTCCACAGAGCTTAGTGTCATCTGTGAAGAGATCCTGCCTGCCCTGGATACTGTTACCAGTGTCACTAATGAATGTATTAATGATGAGCGGTCCCCAAAGTCAACCCTGTGGTACCCCACTTATGACCTCCCTCTCTTCTCAGTTGACCCATTGACCACAACCCTCTGCTGCCTCCCCTTTAGCCAGTTTCCTACCCAGTTTACTGTGAACATAGCCATACCAAGATCCTCCATCTTCTTCAGCAAGCATCAGTGAGGCATTTAGTGGAAGGCCTTGCTGAAGTTGAAGTAGAGCAAATCTACAGCATGGCCCCTATCCATCCAATTATTTTGACACTTAGTCAAAGAAAACAATCAGGTTAGTCCGACAACACCTTCTAGGCACAAATCTGTGCTGTTTACTATCTTGGAACCAATTTCTCTCCAAGTAGTCCACAGGGTCCTCTTTGACCATTTTATTATGATAATCATCTTCTTCAAATTATACTCTTTTTTTGGGTGCCACTTCTATCTCACTGGCTACCACTTTCTGGTGTTACCATGTCTTTGTAACCCATTTGCGTTCATATATACTGCTGTCTACACAGTGATCTAGATTGTTATGCCATGTTAAATGTGGTCATTTCAATTTTGCCTCATAGATGATTTTCAGCTCATTTGATAGTTTTACTTATGGTACAGACCCAGAAAAGTGTTGTCACTCTCTTGTATCCAATTTCTTTACCTTTTGCCATAGTTTAGACTTCTGTAATTCTTTGAGATATCCCTCCAGTTCTCCTACTTCCTCTACTTCTCTCAACTCATGATATAGCATTAATCCTGATTGTCATTTCGGTTGCTCATCTCTCTTGAGATTGAAGACCTACTGTAGATCACATCATGTGTCTTACTGTTATTGTGGTCTCTGTAGCTTCACATTTTCTTCAGTAAGAAATGGTTGCACTTGATCTCAGTTGCTCTGTAGGTTATTGTACCAAACACCATGGATTGCTCTGGATTTTTAACTACGTAATCATAGTACTGTGTCAGCATTTCTATCTTGAGACAGCCATGAGGGAGTTCTGCATGTCTTCATCTGTAGCCTCTGTGGGAACCCCAATAACCCAACGAAACTGAAGTAGTTCAATGTTATCAATAGTTGTTTCCTCATAATGCAGTTTCTAAGAGTATAATCTCACATTTGGGCAGTGTAAATAATGAATATTAATTTCCAACTATCCCAAATATGGGGTACTCAGAACTCAGGTCTGAAGACCTTGGGTTTCCCATTATTGGGGATCGGGGGATTTTCAATAAGCTATGTCTGTTTGTCAGTTGCAGCTGCCAAAATCCATCCTAGGAGTTAGACCACATAAAATGGCTTAACTCCAGTGATGGAATTCCGCAGTTGCATCCGAAAAATTGACACAGTTAGCGCAGTTGTGGCAGAAATTGCCATAAACTGCAAGAACTGTTGCAAATGCATTGGGATGTTTGTGAATATGCAGCAAGCATCCTGATGCATTTGCCTGGATGCAACATGCATGCAAAATATGAATGGGAATGCTGCATCCAAAGCAATAAAAATCCTTCAAACAGTATTTTAGGCCAAAAATAATTAACAACAAAATAAAAAATAAAAACTATCCTTCCTCTGTTAGTCAGGGCTAGACCTGTGGCCACTGTCACCCCATCCTCAGTCATTTCCTGCACTCCAAGTTAATGATTTTGTTTTCAGTTCTGGGCTCCCAACACTTTGTCAGGATCAGGCAGTGTCTTTTAAAACAATTCTATAACCCATCTCCACAATGCCACAAAATGAAAAAAAATCTTTTAAGTGGGCCCCCTCTTTTGATCTGTGATTTGAGGGGGAAAATGGTAGTCAAAATCCTGCCTAGTTCAGTCAGTCCCACTTTGCTAACTTGCAGGGTGCCTCCATGTTACTGCTAATATGGTCAAATGACTGTGAAAGTGGTAGGGCATGTGACCAGGTATGATGGGAGGAATGGTTCTTGTCATTAACGATGCATAATAAATGACACAGACCACTCCTGTCTCTTTCTCTTGGGTGCATGCCTCTCCATTTCCACTTACACAATCATACTGTTGTATTAACTGCTATGGGGAAGGCACCATGTAGGTTACAAGGAAGGAAGACTAAAGAAACTGTGAGTTTAAGTACCATTGTCCATCCAAATCCTGGATTACTCAGGTGAAGTGAACATGAACTGTTCCTGAACACCCATGAATTATTCATTAACAGATCATGAAATGAATCCATGAACATTCATCAGAGTTCAGCAGTCATATTCATGGATGTTCATTAATTGGGTAATATAACAAATGGACAAATTGATCTAGATTTTCAAAGGTTGACACAAGGCTTGCATTAAGCCCTGAGGCAAGCCTGTTCTTTGATGTACCTTCACCAAACTCCTGTGATGCAACTGCACCCATTTTAGTACTTCGGGCTCAGTTGAATCAGTTTCCACACTTTATGGCAGCTTGCACCAAATATGTGGTGCAAGCACTGTAAAAAGAATCCCCTACATGGCACAAGTTTGACCAGAGAAAAGCTGGTCTAACTTGTGGCATTTGGACCTCACAACTGAAAATCATGATTGCTGTCCAGGAGAATGCCGCAAGCCATGTGCACCAAACGATCAGTGCACCAGGGGCTTGTGGCATTCTCTGGGCTCTGAAAATTGAGCCACTGCATTTATGAACATTCTAGAACATAAAGATTCATAATGGTCCATGAAAGTTCATGAAACTTCTCCATAGAACTTTTATGGATACAGTCCATTAATAACTTTGGTTACAAGAAATTCCCTGCTTTTATATAATATTAGTTAATTCAGCAGAAACCCCTGTTAAAGCCATATTCTCAAAAGATTTTCACACTGCACAAACCCTAGCAGGCCCAATTTATTCTTGAATTATCTCAAAACCTAAGCCATGACAACTGATATTTTAACAGACAAGACATTTTCTAAGGAATGGATTACAATGCATTTTAGAATTATTAACTTACTTTCTACTTACTTGTTTTTTCTTGTTCTTCAATCACATGAACTCACTGCTCACCTTTTTCAGAAATAGAAAGGCATAATTGCTATTTATATGAGATGAAGCTGCAACTCTTTTAAAATGTTGTGAGTTAAAATGCTAATCATTTTGGGTGCTCAAACTGTTGCCATGTAGATCACACATTTTACACTACTAAACTAAAAATGTTCAGATTTCGTGATGCTTTATAACTTGTACAGTGAAAACTTGTGTATTCTGGTATGCATATTTGTAATACAAATTCATTTTTGTCTTGGTACATAATGATCCTTTAAAAGATCAGCAGCTTCATAAACTTTGTATTGACGAACGGTTCATGAACTTGATTCATAATCTGATTTCAAGAACAGTTATTGAGCTTTGATGAATGCTCCTGAACCACTCATAAATTTTGATCAAAGTAAATTAACTTATGAACTTCGTTTCACCTGGGTAGGAACCAGGAAGGGACCCTCTGTTGATAAATGGTGTTTTGGGGCCTGGGTGTCAGGCTACAGAGGGTTGTTTTTCCTTACTGGTTTTTTCATCCCAGCCCTTTGCTTGCTGCCCCCTTTGGCCTTCAGTGACCAGCCAGCCCCATAAGCTACTAACACATCACTGGTGCAGTTCAGTTAGTGGGGGGATCCATTTCATGGTGCCCTTGTATATTCAGGCCACCCTTCTGCTGTCACCCGGATTTTTTCTCACAATTTTTGCAGTTCCCTTCTACCACCCTGTTCAAACACAATGCCAGTTATAGCCTTCTGTGTTGCTCTTGGATACCACAGCTAATGCTGGGGACAGTAAACTCCCCCTGACCTTTCACATGGGTGTCTGTGGTACCAGTTGCTTCATCATCAACTTCCTGAACTGGGAAGCACTGCTGCTGAGTCCGATTGCCTAGTTCAGCATGCCTCATGTTTGCTCCTGTTCCCAAGTCAATGACACAGAAACCAGATGTACTTTTGTGGAGCCAAAGGGCAGCCCTAGAGGGGAATTGTTTTAAAAGAGGCTGCCAGCTCCTGGAACAGAACACTGGCATTAGGATTCTTCCATGCTGGCACTGACATTTCCCTTAAGAAAGTTTGCCTCACCTTCTCAAAGACTCATGGGATGTTTAAAATTAAGAGACTGCTAATTTTCAGCATTGCCTAATGTCCATTTAGTGGCACATACTGTGAGTATGCACTATTGTCACCCTATGTGTTCAGCTATAGCCTGACTAGCATCCCATGAAGCAGGCCAGTTGATTAGTTCAGTTCTGTTGTTGCATGGATGTCTTTATTAGGATGCCAACTGCTATAGTCATAGTTCATCCATTGAATAAATCAAAGACAAGCCCCAGTAGTGAAAAACATGACAGGAGAATTTTACAAGTACAGTATGTCAGATGGCAATGCAAGTGATTTCTGCATAGAGTCATTACTTCTTTAAATAAAATCTGGCAAGGCACTAAGGACAAATTAAAAAAAAAATCTCAGAAGCAGCAGAAGATCTGCTGAGGACAGCACTTTGCTGCAAATTATATTTTGTACCATTTTTTTTTCTTAAGAGCATACTATTCAGATTTATAGTATATTGCACTCACCTTTAAAATGAAGAGCCATAATGTGAAGCATATTCTTTATTTAAAGACTAATACTATTGCAAATGATATCAACCATAGGCTTGGTGTTTAGAAATGTTTTCATAAAGTGAGTTTCATTTTTAAGTTAGCACTTGTCCAGAGATAACTGTTTTCATACTATGGATCATACTGCAGATACGATGGACTACGCATCAGAGATGAAACGTGGACGCAGGAGTCAAATGTACCTGGCCTATATAGTTCTGCACCTGTAGACAGGTGCAAGGTGGCTGGCAAGCTTGAAAGCTAGCCACTGACATGTGTCTGTCTGTGGTCCACCACCACCCAGTGCACAGCTGCATGGGGATGGATCAGAGGACACAGGTGGGCAGCTAATCAGATGCCCATCCTGATTCTCTAGTGGATCTATTGCTGTGGATGGAGCAGAAGATTCTAGCACAGTGTGAACCAGAAAATTTAAAGAGAAACTTTATTGGTGTTCACACCAAGAACCATTAAGAACCCTTATCTGCCCCCTATGCATATGGTGCCAATCTCTGCATTAGTATGTGTCCCTATTTTAGAAGGAAAGGGATCATATTTTGGCTCCATGGAGCTGAGCCACTGATACTTTCCATTTCCTGATACTGATATCCTTCCCCGCGCTAGCACATTTTGTGATGTCGCAGATGGAGAGCGTGTGCGTTGCTCAGACATGAATGGGGCCAATAAACTGTTTTTTCATATTGTAAATGGCCATTGCAGACAAATCAACGGCACTTCTCAACTAACAAGGTCCTTATGAGTTGAGCAGTGCCTTATATTTTTTGCAATGGACATCTACAGTATGAAAAATTGGAGTTTGAAAATGGACCCATTTATGTCTGTGAAGTGCCCCTGCCGTCTTCATAGAGTGACATCACACAACCAAGCAGATTGCAGTATCAGAAGTTGAAGGGATCAGTGGCTTGCTCCATGGAACAGAAGTATGATCCCTTTCCTTCCAAACTGGGGGCAAATACTAAAGGAGAGGTTGGCACCATATGCATTGGGGGCAGGTAAGGTTTCTCAATAGTTCTTGGGAGGCAAATTGAAAAAGAGCAGAAAAGGTGCTCTTCAAAAAAAATTGGGCCAGTGTCTAAATGGCTGTCCCCAACCCTCCTTATCTGCCTAGAGGGCTGGCCAACATGGCAGTGAGACTATTTCTTCCCATCACAACCAGTGGGTGAAATCTGAGGGGGATGCACAACAGATACAGCAGAGACCCTGTTGCCATATCCTGTACCCCCTTGACTGGAACCCTGCACCTTTGTGAATGGCATGGAGTGTAAGCACACCTCCAGATATGCCCTCAGACTGGTCAGGTGCACAGTTGTTGATCAACCAGGGTACTGAGTGTGCAAGGGGTGCACACTCCTTCCGTGAATGCTACTGGGGGTCCATTGGACTCCCAGTCTGCAGCATTCTGACTTAGGGTTGCCTACACAATACCAATACTGTATGTGGCACATAGGGAATCAGTACATTCTTGCATAGACCCCAATAAGAGGCATGAGTGCCCATATTAACAGCTCTCCTATTATTTCAATGGTAATATTTTAAGTCACCTGTTTTACTAATGAATTTATCAATTTTTACTTTAAACTCCTGCTTACATTTGCTGATTACTATTTCTAGGGATCCCAAATTCCAGATAGAAACATAGAAACATAGAATTTGATGGCAGATAAGGACCGCTTGGCCCACCCAGTCTGCCCATTTCCCTACCTACTGGATAAGCTGCAGATCCTAGTTAACCAGCAGCCTACTTCTTCCTACCCCCACCCCTTAGAATGGCCTTATGACTGTCCCATGCATGTTTGAATTCCACCACTGATTTTGACTCCACAACCTCCTCCGTAAGGCCGTTCCATGCATCCACAACCTCTCTGTGAAAAATACTTCCTGAAATTACCTCTGAGCCGCCCTCCCTCTATCTTCAAATTGTGCCTCTTTTTCTTGCACACCTCTTTTTTGAAAGATGCTACCTCTTGGATTTTGTTGATTCCCTTGAGGTACTTGAACGCTTTATCATGTCCCCCTCCCTCCTTTCCTTGAGGCTATACATATTAAGCTCCTTTCGTCTCTTTTCATATGTCTTCCAGTGCAGACCCTGCACCATTTAGTTGCCCTCCTCTGGACAGCTTCCATCCTGTCTATGTCTTTAGGAGATCAGGTCTCCAGAACTGCACACAAGCACCAGATGGGGTCTCACCAGCTGTCTGTACAGAGGATAATAACTCCTGTTTTCAACTGGTGATGCCTCTCCCTATGCATCCCAGTATCCTCCCAGCCCTCCTTGCTGCCTCTCTCACATTGCTTGCCCACCTTAGGTCATGTGATATGACTACCCCAGGTCCCTTTCCATTTTTGTTGTTATTAGTATCTCACCCCCATTGTGTACTCTTCCCTGGTTTTGTTTCCCAGGTGCATTGCCTTGCACTTCTTAGCATTGAATCTAAGCTGCCATACAGTTGACCATTCCTCTAACCTTGCCAAGTCCTTCTCATCTTTTCCACCCCACCCTGTGCATCAACTCTGTTGCAGATCTTTGTGTCATCTGCAAAGAGACATATTTTTCTTCCAGTCCCTCTGCAATGTCGCTTATAAAGACATTGAAGAGGACTGGTCCCATACTGAACCCTGCGGTAACCCACTAGTAACCCTCCTTTCTTCTGAGTGAACTCCATTTACTATTACTTTCTGTGTCCTATTCTCCAGCCAATTCTTTACCCAGGCTGTCATCTTGGGACCCACTCTCAGGTTGGCTAACTTGTATATTAATCTTTTGTGAGGGACTGTGTCAAATGCCTTGCTAAAGTCTAGGTAAGCCATGTCCACAGCCCCTCCCTGATCTACTACTTTGGTCACCCAGTCAAAGAAATCTATCAGATTTGTCTGGCATGACCTTCCCGCTGTGAATACATGCTGCCTAGGGTCCTGTGTCCCTCTGGCCTCTAGATACTTGACAATTCTTTTTCCTTCAGAAGTGATTCCATCATTTTCTCCTATCACTGAGGTTAAACTAACAGGTCTGTAGTTTTCTGCTTCTGCCTTGCTCCCACTTTTGTGAAGGGGAATCACATCTGCCCTCCCCAGTCTTTGGTACCACCCCATCCTCCCATGATTTGTTAAAAGGGTAGTCAGTGGTGTCACTAGTTCTACCTTAGTTTTTAGAATTCTGGGATGAATCCCATCAGGCCCCATTGCTTTGTCCACCTTCAGTTTTAAGAGTTCTTTCAGGACCCTTTCTTCTGTAAATGGGCTGGTATCAACTTCTGTATCCAGAGTGTTTCTACTGTTTGTTTTAGGCACTTCTCTTCATTTGTAAATACTGAGCAAAATATTTGTTTAGTATCTTGCCTTTTCACAGTCTCCTCTTCCCACCCTCCTCCCTCCCCTTTATTAAGCCTCACTATCCCTCCTTGGTCTTCCTTCGCTCCTGATGTACCTATAAAAGGTTTTATCCCCCTTCTTAACTGAGTTGGCTATCTTTTCCTCGGTTTGGGCCTTTGCTGTTTTGACTGCCTTCCCAGCCTCCTTTTGCTTTAACTGATACAGTTCTCTGTCCTGCTTCTCCTGCGATTCCTTGTACTTCCTGAATGCTTTCTTTTTCTCTTGAACCTTCACTGCCACTTCCTTTGAGAACCATAGTGGTTTCTTACATCATTTTGTTTTGTTTATTTGCTTCACACAAAGGCTCATTACCTCTGTGATGGCAGTTTTTATTATTCCCCATTTTTCTTCCACCCCTCCTTCCTGCCCATGTATGTATGTAATCAATGATCGAAAATGGACCATGCAATCATGAATATGTACATATTTATTTTTGTATTATAACTATTATCCTCTGAGTAAATAAGAATTTATGTTTTTTGTTGTTTTTTTCTGTTTTAAAACTGTCTTTACAGTTGTAGATGATTAGCAGCAGAAAGACAATGCACACCTCGTGGCTCAAAATCAGAAGTTATTTTATTAGTATAAATGTTAGGTAGAGGAACCCAGACTGTTGGAAGTTGGGCTAATGCTCATACATATTACCTTTTGTAAAACTTCATCAGGGGGCATAACCACTAGGTACTCACATCCATTAAATACTCAGTAACAATTACAAAGGCATTCTAATTGGTGCAAAACTTACAAAGTGATAAATATGTCTAATTAACAGAACATTTCTGACAGGTGCATATGCTGACGTGAAGAGCATACAAAAATAAATATGTACACATTCATGATTGCATGGTCCATTTTCGATCATTGATTACATACAGCTTAGCAGTGGTGAAAAGGTGCTGATATCATAAAAGATAAAACTGCAAGTTGATTCAGACCAAAACACCCATTGTAAAATATTAATACCAACTGGGGTATATTCAGGGGTTCAAGGCTAGTAAAAGAAATCCATCCAATAACTGATATCGACACACATGCCAAGTCTGCATGAAAAACAATTTGCAAATGCCAGAGCAAAGCTATTTAGAGTTTTGAAACTTCTGCTCTGCAGATTTGTCTGGGTTGAACTGTATTTTCTATTTCCTGGACCATTCCTCTTTAAAATTCAGATCTGTCTGTATGGGACCCTCTTGCTCATTATTGTAGCCTTCCACTAGTAACTAGTCTCCAGTTGGAATAATGAACCTTTACAACCACCATCCGGGTGGCTTCATCATATGGATAATCAACATTTCTTCTTCAAGCATTCAAGCAAGGGTACAGTTAGGTGCACAATGCATGGCATTATGATAAATGTGTAGTACCTGAGAGTTGAGACCACCAAGCTATAAACCTAGAAGCTCAGTAGGCCTCTATTTTGAAACCCATAGCTGCCACTTTCATACTCATCTTCTTAAGCTGGCTGTTCCACTCATTGCCTCTCCAATTGCCAGAATCTATACTTTATCCCTTATCCATAGCACTGTGCCAGACCTATGGAAATCTGCAAGAGTAACGCCTGTCTTTAAAATAGGTGACCCAAAGGACATGGCCAATTACAGACCTATAGCAATTCTCTCTGTCCTTAACAAGATCCTAGAGAAAATAGTTGCATCACAGACCATTGACTACCTTACATGCTACAATCTCCTCTCAGACACTCAGCATGGTTTCAGAAAAGGTCATAGCACTACCACGGCTCTTCTTCAACTAACTACTGATATTCTGTCCAACATGGACTCTGGAAAACTCAGGTGCCATCTTCATTGACCTCACTAAGGCTTTCACCTTGTGGACCATCCCCTGCTTCTCTCACTCTCCATAAATTCCATTTCTCTACCCCTGTTGTGGACTGGTTCTGTAGCTACCTGTCAAACAGGTCACAAGCTGTCAAATTTAACTCCTCCCTGTCCAACATGTCTGCTATCAACCTTGGGGACCCCCAGGACTCTATCCTTGGGCCCCTTCTGTTCTCAATTTTTATCAACAGTGCAGCTGAGGTCCTGGAATCCTGCTCAGCTATTCTCTACGCTGATGACCTGATCATCTACACTAGTTCTTCTAATATTGCCTGCATAAACATATCACTTACTTCAGACTTCAATAAGGTCTTAGACTGGCTACTAGACCGTAAGCTTGTACTAAATGAAAAGAAAACGAAAGCCATGCTGCTAGGTTCTGCACTGAAGATTAAGACCTGTTCTAGTTTGCTGGAGGTTCTTCACCCAGGAGGATTTCCACTTGAAAATGTTACTTCCTTCAAGTATCTTGGGATCCTCCTGGACCAGTCCCTGGATTTTACTCTTCACATTCAGTCCTCGTGCAAAGCTGTAAACTCAAAACTAGGAGTAGCTTACAAAATGAGCTACATGCTTACACTCTTGGCCAAATTAGCAATTGCCCGAGGTATTCTGCTCCCAACCCTTACTTATGGTGCCTCTATTCTTACCTCTGCCCTTAAAACCTCCCTACTGAAATGGGACGTAACTTATAACAATATATGCCAATCACTGCCTTCTTTATAAGGATCTGAATTGGCTCTCACCCTCTGCCGGTAGACAATACTACCTTGGATCACTAATGGACTCAATCATCTGGGAAAAAAACCCATCCCGGCTGGCGGTGTTGCTGGTCCCTCAACCATCCTCCCATGGCCTGAGATCAGCAGACAAATCCTTGCTCTATGTTCCGAGATGTCGGATGACTAAAGGCACAGGGGCCTTCCAATTCTCTGCTCCCAGGCTATGGAATGCTCTTCCACTCAACCTCCAGCTGTCTCAGTCTAACTTTGGATTTAAAAGTGAATATCCTTGTTATCTATCCTTAGCTGATGCTTGTACATGCTTTGACCCAACCTGAAGCTCCTGAGACTTACCAGTACTGTCACCCCTGCTCTAATCCAGCTCCAAGACTGTCTCCTCTTTCCCTCCCGATATTTTTCCTTCTCTTTGTAAATAACTTCTTGACTACTAGCTCTCTTCCTTCTCGAACCTTGATGCTGACCATCCACTGTTGTTTTGCCAATTACCACCCCTGACCCTCCTTCTGTCAGTCTTTCTTGTTATGTTTGAACATTCCTCACATTTCTCTCTATATAACCTTACTATCTTATTAACCCTTTCACTCCACAGGTGGGGTCCATGGTTTCTGCACTTATTATATATCTTACTGCCGTTATCTGTATAATGCTTGCCATTATTTTTTGTTGTTTCTACCCATTATATTTTTGTAACACTGTTGTACTGTTCCTCTATTTGTATTATTGTACCCATGTTGCTGTTGTTCAGCTGTTCTCCTTTTGTTGTACTCTCCCGGGTTGTGCCTGAAAATAGTCATTTTATGGCTAGTGCACCTACCTGGTTAACAAAAACTAAATAAAAAATAAATAAAATAAAATAAATACTGTATAATCCTGAGCAAGTCAGCTGACCTCATTGTGCTACTGGGATGCACCTAGAAATAATCTTCAGCTCTCTGTATGTGTCCTGGCCAGGGATTTTCTAAAATAAAAAAAATTCTAGGAAGAGAGGACGTGAACTACAAGAGAGTTTGAAAGAATATTTTCTTTGTTTTTCTGTTCTCTGATTTCAATTTTTCCAATTGTCCTCATATACATTTCGTGACTTCAGGTAGTATATGAAGATGTGTATTTTCTGCTTTAAATTACTCATCCAGATTTTTGAGGAATAAAATTTTTCTGCTTTACAAAAGACTTTACAGATAGCTGATATTTTATTAAGACTCATAGTGCTTCTAGTTTTAAAAAGGAAAAAATGGTGATTGGTATAATCGTAACAAAATTTGCACTATTTCATAGCCTCACTCTCATCCCATGTTTTCCTTCCTGAACTTTAGGAATGCCCACATCTAGTCACTCCTTATGCAGTATCCTTGTACTCCACCATGTGAAGCTAGGCTGTGTCATCAGATTACCAAATTTCAAGGAAGACAAAGTGATAAAGTATTATAAAGAAACACACATGTGTGTGATGACACCAGTATGATGGATAGTCAGTTTTTAACTTATATTGAGAAAAAGGAAGCACATACAAATCAACCAGTTTTGTCAGCACAGTCTACAGAAGGTGAACAATCATAATCTGCAATCTTGAAATTGCAGTAGGGATAATTTGAAGACACAGGGCTAAGGACACACAAATAATACAAAATATGCCTTTGTTAATATGGAGGACTGGCTACAACCACTGAGTGTTCCATTCGCACATGCAGAGTGTTCTGCAGCAGCAACTATGGGGGATGTACAGGCCCTTTGCACTCACCACTCCAGCTGTGCATTCACTAAGGTGGTTGGGGCTGGCATGTGGGCAGAGTCATAGCCCACATAAGTTTCTCCATGGTGCAGAGGCCATACAGTGGGCACCTTCACTGCATCAAGAAGAACCCTAACCTTGTGCTAATATGCCCTCCCAACATTGCCTCCCAAGGCACAGGCAGGGCCTGAATGGTTCACTCACCTGACATCTTGCCCCTAGCCCAATGAAATGGTATGGAAGGCTTGGAGGCTTAGAATTGTGTTTTGCTTTTCTTTTTAAAAATTGAATGCTACATATATGGATATGCCAGTCCTTGCAGGACTGCCATATCCCACAGTCCCCTATTCCACACTGAGCAGTGAATCCACTCTGGCTCTGAGGTGGTGTCTGGATCCACCCCACTGAATGCCCTGCTCTTGGGTATTTGGATGCATTTACATTGTGGAGAGGCAAGTAGCTGTGAAAACTGGCAAGTTCATCCAATCCCAAGTTTGTGTAGCTTCCATGTATGGATATGTATCATTTGCACATATGTTGGGAATATATGTGGATCAACATCATAGAAGGATGAGAGGGTCCCTTAAAATTCAAGGCCTACTCATGTTTTGCTTTGCTAATCAATAACCAAAAGTTCATTAAAACAGTGCATGGTAGGTGTGACACATTTTAAATTCTTAATAAAAAGATCACTGCAGGAAAACATGAATTATAAAAACAGAGCGTAATAACTGCCATTATGCAGGATTGATTTTCTAGCAAAATCAATGAAGCTACACAACAACATTATAAGGTTTAGCAATAGAAATCAATCTTAATTTTATTTATGTGTTAAAATAAGTTACTGGTCATAAACTACTGTGAAAAAGAGACCAGGCCAAATAGGATTAGATGCTGGAGATATTTTGTACATCATTTAATGCTGATAGAACATCTTCAGTGTGCATACTGACTCAACAGACTCAATCCACCTTAGTGATCTACACTGATGCAAACATTGTTACATCAAAAACTGCAAGTTTCAGTTCAAAGAAACTTTATCTGGCTTCATAAAAACTCATTTGTGCCATCTGAAATTATAATTAATTAAAGGATGCCCAGTATTTCATGAAACTATTTCTCCTTTATAATGTATACTGTAAAATTAATAGGTGCATAATATAATGCTTTACTCTCTTGGTTATCGTCATAAAATGTGATGTGATGTGTTTGTCAACAGGAAATTTAAAATATGCAGAAGAATACAGTGGTTGCAAAGGTCATCATACAACACAGTTCCATCTCTCTTGCTTGTGTCATCAGGATGCTGCCTTACTTTGCTCATGGCATGGTTTTGTTTCAGTACAGACTCTCTCTAGTGTCATAGAACTCTTGCTGCCACTGTGTTTTGATTTGGAACTTCAATGCTGCTGAGAAAACAGATCATTTAGAGAGAAAAAGGCCTGTTGCAAAATATTTTCTTCTATACATTTAAGGCTGTTAGTAGATTTAGAATGCATTGCAATTCAGGAATTATACAGGAACCCATGACATAGCGTGGGTTAAGCAGTAATGCATACCAGAGCATGGATCCAGATGCAAATGATTTGATACCTTTTAATGGACCAACATAGATGTAACAACAAGAACAAAATGCTCTAGCTTTCAGACCAACCCGTCCTTCATCAGAAGCCTAATGACAGTTATTTAGAAAAAACAATACTTTTGACAATTAGATCATGCAGAAAAAGAAACAGAAAAATCTCTATTGGTTTAAAATACTGATTTAAAAAAAAAGATGATATCAGAGAAGCTTAACAGTACCATGTCACATTAAACTTGGAGAGTTACCAGAGCATGGGGCATTCTTGGATTTACTCACGCCTCATGTGGTATGGCAAATATGAGTGCCTTCAGTCACATATGAAGTGGCTAAATTTCACAACAACCTATACCATTGAGTGTCTTTTTATGATTGTAAAACTGAACCGTCTCTAAAAAAACACTAAAACTTTAACACATGCATTATGATAAAAATATGCTTTTTTACAAAATGAAATAAATAATGATGTGATGCATTCATTAATCAAATAAATAGTCCAAATGTCAAAATTGTAGCTTTGTGTAGCTGTCAATAGAGAATTTGTGACACTAAAGGTGAAATGATGCTTCATTTTCACGTTATCTTGTGCATGCACAAGCAACATCTTCTGGTAGTAGGAAAAATGCAGAGGTATGTCAGTGTCCACAAATGCAGGGCATGCTTTAGTAGATGCATCCCTTATTACCCAATAAGCCAGAATGCTAGCACTGACACAAGTATATGCAAAGTGCCACCAACTTGAAACAAACGTGCCGCTGCAGTAGGAGACAAACTCATCATGCAGTGGCACAGACAACATGCCTCCTGTATGAGAAACATTTCAATAAACATGGTGGTGGAGCCACAGCCACACAATTCCCAAAGGAAGCCAACATCGGGGGTGCAACTCCCTTGTCAGCATGTCTGACCCCTCCAACATTGTGTGGCACACTGAGAGCCCACCCCAGTGTGTTGCAGCTCACAGTAAGCCATCTATGTTGGGGAGTTAAGCTAGCACTGGCAAGAATAAATACAGGTGAGTGGGTACAGGCAAAGGGGGCAAGTATTAAGGATGTAATACTTGAAGCAACATCTCATTGTGTTAGGGAGAAAAGTAAGAGCAAAAGAAGGAGAAAACCACTTTTGTTCTCAAAAACAGTAGCAGAAAAGGTCTGAGCCAAAAGATTGGCCTTCAGGAAATAATAGGGAATGCAGCAGGATGAAGACAGGGAGGCATACCAAATGTCCTTAAGGGAAACAGGGAAGGCAGTAAGGCAGGCAAAGGTCCAAAACAAGGAAATAGTAGCATGAACAGTAAAAGAAGGGGACAAGACTTTCCATAGATATATTAGTGAAAGGAGAAAGTCCAAAGGGGGGTATTGCTATGATCAAAGGGGATAAGGGGGAGTATGTGGAGGAGGACTAAGGAAAAGCATCTATCCTAAATAGATACTTCTGCTCAGTATTTACAGAGGAGAAGGTATGACAGGACCCACAGCTCAGCACCATGGACATAAGGGGAGGGAGGTGTGCACAAGTCCCTTCACAAAAGAAAGGGTCCTACAAGAGCTCGCTAAGCTCAGGGTAGACAAGGCAACAGGACCTGATGGCATATATCCCAGGGTACTGAAGGAGCTAAGAGTGTGGAACTAGCACAACCATTATCAGAACTGTTCAGTGAGTCTCTGAGCACAGGAGAGGTCCCAGAAGACTGGAGAAGTGCTCATGTGATCCCGCTCCACAAGAGAGGTAGCAGGGAGGAAGCAGGGAACTACAGACCAGTCAGTCTTACCTCAGTAGTGGGCAAGATTATGGAGGCACTCCTTAAGGAAAGGATAGTGCAACACGAGGAATCCATGAGATCACAGGATCGAAGACAGTATGGGTTTACAACAGGGAGGTTTTGTCAAACTAATCTCATAGATTTCTTTGACCAGGTAACCAGAGTGGTGGACCAAGGGGTGCAGTTGATGTCACCTACCTTGACTTCAGCAAAGCTTTCTATACTGTTCCACATAGAAGATTGATTAATAAGCTGGGTAGGCTTGGAGTGGGCCAGAAGATGATCAACTATGTTGCAAACTGGTTGGTGGGCAGAAAACAAAGAGTGGTGGTAAATAGTATACAGTCAGAAGAGATGCAAGACACAAGTGGTGTACCTCAGGGATCAGTTCTGGGGCCAGTCCTCTTCAATATCTTCATCAATGACATTACAAATTGACTGGAGGGTAAGGTTTGTCTGTTTGCAGATGACACCAAGATCTGCAACAGAGTAGATGATCCAGATGTGGTGGGCAGAATGAGGAGAGATCTGGATAAACTGACAAAATGGTCAGAAGAGTGGCAACCTGGGTTTAACACAAAGAAATGTAAGATCATGCACCTAGGGAAGAGAAACCCTGAAGCCACCTATAGGTTGGGAGGGGATTTCCTGGCAATCACAAGGGAAGAAAGAGACTTGGGCATCATCATCACAGATGATCTGAAATCATCCAAGCAGACCACTAAAGCTGTAGGTAAGGCTAGAGGAATGTTGGGGTGTATTAGTAGGGGTATCACAAGTCATAAGTGGGAGGTAATAATCCCTCTTTACAAGGACATTAGTTAGGCCTCATGTGGAGTACTGCGTGCAGTACTGGAGGCCTCACCTGCACAAAGACATTAACCAAATTGAGGCAGTCCTGAGAAGGGCAACCAAAATGGTGCAGGGACTATATCAGAAAACATATGA
The DNA here is from genome assembly GCA_016271365.2 of Neoceratodus forsteri. Taxonomy (NCBI): domain Eukaryota; kingdom Metazoa; phylum Chordata; order Ceratodontiformes; family Ceratodontidae; genus Neoceratodus; species Neoceratodus forsteri. Next base: position 537,664,119 of record CM057459.1, on the reverse strand, counting down.
GTACAGATTAACAGAGCTCAATATGTATATCCTAGAGCAAAGGATGGAGAGAGGTGATATGATCGAAACATTCAAACATCTTAAGGTCATTAACAAGGTGAAAGAGTCTAACATGTTTCAATATAATAAAAATAGCAGGACATGAGGACACAGCATGAGATTAGAGGGAGACCGATTAAGGGGTAATGTGAGGAAGTTATTTTTCACAGAAAGGGTGGTGGATGCATGGAAAGGCCTACCTCAGGAAGTGGTGGATATGAATACAGTGCAGGGCTTCAAACAGGCATGGGATAGGCATATGGGAGCAATACAGATGAGTATGAATTGATAGGCCATTGACAGAGTAAAGGTCTACAGTACATTCATAAGGTAAAAGAAATGGGCAGACTGGATGGGCCTTGTGGTCCTTAATTGCTGTCAATTTCTATGGTTCTCTGTTTCTATGGCATGTTCCTGCCCCTGCTCCCATTATATGGCACATTGGGAGCCCACCCCACTGTTGTTAACATCAGGACCTCCCAAAAGTCATGGTGCACACATGGGGCATACTGGGAGCCCACCCCAGTGCGCCCAACATTTGTTTTCTTTCACCCATAAAGAGAGAAACTGTCCCTTGGTGCAGTGTCCATTTTTTTTGTACATGAAGAAAAGAAAAGGGTCTTTTGTCCACGGCAACCCCCCCCCCCCAATCTGCACCCCACCTCCTCACAACCCCCTCACATCATACTTACCTCCGGAGTTCTAGCGATGTGATCTTTGGTGGAACAGGCAACATCTGGAATTTTTCAAAGGCGAACTGCAAAATGAAGAAATGCCGGTAAACTGTATAATAGCATAAATGGGGGGGGGGTCAATTTAGGTGGATACCTCTGACATGTTTTTGAATTTTGACTCCAAATTTTCAACATCGGGTTATTGGGACCCCACCTCATGAACACATGCACTGTCATCTTGTTATTCGGTCCCAAAAGTTATTTCACGGTGACGGTGCAGAATCACCTTTTGGGATGAGTTAGCAAAATGACAGTGCCACTATTCATGAGGTGGGGTTCCAAAAAGTTTATGTTGCAAATTTGGTGAAAAAATTCCCAAAAATGACTGTGTTATGAGTGTGCGTTGCACAGTTTCCTCACACACGTGTAACTTCAAGAATTTTTAATATTTTCACTCCAGATTTTCAACATTGCCATTTTTTACATCTCTTTATGCAGAGTACAGTTGTCATTTTTCATTTCCTGCCCAAAATGTGTTTTCACACATGTGGCATACAATGGCGTGGTCACCTTGTGGGAAATCAGTTCAGGACAGATTAACAAAATCACAGTGACACTGTTCATGGGCAGATGTCCCAAAATGCCTATGTTGAAAATCTGGTTAAAAAATATAAATAAATAATTGCTTTATGGGCATGTGTTGCGCAGTTTCTATGCATACTCATGACTTCACCAATTTTTCATATTTTCACTCCAGATTTTCAACATTGTCATTTTTTAATACCTCCATATGAACAGTACAGCTGTCCTTTTTCACATCCTGCCTGAAATGTGTTTTCGCACATGTGGCTCACAATGGTACAGTCGCTGTGGGAAATCAATGTTCAGGACAGATTAACAAAATCACAGTGAAATCATTCATGAGCAGAGGTCCCAAAATCCCTATGTTGAAAATCTGGTTAAAAAAATCCCCAAATAATTGCGTTATGGGCATGCACTGTGCAGCTTCTACGCACACTTGTGACTTCACCAATTTTTCATGTTTTCACTCCAGATTTCCAACATTGTCATTTTTTTACACCTCCTCATGAACAGTACAGCTGTCATTTTTCACATCCTGCCCAAAATGTGTTTTTCACATGTGGCACCAAATGGAGCAGTCACTGTGCAAAATCACCTTTTGGCTAACAATCTCATAGTGCCACTGTTCATGAGGTGGGGTCACAAAAAGCCAATGTTGAAAATTCAGAGTGAAAATACCAACAAATGCCCTGAGCATTAGGGTTTCCAACTATAACGCCCCACCCTGTAGTGACTGACAGGCATCAGGTGTGCGACTTCGAATTGTTGGCTGTAATCCTCATGCCATTCCACTCGAACCCTCTCCCTGCAGCCAGTGACAGGCATAGAGGTGTGCCTTGGACTCTTTGGTCCCAAAGTTCACCCCATTTTCCTATACTGCACCCATCTCAGTGTATTTCCTTATGGAATTAGGTGACCATGGGGTCTGAAGACCCAAGGCACACCACAACACTTTTCGGTGTCTGCAGGGTAGGGTGAGGTGAAGTGGCATGAGTGTTATGGCCAATGACCCAAGGGCACACCCCAGTGCCTGTCAGTCTCTGCAGGGTGGGGTTGGTGTTGGCGTCAGTTCACTACTTCATTGCCATTCCTATTATGCATCTCTTTAAGTCCTGCACTATCAATGCCAATGCTAACAAGACAACATTCAGCATTGACAAATTATTGTTTTTTGTTTCTTCTCCTCTGCCTGTATCTACTGAGGCAGTTTGTAGTTATTTTCCCTCCTCCCCTACCACATTGCTGGCTGTACTCTACTAAAACTTCTCCCTAATGTTGGGAGGCCTCATAAGTTAATAAAAGTGTCTACACAGACAGCTATCTGCCAAAGATCAACCACCTCTGTGATATTCTTACAGTATACTATATAGTTAAAAAAAAAAATAGCTGTCTTGCAAATAATGTCTGTGCCATAAGCGAATCAATAACCCAGCCATGAAAACCATGTGTGACACTTAATTTGTAACAACAACAAAAAAACTACATTAACTACACCACTATTGTTTCAAACCAGTGCATACATTTTTAATGGAAACCTTTATTTTTTTTTTCAAAGATGTATTCACCAGGATGGGGGTGGTGATTGTGGGGGTAGATTTCTCCAGAACACATTGTCTAATTTGTGATTCCAATTACTGTACTAAAAAACAAACAAACAAACAAAAAAACTACTGGAGGTTTTATTTAAATGCATGCCCATATATTGGTGTTCCCAGTCTCCTACTCCTTATATATTATTTCTTCTATTTCTTGTAATCCTCACCTTGTTCTTTCTGCAGAATGTCTCCCTCCACTTTTAAAATATGGAATTTTAAATGAGTCAAAAAATAAAAGAATCTCAGTTGGGTAAAACAAATCAGATGACCATGCATTAGTTTTCCATGATCATCATTCTTTCGTTACACACACAAAAATAATTGAAAAATATTGTACTATTTATAGTTTTCATTACTAGTGTTCCTTTTCTTTTCCTGCTTACCAGAGAAATCTTTGCTACTTACTCTGCCAGAGATAAAATTGAAGCCCTGGCTCCATGTGAGGTCTTTGGGATATGTGTGTGTGTGTGTGTGTGTGTGTGTGTGTGCGCGTGTGTGTGTGTGCGTGTGTGTGTATGGCTGTCTAAGCATATGGTATGTTTGCCACTGGAAATTTTTCAGAATTTTTAATCCATGTGTTCCATACTTTACATTCAATTCACTGAATATGGAGAAAGATAGAGAAAAAAAGAAACTGGGTGAGGAAATGAGGTAATAATACTAACATACTAGATGCCAGCAGATTAGGCCTGTTGAAGTCTGCTCGTGCTTCAGCACCCTGATTGGGTACTGTAGCCCTTTATCTATCTCCTTCCACTGTTACTCCATCCCTCAGTTCTGCCCCCCCGGGGCAAACCAGCCTCTGCTTCACCCCTTGCCTATGCTTGTCCCAACCTCTCTTGAATCCCTCCGCCGTAGCTGTCTGTACATACTCCCTGGGAAGCGCGTTCCATGGTTCCAACACTCTCTCGATGAAGTACCTCCTCCTTCTTTCCCCCCTAATCCTACTACCCTCAATCTTCCAACTGTGTCCACTGGTGATTCCACCCTTCTTCAGTTGAAAGGTCCTATCTCGGCTCACCTTATTTACTCCTCTGAGGTACTTGAAGACCTCAATCATGTCCCCCCAGTCCCTCCTCTCCTCCAGTGAGAACAGGTTGCGCTCACCTAGTCGTTCCTCATATGTCATATCCCCCAGGCCCTAGATCATTCTGGTTGCTCTCCTCTGAACCCTCCCCAGGAGTTGGATGTCCCTTCTTAGGCGTGACCTCCAGAACTGCACACAGTACTCGAGATGTGGTCTAACCAGGTTTTTGTACAGTGGCAAAATCAGCTCCCTGTTCCTTGAGGTAATTCCCCTAGCAATGCAGCCCAGCATCCTATTTGCCCTGACTGCAGCCCTTCTGCACTGCTCTGAATTATTCATGTCAACATCCACCAAGACTCCTAGGTCTCTTTCCCCTGCAGTGGTCTGCAACTCATCACCCTCCCAGGGTGTACACATAGTTGGGGTTTTCCCACCCTAGGTGTAGCATCTTGCACTTGGAGGAGTTAAATTTCAATTTCCAGGTGCAGGACCACCTATCCGGAGTATCCAGGTCCTCTTGCAGGGCCAATCTCCCCTCTTCTCCCTCCACCACCACCCCCAGCTTAGAGTAGTCTGCAAAGAGACTCATTTTACACCCAATACTTTCCCTGATATCAGGGATGTAGGCGTTAAACAGGAGTGGCCCCAGGACTGATCCCTGTGGGACCCCACTTATGACCTCCCTAGGAGAGGACATACTGTATATCAAAAAAGAGGAAAGGTGGGAAAACACAGTTACATAGGCAAAGGCAGTCCCAATCTGCTTAAATGAATTCCTGAAATTCATAAAAGCATATCCAGTGCAATTTAATCAAATTAGGGTGTTTTGCGGAGAACTCTAAACCCCCCAAAGAAACCTGGTAAGTTCAACACTTTTGAACACAGTTCCATAAAAATACCTGCTTTAGTTTGAAATGCAAATAAGGTATTTTTGTTATTATTTACAAAATGTGTGCCACTCAAGATTTTCATTGGCTTTTGTTGTTTTAGCTATCCCCAGTAACCGTCATATGGACTATATTTAGTCTTCAAAATTAAAATGTAGGCATATTTCAATGATAAGAACTTTTTTTAGTCTTGTTAAAATTATTTTTTTTTATTTTGTGTCAAACATTTAAAAGTCATTTTATAAATGCAATAAGAAACTACAGGGTGTGCCATTATGGTGATGTAATTACCTTTGTCTTGTGAATTTAATGGCACTCTGCCATGCTCTGTGCCTAACAGCACACCCAAGGCATGTGATTATATATAGAATAAAGGATGGAGAAGTGTGCTTAATGAGAATTTAATGGTTGCCCTAGGTGTGGGATGCTACATAAACCCTGAGAGCAAAGCCCAAGGGGTTTATTAAAGCATCCCACACTCCCACACCAAGGGCAACCATCACATTTGAGTTTTTATCGCACTTCCCTATCCTTTTTTTTTTATAATTGCAGTTCAGCAATTTTTTGCTCCACCGATTTTACTACTTTCTCACAAGCACATACACACACACACACACACACACACACACATATGCATGCACTCCGTCTCTTTTTCTTTGTCTTTCTGACAGTCTTTCATTTGGTGTTTTCATTTTTTTGTTGTTCTGTTTTTCAGCATTTTTGATTTAGTTGGGTTCTGGTTTGTCCCCTCCAGTTGGCATTTACCTCTGAAGCAGGTTGGAGGCATTCCTGGTGGCAGTTTTTCTCCAGTGCAGCTGTAAAATGCTTGGTGCAGTTTTTGAATGGCGGAATCAGCCAGATAGAATAAGGGAGAAAAGAACTGTTTAAAACTAAAGAGAATACATGAGCGCTCGGTGTGGCGGCTGCTCGCTGAACGGGACGGAGGAGTCGCCATGTTTCTGTTACTAGTAAACCCACCCAAGAGGAGTAAAGAGCCAATCAAGGATGCGGCTCATGTTTGAGTGATGCAGCACATGTTTGCTGTTATAACCTGTGGGTTATAATGGCAAATTATAACTTGATCAGACAATGGAAAACATTGCTGACTAGTTATTATATCACTATTATGCACACCCTGTTATGTTTTACTTCTTACATGTTTTTAACCATGTAATACAAAAGTCTGCATAATTTTGCTGACAGAATGTTTGCCTCATGTACCACATTGAATGTTTACCATAGAATACAAGATTTCAAAAGTCAGACTACAGTAATTCTGCAGGCAGAATGTTCACTGTCTTCCTCACATACATAAAAAAAAGAAGACCTAATATGGCTCAAAGCCATCAACTGTACCTGTAGCAGGGTAAGCAGCAGACAGTTCCACTGTAAGCTTGTAAGTATATGAGGACATTTCTTATGCTAAGTAAAGGAGCACTATTAACTAAAAATCTGAGTAGTATTTCAATGGTTTTAATTTTTGTATGAGTGTAAAGAGAGGATGATGAGGCTATTGTGAAACATTATATTCATTTTGTCTTTTAAGGGCTGTTAGAAGTCTTTTGTTGCAGACAAAATGGCTGCCATGTGATAGTTTTTAATATTTGAATGATTTAAGAGATAATTGTAAGGATTTTTATGTGAGCAATGAGTCTTTTTTTTTGTAAAATATTTTTATTGTGAGCAGGCAAAAGCATACAGGAATGCTTCAAGCATATTCGTACAAATTTGACAGTGAAATACAGTTATTACAGTGAAATGCAGTTGTTACATTCATTGAAACTTAGTTCTGGGAGTTTTGGAAGTGGCGGGTGAGGGGAAGCATAATCAGTGACCTCAAACTGTTATTTTGTTGTTGCTCTGTGCCATCTCCACTTCATGGCCCTCCCCTGCCTTCCGGCCTTCTGGTGGGTGCTCATTTATTCATTTTGTCAGTCTTGGCCCCTGTTGGCTTATGTCACAGCCTGTGCCCTCTTCATAATGGGAAGCAGCCTTCTTCCATTGTTTTGGATACAGGGCTCCATAGCTTCTCAAACAAATTTTATTTCCCACTAGCCATGAGTTGGATCCTTTCAAGGATCAGGCATTGCTTCACATTATTGGCCCATTTCTGAATGGTGTGAGCTCCCACTGCCATCCAAGATTGTGCAATAGTATATTTGCATTGACCACTGTCAGCAACCAGAGTGGACTTGGCTACCCCCATCTGGCAGGCCCTGGGGGTCCACCCTGAACATGAACTCAAGTGGGGAATCAGATGGGCTGTACCCCAACACTCTTGCCATGATGTTGTGTACCTCATGCCAGAAAGGGGTGACTTTAGGCCAGGCCAAAGCCATGTGGAGGAAATCTGCCCCTCCTCCTGGGATTTAGGACAATTGCTAGGGGAGGTTAGATACATAACCTGTAACCAACACAGGCTAAGGTAGGTTCTTTGCATCAAGTTAAAATGTACTTGCTGGAGTTTATTATTTTGGGAGCAAAGGGCCAGTTGGCTGATTGCCAATCTCCATGTGGAGTGATCAATCCTGACAGAGAGAGCAGCTTCCCACTTTTTAACAATTGGGTCACTGGCAGAGCTGTTCACCCTTTATAAGACTCTGTAGCATGTTGTGAGCAGCTTCTGACATGGTTGGGGTCTGTATAGCTCTTTTTTGAAATGGGTTGGTTGGGCCCACCCCTGTGACCTGTATACAACCTCTCCTAGTCTACATCTGACTGTAAAGTATACAATATAATCCCCAGCATTTATTTTCCAGGTTTGCCTCAGAGTGGGAAACTGCTTAATTTGTCCTTCTTCAAAAAGCTGCACCACTTGATGAAGTCCCATTCACTTCCATCTTAGCAGCCTCTGATGTATCTGGGCAGAGTATGAACCCTTCTCTCTGACTGCTGTCATAAGATCCATGTATGGTGAATAAGCAGGAATAGCACCCATGAACCTATGCAAAGCTAACCATACCCTGCGGGTGGCCTGGAGAAATGGTTGGTCACCACTCCCATTGTGTGGATGTACAATGATGAAGACAGCAGCTGCACTGGGAGGCTACCTGACAGTGCCTCTTCCTCCAGTGTGATCCATGCCAGGGGATCCCCCTCCCTCCACCCATGCACATAAGTCAATTGGGTTGTCCGATAGTAATTTTGAAAGTTAGGCAGGCCCACTCCCCCCAGTGTAGGCGGCATTTGTAATATGGTTAATTTTATATGGGCCGACACCCCTATCTTAAGGTTTCAAACATGTATCCCCACTCCACACAGTCAAACGCTTTCTCTACATCCAGTGCCGGCGCCGCCACCCCATATTTTAATCTATGTGGTCCCAGGCATGTATAATATTAAATGTACGTCTAATGTTGTGTTTCCCCCTGTCTACTCTTGACAAACCCTGATTGGGCAGGGTGAACCAATGATGGTAGGAGCAGTTCAGATCTGCTCACTATCACCTTAGCTATGATTTTGTAATCAGCAGTGAGGAGGGATATGAGGCGATATGAGCCGCATAGCCTAAGGTCCTTCCTTTGTTTGGATAACACTGTGATTGTGACCAACCGTGTGGAGGGGGACAAAGTTCCTTTCTCTAGGCTCTCTATTAACATGTCATACGGGGTGCCACCAAGATGTGTGAAAATGTTTTAAAAAAGTCTATGGGCTGCCCATCTGAACCCAGGTCCTTTCCACCCTTTACCTTCCCTATGGCCCTCCCCACCTCCTCCTCTGAGATCAAGATCTCCAATTCATGAGATTCTCCCATGCCTAAAGTCTTGGTAGGTGCCCTCTTGAAGAAGGACTCATATTGTTGTTCTGAGAGTGAGCCCTCCAAAGTATACAGAGCTTTGTAAAAAGCGCCAAAGTCCGCTCCAATCTGGGCAGTGGATGTCATTGTTTGATCTTCCCAAGTCAGGATTTGGCCTATATTCCTCTCCCCCTCCCTCCATCTCAGACACCAAGCCAGGAATTTTCCAGCTCTATCCACACCAACGTAAGCGCAAGCCCGGGTGAGCAGGATGGAGCGCTCCACTCTACCACTACTCAAGGCATTGAATTGCCACTTAAGTTTCTGAAGAACCCTATGTAGAGAGGGCCTGGGCCTGGCCATGTGGGCTGCCTCACAGGCCTCAGTTTTAGTTCTAAGTTGCTCCATTTCCCTTTCTGAGACCCGTTTCTTGTGTGCTGAGTATGCGATAACTTGTCCCCTAACATAGGCTTTAAGGGCCTCCCACCTAGTCCCATGTGAGGTGTCTCCCCTGTGATTCAAGAGAAGATACTCTTTGATAACAGCCATTAGATGTGCAATAAATCCCTCATCTTTCAACAGCAGTGGGTCCAGCCTCCATGATTGACTGGTAGATGGGGCCCTCCCCAGGCAGGGCACCAGTAGGGAAGTGCGGTCCGATATCAGGATTGAGGAGTATTTTGCTACTCTCAATTCTGTCAAAATAGTGGAGCTGACCAGCAACCCATCCAACCTGACATACGGATGGTGAGCATGTGAGAAGAAACTGTATTCCCGGTTGGTCGGTTTCTGGTGCCTACACACGTCTACTAGATTGCATATCTCCTCGAGGACCCCCTGTGCCCTGGCATTTTTAGATATTATGACAGGCATTGGGATAGACCTGTCCATCACCCCATCCCATACACAATTATAATCCCCCCCAGCATTCACAGGCAAGGGAGAGTTGCCATGTCCATGGAGAGTTTTTGGAAAAAGCCAGACTCCTCTATATTTGGTGCATATATTGACCCCTCCAAGAGGGTGCCCGCTCCCTCCAATGTAATATTAGTCAGAACATAATGTCCCCTTTGGTCCCTTATCTCTTGATGTATTGTTACCCTGGTGCCTCTTGGGAACCAGATGGCCATTCTCTGAGCCTTCCTTGAGAAGCAGGAGGTCAGCCACTTGCCTCCCATGCTGTCCTCTGTCTTATCTGCTTCTGCCTAAGACATATGAGTTTCCTGCAAAAGCAGAACCAGAGCCTGCGATCTCCTGGCTTCAGCAGCTACCCTTTTGTGTTTCACCACAGAATTCAGGTCATTGACATTCCATGTTACACATTTGCTGGGTCAGCCATTATCCCACTTATTATCATAATTCTGTGGTACTCCCCGCTCCCACCTCCCCACCCCAGTTCCATCTTGCAACATTGTATGCCTGTCCAAAAACCGTACGTGCACTATGCCTGCAATTTTAACAGTAACCCCTCCACAACTTAGTGATCCCCTCCTCCCCTCAATGATATGAGCTCAATTTTACATATCAACAGCCAATAATCAACATGTAACATAATACCCCTCAGCAGTTCCCCCTCCCCCCAGCTGGGTTTGAAATTATCCTGCCAGCAATCCCTTGCAAACAAATGGTGGTGATGTTCTTACCTTTGGTGGTTTTAGGGCACATGTTGACCCTGATACTTGAACCATCTTCCCCTCCGTAGACAGGATTCCCGGTGCTGGTACAACTGATCCATTTACATAAGTCAGTGGTCTAGCAGAGAATGGTGTGGTCACCTACGGGGTAATTCACCCAGCTTTAAACTGCTACGAGGTAATAACATAAGACGAAGAAAAGAAAGATAAGTGGTGAAATGCTGTGGCATCAATGGTATAAGGTGCAAGGGGCACACATGGCACCCAACAGGGAGGTTGATGGAGACACCAGAGATGGCAGGAGAGGGAGACAGTCTGAGACAGAACCCCCACCCAGCCCTTGCCCCTGCCAGCAGCACTCTACACCTCCTTGCTGTGGGGATCAAGCCAACTCAGTGCAACCCAAGTTATCCCCTCCACAACCCCCAGCCTTTCCTCCATCCATCTATGTTTTGCTACCTTCACCATTTGAAAATAGTACAGTAGGCATGCTTAACCCCTTAATCACTCAGAGTGAGTGCTATATTTCCCTTTTAGTATCTTTTACCCAAAACCCAATCACAAATATAAAATCAACAGTTTTGCATCTTGTTCTGCATTGGGAGGGGAGGCAGCATGCCTTTGGTTTTGGGCACTTCATAGAATGTTGTCCAGGGCACTCCTACCATGTAGTTTGGCTTTCCATGGCCCTGCTATTTGTCTGCAATATTGCAAAATTTGTGGGATAAGAACCATCTACGCCCCGATCAAATACTTTCACCAGTCCTCTCACACCTCGTAACAGGCTGTGGATGTGGCCTAGAAAGCCCAATGATGCATTTCGCATGCAGAAGCACCTTCTTTTACTCAGTCACTGGCCTCATCATGTGCTCAGGAAAGAACTTCCTGTAAATATCCTGACAGTGGCATTGCCCCCCCCCACACCCTCCAGTGCAGGCACAAGAAATATCATAAGGTCTTATTTGGATACTCATCTGACAAATCAGGATGTTGAATATGTGGTCCCCCATTGTGGTGTGCTGTTCTCTCTCTCCACCCAGCACTCGGCCTCCAAGAAATCCATGAAAATCTGTTGTTTGCTAAGCCTCTCAGTACGTAACTTGGCTGGACAGAAGAAGGCAAAAGTCCAACCCAGGGAGTACAGGTGAGATTTAACCTTGTTGAATTTGTGCCTCCTCACCTGCATCTCCCGGCTATAGTCTTGGTAGATGTAAACTTAGCTGTTGTTGCACTGGATCGGACCCTGTGACTTGGCCTCAGACAAAACTTTCTCCTTGTCGTAATAGCAGAGATATTTAATTAAACAATGCCTGGGCCTCTCACTGGGTTTTGGCAGGGGTCCCACATGGTGAGCTTGATCCACTTCAAAATTCTCAGCATCCGGTGGCATTTCTCAGGCTCTTGACTAACCACCGAAGCAGCCCCTTGACTGGGTTCCTCCCTTCCATTCCTTCTGGCAGTCCGACTATCCAAAGATTGGATCTCTGGGACCTATTCTCCTGGTCATCAACCCAAGCCTGCAGATCTACCATAGATTCCTTGATTGAATTTCTGTCCCTTGAAATAGTGGAGAGGAAGTCCTCTAGTTCACTCTCCTGGCTCTCCAGCTTCATGATTCTGGAACTCTAGGCTTCTGTTGTCTCAGACAGCCTAGTGATCACGCTCTGCAGATGTATCATCTGGACAGTAATGTTGGAGAACCCTGTCTGCATCTGTGTCTGCATGCTGGTGAGGGTTGCGGGCACTCCCACCAGAGACTTTTCAAATTTGGCCACGCTGCACTCTGCTTCCATGGCTGCAATGGCCTGCTGACATGTTCTGAGTTTGGGCCCTGCTCTACTATATCTCTGAGCTTCTACAGTCTCAAAATTCAGTTTCAGCTGCTTGCTTTTTCTCATCCCTGCTGCCGATCTCTTTGTGATGTCAATTACACTTCAGTTGCTGGTGATAATAATTCATTTTAGTCTTATTTAATGTGTTTTCAATGATTGTGCCCTTGGAGCTAGGCTAATTTGCTGCTAACATGCTCTAGCACTAGCCATGCCACCAAGTAATGAGTCTTAACTCTTTTGCCATTTTCTCATCAGTAAGCACCTAAACTGACCAATCAGATCACAGATGTTTTCCAGCTGATTTTTTAATACACATCACAACATAAAGAGGGCAGTATAGAATAGTGCTCCCTGCATGTTCTCATGAGATGGTTGTCATGGTAACCCTCTAAAACTTTGCTCTCGAGAGTTACTGTGGCAACCAATCCTCTTGAATCTATAACAGCACCATTCTGCACACACCATCATCTGTTATCATATTTATCTCAATCTTCTAACAATCTTTTTGTTACAAAAAACTATGTTAAAATAAGTTAGGATTCATAGACAGAGCACCAAAAGTCAGGATATCCAAAAATAGGATTTTGTCAAATCCCACAGGTTGTGTTGCTTTACCAAAATGTATTACTCCCAACAAAGTATAATATTCTTAGTCTGCCACTTAAATAGATCCTGGTACCGTTAGTGACTTGAGATCCCTAACTTTGGAATCCTGACTTTTTATATTCATTCATGAAGCCACTAGTGTAATGCACTGTTTTTTTTGTTTTTTGGTTTTTTTGTCGTAGATACATTTTTATACTTTTCAAAAGAGATCCCTAACTACCATCCAACATAATTGGTTGAAAATTGGGAGATCATCACCTGTACTGGTACAGTATAGTGGAAATTGCCTGTATGGGACTAGTCTGTGTAGAAGCCTTTAGACATTATAAGTGCTGTCCATTGATATTTGCCATGCTCATTGGCAACAATTATTTTAACCTGAAAGGCTCCTTCTGTTTTTTTCTACAGGCTGGTGCCAAGTCCTCTAAAAGTGATTCTCACTACAGTTCATGCTGGCGCCTGTTACACTCCTCCCAATATTATCTATTGTCCTTCTGTTGTGGTCCTAGTCCAGCCTGGAAGCAGCTCTTTGCTGCAGTTTCTGTGGCTTACACAACACTCACATTTCATTACAAAAATGCAGACATAGGGCACTAAGTCAGAAGACCTGCTGGTCTGATGACTCTCAGTCTGAATGACTAAACTCTCCTGACAACAGACACAGCCTTGCTACCTTCACTACAGTGCAACTACCCATGGAAGAAAATGATGCTTTGGGGATATGCATAAACAATGTGACACAAAAGGCAATACTGAGACATTTCAGTCAGGACTACTGCCACCTTAGCTGGAGCCATGGGGATGAAGAAAGTGGAGGATTGGATGACTAAAGACTGAGCATCACTTAACAAGGATGGCTATTATCACTTTTGGGAGGTCTGTAAAACAAGCTCCCCTGAACTGCTGCAACATTTTTTTTTTTAATAACCTTTGTGGCTGTGGTTTTGGAAATAAGCCTTTGTCCGCTATAAGTGGCTGTCCAGTTTTACCGTGTCCATTTTAAGTGGTGTGCACTATATATAACACCACTGCTCTTATCTCACACACCATGTCCCATTTCAAACAGTCCCTGGTATAATATAGTACCCTTTATTTGTCACTGTCCTGTTGCAGGCACTCCCAGTTGTCCAATGGCACTTCTCCCTCTCTCAGCTAACCAGTTCTTTAAAGTCCTAACCAAAATGACATATTTGAAATTCAAAATGTATACTCCTTCAAAGCTTACATGTACACAACAGGTGGCATAACACAATGAAAGTATTCCATTACTGCAGTCAGCTTACTGTAGGTGATGTTAAATTTACCTTAATCGCTATGCTTTCTTGGTTACTTGGTTAAGATGGACAAAAGGGGGCTACTTGCCCATCTAGATTGTCCTCCACACATGTGGAATGTAGTTGAATAGAACTGTATCAAGACCCTATTATAATGGCTGAATCAGCAGCCATTTATCCAATTTATTTTTAAAAGTATTTATTCCAGTGCAATGTACAATATCTTGAGTTAGTGAGTTCCATACCCTTGGAGTATGAACAGTGAAAAAAGATTGTCGTGTTCTTTCAATTTCAAGCTGTTTACTGTGATGCCTAGCCACAATTTTTCTTGAGGTGAATGATAATCCACACTGAACCATTAAAGATGGATTCTGGGTTATTTTAAAGAGTAGAAGAAGATCAAAGAAGATCACCTTGTAGTCTTCTCAATCTAAGAGAATATAGTCCTGTATGACTCAGCCTTTCTTCATAGTCAAGGGGAGCAAGTTGATATACCAGTTTAGTTGCTCTACGTTGAATCTGCTCTATTCTTTTTATACCCAAAATTAGGGAAGGGCTCCACAGTGGGGATCCATAGTCTATGTAGGGCGTAACCTGAGACCTATACAGGGTCATAATGCATTCTTCAGATGTAGAAATAAATGTAGAATTTATTCTACAAAGAAGAGCATTTGTGTGATTTGCAATTTTGTTACAATGTTCTGAGAAAAACTGTTTGTTATCTATTAGTATCCCCAGGTCATTTTCTACTCTAGAAACTTTAGTTTTACTATTGTTTAGGAAATTAATCTGTTCAGGGTTATTTCTAACCAAGTACAGTACTGCACATTTGGATATATTAAAAAAAACCTACTGCCCATTTTTCAATGATGGCCAAGTCAGATCTTAACTGATTGATGCTTGTTATATCATTGACACGGCCCCCAACATTGGTATCATCTGCAAATTTAACAAGAGTGTTATTAGATGAAACAATAATGTCACTTATAAAGACACTAAAAAGTGATGGCCCGAGGACTGAACCCTGGGGAACACCACTAGTTATATTAATCTTATTTGAAAGTACGTTGTTTACCCTAACCTTCTGTGTTCTACCATTTAGCCAGCTATGAACCAATGAAACTAATTGTGCCAAAAACCCAAGATTGATTAGTTTGACTATTAATAAATTGTGTGAGTCTTTGTCAAAAGCCTTACTATAGTCCAACTGGATGCTGTCGACAGGAAAGTTGGAGTCTTATCATGTTGTAAAAGGAGATCAGGTTAGTTATACAAGAATAACCTGTTCTGTACCCATGTTGAGTATGGTCTATAATATTTAACAATTTCATTTTCAAACTAATTGGTCTATAGTTTTTAGTTTTAGAGTGGGTGCCTTGTTTGAATATTGGTGTTACTGTAGCTGTTAACCAATCAGGTGGTACTTTGGATACCTGTATGGATTTATTAAATATAATAGTAAGAGGGAGAGCAATGGTATCAATAGTTCCCAAAATAAGACTTGTACTGATGTTATCGGGTCCAGGACTTGTTTTTTTTTTTTTTTTTTAGGTAGCAAGTAATTCCTTAGTTTCTTGAAGTGAGATAGAGCAGTTGAAAGAATTAAGTGAATTCGAAGCAACTGTACAAAGTCTATCCTGTTCAAATACTGAACCAAAGTATTTGTTAAATTCATTGGCTGTTTCAATATCTGTTGTATTGGTAATATTGTTTTTAATCAATGGGCCTACTGATCTTGTGTTATCTTTTTTACCGTTTAAGTAAGATTAGAGGGATTTGTGTGAATCCTTAGTGTGGGCAATATGGAATTCAAGATTCCATTTTGCTAAGATAATTTGCTTTTTTAAGTCCTTAACCACTAACCCGTATTTATTAAGGATTTCAGCTTTCTGGGCTGCAGCACATTTCTTCAATTGTGAGAATAATTTCAACTTTTTTGTTCTCAACTTTTTAATGGATAAATTATACCATCTTACCCCTAGTATTATATATTTTTTTACTGAATGTACTGATGCTCCAGATAATGTAGTGTCTCTTTAAAAAGTGACCAGGCATCTTCCAAAGTAAGGAGACTAAGAATATGATTCCAGGGAATAGCTGCAAGACATTCATTGATTTTTTGAAAATTTACTTTATCGTATTGTCTTAAAATAACATTTATGACAGTTTGAGTTTTCTAAGGAAAGGTAAATGAAATGGACATATGGTCACTATTGCCCAAAGGTTCTGTAATATTTAGATTTGTTGTAGGAGTATCCATATTAGTTATTACTAAATCTAGTAGGTTTTCACCCTGAGTGGGCTCATTGACTAGTTGAGTGACACCAAGATCAACTATTGTTGTAAGTAGATGAGTGTCATGTTGGTTAGATCCAGCTAGAGTGTTCCAGTTTAGAGATGGAAGGTTAAAGTCACCTAAAATGAGAACTGTATCATTATTGGCAAACTGTGACATTTCAGTAGCAATTAACTTAGAGTAAAAGATATCTACAGATGGAGGGCGATAGCAGTTGCCAACCAGTATTTGAGGATGTCCTGTAGGGTTTACGTATACCCAAACACTTTCTGTTTGTACATTGAAAGGAGGTTCATAGGAAGGAATAGTGTTTTTTACATAAAAGCTAACCCCTTCCCCTTTCCTGTTATCAGGTCTGTTTTTAAAGAAGTGTTTAAAGCTGGGGATTTCAAGAATCCATTGCTTGTTAGGATTTCCCCAAGTTTCAGTAATGGCAATAAGTGCCAAATTGTGAGTTAAGATTCTTGTTTCTAATTCTGCTATTTTAGTTATAGTAAGGGATCAAGCATTTAGTGATAGCATGTTCAAACATTTAGTATCCATTTCAGTGGTTATTTTAAGAGACTTTGGTTTTAGCAAGGTCTCCCTCCTCACAGTTAGTTTAAATGTTTGTGTATAAATGTTGGAAATTGACATCCCAGAAGCAAACTCCCTCTTCTGCTGAGATGGAGACCATCCCAACAGAAGAGTGAGCAGTTGTTAAAGAATTCTTCCCAGTGGGTGAGGCAGGCTATGTTTTGACCGTAACACCATTTCCAAAGCCAGTTATTTAAGGCTTTGATTTTGGCTGTTATATAATATGAGGCTCTAGGAACAGGTAGAATTTCTGATATACAGATATCACAACCTCTTTCTACCAACATGTTACATAGAGCTACATAGTCCTGTTTTAATTCCTGAAGTGACATTCTATTTATATCATTTGTCCCTGCATGGACAATCACAAAAGGATTTACACCTGCTGTTGAAAGTGATGTTTTAAGCATGGAAACTATGTCAGATACTCCTGCCACCCATAGCTTAAACAAGTTCAATTTTGTTTGTCTGTATTGCAAACAGTACAGTCAATACATTTGGTTATGGAATCCCCCAAGATAATTATTTGTTTTTTACAGGTATTAACATCTAGTGTAGAATTTGCTTGGTCAATAGTAACAAGTTACGAAGAAGAAGGAACTGTAGTGACCAAATCATTGTTTTAGGGTAAATAATCCAAAGAGGTACTGTTAGAAAGTGAGTGTAAAGGTTCAAAGGAATTATGCAACAGTAGTGATGGACATGTAACAAGCTTCAGATCTTCTTTGGGATGCGTATTAGATATTGTAACTTTGGACCATGTAGCTTCATTAAATTGCACTTTTTGTTTACAATGTGTAGAAATTAGTGGGGTAGATGTACTAACAAGTTCTACATTATGTGAGGTGATAAAAGTTTTACCTTGATCAAAATAGGTTAAAGTGGCAGCCCCATTTATTTCATGAAAAGGCTCAAGGGGCATATCTAAAGGAGAGACATGGGGAGCTGAAGAAACAGAGACATTGGCCAGCTGTTCAACATTAGTGAGATCAGATTGCAGGATAGAGGAAAATTTATCAGATGTAGCGTTAACATGAATGAGGTACAGGAGAAGTTTTGGTCTCTATAAGAAGAGATATGTGGTCAATGTATTCCTCTAAGGCCTCAATTTCTGAGGTGATAACCCTTTTAGTTTTTTAAATGTAATAACTCCTCCTGAAGGGAGGTGACAAGGTTACATCTATCACATGTAAAGTCTGGAGTACATTTACCAGCCGTATTCATATTACAGGAAACACAGACCTTGTTTATCTTTTTCATTTTACTGTTGTAATATAAGAATAGGCCTGCCTGTCAAGGTTTACCTGGAGTGATAAGGTCAGAACTGATAGAAGGGTCTTTCTTTCATATTCCGGTAGTCCCGGTGAACACGGTAGACACACGCTGAGATGTGCGTGTCTCTGCGCGTGTCTCCTTGTGCGGCCTGGTGCACGCTCACTAGCGCAGGTCCTAAGTAGCGCTAGACCGGAAACAGTTCTCTCCAATGCTTCCGGTAGCGCTCGTGATAAAAATTAGTAAAATAGTTTGCTGCCTAAAAATTCAGGCTTCCAAGGTGTTTTAGAGGTGCTGTTACACAAGAGTAAAACACTTAAAAGTGCTTAAAAGGAGCAAAGTGATGATTTGGCTGACTTTGGGATGAGAAAGAAGTCATAAGATCCACGTATCCCCACAAAACACTGTACATACACAAACAGAGCTAGTTATTGCAATAGACCCTTTTACGAGAGTCAAAAGAGCAAGTTTCAATAATTTTGCATATAATAACAGTTAAGTTTGGGGGCAGTATAGCGCAGTGGTTTAAAGCTCTGAGCTGCAAATCTGGAGACCTGGGTTTGAATCCCACAGTCCCCACTTACATACTGTGTGGCCCTGAGCAAGTCACTTAACTTCCTTGTGCTCCCAGGTTGCACCTGTAAACAAGATTTCAGCTTAGTGTGTCTCACCTGGTTAAACAATTGGGGAAATTTCATCCAGCACCTCTCTCCAGAGGCTCGCAGTATACATGGGCAAATTATATCGTGCAAATAATATTCAAGTTAACATGTGCAGTTGCTCAGCATTAGGCCAGTCAATCCTCCTATTTCTGAACACTCTGAGGGTGCCTCCTTTTTCAATTAATCCTTAACCTCCTGTGCTCTCTCTACCTTCTCTTCCCTTAAAGGGCCCCCTCCTACACACACTCTGCTGATCTTCCACCCCTTCCTCCTTGCTGAACTTCTTCCTTGACCCACTACATCTACCTCTTCTTCTTTCTTCTTCTTTTGTATTTCCCCTACTGTCTACACTCCTATCTCTCCACCTCTCCAAGGCTAACAGCCTAGATGGTGTTGACCCAAAACTACTATGCCTCCTCATGGTTGCTATTGCCAGACCCACCTCATCCCTTTAATCCTCTCCTTTAATCTCAGCAAGGTATCTTGGGCATGGAAGGGTGTCAGTGTTCTCCCCATCAAAAAACAAAGTGACCTTTCCTCCCACGGAGACTACCACATTATCAGTCTACTTCCTCCACTATCCGTAGTGCAGGAATAGCTTAAACAGTACATTCCCTACTATTTCCCCTTCCTGATTCCTCATCCTTTTCCTATCTCTTCCAGTATAGCTTTTAAAAAACACATTGCACTGTTGCAGCACTCCTATGGCTTGCTAACACTCTTTTAAAGGAGAGGGGTCAAGGCCAGTTCAAATCATGTAAGCTATCTTTGTTTATCATGCCAGGACTTTAATACTCTGTATCCTATTGCTTCCTACCTGATAATCTTTTAAGGGTAGGCCATTCTGACCTCTCAATCAGCTATTCTTGCCTATCTCACAGGTACAGTCAGTCCAAGAAAGTGATCCCCTTCCCCCTGTCCTCCCCCATTCAACCTGGTGAATGAATGCTGACGTGGACATGTGTGGAAGGGCCAAAATATGGCAATTTATCATTTTGAATGGGAATGCTACAATTCTGAAGTAGTAGACACTTAAGACAATGCATTTTTCTTAGAAAAATCCATCTATCCTGAAGTTGCCAGGGCTAGTCCAATGGCCACCCCTCAGCACCACAGTAATTTCCCACCCTCCATATCCTGCCCCCATTTTGATGGACTCACATTGTTCTTTTTAAACAAAAACATTTGCTACTGGCAATGAGCCACCCTCTGACCTTATCTTTTACATTCTCACCCCCTTACCCAACTCTCTGGTTCCAAATATTCATGTTTGAGAAATTACTCCAACCAAACCCGAACCATGACAAGCAGAGGGCTACTTAATTTTTCAGCTTAAGTCTAACTCAGTGCTCCACCTCCAGCATGACAATTCCATTTTCAATCAATCAATCCAAATCTTTATTTAACCAGTCAGACACTGCTGGGCAAGGTTCATTTTCGAGGTGGATCTGGGTTTTCAAGGTGGACCTGGTACTGACTGTAGTGAGCAGTAGAACAATTAGGAAGGACAATAGTGAAGCATGCTACAGTTTTGATGATGCTTAAAAGACCAGTTGGTCAGCTGATCCAATGAAAATGGCCCTAAGCTGAAGTAGACCCTCATTTACTACTGGCTTACTCAACTCAAGCAGCCCCCCCTTCAATGTGCTCTTGTGTCCCCATCCTGGTTTCTCTTTTTCTCAGTGACCTTCCCTCTGTCTTCATCTCTGCATATATACACATGTGCATGGACAATATGGTACTTTTTACCTCTTGATCCCCAGACCCAGAGTTGGAAATGACCTTGTAGTCTAACTTTAATAATGTCCAACACTGATTCTACTCCAAAACAACTTGCCAAAAACAGTCCCTATGACCTTTGACTGCAGCAGTGACTCAACAAGCACCACATTACCCCTGTCATCATGAATGTGGACCTTCCTGAAGAAGTACTTAATTCCAAGTACCTTATTGAGTGACTGGATCCAAACCTTGAATTCTCTTTCCACATTCATGCCATTCATTAAAAGCTGCTCTCATGTTTAGTGCCCAATACAGCAACAAATCCTGCTCCCACTTCTGGTGCACCATGAGATCATCCTCAAGATGACCCTCCTACTCTTTGACTATATGTATGTGGTATATACTGTACTGCTGTTACCAAAACCACTCTGGTCAGACTGGAACTCCTGTCACTCCATCTGCTGCTTTGCCTTTAACTGTCCCACTCATATTCATCACTGTTTCATCTCCCGAATGTTCTTCTTTCCTTCTTTGCAGGGAAAACAACACTCACTGCACTTCCTTTCTTTTCACATTCTGGATTAGTTCTGTAATATTAATATACCTTTCCTTCCTCATCTCACCCACCCTTCTCTGTCTACAGCTAATTGCCAGACACTCATTCCAAGACTACTGCTGAGCAAGCAGCTTTTTCCTCTAACTTTAGCAAGGCATTTAACACAATCCCTCACAAAAGATAAATAAACAAATTAGTCAGCCTGGGAGCTGGTCCCAGGGTGGTAGCCTAGGTAAAACATTTGCTGGACAACAGGGCACAGAAGGTAATGGTAAACGGAGTCCTCTCTGAAGAAAGGGAGGGGTTACTAGTGGGCTACTGCAGGGTTCCGTACTGTGTCCAGCCCTTTTTAATATCTTTACAAGCGACATTGCTGAGGGACTGGAAGGAAAAGTATGTCTCTTTGTAGATGACACAAAGATCTGCAACACGGCTGATACGCAAGGAGGTATGGAAAGGACAAGAAGGGACTTGGCAAGGTTGGAAGAATGGTCAGAAGTAAGGCAGCTTGGATTCAATGCAAAGAAGTGCAAAATAATGCACCTGGGAAACAAAAACCCAGAGGAAGAGTACACAATGGGGGGGTAGTAACAACAACAGAAATGGAAAGGGACCTAGGGGTAATCATAGCAGAGGATCATAAGGTTGGCAAGCAATGTGAGAAGGCAGTAGGAAGGGCTGGGGGGATACTGGGATATATATAGAGAGGCATCACCAGCAGAAAACAAGAAGTTGTTATCCCTCTGTACAGACAGTTGGTGAGACCACATATGGAGTACTGCATCCAGTTCTGGAGACCCCATCTCTGCAAGGACATAGACAGGATGGAGACAGTTCTGAAGAGGGCAACTAAAAATGGTGCAAGGTCTGCAAGAGAAGCCATATGAGGAGAGACTAAAGGAGCTTAATATGTATACCCTTGAGGAAAGGAGGGAGAGGGGGCATGATAGAAACTTTTAAGCACCTCAGTGGAATCAACAAAGTCCAAGAGAGCAGTATCTTTCAGAAAAAGAGATGTGCAAGAACAAGGGGATACAATTTGAAAATAGAGGGGGGACGTCTCGGGCAATGTGAGGAAGCATTTTTTTCACAGAGAGGGTTATAAATGCATGGAACAGCCTTCCTGAGGAGATAGCAGGGTCTAAAACTGTGGGAGAATTCAAGAATGCATGGGACAGACATAAGGCAATTCTTGCTGGGGTAGAAAGAAATAGGCTGTTGGTTAACTAGGATCTGTAGCTTATCCAGTAGGTAGGGAAATGGGTAGACTAGGTGGGCCAAGCGGTCCTTCTCTGCCATCAAAGTCTATGTTTCCATGTTTCTAACTTCTCCCTCATCTGGAATAACCTTTGTGCTGTCCTTCACTTTCTTCCTTTATCTCCATTAAATCTCTCCTTTACTAATAGCTGTGCATGCAACAAACTCCACTTATTTTGCTTGCCCCATTCACTTGCTGCTATCCTGCCATCTTCTACAATGTTTCTACTATTCCACAGAGTGCATGTTGCTCATTGTTGATCTCACTGGACTCGGCTATCACCTCCCATTGAATATATTGTAGTTTGTTACTCTACAGTGTGATTTTTTTTATTTATCATGATTTATCATGGCTGTGTATATTTTTTCAAGGTTTTATCTGAGATTAAACTGTGTTCTGCTTCATTATATTTTGCCTGTACCCCCTACACATACAGTTGTAACTGGAATTTTTTTCATTTTATTTTTTTGCTATGGGTGGTCTTCCATCCAACAATTCTAAATAAATGATGTGAAGCTAATACTGTTCCATTCCTGAATAAGTAAATGGCATTATACTACTACGAATATCTACTGTATAAATAAAGTGCAATTCTGTAAGTTATTTTTTTCTGTAAAACATCAATATTTGATTTCTTAGAAAAATATGGTTTTATACATGATTGATGTACTTAGATGTAGTAGCAATTATGTAAAATAGGTTTTGAAGGGTATTACCATTTATCTACATTTGTCACTAGAGGAATGATGATAATTTCTTTTTTCCAGCTCTCCAAACCACACAAATAATCTATTTTTTCAATCCATGCAAGAAAAAAGATCAGATTCTTTAACTCTCTCTCTCTTTCTCCAGCTTTCACACTTTCAAAAGTGAAACTAAGCCAGAAGCAGATAAGCCCAAAGTGTTTATTCAGAACCAACATATTAACATGTATTCATCTAATTACATAGACCTCCCCTTGAAATCCAGAGCATACTATTGCAGTGACTGGAGTATACACCATTAAAATGCATGACAAAATGCTAATTCAGAAAAGTAACATTGGAACCGCAGAATGCCTTTCTACCAGTTTACAATCACTGAACTGCAGAACCCAAAACCTCATGTAAGACTACAGTCCATGTTTTCAATAATAATGGTTCCAGAATTTTTTCAGAAATCTGTAGAATTGATCAAGAAACTCCCGAAATGCAAATCAGAAGTGGAATTGCCATTCCACCAGTATTCCACCAATAGAGTTCCACACAGCAATATAGTACTTACATGCACCATATTTAGGGGTAATGAAGCTGAAAAATGTTTTATCAATAAAAAATTCTACCCTCAGCACTGAAAGTGCTAAATATTTGGATGCAGTTAAAAGGGAACAGATTATCTTCTTAGCTGTAAGGACATGGTGTTTAGCTTATTAGTGTTCATCATATTGGCACACTTGAAATATGTTTTTCGCAGCAGTATCTATCAAATTACTTACATAATGAGATAGTTTTTTTTGTGGTTCAGTTAAAATGTAGTTCATTTCTACTGACAATTTAATGCAAGTTAGGGGAGATGATGCATGAATTTCATTGTTTTCTAAAAGTATCCTGGAGATTAATATTTTTAATTGCAAAGCCTGCTACAGTCACAAGAGCAGTCTTCTGAATGATTGACTGACTTATGGTTTTCACAGATAAAGAACTGCTAGTGTAAATGGAAAATTTAGAATAAGTTTCTCCCACTTTTCTAATTAAAGTACTAACTGAATTTTAATTTAACTTGTAAATGTTAATTGAGAAACAAGAGGAACACATTAGTGGTAAAGAAAACTTCCATGCCCATCCTTTATCTTACATTTAATGGCTGGCTGTAAATTAGTGATAATAGATATTTCTGGATACCCGTTTACTGTTTAATGCCACCATTCTCCAAAGAATTAGAAATGGTCTTTCAAATACACTGGCAGGTAAGCTCTGTGAGTTGGCATTAACTAACCTAGTGAAATGTGAGACAGCACATAAATACAGTATTGTGTAATAGACCCCTACTTCCCCACCCCTGAACAAATACACACACTACAATAAACATGTGGAAGAAAAGACTGCAACTATGCATTTATTTATCAATCTAACATAACTTTGGAGTGGTGTGTGCAGCTCAGGAATCTCACAAAATACACATCAAGGCCTCTGCTCCCCTTCACCAACGGGCCAAATAGACCGAGGAATTATGTACCTCCCAGGATTGAACCTCAAACCCCAGCGAGTACGGTAGTCACCTGGCCAGGTGTCAAGCTCCTACTCCCATCTGATGATGCTGTACTCACAGGCAAGCCCAATGAGGTTGGCCATGGCCCCCAAACAGGGCACTGGATCATGGGGCCCCCACCTCAGGCCAATCAGGGAATGAAGCCTTTTGGTAGAATGCGATTCTGTTCCCTTTTTCCCCTTGTACCATCATCTTGTGACAGTGCCAAGCTGCTACCCTTACAGTAACTGCAACAATATTATCTACTTCAGTCTTGCTACATTTTAAATCCCCTTGGGGCAGACAAAAAACCTGGAGAAAAACCATTTGTTTTGGAAAAACCTAGAAAAATCCTTCCTGACCCCTAAGCATGGTCTCTTAGCAGACACAGGGGGTTCCCTGCCTAACCTGGCCCCCTAACCCTGATTTTATGAGGGCAGTGGGTGGGTGATCTTCTACCAGAAAGGGGATGAGTGAGGGGGACACCCAGGCTTGGCTGTTTTTAACCCCTCAGTCTCTTACCTCCAGCCCACAGCACCTGTCCTATGGCAGCCTTAGTTGTCCCCCTTCTGGAGGAGTGGCTTCCCAGCCAGCCCCCACCGCCAGGTGAAAGGGATCCTCCCCTTACCTGTCCATCAGCTAGCTTAGAAAGTGGCCCCAGACAAAGGTCCATCTACTGATATCTTATGGCAGACTCATTTATCGTCTGATAGGCCCCTTCTTCCACGCCCCTAAATATACACACATCACAATGAACATATGGAAGAAATGGCTGCTGTCATTCATTTATTTAACAATAATACATAATTTTGCAATGCTGTGTGCAGCTTGTGAATCTGTCAAAGTGCACCTTAAGGCCTCCACCACCTTTCAGCAAAGGGTCGAATGGACTGAAGGAAGGATGTACCTCACATGGCTGAGCATCAAAGCCCAGTGAGTAGGGTGGCCACCTGGAAGTTTACCCATAGTGCTTCGACAGCACTAGCACTGACATCCCCTACAGCGATGGACGCAAAGCTGACTGTCAGCATTGTAGCCATGGGGATGTCGGCATAAACAATCAGGGGGCTGTGCCCCCACACCCCCTGCTTTCTAGGATTCTCACTCTGAGTCGGAGTTGGACTGGGGGGGGGCAAACACCCAGCAAGACAGTCCCAATTGGCACACAGACCACCACAGCGATGGGCAGGATTTGCCCAATTCCTATCGCTGTGGTGGTCTTCGCTGCGCTGGACTCGCTACGGTAAGGGTATACCCCACCTGGCTGGGTAGTGAGTGCCTACTCCCATCTGGTGATGCTGTACTCATGGGAAAGCATGATGGGATTGGCCATGGCCCCCCAAGCTGGCACAAAGTCACATTTCCCCTCCCTCACACTGACTGGAGAATGGAATTTTGAAAGAATGCTACTCAGTTCCCTTTATCCCCTTGTACCATTATCTTGGGAGAGTCCCAAGCCACCAGAGTAGAACTTTGTCCGACCCCACAAGTTGTTCAATCTAATAAAAGTTATATCAGAGATTGCTGTATTGAGACCAAAAACAAGTCCCAGCCCACATCAGTTAGATAACCTCCATCTCTGGTGTATAATCCTGGTGCAGCCGTGATAAGTGCATCATGACAAATTACAATGCCTCCTATGGAATCCACAAAGGCCTGCAGCTCCCTGTTAGTATGGTTATGCGTTTTGTCCATGGACTGATAGTCCTTCATTTATCTTCACTGACTGGTCTGGATGATGTGTGACCAAAATAGTTTGATTCTCAGCGAACAGGCCTGAATGGACCACATGTCCTCCTTCATCCACAGCAAGAGATCTATATGTTTCATTGGCCCAGGTTTTTGCTGCTCACATGCACCACAATCATGTCAGGCATCTCTCCCCCTCATGCTGCTGCCTCCAACTTGGGAAAAATTCCTTCCCATTCCATCCCCCACTGATCCAACCACTGGAAGTGCACCTTTTTGTGTTCAATTGACAGAGTCCTCCTCCTCCAAAGCAGCATCCTGCTCTCTCTCTGCTGTCCAGTGAATGAAGGAATGGCCATACATCTAAACCAGCTGGGATCCATTGAGGGCACCTGTAATACACAGAAAAGTAACTTACAACAGAAGGTTTCTCACATATCATAACAAAACCTTTGACTTCAACCTCCCCAGGGCCTATATCTCTCCATCTGAATATCCTCTGATCTGACAGATGAAGTTGCCCCAATCCAATAGGGGTGAGTGTTGAACTTTAATGGCTCAAGGACCTCCTGTTGCACTGCTTTTTTGAGTACATGGTGGAACTGATATGCCATCATTGGGGCACCATCTGCATGGTGCAAGAAGGCTGCCCCCTCAGCAGGGTGCTGAACCATATAATTGTACACCGGCACTGCCACATCCCATCCACTCTGGGGAGGCACCCTCACAGCATATCACTGCCCCATGCCCTCTTAGTCTGTTTTGCTTCTTTGAAGCTTTATCCAAGCTTGACCTGGAGTGATTCCTGCATCCTGGTCCTTTAGGGGGTACCCACTTCTCTGGTTTTACTGAACCAATTCAGAAACCAAAATGGCCCCACATAATGCAAGCAGAAATGTGGTCTTAAGCACTTTAACTTTATACAGGGTGTGGCAGACCTTTTCTAAGACCTCCCAAACCCACTGTAATGTGTCAGGCTGAGTAGCTTGCTCTGATTCACTGTTTTGTGTGCCCCCCCCCCCCTTCTCCAGCCTTCTAGCAATTTCCAATCATTAAGGGCTCTGGAAAACTCTTAAAACCACAAGACTGTAGAGAACCAGAACAACCCAACTAGGTGTTGTCCTACCACCCCCAGGTGCAAACCCCTCTTAAATGTCACCACAGTATAACTACACAAGTGGTTGACTGGGGCTGACCAACTATTTGGTAAATCCAACTCAAACCTGATGCTGTGGAAATGTTCTAGTCCATGTTGATAGGCTGCCTGTGTCTGGGGCGTGGTGGCTTTTCTTATTCATTCCCAAACCTCGCTGTTATCACCTCCCATAGAATGGCTGGCACCAACTGCGCCTCCATGTCAGCAGCAGGTGCCCATTTCCTGAACTGCTGCCACAGTGAATGAGACGAACATCAGCAGTACTGTTCTATATGTCAGGGACAAGAATGACCTTAAACTGGATATCCAATAGCAGAAACCTAAGTACAAATATGAGCATCAAATCCCCCAATGGCCCCTTAGTGCCAAGTTTCTCATTAATGGTATCCATCTCCCTTGTGCCGTCAGAAATAAAGACAACCATTTAATCCTGCAGCCTGTGGCCCCAAACTACCAATGCAACCACTATGGAGAAAAACTCCAACAATATGATCTGCCTGGCAAGGTCCACAGCTAGTCATGAATGGGCCACATCCTGGTTCACCATGCTCCTTGGAAGTATGCCCCAAACCCCAGGCTGCCTGATGTGTACATAAATGGATTGAGTTAATTGCTCTGAACCATTCACAGCCACATGGCCACCTCTTTAATGTGGATAAGGAAAAAATGCCAGATTTCTAAGTCCTTCCAAAAGACTTGAGTCTCCCAAATTTTATGATAACCCTTTTGGGCCCCCATTCCTAACTTTTCCATCCACCATAAAAAGGTAAGACCCATTGGGATGATCTGTCATGCGAAATTAAGTTGGCCTACCAGCTGCTGCAGTTCCTTTAAAGTGGCTTTCTTGGAAACCCTGAACTTGCCTATGAGGCACCAAAGGATTTCCACCTTGTCCTGTGGCAACCTGCATTCCTGTGCCTCCATGTCTAACTCAGTACCAAGCTCTGTGGCTCTATTTTACACAAGGCCAATGGGACACCCCATTCCTGACAAAAACTGAGAAATGTGTCCAGCTGGGCCCTACATAGCATTAATTTCCCTGCCCCATAAAAAAAAATGGCCCAAGTAGTGCACCAAGTCTGTATCTCCATGTGCATGCGCTGATAACAAATGCAAAACAAAAGTGCTAATTATCAAACACAGCGCAGGCCACTGCACCCCCATTGGAATGCAATTGTCCACATAGTACTGTCCCCTGAATTTCATCCACAGGAAGTCCTAAGCCCCTGAATGCACTGGCAGCAGGTGAAAAGCTAATTCAATATTTGTCTTTGCCATGAGGGCCCCAGGCCCTGCCCGCCGTACCACTTCCAGTACCTTATCAAAGGATTCATAGCATACCATGGTAAAGCATGGGTCAGTATAATCATTTACTGAATCCCCTTCTGGATACAATAAATGATTAATCATGTGGTATTCTCCAGCGACTTCATGGGGACCAGCCCTATGGGGAACCCACAACTGTGGCATCAGTGTCGACTGAAAGAGCACAGGGCCAGTTTGTCGTGCACAAAAACAGTGCAGCAACATACCACACTGTCAATACAGCAACACCAAATACAGCACTCGATAAAAACACTGAGTGATAATAATGCCAACAAACCACGGAGATAATATTGCTGCTCTACCCGAACACCCCCATAATAAAATAACCACTTCTGAGGGGAAGCAACTCTGGGATGGGAAGAAACTCGGGTGGGAGGCTAATTGCCAACCGCACAACATTTAACACAAATTCATAAAAAAAAAAAAAACAGGTAATCTTGGACTGGGAATAGAATCTCAGTCCACAGACATTCCACTGCCCTCCACTGCCACTGGCTCTACCCTCTGAGCCATGGCAGCTGCTCAGTGGATGGCCAACCAGCAGAGTTCTTATCCTCTGCAACACTGCATCCCAGTCAACAGCTACAGGGCTAGCACAACCACTCCTTCACCATTTCTTCCATGAGCTATTGTGTCCTCTGTAGCTGTGGTACCGCAAGCTGTTTATGCTGCACAGTTTTCCCTGTGCCATTATTCATTCGGCATATTAACCTGGTACCAACTGAAAGGGGTCACTAATCCTTCCTAATGCTATCTCTTTCTGAGTTTTTTTCTGAACAATTTCTGGGCAGTCCCTGGCCAACTTGAGGTTCTCAGCTTCGTATCCGTGACATGGACATCATAGGGAATCCAGAAGCCAACCAAGAACTCCTCCTTGAGTGGCTTGCTGCCTGTTGATACAGGTACTTTGAGAGACAGGGCCTAAGCTGCTCCACCATTAACACCTTGGAGGGTCCATCTTCTGCCTTGGTGGCCCTGCCCAACCCGAACGGGACGGTGGCCATTGTGATATCTGGAATGCCTTGACCCCATTTCCATGATTTGCATCACTGAGATGGATCCCCTAACCTGCAAGTGAAGCACTCATGTGTGCACCAGCATGAGGTCTTGAACATGTGCCTCGACTGAACCTAAAACACACTTGGACTGTGAACCCCCTCCCAGACCCCCCATGAGCAGACTTCCCTGCTGTGCCACTGATAGTCCTCATGGGTACACCACTAGCAGTATGGATCACCCTTCCACCCTACATTATTTCACCATCAGGGGCATATTTAGGTGACCCCAATCCCTCCCAGGGTCTAGCTGCATGCAGAACTTCTTATCATACTCCAGCCATCTTAGGCTACCCTTTCACCTGTATGTACAAATGATTCTGTGCAAGTAAATTAATAGTCCTACACCATTTACAGGGTTTGCCTGACAAATGGTGCTGGCCAAAACTATAAACCCCACTTGCAACTTATCAAAACAGTGCTAGACCTTGACTTTCTTCTGATCATGGTCCTCACCCTTCTTGTTCTTGTTCTCATCTGGCTCACTGGGCCAATTGAGTAAGGAAAAAATATCTTTATGTAACCCCCACCCAGGTATGATGTTTTCATCTGACAGCACTACCTGGTGGGCTGGGTTTAGGGAGGAATATGTCAAGCTGCACATTGGCTAGGTTTGGCTACTCTGCAACAGGGGCACCCAAGTAACTCCGGACAAAGGAATTAATAAATGTAATGTCCAATACCAGAAGTGGAATTCTAAAGTGTGGCTTTTGTTCACATCCGACAGAATAAACAAAGCATAGATGGACCCCTGTGGGGCTACACTACTGGTAATGAAGATTTAAGGAGACCAGAACACATCCTCATCACTTTAGCCCTCAGGCTCTGAAACATACTGGGCACACAGCCCGAACTTGTACTCTGCTCTGGATTTTCCCCTGGCTTGGTTCCCTTGCCAGCCACTTGGACACTCTCCATATAGCATGGAAACATTTACTGGTGGCTCCCTAAACCACCTATGAGCACTTCTGCCCCATAAGGGAATCTTCCTCATCAATCCCACGTCTGGGTGCTTCCCTCAGGCACTGGCCAAGTACCTGAGAGAAAGCAACAAGTGTCCCAGAGCAAATCTGTGAGGTGAATTTGGTTACTACTGATGGGGGTCTCCCCACCCTCAAGCCTCCCACCCCGCCTCCCACCCCCTCGCCTCCCATAATTCATACCCGGCCATTTCTCTGGACTGTAACACCTCATCCTTTAAAACACTTTGCGATGTAGAATCTTTTTAAATGTATTCCACATTTAATCTACTGTCTTTACATCCCGTTTGTGCTGAACTTGAACATACTTAATAAGAGGCTGTGTCCATTACTCTAGACCCCGCCACAGAGTTAAGCAGTCCAATCCCCACATCTTCCAAACTGTACTTGGCTGTCTTTTCCTGACACCACAGTAACAGTCTCTTTAGTTTTATCTTGATTCAGGTGAAAACACATGGCTCTTTAGCAGAGTGAACTCACCCCCTTGGTTGCAGATGCCCCACAGGCATTTTCTCCTCAAAGAACTCTCATCCAAAGCTTCTGGTGCCTCAGCACGAACTTAAATCAGGCGGCTTCTTTTCCCCCTAGCTGGACCAGGGGGGTTGCCCCTGGAAGCAGGCTGATTCCTTCCCCCCATCCCCATAGGGATGGGGCCCTGGACCACTGAAAGTGGTCTCCACCACTTCAATGTGCTCTTCTTGTGTTCCTCTTCAGGTAAGAATACACACCTACACAACAATAAATAGCTCTTTGACAGAGCTTAGAGCTCTGAGGTCCTGCTTACAGCAGAGCACTTCTTCTACAGACTGTCCAGACTCTACTCAACTATCAGACTGACTTCAAATTCCCCAACATTTTACTCTACCCTAAAACTGCAACATTCCAGTGTAGCTTATGCGGCTGCGACAGCTCTAAATGATGTCATCCCTCAGTCTCAGCTGAGACTGAGAACAGAGTGAGTCAGTGTGAAATCCATGTAACTGGAGTTTCACAAGCTGTCTTCCCTGCCTACCACTAGGTCTTACTGGGATTCTAGTAACCCTGGGTAACAGGGAAGTTACATATATACTTCCTAGCATGGATCTGTTGTTGAACTTTGAACATCAGCTGATACACTACTGTCTCAGCCATACTAGAATACATGCTCAGTGTTTTCGGGGGGTATCTCCCACTTTGGCTCACTGCCACCCCCATCAAACCAATTGCACTCTTCTGAGATTGCCCCTGCATGACCGCTGTTAGATCTGTTATAGCCTCGAACAGCTTGTCTAGCTTTTGTTCAGCCAGTGTCCCACTGTGTACCACTTGCTTGGCCCTCTGGGTCCTGCCAGCTGAGACTGTTGTCATCTATGACCACTGCCACTGGTTCCATTTGGGCTGGCACTTCCAGTGGTCATGTACTGGGCTTAGAATTTTGGACTCATCCTGCATGGAAATGGGGGGCTTTGTTCCTAAATACCTGCAATACCATTTCATGAAACTCCTCCTTGGAGACTGAATTGACCTTTCCATCTGCGTAGCACCCATGAGATTATTATACAGACCAGTGCCAGACTCACTAAAGAAATCTCACTTTACTTAATCATGACACCCTACCCCAACCATATATGCATCCTTGACATCTGTCAGTAAGGCATATTTTTGTTCTTTTTTTTTTTTTTTGAAAACTCATTCACCCTGTTTCCTGGCCCAAGGTGTACTGAACACAGAATATGCAACTGTGCAGTGGGAAACATGCTTCTGGTAGGAAGCTAGCAACATGAAAACATTCTAGAAAATGGTATTATAGTGCAATTACATAGACCATGATCCACCTGCATGCCTTGCAAAACTTAACTTCTTACTGACTTTCATATATTTAGTTTTTATATATAAATATATATATCTATATCTATATATGTATATATATATATATATATATAGATATAGATATATATATATATATATATATATACACACACAGTATATCTCTATATATCTATATCATATATATATATATATATATCTACATATATATATATATATATATATATATATATATATGTATAATTATATCCAAGAAACCCGGGCTGTTCATCCTCTCATCCAGCAAGACAACCTCTGTTCTAGGAAGTTTAAGGCATCGGTTGCTACTCTGCAGCAATTAGCCCACCCCGAGTAACAAATGGCCAATTATACCATGGCTGTCAATGGCTGGCCTTACTAGATGCCCACAAATCAGGAATCTGCCATTTGATTTTTTTTCCTTTTTATAAATGTAATAACCAGATTGCTGCATTGAAAGAATATAAGGTTGGAAGGGGTACTTGGTTCATCATGTCCAACCCCATTTTATAATCCAACAGTAGATACTCAAGTTCCTGTACTGCATTTTTTTGGGTTAGTTTTATATACATATATATATATATATATATATATATATATATATATAGTCATGGAAAAGAAAATAGCAGTAAAGTAATTTGTGGTTGACTGCTGTATTGAACCACAGGGTCACAGGAACTGAACCCAGGCCGGCAGTGCTTTTCTTTTTTTTTTTTTTTTTTTAAATAAACGGGTGGCGCGCACACCTGCCTGGTGATTACATATGGGACAGCCTACAGCTTTCTTCAGGAGCGATCATCTGACATGTCCAGCCAGGAGAATTACAGTCTGTCAGAAGGGGCAGACACATGCTTAAGTAATTAGGAAAGGCCTGGGGTGTACTCATGGAGTTATTACTAGACCTGCCAAGAGCAAAAGACCCTCCTCTTACCAGAGATCCCTCCACTAATGCCCTTCTGAATGGGGAATGGGCAAACAAAGCAAGTTGTTGGCATTTCAAATACACACACAGGTAGCCATCTCACTTAGGAAGCTGAACTGAGTGATTAGGCTGACTAGGGTGCTATTCCATGAGGTCCCTGATCTCCTAACTGGTCAGACAGATGTCAAGCTATGTGGTTGTCCATTGTTTGCTAGTCGCCCTTCCCCATCCCACTGTGTGGCTGGTGAATCATCTGCTTGCTCATTATTCTGCCTCACCCTAGGAGAGAAATCGAACCTTCTTCTCCTCCTGACTCTGCAGGGTCTGATCAGGTCAGGGGGCATATAGTGTCCTGATGTCTTAGTGTTGAGGATTGTTCTGGGAGAGGAAAGCTCTGACCACAACAACTGAGTTCTTCAATCTTGAGTTAATTTGCTTTCATTATTGTTGCCAACGAGTACCTTTTGTTGGGACCATATTAGCATCTAATATTGCCTCCCCACCTGGACTGGGGAAGTCATGAACTGAGAGCACCTCAATATAAAAGCAAGCACTCTACTGCTGCTTTAAAAACTAAGCTTAGCAAGCCATTCAGCTGAACAAACAGGCTGCTGCAAAAAACAGAAGTGTGCATCGCCCATCCCGCTGCTGCCCTGCTGCCACCTAAAAGGACAAAAGAATGCCATGTCACAAGGTTGGCTGCTGCTCTCCATGGAACAGGGTGCTGAAATCAAGTAGCGAGTTCTTCCTTGCTAGGCTAAACAGTGCTTATTCATTGAACTACAAATCCCGCCTCATGTTCCAAGCAGCCCCGTCTCAACCTATCATGCTGCAACCCCAAACCTGCCTCTTACCTCTTTTGTAGGGTGTTCTAAGCTTTGCCTTCAGCTCATGATAATCCTGATCATCTGATGACCTCTTCTGGCTGAAAGGGGAAAGAGTGAGGGGGAGACCCAGGCCTAGCTCTTTTCAACCCCTCAGTCTCCTCCCTCCAGCCCTAAGCCCCCACTCTGTGGGTGGCCTTAGTGGTCCATTTCCTGGAGGTGTGGCTCCCCAGTCAGTTCCTGCCTCCAGGTGGAAGAGACCCTCCCCTTACTTGTCAGTCAGCTAGGTGGGGAGGGACCCCAGACAATGGTCTATCTTCTGTTATCTTGTGGCAGATTCATTTATTCTTTTTTTTTTTATGTTAGAGTTCCATTTCCACATTACAGGATGTTACAGGGCTGAGCAGCACTATCCTCTATGGCATGCAGGTACATTGTAACATACTGTAGTAATCTAATGTCAGAAATCACAATAGGTTCATAATTCCACATGTCCCCCACTTCACAAGCAGGGCTATGCAGACATTCTGTGAAGACATGTATTCATTTAAATGGGTTCCCTACACCCTTTACTGCCCAGGGTAACCCTTGATTCCCTTGATAATAGACATTTGTCCAGGCTTGGCTTTTTGGCCTTTACAACCTTTATTTGTATTGTTGCCACTGGAAGGCTGTTCCATAGGTTCACCGCCCTCTGTGAGAAGTTGAAATATGCATGCTTTTGGTGGATGAAAGCCTTCAGCTTTGACCAGTATTTCGCAAAACTCTTGAAGTATGCATGTACATACAGTGACAGTCATTATGTAAGAAAGGGATGTTGGGGTTATCATATCTGATGACCTCAAAGTGGCAGGGCAGTGTGACAGTCCAGTGGACAGGGCCAGCGGGATGCTTGGATGCATAGGGAGAGGTATCTCCAGCAAGAGAAGGGAGGTGGTGTTGTCACTGTATCACTCACTTGTAATATTCCAAATGAAGTATGTTGTCCATTTCTGGATATGACACCTCAGAAAGGACATGAAAGAGTAGAGGTAGTCCAGAGGAGGGCAACAAAAATGGTGCAAAGATTGCATCGAAAGCCCTATGAGTAGAGTCTGAGGGATATCAACATGTACACCATGGAGGAAAGGAGAGTGAGAGGGGCCGTGATAGAGACCTAAAAGTACCTCATGGGGTAGAGATGTTATGAAGTAAAACTTCACCCGCAAATTTCACACAAAGCACTGAAAATTCACTCTTCATGGAATTTGCGGATTTCAGGGCATCGGGCCAAAGTTCATTTTATAAATTTTGTTGCAAAATTCATGCTTTTTGCATGAAGTGTGAAATTCATGGGCAAAGGGTGAAATTCACACGTGAAATTTTGCACTTTATGGTGAATTTGTACAATTTATGGGCCACAAACTGCACTGATGTTGCTCTGCGAATTCTGCAAAATCCACAAATTAATTTGCGGAGCAAATTTGACAGACTTCATACATCTCTATTTACGGGGATGAACAGAGTGTTGGAGGGGAGTCTTCTTCAACTAAGAAAGAACATCAGCAGCAGAGGGCATGCAATGAAACAGGAGGGGGTGAAGTATAAGAAGGATGTGAAGAGGTAACATTTATCTGAAAGGGTGGTTGACATCTGGAACAGTCTGCCAGTGGAAGTGGTGGAGACAAAAACAATTGGGGGCTTTATGCATGCATGGGCTAGACATAGGAAACTATTTGCAAATAGGGATGAAAGAGAGTCAACAGAGACCAGTTAGGGTCTGGGGAGACAGACTAGGCAGGGACCATCTGGGCAGACTTGGTGGGCTAAAAGGTCCTTTTCTGCTGATGAATTCCATGTTTCTGTCTCTATTTACTGCATCATAACAGGACTGCACACCATGGAGCAGTGTTTCTGAAATGACATGATCAGCTTTCCAGGAGAGGCATCAGCCTGTTACAGGGGAGTCTCAAGCAAGCCTGGCAACATATTGTACTAGGACTAGACTAGAGGGCATGGGATGAAGTTGGAGGGAGGATGATTCAGAGGAAATGTGAGGAAGAATTTCTTCACAGAACGTGGGGTGGATGGGTGGAACACCCTGCCAGATGAAGTGGTGGGGGCTGAAACAATCATGGGATTTAGGAATGCATGGGATAGACATAAAGGAATTCTGGAGGTCAAGGGTAAGAGGCAACAGACTTCTAGGAAAACATAAACTGAACTTACAAGCTCAAATGGGCAGACTGGGTGGGCCATAGGCCCTTATCTGCAGACACTGTCTATGTATCTATGTACTATTACCCTTAATGTTGGACTTTATTATGTTTTATATGAGGAGGTAGGCAAAATGACAGTAAACAGTGGCAACTAAAAATCTCACACATTTATTTAAAGACATTTTTCTTTATACTTGGTATAATGTGCAATTCGTCATATGTTTTTCTCTAAAGGGAGAGCCTGAATTGTTTCCATATTATGGGGTCATAGTAGCATGCCCTTATACAGAAGCTAGTGTCATTGGTTAGTTCTGTGTTAAACCTGTTTTTTGTTTGCACAAAGATGGTTTGTCAGATTTGAATGACATTTTCTGAATTTGCTGACAGTGACAAATGCTGTAGTCTCCAAACATTTCATGTAAATCACTTAGGTCATTTTATAATTACTGCAGAAAAATGTATATTTTCCAGTATTTAGTGATGTTTGGTTGAAATTATGTTCTCATATAGAGAAAAAGGCAGTAAGACTTTGAATTGTGAAACTTGGTCTGGTTCTGTACTTTGCTGTGAAAGGATTTCTTAACATGGATGTGAGGTTTGAAATCAGTGTAGTTTTTAAACATATAAAATTGAAAAAGGAGTTTTGGCTGTTGCCAGTTTGTCAGAACCAGGTGTTTTGGCTATTGTAAATTGCTAAGAATCACATCTCAGAGTTAACATACCTCATGCACAAAAGTGTTTCAGTGGTGTTGATTGGAGCAGTATACAGTACATACACACATATACATATAGGTAGCAGAAAAAGGCCTTGCATCATATCATGTCTGCTAGAATTTTCAGACTCCTCTGTGTCTACTAAGGGATCTGCCTCCTCCCATTATCTGCTCCTTTCTCCCCTTCAATGTCCTCTTCCAACTGATGCCCCCCCCCACACATGTAATTTTTCCATTTACTCATTCCCAACCTCTCTTGAAGCTGTCCATAGTCTTTATGGAGAATACTTCCTCTGGTGACTCATTCCACTTTGCAACCACATTCTCATTAAAATAGTGTCTCCTCAGTTCCTACTTGAAGCTTCTCCTTGCCAGGTTGAGGCAGTGCCCCCAGTGCTCCTTTTCCAACTAAGATGGAAGAGACCCTCCAAGCTCAGTATATTGATGCATTTTAGGCATTAGAAGGCTTTGATCATCTCATCCCTTTTCTATCATCCAAAGAGTACTTGTTGAGATTTGAGTCTCTCCTTGTAGTAGTAGTAAGTAGTAAAAATGTTTTATTCATACAAAAAATGAATAAGGATATCTCCACTGAGCCGAAGCTCCTTTACAGTGAGATCCAGGTGTCATTTCCAGTTACTCTTATAAGTTAACAATATATAACGAAGGAAAACACATATACACTGTAATTATACATCAGTAAATATAACACGATTCCGAAATCATACAACAAACTAGGACAAGAAAAAGATACCAAAAAACAATA
Source organism: Neoceratodus forsteri (assembly GCA_016271365.2). NCBI lineage: Eukaryota > Metazoa > Chordata > Ceratodontiformes > Ceratodontidae > Neoceratodus > Neoceratodus forsteri. The sequence goes on along the minus strand of CM057459.1, from coordinate 537,626,212 downwards.
ATTAATTCACAGTATACATTTAATACAAGTTGCAATCTACCATCCTAAGATTCAAACTATTTCCCATCATAACTAGTATCAGGACTATATATGGTTAATGATCATCAGTAGTTTCTAAGTTATTTGTGCTTTTTCTGTTTTCTGTTCTCATCTGCAGGGAGAGTTTAAAAGGTGAAATTTACCATGGTGCTATGGATCTATGTGGTAGGATTTCTTATGTGGGTGAGAAGGTAGATTTTGCATTACTTTTTAAAATATTTACAGTGATAGCCATTCTGTACATCCCTGTTACTATAGTGCCACGATATCTTAAATTTGACAGGAAATTATTTCTAATTGGCAGCTATTTATAATGTTCTCTTTTATAGAAATGAAATCCATAAGCCTGAATGATCCATATGTACCTGTACTTGGATAAAAAGTGATTTAAAAAAATGTATTTTGCATTGTTTTGTTTTTATGGCAGTATTCTGTTACAGTTCTGTTCCTGGAACCAGTCATCTGTAGCTTTAATTATGTCACAGTTTGTGCAGAGAACACTGAGCATGGATTTTATAGTACAATAGCACAAGCATAGCATTCTGTACACAAACCATAACATGCAAAAACTTCAAATGAGCAGTTCCAAGACAAGAAGAAGGAAGAATGTTGTCCATAAAAAGGAAACAATTTAAAATGCAGTTTTTCACATCAGTGTTTATTCAAGTACAGTTAAATATGGGTCAGTTGGTAGGAAGTCTTTCATTTCTGTTACTAGGTGCCTTATCAACTGCTGTAAATTAACACACATTTCCTGTTCCCTTTAAGCATTACCTTATTGCTTTTAGGAAAACAGCTGCAATTTTTCTAATTGTCTGCAATAGGAATGGTAATGAGCTGTGAATATTTCATTACAGTACTATAATATGACACAGTGAGGTTTGAGGCAAGATAGAAGTTTAGGATGTCTAACACTGTAAAAGAAAAAAAATCAGTCTGTGGTACTATATATGGTGTGACTGTAAAAATTAGGTTGATCGTGAGTCTTTGTTTGTTTTTTTCCTCTGGTAATGAGAAAAAACAATACCCAGAGTATGAATTGTGTGATCTGGTATAGTGTAGTATGGAAAAATTTTGAAGAGGTTTAGAAGTCAAGATATGTGTTAGTTTATGAAATATATAAGTTAAAAGCTGAAAGAGAAAGAAATAATATGACTCAAAGGGAACTGAATCTGGTCACATTATTTCTTTCTCTCTACAATCTGTGATTTGAATTGCTTAGCAGTGGCTAATATTGCAACAAATAACATCCAGTTGTCATCTTAATTATTCCTAGTTGCAGAATTTGCAATACCAGATAAAGGAAGTGAACCCCAGGTTCAACCACATTTGCCTATTGCTTAGTTATTAGAGATCCCATTGTTTAAAGGACACTAGTGGGGGTCTCTGTGTTTCTGACTGGGTATTTTCACAGACTATGCTTGTGTGAATGGCAGCTTTTAAATTATTGATAGACACGCAATAAAGTACCCACTGCACTTTAAACAGTGTCCACATTTCTGTCCTTGAAAGGGTCATGTGTGCCCCATTTTCCTGTTTCTGATTTGACTGTTCTTATCAGTTAACGAGCACCAGTTCCTTTGTGCTGCTTTCCTTTTGCTATTTGTAGACATTGTTTAATGTATCATAATGTGTGAGCAGTTACTTACATGAAGTTACTGACCCTGTGAATGGATCAATCTGACATGTTCAGGAAATGGAGTGGGTGGCAGACTCTACAAACCTTAAAAATGTCTTCTCTATCCATTAACCAGTTTTGAGTTATAGGTTTCATGCCATGATAAAAGTTTAAAAGATTTGATATTGTTTTTATGTGCTATAGTTGGTTAATAGTTTTCAACATGCTCTGTTGGACCTCATGTATGGATCAGCATAGTGTGATATCTGTCATGGAATGTCCTTTATAAAGAGTAAGGAAATTTATTGCTGAAAGCTACATTAATGCATCTGTTAGAGTGCTAATACAAAACTTCATTCATTGATTTGATGTTTTATTCATAATCATTACATGATATGAACATGGTCAGTCCCCAGTTGAGCCGAGGCTCATTTTCAGTGGGTACCATAAGTACATAGAAAATTTAGTTGCTCATACAGTACATAGGTGTCTTCAAAGCAGAGAGTATGACAAACAGCATTCACATACAGTATTCTTTCACATAAACATTGTCCGTGGGTGTCATAGGTACAAGTTTGCAAGTTCTGAGTTTACAGATTCATTTTCAAATGAGTACCATGGTTGTGCACAGCAACAGCATTTACAAAATGTATGTATATAATGGACATTGGCATAGGTGCATAGTTTCATAGTAGTTTACTAGTTCAATGAACCAAAGCCCTTTATTGAACTTACCACCAATCTAGTCAGTGGTGGAACTGAAATTTTCTATCTCCCATACATCTATACAATCTTCTTTTAAATGTCTCCATACTATCACTTTCTACTACCTCACTGGGCACAGATATTATCCCTTTAACACCAAGCCCTGGAAGAGGATGTGCTGGCTCAGAGAGAAATATTAGGTCCTTACTGATGTCATGTTGATTAAGTGGTGTGCTGACTAGCCTGTGTCATAGTCTGGGAAACAAACCAGTGGGTTATTAGCATCTTGACTTAACCACTTTTTGATGGGGCTAGATCTTATTGGTTGTCTTTACCTGAGTTGCAATTGTAGAGAATTCCAAGCTGAAGGACCCCTGAATAGGAAAGCTGACCTCCTGTTTTAGTTTTCATGTGCTGGATTATGAATTCCATGTCATCAGCAGATCTCAGAGAAGACTTGTTTTTGTTTTTAGTTTCCAGTTTGTCCAGGATGCACTCTGAGAGTTGTTCTTCACACACTTTAGTCATAAGGTTCAGAGTGTGTAGCTTTCTCCAGGCCTCCAGTCTTATCAAGTATAATTCCCTGTACACTAAGCAGTGGTGTCTCATATGGGGGAGCCCCCAGTATGAATCTCACAAATTTGTTGTAAAGTATGTCAATTTTATTCAGTTTGGTACTGGATGCACATCTGTACAAGATGTCAGCATAATCAATCACTGTGAGAAGCACTGTCTCTAGTATCCTGCCTCTGTCTTCCTTTGGTATTTCATTTTGAACATGGTATAATACCTCTAGTTTTTGTGTAGGCTTTTGGTCAACTGTTCAATATGGGCATTCCATTTACAGTTTTAATCTATCCACAGGCCTAGATACTTGTAAGAGCTGACTACTTCTAGGCTATTTCCTCCATATATTGCAATGTTCAGTTCTTCTGTGGTCCCTACCATTTGGCATTGAGGTTTGAAGAGCATGACTTTCAGTTTTTTTTTATTGTTTTCCAATTTTTGATTGTATAAGAAGGACTGATGGGAACTGAAAGCTGCTTGTAGAGCCACCTGGATTTGTTTCAGTGAATTCCCTGATGTGTATATAACAGTATTATCTATGTAAAGGTAGTAACCTATTTTGGGGGGTTGTAGAAATTCAGGGAGTTCTTGTAGATGTTAAATAGCAATTGTCCTAAAACAGAGCCTTGGGGACCCCTAGGAAACATGGCAAAACATTTGATCTGTATTTATTCACAGTGACTTGTTGGAGTCTGTCACTGAGGTAGTTCCTGAACCAAATTAATGCACTTCCATGCTAGCCTGTCTCTCTAAGCTTTCTCAAAAGGATGTTGTGGCTTAGGGTATCGAATGCTTTACTTAGGTCTACAAAGATCATAATCACATTTAGTCTTTCATCTAGAGTTTCTTGTACATCAGTAACCACTTTTAGCAGAGTGGATGTTGTGCTGTGGTTTGCTCTGAAACCAAATTGATATTGCTTCCACAGTTTGTTATATTCCATGTAGCTAGTTAGTTTGTTTACTGACCAGACTTTCAAACAGTTTGGAGACACTTAAAAAGCATGTGTCAATGCCGGCTGTTTGCCACTGGTATAGAAGCCCTGGGGTATTAGATGCTTTAAGTGACTGTGTGGCGTGAATGGTGGTGAAGAACATGCTGGCATAGGGCTAAAGTAAGGTGTCTTGTTTTTTAAAAAAATATAAACTACTTTAATAACTTACGATTATTTAGATATCTGTAAAGCAAGCCATGGACTGCAACGAGAGGAGAGTGAGTGAGTTTTGTTCTTGTAGTGTAGTACAAATGAGTGGTGTTAATGTTAATAAAGGCATGCTGACAAAAGTTAAAAATCAGTCATCTTCTTTAAAAAAGTATATAAACTCCTTTCTTTAAGTTAAGATTAGAGAGATATCTATAACAAAGCAGTTGACTGTAGACCAACACTTCTGCAGCCATGAGTACACATGCACACTTACACACCACCTGGGAAGTGTGGTAAAAAAATTCCCATAGAATCACATTGTAAATTGTAAGTAGGAATAATACATGACAGGGTGTGTGGCAATACTGACTTACTGCATGCCCCAGATGGGTTGTGATTCATGAGGCACAACGGAGTTCCTTCAACCACCTGGGAAGTGCTGTATATGATTCCCATAGGATCACATTGTAAATTCTAACTAAGCAATAACAAATGGCAAGGTGTGTGGCAATGCTAAATTGATGTATGCCCCAGGTGGATTGTGAGGCACGAGAGGCAGCCAAGTGCCTTCAGCCACCTGGAAAGTGTTATATAAAATTCCCATAGGATCACATTGCCAATTGACCCAATGACATCACAAGTGGAGAGAACAATTGGCCTGAGAACAAAAAAAAGTCAACAATATTTCCAGTAGGGGGGGTAACATATTCCATTTATGCTATACCTCCAAAAAAATGAAAACAAACCTGAATTTCCTGCCATTTTTTGCTGATTATAAAAAAAATCTAAAAGGTATCTATAAGTGAAACACCACTCATTCAGTAAATATTTTTGTGCTGAACAGCTTTTTTGTTCAGTGTGCCATGCTATCATTTCTTTGTTTTAAAACTATTTGCATTCATTTGTTGCAAAAAGTGAAAACAAAAATTAATTGTCTACTGTTTTTTGCCAATTATAAAAAAATAAAAGGTATATATATAAATGAAACACACTCATTTTGTAGATATTTTTATGCTGAACAAATGTCATGCTGACAGTACTGTGGTATCATTTTGTTTGTTTGTTTTAATGTTATTCACATTTGTTTGTTGAAAAAGTGGAAAAAATGAATTTTCTGCTTTTTTTTGCTTACTATAAAAAAACTAAAAGATATCTATAAATGAAACACCACTTATTTTGTAGATATTTTTATGCTGAACAACTTTTATGCTCATAGTACCATGCTATCATTTTTTCATTTTAAAGTTATTCACATTTGAATATGATTAGTACAGCTAGTATGCATCTGCAGATCTGGACACTTAGAGAGAGAGAGAGAGACACACACTTTTTTTTTCTGTAACAGCTGGCCTGAGTCCCTGGATGTCATTATCATCATGAATGATAATTAGTGGGCATTTGACTCACCCCTCAAGCACTGCTCTCCATTGGACAGACAGTGTCACATCCCTCCAAAGGCACTATTATAGCAAAATGTTCACTGCATTCACATGCACATGGTGAACATAAAAAGTAAGGAAATTCAGTATAGTGTTTGGTGGAACATTGTTCTCCACTGAAATCATTTAACTGTAAAATGTTGTTCTGCTGCACTATGGACATCACACAACATTGACTGCAGCAGAAACAGCATGCTTAACCAGATAAATGTGGTGACGGCAGCAACATGATCGCCCAACACTCACAAACTGCAGGATCAATCAGACGGTTTCCCATTTAATTAAAAGGCAGGATCAAGCAGATATATAAATAGTACTACAAACAGGACAGTCTCCTCATGGACACCGCTTCTCACTAAGCAAGGAATTCAGCCGCCATGTTTTTTGTTTTTTTTAAAGCCTGTCCACACCTCTTCAGCAACCAATTGAAGGTTGCCCTATCAAAATGACTGACACCTGCTCCATAGCAACCTCAAATCCCCACCCTGACAGTGAATTGAAAGGTTTGTGACTTTCACAAAAACAAATGTAAACACTGCAGTGATGTTGAAATAATCATTTATTATGTTGGCTTGCCGCGCCTGTGCACAGGTCAACATCTTGCTGTAGTGCAGCTTTGGAGGTGTGGCCGCTGTTGGGTGAATTCAGGGCACACATCAGTTGGTGAGTCCCTCCTTCCCCTATCAGCCTGCATGCCAGCAGCCACACCATGCATGCTAATGTGGTGAGCACATCTAAGGAAAGGTCTGCTGCAATCTGAGCAAAGCTCATCAGACGCAGCGGATCCTTCCTGCCTGCTCACCACATTAGCAGCATGGCGGGACGCCGCCCAACAGAAGACTTTGTGGGTGCCCAATCCCCAGGCTGGCTTACTGTGGCCACACACATTTGCTGACGGGGAGCCCACTCCCCATCGACATACAGCAGCCCCCCCATTTCCTATATGCCGAGGGGGGTGCCCAATCCCCCTCGGTTCTTGCCTCCCCCACGCTTTTATTGTGTGCAGATGGGGAAGACCACTCCTCTTCAGCATAAATCATCCCCCCATTTCTTATATGCCGAGGGTGCCCAATCCCCTCGGCTCTTGCCTCCCCGGCTGTCATTGTGTGCCGATGGGGTGCCCAATCCCATCAGCATAGGTACGCTCCATTGTTTGCCGACGAGGGTGTTCAATCCTGTCAGCTGCAGCAACCCCCTTCCCCCAAAACAGTTAGGTGGCATGCTGGCAGCCCACCCCAGCATGCCAAGTCCCCAAAAAAAAACTGTCCCGCGATGTTAGTTTTTTTCCTCCCCTGTAACATAAAAATGGTTCCTCTTAGTCTCCTACCCTCCACCTGCACCCAACCACTGCACACCCTGCCTCTCCACACCCCCCTCAACCCATACTTACCTCTGGAGTCCAGCACGATGATCTTCAGTTGACCGGGAACACGTCTGCACTCTTCAAAGCCGACCGTGAACTACGGAAATGCCGGTAAGCTGTATAATGGAATGAATTGGGTTTTTTCAACTTTGCTGCATATCTCGGGCATTTGTTGGAATTTTGGTACCAAATTTTCCACATGGTGTTTTTGGGGCCCCTCCTCATGAATTCTATCACTGTCATGGCATTAATCAGCCTCAAAAGGTGATTTCACAGTCACTGTGTGAAATCACCTTTTGGGACCCATTAACAAAATGACAGTGCCAGTGTTCATGAGGTAGCCTCTCAAAAAGCCTATGTTCCAAATTTGGTGGAAAAAATCAAACAAATGCCTGTTTTATGAGCGTGCATTATGCAGTTGCTACGCAGGCTCGTAACTTCATGAATTCGCAATATTTTAATGCCAGATTTTCAGCATTGCCATTTTTGTACACCTCCTTGTAAACAGTACAGCTGTCATTTTCTACATCCTGCCCGAAATGTGTTTCTGCACTTCCGGGGCACAATAGCGCAGTCACTGTGAAAAATCAGTGTTTGGGCCAGATTATGAAAATGACAGTGACACAGTTCATGAGCAGAGGTCCTAAAATGCCTATGTTGAAAATTTGGTGATGATACTTCATAAAATGACTGTGTTACGAGTGTGCATTGGCAGATTGCACGTATGTTCATACCGTCCTGCATTTGTGATATTTTCACTCTGGATTTTCACCATTACCATTTTTCCGCACCCCTTGATGAGCAGTACAGCCATCATTTCACATATCCTGCCCAAAATGTGTTTTCGTACTTCCGGCGCAGAATAGCGTGGTCGCTGTCCGAAATCACTTCTTGGGATACTTTGAGGAAATAACAGTGACACTGTACATGAGCAGAGGTGCTAAAATGCCTGTGTTGAAAATTTGGTACCAAATGCCCATAAAATGGCAGTGTTGCAAGCGTGCGTTGCATATTTCCCACGCACCCTTGTAACTTCGCAAATTTGCTATATTTACATGTCACAATTTCAACACTGGCATTTTTTTACACCTCCTTATGAACTGTACAGCTGTCATTTTTCACATCCTGCCCAAAATGTTTTCCCGCACTGCACTACCAAACACCTAAAGGGACACCCCAATGCCTGTCAGTCTCTGCAGGGTGGGGGTGGGTTGGCATCAGTTCAATACTTCACTACCATGCCTATTATGCATCTCTCTAACTCCTGCACTACCAATGCCAATGCCAGCAAGACAACATTCAGCATTGACAAATGCTTGTTACTACTGTTTTCATGTCCTCAAAGTACAGGTTTTTCACCATACACCATATAGAAAAGTTTATGGCTCCTAATGCACAACAAAGCTATTCTCCAACTTCATGGTTACTATGCTGACTGTGTGACCTCTCGAGCTGCACTCTCGAGGTCAACAGTTGGCATAGTAACTACTCAGTGGGCTGTATTGTGCATCGAAACCACACTAACCTATATGTTAGGTTAAATGGCATGCCCCCTGAGCTATGGTGAAGCCTTTGGAATATGTGGCATTGTGTATTTTGATATTTTAACAATTTAAAATACAGCATTTCCATTACCCTAACTTTGGCAGCCTTTGTCCCAATACAGTATTGATATAGGTATATTTTTTCTATGCTTCGAAATATGTAGCTGAATTTTGAATTAAACCAAGCTTTCTAGAGGCGAGAATCAAATGTTTTCCCTATCCCTGAATTGGGCATTGAAAAAAATAAGTGCCTTTGGTCTGCCCGGGTTTCTAGTTGTCCAAGTAGCACAGCTGGTAGTGCAGCACAATTGTTTTCCATGCAGCTCTGGGTTCACTTCCCAGCTAACATACTTAATTTTTACTCACGAATAAAATTTTTTCAATTATGCACACTGCACTCCTTGTAAATAAAAAGGTTACACCATGTTACATAAGTAATATGTAGTGACATATCTGTGATAATATATCTAGTTAAAAAGTAAGGAAGTTCTTTAACAAATTGTGTTAAGTTACAGCAATGCTTGTGTTGCAGAAAACCACAAAAATGTTAGGAAATGGTGACTTACTGTAAAAAAAAAAGACCCTAACTTCACATGTTCTGTGTAGGCAGGATATAATGATTTTATATCCCTGGTGGTTTCTGGATATATGATAACTCAATTCTATGCAAGCCTGACAAACAGCATTATGAAACCCTACGAACTTGTTTAAACAGAGTAAATGTACGAGTAAGTGTACAAGTGTGTAATAAAATAATTAAATCACTCCTGGGAATGGGTTACTTTTCCTAATCTAACCCTAGGGGCCTAAGAAACATGGCTAACCTCATTTTACATTACTTATTTAGAGTTAGATAAAAAAAATGGCAAGTGAAGTCCTACCCATGTCTTAATGCAAATCTAAAAGTAAAAAAAAGTCTTAATACAACATTTTGTTCCAGTAAGGGCAATACAGTCCCTCCACTGCTATTAACAGAGGACATTGGGGTTGCTGTGATTAGAACTATGAGATCACATTGCTCCTTTGGCTGTGACCCTAATGTAAGACTACAGAAAGAGCTCTTATTTAATCCTTCCTTCCTGAAAACTGGAGTAGTGACTTACTATAACAATGAGGTATCCTTATTGATGACTTGGCTTTGTTTTAATATTTTCAATCTCAGTGAGAGTGTGCTATCAAGTTTGTGATCCTGGTTGGTACACTGTAGCCACTAGCTTTACATAGTTTCAAATTTCAGTTTGTGGTTGTATGTTTCTGCTATTGTATTTGCTTGTGTGGTGTGGTGGAAAGAAATGATGATCTTATTTGGAGAGATGTCATTGAGGAAGATGTGGGTGAAGGCATTATGAGTTAAGAGAATTGCTTTCTTTGTTCAGATTCTGTTACTGAATAGAAACTGTGATGGGCTTGGTGCTGTCAAAGAGAACAATGGTGAACACAGATGTAGAATTAAACAAGCATTTGTCAATGCTGAATGTTGTCTTACTGGCATTGGCAATGGTAGTGCAGGAGTTAGAGATGCATATTAGGAATGGCAGTGAAGTATTGAACTGATGCCAACCCCAACCCCACCCTGCAGAGACTGGAGTGTTGGGTATGCCTTGGAATCAATCAGCTAGAACGCCTTGCTATTTTACCTCACCCTATCCCTGTAGACACTGACAAGTGTCATGGTGTGCTTTGGTGTCTTTGGGCCTTATACTTACCCCATTACATAAAGAAATATGCTGAGACAGGTGCAGTAGAGGAGAATGGGGTGAATTTTAGGGCTGAACACTCCAAGGCACACCTCGATGCCTGTCACTGGCTGCAGGGTGGGGGTGGAATGGCGTGAGCATTACAGCCAATGATCCTAAGTCACACCCCTGATGCCTGTCAGTCTCTACAGGGTGGGGTGTTACAGTTGGAAACCCTAACATTGTAGTCTTTTGTTAGTATTTTCACTCCAAATTTTCAACATAGGCTTTTTGTGACTCCACCTCATGAAGAGCGTCACAATCAGCTTGTTAGCTGAAAGGAGGTTTTGCACAGCAGCTATGCCATTTGGCAACATCGGGACAAAAACACCCTTTGGGCAGGATGTGAAAAATGGCAACTGTATTGTTCATGAGGAGGTGTAAAAAAATGGCAACATTGAAAATATGTAGTGAAAATATGAAAAGTTAGTGAGGTCATGAGCATGCATAGAAACAGCACAACAGATGTCTGTAGCCCAATTATTTTGGGGTTTTTTTTTTAGCCACATTTTCAACATAGACATTTTGGGACCTCCCCTCATGAACAGTGGGGCTGTGATTTTATTAATCTGTCCCAAAAGTTGCTTTCCCACAGCGACCACACCATTGTTCACCACAGGTGTGGAAACACATTTTGGGCAGGCTGTGAAACATGACAGCTGTACTGTTCATAAGGAGGTGTGAAAAAATGCCAGTGTTGAAAATCTGGCATGAAAATATTGCAAATTTGCGAAGTTGCAAGGGTGAGTGGAAACTGTGTAACACACGTTTATAACACAGTCATTTTATGGACTTTCATCACCAAATGTTCAGCATAGGCATTTTAGGACCTCTGCTCATGAACAGTGTCACTGTCATTTTCTCAAACTGTCCCGGAAACTGATTTTGCACAGCAACCAAGCTATTCTGTACTGGACGTGCAAAAAAGACATTTTGGCCATGATATGTAAAATGACAGCTGTACTGTACTATTTCTTCAGTTCATGGTCAGATTTGAAGAGTGCAGATGTGTTCCCGGTCCACTGAAGATCATTGTTTCATGCTCCAGAGGTAAGTATGGGGTCAGGGGTGTATGGGGAGGCAGGGTGCGCAGAGGGTGGGAGCGGGTTGGGGGAGGGCCACCAGACTTGATGAGGGACCATTTTCTGGTTTGCAGGTTTAAAAAAAGAAAACAACTTTGCAGGAACATTTTCATTTTACAAGGGCATTTGGCATGCTAGGGTGGGCTCCCAGTATGCCACCTGAGTGTTTTTTTTGGAGGCAGATTCTGTAGCTGACAGGGGATTGGGCACCCCCGTTGGCACACAACAAAATGGGGGGGCATAATGCCAATGGGGATGGGCTCCCCATGCGACTAAATGAAGTGTGTTGGGGCATGCCAACATGGGAATTGGGCACCCCTGAAGTCATCTCTCTGCACGGCGGCAGTCAGCGCTGCCATGTTTATTGAAGGGCTTCACCAGGAAAGGCACGTAAGGAGGGTGTGTTTTGGTGCCACTGCATGACGAGCTTGGCTCTCAGTGCAGCGGACCTTTTCTTAGATGTACTCACCACATTATGTATTCCTGGTGTGGAGCCTGCATGCTGGCTTATTGGGGAATGAGGGACGCACCTACTGATGTGTGCCCTGCATTCACCCAACAGTAGCCGTGCCTCCAAGTCTGCTACTAATGCAATATGTTGGCTGGTGTGCAAGCGCGAGCCAACCTAAAAGGTGGTCTGTTATTTAAGAGTGGAAGAATGGAGTAAAATTGAGTGAGGGAGACAGAAGAGTGAGCTGTTTCTGACATCATTCATTTAAAGAAAGGAGGAACATGGTGATGGGGTTCAGATACCTGTAACCCTAACATGCAAACTCAAGAGAAAATTATGAGTGGATGAGTTTATGTATATTTTTTAATGTTAAGTGTGTGTGTGTCTGTGTGTGTGTGTGAAATCGGGGATCTAAAAATGTATCAAATATTTTATTAAATAATGGGAAGTGAGGATAGGTTTTTTACTACACAAACATGGCTGCCAGAGTCTGTGTTTAAATGTTTCTGGGAAATATGGATGTCCCTGTGCACTGCATCCTAATTGCCAGAAGAATTTCTGAATCATTGGTTATCACTTTAAAAGGACTTGGGTTTGGAACCTCCTCTGCTAATCATGATGCAAGAATATCCTTAGCCATTTTATGAGAACTAATAATTCAAACATATCAAGCAATTAAGCTAGCTTATTTATTTACATACAGTTTTCTTTTTAATTCTAAATATTATGAGCATGTATATTCAAGGAATTTCTGCACAATAGGAAGTGTTGCCATACTGGGATCTATGCACTAGGGTTTGGGATGCCATTGTGCTGTGGATACATAGTGCACAGGCATCCCTAAGTTGGAATACCATGCATTGGAGATCAGGTGGCCCCTGACAGCATTCACAGAAGGGGCGCACTCACCTTCCTACTTGAGGCTCAAATGATCACACAGCTATGCATGTGACTGGTCCAGGGTTGTGTCTGTGAGTGTGCACACAGTCTGTGCCATTCATGAAAGCATGGAGTACCAGCCAAATGGGACACAAGATATGCAGGCAGGGACCATGCTGTATCTTTTACATGTCCCCAAGAGAAACCAAGCAGGCTGCGGGACAATAACCCCACATACAGTGCTGCTTCAGCACTCTAAAGAGGGAGGGGTGGGGTAGCCATTTGGGCATACACCCAGCTTTATAGATTTCACCCTCCTGCACCTTCCTTGAATCTCCTACATGCACAGAGCTGGGTATCCACTTCGAGACCTAGGATATGAATCTGATTAGATACCTACCTGTGTTCTCTTATCTGCACCCACATAGATGTACACTGGGGGGGCGGGGCTGTAGACTGGTGCATGGTGGTGGCTGGCAATCGGGAATGCTGACTGCCACATGCCTGTCTGCAGGTGTGGAGCCATGCAGGCTGGGTATGCATGAATCATGCATAACCAGTTACCACTGATGCATATCCCCCATTGTGATTAAGTTATGCCTTGAGTGCTCTATAAAAGTAAACTCTTTCTATCACTCAGGGTAGGCATATAACATAATATGAACAACTATACTAGAATATTTTATTGCACTGCTCATCCCTGTACTATTCATGGCAATGACTACTACAGTGAGCAGCATTTTGGCTACTGTACCATGCAAAACAAGGCAGCATGGTCTAGTGGTTAGATCACTTCTCAGAAGCAGATGGATCAGTATCAATTCATACAACAGCAAGTGACCCACTATAGGATTCCTGGCAAGACATTTGCCCTCCCTTCCCTTCTTCCTGACTGTACTGTACTGTACAACTGAATAGAAGCCGTCCTTCAATGAATTTGAAATGTTGCACCTCAGTGTGTTGCTATCAAGTGTAAAGCAAATGTAGAATAATAGTAATATACTACTGTATTAATTATTAAACCAAGACAGGCTACTGTACAGATACTTATCTTCAAGGGGGTAGGGTCAACATCAAAACCCATGAGTAGCAATGCCATGAATGAATTATGACATTCCTGCCACTTACATTATCAGTGATGAAAAATTACACATACTGAGTCAGGTCATAACCTGTCAAATCTATGCAACAGCAGTGTTCTAAATTAGACATTAGTTTTGAGGGCATGTAAAATGTTTCCCTTTTTCTTTCTCTGGTTCATGATTAGGGGTTATATTAAAAAGTGCCCCCCAAACCCCATCACAGTATGGATACAATGATACATACCAGTTTGTATAATTATGGCTCAATCAATTCTTGCCTTGAGTGTGTTATGTGTTGAGTGCCTTTAAATCAATGAGAGTAAAGTGCAATTACTGAAATAATTACACATCTCAGAAGTGTCTTATTGTTTTTATAATATGAACTCTACTTTAAAATGTTTTACACATTGAGTCTAATGATTTTTAATAAGTGTTTTCTGTATGAAATATGAAAACAAAAACTAAAAAAAAACTTACAGTAGTTCACAAAAGGCATGGTGATATTGTTGCCAAATGTGGTGCACAAGTGAAATAAGTACAGACAGTTGTACTCTTGTGTTTGCCCTTTAACCAGTGCAGTGGCTAGAAGGTTGTTACCCATGTTATAAAATGTAACAAGTTACATGATTACAATCATGTTTCTGTTTCAGAACCAAACTCTTAAGTTGTACAAACATAAAAATCAAAACAAACAAAAACAAAACAAACAAAAAAAAATAACAACCCTAGGGACAGTTTTGCAGGTATTATTTCATAATTCTTTTTTGTTCAAAGCAGTAAGCAACTGGATTAAAATATGAATTGTACATAATCCATCAGCTGCCCTCTGTGACAACATAAAAGCACTGTTTACATTTAAATAGGCTCAGCCATAGAAAAGAACAAATGAAAACTGTTATTTTTCTTAATCACATAAGCTTTATAGCAATACATTTAGCTGTGACCCCAATATAATACAAATAGATAGAAGTGATTGTTGTGATAAAATTTAAAATAAGCAACCAATTGTGCGTTGTTATTTCAAAACAGTTAAGGTGTTCCTCACATATGACCTGAACTCTTGCTGCAGTGGAAGTTCATTTGGTGAATAAAGGACTAATGCATTAAACCTATTTCATGTATCTTAAAAAAAAATATATATATATATATAATAGTGGCACGGTAGTGCCACTATAGTTAGGGTTGCATGTCCACTTCTATGTTAAACCTCAAAGTTTGCACTTTAATAACTTTGCAACTGTTTATCCAATTTGACTGAAATTTGGAATGCACAACTGCCTACCATAGATCTCTGGATCTGGAACATTCGTTCCAGTCAGATGTATAGTTACGGAACCATGGAGTGCTCAGAAGGAGAAAAATCACACTTTTTTCAAATTCTTTGTTAAGCCATAATGGACTGAAGAATGCATTTAAGTGGGTTCAGCTTTATTTGTCTACATGTGTCCTGGGTTGAACTGGTGCCTTTTAAAGATTTAGTGAAAAAAATATTGCTCCATTCAAAAGTTATTTAATTTTTTCATGTCCTATTATAGCCTATGTGAAAATGTATATGTGCATTGTGAAAACTTTTGGGATCACATTTTTGTTGTCGAGCTCCCCTAATTTGTTTTTGCGCTGTCACCATCTTGTTTTTCAGTAAGTGACAGAGAAAAAATGTAACTCAAAAATTAATGAACGTCGGTAAACAGCAACAGTTGTGTTCACCTAATCTGGTCCTGAGGAACATGCCCCTGACATTAGTTTTTTACTAGATGGTCTGCAAGTATGTTTTTTAAATGTTTGCAGTTTTTTGATCGTGGCAACATTTTTGTTGCCGTGAAAACAATCGCTTTCAGGGAAAAAAGTAATTGCAGCAACATTTTTGTGTGTGCAATAATATTCCCATTATAGAGATAGGAGTGTCATGATGACATTAAAGTAATCGTGGTAACACTGCAGAAACATATTTTGCTACGTGTCGTTTTCTTTGACACGTCATTGTGGCAAGGTGGATTGTGCTCTTGGCCTGAAATTTTCAGGGTTGCAAGCCCGAGCCCCACAGATGTCCCTTTTTGTGGTTTGGTATGAAAACATTGAACAGGACCATAGTTACAGCATCCAAAGTTGAGAAATCTTTCCATAGGATAACATTGCAGACCCCGTGATGCCTTTCGGTGCCCGTATCTTGAAAATGGCTTGAGATACGTATTTTTCATCACAATAATTCTTAGTCCTCCTATAGGGAATTAAATGCAGAAGTAGGTTGGAAAGACATGAATACCATAACATTTGATTTTTTTTCCTACCTTGTACGGTTACTTAGTTATTTGGGAATTAGTGTTCCAATAGATCATTTTCATGTCTGTGGGCCACTATTACGCCCACAGAGTTAGCATTCACAGTGCTTTTCAGTGCCCATATCTTGTAAGTTGTGTGAGATACAGATTCAGTCAATTTATGATGCATCAATGTCTCGCTGTCACAATTACGACAACACTTGAATTTTTTTTCTAGCTGCTATGGTTCCTGAGATATTGCCAAATTACTGTTACAAGGTTTCCTTTCCCTGTAGGGCTGCTGTATGGCTCTGTAGCTATATGTAAGTGGGAACTCAGGACCCAGAGGGCCCACGCTCCCATAGACACATATTATTATGCACAAATGGGCAGCTTGCTGGGAGCATGGGACCCAAAGCATCCTGTGCTCCCAGCAAAACATACCATTTGCTATTTATGTTACACTTTTTTCAAAAAGAAAGGACATTCTTTGCAAAAAAACTTTTTTAATGCATGAGTTAGAGTTGTCTCCACAGCAACAAAAGTGTGGAAATTCAGTGTTAGGGTTACCACCCCCACACTCCCATCCTCCACAGATCAACTGACACTGGGGTGTGCCATGGGGTAGTCAGTTCTAACTCTCACTCCATTCTCTTAGGCTGTAGCATATCAGCTTGCTTACACATGGAATGGGGTGAGAGATTTGGCTGAGGACCCTATGGCACACCCTGAAGTCTGTTGGTGTGTGGAGGATGGAGCTGTGGAGGTGGGGTGGTTGGGGTGGCAAACCTAATGCTGAATTTCCACACTTTTGTCACTGTGGAGACAACACTAACTGATTCATTAATGAAGTTTTTTGCAAAGAGTACATATATATATATGTTTGTGTCTTGTCTAAATTATATATTTGGCTTGCCTAAAGAGAGAAAACCTGACTTATAGGGCAGCTTGTAACTAGGTTTGTCATAGAAATAAGTTGGAGCACTTCATTTTCGATGAATAGTATAATATCAACTCAGTCTTTAAAACCTTTCAGTAATTTCTACTGGAAGTTGTCCTGATTGCCTTGGGACAAGACACAGATGGTATCTGATATCTTAAAATGCTAGCATATGGTAATATTATTGTGAACCTGAAGCAACTGGTTTTAGAAAACAAAACTGTAGTTTCAGACAAGTCAGATTTTCCAGTCTTGATATGTTCTTTCAGTGCTGTTGTGGTAGAGACACACACAAATCATTATATTCTGATGAACACGATGAAACATGTTTGTGCTCCTTCAAAAAGGGCAAGGTTCTTAAACCCCTTTTTATGTCATTGATGTTCTCACTGTGTAAAGAGCTTCGATAGTTGGCAGGGAAAAATATTTCAGGTTTATTCTGGAAAACATAAGCTTTGATAAAGTAAGTGTAAGCTTGGATATTAAAGAGGATACTCATTTCCATGTGGCATTTGCTGCCATATCATATATTGATGATATTATGACAGACATCATTTTGAAAAATGTGAACAAGTACTTGAGTAAACCGATACACTGTGCATGCATGTCATGCAGTACAATGTAAGTTTATTTTATTTATATTGTTATACAAAGTTACCTTAACATCCATTGTACAATATATGAGCTACAATTAAACCTGTCATCAAATTTACAAAATCATATCCCATGAGCATGTAGCCATTTAATTTCAATTATTTATTTCCAGATTTTGGCCTTGAAGGTAGGCTGAGCAGAAGTTCCTTTCATTGTACTCTACATCTTGGAGGATGCTGCTTAGGATTAAAGGAATGAAGTATTAGTAAATATAGTGAGCTACAGTAAAGCCAAGGTTGTGGGGCAAAAACAGTGGTGGGATTCAAAAAAGCCTATTATAAGAACAAGGCAGTCATAAGGGATAGATGAGGGGGTGGCAGAGAAAGTGTTGTAGACCTTTAAGGGTCTACAGTGTAAGCAATGCAACAAAAAAGGCAGACTGGATGGCCATGTAGCCCATATCTGCTGTCAGCTTCTATGTTTCTATGTTTCTATAATTGTACAATTAAAGCATATTTTAACATACAGATTCATAACGTATAACATAATTGAATTGTAAAGAGCTTCAGATCTCTCATGGTATACAAATACTGACATGAGATCATATGTTCTACTGAGAACAGAAGGCAGGTAAAAGGGAGGTGGAGGGGAACAAAGAGAGGTGGAAGACTATATACAGGAACTAGGGCTGTGCCTAATTAAACTTTTGTTGGCAGAATTTTTGTGAAAGTCAGAGTTTTGCTTTTGCAAACATTTTTAATGCCCTTTGGCAACTTTCTTGGAAATTCCAATTTAGAACAGTGGAATAAAAGTATGAATTGCAGATTATTGTATTAAACTGTGGAAAGAAATTCCGCAGAAATGATCACTGTCAGTAGTCAGTTATGCAGATTTTTTTTCTGCAGTTTAATAAATGAATTCATAATTCATACATTCATTCTTCAGTTTAGTGAGTCACTGAACTATGGAATTAATGTATAAATTGTAGATTAATAAATTATACTGCAGGAAGAAATTCCACAGAACTGATCACTGACCTGCAGAATGATTACAGATATTGCAGACTGATGTATTAAACTGCTTAATAAAATTCCTCAGAACTGTCCTTCTGCAGTTCATGTGTATTATTCCACAGTTCAGGCAGAAAATTCTGTGGAACAAGGTAAAAATTCAACAAACACAATCAGAAGATTCCTGTCTCATCAACGGCAGAAATATGGAAAATTTTGTGTAATTTACAAAATTTCACAAAAGTGCTAGCAAACTAGAATTTGCTTCCTCTGCCAAGCTCTAACAGGAACATGAGTAGGACGTTAATTAATGGAGCTGGGCCTTAAGGGAAAAGTGTGAGGAAAAATATTGGAATTGGGGTATTTTTAAAGAGGTTGGGAAGTCAAAAGGAGAAAGCAACATGCTCAGCTTAGGTCTCGCAGTGGAGGAGACAAATAAGTCGGTGTCATGGATGTAGGGGAGTAGGAAGAAAGAGTGAAATGAAGATTTAGAGGTAGCATGTGAGGTAGTTAAGCCAGAATAGAGACAAAGGGAGAACAGGAGAAAAGGTGCCTACCTTCCAAGTATGATGGGGGACAGACTGGCATATCCTGAGCATGGTGAAAGAAAAGCAGTTTAAGGAAAAATGCCAGAAGCATGAAAATGAACAACATTCTGACTAGAGGGAGATTTTGGAGAGAGCACTGCAGATCACATCTGAATAGTCAAATGTAAGAGAACCATTCTGAGGCTGAACTAAAGGCAGATAAGAAAGGGGTGTCAGTATTTGTTGTAGTATAATGCATTGGGTATGGTGACAGCTTTTTTGTGTAGCTAGCATCTGTGTGGCAAGAGAAATCAGGGTAATAATCTAGCAAGACATCCAGGTATTTAAAGGAGAGGACTTTCTTTGCAGGTGAGCCATCCAGTGTCTTGATGATTGGGGTACTATGGAGCCTGGGAAGTCTCTGTCTGCTACCAGTTGTCATGGAGTCCATTTTGATAGTGTTCAGCATGGACTGGATAGCTTGGAACCAATCCAGTGCTGGACACTATCAAAGTCCTGCTGGATCTGCAATTCCATCTCGATGACTAAGGGTCCTACTGCAAAAAAACAAAGTGCTGTGCACCCTAATATTAATGTATGAAGATTCACAGACTATGGCAAGGTCGATGCAGATGTTCAAGAATATGATGAGATCCAGAATCATGACTAGACATGTGTGAAATCTGCAAAATGTGCTTCGCGGAGTAATCCAAAAAGTTAATGGAATTCATGGAGTGCAATTTGCAGAATTCGTGAAAATCGTGAACTGCTGATTCTGAGAAATTCACCTCAGAGCACAAAATTTCATCCTTGAATTTCAAACTTCACAGCCAATTTCATGCTCTGCAGTAAAATTCATGTTGAAATTCACACATTCTGCATGAAGCCAAAGTTTGCCATGCCGGGGTAAACTTCACAGATTTGGTAAAGTGCAAATTTTTGGTGATTTACGTGGACTTCACCCACAAATTTTAAATTCTACACATCTCTTATCATGACACTAGGAGGCTGGTTAACAGGTTGGGTAGTCTGGGCATGGGGGGAAAAGGTGGTAAACTGGGTTAGAAACTGGCTAACAGACAGGAGACAGAGGGTGGTGGTAAATGGGGTGCAATCTGGGGAGAGGGGTGTAACCAGTGGGGTACATCAGGGACCGGTTCTGGGGCCAGTTCTGTTTAATGCCTTCATTAGTGACATTGTAGAGGGGCTGGAAGGAAAGGTCTGCCTGTTTGCAAATGACACCAAAATCTGCAACAGGGTTGATACTCCAGCAGGGGTGGAGAAAATGAGGAAGGACCTGGAGAAGTTTGAGAAATGGTCTGGGGAATGTCAACTGATGTTTAATTCAAAGAAGTGCAAAATTATACATGTGGGGCATAGAAACCCTGGAGGAAGCTATAGGATGAGGTGGGGTTGCTGATAATCACCAAGGAAGAAAGTGGCCAAGGGTTATTATTTCAGAGGACCCCAAAACATCAAAACTGATTAATAAGGCAGCAGGGAGGGCCAGTCGAATGCTGGGATACATAGGCAGGGTTATTACCAGCAGAAGGTGGGAGGTAGTGATGCCATTATACAAAACCCTAGTCAAGCCTCACATGGAGTACTGTGTGCAATTCTAGAGACCGCACCATTGTAAGGACATTACCAGGTTGGAGACAGTCCAGAGAAGTGTGACTAGGAGGGTACAGGGTTTGCAACACAAAACTTATGAGGAGAGATTAAGGGACCTCAATATGTACTTGCTGGAGGAGAGGAGAGGAGAGAGAGAGGGGACATGATAGAAACTTTCAAGTACTTCAAGGGCATAAACAAGGTGCAGGGGGGAGACATATTCCATTACAGGAGGAGTACAAGAATGAGGGGACATGACATGAAATTGGAAGGTGGCAGGGTTTTTTTGGGGTGGGGTCAGAATCCTGTCACATATTGTTGTACATGGGAAACTCCCATGACTACTCAGAACACAGGTTTTCATCCTTACCCATGCCAAGCCACAATCAGAAGGAGGTTGAGAGAAAATGTGAGGAAGTTCTTCTTCACAGAGAGGGTGGTAGACACATGGAATGGTCTGCCACAAGAGGTGGTGGGATTGAGCACTGTGGATGGATTTAAACATTCATGGGACAGGCATAGGAGAATCATAGAGGTAAAGTAGTGGGAGCGTCAGAAGATGTAATGAAATACGGAGTTTATGGGCAGACTGGGTGGGCCTAGCAGTCTTTATCTGCTGTCAAATTGTATGTTTCTATGACCTTGGTCAATCCTGACCTAATTTGGTGTTGTGTTAAGATAGAGTCACCTACAAGGACTTAAAGGGACCAGTCAGACAGATATCAGGAGAACAATCTGATGAAGAGATCATAAAGTCCATCCCCTGCAAGTTTTTCCAATGTGATTGGGCAGAAAACAGTTTTAAATGTCCTAGTGTGATCAACAAAGAGAGTAGAGGTAAACAGACCCTGATCCACCTCCTTCAGCACAGTATTAGTGAGCTTGATAAGTAAGGAGACAGTTAAAGATGCTTCACTATCTACTGTTTTAAATGAAGCACAGTCTTGCTGTTGTATTTTATTTTCTGCAGGCATGTGCACATCACAGTTTAATCTGCTGTCCTATGTTTTTCCTCTCTCTTTACCTCTGCACTTTAATTTTATTGTACTAAAGATTTCATATACACAGTGCTAGTCTTTTTGTAACCTGATTTCCCCTACCCATGTCGCAAAAGGCCCCATTCACTAAAATACTGCCAACAGCTTAATCTGGTTCTGTATGTCAGTTTGCATCTGTAACATTCCCTTCTGCCCCAGGACGAGGCTGAAAATATGCAGAATTGCCTGGTCCCCCTTTCCCAATGAACATAAACTAACTAAACAAATGAGTCTTATACATTATACACCAATTTGGAAAGTGATGCAGAAACTGGAAGATAATTAGAGAAAAAGAGAAGAGCTAGGAAAGCACCATTTTAAATGTTGTGGTGTGATAAAATGAAGAACATAAAAAAAAAGTGGATAATTAAAAAGCAGTATTGCAGCAAAGCTGGGATTCAGTGTGTTTTAATCAAATCAAGCAAAATAAAGTGTAGCTTGCAGTACATGTACTTATACAGAAATTAGAGTTCCACATTGTTCCATCCTACCTCTGCCACAGATATTGTAACACAGATCTTCCTCTGATTTACAGTATATTCCTCAGTACACTACTTCACTATCTACTATTTTGAATTAAGCACCTTCTTACCCCTGCATGCTATTAATATTGTACTAAAGATTTCATATACTCAGTGCTAGTCTTTTTGTAACCTGATTCCCCCCTACACATGTTGCAAAGGAAATCAAGGCACAACATACCTAGCAGCAGCTGATTTGGCAAATTGTGTACCAAAATCTGTGTAGTTCTCTAAAGGAGATATTATATGAGAGTTCCTGCTGCTTATGCAGTTTCAGAGATTTTTTTTCTCTCTAGTTATTTCCAGAGAATCTCAGAAGAGAATTTGCTGAATTGACTGCTACCACTGTACTTTGCCACAAGTGACTGTTGTTAGGTGGTCATATCAACAACTTACCATCAGTCCCTTATGAACAACTCTGTTGCACAATTTGTGCTTTACTGGAAAATGAGAAGTGGATTGTATTGAAGTCGAATACAAAGAGGGAAGACAGTCTCTGAAACAGACTGGAAACAAATTTGTTCCAAATGCTTCAAAAAGCGATTATAATGGCCTCCTACCAGGAATAAGGATGGAGATTGGGTGGTAGATAGAAGACTAGAGCTGGAAGAACACATAGTATTGGAAGGTGAGAAAGCTACCACAAGGTGGGCAAAGTTATGGAAGACAAACTCATGATGTACTGCATTTTGAAAGTTATAGAGAGCAGTTTTATAACATGTAGTTTGCACCGAGGGCATTGGAAGTCAGGCACTGAGTATTGGATGGGGGGAGGTGCTGATAATCACTAAAAAAAAAGCAGACCATGGGATTATCATACCTGATGATCTCAAGGTGGTAGGACAGTGTGACAAAGTCATAAGTAGGGATAATGTGATGCTGGGTGCATAGGAAGGGGTGTCTTCAGCAGGAGGTGGGAGGTAGTATTGCCACTATGTTGCTCACTGGTGAGACCTCACATGGAGTACTGTGTTCAGTTTTGGAGACTGCACCTCAGAAAAGACATAGAAAGGGTGGAGGCAGTCTACAGGAGGGCAACAAAAATGGTGCAGGATTTGCTCGAGAAGCCCTGTGAGGAGAGAGATGTAAGGATCTGAACATGTCGACATTGGAAGAGAGGAAAGAGATGTGACATGATAGAGATCTACATGTACCCCACAGGGGTGAACAGGGTGCAGGAGGAGTCTCCTTCAAATGAAAAAGAGCACTAGGACTAGATGCATGAGATGAAGCTGGAAGGAGGAAGTTCAAGAGAGAGATGGAAGGAAATATTTCTTCACCAAGAATGTGGTAGCCTCCTGGGACAGACTGGCGGTAGAAGTGGTGGAGACCAAAACATTGCTGGGGGCAGACTACATGCAGGTGTAGGATAGTCATGGGGCATATTAGAAAAGAGGTAGAGAGGCTGGAGTGTCATGGGATACTGGATGTGGTCTACAGAGGCAGATTAGGCAGGGAACATCTGGGCAGACTTGATGGGTCAAGTCGGTCCTTTTCTGCAACACATTCTATGTTTCTGTGTTTCTGTGTTATAATGGATATGGTAATGAGTTTGGTTAGGAGCCACTGGATGTGCTAGACAATGGAGTTGAGGTTGCCTCAGTTTTATGAGGGGGTAGGTAGGAGGGCTGGAAGTCATTAGCATTCTGAAAGCTTGTTGTATAAAAAGGAATGCCTTGGGAAAACCACAGAGGTGGACATTATAGTTGCTAATGCAGAAGAAGATTAAGGCATTGTTTTTTATTTCAGATTTAATGACAGGGATAAGAACACTGAGCTCAAGCTTGCTTCTATGTGTGACCATGGGAGGGGTGGATGTGGCAAGGGGAGTAGGGGTGATTATACAGAATACAAAGTAATCAAGTTCAAGCATACTTTTATCCTATGGTGCATTCTAGATGTACATATTCAAGGAAAATTTTGCTTGTAAGAATTTTTCTTTGAGTTGCTTCTATAGTGCTCTCCTTTTTTCGTTCTGTATTCCCAATGTGACAATAGATAGAAGTTACACTATATAGTACAACGTGTAGTGCTCAGCTTGTTCACTCAACCACTTCAAGTTTTTTCAGATTTTTCAGATTTCTTTGATTGACCAGTGGTCATTTGGAACCTAGAAAAGAATTACAAATGTTGACTTACACTTGTAAATAGTATTCCAAATAATATCTATAGTGCAATAACAGTACTATTTCAAATAACATTAATTAATAGTGCAGTAATAATAGCAGCAGTAAAATGATTAGACATTTTTTTACTTTGTCTTAAGACTGCACACAAACAGTTGTTCAACCCATTTAGCATCATCAGTTACCACCGGATTTAAGAGTACGTACATGAGATCCAATAAGGCATTTTATAGAATGACATGTAATTTGTTAGGAACCCATCTCTCCACACCTTGTATAGTGGACATTGAAACAAGATATGAAGAATAGTCTCAACATAACCTGTACTGCAAAAACATTCTAAGGATAATGGAGAATACTGATTTTTCTGAATCCTACTTCTGTAAAAGAAAACAAAATGACAGATAAGTAAAGGTGGGTAAAATACAATTCAGCCACAAGCATAATACTGTGATGTGCATATTTATGGAACTCATACAAAAAAAAGAGAGAAACAAAAAAGTGCCTTAACTAGGACTTGAACCCAAGCCATCTGGAATACCGTTTCAGTTGTGCTACCAGCTGCACAGCCAACTGTGCCACAGGAAACTGTGACATCCCAAGACACCCTACTCTTTCTCTAATGCACAAACTGGTGCTGCACAGATAATTACATTTTTCAATCACAAGAGTATGTTGTGCATATTTTTGGAACTCAGACAAACAGAAGAGAGAAAGAAATAAGTGCCTTAGCTGGGACTTCAACCCAGGCCACCCAGAATACCATTCCAGTTATGCTACCAGCTATACCACCAAGGTAACTGTAAACTGGGATGTCCCAAGGCACAACTTGATGCTGCACAGATAATTATATTTTTCAATCACAAGAGTGTGTTGTGCATATTTATGGAACTCGTACACACAGTAGAGTGAAAAAAATAAGTGCCCACTTCAGTAAAAGAGAAAAAAAAATGGCAGATAAGTAAAGGCAGGCAAAACAGTAATTGAGTTCTAGTGAAGGAATGCCATATGACATCATTAAATGGAAACAGTCATCTTGCTCCTCAAACCTAAAATTGTATACTTACTGTTGGTCTTACAGAACTTTGGTTAAAGAAGTCAAACACATATTAATGGGAAGCACGTTAATTGAGCGAGGTTAATAAAAGAACCAGCTTCAAAATGCCAGGCTCTTCCCTGGATCTATTTCATGGTTTAAAAGCTACCTTGAAGAATGGACTCAACGTGTAAAAATAGCAGATGTGCTCTCCGAAGCCAAACCTATCCTTTCTGGTGTTCCGCAGGGCTCTATTCTGGGCCCCCTGCTTTTCAGCCTGTTCTTTAACACTATACTGGCCTCATGTCCTGAACAAATCATACTTTATGCTTATGATGCAGTAATTCTTGCCTCCCACCAGTACCCGAACCTGCTGCAAGATAAACTCCAGCAGGGTTTCTCCTCTGTGGAAAACTCATTCTTAAAGCATAAACTGATCCTCAACCAGAATAAAACCAAGACCATGATTTTCAGTAGCTCACACAATAAAAATAAGCAGCACCATGTCTCCATTAACACCAGCTAAGGTGGCCCACTGGAACAGGTCCAAACTTTCAAATACCTCGGGATCACCCTTGACTCTCGCCTCTCCTACTCAGCTGATATAAATAATGTTGCCAAAGCAGCCAGCTCCAGACTGGGCTTGCTTTTCTACCACAGGAGACATCTAACTCCTGAAGCCTTGGCAGCAGCTGTCCAGTGCTCTGTCATTGCCACAATCGACTATGGACTTATCATCTATAGCTCTGCAACTACTACCACGCTCAAACGTGTAACTACCACCCTCAACAAGGCTTGTCGGCTCATCACTGGCACTCAATGTCTTGTACCCATCTGCGACCTATACATCCAAACTAGCTGGTTGCAACTTGCCAGTCGAATAAAATACCAAACCTTCGTGGCAGCAAAGGCAATTCTGATGGGTCTTGCCCCACCTGGAGTCTGTGCTCTCTAACAACTCAGAAACAGCAGCCGCCATACCAGGGGATCTAAGCTGCAGCAGTTCCAAATTCCCTGCTGTTGGATAACCCAAGGCCAGAGATCTTTTGCCTATACAGTCCCCAGCTGGCTGAATGGATTCTCTAGTGGTACCACCTCCACCACTTCTCTCGGCGCCTTCAAAACCAGACTCCGACACTCACTCACTGCTTCCAGCACCTGTGACTGCCATGTCTGATAAACAGACCTCACATCTCCTGGGTCTGACCAGTCTAACTATTTGCCCCCCCTTTTTTATACTGCCATTCACCTTACCCCCACCTTAGCACTTACACTCTCTGACAAAGCCACTTGGCCGCAGCCTCTGCCTTGTTTTCTTGTTATTTTTTCTGCCCTTTTTTGCTTTTTTCACTTTCTCCTTCTTTCTTTTTTCTCTCTCCCTCCTTCCTTGTCTACTAGTTCACACTTAAGCACATTATCATTAAGTATCTGTTTTATGTACCAATCTCTAATGTTCATACTGCTATTTATGCATGTGTCCTGTTGTAACCTATGATGTGGAACCTTTGTAAAAGAGCCTCAGCTCAATGGTATGGTAATCCTAGACTGAAATAAATAAAGTAAAAAAAATTAACTATGGTGAATACATTTCAGCAAATCAAATACAGCGAGTACAATTATGATGACTGACACATTGCAGTGAATAAGATTATATAGCGACTGTACATTACAGTGAATAACAACCACAGTGACAGACAATTTCAGCAACCCCAAAGATGCAAAATACCCCCTGGGTCCAAGTGCTCCATGGTGGTGGAATCATAGAAATAGGAAGGGTCCAGGGGGCACAGCCCCCTGTAGGGGTGCAGGGAGGCATAGCACCCCTGCATAACAAGGAGCTACTAGTGCCTGCCTGTGAATAATGAGATAATGAGTTAATGATTATTGTGCATCCCCTCGGCACAGCATACCTGAATCATGGTGGTGGAGTTTGTGAGAAGCAAGAGAGATATGCCTATGCTGGTGTACAGAGGCTTCCTGTACAGGTGTGATAAAGAGTACCTGCTTGGTCTTCCATACAAGTTTCAAATGCAGCTGTGAATTATAGTTGCTGCAGTCACTGACAGTCAGTTATAAATGTATTCTCTGAAATTCCCAGTCACTGTAATTGTATTCACTTTAGTAGATTTGCTGAAATTGACAGTCGCTATGATAACCTCGCTGAATTGACATGGAACCATATTAATTCTAGTCTAAGATGTGAACCAGACAGGCATAAAGCAGCTTTCTGGTACTGTGGATATTCTGTCTCATGATCCACTTTGCAATCCACCTCTTTATTTTACCTACTTTATGTATGTATTCCATTCACATTGTGCTAATTCTATAAAGTTATCACACAGTAATTAGGACACAAATATTAAGCAAACTAAATTTCTGCAAGAGATAAAGAACAGATTAGCAGAAATGAAGATTTAATTCTCTCTGACTTTTGTTCCAAACATAGACACAGCCAGAGCTTCCACCTGCAAATACTTATGTAAATTTCATGGCCTTGTAAAAGAAGCCTAAGAAATTTTGCAAACCAAGCAACCAAATTGCTTCAGATATTAGAGGTGATGAATGTCATGACAGAATTTGCTGACACCTTAATCAAACCATGATAAGCACAATAACAATTGAGTGAAGGCATAATTTAGGCTCACCAACAAATAATACTTCTATAGTCTTTATTAATGATCTTGAAGTTGCAAACTCCAAATCAGAATACTAAAATGCAGAAAACTGAGTAAGTAACAGCACTGCTTCTTGAATGTTATACAAAAATATCATTATGATGTGTGTTTTCAGGTTTCTTAGATGTTTTATTTTTTTGTTTCTTTTTTTTATCAAGCTTTTCTCCTCCCAACCTGAGCACTGCCATTCAGTTTTTCAACCTCCAAGCTGTCACCAATAGTGATCAACCTGCTTCCTCCATGGTTAACCCCTTGGTAAGGTCATGGAGGAATGCCAGCTATTACTTCTCCAAGAAGAACACATCTGAGAGTACTGACCACCATCCGTGGCTTGGACAGGCCTTTCAATATTCCCCTTTGACCTTCCCACCTCTCAGATGGCACCACAAAAATCCACTTTTGGGTTTGCAGGCAACATTGGCATTAGAGATTGTCTAACCCTCACAATGGAGTTAATAGCTTGCTGTTCTATCTCTCTGATGGCACCCACAAAGCCACTTTTAGGGTTTGCATAAAGCATTGGCATTCGAGAGTGGTTATTCCTCACAAGGGAGCTAGCTCTCTATTCCTCCATGAGGGGATCCCTGCAGCATCAGGCAACAGTGCAAGTGCCAACTACTCCCATGCTATGATGTGATGCTATGGGCAGTGCTCCACTTAGCATTGGCCAACTAGCTACAGGGATCTGAGTCCATTCCCAAATTTGGGTAACCTGCATGAATGCATTATGGGTGGCCATGTTTGTTTTATTTTTTAAACATTAGTGTTGAACTCATTCTGATGAATGTTGAAGAGCTTATTGTAATAGAATGGAACATAATAGAACTGAATAGATTTTTTACTGCAGTATACAGTATATTGCCTTTTATGCACATTATTGAGCTGATTCTGCATTGGGTGAAACTTGCGACAGAACATGGGGCTGCACCCAGTGCAGCTGCAGTAAACACAAATGGTGCTATTTCAGAAAGCTTGCCACTTGCAGCAAACTATCTGGAATAGCCACACATTGCTGCCATGCACCAAAAGGAGAGGTGCAAAGGGCAGCATTGTTGCAAGTCAGCAATGCAGCCAGGGACCAGGTTGCAGGGGATCACCCAGGTGGCCCAAGGGCAAGAAGAATGTTAGCTGGCTACAAACTGGACAGCCGCTGCATGTGGCCCTCCTACAGCACTGTCTCAGTACTGCTGGGATACTCGTGTGCCCCCAATTCAGACTGCCTTCTGTGGCAGGCATGTGCCAGCCCATGCATTTCCCTAAAGTCTTTGGTGGTGCAATTGCCTCCCCCCACAGTGAGCGACTGCCACAATCCTTGGTCTGGCTCCCACCAATCTCACTGGTCCCAGTTCATGGATCAGTTCCTCGTGGTCTAGTTTCCCCCCACTCTCCTCCCCAACAGCTAGTGGTGATGCACCCCCAATACCATCCCTGTCCTGCTTCAGGACTGGCACTACCTTCTGCACATCACCAAGGCCAGCCACAGAATGCCATGCATGGACCCTGTAAGTGTACAATACACTTATGTGGGCTGTGCAATCACATTCTGCAGCTGACCATGGTGGTGTGCAGAGGGGAGTGCCAGTTGCAGATGCAGATTGGTGATGATTGGGGGAACAGGGTGCTTCAACTATGTCCATCAGGGTGGAGAGGTTGGGGGGCCACTAGACCACTGGGAGGTAGAACTGGCATGTAATTTGGTTTACCGGGAGATCAGGGATGGGGGGGGGCACTATACTAAAGGGGCCACACTGACAGCAGTCTTGGGGGAGATTGGGAATCATGGCAGGGGGTGCAATAATAGTGTGGCCATTGGATGCCATTTGGGGTGTGGGGGGGCTAGAATGGCAGGGACTTGGGCCATACACAATGGGCACAATTTCTATGGTGTCCGATGGCTCTGCCCTGACACCCCCATGGTCCCTCATCTGCCCATACAGCACTCCAGTGTCCAATGTACTCCTGAGTCCCACGGACCAGCCACTAAGACAGCATCCTGGCTGGTTTAAGTGGTACCCCCTGCTGCATTCATAGTGGGGTTCCAGAATCTCTAAAAAGGGGATGTGACAGCCCCACCATGGCACAAGCCTCCTTGTGACCTGACGCACTGGGTTGCTGGATGCAACCCTGGTACAAGGGTGCTTTGGGACAGTGTGTCTGTAACAGACGCAGGCAACCTTCTGGAATAACAGTTTGACGCAAGTGGTTTACATCACCACTTGCATCAAACTCTTCTGTTGAATGTCCCTTGCATCCAGCTGTCCCCTTTTAAAATTGGCCCTTATATCTCAATGCAGTGTAAAGATAAATGCAGTTGATGCTGGCATTGCAGGGGGGCTGTAAGCAGACCAACTATATCAGTAAACCACTCAACAATATCCCTGTGCAGTAATAGGCAACTGTAGGACTAGTGCTACTGAAAGAAAAATGATTGGCCAGAACCAGAGATTAAGATTTTTTAGGTTGGAAACTGTCAGATAAAGAGTAGGAGTCTGCATAACAGAGTTTTATACAGTATTGCATGCATAGATTATAAGCCCTTATCCATATTGGTTAATATTAATTTGTTAAATGGTTTTCTGGACTGTAACATATTGTTTTCATCATAATGTTATGCTCTACTTGTACTGTGCCCTCTGTATTATCTGGGTCATTTCTAAAAAAAGAACATTTATTGATTAGTGTACTACTCTGTTTGGCAAAAACTGAATTCTGTAACTAACTAAATAATTGTGTTCCTGTGGATTTCTGTCAGTGCAACAACTGAACAAACTACGCACTGGGGATATTCTCACTCTTTGTAAAATTAAATAGAATCATTAGTTCCCACCAGGGCAACCACCAGTGAAAGGAAGGACAGCACCTCCAACAGGGAAACACCCTTCCAGTACTCCTTTGCACTAGACATAAGTTCAAGTCACCAAAGTAGGACTTGACTCCAAAACCCTGTAGTTCAGAGGTAAGAGTTATGCCCTTCAGAAGCATCTACACCTGCTATGAAAAATTAATGCATACAGTCATGGTTCAGTAGAATTAATTCTAGTTTTTCTATGTGTTGCTTATTTTTTTCCCCATAGAGATTTCTAACCATCCAGCCTCACCATTCCTTCAGATTGTTTCCAGCTATCAACCACTCCTCCACTAATCCCACTGCCACAGTCCTCAGCATTTTATGTCTTCATGGTGGTGGGGTCCAGGGTTAACCTTACCTCTCCTGATCAAAATTTGTTGTAGGTGGAAGAGCAGCATGGTGTGGGGCCGTGATGTACTGCTAGGCATCATCGTTATTGGGGACTGGGATTTTCTTACTACTTTTTCTCCCTGGCTCACCCACCTCCCTTTAGCATGGTCACAGCCATTTGTTCAAATTGTGTATGCACTGTGTTTTCCTGCAGGAGAAGCCAGAGCTCTGGCCTGATCCCAGGAGTTGCTGCAGTAATGGAACCCACCCATATGCCTCCCTGGCTTAGATGCAGTGACTCCTGTCTAGTTTGCCTCCCAATGTGGGCATCCAGATACTGTTTCCAAACTCCAGCTGCCTGTTTGCCAGAATCATTCACTGCTTCTGGACAAGAGGTGACCCCCATATATTTCTTAGTAGAATATTTGAAAATTAATTCAAAAAATAAAACCACCTGATTGACTAACAGACTATCCAAGGCGTGCTATCATTTCACCATAACTGTGCACTTTATGATTGGCCCCTTTTAATAATCACATCACTATTTAATAATCAGTCCTCCTACTTTGTTGGACTTACTTGCAATCACTGTACAAACATGGCTGCCACCTTGTCTCGCTAAAAATGTGAACTAGGGCCTCAAAGTACAAAACTCCTAAAAGCAGAGAATATACAGGTATGTAGCTTCCCAGATCATCATCCTCCTCTCCTTCCATACATAACACAAATTAGGAAAATGCAGTACTGCTTATAGTTTTAATTATTAGTTTCATTTGCTGACCATGAAAACTCCTCCTCCTCCTGTCTTAACCTGCTGTATGGAAATCTATCCTGCCTACCCAGTTATGTGATAGCAAACAAAGCCATATGTGTGTGTGTGTGTGTGTGTGTGTGTGAGTGTGTGTGTGTGTGTGTGTGTGTGTGTGTGTTGGGAGGGGATTCATCTACCAGTGGAATTTTGTAGAATTTTAAATTCCTGTATTCTGTGTCAAACATGTCGACATTCCATTTACTGAATGTTAGGAAAGACAGAGAAAAAAGAAACAGGGTGAGGGAATGAGGCATTGTAAAAAAGAGGGGGTAGTTGAAAAACACAGATAAATTAGTAGAGGCAAACCAAAACTGCTTTAAAAAGAGCACTGAAGTTATTAACAGAACATGCATTGAAACCAGGGATGGGTGAACATTTTCAGAAGAAATAATAATAAACTTTATTTGTATGGCACCTTTCAAAAACCAAGGCTCCTTAACAATATTAAAATCAAAACATCAACAAAGCAAACATCTCAGCAACAAAAAATATATCAGACTGGAATCATCCAAGAATTAGTCACCAAAATCTTGGTACCATAGGAACATTTTTAATGCCTGCTTAAATCCTTCCACGGTCGTGGACTCATATAACCGACAGGGTAGAGAGTTCCAGAGGGCAGGGGTGGCTTGCATAAATGCTCTAGCCCCAGAAGATTTCAAACACACCCTTGGAATCTCTAGCAACCACTCGTTGGCTGGGCAGAGCAATTGCCCAGGGCAGTAAGGGACCAGAAGCTCTTTCAGGTAGTCCGGACCAAGTCCGTGAAGGGCTTTAAAAGTCAGAAGACTGACTTTAAAGGTGATCCATCACTGAACTAGCAGCCAGTGCAGTCCATGCAGCACTGGCAAAGTGTGACAGGACTGAGGTAATCCCATCAAAAGCCGGGCTGCCGCATTCTGCACTAGCTGTAAGTGACTGATTTCCCTCCCGGTAGCCCTAGGTACAGGGAGCTGCAATAGTCCAAAGGCGAGGTCATAAAGGTGTGGATCAGAGTAGGTAGGTCTCAGAATGGAGCAAGGTGCTTAATCCTAGAGATATTCCTCAGATGGTAAAATGAGGAATTTATGACGGGTGACACCTGCAAATGCAGGGTCAGCCCTTTGTCAAAAATTACCACCAGGTTTCACACCCATTGAGAGGTCAGCAGTGACATGCCCCCAAGAAAGAGTCGAGAGGGTGAACCCACACCCAATCCCCCTATCCAGTGACCTGGATCCACAGCCAATACCTCAGTCTTATCAGAGATCAACTTCAACCAACTGGCATCCATCCACTCCTGGATTTCAGTGAGGCAGCTATTAAAAACCAAGACAGCTCCATCCTGGTCGGGTCCAAAAGAAAGCTAGAGCTGGGTATCATCAGCATAGCAGTGAAATCTCAGCCCATACCTTCTTACAATGTCTCCGAGGGGCAGCATATACACTGCAAACAACATGGGGACAGCAATGAACCCTGAGGAACCCCACATGATAGAGAAACTTGATCTGAAGAATAAACCCCGGACACCACTCTCCAAGATCTTCCCATGAGGAACAATGTAAACTACCCGAGGACTGTACCTGACAGTCTGCAGATGAAACTCAGATGATCAAGCAGAACCCCATGTTTCACAATGTCAAACGTTGATGAGATATCTAGGAGAACCAGAATGGAATGGCTCCTCCTATCTCTAGCCAATAGGAGATCTTTGAGCACCCGAACCAGTGCTGTCTCGGTACTATGCTTCTTTCGAAATCCAGACTGGAGAGGTTCATAGATGTCATGGATGGTCAAATGGTCCTCCAGCTGAGTGGCCACTACTGTCTCAATCACCTGCCCTAAAAATGGAGGTTAGAGATTGGTCTGTAGTTTGCAAGGCAGTCTGGGTCTAAAGAAGCTTTCGTCAAGAGGGGTGTCACCACTGCCTCTTTCAGTAAGCTAGGAAACTCA
Organism: Neoceratodus forsteri; assembly: GCA_016271365.2. Taxonomy (NCBI): domain Eukaryota; kingdom Metazoa; phylum Chordata; order Ceratodontiformes; family Ceratodontidae; genus Neoceratodus; species Neoceratodus forsteri. The sequence continues at coordinate 537,592,304 of CM057459.1, read as the reverse complement.
CCTGTCTCCAAGGAGCACCAGACAATCTGAGCTAGGTCCGGACCAATAGAATCAATACCACCCATAATCAGGTAAGTAGGTCCTGGATCCAAACTTGCATGTAGGGTGCACACTCTGGACAATCTACATGACATCAATGAAAGCCAGCCAGTCAAAGGTACTCCAAGAAAACCAAGGGACACTGGCCCTGCATTGATCCACAGCAATACCCATAAAGTATGCTGGATGGAGTGCCGCCCTGATGTCAGCCACCTTAGTCACAAGGAATCTAGCAAGCTTATTGCACTCTTCTTATGAAAAAGCTTTCTGGATTTGTAGACAGGCTGGCTTGCACAGTCTGTCCACATTTTGGAACAGCTGAGCTGGTTGGTTTTGAGCAGCTGCAATCTCCCCGGACAGGAACTCTGCCTTCTTATGAATGATTGCAGATTGATAGACTTGATAATGGTCCATCAATCTAAGGTGGTCGGTATCGATGGCAGATTTCACGCTAACAATACCTTGTTACAAGCAGAAACCAGCACTACAGCAATAAGGTAGCCCCTGCATTGGGACTTGATCTTCTCTTGTCCCAAGCTCTGGATCCTCAATCTTAATGTAAATATATCATGACTCTGGGTCTATTTTGTAAGACCCTCCATAACTGAACTACTGTTCATATGTACATAAGTGTTGACTTGGGACCTTTTTAAGATCCCTGCTAATGAACTCCTTCATTTTACACTGTGCCAAATGTTTAAGTTTTGTACCAATTGTTTCAGTTTGTACTGTGTAAATGTTAAGTTCTGTATCAAATGTTTAAGTTTCAGTACTGCACAAGTGTTACTCTGTGTAGCTTCTTTTCTATTTCTTACTAACGAGGAACCTTTGCAAAGGAGTCTATAACTCAAAGGATTGTAATTCCTATTTCTTTCAATAAATAAATAAATAAATAAATTTCCACCAGCAACGCTTTAACCTTCGTCCTAATCACTGCTTCACCCTCAAAGTCCCATCAAACCATGGGGATCGAGGGTGAAGAGAGAGAGAATGAACACGGACAGGAGCAATTATATCCAGGGCCTCCACAATGGCTGAATTATAAGCCATCACAAGGGTCTCTGGGTCACTTTTTGCCTTTGAGAGGGAAGAGAGATCTAGCACTGCCGCTAGGCCTTGAGAGATTTTATCTTGCAAAGGATGGTACCTAGTCATCTCCACAGGGGTAGACCTACATAGGGGGCCGCTAAAACTAAACCCTACGGTGTAGTGATCAGACCATACAACTGGTTCCAACCCCAAGTTGGAGGCCTCAATCCCCAGGAGGAAGACTAAGTCAAGAGTGACTGTGACTATGAGTAGCAGTGGTAACTCTCTGTGTAAGGCCCAGAGATGTCATAAACAGGAGTAAGTGCTGACAAAATTTAGAGAGTTCATTGTTGATCCAGGCATTGAAGTCACCCAGAACCATCAGCCTGGGTGACTCAAATGCCATGTCAATGATGAAGTCAAGTGACTTCCTGAAGGAATCGCTTCTTATCTCCTGGTGGACGGCAGATGAGAGCGATCCAACAACCTACACCGCTACTACGGTACAATTCAAATGACTTAGTCTCCACAACTGGTACATTCATGAGGTTAAGTTCGGTCTTGAAACAGGCCACTACCCCTCCCATGATCCTATCTCGGGGGGTGTATCACCAACTACCCAGCCAGAATTGCAGCCTCCAAAACTGGGCCAGAGTTCTCATCCAGCCAGGTCTCGGTGATGCAAACCAGGTCCACCAATTTAACAAGATCTGCAATAATTGCAGTCTTGTTTTTAATGGACCTAGCACTGCATAACACTGCCCGAGTTGAATGAACCTCTAGGGCTGACCAGACTATCTGCCTACCACCATTCATAGTGCCCTTGGGTATGGAAACCCCCTTCCTCACAACCTTGCTGTTTCAACAGTTTTAAACATGTTAGCCTTTACATTAATAACTGCCTGAATTTAGGGCTGAGCCTTTGGCAGTCTGCCATGGAAAAAATTAGATGAATAATGTGTTTTTAGATCACAGTCAGTAACACATAGGGTTTTAATTGTCTTTTCTTGATTTTAGCTACCTCCTATAGCTACCAGCATAGGTCATTTTTTTATCTTCCAAGTTAAAGTGGTACAACATTTCAGCGCAATGTCTTTATTTTTATCTCTTAAAATAATTTATTCTTATTTTTGCTCATTTCAAATCAGATGTTTTTTGGTAGCTCCACGCACTTGCTCACCAGTGCCCCACCCTTTAGGTCTTGCTGCAGTCCAGTTTATCTGCCAGATTCACACTTAACTACCAGTGTTGGTGACATCCAGACCACTACCATTGCTCACATCACACTGGATTTGTCCATGCCATGGGCCTCCTCCATCATAGTTGAGAAATGCTTCCACTCCTGTCATCCTCTGCTGCTGACTTCTCCATCCCAGGGGCCTCCTCTAGCCAAAAGGAAGAATTGTAGTCTGACTCAGTGATGTGGGCAGGGAGGTACCTCTGTTGGCGTGTTGGAGGGGTCTGTTGGCTTGGGGGCCAGGCAGACCATCATGTGGTACAAAGGTGCAGCATTTCCACTGTTTTCCTCCTCATCTCCTCCACTATCTTGGATATGCTTGCAGCTGTCCTAGGGGGTGCAGGATGGCATGTGGTCACCCAGGCTGCAAAACACCTCCACCACACCCCTACAACAAGGAACTGCTGTAGCAGTGTTTTGATGAGAGACATCTATCAGATACTCTGAATCCTCCCTGCAGGCTTCTGCTCCTGATAGCCAGTGCTTGAAGCATGCACATGTGCCACTAGTGTGCAAACGTGAGCTCCCATCACTCTGCATCATGAAGCCACCTTAATGTGCATTTTTAAAACCCATTTCATATACATAACAATATATATTATAGTGTGCAGTTATGGGGAGATAATTCCAAGGTGCATTTAACAGCATGCAGCTGTACCTCATGCCTAGCACCACACCTGAGGCACATGATTATCTCACCGTGATTTTACATAAAGTTGTGTCATCCCTTACATAAAACAAACAGCAGTAGGCAAGTCGAATGAGAATCAAAAACATTGCATACAATCCAGCAATGCCATAGCAGCATAGAACATCAAACTTTATAACTATAACTACACGTGGAGGAATATAGCCATGGTATTCACCTTACTTGCCAGGTGGATTGACCAACATTTTCCTCAGCAATGGCCAGTTTACCAGCAAATAAATCAGATTTTCTATTTTATTCCCACTCCCCCACCTAACCTGCTTCTGGTTCCCACTGCTCTCCTCCTTCTACCAGCACCCACAAAGAATTAACCTGCAAATAAAGAAAATCCCCCCCCTGGTGCAGAGTGTCCACTTTGTTCAGTGTTGAGTTCCGATTCCTATCTTGTAATGATGGCTTTAATGAAAGAATGGGGGCATCTTATCTCCTACTAAAACCTCATTGGTTGGAAATTCAACCAGTCACATTTTACTGGGAGCAAAGAAGTCAGCATTCATTCATTTGTGCCATTACTGGAAGTGGGACTAGGAGCTAACACTAAACAGAACAGATTCTTTGTAGCAAGGGGCCATTGTCTCAGTTCACAGGTTATTATTTTGTGGGTGCTGATGGGAGAAGATGGTGATGGGGACAAGAGGGTGCTTAGGTAGTTGACTGGGATTAAATATTAAAGACAGAGGGATTCTAGTGGGAGGAAGTGGGGGAGGGTATTTGGCACATGGGTGGAGGGAAGGGCTTAGTGTAGAAATCTTGTCATGCATACTGTAGACTAACGTTAATTAACAGTATCAAGTCTCAATTCCTCTGTGACAGAAATGCAGGATACAAAGAACTGTTGACATATTGTGAAAAATCAGGGATCGCCATGAAAATCAAGAACAGATGAGAGATATTCAGATATGATCTGCATCTCCCTGGGGTATGGCAGTCCTGTTAAAATGTACTTCCTGTTCTCATTCAAGTCAAAGCAAATACCAGCCGCTTTCTGTAAACAATAAGATGTGGAGCTCTTCCATAAACTACTGGCTGAGTGACAAATCACCATCAACTCCTTATGGTGGAGCAGACTGGTATAAATCCCATTTGAGGGATTAGGAGAGTCTTAATTGAGTTAGCTAAACAAACTGAGTGCAGGGGAGGAGGGTGCTAGGGTTATTTAATCATGTTTATTTTACTGGATTGAGGGAGGGGTGGTTTTACAACAGAGTAGGTGGGGGAGACTTTTTTTAAGATTTGTGAAAAAGGAAATTCACCAGTGACGTCTGTTTCAGTTGCGAAATTTGCAAATTTTTTCTTAAATACGAATTATGCTAATTTGCACCAACTTCACTGCTGTATTAAAATTCACATCTCTAGTAATTAGCATAAGACAACATTAAATTTATTTTTTATTTACTATGCTTTTTTGTCCACCCCAATATCGGGACTTTCTGCCCCAGTCAGGGTCCTCACCACCCTCCACTCCCATATGGTCGAGTCTCCCCAGTTGCCCCCTTGACTTCCCCCCCAGGGTGGGGCCACAGCACTGGCCAAGGTGCCACAGATATAGGACCGGTCTGGTGAGCCAGCTAGGAGCTGATGAAGATTCGGTGAGGTGGGCATCATGGAGGCTCTGGCAATGGTGTTTTTTCCCCCTGTAGGCTTGGGGGTGGGGACATGCAATGATGACCTGTGTGCACCCTGCCCCCCAGATGTCCAGATTCCAGTGGCTTGTGGTGCCCCTGGCCTCTGCCAGGGGTCCCTCTATGCACCGGATATTCTCCCCACCCTCACCCTGGAGAAGGAGAGCAGTCCATGGGACGCTACATCCTTCTCTCCTGGTCAGCCCTCCGATGACTGGTGTCCATTCCCGAACCCGGGTTGCCAGCATCACAAGTGGAAACTGAACTGCTGCACCAACTGGCCTGCTGAGGACAGCATTAAATTTCAATGAGCTATTGCAAAAAGAAAATGTTCCAATGAGAAAACCGAGTAAATCATATTCTTGAAACAGGCTGTTATGAGCCATGTGGAGCAAACATCACTAACATTAGTACACGTATAATTATGCAATAACTCCTGTCTCTATCACACTCCCAGTTAAAGTAGATTATTTAGAATTGATTTTTTCAATAATAGTTTGTAAAAGGTTCAACAAATATTAATGTAAGTTTTATCTTGAAAACTAAAAAATTGCACCTGGAGTCAGACCAACAAATAAATATCCCTATGTCTAGTAGGAAATGTGCAGTACTTACTATACAATTGAACATCTGAACTGGAGGGGAGGGGGGCTTAAGTGTAAGGAAAGATGTTTGTGTGTCTGTGGAAGTACCAGTTAAATAAAGGCACATGACACAAATTGCTGGTATATACATTTTCTATTATTCAGTTACATACAGATAACATTACAAAGCTTCAGTACAACATCTCTATACAAAATATCTGTCTAGCAAATGACTATAGAAAATTAGCAATCTTTTCTTATTCACCTCTCTTCTAGGAGACTCAGGTAAAGTTTAGAGGACTCTAGATGAAATGGATTCCTAGCTCACTCATGTGTAGAGATGCAGAGAAATTTTATTTCGCCTGTGAAATCGGGAATTTCTCCCTGCAAAATATTTCAAGAAATTTGTGCATTTTGCTGGTCTAAAATGTGGAATTTTGTGCATACTATCAAAAAAAAAAGTGTTTTCACCTCTCCCAAAGATTCCACATCCCTGGTGTCTAGTGGTCCCACCCCAGACACCAGGGATGTGGCATCTTTTGGATGGGGGAAAACACTTATTTATAAAAACTTTTTTGTCAAGCTGTTCTCCCGGCTCTCAAATGTGGAACTTCACCTGTGGGTGGCAAAATTAGCATTTCATGTGCAAAATTCTGCATTTCACCAATGGGGGATTTGGCATTTCACACCCATAAAATATTTTGCGTAGTATGGGGAGTACGTAAAATATTTCACTGGACCAAATATTTTTATTTCACACAACACTACCCATGTGTTTCCCTCTGCTCCCTACATATACAGATATGAAGCTGCACTGCATGCCTAAGTCTGCATACTGCAAATAAACTAGTCTCACATACCTGGGGTCCTTACTGCGCAAGATTTAGTCATGCAGCTTGGCCTATTCCCATAACAATCTAGAGGCTCCTATAGTTCTTATCAGTGAAAACTAGTCAGTATGACTCTCCTTCATAGGAAGAATGCACGCCTAGTACAGCTTGTTACAACAGCTGATAGCTGTATGTGTGTGAGTTTGTGTTTGTGGCAAGGCCATCCCTATTCTGTGGGTTCAGCAAACTGCAGGTTACCACTGTAACCTTTGTCTCCTAAAAGTGTAATTGCTTTTAATTGGAATATTAGCTAATAAGCAGTAATATATTGGTTATACTTAATGGTAAATGCACAGTGAATACTACTATATTTTAATACACTTACAGTTGCACTAAGCTAGTAACTACTTAGGCAGTATTATGAATAATGGCAAACATTTCCTTTCAGTAGGTTTAATTAACTTGAGGAGTTCCAAGAACCCCAATCAGAAGAAAAAAGTAACAACATAGATAATGAAGGTCTGAGTCATATTCAGCATAAAAACTGATTCATTTATTAAAGGAAATCTGTCAACTTGCCAGTGCCCAAGAATATCTGTTTACGCTCCTTCTGTTTATGCAGGACATTTTTTTTTCACCTACAGTCATGTAACTTCCTGTCCTGAGGACTTTTTCAGATTCTGCATGCTAGAGACCCCTTGATGCCACACAGTCCATGAGCCACCGTGGTATTACCCACGCATCGAGTTGGACCCCTGACAAGGGCTCCTGCTAGTCAGAACCTAGTCAGGTGGCTCCCAAGATCTAATCATCAGTGATGGGGCTGAGGCATTTTGGTCACTCAAAAAGGAGAATTGGGAAGGCCCGTCATGGGTGTAAGGGGCAGGGTGAGCATCTTCTTCTCTGCCACTGACTTTCCAGCTTGTCTCCTACTTACAAGCACACTGCCTTCTCCCTCATGTGTGAGGATACCAGATGTACTGGTGTTTGTATTTGTCTCCCCTCCCAAACAAGCTCTCCTGCTTGAACTACTTCCTGATGGGGATAGTACAGTTAGAGTCATAATATGTCCATCCTCTTGGATACTAGTCCTCTTCCTGTCAGTCTACCCCAAATCCTGTTTTTTCTCTATGAACCTAAATGAAAGGAATGGCAATCAGTGCACTCAAAATACGTTTCTTATGAAAACAGTAATTTGATATCCAATTAAAACAAACAAATTGGATCTTGGGGTGTGTTTCCCAATAATTAATCTGATAGAGAAAATTGTAATCCACTGTTTTAGTGGAATGCAAGTGTAACCTTTGCTACAGTGCCAGAAATTACAGGCATACTATCAGTCTTGGTGGGATTTAGCTTGCCCTTATTTCTAGGTACTAAAGGGTTCATGTTCACTAACTCTGGCCAAGGCTTAAAAGTTGTTTACTGTTTTAGCAATGTCCTACCTCAGGAAATGTTGTAAATTTTAAGGACACCATGAATTTAATGATTCCTGCAGCTAAGAGTCCTGTGCTGTCTGCACACACCAGTACCAAGGATACAAATAAAAGGTCCCTTGTCCAAGGAAGTAGAGGAGTAAAGGCTCATATTGAGGGTCTGACTGCCTCCAGCTTGATGGGACAGGCCATGTAATAAAAAAATCATGGTATAAATAATACAAACATAGTATTATAAATAATGGCAAAGTACAAACAATAAGTGCAATCAAAATACCCACTTTTATAGTTGCCAAAAAGAAGGTTAAATATTAATAAATCCATATAATGATTAAAGGCCAAGAGGTAAAACACAATTGTATAGCTAAGAAGACTGTAGCAGAAAGGAAAAAATAGTCTGAAAATTGGGAGTCTTTCAGAAGAGGTTACAGGCAGAGAGGGTGTCTAAGTGCTTAAACAGGGATTCTTAAAACTACTATGTGTTCCTGCACAATGAGCAGACACTGGGAAGGTATTCCAGAACTTGGGAGCACTGACAGCAAAGGCACTATCACCTGTCAAGGAGTGGGACTTAGACACAATGAGTGTATGTGAGTCATTAGACCTGAGTTGGTATGTAGGTTGGGCAGGTTTTAGGAAGCTAGACAAGGAGGAGGGGGTGGCAGTTCTGAATATCTTATCAATAAAGCTGCCTAGAACAAGGAAGTGGTAGTTGGACAGGGACGGCCAGAGAAACCTATTATACAGGTTACAGTTTTGAGAAAAGATGTGTGAAATTCAAAAACTTCACTCTGCAAAATGTTTTGCAGACTGCATTCAATTCATGAAGGGCAATTTACAAAATTTGCCAATTCGCGGAACACTGGATCTAATGCGAAATGTGGAATTTCACGGGTGAAATTCCACACTTCGTACACAAACTTTGGCCACAATGTAAAAAAAAAATATATATAAATACCTTGTGTCTAGTGGTCCCCAACTGTTTGCCGATCACCATCCACAATGTTAAAAAAAAGAAATATATATAGATATGTATAATTTAATTCCTGGTGTCTACTATAGTCCCCAACCCCTGCCAATAACTGGCCAGTCAGCTACATTATATATATATATATATATATATACATACACTGTATATATTTCAATTTAAAATTAAATCCCTGGCATCTAGTGGTCCCCTAGACCCGCCCCCGCTGATTACCAGTCACAGTTGTAATAATCAAAATTACCCCCGGCCCCGACACACCTCCACTGCTCACCCATCAGTCAGCCACAATGTAAGAAAAAAAAAAAAAAAATATATATATATATATATATATATATACACACATACACATATACATATTACATATTTATTTTAAATTCAGTCCCTGGCATGTAGTGGTCCCCCACCCCACACCCACCGATCACTGGCCACAGATGTAATAAATATAATCAGCCCCGGACCCCACACACCCTCGCCAATTGCTGACCAGTCGGCCACAATGTAAGGAAAAATATATATACTGTATACCTTTATTTTTCATTAAATCCTAGCATCCCGTGGTCCCCACCCATCCCGCAGATCACTGGCCACAGCTATAATAAATAAAATCACCTTGGCTCCACACTCACCAATCGTTGGCCAGCTGGCGCAGTAGCAAAAATATATGTATGTATTTTAAATTAAATCCCTGATCTAGTGACCCACCTTCCCAGCCCATCAGGGAGTGCCTGACCACACCACTCACAGCCCCGCCTCATCCCAACCCCGAGGGGCCACCAGCTCAGTCTTCCTCTCACCTCCACAGCTGGCAGCCTGACTAAGCTCACTCATTGATTGAACACGCCTACACGCCATTCATTGAGAGAGCCTGGGCTGCCGGTCTTGGAGGTGAGTGAGGGCTGTGCTCACCTGCTCGGGTGGGGATGGTGGGATGGGGTGGTGTGGTGAGGCACCTTGATGGGATGGGGGTCCAATAGATCAGGGATTTAATTTAAAACAAATTATATATTTCCATTTCTCGGACGACTGACCAGTGATTGCCGGGATGTCTAGGGTCAGATATTAATGATTTCAACTGTGAACAGTGATCAGCGGATTATGTGGAGCTGGGGTGATTTTCTTTATTACAACTGTGGCCAGTGATTGGTGGTAGGACCACTAGAAACAAGGGATTTAATTTAAAATATATATATATATATACCTGTATATATATATAGATATATATATATATATATATATATATATATATACACACACACACACACACACACACACACATATTGTGGCTGACTGGCCAGCGAATGATGGGTGAGGTATAGGGGCCAGGGGTGATTTTAATTATTACAACCATACCCGGCAATTGGCAGGGTAGTGGTGGGAGATCCACTAGACACCAGGGATTTAATAAAAAAAAGAAAAAAAAATATATATATATTTACATTGCATCTGACTGGCTGGTGATTGGTGGGGTTGTTTGGTGTGTGGGGACTGGGGTTGATATTATCTATTTCAACTGAGTCCAGTTATTGGCAGGGGGTGGTGGTGCTGGAGGACCACTAGACACCAGGGGCCTGATTCCAGAATGGGTTACGTGTGTTGAAAAGTGACTTGCACCAAACCCAATGGTGCAAGTAGCACTTTGCACCATCTGCTACGCTGACTGGTATTCTGGAAGACAGCCTGCAACATGGCACAGGGGTGCTATGCCACTGTAAATGCCATAAACCCCCTGCTACATGACACCAGGGGGTTTATGGCAGCAGTTACACCCGATTCCAGGAAGGTGGCAGATGAAATAACAAATGTGCTATTCCAAGACAGACCCAGGAAGACAGTGGTCCAAGTACAGTTAGACCAGCTATTAGCTGGTCTAACTGCACCCTACTTCCACCAGGGGTGCACCTTTGTACCTGGTGCCCAAACAGCTACTCCCCATGGTCCCACATAGGCCCCCATCCATCCCCCTGCATCAGGGCAGCCCTCTGTGAGCTGCTGGCACCCCTACACCCCCATCCTCGGGTACTGCCCCGCAGGGCAGTTCATGTCCCCGGTGCACCAACATGCCACAATTGGCATGCATGCCAAGCATTCCGTGGTAGTCCTCTGGCCCCCACCAGCTCTGCGAGACATTGCCATGGTGTCGGGGAGTGGGGCATTGGGGGAGCATGCCATGTGGGACCTGTACCCTATCAGAGGGCAGTAATGCTAAGCACAGGCTGTTGACCTATCAGAACCATGCGTACAGTTCAGTGCACACACAGTGACATAGTATTAACTCCAAATAACTGGTTCCATAAAGAGAGCTGTAACAGAATGCTGTCCACAGAAAGAAAGCAATGCTAAATACAGTTTTGCACATTGCTTTTAATTTAGGAACAGTTACATATGAATCACTTAGGATGAACATCATTTTTGAAAATAGGAACATTATAAACAGCTACTAACTAAAAGTAATTTCCTGTCCTCTTTAAGTACAATAGCGCAGTCAGCATGTGACATACTGTATGGAAGGGTATTGCACATTTTTAACATATGTATTTTTATTTATTTATTTTGTTTTTGTTGACCAGGTAAGTGCACTAGACAAATCCTACCTATTTTCAGGCATGACCCGGGGGAGGGGGATACAGATACAGATGAATGCCAACTGACCTTGAACCTAGGTCATATATATATATATATATATACAGTATGTGTTTGCCTTTTAAGGATAAAAAAGTATCAGATATATTTATTTTATACTTCATTATTTTTAGACTTTGGTATCTTGGTATGGCCCATTGGGCACACAAGGAATTTTTAAGGGTGTCCCAGGTGCAAAGTGAGGTTAAGTGACTTGTTAAGGGTCGGCTGAACAAATGAATAAAAACAAATATCAGATGATTATCTATGCTGTATCTGCTAAACTGAGTTAGTGAGAATTGGGATACTAATAATGTATTATATCCAGTCAGATATTTTACAGAAGTTGTAGACCTGTATTTAATAGCAGTGCCATGTAGTGCCATTAAAAACAAAATGAAGAAATAATGGAAATGGTTTACAGTGTACAGTGAGGGTTTGTTTTGTTGCACCAAAAGTTCAATGTCATGGTACATGCTTGTATCCTTCTGCAGTGCAACAATGTTCCAGCTGATCAGAAATTCTTATGGCAGCTTGTGTTTTTCACAATGCTTCTGCATGCACAACAGTCAGTACAAGTGTTGAACTGAAATCACAGGCACATTTGTTGCTGCTGTTGAGTGCTATGACAACACTTTTATTCTAAAAAATAAATGAATAAAAATCCATAAAATTATACACTATAAAAATACTGATTGGGCAACCGCATGCCCAACCAGCCTGTGCTGCCACCTTGGGCTTCTGATGATATCTGATCTCTTTGAGCTTTGCTCTAGAGGTCTGACATAATCAGATTTCCTCTGTGGCAGCACAGGCTGATAGTACAGTACATTAATCCTCAAGTAGTATTCTTTATATTGTAGAGATAAAGGTCAAAGTTCACTGATGATGAAAGCACTTGAACTTGTCATCGAATGTCTGGTGTTTTCTCTAAAACCACTCACAGAAGTACAGTATAAATTTGGTTAGTGGAATCATATGTTGGGGAGGAGGGATTGGTATAGTTAGAGAAGTAGAAAGAGCTTCAAACAGGGTGGTCACCCCCCCCACACACACAGTCAGGATGAGCTGAAGTCAAGTTTGTATTCAGTGAACGTGCCAACATTTGGCAACTTTCCCTGTGAACTGGGCCAGTCAAACATTTGGGCCACTTCAAGACCACTCTGACCTTTGATCCATTAATTAAGTATGAAACACTTAAGCCCTACCCACGTTCACATCTTCTCCCACCTGTTATTTTGAACTCTACACGGATAATTTTCTTTTTAAATAAAAAACAATTAATGGCTCCTGGCACTGTGTCATTGATGATTTTTTTTTAATTTTCAGTCCGACTACTGCAGCAAGGTGATGGTGGAAGATGTTAGGATTGAATGGGATGGGGATGGACAGGTTAAACACTTCTCAATTTGTAGCCTGCTAAACCCCAATAACAAGGAACTAAGGTGTCTTTTGCCACAGTGTCAGTACTGAATGAACACAGTCTAAATCAAAGGTAAACTCAATTTGCCAGTTTCCACATTTGTTCACCCTTACCATACAGTGGTAGACTGGTACAGATTGGACAGATTCTTGACAATCTTGGAGGACCAATGGTATTTTATTGCCTGTGAAAATGTATATTTCTATACAAAAATGGGCAAGGAAATCCCTGTGACCTGATTGGCTGAGACCTGGTTCTAGCCATGGCAGTAAGAGAGCACTACCAATGGCTAAAAACAGGTCCTTGTCAACCAGGGCAACTCTTAGTATTCATAAGACACTTACTTCATGATTTCCATCACAAACATGGCTGCAAACTTTACTCACATATAAAAGTCTTCAACTAGGCCCTAGAAATGAAAGTCCATCAAATTTAATAAAGTAAGTAAATAATTTAATATTATTTACACTCAAGAGCCCCTACACACACACGCACACACACACCTAAAAAATCAAGTACTATTCAGAGATTCCATTGCTGGTGTTTCTCTGATGGCCATGAAAAATCCCCCTCCTGTCCCAACCAGTTTGCTAGAGAACTCCCTGCTCCTTACCTGGCAAGAGATAAAATTGAAGTTCTGGCTCCACTTGAGGCCTGTGTGTGTATATCTATGTGTATGCCAGGGGATCTCTGAAGAATTTTGAATTCATGTATCCCATGTTACCATTCTGTGTGTATGTGGGGGGGCATTCTACTACTGGAATAATGCAGAGCTTTGAATTCTTCTGTTCCATGATAAACAATCACACAATGTATTGTGAAGAAAGACAGATGACTGACAGGTGAAAAACAACTGTGGAGGAACTATTTAATATGTCAATACGACCCTCAGAGCCACTCGTTCTTGTATAACAGGGGTTTCATGCACCTTCGGCTGGAGCAAAAACAGTAAAGTAAAGCTGAGCTGTTTTGGCTCAAGCTGAAGGCAAGTGAGACAACTCTAATACAGGAGTGATTGGTGACAAGGCACGTATTGATATATTATTGATCGACAGTAATCAAAAACATTTAAAAAAACTTCCAGAAACGTGCCCTTTTCCAGGGCATCTGCACATGAGATGCTCTTCATGGAATCAGAGTGCCTTACGTGCATGGGAAAGGAGTACTCCAATTAGTTGGGAGCACTCCCCTTGATCTATAACACAGTATTTAGCAACATTTTATAATATTTTTTATGGCTTTGAAAACTGTTAGAGTGTTTGTTTTTTAACAGTTGTCTATGGGCCCATTTTATATAAGCAATAAAGCACTTCAGGGATATTGGTGGTACTAGGATCCCCCATGGTCTGGGGGCTGAAGGCACTCTACTTTGTCTTGTGCCTTAATATGCCCCTGACCATGTGGGAAGCTAGTACTACCAACGCCCCATCATGCCTTATTGCTTAAAGGTTTCAGCATTGAAAAAAAGGCAAGCTAAATGCTAATGTTATTTAATATCTGACTATTGTACCTTGTCATAAACCACAGATGTTGGAATAAAAACAAAATGCTGTTTACAAATGTTCTTTAACTATTCAGTGTCACCTCTCTTACTCATGTTGCATCATACTGCTTTACCTGTGTCATAGTCTTGTTACAGTCTCCGTCTTGTCATAGTGATCATTCTATGGTTGTATTCTCCATAGTATTTGATACAAAATAGGGGGTCAGATTCTTAGTCCTAATTATTATGGTTCAAAATGGGGTGCACCAGGAGAAGTGTCCTGCAGTAAACATGGCAGAACGTTATTTATGCATTCTAGTTGTTAGCTACAATGTACAAGCTGTTTGCATTAAGTAACATTGTAAAAGAGGAAGTCCTGGTAGTCTGGTCATGGTGCAGTGCTATGCAAAAATTTACACAGCATGTCTGCTGCTCACACTCTTCACCCCATGTCCAACCTGTGCTATTGGTCCACTTGTGGTCCCCTGATAAAATATCCAAATTGAGTCCTTAGTGTCTCACTGGCATTACAGTAGCTCATCTCCCTCACCCCACTCCAAAATCTTCCTTGGTAGCCCAGTGGATCCTCCTCTGCAGCCCAATCTTGCAGGCCAGCATAAGTCTTTTTTAAAGTACAATGACAGGGAAGGAGAGTAAGAACCCTTTGAGCATTGCTTCCAGGTTGGTTGAAAATAGAGACTGGCACAAAACTCCTGATGTAACAATTTTGTGCCAGTCCATGTGACTTTCAATTGGGCCTTGAATATTTAGAGAGAGAGAGAAAGTAGACCAGATTCAACCAGAGTATTCTCCTTCATACCTCATACATAGCAATAGATGTTAGGGTGTGAAGGTGGTACAGTAGGATGTGCAGCATGATGTTAGCTGATGGTTATTCTAAAATGATTGTTTAGATAACTTCTTAAGCTTCACTCTTGAGGTCTACAGTGGAAATAATTTCGTTTGAACCTGTGGCAGCACCACCATGCTGCACTCCCTACATCTGTCATCATTGTAAAGTAACTTCTACATTTTATTTGGGATTAATTAATTTATATCAGTTGACTGAACTGTATGTTCTGCAGGACAATCATTTTTCAAGAGAACCTTGCCTGCTAGTACAATATGCTTGCTTTCTCTTATTCTAACTGCAAAATTTAACTCCAGTTATGATAAATTGGTATGATAGTATGCTAGATGTCAATTTTGAGGCATTTTGCTTGCTTCTACTAGTTGTCAGACTTAGTCTCTGAATACCACTGATGAAGAATGGTCTGGCACTTTTTTTTCTTATCAGGAGAGACACACTAAGCTGAAGCTTGTTTACAGGTGCAAACTGGGAGAACAAGGAATTTAAGTGACTTGCTCAGGGTCACACAGTATGCAAGTGGGGGCTGTGGGATTCAAACCTAGGTCTCTAGGTTTGCAACTCAGAGCCTTAAACCACTGTGCAATATTTTTTCTCAACAAGACATTTCTCAGACTGATACTGGTTTAAATGCATGTGCACATCATTCAAATGATAAGGTACAGTTATGTTATTGGATTTTACAGTTATTTATCTAGTAAATCTCAGCTAAGATACAACATCTTGTTTTCATCCCAGTGAGAATAAGTGACTTGCTGAAGTTCACATCATGAGTAAGGAACTAACAAATCTACCAACAGCTTGACCATGGTCCCCTTCCCACTAGAAACCAATCAAGGGAGAAAACAGAAAGATATTTCACAGCCCTCCTTTCTGGATCCACAAAAATAAGGAAAACAAAACAAAGGCTATAGTGGAATCTTAACTGGGTTCTCATGGTTTCCAAGATTGTGCTTTTACAGAGGATTTCTAAACTTAAGAATATTCCTTTGCACAAAAACACTGACACATGTCTTAACTTATGTAGGTGATAACAGGAAAAAAAATGTTAATTGAAATCTGCTCCAGTGCAGAGGTCTTTTGCACTATAAGTTCTCACAGACTGTTAGCCACTGGTAATGGATATGTATGTAAACAAAAACGCAGCTCCTGCTTTTACTGAGCAGAAAAGGTATAGAATGGTGTATGAAATGCCTACGGATGGAATACATATTGTTCAGGAACGAGAAGGTGTCCCTGTGGTCCAGATAGTACTTTCCTGCTTAGTATTCATAAATACTTTTTTATATAGTAGAAGAAATTAATTGTTGCACAACCTTAAATAGCCTTTGGCTCTTAATCAGAAATTAATTAAAGACTCATGTGTTTAGTCAAAGATGCAACCCTTGAAATACTGAAGGATTTTCAATCAACTTACTACATATCATGAACGTAAACTAAATTTTTCTCACCCAAATAATTTCTTATCCACCAAAATTTTGCCTTTCTCAGACTTCTGTGTGAAAGAAACAGTATTTTTACAATCGAATTGTAACATTAACATAAGTGATAAAATAACAGTAAACTTGCAAGTGTAAGTTTCTAACATTAAATGAAATAAAAACATGTACTGTACATACCATGCAATGACCAGCAGAAGAGAAAAGAGTTACTTGGGATGGGGCATAGAAGTAAATGGAAACAACTGTACACGTGTTCACAGGTTGTGTATTTGAGATGAATTACTGATTCTTACAACTATTATTGAAAGAGAAAGCAGGCATAAGTTTACAACATCTCCCGAGAAAGGAACTGCAAGTCATTTATTTCATAAATATTATATAAAGTTGCTGGCAATCAATAAAGTTTTTTATACTGCAAAAAAGAATCATAATCACAAATTTGTGATATTAAATGTTGCTATGGAAATGATTAAGATGTTAGAAACAGAATTTTGCCATCTTAGCCTAGGAATAGTTATCACAGAAAGGGGTACTTCAATGGAGGGATCAATATTCTGTTGTCATGCAACTGACTTGAGCAACAAATGGAATGATGATATCTTTGTGGTGCCAAGCAGTATGGGGCCACTAGTCATGCTGGCAATCCAGATTCATACCCCCAAGCTCAGGATGGCTGAATAAGAGGCTGCCAAACGAGGATTGAGCAACTGTGTGGATTTTCTTCTCCTTGGAAAAGTCATGGATTACTTGCCTTTCAAAATGGCTGTTTCCTAATAAAATGTTGGAGGCAGCATGTGAGTAATAAGACAGCAGGTGCTGGTTAATATGCTGAGCTCAGAGAAGTGCAATAAGTGCACTTACATCATCCCTTCACATAACAGCCATGGAAGGAAAAGTGGAATTAAGTGGCTCCTCCATTAGACAAAAGACACGTCACCCTCCCATGTCATTACATCTGCCATGAAATGTCCCTAGCTATACAGTTCCTTCCCCTCTCCAAGTTGGTCCAGTGGTGAGAGGGCGAGCTGTGTAAGAGTAAATGATAACAAGTGAGGGGATGAGTGGGGGTTGATGCTGACCTATCTGGTAGCCGAGAATGAAAGTTTGAAATGCAGTACCCATACAGGAGTAAAGGGAAATCAATGTACCCACAGGGATTCCAAAGTGGAAACCAAGATAGGAAAATAAACAGACAGATCAAAAAAAGTTGAGATAACAACCCAATTTTAGTACATCGGGTGCAGTTGCAACAGTTTCCACATTTTACTGCAGTCTGCACCAAATAATATTATGCACAAGCCCTGTAAAAATGGCCCACACATGATGCAAGTTAGACCAAGGTAAAGCTGGTCTAATTTGTGGCATGTGGACCTTGTGATTGAAAATCCTGATCATTGCCCGGGAGAATGCCACAAGCTCCATGCGCCAAATGATCAGCACACAAGGTGCTGGTAGCATTCTTGGGGCTCTGCAAATCAAGCCTATGAAATGCAAGTTTGCTTTTCGAATGTTGTGTAACTTAATTTTGTTGATACCGACTATTACTTGTGACTGATGCTCCATTCCAAATGAAATTTTATTAATTTTTGGGTGGACCAGTTACAGTTTTTGAGATCTAGTCACAGTTGTCAGATGATTCCACTCCACGGTACAGGTAAAACAAATAGTGAAGATAGTTTGGTTTATGGGGCCCCCAAATCTATAAAAAAAACAGTTTGTGACAGAACAGAGAGGAGTCAACTTAACAAAACAGTAACAACACTGTTTCTAGAAGAAAGTGAATCCATTTACTTGTAGGGCTTGATATCACATAGTAGCATAGTAATTTAAGGTTGAAAGGGACACTAGGTTAATCATGTCCATTCTTCTGCTTCATAGGCAGGAATAACAGAAAGAATTATTTGATAACCAGTACTACTGCAATTCATAGGGATTCCCTCCCAGTTCTGCTACACAATATCCACTGTCTCTGCTGATTATTGTCTCCTCCCACCAGCCTAAAATAAGGTTGGCATATGTGGGGGCTACTGTGGCCCCCATTGCAATACCCTATTTCTGCAACTAGACTTTTCCATTGAAGAGAAAGTAGTTGTGTGTTAGAATGTGTAGAAGTGAATCTAAGAAAAATTCTGGAGGGGGGGCACTGACAAGGATATTTTCATTTATGTCTGATTGAGTGAGCAGTTCATCCTGTCTGGAATTATTCCCCACACCTGATGTTTTCAAATACTTTTGCTTTGCCATAAGAGATTTTAGTGTTTGCTTAATGTTGCTTGGGGTCCCTGGAATATGAAAGCAGTGCTGTTTGGCCAAGTGGCAGTCCACGCTTCCCAGGATTCCCATGATGGTGCTGGGCTCACATTTTTCGCAGTCCTGTTTTTTATTGCAGTAGATAAAGTTCCCTGGGAAAGTGTCTAAGTCTTCTAAGGGGACCTATTCTATTCCTCTACACTCACTGCATTTGGTGAAGAAATTCTGCATTAGCCATAGATCAAAGTTTGTTTTCTGTAGTGTGTGAAGGTTTTCTTGATTTAAAAAAAAAATCACTTGTGTCTTCCATAGCTATGCTTCCTTTTGAGAGAGCCACTGTGGAGAGTTTTTTTGCGGTTTCTTGTCAGTGGTGAGTCAGCTTTTACTGTATGCGACATTTACAGTAAGAAATGTCTCCTGCTTACCATGAGGAATTTGCTGGCACACACTGCTCTGTTGCTCCCATAATACTATTGCTCAGAGCTCAAAATGATAGCATTATGAGCTCTGAATGATAGCATTATGGGAGTTCAAATATAGTATTATGACATTTCTACTGTTGTATTGCAGGATTTTTTTAAGGATAGTTTAAGATAGTATTATTATAAGTATTCAGATATTATAAGATGATTGCTTACTGATGCCCCTGTTGAAGATCAATGGCAGTAACACTCAGTGTGTCACCAGAATTCAAAAGATGTAATGGAGAGAATGTTTGAAAAAAAATTGATAAGAAGTTTGGAGACATTAAGAAAATATAAGATGATTAGCATCTTACAGTAGCATTGATATGTTAATCAGCTATATGTAGTGTGTGCACAGTAAAATGGAGTAGAATTCACATTTATATACAGTAAATTTAATATACTGTATCCCAAAGTGATTTATACACAGTTTATTAGCACAGGATAGCCTAGCTGAGATGCCCCATCACATTTCCTGTGGGCTATTACTTTTGCTTGGGTCAGTTACCTAGTTTCTGCTGCTAATCATTGCTGGCACTTTGATTTGATTTTACTAGGAAAAATAAATTGTTGAGTTAAAAAATCCTTTCTGAAAAAAAATGCCCTGATTGGCAACATTCTATATGCAGACTTGCAGAGACACATGACAAAAAAACACAGTTACAGTTAAAACAGCTACACACCTCCTGAGAGAAAGCAGATACAGCAGGAGGTATTTTCAAAACCAATTGATGTAGACACACATATTCCACCCTTCTGTGCTTGCTCTGCTACTGGCGGCTCACTTTTGGTGGGCCATCCTGTTTTGTTAAGAGAGATCCGATATTTGATCTGACGCGTTGCTGCTGGGGGGCCCCCTCTCAAGCGGAACCGATTAGCAGCCTGCAGAGGATAACAATTGGGTTCTTTAAATGTTCTACGGCTAAAGGCTGTGTCTGGTACTCCCTCACAAGCGGGTGCCAAGCACATGCGCAACCTGGTACCACCCGAGTTCAGCCCCTACCTAAGCGGCTGTTCTTTGTCATCAGACCTCACCGCAGCACCTTTCAGGTGGCTCCAGAGGAAAAGTAAATTGCAGCCCCTCCCCAAGTGGCTGCCATGGCAGACAGAACCTCCATCTCTCCTTGGTAGCAATCGTGCAGGAGCAGCTCTGTCTTCATCCCCTACTTAGCAGCTGATTCTCTGAGACCATCGCTGTTCAATTCTGGGTGCTGGGATTTCTTAGCCACTCCTTAGTGGCGGAGATCATGACCACAATGCTGTCGATCCTGGGCATACAGCTCCTCTTTAGCGGTTGATGCTACGATTCCATTGTTGCTGGGGAATGCGGCATCTTTTGCAAGCGTCTTAGCTCCCCTTGTAGCAAATAACTCGCTGACTCCTTTCCTGTTTTCGTCAGCGTTGTTTTGTCACTCAGCAACACCAAGGCCCTAATAAAATCCATGGATACCATTGGTCTGCTCAGCCCCTTTGAGAACTCTTTAACTCGGCCAGACAGCCCTCTCTTTCAGGGGCTTGTACACTCAAAATGACTAGCATGCCATGTGGGGCTACTAGGCCCAAACAATCCTGGTGGCCATTTTAGGAAAGCCTCTTTGTCTTGCCCTCTTGGCAGTGACCATCACCTTTTTAGGTGACCTGCCTCCAGCCAAAGAAATTAGGCCAAGCCGCCATTTTGAGAGCATTCTCTCAGACAAATCCCAACTGCATTCCCTCACAGCCAGCACAATTAAGGGCACTATTGCAGTGGGCACAATAATTGTTTTTTCTACAGCACAGACAGCAAATTATAAGCCACAAGAAATTCAATCACTCAATCCGCTCCCTATGTCTTGTTCAGGGGCAGGGCAGCCTGGCCCTTAACGCAGGCATTGTCACCATGCCCTATGTTTTAAACAGCTTTACCCTCTGGGTGACAGCAGATATATAAACATATTCCTATGTATACTGTATATGATTACCTCCTCTTGAGCTATGTATATATATATATATATATATATATATATATATATATATATACAGTATATATACACTGTAAGTTTATACATAACATCATCCTTCTCTCATCTCTTTCAGATGGTGAAGGCCAAGAAGTGTGTGTCCTGGAGTACTGCTTTAATGCCCCACACCCAAGGCCCACTCTGTCCAGCTTGTTTGCATGAAGAAGAACAAGCTAGTGGCCATTCCTCCTCCTCTGATGCAGATGGCCAAGGGCCTGCAGCTGCAGGATGGATGAACCCAAGGGCCCTTCTTATTCAAACGCAACAGGCGATAGTGGCCATGATGGAGAGTCAGCAGAACTTCATGCTGAAAGTCATGGAGAAGCTTGAATCTCTGACAAAGTCAAGAACTCCACCCCCTGCCACCCCTGGCCAAACCCCAGGGCCCAGCACCCTTCCACAACCTCAGCTAGATGAAGAACCTGCATCGCCTGCTCCGGTGGAGGAGTAGGGGGGGGCACCCAATGACTGTGAGGATGTTGATTCAGGGGAGGAAGATATGGACATCATACCAGACAACCCTTCATTAACTTCAAAACTTTGTTCATTTGATCTGACCCCGGGCCTCATGAGGGTCATTAAATCAACCATGGGTTTTGATGTGGATACTCCAAAGCCTGATTCCAAGCTCGACCCGATGATCCAGCAGAACCAAAAGGTCAAGGACACTTTCCCTAGCTGTCCTGCTATAGATGACATTTTCATAAAGGAGTGGGAAGCCACAGAGCCTGGCTGTATGTCTGAGAAGCGAAATCTGGATAGGATGTACCCGGTACAAGAGGAGAAGGTTCAATTGTGGTGTACGGCACCTTCCATAGAGCCTCAGATGGCAGCACTTAGCAAGAAAACGGTGCTGCCTTGTGGCACAATCTCACTCAAGGATCCTAAAGATAAAAAAGTGGAGGAGATGTTAAAAAAGCTATTTGATTTCTCAGGCATGACAGCTAAGGCAGCAGTCACAGCAGTCTATTTGGCAAGGGCACAGATCCGCTGGTTGGAGGAACTTCAGAAGAAAGCAGACCCCACATCCAGGAAAGCAGCACTATTAGAATGTACCATGGACACAGCAAAATACCTGGGGGATATGGCTATGGACACATTAAAACTAGAAGCCAGGCCTGCCACTTTGACAAACAGGGCCAGACGAGTGCTATGGCTAAAATTATGGAATGCAGACAATGAATCTAAGATGCTGCTGCAAAATTTGCCATTCAAAGGGAACAACATGTTTGGAGAAGGCTTGAAAGAGTTTCTAAAGCAAAAAGAAGAGGGCAAGGATCTCACAAAGGACAAACAAAGAACCACATGCCTGCCCTCTGCGTGGTGCAGGTTTTGGGGGAACAACAGATTCCAACACAACAGAAGGCAGAATTATTCCAATAATTCCTTTTGTGGCTGAGGCCTTGGAAACAATAACAATAGTTTCAGAGGCTCCTCACAAGGTTCATATTCAGCGCCAAGAGGTAGGCGATTTGGAGGCAGAGGCAGAGGAGGAAGGTCAAGGCAGTGCTGACTATTCCACCAGGTCACCACGATCACCAGTCCCACTAGGGAACCACCCACCAGTGGGTCAGAATCTGATGGCTTTCCAACAACAATGGCAAAGGACCACTTCAGACAGATGAGTCCTAGAAATCATTTCCCAAGGCTATGTGATCGAGTTCTCAAGCATGCCATCAAGAGGCAGAGTGGTACTGTCCCCCATTTCAAAAAAATGGGCCATCACCCATCATGTTCAGGAGATTCTGTGGGACCTGTTGCGAAACAATGCCATCCAACAGGTACCAGCAGATGAGGCTAGCACAGGGGTCTACTCCATTTTCTTCATAGTCCCAAAGAAAAATGGAGACCTCAGACCTATCCTGGACTTAAAATTCCTGAACAGGTTCATGTCCACTCCAAAGTTCAAAATGGAGACCCTCTGATCTACCCTAAAAAATGTATGAGTGGGGGATTTCCTCACATCCATAGACCTGAAGGATGCATACACCCACATCCCAATCAGGCCAAGTCACCAACATTTCCTCTGTTTTCACGTACTGGGTCAACACCTACAGTATCAGGCCCTACCATTCAGCCTCACATCGGTGCCACGGGAGTTCACAAAGGTATCAGTGGTCCTAGCAGCCCGCCTATGAGAACAAGGAGTAGATATTATTCCATACTTGGATAACTGGTTGATCAGGGCACGCGGCAGCGACCAAGCTCAAAGGAATACGGACCTGGTTCTGATGACCCTTTCTCAACACGGTTGGGTAGCCAATCATGAGAAGAGTTTGCTGCATCCAGCACAGTTTATAGAACACTTGGGCACAGAAATAGACATGGCAGAAGGAATGACAAGACCCTCAGTACAATGCATCAACTCAGTGATGTCAATGGTAAGGAGCCTAAGGTCCACAGCCAAACTGACACTGGAACAAGCAGCCCAGGTCCTTGGCTTAATGGCATCCTGTTTGGACCTGGTACCATGGGTGAGATGGAACATGCACCCACTACAGTACTGTGTACTGCAGCAGGGCTCTCCATTGGAAGACAACCTTGACCAGATGATCCACCTACCAAGGATGTGAGAGACTCACTGAGATGGTGGACACACCATCCAAACCTACAGAGAAGGTGCCTCCTAGAATTGCCTTACGAGGTAACAATGGAGACCGATGCCAGCCTCATCAGTTGGGGAGCATGCCTGCACCAGTCCACCGCACAAGGCAAGTGGACATCAGCAGAGGCTCGACTACCTATCAATGCCTTGGAGATGAGGGCAGTGTTCAGTGCTCTGACAGCATTCAAGAACAATATCATGGTCTGCACAGTGCTGGTGAAGTTCGACAATCAGGTCACGGTAGCTATTATAGCAAAGCAAGGTGGTACATACAGCAGAGCCAAGCTCAGAGAGGCTGCCAAGGTAGTAAACTGGGCACAATACAAACTGTTTTACATCCACGCCATTCACCTGGCAGGGAAGTTGAATGTCAGAGCAGACTGGTTAAGCAGACAGCGGGTACACCCTGGAGAGTGACAGCTGCACCCGGACCTCTTCACAATGGTACAGAAGGGGTGGGGCCATACCCCGATGGACCTCATGGCATCCAAGACAAACACGCAAGTAAAGGGTTATTTCTCCTTATACAAGGAGAAACAGGCAATGGCAACAGATGCCCTATCTCAAGCCTGGGACCAGGAACGGTCGTACATATTCCCCTCAATTCCCTTGATTTCACAAATACTGGTGAAGGTCAGGAAATTCCGGTTACAGATCATTCTGATCACACCTTACTGGCCAAGGAGACCGTGATTTGCAACAGTAATATCCATGGCACTGGACAGGTAGACCCTTCCATGCCAGAGGGACATGTTTCGGCAGGGCCCTTTACTTCACCCGACACTTCAGTCCCTCAAACTGACGGCCTGGCTGTTGAAAGGCAGAGACTGTTAACGACCAGATACCATGAGTCGGTCATCTCAACTATGCTACAGTCCAGAAAGCAGTCTACCACTTCCATGTATAACAGACAGTGGAACATCTTCTCAAAATGGTGCAAGTCATCACACATCGACCCCATGAGAGTAGATATGTCAGCGATCCTACTTTATTTACAGCATGCATTAGATAAAGGACTGTCTGCCTCCTCTCCACAAGTGCAACTGTCTGCCATAGGTGTGGCCATGGGAAGAGTCAGCCTTTCCCCACGTGGGGCACACCCTGATGCATCAAATTCCTTGAGCAGGCGCAACATGATACGACCACGATCGACCACTCGCGCTTCTTGGGATTTAACCATGGTGCTTGGTGCTCTAGGAAAGGACCCCTTCGAGCCCACCCACAGTATTCCTCTATACTGGTTAGGTTTGAAAACCTGTTTCCTGGTGGTGGTCTGCTCCGCTCGTAGGATTAGTGAGCTAGGAGCTCTGTCATTCAAGGATCCCTCACTATATTTATGGCACAAGGAGTTGTTATGAGGACAGTCCCTGCTTTTCTACCTAAAATTATGTCCACATTCCATAAGGAACAGGCACTAGAGTTGCCGACGTTTCACATTCAGGCATTACAAGGGGAAATAGGTACTCATCACCCGCTAGATGTGGGTAGTATCATAGCATTATATATTACAAGGACAACAGCCATCCGTAGGTCAGAGATACTCTTTGTTATTGCGCAAGGCCATAAGCAAGGGATGGCCGCATCAAAGACCACCATCGCTAGCTGGATAAAGAAGTCAATACAGGAGGCCTACAAGTCAAATGGTCTCACTCCCCCACAAGGAATAAAAGCCCACTAAACAAGAGCAATGGCTACCTCCTGGGCAGAAAGAACTAACGTATCAATGGAAGACATTTGCAGGGCCATGACATGGACGTTTGTACATACATTCACTAGTCATTACAGACTTGAGTCCCTGTATAAGCAGAGAACTGAGTCTGCAACAAGAGTTTTAGTTTCAGCGTGCCCCAAGGACATGTCTGCCTGATCGCCCTGGCCCACCCTGATGGTTTTTTTACACTGCTTCTTAGAAGTAACCCATGAGGTAATGTCTGGAGTGTCATGGATACAACATAACACAATGGGTGTTTACTCACCTGGTAAAGGTGATTGTGTTAGTTGTATCCATGACACTCCATGACCCACCCGTTAGGGCGACGATGGCAAAGATTCACGCTGAATGCATTTGGTGGCAGTAATTGTTTCAAGATAGGATTTACTGGTATTATAATCTAAGGTTATACGTTTATTAGTTGGGGCCCCTGCAGGGTGAGTTAGAGCTGTAACGAATAGGAAATAAATATATAATTGTGATTAATCCGTATTCAGTAGTTTGATCACACCCTTATATTAATGCAATGGGAGTCACAACTGCCAGGGTTTGTTGGCCTAAAGTATTTACTTTTCAGCTATGGAAGAATCGAAACTGGAGAATGGGGACTCATGGGACCTGGCTATGCTCTGAAATTTGATATGGGTCACATGTGCATCACTAGCCTACCAGGTGGGTTTGGAACCCATGAGGTAATGTCTGGAGTGTCATGGATACAACTAACACAATCACCTTTACCAGGTGAATAAACACCCATTTACCATGCACTGTCTGAGCAACTCTATTTAAAAGGGATAGAGCTATGTGATTGGAACATATGGTTTGAATTACATTACTTAGAAAGTTTGCTAGCTACTTTATGTAAGTAGTAAGGCATGACAGGATGTGCATTATAGGATTTTAATACATGCCCAGGTGTGTAGTAAGGCATGAGACTGAAGGCTGAGTGTCCTTACACCCATGAGAAGTACATTAAAATCCTATGATGCACACTCTGGGGTGGCTTATTACACTTACAAAATTACTCCAAGTAGTTTTTTTCAGGAATGAAGATGAGATTTCGCACTTGACTGTGTGTTTATAGAGATTTAATGCATGGTCAGGTGATGTCACTTGGGCAATGAAATTTCTAGTTTTTTATTGCAATTTTAAAAAGGATTTTAATACATGCCTGAGAGGTGTAGTAAGGCATGAAGCCGAAGTCCAAGTATTGTTATGCTCCTGGGAAGTGCATTAACATATTATGATGCACAACCTGGAGGGGCTTATCACACTTATAAAATAGTACTGATTATGTTTTTTGAGGGAGAAAAATGAGATTTGGCACTTAACCATGTGTTTAATGCACAGTCATGTGACATCTTTCAGCCAGTGAAATTTCTAGAATTTTTCTTGCCATTTTATAATAAAAATGTAAAAACAGCAACTAGGGCTCCCACAACTCCAGCAATGTGGCAGGAACCATCAATCTGAGCAATCATGACTCCTCCTGTGCTTGTCCATCACCATGACACAGCATCCCAGAACACAGGAGAGTGGCTAGGAGCTCCATTTTCAGGCAAGCCTGAAAAGGACCCATGGCATCAGCAAAACTTTTAAAATAAATAGCACTGTTTGATATCAAGGAGACTACCAAGGGCCTTATGATCTCTCACTCACTCAAAACATGACATTTTCCCAGAACAATAACCTTTTCCTATGAGGATTGGACAACACATTGAATCATAACTGGAGCTGCTGGACACTCACCTGTAAATGTCTACCACCAAGACACAGCATCAAGGAATGCTGGAGTTGGGGCTAGAGCTCCCCCTACTAGCACTAGCAGAACATTTTAAAAATCTGTCTTTTTAATGAAAGGCCAATACATCCTTTTTCACTAGCAAAGCTACGCTTAGGACTATCACATCATCTGCAATGTGACAGGAGCCATCAATATAAGCCATCAGGACACCTCAGATGGCTGTCTACCAGTAAAACACAGCTTGGAAGAACATAGGGAAATGTTGCTAGGCTCTCTCCCTACTACCATCAGCAGAACTTTGTTGAAGAAATATAGTACTGCTTCACAGCAAGGAGACCACCAAGGGTTAAGTGACTTCCCATGGCTACTTAGGGTGGGTGATCACTTACAGAAACACAAACTTTTCCCAATGGGAGAGGGAAACACATGGAGCATCACAGTTGCAGGACACCCTCTTATGACAATATGCCATCAAGACACAACATCATAGAACACAAGGGTATAGGAAGGATCTCTCCCCAATAATACTAGCAGACCTTTTTAAAAATAAAGTGTATTTTGGTGCCAAGAAGACCCCTGAGAAATAGTTGACTTCCCATAGCCAATCAGGCTGGGAGATTGCACAAAACATCTTCCTTCAAAAGGCAAACAGGTTCAAGTGGCCCTCCACACAGTTGTCTGGAGTGCAGGAACCAGAGCATAAGGATGTCCTACATTATGTTGTCAGCTTGGGAGTTACCATTGGCCTGTTATGCTGCTCAGTCAGGTATGCATTCTGTGCTGCCCCCCCAAAGCCTACTTCAGAGTCCCATCCTACTCGGGCATTGTTATGCAATACCAGGTCTATTAAAAACAAGACAACAGTGATTGCTGATTTTGTTGGATCATCTGACCTGGCTTGCATCACTGAGATCTGGCTAGATGAGAATGCTGGTCTGATCCTGGAGTCTGCTATTCTGGCCGGGTACTTGGTAATACATCACCTGAGGGAAGATCATAGGGGTGGGGGTGTAGCCATCTGTTTTAAATTGGAACTGGGCCTGGTTGATGTGCCAGTGGGGGTGACCAAATTATTTGAGTGCATTGTGGGTGCAGGTGTGGGTTGCAGGGTTCTTCTCCTCTACAGTCCACCCGGGGGGGAGAAGCAAGTCCTGCAGTAAGTCATGGACTTCCTCATCAATAAGACATTAGAGTCCTCCAGATGGATGGTTCTGGAGGATTTCAGTGGCTGGGTAGATGATGAACTCTTGCATTTTGGTCAGGAATTCCTCCAATTTATGATTCGGTTGGGCTTCACACAGGTAATTGCCTTTGAGACTCATAGTCATGGTCACGTGCTAGATTTGGTATTCTTACTGGGGATGGAGATCTCTGACTTGGTGGTGGAGCTGGTTGGATGGTCTGACCATCTCAATATAAGCTTCAGCTTCCAGGCTTCCCCCAATAGACCTGCCACTTGGAGATAATCTGATACTGGCCAATGAGGGCCTTGACCCCAGATGGTCTTGCAGCAGTGCTGGATCTATTGGGTATACTGAGTGTAAGTTTAGATCCAGGAGATCTGCTACCTGCCTATAATAAGGCAGTGAAGGTGGCCCTGGATTTCATAGCTCCTGTCAGTATTTCCCCCCTCACTCTTCACCTTCTGTCTCCTTGGTTTGATGAGACCCTAAGTTAGTTGAGGTGAGTGGGGCAAAGGCTGGAGCAGCGCTGTTGGAAATCTGGCCTTAATATTGACAAACGCAGATTGAAGGTCCATTATAAGGACTATCAATCAGCCATCTCCCATAAGAAGGCAGAGTTCTTGGCCAGTGAGATTGCTGATGCACAGAATCGACCAGTCCAGCTCTTCCGAACTGTTGACAGGCTGTGCAATCCAGCCTGTCTTCATTCTCAGAGATCATTTTCACAGAAGAAATCTGATGAGTTCGCTCAGTTCTTCTCAGATAAGGTTGTCAGCATCAAGTCCGAGATCTGTGAAGCATGCTTCAAAGGGTGTGTGGTGGTGATCGGTAGGAGGTTGCAACCACCCAGCTTGTCAGGTCAGACTTTGGCCGGGTGATGATCACTGATATCGTGAAGATCATCCAGGTTATGCGGCCAACCTATTGTAGTTTGGACCTGGGTCCAACTCACCTTCTTATAAGGTGTGTTTAGATCATTGGCCCTGTCCTGGTTAAGACAATCTGGTGCTCATTAGAAACTGGTGTGTTTCCTGACACCTTGAAGGAGGTGGTGGTAACACCTCCCCTGAAGAAACTGTCTTTTGATCATGACTGTCTTGTCAACTACAGACCTGTCTCTAACCTGCCGTTTGTGGGTTAGGTAATTGAGAATGTGGTCGTGCTGCAACTGGAGGATCATCTTGCCATTCTTGATATCTATTATCCTCTCCAGTCTGGATTTTGGAAGAGGCACAGTACTGAGATGGCACTGGTTTGAGTACTTAATGATCTCTTAATAGTGAGAGATTGGTGGAGCCGATCCATCTTGGTTCTCCTTGATCTCTCTGCAGCGTTTGACACTGTGGACCATGGAGTGTTACTGGAGTGCCTGCAGCTGATGTGTGCACTGTCTGGGACAGTCCTCAGGTGATTTCAATCCTTCCTCATGGGCAGGACTCATAGAGTGTTGTCAAGGATTTATTTCTCAACTTCACTCCCCCATCCTGTGGGATGCCCTAGGACTCTGTTTTGTCACCCATGCTGTTTGTGGTGTATATGTTGCCATTGGAGGACATTATAAGGTGTTATGGAGTGAGTTTCCACTGCTATGCAGATGATACCCAGTTATACATGTCCTTTTTACCTGAACAGGGTGGAGGTATCTCGGTATTTAATTACTGCCTCTTTGAGTTCCAGGACTGGATGAGTGCCAGCTGGCTGAAGTTGAACCCTGACAAAACTGAGGTGGTAGTTGTGGACCCTGGTCATCAGGCAGAGGGGTCATTGGTGTGTCAGCCCTTTGAGCTGTGGCTCTGGGCAGCCAGCTGTTGACCTCTGACCGGGTGTGGAATCTGGGCATTATGCTGGATGATGGGCTGACGCTTAAGTCTCATGTGTCATTCGTCATCAAGATCTTATTCTACCATTTGAGGAATATTGTCCGGATCAAACACCTTGTTCTGCATGAGGACCTTCCAACATTGGTTCATGTCTTTGTGACCTCCCGCTTGGATTACTGCAATGCCCTGTACCTAGGGCTTCCAAGGGTTGCTATCCTTCGCTTGCAGCTGGTGCAGAACACGGCGGCCAAGCTGTTGACTTGCTCATGTAGATCATGCCATGTCACACCTGTTCTCCGCAGTTTTCACTGGCTGCCTATTCAGTGGTGGATCGGCTTCAAGATCGGTTTACTGACCTATAAGGCCCTACATGGACAAGAGCCTTGTTATTTGCAAGATCTTCTTTGCCCTTATTGCCCCCTTCATCCACTCTGCTCCTCCAACAATTTATTGCTTGAGGTTCCCATGGTTCATTTGAAGTCCTCTGGTACCCAAGCATTTGTATTTGGGGTCCTAATCCTGTGGAACTCTTTACCTCATTGGGTAAGAGAGTGTCTGACCTTGAAGAGTTTTAAATCAGTGCTGAATACATATTTATTTAAAATGGCATTCCCTGCTTATTGATAAATTTGGCTGTTGCTCAATCTAGGGATTTTAATAGTTATGTGATACTTATAGTTTTAAGCTTTGTTTTATGTATAAGCGCTTTGATCTTTGTGAATTGTGCTTTTTATAAGGAAAATTTCATTTGATTTGATTTGAAAACTGTATGAATTTTGTGTGCAAATTATCCTGTACTTTCTCTATTTAATGTAATGTTACATGTGCCAAATTTGTGCTGTGGAATGAGTATGAAAAAGGACCTGTTGTACAGGTGTTCTTACCCAGTAATCAAATTTGTAAGTAAATAAAAATAAAAATCACTAGTGGCTTCCTAAAACAATCCAGCTAGTGCAATAAGGCATTCAGAGCATATAACAAGGTATCAAGGACACTGGTATGCATTGGGTGGGGATTTGACAGTAGGAAAAGGAGATGATGTTTCCCCTGTATTCAGCAGGTTATTGGTGAGGCCTCTTCTCAAGTATTTTCCCCAGTTCTGGAGCATTCACTTGAGAAAGGAAAGGCGTAAGCTAGAGTCTGTGCAGTAAAGGGTCACCAGGATAATCCAGGCCAACAGGGAGGGTACTATGACGAACTGCTTAAGGCCCTTAATATGCTCTTGGTTGTGCTCAAATCTCATTTGAAGTCAACAGATGACACAGACATCTGTGCTTCTACCCCACAACAGTAAAGCAGCCTTGCTTTGGACATTTTGACTTCCCTCCGTGCACAGCTTTAAAAACAAGTTAAAAACTTCCCTGTTCATTTTAGCTTTTTGGGTGACATGTTACATTTCCTGTGAATTACATTTTATGCAAGCAGCAGCTGCTACCAGCTAATTGTTAATTAGAAGTTTCAGTTTGATGTATTTATAAACTTGTTGACATTTAGTTATGAACTGGCATTTATGTTTTATGAAATTTTTAAGTCATATCTGTAATGTTGTTTAGTTCTGTATGCTGCCTTTAGTTTAAAAAGGCTTATATGTCTGTCTGTCTAGTGATATAATATATATATATATATATATATATAGAGAGAGAGAGAGAGAGAGAGAGAGAGAGAGAGAGAGAGAGAGAGAGATGTATCTAGGATTTCTGTTATTATCATGTGAATATCTAGATTTCTAATATTACTGTGTGAATATTTATGATATACTGAAATCCGTGATAACTGACTGTGCCATATAATGTATTTTAGGAGAGTTGAGGACAGTCAGAAGCCCTTGATCTATTGAGATTTGTTGCACTAATCGGGTGGGGTGGGGGGCAGACTATTCATTATTCAAAAACTCAGGAGACTATAGTATTTAAAGGTTCTACTGCTATGCTACCCAGAGGCTTCACATTGTAATTACTGAATCTGTAAATGTGTGAGATCACAAATTACTGTACATGTACACTCATAGTATACTTACAAGTATGTAAGTGCAAAATACTGTTCAGTTTTAACATATTGCATATATTTCTGATTTTATTATTTATTTGTTTCATAATTTGAAATGTATATTAAACAGATGGCAGCATGATCCAATGCCATACCTTATCTTGTTGTTGTGGGTTTGGCACAGCAGGATAGCAATAATAATAATACTGTGTGTTTAAAATTGCTCTCCTCTGAACCCTCTCCAGGAGTTGGATGTCCCTCCTTAGGTGCGGCCTCCAGAACTGCACACAGTACTCAATTTGAACATTTTGACCAGGACATTTAGAGTGATGGTTTGCTTCCAGTTGCATCCTGAAATGGAGGCTGTGGTAGGTTGTACAGACAGTTTATTAGTCTACCAGGGAAAATCTCCTACTCCTATGAAAAGTGCCATTTTTAACTTCCACAGCTTCCAGAGGTGGACAGAAGGGACTCTAGTTTAATTTCTCATCTTTGTGGCAGCACATCAAGAGTGCAGCACTCCATAGTACTGCTCTACATAGCCAATATTAGTATAGTCCCACATCCCTAGTGTGAGATTGAACCTTAAAACTGATAATGTATGTTTATTAAATGGGATATCGTACAATGTTATTGATCCTTGGATCATATCCAGTGGCACTAAATTGCATAATACAATTATGACAGACACAGACAGTTAAAAAAGATACAGGGTGCAAGAAATGTTAAGTTTATAATAGAGAAAAGATACATGTGCTACATGAGTTCTAAAGGAATGCTCAACATGTCATTTTTGATTGTGAGGTTATAAAACATCCACTAAAACTATAGAAATAGAACAATTACAGATAAGAAGTTCAGAGAATGTGTGGACTAACATGAGATTGAATGTTTGGTATTGGTTAACCAGCTTTTCATTGCCCATTTTCAAACACCCTTATGTACTGAGCAAGATTTTAAAGATGACTGAGCACATCTTTGCATATGATAGTTAATTTCTTAGTTACTATTAATATACTCACACAAATACACTGTTATATTCTGGGTCAGTTAATGGAATAGAATGGGTATCAGTACATGACATCCATCTTAAGATCAGTGTAGGGGTTGTCTATTCCTCATTAAAAGTCAATATGGTAGTTCTGAAAATTTGTCACAGGTAATTGATGCTAATCTAAAGGGGATACCATTGATCCTTCTAGGAGATTTTAACACAGCATAGATGGGTCCAAGAGGGGAGAAAATAGATTTTATTTTGAGCTCTTTAAATCCTTGACAAATTATTATTGAATCAACCAGAAAAGCATTGTTTTTAAGTAAGTGAAATTTGTTGGATTTAGTATTTTAAAACGCAGGTTTGAAAGAAGTTGAACAAGGAGTGCTTCCACCTAGTCTTGGGACCATAATCCAGTTTATTATGAAATAGTTAAATTAGCAAGGAACCCACATTCAGGAGCCAAGAAAAAGTCTACACTTCATTAACGTTCAGTTCAATGTGTCTTAATGCCAATAAAAGTGAAGGGTAGAGACTGACATTCATCGCACACCACTGAACTCGCCCCGTGCTTCAAGTCAGAATGCTTTGTCGTCTTCATCATTCATCCCCTTTCCAGGGATTTGCAGTCCTTTACTCTGGAGTTGGTTATTGTGAAATAGCATGGAAGAAAAGATATAAACAATTGTTTTTCTGTCTGTCTGTCTAGTTATCTATCATATATTTCTATCTGTCTGTCTGTCTGTCTGTCTATCTATCTTTCTGTCTGTCTTCATTATAAACAATTGGATCAATAATATTATTCATTGAGATGTTTTAAAATGTTTAATCTTAGTGCATTTAATAACAGTTTGCATAAGGAACAGTGGGACAGATTGGAGTTGATACTTGATTTTGACTTAGCAGTTTCAGAATTTACAAAAAAAAAATGCTTTAGAGTATATGTAAAACATTTTCCCCAATAAAGACTAAATAATTCAGATAAAATCATATGCCTTGTGTTATGGAGAAAGTAAAAAAGCTGGTTAGAATAAAACATTGAATGTGGAAGAAAGCCACTTGAAACTTAAATACTGATCATTGATGTAGTTTTACATTTTTATGAAACCAATGTAAAAAACTAATTTGAAGAGTCAAAAAATTTACTATAACAAAAAGATAGAAAATACAACCAACCCAGTATCTTACTGGAATTTGATTAAAGTCATTGACCCTATGAAGGACCCCAAATCTAATCCAAAATATGTATCTGATGATGGTCTAAGATGATCACCCCAAACTACAGCAAACATTCTGAACAATTACATTTACCAGCTCCTGGACACAGACATTCCAAACAGTAACTTGGATCTGGAAAATTTAAGTGCTATTGTTAAAAATGTAAATGTTCCACAATTTAGATTTAGCATGATTAAAAACAAAGACCTTATGGAAGAATTTTAAACATTAAAATGCAACAAAGCTCATGGATAAAACCAGACTGAGGCTAAGTTCTTAAAGATGTAATCACATTTTATATCCTTTGCACTTACCAAAGTATTTAACAGGAATCTGAGAGAAAGTAAGTTTGGAGAACAGTGGAAGTGTACCAGGGTTATGGTGTACCCATTTTCAAAGGAGGGGAAGAGAAGCAATTCATCCAGTTATAGGCCAGTTGCCTTGCTGTTGATCCTCTCCAGATTATTGGAGAGGTTGATCAGCAACCAGCTGACAGAATGTGGATTCCTGTTCTTACAGTAGCTGGCAGACCAACAGTTCTTTTCCATGGCTGGGAGATCAATGGACACCATGCTCATGGAGTATGTCAGCAGTGCAGCAGGTGTACTGGATAAGGTGAGGTTAGAGGTGTAGTGTCTGTAGGGTTCTCAAAAGCTTTTGTTTGGATAAATCATATGATTTTGCTCCATCAGATGGCTACCATTGGGGAGGTGAGTGAGATCCTGAAGTAATTTCAAGGTTTTCTACTGAGCAGAGCACAGTTTGCTGCCTTAGAAAATATGAGGTCAAATAAGGGCTCATTATTTATATATGCTCCCCGACAGTCCATTTTGAGATGCTTGATGTCCCTAATCTATATCAATGATTTGCTAAAAGTAATAAAATCTCATAAATCAGCCAGTAGGCAGGCAATACAGTCCTTATTACATATGCACCCCATAACCACATTGCCCCAGCACCCAGCACTTACAATCAGTCTTTGCACCCCTAGCACCTTACTTGTCATATTCCCTCGACAAGGCCCTCTGGCTGCAATGTCTCCCTCCCTCACCCACCTCCCCCCATATCTCCACTCCTGCCCCTACCCCTGCCCCCAACTACCTCCCATACTCCCCCTTACCCCCTGCACCTTCTACCCATCATCGATCTCCTATCCTCACTTCCTCCCCACCCACCCCCTCCTTCCCTTGTCTTGCTCATAGCTCATGTCTTTGTACTGGTTATTACATGTCTGTAAGTCAATGGCTATATGTTTGTAACTAAAAATGATGACTGTTGCACACACTGACGTGGAACCTTTGTAAAAGAGCATCAGCTCAAAGGTATTGTAATCCTAGAGGAAATAAATAAAAATAAAATAAAATAACAAATTAAATGGAATTTAAACTACAAAGTGAGTTTTATGAATTTGTGAATGGGTTTAAATATTCTAGACTGGTTCTCTGCCAGAAAGAAAAGAAAAAAAAAACACAATCTGTCCTATTCACAATATACTATAGCAAAAAGGAAAGGGACAATGGCTTGAACATTAGATTTTAAACCAGTGAACAAACAGCTACTGTGAAAGAATACAAGTATTTAAGAATCTTAAAAGACAGCTCATTAAAATGTGATAAGTATATAAATAATATAGTTAAGAAAGAAAATTGTGGACTCTGGCCACTAAGGAGGAAAGCATAACCACTAACTAGAAGGGGAAGGGTAAATATTGTAATCCAACTCATTCTACCAGTTTTAGAATATGTCAGTTTAGTGTACAGAAATGACTCTTAAATCTTCTTGATAAGTTAAATGTGGCATATGATCAAAATTGCCAAATTTGTCCTATGTAACTGAGTGTGAACTCATCACTGTTCTACCCTACATAAAGAATTGGCTTGTGACTCTTAGTATTTGAGAACAGATATGTGAAAAACATTTATTGTTTGTAAAATGATCCAGTGTCTAGTTTCAGGGGTGACATTTACATGTTAGAATATTATCTCACAAAGGTATCAATTGAGGAATACCATAAATAGAGGGCTTGCAATACCTCAAATGCAGAAAAATTAATTCACTTACTCTCAATTATTTGGTTCCTAAAACCTGGAACCAAGTAACCCCAAAAGTTAGAAATCAGACTAAATTAAATGTCTTCAAACAGATGATTAATGAAATCATGCATCATGATTGTAGTTGTTGAAATTTGTCATCTGACTGCGACTTTGAATTTGTTTTATGTAACTTCAATATTTGTTGCTAGTTTACATTGCTGTCTTAGTGTCAATGTGTATTGTAACTGATTAAGGAACCCTACAGGACAGCCTTGAAAATAGGGCATTTGGGTCCTAAGCATTTTATTCCAATTTAAAATAACAATACAGTATTTAAGCATTTTATCTTTTTTAAAAAATTATACTGTAGTTGCTATTAAAACTTTTTGCTTAAGTGTAAAACATGGTTTCACTGTTTGGAACATGTTAATTAATGATGGGCATACTGTCTATCTAACAGAGTGAACATTATGTTTTCATAATTATGACTCCAAAGTGATAACAAATTAATGCCACAAGTTGTATCTATTACATTTATTTATTTATTTAGCTTTTGTTGACCGGGTAAGTGCACTAGACAAATCCTGCCTATTTTCAGGCATGACCCAGGGGAAGGGGATACAGATGAATGCCAACTGACCTGGAACCAGATTAAGCTGTTGGTGATATTTTTAGTGAATGAGGGAAATTTGGCCAGGACACCGGGGACATTCCCCTACTCTTTTTGATAAGTGCCATGAGATCTTTAACATCCACCTGAACTACCACCAATCCAGGTAGATGGGACCTCAGTTTAACGTCTCATCTGAAAGACGGCACCTCAGAAGTACAGCACCCCTCTCATGCTGCACTACAGTGTCAGTACTGGGATATTAACCCAAGTGCCAGATGTGGGAACTGAACCCACAGCCCTCTGATCTCCCGGCCTCAGAGGCGAGTGTGCTACCTACTGAGCCACTGACACTGTTATATGTATGATTACTGTACAGAATTCACTGAATAATTTGACCTCAAATGAAATACAGGATATAAACTCTGTAAATTCAAGTATGCAAAGCTGCTTCTTTATAGATTTATGATAAATGTCTCAAACATGTGGTTTCACTAGTATACAGCAAATGATGGTATAAACACAAAGGGACAAATTTTCAAAATGTACTGGGACTAAATCCTACCCTGCAACTCCAGTTGTGGACCAAAATCTCCACAGCTGTAGAGATTTGTATTCTTTGTCACCACAGCTGTGGGAGATGTTATGCCTGGTCCCACCAGGCATAACATTTTCCACAGCTGTGAAGAAAAATCACCTGCAAGCTGCCTTAATTCATGGAGCTGGTCATAAATCAGCTCCACCTTTGTGAATACCGCAGCTGTAAAAAAAAAAAAAAACTATGGCTCCATGAGTGGCAACCCACTTGTGCCAGGTTTTTCCCTCCCCTGCAGGATTTTTGGGGTCTTTGTGAATCTGGACCCACATTTTTGTTACCCTTTTCTTATCTTCACTGCAAAACAAAGTCTATGAAAAAAGATTCATTTGGACAGTTTATTGGATATGGCTACAAGACTTGTGATTTTAGTAGTTCTAATAACAGAAATGGAGTCAACCTTCTGGAAAGTTGCTCACAAAGTTATTTAAGCAAATACCATGCTACACAAGGAAACAGAAAAAACAGAATCCATTTATGTATGTCATTATCTAGAAAAAGGAAATAATTGGGGTTTATATAGCAACTTTCATACAGACTGAATCCCATAGCACTTTACCATATGTAAATATTTGGCAGCAGCCATTTAGTGCCCACAGATTATGTTGGTAAAGAAAATGTTAGGGTAATTATGTGTAGAAAAAAGAGAGAGAAAAAAGCACAAGGAGTCAATGTGACCTGTATTGGGTAACACAGTAAGTGGTGTATGTGGGCTTCAAAACCTGGATTTCCAGCATCACAGTTCTGTGCTCTAACCACACAGATATACAGGCTTCCCTATCCAAACTGTGAGAGTTATTTGACCTGTGGCAAGATGAATGACTCTGAAGCCAAATCATTGTACTTAATATCAGATGACACCCTGCCTGCTGAAATCAAACTATCATCCTGGCATTAAAACAAATGCATATGTAATCCACAACACTATTTATAATAATGTTGGAAATGTTTTTAATGCTTTTCTTCATCTTCTTGTTTAGCTAACCTTTAAGTTAGACATAGTATTGTGGTTTGCACAAAGACTGTATCCTTGTAAATGCCTTTTGAGCACCACTCAATAGTACTGATTAGACTAATTTTAAACCTCAGGTGCCTATACCTAGGATATCATAAGTGCCCAGCCTATAATACTTCAGGACTGTTTTTTCCTCAATGTAATCAAAAGACAAAATTGCATCATCAACCTTTATTGTAAAAAAGTAATCATGGGTACCTACTATAATAGCAGTGCTACAGCCATGGAGCTACTGCAGAGTTGACTCATATTTTCTGCAATATTTAAAATAAATCAGGACACCTCAAATAGTCAGTGGTCTTTATGAAGCATTGTGTAATGAAGTCATTGCTAGTGTATTCCATTAATGAATGGTTATTATGTAGTTGTTTTGATGGATTAATATTTTTGGTTTCTGAAGACATCATGTATATCAACATCAATATAAGCTGCAAGTCTGAAATCAAATAAAATATTCTTTACTCATACTACCCATAATTTAAACTTACAATGAATCAACATTTAACAGAAAGTTCTTAATACAATGCAACAATTAGTTTAGTGTTAAGGCAGGACAGAGGGTGTATTACCATGAGGTAATCCTTCCCCAAATGCATAAACTACATGAGCTGTTTGCCAAGGGGTTGGAATAACTACTCAATATCCCACCCCAGAGTTGCCTTACAGCTATTATCAAACATGGTAAGGCAACTCGGTGTCATTTTTCTATTTTTAAAATAATAATAATAAAACAAAATAATTAAACTTTGTCTCCTATGTAACATCCCTGCATCAAACAATTATTTATTTTTTTGTATTTTTTGACAAGAAAGGCACATTAAGCTGTGGCAGCTTTTTTCCAGGTGTGTTCT
This sequence comes from Neoceratodus forsteri, assembly GCA_016271365.2. Classification (NCBI taxonomy): domain Eukaryota; kingdom Metazoa; phylum Chordata; order Ceratodontiformes; family Ceratodontidae; genus Neoceratodus; species Neoceratodus forsteri. Next base: position 537,552,915 of record CM057459.1, on the reverse strand, counting down.
AAGGGATCGGCTGAATAGGATTTTTTTTTTAATTGATAGGGGAATGCCTGTCATGACACTAGCATGTCAATGACAAGGCATGTGTGCATGTATTTGAATACTATGTAGGTATCAGCCAATCAAGTGACCAGTTTTATCATTTGGATTCTAGCATCAGAAAATGACTTATATCTGACTGTAGACTATTGGAAAAGTAGCACATTTGTTGAAGCTGAATAGCAAAAATAAATAAAGACTAAAGAAAGGGCATACAGACAGATACTAGTGCAATTTTTGGATAACTATGATTCAAATTCTCAGAGCAAGACTGATGGCACAACTGTTATGCTTATGTTTAAGTGACCAATAAGAAACACATTTCAGAATTTCCACCAAGACTATAAAATCATTTAATCATTAAATATGCTCTGATATTAAAATGGATGTAGTGTGGTTCAATGGTTACAGCACCAGCTTGAAAACCAGAAGATTGGTGCTATCAGCCCCCCCACAAGCCAAATGCCCACTCTATGAATTTATTTTCTTGAGTTTTGATAACTGGCTGAGCTTCCTAAAACAAAAACATTTAATTTTTTCCAGGGGTGACCTGGAGTTAATTTTATTCACTGTACATATAAGACGTATTAAAAAAAAACACTCATTGGTGGAATGACAACTGCACTAATCAAGTATGCATTCTTTCTGTAGACTATTGTACATAAAAATAAAAGAAATTAAATAAATAATTACACTGATCCAAAATACAGACATGTTACAGAGATTAATTACAGGCAGAGACAGTAGCAATACAATGAGGTATTGCTTTTGTGAGATTAAACATGGCACAGTGAGAAAATGCACCTAGCACAAGAAGTAGCAGTGGGAGGTGGGGGCAGCAAGTGCTTGAGGGATCTGCAAGGTATAGGCAAGTAATTTGTATCCCAGCAGTAATACCTGCATTTGTTTCCCATTGATGGATAAGCCTTCAGCTTGTTTAAAAATGCTATATGTGGGGAACAGTCCCAGAACAATTATAGCTACAGTGGTAAAGAGGGTGCATGTTTCAAAAACAATGTCAGAAGCACCAAACAAAATGCACTCCTCAACAAAAGCATGGTGCAAAAAAGTCAAAGTTTATTAAATGTTAAAATGTCATAGAGGGAGCAACACAGAAAAGCTGACAACCTTGACCAGTTTTGTACACCTTAGTACATCATCAGGGGGATGCAATACTGGTCAAGCAGTAGGTCTGAAAAGACATGGTTTAAAGTGACAGTGCAGAGTTACAACTATATACAATAAATTTCAGATATATTCATATCTCAATTAATAATGTAAAACATATGTCATAAACATCATTTAATGCTGCCTAAAACTCATACCAAATGCACAATGACTGAAAATACTTTTAGTGTCCTATGTAGATAATGAGTTAGAATATTTGATTGAGTACCTACTCAGGGTTCCCATCATTCAGATAGGCCCATAGAGATGGGCACATGAACACCAAAATATATAAGGTCTAAGAGAAATACATAAAAAAAAATATATATGCACAATAATGAATATCAAATAAACCAAACAAAAATCAAGGTGAGCATATATAACCTGTACAGGACCATATCTCACATGCAAGGACATTTTTCTTATGAGTTATTTGCAACTAATTCATTATGTATCTGAAAAATATATATATCTATACAATAGGGGTGAGTGGTAAATGAGTGAGATAAAACAGCGTATCATCCACTGCAGTGTGATATTTTTACCCTCTGCTCTACTGTGATGATATGAGACATTTACACACACAGGTCACAAAAGTTCACTGATATCATCACCCTAGGCAGCTTTCCCCACAGCATGAAAGAAACACCTGTGCTGTTACCATAGACACAAATGCAGAACTACCTGAGAGGTCTCACTGCTGCCTACAGCTAACTCCGTGAGCATTACAAAACACACCTATCCCCCCCCCCCCAACTTCCAGCTCATTACTGTGATGCTCTCAACTTGATGCAGCCAGAATTCCAAACAGCACAGCTTCACAGAACAGTCTAAACTACTGCCTGCAGCTAACTCAACTACCACTGAAACACACTCTCACTTGTTCCTCAAACTCTGATTCTCACCCATTACAATTACTGTGACAATTTCAACTTCACTGCAGCCAGAATCCTAAAGAACACAATTTCACAGAACACTCTGCACTCTGCCTGCAGCTAACTTTAATTACCACTGAAAACAGTATCAGCTGTTCTGACACTCTGCCTCTCGGTTCATTACAATTACTGTGATGCTTTTAACTTCACTGCAGCCAGACTGCTAAACAATACAGCTTCACAAAAGTATGTTTCTCATTCCTATCTAAAACTAACTCATTTAGCATTGCAAAACACACTCATGTGTCTCTCAGAGTTTATAACACTGCCAGCCCATTCAGAAAAGCTCACACACAGAATGAGCAAACACATTAACAGGAACAGAACACAAGACAGCTTGGATATCTCACTTGTGCCTTCGGCACTCATGAGATATCCAGAGCTCACTCTGCAGGAGTGACAATATTTGCCATATCACACTCATGCCCATCATGTATCCCCTATATATATATAAATCAGACATGTTCGACTGTTCTCAATCCACTGTGGTGATCTACCCCTAAATCATCTAACAGGATAGTTTAATTATTAAGCTGTTCATTTTCTCTTCTTGATGCAGGGAAGGAGTTTAATGCGATCATTCAAACCCAGTGATATAAGTGCCCCAAGGGTATATATCCAGTAGGATTCCCTTATATTTAATGTTTCATCAATATCACCCTCTCTTGGGCCCAAATTAACAGTCTCTGTATCACAAAACCTAAAAATGTGCTGTATATCTCTTTGTCTTGTGGTTCTACAGTGATTAGCAAGGGCACTCCTCGCATCATCATACGTTACAGACCACAAGTGTTCTCCAATTCATACCTTTAGGGCCCTTGTGGTTTTCAAGAAAAGAAGTTCAAGTACAGCCAGCTTGGTAGAAAAAAATAAAATAATGAGGGAGTGGCTCTCTACCAGAAGGCAATTAACATACTAAAACACAACCAGGTAGAAAAGGAGCCGACTCACTAAGTTCTATATATTAATTTTATTGTAGCTATTAGTTTCTTATTTTCTTTTTTATTTCACCACCAAGGAACAGTATCAATTTGTGTGCCCCTAAGCACAACAACAGCACAAATGTTTCAGAAGCATTCCTTCATCAGTGTGTAATACTGTCATATTACAAAAGTATGAAAAATACAAATTACAGTAATTAGAATATTCTTCAGTTACCTGGATCATAAATAAATATTCAAAAACTCAAGAAGCTCATTAAAAGATTTGACCATCTCCATGATATATACACTCTAAATAAATCACAATCCCCATTTGGAATAGTACAAAATACAGTAGCTCAAATAAATCAGTAAATCAGATATTCATACTTCAAAAAATGCATTAAAATATACTGCATTTACAATGTAACCAACCATCTACACAAACCTTCTTATTAAACAAGTTTCAAATAGGTGCACTGTGAACAAAAAAAATGGAGAAATGTTAGAAAATCAGTTATTACAGTTGTACTCTCAAACGTGTTCCAAAGCACATGGCTTTAACCAGTGTTACTTCGCTTTAGAATGTTCCAAAACAAACATCCTTGGCCAGTACTGCTGCATTATACAGTTAACATAAAGATAACCTCAGAATTTCTCATTCTTTCTACACATTGTTAATAACAAAATTTGTATCGGAACCTTTCTTCCAACTCAATATGCTCATAAAAGAGAAAGATAACTCTGTTTGTTCATCTTAAATCCCAATTGCCAATTCACTTCTCAAACTAGAGTTTACTCTGCTTTAAAACATTTTGTAACACACAGCTCCAACCAGTACTACTTCGCTAAACAATTCTCAAAAGGCTAACCTTAGTTTTTACATATGCATTGTGCTCTGATTCAATGCATACAGAGAAAATAAATCACTGTGTACTCATTTTGTAAAACCAAGCTTCCCATCCATTCTCAAACTGTGGCACCCCATGCAGTTTTGCTCAGACACAGTTCACATACCTGCTTTAAGTTCAGAGGTCACAAAAAGTGGTTTAATCTTCCCTAAAAGAAACCCTAAACAGTACTTACAGTTTGTTCTACACAATCCTAGAGCTATTTCATCTGCCTCCCATCTTATGGGTATTCACATTTAACTTTTCAAGCATTCCATGTTCACCAAACCTCCACTGCAAGTGCATGAGGCTGGGGAAGGTATCTGACACCGATTTTAAATGCTCAAAGCTTTCTTTGCTTTTTTTACTTTCTGGAGAGTTGGGCACTATGGTTTGTTGTTGTGGGTCACATGACCATTAGCTCAACTCTTACATGCCCGATCTGAATCAGCAGCACTTGATTTCAACCATCAAAGGCACCATAACAAAGTGTACCCAGAGAAGAGTATACCAATATTCAAACTTTTATCTGTTGCTTCACAAAAGCAATTGCTTCTGTTTCTATTGTTCCTAAAAATATTTTTTCTAAAATGTAACACATCATTTCAGAACATGTGTGGATTCAAACCCCCCAAAAAAGACCAACATTTTTATTATTTAGTCAGCAAAAATTTCTTTATATTGTTTAAGTCTACTAGACCCAAAAATTTTATCAGGAAGGAACTGTTGGCCACCAGAGAGAAACAAACTCCCCAAATCAGAGTGACTAATCTATCATGTTTCAAAAACCTAATCATGTATCTGTGACCTTTCCCAATCAGGCTTGACCTCCCATTAATTGGGATGTTCTATTGAAGTGCATACTTTTCAGATAGTATATAGTATAAATTCTAAGGCCTCTTGGAATGCGTTTTTGCTTTAAATACTGAGATGAAGTAAGAGCATGCCACTCTAACGTAACTTGTTTCTGCCTCATGTATTCATATGTATTAGTAACAGATCTAACTGAGGATGTCCCCCAAACTTCCCTATTATATTTAAAATGTTATATAATTTGTTGTTCCTCATTGTCAGTGATAGTTAGTGGTAATGAAATATTGTTATTTAGTCTGACTGACAATAGTCATTACCACTAACTATCACTGACAATGAGGAACAATTTTGGGGGGGGGGGCAACCCCAGTTAGACCTGTTACTAATAAATATGAATACATGAGGCAGAAACAAGTAAGTTAGAGTGGCATGCTCTTACTTTATCTCAGTATTTAAAGTAAAAACACACTCCAAGAGGCCTTCAAATTTTTATTAAAGCCAATTTAGGCTACATTGATCAGAAACTGGCTATGAACTGGGATGGAGTTAGAAATCGATGTTCACGTGACTTCATGTTACTGACAGAAGAATCAATACCAAAAAAAACTGGCAAGAATGGACCCTGATATTCATTCCAGTGATGCAGAAATCAAAAAGAAATATAATATTGAGGAATATAAACAATATCTGGATGAGGTTACTCCACACTTGAATGAATTTTAGGAATAATTAAGAGCTGTAAAACTAAAGAAATTTAAACATGACCTTAATGATTATAGAGACAATAAAGTGTATTCTTATAAAAAGTTTGACATATTTGTTAACCCCTTTCAATATAATTTAGATTCTGAGTCCTCAGGACAGTCATCAGGCAGTGATACAGATGTTGGAGCACAAGGTTTCAGAGGTGGGAGAAAACAAGGATTTTTTACGGGGTGGGGTACCATGAGCAGACTACGTTACCAAAAGAAGGGAAGCTGTGGTTACCAGTATACAAGCAGGGACCAACCCAGATCAGGCAGTACAGAACCTATTGCAGGCCCATCAGATATAGAAGATGCAGAAAGAATTATAGAAACAGAAGGAAGCAGAGGAAAAGACAGAAGACCACAAGGAGGTGCAACAGAGAAAAAAGTGTTGTGATCACAGACACACAGAGTAAATTAATTTATATTTCAAAACGAGTGTGACAGACTCAGAATGTGTGGTATTATCTAAAGGATTATCATTTTGTCCACAAAATAGAGCGAATGAGTCTGAACTTAAATTAGATTTAAATCAATTTTATAGGAAGCTGAAACTAAGACATTTTTTGGCACACGAGAAGAAGTTCAGATAACAAATAGGTAGACATAAACTAAAAAAGTAGAATTTAGTAAAAAGTTGAATTTAAAATCTAAATTTGTACCTCAGATAGTACCTCACAATATTGAGACTTACTTTTCACTGGTAAATAAAGATATAGCATCCTTACTGAAAAAAGAATGGGATTTAGATAGATGTTCAAAATACAATTTAACAGCAGCCCAATATGGAGCTTTACAGAATCTGGAATATGATGTAAACATTATTATAAAAAAGCAGATAAGGGTGGGGTGTTGTAGTGATGGATTATGAATATTACAAATCTGTGTGTTTAAATTTATTACAGGATCAAAGAAATTTTGCCAAATTGGAGAGGAATCCAACTGAGCAAATTAAAAAGGTGGTGAAATCATTATTAGAATTAGCTTTTGAAAATGAAGGGATAATTGAGTGGGAGAAAAGTGCACTATTTAGGAACACCCCTTCAGTTCCATTGTTCTACATTTTGCCCAAAATACATAAGGATCTTCAGAAACTACCGGGCAGACCTATAGTGTCAGGCATTAATTCACTACTTGAACCATTGTCTGTGTATGTAGATTATCATATCAGACCATTTGTAGAAAACACTAAAACATACATAAAAGATTTGACAGATGTTATAAGATTTGTTGAGAATGAGAATGACACAGACTTGGACATTGTGTAATGTATTTTGATCACAAGGGATCTTAAAGATCTCTATGCTTCCATTCCACATCAAGAAGGATGTGGTACTTTACAACTGTTAGAGAGAGAAAGGATGAACTACCACTTAGCAGTTTGTTAATTAAAATGGCAGAGATAGTTTTGAATCAGATTTTTTTTTAGTTTGAGAAATATTTTTATTCTTCAAATTCGCAGTACAGCCACAGGTCCTAGCATGGCACCCTCTTATGTGAACATTTTTATTAGTGCATTTGAGGAGGAAAATATTTTCTCAGAGAATAATAGATTTGTGAATCATATCAGAATTATTTTTCGCTTTATTGATGATATCTGTTGCATTTGGACTGGTAGTATAGAACTGCATAAAGAATTTTATCTATATTTAAACACCAGAATAGACAATTTAATTTTCACAATGGCTGCAAGTTCAAAAGAAGTGCCATTTTGGGCCTCTGGATATACAAGAATGAGAACAAATTAGCAACAAAGGTTTATAGAAAACCTACATATCAGAATTCACTTTTAAGGGCAAATAGCTTTCATCCACAAAATCTAATACAATCTATACCATATGGGCAGTTTGTTAGGGCTAAATGCAACTGCACAGCTGAGAATGAATATTTGAGGGAACAGCAGGATATGGAGCTAAGGCTTAAGGAAAGAGGTTACAGTGGCTCTACACTACAAGTAGCTAAAACTAAAATACAGAGCAGAAATGGGGTGAATTGTTTACAGAAAGGGAACAAGAACAACAAGGAAATGAAATGGATAAAAAAGATTATTTTGGCTACTATATATAGTGACATGTTTGGACCAATTAAATATACAGTTTCTAAACACTGGGATGTATTGAAATCCACCTTAAGTGGAGAGAAGGTGTTCTCTAATCCCCCACTAGTAGTTGCCAAAAGAAATAAGACATTAGGTAACATGCTATCCAAAACATTGCATAAGACACCTGAGATGAGGCCAGAGGATTTTATGTCAGCTGTGGATATAGTGGGTTACTTTCCTTGTGGACATTGTGTCCACTGTAATAAAACCAACAGAATTAAGAAATTTAGAAATACACCTGGAGATGAGGACAGTACCATTTAACAATTTATTACTGTTCAACAGGGGGTATGATTTACTGTTTAAAATGCTCCTGTGATTTAATGTATGTTGGTAAAACTGAAAGAGCCTTAACAATGAGAATTGGCAAGCATACGTCAGACATTAAAAGAAAGGATATTATATCACCAGTTGCAAGACATTTTGTTGAGGCTGGCCATCAGTTACCCAACCTGAGAATTTTTAGAATTGAACATGTAGTTCCTAACATCAGTGGAGGAGACTATAGGACTTATATTCTTTCAAGGGAAGCATACTTAATTGATAGGTTTGAAGTCACTAACCCTACGTATGGGTTGAACGATGTACTTGATTGGCAACCTATACTATAGTTCCCCTATCTTGTGCCATTACTAAATAAGAATATTTGGGTATAAATTTGATAAGGTATTGTTTTGCCACTTCTCCTTGCCGTTTGTTTCTTTTTCACTTTGAGATAATACTGTGGGTATAAAGGATGAGACTGTGAGATTACTATCTTAAAAAAATGCACTTCAATAGAACATCCCAATTGATGGGAGGTCAAGCCTGATTGGGAAAGGTCACAGAAACATGATTAGGTTTTTGAAACATAATATGTTAGTCATCCTGATTTAAGGGAGTTTGTTTCTCTCTGGTGGCCAACAGTTCTCTCCTGATATAATTTTTGGGTCTAGTAGACTTAAATGATATAAAGAAATCTTTGTTTACTAAATAATATAAATTTTGATCTTTTTTTGGGAGGCTGAATCCACACATGTCCTGAAATTATTTGTTACATTGTTAGAAAAAAAACATTTTCAGGAAAAATAGAAAAAGAAAAGAATGCTTTTTTGAAGCAACAGATAAACGTTTGAATATTATTATACTCTTCTCTAGGGACACTTCGTTTGGATGCCTTTACTGGTTGAAATCAAGTGCTGCTGATCGGGTGTTTAAGGTTTGAGTTAAGGGTCATCTGACCCACAGCAACAAACTGGAACACCTGACTCTCCAGGAAGTAAAAAAGCAAAAAAAAAAAAAGCTTTGAGCATTTAAAATCTGTGTCAGATGCCTTCCCCAGCCCCTTGCACTTGCAGTGGAGGTTTGGTGAACATGGCATGCTTGAAAAGTTAAATGTGAGTACCCATAAGATGGGAGTTAGATGACATAGCTATAGGATTGTGTAGAACAAACTTTAAGTACTGTTTATGGTTTCTTTTATGGAAGATTAAACCACTGTTTGTGACCTCTGAAATTAAAGCAGGTACAGTATGTGAACTGTGTCTGAGCAAAACTGCATGGGGTGCCACAGTTTGAGAATGGATGGGAAGCTTGGTTTTAAAAAATGAATACACAGTGATTTCTTTTCTCTGTTTGCATTGAATCATCACAATGCATATGTAATAACTAAGGTTAGACTTGTGTGCATTGTTCAACGAAGTAGTACTGGTTGGAGCTGTGTGTTACAAAATGTTTTAAAGTGAAGTAAACACTGGTTTGAGAAGTGAATTGGCAGTTGGGATTTAAAGTGAACAAACGGAGTTATGTTTCTTTTTTATGAGTATATTTAGTTGGAAAAATTGTTCAGATACAAATTTTGTTATTAACAATATGTAGAAAGAATGAAAAAGTCTGAGGTTAGCTTTATGCTAATAGTACAATGTAGTAGTACTGGCCAAAGCTATTTGTTTTGTAACATTCTAAAGTGAAGTAATGCTGGTTAAAGCCATGACTTTGGAACACCTTTGAGAGTACAACTGTAATAACTGATTTTCTGACTCTGACATTTCTCTGTTTTTTTGCTCACAGTGCACCTATTTGAAAATTGTTTAATAAAGTTTGTGTAAACGGTTGGTTACATTGTAAGTGCAGTACATTTGAATGCATTTTTTGAAATATGGATATCTGATTTACTTATTTATTTGAGCTAGTTTGTACTATTCCAGATGGGGATTGTGATTTATTTAGAGTGTATATATCATGTTGGAGATGGTCAAACCTTTCAGGGTGAGCTCCTTGTGCTGTTGAATATTTAGTTATGATCCAAGCAACTGAAGAATATTCTAATTACTTTTTTTTTTATTTTTTATACTTTTGTAATAGGACAGTATTATACACCGATGAAGGAATAATTCTGAAATGATTGTTTTGTTGTGCTTAGGGGCACACAAATTGATAGTGTTCCTTGCTGATGAAATGAAAAAAGAAAATAAGAAACTAATAGCTACGATAAAATTAATTTATTGAACTTGGTGAATCGGCTCCTTTTCTACCAGATTCTTTTTTAGTATGTCCCTTGCGGTTTTCCCCGCATAAAAAATTCCACATTGACATGTGGCTAAATACACCACATTGTCAGTGACACAGCTGATAAATTCCCTATTGTTAAAAACGTTGTCACAATTACAACTTGTGAATGTCTGACATTTGAGTACCGAGCTACAAAATTTACAATTTTCACATTGAGGGAGGAGAGGCCTACCCACAGTGGTGTACAGTACATTCTGGTATCCATGGACAAGTTTATCCTTAATATTAAGACCCATCTTATACACCATTCTTGGCTTGTCTTTAACAACATCCTGCAACAGTGGTTCACCCCCCAGTATGGTCCAATGTTGATGTATTATTTTCTGTATTTCTGCCAAATGCCTGGTATATGTGGTTATGAAATTCATCCTGGTTGGGTCACTGTTGGCTCTTGTGGGTACAAACATACTCTATCTCTCCACACTGTTCACTTCTCTATGTGCCTGGTTCAATATAGTACCAGAATAACCTCTACTCAGAAATCTATTGCACATATCAGTACTGTTCTTCATGTAATCAACAACCTCACTACAATTTATGTGTACTCTCATAAGTAGGGGTTTTGGGATACTGGCTATCATATGGTGTGGGTGGCAGCTGGAGTTCCTGGAGTAACAAGGAGTTCCTGTCTGTTTCCTTCTTGAACAAATTACTTCACAAAGTTCCATCTACGGTATTAGAAACCTTTAAATCCATGAAGGAGACCATACTGGGATCGCACTGTACCGAGAACCTAAGGTTAGGATTACTGTTTTCCAAATAGTGGATGAACCCAACCAACTCATCCCACATGCCTCGCCACACCATAAAGATATCATCTATAAAATGATGCCACATATCAATCTTATTAAGGTAAAAATTGATCTGTACATCATAGACCATTATTTTCTTCCACAGTCCCAGGTACAAATTAGCATAATTAGGAGCAAAGGTTGTTCTCATAGTTGTACCTTTGAGTTGCAGATAGAAATCATCCTGAAATAAAAAGTAGTTTTTGGTTAAAACATGTTCCACAGACTGTACCAGGAATTTTCTCTTACCACTATCAGCATTTACATCCACACTGAACCAGTGTCTTACAGCTTCAAGTCTGGCTTCATGCGGGATGTTCGTATAGAGAGAAACAACGTCCATGGATACCAAAAACCAGGACTCATCAATCTGCATGTCCCCCATGACCCCCAATATATGTGTAGTGTCTGGAATGTAAGATGTCAATGACACAACTTAATGTTTGAAGTGGAAATCCACATACCTAGATAAAGGTTCCACTAATGAACAAATGCCCACAACAATAGGTTGTCCTGGGGGATCATGCAGATTTTTGTGTATCTTAGGGAGGACATAAACAGTTGCCCTTCTGGGGTGTTTAACTGTCAATTACAATGACTTGTCATAAGTGATCAAGCCCTCACACTCAGATTCAAAAAGAAATACATCTACAGCCATCTTAAACCTAACAGTTGGGTCAGACAGAAGTGGTAAGTACAATTCAGTATCCATTAACTGATGATTGATTTCATTAATATATTTATCAGTAGGCATTACCACCACTGACCCACCCTTATCTGCTGGTTTTGTAGTAAATTCTAAATTATTCTATAAAGATTTCAAGGCCTCTGCATCAGCCGTGGTAATGTTAACAAAATTCAGGATAACACTATTCTTCAGAAGGTCCTTAAACTGTCTCTCACACCTTGATTCAAAGTTTTGTACTTAATTATTGTATGGAGAGGCGTAAAACTTGACTTGGGCTTAAACATTCTTACCTTCTCATTCCCATTTACTGTTGGTCCTTGGGACATATCCATCCCCTCAATGCTTTGCCCCATGGGCATATCACGATCCATTACATCCTTTTTAAAAAAGGCCTTTAAATTCAAATTTCTAGTCAACCGGTGGAGGTCAACATAAAGATCAAATTCCTTTGCATCTAATGTTGGAACAAGTGTCAAACCCTTCTGTAATATACCCATTTGTGCTTTACTCAGTTCCTGATTTAAGTTGTTGATCATGATTTTTTCTTCTGTATTTAGTATTTTTCTCTCCTTCCATGGTTTCTTGTGTTTGCAACCACCCCAATGTGGCCATCTGGCATACGGTCGCTCCCTCTGCTCTAGCCCCCCTCCTCTCAATTGGTAAGATTCCTGCTCCTGTTCCATTTCCTGAAAGGGCACCAATCTCCTCAAATCCAGTTCTTGATGATCCTCTTCTAAAAAAGGGTCCTCAGCTTCAAACTCACTGTTCAAAGTGTTGTAATTGGGAGAGTTACATCGATTTTTAAGGATAGATCTTTGTTGGGACCCCGCTTGATAGATATTATCTTGATGTTTCTGATTTCTACTGCATTGTCTCTTCCTCTTATTCTAATCCCAGACATGATTATTCAAATAATCATTCTCATCCCTGTCCCATTTTGTGAGTTTAACTTTTTTGATCTTATTCTCTTCCCTCTGGATCATAGCTTACAATTTTTTTTTCATAAATGTTGAAATCAGGATGATCTCTAAATTGGGCTACCTGCATCTCCTTCTCACTAATGTCTGACATCACCTGTTGTCTCTGTGCTTCATAGTGTCTAATCACAGTGTTGATTAGGACATCAGTACCCACCTTCAGTGAATTCTCCAAATCTGATGCAAATAACTCTCTATCCCATCCCGACCCTTAGGTTCTTGGCACAGTGTGATCCCAGTATGGTCTCCTTCCTGGATTTCAGATTTCTAAAAACATAGATGAACTTTGTGAATTAATTTGTTCAGGAAGGAGATGGACAGGAATTCCCTGTTACTAGCTTCCAGATGCCACCCACACCATATGATATCCAATATCCCAAAAGCTCAACTTATGAGAGTATGCAGAAATTATAGTGAGGTTGTTGAGTACATGAAGAACAGTACTGATATGTGCAATAGATTTTTGAGTAGAGGTTATTCTGGTACTATAGTGAACCAGGCCCATAATGAAGTGAACAATGTGGAGAGGGAGAGTATGTTTGTACCCAAAAGTGCCAACAGTGATCCAACCAGGATGAGTTTCATAACCACATATACCAGTCATTCGGTGGAAGTACAGAAAATAATAAATCAAAATTGGACCATAATGGAGAGGGAACCACTGTTGGTGGATGTTGTTAAAGGCAAGCCAGGAATGGTGTATAAAAGGGGTCCTAATATTAAGGATAAACTTGTCCATGGATACCAGAATGTACTGTACACCACTGTGAGTAGGCATCCTCTCCCTATTGCTATGCGTCAATGTGGAAATTGGAAACTGTGTAGCTCAGTATTCAAATGTCAGATGTTCACAAGTTGTAATTGTGACAACGTTTTTAACAATAGGGAATTTATCAGCTGTGTCACTGAAAATGTGATGTATTTTGCCACATGTCAGGGTGGAGCTTTTTATGTAGGGAAAACCACAAGAGCCCTAAAGGTATGAATTGGAGAACACTTGCGGTCTGTAACCAATGATGATGTAAGGAGTGCCCTGGCTAATCACTTTAGAACCACGAGGCAGTAATATATAGATCACATTTTTAAGTTTTGTGGTATAGAGGTTGTTAATTTGGGCCTAAGAGGGGGTGATATTGATGAAGCAATAAAAATAAGGGAATCCTACTGGATATATACCCTTGGGGCACTTATATCACCTGATTTCAATGACCGCATTGAACTCCTTCCCTCCATCAAGAAGAGAAAATGAACAGCTTAATAATTAAACTATACTGTGAGATGATTATGGGGTAGATCGGCACAGTGAATTGAGAACAGTCAAACACGTCTATGATATATATATATATATACATTTACAGATACATAATGAATTAATTGCAAATAACTCTTAAGAAAAATTCCCTTGCAAGTAAGATATGGTCCTGTACAGGTTATATATGCTCACCTAGATTTTTGTTTGGTTTATTTGATATTAATTATTCTGTATATATATTTTGTATCTCTTTCTCTTAGGTGTTATTTATTTTGGTGTTCATGTGTCCATCTCTATGGGAGTATCCGAATGATGGAAACCCTGAGTAGGCACTCAATCAAATATTGGAACTCTCTATCTATATAGGACACTCTAAGTATTTTCAGTCATTGTACATTTTGTATGCGTATTAGGCAGCATTAAATGATGTTTGTGATGTATGTTTTATATTATGAATTGAGACATGAGTATATCTTTAATTTATTGTATGTACTTGGAATTCTGCACTGTCACTTTAAACCATGTCTTTTTAGGCCTACTGCTTGACCAGTATTACATCCTCATGATGATATACTAGGGTGTACAAAACTGGATGAGGTTGCCAGCTTTCCAGTGTTGCTCCCACTGTGGCATTTTAACATTTAATAAAGTTGGACTTTTTTGCACCATACTCTGGTTGAGGAGTATGTTTTTTTGGTGTTTCTCAAGTGTGGAACAGTTCAGAATATTACTTAGGAGATTTTGCCACAAAGATGGAGCAGAGATGGAGAAGGATCATAGAAAAATGGAATTTGATGGCTGATAAGGACTGATTGGCCTACCTAATCTGACCATTTTTCCCTACCTAATGTATCACAGTAGAATCTTACTTGATCTCCAGCTAAACCCCTCCTTGTTTTATCACTGAGGTTCCCTTATGCCTATTCCATGCTTTCTTGAACCTTGTTACAGTTTTTCCTCCCACCACCTCTGCTGGGAGGCTGTTGCAGGCATCCACCACCCTCTCCATGAAGAAGTACTTCCTCAAATCTCCCCTGAGTCTATCCCCCTCCAGCTTCATAGCATCACCCCCTTGTCATTGAGCATCTTTTTTTCTGTAAAATGCTTCCTTCTTGAACCTTACTGTATTCATACGTGTGAGGTATTTGAAAGTTTCTATAATATCCCCATCTCCCTCCATTCCTCCAGTGTATACATATCACCTGTCTGCAGCTGTGGTCACCCAAGGACTTTCAGTAGTTGGCTAGTAGTGGATTGTAGGAGTCTTGTATGTTGTTTTAGCTAGAAGATGCTCTTAAGGTTGGGTGTGTTAGAACCTTTAGACACATTAATGGCTAAATATAGCAGAGAGAACTCCATGTGTGCTTCGAATGATGGCCAAACAAGGGTGGCAAACTCATCACTGTCATGATCCTTGTGTGCAGCACTGATGGCAAAGTGACTCACCTTGTTATACATGCATTTGAGCCTGTTTAGCTCTGAGGCCTGAGGAAATTATAAACTGAGGGCACCATAGAGCAGAACAGAAATGGGTAGATTGGGTGGGCAAAGCAGTCATTATCTGCAATCAAAGACTATGTTTTTATGTAACAGAAATAAGTGTACTGTTTGCAGTGGTTAATCGGGCATCCTTAGATAAGTAGGGAAACAGCCTGTACAGTAGGCCAAGTTTATTTTTTTTAATTCAGTTTCCTTTATTAATTTTTACAATGCCACAAGTCAAACAACAATACAATCATCGAATGACAAAGATGAAATCATATTTAACATGAGGCATAAATAGATAACAACTATGACCTAAATACAGAAATAACAATTAACATTCCTAATCACCCAAACCCTAACCCCCACCCCCTAACTCCCATCCTAGAGCACACTGTTTATTATACCAACCTACTGTAGAAGTCTAACCTCAAAGAGGAAAAAAAAACATCCATTCATTATCTATTGCATGGTGTCCTTGATACCATAAACATGAATATAATCCAGTAAAAAAAATACCCCTGAGAGTAAAAAGAACAAAGCACAAAAGCTGTGAAGTAAAATTGTGCCCAGTCTGCTCCTATTTAGGAGTTTCCAGAGATCAATAGGAGTATGTAAAGAATTCCCCACCTTTGTCAAAAGTGTTCTTCCCTCTGTTGTAGCCTAGCTATTTCTTTTTTCTACAATTAAGGCCTGCAGTATTTCATGATGCCATTCCCTATAGGATGGAGAAGAGTCCTCTAGCCAATGTCTAAGAATAATAGCTTTAGTCGTAATTGATATTAAGGCCATATGGGCCTTACAGTGTCTGAACAGACTATTGGGATAATCTCCCACAAGACAAATCTCTGGGGCAAATGCATACTCAAACCTAATAGGGGATCAAGTGAGGTCTTAATAGAGTTCCAGAATGGTAGCACTTTGTAACAGTCACATAGCATATATTTAAAGTTCCCATTCAGAAGACCACAATGGGAACAGACTGGAGATGCAGACTTGCCCATCATAAACAACTTGTAAGGTTTCTAGTACATATTATGTAATACATGATACTGAAGCCATCTGTAGCAATCTCTCTCTTAACAAATCTATATAGATTATGCCATATAGTTTGCCAATGGTTAGGATTATTCTGTAGTCCTAGGGCCTGTTGCAATAAAAACAAGTACCAGATAAAGAACCTGGGTCTATTGACTGGATATAAGCATATAATCCAGAAACCAGATGGGGTTGTGTGGCTAAGGATATAAGTCAGGTCAAAATCGTATTATCCGATAAGGTCTAGGGTCCTGGACCGAAGTTGGACCTTAAGGCTTTTGTTAATTGTAAATTGTTAAACTTATGAAAAAGGGGAATGAAAAAGCGGTCATGTAATTCAGAGAGGGACAGAAAGGTATCATTTTCCAGGATGGACTCCATGGTGGTCAATCATAATGAAAGACAAAAAACTACAGGTATCAGTTGGCCTGCAATTCGAATATTCGGGTTACCCAATATTGGCTGTGTTAACACCCATGATCAATCCAACTGATAGTATTTTCTCAGCAGCTTGCCAGCCTTAAGAGACTAGAAAAGGGGAGTGAGTTTATGTGGGGAAGGTAAACTAGATGACTTGACATATAACAGGCTGTTGAGTTGTATACCGAAACTCTTACAAAAGCTGGATTCTAAGTAGAGTCATAATGGATGATAGACACTTGGAGAGGGTTCCCCTCCACCATCACTCCATAGCAAAAATTTGGATCCATGAAGAAAAAATAATATAAAAAGAAATTAGGAAGTTGTAGGCCCCCCTTTTCCCTTGGAAGTGTGAGTTTAAAGTAGGAATTCAAAATCCACTGTAGTTGCATAAACCATAATTTCAGTAAAAACCCACCCATCAGTCCCATGGGTATAACAACCTCGGTAAAGCATTCATTTTTATAAATGTTAATTCTTCATAGGGACATCGGGAGGGTGGCCCATATTTTTATGTCTAACTTGATGTTCTGAGGTAGTGGCGAAAGATTCATTTTAATCAATTCCAAAAGGAAGCTGGGCAGGCAAATTCCTCTTACCTCCCATAATAAGCCCAAGCCTAAAATTCTTTGCTTAGGCACATAGACAAGGCTTTATTCTTATCCACATTAAGCTTGTATCCTGCTATATGTGAGAACTTCTGTATTTCAGCTAAAGCAATTGGGATCGAGGTTAAGGGGTCTTTGACATGCAGTAAAAGATCATCTGCATAGGCAGAGATCTTATACCTATCCCCTCCAACCGACATACCTTTTATGTCTGAGTTATTCTTTAAACTACAAAGGAAAGGGTCTAAATACAAATTAAACAATAAAAATGGGAAAGTGGGCATCCCTGTTGGGTGCCTCTTTAAAGCTGAAAAGGCACTACGTAGAGTACATTGCATCGGATATGGGCTGTCGGGTTACTATACATTACTTTAATCCATGCGCAAAAATTGCTGGGGAGTCTGAATGTTTTAAAACTGCAAATAAATATGGCCAGGAGATGCAGTTGAAAGCTTTTTCTGCATCTAGGGAGACCAGAGTCGCTTGGACCCTGCTCTCCCCAGACAGAGGAATCAAATAAAGTAATTTTCACAGATAGTTGCTTAAGAAGTAGCCAGCCATAAAACCCACCTGGATGCGGATATTAAGCCCTCCCAAACTGACATCAATCTGTTTGCAGGAATCTTGGCCATTAACTTAAGATCTGAGTTAAGCAGGGACACTGGGCGATAACTGTCCAGAAGTAATTCATCCTTACCTGGTTTATAAATAAGGGAAATCCATGCTTGTGAGAAGGACTGATCTGTCAGCCCCTCAGAGAGTAAGAAATTGAATAATTTAGTTAGAAAAGGGATCAGTTCCTCAGCAAAATCTACATAAAAATTGTTAGTGATACCATCTGGTCCAGGCACCTTATCTCGGGGAAGTTGCTGACTTACCTGTTTAACCATTGAGATGCTTACTGGTCTCATTAAAATATCTTGTTGTTGGGTTGTGAGATGTGGAAGGGGGAGGCAGCCTAAGTATTCATTAATCTGAGCCATAAATTTGGGGGTCAGAGGGCTATTGTCATATAACCAACTGTAAAAATCTCGGAAGGACTCAGCTGTGTCCCAGGGATGAGTGAGGACCTCCTCCGCGGTCCCGGCTGTAATCTAGTCATAACCCTTGTGGCCTCCAGCTTCCATAACCTCCAAGCTAATGACTTCCCATTTCTCTCTTCTGATTCTAAATATCAAGTTTTTGTAAGAAAAAGAGCCCAGTTGGACTTTGCTGCTAACAGATTAGATACTTGGTCAGAAGTGAATTAAGATGCAACCAGAGATCAGGACAGGAGACAGCAGACAGCCAGTGCTCAAGCTGCCTATTCTTCGAGAGCAGGAGTTCCTCGTCATGTATTTGTATTTTCTTCAATTTGGAAGCCAGCCGTATGCACCCTTCATGAACTGCACATTTAGCTGCCTCCCAAAGGACATCCAGTTTTGATACGGACCCCTCATTAGTCTCAAAAAAGTTTCTAAGAAAGTCCCTAATTTTCTGAAAAGTTTGAGAATCTTTAAGATGTTGCGAATTCAGTCTCCATATACCATCTCGCTTCTCTACCTTACTTAGACACTGTGTCATGTAGACTGGCATATTGTCAGACAAAACCATAAGAAGGATGTTGCAAGATCTGAGACCACTGAGGGAGTCTTTACTTAACAGAAAATAATATATTCAGGATGATGTCCCATGTGGGGAGGAATAAAATGTGAATTGTATTTCCTTTGCATCGAGAGTCTGCCAGGGGTCCACCAGACCCAGCTGGTCAATAGCTTCCTAAGCCCACTCTGATTAGGCGATAAACATACCCTGTTCAAGCTTGATCTATCCAAACTGGTCTGAGAGACCAAGTTACAATCTCCCCCTAAAATCATAGGTAATCTAGGAAATGTAACAAGTGGGGCAGCTAAATCTGAGAAAAACTTAGAAGAGTCAGTATTTGGGCTGTAAACCAAACCCCAAATACCCTCTGAGATCCCGCGACAGTCATGTAGCAACATGTAATGCCCCTCCTTATCCCAACATTCACATAGCAGGTGGAATGCTACTCCTGTAGCTAACAGGAATTGTAGCCCCTCCTTTCTTTTGTACTGAAGCCAGCACCAAAGGCCTGGCCTACCAATTCCCTCCTGAAATAACACACATCCTCTCTTCTTAAGAGGGTCTCCTACTCCATAGCCACACTCAAATGAAGTTTTTTTTTTCAATTTAAACTTTATTAATACATTTCCCCTTATAAAGGGCAGTTACAGCAGAACAAGATGTGACATACCACATATACAGAGAAACTGCCAGCCCACCCCACCGCCCATCCCCCTTACAGCAGCAACAACACCATATAACCCTTAAGTGCAATGATTATTCCCATAGGGCCTGTGAGAATGACTGAGGTATGACATATTCATAAATGAGACAGTGAGAGTAAGGAATGGAGGGGATCCCATAGTTTACTGTGAACTGCAAGTCTATTATGAAGGCTTGCAATCGCCTTTTCTGTTTGAAGATTAGCAATGATTTCGTACAACCACTCTTGGAAAGATGGGTGGATTTGTCTTTCCAATGGCATAAAATGAGTTTCTTAAAGATAGAGCAATCACAAAAATATGAAATTTCCTGATTTTGATCCTGACAGAGAACATGTCCCCTAGGAGACATACCTCAGGAATAAAATACTCCTGAAGGCCCAGTAGCGGATCCAGAGACATCCTGATTGAATTCCATAAGAGGGAAACTTTGGGACAGGACCAAAACATGTGAAGGAGCGTTCCTTCTTCCTGCATACACTTAATACAGGTACTAGAATTCGAAAAACCCCATTTCTTTAATTTAACAGGGGTACAATACATATTATGTAATATATGGTATTGCATGAGACGCAATCTGTCCTGGGAAACATATTTATGATAGGATCTCCATAGAGATTGCCAATCCAACTGGTATTGAGGAAGGAGTGAGTTCCAGAGTCTAGTAGGTCCAAAGGAGTCCCCATACTTTTTATGAAACAACATTCTGTATAATTTAGATACAGTGCCTGAAGATCCAGTAAGTAGGGAGATCTCAGGTATCAGGGCTGACACCGCCTGGGAAGGGGGAATATTCCCCAAAGCTATTGTAAGTAGGTGTCTTAACTGCATAACCTAAAAGTGAGATGAAACCGGAATGAGAAATTTTTCAGTAATTCCACCTGGGGACAACCAGTGTCCCTCCCCATCCACCAAGGAACACAGTTTTCCATCACCCAATTGGGGCAACCACTTACTGGGAATCTGCTTCCTGTTAATAGTAAAAGATGGGGAGTTCCAAATGGACTGAGCTAAGTCAGACTGGAGGAAATAATGAAGAAATGAACATAACTGTGCGAAAACTCTTAAAGAGATACCTACTGTGGGACAGTCAGCTATCTTTACCTGTAATATTTTAAGGTAAAATAGGGTTAGGGGGTCCAAGTTTTTAGCTTTAATTGCATCCAATTCAATCCTAAGCCATACCAGTTGTTCCTTTTCAAGGCCCCGGGATACCCATCTCATGCATTTTACTAAGTGACTGGCCCAGTAATATAATGCCATATGGGGAATCCGCAGCCCCCTCTCAAATTTTGGGGCAGCTAGTTTATAATAGGCCAAATGGGGGTATTTGTCAGCCCAAATAAATCTAGTAAATATACCATGCAATTTTTTAAACCAGCGTATAGGGATAAAAGTATTGAGAAGGGATAGGGGGTAAAAAATTCTAGGAAAAACATTTATCTTGATTATATTAATCCTGCCTCATAATGATATGGGAAGTTTAGACCATCTGTCAAGGTCGTGAATAATAACCTGTGAGAGAGAGAGAGAGTCCAGGTTATCCTTAAACCATGTTAAGGGGTTAAGGGATAGCTTAATGCCTAAATACCTAAATGCTCTGGGAGTCCAACATAAACCCAAGGGACTAATATCGTTCTTGAATACCTTATGGTTTAATGGAAAAAATAAAGATTTACTGACATTCAGCTTGTAATTGGATAGCTCACTAAATCTGGCTATTTCATTCAGTAGGGGCGGTATGGATGATACCGGATGGGATAGATGTATCAACAAATCATCTGCATACGTGGTGATTTAATTTCATGGCGCCCAACCCCAATACCTTGTATAGAGACATTTTTGAGAATATTTTGAATGAGGAGTTCCAAGTATAGATTAAATAACAGAGGCGATAGGGGGCAGCCCTGCCTAGTCCCTGAATGAAATGGGAAGGAGTTAGAGAAAGCCCCATTTGTCGAGATTCTTGCTGTAGGGGATTTATATAGTGTGGCAACCCAGGATATAAATACCGGAGGGAATTTGAAAGCACTCAATACCTTGAACAAAAAACTCCAGTTTACCCGATCGAACGCCTTCTCGGCATCCAAAGAGACCAGGCCTGCAGGGAACTCAGTGTCTCTGGTAGCTGAGAAGACATGAGATAACGTACGCAAGTGATCCACCGATGAGCGTCCTTTCATAAATCCTACCTGATTCATGCCTATTAACTCAGGGAGTACCACAGATAGCCTATTAGCTAAAATCTTTGAGAGAATTTTGATGTCTTGATTTAGGAGAGATATAGGACTATAACTTTGGACAAGCTCTGGGTCTATGTCTGGTTTGGGGAGAAGTACTATCAAGGCTTCAAAGAGGTGAGAATCATCCTCCGCCCCAGAGAGAATGTGTTGAAATAATCTGTTGAGTATTGGTAGTAAGAGATCTTGAAACATCTTATAGAAAAGGGAAGAAAATCCATCAGGACCAGGAACTTTATCTGAAGGTAAACCATTGATAACCTCAGCAATTTCCTCCTGTGATATAAAAGAGACTAGAGAGTCTTTGTGACATGCTGGGAGGGAGGGCAAGTGGGAGTCTATCAGATACTTCTCCACACTTGCAGGATTGCGGGGGGTGCTCCATGTCCCTGTACAGTGTTTTGTAATATAAAGCAAATTCTTGAACTATCTCAGTAGGAGATGTTTTCAGAGACCCATCAGCTGACGCCCTGATAGGAGGGATGAATCTTGCAGATTCTTGTTGCTTGATACGGAGTGTCAATAGGCGCCCCGCCTTCTCTCCCTGATCAGTGTAACTAGCTCTGGTACATATGATAGCTAACTCTGCCTTTTCCCGGAGCAACTCTAAATGTCTGTCTCTCAGCAATAGGAGCTTCCTCCTATCTTCTTCTGGAGTATTGGCTGAAACATTAATTTCGAGTATGCGAATTTGGGAATTTGGGATAATAATGATAATAGTTCCTTCTCCCTAGCTCTTTTCCTAGTCACCGCCATACTAATAAGAATGCCTTTCATGTAGGCCTTAAAAGTCCCCCATATAATGTCCGGTTTTGCACTGTCTAAGGGGTTAGACAAGAAAAAGGCCTCAATTTGTTCCCTTATGAGTCTGCAATATTTTGAATCTTTAAGCAGTTGATCATTAAGTTTCCATCTTGTTTCTCTCTTTGAAACATCCTGAAATGCCAGTTTACATAACACCAAGGAATGATCAGAGACAGGACCAGGTTGGATCGACGAGGTCCTGACCCCAGGAAAGAGAGTCTGAGAAATAAAAATGTAATCAATGCGGGACTGTGAACCGTGAGCCAATGACCTGTAGGTAAACTCCTTAGAATCCAGATATAAGACACGCCAGACATCACAGAGCCCGCATTGATCCAATAGGTCTCTAAAAGCCCTCTGACCTGGAGAACCCCCCCGATCCACCACCTGACCTGTCGAGATTTGAGTCTATGACTTGATTAAAGTCACCTCCCAAAATAATCCTTATAGGAAGGAAAGGCAGGATTATGTTTATAAGTCTCATAAAGTACCCAGGATCATCTACATTAGGGCCGTATATACTGCCCAGTAACATTGGGACTGACCAAAGAGTACCTTTAACTAAGACAAACCTACCTCAGGGTCCTTGATAACTTGTGTAGAAACAAAGGGAATGCCCCTGTTAATAATAAGCATGACCCCACAACTGTTGGTGGAGCACTGAGCCTCATACACCAACCCCACCTGTTGTCTCCTCACTTATGAAGCTTCCATTTCTAGTAAATGCAATTCCTGTAGGAAAGTTATCTGTGAGCGTAATAGACTTAAATGTTTAAGAAGCTGATGTTGCTTAGATTTTTTCCTGATCCCCTTAACATTCCACATTGCAAAAGTCACCTCCTTGGCCACCTGATAATGACTACTAGGTTTAATAGATTCGGCCCTGTGCTCAGGGTATATAGTAAGTGTGATCTGACCCTACCTGTTGCTGCTGTAAGACCCTCCCACCACCCTAACCCCCATCAAAACCCAGCATTAAACCCCCTGTACACCCCACCCCCCAACAAGAACTCGTAGCTCCCACCCCTCCCAACTCCCAATCTGTCACAAGCAACATTTAGCACAGCACTGGGTCATTTCCTCCCTCTCCCGCCCCCCAAAAATATCCACTGCTAATGAACACCCACATATCTCTAGGTGCAAATGTAGTTTATGAATTACTTTGACAGGCCCTTAATATCTAAAGAGTGGTCTCAGGCTTCCAGAGCCTGTGGACATATGATAGTGAATCCAATAGAACTAGGAAAAATGAAACAAGCTATCAGAGACGTGAATATGACAGGTAACCACGTGATACCAGGATGAGAATTGAAAGTTGTCTGTCCCCAATAGAAAACTGCACCAAAACCAGAGCTAGGGGGAAAACTAGTACCGAGGGGTAGCTCCAATCTTGAACTGAGTGCAGGAAATGAGAAACAAGATGACAGCTAAAACGAGATCCTGAAATGAGAAAACTACGAGATGTGACTACCCAGGGGTTACCTAACCCTAGTTCCAAAATACCCCCTGTGAAACTGGAGTGGCATAGAGACTGAAAGAGATCCCTCTCGAATTCAAAATCACCTTGACATATATTAACTGGGCAAATCATGCCCTCTTGTAGTTATATCCCAGTCCAACCAGCCTGCCAATAATGCAATGAAAGCCCGAAACCGCTCCAAGACCTGAGAAACTAATATATAGGATCTAATCAGGAAGCCATTGACCCAAAACCTTCCCCCCGTATGCAACTCCCAGAAACTGAACATGTAATAAACACCGAATTGCACTCCTAAATGAGCCATCACCAGAACCCCCAAAAGGTTTCGCCCTGAAACAATATTAACACCAAAAAGCCAGGGCATGGAAATGTTAACGGTCAGGCCGTATACTAGTAGCCCAGTTCCAATTGAGAAAATAAACACAACAGATCTCAGTCATTGGAAAATGCTTTCTCCACAAAGGAAACGAGTAACAGTTCATTCAGCAGCTCTCAATGAATCCCTATACTCCAGAGGCACTCTCAGGTCATCCAAAACAAATCTGGCAGCATTGACTTAAGGCTTAACAATGCAGCTTCAGGATCTTCAAAATTAAGCCAGTAGCCGTTTACTGAGACATATAACTTGGCTGGGTACCCCATCCTGAATTTTAAACCTGCCACAATAATCTTAGATACAATAGGGTGGAATGCTTTCCACTTCAGATGAACCAAACCAGGGAGGTCTTGTGCAATTCTCGACTTCGCCTTCTCCCATCGGACTTCTTGTAAGGCCTTGACTTTCTGCAGGAAATGCTGCTTTTCCAGATAATTCTGGAAGCGGCAGATAATGGAACAGGGGGAATCATCAGGTGGAGGCTTTGGTCGCAGGGACTGATGAGCACGCTCTATCATGTACACCGGGCCGAAGGGAGAGGGACCAGCAACCCGGTCTACCAGCTTCTGCACAAAAACAACTGCATTCTGGCCCTCTTCCCCTTCTTGGAGCCCGAGTATCACAACATTATTTCTTCGGCTATGTCCCTCTAAATCTTCAAGTTTAGCTTCTAAACGAGATAATTTTTGTCTCGCTGTTAACAATTCAGGATCTAGGCTTTCCAGTTTCCTCTCGATCGAGACTATTCGGGCAGTATTGTCCGAGACCGTGAGAGAAACTTCATCCAATTTTCTGGAGAGAGATTTCAAATCAGTCGCCATGTCTTTCATCTCTTCTCGAAATGGCTTAAACTCTTCCAAGAATCTATTAAGTGTTAAAGGCTCTTGATCCCCAGCTTGACACGAAGGATCAGGCTTGTCTGGGCCACTCGAGGCTCAGCATTTCTTTGAGGTCTTTTCAAGAGTGGTGGGGGGGGTATGTTTCTGCGGGGATTTCTCCATATAAACCTCCATTTACCATTCTGACACCCAAAACTGGAGCACAGGATGCTTAAACACAGGAGGAATTTGTAGGCAGAGGAATTAGGTTTTGATGATATAAAAAATGAATTTGTATTCGGGAGGCAGGAGCATAGCGGAGGAGCTTCTTCTCAGCACTCTGCATCACGTGATCTCCTGGGAGCTCAAATGAAGTTTTTTTAAGGTGTCTCAGAACCATATAGCATTTTTGTTTATTTTGGGTACCCTTCATATTTCAAGAAATAAACCCACATAATGTATTCATTGGAACATAAATAGAGAACATGGGAAAGAACAAAGCACAAATAAAACCTTAGAAATCATGTGCTCTGGGAATCAGTCCTCTCCCTCCCCAATAATTCTCCCCCACCACTATCTCTACATCCCACAAAAAGAGCAGCCCACCAAAAAGTACCCCTCCAAAGCCTTCCCACAACCCATGTCAACCACAACAACCATTTCCCCTCAACTTGATGCAAAAAAATAAGATCCACTATCCCCAATCTTTCAGACTGCAGACCTTCCAAATCCTGGACCATGAAGTGCATGGGAGCTGCCCCCCTCAAAGCACTTCCCCAGTTGCTGAGTGCACCCCTGAACTCCATGCCTCCACCATTAACCACTAAGAACACAACAATTATCTGCTAAATAAAAAATGTTCCCATAGGGTAGTTGTACCCTTTAACTTCAATGAAAAAGCACAAAGAAGAATCAGTATATACAGAATAGGTGAAACCCATTTATATTATCATGGAACTTTACCCTAGAGAAACATACTGTTGCAATCTCTAACAAACAAGAGCAGCATCTCCTAATAGTATAAACCTATACACTATAAACACTGTACCATACAAAAATAAGAAAAAATATGTAACAAGTATGGAAAAGCCTGCATCCTTCAAATGGGGGAAATTAACAACTATGATATTATGAGCTCCAGTTCCAAAACAATAAATAATTCAATTAAAATCAGAATTAAAATAACATTGAGTTCTATCCTCAAGGGTTGCCATTTCCAAAAGTCTTTCTTTAATGGGTACCAAGAAAAGCACCCTATAAGTCTGTTATTCTTTCAAGAAACTGTTCCCAGCACCTAGCCACCATGCAACATGGAAACCATTTAAAGACCTTGGTGTTCCCAAACAAAAAAGAGAAAATCAGTGCCAAGCTCTGAATCGCTGTGCAGTCAGATGTTTTTTCAGTAACAGGCAGATGATCTCATGAGTCCCAGATCAAAAAAAAAAAAATGTTTTCAAATAAAGAAGTGACACATCTTGGCTGAAAAGAAATATAATCCAAGTCAGGCAGTTCTGTTGTATTACATTCAATATCAGTCTGATGTACCGATGAGTGATTTACTCAGCATTAGTGATCAACCCCTGCCAAGAAAAATACAGCACCCACATTTCCAACTTAAATGTGCAGTCTGGGCTGCATCATGAAGCCAAAAATCCTTCCCAGGCAGTCCTAAAATGTGTTCTGTTGAAAGGGCATATCACAAGAAAACCAGATAAATGCTACATCCTAAATCTGTAGCCTAACAGCAAACAGTCTTACTTAAGACAGGTCTCACCTATGGAAGCCATCCCTAGAACTAGTTAGTATAACTGTAATCAGCCAAATGTAAACAAATTAGGCAGAGGGCTGGCTAATTCTATGGCTGCTTGTTGAGCCATCTCAAAGGAATACCAATGACCATTGTAAAATACTTGGAGCCATGGAGGGTACATCATAAAAATGTTATACTGGCAGCTTATAGCTTATATACAGTAGGATAGTAAGCTACCTATTTCTGTCTCACCTCCAAAGGTAAATCTGGGGCCACTCTGATCTTAGCCCCCTCACAAGAAATAAATAGAAAGTGACTCCTGTATGTTATTCAGCAGGTGTTGCCAGTCCAGGTAATTAAGAAATTTCAGGATGAACAGATGAGGAGAAGATCCCTCAGGAGGCATTGTTCTTAGGGCTCAATGCACTCATTCCACCACATAAGCCAGCCCATTTGGAGAGGGACCCACCAATTTTTCACAAAGTTTCTGTGAAAATAATGTGACGGTCCCCTCTGATCTTTCTGGCAAACCCAGCATAACTATATTATTCTGGTGACTTCTTCCTTCAAGGTCGACGATCCACTTCCCAAGCTTTATTACTTTCTGCCAGACAGAAGCCAATTCAGGATCCACTCAGAGGTGCCAATCATCCAGTGAACTCATCCAGGCCTCTGAATCTCCCACTCATTGGGAGAGAGATTCATTTCTTGTGCAGAGTGCTTTTAAGTCTTCCGTAATCTTCTGCATCCTTCACTGGGGAAAACTGCAGAAATACCATTCCTCTGTTAGTGCAGCAGAAGGTGTACTTGGTTTTCCAGAGGTCGGGCTTGGAGCCTTTGAATGTTTGTGGCCTTTCTTCCCCTCTGGAGTTGTCAGAGGAGTATGGCATGGGACAACTGATCGCATCTCGGCATCCATCATAGGACCGAGTCTGGAGATCCAACAATTCAGAACTGGTAAAGAATATATTTAAACATAACTTTGTTGAGAAACAGCACTTAAAAACTGATAAAAACTAGAAAATAAGTGTGTTCCGGGATGGAGAAGATAAGAAGTGCTTTCACTCACAATCACACATCATGTGACTCTCAGTAGACCAGTTTCTCATGTATTGTTTTGAACACAGTACCCACATTGGCATCAAAAGCCAGCTCATAGTTGAGTAGTACTCCTAAGTATTTCAATGAACTCAGGGTGGCTGATTCTTGATGCCACCTGCATTGGACTTAACTTGTGGCAGAAAATTGGGCTGCAACCGACCCAGTTGCAGCCCACTCAAAAGTCACTATTCCAGAACGTTTGCCATTTTCAGCAAACTTTCTGGAATAGCAACAACATGCATCCCTATTCCAGGAAGAGGGGCAAAGTCAGAAACTGAGGTGCAGGACCAGGATGCATCTTTGGACAAGTGGGAATGGTGCAGCAGAGGTGCACCAAGGAGCACCAAGCCAGGAACCCAGGCATAAGACAGTCAGGTGCTGCAAGGACATGGCATGGGGTGCATAGCCACCATAAAGCAGTGGCCCTGTCTATTGCTGGTACCCCTGTGCCACCATGGTGCTGTCCTAGCCATGCCAGGCTACAGTCAACCCTTGCCAAGCCCCACTATGGGAAGAGTCTGGAGGTGGTATAGTGCCTCCTCCACTGATCTCCAGTCTCCCAGGAACCAAAAAACACAAAAACTGTTCCCTTACATGGTCAGTGAGATTGCATTGATTGGCTGTCCATGGTGGTGTTAGGTGGGCTGTGCCAGCCGCAGATGCATGTTGGGGACGGGGGGAATGGGTGGGTGACCACTGCCTCTTGGGGTACAGAGGGTGGGGGTTCACTAGACCACCAGTGCGTATAACCAGGAATATTTTTGTCTGCCGGGAGATTGGGGATGGAGGGAGGTGGACACTGTACCACAGGGGCAATTGTCAATCTTCTTCTTGGGGGAGATCGGGGATCATGGGGAAGGCACAAGACTACCAATGGCCTGGGAAACCAAAAGAGATGGGCAAAATGATTTCTACAATGCTGTACTTGATGGGCACAGGAGTGCCCATTGGGTGGCACGTGAGTCCAATCTGGTGCCATCATGCCACATGCTGGGGGTGGGTTGCAACCCCTCATCCATGCCCCCACCATGACATGTCCTGTCCCTGGTGTGCCCTTACAGGCCCCTGTCCCACCCCACTCCATTGGTACAAGCCAGTTAGACCACTCCTGGCTGGTCAAACTGGTGGCAATTCCTGTGTCCATAGTGGGGCTTCCAAAATCCCCAAAAAGGGAATCTAGCAGCCACACCATGGTGGAAACTCACTTGCTACCTGGCACCCTGGATTGTTGAACACAACCCTCGTACAAGTGAACTTTGTTGCAGCAGTGTCTGGCACAGACGCAAGCTGCATTTGAAAATCCGGCTTGACACAAGTTGTGCTGCAAATCACAACTTGTGTCGAAGTCCTTTGATGCAAGTCCCACATGTCATTCTGACCTCTTTTCAGAATCCAGCCCCTGACTTCCAGATAAGTACTCATATTGTAGACATTTTGAGTAGGTTCTGACTCACTCCACCTAGTCTTCTGCAGCCAAAGAGAATGTTTTGTGTTTTGTCTTTTTGACATTTAATACAAATTGGTTTCTCAAAGGCAGGGCTCAAGCAAATTGAAGTCATTCCCCAGCTCAGTGTTAATTCAACTGATATCAGCAGAGGACCTGTATAGGACACTGTCATTTGCCAAGAGTTTCAAGAATCCTCCCCACAATTGACAGGTATGTTGTGGATGGATAGAGAAAAAAGGAGTTGACACATAATTGAGCCTTGTGACACATCATCAGTTATTTCTCTGTGTTCAGATACGAAACCAGTAGAAGGCTATTAATGTTAGACCTCCATGGGATCCAACTCCTTCAGAAGGTATTCCTGCATTATGTTCAACATTCCTAGGGTCAGACCTCGGTATTGTACTGCATCCCTAAGCTATTCTCTCCCTTCCACTTGGAACTCTACCCAAAAATCTTTAAAATGATTGCACATTATTAATAAGGGATCCTTCAAAAGGTTACTCTGTGAGCTATTGGCAGAAACCTGAAGCTGCTTCCTCAAGCTCTAGAACTCTAGTTCATTCACTCATATGCACTTTCCACTTACTACATTTGAAGGTAAGGCTTAAGCCACCTTCCACTCATGTTTGTAAGGACCTCTGACCTTTTGTGTGTATTATCCTACCTTTTTTCTTGAATTCCATTGATTCTCTCCTTTTAGCCCACCCCTCTCCTTGTTCCTCCCTTCCCCCCACCCCAGATCACTTATACTCTCAGCGTACTCATCATTTGAGTCTCTCCCTTACTCCCACTGTTCTTCTCACCCTTGGTCATGTATATAGTGTATATAAGGTTTATATTATTTCTTCCATTAGCTATGTATTTAATGGTCACTGTATTTCATATTTTCATTTGACTATGTATTTACCCAATGCTTCATTTTTTTGTACTACTTGTACTTATGTGTGTCCTTTGTATGTTACTTTGTGCCTCATCCACCCATGATCACTTTGCAAATGAATTTCACTCAATGGTGTTTCTCCTGGTTAAATAAAGATTGATTGATTGATTGATTGATTGACTGATTTAAATCTATCCAGGTCTGTGAAAAATTTATTGAATGCAGACCCCAAGTTTCTGGGATCAGATATTATTTAGCTGTCAACTTTGATGTCATGTGTGTGGGTGTACTAGACTGTCCTTTAAGTAGGGTATCTAATAGTGCCCAAAAGGTTTTTAGAATCAGATAGCTATTTTACTTGGAGGTCCTTTAGATAGCTCCTCTTAGTGTTTTTAAAATTAGCTTTACAAGCATTTCTTATGGTCCTACAGCATACCAGTCAAATGTTAGACCAGATTTTAATGCTGTTACCAAGCTTTGTCTTTCTGAGACATCTGCTTACCACAGCACCCTGTGACCTTTGCTACTTTATAGGGGCACGCTTATAAATATTTTTTTTATTTGCTATGATTTATTCCCCCTGGCTAACACACATCAGCTTGACCCCTGCCGCCAGCCTTGTCATCCACCCCCCAGGACTTACCTACCATGGTGTTCCACCCTGACTTAACCCTCCAGTTTGGTATGTCCCAGGGGGGACCCCATTCCATCTGTCTCGGAACCTGAGGTTCAGTTTCTGGTTAGCGCCATGAGGTGGCAGTGTGAGACCTGCTGGGTGAGGCAAGCGGCATACTGCATGGCCCGTTTTCTAATTTTCCTGGTCTACCCTTTTTAATAAAGTACAGTCTAGTGTACCCACACATAAATACATCAGTGAGCACAGAAAGACAAAGGGAGGGATAGTGAGGCTGAACAGAATGGACGGTGGGTGGGCAGAGAGGGACAGTGAAAAAGCAGGGCTATTAAATGAATATTTCTGCTCAGTATTCAAAAAAGAGGAGGAGGGGGAGGTGCCTAATCCAATTAACAGAAGCACTCTTGATACGGGGGTCGATCCCACTCATTTCATAGAAGAAAAGGTTGTGAAAGAACTCCTAAAACTGAAGGTGGACAAAGCAATGGGGCCTGATGGAATTCACCCCAGAATTCTAAAAGAATTAAGGGGAGAACTAGTGAAATCACTGACTACCCCATTTTAACAAATCATGGGAGGATGGTGTGGTACCTGAGGACTGGAAGAAGGTGGATGTGATTCCCCTTCACAAAAGTGGGACCAAGACAGAGGCAGGAAATTACAGACCTGTCAGTTTAACCTCTGTGGTAGGGAAAGTGATGGAATCACTTCTGAAGGAAAGAATTGTTGAGTACCTAGAGGCCAGTGG
This sequence comes from Neoceratodus forsteri, assembly GCA_016271365.2. Taxonomy (NCBI): domain Eukaryota; kingdom Metazoa; phylum Chordata; order Ceratodontiformes; family Ceratodontidae; genus Neoceratodus; species Neoceratodus forsteri. The sequence goes on along the minus strand of CM057459.1, from coordinate 537,520,935 downwards.
GGCACAGGACCCCAGGCAGCATGGGTTCACAGCAGAAAGGTCATGTCAGATTAATCTAATTGATTTCTTTGACTGGGTGACCAAAGTAGTAGATCAGGGAGGGGTGTGGACATGTCCTACCTAGACTTTAGCAAGGCATTTGACACAGTCCCACACAAAAGATTAATTATCAAATTAACCAGCCCAGGAGTTGGTCCCAGGGTGGTAGCCTGGATAAAACATTGGCTGGACAACAGAACACAGACGGTCATTGTAAATGGAGTCCACTCTGAAGAAAAAGGGGTTACTAGTTGGTTACTGCAATGTTCAGTACTGGGTCCAGTCCTTTTTAATGTCTTTGTAAGTGACATTGCAGAGGGACTGGAAGGAAAAGTATGCCTCTTTGCAGATGACACAAAGATCTGTGACAGGGTTGATACACAAGGAGGCGTGGAAAGGATGAGAAGGGATTTGACAAGGTTGGAGGAATGGTCAGAAGTGTGGCAGCTTGGATTCAATGCAAAGAAGTGCAAAGTAATGCACCTGGGAAACAAAAACCTAGGGGAAGATTACACAATGGGGGGAGGTAGTAACAACAACAAAAATGGAAGAAACCTGGGGGTAATCATATCAGATGACCTTAACCTTAGCAAACAATGTGAGAAGGCAGTAGGGAGGGCTGGGGGTATACTGGGAAGTATATGGACAGGCATCACCAGCAGAAAACAGGAAGTTGTTATCCCTTTGTATAGACAGTTGGTGAGACCCCATCTGGTGTACTGCATCCAGTTGTGGAGACCCCATCTCTGCAAGGACATAGACAGGATAGAGGCAGTCCAGAGGAGGGCAACTAAAATGGTGCAGGATCTGCAAGAGAAGCCATATGAGGAGAGACTAAAGGAGTTTAATATATATACCCTTGAAGAAAGAGGGGGGACATGATAGAAACTTTTAAGTACCTCAGTGGAATCAGCAAAGTCCAACAGGGTAGCATCTTTCAGAAAAAGAGATGTACAAGAACACGGGGACACAATTTAAAGATGGGGGGCGGATCAGGGGCAATGTGAGGAAGTATTTTTTCACAGAGAGGGTGGTGGCCACATGGAACAGCCTTCCTTAGGAGGTTGTGGGGTCTAAAACTGTGGGAGAATTCAAGAATACATGGGACAGACATAAAGCAATTCTTGCAGGGGGTAAGAAGAAATAGTCTGCTGGTTAACTATAATGTGCAGCTTATCCTGTAGGTAGGGAAATGGGCAGACAAGGTGAGCCAAGCAGTCCTTATCTGCCATCAAAGTCTATGTTTCTATGTTCTATGTAAGAGGCACGGTATGCAATGATGTAAATTGCCCTAAGCGCCAATGTCTGCCCACCTCCCCCATTAAGAAAGCTCCAGCATTTAGTTCCCCTAGCCTCTGCAAGGATCTGTCAAGTGGCAGCAGCTGATCCACCCTTCCCTCCAGAGGAGAAGAACAGTCCCTCAGATGCTCAGTCCTCCTCCAACCAGCCAGCCCTCCAACTCCCAGGCCTGTTCCCAATCTTGAACCCGGGATGTCAGCATTGCAAGCGGTGGCTCTACCACTGTGCTGGTGGGCCGGCTATGGGGATGTTTATTGACAACACTGGTAAAATTATTGATGAAGCCTTTGAGGGCACTTTCAACATTAAGGAGCTCAACTATGGTCCCCCAGTTTATTTCCTTAAGGGTAGCTAGGAAGGATTTCATATGGAAATTTGAGTGGTCTCTGGCCTGGATGATTTTGGAGGGGTAGTGGATTGGGGGCCTTATTTTTCCAGATACAAAACACTGCGCAGTGATTGCTGAGTGAGTCTGGAAGAATTCCTGCTGCCCTGATGTTGTCTGGTTGATTTACTAGAATACATTCCAGGAGAGAGTGGTTGTCAGTTCTGGTATTAATCTTGTGGATTCTCCTGTAATCTATGAGAGCACAAGTCTGATAGAGCTGATTTTCTCCCTTTGTGATCATTATATAGCCAGTTGATATTAGAATCACCTACTAAAATTAGTTTAAGCTATGGACTGGTCACTTAGGTACTGCAGTTGGCAAAGCAGGATAAACCAAGAAGTGCAACACTAGGGGATTGTGTATGCAGCCAATCTGGAAGGATTTAGTCCCTCCACGGGTGAGGGATACAAAGATAGCTTCACAAGAAGATATCTCTGTTGCAGTAAAAGTAACTTCATCTTCATGGGCATCGATGGAGGACATGATATATATATATCTATATATATATATATATATATATAGATATATAGATATAAATAGAATAATAGATAGATTCTGGTGTATTACAAGGTAGTAATTCTATCGAGAGGTTCTGGGGACACAGAAAACCTCGAGGCGAGGCTCGAGGTTTCATCTGTCCCCAGAACCTCGAATGAATACTATGTTATGCCAGAATCTATTTGTTATTTTTTTTAATATATGGATACGAGGTGAATTCTCAGACCGTCATTTGAACAGTGCAGTCAGCCGGTTCATGTGCGTGCTGGCAGGGTTCCCCAGTGCTGTGGGCTTCATTTAGCACTGCCTTTTTTTAAACTGTTTGTCAGCGGCAGTATCGAGCGAGCAGAGGAGTCGTGGTCAGAGTCGAATTCTTCATAATGACAAAATTTTTTGAAAACTAAAGAAAAACAGTTGCTGCTCCAGACCATTCACTCGGTATGTGAACGAGCAGGCTGCCATGTTTTCAGACTCGTTGTGCCCGCCCACAGAGCAACAGCAGCCAATCACAAGGCATGCTTTCTAAGATGGCAGGGATAGACTTGCACATGCACTCTTCAGCTTTCTTGAAAATACTATAGTTCGGGTGCCGAACGATACTATTACGGCACCCAAACGATAGTGTTATCACTTAGGAACAGTAGTATTATCGCTCCAGGAGCAATGGTATTACAAGAATTTTTTTGGATGCTTTTCAATCGTATTATTTCAACAATCCATATATTGAATATATATAATATATTTATAGAGATAAAGAGAAATAAATATATAGATATAGATATAGATATAGATATAGATATAGATATAGATATAGATATAGATATAGATATAGCTATAGATATAGAAGGATCTTCTTCCTTTCTTGTCTTTTCTGTCCTTCCAGAAGACAGTATAACATTGGTGATCAATCCCATGAGTTAGTGCAGATAGGTCTGAGCTAAGTTTCAGAGATACCTAATATGCCGGGGGAGTATAATTCGGTCCAAGCTTCTAGCTTACCCATTTTGAGCCATAGGCTATCTGCATTTATGTGAATTATTTTGAATCTCTTGGTGTTGGTCCAACATGGATCCTTAGGAGAGGACACCCTAGTATTGCAGGGAATAGGACATGGATTGCCTTCAGCATCACTAGCAAGCATTAGGAGGATTAGGAGCTGAAGCCATGGTATAAGGTCTGGGGAAGCATGCCAGTTTAACACTTTGTTGCCGCAATCCCGATCTGAGTTTGAAACAGCTATCATATTTGCTCAGGCCATGTACTATCAGGATACCATGATGGCAGTCATCTGCTTTGGGAAGTATCAGAACAAAGGACATAGTTTGCTCCATGAGGTGAGTGTACGGAGAGGTCAGTAGCCCCATGACAACGGTGTCAATAGAGACAGTAAGTGTAACATACACTGAGGATAGAGTTTTTCCTTTAAGGCCTATGCTTACAAACCTAGTAGAGAAGATGGGGACCAAATTAGGTGCCAGAATGGTACAAAGAGGGAGGAGGAATGCACCACTTCAGTTACAGTGTGAGGAGTACACAGTAAATGAATAGACTAGACAAACTAGGACCGGCGTGTGGGTGACTTAAACTGGTGTACTTCAGATGAGAACTTAAGGACACTCACCTCTTATATAGAAATATTAGACCTGGTTTGCATTTAATAGTTAGGAATGAATGTATAGGGTAGCATTACATAGCCTAGAAACACAGTTTACTGGAATATACTTGAGTATCACCACTATAGGTAAGAGCTATATATTCTCGAGAGCAACTCAAATCACTCAACACAGGCACCGCTGACATAGGGTGTGAGGCAGCACTAATCAGTAACAGCAATAATACTATTGATTCCAACTACAAAGGACCAACTAGGCACTAGATAGGCATCACCCAGATGGGGTATTGGTGGTATCAGCTTCACGTATGCAACATTTTATCAACCCATATAGGGTGTTTATTGTGAGTAGCACATATTAGCAGCACTGGGCTAGGTATTTGCTGAAAGTACCTAATTCTCCTTGAGTAGCAAAGACTGCATGATGGCAAAAAGTAGCAAGAGTCGTAGCTGAAACACAGGTTATACCACCCATGCCATTGTAAATGCAGTCAGTATATTTTAACAAACATTAAATTACTCTAAGAGATGTTAACATGTAGTAGCAGGCATTAGTAATGCAGCACTAAAATTATAACAAGGATGTTTTAGGGTGTTCATTCATAGGACAGTACCTTAGTTCTTTGAAGTTTATAGACAGCTACCAGACTGGCATAGTAGCTGGCCTCCTGTCCCCTCCCTTGGCTAACTCCTGGGCAGACTCTCTCAATGCCCTTTGCTCTGCACTCCTTCACCATCCAGAATACAGTGTGAAGGATTGCTAGCAGGGCATCACATAACAGACGTGTAGCTATGCCCAGTGCTCTAAATAAGCACCTGATGGGGTGCTGGCAGGCAATTTAGGGTGAGATCTGGAGGTCCCTTTGTTTTCAGGTGTTTGTCATGTTTGTTCAGCAGGTGATAGCATCCATTAATCTGGTAGTTGGTGGGGGAAGGGAGTTAGAGCGGCCTTCACAAACTGTTTTGCATATTGGCCCTTGGCACTGTGTCTTCAATGTGCTGTGGTGTAGTTGGGGCTTTTTGCTTAGAAAAGTTACAGTTCCAGCAGCCATGGGCTCTGCTCTGAATAGGTACTTAAATGGGTGCAGATGGCCAATTGTGATTGAGAACTGGAAGTCCTTTTGTGTTCAGGCTTTTGACTAGTTTTTCAAGTAGGTGATGGCACTCAGGAGTCTGGTAGTAAAGTGGTAGCCATAGATATGGTCAGATATTTCCTGAAATGTCGGTGATATTTCTGGAAATTTCCTGCTTGCCTGTAGTACCACTATGAGCCACCAGATAGAATCTGTTTAGATATTTTGCAAAATGTCTGGAAATATCTGACCATATCATGGCTACCACTGTAGGTGGGGGAGAGGGAGTCAGATCTGTCCTCATGACCTTTCCTGCAGAATTGCCTCTTGGCATGGCATCCTTGACCTTGTACAAGACAATGTACCTCCTCTTGTTCACCCAGCTGCAGAAATGTATAGATGCAATATCCCACTGGGAAACAAGATGATGCATATCAGATGGGCTGTACTCTTTAACTAAATTATAAAAATGAAGAAAAATAATAGCTTATAAAATAAAACATACAGCATAAATACAAAAAGACTCAGGCAGAAGGGGATAGGGAGAAGAACCAAGAGAAGCAAAGGGAGGCAGGGAGGTCAGTAAGGGAAGCCAAAGCTCAGACAGAAGAGCACATTGCAAAATCAGTGGGTAGAGGGGACAAAAGCTTTTACAGGTACAGAAGTGAAAAAAGAAAGGCAAAGGGAGGGATAGTGAGACTGAAGGGGGAGGATGGGGGCCACGTGGAGGATGACAACAGTAAAGCTGACATATTGAACAGGTATTTCTGCTCAATCTTTACTGAGGAAAACTAGAGTAATGGGTCTGAAGGGAGTACAAGGGGTGGGAATGGTGCAGAAATGGACATATGCCCCTTTAGGTGAGAAAGGGTCCTGAAGGAACTCGAAGTAATAAGAATTGATAAAGCAATGGGGCCAGATGGGGTACACCCAAGGGTCCTTAAAGAACTAAGAGAGGTGGTGGCTGAACCTCTGGCAATCCTGTTTAGCTGACCAATGGAAACAGGGGAGGTACCCAAAGCCTGGAGGACAGTAGATGTGGTCCCCTTATACAAAAGTGGGAACAAAGAGGAAGCGGGGAACTACAGACCAGTCAGCCTCACCTCAGTAGTGGGGAACATCATGGAAGCACTACTGAAGGAGAGATTGGTGGAACATCTGGTGGTCAATGGACTACAGGACCAACGCAGCATGGTTTCACCAGGGGGAGGTCATGTCAGACCAACCTCATTGAATTTTTTGAAAGGGTGACTAGGGAGGTGGATCAGAGGAGCGCAGTGGACATGGCCTATCTGGACTTCAGCAAGGCCTTTGACACTGTGCCGCATAGAAGACTATTACACAAATTTGGGACTATGGGTGTGGGTAGGACAGTAGTGTGGTGGGTAGGTAACTGGCTGGGTGGCAGGACACAGACGGTGGTGGTAAATGGCTGTCACTCCACAGAGGGAAAAGTGATCGGTGGGGTATTACACGGATCAGTGCTGGGACCGGTCCTATTCAACATCTTCATCAGTGACACTGTGCAGGACCTAGAAGGCAGAATTTCACTGTTTACTGATGACACAAAGCTCTGTAACAGAGTAGACACACCAGAGGGTGTTGACAGAATGAGAAGGGACCTGCAAAAACTTGAATGATCAAGGGTTTGGCAGCTGAAGTTCAATGCAAAGAAGTGCAAGATAATGCATATGGGGCACAAAAACCCTGGCACAATATATCAGTTGGAGGGTGAGGATATAGCTTGCACTAAGCAGGAAAGGGATCTTGAGGTTATCATCTACGATAACCTCAAGGTAGGGAAGCAGTGTGACAAGGCAGCAGGTAAAGCAAATAGGATGCTGGGATGCATAGGCAGGGGCATCACCAGCAGGAAAAGGGAGGTCATAATTCTGCTATACAAGACACTAGTGAGGCCCCACCTGGAGTACAGTGTACAGTTCTGGAGACCTTACCTATGTAAGGACATAGACAGGGTAGATAAGGTTCAGAAGAGGGCAACAAAGATGGTACATGGATTGCATCACAAGTCCTATGAGGACAGGTTGAAGGACTTGAATATGTACTCCCTGGAGGAGAGGATGGAGAGAGAGGATATGATAGAGACATACAAGTATCTTACAGTGAGGAATAGGGTGCAGGAATAAACTAGTTTTAAGCGAAAAAGATGTTCCAGGACTAGAGGGCATGGGATGAAGTTGGAGGGAGGATGATTTAGAGGAAACATAATGAAGAATTTCTTCACAGAACGGGTGGTGGACAAGTGGAACACCCTGCCAGAAGAAGTGGTGGGAGCTGAAACAATCATAGGATATAAGAATGCATGGGATAGACATAAAGGAATTCTGGAGGTCAGGGGTAAAGGGCAACAGACTTCTAGGAAAACATAAAGTGAACTTACAAGCTCAAATGGGCAGACTGGGTGGGCCATAGGCCCTTATCTGCCAACACTGTCTATGTAGCTATGTATCTGAAGCAACATGCCAAACCTGGGATGGTAGCATGCTACTGAAATGCAAAACAGGATATATCTGTCCCTGATCTCACCACAGTCACTGGTTCAATACAAGACTCAGTTTAGTTTTATTTATTTATGACATTTTGATAACCGGGTGAGCCCACTGAGACCAGCAGTCCCTTTTCAGGAGTGACCTATAATTAGTTACGTACAGTGCAAACAAGAAGTTCATGACAATTCAGACTACATAGTACAGAAAAGAATATGTCAAGGAAGTTATGAGAAAACAAACAAAACAGACATGCTTGTGCACAGGAAAATTAGTTACAGACATCATATACGCTTTAGCAGCAGCAGGATAGGTAAGAGTCATGCGCTACCAAGCAAGTCATAGATATGGCTTTAACCTAGGATAGCAACCCCCATTAGGGTTCAGCGATATCAGCTGCAAAGACAGCATTCCAAGATATAGGCCTTTAGCCTTGCCTTGAACCCTTCAATAGAGGTGGCTTTAGTTATGTTATCAGAAAGGGAGTTCCAGTGGTAGGGAGCAGAGTATGTAAAAGACCTTTTTCCTAGGTTAGTCTGTACCCTAGTGATCTCCAGCATGCTGGAATTTGATGAGCGGATGGCACGCCTCATGGGTTTTGGGGACAATGGACTGTGTAGGAGTGTAGATCTTGGGGAGTTTGAAGGTATGGCATAGGAGAGCTTGAAGGAGCCTGTATTCCAGTTTAGGCCAGTTCAGATCATTTTGAAAGTTGATCCCCATGTGTCCATCCAACCCTTATAGAAATTGGTCATTGATTTTACATTGATTAGATGCTCAGGTGAACAATTCTCCTTTTCCACCACCCTCTCCATGAACAAGTATTTTCTCATGTTCCTCCTAAATCCCCCAGCTTATAGTTGTGTCTCCTTGTGGTGGATCCCTTGTTAAGCTTAAGCAGTTGTTGACTGTGCATCCTATTTATACCATTCAGGCACTAAAAGACTGTGATCATGTCACATCTCTCTCTCTCTCTTTCTCTTTCTCTCTTTCTCTCTCACTCACTCCTCTTGCCTCCAATGAATACCTCTTAATGTTAGCCAGTCCATCCTTATAAATCCCTACCCACTGATGGTTACTTAGTTCAGCAACCCTCCCTTGGATTAATTCCAGACATTCTTTGTCCTTTTCTATGTGAGGGTTCCAGAATTGTGCACATTATTCCAGCTGTGGCCTTATCAATTACCTGGAAAAGGAGCAGAATCACCACCTTACATATGCTTTAGAAAGCCATGTCTAAGGATCCCAGCATCCTGCTAACTTTCACATTTGCCTTACACTGGGCTGAGGTTTTGTGGTTGTCACTGTTTATAACTCCAGATCCTACTCTTCTAATATTCACACCTGTCAAACATCTCCATCCAGTATTCAGTCCTCAGATTTCCCAACCCCAAGTGCTTAACTTTGAACTTTTTGGCACTGAATTTCATTTGCTTAGTGCACCACATTTCAAATATCTCAGTCTCTTTTCAATGATATCTTAATGTCGTCACTATCTACCCTGCCACATAGTTCTTTATCATCCTTAAATACACACATCTTGCTCTTGAACCCTTCATCAATGTTACAGATAAACTCGTTGAACAGCAAAGGACCCAGGACAGACCCTTGTGGGACACAGCGTGTACCGTCTGATCTTAGTGTTTGTACTATTTATTTATTTATTTATTCAACTTTGGTGACTGGGTAAGTACAATGGAATGAAAGCCTTTATCAAGCATGACCTGGGTGCAGAAGCACAGGTTAGAGCAGAGATCAATAATAACATAGATGTAGAAATAGTAACAGTATTCATATACATGGCATAGTATTTACAAAGGTGAAACAATAATTAATCAAAGTGAAATTGTGTATAAATGTACAATAGCTACTCACCTGATGGGGGGAAGTAAGAGTAAAGGTACAGAGAAAGAGGAGGAGTTTTAAGTACAGGGGAGGGGTAATTAGGAGACAACACCAGGTTAAGGATAGGTAGTGCATGTGTGCAATAGATAGGGAGAGCAAAAAAGTTAGGAGACTACACTAGGGTAAGGATAGCAGGTGCAGGATCCACGAAAGGGAGAACTGATGGGAGTGTATTAGTGTGGATGAGGGGATGAAGATTAGCAAAAGCAGTGACAAGTGAAAGATGAGGAGTAGTGAGATTTCAGCAGCTTCATAAAAGTAGGTAGATTGTTGTTTTTTGATTGGAGAGGGTATTGAGTTCCATATAGAGACAGCATGAAAACATGACCATTGACCCATGTTGGTGCAAAACAGTGGGACATCAATGTTGTTGTTAGAGGCAGAGCGAGAGGTGGGGAGATTGATGAAGAAGATCTGCCTAGCTCAGTGAGGGGTGCCTGTATGCATGGTTTTATTAATAAGGGAGGTAAGGGCTAAAATGGCTCTGAGTTTTGGCATAGCCAATTTAGGGTATTTAACACTGCACAGTGATGTGTGCAGTGGCTGCAGCCAAAGGAAAATTTAGTGATATTATACTATAATGTGTGCTGTTTATGTAGAACAGTTTTACTGGTGGCATCAATGACAATCAAACCATAGTTAAGTAAGGAGAGAAGGTTTGCCTGGGCGACTCTGACCTTAGTGTCGGGCATCAGGAAATGGCAGACTCTGTTGAGTGAGCCCATCTTCCAGTGAAGAAGTATGGTACTGTGAAGGAGATGAGTTTTGAAAGAGAGGGAGGGGTCTAGGTGTACCACTCTTTCAGTTTTGCTTCCTCTGTCCAGTGCCCCACCCATCTAGTGAAAGTTTCCCCCACAACTATAGCCCCCAATTTCATTTCCATCCTTTTTATGTGGCAGAGTTGAAGGCATTGCTGAAGTCCAAGTGGAGGATATCCACGCTTGGCCCTGGTCCAGCACATATTTCATGGCTTTGAAGATATCAACAAGGTTCATCAAGACAGGACCTTCCCTTCACAAAGCAAAGTTGCTTACTATCCTATAGTCACTGGGACTCCAGGAAATTGATCAGCTGCTCATTAATAGTAGTAACAAGTAACTTCCCAATAATGGAAATCAAGCTAACTTATCAATCCCTACTCTTACATGGGGACAATGTCGGCTACACTCCTGTTCCTGGGAACTTTGCACATCTTAATCAAGCAGTTGAATAGCTCTGCCAGGAATGCAGTCAGAGCCTGACCCAGCTCCATAAGTACCCATAGGTATAAACAGTCTGGTCCAGGGGATATACCCACCTGTAATCCTTTTGGTTTCATACACTCTTTCCTCTATGAGTCTACCCATTTTCAAATTTGTTCAATGCCCTGCATGTATGCTACACTCTAAAGCAGGATTTCTCAGTTGGTGAGACCAGTCTCCCTAGGGAGGCCCCAACCTGCTCCAAGGGAGGCTCAAACAAGTCTGAATAAGTGCTTATTTCAGTTTTGAGTTTTAGAAATTCTGTGTGAAAGGGATGGGGCAAATTGAAATAAAGTTAACTATTTATTTACATATTGTGACCAGGAAAGGAACACTGAGCCAAGGTTCATTACAAGTGTACTCAGAGAAGGGTATGGCATGAATGCAATTCAAAAAGTAACAGCAAACCGGTCAAACAATACAAAATGAACAATAGTGCAAGCAAATAGGAACAATAAACAAACAATGAAAGGTAACAATTGATGAATTAGACTGATTGCTGAACAGCCCAAATACAAGCCTTAAGCAGTAAAGTACTCAGAGCAAGAGCAGGAGGTAGCAAAAGGATCTATGAGAAGTTGCTTAAGAGCAGGGTAAGGGGGAAGAGGCAGAGGTGGTTAGGAAGGCTATTCCAGATAGAAGGGAAACAGAAAAAACTCATAAAGGTATTGCAACAATGGGTAATAATGGTTTGAGAGTCGAAATAGCAGAACAAGTGGTCTGGCCTGAGGATTAAGGTTACTGGATGGGGGGGGGTACAATAAGCTGAATAAAATGAGAGCCAGCTACTCAAAGGAGTGTTACTTTATTCCTGATGTACTGTGCAAAGTCTGCTCTTCTTATATGGAGAGGCCCAAGATTATTTCAGTATTTGAGGGAGGCTCAAGATCTTTCCATGGCTTGGGGAAGGCTCACTATGACAAAGTCTGAGAACTAATGCTCTTACGAGTCCCTCTGCTTGACTAGAAAGACCAGGAAAAATATTCATTCAAAATATCTGCTGCCTGCTGCCATCCTCCTCTACCCATGTCTCACCTGTTCCCAGCCTCTCTATACCTCCTTTTTTTCTCTTTTGCCTGGTGCAGTTAAAGAAGGCCTTGTCCTTTATCCTCACCCCATCCACAATCTTGAGTGCCACCTCTGCCATGGCCCTTTTCATTGCCTTGCTAGCCTCCTGTTTTTGAAAAGGTAGAGCCCTGTTCTTGCCTCATATTATTAGGCCTTATACACTTTGAACGCTGCATTTTCCCCTTACTGTTATCCAATCTCCCTGGGGAACAAAACTAGCCTTTTGTGCCTCTTCTTCTTATCCACTTGTCTGAGGGAACATTTTGTTATAGCTTAAATTCCTTTTTTAATATGCCTTTACTTACTCTAGGTCTCTTCCAGTTTGCTAATACCCCATTAATTTTTCCTTTAGCACACTTTCTATCCTCCTAAAGTCTTCCGTCATAATGTCCAGGACCATTGTCCAGATCAGAGGCCTTGTAGGTCTCAGGGTGATATCAAACCTCACTGTGTTGTGGTTGCTAGACTTCAACAGTTCTTTGACTATTAACCTCCCAATGCTACCTTTGTTGATCAGGAGAAGGTTCAGTATGGTTATGTTCTTAGTCTGTTCCTCCACTTCTTGAGTCAGAAAGCAGTCCTGCAAGGCACCTACAAAAGAATGATTATCAGCACTATTTGCCTTATCATTACTCCAGTCAACTGTTGGTCTGTTGAAGTTTCCTAACAGGACAACTTGCCCTTCAGCTGTTGCATTCATAAGCTCCTTGTCTAGGGCCCTCTCCACCACTTCTGTCTGACTAGGTGGCCTTGGATGGCACCTAATTAGACAACCCTTCCCCGGTCTACAATAAGCTGTACCCATAGGTATTCAACCATGCCTGACTCCTTATCCTTCATCACTCTGATACCCTCTGTGACATACAATGCAATCCTCTCCACTCTCCTTTTCTCTGTCACACCAGAATAATGTATAGCCTAGGACCATGAGGTCCAAGTTGTTGTTAGGTGATGCCCAAATATCAATCAGTACCATTATGTTAGGGGTGTTGTATGCTGACATTGCCAGATGTGCACTCATTTTATTACCAATGTTTCTGGCATTTATGCAGACCACCTTCCATGACCCTGCTTGCTGTACTTCCTCTGTCCATTTCCAAGAACTACTTTGAATGTTTCCATTGATAACCCTCTAACTGAACCCTCCCATACATCAAGTTTAATAGTCACTCTCAGGTTTGTGATCCTGTTCTGTACCTCATTTATGTCACTACCAGCTCTCTTAACTCCCCTTCTTGTCAGGGGAAGGGTCTCTACCTGTGTAGGTCTCCCTCAGGTGGATGAATCTAATGGGTGACCCTAGCACCACCCTATCCCTTGCTAGTTTAATTGACCTGCAATGAGGACTCAAATGTCTGACCCAGTGCTTTTGCTGACTACCCAGTGGGAAAAAGGTCATACAGTTTAGATAAGACTTTGTCCCAGCAAAAGGCTTTCCAATCCCCCAGGAGTTATATCCCCTCCATGGCACATCACCCTTTTAATCAATCATCGAACTGAATAATTTTCAGCTTCCCTGCCTTCCCTTTCTGTGTATTGTAATAATCTCCAAAAAAGGACAGAGTACAAGCCAACTCCTTAATCCTGGCCCCCGGTGCATTGAAACCATCCTTAATTACTCTAGTGGCTTTCCTGTCAGGTCATTCATTCAGACATGGGCAAGAATGTCTCTTCTCCCTAACACTTCACTTATCAACCCCTCTGTGCTAGAGATTTCTACGTCTGCTGTCACTCCTGGAAGACAGCACACAACACTCCACATGCAGCCTGTGCTACAGACCACCTCTTCCATACCCTTAACAATTGAATCCCTCACTATGAACAGCTTCTTGTCAGCTGTCCCCTTTTGACTACATCTCCCCATGGCAGGCTTGGCTACTTCTAGGAGCCTTGGGGCAATAGGTTTATCTCCCATGACTGGGGGAGTTGCACAAACAAAATCACTTACTGAGGAAAATGGTTAAAATAGTTGCTAGTTATTTTCCCAGATTCCCTTCCTTCTTTTGAAGCAATGACCCACTGGCCTCCCCCCCACTGTTACACTCCCTTCCATCTTTAAATAGGAACCCCTGGACAATGATGAGGGACAGGAGCATCAGTGGGCACCCTTAGACCACACTCTAACCTGCTCTGACTCTGCCATATAAAGGTTCCCACTGCAGACAGGTTAGATTGGAGTGCTACAAGCCTCAGCAGACCAGGCAACCTCCACAGTGTTCCAAGCAGAAGTGTGGGTCTGCAGAACCTACAACCTCCCAATCTGCCAGTTACCCATACCTGTTCTTTGCCCCCCACTTTGAGTTCCACTAGGATAAATCCTTGCATCTGGTGTTTCTGACTTATATAAGGCCCTATTGTTACCTCTAGTTGTTCATCACAGTCTCAAAGATGAAAGATGGTTACTGCTGCAGTCCAGCAAGGATATTCCCATGAACCAAAGCTGTACCTTTCTAAATATAATTTCTTTGAGAAAACAAGGTTTGAAACCATCAGACTCACAATTTTTTTTTCAATGGAAACTTGAAGTCAATGTGGCATGATGGTAGCCCATCACGATAGTGACTGCAGAATGGTGGTACATAAAAACAGCTCCAAAACACAGCACAATGTCTTATGAGTGACTGATGATTTTCCTGTCCTCCCTGAGTTGTGTTCCACCCGAAGAGCTGGTATATATAGTAAGGGAGGTGCAGGTGCAAGCTGCAAAGCCTCCCACAAGCAGAAAGGGCACCGTAATTGGCTGCAATGTGATTCCAGGCTGTTTTCATGCCTCACTGTTCCGGAGTTGGTATATTGATGTTGAACCTGGCATGATTATTTCACAACAGTGAATTGTCCATGTATCAAAATACCTGAAGAATATCAATATACATATAACCATATTTCTTTTTTAATTAAAAGTATATCAAAACATTTTATCATGTATTGGCATTACAAAACTGTATCAACATGTTTTGGCTAAGTAAAACTGATTCAAACTTTAATTAACAACACAAAAAAAGAAAAAAAATATACAGTGCCTTGTCATACTGGTACCTAATCTGTTGATTTCTGAATATATTTTCTTTCCAAAAGGCTAAGTTTGGAACCATTAGGGCTAGAAACATCATTTTTTTAAAGAAAATTAAAGATTGGAGCCACTGCAACATGCTTGAGTTGTTTTGATACAGTTGTTATGTATCCATATGCATTAAAACTCAACAATACATCTACCTTTTGATACACAAATTCAATTACCACCTCTGGGGTCGTCACTGTCTTTCAGCTTGCTGCAGAGATTTAGATGTGTGTGCCTTTCAGATGAGAAAAGCATTACCTTTGTCTTGCTAGCATTTAATTCTTCCTTGCTGACATCCTGCACTGGACCTGATCAAAGGTACCTTGCCTTTAGTAGTTGAGATTGCTGTTTGCGTCAGCACCAGAAAAGATCACAGTGTCATCTGTATATACTGTAGGTAGATGTGAGAACCATGAAGAAAGACATGGTCATTTACAAAGCGGTACATGCAGATGCTCCTGTCTGGAGCCGTCTGATACTTTTCATTTTTTATTTTAGTTTTTGTTCACTAGGAAAGGAGGGATAGCCAATTCTGCATATTGTCAGCCTTGTCCATGGGAGTGGAGGTGGAAGTTTCAGATGAAAATCAACAGAAACTGAACCAGACTAAGCTTTTGCTGTTATTTTCTAGTGTATGGGGAAATGTTTGCCAAGACTCCAGGGAAACGTTCCTACATTTTCGAGAAGTGCTGTGGGATCTTTAAAGTCAACCAAAATAACTACCAGAACAGGCAGATGGAATCTCAGTTTAACATCTCATCTTAAAGACAGCACAGAAAGATTTCCATACTAAAGATAATTGATTAGCGCTCGAGGGTTTATAATTGTAAACCACTGCCTGCAGTTTGTCACAAAATAAGTTTTCATCCAGTTTAGTATGCTTGTTGTTATGTGGATCTGTTACATATTCTTTATTACAGTGGTTGACTGTGTTAAATGCTTTTTTTGTCAGTTCAATATAAAATTGCTCACAGAAGCTGCTCAGAGTGTCAGATATTTACAATATAAATACAGACCCCAGATAAGCAGTTTACTTATACTGTATTTATGGAACAACAGGGATAACATTTAGGAAACAAATTATGATCCAAATGAATGGAATCACAGAAAACTCTTTGTCTTGGTTCTTAATAATTTGGGAAAACAGACACCACTAGTAAAGAAACCTACCAGAATCCCAGTCACAAAAAAATAAAAAGATTTGACCTTTTCCAACACTGTAACTAGGGTCCATGAAGAAGAGATGACCTCATACCACTCTAGGTTTTCCTTGGTATGAAAGGAATAGTTTTCATTCAAATGACAAAGCTAGGCACTCTATTGCAGTGATTTCCTTTTATATTCATGGTGTTTTCATGCACATTGTGCCATATTTGAAAAATACTTCACTTGAGATTTTTTATTTTATTTGAGATACTCTTGCTGAGTTGCCTGCAGCATTGCTTTTCAGGTTGTATATGAGCATATCTTTGTGCTGAATAAGTAACCTTACATATCAAAGAGTTCTAGTAGATCACCTATTTCATTTCTGTTAGTGGGAATGAACAATTCTGTCTTTCACAACCTCACATGTCATTCATCAGCTATAAATTATGACCTTGCATGCCATTTGCCAGCTATAACACCTTTAATGTAATCTTTTAGAAATGCAACTACAACAGCTAAAATAGAAAACAGTTGGCTTCCCTTCAGTATTTCCTTAGAATACAGACTTAATAGTGTTGTTTCTGTTACAGACCAAATGCAGAACACAGTAACAGATTTTCTGATTCCTTTTTATTATTAGACAGATAACTGTTACACTGAAGGCACTGATATGACAATATACAGTTATTTTTATATGAGCAGGTGAATAAGCTCACAGTGGATAAAAACACAGTCATTTACTCCCATGAAATCATTGTACCATTCACATGAGAATCAAGTGAGAGAACAGGGCATGACTCAGCTACCAGGGCCTACTAACAAGTATCAGATGAAGAAGAGGCTCACTGGACTTCTAGAGACTACTAATGGGGATCACGTGAAGGAGGGAGGACCACTAAACTATCAGAGACTACTAGCAAGGATCAGATAAGGAAGAAGGAGCTGTAGACTGCCAGTGGAATTTATAGTATTATGCATGTGCTGTCAAGAGGATCAGGTAAGGGAAAGGGGCCCCTGGACTAAAAGGGAATACTAATGAGGATTAGGTGAGGCTGGACCTCTTGGCTATCAAGGACTACTTATGAGGATCGAGTGAGTGAAGAAACTGTTTTACAGTCATGGACTTCTAACAGGGATTGTGTAAGGGAAGGGGAACCACATGACTGCCATGAATTACTATCCGGGATCAGGTGAAGGGGGACCACTAGCCTGCCTGGGGCATTTATAGTATTCCACATGAACTGGTGAGTGGATTGGGTGAGGTAGGGGGGACACCTGGACACCACAGAATTGTTAACAGTTATTAGCACAGATTGGAATGGCAGGATCTAACTGGGTGGGTGGCTGCAGGGTAGAAGTGGGCGAAAAAAACATTCACTGGTGAAACTGAAGTGAAAGTCAGACTTTCACATCGGTGAAAGTTCTAAAATCCATTTCCAAACTTTTGTAGAAATCCAGCCTGCCCCGTATCACTGCCCCATAATACAAAATTTATCATTCAGTTAATTCACGGGTGCAAGCAGACCCTCTCCCCACCCAATCACCCACCTGATCAGTCCAGAACATCATGCCCTGCTGTCCGACTCCTGTGTACCCCTCATCCTGATCTCCTGCTGTATAGTAAAAAACAAACAAAAAAATCCTCCCTGGTGGTATAGTAACCCACTTCTCTAGCCCCAATCTGTGAATTAAAATTGTAATCCCTGGAGGTCTAGTGCACCCTCTGCCCCCACCACTGCAGGCAATGTCCCACCATCCCACTCCCCCCCATCCCAAACCAGATTGGGCAACTGGCACAGCCCTCCTCTCTCCTCCATGGCCATCAGCCCACTGAGCTATCAATGAATGAGTGCATGCTTGTACCACCAGGGATAGATTTTCTTTTTTTTACGATATGGCGGGGGATCAGGATGGGGGGGCGTACATTGGAGTTGGACACCAGGGCATGATGTCCTGGACTGGTTGCATGAGTGATTGGATGGGGGAAGGACCACTAGCCACCAGGGATTATAGGGATTTTTTTTAAATATGGGGTGGGTGATCCAGTGGGGGGAGGGACCAAAAGCCACCAGGGATTTACAATTTTTATGTCCTGCAGAGCTTGGGGGGAGGGTGGTACTGGACACCAAGTAACTTTTTTTTTTCCTTTTCCCACCTCTAGGTTAGTGGAACAGAGAGAAATTTCTCTTAAAATCTTTGGAAGGTTTCCAATCTGCTGCAGGCAGAAGTCTGGAAACCTCTGTGAAGATTGTAAAAGTTTGCAGAAGTTCTGCTATGGCAGCAAAAACAACTTTCATACACCTCTGTTGCAGGGTCATCAGTCATGCTACACTATGTCTTAGCTCTATACATGGCACAGAGGAATGGCACAGCATGATTAATGGCTCCAAAATGGGATGCAAAGGTGTCATTTGTGACCAGCAACCATAATGGTCCATTAGCATGTTTCAATCTGAATATGGCAGTGTGGACCAGAGGCACTATCCTGTTTGTAATGCTATATTGCTTCCATGCTGAAAACATTTGCAAACCGGCCACATATAACTTTAGGGCCCCAAAAATGTCTCTTGTGCACTGGCATCTGTTAGTGCTTGTGCTAAAACAGCTATCTTGCAATCAGCATTGTGCACTCAGCACATGTGCAATTTATGGTCCAGTAAAACATTACTATGGCATTGCTCAATTTTGCACTTTTTGGTGCTAATAGGCATATCTAGCCCCATGTTTTCTGAATAAGCTCTATTTACAAGTAACTAGCAGAAAGAGGATCTCTAGTTTCTATATGATATCTATGAAAAATGTTGACAGTAACTCAACAAACCACAAGGGAATGGAAAATACAATCCATACTAACAGTTTGCTATGGTCTTAAGAGAACCTGATGGCATGTACAGAGTGTCTAAATGCACCATCCTGTGTAGCCTCACAGATATATCCCAAGCTAAAATTACTGTAACAGTCACTTTGGGATTTCTCATGTTTTGCATAACTTGCCAAGAGTTCTCATAAAATACCCTGTGAGGTGTTACTAAAATTACACCATTTGGCTCACTCACTGACTCAAGGATACAGTTTCTCGTATAAGTGTGAATTTCATCTTACAGTGGCTTCTCCCCTTGGGAACAAACAATGTAAATTAAGAGACCTACAGTACAGCAAGAGTGTTTTTTTTTTGCACAAAAGGCTATAATAGCACTGATAAAGTGTCCGATCCCTCCTTTCACAGCATCATGCATGTTTGCTATCCTGTAAATGTTAAGAAATATTTGCAGAATTGTGACTTAGATACTCTACATACACTGGCCTCTTCCCTAGATTGAAGGAGTATAATTGCTTAAGCATAGAGGTTAGAGCTCTAAGCTGTGAACCTGGATGCCCATCTAACCTGGGTTTGAATCCCACAATCACCACTTGTGAGTCCACAATACATCTAATGCAACCATATAAAAAATAATGCTTGCTTTTAACAAAGCATGCTTGTTTGTGCATCCAAGTGATAAAATAATTCAACACTGAACTCTCTATAGCACACCTGGACTTCCCCCTGGATAAAAGAAGGGAGGTCAGAAGGGTCAGCCTTACATATAGATGTGTCCAGGGTCTCTATATTCATATTTAAATAATCAGACCAGTGCAGAACTTTAACTTGCATTCCCAGTCACAGAATACCCTGCACCAACTTAAAGCATTCAAATCAATCGTAGCAAAGGCCTTCACAGTTGCTGCCCTGGTCACCTGGAACATATTGCCTGAAAATCTGATAAACCTCAAAAACCTGCTCATTTCAAGCAGGCATTATTCCCACACTTACAAAACCCTTGTGACTGCTAAAGCATATCCCTCCTTCATCCCCCCCCCACCCGGCTGATATAACCTCCCTCACACTCTCTTATCTACACCTTCCTATTTTGCTATCCCCTGCCAGAGAATTCTGTTTCTAATCATTCCATGACTTAAACTTGTTGCTATCAAAAATGTACTTACTGTATGGCAATATATAAGAATGTGATGGATTCTAAAAGCATGTTTTGTAATTTCATGTCTTTGGCTATATTTGTATCCTTCACATTTATAACTTTCATGTGCCATCCCTATGACCCTCTAGAAAAATCAGCATATAACCTAAATGAGGGTATTCTAGGGTGCAAACATCTAAATAAATAATAAATTATAACAACAATCTATAATAATAATCACAACAAAATATCTAGTATTTCATGGTATTAAGATTTCAACCTGATCATAAGACCACAGGCAGATTAAAAAAATAAAACATTTTCAGACAGTTTCAGTCTTTGATTCCCAGCATAGGTCTATTGAAAGTATTTTCCTCTGTATAATTAGTAAAGCTGTCCATGACTCACTGGTCACTGTACCTCTGCATATCATTGGTTCCTAGATGAAACCCCCCACCAAACTTTCCCTCCTGTGGCAGAGGTAGGGTGCTGTTTACTATTGCTTCTGATACATAGCATGCAGATCTATCTTCCCAGTCAGAGGCACACACTCAGTTTTCCATCACTCCTACTATGTAGCCCCCCCTGAGCACTATTACAATCCTTTTCCTCCTAACATGTGCCATCACCTTTGGCATCCAACTATCAGATATAGCCACCTAATTTGTTAATTTATTTATTTAAAAGTTGGTAACTAGAAAAGGCACCATGAGCACAAGCTTGTTTCCAGGTGCAACCGGGGTGGGGGGTGAGTTGCCCTCTGCCTCTTTCTCCTTGGAGTCAGAGGGCTGCATTGATTCTGCCAGAGGCACAAACTGTCATACTAGTTTCCACCCTGGGAGTAATCTTGCTTCCTCAACAGTTCAACTTCCTACTCTTCCCCACTTTCCCCACCACAGTCCATCCATCCATGCTGATCTGGGATAGTGGAGCAGCAGACTCATGGTTCCCTACCTTGAGGTACTTCTCATGTACCTTATCTTTGTGCTGAAGGAAAGCAATCTCTTTGGAAAGGTCTCAGTCCTCTTATACACTGGTCACCCTACATGCATACAGAGCAGACACATGGCTGAACCAAAACCCTTGCAGCTGACTAGCTCTCACTCTCATCTGCCTGCCTGACAAAACATGGCTGTGAGGTGTATGCCTGCTGTGAGCAGATGGAATGAACACAGACTTAAAGTATACATTGATTTATGTATCTCCTTTCCCAGTTATCATGAATTCCTTTACCTGTGCAAAGTGGACTATCCCCTGCCCCTCTTTGCTACTGTTTGTCCCTCTTTGATTAAGTCACTTCAGCACTTAACTTTGCGGTATCACTCACTACACTTGTATAAAGTGCTTTTATATATATATATATATACACACACACACACATATATATATATATATATATATATATATATATATTCTAGTGCCTCAGAACCTGGAAGTACTCCTCTTCACTTCCTGCTTCTGAGCACCTATATCAGACCCCTCCAAATGGACATCTGTTGGTCCATGCAACACATTACTGTAAGGTAAGCAACCATTAAAAAAAAAACAATGAAACTCATTCCTGTACCTTTACCCACTGAACTAACTCAGACTGGCAGTTTAAATATGTAATGAAAACCATTGTACAGTATAGTCTAACTTCATTGCTCTCTCCTCTCTTTCAGGTCTCCCAGCCCTGTTCATACACTGCCAATGTATCCCCACCTCTGGCCCTCTCCTTCAGCACCCTGTTTTGGGGTACTCAGCTCCTAGGTCAGATATTTTCACAGTCATGTTTCATAAGTCTTACCCCACTATTTATGCAATGTTTACATTGTTCTTTTGGTGTTTTTTTATGTGATTGTTTTTCTTCCATGGACCCCTCACTCAGGTCATGTCTGCAAACAAGCTTTTGCTCAGTACACCCTATTAGTCACCATATTTTATATATAAAAAATGAAGTCTATAATTTTTTTATACATCCAGTGATATTCTTTTTCCTAAACTCTGACAAATTATTTTTTTCTTAAATGAAGCCAGCACATCTCCCTAATTTTCTAGCTTACTGTAGGTATTTAACATCTACAAAACATAGTCACTTAGTAATTGTACACTATGCTTATTTGCTTATTAGCTCAATGTATTGCTGGTTTTCACTTGCTTACTTTGAATTATGCTAATCCTCCATATTGTAACTATCTAAGGTGATACTCTTTAGGTGTTAATTGTTACATCTGGCCTGTAATTCTGCCTCTTTCCTGGGTCTCCTTTGAAAAAGAGATAATTATCTCTGTGGGCCTTCTATGTAGCTGAACAAAGATATTACTACATAGGAGTATCTAAATGTTGCCTTCTTATGCTCAAAAGCTCTAAAAGCATACAATTAGCAGTGTACAATTTGCTGCATTGCAGAAATATGTGGGCTTAGTTCAACGTCTAGTGTGATGAATATCTTATTAAATATAACATTAATTTTAGATGTTCTAGTTGCTTTGCTGCAATTTGCAATGAACAGAAGAATATTACATGCATAAAATTTAATACATAGAAAAAGGCAGTTTCACATTCTTGTAGGGTAATATGGTCAGTGAATGCTGTGGAAATTAATGCAACATTACTAGTTTGCTGTAGTATTTCTTTACACTGTAGATAGTCTGCCAACACATAGAAAAAGAGAGACTTGAGAGAGTCTAACTAATGCCAGAGATAACAGTACTTTCTTGCCATTGCATATGTTGTTTTGTGCGCTTTGCAGCTAATGTTACCTTCTGAAGCCACCAGTTAGGACTGCATGCAGTGAGCAACCTGTTCCATTACCATTCTATTTTATGGTCTCTTGGGAAAGGTGCTAGTACTCCCATAATGATCTATTTCTTAGTTTGGATACTGACAACACTATTACACAGATCCTGTAATCATTATAAGGCAACCAGACAACCATACCCCTGACTGCATGAGAAAAGCCAGGATGGTTGTAATATAGTATTTATTGATGGTACTATAGCCTAGAGGTTAGAGTAATGAGCTGTGAATGAACTTGGTACATCCAGCTGACCTGGGTTTGATTCCAACAACCTCCACTTGCATACCATGAGCCTCTGAGCAAGTCACTTAACCAGCCCAAAGCTCCTGGATTGCCCCTGAAAACAGGCACTTGTGCCTAGTGAGTGGGCTTTACCTGGAAAACAAAGAATAAATAAAAAAATATTCAAAAGGCTGTTAGGTCCATAATGTTCACCCCCTCCCAGCTTCACAAGCAGCGATGATATCAGTATGCTGTCCAAACGTGTACCAGGTTGTGACTATTCTCTACCCACACTTCATCCATATGTACACTATTGCTAGCCAGCTTCATCAGTAATTAAAGCAGTATTACAGTTTGTCTGTAAAATTTAACGAATCATCTGACATTTAACTTGCTTGTTGTGTTCTATATATACCCTATGATTTCCTTAATAACTCTATAATAATCACTTGCCTTCACCTGGTCTCCATTGCTATGCAGATAGATAAGCAAACTTTTCAGCAGTGCAGTTTTATCTTAGTCATGTAAACAACTAATGTAGCAAAATCATGTCTGTATATCTAACAACAGTGGAGTGGAAAACATTTATCAAAGAGTTACAGTGTTGTCTAAAACTATTATAAGCAATTTATTACCTTTGATATCGGATGCATTTTATTTATTTATTGAGTTCTAGGATTACAAGTACTTCTGAACCAGAGGTTCATTTACAAAGGTTCCACATCAAAACATTGCAGTGTAAACAGCAATGGTAAATACAGTAGGGTAACAGGTGTATATGGCAACAAATGGAAAGTACAAATACAGGATTACAGAATAAAAGAAGACCAGATATGTGGTCTAAGAAAAACAAGTTGCAATCACAGCAGTGACATTGCCAATAAGTGTAGGTGGTATATGTTTACGAGGTTCGTTGTCATACATTGTAGTGTAAGCAGCAAAAGTAAATACAAATGGGTAACAGGCTTATGATAGACAAAGAAATGGACAAAACAAGATAGGATTGTAGGAAAACAGAAAATAGGATATGTAGTACATAAACAACAAATTGCAGACACAGCAATGACATTGTCAGTAAGTCAAGTAGTGGCAAGAGGTACAAGGAAGGTTGTGGGGGGAGGAGGAGGAGGGGAGGATGAGAGGAAAAGGGGGAGGGGAGTTAATAGGGTAAGGAAGCCTCTGGGAGGGTTGGTAGGAGGAGTGCGTAATTGGAGAACTAGGGGAAAGAGGGTGTGAGAACCTGAGGAGGGTGAGCAAATACAATGTAAGGAGTCAGAGGAATGACGTGCCATCTTAGTGGGAACAATCACAGCTAATAAGAGAGGTAAGGTAATACCAAAGTTTCAATTTGTAGAGACCAAGCTTTTGCTCTGTAGCAACTTTAGGAGGGAGGCCATTTAGCCAGGTAGGAGCAATGAAGCAGGAGATGTGCTGTGCCTGGGATGTTCTGCAAAATGGGGCATGGTACTACTGTTTGGTTGCACTAAGCATTTAGTGTGGGTCAGGTGCAGACACTAGCAAAGACCGGGTGGCAGGAGGAGTGAGGCTAAGACTAATTTTTGTTGTGAATAGGCAGGTCTGGTAGGTGATCCTGCCTTTTAGATGGAGCCAGTTGTCTGTTTGTACTTTCGTTCTTTTCCTTTTGATCAATCAGAATATTTTTTTTTAACCTGTGTGACATGAGGAACAGCACTCTGCCTGGCATCTGATATACCTAGCTCTGTTCCTCCAATGTCACTATCAGCATTGTATCTTCACTGACTGTGACATCCCAGCTGCCCAGGAAGAGGCACTCAGTAGCTGCCAGATCAGTCATCTGAAACAGAGGCATGCAAAGCTGAGAAAACTTCACTCCACCCTTCATGGGAAAAAGTGCCACCTCGTCTGGCAAACATATTTCAGAATTGGCAAAGTTATAGTTGGTGATGCCAACAGGAGCTACATGAACATATTAACATACTAAAATGCCAGCAGAATAGGCCTAACGGTCTTTCGTGTCTGCTCATTTGGTCAGCCCCCACCCTGGGTGCTGACCTTGCTGCCCCCCTCGCCTTCTCTGGCTTTTCCCTTCCCAGTTCCGGATATTCTTGCTGCATTAGATTTTGCTTCCAGAACCCTTCCCCTGTACCTGTCCCACCCCCTCTTGAACCCCTCCACTGTCTCTGCCTCCACCAGCCCCCTAGGCAGCGCATTCCATGGCTCCACCACCCTCTCAGTGAAGTAGCACCTCCT
Source organism: Neoceratodus forsteri (assembly GCA_016271365.2). Taxonomy (NCBI): domain Eukaryota; kingdom Metazoa; phylum Chordata; order Ceratodontiformes; family Ceratodontidae; genus Neoceratodus; species Neoceratodus forsteri. Next base: position 537,495,908 of record CM057459.1, on the reverse strand, counting down.
CCTTTCTCCCCTGAATCTTTTCCTCCAGCTTCCGCCCATGCCCTCTAGTGGCCCCTCCTCCTTCCTTCAAGCACCCTGACTGTTCCTCCCTATTTACCCTCTTCATGTACCTGAAGACCTCTATCATGTCCCCGGTCCCTTCTCTTCCAATGTGTACATATTTAGCTCTTCGAGCCTCTCCTCGTGGGTCCTGTCCCCAAGCCCCAAATCATTTTGGTTGCCCTCCTCTGGACCCTCTTCAGGAGGTTAATGTCCCTCTTTAAGTGTGGCCTCCAAAACTGCATGCAGTACTCAAGGTGCAGCCTCACCAAGCAGTTATACAGAGGGAGTATCACTTCCCTCCTTCTAGAGGTGATCCCCCTTGCGATGCATCCCAGTATCCTGTTGGCCTTGGCTGCTGCCCTCCTACAAGTCTCAGAGTTGTTCATCTTGACATCCACCACCACCCCCAGGTCCCTCTCAGCCATTGAGAATTGTAGCATTCCCCCCCCAGGGTGTACACTTGGCCTGGGTTTCTGGCCCCCAGGTGGAGTACCTTGCATTTCCCTGCATTGAACCTCAGCTCCCACTTTCTAGACCATCTTTCCAGAGTCGCCAGGTCCCCCTGTAGGGCCACCCTCCCCTCCTCCCCATCCACCACCGCCCCCAGTTTTGAGTCGTCCGCAAAGAGACTCATCTCACTCCTGATTCCTGTCCTTATGTCAGAGACGTAGGCATTGAACAGAAGGGGCCCAAGGACTGATCCCTGTGGGACCCCACTAATGACCCTCCTTGGGGATGAGACTATCCCACCAACTACGACCCTCTGGGTCCAGTCCTGGAGCCAATTGCCTATCCATCTGATCATCTGGTTCCCCAACCCCATTTCTCCCAGCTTATCAAACAGGCCCACGTGAGGAACAGAGTCAAATGCCTTGCTGAAGTCTAGAAAGAGGACATCCACTGGTCTACCCAGGTCCAAGGCACTCGTCACCCAGTCATAGAACTCCACCAGGTTTGTCTGACATGATTTCCCCGGAATGAATCCATGCTGTCTATCGTCCAGGCACCCTGACTTATCCAGGTCCCCCCCTAGCCTCTCCTTAACAATGCCCTCCATCACCTTGCCCACCACCGATGTCAGGCTGACAGGCCTGTAGTTCCCTGACACCTTCCTTGATCCCCCCCTGTGGATAGACACTATATGCACCACCTTCCAGTCCTGGGGCACCCACCCTGTCCTCAGAGAGATGGTGAAAAGCTCCGCCAGGGGTTTCGCCAGGACATCCGCAAGTTCCTTCAGCACTCTGGGATGTAATTTATCTGGCCCCAGTGCTTTGTCCATCTTAAGGGAGCTGAGGGCTTCCCTCACTCTCTCTGCTGTGATTTCCACTTCCGGTACCTCTTCTCCCTGCTTAGCCCTCCCCCCTCCTACCAGTGATGCCTCCACCTCTCCCCAGACCCGCCGATCGGTAAGGGTCCCCCCCTCCTCAGTATCTCTGTCTTCTCCCATGTATGATGCAGCACCCCCATTTTCCTTGGTGAAAACTGAGGTGAAGTACTCAATTAGTACCTCAGCCTGCTCCCCCGGGTCTTGTGCCCATCTCTCCCCTGATTTAATCCTGCTAATCTGCCCCTTCACCCTTTGTTTTTCCCCAATGTATCTAAAGAACCCCTTGTTCCCTCTCCTAATTTCCCTGGCCAGGTTCTGCTCCTTCCTTGCCTTAGCCGCCCTCACCACCCTAGTGGCCCTTCTAGCCATCAGCTCGTACTCCCCTCAATCCCTTTCACTCCTTGAGCACTTGAATTGCTTATAGGCTGCCTTCTTTCCCCGCACCACCTCCTGGACCTCCCTGGTCCATCAGCAGGGTTTTTGGGCCCTACCGCATTTTCGTCTTACTCTTGCACAGGTGCTGGTAGCATCCTGCACCCCTCTGCTGATGACTTCCCACCTACTATCAGTGTCCATGTCTGAATCAATCCCATCCAAATGCTCCTTAAGGATCCTTCACATTTCCTTAACATCTGCCCCCCTGAAGTCGGTTACTTCCGTCTTTGTGCAACCTTCTACCCCTCCTAGGTCCAGGCAGAACCAGACCGTGGCATGGTCACTCCCCACCAATGGGTCCCTTACCTCCAGGCCCCCAATCTGGTCACTGTCTGCCAGGACCACATCCAGTACCCACGCCTCCCTGGTCGGTTCCCTCACCTGCTGAGTTAGGAACGCATCTTGAAAGACATCCAACAACCTCTGTTCCCTGGTCACAGAGAATGTCATAGTCTCCCAGTCTGTTCCTGGCATGTTTTACAAAGTTGAAGATTTACAATTTTGCAGCAACTTTGCTGACAAAGTTTCACTTCACTGCACTATCATTAAAGTCACAGTAGGAGAAATGTTTTAACCTGGAAAGGCACATTAAGCCAAAGCTTGTTTCCAGGTGCAACCTGGGAGTACAAGGAAGTTAAGTGACTTGCTCAAGGTTACACAATATGCAAGTAGGGGCTGTGGTATTCAAACCCAGGTCTCCAGGTTTGCAACCCAGAGCCCTAAACCTCTGCGCTATACTGCTTCCTTCATTTAGTACTGATGATGTAGTGGGAGATGTGCCATATACCTTCGATTAGAAGCCACACTCAAATAGTAGCTCCACAATTAAACTAGAGTTTGTATTAGAAGCCACCCTTGAATACTAATTGCAGCTTCTAATCAAAGATATACAACTGTTCTCAAAAGCCTGGATGCCTGGATTGCAGAACCCCATCCCCCATCAGTAGGGTATTGCACTTTGCTAGGAAAGAAATTCTACTGCTACTTGCACTTTAATAATAATAATAACAATAAAATGCTGATAGTTCTTCAATTGTTTGTAAAAAAAAGTAAAGTACCATACAGGTACTGAATCTAGCTGAGCCTGTCTGTGTGGTGCCTGGTTGCAGTGAACAGTTGAGCTGATAATCTGGACAGAGCAATGGGAGCAGGGGACAGCATAGAAGACAGGTAGAACACAGATAGATCTCATACCTGCTAACTAACATCACACAGCTGTCTGTTATTTTGTGTCAGACAATGACTGAAATAAAATAAAGATGCTACAATGCTGTCCTGCAGATAGCAACACTCACAGGGTCACAGTCTCTTCCAGGGATCTCACAAGAAACACTGGCAAGGCAAGGAAAGGCAAGGCAATTTTATTTATATGGCATCCAATTCCAAAGGCTCTGGACACCTCACAGTAAGTACACATAAATAAGAGCATCATGACATTAGGTTACAGGTCAGGCCCAAAATAGAAGATAAATAAATAGGTTTTTAATGACTTTTTAAAGATGGCCAGAAATGAAACATCTCTCCTCTCCTGAGGAAGGGAATTCCAGTAAATCGGAGCAGCAATCCAGAATGCACTATCACCAAATGACTTCAGGCGAGACATTGGTACTGACAAGAGGACTGCCTCTGCTGGCTGGAGGGGATGATCAGGGGCATAAGGCACCAGAAGGTCTCTTAGGTAGCTCAGACCCAGTCTGTGCAGGGCTTTGTATGTATAAAAGGATAAAAAAACATATGCAAAAAGTTAGCAGAAGTAGACCATCCAGTCTATCGCGTCTGCTCGGTAACTGATGCAGGGTCTGGCCTTACAATTTTCCTTGAATCTAATGCACCACCACACCAGGATCCAGGGCAGAGAATGGAGAATCAGATTAATATGCTTGGATCAAGAGGTCTCTCAGACAGCTGGTCTACCATCTTCTTGACCAGCTACAAATAGCACAGCTACCTTGAGGATAACCCAAGTTAAAGAGCATTACAGTAATCCAGCCTTGATGTGACTAAGGCATGTGCCAGTGTTGCCAGGTTGGATGGCTCAAGATAGGGCTTGATCTGTGTGATATTTCAAGAAGGTTTGAAGGGGGTCTGTAGTTGGAGAGAATATCAGGATCCATGGAAGGTTTCTTGAGGAGGGGTCTCAACACTGCCTTTTTAAGGGCAGATGGGAATATGCCCTCCCCAAGAGAACACCTTATGATCCCTATCGCAATCAGACCAAGCAAATTCCAGTACTTTAGCAGAAGCCGGATAGACCCAGGTTCGAATTCGCAGATGGTGGGACACAGGTTAGAAACCACCCAAGAAACATCATTGACCTGCACTGGCTCAGACTCATCCCATAAAAAGGGAGCTGCTCTGTTGACAAAGTTTGGGTACTCTCTTTCACTGGTAGAATAATTATCCCAGCCCGGATGGGGGACACCTTGTCTAGAAAGAACTTATTAAACACTTCCCTTTTATTGAATGAAAAGGCTCTGCAACACGAGAGACAGACTGGATTTAGTAGTCTGCAACAGTATTGGCGAGCTTACAGGCAAGTTCCTTCCAGCAGCAATCAATCATGACAGCAACATCACTTTTTCCTAATGATTGCCCACTGATACTCACTATAATGAGCTCTCAGTGCCAATTTATCTGCCTTGGAGTGGAATCTCTTCCAACAGAGCTCTAACCTCTGCCTCTTAGTCTTCAATCTCCTCAGGTCCACATCATGCCAAGGTGACCTGAAGCTGGATTTCACAGGGAGGAAATGGAGGAGTGCTAGGTAGTTAAACAAAGTCTCAAGGGCTGAGTTATAACCCTCCATAGCTGCCTTAGCACCAACACAGGTCATCTTCATGCCCAAGATGTCCAGTACAGCCAGGAGGATTTGAGGTTCCACTGCCTCAAAGCCTCATGTCACTAGTATTTATTTTCTTTTGCCACTGTTTTCAATGATATAAACACTAATGTGGATGGGGGATGAGAGGTGGTGAGTGGTGGGTAAGCAAGATGGGTAAGGGTGGGTATCAGAAGGATTGTATGTCACATGGTTATGATTTGCAAAAACACTGTTTAATCAGTGGTTTTATTGCACTGGGTCTGACACTCTCTCCTGCAGTAGTCTTGCCAGATCCTACAGTAATCCTATCTATTTCAGTAGATACAATGAATTAAAAAGTGCAAGCATTTCAATCATTTGGGTGACTTTTAAGTAAACGACACCCTCAAATACTACCTGCCCTCAAATAGAAACAGTTTCTGTTAATAAAAAAAGTGGCTTATATTATAAGATATATGGTAGAACTAGATATATCAGCCAACAGGCAATGTACTATTGCACACTTTCAGCATAATACTATCACATAGGAAACTTTTTAGTGAGCAAAAAGGAAAAAAAATACTTCAGGAATAAAAAGGTATAACTGACTACTACTGTGCTTAAAATTTGTAACATTTTCCAGTCTGACATTTTGGGATCTACTAGCTGTCTACTCAACTTTTTTCCTTATAACAAAATGTAATTCTCGGTCCATGCCAAATTAGAAGTCACTAATACATCTATTGCATAATACTGAAAATGGACAGTGTATATGATGTACTGTATATTCTGTACATACATATGTATATAGTATATGTTATATAAACTGAATAAATGGAAGAATCTAGTAGGTTATTTAGATCAATTATTTCTTTAGTGCAACAGGTAACGTTAAAGCATATGAGCCAGTGATGTAAGGCTGAACTAAATTAATAAAGTCTGGTTTCATGAAATTCCATGGCATTTCATTGAATTCTACAGAACAAATTTGGTTTGTCATAACAGTTTGTCTGTATAATCTTTGTAATCTCCTGGGTCATACCCGAAAATAGGCATATACTTGTCTAGTGTGCTTACCTGGTCAACAAAAGCTAATTATTTAATTTTTATTTATTCAATTAAGTCTCGGATTTGCAAACCTTTGAGTCAGAGACTCCTTTACAAAGGCTCCATGTCAGTGAACAACAGTAAGAAAGGTACAATAACAGAATTAAAGATGCAGTAACAGTTAATGTGTAATATACTGTACATAGAATCAATGTGGTAACATGCCATATAAAGAAGGTTACAATCAGGAGACAGAATCCAGGTGGGCAGGGTTCAGGAAAAGTCAAGAGCGGGGGTGCAGGAGAGGTAAGGTAAGAAGACAGGAGAAGAGAGAAATAGGGGACAGCAAGGGAATAAGAAGAGGGGATGATGGAGGACAGAGCAAATAATACCAAACTCTCACCCCATTCTCCTATACTGCACCACCTCAGCTTGTTTACACATGGGATGGGGTGAGAGTTAGGACTGATGACCCCAATGCACACCCAATTGTGGTACTGTGCCCGTGTGCGTTTTGGTTTGCATTTCCATACGAGCTTCTGCTCCCATTTCCATTTCTGTTTCCTTTGGCGTTATTCTTCATGTTAACTTTACCATTTGCATTCACAATTGCAGTACCGTGCCTCTGTGCATTATGGTTTGCATTTACGTGTGCGCTTGCGTTCATGTTTCCATTTCTGTTCCCTTTCACGTTCTTTTTCCTGTGACACTTAACATTTACATTTAAAATACCTCTGCCATCACTGTTCACATTACCAGTTGTGTGTTTGTACGTGCTTCAGTGTCCATTAGTGTCACTGTTTGCTTCGGCGTCACTTTTTGCTTGCGTTTCTATTAACGTTTCCTTTACCATTTACGTTTGTGTAACCATGTGCACCACTGTTCGCACTTCTGTTTGCATTGCTGTTCCTGTTACTATGTTACAAGACATCACGTGGTGGGAGTGAGGGGCCCAAAGGGCCCCACGCTCCCACTGCCGCATTACATTCAGTATTTCTTGTCATCATTCTCAAAAAAAGGGAAATTAGAGCCAAAAAACTCCATTTAATGCATTACTTAGGGTTGTTCCACAGTGACCAAAGTGAGGAAATTCAGTGTTTGGGTTGAAAGCCCCTTTGGACCTCCGTCCACCCCAACCGGCATCCGGTGCGCATTAGGGTGATCGGTCCTAACTCTTACCCCATTCTCCTATACCTCTGCTTCTTCACACATGTGATGGGGTGAGAGTTAGGGCTGATGACTCCATGTGCACCCCAATGCCAGTTGGGGGTGGGCTGGGTGCAAGGGGGTTCAACCCTAACACTGAATTTCCTCATTTTTGTAGTTGTGTATCAGCCCTAACTAATGCATTAAACAGAGTTTTTGCCTCTAATATATCTATCTATCTATATACATATATATATATATATATATATATATATAGATATATAAATAGGGGATACTTGATGGGCAGGAGTGGAATATGGAAAATATTCTCACTCCTGCAGACTGAGCTCCGGATATCTCATGAGTGCCAAAGGCATGAGTGAAATATACAGTGCTCATGATGCAGGAGTGAGAATATATTCCATATTCTATGATCTGCCCATCATGTGTGCTATTTATACCATGGAGGTGAGACCAATTTCAGTGAGAGAGGTATGTTTGTTGTTATGAGGATCATGTCACTTTAAATGATGCTGGTGCTCTGGTAGTGTATGTGTGTGTTTGTGTGTGTGAACTTTTATGAATGGGTTGTTGTAGTGAGATGTTGTTGATTGGTGTGTGTGTGTGTGTGTGTGTGTGTGTGTGTGGTTCTTGATTAGGTGTGCTGTGTTTTGGTAATTGGTTGCCTGAGGGAGGTTGTGTTCTGTGACAATGAGGAAGATGGTAATGATTTATTTTGGCAGGTTTGTGTCTTCATGTTTGGCTGTTTAAGATTTATTTAATCATTTCAGGCATCATCTGTTTAATTCAGTAATGTACTAAACTTGGGTATTGAAATACAGCACAAGACATTTGGAGATGCTGCCCTATCTGCATGCATCTCTCGGGACTGAGGGATGAGGTAGCCAGACTCAGAGCGGAAGTAAACTGGGTCAGGAGTACCATCACCCCTGTCCAGGAGCCACCCAGTCCAATGCAGCTGCCTCAAAGGATGCCGAGAACGAGGAGCACTTGGATGACAGTGGGCTCAGGGAGGGTTAGAGCAGTCAGGCAGAGGCACATCCCAGATCCTATTCCTCTCAAGAACTCATATGCCACACTGGCAAATGAGGACAACCAAATAGAGGTACCCAGGGAAGTGGAAGGAAAGGATGTGGAGGTTAGGCAAGGAGGTGACCTCAGTGGGGAAAGCAGTGGACCCCAGAGGAGGAGGAAGCGAATCCTGGTGGGGGACTCCATCATAAGAGGGATCCAGCTAGGAACACAGGAGGGGGAGGACAGGGAGGTGAGGTGCCTACCAGGTGCCACGGCATGGAGGGATGGAAGGAAGATACTGGGGATCACTGGGAAGGCAAGACAGGAGGGTGAGCTGGATGTCATTATCCACCTAGGTACTAATGACTTGGCAAATGGGGAGCCAAAGGAAGTTCAGGAAGAGTTTAGGAAACTGGGAGGGTCTCTAGCAAGTAGCTACTTCTGTCACTTTCTCAGAAGTACTACCTGTGAGAGGCAAGGAGAGCATAGAAGTGCATGCAACCAGGAACTTTAACTCATGGTTGAAGAACTGGTGCTGTGAGGAAGGGTTTGATTCATTGGTGACTGGGGACCCATCTGAGGGATGGAGGTTTGTTCAAGCCTGACGGCCTGCATCCATCCTGAGGGGAATCCAAGCACTCAATGATAAGTTTAAATGCTACATTGACAAGCATTTAAACTAGCAAAGGGGTAGGCCAGCAAGGATGGTACCTATTTGCTCACCCCCACAGCTAGTAATGGAACCAGTGAACCAGAGGAGGGCTATCTCTGCAAAGCAGCTGCAAAAGTTGGAGATTAGTGTCCAAAAGGTGGATAAGCAGAAAAGGGGCAAAATTCAGCAGAAGGGCAGACAGCAAGGAGAACCAGGGGATAAATGACAACCAAGGAAGGGGCTGGAGTAGAACAGTGAAGCAGTCTAGGGAGGTCAAATCATGGAAAGCCATGTGTGCAAATGCCAGGAGCCTTAGCAACAAGATGGAAGATCTGGAGGCTGTCATGGTACAGTCAGACCTGGACATTGTGGCCATCACTGAAACCTGGTGTAATGATAACCATGACTGGGAGATGGCCATACCTGGCTACAACATATTCAGAAGAGACAGAGCAGGCAGGAAGGGAGGAGTGGCACTGTATGTGAAAAATGACATAAGGGCCACACAGATCCAGGAGGAACAAAATGGGGAGAGATACTGTGGGTTAAGCTGAAAGGAAAATGGGGCCAGCCATTCGCACAGGTGTGGTCTATAGACCACCAGCCCAGGAGGAAGAAACAGATAGGAGTTGATGCTAGCCATCCAAAGGATGGCTGACAAGGGTGAGGTAGTACTGGTTGGAGACTTCAATATACCAGATGTGGACTGGAGCATCCCAGCAGCAGCATCAACTAGGAGCAGATTTATCCTGGACTCCTTCAGGGTGCCTTCCTCAAGCAACTGGTCATGGAACCAACTCGGCAGAAGGCAATACTGACCTTGTGCTCACAAACAGGGACAGTGTGATGGGGTAACAGTGGGGAGCACCTGGGTAACAGTGACCACCAGTCATTGTGGTTTGAAATCACAGAAAGAGCAGAACCAAACCACACAAAAACACGTATCCTGGATTTTAGGGGGCAGACTTTGGGAAAATGGGGAGATGCTTGAAAGAGGCATTAAGGGAATGGGACAGGAATCAGGGATTGAGGAACAGTGGGCAGTATTTAAATGGGGATTATAAGAACAACAGAATTATGCATTAAGCAGGTTAGCAAGAGGAAAAGAAAGAGGAGACCATTATGGTTTTCAAAGAGGTAGCAAAGAAAGTGAAAGCCAAAAGACTGCATTCAGGCAATACAAAAAGACACAGGCAGAAGGGGATAGGGAGAAGTACCAGGAGAAACAAAGGGAGCAGGAAGTCAGTAAGGAAGCCAAAGCTCAGACAGAAGAACACATTGCAAAATCAGTGGTTAAAGGGGACAAAACCTTTTACAGGTACATAAGTGAAAAAAGAAGGACAAAGGGAGGGATAGTTAGACTGAAGGGGGAGGATGGGAGCAGCGTGGAGGATGACAACAGTAAAGCTGACATATTGAACAGGTATTTCTGCTCAGTCTTTACTAAGGAAGAGGGGGAGTAATGGGTCTGAAGGGAGTACAAGGGGTGAGAATGGTGCAGAAATGGACACAAGTCCCTTTACACGAGAAAGGGTCCTGAAGGAACTGGAAGTAATAAGAGTTGACAAAGCATGGGGGCCAGATGGGGTGCACCCAGGTCCTTAAAGAACTAAGAGAGGTGGTGGCTGAACCTCTGGCTATCCTGTTCAGCCAATCACTGGAAACAGGGGAGGTACCCAAAGACTGGAGGACAGCAGATGTAGTCCCCTTATACAAAAGTGGGAACAAAGAGGAAGCAGGGAACTACAGACCAGTCAGCCTCACCTCGGTAGTGGGAAAGATCATGGAAGCACTACTGAAGGAGAGATTGGTGGAACATCTGGTTGTCAATGGACTACAGGATCCAAGGCAGCATGGTTTCACCAGGGGGAGGTCATGTCAGACCAACCTCATTGAATTTTTTGACTGGGTGACTAGGGAGGTGGATCAGGGGAGGGCAGTGGACATGGCCTATCTGGACTTCAGCAAGGCCTTTGACACTGTTCCACATAGAAGACTATTACACAAACTGGGGAATATGGGTGTGGGCAGGACAGTAGTGTGGTGGGTAGGTAACTGGCTGGGTGGCAGGACACAGAGGGTGGTGGTAAATGGCTGTCACTCCACAGAGGGAAGAGTGACCAGTGGGGTACCACAGGGATCAGTGCTGGGACCAGTCCTATTCAACATCTTCATCAGTGACATTGCACACGATATAGAAGGCAGAATTTCACTGTTCGCTGATGACACAAAGCTCTGTAACAGAGTAGACACACCAGAGGGTGTAGACAGAATGAGAAGGGACCTGCAGAAACTTGAAGAATGGTCAAGGGGTTTGGCAGTTGAAATTCAATGCAAGAAGTGCAAGATAATGCATATGGGGCACAAAACCTGGCACAATATATCAGTTGGGGGTGAGGATATAGCATGCACCAAGCAGGAAAGGGATCTTGGGGTTGTCATCTCTGATGACCTCAAGGTAGGAAACAGTGTGACAAGGCATCAGGTAAAGCAAATAGGATGCTGGGATGTATAGGCAGGGCATCACCAGCAGGAAAAGGAGGTCATAATTCCGCTATACAAGACACTAGTGAGGCCCCACCTGGAGTACAGTGTACAGTTCTGGAGACCATACCTCGTAAGGACATAGACAGGGGTAGAGAAGGTTCAGAGGAGGGCAACAAAGATGGTGCATGGGTTGCATCACAAATCCTATGAAGACAGGTGAAGGAACTGAACATGTACTCCCTGGAGGAGAGGAGGAGAGAGGGATATGATAGAGACATACAAGTATCTCACAGGGAGGAACAGGGTGCAGGAAAACACTATTTTTAAGCGAAAAGATGTTTCAGGACTAGAGGGCATGGGATGAAGTTGGAGGAGGACGATTCAGAGGAAACATGAGAAAGAATTTCTTCACTGAACGGGTGGTGGACAAGTGGAACACCCTGCCAGAGGAAGTGGTGGGGGCTGAAACAATCACGGGATTTAAGAATGCATGGGATAGACATAAAGGAATTCTAGAGGTCAGGGGTAAGGGGAAATAGACTTCTAGGAAAACAAACTGAACTTACAAGCTCAAATGGGCAGACTAGGTGGGCCATAGGCCCTTATCTGCCGACACTGTCTATGTATCTATGTATCTATGAGATTGTTACATTTAGAAGGAGTGCTGCAGTTGACTGTCATTATCTATCTAAATTGTGTTAATTTCAGTGTAGGGCCTGTTTTAGAACTCAGCAAATTACAGGGGTGTTTCTTAGTGTTCTCAGATGCAGGTGAGTGACGTCAGCAGAGCAGGTATAAATGGTATTTATTTTAACTCTGCTGATGTCATCAGAATTTATTTCACTCCAGTAAAAATAACATGGTTTATTTCACTGGAATTGGTCTCACCCCCATGGTATAAATATATATATATTCATGGCAAAAAAAACTCCATTTAATGCATCAGTTATGGTTGTTCCACAGCGATAAAACCAAGGAAATTCGATGTTAGAGTTGAAAGCTCCCCCTTGCACCCCCCACCTTGCCCCCCCAACAGGCATCGGGGTGTGCATTGGGGTCATCGGCCCCAATCCTCACCCCATTCCATGTGTAAAAAGCTGAGGTGGTGAAGTATAGGAGAATTGGGTGAGAGTTAGGACCAAAGACTCAAACACACACCCCGATGCCAGTTGAGGGGGCAGGGTGGGGGTGCAAGGGGGGCTCTCCACCCTAACATCAATTTCCTCACTTTTGTCTCTGTGAAACAACCCTAACTGATGCATTAAGCAGAGATTTTTGCTATGAATATGTATATATATATATATATATATATATATATATGTATATATATATATATATATATATATATATATATATATATATATATATACAGTTACAAAATGCTGGCACTCCTCATTTTTATCAGTGCTTGATGTGAAACAAATTTAAAATCCTCCACACCTAGAAGAGAACATGCAGAATAATGTTAGTGTTTAGAGAACAAGTTGGTTCTAAATATTTGTCAAAGGAGCCCTGTCAGTATTCCATTTGGGATTCACTATCTACAGATTCTACTGTGGGCAAATTTCAGTTGGGGACTGTGTTAACACAGCATGTAGTCATTATGCGCTGTGCTGACCCAGCCTTATATTTAGATAATTATCTTGCTTGGGTCAGAATGTGCTGACTGTCTGAATATTTTCCCCACACCATCCATTCGCTCATTGAGGCTTAGGATGCAGAAAAATAAAATTTCACCAGCGAAACTGTGGCAAAATCGGCAATTTCACCACATTAAATATTTCACGAAATTGAGGCAAAATTTCACAATTTCACCCACTGCCACCAACCGCTGCAAATGGCAGTAAGCACCCCCCCACACACACACACAAATCAACCCCCACTCTCTTGTGTCTAGTGGTCCCCCCACCAATCACCTGCTATCATTTACTTAGATAGGCACCCCCCAAGTTACCTTGGCCCCCGGCCATCTGTTTTAATTAAAAAAAAAATTCAGCTCCAGCTCCCTGATGTCTAGTGGTCCCCTCAGCCAGTCACCAGCCATAATTTAATTAGATAGGCACCCTCCACAAGTTACCTTGGCCCATGGCATTTGTTTTATTTAAAAAAGCAAAAAACTAAATTCAACCTTAACTCCCTGGTGTCTAGTGGACCCCCCACCCCATCATTAGCTAGCAGCACCCACCCAACTTCCCCCAACAGTGCCCTGATTGGGCCACTGGTACAGCCCTCCTCTCACCTCCACTGCTGGCAGCTCGACTCAGCATGACTGAGTGCTGGAATGAATGAGCGCGTAGGCACTCATTCATTCAAGTGCTCAGTCGCACTCAGTCAGGCTGCCAAACATGGAAGTGAGTGGAGGGCTGCACCAGTGGCCCAGTCGGGGTACTGGTGGGAACTGTGTGGGTCAGGTGCTGCTAGCTGATGATGGGGTGTGGGGTCCACTAGACTCCAGGGAGTTGGGGTTGAATTTTTTTTTTATAAAACAAATGTCTGGGGGCCAAGAAAACTTGGGGGGGTGCCTGTCTAATGAGATTTTGGCTGGTGATCACCGAGGGGGAACCCTGGACACCAGGGAAAAACAATTTGGCCCAGTGAGTGGCCAGGGGGTTGGGGGACTACTGGACACCACGGAGAACTTTGGTTAGTGACCAGTGGCCACTAAATTCAACCATGGGAGGTGAAATTACTCTGCATATGGCAAAATTTTGCACACAAGCAAAATTCTGCCAGCTTGGAGGCAAAATTTCACTCGCAACAGAGGGCAAAATTTTGCTTTTTGCTCAGCAAAATATTTCGCAAAAAGCTTTAATTACTTGAAATATTTCACTGGATAAAATTTTCCAGTTTTGCACATCTCTGCTCCTGTCTGTGAAGTGTACATGGCCAGCTTTGAATAAGTGGGCTATAAAATCTTTTTTTTATCATATATGTATTTCCTTTTTTTATATATACATAGACAAAGAAAAAAAATGTTTCCCCAAGTAACAAAGATTTCACATTTCTACACATATACAGATAACCACTAGACCAATTCACATGAGGTGAAAAACTAATATTCTAAAATGTTCTTTAGCAAACTAGCAGATGCTGCTATATTGTCTCTTCTTAATTAAACTAAGTACAATACCTACCCCCCCCCCATCATCACGCTGTAATATTTAATAGGATAATTTATACATATGGGCACCTACCCAGAAAATACATATGCAAAAAAAAAAAAAGGAAAAAGAAAAGTAGAAATATATTCAAGAAAACATATGAAATAAATGTCCATCTTCTACCTGCTTAAACATCCATATTACTCATGTTCTCCATAAAGTCTCTCTCAGAGGATGTCGGGGACTCCCCAATATCCTGAGTTGAATAATTAGCCCTCAAGAAAGCTACTAACTGATCTGTGTCAAAAAAGATGTGGGTATTCCAATCCATAATCACTTTAACTTTTGTTTGTGACAATAGAAAAAACTACGCTCCCATATCCAACACCTCCTGTCGATAATCCAGGAACATTCTTCGTCGCTGCTACATAGCAAAACAGTAACCAGGATAAATGAAATATTTATCACCACGGTATGTAAGTGCTCCTCTCAAATTAGCCAATTTGAATATAAAATCCCTGTCAGATTCGAATCTAAAAGTAGTCAATATGGTGGACTTAGTTGTTTTTGAAACTTTATCATTGATCATGGGTACCCTGCATGCTTTTGTTATGAGTGGTGGATTATCTGGAGACAGATCAAGTGTAGTAATCAAAATATCTTTAACCAGCTCCCTAACATCTTGTAAACTCTTGTTAAGCTTATCTGGAATGCCCAGTATTTGAATATTTTTATATCACAGTAAGTTCTCATTTGATTCCAGCTTTCGATTTATATTGTAATTCTCTCTTATTAAACTAGAACAGTTTACCTCCAGTGTTGAAAGTTTAGACTCTTGCTTTGTATGTAAAAATAATGGTTTCTTTTACCGACTCAGCTTGTTTTTTAATAATGTTTACCTCTGTCTGGATAAACTCCATCTTTTTCATCAGGGTATTGGACTTCGGATCACTTCACTCTGTCCAGGTGAGAGCCTATCCCGTGATCTGCTAAGAGTTTCCAGCATAATTTTGCCACTTTCAGAAGAAGGAGAGTGAGTTTAAGGCTGTAAATTATAATCCAACTGTTGCCGCAGCATTTCCTGATTTTGAACATCCCTAGCGCAAGCTTGCTTCTGGGTTTCTGCTGTAAGAAACTCCACAGCCGAGGGGAAGAGAGGGAACTTATTCACTGCCTGCAGGGTAGGCAGTGTGCTGCTTGCATTCACACCACTCTCTGGGCTATGTCTCTCAGAAAGACACCATTGATCCAATGGGACCGACATTGGCAATATAAAGCCATGAATGTGCATTCCCAAAGTCTATGGATCCTGGAATCTAACAGTGCTGAAAAATGTAGTTCATTACTTTTAAATCTACAGTGCAAATACTGCAAATTACTAATTGGCCACATTTTCTATACATTTCCTGGTAGTTTAAGAAGCAATGCTATCAAAATTCAGTGTATGGAATTTCACTTTAAGGGTGCATGTTTCAAAGTCAACAGAGTTCTGTTACACCAGATGGAAAAGGTAGTGAGAGTATTTCCATGAAAGTAAAGTGCTGTTTGCACTAGAGTCCATTCATGTAAGGAATTAATTAAGAAATACTAAACATCAAAAAATGCCTAATGATATTTTGCCATTCTATAGATCTTTAAGAAAGTCCACACACTGACTACTGTTCACATGTTTGGTGCAATAGCAGAGCGGAAATGAGAACCTTAATTGGGGAAGTTCAAAGAAAAGCAATAAGGATACTATCATAAATGGAGAGCATAGAATGTAGGTTTAAAGAAGCTAAACTTACATCTGAACAGAAGGAGAGTTGCTGTATATGACATTTTATTTTGCTTTATAATATGTCAAAAACTGATCGTATAATTACATTATGTTAGATCCAAAGAGTCATCATTACAACATAAGGGAACAAAGTAAACAATTCATTCAGAAAAAAAAAAAGATTTGAAGAAACTGGAGGAAAAAAAAATTACTAGCAGGGAATTAAATGTATGGAATTTTTTGCCCCTTGGTTGATATTACCAGTTTGCTCACATTCAAGAAAAGGTCAGGTAAATATATAAATAGCATTAATCCTATATCTTTTTATAGTCTCTTTCCCCAAGTACACATCCTAGCATAGTGACATAAGGATCTGTAGGTACAGTGCCTTTATCCAGGCTGAACATTTCATGACATTTTTGACAACATTTATAGCCTTTAACTAGCTGAGCTAAGTGACTTGCTTGTTTCACTTAAAACATATTTATTTGATGAAGCTTTTAATCTGTTTTGAACTGATTTATTTTGGGGTTGTTTTACTTGTATATTATTGTACTTTGTTAAGTGCTCCGAGCCCTTGGATAGAGTGCTACATAAATAAAATTTGCCTTGCCTTGCCTTCACTAAACAGTTATTGCTCTGGCTTATTGACTGATGCATCAAAAAATGAAAACCAGGTACAAATCTTTGTTCCTTCTAATTCATAAATTCTTCATTATAACTTCTAATAAAAACATGCCCTGATTCTTCATGTAAAGAGTTGTTTCCCACAGTTGTATTGATGAATTACCCTGATACCATTATTCATATGGTGCCCATATGTCAAAGGCACTGGTGCCTTGAAGAAGGAACCATTCCAAAAATTAAACAAAATGTTATCTAAAACAATGTGCAGTAGCTAAATGCATACAAAAATGTAAATAATCTTTATGTTATATGCAAAACCTGCAATTGAAGGTGCTAGTTAGAAATCTACAGAGAGGGGTATACTGTATGCATTCATTATATCAGTCTATCTATCTATCTATCTATCTGTCTGTCTGTCTGTCTGTCTGTCTATCTCTCTCTCTCTCTCTATTGTTGCAACTTTGAGATGTGAAGATATTTCATCATAGTTCTGTATATACCTAGAGAAAATGTGTGCCTGCCTGCAGTACCACTGTGAGACCACGAGACAGATTACTTTTAGATACAGTATATTGCATAACAGCTAGAAATAATCAAGACAAATTTACAATCTGTAAGCTACAAATCAATCTACCTATCTATCTGTCTGTCTATCTATCTATCTATCTATCTATCTATCTATCTATCTATCTGTCTGTCTGTCTGTCTGTCTGTCTGTCTGTCTATCTATCTATCTATCTATCTATCTATCTATCTATCTATCTCTCTATCTCTATCTAGCTGTTTCTCAGTATCCAGTAAACAAGGTGAGTGAAATTGGGCACCAACTAAAATGGTGACTCAGTTATGGCACCTGTGTTCATGGCAATCAAGCAGGTGGGTGACCGGATAATGGGGTGGGCAAAATACTGTGACAGAAAGTAGGGGGTATACACATATGCAAGCACACGTGGGGGGGGAGGCAGGGGAGCAATGGTATGTGAGAGGCAGTGTGATGGGCAGCTGCCCAGCTGGTATGCTAGTGTGGTGGAGAGGGTGGTTGGCTAGGAGGCGCAGGGTACAGGGTTCGGGTCTGGCACTGTGTGGATTTTTTTTTGGCGGAAGTTGGCTTTAATTTCACCCCCCTATGTGCACCCCCCTGGAGTTGAGAATCCTTAAGTAGGTGGATGGAGGGGAGAAGCCCCCCATGGGGAGTGCAGGGGCACAGACCCTCCATTAACAATGAGACCTGTAGGTCTCGGGTACCGTTTCTGTCCACGCTGTGAGTGTGCATCACTGAAATTGATTTTCGGCAATGTACACTTGCCATACTAGCGATCGCTATTTCGCAGTCGCCGTTATGACATGGAACCCTTTTTCTCTGTCTTTTTATCTATGTATCTGTTGAAAGCAAGAAAGAAAGAAAGAAAGAAAGAAAGAAGGAAGGAAGTAAGGAAGGAAGAGAAAAATTAGCTAACTAGAACTGTAAAGGAGAGAATGTGAACAATAGATCTTAATTTAATAATGTTGGTATTTATTTGTAATTTGGTGACTAGTTATTGACTTAAATTACAATCCAATATTACATAGATTTTTCTGAGCACTAAGAAAATAACAAAAGCTACAGAAGACATATTTTCCAGTCACTTCAAGTTTTCCTTTTGCATCATTTTTACCCTTTAACCTTCAGTAAGGAAGTAAAGTGATGCTCATTGACAGAGACATCTGCCTTAAACAGTGATGGTGGTATTACCCCAAGCAAAACTGGTTGCTTCTCTGGCTTGTGAACCATCTTGATTGTGACGAAATGCTGTTCCACTCTCTGTGCTTTTCAATCCCAATTATATGTACTGTATGATGCACGTACCGTGCTTCAGAGAGCTGCAAGCACTGCAGGGCCTGCATCCATGCTATATTATAATAAAGACTAGTATCGATCCATTAGGGAATCAGCATACAAAATTCCTGCATAATGTATGAATCTGCTATTGCTGTTTCTTGAATTTTGATCCTGAGAATAAAATACTACTAAGACAGAAAAAAAACACTGAGGGCAGGATTTCAGCATGGATCATGGATCTGTCTGACCTCTGCCCACTGCTGTATTCAAATGGAATATTCATCCAAACTGTAAGTGTGTTTAAATGTTGTGGCAAAAATAAAAAAGAAACAACTGTGGTAAAAATGAAGTGAATAATATTCACTTAAGCTTTTTTACTGCAAATTGTGACATTTTGTCTCAGATGCATCTTTCAAAAATAGCAGACCTGTTCTGATGCATTTTGATGGCTGTAGACACTAGTGAAATGCAGATTTGCATCTGCGTATGCCCTTCTGAACATCCTGTCCAGAGAGGTGATAGGATAATACTGAAGTGCAAATGAGAGATTGACCAGTTACTGGTATACATACAGTAGTGCAGAGAGAATCCTACATTAACAATGCAATCCATGGAGATCCAATCATACAGATAATTATTCAGTTTGTTACTAATTTTTTTTATTAAAAATATTGCTCTATGACCATCCCTATCACAGAAATTGTAAAGACAAAAGTTTAAAAAGCGTGAGGTATTGTAAGAACATTTTGTTAGGATCTCCAACCCTTTGAAAATGTTTAACAGTATTTTCAGTAGTTTATTTTCACTAACAGACTAAAATACCTGCATTTTGCAGTTTGGAACTTTTTTTACACAGTAATAAAGCAACCTAGTTGCTTCTTGGTTCTGTTTTATTTTGGTCATTTTTTGTAATTCTTCAGACATTATACCAATGTTAGCTATATCTTCATTGGTTAATACTATGCGTGGCATGCCAGAAACATCCAGTGTCCTTGCATTTTAATGAAGATGGGAAATCTCATTTTCAATGAGTTCATTCTATATATTGATGTCTATACTTATGTGTGTTTCTTACTGAATAGGAATGCTATCTTGTGCTGCTTGGGCAAGAGGACCACAAAGTGAAGCTGAGCAGTTCTGTCAGCCCAAACAACACAATATAACATTCTTATGTAGTAAGAAGCATAAACAAGGATAACTATTAATGCATTATGAAGAAATCAAAGATTTTACAACAAAATAATATTGTCAGTATAACTGTTTAAAAATTTTTTTTTTGTTTATAGTTTTCTGTCCCCCTCTAGCAATATCACAAATGACGAAGTCTGGGCATTGCTCTGAGTGCCATTATGGCCGAGCAACAGCAGCATATGAAACTAAGTTCCCTGCTAAGTTTATTTTAGGAAAAAAAAAACATTCTAGGGGCATTTTTTATTTTTCTAAGTATCTCTGAAACATATCAACATTTGTTAGAATCAGGAGAGCACAGAGCAAGAAGGTACGTGAGAAGTAAGTGACAGTCATGCAGCAGAATAGGAAAGTTGATTGTTGCGTGTGAAGCAGCATCTTTATATATAATGGGCTCTATGCATGATGGGATGGAGTGTCTACACACTGGGGCTATAGTCACACCATGCACAATGTGCCACCCACATGTCTAGCCATGGAATGCACCAATGGGGCACGCAGTCCCACTGCCAGATCGTGCAGAGGCCAACATGGTTGAGGTGTGAAGGGGGCGTGCTGGGGGCATGCCCACACTCTGTGACATTCACAGAGTTGTGGAGTGCTGGGCATGGGGGCACACAATATGCAGGAGGAACCCCTGCCATAAGGTCTGTGCTCCTCCCAGGATGTTGGACCCTGGCTGCCAACATACAGGTGGGTACTGCCGCCCCCACACCATGCAGCCCCAGACCATGGACAGCTAATGGTGATCTGGGCACAGACAACCAGGCACCAGCCCAATTCCTTGATGCAGTGCACTGCCCAGCAGCAGCTATATCTCCACAAACATGGGTGCAAAGGATCCACTGACGGACTGGGTCGGGCATCCCATTGAATGCCCACCCGGTCCACATATCTGTCCTCCATGCTCCTGTGCACTGAGAGGGCAGGGCCACAGACAGGTGGCAGTATTCATGAATACTGATGGTGTGCACCTGTCTGTGGGAGCAATGCTACACGGTGGGGGTACACACAGATTCCACACACACCCCTGCCCCATTAGTGCATTGAGCCAATAAAAGATAAGGTAGTTCTCCATTCTGACTGGATGAAAATCTGAGACTGCTTTATGAATAACTTAAAAGATGTCTTATAGCTGGGAGGTGGACAGCACTGAGAGGGAAATTGACTTATTCGAGATCAAATATCAAATGGTAAACCAGTGTCTACAGAGAGATTTGAATGTTTGCCTCCTTGATTACAGTTCTGCAGACGTAATGCTGGGCTATACTGCTTGCCTAACAATAAGAGTTTTTTTTTTCTTTTTGTTTTGGACCACACTGCTATACTAAGACCATCTTTCCAGTGCTTATACTATTGAAATAGTAAACAGTGCATGGTCATAGCTTTTAATTCACAGAAAGTCTATACTCTGTGGTGTCATTATTCACAGCTGTGTCATCAGAAATGCCATAATCCTTAGCTTGGTGTGTCATAACTGTGAATTATAGTACAGTTTGGCTTTTTTAGAATGTATGTGTCACTCAGACTGCCTGAGATGTTTCACTTACTGGAGGACATTCTGAAGGAAACAAGGCTTGTTTGAATAAAATTTTACTGATATGGAAACAGCTTTATCCTTATGTGACAGTTTTTAAACGCTACATAGTTTGACCTTATATTATACTAGGGATTGTGAGGAACTGATAGTATTTCCTGAGTAGCTTGAAAAATGCTCAATTCATTACTCAGATATGAATAACAAATAGTGGCACTATTATTCAAATTCAGAAAAAAAAATAATAAACAGCCCAGACTCTCCTTCCCAGCCCAACTGTTTGAAGATCCTCAGCTCCTGCCAATCCACCCATCCTTTCCCCCCAGCACACAAAATGTAATGTTCAAAAACAGATGTCAATATGGGCAACTGGTACAACCTGACTGCCTCCCTGGCTGGTGCTATCTCTTGTACAGCTTTTGTGCTTTTTTTAAGTAGTTCATACATAGTAAGAAATAATCGCTCTGCCTCTAGACCCCAGCAGCAGTACCCAGCTCCCAATCTCTTCCCCCCAGCACCCACATTTCCATACTGGAAAGCCTCCCTCCAGGCATGGGAAGATGCCAAACAAAACCGGCCCTCCTCTATGGCTGGCTGTCTTCTTGTGAATGAAAGTACTTCTGCACTTGCTCGCATAGTAAAACAGCTAATCAGGTGATCAACTGTTTTACTATGCAAGCAAGCATGAGGGCACTTTCATTCAGAGGATGGCAGCTGGCCATGGGGGAGGGCAGGTTGTATCGATCACCTTCTCATACCTCTGGGTGGGGAGTTCACAATATGGAAACATCTGTACTGGGAACAAGGTTGGGAGATAGATTCAGCTGCTGTGGTCGGATAGTGGGGGGATTATTTCTTTATTTCAAGGATTTACTTCAAAAAAGCACAAACATGCTATAAGAGATGGCTCCAGCCATGGATGTGGGAGGGTTGTACTGGTCACCTATCAGGGGATTGGTTTTTAAACTTTAAATTGGGTTTGCTGTGATACTGGGGGGGGGGGTGTAAGATAGGGAGCAATGTATCTTTACATAGTTGATGTGGGGAGGAGAGAGTTTTTATTTTATATTTTTATCCCCCACAGGAACATGAATAATGAATACAAATCTTGATTTCTGAATACTTGGTGACCTGAAAACAAATATCTGGGTCCATATACAGTACAAAAAAAGGTATTTGCTCATCTCTACATTAAACAGAAAAAGTTGAACTGTAAAATCTTATACTTCCATCTTGGGTAGAGATGCAGCAAAATTTAATTTTGCCAGCAAAATTCTGGCAAAATCAGGAATTTTGGCCCACAAAATATTTTGTGAATGTCCCCCATTTTGCGAAATATTTCACATGTGTGAAATGTGGAATTTTGGCCACGAAATGCAGAATGTTTCACACAAATGACACAATTTCACCCACGAGTGGCGAAATTCTGCCATTTGCAGGCAAAATTCTGCATTTTGTGGACAAAATTGCACATTTGTTGGCATAATTCCACATTTTGCCGGGCAGAATGTCACATTTCGCATTCACAAAATATTTCACGAAATGTGCAAATTTTGTGAAATATTTCGAGGCACAAAATTTGCAGATTTTGTACATCTTTAATCTTGGGGTTCTGGTAACATTTACAAATCACTTGAGTTTCATTCTCATGGTTTATGATGCCACCAGACCCACCTCTTAAAGAAATTACAGTTTTGTAATTCACAGTTATCTATCATTTATTCAATTTTTTTTGTATTCTATAATCAGTTTCTAAATTAATGCTACTAATACAATTTGATATTTAAAGGGGAACATATAGCTAGGAAGTCCAACAGTTACTACTGAATGTGGGATTGCTCATAGCACTTTCAATGCTACTAAGTTTTTTTTATTTACTGCATTTGTAATAGCCTTGGAGGGCATCTGGCAATCCCAAGTGGACTGCAGATAACTTCATAGCCAAGGAGACACTACAGGGATTCAATATACTGTTTTATTAATAACCTTTGAGGGATAAATAACTCTGGTTTGCTTTTTGCAGGTCCCTCTCTTCTACTAAATTCTTTGAACAAAAAACATGACTTATAACAAGTACTGCAGGAGGAACTATTCATTGCTCAAAGGCTATTTACTGTATATTGAATCTCCCAGTAACTTCTCCCTAGCAATTACATCAGTCAAATGGGATTGTGGGATTTTTGGCTTTGCTTACATCTGGAACCAGGTGCAGCATGGCAGAATCCATTAAATAACTTATAACACGCTATAAGTAAAACAATGTTATTAGTATTAAATATTCTAACTGAGGATCGCCCCATTCCATAAGTGTGGGACACTTTACATAGGCATTCTCTTTTAATAGTTCCAGTTATCACTCTTGAATTAGGAACAAACTTTAGTAAACATTTTTCAGTTTGCAATTAACGGATGTTTTCAGCAGTCAAAATATTCAGCACTTACAATATTTATTACTCTGCCTATTTATTAATTAATATTGATTTTTACATTGCAGTAATTGAAACGTTAGGCAAGGAGTTACTATAGGAATGTATAGAGGGCAGAAAATATTTATTTGCCATGCTACTGGAATAGAAGCTGATATATTTTCAACTGGTCAATAGTCTCAAATGTTTGTGACGATATAGATATATATACATGGAATACATTAAATATGCCTTACTCTTCATTCACAACTATAAGGTTTATTGAGTAATTTAGAAAACCACAAGGGAAAGTATCTCCATCTAGTGGAAATTATGTTAAGTAAAGAATTATCTCAAATTCAATCAGATTCTGGATATATTCTACTAAATGAATATGAAATAAAAAAAATTATTGTAAAAGTCACTTTACAAATAGTTACGTTATGTGCCAGAAATTAGAACAGGACCATTTTTACTTCATAGAAACACTGAATGTATTGGCAGAAAAGGACCAGTAGGCCCATCCAGTCTGCCCTATTTTTCCCTGCATTTTCAACACCATGGGGTCTATTTGGTCATCAGTGTCTGGCCTGCTTCCTTTTCCTCTACTGATTATGGCCATATGCCTATCCCATGTATGGTGGAAGCTCCCTATTATTTTTGTCCCCACAACATCTTCTTGCAGATTATTCCAGGTGTCCTCCATGCTTTTTGTGAAGAATTATTTCCTCACGTCCATCTTAACCCCCCCCCCCAAAGCTTCATTGCATTCTCCCATATTCTGGTTCTTTTCTTCCTCTGAATCAGACTTCCCACCTGCACCTCATTCACCCATGTAAGGTACTTGGTTATATGTCTCAATCATGTCCCCTGTCACTCTCCTCTCCTCTCCTCTCCTCTCCTCTCTTCCAAGGAATACACATTGAGATCCTGCAGCCATGTGACATTTTGCCTCAGATGCATCTTTCAAAAATAGCAGACCTGTTTTGATGCATTTTGATGGCTGTAGGCACAAGTGAAATACAGATTTGCATCTGCGTATGCCCTTCTGAACATCCTGTCCAGAGAGGTGATAGGATAATACTGAAGTGCAAATGAGAGATTGACTAGTTATTGGTATACATACAGTAGTGCAGAGAGAATCCTACATTAACAATGCAATCCATGGAGATCTGATCATACAGATAATTATTCAGTTTGTTACTAATGTTTTTTTTATTAAAAATATTGCCCTTTGACCTTCACTATCACAGAAATTGAAAAGACAAAAGTTTAAAAAGTGTGAGGTACTGTAAGAACATTTTGTCAGGATCTCCAACCCTTTGAAAATGTTTAACAGTATTTTCAGTAGTTTATTTTCACTAACAGATTAAAATGTCTGCATGTTGGAACTTTTTTTACACAGTAATAAAGTGACTGGTTCTGTTTTATTTTGGTCATTTTTTGTAATTCTTCAGACATTATACCAATGTTAGCTATATCTTCATTGGTTAATACTATGCGTGGCATGCCAGAAACATCCAGTGTCCTTGCATTTTAATGAAGATGGGAAATCTCATTTTCAATGAGTTCATTCTATATATTGATGTCTATACTTGTGTGTGTTTCTTACTGAATAGGAATGCTATCTTGTGCTGTTTGGGCAAGAGGACCACGAAGTGAAGCTAAGCAGTTCTGTCAGCCCAAACAACACAATATAACATTCTTATGCAGTATGAAACACAAACAAGGATAACTATTAATACATTATGAAGAAATCAAAGATTTTACAACAAAATAATATTGTCAGTATAACTGTTTAAAAATATTTTGTTGTTTTTAGTTTCTGTCCCCCTCTAGCAATATCACAAATGATAAAGTCTGGGCATTGCTCTGAGTGCCATCATGGCCGAGCAACTGCAGCATATGAAACTAAGTTCCCTGCTAAGTTTATTTTAGGAAAAAAACATTCTAGGGGCATTTTTTTTATTTTCCTAAGTATCTCTGAAACATATCAACATTTGTTAGAGGCTGGAGAGCACAGAGCAAGAGGGCAAGTGAGAAGCAAGTGACAGTCATACAACAGAATAGGAAAGTTGATCGTTGTGTGTGAAGCAGCATCTTTGTATATAATGGGCTCTATGCATGATGGGTTGGAGTGTCTACACACTGGGGTTCTTAGCCACACCATGCACAATGTGCCACCCACATATCCAGCCATGGAATGCACCAATGGGGCACACAGCCCCACTGCCAGATCACGCAGAGGGCAACATGGTTGAGGTGTGAAGGGGGCATGCGGGGGCATGCCCACACTCTGTGACATTCACAGAGTTGTGGAGTGCTGGGCATGGGGCACAACATGCAGGAGGAACCCCTGCCATAAGGTCTGTGCTCCTCCCAGGATGTTGGACCCTGGCTGCCAACATACAGGTGGGTACTGCCTCCCCACACCATGCAGCCCCAGACCATGTACAGCTAATGGTGATCTGGGGATGGACGACCGGCACCAGCCCAGTTCCTTGATGCAGTGCACTGCCCAGCAGCAGCTATATCTACACACCCATGGGTGCAAAGGATCTACTTGCAGACTGGGTCAGGCATCCCATTGGATGCCCACCCAGTCCACATATCTGTCCTCCATGCTCCTGTGCAATGAGAGGGCAGGGCCACAGACAGGTGGCAGTGGTCATGAATACTGCTGGTGTGCACCTATCTGTGGGAGCACAGCTACATGGTGGGGGTACACGCAGATTCCACACACCCCTGCCCCATTAGTGCATTGAGCCAATAAAAGATAAGGTAGTTCTCCACTCTGACTGGATGAAAATCTGAGACTGCTTTATGATTCACTTAAAAGATGTCTTATAGCTGGGAGGGGGTCAGCACTGAGAGGGAAATTGGGTGTTTACTCACCTGGCAAAGGTGATTGTGTTGGTTGACATCCATGGCACTCCAGACATTACCTCATGGGTTTTAGCCCACCTGGTAGGCTAGTGATGCACATGACTCTAGGATCAAATTTCTAATATATCCAGGTCCCAGAAACCCCTTCTTTCCAGTTCGAATCTTCCATAGCTGAAATCAAGGTTAGTAAAGCACAAAATACAAAATCCAAGAAAAAAACAATACAACCATTGTACATAATGATGCAATCTGAGACTTAATCTCGTGTGGCCAATAGGCCCGTTTTTTTATTTTCCTATAATTTACAATCTAATCTCGACCCATAATAGGTCGACTGTTGGACTTCTCCACACCTGTGATTGAGCCCGCAGTAGAATATACCCCACCCCCTCATCAAATATGTTTGGGAGAAAAACTCCGCTCCTGGTCACTCTGAGTACTCCGTTGAGAGGGTCTTGGAGTGCCATGGATGTCAACCAACACAATCACCTTTACCAGGTGAGTAAACACCCATTGTGATTGGTTGACCATCCATGACACTCCAGACATTACCTCATGGGTAGATAAGTAGCAGTATTGTACCCTAGGGAGGGAAACAGAGTGGTCTATGAGTGAGAGGTGGATGTGGCTGTTAGGAGGATTTGTGTGGTGAAAGTGGGCTGTATGTTGTACAGGTGCTCAAGTCTATAGTGTCTGGTGAATGTATGGATGGAAGTCCATGTTGCGGCTTTACATATGTCTTCTGAAGACACGCTCGCCCTTTCCGCCCAGGATGTGGCTACTGATCTGGTGGAATGGGCTTGATACCCTCGGGGGGTGTCATATGCTTGGCTAGATAAGCTCCCTGTATGGTTCTTCTGAGTCAGCCAGCGATTGTGGTCTTGGAAGCTGCCTTACCTTGTCTTTGTCCCCTTGTAATGATAAATAATCTCTGCGTCTTACGTAGGGGCAGAATCCTGGCTATGTAGACAGAAAAGAAGATCCCAACATCCAGGTGATGTGGGACCGGCTTAATGCCTTGTTGTGTGTCTCCAGAGAAGGCAGGCAACTTGATGGGCTGTTCCCTATGGAATGTCGTGGATACCTTCGGTTGGAATGCTGGAACCATCCGTAAGAGGCGTACTCCTTGAGGGGTGAAAACTGTATAAGGTTCCTTATATGAGAGTGCCCCTAGCTCTCCAATCTGTCGAGCTGAACAGATAGCGACAAGGAAGCAAGCCTTGAGGCTGACCCAGAATAGGTCCACCTCGTGTATTGGCTCAAAGAGGGCTGAACTGAGGGAGTCCAGTATCAGTGGGAGATCCCATGGTGTAATGGCAGGTCTGACTCTGGGTCAGAGCACTTCCACTGCTCTTAGGAAGCATAGGGCATCGTGGTGTGCTCCCAGGCTGTATCCCCCGATGGGGCCCGTGGCCACTCCAATGGCTGAGAGTTGTACTCTGAGGGATGAGTGGGCCAGCCCCTTGTCTACTCCCTGATGGAGAAACAAAAGAATGGTGGAAATGTCCAGTTGCTCTGGGTCCTTACCATGTTCTCGATACCACTTCACGAATATAGACCACTGTCTACCATAGGTGGAAGTGGTCGGGGCCCGTCTCGATTGCAGCATCATCGATATGACCGAGTCATGGTAGCCTGCTCTCATCAGTCTTTTCCTTTCAGGAGCCAGGCCATGAGTTTCAGAGTCTGCGGGGCTGGGTGGAGTATTGGGCCCTGTGTCAGCATATCTGCTTGATAAGGCAATCTGAGGCTGGCTAGTGTCATGTTGAGGACCGTGGCAAACCATGTCCTCCGTGGCCAGTAGGGGGCCACTAGGATGATGTTACACCAAGATGCTCGGATCTTGTTCAGTACCTGGGGGAGTAAGGAAAGAGGTGGGAACACGTAGGCATGGTCCCGGGACCACAGTTGAGACAGGGCATCGGTTCCCTAGGACCTGCTTTCCCTGAACCATGAATAGAACGCCTGAACCTGTGTGTTTTCTGTTGTTGCCATGAGATCCATGGACATAGGTCCCCAGGCTTCCTGGATCATCTGGAAGAGGTCGGGATGGAGCCGCCATTCCCCTGGGTGAACCCATTGCTGGCTGAGACAGTCTGCTCGCACGTTGAGTCTGCCTGCGAGATGCACTGTGCCAAGGTGGCTGAGGTTGGTCTGAGCCCAATTGAGGACTGACGTTGCCTCCCTCAGCATGGCTCTGCTCCTGGTGCTGCCTTGTTTTGCAATATACGCCACCGTGACCTGGTTGTCTGAGCATATAAGCACCAACTGGCCATAGATGAATGATTTGAAAGCCTCAAGGGTGTGAGCCACTGCCCTCATTTCTAGAATGTTGATTGATAATTTTGCTTCCCTTGGTGTCCATAGGCCTTGAGCCATCAAGTTGCCCAAGCACGCTCCCCAACTGGACAGGCTTGCATCCGTTTCTATTGTGGCTGTGTAAGATGCCTCTAGTGGGACCCCTCTTGTGAGGTTGGACTTCACCATCCACCATGTAAGAGATTGTTTCACCGATGGTGGAAGTGGGACTATGACTTGTAGATTGTACTCGTTTGGTGATCCCTGAATGAGTACGTAAGTCTGGAGCGGTCGCATCTGCCATCTGGCCCAGGGTATGAGGTCTATGCAAGATGCCATGCACCCTAGCAACTAGGCTATGTGTCCCATGGTTGTCTGATGGCGGGATCTCATGTGAGGGGCCAAGGCTATCAGATTGAGCACCCTTGTCTGAAAGGGTTTTGCCCATCCCTGTGACGTGTTGATCAGTGCCCCCAGATGTTCAATCTGTTGTGTGGGCACCAGGTGGCTCTTGTCCAGGTTCACTACCCAGCCGTGTTCCTCGAGTGCCTGTAGGATGGTCCAAGTGTCTCGGTGTGATTGCTCCTTAGAGTGTGCTGGAATGAGCCATTCGTCCAAGTAGGGTATGATATCCAGACCCTGTTTCTGGAGTCTGGCTACTAGGATGATGTACACCTTGGTAAACACCCTTAGCACTGAGGTGAGCCCAAAGGGCAAGGCCTGATACTGGTAGTGATGACCTAAGATATGGAACCTGAGGTATTGTCGGTGTTTCGGTATGATGGGAATGTGTAGGGATGCGTCCTTCAAGTCTATGGACGTGAGGTAATTGCCTACCTGGACGCTGCGGAGGGTTGATCTTATGATCTCCATTTTGAACCTGTGGCACACCACGTGTTCATTGAGTTGTTTCAGGTCCAGGATGGGGCGAAGTTCTCCCGATTTTTTGGGCATGAGAAAGAAAATAGTGTATACCCCTAGATTCTGTTTGTGCGTGGGGACGGGCTGGATGGCTCTGTTTTGTAGCAGATCCGACAGGATATGTTGGACCTGATGTGGGGTTGTCTTTCTTTTGGCGATGGGGAGCTTAGAAACCTGCATGTGATGTGGGGTTGGGACAGCTCTATAGAGTACCCCCTTGATATCACTTCTAGGATCTACCTGTCCGTGGTTGTGTTGAGCCACTGGCGTTTTAACAGTGTTAGTCTTTGTCTCATGGGGGGGGGTACGGCCCCTGTCCTTGAAGGATTCTGGGTACAGAGTCATTGTTGTTTCCCCCGTACCTCTACCTCTTCCCCCAACTCTTTGCCACGGGCTCTAAAGGAGGGCGTTTGGTAAGTATGGGAGAAGGAACTATGGTAACTGTTGGATGTTCCTCTGCCTCGAAAGGAACTGTTCTGGGAGTGTGTGTCCCTGTGAGGTTGGTATGACCTGTTCCCCCCCAAAAAACCTCCGCCTCGCTGAAGGGAGGTAGGTGTACTTGGTCTTGTTTCTAAGGAGGTCTCTGCCCTCCTCTTTTTGTTTTAGGAAGTCCTGTAGGCCATCCCCAAAAACATGCTTTCCCTTCATGGGTAAATTTTGTAATAGTGTCTTTGATTCTTTATCAGCTTCCCATAACTTCAGCCACAGCACTCTCCTGGCATGATTGGTGATGGCTGTGGCCCTGGCATGCAGTTGCAAGATGTCCACCAATATGTCCGCCAGGTATTTAGCCGCATCAAGAGTGCACTCTGAAAGTTCTGCCTCCCTGGACTTAGGGTCTGCTTGCTCCTGGAGTTCCTCGAGCCAGCGGATTTGTGCACGAGCTGTGTAGATGGCCATCATGGCAGCTTTTGTGGCAGTTCCCTCAACCTCAAATGCCCTCTTTAGCATGTGCTCTACCTTCTTATCCGTTGGATCTTTTAGTGCTATGGTCCCACATGGTAAGATGGTTTTCTTGCTGAGCGCTGCCACCTGTGGATCGATGGTTGGAGATTTGCACCAGATATCAGCCTTGTCTTGTTGAACTGGGTACATCCTGTCCAGGTTCCTCCTATTCGACATTCTGCCCGGCTCTGTGGATTGCCACTCCTTGTTGAAGATGTCCTTGATTGCCGGACATACTGGGAAGGTCTCAGAGCTGGTCGCCTTCTGCTGTATCATGGGGTCTAATTTGGACTCTGGTTTACTCTCCTCGACGTCGAACCCCATAGTGGTTTTGACAGTTTTCATTAGGCCTGGTACCATGTCGAAGGAACACAATTTTGAAGTGAGGGAAGGTACGGCTTGCGGTTCCATGTCCTCCTCGACGGTGTCTACTCCATCCTCCTCCTCAGGTACGTATTTGTCTTCTCCGGAGTCCGGCCGAAGATTATCTGGTGCCGGGTTATCGGAGTCTAAACGTTCCTCAGAGGGCCCCCCTGCCTTGTCTGGTTCCACAAGTTTTGCTGTTGTTTTATGCCGCGTGAGAGATTCAAGTTTCTCCATTATCTTCAGCATGAAGTTCTGTTGGCTCTCCATCATTGCGACCGTGGCCTGTTGGTTTTGAATCATGAGGGAACCAGGATCCATCCAAGTGTGGCTGCTGGGCCCTGGATTGCTGGGACCCATGACAGGAGTTTGTTCCATTGATAAATCGTAGTCATCAAGAAGACAGGTGGAGCAAAGGGGACCCGGAGCTTGGGGCAACAGGGTAGCGTTGCAAGAGGAACACTAGCCTTGACCATCTGGTGAGAGAGAAGAAGGCAGGTGTATAGTTAGTGCTAGTGCAAGGTCCTGTGGACAGATCTTTGCCCCATAGTTACCAATACAGTGTGTATGGTCTAGCACCACAATGGGAGGACCGTAGGAGCAGACAGACCTTATGGTCATTTTAATGGGGGGGTCCTGCGATATCCCTCTTATTAGTGGTTAGAACAGCATGTGGGGTCACTGTGGGAGGGACCCCTCATGAATAGGTGCCCCCAACCTGGTGGTTGCTATAGGGAGGGACCTCCAGTATAGTGGTGGGATCATACGGGTCACTGTGGGGAGGGACCCAAGTGAAAAACAGGACAAAACTGAAATCACAGTCCGTATAGCAAAGGTCACTGGGAGAGGGACCTGTGTGTAGAGATGAGTAGAAATTGGGATTTGTGATCCCTATATGGAAGTCGCTATGTGAGGGACCCCATACAGAAGCATGAAGGAGGCTTGGCCCATGTGGTCTGTTATTTTGATTCCCCCACCTTTGTTAAATATTTGACCCCCCCAACCTGCCTGAGGTAGGCAGAACAGGCTAGACCCAGATTAGAACAGGCTAGACCCGGATTCAAAAGGTCTTAAGTCATAGGCTCAGTGGATGTACTCTTCTAGCATTTCTGCGCCACAGGGAAGCCTGTGGCAATGAACCCCCAACCCCCAGGAAGCTGAGGCCCTCGACCATACGGTCGTGTTGTAGGGGTCTAAAAATCCACCTTGGCGTCAATGCTGGGAGCTTACTTCGACTACTGCCTCAATGAGGGAGAGGCCCAGCCATGTGGTGTGTGAGGAAGGGAGGCCTGGAGGTAGGCCATGAACTCGCATTGTCATTGGAGGCCGCTGAGGCCAATAAGGGGCCTCAGGGGATTAGGTGTACTCCTGGAGCGGAACGCAAGTGCCTATATTGCTCGTGATGATCGCCATGTGGACTAAAGCTCCTGGAATCTGCTCTGGGGATCCAGGCAACCACGCAGTGGTGGGAAGATTGAACACTGCAGGGTGTGTGTCAGGCAGAGGTGAGCCTACCCCCTGGAGAGAGCAGCGATGTTGTGAGTATGGAGAAGGCTCCCCACAACACAGAGCGCCTCATGGGAGCCTACAGAGGGCATCTTTTGAAAGGGCAAGTGGAAAGGCCCTAATCGGGAATTCGCTCAAAGAGCTAATGTGCATTGCAGCGCTCGGGCTCAGGATTGCGAGACCACGAGGAGCATGGCGCGATTAAACAAATATCTAACAAGTTAAAACAGGGAATACCCTTAAAAGTCTCTTCTGCTTCTAATGACACTGTGTAGAACAATATTTCCAATAATACCAACAGGATAGCATGCATACCATTTTAAAACATGGAAAACTGTACTTAATGGCAGCAAAATTACAGGCTAGAAGACTGATTCAAAAAAGTAGCAAACAACGATTAAACTAGCTATACTTTGCTGGCTTCTGCAGAGTTTAGAATCCCTGCTCCAAGCCAAAAGAGTCTCACACAATTTATACCTAAGTAAATTCAAATGATTAGTGGTAAAACTGAACAAAGTTTAAAGCCACATAGTTGTTGTTTGCTACCCTGGGATATGGGCTGTACTTTTATTGTGAAACAGGAATATAATTTGATGTATATCAAAGCATTCCTTATAGTCATTAAATCAGAGGCCTACCTTTCTGTGTGGAGCAGACAGAGATCCTGGTGTGCTTGTTGCCTGATCAGATGCACGATTTGAACTGGGGAGCAGGGGTTTCTAGGACCTGGATATACTAGAAATTTGATACTAGAGTCATGTGCATCACTAGCTTATCAGGTGGGCTAAAACCCATGAGGTAATGTCTGGAGTGCCATGGATGGACAACCAATCACAATGACTTATTCAGGATCAAATGGTAAACCAGTGTCGACAGACAGATTTGAATGTTTGCCTCCTTGATTACAGTTCTGCAGACGTAATGCTGGGCTATACTGCTTGCCTAACAATAAGAGTGTTTTTCTTTCTGTTTTGGGCCACACTGATATACTAAGACCATCTTTCCAGTGCTTATACTATTGAAATAGTAATCAGTGCATGGTCATACCTTTTAATTCACAGAAAGTCTATACTCTGTGGTGTCATTATTCACAGCTGTGTCATCAGAAATGCCATAATCCATAGCTTGGTATGTCAGAACTGTAAATTATAGTACATTTTGGCTTTTTTAGAATGTATGTGTCACTCAGACTGCCTGAGATGTTTCACTTACTGGAGGACATTCTGAAGGAAACAAGGCTTGTTTGAGTAAAATTTTACTGATATGGAAGCAGCTTTATCCTTATGTGACAGTTTTTACACGCTACATAGTTTGACCTTATATTATACTAGGGATTGTGAGGAACTGATAGTATTTCCTGAGTAGCTTGAAAAATGCTCAATTCATTACTCAGATATGAATAACAAATAGTGGCACTATTATTCATATTCAGAAAAAAAAAAATAATAATAAACAGCCCAGACTCTCCTCCCCAGCCCAACTGTTTAAAGATCCTAAGCTCCTGCCAATCCACCCATCCTTTCCCCCCAGCACACAAAATGTAATGTTCAAAAACAGACGTCCAGATGGGCAACTGGTACAACCTGACTGCCTGCATGGCTGGTGCCATATCTTGTACAGCTTTTGTGCTTTTGTTAAGTAGTTCATACATAGTAAGAAATAATCGCTCTGCCTCTAGACCTCAGCAGCAGTACCCAGCTCCCAATTTCTTCCCCCCAGCACCCACATGTCCATACTGGAAAGCCTCCCTCCAGGCATGGGAAGATGCCAAACAAAACCTGCCCTCCTCCATGGCTGGCTGTCTTCTTGTGAATGAAAGTACTTCTGCACTTGCTCACATAGTAAAACAGCTAATCAGGTGATCAGCTGTTTTACTATGCAAGCAAGCATGAGAGCACTTTCATTCAGAAGAAGGCAGCTGGCTGTGTGGGAGGGCAGGTTGTATCGAACACCTTCCCACACCTCTGGGGGGGTCACAACATGAAAACATCTGTACTGGGAACAAGGTTGACAGTTAGATTCAGCTGCTGTGGTGGGATAGTGGGGGGATTATTTCTTTATTTCAAGGATCTACTTCAAAGAAGCACAAACATGCTACAAGAGATGGCTCCAGCCATAGAGGTGGGAGGGTTGTACTGGTCACCTATCAGGGGTTTGGTTTTTAAACTTTAAATTGGTCATGCTGTGGTAGTGGGGGGGTTGTGAGATAGGGAGTAATGTATTTTTAAATAGTTGATGTGGGGAGGACAGAGTTTTTATTTTATATTTTTATCCCCCACAGGAACATGAATAATGGATACAAATCTTGATTTCTGAATACCTGGTGACCTGAAAACAAATATCTGGGTCCATAAACAGTACAAAAAAAGGTATTTGCCCAACCCTACATTAAACAGAAAAAGTAGAACTGTAAAATCTTATAATTCCATCTTGGGTGGAGATGCAGCGAAATTTAATTTTGCCAGCAAAATTCTGGCAAAATCAGGAATTTCGGCCCACAAAATATTTTGTGAATGTCTCCCATTTTGCAAAATATTTCACATGTGCGAAATGTGGAAATTTGCCCACGAAATGCAGAATGTTTCACACAAATGACAAAATTTCACCCACGAGTGGTGAAATTCTGCCATTTGCAGGCAAAATTCTGCATTTTGTGGACAAAATTGCACATTTGTTGGCATAATTCCACATTTGCCGGGCAGAATGTCACATTTTGCATCCACAAAATATTTCACGAAATGTGCAAATTTTGTGAAATATTTCGAGGCACAAAATTTGTAGATTTTGTACATCTCTAATCTTGGGGTTCTGGTAACATTTACAAATCACTTGAGTTTCATTCTCATGGTTTATGATGCCACCAGACCCACCTCTTAAAGAAATTACAGTTTTGTAATTCATAGTTATCTATCATTTATTCAATTTTTTTGTATTCTAGAACCAGTTTCTAAATTAATGCTACTAATACAATTTGATATTTAAAGGGGAACATATCTCTTTCCACCTTAGACTGGTCGCCTGAATAGAACAGCCGTATGCCCGTTGGCACGGCTAGGGGCCCCCAACGCCACCACCAGCCTCCGCAAATCCTCCTGTGAAGCCGGACTGGTCGCCTGAATAGAACAGCCATATGCCCATTGGCACGGCTCGGGGCCCCTGACGCCACCACCAGCCGCCGCAAACCCTCCTGTGAAGCCGGACTGGTCACCTGAATAGAACAGCCGTATGCCCGTTGGCACAGCTCGGGGCCCCAGATGCCACCACCAGCCGCCGCAAACCCTCCTGTGAAGCCGGGTAAGGAGTTCAACTAGGCCGGCAAGCAGGGCTCGGCCGCTATTGGACAAAGCGCCTGAAGACGCTCGCCCATTGGCCCCCAGTTTCAGCAACTGCCCTGCCATTGGTTACTGCTGAGAGGGTGCTGTGCTGGGCTCGGCGCCTTTTCACTTGCACTGCTCTCAGACGAATTTTTCGCCCAGACACGCTGCCTCCCGTTATTTTCCTTTTTTCTTACTTTTCCTCTCCTTGTCACTGCCGAGAGCTGCTACAATGCTAAGCGATGCCTAGACTGCCTGTTACCAATGTTTATGCATAGACTCAGTTAATTTCTCTCTACTGTTGTTAATGCCTCCACTGTACACTAGCCATTACGGAATCCTCTAGATGCATTGCTAGTTCTCATTCTATATGGCTGTTCCTAAATGTCTTAGGTGAAGTTTCTCCCTGTGTAAAGGTTATAACAGGTCTGCAAAGCTAGCGCTGAATCTGTTTATAGCACTGTTTAAGAACTATATGTTACTGCAAAGCCTGTCTGCATAGTCCCATTTGAACACAGCTTAGATGAACTGTAAAGGCTTATTTTACCAGTAGTAAGCTCATGTTAAATTTTACCAGGTCCCTAAATACTAATGAAATCTCTACTGAACCTGCCCCTACTCTACCCCCCTCTGAACCTGCTGTTTCTCCACTCCCTTCTAAGTCTGTCTTCTGCACCCAAGCGCCCTTGCTCAGCTCACGCTACCCAAGCTCTATCACTTGCTCTGTCTCATCCTGCTCCCAGGCTTTTGAGTGCTCTACCTAGGGCCCTGCATTTTTGAGAAATAATTAGTGTGCTCTTGCAAAAGTTTACTTTTTTCCCCTTTCCAGGCAGAATTAGGAATTGCAGCCAGATCGTCTAACGCCCACAATTGCTGCTCTCTTTTACCTGCAAGAAAAAAGCTTGTTTCAAGGAGCTTTTCTTGCCGCAACTCCTACCTCTACTAGTGTGACCAATACTAAGCCCCTATCCTCTCTGTCCCTCTCTCCTCTTCAGCTCACCTCCCCCCCACACCACGCTTTCTTTTTCTCCTTTCCCTTCCAAGGCTGCTCAGCTGGCCCGCCCGAAAGGCGCCTGCCCTTACCTGTGGCCATAAATTAGTTCACCTTTCCCAAATGCTAACTACCCCCACCCACACCGCCTCTTCTGTCTTTCGAATTACCTTCTATTCTTATTCAAAATTTCTCCTCTTTTCAATCACACTAACCTCTGGCCTACACTCTGTGACTGCCTCACCCCGGCCATAAACGAATCACAGTCTTGAGCGTCACTATTCCTTTGTCTGACTTGCTTGTAAAAAAAAGTTTTAAGCCACTTACTTATCTGTATCTGTCTCTTTCCACCTTAGACTGGTTGCCTGAATAGAACAGCCGTATGCCCGTTGGCACGGCTCGGGGCCCCCGACGCCACCACCAGCTGCCGCAAACCCTCCTGTGAAGCCGGGTAAGGAGTTCAACTAGGCCGGCAAGCAGGGATCGGCTGCTATTGGACAAAGCGCCTGAAGACGCTCGCCCATTGGCCCCCGGTTTCAGCAACTGCCCTGCCATTGGTTACTGCTGAGAGGGTGCTGTGCTGGGCTTGGCGCCCATTCACTTGCACTGCTCTAGGACGAATTTTACTCGCTCCCCCTCCCCCGACATTTATTAAATAGGCCCTCTCGCTCCGCCTACGTATAAAGACCCACCCCCCAAGCAGGTGCCTCCCACCTATTCCTGCGAACATATTCTTCCCCTCCTCCACTGCTCTAATGCATACTCACTAAACCCCTTAAGCTGCTCTTTACCTCTTTTGTGTTTCCTTGCTTCTAGTTCTTTTTTGCCATTTCTTTTACACTTTTCTGCATACTAAATCTCCATACTGTCTTATTGTTTTCCTCTTAAACCCCCTGCCACTAAACCCTCCCAGTATTTTTTCCTGTACTCGCTATAGTACTTCTCTTAAACCCTCTGGCACCAAACCCTCCCAGTCTTTTTTTTTCATTTTTCTCTGTACTTCGCCATAGTGCTTAGCTATCCACCTAAGCCCACTAAAATCCATACCCTACCACCCTCCTATTGCTCGCCACCCCCCCCAACTGCCTAGCCCACACTACTTCTTGGCTCTCTCTTGCCTCGCTAAAAATAATGCTTTGGCTTAGTCCCCACCACCTTTTCCTGCTCACCGTCACCCTCCTCTTCCCTTTATGCCAACTCCCCCCCTCTGCCTACCCTACCCCTCCACCTACTCTCACCTTTCTATACTACTACCCAAAACATTGTACCATGGCTTTTACTCTGGAAGTCTTAAACAAACATCACCCAATTAATACCTGGGTGCAAAGAGCCATATTTCCTAATTGGAAACTGCCACATCATTAAAACTCACTAACGATCACCCTCTACTGGGACTCCAGAAGACAATCCAAGCATCTTAAAAAGTACAAGCAGAAACTCACTTCAACCTATTATGAACTACGAGTGGCATCGCTGAAACTCCTGCTCCTCCTACTTTTAATATCTGGTGGGATACACCCAAACCCTGGTCCTGTTGCACTGAAGCCGACAAAAACAGGGAAAGTTGGTAGTGGTCTCTCCATTATCACTCTAAATATCTGCAGCCTCCTTCCCAAATTGGCATCTCTTCAAACTCTTGCTGGACAAAAACCCTGATATACTAGCCATTGTGGAAACCTGGCTATCTCCCAACACCGGATCATGCGGTCTCGCTTGAAGGCTACAATCTTTTCAGACTCGACCGGCAAGCAAGAAAGGTGGGGGCTGTGCTATCTACATAAAGGACAACCTCTCCTGTCAACGCGGTAGCTTCACCCCCACAAATACGCAGATGCAACTCCTCCCTATCAAACTGCTTCTTGGTGCACAAAACAAAGTTCTCACAGTGGCTGCAGTCTATTTCCCTCCAAACGACCACCGTGCCAGTATTAAGTCTGTACTTGATTTTGTTAGTCTGCAGCCCTCTGAAAATGAGCTTCTCCTCCTAGGGGATTTCAACATAAACTGGCTCGCCTCTGACACTGGCTCTTACAAAGATGACATCCTAGCAGCAAACCTGACTCAGATGGTAACCTCCCCCACCCGGAAAAATTACAAAACTGGTACAAGCACCTTTATTGACTGGGTTCTCACAAATCACCCTGACCGGATAAAAAACATTAAAGTCCTCCCTGACTCCCTCAGTGACCACTCCCCAGTGTCCTGTACCTGGTCTAATAAATTTCTCAAGCCACCCCCCAAAGTTATAACAAGCAGAGTATTGCCTTATGGGAATCTTATCAAGTTGAAAACCCATCTCCTACAACAGGACTGGACGCCAATCCTTGAATCAACTGATATTAATACCACACTAGAATACTTCATTAAATCTTTCAACTCTGCATGCGACTTATACGCCCCAGTAAAAGAACGTAAAATCAAAGCGCTATCAAATCCATGGATTACTGCTAAACTACTTGCCGAGCTCAAGGTTCGGGA
The DNA here is from genome assembly GCA_016271365.2 of Neoceratodus forsteri. NCBI lineage: Eukaryota > Metazoa > Chordata > Ceratodontiformes > Ceratodontidae > Neoceratodus > Neoceratodus forsteri. The sequence goes on along the minus strand of CM057459.1, from coordinate 537,456,796 downwards.
CCACCTCTGGGCAGTTGCCAGAGACACAGGCTCACCTCATGATACCCTAAAATACAAGCAGGCATGAAATAGATGTACCTCACAAATTAGGCAAATGAAGAGCGCCTATTTCAAAACTGCCCTTGAATCCACCTGGGGTGATGGAAGAGCTTTTTGGGACAACATCCGAAACATAATGGGTAAACAATCAAAATCGTCACCTACCATTATGAAAGTTGATGGATCCACCACTTTTGACCCAAAGTCTATTGCAGATGCACTTAATAAGACATTCACAGACCTTAGTGGGGTCCTCCCCCCAGATTTCTTCTCGGACTTACCTGTGCCTTAGCCTAGTATCACAAAACACCCTGTGACAAACCACAATTTTACTTCAAGAAAATCAAAGTGCATGAAGCACACAAGTACATAAGAAAGGCCTGCTCCAAATCCAGAACAAGTAATGACACGCTAGATCTAAAATCCTGTCTCTCACCCTGGATGAAGTAATTCACCCCTTGCAAAATTCTTAATCTGTCACTTTGCCAAAGTCAATTTCCCAACATATGGAAATCTCGCCATAGTTACGCCAGTGCACAAAGGGGGACAAAACCTCAACAGGAAACTATCACCAATATCAATACTCCCTCCCTCTCCAAAGCACTTGAGCGAATAGTGGCAGACCAACTCTCTGATAACCTGGACAAATACAATCTACTCTGTAATCAACAGCACGGCTTTAGGAAAGGACATAGTACCACAACAGCCTTACTTGATTTCTCTGGAGAAGTCCACTCAGCCTTGGACAAAGGGTGCCAAACAGGTGCAGTCTTTATCGATCTTACAAAAGTTTTCGACACAGTCCATCATGGCCTACTTACCTCCCTACTTTCTAGCCTAGGCCTGGCCGAAGGTCCTTGTGCTTGGGTTAAAAGTTACCTGTCCAATCGGTCACAGGCTGTAAAAATCTCTAATGAACTCTCCAACTTCAAACCAGTTCTCTAGGGTGTACCACAGGGATCAATTCTTGGACCGCTCCTCTTTAGCCTGTTCCTTAACTCCCTCCCAGATATCTGCCAGGAGAAAATAATCTTATACACTGATGATGCTGTAATTCTCTCTTCCCACAAGGATCCAAACTCCCTACGAAAAAGCCTGCAACTTGCTTTCTCTAGTGTTGAAAGGTGGTTCCTGGATAGTAAACTTGTGCTAAACCACAATAAAACAAAAGCTATGCTCTTCTCCAATCACCAAAACAAAAATAGGCATACTCCACTCACCATACAAACCTCTGCAGGAATTACACTGGACCAAGTAAATACTTTCAAATACCTTGGCATCACTTTTGACCAAGGGCTCACCTTTGCAACCCACATTGACAACACTGTGAAAACAGTGAACCAACGCCTTGGAATACTATCTGTGAACTGTCAGTTTCTAAATCCAAGCGGCATTGGAGAATAGCTATAATAGAGTTCCATAATCTCAATCATTGACTATGGCCTTATTATTTATGGCTCAGCTACCTCCACTGCTCTAAGGCGTATCTCAATCACTCTAAATCAGGCCTGCCGGCCTCACTGGGGCTCTTAGACTGACTCACACGTGTGATCTGGTACTATGAATCAGGCTGGTTGAACCTATCAAATCATCTTATTTATCTCACCTGCACAATGGCAAAAAATCTATCTTGGGACTGACTCCATTATGTATTCAAAACCTACTCCGACTGAATCCTGGCTCACGACCCTCCACCAGATCTGAACGCCAACCTTTCCTGGTTCCGAGATGCCGGACTGCACAGGGACAAAGATCTTTCGCATACAGGGGCCCCGACATGGTTCAATGCGCTTAGTCCACCTACTCTATCCTCAACCTCGCTTGAAGCTTTCAAATCCATGCTCTATGCCCACCTCACCACCACTAGCAACTGTGATTGCGCTAGATAAAGACTACAACTCCTCGTGTCCATCCTCACATCTGAGGCCTCTTCCTCCCTGACTAATGAACCCTCTGGTACCTCTACTACTTCCTGTCTCCCACCCAAACTCACACCCCCCCCTTTTTTTCTGTCCCCTCTCACTTACTCTCCCGCTCACCACCCTTCCCTCCTCTCTAGCCTCCTTTTGGCTCCTAATGATCACCCTCTCCCTGGAAGTTTCTTTAACCTTGAAATTGTCTACTCGCTTGAACCTGTTATAGCTTGTTTTTCTATGAAACTTAAAAATGTTACTGCCTTAAACTGTTAATAGCAAATTTATGATGTAACTTTCCTGTCTGGTTTTACCTGTAATGTGTATCGTGCTTTGTTAAATGTTCTTTGTGACGTGGAACCTTTGTAAAAGAGCCCTGGCTCAAAGGTATTAATTCCTAGACTAATAAACTAAACTAAACTATACCTAGGAAGCCCAACAGTTGCTACTGAATGTGGGATTGCTTGTAGCACTTTCAATGCTACTAAGTTTTTTTTATTTACTGCATTTGTAATAGCCTTGGAAGGCATCTGGCATTCCCAAGTGGACTGCAGATAACTTCATAGCCAGGGAGACACTGCAGGGATTCAATATACTGTTTTATTAATAGCCTTTGATGGATGAATAACTCTGGTTTGCTTCTTGCTGGTCCCTCTCCTCTCCCAATTCTTTGAACAAGAAACATGACCTATAACAAGTACTGCAGGAGGAACTATTCATTGCTCAAATGCTATTTACTGTATATTGAATCTCCCAGTGACTTCTCCCTAGCAATTACATCAGCCAAATGGGATTGTGGGATTTTTGGCTTTGCTTACATCTGGAACCAGGTGCAGCATGGCAGAATCCATTAAATAACTTATAACATGCTTTAAGTAAAACAATGTTATTATTATTAAATATTCTAATTGAGGATTGCCCCATTCCATAAGTGTGGGACACTTTACATTGGCATTCTCTTTTAATAGTTCGTTATCACTCTTGAATTAGGAACAAACTTTAGTAAACATTATTCAGTTTGTAATTAACGAATGTTTTCAGCAGTCAAAATATTCAGCACTTACAGTATTTATTACTCTGCCTATTTATTAATTAATATTGATTTTTACATTGCAGTAATTTAAACGTTAGGCAGGGAGTTACTGTAGGAATGTACAGAAGGAAGAAAATATTTATTTGACATGCTACTGCAATAGAAGCTGATATATTTTCAACTGGTCAATAGTCTCAAATGTTTGTGACTATATATATATATATATATATATATATATATGGAATACATTAAATATGCCTTACTCTTCATTCACAACTATAAGGTTTATTGAGTAATTTAGAAAATCACAAGGGAAAGTATCTCCGTCTAGTGGAAATTATGTTAAGTAAAGAATTATCTCAAATTCAGTCAGATTCTGGATATATTCTACTAAATGAATATGAAATTACAAAAAAAATTATGGTAAAAGTCACTTTACAGATAGTTACGTTATGTGTCAGATATCAGAATAGGACCATTTTTACTTCATAGAAACACTGAATGTATTGGCAGAAAAGGACCAGTAGGCCGATCCAGTCTGCCCTATTTTTCCCTGCATTTTCAACACCATGGAGTCTGTTTGGTCAACAGTGTCCTGCCTGCTTCCTTTTCCTCTAATGATTATGCCCATGTGCCTATCCCATGCATGGTGGACGCTCCCTATTATTTTTGTCCCCACCACATCTTCTTGCAGATTATTCCAGGTGTCCTCCACGCTTTTTGTGAAGAATTATTTCCTCACGTCCATTTTAACCCCCCCCCCCCCACAAGCTTCATTGCATTCTCCCATATTCTGGTTCTTTTCCTCCTCTAAAACAGACTTCCCACCTGCACCTCATTCACCCATGTAAGGTACTTGGTTATACAGTATGTCTCATTCATGTCCCCTGTCACTCTCCTCTCCTCTCCTCTCTTCCAAGGAATACATATTGAGATCCTGCAGCCTGTCCACATACAGTATGGAATCCTGTGCAAACCCCATACCATTTTGGTAGCCCTGCTATACACCAGTTTCCTATCAATGACTTTGCAGAGGTGCAGCTCCAGAACTGGACACAGTACTCTGGTTGGGGCCTTACTAATGAGTAACACAGTGACAGGCAACACCATCTCCCTTATCCTTCTACAAACCCTCTACCTATGCACACCAGCAACCCTTTAGCCTTGCTACCTGCCTTGTTACACTACCCTGCCACCTTGAGATCATCTGATATAATTACCTCAAGGTTCCTTCATGCTTTGTGAATGTTAGTACCACCCCCATCTGATACACAGCTCCTGGGTTTCCCCGCCCCAGGCACATGGCATTGTACTTTTTAGCATTGAAACCCAGCTGCCACACCCTAGACCCCTCCTCTAGTTTCCTCAGATGCCTTTGAATTCTTTTCAATCCTTCCTGAGTGTCTATCCTGTTGCAAATGTTTATGCTATTCACAAAGAGATATACCTTCCCCTTCAGTTCCTCAGCAATGTCAGTTATGAAAATGTTGAAGAAGACTGATTACAGGCTGATCCCAGTGGCACCCTGTTAGTCACTGTCCAGTCCCCAAGTGTCTTCCATTTACCACCACCCTCTGCTTCCTCTTCTTCAATCTGGTTGATACACAGCTTACCACTTTCTTCCCAACCCCAAGGCTACTAAGTTGCTTTAAAGCCTCCTGTGTGGCAGTGTTGAAGGCAGTACTGATGTCCAGATAAATCACATCCACTGTCTTCTCCTGATCCACCTTTCTAGTCATCCAGTCAAAGAAATCTATGAGATTTGTTTGGCATGATTACCCCCACCACCACCACCATTAAACCATACTGCTAGTTGTCCTGCAGCCTATTTGCCTCCAGGTTCTCCTTTAGTCTCTCCTTCATCAGGGTCTCCATTAATTTTCCCAACACTGATATGAGACTGAATGGTCTGTAGCTGCTAGCCTCCTTCCTGCTTCATCTCTTGTGCAGACAGACCACATCAGGCCTCCTTCAGTCCTTTGGAACTACCCAGATCTCTAACGAGGTGCTGAATAGTGTTGCTAGAGGAACAGCTAGCATTTTCCTCAGTTCTTTTAGAACCCTTTGGTGAATTTGGTTCCATCTCCAGGTTCTCCTTTATGGCTTCCAATCCCTTTCTGACACTCTTCTCAGAAAATGGATTTCATTCTTCACCCTCTCCCTGCTGTCTTCTGATACATGTTGGTCAACAGACATACACTGTGAAGGCTGAGCAGAAATTCCATAGAGCAAAAGTACTAATTCCAAATTTTAGCTTTTTCCTGATCTACTTATACAGTCTTCTCTGCTCTCCTGATTCTCACTGTCCATCCCCTGCTTTCCTCGTTTCACTCACTTACTTAAAGAAAGTCTAAAACAATTTGCTGACCTCCTTGCATTCCTCTCCTCTCCTCTGCTTGTGTCTTAGCAGCCCTCACTCTCCTTCCTGCCTCTCTTTGTTTTTCCCTATATACCCTCCATGTCCACTTATATCAGGGTCTACTTCTACTTCCTAAATGCTGTTTTTTTTTCTCCTTCACCACATTATCCACCACCTTATTCTCCTCCTTAGAGAACTATAGTGGCCTTTTCCTCATCTTTCCCATGCTTACTTACTTCAAGCTGCATGCCAGTGCTTAAGCAATTCCATCTTTGAATTTTTTACAGTGGGTATCCATTCCCCCCCAGCCACTCCCTGATTGATGTATTTACTAAGGCAGTGATCCATTTTTTTTTAATCTGCCTTCCTAAAGTCCAGTACCCTCATCTTAGTTTGTTTTTCCTCTCACTAATCCACATTGGGCTAGCAGTACAGCCTAGAGGTTAATATAATGAGCTGTGAGTGACCTTGGTACATCCAACAGACCTGAGTTTGATTCCCACAACTTCCACTTGCATAATGTGTGACACTGAGCAATTCATTTAACCTCCAAAGTGCTTCCAGATCACCCCTAAAAATAAGCACTTATGCCTCGTGCGCCTTACCCGGTTACCAAACAATAACAAAAAAATGCCAAATCACACAGTACAGTGAACACTTGTACTCAGAGGACTACTCACTGTGACATCTGCAATGATGTGTCTGTTCACAAATACCAAGTCCAGCATGATCCCATTTCTAGTTGGTTCCATAACCCGCTACCTGAGAAATGTCCTTTTTAAGGAGTTGAGGATGGACCTGCTTCTGCTTGTAGCTGCATCCAGAATGCTCCAACCTATATGCATCAGATTAAAGTCCTCCATAATCAATACCTTCAATTTTCTTGCCATTCTGCCAGTGGCCTCCCCCAACACCTTGTCTAACTCCTTCCCCGTGCTGGTGATCTGTATACCACTCCATGAATATAAGGGCCCCGGTCACTGCCTCCAAGCCAACCCACAGTACCTCCAGCCCTTCCTCATCCCCTGGTGTCCCTGTATCTCTATGGCCTTTGTATCTTCCCACCACCTTTCCTCCCTGCCCTTTCTTTCCAGAACATGGTGTATAATAAGTAGCAAGCTTATTTAAAATACTATTATTTATAAATAGCATCTGTCATATGAAACTGGAATTTTGCAATTAGATATTTCTGAAAGTGTAGATAGAGAGAGGGATCCAAGATACTGGATGTATAATGGTGTATCAAGGCTTTCAGGGTATCCTTTTGGCAAGAAAAAGATTGTGAGATAAGCCTGCAAAAGTCCAGCTTCAACCAGAAACATAGAATCTAGAAGAGAAAGGAGAAAACAAGAACATAAATCCATCATGTCTGTCCCTTTGCCATAATATGGATTACTCTGAATTAGTCTTCCCTCTGTGTTTTTCCTGTCTCTCCCATCTCTACCTTCTCATTCCTAATAACCTTGTAAAGGTTTCCCATTGTATTCTGAACCCAGCTATCATCCCAGCATTTACCACCTTAATACCAAAAGGATGTTTCAAGTGTCACAGAAGTAAAAACTGTGTTAATAACAATGTGACAAAACACTTCCTTAATCCGGTGGATGGTTAGACATTCCAAATTTCAGATTTTATTAATTCGCGATTTGTGTAATATTTTATATCTGGCTTCTTGCAAGTGCTGAGTATATTATGTTGACTGCACAAAATACAAGCTTAAAGAGAGGGTGGGGGAGTATGTACGAGCTATCATTAATGGTAATCTGGAATACACATCCACACAGCATACACATAGTATGCAAAATCATGCATGGCATACATGGCTCTTTACTGGGATTGAAAAGGTGAAAGTTGACCCCAGAGGAGATGACATTAATGGAGCTTTGGCACACAGGGAAAACTTATGGATTTTTAAATTACAGGCTACAAGCTTTCCAGGACTCAATGATATGGTGGAATTACCACCACATTTATACATTTCTAAGACTCCCTAGGTTAAATTTTCTGTGCTTATTTATGTCAGGTACTGTATGCAAGCTTCAAATGAAATTTGTATTTGTAAAATATCTGCACAAAAATAAGTTATTTACAACAGGTTTTTAAATATTTTTGTAGGAATATATGTAATAATTTTAATGTCCCATAGATAATTAATGGTTTAATTATTGGCACCTGTTTTGAATTTGATTTGATCACTATATAAACATGTGTGGAGATGGCTGCAATATTTTTTGACAAAGCACAGTGCCCCTGCGCAAAACATTGAGATTTTCCTGGGTTGGCGAGTTCTTGGTGTTGGAGGTGCTGATTTGAAATAATAAAAAGACTAGAGCACCTTGATAATTTTCAGCGGTGTCTATATCCTTGGTGTGAGTGAGTGCCACAGTTTGCTGCTTCTTCTATGCCATTGAAAATACCTTGCTTACTGCTGTAAATGTACTGCAATATGATACAGTACTGTGTTGTATCTTGGTTGGCTCCACTGTATACTTTCAAAGAGGCAGCAATAGACATTTTCATGTCAAAACTCTTCTAGATCATATTTTATGACCCCATCATGATGCTAATTTCCTGTCTACTTCCCACTGCAACCCCACCCCTTAGTGACTTATGTACATGGTAAAGGGAAACAGTTCCATGACAGACCACTGAGGCACCACCTGGATACATCCCTGGCAAAAGAGAACATTACTTTCAGAACATATTTCTTAGTCTAATCCATCAACTAATTCCAAACTCCATAGCCCTAGGTCTCTATCTTCTTCACCACAAGTATCCTATGCAGCAAAAGCCCTGCTGACATCCAGGTACAGGATGTCAACTGCCTGGCCTCTGCCAATCATTTGTACCACCAAACTGACTAGCCCAAGGGTGTAGAGATCTGTGTAATTAGGAAATTTTGTTACATAAAATATTTCATGAAATTCTCGCATTTCACAAAATATTTCACATGTGCAAAATTCCACCTACAAAATTTGAGATTTTGCCCACAAAATGTGAAATTTCAGCTGTGGAACAGTGAGATTTGGGTAAAATGTTACAGACTATGGTGAAATTGTGCATTTCATGGCAAAATTCTACATTCCACAGGTGAAATTTTGCAGCTTTGCACCCAGCCAAAAATTTCACAGAACGGGGGAAATTAGCACAATGTTTTTCATGGCTAACTGCTGGTTTTGCAACAATTTAACAGGCAAAATTTAATTTTCAACATCTCTACAAGGGTGTTTCTACAACCTGCCTTGTCTCCTACACATACTTGAGTTTATTGAGTCTTGCCCTGGAACTTGTTTCTGCCCCATAGACCATTTAGTAGTATCTCTTCAGATATCTGCCCCATCTCTAACTTGTGACTAATTGTGCCTTGAAATTTAATCATGCTTTATAGTATTGGCTCTATGGCTACCACAGTAAACACATGTTAGAGAACAACAGTCTGCACTGGAAATTGCGGTGCAGAAATAAAAGCTGCCAGCTTATTTTAGAAGTGAAAAAGAAAACTCCTGCACTTGAGAGTTCAAATTCAAAAGCCCAAAGTGCTTATTTTCATTCAGCAGGGTGCCAAGCAGAAACCAAAGCTCCTGCACTTTGACCCCAGTCTGGGTCTTCCTTAGGGAGTGTATCTAAAGTGCATACAGTCATTATGAACATTTATTTCTTCATAATTAAAGTGATACACCATTGGTGAATAAAAAAAAATTAACCATCCAAAAGCATACAAAAATCTTTTTACAAACTAGTACTTTACATAACAATAGGTTCAGTTGAGTAGCCAGAGGTTCAGTTGAGTAGCCAAAAGTTAAATTTTAACTTAAAAAGTGAAATTAACAGTAAAATTTAAATCTTAGTAATACAGCTTCCTGATTGCTACTTAATATGATTGCACTTAAGATTGGTTACAGGAGGTATTTCACAATACATTACAATGACTATACCTAGCAAGCATTCAAAATCAGAATCAACATTCACAATCTTATATATTTACACTCTTGTCAACCATTTTGTATGGGAGGTCAAAAAAGGGGGTCGGAAGGTCAAGATTTATGATATAAGAAATTTTAGATTTTCATATAAATGAACCTGTGTACGATAAAAGTCCCCAAGTTCTAAGCAAGTGCTGAACTTCTTCTATGCTGTGTGACCATACAAGTTCATGTAGCTCTCACTTATGCAGTTAGATGAATTAAGGGGTTCTCCTGGTCAGGGTTCCTAAAACAAAAAATACAAACAGAAAGGTTATTTATCAGAAAAACAGATTTTATTTCTTATCTTACTTTCACATTTATAAGTATGGTGTAAAATCAACCTCCGCATTGAGCCCCAATGATATGGCTGTGTCTAACAACAATACCCATTTTGCCTCTTTTTGAGACAATGTATTTACTCTACTGCCTCCTCTAAGCTGTCTCGCTACATGTTCTAGTATCGAAAACTTAAAACCATTTGGATTACTCCGGTGAACTCTCAAAAAAATGTTTCCCTATTGCATTGTATACATTTTCATTTATAATGGCTCTAATGTGCTCCTGTAGTCTTTGTTTTGCTGGTCGTGTAGTACAGCCAACAGAGTAAACAGGACGCATACACCAGCAAACATGAACTACAAATGGAGTCGAACATGTCAGAAATTGATCGGTTGTAATAATCCTTTCATTTTTGGTGAAAGTTGTACCAGTGTGTATATACTGACAAATATTATAACTGTCACATTTAAAAATTCCTTTTGGTTTTCTTAGCCCATTCCCAGTGTTCGACACTTGTGATGAAGGGACAAAGTGACTTCTAGTAATTCTGTCACCAATGTTTCTGCCCTTTGAAAATGTTACCCTAAGTTTTTTGTATAAATGATTTTTAAATACAGAGTCAGACAGCAAAAGGGGCCAATATTTATGAATAATGCCACTAAGTTTGTCAGCCAAACAGCTGTACTCAGTCACAAATGTGACAATTTTGTTTTTAGCCTTCTGTATTGTCTCCTTTTCAATGTTGTCATGTCTTTCCTTTTTAAGGGTCAAAAGGTCATGTCTTTCTAATATCGCTACTTCCTCAATGTATCATTTAAGGTTTTCTCAGTATATTCCCTACTGTTTAGTCTGTCCATAAGGTCACTAGCTTGTTGTAAAAATATTGTTTCATTGCTGCAGCCTCTCTTCAACCTTAACATTTTCCCATAAGGTATCGAGGAAATCACTATTTAGGGGTATACACTTGCTGCATGTAAAATGGTATTGGCAGCAATTTCCTTTCTGTACCCCCTTTATTCAATGATTTGTTTATCCATACCTATAAGTTTTAAATCTAAAAATTTGATATTTGTCTTGTTATATTCATGTGTGAAAGTGAGGCCTAAGTCATTGTTGTTTTAATGATGCAACAAATTTTGGAATTATTATTACAACTCATTTCCATATTATAATTATGTCATTAATAAATCGATACCAGCACTCTATCTGGTTATGGAACTTATTCCTGACATGATCCTTAATTATCATTTCTTCGAAATAATCCATCTCCATATTTGCATAAGAGGGAACAAATGCTGCCCCCATTGCTGTGCCACAAATTTGAAGAAAAAAATATCTTGTTGCATAGGAAATAATTGTGTGTAAGAGTAAAATCAATAGCCAGTCTTAAAAAGTGTAAAGAAATAACTTAATCATTCTTAAGAAAGAAGTCAATTGCATTAAGGCCAACAACATGGTGTATGGATGTATACAAACTATTTACATCTATTGAGATCCAGCAGAAGTTTGCATCCCACACTTTCCCATGTAGTTTATTCATAAGATCCTTTTTGTCTCTCAAATATGAATCTAGTTTTGTTACTTTTGGTTGAAGGAAGCTGTCAATGAAGGTGCATAAATTACGTGTCAGTGATCCAATCCAGGACACTATATGCCTTCTAGGTGGGTCCCTCACATTTGTATGCACCTTGGGCAAGATGTAAAAGGCAGAAATAATAGGGTATTCTGTTTTAATGTAGTCTGAGTCATTTTTAGTTAACCATCCACAACTGAGTCCCCAATCCAAAAACTCATAAACTTCTGCCTGCAATTTAGTGATTGGGTCACTTTTAAATCTTTTGTAGTTATTTGTATCTTTTAACAATTTCATACATTTTTCAATATACATGCTCTCATTCATCATAACTATGTTATCCCTTTATCTGACTTTTTGAAAACTATTCCTTGAATGTTTTCTAGTTCTTTTAGTGCTTGAAATTCATCCTGTCTCAAGTTTCTAACAAAATATGGTGTATTTTCAGAATAAAGTTTTAAACATTCATTTAACACACATTTTTCAAATACTGAAATGGCATGACAGAAATCCTGTGGGCAAAATATTGATTTAGGTTTAAACTGTTGTTTTAAATGTCCTGGTCTATAAGGTTCATTACCTGCAACATAATTTTCTGCTTCATCTAAAAATGCTGCCACATCAATATTGTCCATAATGTTATAGTCCCAATTAGAGTAGTTCCAGTTTTCCTCAGTTCCACTTTCTTCAAATTTAGAGTCAGAAAATGGGGTTGCACTTGGATCTGCTGTTTCAGGAGCCCTCTCAATTTTTGAACCACCCATGTTTAATGGTAGTTATTCCGATTGTTTCCCCAAAACAAAATTTAAGTTTAAGCTTCCTCACAAACTTGAAAATATCTGTTCTTGTTTTAAAAGAATCAGGTGATCTGTGGGTACATAGGTTAAGCCCTTCTCCAATAGTGACAATTGCGTGATAGTTAACACAATGTCTGTCAAGTTTATGACTTTGGTCCTTTCTCCTTGCCCTTGTTTCTCAATGTTCTCTGGGTGTTGAGGTTTTCATTTCTCTCTCCATCCCCTCCTCATTTTTTTTGATGACTTTTTTTTGCTGTCTTTGTTTCCCTGTGTCTTTCTCAGCTCCTCTGCTGAGTGTTCTTGCACTACAAAAGCCCTGGGTACACTAGAAGGCAAGGCAAGGCAAATTTTATTTTTCTAGACACCCACTCCCAGAGGTTCTGGGCACAGTACAAATCAGAAATAGTAGAAATAAAGCAGTAAAATTACAACAATAGATCAAATAAGCAATATAAGAAAATAAATAAGGCCTTAAATAAGGACCCAGGCTAGAAGGGGCCAACCCAAGGATACAATCTAATATGGAGTGTCTGGGAAGGCCTGGCTAAATAAGTAGGTCTTTAAGAAGACTTTAAACATCTCATCTGCAGGAGTCTGCTGCATAGATGGTGGAAGCAAATTCCACATGATGGGGCCGGCGACACTAAACACTCTGCCACAGTCAGTTTTCAACCTTGTCCTGAGAATCACAAGAAGGTAACTACAGGAAGAGCAAGGTAACAGGGGTCAGAAGGTCAGAGAAGTATTCAGGGCCCTGCCTATGTAGGTCTTAAAGGTGAGCAGACCCACCTTGAAGAGGACCCTCCACCTGATTGGCAGTCCATGCAGTTCACACAGCACCGGGGTGACGTGATAGTATTTCGACTGTCCAGTCAATAACCTGGCAGCCGTGTTCTGTACTAGCTGCAGTCTGCAGAGGGTACCTCCCAAAACCCCAAGGTTCAGCAAATTACAGTAGTCAAGATTTGACATCACGAGGGCTTGTACCAAAGTGGGGAGGTCCAGGGGCAGAACTAGGGGCATGATCCTGGCAATATTTCACAGATGGTAGAAGCTGGTCTGAAAAGTGGATGACAACTGAGCCTCAAATGTCAATCCACTGTCAAAGGTCACACCAAGATTGTGCACCCTACAGGAGGCCTTCAATGGCACAGACCCCAGAAACAAACCTGTCTCTGCACCAGAGGCCATCCTATCATGCCCTCTGTTTGACTCCACAATCAGTAGCTCTGTCCTATCTGGATTCAATCACAACCAGCTGGAGGCCATACAGTTATTGCTCTCAGCAAGGCATTTATTTAACACTTCCATTGCATTGGATGTCCCAGGCATAAAGGAAAAATACAGCTGGGTATCATCTGCATAGAAATGAAAACCCAAGCTGTACTTCCTAATGAGCTCTCCTGGTGGCAGCATTTGCATGGCAACCAGCATTGATGACAGGACCAAACCCTGAGGTACTCCACATGACAGGTGTCTAGGGGATGAAGAGGAATTCACCATCACTACCCATTGCCTCCTATTCATGAGTTAGGACTTGAACCAGCAGATGACAGTTCTGGTGAGTCCACAAAATTCCCTCAGGTGGTCAAGCAATACACAATAGACCACCATGTAAAAAGCTGAGGAGAGGTCGAGGAGCACTAGAATTGTCCTTTCCCCTCAGTCTCTAGCTCTGAAGAGGTTCATACAGATCAAAGTCCATGAGGTGTTCCTCAAGCTAGAGCGCCACAACATTATCTACAACCTTCCCTAAGAACTGGAGGTTGGAGATAGGTCAGTAAATTGACTTGATGTCAGGATCTAAGCATTGTTTCTTTAGAAGAGGCCTGACCAGTGCCTCCATCAAGGCATCTGGGAAAACTCCCTCTGAGAGAGAACACTGGACAATCAAGGTGAACACCAGGCCTATGGTGTCAACACATCTCATTAAGAAATTTTTCAGCACTGGGTCCAGTTCACAATATGTGTGCTTCAGTTCATGAGCAACCCAAATGACCTCTGCTGCCTCCACCAGTTTAAACTCCCCCCAATCAGGCAGATTGCTCTCTGGACACCCAGGATGACTACTGTCAGCCATATTATGGCATACTGGTGGTGCACCCTGCTGGATGATGGACACCCTGTCTGAGAAGAAGCGAGCAAACTCTTCACACAGAGCATTTGAAAAGGCTTTTTTCAGCTATAGACAGGTTGGGTTTAGTAGCCTGTCCACAGTCTGAAAGAGCATAGTTGGTCGATTCTTCCAGGCAGCAATCACCCTGGACAGAAATTCTGTCTTCTTACGGGTGGTTGCCCCCTGGTACTCACTATAACGGGAGCACAGGACCAGTCTGTCCACCTTCAACCCAGATTTCTGCCAGCAGCACTCCAATCTCCAACCCAAAATCTTCATCGCCTTGAGCTCCTCATCAAACCATGGGGACCTCAAATGAGAAGATCTAGGTCATATGTGGATTGGTATAAGAGAGCTGAGCATGGCTAAGAATGCCTTATTATAGGCAGTGACAGCCTCATCTGTACCCCCTATGCATGCACTACCCACACTAGATAGATCAGCCACCAGCAGGAAACCCTCTGGGGTCAAACCCCTCAAAGGAAGGTAGCTTACTATCTCTACAGGGGGAGGGCTCTCATTGGGGGTCCCAAACGAACTCCACTGCAATGATTCGACCAAATGACCCAATCAGTCTTGAGGTCACTAACCTTAAGCCCCATGAGAAAAAAGGTCCAAAATGTCTCCGCCCTGGTGGGTCACAGAAGAAACTTATTGTGACAGGCCCAGAGATGACATTGTCTGGAGCAGGTTATAACTTGGCCTGGAAGTTTCATCATAGGCCAAAACATTGAAGTCCTCCAGAATTAAACATCTGGGAGACTCTAATGTTTTACTGACGTTGAAATTGTCTACCTCTTGCAGGAATTTTCCTGCCGCCCTGGGGGTGGCAAATTAGGAGAATCCTATAGCCTGCACCTGGACCCCCATGAATGGCCACACATTCAAAGGAGCCTGTTTTTCTCACTGTGTGCACAACGAAGCCAAGTTTAGATTTAAAACAGATGGCCACTCCCCTGTCTCTGTACTCCACTCTGGGGCAGTGCACTACCAAGGAGCCTGCTTGTGTGTTGCTATCTTGTGCAGTAATGTTATCTTGTTGAAAGCTAACACTTTTTCTGCTGCTGTCCCTTCTTTGGTTTTTATTCCAGTATCTCTGATGTGATCTAGAGCACCATCTGCTGTCTGATCTATCCCATCTTTCCCAGGCTAAAACCTCTTTTCTTTGGTAATCACCAATGCCATGATTTACTTTTGTCATCTTTCTAGAAATTAGATCTTTTTCAAGTTTCTTGATTTTTTTACTACAAGCTTTGTTAAAGCTCTCAAAATCTTTCTTCCCTTTAATTTCAGCAAGTTTAGGTTGCAGAAGTTTAATTTCATTAATTGTTCCTTCCTGAATACGAATTGCTCTCTTAATGCTTTTATCCACATTACTGTGCAAGCAGTAGCTGCAGCTTTCCATGCCCTTTTCCGTTCATCATCATCAAATCTATTGATGGTGTCTTGTCTATTCTCAGATCGCATGGTGTGATTTTTAATTCTAAATAGTGTATCTTTCTAGAGTAACTCCATTGTAATAATGGTTAAGTTCTGTCATACGTAATTTTTCAAGTTGAAAGAATAAGTCCTTGAGGCTCGACCATTTGTCCTCAGCTTCTCCATTTCCAAAACTGCTAGCTTTAAATTTCTCCTGGTGTCTGTTGATGTCTTCTGAGTTTGCAAAGCAGTTCAAACCTTCTTCATCAGTTGAGAATATCAGTGAATCCAGTTTACTCTCAAACCTCAAGTCTGGAGTAGCACTCAAATTTGTAAAATTGGTCACCAAACAAGTTAATGAAGACCAGATTTCATAAAGTTCATAAAGTACTAAGCTGAAGAAAAGAAGTACAGTAAGTACATGCTGAATGCCAAAATCAAAGTTGAATTTCACAGAGAATACAGTCCACATACTCCTCCAGCAGCACTAACGTAGGCAGTGAAATGTTAGAGAACAATAGTGCTCACTGGAAATTGCCATGCAGGAATAAAATTCATATGTTTGCTTTTTCCTGGTTCTCTTCACAAGTTTAGTAAAGGTGCCATGAATTCTTCCTGTAATGGATTTATCCTTTCAGGACAGCTGTGAGGACTTAGTGTTCGTGCCATCTAAGTCCCTTTTCTCATATAGATTTGCTGTTACTGACTCCACACTGCCATGGGTCGCCACTCAAGTGAAATTCTGAGAAAAGAAAAGTGAGGGGATATTGGCTGGATTCAAACCCCCAACCTCTTGCTTATGAGACTGTAGACATTTGCACTACACCACAAAGCTAGCACATTGAAGAGCCTCAGCTGTAGTTTGGCTATTCTGTGCCAGATGGGTCCTTACATGACAATTTCCTGAGAAGACAATTGTTATTCCTGACAGGACAATTTGCTGGCAGTAAAATCTCATTCCAGAGAGGGCAATTTCCTGACCATAAATCTTTGTGGCACCTTTATTGTCCTTGTGGTTCACTTTTACTCTCTCCATCTTTGGCATCCTAGTGTATTTTCTTGTATCCTACCTTGTCCTGTTAGGGTTAATCAACCTCTGCCCTTCGATTATTGTATATATGTTTATAGTACTGAATCTGTTTTATTACAAGTGTTTTGTATATATCTGCTAATGTACCAAACATTGAACCTTGACCTTATCAGGTCCATCTTGTAAATGAGCTTTGCTCAATGATGTCTGCCTGAATAAATAAAGATTTGATTGATTGATTGATCCTTTCTGTGCTATCTCCTGTTTTATTCTTTTTTCCATAATGTCCCTGAAGACAGTATTATCAATTTCCTTGAGCCTTTCTTCTTTTTCTTTATCCTTAGCTCTGGGTTCACCTTCATCCTCCAAATGAGATGCTTGTTTTCTATAGGTTTTCCTTATACACCTCACAATTGATCCCATTTTTCTCCCCTTTGTAGACCATTAAGGCTCTCTTCTTGACCCGGACTGTGTCCCTCACTTGTCTGTCCAACCATATTGGTTTCTTGTATTATTTTGTCTTACTGACAAATGTAATGCACCCTTATGACACTTCTAATACTGCCCATTTTTTTTACTCCCCACCCCCCTGGCCTGACCACTCCTTCAGGCCACCAAGGACCCACAGCCACCCACCTCTTCCAGTTGCCATCGTTGCCCCCCCACCTCCGTCAATGGATTCCCCCAGGTGTCACAACATAACCCTTTGTCAGATGGGTCTCCCCCTCTGGGGGAGAAGTGCCTGTAGGCACAACCAATAAGCCCCTGGAATATGCAGTGCGGGGTTAGCAGGGGGGGTAACCCAGCTTTGTGGCATGCCAGGGACTGGTGGCTGTCATCTGGTCAAAGCAGGGACATTTTCCTGTTTTTTTTTTTTCTGGGGGAGCACGATGTGCCACATGACTTCAAGGCATACGTTGATGTCTACCATGCACCCATCTGCAGTGTGGCCTGACATGTTACTGTGCTCCGAGCCTCCTCCAGGGGCCAGAAAACACTGAGCTGCATACCCCCTCCCTCCCAGGAGAAGGAGAACAGTCATAGGATGCTTGAGCCATCTTATCCTGGTGGGGCCTCTTACACCCAAGTCTGTTCCTAAACCCAGGCCATCAGCGTCGCAGGTGGAAATCCAACCGCTGTGTTGGCATGCTGGCCATATTTCTCATTTTTGATGTCCACTTATTTTCTGTCTCCTTTAGCTCTGAATATTCCCAAGCTGACCTTTGTTTAATTGTGTCATATTTTTCAAAGTCCCTTTTCTTAAAATTATGGATCTCAATGCTAAAATTCAGTCATTGGAAATACAGTCCAATTTTGACCTTTACAAGTTTGTGGTCACTCTGTTTTATTGGATCATCTTCTGTGATATCTCTTGCAATAAAATGACTGGATAAAACAAAGATCTCACATTCCTTCCCCTCTGATTAATTGACATAAAATTTTATTGCTCAATTACGAATCATTACATCAATTAAAATATGAGATATACATAGAGTTACTCTACCAAGAAGTATAAATGTGAGGTTAAATAATCTAAACAAAATCAACCTTAAGAGTGTATATTTAATACAGATAATGCACATTAACAGTTATTCAGCCAAAGTTGTACAACATGAAAAAGCAAGGCATTCATTAGTGGCCTAGCCATGCAACTAGACAAGGAGTGAAGTGTTTGGACTTGATTATCTACATTCCCTAAGTACTATGGCTGAAATCTCAAATTATGAAATAGTCTTTTACCTAACTCAAGTATGTTACTTAATGCATTCATTCTGAAATTCTGAGTTAACTGTAAGTTTCCCTTCTGAGCCAGAGTTGAGAACTTTTAAGAAATCTACACAACTCTAGTAGAATATAATTTTCTCTTGTCAACGTTAACCAATGGATCAGCATTTTAGTTGATGAATATACGTCAGAAAGAACAGGACTGAGAATATTTTTCCCATCTATTTCAAACAGACGGCAAAAAAACAAAACAACATGGACAAGGCCATCATCCCCACACATACAATTTAGAGACAGGAAAACTTGAAATTTGTGATTCCATTTTAAATAATTGCTCTAATAGAGCCCCAGACTGAATCTAGTAAAAGCTTTCTGCCTTCCGGATTTTGTAATGAGTCCAAATAATATTCTCATTTGTGAATATCTGCATGGTGAGCTTACCAATGACAAAGTTTTCAAGGATCTAACTTTAATAATCAGGTCTTCAGATCTAGCAATGTGTTAGAAATGCTGTTAGAATTGAATTTTAATAACATCCCATGGGTTCTAGAAAACCTCATCAAGGAGGCCATTTAGACTGCAGATAGCATAGTTTTCTTGATGAAAGTTATATGAAGTGAATTAAACCATTGTGAAGAAATATTTAACTGATCTTCAAAGCATAGTCTAGGGAACCTTTCCTGTGAAAACATGTACTCTATGTCTTGAGTAGATTGCAAACCCAGTACGTGAGAAAGCAGTCTTGCAAAACCTCAACACACTTGTGAACTTTTTGGCTCCTTGCCTTCTGTGTACCCTGTTATTTTCCGGCATGTTGGTGTCCAATAATAAAAAAATATCTTTCTTGGCTTGCTGCCTTTCTAATTTCACTTCCTACCATCTCGTCTCTGTCAGACATCTAGTTACAGCATTTGTCATAAAGACTATTCCTAACCTGTGCCGTGTTCCCCCTTTTTAGCCAACTACAGCAAAAGCAGCTCCACTCCTTTGTCATCCTGAGATAGATTTATCCTCTAAGGTCATTAAGTACTCCATAAAAGGGATTCCATATTACACACTGCCACTTTCCCTGCCTTGGCATTTCCCCTGTCCTTTCTAAATAGGGCATAACAAAAGACAGTTAGATTCCGCTGTTACTATGGTTAGTTCATGTTTCCATTATTGCTATTTCTAGCTGCTCTGGAGCTATTATCACATACTGTACAGCTCATTCATCTTATTTCCCAAGTTCCTTGCATTCATATAACTTTCTACATGCCCTTCCCAGCTTCTCTGGTCTTCAAATCGTGTTTTCTGGTGAACATCATTTATACTATAGTGTTCCTTACCTGCCTGATCCATAATCCCCTTTTCCTTTGTGATCAAGGGAGAGCCATCCTTACACCCTTTTTGTATTTATGAACTCCCATGCTATAAGACTGCTCTATTTTATACCTATTTAACAAAAAAAATGCTAATTGGAACATTTAGCTTCTGTCCTAACTCACCTGCCCCCCCTCTGTTTAAATGCAAACCATATTTTGGGAACAGCAAGCTATCATACCAGAAGGATCCCCAGCCCCCTGAGTAGTGGAACCCCTCTTCATCATATTAACCCTTTAGCCATGTGTTGAACTCCACTATTTTATCCTTTCTGCTCTTTCTTGCATGTGACATAGGCAGCACCTCTGGAAAATCTACCATATTTCTGTAACTATCTGCTGTTTACAACCTAATTCATAAATCTACCTTTAACCTCTTCTACACTGCCCCTCATAAGATTGCCTGTACCTAGATGTATCACAATAGGTGGCTTCCCACCCCCTCTTCTGGTCAGCTTCTCCAACTGTGGAATCACCTGTATTGTGGTGGATCCTAGGAGTCTTTATGACTATAACTTTCTGTTACTCCTGGCTTCACTGGAACTCCTCCACCTTGGCATATCTGTACTGGAAAAAGCCATTCCCACTGGCATATTGACTGCAGTGTCCTTGCCTGCACTGTCATCTGAAAGCAATCCCACTAATTCAGTGAATCAATTCTAGGCTGCCACCCCTGTAGATCCACACATTTCAGTCCCTCTAACCCTCCCCACCTTCCCTACTTACTGTCCAGACCTCATTGCAGACATGTGGCCCTCTTTGGAAGTAATGGAAATGCTTCTCCAAGTGGACCCCATCCTAAGATGCTTCTTAGGTACTCCACTGCAGCCCTGAAGGGAAAGCACCAAGGGAGGTCGACAGTGAAAATGCCGACCTCCCACATAGTGATGGCACAATACTGACACAGGTTTTGTCCCCCCACCCCATGGACTTTAAGATTGTCAACTTCAGGTCAGAGTTGCTCCAGGGAGGAGTTAGAACACTTGGGGATGGCTACACTTGAAATCGGACCATTACAGCAACTGTCACTGTAATGGTCTTTTTCTGAGTCTAGCTGTCGCTGTGTCAAGCTGGAGGGGGGTACTGCCCTGAAGGAAGCTTACTATGCACTTAGGATCAGCAGATTTATGCATGCTGAGCATCCCCCAACCTCAAAGAAACACTCAGCAAGATGGTCAAGCTACATTACCTGGAGTTTTACCAACTGCCCACCTCAGACACATACCTGTGGACATACGCTGCATGTGACTAGCCCTTAAGAACATTTACACCCTCTTGTCTTCACACTGCACAACTCACTACCACTCATAGTAAGTGTTCCTTTTATACTTCCAAATGCCTCAAGAACCAGAAGTGCTGCCTCACACCTCCTGTCCTATAATCTTATAAAAGCACTTATCAACCAGCCTCAGGCAAGCAGTAACTCCAACTCCATTTTAACTCCATATAACAAGCTCCACTACTGCTTCTGTCCCAGAGTTGTTACTGATTTAGAAATACAGCACCACAGACACCATCAAAGCCAAAATAAGCTATTATGGGTACATAATGTAAACACCAGTAACTAGTGCCAAGTGTGTCAATCCCTCACGGAATACCAGCAGGTACGCTAATGTTTGTGCAGTTTTACTTCACAGCATCATCTAATTATTAAAAAAAATGCTTTGTATGTTTCTATATCTTTCTTTTTGTGGTGCCTTGTTTTGGCTTGGATGGTGGGTGTTGGAGAATTTCTCATTCTTAGCTGTTGCTGTTACCTCTTTGCATGCCCAACAGTAGGGCAGCCTTGTTTGTTGTTCACACTGTTACTGATCTACTCTGATTAAATTTCAAATAGACCATGCTCTGCTCTGTTTACAGTAGCTAAGCTCTAATTTATGGCTGTACTGATTTAGTCTCATTATTTGGGACACAGCCCTGAGTTAGTAAAATAAAGATTGGAGCGCAGACTAGCTTACTAATTGAACAGCTTGCTCTGCCAGTAATTGAAGTCCGAATTATCAGCTAAATTGATTGTTTAGGGGAGCATTTGACCCTCTTTTTCTAGAGTCTGATCTTCATTTAATTACTACTGTAACATCTTTTGCAACCATGTTCACCTGTTGGAGTCACATTGACTATAGTTCTACCTATGTTTGCCCTCTACTGGTGGCTTAAATTTACTGCTGGTACATAATAGTCACATTAGAATAAACTTTTCTTTAATGTTAAAACTGAGAAAATGAAAAAAATAAATAAATAAAACTATGAGTCAAGGTATCAACAAGCACCACAAGTACAGTAAATGTCATCATTTTGTCAAACATAACTGTTTCTATATATTTTCTGTTTCTGACATCCCAGAACTGATCTGATATCCCCTTTCCAGTTCCCTGAAGGTCCCTTTCCTTCCTTGCAACCTCTTGTTTAAGGGTTTAGCCCCATTTTTTTCCAGGTAAATGCTTGACCATTATATTAAGCATATATGGTGTGCATACAAAAATTTCATGTGAACACCTTGAGGAAGAGGCCACACCTCAAGATGTTGGTCTGTCATACTGTTTTTGTCATTTCCCTATTTGAATAAAATAGATGAAATTACTGTATAGCAGTTAATATTAGCGCCTGATATATTTAGTGTAAGGACTCCGATTTTAAATATTAGTGACTGATATAATTAGTGCTCAATGTTTACTACTGGAGTGCAGTTAGCATGGCAGATTATGTTCGCAGTCTGTTTTAACTGTATTAGCGGGTCTTTGCTTTCAGCTAATATAGCTAATAAAAATGGAAAACTGATATTACCTGCTATGCAGTACTTGTTTATTACTATGGTGAATGCAGTGAATGTGTGATCTTTCCAATATCTCTTCCAAACCCCTGAAGACTGACATTCCTTTTCTGCTTAAACTCTGGCCCTCAAATCAGTAACCTGGATCTTGTCCTCCATAGGTGGGAACTTGGATGGCAAGCCAGAGTTCTGAGGACAAACATTTCTTGACTGACTGGGAAATCACAAAGATGAGCCTTCTTGTAGAAGAAGGGCTAGGCAGCCCAGGAGAGCATATTGGAATGAAGGAACTTCATCTGTCCCAGGTCCACGTTCCATTTATTGCCCCAAACACTATCCTGTATCCATTCCACAGGGCATGTTCCTGCAGAGTCACTCAGCATTCTGCCTCTCATGGTTATTGGATGAGTGGGTAACTCCAACCCCCTTCTTCAAAACTCTCTTGCCTACACTTTTTATTCATGTGCTGTTAATGCATCACAAATGGTGTGTGTGTGTGAGAGAGAGACGATGCCAGGTCACTCTGTGATGGATTTCTTTGTGCATGACCCCTCTCCCCTAGGCCACTGATGAGTTATCATGCAGTGAAATGAGGTGACCTCACTTGTTGAGGTAAGGAGTATCCTAGATGGATGCCAGTACCCCACTATTTGTGCAGCAATGGATTAATGTACTGTACTGGTCTTTCAGTTCCAGAGCCTGAAGTTTTATTCCCAGTAATGGTCATAAGTGAAATGAATGTAATAGTCTCATCACAAACATATTTCACAATTTGTAGTTTTAGACAGTGATTAGTACAGCCAAACCTCAGTCTGGGGGTCTCATTAGCTGAGACGTTGTGCAGCAGAGAAATGAAGTTCTCACAATATTAATCCATTTTAATAGCCCTCTACAAACAGATATTTTCTCAGCCTCTAGTAGTCAGGTTAAATGTTTGCCAACAATAAGCCATTTTGTATAACATTTAGCCAATAATGTTTTCTAACTACAGTTATTCCATGGAAGGAAAAAGAGCAGTCACAGTACAAAGCAATACAAAGCAACATGTATTTTGTATCTCTCTTATAACTTTATAACTTTTTTCTTATGGTCAAACTTGTGTATGTGTGTATGAAAAAGCACTATATAAATGTTGGATTCTTCATCTTCTTCTTCTTCATCTTCTTATTCTTCTTCTTCTAGGTTTCCTCTCAATTTTGCCTACCAATAAACTGATGTATTGATTAACTGATTTAGTAAAATATATGTCATATAAGCTACATTCCAATACATGTTTGCAATAACCAAGAACATAACAGTTAAAAGTAATAATGGTATGGCAGAAAGTACAATATTGCATAATTGCATGTTCTTTATTCTTTTATAGAAAATCTTTGAGAAACAAACACACATTTTCATATACATCATTGTTATACAAGTAACAACAAATGCAAAGTGACAAAAATTAAAACAGGAGTCAACTAAATCCACACACAGTTAGATAATAGAAACATTTCCATGGTATCATCAAATAACATATAAGCATATTCAGTCAAGGCAGAAGTACTGTAGATTTCCATGTCAGAAGTTAGGGCAAATTTAGGGTATTCTGATTCTTTTTTTTTTAACTCTGTTTATGCCTCCATCTTGCGGAACTCTCTCAGGCATCCTCCAATGCCCCCAACTCTACCTCCATGCCTGAGAGGCCTCCTAATTCCTGACACCAGCCCAGCTATCCCCCCAGCTCTGAGCCCCCTGAGGTAGGGATGCCCTATCCACCCAGGGTGCTCTATCTAGAATTCGGGCCGGGCTGGGCTCATCTCAGGAGAAGAGTGCAACCGGTGGTGGAGTGTGGTTAGGAGATTGGAGGTGCCATCACCTATCCACGAGGTGAGGTTGTTTCCTTAGTTATGCCCCAGATGTGGGACATGCAATGCTGTACAGTCCGTGACTTGAGTGCACCCAATCACATCCGAAAGACAGCCGCCCATCGTCTACCCTATTTTGTAAGCCCTTGAGTGCTGCAGTGCTTCCAGCCTCCACTGGGGGCCACTGCTGTGCCAGGCTTTCCCTGGATCCCTCCCTGAGAGAGAAGAGCAGTCCTCTGGATGCTCTATCCTCTCTCTTCCCCTGCCGACCCCTGGTGGTCCGGGCTCATTCCCGAAGCCGGGTCACGAGCATGACGTGAGGTGTGACATCCAGCGCCTCAACCTTCAGTGCCACTGGGCCAGCGGGGATTCTGATTCTGCCTGCTGTTAAGCAGAATTCACATTCCACTGGATAATGTTTGTGAATTCCATTGATTCTGGCCATGCTATCCTACCTATAGAATTCATGGAATGCCAAAGAATTTACCAATGTCATGGAGAAAATTCTGTTGAAATTAATTTCCTCATTTTGCCCAGGACTAACAGAAATCATAGAAATTGTCAGCAGAAAAGGACCATTTGGTCAACCCAGTCTGCCCAGATGGTCTTCCCATTGGTTTCATCTAGCACAATTGATGGAAGATGACAAAAACATTTACCATAGCATAGCCTTTTAAGTTCTTTCACTTAATTCTCCAAGCTGAATAAGAGTAAATGCATTTTCATAGTAATATATCTGTGTGGTCGTTACAAGGTGACCTTGCATCGTCACACACATATTCACCATTTGTAATACATTTTAGTTACACATAATGCCAATGCTGAACAGTATGCACTGGCTGCCAGTTCAGTGGCATATTGACTTCAAAAATATGCTTGCTTACATACAGGGCCCTACATGATCTGGGTCCTGACTACCTGAAAGAGCTTCTGCTTCCTCAACACCCTTCCTCATTTATCACCAATGCTCTTGAGTGACGGATCTTTTGGGGTTGCTACTTCTGTCCTGTGGAGCTCCCTTCCTTCCAGCATTCATTCAGTCTTCACAGTGGATGCCTTCAGTGGAGTCCTGAGAATGGATTACTTCCAGCTTGCCTATGGAGTTTTATTTTTAATTTTATGTTATTCATTATAATATGTATGATTATCTATTAAGCTGTGCATTTTATTGGTTTCCTCCCTGCAAGGCATTCTGAACCATGTGGAGTGAGGGCTATATCAAGAAAAGTTGTCTTGCCTTGACAAAAATGGGAACTGGGCTTTTAGTGTTACTGCACCTCACCTTGGGATGAAAAGGGAGATGTGTTTATCCAGTGTTGACGTTCGATTAGTTTTTTAATAGGTTATCAAATTAAACAATGTTTTAAATTGTATTCCAAGTGGTTGTAATATTGTCATGTGGTTTTGATTCCAATTTGTTTTTACAATATCAGAATTCCCTTCAGACAAGGGCAAAAGCTTTAGCACTATATTTCTCATGTGATGTAAAATCTTGATATGAGTAGCTTGATCAACTGAGGATTCATGTCCTTTCTGCTAATGTACTGAGTATATGATACATGAGGCCAGTGGGATTTTTTTTTATAAATACTTTATAATAATACTAACATACTGCACTAGTCAATTTAAAATGCAATGTAAAAATAGGACCATGTTGCTCAGTTATGGTAGGGACAGGAGGATATAAAGCAATGCATTAATGTTGCAAAAGACTTTATCATTCCTTTGAGATGGAGAAGGACACTACAATGTCTTAGCTGGATAATAACAGTGAAAGGCAAACCAATTGTTGCTGGATCAGACTAGTAAATTAGAACTGGGATGGGTCTGTATATGAATGAAGCTATTAAAATTCATGACTTTATACAAAGGCAATGTGAGAAAATCTGCATCATCAGTCAAAATAAAACTCATGTGTTTAAACAATATCCAGATACTAAACTAAAACAGATCTTTGTTAATCTTTACTGATACAGTTTAGCACTATGCAGCTAGAAAGATAACTATTATTTAACTGATGCCACCTGATGTACTGATGTATATTCAAGCCAGTGCCAAAAGCAACAGAAGCAAAGATGACCTCAGATTGCCTGTCATTTTGATCTAAGGGGCAAGGAAGTGCTTTAAGGCCTCTGCAGACATGATTACAAAGTGTAAAAAATGAGTTTCAATGAGATTGAGTAAAATGCACCATATTCACTAAAGAAAGTTATTTATATCAGGACTTTTATTGAATAAGGATGTACTAATGAATATTTGAAATCTGAAAAAAAAATAATACTATTCTTTAGTAGGCCTGTAAAATGCTGAACATAAATTTACAGTAAAATGCCTAGACAGAAAAAAGAAGGGGGAATGGTAAGTTTTATTTGTCAAAAATGCATTTCCATGCACACCCTTTCAGGTCTATACAGGACATTTCTTCAGGATATGGTCATGCAGCACTTGCCAACATAAACAATTACTTCTACAGTCTCTAATCTACTCTAACCACAACTAAAAGAATCTAGCTAAACTAATATTTATTGAAGAAAGGTATAACGTGTTCCTGTTTTTTCCACATTAGCATTAAGATGAAGGACTGTCATGAAGCAAAAAGGTCAAAAAGTGTTTGAAATCTACAGTACTTGGTATGGTTATGGGTTTTTGAATATGTTAGGACCTGAAGCTGGGTTTAAGCAGAACAGAACTGAAAAACAGCATCTTACACATGCAGAAACTTGAGCATTACCATGGGCACAGTCTGACCAGAGTATTTCTGATCCAGTTGCCAGCAGTAACATATAATGTCTTATAGCATTTTGAAAATGTACCCACAACTGCTGATGCATTCAAATTTTACATGGTAATAATGATTTTAATCAGACTCTAGGCTTTACTTTCCACTCTCCTGAATGCTTACTGTCCATCCTGGAAGTGGGTATCTTTGGTTTCTTTAGTCTCATGCCTCTAACTTACTTCATGCATTTCTGGTGGTGGCTAAATATTGTTTCAGCTTAACTTAATACTATGAGGATGGAAGGGGCTTAGGGTCCATCTTGTCTGTTCCTCCTTTTGTGCAGCTCTGTCAAAGCATAAGCAAACAGTGTGAAGGTCAATGAGGCCAGAGTCCTTAAATAAAGTGGATGAGCAATTTTGCTTAGATGTGGGGTAGTGCTAAGGCAGCAGTGCCATTATAGTTGGCTCAGTCAACACAACTCTAGCAGTGACACAAGTATAATATTACAAGGTATCAGTTATGTAATGTTTGGGGACAGACCATTTTGTCTATCCCTTCTGCAGTCAGACTCTAAGCATAAAGTAGCAGTGAGAGGCTCACTGAGGACTGATTCCTTAAATATAGTAGATAAGCAGTTTCTATATTATATTTGGGGATGCATTCATAGCAGCATTGCCAGTATAAGGGAGCACAGCCTATGGGACACTAGCAGTGACTGAAGTACAATATTACAAGGAGCCATTTAACTAATGTTTGGGAACACAACAATAGCATCACTACTGTGATAGGAAAATCAGCCCATATAACACTAGCTGGCAGTGATAGAAGGAACACAACATTACACATTACCATTTAATTAGTTTTCTCCTTTGTTTACTCTGCAAAATGTCCTAATGGATACCTCATATTCATGCAAAATGACAATATACGGCACCTTTTTAAAATGTCTGTATATGCATCTTGTTTAATAAAAGTTGAATGATATTTATTAGTGCAGCTCTTCTTACTGCTAGCCATTTGAAACTCTAATTTGAATAAGAAGGGATTGAGAAGAATATGATACAAATGGGAACCACACCCAGATCCCTAGAATACCATCCCAGTTCTCCAGTTATCTGGTCAGCTGACCAGCCTGATCTTTCTAGAGTTCCATGGTAAAAAACTGATTAAGGAAGATCAGTTTAGTCAGTTGGCCAGATATCTCAGTTTGTATGGCACCAGACTGGTATTATGAGGTCTTGGGTTCAGTTCCTGGTATGAGTTTAAGTGACTACATTTCATCATAAAGTTCATATGGGAGTGCATGTTTACATTTTTTAAGGTGAATTGAAATTTAAGGTGGTTTTGGGTTTGGGAACATCAATATTTAACACTCTGGTGATATATAATAATTGTAAAATTGTATAGTTCAGTGACAAAATATTTAGTGAGGGTATATATAGGGGGTATACAAAAACCCCTCAAATTAAGCACTCTAATCGGTATAAATGCTTTCAAGATGCTTTATTTCCATACAATCAGAGAAGTATGTAACTGCTTCACCCACTCAGACCCAGTACCGGTGTCTGCACTGGTATATAGCCACACCTAGACCCAATTTTAAGTACTGACCCTCCCAGCTTGCTCCTCACCAGCCTAATTGTTCTCTCTCTTATCCCCCTGTCTTATCAACACTAGGCCCATCCATCCCCTTATTCTTCCTTTCCCAACCTCGGATAGGAGCTCACTACCCTGGGTTGTGACATCCTACCATGCCCGTGCTATAGCACATTCAATGCGGGCTCACACAAACTCCTTTTCTCCATCCACCTTCTCTACATCCAGCTTTACCAACTCCTTTCTGTGCACCGTGCCCTCCTAGCCTTTCTCCCCTACTTCCTCCCTCTCTTCCCCCTACCTTCACCTCTACCTGGTGTATATTTTTATTTTTATTTTTTCTTCTTACTTCCTCCTGCAACCTTAGATAACCTGCTTTATCTTCCTATAGACACTTCTATGTATGTAAATACCGTGTAATCTGTACAATAACTGTATAATTCTATGTACATATGAACTTCTTTTTCTTCCTCTCTGTAAAGAGTATTATCTGTATTGCCTTGTAAATACCTGTGTTGACCTGTATATACAATTGTTCATGCTCCACCCAGGTCCATCTTGCAAATGAGCTTCTGCTCAATGATGAACGCCTGGTTAAATAAAGATTTGATTGATTGATTGATTGATATGGTTCATGCTATTGATATACTGATTGTAAAATACAGTCACAACAGGTGACCAAGAGAAAGTGGGAAGTGTAAAGTGTACAACATTGTAGATGTTATTTTAAGATGTTATTTTAAGCTTAATTCACTTTTTTCTGATTTGTTTATCAGATGACCACCAACTTCTTGAAGTGGGTAAAAGAGTTTCTTTTGCTGTGGTAGCCAGGGCAAGCAATTCCAGGGCTGCATTGGCAGCGGGAGAGAACACGACCACATTGGTGGTTAGAGAAGGGGCCTGTTGGTGGGAGCAGGACTGGGCTGACTAGAGCCACATCGGTGGAGGGTGAGCAAGTGGAGGAGTGGATCAGATGGCAGCCACCACTAAAGAGCAAGGGTGGTGGGGCCAATCAGCGCTAAGGGTGGAAATTTTGGATTGTGCTACTGGGCTATAAAAGCCATTAGCCCAGTCACAATCAGGAGAGAGTTTCTTGTCCGACACCACTCACTCGCCCCTAATTCCTCTATTAAATGGGTCGTGGGGTGGAGCCCAGGAAAGGGGTTAGCTGTGATTGGGTGATCTGGATTATTGCTGATTGGGGGAAAGGGAACTGTACACTGTGCCTGATTGGACACCATAGACTACCTGCTACCTTAGAGAGGGGCACGCTGAGAGTGGGTGATCTGGACTGTTTCTGATTGGGGGAAAAGGGAACTGTAGGCTGTGCCTGCTTGGGCACCATTGACTACCTGCTACCTACTCATGTGGGACATGACAACTGTGAACTAATTTAACACTTCAACTGGTGAACTGGTTACAGTTGATTGGGGGACAAGGGTCATGTATGCTGGGTTGCATTGGCAACATAGTCTACAGTAATCAGAGGGGGCATATTATAGCAGACTGTATAATTGTGTATGCTGTCCACAGTTGTGGGGGTAGGAAAACTTTGTGAATGGTTTAATGCTACTGATTACTGCTGGGGAGAGCAAAATTTCTGCTTGAGAACTGGGGCTGAAAAACTGGCTGTTGTAGGGAAAGAGGGAGAAGTGCTGTAATCTGAGTTCTGCTGGGAGAGGGGACAAACAGCCAGGGTCCTTGTGTGCTACTGTAGGAGGGTTGTATTGCTTGCACCAAAATGAGGGTAGACTTGGGGCTGACCAGAGGGGGCATCTTTGGTAGGGTTATTTGGTGCACAGGGTGTGGGGCAGCAATAATCTTAAATTGGGCATGAAGGTTCGGAGAGTGTCCAGTGTGTTTCCAGCTTACAGGATTTAGGGAGGAGGTTGGGGGGATCAGAAGAATGCTGGAAGACATGAGGGGGGAGTGGGGAGGAAAGGATAGGAAGGACCTCAAGAGAGTAGGTGAGGCCACTATGGTATACCCCAGGGAACAGATGGACGTGGCCCTTATGGGTACTCTGCAGGTGTAGGGCATGATACAAGCAACAGAAGGAAAACACTTCATAGGAGGGTGGCCGATCAGAGGGAGCAAAGGACGGAGGGGGTAGGAGAAAACAAGTCAGAGGCAAGCATCACACTTAGTGATAGATTCACCATGCTGTATCCAGGAGAGGAGGTGGAAGAGGCTGTTGGGAGAGGAGAACAAGTGGACAGAGAGGGTTTGGTCAGCAAGCCTGGGGGGGTTGAGGGAAGGAGAAGTTGCGGAACAGGAGGGAGCAGGCAGGTAGTGAAGGTTTGGCCAGCAAGCCAGGGGATGGGGTAGGGAGGGAGGTGGCCACATCCACAAGAGGGGAGAGGAGGGACATAAGCCGAGGGTGGAGGGAGAAAGGAGATGAAGGAGCACAGGATGAGGCCAGAGGGGAGGGAAGAAATGGGGTTGGGCGGGCATTCAGGCTGGGGAAGTCAGCCAAGAGAGGAGTATTAGGGGTACTCTAGAAGGCAAGCGTCGGGGTGGGAGGAATCAGATGAGATGGGGAGGGAGGGAAGGAGGATAGGGAAATATGTCAGACAGGGTGGGAGACAAAAGAGGAGGAGGTGGAGGCCAGGAGGGAAGCAGTAGTAGGGTGTCTGGGTGAGGGACCTGTGAATTCTGGCCCAGAAAGGGAGCCTGGGGAGATCTGGGGGGGCAATCAGTGCAACCCATGAGGTTGGGGGGCAAGGAGTAAACTGGGAGCTGCAGACAGAAGAAAGAGCATGGTAGGGTACCCACAGACTAGTGTTCCCCAGATGGAAGTGGGTGGGAGGAGTAAGTTGGGGGTCGAAGAAAGAAGGAAGAGTCTGCAAGGGATCAAAAAGGCCAGTAAGTTGGGGGGTGAAAGTGATCCTGCTGGGTGACTCCATGACCAAGGGCATCCAGTGGGGGGGGTAGGGGAAGGAAAAAGCAGCCAAGTCAAGGCTAAATGTTTCCCAGGCCTGTCCATACACAAGGCCAAATTCTAGCTATACTCATTAGCATTGGAATGTGGGGGATCCCCAGATTTCCTAGTACATCTGGGCACAAATGACTTGGAGGGGAATAGTGAACTGGAAATACAGGCGAGGTTTCAGGAACTGGCCAGGGTCTGCCACTCTATAGGAAGCTCAATCTCCTATTTGGAGATTCTGCCAGTACCAAGGGCATCTGGGAAGACCAAGCATAAACTCAGATGGGGTTAACCAGTGGCTAAGAGACTGGTGCAGGGCAGAAGGGTATGGGTTGGTGGGGGACTGGGGGGAAACATGGAAGGACAAGGGGTTATATGCCGGGGATAAGATCCATCTCACCCTAGAGGAGAGGGAGATCTTGAAACTAAAACTCGCTGGATTCATAGTCAAGAAGTGGGGTTTAAACTTGTAAAGGGGGGAGGGATAAGAGAAGGTATGGAACCAGGAGGGCTGATTGAGGTTCCAGGTCTAGGGAGTGAAAAGAGGGCAGGGGACTGCAAAGTAATTACAGCCAGAGCTGGGCAGGAAAGGTTGAATAGGGAGTGTGCAGGACCAAGACAATTGGAGAAGGGAGGGGGAATGGGGTGGAGGATGGTCCTGATCAATGTCAAGAGCATGGGCAACAAAATGCCTGAGCTTCAGGTGATGCTGGTTGAGGGATCAGTGGATGTGGTGGCAATTACTGAGACATGGGCCAACCAGAAGAATGATTGGGACATAAACGTGGAGGGATACACAATATTCAGGAGGGATAGAGAAGAGGGTAGAGGAGGGAGTGTAGTGCTGATTGTCAAAAATGGCATAGTGGTTAGTGGAGTGGAGGAGGCCTGATGGGGGGGTGGAAGCAATTTGGGTAACCCTGCAAACAAGGGGAGGCAAAAGACTGAAAATAGGGGTGGTGTACAGACCTCCCGCAATGGATAAGGCTCTGGAGGAAAAATTAGTTGAGAACATCAAGGGGTACTGTGTCCATTGAAAGGGTAGGGTGGTGGTCATGGGGGACTTTAATATGCCTGGGGCAGACTGGGACACTATGTCATCAGCAGTGGTCAGGGAGCAAAGACTGATTGATATGTTTCAGGATGCCTTCCAGGTCCAGCAGGAGGGGGAACCTACTAGGGAAGGGAGGATACTGGACATTATCCTTGTAGACAGTGACCAGTTAAGGGGACTGGATTTGTATAGCCTGCTGGCAGGTGGTGACCATGCCACGGTCTGGTTTCTGCTGTGTCTAGGGGGGAGGATATCTGCTCTAGTACAGTAGTAGTGAACTTCAGGGGGGTGGACTTTGTGGGCATGGGCAGGATCCTATGGGGGAGTTTGGACAAGATTAGGCCAGACATGGATGCTGGTAGCTTATGGGAGGCCATTAAGAAATGGTTGCTGGAGACTACTAGCTTATGGACAAGGGTAAGGCATAAGAATGGTAGAGCCAACAGGCTGTGCTGGTGGACCAGGGAGGTGCAAGGGGGGGTGAGGGATAAAAAGGCTGCCTATGCATGTTCTAAGCTCTCCAGGGGGGTTGAGAAGAGAGGCAACTACGAGTCGACAGCAAGGAGGGTCGCCAGAGTGGTGAGGGGAGCCAAAGCAAGGATGGAGCAAAACCTGGCTAGGGATATCTGGAGGGGAGGAAAGGGATTCTATAGATACATAGGGGAGAAGAGAAAAGGAATAGCACAGATCTCCAGGATAAATCTGGGGGAGGTATGGGCTCAGGAGGTGGGGGATCAGGCAGAGTTGCTAAATGAGTACTTGCCTCGATATTTATGAAGGAAAACAGGGGATCCATTCAGCCTGAAGGAAGGGTGGGGGAGACAGCTGAGCAGAGAGGTCAGAGGGAGTTGAGAGGATTGGAAGAGGCTGGGGCACTGGGTGGGCCAGGCCTAGAAGGGGATGGGTGTTTAAGTGACGGGGTGGATTGGGAGGGAGAAATCACAGGGGACAGGGTGAGGGAGGCCCTTCAGGCACTAAAAACTGATAAGGCACCAGGACAGGATGGGCTGCATCTGAGGGTTCTAAAGAAACTGGCAGACGAACTAGCAGCTCCACTAGCTGCACTCTTCAACATCTATCTGCAGACAGGATGGGTGCCTCAAGACTGGAGGGTGGCTCATGTGGTGCCTATCCACAAAGGGGCAGTCTAGGAAGGAGATGGGAAATTACAGGCATGTTAGCCTAATGTCTGTGGTAGGGAAACTCATGGAAGGCATCATCAAGGAGAAGCTTGGGAGGCAACTGGAAAGGTTGGGGCACCTGGATGACAAACAGTATGGTTTTGTCCCAGGGAGATCGTGTCAGACCAACCTCATAGATTTTTATGACTGGGTGACGGGGACCCTGGACTGACAAAGACTGGTTGACGTTCTATATCTGGATTTCAGTAAGGTGTTTGACTCGGCACCCCACATTGGGTTGTTGACAAAGCTGGGGGGGATGGGGGTAGGAGTACGGTTGCTTAGATGGGTAGAAAATTGGCTAATGGAGTGAACACAGAGGGTACTGGTTGGTAGGATAGTCTCCTCCTCTAAGAAGGTCTGCAGTGGGGTTCCCCAAGGTTCGGTAATGGGGCCACTCCTGCTCAATGCCTATGTCTCCAATATGGGGAGGAGGTTAGGAGTAGGATGAACCTCTTTGCAGATGACTCAAAACTGGGAGCACTGGCAGATGGGGATGAAGAGAGAGAGAGAGACAGTCCAGAGGGATCTGGATACCCTGGAGGGGTGGTCAAGGAGGTGGAGACTGAGGTTTAATCCAAGGAAGTGTAGGGTGCTGATCTGGGGATCAGAAACCCAGGTCATGTATACACCCTGGGGGGGGGGCTCACTGCAACCCACAATGAGTGAAAGGGACCTGGGGGTGGTGGTGGACATCAAAATGGATAACACTGAAAACTGCAGAAGATCTGCAGCAAAAGCTAACAGGATTCTGGGCTACATGACCTGGGGAATTATGTCCAAGAGGAGGGAGGTGATCCTCCCTCTGTGTAATGCCTTGGTCAGACCGCATCTTGAGTACTGCATGCAGTTCTGGAGACCTCACCTCAAGAAGGACATAGCACTGCTGGAGAGGGTCCAAAGGAGGGCAACTAGGATGATTCAGGGCATGAGAGAAAGGACCTATGAGGAAAGACTGGAAGAACTTGGGCTATACTCACTGGAGGAGAGGAGAGATACAGGGGACATGATAGGGCTCTTCAAATATGGTAAAGGGATATACAGGGGTGGAGCCAAAGAACTGTTCAGGCTAAAGAAAGGCACAACCAGGGAGCATGAGTGGAAGCTGGAGGGGGGAAATTTCAGGGGAGAACGTAGAAGACATTACTTCACTGAGTGGGTGGTGGGGCCATGGAATGCACTGCCCAAGATTCTGGTGGAGGAGGGCACAGTGGAAGGCTTCAAGAGGGGGTGGGATAGGTGCATGGGTAAAGTGAAGCTGAAGATTACCCTCTCAGGGGCTAGGGGGTGGGAAAGTGAGTGCCCAGTAGCGGCTGGCTACCGAGCAGACACGAAAGACCATCAGGCCTATTCTGCTGGCTTTAAGTATGTCAGTATGTAAAACCCTCAAAACATTGTAATTTCATGGTGAAAGAAAACAAATAAATAAGATAATTTCTATCACAGAAAAGCAGAACTTTCATTTTGTTTGGATTCATTTCCCTGTATGGCAATGGCTGCCATATTTAATTTCATTGAAATCTATGTATAAAAGTTGTAAAAACAGTATTATACAATGGGGTCCCTAAATCTTCAAACCAGATTGGTTATCTAGAGGTTTTACCCATGGTTAAATCCTAGCATAATCAATATGAATCCTAGGTGGGTACCCTGCTCAGGTAGTGATGGTCAATTATCTTAGACGTGGGCAGTGTCATGCAAAAGTACAGAAGAAAACAAAGTGAGCAGCCACCCCAAAGCCATAGTCACAAGTGTTTTATCTGTAATATGATTCAAGATCAGATCCTCACAGTGGAGCCCAATTTTTCACCCATATGGGATTCATCAGTGATGAGAACCTATGGTTAATCATATAACATGGAGTCAGAATAGTTTTCTTCTAATACAATTTTATCCAAGTGAATATTGATGGTGGCACCATTTCCCAATACTGTGGATACCAGAGCATCACAACAAAATGTGAACAGAAAAAATCAAAATAAATAAACAAAACAATATTCATCAAACCACCATAAAAATATTGCACAGCAAAATGTTTTCCAACTTGATTTGTTGCATAATTGGGCTATGAGAACCTAGCAGCATGCAAAGCCCCCACAACAAAATGCACTGTGATATAAATGAATTGTTATTGTCCAAGAGTTCATTATTTCTTTTATTTGTCGAATAGTTACAGAGCTGATATAGCTAAATATCTCACTTCACCACATATAATCTGATTTAATAAATACTAAGTACCTGAATTTTGCACATAAAATAACCTTAAACACAACATTCAACCATCTATAATGATTCGATGGATGCAAGAAGAAATACATGTTTCCAACATCCTGAATAACCTCTACTGTAATAGTTAATAAATGAAAAAGGAAGTAAAAAGTTTTCTACCTGTGTGGTTTTGGAAAAATATCTTAACAGAAATTAAATAACTTTTCAAATGGAGCGATTGAGTCACTGCAGTAAAAATAAAAAAATAGAACCACATTTCATAATTGAACCCTTCTCAGAATCTTGTGGAGCAGTTTTTATAAAAAATACTACGTTGTTCACATGACTGATGACAGCATTTTAAGTTCTAAAAAGGTGTAAGAATGTAAATGCAAATTGTACCCTGAACCCCTCCCAGGAATGATGGACACTACACCAATTTTACTTTTTAGTTGCTCGTTGGCAATATTTATTTTGGCACAAAGAAATATTTACATCTCCAAATTCATGAATTCACAATTCCACAC
This sequence comes from Neoceratodus forsteri, assembly GCA_016271365.2. Taxonomy (NCBI): domain Eukaryota; kingdom Metazoa; phylum Chordata; order Ceratodontiformes; family Ceratodontidae; genus Neoceratodus; species Neoceratodus forsteri. Next base: position 537,420,356 of record CM057459.1, on the reverse strand, counting down.
ATAAAATTATTTCAAAGCTTCCTGGTTCTGGCCTCTGTCCTTCTTCTGGTTGTTCTTCCATCTTAGCTTTCAGGGCCCGGACACTATGAATCTGGCCCCCTCCTCCACACCATAACCAGTCCAGTTCCACCTACCCGGGCTTTCACCCTCCAGGCCCGGACACTTCTGAATCTGGCGTCTGGACCTATCCCCCTCCCCACTTTACCCCTATGTCTTGGTTCCTTGTCCGCAGCCCATGTATCCTACCCCCTTCTTACCCCCCGCTCACCCTTTTCTTACCTCCTGCTCCCATGGGAGTCACCGCCCCTCTCTCCCAGAGGACTCTGACCTAGTCCCCTGGCCTGTGGCTGCCTTCCTGCAGTGGAAACACCGGGCCTATGCCCATGGCCCCCAGATCACTCAACCTGCCCTCCAACTATTCCTTTTGTGCCAACCATGGCCCCCCAGAGCATTCCTTAATAAGGGTGGGCAGGTGAGAAAATGTCCCAGCAAAAGAGGTCATCCTGCCTGAGTCCTGGCCTAATATACCCCTACAGGATCCCTGGTCAGGGCCCCCTTGGGGTTCCGCCTCCCAGCCAATCCCTGTGGCTCTGGCATCCCCACATCATTTTAAACTCTCCTGCCTGGTGATGTCACTAGGCCCTACCCCTTCCATTTTCTGCCCCCCTCCCCACCACTCCCCCTCCTGTGCTTCTTCCTGGCAGGGGTCATTAGACAACCTGGCCTGCCTTTTAGTGGCATGCGACATTGTCCCCTGAACCCCTGGCAGGAATGATGGATGCTATACCAATTTTACTTTTTGGTTGCTCGTTGGCAACATTTATTTTGGCACAAAGAAATATTTACATCCCCAAATTCATGAATTCACAATTATGCACGTAAAATTCTTTCAAAGCTTCCTGGTTCTGACCTCTGTCCTTCTTCTGGTCATTCTTCCATCTTGGCTTTCAGGGCCCGGACACTGTGAATCTGGCCCCCTCCTCCACACCAGAACCAGGCCAGTTCCACCTACCCGGGCTTTCACCCTCCAGGCCCCCTCCCTGCTTTACCACCAGATCTGGGTTCCTTGTATCTGGCCCATGTATCCTATCCCCCCCTTCCCACCTTCCTTCCCCCGCCCCACTCCTGCTTTTCTTATTTCCACTGCCCTTCCTCCAGCTTATGTTGGAGGGAAGGGCTCCCCCCCTAGTGGACTAGTACCTCAAACCTTTGCTGGCTATCTTGATCACTAGCTCCCCAATATGCCTTAGGAATAGGCACATGCCAAATTCCAATAGGAGGTCCTTGTACGACCTGTACACCACTGGCTGGTTAAAGGAAATTTCCTTGTGCTGCAGGTGCACCTCCCCATTTCAATTACTGCCCATGCCACCCTTCTATTCAGATGCTTCCTGACTTTTTCGATCAGCCAGATGTCTTTTACCTCCTCCAAACCCTCCAGGAGGTGATGTTGGACTAGCCGATTGTCACCCTTGGCCACCCCCCTCAACCTCTATAAGTTCCCCATGATGTTCTGCCCCACTGTACCCCTTGGCAGGCCCCCCAAATCATTGCCTCCCAGGTGTATAATATGGCAATCCTGCATGCCCCATTGTAACTTTAATTTCTCCAACAGAGGCATGAGCTGTGCCTACCTCATCCCCCAAATGCCTTTCCACAGCACCCTGGTATGCTTGGTAATATATCGCAGCTCTGCTCCCCTCGAGGTGGCGACTGCAAACCTTTCAGCCCAATATATGAAGGAATGCCCCACTATCCAGATTGTCTTCTTGGAACCTGCCATGGAAAACAAGATAAACAGTTTGAGCTGCAATTATCAACACCTGACGTATCTTCTACAGCAGCTGGGCTTCCAGCGCACCCCCTGCTTTACCTTTGCCACTGCAGCCCCTTTCTCTGCTGCCTCCATGGCTGCCACAATCCTAAAAGAATGTGGGGAAAATTCACTTGGATCTTCCCCGAAGAATGTCAGGGCCCTCCTGAGTACCGCCCCTGCCTGAAAACCCGTCATTGGGAAGCCGTCCCCATGTCGGAACAAAGCCTCCTCAGTCCTCCCTTGAGCCCTCCCATATGTCTCCAATGCATTGACAGTGGAGCTGGTGGACTCTGGGTGCCTCACCAGTGACATCTGGGTCCCCCTTCCTCTCTCTTCCATCTTAGACCTGATCAGGGTGATGACCACCCTGTCGCATCCCCATAGGATGTCCTCATACTGCAAAGCCTGCCCAGCAGCTGTCTTCTGTGGGTGACCACTTCCCCCACCTGAAATGCCCCTGCTGCCATGACCGCAAACATGGCCCAGAACAGCGCCCCCTCTTGGGCAAGATGCATACCTTCTGGGTTGCCCATAAGACCTTTTCTAGCAATTGCCCTCTTATGGTGTGCCTCCTGTCTGCCTTGGCCACCTGACCCCTCTGCCAACCTGACACCATGCATTTTATTGTCCTGCTGGCCCATACATTTGGCCAGCCCCTGTTCTGACATACCCAACTGATGCCAGCTAAGTGCTCCACCATTATGGTGTGGGCCAGCCCTTCTGCCCACTGCTCCACCACAAATCTCATTACCTGCTCATCCTGGACTGGTTCATCCCTGTCCCACCCATACTTTCTTCAGAAATCCTGGAACCTCACACACCCTGCTTCATAGGCCCTAAACATGTTTGCTGGCCAGGAGCCCTGGTACAGCACCCTGGTTGTGTCCCTCCAGCCTCCCACAACCGGTCAGGGATCCTAGTTCTGTGTGGTGCTGCCTGACGTCTCAGCTTCTGAAACCTGTCGAACTGTAAATGGGAAAGACTGTCAGACACTTTGTTCCTCAGCCCCTCAATGTGCTGTGCTTTGAAAGATATGTTCAGCTGCAGCCCCAACACTACCAGGCACCTGAGCAGCCTTTCCACTGTCTCCATCCTCTCCCCTTCCCTATTAGTGACCTCCACCACCCCTTTGTTAGTGCACCAAAACAAGATGTGCTTCCCCTACATCCTATCGCCCCACACTTCTAGAGCCATCCATATCGGGAAGATCTCCAAGAATGTGATATCCTTCAACACTCCCCCTTTTTCCCATGATGTCTGCCAAGGTTCCGACATCCAGTCCCCTTGAAAGTATATCCCCATTCCCTGGGCACCTGAAGCATCCATGAACAGCTCTAGATCCGTGTTCCTTTCCCATTCTTCCTGCCAAAATGTCACCCCATTGTAGCTGTCGAGAAACTCCTCCCATACCTGGAAACCTTTCTGCACTCCCCTCAACACATCCACCCAGTGGTGCGGTCACCTAGCCTTCCCCATGGCCCTTCCCAGCCTCTTTGTGAATGATCTGCCTGGGCCGATGGCTTTGCAGTCAAAATTAAGGTGTGCCAGCAGCTGTTGCATTTGTACCAGCGGCACCGTCTGCCTCCCTGTAACCTGGGCTAGTAGGGCTTTTAGGTGCACCACTTTGTCCATGAGAAGCTGGAAACAGCCCTCCTCTGTGTCCACCTCTATGCTCAGGAATTCCAACTTCCAGGTGGGGCCCTCCGTCTTGCCCTGCACCAGTGGTATACCTATCTCTCGACACATTGCCTTAAAATCCTGCACCATGCCTTGTGCTCTGTCCTGGCTTCCCCAATGAGAAGAAAATCATCCAGGTAGTGCATCACCCTAATTTGACCATACCTGACCCTGAACACCCATTGCACCCAGGTGCTGAATGCTTTGAAGGTGGAACAAGCCACCGAGCAGTCCATGGGCATGGCCTTGTCAAAATACATGCCTCCTTGAAATTGAAAACCCATTAGGTCCCAATCCTTGAGCCAGACAGACAAGAGTCAAAACGCTGACTCTATGTCCATCTTCATAAGCCATGCCCCCTTGAGAGCCCTGATCAGCACTATGGCCTGCTCCAGAAATGCATACAATACTACCCTAAGGCAGTCAGGCATGCCCTCATTCACCAATGAGCTCTCGGGGTAGAATAAGTGATGGATCAAGTGGAATTCCCCTGCTGCCTTGTTGGGTACAATACCCAAAGGGAAAACTCAGAAATGCTCACACAGGGGGGCCCCAACAGGCCCTTCACCCTGCCCCCCCGATTTCCGTCTCTATCTTGGCCCTTACTATATCTTTCTTCCCCTTTACTGACCCCAGATTCTTAGCCCACATCCATGCCCACCACCCTTGAAACCACAGTGGGAAGGCCACCCGGAAACCTGCCCTGAGCAGCTCCACTGCCTCCTTGTTTGGGTAGTCTGTGGTCCATTCTTCTACCACTGCCAGGGAGATGGGAGTGCTTGTCAGTGTTTAACTCCATCAACTTTCGCTGGACCCCCTGTTAGTACCAGCCTCCAGGAGCGTACTGTAGCCGTCTATGGCTACCCCCCGAGGATCCCTGAAAGGACTGTTCCTGGTACTGCCCCCCTGTGCTGTCCACCTCTGTCCACCCCCTGCTGGCAGTTGGAGAGCGGTTGTGACCCCCTGCATATGGAACAAGTGTGCCAGAATTTACAGTTGCCCCACGTGTAGTTGGCCTTGTTGTAATCCCAACATGTCCTGGACCCTGTGGCAAGTGTGGCCTTCCTTGCCTGTTCACCCCCAGCTCCAACCACTTCCCCAGAGATGGTACTTACCCACAACTCTGGGTGGGTCAGTCCCATCTCGGATCCCCTTTGGACGCCATCCTCTTCCGGAATGCCTCATCATACTTGAGCCAACCATAACCAACTTTGGCCCTGAACGCGTCCCTGATAATAGACATGTACGTCAGTAGGGGGATGGCGAGCTCTGGCTGCTTCTCCAGTGACAACATGCTGTATATGATGAAGCCCCCTTGCCAGTTTTCAATAGTCTTCCCCTTGAACTTTGCTTCCTCTGTCTTGTGGCCTACCACTGCCAGGGCCACCACCATCTCTGACTTCCCCACTGATTCCTTCTGTTCATACTTCGTGGCTGTGTCCACATCCACCAGCTCGAAGATGTCAACATACTCCCCCTTCCAGATTTTTTCCTTGATTGAAAACGGGACGTGGTCCCCCACTGAACAGCCAGGTGGCCCCTCGTACTATGTCTGGCCTTTCGACTTGGTCCTCTCCTTTTACAGCCCCGCACCTTTAACATTTAAGACCTGCACAGCCCATTCCATCTTTTCGATCCCTGCATCTCCCATGTCCCCCAGCAACCCCTCTAAATACTTCTTTAGACCGTTTTCATCATAGAGATCCACATCATTCTTACCCCCATCCAGGCTCCCATCATCCGGCTCTGGTGTGGGCAGGGCACCGGGATGTGCATGGGGTGTGGTGCTTCCCATCTGGGCCTCTTGCCCCCTTTTCCCCTGCCTGGGCATTCCATTCACTCCTTCTGCTTTCTCAATGGCTCCTCTTCTGCTTCCCTCTGCTTGACCGCTGCCACCAGCTCTGACATCTGGCCCTTCAATTTGGATGCTTTCTGCATCAGTCTCTTGCTGGACAGTTGTGTTCACTTGGGTGCCATGGTGGTTCCTATGTCACTATAGGCAGAGGGGCAAAAAAACACATGTTCAGCTGTGCATCAAACAATCAGACCACCCCTTTTTCCTGAGCATAGCAAGGCCCACCGGGGATGCCCCATCCCAGAGTCCCTCATGGACCAACCCCTGGGCCCCCTGGGGCAGGGTCAATCCTCCTGTCCAGCTTCCTTTTGCCTGCTGCTCGCAATCCTCCCTGTTGTCACCATAAGATATGTCCACCCTGGGCCCAAGCCGCTAACATAGGCGTGTAGCCCCCCTACCCTGCTTTGTTAGGCTCATGCCCTGGCCTCTACATTTTGTGGAATCACCCTCCATACATTGCTGCACACTGCTCGGGCTCTAAAACCGTCCACCATAGTCCTTTACTCAGTCCTTTTTCCTCTCACCCAGCCTCCAAGCAGGTCTGACAACCCCTGCCATATCAATCTGCACCATAAAAACATTTGATCCGAGTCACCCAGCATGCCTGTGATCCAGTTGTTGCTGCCCCAGCCTGCAGCCTCCCTTCATGGTGCAGGTACTGCTACTTCGCCATCAGACCCGAAAAGAAAATAGCCCCAATCAGGCCCACCTCACCCCTAGTCAGCATGCCAGCCTTCTCTCCCTTGTTCTACGCCCTTTTCAGGCTGACACTTGGCCCTTCAAAACTCTGGGCCTGTCCAGCACCACCCATGTGCTCTCCTCCATACCTTATAGTGAAGCTGTGAGCCACCCCACCACAAGCTCCAACCCCTGTCCCCAAGATGGTTGGAGGAGCTGCTTTCATGTCTCCTCTTTTCTTTTTTTCTCCTTTTTTTTAAATTAGTATTATTTTTTCTTGTAACTGTCTTTATTTTCCTTTCTTGCAGTGCTGCCCCAATCCACAATGCAGAATGGATGTGCCACGAGGCCCCCCCCGCAGCCACATTCCTACCATGTTGATCCTATCAGGCTCAGCACTTGCAAACCAGGCAGAAAAACCTTTGGCCCACCCCCTTGTGGCTGCCATGCTCATCTGTTGCACCAAGCTGCATGGCTACATCCATACACCGGAGCAGTACTGCTATTTCTCCTCACCATCCTTCCCCTTGAAGGACCCCCGATGCACCAAACAGCCTCTGCCTGCAGCCCCAACAGGCAAAATACACAAAGCGCACCTGCCCCCATCTGTCAGCCACTTTCTCTCACCCAGCCTTCCTCCTATGTAGCTCTGGACCGGGCGATCAGCCCTTATTCGGCCACATCAGCCATGTGGCCTCCTAGGCCTTCTGGTTCTCCATGTGTGCAACCAGGACAAAATCCCCATCTTACTCCACCAAGGACCTCACTGGGAAACATGCTCATCTGTTGGGCTTTGCCACAATGTAGCTGCAGAGCAAACAAACCCCCAGTGCTCTCTATGAGCACAAATGCCTGACCGAGCATCCCTCTGCAACATAGCCTCCAAGGCCTAGCTGCAACACGCCAGTTGGGGGAAGGGCCTCCCCATTGTAACATGGTCTCTGCCTTTACCACTGATGAAAAACCACATTCCAACCCCCTGAGCCCTCTCGCTAATCGCAGAGTGCCTGACGATGACCAGTCCTCGTTTTTGTTTTTATTTTGCCCCAATTTCCACTGCAATGGTAGACCCACAAACCACCTGGTGCTCTGCACCCACCCCCACATTGAACAAGAACAGCTGGGTATGCAAAACAAATCTGCATTCCCCCCTGAAAGCAAAAACCCACTTCTGCCCCCCCCCCCGGCTTTCACATTGTTAGCTGTGTGGGACAAACAAAACCTAACAGCAATGCGCTCTGCTTCCCAAAGGCTGTTTCCAATGAATTGAGGAGTATTTCTATCACAGGCATATCCCAGCTGCCCAATGTCTTTCTTTTACTTCAAACAAATGCCCAGTGTCTGCATTCAAATGAATGAGGCACAAAACCAACCAACTGCGATGAGCTCTGCTTGCCCACATGGTTCCAAATGCCTCTAGTGAGTCTCTTGCATTGCAAAGCATCATTTTAGCTGAATCCCTTACAACCTTGGGTGCGTATGCTCTAGCTACTGTGAACCTGCATCACTGTTCCAAATGTCCCAATGTTAAATAAACAAAAACAGCCCCTATGGAGCTCACCATTATTACATATACCTACACATAGACAACTGGACCTGCACTGCAAACCTGCTATCTCTGCTATTTAACAATGTAATGAGAGAATAAAAACATTTTTTTTGGAGCTAGTCCCTGGAACAATGCCTTGATAAGGGACACAAACAATCCCTCCATGGCTCTGCATGCTCTATTCACTCGGCACTATGCCCTGACCTGCACAGCGAAAACCATCCCTGTTTAGCCTAGGCTTATCCTATATTTTAAACACAATGCAATACCAACATACCAAGAAAATCCCTATGAGCAAAGCACACTAGGACATAGGATCTAAACAGGCCTTCTTGCCCCCATGTGCCTTACCTGCTACTTGCCAGTGATGTGCTGAGATCTCAATCCTGAAAATTTCCCAGCAAAAGGGGTCATCCTGCCTGAGTCCTGGCCTAATATACCCTTACAAGACCCCCTGGTTAGAACCCCGTTGGGGCTCCACCCTCTGGCCAGTTCCTAGGGCTCTGGCATCCCCACATCATTTTACTCTCTCTTGTCTGGTGATGTCACTAGGCCCCACCCCTTACATTTTCTGCCCCCCCCTCCCCACCACTCCCCTTCCTGTGCTTCTTCCTGGCAGGGGTCATTAGACAACCTGGCCTGCCTTTTAGTAGCAAGCCCATTATCAAATTTAACATCAGGCTGTCAGCTCACTTCACCACATCATAAAAGCATCAACCTGTTTGTTTAAAAAATGAGTGTCACCATTCTCCCTGTATCAAAACACAGAATTCACTTTGCAGTAGCCAAGAATTTGTGATCATCAAATGAAAGGCTAATCCTCCTAATTGTGTTTTGTTGTATGAGCATTGACAAATAGCATGGCACGCATTGCCCAAAGGCTTCTTCAAGAGTTTACCAGAAGTCAATCAGACTATACTGCACTGAGCTCTGAAATATAGCTGCCTTTTATATCTGTCTACAGGGAGGATGAGAACATGACATTCCTATCAGCTAGCCCCATGTACCGTGTCAGTGACCATGGGCACCAATAGGCAGCAGTCTGTTACTGCTGCATGATTAAAATAAACAAAGAGTGCTATTTAAAAGGAATCATTTAACAGTATGGCGCAGTGGGTTAAGGCTCTGAGCTGCAAATCTGGAGACCTGGGTTTGAATCCCACAGCCCCCTAGGTGCATACTGTGTGACCCCTGAGCAAGTCACTTAAATTCCTTGTGCTCCCAGGTTGCACCTGCAAACAAGCTTTCAGCTTAGTGTGTCTCACCTGGTAAAATAATTGGTTGGTTAAAATTGGTTATTTAACAAAGCTGAATATTTAAAAGTATTTCCATTCCCTAGCTTAGGTGTAACTGTGCTGTTTAAAGCAACTGTCCCTAATTCTTATCAATTTAAAAAGCTGTCATGGTGTATGCACATTCATCCTTTTGCTAAGTAACTGTACATAATACACTTAGCAGTGAAGCACCACGTATAAACATTTATCTTCTCAACAATTCTTCAAGATAATCTTGTAAGTTGTAAAACTGGTTCTCCCTTCGCTCCTTTTCTTATTGGAATGGTATGCTCCAAATTCAGATGACATGTCCATTTTGTACCTATGTCAGCAGTACCACTCCCCCTCCTAATGCAGTAAGACTCATATTCAACAGTCTCTATAAGCAGTTTTCAAACGTTTAAGCATTATTCATCAGATTGATTGACTAAATTGATACATTCTCTCAGGTTCCACAGGTAAAGCATAAGTTTAAAAGCTATTTAAAGAGTTTTAAAATATGTACTAAATAGCAAAACTACTTTCTGCAACACTAGTTTTAAATATAAATCTCCCTGATGAAGCCCATATGGGTGAAATGTTGGGCTACACTGTGAGAATCTGATACTGAATCATATTACAAATAAAGCACTTGTGAATATGGCTTTGGTGTGTCTGTCCACTTTGTTTTCTTCTAAATCCCAGCATAATCCATGGGTAAAGTCCCAGCCCTCCCAGCAAATTAAAAAAACTTTTTAAAGCTATATTTAGCTGCCATCTTGAATCGCTAAACCAGAGGGCAGCACAAGTACAGCAATCTCCATAAACAACTTTACTTCTAAAACCATCTCCAAACCCACTTTCTGTGACATAAACAGATTTGTGTTACTACTACCTCACCATTTGTAAGCTTCACTGATGGCATCTGTCTCAGCTCACTGTAACTCAGTCGCTCTTAGAACTGTCTCTTGTGACAGCACATTATGCCGAAACCATCAAAGAGCCAAAAACAAAAACGAAAAAAAAAATGTAAAAACTAAAACTTCAATCACCCACTCACACCTGTTATCTTCATCTAGAATGAAACTGCTAATAAGACATTCAGTACCACAGATATAGGCTGATGTTCCCCACGCTCACTCAAACTGTCCAGTGGCATCTACTAATGGTGATCATTTAAAATTCTTAACTTTATAGATGTCCTGAAAGATTTTTGAATTAGCATTAACACCACACCATAAATCTAAAACAGATGCAAATATATGAAGAACGTCATTATTACTTAATTGCATGGCTGTAACACAAATTTATTTTTACATTAGGATTGGATAAATCAGTTATAAACTACTTGATAAACTGTTTGCATATTTCAATACTACAATCTACCTTGCTTTTCATGTTTCATGTTGATGCTTGGTTTACACTTAATTATGTTTCACAGCAGTAAAAGTGGCACTCTATATGTGAGTCTCTCAAACTCAGAAAATGTCTTCATCTAGGATTCTCACCATAGCAATTGGCATGGTTCAGTGACAACCTTTCTGGGAAATCACTGATAACAAAAGTTGATAGTACAACATCCTCTCCAGAAATTGTCACTCATAGAGTACATTCGTTTCCCATCCTTGACCCACTCCTTGTAAATATAACCATCCCTCTATGTTATTCAACCCCTAAGCTATTAATCAACTTAAAGCTAATGAGACCATCCAGTATCAAGTACACCAAAGCTGCTTCAGTATCCAAGCTTGGTTCAACTATATAATCAGCCTCCAACAGAACTCAAACCTTGATGGTCACCAACAGACTCCTATAAACAATACCAAACACAAAATTAAAGCTAGTTGGCAATTGATTATCTCCTCTCAACTCACTACAAGCATTCTACAATCAGACATCCTTGGAAACCATGAAGATTTTCAATACCTAAGAGTCTGGCTTGACCCAAATCTGAGCTTCATTGAGTATATAAACAGAATGATTGGAAGTACCTACCAGGATCCTGGAATAATATACAGGACATGCAGTAGCCTAGAACTCACTAAACATCCTGAGCATTATAGGATGGAGGCCAGTATGCAACTGTTGTGGTCCCATATGGTGCAGAACATGCATTAGCATTACACATGGCATCACAAAAGCTACTGAAAATCATGCAGATGAGTGAGTATGGAGATGGGGGTCCTCTAGCTATGATGTCATAAGGAGGGAGTTATCAAACATGACATTGTTATAACCTCAGTATAGGGTTTAAATGCTCCAGATGGTATCCATTTGTTAGGTATTGGGCTGGACATATTTCATTTGGCCTTGTGAATGGATTGGATGAGTTGCTAGTGTGATGTGCTTGGGGTGTCAAATGCTGGCATCTGCTTTGTTGTATCATGGAAGATAGAATTATAGGAGAATGAAAGGACCTCTTCAGTGCCAGGTCCATCTGAGGTCAGCAAAAGAGATGGAGTCAAGGAGACCCTCACCTAGTACTGAGTTGTCTAAGTTCTTGATTTCTGTGGCACCCAGGAATACAGGGACTCAGCCAAACCAGGGGTTGAGTTCTTTCATCCACCAGATAGACCCTCCCCTGCTGGCAAGCTGTGATCTTCCAGCTGCTTGAGGATGAGGCCTGGAGATGGGCTGCCTGGGTAAGAGTTTCTTTCATACTGCATGTCATGCTTTCAAGTTGTTATGTTTACTATCTGGTTAAATAAACATATAACTGCAGACATGTAATTCAGCAGTATGTATCAGGTGGTTCTTGGTGAAAGGAGAATGATGGGGGTCTGCAATGCAATGGAGAGAAATACCCACTTGAAACGTGCTACTACAGAGAACATGCAGTAGCCTAGACCTTACAGCTATGCAATGAATTAATGCAATGTAAATAGAGGTGTGTTCCATCATTCAAGTTCAAGGGATACACTCAAATAAAACAAAAATGTGATATGCATTAGTTTAATGAAAAACAAATTCTATAAATTACATGGGAGTTTTACACTACAAAATAAATAACTTTAATGCTAGAGAATGAAATATCACTGATTTTGTTAGATTCATTGACCCTAAATGTTATGCTATGAGGCCATTTCATGGCCCAGCAGCAGATCATCATGCTGTCATTCTGCATACTCAGATTCAGAAGTAAGCCTAGGAAGTTACGATGGAGCCACCCATGACTGAGGCAGCTGCTGTGCGAGAGTGCTTCTCAGTCAGGGATGTTTGGTAATGGGTTCCACCAACACAGTGACACCTGCAGCTTGGCTAGGGAGCTTGCTCTTCACATAGGCAAAGCTGTGGCTGTGCAAGGCTGACAGAGGCACGGACCCCACCAGAGGAAATGGGAAGGGAACACATTTTTGAGAAAAACCTGGTAAACAACTAAATGATGACTGATTTCCTGCTGATCAAGGTCTATTGCTGTGAACAGGGTATAATCCTAACAGACAAGCTACTGTCTGGGAGAAAAAAAAATAATATGGAAAAAAAGAGTGTGTGTGTGTTTGTGTCAGCTCTCTAATCTCTTGCTCAGAGGCTGGCCAAATTATAAACAGCCAACAATTCCAAATTAACATCAGTAATTAAAGTTGAATTTCATGGGCTTTTGTGATATTATGGAATGTTGTGATACTTTTGTCGAAGACATGCTCATAGATTGTAGCCAGTCATAAATCTGATTTGCCATTGAAGAGGAAGGTAAAGACTGGGTAAAGTGGCAATAAGGTAGCATCCATAGTAGGCTCCATTGTAAAAGTATAGTGGTGTCAAGTATCTGGTCACTATCTTGAGAGATGAACCATGAAGAATAGTCATGGTCATCTCTGTGTACTAGCCTGAATTCTTGCAATATGCCAGATAGCTACTAAAGATCAGTGACTCAATGACTTGTGGATACATGTGCATTTGCAGCATTGTTTCTATGCAATGCCACCTGCTGACTCCTTAACAACCCTATAGATAACAATGTATATTTTTACTATTTGAAAACAGTGGCACCAAGTGATGTCAATTCCTACAACTAGTTGCTACTTAGGCCACTGAGACAACAGAATCTGGATATCTTTAGTCATGATAGAGCAAGATGCTAGGCATCGCTGCCACAGGAGTGTTGGTAAGGTATTGCAAGACCATGATACTAGTGCAGGTCAGGTGATTCAGTGGTGAAAACAACTTTGTGAGAGTTAAATCCCCAAACTGGGAGTCTAGTGACATTACCTATTATATGTCCATGAATTTTTGAGCAGATTTTGCCTGTTAGTAATTTCTAAAATATCCACAATAAAATGTTAACCCACTAAACCACATTTATCCAGATTAATAAGATTTCAGAACATATTTACTTTGGTATTCATGCCAAATCTTGAGTGTATACATGCAATAGCAGTGACATAATAAACATCCAGATATTTTGAAAATGTTCACAAAATTGTATAAATAATTTGCTACATTTTGAACTCCTGTAACTTACAATTTTCACACCCAATTACCTCTCTAATAATAATTTTCTATGACTCTGCCAAGAAAGTATGCATATAACATTTCAGTTATCTAGCTCCAAAGGTGGCTAAGTTGTAAGCATAAACATAGTTCCTGAAATGTTCACATAAATAATACATTGCTAGGATTTGAGACCCTATAGCTTCCCCATCTTCTGTCCAATATGCATGCCAAATTTCTGATGTTTAGATATAATAATTTCTGAGTTACAACTAATTAAATATTTTTAAAAAATTCCACAAAATTTCACAGATCATGGAATTTTGCAGTATTTCATGAAAGTTCATGAAAACTCCATGAAATCAGAATTCACTAGTTTTGACTCTCCCTAGTCAACCGTTCCTGATACTCCATCTGTACCATCATGCAACACCACCAATAACCATGGTTCTGACATAGCCACTCTTCCATTTGCATGTTCAGTCACTGTGAAGACCACAAGAAAACTAGAACACATACAGGTCAATAACATTTATGCCATGCACTACTCAAAGAACTAGAACCCGTACAGATCAACAACATTTATGCCATGCACTACTCTAAGAACTTCTATACTAGACAGCTAACTAAAGTGGATAAGAGGAAGACGTCGATGTTTCTATCCATTTTAAGTTTCTTCATCAACACGGAAGTGGCAGCTCCATTTTTACCTGGTGCCAGCAGAATAATGTAGTACAGAAGACAAGGCACATATTTTATGGGCGATAAACTCTGAAGTTAGGGTTCATTTAAACTTCAACCCAAAGAACTGCAGACAATCAACAGTACATATGGAAATCAAAAATAGCACTGAAAGTCACTGATAGTGGTGTCTGTGATATATTCATTACAGTGAAACCATTGAGTGTTTTTTTTACACAGCAGATTACAATTGTAAACAAACACCATCAGTATAAATGGAACCTCATTGTTTTCCCAAATAGTCAAAATGGCTCATTATAGCATGATAATAAATAATTTTAAATAGCATTTTTTAACTGCACAGAAATAAGAAATCACAATTGCCAACAATGTAATTGTGTAAATATATATATATGTGTGTGTATTATAGTGGCATATATATATATATATATATATATATATATATATATATATATATGTGTGTGTGTGTATTATAGTGGCACAGTAGTGCCACTATAATTAGAGATCAAGTAGCCATTTCTATATTCGCCTAAAATTTTGCACTTTAATAACTTTTGAACTGTTTGTCCGACTTGCCTGAAATTTAGAATTTGCAAAGATTTATCATAGATCTCTGGATCTGGAATTACTATGTCAATTAGATGTACGGTGGTGGAATCATCGTGCCCTCAAAAAGTGAAAAATCCCCAAAGTTGCATTTTCTTTCTTCACCCATAATTCACTGAATAATGCATTTGAGTGGGTTCAGATTGGGTTGTCTGCTTGGCTCCTGGCTAGCAGTAGTGCCTTTTGAAGATTTCATGAAAAAATCTTGTTCCTTTCAAATGTTATAGCATTTTTAGTGTCCCATTATAGCCTGTGGGAAAATTTATATGTGCAGCTCAAAAATTGTCGCAATCATATTTTTTAGTGTCGAGCTTGCCAAAAATAGTGTCATGCTGCTGCCATCTTGTTTTCAGTAAGCAAGGCAGAAAAAATGATATAACTCTGAAAATACTGCACTTCTCAACACACTAACCATTGGGTTTACCTAATCTGGCCCCCAAGGAACAGGAATCTGGCATTATTTTTTTCACCAGCTGGTCTGGAAATGTGGTTTTCAGATGTTTTGCATCAAGTTGCTGTTTTTCGATTGTGGCACTATAATATATTGCAGCCACAATATGCACAATCGTAAAAAATGTAACCACGACACTATTTTATATGTTCGTGGTTATATTCCCATTATAAAGATAGGAGTGTCACAATCATATTTTAATGATCATGGTAACACTGCATTACCACGTTTTGTAAAATGCTGTTTTCTTTATCACTTGATTGTGGCAAGCTGGATTGTGATATTGGCCTGAAATTTTCAGGGTCGCAAGCCCTAGTGCCACAGATGTGCCTTTTAGTGAATTGGTTCAAAAACGTTCTATAGACCCATAGTTACAGCATTCTGAATTTCCAGATTTCCCCTATAGGATAACATTGAGGCAGTTGCTTTCTTTGACACTTCATTGTGGCAATGTAGACTGTGCTATTGGCCTGAAAATTCTATCTGACAAGCCCTAGAGGCACAGATGTGCCTTTTGGTGGTTTGGTACTAAAACATTAAACAGGGCCATAGTTGCACCATTCCAAACTTCACCAGTTTCCCTTTAGGATAACATTGTAGTGGAGGCTTTTCTTTGTCCCTTCATTGTGGCAACATGGAGAGTGGTATTGTCCTGAACGTTTCAGAGTGGAAAAGTCTAGTCCCACAGTTGTGCCTTTTGGTGGTTTGCTATGAAAATATTCAACAGGGCCATAGTTACATCATTCCAAAGTTCAGAAATTTTCCCATAGGATAACATTGTAGCACCCATGATGCCTTTCGGTGTCCGTATTTTGAAAATAGTTTGAGATACGGACTTTTCATCTCAAAATCTCTCAGTCCCCCTTAAAGGGGAGGCTTAGTTCCCCTAAAAGGTGGACTAGGCACAAAACTAGGTTACAAAGCTCTGAAACCCCTGACATTTCAATTTGTTTTCTAGCTTGTACTGTACGGTTCCTGAGATATTTGTGAATTAGAGTTCCAATTGGTCATTTTCATGTGTTGGGCCACTTTTATGCCTTCAGAGTTAGCTCTCACATTGTGTGTTGGTGCCTGTATCTTGGAAATGATGTGAGATTGAGATTTAATTAACTTATCTTGTGACAACTTCTCACTCTCACTATTACAATCACACCTGCATTTGTTTCCACCTCCTACGGTTCCTGAGATATGGGCAACTTATTGTTACAAAGGCTCCTTACCTTCTAGGGCTGCGGTATGGCTCCATAGGCATGTGTAAGTGGGAATGCAGGGCCCAGATGTCCTGCACTCCCACACACACATATGCCATTATGCACAACTGCGTGGCTTGGTGGGAGCGTGGGGCCTAAAGGCAATTTCTGTTACTACTTACATTACACTTTTAAGAAAAGAAAATTCTTTACAAAAACTTCATTAATGCATCAGTTAGGGTTGTTTCCTCGCTGACAAAAGTGTGGAAGTTCCACATTAGGGTTACCACCCCACCACCACACCACCATGTCCCCTTTCTCAAAACACTAACTGAGCATTCCCCCAACCCCACACACACAAACAACACACATGCAACCTTGTACAACACTACACCACTCTGGAACATCTCTGAGCACAATAATCACAGCACTGGACTACTTTCAAATAATACTATGCAATAGAAAAATAAATACAGTATAAGTGACCCTACAGTATACTGCTAGCACAGTGTGATGACCCATTACTGCTGGCATCTCTTCCTAATATAATTACACTTATGCTGTACATAATTTCAAAATATTGATGTATATGTGTCATATTCCAACAATTGGGTCACTGCAAGTATCGTCGCCACCACATAAGCATGTGGTAGCAGCACAGATACACCTCACACATTCATAGTACTTTGCCCATACTGCTCTGATGGCAAACTACTGCCAACACATCTTGTTATGCTGCTGCTCATTAACTGTATCATATGGTTACCTTTGCATGTTACAATTGTTGCTTTTACATCTTTCTTGTACAGTATGCTGCAAGACATTACTTTGATTACTACCACTGTTTTGCTATTAGGACAAACCCACTGCACCACAAAACACAATGCAAACATCCAAGGATTGTTACTAGGCTCACAGACACTGTCATTACTAATACACTATATGTGTGTGTAACATCCACATGTCTGTGTACCTCAAAGCCATTATGATGGCTGCACAACTCATACACTTGGTGTGCAGTGACAATGCCTTTGTCTTCTGGAATGTTTACAGACTTGTCTGTCACTTTTGTTACTTGATCCTGCTTGTCCCTGCTTGCTTGTCTTGCCTTGACATTTGACTTACTTCTCTGTGTGTGTGGGGGGTGAGGTTGGGGGTGAATGTACAGTTAGGGGTTTGAGGAGGGGCATCAGGATGGGGTGGAGGGGTGATAACCCTAACTAGGAATTTCTGCACTTTTGTCAGTGCGGAAACAACCCTAACCGATACATTAATGAAGTGTTTGCAAAGAATATATATATATGCAATTCTAAAGTTTTTATACCTTTAAACACTTTTCATTCATGAGATAGCAAAATCCTTGACCATGAGATAAATCTTAGTCCACGACCTAACAAAATCCTAGTTCACGAGCATACATCTGGTCATGCCAGTCTGGGCCATCTGGTCATCCCAGGGCCATCTGGTCATCCCCAGGGACATCTGGCCATGAAGTTCTGGCCATCTGGTCATCCCTTCATGAACAAAGCTTATGGACTAGGATCGTCTCACAGACCAGGATTTTGCAGATAGTTAGCAAGTCACCAAAGAAGAATTTTTAATTTTTAAAAAAACCTTTTTTTTTACATAAAATGAAGCAAACCAAAGGCATGACTTTGTAGGGGGGTCATACTGAACAAAACTCATGCCTCATTTGGCCCAAAAGTCACCCATGGAGAAAGGTACAACATTTTGTTTGACTAGAAAACTAAAAAACAACATGGCGGCTTGTGAACAAAGAATTTTTCTGCTGGACTAGGATTTTTCTTTCATGAGCTGACAAAAATCTTTGAATGTGAGACCATTTGTCTTTTGCAAAATATACATATAAATTCTTGAGTGACCTGAGCATGCACAAAACTCAAAAATTAAAAATGTTATAACTTTGGAAAAGATTAATATTTTTTTACCAAACCAATGCTGGATTGTTCCTTGATCCACCCTCATTCTACATTCCAAGTTGCAGACTAAAAGACCACACAGTGTGGTCACAGCACCATGGGCAAAAAATGCATCAAAACTGGGAAAAGTGCATTATTTTGTATTTCACTGGACAGAAACCATATGTCTGACCAAAACACAACATGGTAAATGAAGAGATCTACTATATCAGACCACACATTCTAAAGTTTGTGCAAATCCGTTAAATGGTTGCAAAGTTATTATTGTGCAAAATTCGAGGTTTAACATTAAAGTGCCTACTCAACCCTAACTATGGGGTACAACCATGCCCTTATTTTATATATATATATATATATATATATATATATATATTTAATAGATATGTAATAGATAATCCACTCTGGAGGTGTGCGGTCATGCTCTGATATCGCATGCCTTGTTGTGAATTCAACCACCCAAGGTGTGCATATATCAGAGTGTGACCACACACCCTAGAATGGATTATCTATCTTATAACATGGACATAAATATTGTGGGGGGAGAGCAAAAAAGCAGTCCCTGTCTGGCATGAATAAATGAGTTGCTGCCAAGAGTTTATAGTAAGACTGTCTGTGTTGAAGAATTAAAAAAAGTTGTTTATTTTTCTATTTAGTCCTTTACTTTTCTAAGATAAAAGTCGTCATCTTTACAGGGGAAGAGAACGAGTGGGGAGTACTTTCACTTTTATTAGTGACATATAGCGTGACCAAGTTTGATCAATAATGGTTAGTAATATGCAGGCAGACACTGAAAGTAAGTCCCTCACTGTAAAAAAAGCAAAGTAACTTTATTTATGTTGTTTTATTTAGAATCCTCTAAAAGAAGTCACCAGCTGAAGCGAGTGAAGAGCGAGTAGGCAGCACTTTCACTTTTATTAGTGTACTGGCACATGACCAAGCATGGTCAATAAGAAATATGCAGGTAGATTCTGAAACTAAGTCACTCTATGCTAGAGAAGCAAAGAAACTGTACACTTTATGTTATTTTAATTTAGAATCCTCTAAAAAAAGCTGCCGCTTGAAGGAAGTGGAGAGCTAGTGCAGAGTGAGGTTGGTCGGTAGCTTCAGAAAAGTAACTCAAGGCAGAGCGAGTGTTGCTGTAGCTTTGTAACTTTGTAACTTTCTTAGTTTCAGTGTTTGCCTGCATATTATTTATCTTTATTGACTATGATTGATCATGCTCCAGTACACTAATAAAAGTGAAAGTGTTGCCTACTCGCTCTTCACTCACTTCAGCTGGCATCTTCTGCTAGAGGATTCTAATTAAAAAGAACATAAAATACATAGTTTTTTTTAGCAGCGAGGGACTTACTTTCAGTGTCTGCCTGCATATTACTTATCATTATTGACCATGCTCGGTCACGGCTGTCACTGACAAAAGTGAAAGTGCTCCCCACTCGTTCTCTTCCCTGTAAAGATGATGACTTTATTCTAAGAATAGTAAAGGAAAATAAATAGAAAAATAAACCTGTTTTTTCAGTTCTTCAACAGTCAGTCTTACTTTAAACTTTTGGCAGTAATTCATTTACCAGGGGCAGTAGTATATTAATGTTGGTAGCAGTCTGAATGTACCACTTGTATGTATGTGGCTGCCTATCTGTGGCAGGTGTAGAATGATCTCACTACTGGTGAGAAGGTTTTGAAGGCTAAAAAGTAGTTCAGGAGTGCAGTCATACTGGGAGGTGTGCAGTCGTTGTGGAATAATGCATGGTCATGTGATGCAGTCTGTCCAATCACATTAGTGGAATTTCTATGATTGTACCTACCCATTTTATAAGCAAGCATCTATATATATATATATTGGAGGCAAAAAACTCCATTTAATGCATTAGTTAGGGTTGTTCCACAGCGACAAAAGTGAGGAAATTTGCTGTTAGGGTTGAAAACTAACTAACTAAGTAAAAAATCGGTAGGTAAGGCCATGCAACTACTAAGTGTGGTATGTTGTGTGCAGCTGCAATCAAGGATGTGTACGTTTGGTGTACATGGCCTCAGTTTTGCTGTTGATCTCCACTGAGCATGCAGTACCTGGTCAGGTGGGTGGGGATGTCTCGTAGTACATTTAGATAATTGTTTGTTATTTCTGTCACCTGCTGCTGGATGTCTGTCATTGGTTGTGTTGACTTGGTCCTCCCCCATACTTGCATGTGTGTGTGTGTGTCTGTGTGTCTGTGTGTGTGTGGTGTTGGGGGGGTGAATTCGGAGTTAGGGTTTTCAACCTAACAATTCCTCACTTTGTCGCTGTGGAACAACCCTAACTAATGCATTAAATGGAGTTTTGCCTCTAATTTCCCTTCTTTTGAGAATGATAACGAGAAATAGTAAATGTAATGCTGGGGAGCCACATGATGTCTTGTGGCATAGTAACAGGAAAAGCAATGCAAACAGAAGCACTAACAGTGCGCACATGGTAACGTTAAGCGCAAATGACAACAGAAAGGGCAATGCACATGGTGGCATAGACGGGAACAGTCTGCTACGTGATGTGTTGTCACATAGTAACATGATGCCTGCAAATGGAAATGTCAATGGGCATGGTGACTAAAAGTGAAACAGAAGAGAAACAGTACTGTAGACACAAATGGCAAAAAATAACAGAAGCATGGCAAAATAAGCATAAAGGATAACACCTAGGACCCAAGCTCCTGACACGTAATGCAGCAGCGGAAGCGCGGGCCCCTAAGGGCCCCACACTCCCACCACATGATGTCTTGTGGCATAGTAACAGGAACAGCAATGCAAACAGAAGCACTAACAGTGGCGCACAAGGTAACGCAAGCGCGAATGAGAACAGAAAGGGTTACGAACATGGTGGCGTAGATGGGAACGGTGTGCCACGTGATGTCTTGTCATATAGTAACATGGTGCCTGCAAATGGAAATGTCAATGGGCATGGTGACATGAAAGTGAAACAGAAAAGAAACAATGCGGTAGACACAAATGGCAAAAATAACGAAACGCAAGTACAAATGAAAACGCGAAAGGATGACGCGCAAAGTGGTATGACGCCAACGGTAAGGTGAAAGCGGGCACGGAACAAGCCGAAAGGGCAATGGTAACAGTAATGTAAGCGCACAGGCTGGTTTTCCCAAAAGCTGAATAGAGAAAGACAGTGAGTACAAAGAATGTATGCATAATAATGGGTATCGGAGCAGAAAATGAGGACTTGGAATACTAAATAGATTATATCTCAGGAACCGTATGACGTAGGAAAAAAATTTAAAAGTCATATGATTTATGACTGTCCTAGCTAGTTTTGTGGGGGGCTAAGCATTTTTCTGACAAAAAGTCCGTATCTAGAACCGTTTCCGAGATACGGGCCCTGAAAGGCGCGGCAAACGCCGTAATGTTATCCTATGGGAAAAAAATAGAAGTTTGGAGCGCCATAACTTTGCCTCCCTGTAATATTTTTTCACCAAACCACTGAAAGGCACATCTGTGGGCTGTTGGCTGTCTTCCCTCCAAATTTCAGGAAAAAAGACCAAAACCGTTATTTTGCAGCAGGGTGCCAAAGAATTCCTGTAATGCATCGGGCGCCATAATGTTATCCTATGGGAAAAACCATCAACTTTGGAGTGCCGTAACTTTGCTGCCATGTAATATGTCTTCAACACAACACTGAAAGGCACATCTGTGAGATGTCAGCTGCGTTCCCTTCAAATTTCAGCCCAAAACTCCCAACCGTTCTTTTGCAGTGCAGTGCCAAAGAATTGCTGTCATTTTCCACAGACTAGAAAATTACTATCGCCAATTTGCGGCTTTTACAAACATTTGCGACACTTTGTAAAACACGAAAGTACTTTGCGAAAATACTTTTCCAGAAATCTGAAAACATATTTCTGGGGTGTTTTACCCCAAAATAAAGACATGGCTAGCATCCTCAGGGTCCGACTAGGTGAATACAAAAAGAATTAGGTTGCTAGAGGGTCCCAAATTTAAATGCCAAGCATTTTTCTAATCACCAACTGAAAACAAAATGGCCGATTTGCAAAAGTAACAGGCCCATTTGCGAAAGTAAAAATGCATTTTCGAAAGTGTTGAACTTTTTGTTAACTTTTCCCATTGACTTATAATCTAGTAGATCTAGTTTTTAGTACATTCCTATATAGGAATTTTGGGGTTAGCACAACCGTGTGCAGTTTGCACTTTTCTTCGTCCAAAACATTTGCAACTCAGAGTCAACCCCTGTGTGCTTAACCCTTTTAATTGTGAAGATATGCTTTCTGGAGTAATGTTCCTAAGTAAAATACTACAAATATTTTTTTTTATTTTGGTCCTTAGAAGTGAGTACCCCATTATTTGCTCAGTATCCTGCAATGATAGCAATGGAAAATGAGCAACTGCTAAAACAGTCACTCATTTTCAACGATATCATCAAGGGCTACCCTGCAAGGGTAGTGACCCTACAGCAAAAGCAACTATAGGGAAGAGCAATTGGAAGGGGGGATAACAAAGGGAAGGGGAGGGATAGGGGAAGGATCCTTAGGGGACTACTGTGCCCACTCCAGCAGAGCTAGCCCTGTGGCATCATGGTGATGGTGGCTAGCTATGGCTGAGCAGGTAAGGGATTCAGGGCTGGGGACTGTGAGGGTTACAATTTTGCCACTGCCTGTTTTTGCAGCAATTAATTTTGCCTGCAGATGTAGGCTGTGCCTCTTCCCTGACACCCTCCTGGAGTTAGAAATCTTTATTGGGGGGGCATAGCCCCCACCACAAAAATACTTTTCCTTTTGCCTGATGTCAGGTCACCAGCAAGTGTATTTTGCCAGTTTGCTTTTCTGAGATACACACTCATTATAACAGCGATCACTATTATGACGTGGAACCATTTGCTCTATTCAGGAATTAATATTCAGGGCATGCTCACCACTAAGGTAATTTAAAGGCATAGACTTTTTTTTTCATATTTCACTTTTTCTGGCATTTTCACTATTCACAAGTTGTGGATATTTTTTTAAAGATGACACAATAAAAAGGTAATATTAAATACACACAGAAAACAGAGAACAGCATTAGAATCCACTTTTCAACCATGGGTCTTCTTCAGGAATTACCTAAAAAAGAAAACAAACAAAGTTAGTGGAGAGGTAATGGAAAATAAGTGATATATACTGTACTATATGTGAGGAAAGAAAACTGGGGTGGGGCAAAACTAGGAGAAAAAGTGATAATAGGCAAGGTAAGGTAAAAACAGAAGCTGGAAAACAAAAAAGTAATGATGGGATGCCTACATAAACTTCTATCCACTGAATGTGTGTGTGGGGAGGGGGCATACTCACATGGGGTTCCAGATATGTGAGCATATCCATTTTCATTTTCTCCAAATTTATTCATTTAGTTAGATATTTACTTATTTTATTTTAACTCTGGTAACTGGGTAAGTGTACTGGCAAAAAGTACCTCTTTCAGGCAAAACCTGGGTACAGTTGCACAGACAAAGTAAATAACATTATTTACAAAGGGTTCCACCAAGCTGGTTTGACTGAAAAGCTGTGGACCAGATTTGCAGTGATGCTACAATGTTGACAGCAATCATAGTCTGCATTGTGTCATCAAGAACACAAGTGTGTTTTCTACAGGTGGCTGTGCCTCCCACCCCCCCACTGAGATTTATTCTGATCGCCTTCATGGTGGAGGTATTTCGGAGAGGGGGCCCAGACCCAGAGAAACTGTGTCAGGGTCTTGTGCAACCATTACAGTGACCAGCAGTGACTGTTGTTTAGTTGCTATAAATCACCATTTGCTGTAATATTTTCAACAATGTTACATGCTACGTTTACAGAGTACAGGTACAGAGGGTGCAAGTTACAGTAATTGGTGCCTACATTCATACATCCATTGTGATGGACTGAGTTACTGTGATTGGTACATGCATTCATACAAAGCAAATCAAGTACAGATAATGCAGGTTACAAATTAATGTATACAGTGTAACCGTAATGCAGGAGGTGCAGGTTACAATAACTTAAACAGTGCAGAAGGATACATACATGGAGAATATACAGGAGGGAGATTAGCCAGAGCAATTACAGACATTGGGCCCTATGAACTATGCCAATTTGCTGCATAACCAGGACAGGTTGGCATAGCTAAGTCTGAATGACACATAGTGGGGTCCCATGGACCACACACAGCATTCATTAGGTGAGGGCATAGGAAATGTACATGGCAATCCCTGGCCACGTGGACAGCAGTGCACCATTGGTGTGTCAGGGGAGGTGCCCACACTCCACATCATACATAAAGGTGCAGAGTGCTGGCTGTGGGGGAAAGCACCCAACACTAGATAACATCCATCCATAAGGGATAAGTGCTCCCCCCAGGATGCCATCAGCAGCGTGGAAGTGGGGGCACTGTAGATCGCCCTACATGCTGCCTCAGCCCATGGATCAGCATGGAGGGCTGAGGCAGCAGATTGGGCACCATCCTGCCCCAAGCTTATGATGCACATCACATCCTCCATTTATTTCCGTGCCCCACAGAAACAAGTGATCCATTCACGGACTGAGTCCGGGCATACCTTGGGATGTGTGCCTGGTCTGCGGAAATGTCTTCTGCACATCTGTGCTCTGGGGAGGCTGTGGACAGGTGGTGGCCAATAGTGACTCCCAGTTGGGATGCACCTGTCTGCAGGTGTGGAACTCTGCAGGTGGGTAACATGCCTCTGGCGCATATTACCCGCCATTTAGTGCATAGGACCCATTAAGTGTAAAGTAATCATCTTTCAGCATACTAGTAAAGGCAGACATTGTTGAAGTCTTTTTAATACAGGGGATATTGAGTTCTAAACTGAGGCAGCTCAGTAGCAAAATGCACGGTTTCATAGGTTTGTACAGAACAAAGGGAAAATGGTGTTATTGTTTGAGGGTGAGCAGGAGGAGAGTATATGGAAGAATGTGATCTGCTTGGCTGAGTAAGTAGATGCACTTTTGTGAATGATTTTTCTGATGAACCTTATGAATGTTAGGCTAGCTTTGAGCTCCAGGAGCAGCCAGGTCAAGGAAAGTAGAGGGATACAATGGTGCATTTTTCTATTACTGCTAGAAATGTATTTTGCAGTTTTGCAAAAAAGGCTGTGCTTTTTCTGCAGCACTATTTTTCTGGCAGTGTCAATGATCAGGGAACCGTATTCCAGTGTGGGGAGCAAGTTTGTCTGGGCTATTCTTATCCTGGTTTTGGGTGCTAAATACTTGCAGATTTTATACAGGGAGCCTAGCTTTTAATGAAGCAGGTTTGAGGTTTTTTGAATGTTGGGATCGAAGGACATAGTAGGGTCTAGGTAAACACCCAGATATTAGAAGGAGCTAACCTGTTCCAGGCAGGTTCAATTTTTGCCTTGATGCAAAACATTGATGACAATTATTTGAGGTTACAGCCAGTGCCAAGAAGCACCAAATGGGTTTTTAGGAGGTTCAGGACTATTTATTCTTGCCCAAACCAGTTCACAATTCTTTGAAGCTGTGGCCCAGCTCTTGATTGATTGTGTTAATACCACTGCTATGGGTGTACAAAACTGCATTATCTGCATAAAGGAGAGTGTGCACTGGTTTGCAGACCAAAGACAGATTGTTAATGAAGATGGAGAACAAAAGGAATCACAAGATGGAGCCATGCGGGACCCTGCTTTTGATTATATTAATGTCACATGTTGCATTGCTTCCTATGACTTAGGTAATCTTTGAACCAGGAGAGTGCTGGGGATCTGAGACCATGATCTGAGAGCCTATGGATTAAACATCATGGTCAACCAAGTCAAAGTCCTTGGTTAGATCCACAAATATGGTACCTGTCACCAGGCCCCTGTCCATTGCTCAGTAGATGTCATCAGTGAACACAACCAGGGATGTGTCAGTGCCATATCCTTTTCTAAACCCGTGTTGTTCACCATAGATGAGGTTGTACTGCTGAAGGTATTCAGTTAGTTAAGTGTGTGAAATTTTTTCAGGCAATTTGGATAAAGCTGACGGGATCTAGATGGGTGGTCATTTTCAAGTGATGTTTTTTTACCCTTCTTGTGTAGTGGGATGACTATTGCTGTTTTCCAAAGATCGGGCACTGTATTAGTCAAAAAATAAAGGTTGACAATTTTGGTTATAGAAGGTGCTATCTGAGCGGCAGCAAGTCTAAGGACCTTAGAAATCAGGCTGTCTGAGCCTACAGATTTGTCAGTTTTCAGGGAGGTATGTAGTATGAGAACTTCCTGACACATGACCTTTTTAATGCAGAAGTAGGGCCAGTTCTTGTTCCCATGACCACTATTTGTCTCTATCTCTAGATGACTTGTGGATCTATCTTCCTCCACCTTTCTCACCCTTCAGCCTTCTTAATATGCCCTGTTAACTAGTTGCCACTAAGGACTACTCATGCTCTTTCACTACTACTGTGCCTTTCTGTCCCCATCATAATCTTTCATAGTTCCAGTTTCTTTTCTTACCTTTCCTATTTTCACTGTTTCTCCTAGAGCCTCCCTCTTTTTTATTTCCCTACATATACATTCCTTATTTCCCCTCACTGTTCACCTAACTTAGATTTTTTTCTCTTTCAGATAATTGCAGATTCTAACTTTTGTCCAGTGACCCTCCCTCTTCCATGCCTATTTAATAATATTCTCCTGTGTCTAATCTCCACTTGATTGAAGCCCTCTACTGTTTTCATCTCTACCACTTTCACTGGCATTCTATTCCAGATGTCTACCACTTTTTCAATGAAGAAGTGCTTCCTGAAATCTTTTTTAAAATTCCCTTCCTCCACCTTCATCGTATGCCCTGGGATCAAGGTACTCTTCTTCATTTGAAAGAGACTCCACTCCTTCAACCTGTTCATTAATGAGGTATTTTTAGATCTTTATTATGTCCACTCTTGCTCTCCTGTCCTCCATTGTGCAAATGCAGAGATCCCTCAGTCTCTCATCATAGGTCTTTTGTTGCAAGCCCTGCACTATTTTAGTTGCCCTCCTCTGGACTACTTCCACTCTGTCAATGTCCTTTCTTGGGTGCAACCTCCAGAACTGGACACAGTAAGGCAAGTGGGGTCTTATCAGTGAGTGACATAGTGGCAACATCCCCTTCCTCCTCCTTCTTGAGCTACTTCTCTCAATGCATCCCACCATTGCACTGGCCCTACCCAGTGCTTTTTCTCACGTCCTGCCACCTTGACATGATCATATGTGATAACCTCATGATTCCTTTCATACTTAATGACTGAAAGCAACCCCCCAACCTCTACTCTATTTCATGATTTCCTATGCCCTAGGTGCATGATTTTGCACTTCTTGTCATTGTCCCAACTTCCAAGTTCTTGACTATTCCTTGAGTTTCCTATAATCCCTTTATATTCTTTTCCCCCATCCTTTTTTCCACCCTATTACAGATATTGGAATCATCTGCCAAAGGCATACTTCCCCTTGCAGTTCATCTGCAATGTCACTTATGAAGACATTGAAGAGGACTGGTCCCAGTACTGAGACCTGAGTCACTCCACTGTTTCACTCTTCCATCATTAGAGTGAGTACCATTCTCCCCCTGTTTTCGTATCTGTTAATCAGTTTCCAACCCAGTTCACCATTTTGGTTCCCACTCAAAGTCTTCACAATTTCTTAATTCATCAACTTTGCTGCACAGTGTCAAAGGTCATGCTAATGTTCATAAAGGCCACATTCACTGTCCAACCTGATCTAGTTCTTTGGTCACTCAGTCAAAGAAATCATTCAGGTTCATCTGACATGACCTCCTCCTCATTAATCTGTGATGCCTTTGGGATTAAAGTTTTGAAATTACAACCTTTGAGTCAGAGACTCCTTTGCAAAGGCTCCACATTGGGACAAACATACAGATTTTTGCGAATTAACACTCATGCTTCATGGCTTAGTGTTATACAGTGGTGCTTACATAATGACATCATACATATACAGATTGCAACCCCTTGAATTCAAGATATTCTACCAATCTGTCATGTATCAGAGCTTTCATTGGGTGTATCCCACCTGGTCCCATAGCCTTTCCCACTTTCAGCACTGCAAGACCTTTCAGGACTCTGTATACCATTACTAAAGTGACAACTTTACAGTGACATGGTCAATGCTGACAACATCACCATGTCACTCTAAAATCCGCCTGGCACCCCGGCACCCTTTCCCAGGGTCCTGTACCCCATCCCTGAATCAACTCTGTCTCAGAGTTGATAATCATAAGTGGCAGTCTGCAGGGAGCACAGCCCGCTGCATGGGTGGGTGCAGGGGCAAAGCCCCCCACAAAACAACATTAAATTCGGTGGTACCATACCAACTAAAATTGCAGTTGACATAGTGGTGTTAGGGAAATGTCGCGTCAACAAGAAATTGTTGATGCAGCATTGTAGATCCCAGGACTCTTAGGTCTGAAAATGGACTGGAATCTGCCCCCCATTACAACTGCTCCCTGGTGGCTCTTTTTCCTCAGTACAGAATCTTCTATGCAAATAAAGTGTAGCGACTTCATTCAGTGATGATTTTAAAATAACAAAAACATGTTTAATGGTGTAAGAAGATAAATTATTTATATTGAAATATGCTCTCAAATGCTAAAGTTGATTTTTCATTGCTTGTTTAATGAAATTATCAATTGAATGGCTGTACATATATTTGCATTCACTGCCTTAATTAAGTGAATGAGTATAACTTCACACTTTGGTCCTAACTGTTTGTAGTGTAAGACAGTTTCCTGACTCATCATGGTCTATAAAGGGTGCATGAAGATCATGTAGGTCTGACTTCAAAGCACCAAAATGTGTTTATTTGTCGTTGTGCACCAGGTACAGTGAGTGTTCAGTCAAACTTATGCCTTTTTCTGGCAACACCTGGAATTGATTTTATTGTTTTACTTCTAATTGTTGTATTTACATGTATTGATTTTCTCCAGAGAGTGTATCTTCACAATAAATAAGGGCCAGGAATATATTTTTTAATGAATGTTTGTGTCCTGGCACCCCTGGGATACCTGGGTCCCAGGATATTGTCTCTTTTTCCACTCCTTAATCCATCCATAATAGAAGTGCAGAAATAATGCTTATGCTTAAAGTGACTGAACTTTGTCCCTTCAGTGACATCACATTGACAGCCATTTCAGGAGTCATTAGAAAGGGTTTTCACATAGAAACACAGAATTTGATGACAGATAAGGATTGCATGGCACACCCAATCTGCCCATTTGTTTCCTGCCTATACTGTTACCGCATATCTAATTGATCTCCACCCCCCTTGCTTTTCATTATGATTCCCTTATGTCTATCCCATATAATCTTGAATCCCACCAATGTTTTTCCCCAGCACCTCCACTGGAAGACTTCCAGGCATCCACCATTCTATCTGTGAGAAGTACTTTATCACATATCTCTTAAATTTACCCCCTTCTAGCTTCATTCATGCCCCCTTGTTCTTGTGCACTTTTTTCTCAAATACTCACCTTGTAACTTACTTACCACCGTGAGATATTTATACTGTAGATCTTTGTCATGTCTCTCTTCCCTCTCCTCTCTTCCTGGGTGTACATACTGAAGCCTTTCCACATTGAAGTCTTTCAGTCTGTCCTCATAGAGC
The DNA here is from genome assembly GCA_016271365.2 of Neoceratodus forsteri. Taxonomy (NCBI): domain Eukaryota; kingdom Metazoa; phylum Chordata; order Ceratodontiformes; family Ceratodontidae; genus Neoceratodus; species Neoceratodus forsteri. Next base: position 537,390,597 of record CM057459.1, on the reverse strand, counting down.
TCATGATGCCAACCCTGCACCATTTAAGTGGCCCTCCTTTGGGCAGCCTCCTCTTTGTCTATGTTCTTTCTGTGATGTGATCTCCAGAACTGGGCACAATATTCCAGATGGAATTTTAGAACAGGAAGAGCTTTTTGCACATTTTTAAATGCTTCAAAACTGTATGTATCTTCATTAAGGATTAATGTAAACAGCAAGCTTTCATTTACAAGACCATGAAGCCAGACTGAAAATATGTCATGTTAAATTAGAGGGTTTAGGTATTATCCTTTTGAAGCCACAGCAGAAACACACACTTCATATGCACTGACTGAATACATCCATAAACATCATTCTGAATCATTTATCTTTAGAAAATAGTTCAGCTGATAAATACTGCACTCCAACATCTGGAAATTCTGCTAGGTATACACATGGCTTGGTGGATAAAAGAACTCAGCTGCCCCCCATGCCCAATCCACCAGAAGGTGTATTTGTGCATAATTATCCACATTTTGTTGTTGCACATTCCTTCCCTATGCAATGTTTACAATATATATATAGAGTTCAGTATTATAGAAGGGAAATGCAGAAGCACCAGGCAGTAAATGTTATGTATTTTGAGAAGAAGCTAGTAATACAGTCTTACTTTATAGTCACTTAGCTGTCTCTTTTTATCAATTAGAAGATTTCCAAACAGTACTATGTTCAAGATTTGGAACCACAGTTTACCTTGAAACTGATATATCTAGTGTTATTCTTCTCCATTAGGGCTGCAAGTTTGGTTTGCTCTTTAACCCCGAAATGTTCAAACCCCACCTGTCCGCATGGCTAAAAACACCCATGAACTTCCTGTTGTTTTGAGTAAACGTTAGTTCTCTCTGTTCACATTGTGCAGCAGAGCCAACTGTTAACTTGCTGTAAGTCACAAACACTGCATGACAAAAGGGCTTAATAGCTATTTAATTACACTGTTTCCTCAACTATACTGCAGCATTTTGTGATACTGTAGAATTTAAAAGTCACGTATTTGTTTAATTTAGCAGTCTGATGCTATGGGACTTGTTAGCTGCAGTTAAAGTTCACTGTCTTGTATTTCTGTATAATGAGTCTGACATAGATAACTAACTTAGCTGTTCAATTAATTTATTGAGTCTCTTTCTACAGTTAACATAGCAAGTCTTTTTTACAGTGAAATCAATCTATTCTATAGTATACTAGGGCATTACTGCATTGCATCCTGGCTGGTACAGCTGTTGAAACTGTGCTACAGTGGACTGTACTGATTAGCACTTACTCTCTCTCTCTGTCCCTCTGCTGCTCTCTCTTTCTCTTTATTTCCCTCTCTCCTGGTCTTCTGACTGATGCTCTGACAGTGGCATCTGTAGGCTAGAGAAAAAAGCAGAGTTATTAATTGGCTCCTTTTGCTTGAGGCAGAACAGGGCTTCTTTTTAATTTATTTTGAATTTCCATTGAGAGGAAAGCAACACTGTTATGCTGCTCTGCCTGCTGATGTTTGGGCAGGCAGCAAGGCAGCTTTATCTCAAGACTCCAATTTTGAGGCTTTCCTGCTCTCCCCACCGACTGCTCAAACTCAAGTGTGCACTGAGTTTATGGATCAAAGGGAGAAATGTTGGAAATGCAGGTTTTCATTTATTTTAAATGAAGTATAATTTGGCTTCTGTCTGAAAGTTGTCCCTCTTTCCCCATCCACCCTCCCAGGCAACCAATGTACTCTAAAACCATTGGTGACCTTGGAGAGGATTGGGAGCACTGCGGCCACATGCTTGACACAGTCAGCTCCAAGGAGAAGATGCTGAGAGTAATCAGACACACTGTGCTGCATTTTGTCAGCCTGTTCTAAATCCTGGCACACCAAGAAGGAGATACAGATGACGAGGACAAGCCATGCTGCTGTACAGTGACTTCACATTTATTAAGGGCTGGGTCATGGGAAGGCATGAAGGGAAGCTGAGGGGAGTTTATTACTAAAAGGAAGGAGAGAGGGTTATTTATGTTGCACTGTGGGTTACAACAAGGTAGAATCTGGTTCTGCCAAGTAGAATCAGGTTGGCGGTTTCTGTGTTGTACTTATGGCTTGAGTGAGTTAGAAATAGGTAGATCTCAGTAGATTGTTTTGGGATTCTACCCCTAAAATTCACGAGGTAGAACTTTTAGAGGTTTGCACAGTCCCATTCTCCATGCGCTATAAACACTGCGACCTCACTTAATGTAGCATCATCGGTTACCAATAAAGCAGATGGCCAAAGGACTGTCTAGGTCATTCATGATGTCATAATCAGCAGAGTCACAATGCTGATGAATTATGATGAGGAATGAAACTGTATTGTAGATATATTAGCCTCTGGGCATTGTACTGTTTCAGACATTCACCTACAGTAGTAAAATCAAATGGAAAATAAACTAATAAGCAAAATGATCACGAAACATGCTTTACTCCTTTAAACAATATAGCCAGTGTATCAAGGCCAACAGTAAGGCAAACAGAATGCTAGGGGGTATCAGGAGGGATTGCGAAGGCAGGAGAAAAGAAGTATAGGTTCCTCTTTATAGCACTGGTAAGGCCAAACCTGCAGTACTGTGACCAGTTCTTGAGTCAATAACTAATGAAAGACAAGGATAGGCTGGACAAGGTGCAAAATAGGGTAACCAAAATTATTCAGGGCTAGCAGTGAAGATACTGCAAGGATCAGCTTAGGATACAGAGCATGTGATTTCTTGAGGTCATGTGAGAGAGGGGTGATATGATAGAGATATTCGAGTTCCTGAAATAAATGAACAAGGTGAACTGCAAGGAACTAATCAACAGGAGTAGTGTGTCTAAAACACAAGCAGAAGCTAATGTGGGTGGGAGTCAGGAGTGATGTAAGAAAGTTTTATTTTATGGAGAGAGTGGTTGAGCCATGGAACAGTCTGATAGCAAAGCCAGTGGGTAAGACAGGGAGCCAGGTGGTGTATAATGTAGGCAGAAACCCGATACTGGCAAAAGGTCTTTGCATATACTGTAAGAGGGTATTACGGGCAGACTGGATGAACCACTGGTCTTTTTCTGTCATCGCTGTGTATATTTCTATGTTTCTATATAAAAAAATCACAACATGATACTTTAAAAAATTATTAGTATTTTAAGAAACGTAGACACTGCAAAGGGAAAAAGTTAAATGATCTGTTCAGTCTGCCCAAATAGGCATTGATACCTTATTCCTCTAACCTAATGTCCTGGCAGATTTTCTGTCCTCACACTTCCCCTTGAATCTCTCACCTCTCTTGTTCCTCTCAGAGAAACTCTCAACCCCTTATCCTGTCCAAGCCATGAGTGAATCACTTCCCCCACAACCTCTGTAGGTAGACAGTTCCAAAACTCAACCACCCTCTCTGTAAAGAGAAACTTCCTCACATCCCTCCTGATTTTTCTCTTAATATTTTCCATTCAGGTCCCCTCATTGCGGTCCCATAATTCTTTTGAATAGGTCCTTGCTGTTTAGTCCTCTTACGAGCCTGTAGGCCTTTATCATGTCACCCCTCTCTTTTCTGAACTTTAGCAAGTACATGACCAGGGCCTCTTGCCCCTTCTTATAGGATCTGCCCTGTTTGCTCTGCATCATCTTGATGGCCCTTTGCTTCACTGACTCCATTCTCTCCATGCCTTCCTCAGGTGTAGACTACAAAACCAGTCATAGTATTTCAGATGGGGTCTCACCAGTGACTTATACACAATATCACCTCCTGTCTCCTACTGTTGAAACACCTCCCAGTTCACCCCAATATTCTTGCTGCCTTCCTTTAGGCTATAATTATACTGACTGGTTTGTTTGAGGGAGTCACTGATAATGATTCCCAGCTCTCATTCCTCCACTGTAGTGGTTAACTCAACCGCTTCCATCACACATTTCATCTAGGGTCCTCTTCCTAATGTGCATTACCTTGCACTTCTTTGCATTGAATCTCATCTGCCATAATTTTGACCATCTCTCCAGTCATTCCAGGTCCTTCTTCAACTCCTTCTTTCCTGTCCATCCTGCTGCATAGCTGTGTGTCATCTGCAACAAGATGTATTTTCCCTGTATAGTTCCCTCTATGTAACTTATAAAAATAGTGAAAAGAACAGGTCCCAAGACTGTTTCCTGTGGCACCCCTCCTGACCCCTCTGTCTCTTGAGTTGACGTCTTGTACCACCACCCTCTGTTGCCTCCACCCCAGTCAATTCCCCATCCACCTGTCTAACACCTTCCACACTTCCAAGTGCTTTTACTTCTTCAGCAGCCTGTAGTGCAGCACTAAGTTGAAAGCTTAGCTGAAATGGAAGTAAAACTAATCTACCACCTGTCCTTTATACAGTACACTGTCCTTATAACGCCATCAACGATCACTATCTGGTTGATCTGTTCACCCTACCATGGTCTCAATCAGTTTATCTATAATGGAGGTGAACCTGAAGAATGTGTGATTGCTTGGTTCCTCCCTATTCCCACCCATGTGAAGCAGGACCATGTCTGTATTCCTCCAATCTCTTAGAACTATACCAGCCTATAGTGAGCTATTGAATAGCTTGGTCAAGGACTCAGCCAGTTCTGAACCCAGTTCCCTAAGCACTTGTAGGTGTAACCAGTCTGGGTCCAGTACTATATCTATTTTCAGGCAAAAAGCTCTTTTCTTACCCTATCCACTCTAATCTCTACCCACCCCATCTCCTATTCCCCGATTTTGATGCTTGAATCCCACTGTCTGGTAGAGGCCTTTTACCCTTTACTATCAATACTGAGCAGAAGTAGTCATTTGAAACATTTGCCTTCTGCTTATTAAACACTACAGCCCTCCCTCTCCCTGTTTATCCAGAAACTCCCTCCCTCATCTTCCTTTTCTTTTCTGATGTTCCATAAGAATTCCTTTTACCCTCCCTTGGCACTCTTTGCAGTTCGTAACTCTGCATCTGTATTTGTACCCCTAACAACCTTCTTTGACTTCCTTAGTTTACTTTGTTACTTCCTCCACTCAGCCTCTTTGTTTCTTCTTGTACCTATTGAAGACTCTTTTTTGCCTTTCCTGTTTCCCTGACTATAAAGAACCAGATCGATCTCCTGTACTTGTTTCCCTTCATGATCAGCTTCAAGTGTGAGATAGTTACTATGAGTATGTCCCCTTTAATTGCTCCCCACTGTTCCTCTGGCCCCCGATGTTATCCCCTACCTTTTTTTTTTCTCTGCTCTTTCCCTCATCTGGTCAAAAATGTGTCCTTCTGAATTTCAAAAAGTGCATAGTTATAGGGTGAATATAGTGAATAGGGTAAGAACATACACATGTTCAATAATTAATACAAATTTGAAATCAATGCTTTTTCTAATAGCACATACTTGGGTATTACTGCAACATCAATACATGCCACAGATGGTCCTGACATCCCAAAAATGCATTTAGGCAAACTTAATTTACCTTTTTTTTTACATCTGTGCATATTAATGCAAAACATAATCATCTGCTTCTTGTGACATCATAATCATTTCCTCAATCACATATTGTGATGCCTCAAATAGAGAAATATGATATAGGATGTAGATATGCACCCAGATTAGAGTTGAGTTAGTTCAGCTCAGTTCAGTTTGTTTGAAGGGATAGCCACCATTGAGCAAGCTCATTCACAAGGCAGTCCTTTATACATGAACAACAGTAACAGCACAATACAGTACATGGCAGGTTGACAAGGTATAGTAAACTAATGAGGAATTAAACAACATATAATAAGAAAAAATAAGGAAATGAGAAACATTCAGTTACAAATAGCAAAAATGTAATATTGGTCGCAGCTAGAAACATCAAGCACAGATGAGACAAAAATGAGTGCTTAATGCAGCTTTTGTAAGACTTATTAAGAAGGTTAAGACAAAGGGCTAGGTAGGGTAATAATTTAGTAATTAGTAGCACTGACAAATTTCTGGGATAGTTTTTTTCACGAGAGATTTGAATGTGTTTAGGGGTATAAAGTTTTTTTTTTTTTTAATTTAAACATACCTTGGAGTTAATTCAGACCGTAGGGAAGACATAACTCATGGCTGATGTACCAGCTTGGGTACGGGTTTGGGGTATGTCCAATGTAATATATGCACATTTCCTTAATGTACAGGAGCTTTGTGAATGATGCAGGGTAGTGGATACATATGGGGGATACTTGTTCAGGAGTGCTTTGTATACCCACTTGTATATATGTAAAAGTCTCCTGTTTAATAGAGCAGTCCAGTTCATCTCATTATACAGTGTACAAAGGTGTGTTTCTAGCCAGAGCATTAGTAATAAAATGCAAAGCCCAATGATAAAAAGTGTCCAGATTATGAAAGCTGGCAATTGTACATTTGTTATATATTATATCTGCATAGTCTAGTAGGGGCAAAGAGGTGGCCTAAACCAGTCAGGTTCTTGAATCCCAAGAGAAAAGGGATTTGTTCCTAAAAAAGAACCCCCGTCTCTGCTTCAGATTTTTGAACATCGGTTCAATGTGGGGGTGAATGAGAAGTGGGAGTCCAATATAATACCTAAGTATTTGAAGTTATTCCCAGCTTCAAGCTTATCTTCTAGGAGGGTGGTAATAGGGGTAGCATTACTATAGTCAAGGCTTGCGGCAGCTGACTTTGGCAGATGGAAAAACATTAACTTGTTTTTATCACATTTAAAAGTAATTTTGCTAAGATTAGGTTACGCTGGAGTTGATTAAAATTGGATTGGAGTGCTAAACTGGCTTGTGTAAATGAGGATTTAGAGGTATACAGTACTGTATCATCAGCAAATAAATGAATCTTAGAGTCAAAGATGTTCTTGGTTAAATTATTAACATATATCAGGATTAGCAGCAGACCTAAAATGGAGCCCTGGGGGAACCCCCGTTTGAAGTGGGAGTAGGGACGAGTGAATGGCATTTATTTTGATGTTTGCTTGAGCGCATGTGAAAGAAACATATTGCGCAGCTTGCAGACTAGGGAGTTGTGGAGGCGTGGCAGAGTTGTTGCCAATGCAGGCAGCCCATTTTGGGGCTGGTCTGAGTGGCACCAATAGAGGATCCCACTGTCTATGACAGTAGTAGTGTAGCTTGCCGCCAACTTGAAACAAACTGACTGCTGCAATCAGGGAGTGCCCCATCATCAACAATCAGCTGTTTTTGCGGGGAGGTCCCTGACTGCAGCAGCGAATTTTAGTTGCCTTGCCTGGTATCCCCTTTCAATAAACATGGCAATGGCTTCTCCGTTGGCCTCTCACAGTCCCCACAAAGCTGACAGACAGCCACCACCTTCTCTCACAGTCCCTGTTAAAGCCAATGGGGTTGACCAATCCCCCTATCAGCCTGCCCCCTCCCCAGTTCATTTGCCGATGGGGTAGCCCAATCCCCATTGGCATGATGCCCCCCCATTTATTCTGTGCTGAGGGGGTGCTAAATCCCCCTCGGCTCATGCAGTCACCCCCAGCACACTGTATGGCTGACAGGGGTGCCCAGTCCCTGTTGGCTCCAGTCTCCCCCCACATAAACAATCAGGTGGCATGCTGGGAGCACACCTCATTGTGCCAAAAGCTCCTGTGTAGTCTTTTTTTTTAAATCCTGTTAAAAAAAGAAAACGGTCCCTCACTGTTCCTCCTAGCCGCTCCCTCAAACCACACCCACCCTCTACACACCCCACCTCCCCACACCCCACTCACCCAATACTTACCTCTGGAGCTCGGCGTGATGATCTTTGGTAGACCGGGAACATGTCTGCACTCTTCAAAGCTGATCGTGAACTGAAGAAATGCCAGTAAGCTGTATAATGGCATAAATGGGGGGGTCAACTTTGGTGCATATCTCGGCCATTTTTGGTTTTACTTTTGGAACCAAATTTTCAACATAGAGCTTCTTGGGAGCTCTCCTCATGAATTCAGTCACTGTCATGGTGTTATTCAGTCCCGAAAGGTGATTTCATGATCACTGCACAGAATCTTCTTTCAGGACTGATTAACGAAAAAACAGTGTCACTGTTCATGAGTTGGGCTCTCAAAAAGCCTGTGCTGCAAATTTGGTAAAAAATTCCAAAAAATGAAAGTTACAAGCATGCATCATGCAGATTCCACGCACTTGTAACTTCGAAATTTGTAATATTTTCACTCCAAGTTTTCAACATTGACATTTTTTGACACCTCCTTACGAACAGTACAGCTGTCATTTTTCACATCCTGGCAGAAATGTGTTTTTGCACTTCCAGTGCAGAACAGCATAGTCGCTGTGGGAAATCAATGTTTGGGACAGATTGTGAAAATCATAGTGACAGTGTTCATGAGCAGAGGTCACAAAATGCCTATGTTGAAAATTTGGTGAAATAATTTCATTAAATGACTGTGTTATGAGCATGCGTTGTGCAATTTCCACATAAGCTCAGAAGTTCGAGCATTTTTAATATTTTCACTGCAAATTTTCAACATTGCCATCTCTTCACACCTCCCTATAAATGGTACAGCTGTCATTCTTCACATCTTGCCCAATCTGTGTTTTCACACATCTTGCACAGAATGGCACAGTCGCTGTGGGAAGTCAATGTTCAGGACACATTAACAAAATCACAGTGCCACTGTTCATGAGCAGAAGTCCCAAATGCTTTCATGAGGTGGGCATCACAAAAATGCCATGTTGAAAATTTCTAGTGCAAATGTCAACAAACACACAGGGAGTTTGGGTTTCTAACCACAACGTCCCACCCCATACAGATTGACAGGCAGCAGGGGTGTGCCTTTGGATTGCCGGTTATATTGCTCATGCTATTCCATCCCCCCCACCCTGAAGTCAGTGACAGGCATCGAGGGGTGCCTTGGACTCTTCTGCTCCAGACTTCACCCCATTCTCCTATACTGCACTCATTTCAGCATGTGTCCTTATGAAATGGGGTGACTGTGAAGCTGAGCACCCCAAGGCACACCTCAACACTTGTCGGTGTCTACAGCATAAGGTGAGGTGAAATGCCATGAGCATTACGGGTGATGACTCAAAGGCACACCCCAATGCCTGTCCATCTCTACAAGGTGGAGGTGGGGTTGGAGCCAGTTCAATACTTCACTGCCATTCCTATTCTGCATCTGTCTAACTCCTGCAAGTCCAATGCTAATATCAGCAAGCAAACATTTGGCATTGACAAATGATTGTTATTTGCTGTTGTCTATCCTCCAGATAACTGGTGAACTAGTCTGTTGCATTAGTACTAATACTCAGCTGTTTAAGGCTATCAAGGAGTAATCAGTGGTTCACAGTATTGAAAGCCTTGCACAAATCCAGAAAAAACAGCAGCTGTAATTCATTTTTTGTCAATAGCCTCTATCTAGCCATTTGTTACTTTAGACAATGCAGATGTTGTGCTATAAGATGGTTTGACTCCAGACTGTAGGAGGTTTATTAACTGGTGTTTGTCTGGGGAAGGCTCATACTTGAGCATTAACCAGCTTTTACAGCAATTTTGAGAGTACTGGTAGAACTAAGATAGGCCTATAATTATTCAGATCGGTAGGGTCCCCTGACTTAAAGAGAGTTAATAGATGAGCTACCTTCCAGACCTGGGGAGCATTGCCCCGTGTTAATGATAGATTAAATGAGTGAGTAATTGGAGCTGTGAGGTAATGATAGCCCAATTTTAAAAAGAAGAGGTCTACATCATCCACTCCTGCACACTTTTTAGTATCAAGCCTAAGCAGTTGCTCTTCAACCTGCTTATAGGTAATCTCAGAAAAGGTAAAGGGGACATAAGAATGTGGATTGCCTATCATAGTTGGTTGGAGAATATTATGCCACAGTGCAGCTGCATTGGAAGAATCAAAAGCAAGCCCTAGCATCACAAAATGCTTGATTAGCTTGATTAGTATTACATCGTTATCAGTTATAGGAGTACCCTGACAAATTATTTTATTTGGCAGTGATGAGGGAGCTCTGCTACCCTCTACAGATTTAAAAGTATGTCTGATTTTTACTGGATTACCTTTTGCTGATTCAAGTATGTTTAATTAGTATGACTTTTCTGTGTTTAGTGCAGGTGTTGCAGCATGCTAAAAAAGCAGTCCCGTCCACAGAGGAATTGGTATGATTAGCAGTTGCCCACAATTTGTCCCTTTTGTGCAGGACTTTTTTAATAACCCCATTAAACGATGGACAGGATCCTTTTTTTTTATTCTATAGCTGGCCATAGGGGCATTCTTATTTATAATATTAGTAAGAGTGGTGTTGAAGATAGAAGCTGCTTCTTTGATAGACTGAGCTAAATAGAAGTCTTGCCAATTAATGTCTCTTAGGTCAGCCAAGAAGTTAGCTGGATTAAACTTCCTGAAGGATCTGTTAGTGATAAATTTGCTGGCAGATATAGGTTTGTGTAAATTTCTAACACACACTACAGTGTTGTGGTCACTGAAGACATTGTGTAGTATGGCTTCATGAGTAATTTTGTGAGGCCTGTTTGTTAGGATTACATCTAAGAAAGATTCCACCTATTGTTTGTGATTTGGCCTGGTGATACCTGTAATGATCTGAGCCAGTCCCATTTCATCACATAATTGTTTTAAGGGATTGGATTTGGCACTGAGCCAATCCAGATTCAAGTCACCCAGTATTAAACACTCATTGTTATTTTCACTCAGGAATTGGCATAGGTGGGACAGTAGGGCCTGTAGCACCCTATTAAGCTGATAGAGTCAGTATTTGAAATGGCAATTTTTATTGCTAAGCTTTCAAATTCCCTTGGCTTTGAAATAAAATACAGAACTGTAGTGGTAAGTCTCTCCATAACATAGATGGATACTCCTCCTCCTCTAGTGGCTCTATCCATTCAGTGCAGGGAATAGGATGTGAGGTATATGGCTTGGTCCTTAATGGTTTCCTTTAACCATGTTTCTGTCAATACTAAAATATCTGGGCAGGTATAAGCCACCTAGGCTTGCACGCCTGTTAGTTTCTTTTGTATACTGCATATGTTAACAAACATCACTTTCAGTCCTTTAGCAGAGATAAAATCAATAATTTATTGTAATGGGGTAATGGGCCATGGTTAAGCTCTATATTCCCTGAGCAGAGGAGAAGCACTACTATTATTTGCCAAATTTAGGTTTCCCTAATAATGTTAAGTAGTTCATTATGTTGATTCTGCTGGTCACACATTGTAAGAAACCATTGTTTTGTAGGAAGGAAGTGGTAGTTCACTGATGTGCACAAAAGTATTAATGGTCTGATAGAAGTGGGATAAGTAAGGGTAATGGAAAATGTTAGGGCAATGTGAGCTAAATTTCACTGTGGGTAAGGATTGGGTTTGATGAAAACATTAAAAGTTGGATGAATTGTCTGTATAGCTGCAGTCTGATTTGTTACAGCAGTAGTTTGTGGGTACAGAAGAAGTATAAGTATGACAAACATCTTTGGTTGTAATGAAATAACAGTGTAAGGGGCAACCCCTGTATTAAAGAGATATGTGTTAACTTAGTGAGTCAACTTTGTGAGCAGCAATTGTTTGAATGCAAAAAAAGAGTGGTCTTAGGGAGTGCTAAAAGGAGTCTATATAAGGATTAGTGCTTGACAATACAGCATCTGTGTATAATCAATTGCACTGTCAGCTAGCAGTGGGAACACTGCCAAGAGGGAGATAAATAAAAGCAAGCACCCCTGGTGGACAAACATATAAGGAACTAATGGAAAACTCAACAGTCTGTTTTTATTGTAGAAGTCACATGACACTTTCAGCTATTTATGTTCATATCCAGATAGGGAGGGTAGGTGAGGGAGGCTGGGGAGCTGACACAAAGCACTGGTGGGATCTGCTTGACTGGTGAATTGGAGTGGGCTTCTGAGCAGGCGGCAGCTGCTGTGTTGAGCCACACTGCTGACAAGCGCCAGGTCAGGGGTTTTTCAGGATGAACCCAGTCAAGGGCTGATCTGCAGGAAAGAGGGGGAAAATAAAACATTACTTAAATGGGAGCAAAATGTAGAGAGTGTATCTAAAGAGCAGTGCTTCTATTTTCATCTTTATATACTGTATATATTTATAATGAAGAAGGAGAACCAAAATTCCAAATATAAAAAATATATGAAGTATAAATGTAACCACAATTAAATTGTATGTGTTCAATCTGCACTTGAGTTGTTAGGGCACTTCAAAGTGTCTCCAAATACTGATACACTCCACATGAAATATATGACTAGAATTATAAAGTCCAAGCTAGGAATTCAGAATTACTTCTTCTTTGCTACCTACTTTTCATAAAAGTAAACTCATTAAATAAGCACTGTAAACTACTGAATTACATAGTTATTGTATGGCAGTGAGAAGACATTATTATACTGTGCTAGTTATATAGATGATGGAATAAATGTGTGTTACCAATTGCATTAATTTTACCACATCTCTGTGTATTTTGTGACTCACTCATGATCACTATGCCCATATGGAATTATTTTCTATGTAATTATCCAGTTCCTTATGGTAGATTTCACTAGAGGCTAGATATGCCAATTATTTTCCCCTTTGGCATAAAGCAGTCCTAATTAAACACAGGTATTGAATGTTTGCATTATATATGAGGTAGTTAAAAACTTAGATTTCAGATGCATGTATGCTGTCAGACCAAATGCATCCACCTGACAATGAGATCTTTAGTTCTTTGACAGCTGATGTGAGTTACACTTCTTAGAAAGGTGGACCCTACTGACAGTTTAGTGTTTTAAATTAGGTTTATGCAGGAAAATATTCTAGACAGCTCTGCATTCAGAGCTTAGTCAAGTGTTTCATAGAATGTTGTAGTATTTTAGGGATGAGCAGTGCAGTTTCCTTGTTAGGTTGCCACATGTGTTAGCACATATTAAAATAGGAAAAGCTCCTCTGTTCTTCAACAACCAATACATCTGCAGTATGTGGAGGGTATTTCTGAAATGTTGATTTATTGGTTTATATTATAATTAAATTAAGTGCAAAATGCCCATTCATATTTTAGTATGCAAGGCTTCTCTTCATTTACAAATAGAGTAGAATTGTACTGTAAAACATTGTCATATCGTTATTGATTACTTGGATAAGAACCAGGTGGCTAGCTGCTAATCTGCTGTTCTTATGATATCCTTTAATTAGGTCTCTTAAGTAAAGGGTTGCAGCTGTTGAATCGATCCTGTTAAGTAAATGTAGAGTGTTATCCAGAGTGAGTCTAAGAATCTCAATGATTTTACAGCACAGAAGTCTAGTTTTGCTTTTTCACTGCCACCATTATTGAATTGATTCTATTCTGGCCAATTGTATAGGCAGAAAGACAAAAATTAAGCATCAAGCTATAGTAGCAAAGGTTTAAGACCTGCAGTCCCAATTTGCTCCAAGGAAGGAAATTGGCATCCCATTTTTTTGTAACTGTAAGCCTAATTTTTACTAGTAAATCAACACCTAGGAACACATTTTAAACACATATTTTATCATTTGTTCCACTGCAAATACACCATAGCATTAGTTACCTACTACTGTATATCGTTGTTAAAGCAGAATTGGGACATTTTTATGAAGACTGTGCTCAGCATGCTATGTTCCATGTAACAAACATTGCTCAGTGGATTTTCTTTCACTTGAGTACTCATGTCTAGCACAAAAAAGTAGTTTTGTGTCACATTGGACAGGCTCTGCGGGTGTGAAAATAGGCTGTTTCATGTCTTCAGTTCACTTTTCCTTCCTTAAAATAGTTGTCCAGTCTTCTGCACAAAATGTATGATTGATATCAGCAGGATTCAAATCTTGCAATAGTCCCCAGCAACTGGATTTCTGGACTTTTTTTTATTATTAAGGACATTTGCATGAAAAATGGCTGTTTTCTCCAGAGATGTCATCTGTTCTTATCACATTTACTGAACTGGATCGATAACCCTCTCCTTGTGACAGCAACATAATTTCAATAGTAGTTGATTATGACATCACAAGCAGAGGGCTTTGACTTCATGACTTCATGATTTCAATAAGCAAAGTGGGCAGATGAAGTCTAATTGGAAAAGCTCCAATTTTAATGAAAATGTCTTTAATAAACCCAAGTTCAGGAAATTAAGATGTGTAGTGACTTTTGTGTAATTCAGTTCTGAAAACTGGAAAATCTCTCTATGCAATGTACTAATAACAGTATTTTGCATTTACATGTTCTTTGCTTTTATCTTTGGCACTATGATGCCTCACAGACAGGAAGGCTTAACCAAAGGTAATGGTCTAGATTAGTTGCATGAGGCTGGTAATGCAGATCACATATGGGATTCATTGAAGTAGGACCTTGCAGCAACTTCAGAGGTGGGCATCCCAGTAAGCAATATGAGAAATTGGACCAAGAAGCACCCACTGAACCTGAGGTTTGGCAGGGACCAAAGGTAACTGGATCTAAAAATTTAAAAAAAAGTCTGCGACAGCTGTAAAGAGAATGGTTGACCACAGGCCAGAAAGGAATAAAGAGGACTCAACAACTCCAAGACTGGAATCAAGAAATTCAAGAATGGGTTGATGCTAGGATAGTAGTAGGAGCTGCAGACAACCTCAAAATCTTCTTCCAGCAAATGAATGGAAGGAGGAAAGTGACCACAGAAAATTGGGCCTCTGAACTGGAGAAAAAGGGGAGGTACCTCTAAGTGAGTCAGGATGAAATCTGAGTTGCTAAGTTAATACAATATTTCACTATGATGTTTACTACAGGGATCCCAAAGAGATGAAGTATGATCACTGGAAGGCTTTGGTATTAGGAGTACAGTAACCATGATGCAGTCTGTGGACATCACACTTAATCTGGTAGCTGCTACCTGGCAAAGATCAAGTCAAGCAAGTCCCAAGAGGTGGACTGAATACACCCCAAGCATCATGGTGGAGCTAATGGAGAAACTACAGGGCCACATGCAGTAATCAAACCAATGTGGTTCTAATCTTTAAGAAGAGGGCCACTACAGGTCTATCAGCTTGATATCAATGCTTGCCAAAGTCCTGATAGCCATTACAGTATTATCACAGAATAATAAAGTATTTGATTGAGGTCAAAGCTTTTGCCTCTTCACAGTCTGGCTATAAAAGGGCAGGACATGCCAAACCAACCCTACTACCTCCATTGAGAGGGTGACCAGGGAGATGGATGGGGCAGGAGTCTAGATGTATTCAATAGTAAAAATTATAAATTGGTACATATAGAAGATAATGTAGATAATGTTAATTTCCCTCATAAAAGTCTCACTGAGGTGACAAATAATGATACTAGCTTCCAGGAAGGAGCTCTGGTGGCATTATTTGCACAGCAATGAAATCACATGTGATCTACAATGCTGTCTGTGTCAGTTTTTCCCATAGTTTCCTCACCATAAACATGGGACTGGTGGTAAAAGTGCAACAGACACAGTGTGGATTGTTAACTACCTTACGGGTAAGAAGAAGAGGCTTGAAGTGAACAAGCACTACACTGAGCATACATATAGGTGAGTTGCCAACTGAGGACCTGATAACAAACTTAACAATTGATGGAGGGGTGGGTCAGGAGCAATGGCGTTAGGTAGATGATCTTTAAGTGAATTGTGAAGTGTGGGTCTGACACTAATCCAGCCAGGGGTAACCCTAGACTGCCACATATGGTCTTTAATACATTACCACAATACCAGGTTGGTTGACTGTGGTCCACTACACTTCCAGGGAAGGGCTTTAGTACAGTTGATCTCTACCAACAGGGATCTGGTGAGGGAAGGGTTCACTAGGATGCCATTGAAGGACTTTAGTACAGTTCTACAATACCAAGAGGGTTCTAATGAGGAAGGATGTCTACTAGACTGGTAATCAAGGGCTTTAGTGCAGTTTCACAATTTTGACTAAGACTGGGTGAGGGAGGGATATCTGCTAAACTGCCACGGTCAGGATCTTCAATATTTTCCAGAACAATTACTGTACTATACCTACAGCAATCAGAGTGGTGGGACCACTAGACTACCATGGTTGGGAACTGCAATATAGTTCTGTGCCATCAGGATTGTGGTGGGTGGAAAGGGGTATTACTAACACCAGTGCTGCTGGGGATTGGTAAGGTAATGCACAACTCTGTGCATTGATAAGTGAAGGGTTTAGTTAGTGTTAGCACACTGCCTTGGTAATGTTTTAGTGCTTACAAAACCCTCTGAATATACCACTGCATCCTGTATCCAAGAGAACACCCTCATTTGCATGAATGCAATGAGGGATTTGTCTCACCAATGTTACCACTGTGTGTGGTGCCAGATGACTCTTTAGATATGTCCGCAGCCTGTGAAGATGTGCTAAGTTCAGCTGGTGCAATGATATGTCGGTTAGCATCACGCTAACCTTTGTAATATTTGGGCCATTGTTAGTCTCATTCTACCCCTCTCTTACAAAGAATATAGTATAACCTTTTAACATTTACTGTAAGTATTTAATAAGTTATCTTACTGTACCCTAAAGTTTTGGTTTGTGTTTAACTTAAACAATAATTAGATCCCTTGGTGCATCATGTCAATTTTGAAAATGATTGTTTAGCATATAGATTTTGAAACCATTAGACAATAGGTAGATTTTCTAAACCTTCATGAAGAATTATTCTGACAATGCTTTGTGAAAACCAATGCTTAGCATGTAGATTTTGTAAACTGTATTGCAGTGTGAATATTTTGAAAACTGTTGTCTAGTTGTTCAACATATTTGTGGGGCATGAAGATTTACAAAAAGAAATGTGAGGGATTCCAGTGTGAACAATTTCATTTAAAAAAAAAAAGATATTTAACTACTATTTTGCAAAACTTCTTTTAGAATTTTGTATTTTAACCTGCAGCTTATATTTCAGGGTGCAAAATCAATACTTAAGTGTTTTCAATAACATATTATACATTTAGGATTTGATCAGTTTTTATTCATGTACTTCATATCAAAATAAGCCTAATGAAAACCAACTAAAATAATAAGTGTAACAAATATAATACTGATTCAGTTATAGAGTTAAAAATCACAGAGATACTCACCTCCAGTACAGTGTTTTATCTGACGTGGCTTCAAAACATGTCTAGAATCGAAGGCTTGTATTTATTGAGGGTGGCTGCTATTAAAACTATTCATCATGATCAGTGGGTTGTATTTCAGAGTGACTTTGATTTGATGACACTATGTAGGTGAAATAGCAAGTGTGAACAATAAATTATTAATAACTTCAAAGGGAATTAAGATTTCTCACCTAAGTTCAATTGCTCCTCAACATCTAACAAACCTGCAGATTTCATCACACAGGTCTTTGTAGATTATTTTTTTGTGTGTGTGTGAAATGGGTGTGTGTAAATAATAAACTGTTAATAACTTCACAACAAATTAACATGTTTACAACAAACCGTGAAAAGATCCTATTACTCCATAACATCTAAAAAAAAACTATGACTTCCATAACTTAACTCTTTGTAGTTGTTTCCCTATCTCTTGGCAAATATTTGGCTCAAAAACAGACACATATATGTAGCACTCTATAACTCACAAAAAACAACTGATTTCTAAAAAAAAATAACAACTTTAAATTAGTAGACTCTAGGAATGAGAAAAAATGCATGACATTTTCATAGTGCTAGGGTCTACTATGACCAAGTTATAAGTGTTTGAAGACAGGGATTTAAACAAAAAAGAAACAATGCAACTCTAATAAAGGGGCACTATAATGTCCTTATAAGATAGATAGATAGATAGATGGATAGACAGACAGACAGACAGCTAGGTAGGTAGAGTAATTTATGGTCAACAGGCACTTTAGGTCCATTATGTTGCCCCCACCTCGGCTGTATAAGCAGGAAGAGACAAGTATGCTACTCACACAAGTACTAATTTAAAGGTATTTCTACATATACACTGGTACCCAGAATACACTTTAATTCCCATGGTGAGCTGAAATTTTTCAAACCTTACCTTGAAAATTTGGACTGCCTTTATGCTCACTGTCTTCACTGGTAGGCTATCGAGAAATATGCTCAGTGGCATCCCGTTCAGATCAGTGCTGTTGACAGTGCTATTCATTTTCTTCACTGATTTGAAAGCTTCGGTATCCAGTTGACTACTTATGTTCAATTGACAATTCTCAACTGCTGAAGATGGGGATTTACTTGAGGATGTGAAGAACCTTCAGGAGATTCTGAATAAGCTGAGTGATGGATTACATGGCTGGAGTCTGAGATTTAAAGTAGCCAAATACATGGTACTATACCTGTGGAGGAATATCAGAGGGAGGACCGATACATAATGTGGGGCTCCTCTTGCTGTAACAGAAAAGGAAAAGAAACTGGAAGCTGTAATTGACAAGGCACTGAAGTATTACAAAAATTACAAACAAATCATTAGTAATGTAGAGAGCATATCACTCTGCTGCAGCCTGGACTGCACTGGCTGCCTGTTCAGTGGCATGTCAGCTTCAAGATATGCTGGTTGGTATACAGAGAAATATAGACTTTTTCAGCAAAAATGGAACACTGGGACAACCTAGTATGTGCAGATAATCCATGCATATTCTATCTCTCAGACCTCAACTGGTCTCAGGCAACCCTCCCTCCTCCCTGCCTGTTTGCTAATACTGTAATCCCCATGTCTATGCCATAGATGCTTAAAGTTCTGTACTGTTTTTGCCTCCACCACATCCACTGACAATCTTTTCAAAGCATCTACCACTCTTTCAGTGAAGTTGTACTTCCTCACATCCCTCCAAAATGTCCCCCAACTTCATTGCATGCCATCTGGTCCTGGTGCTTTTCCTCATTTGAATGACTCCCCTCCTACAACCTGTTCACTCCTGCATGGTACTTGTAGGTCTATGTCATGTCCCCTCTTGCTGTCCTGTCATCCACAGGGTACACATTGAAATAACTCAATCTATTCTTGTAGGGCTATTGATGCAACTCTAGCACTTTTTTAGTTAGCTTCCTCTGTACTGCATCAACTCTGGCTATGTCCTTTCTCAAGTGCAGCCTCTAGAACTGAAAACAATACACCAGATGGGGTCTCACCAATAAGCAATATAGAGGCAATACCACCTGCCTCCTCCTGCTGGAGAAACCACTCCGTATGCACCCCAATATCCCACTGGCCCTACTCACTGCTTTGTCACACTGCCATGCCACTTTGATGTAACAGACATGATAAACTCAAGGTCCTTTTACTGATTAATAACTCTTATCATCTCCCCTCATTTTATACTCAGTTCCTGGATTCCTATGCACTAGGTGCATGATTTTGCACTTTTTCGCATTGAATCCAAACTGCCATGCTCTTGACCACTCCTTGAGTTTCCTAATGTCCCTACACATTCTCTGCTTCCCCTCCTGACTGCCCACCCTATTACAGATTTTGGAGTCATCTGTAAAATGGTGTACCTTCACTTCCAGTTCTTCTGCAACGTCACTGATGGAGACATTGAAGAGGACAGGTCCTAATACTGAGTCCTGCTGGTCACTATCTCCTCATTAGAGTGAGTGCCATTAACCACCACCCTCTGTTGCCTATTTGTTAACCAGTTAGGTTACCAGTTCAGCACTTTTTTTTTATCTTCACTCTATTTTCTCACCTGCAGCCATAGTCCTGCCACACATCTAGCCACTGCTCCAACCTTCACCACCAACCCTGAAGCTGACGTGCCCAACTGGCATATGCAGCTACAACCATCGAGAGGGGCTCCCCCTTCATCCCCTGCACCTGACAAGGATCCACTACCAGAACACACTTTTTCCAGGCATCGTCAGCCAGTGAAGTGAGCAGCCATCAAGCTGCCATGGACCATGCTGCCTTTTTTTTCTCTTTTCCCCCCAATGGGAGCATGGACATGCAATGATGTCTCACACCTGCGTGCAGATGTCTGCCATGCTCACCCCCCCTACAGAGCACCCATGCCACTGCAGTTCCATCGAGCATCTACAGGGACTGCCAGAGTGTGGCATGCACCCACCCCTTTACCCCAGGCTAGGAGATCTGTCATCGGACGCTCAATCCTAGTCCTCCCCTGCTGACCCCCGATGGCCCGGGCTCATTCCCAAACCCAGGTCGCTGGTGTGGAGCGAGGTGTGGCATCCAGCGCCTCAACCCTCAGCACCACCGGGCCAGCCTAGTTCAGCACTTTTTATCACACCCCCAGGCCTGGCTAAAGTACTGAGTGGCTATGTCCACTGCCTTCTCTGATCAATTCCTTTAGTCACCGAACTGAAGAAATCGATGAGATTTGTCTGGCATGCCCTCCCTCTTTGAACCATGCTGTCTGTGGTCTTGCAGCTCATTGTATTCAAGATATTCTACTTCATTTCCTTTAACAAGGTTTCCATTAATTTCCCCACCACTGAGGCAAGACTGACTGGCCTATAGTTACCAGCCTCCTCCCTACTGCTGGTCTAATGTAGAGGGATCACATCTTCTCTCCTTCAGCTCCCCAGAACCATGCCTGCTGCCACTGAGCAGTTCAGTAAGGCCATCAGGGGGTGTTTCCCAGCCAGTTCCATAGCCTAGTCCACATTCTGAGCTGTAAATCACTACAGGACATGTCCTCTGAAAACAAAGTTATGTCCAGCCCCTTTGATCTTGCTGCTCCCTGGTGGTTTGTTTTAAGACTGAGCAGAAGCACCTATTCAGGATGTCTGTTGTTTCTTCATCCCCTTCTATGCAGTCTCCTCCTGCTGCCCTCCTGATCCTCATTATCTCTCCTTTTGCTTTCTTCTTCTCACTTATGTACCTGAACCAACTCTTATCCCTGTAAGCTTTACAATTGGCTATATTGTCTTCTGTCTTTGACAATTTTCCCCTTACCGCCTTACTGCTTTTTGTGCTTCACTCTGTTTTACTTGGTGCACTACCTGTTTTCCCTCATTGTTTTCTTATAGCTCATGAATGCCACCCTTTTTTCCTTCACCACCTTGGTCACTTCCCTAGAAAACCATAATGGTCTATTTTCCCTTTTACTTTTACTCTCTTTCTTTATGTGGAGGCTGGTTGCCTTAATTATGCCCTCTCATATTTTTCCTCAGTGTGCCTCTACCACCTCCCTAGAAATTCCTCACTAGAGGCACTTTCTGAGCCATTCTCCTATTTCTTTAAAATCCACACTCCTGAAATCCAGGACCCTTGCCCTTTCGTGGTTTGTCACTGTTCCTGTTTTACTGTTAAACCACACTGTACAGTGACCACTGGTACTCTAGAGGAATGTTTACTGTGATATCTTCTGTGTCATCCTTGTTTGTAAGCACCAAGTCCAGCACAGACCCATCCCTAATGGGTTCAATGATTAGTTGCCTGAGAAAAGTCCCTTGCAATGAGTCAAGGATGTCCCTGCTCCTTGCTCAAGCTGTATTTGGAAGGTTCCAATCCATATCTGGCAGACTGAAGTCACCAACTAGCAGCACCTCCCCCATACTTGCAATCTTGATGATGGCTTCCCCAAGTGCCTTATCCAACTCCTCCCTATGTGTCGGAAGTCTGTATACAACCCCTGTATAAACTGAAGCCCCTACACCAATCTCCAATATGACCCACAGCACCTATAGCTCTTCCTTTTCCTCCAGGTACTCATGCACTTCTGATGCCTTAATTTCTACCCTTGCATACAGTACAGCCCCTTTTGCCTTTCCTGGCTCTCCTGAACAGAAAGTAGCCCAGTATAGCCTTGTTTCTGTTATGGCTGCCAATGCACCACAGTTCCATTATTGTCACCAAATCCAGTCTACTCTCCACCATGATGGTCTCCAGGTCCATGATATTATTTACCAGACTCCTTGCACTGTCATGCATGGTTTTCCATACCTCAATCCCCTCCTTCCTGTGCTGTTCCCTGTAGCTCCTCTTCACCCAATTATTCCCTTGTTATCTTTTGCATTACATGTCTCCTTTACTCTGTTCTTCTTGCTTTCCTGATTTATACCCCCTTGTCCTCTGCCTTTCCTGATTTATACCCACCTTGTCACTATCCCAGTCCTTTTGCACTCCTGCCCTAGGGGAGTTTACTCCCCTTGAGGCCTCCCTCCCTGTTGCCTGGCCCTACAGGATCTGGTTCCTCTTTGTCTAAAAGATCTCCTGATCCCACTTACCTCAGTCCACCCTCTCCACTCCACTGATGCTAGTTTACTGGTGGTCCTGCAGACCAGGTTGAAGTTTACAGGGACAGGTCAATTAAGGTGGCTTCACCTATATTGTGGGATGCTCTACCTATTCATGTTATATCTGCTAGCATGGTGCAGGACTTCAAAGTGGCTCTGAAGTATTATTTGTTTAGTCTTCATTATTGCCTGACATAATTAATTAATTGATTTATCTACTATTCAAGTCTGGATTAGCTAGTAGGACGTATGCTGTATATCGGGATAACTTGTAATTTATTTTGGATTTTTATTTATATATGTATTGAGTCCCATGTTTCTGTTTTAGTTTGCTCAGTTTAGTTTGTATAGTGCCCTGAGCCTGAGGTAAAGGGCAGCAAAGAAGTAAAACTGCCTTGTCAGTGCATGAAGGCCAGCAGAAAGCTTGGCTCACAAAAAATAAACAGGGAGAGGGGGATCAGTAGAGCAAGTGAAGTATGGACACTCCTGACATTTTTAATAGCCTAGGCCTATGTAAGGCCTTACTTGGAGTAATGCACATACAGTAGTTCCAGGTTCCTCTAATCAAAAAAAAAATAGCGTTATATAAGAATGTGCAATGCAGGTTCACTAAAGTGAGCAATGTTGTGAGTGACAAAATTATGAGGACAGTCAGGTGGTTTTAAAAACTGTTTGTTCACATAGGAGAAAAAGAAGACAGAAAGAAGAATGATCACAGTGTGGAGGGGAGCTGAATCTTTGTGTCTGTTTACCAGTATAGAATGGGTATATATGATGAAAATGCATGTCTTCAGTTAGAGCCTGGAAAATATCTGCCTAGGAAGGGAATACATGGTACACTGGATAGTAGAGTTGATTGAGAATCTGTATAAAATGTTAAATGTTTGTATAGCATAGAACACTTATTCCTCCCTGCTATGAAGTGGTGTTTTCAGGGGTGTGGACGTATTGATCCCAGAGTCCCTTCAGACTTTTAAATATAATGCTTATATGTTACTGAGTGTGACAACATCTTACATTGTCCAATTACAGCAGCTGGCTTGGCAGCTCTATATAACATCCACTGCCTTGTTAGTGCTTCAGTCGGCTGAGCCCTGCAGAACTCTTGCAATCAAAAAGGAGTCATTGGATTCTGACCAAAGAACAATGTGGCATTCCATCACAGTCTCTCCTGTGGTCTGTGAAGCATTCCACTCTCTCCATTGACTCCAGCAGCAGCAGCAGCACTATTTTTTGGCACTCAGTGAAGTTCCATTCACAGAGTTCATGGTGGAACAAGACACATTCTGCCATGTCCAAGATGGCCATGAAACTGTATTGCGCATGAGCGACTACTTGTGCATATACAATGGAGTTCAGCAGCCATCATGGACACAGTGGACTGTGCCATGGTCCACTGTGACCTCTGTGAGCAAGACCGTGGATGAGACTGTGTCCTCCCTTCCATTATCACACGTAAGTGGCTATTTATTTTTTTTAAATATATCTATTTTCTTCCCACCAACCAGACCCTCCCACTCAGCACCAGCCACCCTACACCCTCCCCAGAAACATAACAGTTACACTGGGGTGCCCAATCCCCCAGTGTCACGATCACAAATCCTTGGTCCCTTTTTAAAGAAAGCAGTCCATTGATGTTGTTTCCCCCATCTACTACCATGCATATGCAGTTATTTGTATTTTCTTATATACATATTTTTTCCTCACACCCACCCAACCCTCTTTCTCAACACCCCCGAACATAAAAGTGACACTGGGGTGCCCAATCCCCAGTGTCAAGATCACAAATCCTCAGTATTTTTGTTTTTTAACCCTTTAAAAAGGAAAAACATCCATCAATGTCTTTTGTGGCCATTACTGCCCCCACCCTACCTTCCCACTCAGCACCCACCACCCCACAGCTCCCCCAAACCCTTAGTTACTCATTGGGGTCCAATGTTGTAATCCTCTCTAGACTGCAGACACATCTTCACTCTTCAAAGCTGGGACACAAACTGAGGAAACAGGTATGCAGTTCTATGTATTTCAATGCCGTTTTGAACTTAGTGGCATAACTTGGCAATTTTTGCATATTTTTTTTTACCCAAATGTTCAACATGCTATTATTGGGACCCTGGCTCATGAACAATTTCACTGACATTAGGCAAATCTGTCCCAAAAGGTGGTTTTGTGGTCACTGCATGAAATCACCTTTCAGGCAGGAGTTGAAAATTTTCTCTGCCTTATTCATGAGGTGTAGTCATAAGAAGGCTATGTTGAAAATTTTGTGTAAAGAGCTGGCCTGGTTGCACTGAAGCCTGAAGTGCTGGACGTCTTCTCTCGAGCTACGCTGGCAACCCAGGTTCGGGAACAATGTCTGGTCGTCAGGGTGCCAGCACAGGTGGGAGGTTGGGAGCATGATTGAGCACTGGCTCTCCTCTCCCAGGATGGAGGTCCAGTGACAGATGCAGGGGGTAATGGCATGACAGGTAGGGTGGGGCATCCTGTATTGCATGGTGTGTGTGCCTCCATATGCGCACGTGACGCCGGGATGAACAGGGTCGGGAAACAAAAGCCAAAAAATGTACAAACTATTTATGGAAAAAAAAGAAAGAACATTTGGTGTGAAAATATTAAAAAACAACAAAGTTATAAGCCTACATTGAATTTTGTGAATGCAGGCTCATAACTTTGGTAATTTTCAACATCTTTACTACAAATTTACAACATAGCCATATCTTTACATTGCCTCACGAATATGACAGCTGTCATTTTTCAAGTCCTGGTCAAAATGTTTTTGTTTTTTTTTTCATTCTGAAAGGTGATTTCGTGGTCTCTGCACAAAATCACCTTTTGGGCAAGAGTTGAACATTTTCTCTGCCATTGTTCATGAGCTGGGGTCATAAGAAGACTATGTTATAAATTTGGTATGAAAATTTAAAAAAAAGGTATGAGGAAATGTAGAATTTTGCAAATGCAGACTTGTAAGTTTGCTAATATTCAATAATTTTACTCCAGATTTTCAACATAGCCATTTCTTTACAATACCTCATGAATGTGACAGCCGTCATTTTTCAACTCCTGCCCAAAATGTGCTTTTGCATCCCAAAAGGTGAATTCACAGTCCCTGCAGTGAAATCACCTTTAGGCCAGTAGCTGAAAACTTTCTCTTCCCTTCTTTATGAGGCAGGGTCCTAGCAACGCTATGCTGAGATGGGTGTAAAAATATTTAAAAACAACAAATTTATGAGCCTACAATACATTTTGTGAATGCATGCTCATAACTTTGATAATTTTCTGTTTTTTTTACCCTAAATTTACAACATAGCCATTTCTTTACAGCACCTTATGAATGTGACAGCTGTCATTTTTCAAATCATGTCCAAAATGTATTTTTGCATCCAAAAAGATGATTTAGCAGTTCCTAAGTGCAACCACCTTTCAGACAGGAGTTGAATTTTTTTCTCTGCACTTCTTCATGAGGTGGGATCATAAGAAAACAATGTTGACAATCTGTGGCAAATATATAACATCATAAAAAAGTTATAAGCCTGAATTCAAATTTACACACACACACAGTCTCCTCCGATACCTCTTCCACAACTTCAGCAGTAGCCAGAGACTGTTTTCTGATGATATGATAGCAAATATTCTTACAGTATCAAGTAGCAGCAATCATCTTCTAAAACATGAAAGGTCTATGCACATGAAAACAACATTGTAGTTGTTAACCTTCGTTAAATAATGTTGTTCATATGAATGATGGCTGTTTCTCAACAGTAAGTGACAGGATTAAATTACCTCAAGTTATGGGGTCAGTTGGGGGTGGGGGGCAGTTACTATACTGCTTAGGAATCACATCAGTGCAGCTGAGCAGATGCCTGCTACACAGTATCTCACTTGTTATCTGACTGCAGACTGCAGCCAGAGATTTGCCGGAGGGTTCTTAGCTAAAATCCCAGTTGCACAGACACAGGCAGTTTTATGGGAAATGTACAGTTAATACAATGGTGTAATTGATCAATGCAGAAAAGAAGTTTCACCAGCACAGTTGTTTTTTATAAATCCATTTCAAGCCATTTATAGCCATTTCAAGACATTTACATTTCCCATTAAGCTGTATAGAACAAATTCCTCTGAAGCCTTCATTGAATACAGAAGGATGGCAAAAT
Organism: Neoceratodus forsteri; assembly: GCA_016271365.2. Classification (NCBI taxonomy): domain Eukaryota; kingdom Metazoa; phylum Chordata; order Ceratodontiformes; family Ceratodontidae; genus Neoceratodus; species Neoceratodus forsteri. Next base: position 537,364,389 of record CM057459.1, on the reverse strand, counting down.
GTAGCTTCCTTAAGGCTGACACAGCATGACATGTATTTGTTATATTACCAGATATCTACTAGAAATACCAAATAAACATATTGCAAGTGATTATGACCATATTTGTTATTCATAAATGTCTATATTCCAGAAGTAGAATTGAATAAGATATCACAATACAATATGTGCTATCATTAATGGAAGTTTCTGAATGTCTAAAAAAAATACATCCCATCAATTGGAGAGGAAGGTTTTAAATGAATTTTGTTTGTGTAATGCCCAAGTAAATGGGTTTTGCTGAGCAATAAAGGGTAGTGATATTACCAGAGTTGTATTGTGAACTGTAGATGCCAGTCTAATTAAAATTAATGCAAATTCATTCTGGTTTCAGTTGAATAGTGTTTAGTAGGCAGATGCTGCATGAGATGTTTGGATTTGGTTGCTGTATCTTGAAATGCTTTCTATGAATATGATAGATCTGTATCTGTGGCAAAAATAAAGTTTTGATTTAAAAATTATATATTGTAAATAGTGTAGCTACTATAGAAACAGCCATGAAATTAAAATAGTGTTTTTGACCTAACAAAATATATTCCAACTATAATCTATGGAGATGATGCATATGTGTCCCAATAAATTGAATTTTGTCATGGTAATTCCATTGATATTCTCATAAGTTATCCTCTTGGTATTTTCTCAAAATAGTTAGCTGTTTTGTTATGCTGTATATTGAAGTTTGCAGTACTTGATGGACATAGTCCTGCACTTGCACATTTAAAAGGGTAAAATAATATGAGAAATTAAACTTTTTTTTTAAGTCTACATTTTCCCATTTCCAAATATATTCCTTTTTGGGTGAGGTAGTGTAGCCTAATGGTTAGAGCACAGCACTATTAACTTGAAGGACCATTTTCTCATTTCCTTCCTTCCTGTTATTGCACTAATATCTCTCCTGGCTTTTTACAGCCATTGTCATTTACACATTTGCAAAATGTTTGTACCCTGGTTACTGTAATAATCTTGGCTTTTGCTTTCTTATAAGTGTCTTAATTTTTTTTGAAAATGCAAATTTTCTCCCCTCGTCCTGCCAGTCCCAACCCTTTGGGGCCACAGTGGAGACATCTTCCTGCCTCCCACTCTACCCACCTCCACCTCCATGTCCCCCATGGAGCCTCGGATTACACCCTGGGCGGGGATGAGGTGTGGCCTCTAACACCCCGAGCTACTCACAGTTTCATCGGTCCACTGGTGGCAGGGTGAGTGGGGGCACATCAGAGGCATGCTCCGGGTAGCCCATCATCCTGGTCTTGGCAGATGTTATCCTCCATTTCCCCCTTCCACACTTTGTAGACCTCGATGTCAAGGTGCATGTGCCAACATCCACAGTGTGATCTGACCGCCCTTCCCCTGTGGGACTTGTAGTACCCTGAGCCTCCACTCGGCGTCAGACAAGTTGTGGGCATTGGTCCCCCCTTCTCCTTGAGAGGGTGAGCTGTCATGGGATGCTCAAGACATTCTCCCCTGGCAGGCCCTCCAACGACCCGAGTCCGCTCCCGAACCCAAGTCATTGGCGTCACAAAGGGAAATCCCACCACTGCACCAGTGGGCCGGTCCCAAGTGTCTTCATTTTATTTATTTTTTATTTTTACTTTCTGTTTTTTATGCTCTCCCTCAGCCAGCAGCAGCCCTTCTCTGTAATGCTGGCCAGCACCAACCCCTTTACCCTCACCATCTTCTAGGACTTATAATTTGGGGATGGTGCCCCATGGTATTCTCTCCCCCTGGTGGAGGTCTTCAGGCTGGGCCAGGTCCATCCAAAATGTCATCTGTGGTGCTACCAGAGTGAGCCTTGGTCAATGGGGTGCAGGGTATGTGGGCCACCCAGAACCATCATAAAGCATTGCTGAATTTTCTGCTTTTTCCTACCTGGGAATGCTGAGGCCAGTGGATGTGAGCATGCATGGCATGCTGGTCCATCTAGCCAATCAGCAGTCCCCGATCTTGAAACTACACTCCTGCCTTGCACCACCACTTGTGGTCACACAGATGGCATTCTTGCCATAGTGGTTATCCCCCACTCCCTCCCCAGAAGAGGAGACCATCCTGTGGTATGTTCAGTCCTAGTTCCTTGGCTGGCCTTAAAATGACATTGGCTTGTTCCTGAACCTGGTTCATCAGCATCATGATTGAGATAGTATACCATTAAAAGGGTGACTGAGATTGAGTGACTCAAATATGAATGACTCAATCTCAATGTCTCTGTTGTGGGCTACCCTGCAAGAGCAGCGATAGGAAAGGGCAGGATGAAAAAACAGCAACAGGATACCAGAAAGTATGCATGAGGTATGTGAGGGGTGGTGAGAGGGGAAGTCACCAAACTAGCCTGGTGGCACGGTACTTAGGGAGGCTGGCTCTGGTGAGGGCAAAGGGTTTGGGGCTGGGGCGAGCACACTGTTTTTGTGTTTTTTGTGCCAGTTTTGTTTTGTTTTTTCTTGCATCCTGGTTCTGCCCTTTTGCTGACATGCACCCCCCCGGAGTTAGTTATTTTAGTTAGGGGAGTGCCGGGGACAAAGCCCTCCTCATTAAACACTTGCGTTTTGTTTCTCGCTGCGAATGTATATCACCATTTCTGTTTTTGGTGATGTACGTTCACCGGAACGGTAATCACCAAAGGGTGATCACCATTATCACATACAACTGAGTGGTAGCACTACTGCTGTTCCAGTGGGTAGGCTGTCTTCAATTTTGTATTCAATTATTTGTACATCAGCACTCCATCATATACTCATTGCTACATATTTTGTACTGTACATTTTCTGATACTTTTTTTAGTTTTATTCACTGTTATTAATTATATTTTTTGCCTTGTTTATTTTATAAAATTGACATTAGAATTTGTATTTTATTATTTGCATATGTGCCATCCTTCTTACTTTCATTATCACATGTTTTATATTGCATATTATACAATGGGTCTTATAAACCCTAAAACCTAATTGGCTGACTGGCATATTTTACCTGTGGTAAATCCTGTGATATACCAATAGGTAAAGTGCCAGTCAGTCAAATCTGCCCAAAAATCAACGCAGCCCCTGAAATCAAAACAAATGGCATCTTCTTCTAGCACCCTAAACAGCAACTCTGCTCAACTCTTGAACAGCTTGCCCAGAGTGAGACACACTTCATTATTAAACTTTACTGCAAAACCTGTGTCTCTTTGACTGTCCCCACCCAAACAGTAGAAAAGTTTCTGATTCCCCCTGAGTTATGTAAAAAAAAAAAAACACTTCAAGTTGTAATCTCAACAGTCAGTACCTCCAAAACTTGGGCCAAACTTAGACTGCAGCATTCACTTGCTCAGTCCACAATTTCCTCTTCTCTTCCTGCTGGCAACAGATGGCTACTGTGCTCACCCTCCAGTTTGCTGTGCTCCGTATCACTTTACTCCAATGGATCCCTGTAATTCAAACTCTACTCCAACTCATTCCCCTGGCTGCAAACCCCATGCTGTCAGAAGAAATAGTAAGTGCCTCTGACTATCCTAGCCACACATTTCAGCCACCATCCATGCAGACTTGCCAGTTCTAATGATGAGGCTCCCACAGAACCTTGGTCTCAACCACCACAAACTGTGTTTAGGAACTCCCGCCTGGCATTCACCGCAACTGTCACTCCAACAGTGTATAAAAATTAAAAATCACTGCTGCCGAACCCTCTGTATCTCAAAAATCTTATAATTCAGTGGTACCTGCTGTAGTTGTCAATGGAGTAAATAAGGCTGGCATAAAGTCTGTTCCTTAGTTGATCACATGGTTGTCTCTGCCAACATAAATGCGAGTGTCTTTCTTAAAAAAAAAAGTAAACTCAACAACATGCTATTACTATAAACATATCCTCAGTTGGGGAGTGGGCATCTACACAATATTCTACCTAGCAAGATGGAACTATTTTTCCATGGTTTAACAATAAATGAAATAAAAAACATTTAAACTACAAAAACAAAACCAGTGTTTCATTTTTTTCGTAAACAAAAATCATGGGAACATTGCATAATGGCAATAAACCAATTGAGGGTGTGGGTTATGCAAGCAATAATACCCAACAGGGTATGTGGTATTGGGCTATACCCACCCAGGGACATAATGAGGCCCAATGCCACAAGTGGAAGACCTTATAGCCACTAGAAGGGTGGGTATTTCCCATACTGCCCACCCTGGAGGGTATTATTGCACTTAAAAATGGGCTAGCTGTTACATTTTAATATGGGATTTAATAAAATAAAAAAAATGAAGAAAAACACAGGAAAATGGTATTTAAATCTTTTTATTGTAAAGTAGTCCCTTTGTTATTGTGGTGTTCTATCTGTTGTTGCCCCCCCCCCCACAGAACTATTCTGTTCTTTGGTCTCCCCCTCCACTCTACCACCTCCAGGACTGTTTTTTTACTGTTTCTTGTGATCTTTCTTTTTAGTGCAGTTTCAGGACACAGAGAAAGTGTTGTCTGACTTCAACTTTATTTTATTTATTTTGATGTTGGATGGCAAAATGGGTTTGCGAGCGGTGACGCCCATTAGCGTCTTATGTTGTACGAGGCAGTTGAAGATATCTGACTGCGAGGAGAGATGGCAGTGCTTTATTTTTTTCTTTCTGTTAAAGCCTTCAGCACAGATATTATTTTTAATTTAGGGGTAGTAACTTGTGAGGAGTCATCTCTTTTGCTAGTAGGTCAGTTCCTGGTTTGTGATGTTGGATGACGGGCAGCAGAGGGGAATGCATGTGAGTCGTGGGAGAGAGATGCAGAGCGGCAAGTAAAAATACAGTTAAAATGGAGAAACAAAAAGATGGAAAAAAGATAGATTGGCTTGTTTTGGGCAGTTTCTGAGTGGTGGTGTCTGGTCTAATTAGTAAATACCAGGCGACTGTACTGTAAGTAAACAAGGATTCGGGGACCAGTCTCTCGTTAAGCGAGACAAGAAAATGGTGAAGAATTGAAAACAAAATTAGGAGGTTTTAACCAATTAAGGAGGAGGTTGGGCAACAGGATTTTGGTGATGGGGTTAGCTGGGCTGGTACTTTAATAGCTGATCATCTGTTGTCTGATAGATGCCTAGCTACAGAAGTTCCTCAGCCAATCAGAAGGCTGAAATACTTTTACCGATTTTCTAAGCTAGGATTTACCACGACTGGCCAGGATTTGACCACTCAGCCTGTGACCTCGTGGCCAAACAATGCCAGCCATGGTAAATCCCAGCATAACCGACACCAGCTTGTGGTTTATTGCTCAAATAATAAACACTTATACAATTGATTTATTGATTGTTGTTATTGTATATCTGTATACTTGTACTTGTTCTTCCACTGAGTCATGACTCAATGTGCCTCTTCCAGTCCCCAGTTTTAAAATACATTAATATGAACATATGAAAATAGCCAGCAGAAATAGACCCTATGGTCTATCTAGTCTTCTCAGGTTTCCACACCCTGAGTATCTACTGAAGTTTCCATCCCCCCTTCCCCTCTATCCACTACTCCCTCCCCATAGAGGTCCCCCTTTCCCTCCACCTTCTCCCCACTCCACACAGTTTTTCATTTTATCCTGTCCCAGCCTCTCTTGAATGTGTCTGCAGTCTTCATGGAGATAACTCTCTCTCTGGTAACTCATTCCATTTTGACACCACCCTCTTGGTAAAAAAAGGTTCTCCTCATTTCCTTCTTGAAACACCCTCCGCCAACAAGTTTGAGGCAGTGCCTCCTGTGGTACTATTGCCAGGTGGGTTAAAAAGACCCTCATGGTTCACTTTTTTGAAATCCATAAGATGTTTAAAGGTTTTCATCATGTCACCCCTCTCCATTCTATCCACCAAGGAGTACATGTTGACATCTCTGAGTCTCTCCTCATAAGACATGCACTGTTGCCCCGGATCTTCTTTGTCACCCTTTTCTGTATCATCTCCAGTAAGTTGATGTCTTTTTTAAGGTAAAGACCCCAATACTGCACACTGTACTCCAGATATAGCCTACCTAGTGACCTGCATAGTGGCAGGATGACCTCTGCCTATCTACTTGTTATTCCCTGGCTATGCTTTCTAGCATCAGATTTGCTTTGGCTACTGCTGTCATGCAGTGTTCTGAGTGCTGCAGGTCACTCATAATGATCACTCCAAAGTCTTTCTCCTCTTCTGACTTGCTGATCTGCACACCCACCTGACAGTATGTTGTCTCTGAGTTCTTCTCCCCTAAGTTTATTACCTTACACTTTTTGGCATTGAATCCCAGCTGCCAAGTGCCCAACCATTTCTCTAGTTAACCAGGTCTTCGCTAATGTCCTGTCTCCTTTCATCTTTGCCCACTGTCCCACAGAGTTTTATGTCATCCACAGAGAGGCATATTTTGCCTTTTACTCTATCTGAAATGTTGATAATGAAGATGTTAAATCAGATTGGCCAAGCACTGAGCCTTGTGAGAATCCACTAGTGGCTGGTCTAGCATCTAGGAATCCCCCCAAGCTATGACCTTCTGGTTTCCATCTTTTAGACAGTGTGTTACCACCTATCCAGTTTCATAGCCTATCCCCAAGTCCTCCATCTTACTTATCATTCTCGTGTGTGGAAGATAGTCATAAACCTTGCTAAAATCTAAACACAGTGGGCTAGATTTTCAAAGGGCAACACAGGGATTCTGTCAAACATTGCACTAAAACCATTTTATGTTTGCACAGCTGTTCCAAACACCTTTGCTACAACTGCACCCAATTTTAGTTGGTCAGGTGCAGTTTTGTGACATACTACCTGATTTACGGCCGCCTGTGCCAAATATTTGGTGCAAGTCCTGTGAAAAGGGTACCTGAGACTGCCATAAGCTAGACCAGAAAAAGTTTATCTAACTTTTGGCAATAGGCAAACAGGATAGAAAATCCCACTTGCCATCTGATAGAATGCTGCATGCCCCATGCACCATATGTTCAGAACAGCTGGGACTTGAAGAATTTTGGTCCATCTGAAAATCTGGCCCACATATCAATTGTTTGGACTTTGTCCCCTGTCCTAGTTACCCAATCAAAGAAATCAATTTTGGTTGGTCTGGCAGCTCTGCCCTGACACAATGAGCTTCTCCACTATTAAGGTCAAATGTAGCGGCCCATATTTATCAAGTTCATACCTCAAGTTCTGTGTGTTAATATCACAGAAAAAAATATCATGAGGAAAAAATATCCAGGTCAAAGCATTGCAGGAAAAAATAAGGTGTGGTAAAAACATCACTGGACAGAACAGTGCAGGAAGCAGGGAGTAGAAGCCATAAGGTGACAAAAAGAGCACAGCACAGGACACTGGAGGGTTCATTGGTGAGGGTGCCTAACTTCACACAGACACCTCTTGGCCACTTCACTGTGCCATGCATCATAGCCTGCACTTGGGGGGCTAACTTTGCACTGGCTTTATGAAGTTTGCCCCCCCAGTGGAGGACTGTGATGTACGGTACAGAGAAGTGGCTGAGGGGCAGCTGTGAAAAGTTCGGCCCCCTGATGAACACTTCAGTGTCCTGTGCTCTTTTGCTGCCTTGTGGCTTGAATTGCCTGCTCCCTGCACTGTTCTGTCCTGCGATGTTTTTACAGCACTTTATTTTTTTCCACAATGTTTTGACTGCGATATTTTGTACCATGATACTAACACATGGAACCATCCCTCAGCCCACTTTTTTGTAGAGGCACTAAACATGCTGTTCTCTTGTCCAGGGTGCCATGCTCTTTTCTGGAGAGGTGTTAAACATGTCTGCTAAGGGGCCAGGAGCACAAAAATAAATACATAAATCTCATCAAAATTTCTACTAATGCTGACAATATATTTTTGGTGAATAAAATAATTTTTGTTATCTGAAACTTTATTTTCTTTTTTCAAAATGTGGTCAAATCTCTTAATATACAGTAGAACAACTATTAGCAAAACTATTGTCTTTCCTTTCACTAGTCAAGTGATGAAGAGTTACTTAAATGTTTTTAACTTAGAATGGGCATTATCATATTTAACTTATTTGGGAATTAAAACTACTTGATCACAAAAACCATAAAACAGACAGTGTTGGTAATAGCTTGGAGAAAATCCACCAGGATCTTGTAAAATGTCTTGCTTTACCAATTGAACCATGTGGTGGACTAAATATCATTAGACTGAAGAGCATACCTCTTTTCGATTATTCTCTGAATATGCATCCCCTAACCTACACTGAAAACAAATTTTATAAACATCAGCAAGTTCTTGCACAATTATTTTGCCTACTTATTTGAAAATGACCATGCCCATGGCAAGGGGTTGGGTCTTTATTACCTAAACAATATGTTTATTGTCATTGTTGCTATTTTAACTGGACTAGTTTTGACACTATGTTAATAAATGTATACTATGGGACTCTATGACTAACAGTAGAATATGACAAATTGAATATAATATGGGACTGTATGGCCAACTACAAAATATAACACATTGTTTATCAATTATATAAATCCTACTTCTCTGTTATACTGTTAAACTCACTCTTCACCTGCTGAATTACGAAACTTCCCATTGGGGATATCTATGGAATGCTGTCACAAATTATTTAATGTTACAGCACAGAACATCCATCAATACGATTCTCATCTGATATAAATGCACACTATGCTTACCATAAATTGTTGACCAATTTATTCACAGTATTTGATCAAAAAATATGTTTTACTATTGAGAATGTTATGTAAGATGCTAAATTCTTATCATGTCATGATTTATGACTACTTATGATCAGACTCCATGTGAAGCCTTTTTCTTCCTATAGATTACGTATACAATTTTGAGAACTCTTTGTCCTAGAAAGTACTCTTGTTTTCACGAAAGGATCTTTTTAGACTTTCTCAGAAAGATAACCTCATTCTGAGTTATATATAATTTATACCATCCATTACATCTCCAATTAGGTATAAGTAAACACTCTAGTTACTCAAAATGGCTAATGTGCTTTAGACTCCAAAGGATTCCATTAATTAGGAATTAGTCCAGCATCAGATATGTCATTGCATAGGCTTTGCTATCTAAAACATATGCAATATAAAGTAATTCCTTATAATTTATATCATACACTGACTAAATTAAAACAAAACTTTGTCAAATGATAGCCATACAAGATGTAAAGAGACTGCAGGTAATCTTACTCATATTTCTGGGGATTACAATAACATTATCCCTGTGTGGGATCTCACTTAACATACACTGACACTCATATTAGTACATCAATTCACCTTTAAAATGTATAGCTATAAAAATGTTGTTTAAAACTGGATGGATTCTGAAACATTATAATGTATGGAATAGAATATGGGGTGCTGATTGCCCTATGTGTGGAAAAAGGGAAAGATGTCCTATATAATAGATTACAATTTGTTAACAAAAAATGGACATTGGGGACCTCACCTGAATTTTTTTTCTCAGAGTAACAGTTACAACATATCTTTGTGCATTATAATGTACCCATATTTTTTTCACAAAATTGTGTTATGTTGCAATATAAAAGCTGTATGTTATTTGTAAATATGGATTATTTAACTTTTTAATGTGTAACTGTTGTATAGTCTTAGGGCCAGATATTCAAAACTTTGTATTAACACTGCCCGGCGGGCAAACTTAGCCCAGAGCATAAAGCAAGCTATATTCAAAAGGAATAACCCAGGGCAAACAGCTTCTGAATATAGCATGGAAATGAGGCTGGGCAAACTGGGCTGGCAGTACAGGGCAAACTTAGCCCTAGAATAAGATCGCTCTGAATATTGCAACTAGGATGTGCAAACCACAACAGCAACACAAAGCACAGCGACGTGAAGGTAGGTAGAGGTGAACTATGTGGCCAATGCGTGTGCCAGCAAATGTGTGGACCCAGTACAGCTGCAGACAGCATCGCATGTGAAAGCACAGTGTTCAAAACTGTAAAATATTCCCCAAATTGTTTGCGCAGGTTTAGCACAGGGCTAAACCGTTAGACCAGTGCAAACACATTTGCCAGGCGCTAAACTTTGCCATATTCAAAACTGACATGCAAATGAGCCTACTTAGGTAGTCTCTGGGCAGACATCCAGATTAGCATCTCATTATGCCCTGATTTGCATGCAGTTTGCACTGGGCTAACGGTTTAGCCCTTCGCTAAACCCACGCAAACATTTTAGTACTGCGCAAATAGTTCAGGGAATATTATACAATTTTGAACACTGTACTTTCACAAGCGCTGCTGCCTGCAGCTGTACTGGGACAACACAGCATAGGCACAGATGGTGGTGGTGCTGCATGCAACTGTCATACTGTGGGTCATGCTACAGTGCACAGCAGTCACTACAGTATCAAGGGGGGTAGTAGTGTGTGGACACAGCAATGCCTATGGTGTGTAGGGCAGTGATGATGACTGCACTATACACAGTGAGAGGCCCAACCTGCAGGTGTTTACTGCTAGTGGACATTACTGTTACATTGTTGTGTGACCCACAGATGCTGCACCTCTGGCATGGGATGCTCACAGTGACATATATATGTCCAACTTTGTGTGCTGCGGCAGTTGTACAGCTGTGCGGTATGTGGCCGGGGGGGGAGCAAATATTATCAGAAAGTCACACTGGTGTTGGGGTATTCCCAATACTGGCCCATGTGCACTGCATGATGTGTCCCAGCCTTGTGGCCACACCTGCTCTGTGGCACAGCCTGGCCACCCATACATTATCCCCTCAACATCCTCCATGCCCACAGTACTGCATGTGTGTGCTGGCATCTGTTGGTGTCCACAGAACAGTGGTCTGCAGGTGTGTGCTGTATGGCCACATTGCCATGCTGCCCACTGGCAGCAGAGTCACCACTTACTGCCTGGCATGGCTGGGACTGGTGGCAGATGATGGCATCATTGTGATGCCATCAGTTAGCAGCATGTTTCCTCTATGTTTGACTTTGTCTATGTGTCATATTTATTTGTTAGGGTCATGCAAAAGCCATGCAAAAGCCGTTCAAACACCACGCAAAGCCAAAGTGTCATGCAAAGCTGATTGCCCAGGGTTAAGACAAGCTTTTCTTGGGCGATAATGTGCACCGTGGTAAGTGTCATGCTAAGTCACGCAAAAGCACTTTGCATGGTGCTAGTCACTGAATATAGCATCGTGCCTTTATTCATGTCAGTTTGCCCCTTACATATGTTATGATTTTGCCTGGCGCTAATGCAGTTTGCCTGAGCTATTTGGCCTTTTGAATATAGCAGACCCGTGCTAATCCCACGCTAAACCTGTGCAAATGTTTTTTTCCCGGCTCAAAGTTTTGAATATCTGGCCCCAAATCTCCAAAATAGCATTAGAGACTATGCAATTATGTGAAAGCAACAGATTAAAAATGTTTCCACAGATTATTAACCTAGCTATGATCTCTCTAAAGCTGATGTAAAGTATTCTGGGATAAAATGTCTTAGAAAGACATTATAAAAAACAATTCCTTTCTATTTCTTTTCCTTAGAGTAACATTAGAGACTATTCCCTACAGCTTTGTTGCTAATACTGGGTGCCTTTAAATAATTTCCAGTAAATTTCACTATGCAGACTTACCACAAAGTATTCCTTCTTCACTGTATCCCTTTGCTCAACTTGAAGAGCAAGCTTTCCTTCAGAATTACTGTAATGTTGCAGTATTTTCAGTTCCAGCAATTGATATTTCATAGGATGTGTGCAGCACAATATAGAGGATTGTGTATGATTGCTCGTACACAGCAAGGGTATTTTTCACTCAAGAGGTTTACATGGTAACTGTAGACCTCGAGAGCATAGCTTGAGAGGTGTCATTACCATGGAAACCTCGAGAGTTGAAAAATACCCATGTTGTATATGAGCGATCATACACAGTCTTTTATAGCATATGGTCATTCATACTAAAACTGCACTTAACTTTTTTTCACTTTTGTGTGCAGTTTTCTCTTCATCTGTCCTGTTTCACCACCGCGGCCGTTCCTGGCACATCACCTGTCTCCCAATCTCACATACACACCCAGCTTCCACACATGCACACCCACCTTCTAGGTGTTATGTTGCACTGCTACGTAGCTAGTGAAGCACAACAGCTACAATGACGTAGCTAGTGCAGTATAACAACGCTGTTGGGAGCATGGATTTCCATGCTCAACAGCGTTCTACCATACACTATAATTAGTTTTTGATTTGTTTATCTGACTGTTACCTTAGCAGACAATCTCATATGAGAAGCCGATGATAAGTTGGCAATGGCATCAACGTTACTCTCTCATCTATGATCAGTTGCAGTCAGTGTACTCCAGTGGTAATGCTGGTGTCAGTGGCTTAGCAGATTTCACTCTCACCTCTGAGGCTGGGAGATCAGAATGTTGTGGGTTCTATTCCCACACCAGGCACTTGGGTCAAATCCCAATACTGACACTGTAGTGCAGTATGAGGGGGCGCTGTACTCCTGAGGTGCCGTCTTTCAGATGAGACTTTAAAACCGAGGTCCCATCTGCCTGATCTGGTGGTAGTTCAGGTGGATGTTAAAGATCCGATGGCACTTCTTGAAAAGAGTAGTGGAAATTTTTATTGCTACATCAAAATCATGACCAGAAATTTTACACATAAACAAAGAAAGCTAGAAAAAAATATATTGAACAAAACCTCACAAGATATCCTTTTTTTTATAGAAACTAATACAAAAATATCAGAGCTGAAACCCTTAACTTACAACACACCTTACAAAATTCCTATATGGTAAAAAAGGATAAAAGACAGGAGTTAAGTAATAGGAACATCTGTGTCTGTGTTCCAAGGAAGGCCTTTCCATAATTTGAGTAGCTTCACATTTGTTAGTGTACCTTTTTCCCCATCTGTATAACTGTATACAGTCTTGCATGATTTTATTATAGAACTCTATGACTCCCTTCCTTTTGTTGCAGAGTATACCTGCATCTCATAATCCAGATGTTCCATTTAAATATTGTCATTAAACATTGTAAGGCTCCTAAATGCCATTTTCCCAAACTTGAGCAAATAATCCATAAATGAGAGTATTGTATGTGAGCATAATAAACATCTTTTCATCCCCGCTGCTGAGCTAAAAAAATAAAAAATTATATAAAAGTGCATTGAAAAAAAGAAATGCAGTATTGTTTCTTCTTGTTGTATACACTTTAACCTGCTACAGATCCTTTCTTGTACTAGCTTGTGTTTTTGGTTAGCCTTCACATTTACCTCCTCATGGCATGTTAGCCAGTGTACAGTATATCCCACATCTTTTCTGGTATTCTTTTTATTATTTAGTAGTAGTTTGAGTGATTCCCTGTGTTCAGCAGGGCATTTTGAAAAGACTTCTTCCACCTCACATGTTGATGATAATAAATAAGTATATAACTGTTTCCTAGGCATTGCAATTAATTGTTGTGCTGTTAAGCCCCATTGTGTTATTCTAAGAAATGTGCATCTTATGTATTCGGGAGTTGTAACCGATTTTCTCAAGGTTCTAAGGGATTCTGTTTCCCATTGATTTATCCAGGTTACACATTTCTCCTTAAATAATAGTTCCCATATTATGTTCTGCTTTGTAACTATGGGCTTTATATTGGTAAAAAGAAAAAAAAAATTAAAAAATAAGATTGGGTTAGACATATTCAAGCCACCTTGCTGATATAGGAGATATAGTATATTTCTTTTCACAGGATTCAAGCTACTGCCCCAGCAGGCTTGCAAAAAAACAACAAAAAAAACAATGAGAAGTACAGTTTCAAAAGCTTTTGGTGGGGGGGGGATATAACTAATGTATAAAAAAATCGGGATTACATAAGTTCGTATCATGCATATTCATTTTTCTTCCCCATTTTCCATCTATTCCATTGAGCCACCTTTGCTTTCCCCATCTCTATTTTAGCTTTCCAATTTATAATGTCTAAATCCCCAGGACCAAATTCAATACCCAAGATATTTATTGAGTCAGGTTGTATTAAAATGTCTGCAACTGTACTTTTATAGTTTAGCAAGTAATTTAACCTTTGACCCCTACACTTATTGATATTTAGTGATGCTCCCGATATTTTTCCAAAATCTGTGCAACCTATTAGAGTTTCTCTAACAGAGTATGGATTACTTACTATGACATTCATGTCATCCGCATAAGCAATAACTTTGAAGGGACGCTGTTGTCCTTTTATATTAATTGCACCAATGTTGTTATTACTATTTATTTTTCTTAATAAAGGGTCAATAAAAAAATGATATAGAATCAGGCTTAAGGGACAGCCCTGCCTCACCCCTCTTTGTAGCTTGATTAAGGGGCACTTCCATCCGTGCACAACCTGGACAACTGTTGCTGTGTGGTAAATACATTTGAGCCAGTTAATTACCGTCTCAGGGATGTGGTACCTACTCAGGATCTCCCATAAATATGTATGGCTGACCCTGTCAAATGCTTTTTCTTGATCAAGCGAGATCAAGAAACCATCTATTTTCCCTATCTTCCCTAATTCAACAAGTTCCCTAATTAGAAGAATATGGTTTTGAATTTGCCAGGTATTGCGTAAGTCTGTGCCTGGGAAATAACAATATCTGCTACAGTTGTTAATCTTTTAGCTAATATTTTAGTGAGGATTTTAAAATCTGAGTTCAGCAGGTTTAGTGGCCTCCGGTTTCTGATATCAGATTTCTCACCTTTTTTTATGTATATATTTCAAGATACCCATATTCATATAGAGTGGCATATGATTCATATTCAAGATATGATTAAACAGCTCTGTGAACTCTTTAAGAAATAGTTTACCCTTAATTTTAATAACTTCGTATGGTATGCCGTCCAGTCCAGGTGATTTACCCCCTACTAAGGTAGATAATGCATTACTCACCTCTTGGTCTTTTATATTTTGTGATAGGCTTTTAATACTGTTTGTTCAGGTTTAGGGATTTGTAGGTTATTAAAAATCTCCTGTATGTTATTGTCTACACTTTCTAGGGGAGCATACATCTTTGAGTATATTCTGATACTTCTTTCAAATTTATTTTTTTCTTACCAGGACATTCCCCTCCACATCAACCAGGGAAGACATGTCTTTGGCCTTGGCATTTTTAATGCAGGCTTCTAAAGAACAGATCAAATCTGTCTTTCCCTTCACCCTAAATTGCTGCTGATAGTGTAGCAACTTACTTTTTGTTTTGTGATACTCCATCATGAGTGCTTTTACCATCTTTATTTGCTCAGTCAAGTCCTGTCCTGTTGTATATGAGGTTGACATTAAAGTTTGTAATAATTTCCTGTTTTGTAAATACTGAAAATACAGTTTCCGCTTTTAAATTTACTAATCCTTTTACATAAGTTTATCATGTCTTTTTTTGTGTCTTCCCACCAAAGCACTGGATTTTCAAAACAAATAAACACCGATTTCCTAGCTTCCAAAAAATCTTGAATAATATTAAAGATGTGTCTGTCTGTCAATAGTGATATATTAAATTTCCAGTAACCTGGTCCTCTCTGTATGACAGACGATGGGCCAATTTTAATTGAAATTATACAATGATTGGAGTATTCAGCTTGAATTATGTCTGCCGTAAGCATATTTACTCTTTTCGAGGTGAATATGTAATCAATCCTAGAGCCTAAGTGACCTTTCTGAAAAAATGGTGTGTCTTGTTCAGCATGTGAAAAAAGGACATCTCTCCCCAAAAAATGGCTACATTTGGTATTGCTTCTTCTGCCAGTTGTACAAGGTGTGCACATGGGGAGGGAAACCTATTGCATATTGTTTGGCTTTGTCCCAAAGTAACCTCCCTGTGGACACAAATTCAGCAAAAAATGGACCCCCTGCTGGGGCTCACTGATTTATTTACAGAGAGAATCTGCCTTTTAGGAGATTATTCTGGAATCCCAATAACGGTCCGCAAATATCACATGGCATTAATATCTATGTCGGTGAAGAAGTTGGTATTAAGGCAGTGGAAAGATAGCGAGGAAATATCATATGTCGAATGGTTGAAGGAGCTCCTGGCCAATCTCAGTGTGGAAAAAATGATAGCTAGTTTGGCGAATAAAATGGTTACGTTTAACAAAATCTGGGCCCCACTATTAGCTCTCTATTCTCTTCAGACAAGTTAAGGTAATGGAACTAAAAGGGCAAGGATAAGAATGAGTCACCATTCAGGAGAAGCAAACCAGGTGGGGAGGGGTGGAGGGAAGGTGGAGTGGTTTTCTTAGGGGGGCAGTTTTTCTTTTCTTTTTAGATAGAGTGGATTGGGGAGGGTGGATGGGGGGGAAGAAAGGAAATTAGTTTCAAGTTTATGATTTGGCCAAAAGTATGTATCAACATTCTTTGTACTATGTAATAATGATGTGTTATGTGTTAAAATTCAATAAACTTTGAATTTAAAAAAAAAAGGCATCTCTCAACTGAGCTTCATTTATCAATTGAACCAATGCGTTCGTATCACAATACTGTTTAGCCATTTTGGCTTTTAAAGGGCAATTGAAATCTCCTGCCAAAATAACATGCTGTGTTGCATACAGAAAAGGTTGTATGTTATTTAAAAGCTCACATCTTGCTGCTTTTGTGTGTGGCGCATAAAGATTTATTAATCTATAACTTGCATTCTGAATTACTACATCTAAGATCAAAATTTTTCCTGGAAATATATCAACTATTTTTAATACTTTAAGTTCTGGCAGTCTGAATAGTATTCCTAATCCTGAGCGTAAGTCTTGTCCCATTGACCAGTATGAGGGTCTGTTGAGCCATGATTTAGCAGCCCCTTGTATGTCTTGTAATGAATGTAGCTGAACATCTTGTAAAAAGAAGATTCCAAAATGTAAATAGGTAAGGATGGAATAAACAACTTTCTGTTTTGTCTGACCTCTGAATGCTATTAACATTCAATGTATATACTGAAAATGATATAGTCATATTTCAACAAGAAAAGATCACCTCACTTATTTATATTTCCATTTTCTCTGCTCTATATGTTCTTGCTTATCTTTCTACTGGGCCTTTTGGCCTGTCCTGTTTATCTGTGTCTGTGGTATGCTCTGGAGTTGAGGAAGCTATGGATGAACCATCTGACTCCACTTCCTAATTCTCTGAGTGTAGTACATCAAATCTATTTGAGGTCAAAACTTCTGACTGGGCCTTAGCTTCTTTTCTGGTGCGCCATCTTGCTTTTTCTGCAGCAGGGCTGGGGAGGGGCGGGGCATCATACCGAGATAGCTATATCAGGAATAGGACCTTTCTTTGATTTTTTTTTTACTACCTCCATCGAATTCGAGATGTGTCAATATTGTTAGTACTCGTGGTAGCTGATTCTGGGGGAGGGTGGGAGGGTCCTGACCTTCCGTGTGTTTTACTGGGGATATCAAAATGAGCTGGGGGTCATAGAAGTTATCTTGATTTTGTGGCCTAAGATTTTCAGGCTCTTTTTGACTACCAAGCCCTTTTTTTTGTGTAAGGGTTATTAGAAGCCTTTGCTCCTCACCATCCACCTGCTCTTTAGTGTTGCTGGCTGCCTGTTTACAGTTTTGTAAAGTATGTCCTTGCTGATCATACAGACTACATTTACATTCATTTAGACACAGTGGGCCCAAATGGCCCAACTTTTCACACACTGTATAGCACTGCTTATCACACATACTACTCAGATGTGAAACAGTCCCGCATTTATAACACATTTTTGGCTGGCCTGAATAAAACAATATGCCCCTGTCCCTACCCAGAAAAAAAAAATTGGAAGATGTACAATTCCAGCGTCTATAGATTTCAACATAACTTTAATTTTCCACCCTCCATCCATATATTTTTTTGAGTCCATGATGGCTTTGGGGTCCTCAGTTATGGTACATTGCTGTTGCAGCAAAAACTTTAAATCCTAGACGCTAACACTTTCATTTTGAAACAATACAGTAATGGTTTTATGCACAGGTCTGGTTAAGGGGGTGACTGTAAATGAAGACCATGGTTTGGAGTTTCTAAGGTGGTTATACTTTATCCAGAAAAGCTCCATCCCACCTGTCGTTTTGAAGCTCACATCAAAGGAGGCTTCTCCAGTTATGAATGAGCCCATATATTTCATTAGAGAAGAATTTCATGGTGTCTTTCAATAATGTTCTTGCCACAAACAAATGATCAGGAATTTCAGGTAGGCCACCTGTATATAACAACTTAACAGCATTGTGCTTCTTTGTAGGCAAAATCGGGGTTTTGAAGAGGGAAGAGTAAAACTTAGGTATCTCTTTATTTACTATATTCAAAGGCTGCTGTCGCATCTCTGTACTCACCTCAGGGCATCCCCTGGGTGATTTGGGTGCTAAATCTTCAGGTAGCTTTTGTTTGTCAAGAAACTGTAACATTGGGTTCTGTGTTAAAGACAATTCAGAAGGTACCTCTATATTTACATTTTTAGAAACACGTTTACTGTGGTGATTTACATTTCTTTGAGGCAGTTGTGGCATTTGTATCGACTTGCTGCCAGAAACCCAGTGACCTTTAGCAGCATCTCATTACCATCCAGCTGCTTCCAATGCGCTGCTCACAGACCAAGGCTGATTTTTTAATGTGTTGTTTTCTTCAGCGCAACTTAGGCCAGGAGATAGTTCACCTGTGTGTGTCATTCTGGACTCAATTGCTGGAGTTGGATTCTCTTGGGCTTCTCTTTCCGCAGTCTCTACAGCCGATGCCCAACAGACTGTCGTCAGCTTTTATGATACTGCGTCATTACTGCCCAGCTAAGTTATTGTGACAGGCCCATCTCGATAGTCAGCTTGCAATCCTCTTAAATGTTTTTTCAGTTGCATTTTGTTTTACACAATAGCAGCGATCTTCCTTATCTAGTTGGTCTTTTAGGTTTGATACTTCAAGGTTTACATTTATGACTTCAGTTTTAAAAAGCTCTTCCTCACCATTACTCAGGTCTGAATGACTTTCCAAAGGAAGCTCAGGTAGATTCAGGACTTGCTCAGGAGTTACATTCACAGTAGTTTCAGTAGGTAAATCCACAAAAATGGCAGTTTCTGGGTTAGTCTCTGCATCTCAAAAGTCCATACCTTCCACCTCCTCTCCTGTCTGTACCTCATCAGCCATCTTGGCTCAGAGCCAAGTGGGACAGTGTCTCTCCTACTGGCAACAGTGCAGTAGGGGAATTTCCCCGGTTTCCTGGCCAAAATTCACCCCATTAACTAAAAAAATACCACCAACAGCTTAACCTCGTTCAAGATCAGTTGGCATTCACTTGTAGCCCCCTTCCCCAGGGTCATGCCTGAAAATAGGCAGAATTTGTCTGCCTATTCACTTACCTGGTCAATGAAAACTAAATAAATAAAAATAAATAATATGTAATTACAGAATTAAGTACTGGGAAACCCAGAACTAACCCCCTCCACTGCCACATACAGTCCATGTGACAATGAGAAAGAAATATTATCCCATATTAAATGTTATTATCGCATACAAATCCATTACTTGTATGCCAAGGAGTTACTCTGGCTTAATATTTCATTACAGTGACCACGTGATTTGTAACCTCTATCCATCACAGTTATTAACTTCCCAGAACTTTATGTAACCTGCCATTGCAAACATCTTGTTGCATCTGTTCATGGCTTGAAAATGGCTTTGGTGTGTAGTGTTAATAAATAGCACTTTCTGGAACTGAATTTCTTTCTTCCCATGAGGTTTTTACTGCAAGAGAGGGTGATATACAGTGATGGTACACAGAAATTATACTTTTATTGTAAACTCTCATGCTCTACCAACCATGTGAAAAACTAGAGGATTTAGGTACTAGTGCTATACATTTCACATCTTTTATTAGCATTCTGCTCCTTCTCACATTTGATTTTAATATCACCTTTTGTGCTTCCTGTGCTTTGTAATGGACTCCTAATGTATAATTCAGGAGTTTAGATTTGTGAGGGCCAGTCAGATCTGGGCCAGTCAGATCCGTCCTTTTACCTTTGTCCAGCCACAATCTAGAGTCAGTGATACTAGCCAGATTTTTAATATACCTCTGCTGTCACACTTCTCTGCGACAAAGGTTCTTTGCCTACCCTATGGATGAACTCGCTGCACCATGACATCACTTCAGCATCCACCTTGGGCTCCTTCAAGGTTAAACTTAAGAAACAGCTAGTTGTTGATGCCAGTTGTGACTGCTTCCAATAACCTTCCTTCTTGTTACCAGCACTTATTATAACCTTATGCTATCCTGACCTTATGCATAACTGTTCTCAGCATGTATATAACTGTTCTAAGTTGCTAATCATTTTCCTGTCACAATTCTTCTCGATCTCTTCCACTCTTTCCCCCTCACCCCTCTATGGCTTTCCCCATCCCCCCTCCCCCCGTTATATCTCCTGAGCTCCCTTGTTCACTTTAAAATGCTTTGTTCCATACCTTCTCACCTCTGACAAGGCCTCTGGGCTGGTGCCATCCCTTACCTTGTTGATTATTAAATATTAGGCTGAGTCTGTTCTCATTTTCCTGTAAAGGGTCATTTCATAAGACCCCACCCCCCTCTAATATGACCCTTTGAATTCCAGGTTTTAATCAAATATGCACCTTGGCATACATTGTACAATGCCACATGTACTGGAACTTCTCTAGTTATATACTTTTGTAATGTCTTTTATAATTCTTTGTTTTGTTTGTTCTCCATCTAATCTCATCAATATGTATTGTTCGTCTGATGTGGAACCTATGAAATGAGCTTGTTCACAAAGGTGTTATCTGAAATTTCAATAAATAAATAAATGAAATAAGAATGATGAGCTGATGATGAATTTGAATTTGGTGAATGTGCCAAAATCTGCTATTTTGTACACCAGTTAGGCAGGTCTCAATGGACTTGGTTTCCCTTCTGCACTTTGACATCATGACATACTGAAGGATACTGAGAGCACACTCTGAGCATGCCTATGTTGTTGGCAAACAAAATTACTTGCAGGAACTAACCAGCAATCAGGAGCTTCTCATGCTACACATATCTCAGTGCCATTTCCAGCTCTATGTCACATGATAAGGACCTGTGGCAACAAATAGCTACTGAAGGAGCTTATTTTATGTGAAAATGATTGATTTATGAACAGGAAACTTTAGAAATTGCTAAGTCATGCATTATCATTCCAGTTAGCTAATTATGTTTAACTGTAGTTTCAGGCAAGGTTGTAAACTCAAGCTGAAGAGAAGAGGAGAGTGCACAGCATAAGCTGCACTGGTAGCTGCAGACCCTTCATCAGGAGCAGGGCACAGTGAATTTAGTACACTGGGGAATGTGCAAGGGGGAATTTTTTAAAAGATTCATTTGACACATATTTTTACTGAATGCTGGTGGTATAGAGGAAAAATAAATCAATATGTATTCATTTTTTAATTCTGTTTATCCCCTTTGTAGCAGGAGCAGGGGATACTGAATATAAAGGAGTAGATTGTAAAGTGCAGAAGGATTTTGAAGGATTTTTTTTAACAAGTATATTTACTGACTACTTTGTGTTCCAGTAGGGCACAGAAATCCATCTTTTAATTTTTGGACAGTGTGTGAGCCTGCCCCAGCCAATCAGTTAGGGAAAAGTAGAATAAGCTGCTGTGTGTGGCACAAGGTCTGTCAGTGGAGTGGGTGTAGTCTGTCGGGGGGCTGATGATGTCATTCTTCTATGTCACCTTGCAAGTTACACAGTGTGGCTTGTCCATGAGCTGGGTATGCATATTATGTGGGCATTTGAGAATCATTTACAGCAACTGTGAGTCATCATTGTCAGCATCTGGAGACAGCTCTGTTGTGTCATCAACTGTTGTGCCTGTGTTATTGATGCATGAAAAAAACATAAAGAGAAGAACAGGATGAGAAAGGGATGTGGGATGATCAGCTAAATGTCTGTCATGCCAATTCTTCCACGTGCAAGTCCTGCAAGCAGTGCTGGTGGTGGAGAAGGAGCTGGCAATGATGGAACAAGATGGGAAGTTGTGGTCATGGGGCTGTGATGGCAATAACTGGGCACATAATAGTACAATCAAAGTTTATTAGTCTAGAGAGATCTCTGGTTCTGCTCCCACTGCAGTGCAAGCAACCTTCCATGCCAGTCATGCAGATCATCTTGTGATAAAACAATCCTAAGCAATCTAGAAGCACAAGAGGTTTTCCTGTCCTTCTTCACATGCTTCCAAATCTCCTGCTTGAGATAAAAGTGAACAATCCAGCAATGAAAAGACTAAGATCCCACGATGTCACATGACCCAAGGACAAAGATCATTCATCTATTGGGCATCCAACTGGCTCAGTTCTCTTGGCAGCAACATAGCGACCATTCCAACACTCTGCCTCTTCAAGTCCAAGCTGTGCCTCTCACTGTTTGTATCCTGTGATTGCCCATCTTAACATTTCCACCATTCCAGCTGCAAATGCCCCAGCACCCAGCACTTACAATCAGTCTTTGCACCCCTAGCACCTTACCTGTCATATTTCCTCAACAAGGACCCATGGCTGCACTGTCTCCCACCCTCAACCACCTCCCCCTGTATCTCCACTCCTGCCCCTACCCCAACCACCTTCCGTACTCCCCCTTGCCCCCTGCACCTCCTCCCCCGATCTTCTACCCTCACTTCCCCACCACCCCCTTCCTTGTCTTGCTCATAGCTCAAGTCTTTGTACTGGTTATTTCATGTCTGTAAGTCAATGACTATATGTTTGTAAATAAAAATGATAACTGTTGCACACGCTGACGTGGAACCTTTGTAAAAGAGCCTCGGCTCAAAGGTATTGTAATCCTAGATTGAAATAAATAAATAAATTAACAAAAAATAAAAAAATAAAAAAACAGCTTGCATTCCCAGCCCAGTCCTCAAAATCCCCCTTATCACTTGCAGCTTCTGATAACAGCATGAGGGAAGAAAAGTCAAGTCTTCCTCATAATCCCATGCCCCAAGGGCCTGACTGCACTGACACAATGCTGTTCTGTTTTGCCTTGCTATTGCCTACTTCAGTGTGCTTAGGACATGTGGATGTTCTACATCACATGGTTCATTTGCTGCACTCATGTGACCTGCTCCACAGAATAGTGATTCCATGGTCATCTGCCTTTCATCTACCCTGTTGCCTCCTACAATGCTTTACATTTCCACGTCCACCCTTCTTTACCTAAGCACTAGCAAGAAAGTCAAAATTATTTTGTTTTTTCTTTTCCTTTTTAGCAGTTAAGTTCACTCACTTGCCCCCAGTCTCTTGCAATTCAGTGCTTCTCTTTTAAATGGCATCACTCACTCATATAGTATTATGGACTGCAGCACACAATTGGTCAGCTACAGTCACCTGATCCCCCAGAATAATGGTGTTGTGGTCAGCTGTCCTTCAGTTTGCCCATCTGCCACCCACAGTGCTTCTTCTATTACTTCCTCATCCAGTCACTCACATCACCACAGAAAAAGACAAATTCAATCCATTTCTTTCTCTTCTAGTAATTACATTTACTCTGTTGCCCATTTCCTGTCAGATTGTTGGCTGCTCCTTCCAACATAACTGGAGGGCAGAGATGAAGTGAAGAGAGGTTTATACACAGCGAAACTGATAGACATATTCACTTATAAAGAAGGCAAAGCTTATTCTGATAATACTCACTCACCTGCACAGTACCCCAGCAGCATTTATAGGAAAATAATTAACTGCACTTTAATAGCAAACAAATATAGAAAAAAAGAAGTTAACTGCATAAAAAGGTTCTACACACCATCCAGTTGGCCCAGCCTTACTTAATTAAGATTAGATAGATGGCCATAGTGGTTATTCACTCCTTTATCCAGTTCTATGTGATAACGGTGACTCCGAAATGGTAAGCCCAGAATCATGACCCTTTTCAAAAAACATTATTTCCTGATGTCCTTTTTAAATCTCCCCCTACCAGCTTTACTGAGTTCTCCCTGGTGCATTTGCTTCCATTCAATGTGAACAGCTCTCTGCCGACCACTTTTTTCCCATGAAGGTACTTGTACTTCTCTATCATATTTATCTCTCTCTTCTTGCCTTTAAGGTATACATGCTGACGTCTTCCAACCTCTTCAAGTAGGACTTACCTTTAGTGGTGGGAGAAGTGTGCAAAATTCACTTTGCAGAGCAATCTGTGAAATTCTGCCCATTTTGTGGAGTGAAATGTGAAATTTTGCCCAACGGAACAGTGAAATTTCACCCTCGGTGGTGAAATTTCACCTTCCGTAGTGAAATTCCTTCTTCTGTGGTGGAACTTCACTCATGGAAGGTACCACAAAGGTGAAATTTCACCCGCAGAAGGCAAAATTTTGTCTTGGCGAAATTCTACCTAATGTAGAAAATTTTACGAATTACTCCATGTGGCGAAATTGGCAACTTCACTGGCAGAATTTAAATTTGCTGCATCACTTCTTATCTTGTTATTCCTGGACCATTTTGGTTACCTTCCTCTACATTGCCTCTACCTTTCCCTATCTTTTCTGATGTGTAGGCCCAAAACCACAGGCAGTGCTCCAAATGTTGTCAAACCAGAGATCTGTACAGGTGTAGGATCGCTCCCATCCTCCACCTGCTGATCCCAATTCCTATGTATCCCAGCATTCTATTTTTCCACCCCACTACTCTGTTGCACTAGGCTAATATTTTTAAGTTGTCCATGATTATCACCCCGCGATCCCTTTCCTATGTAATTCTATCAGCTTCTATTCCTCCCATTCTGTATCTTGTTTTTGGTTTATTGGTGCCTACTGTACTTGCATTACCTAACCTTTCTTTGCATTACATATTAACTGCCATCATTTAGACTATTTTTCTAGTCTCTCTAGATCCTCCCACATTGCCATAACACCCCTCACCACTGTCCACCCTAATGCAGATCTTTATGTCATATGCAATGAGGCACCTCTTCCCCATAATCCCTACTCCAATGTCACAGATGAAGATGTTAGATTACTGGTCCCAAGACCACAGTGTTGTGTTCCCTACCTTGAGTACTTTTCACTGTGGAGAATCATCTGGGACCTCCCAGTCAACCACTTCCTTACCCATCTTGTTATCCACATGAGATAGAACTGAAGACTTTACTGATGTACAGCTACAGTATGCCAACTGTCTAACCCTTGTTTACTGCCCTTGTCACCAAATGAAAGAAATCAATCCCATTTATTTGACAGAAACTTTATCTCATGAATCCGTGATGCCAAATGTCCTGAAGGCCCTTTGGCTCCAGGAGCATCTCAAGACCCTCTTTTATTGTGATCTCCAGTATCTTCCCCTCATAGATATCAGACTGAAAGGTCTATAGTTTCCTGGTTTATCCCTGTTTCTACTCTTGTCATGGGCACCATATCTGTTGTCCTCCAGCCCCTTGGTACTATCCTAGTTTCCAAGATGCAATTAAAGAGATTGTCTGTGGTTAAGCCAGAACATGTGCTGTTTCTTTCTGTAACCATTTATGTAGCCCCCCTTCCCCAAAGGCCATTGAATTACCCACTTGTTAGGGATTTAAAGAGCTAGTGGAGCCAAAACAGGCAGACAGGAAAATAACAGAAATTTTAAGTAGTAGTTGTGACAGTCAGACAGCTGGTTCTGATTAATCTATGATTTTTGTAATATAAAAATGCATTATTGAGTGTCTCTCATGAGACATGCTGAAACAGCCTGTGGGATGACACACACACACACACACACACACACACACACACACACACACACACACACCAGATTTTAGCTAATAGGTTTTATCTGGAAGGCCAGGAGAAAATAATAGGCTAGAAGAGGGCTAAAATAAGCATCTTCTGTTTATCTAGCTTAATTGCAGCTTGTTAACTGCTAGGATGGGAAATCATAAACTTTCATAACACTTAGAGAAAGAGAGCAGGTTATGACGCTTTAGTGCGAAGTCATAAAAGATTCTTTGATGTTTCCTGGGAAGAAGAGCTACCTGAGATCAAAGAGGGGATGCTATTTAAAGAAAGTCATGTGGGGACATGAGTTTTGCTGAGGTCACCTTTATTAATTTACCTCCTGCAGGATAGGCATCCGGATTGTATAATTTTTAATAAACAGAGGAGGAGCTGGGTGACATCATGGAGAAGGCAGGCTCAAGAAAATGTTTTAATTATGCTGTGAGTGACCTGTAAAGACACACATGTTTGGACTCTCTTGACAACATCTGTCTATCAGCACTATTAGAAGAGATACATTAGATATATAAGTCTAATTGTCTGGTGGTAGGAATTTTGCACTTTTTTTAACCCTTGATCTTTTAAATGATTGTATGTTTTTGTGATATATGGTTCTGTATTTACATTTTACATTTTTTTATCTATTTTTAAGTAAACCTTTACTTTGGAGACTACTTGGTGTGCCTTTGAAATTCTTTTTCTTGACAAGTGAAGCATACATGGTTAAAGTTGACACTGTACAAAGCTTACTGGTTTTGCCAAACTGGGAAAAGGTAAGAGTTTATTCTGAGGTCTTTAATAGAGTTTTTAAGGGTTCATTTTGTACACCTGGTTAGGTGCCCATAGGCAAAAGATATCTGCCCCCCCGAAGAGCAGAATTATCTGAGCCTGTACATTGGGTATGCTAGCAAGAGGTTCAGTTTGAATCCCTTCAGAACTTGAAACCAAAGTTTGATTTGAACCCACAAAACAGACAGGAGGGTTACCCTGTTTCTGTTTCCTGTTCACAAGACTGAGCTCAGAGATTGGCACTGTGGGAGCAGAGGGTCTGACCTGCTGAGTGGGTTTGTGACAGTAGTCAGTTGCAACTTTTTATTTCTGAAGTATTTTTCCTTTTCCTTTTGCTCATCAGAAAGTATTCTATTTGATAATATTGTGCTGGATGGGTGGAACAGCTCTCAGCCTGGCAGCTGACATATCTAACCCTGCTGCCCCCCGCTACATCATCAGCATTATGATCCCACTGACAGTGACATCACAGGTGACCTTTCAGTCACTCACTTGCTGTTCCTAAGTAGCGGTGATGTCACAGTCAGTGATGTCACAATGCTGATGATGTAGTGTGGGGTAGTAGAGCAAGATATGTCAGCTGCCAGACAAAGTACTGTTCCACACATCACACCTACCAACATGAGATAAACAATCTTCTATTTAAATGAATGGAAAAGAAAAAGCACTTCAGATATAAAATATATTTGTTGACTACTTTTAAAATCTACTATCAGTTATAGGCAGTATACTAGCTCTTTAATGCTTTCAACACCCATTCCTCCATAATTTCATCCCCATCATCATCCTACCCCTTCCTACCTGTTCTTGATGACACATTGTGGCAGTGGCCCTACATCCTCCACCATGAATACTGAGCAGATATACTGGTTCAGTATGTCCAACTTTCCTTGTCTCCTTCCTCACATCCTTCACTTTTCCTTAGTTTGGCTATGCCCTCTTTGGATCTGTAGCTCTCCCACATGTTTTAGAAGAATGCTTTATCCCCCTTCTTCACTCCCACCACCCTAAATTCAGTATCAGACTTTACCTCCTCATTATGTTGCTGGCCTCCCACATCTTTTTAAGATTCTCTTTTCTGTCTTCCTCCACTTGGCTGGGCTTGTACTTTTCTGCTTCACTGCCTCTCCCACTTCACTCATGTACAGCAGTGGTTTCTCCCCTTACTTACTCTTGCCTTTCACCCTTACACAGAGACTTGCAGCCTCTAATACCCTTTTTTTTAAACCTACTTGCTATCCACCCCCAGTTCTGCTCTGACCCTCCAGTTTTTCTCTCAGTATTGTTTGCATCCTCCCCAAATCTGGCTTTCTTTAATCCAAAATCTTTGTCTGGATAAGTTTTCTATCACATTCTAGCTTGATATCAAACCACATGGTGTAATGATCAATGGGTCTCAATGGATCCTGAACCGAAATCTTATCTATACTGTTACTATTTGTAAAGGACACGACATGCTTGGTGCTTTCTCTTGTAGGCTCCTCTACATTCTGCATTAGAAATGCCTCTTAAAATGCTTCTTCCAGCAAATAGTTTCTTGCACTTGATGCCATTGGAATGCTTCAGTATAGATCTGGCATACTGAAGTCTCCCATTAGCAGTTCCACCCCTTCTCTGTTGCCCTCTTGATATCCCCCCTCAGTTCCTAATCAATTGTCTCCTTCTGAGATGGTGTTATACTTTTCATATTACTCCTGTCCTGATATGCTTCCCCCACCCATTTCTAACTACACCCACACTGTTTCCATTTCACTGATCACCCTATGTCCTTGATGTTTGACTTTATTGCACCCTCCTTCCTCCCGCTGTCTAGTTTTGTCAAAATGCCTCTCTTAAAGATATATAATTGCTTCCCCAAAGTTGGGAATGATATTTTGGTCTACCTGACTATTTTTTTAAACATATAAATCAGTGATTAATAATAATACCAGAGAGCATCCCGAATAGCTCTGTCACAGTGATGCACTTTGATGGCTGAAGATTATAGAGTTTAGTATTAATATTTGATGTCTGCAGCAGCGGTGACACAGCCCAACCATTACTTCCCCTGACTAATCACATCTGAAGACTGTGTTTGTATCAGTCAGCAGTAGTTATTTTTAAGTTTACCATGCATGTGAATGTGCAGCAAGCATTTTGATATGGTAGTTGGGTTTTGAGAGGTGTGGTACTGTCTGTCCAAAGGAGAGCAGTGTTTCAGGGGTGTGACAGTGACACACCAAGCAACAGCTGGGCTAAATTTGACAGAGTTTTGGCTTGCTGGGCAGAGATGAGATGAACATGAAAAAAACCAGTTAACTCAATCATGGGTCAGCTCTTCTCTTTGATCTACGTTGCCCACCAAGCAAGCTGATCAGTCATCGTTATCCTGGAATGGCTGGAATGTGAAACAAGCAGGGGCTCATGCCAGCTGTAACAGGAAAGCATTTATCAGTGTCTGTAACTGGTACCACCACCCCCATTACTGTCCCCCGCACATGACCCTCCCTGTCAGCACCCTACCCAAACATAACGCTGACACTGGGGGTGCCCAGTCCCCCAGTGGCATGACCTGAAATAAAGAAAACCTACCTTTGCAGTTTTTTTTACACTGACACTGGGGGTCCACAATTCCCCCAATGTCATTGCTCTCTATTGTTGCCACCTGTAACTGTCCCACCGACCCTCCCTCTCAGCACCCACCCCACAAACTTAACGCTGGGTGCCTTATCCCCCAGTATCACTACCTTATGTAAAGAAAACCTTCCCTCATTGTTTTTTTGGGTTTTTTGTTTGTTTTTTAATAAACCCTGTAAAAAGGAAAATGTCCATCAATGTCTGTTGTGGCCATTACTGTTCCCCCACATGACCCTCCCACTAAGCACCCACCACACCACCCCAAGCCCTTATTTACCCACTGGGGGTCCAGTCTTGTAATCTTCCATGGACTGCAGACATGTTTTCATTCTTCAAAGCTGAACTGCACACTGAGGAAACAGGTACAGTATGTTGTTCAATGTATTTCAATGGGGTTTTGAAAATAGTAGCATAACCTGGACATTTTTGCATTTATTTGCCTCTGATTTTCAACATGCCTTCTTTGGTACACCACCTCATGAACAATTTCACTGACATTAGGCAAATTGATCCTGAAAGGTGATTTCATGGACCCTGTGTGAAATCACTCTTTGGAAGTAGTTGAACATTTTTTGTGCCCTAGTTCATAAGGCAGGGTCATAAGAAGGTTATTTTTTAAAATTTGATGTAAAAATATTAAAATAACAACATAGTTATGAGCCTACATTGAATTTTACAAATGGAGGCACATACCTTTGGTAATTTTCAATATGTTTACCCCGAATTTTCAACATAGCCATTTCTTTACAGCACCTCATAAATGTGACAGCTGTAATTTTTCAAATCCAGGCCAAAATGTGTTTTTACATCATAAAAGGTGATTTCACAGCCACTGCATGACATCACCTTTCAGACAGGAGTTAAACATTTTTTCTGCACTTGTTCATGAGGAGGGGTCATAAAAATGCTATGTTGACAATTTGGGGCAAATATATTAAAACATAACAAAGTTATGAGCCTGTGTTGAAATTTATAAATGCAGGCTCCTAACTTTGGTAACACATAACCCACACAGTGCACCACAATGCATCTAGTACTACAGGGTTTCTATACCAGTGGTGAATACCCAGCATTGACAATTGCTTGTTTTACATTGTTGAAAGTCTGTGTCAGTGCCACTGAATGTATTAGACCAAACAGAATGGTATGGGCCTCTAGGATTTGTAGTTGGGTGGATTTGCTTAATGGTTGGAAAGCAGGTAGAAGATTTAACATTAAGGGGCAGGGCTGAGATGTGGGTATGTTGAGTGGTGCGGATATGAGCTGGAATTTAAACACGTATCTACTGGACTCTGAGGGTGTGTGGTGAGTTTGCTAAGAGGCTGTGATGTTGGTAACCTGCCTCAGACTACCATATGTGCTCAGCTTGATAGCTTTGCACATGTGCTTGTCATTTTAAATGCAAATAGTGGATGATACTTGTTGCAGTTATGGTGCAGAATGTTTTGAAAATCCTACTCTGAACACTAACTCTGGCAACTTACATTCAGATTAGTGAATCCTGCTCTTTGTTTTTGCACAAACGTCAGACAATACAATGTGGAAGAACATTTTAAACACTGTTTCAAATAGGTGGAAATCACCTGTTTGTTCTCAGAAAAGTTATATACAGTACGTTAGCATAGCATTATTGGTGAAAAGCTACTGCAGCAGTTTTATGTTTTGCCATTTTTGTGGAAGAGACTTCATGAAAAGTGGACATGATTGGAGAAAAACAGCTAACAAACTCATGACAGCCTACCTACATTGCACCGACATATTTCCCAGGATATGCCCACAGATGCAATGATTCATACAGGAAATATTGTGTCATCTAATTTGTTAAACTAATTAATAGTACATGCTGGAAATAATGAAAAGCAGTAGCTCAGCCTGCAAATAAAGCTGGATGTTTAGCAGCTGCCCCTGCAGCAAAAATAGTAGTAGGTGATGTTGTTGTGGTGTACTGCTGCGTAGGTGACTCTGGAGATCCAGGGCTGGATTTTCAGAAGGGATGACACTGACACATGGGCAGATTCTCTGCTCCATCAGTCTTCACTCAGTTACGCAAAAAATCAAGCATCTTATGTTCAGTAATGCCTACATTTCTATGATGCTTTCCACGAGTTGCAAAATGGTGCCATAATTTATGGCAGTGGCGCCCTAACATTCTTGAGTGGTCTAATGTTCGGGTTCAGTTTCAGAATTCACATCTCAGGGGTGCTGCTAATTGGAGGTAACGTTCAAAGAATCCTACTCCCTTCAGTAACATTCTTATGCACCATAATATTGTTCTCTTTATCCTTCTGTTGACAAGCAGCAACATTCTCAGGAAGTATTTCAATTGAAAACAATTTTTCTAACAGCATTGCTTCACAGAAGTATCAACTTTAATCATCTTAGTTATTAATTGAGAGAGAGAAGAGTCCAGCACTCTCTGTTCTTCTTCTCTGCCCTCTGTAATGTGGCAAATGTTATCGATCATTGGTTGGAGTCACTGAGAGTAATTTCAACTGAATTCTAGATAGATAAATGAGGTCAGGAGCACATAGCTTTTTCTCCAGCAGCTGCACACTGAGAAAATAAATGCTATGACAGATTCAGCCTTCCTTCCGAGTGTAATTAGATAACAAACTATGTCTTAATATTAGAAAGTCTGACCTGGACCCACACATGAGTCACTTGCAAAGCTGGATACATAGTAATGATGTTCTCTGAGATGAGGGAAATGATATCTGGTTGTAAATTCCAAAAATACTTACTGTTCCCCAAACCATTTTATTGCTGTCTTTATTTTGCATTGTCTGTGTTAGCCAGTTCCAATCTCGAAGCATGAGAAATGAGTACAAATACACCATACCCGTTCATCAGAGGAAAAGCATTCTGGGTATTACTGTATATCCCATTTTTGCCCTTTTGGTGGTGGTAATAATGCCAGTGTATAACAGCCTTGTATCGAAAGGGATCCAGGACATGACAGAGACAACCTTTTCCCGATGCAACACTACAGTGATGGATTTATGTTGACTGCAAGTTGCAGTCAGTATGAATCCATCAGAAAACTGTTTATTTTTTTCAGGGGGCTTTGGCCTCTGAGCACCCAGTAACTAAGGATTATCAACTCCAGGTCAGAGTTGATTCAGGAAGGGGGTAAACCCCTGAGAAAGCAGTGCCGGGATCATGTGGGTACATTACAGCAGCAAAAGTGACTTACCACTGCAATGTACTTCACTATAAAAATGTCGCTGCAGCGTCAGCATACATATCAAAACTATTTAACAGAGACCCAGTTCCAAAATGCATTTAGAGATGGTGCAAATTAGGTGCTTTCCATTGAGTCAAGCCAGGATCCCTAGTATTTGGCTCTATTCCACCTTTCTACTGTACCTGGTTAATACAAAATGTCTCATGTACAGTGAAGCCCACCAGGATGAAACACAGTGTCACAGGTTTACTTCATGGCAAAAGGGATCAACTCCCATTGAAACTGCATTGTTTGCTACAGTAATTCTACTGCAGAATTCTGCAGTACTGTGCTTCATCCTGGTGGGCTTCACTGTCTGTAGGCACTTTGGCAGTATCACCCAATTTGCTGTAGATGAAAACATAATATAAAAAAGCTTTCAATTACATTTGAGTCAGCATTGGACTCCTCCATCTATAAGTGCCTCTGTCAGTGGGTCCAGCAGATGGTTCTACCATGTTGCATCAAATGAAAATTCACCGACATCCCCCACAGCAATAAAATGCCACCAACATTCCTGACCACACCATGTCCCGACACTGATGGGGAACAGACCAACACTGTTCATGTGGCAATATGAGTGACCTGTGCCCCCCCTTCTCCCATGTGGAGAGGGGCTATGCCCCCCCCATTCTTAATGATTCTCAACTCTGGGGGGTGCAGATTATGAGGAGAGTGGCTTACAGTGACATAGCGGTATACATCCATTACTGCAACAACCCTTTTAACACAGTGGATGTTGAACGGGATGTTGTTGCTGTGATGGAGTCACTGTGGGGGGGGTGCATTGTATCAATGGTATACCCCAGCAGATAAGAGGGTGGCAACACACCCACAAGTATAAACAATAGGCTACACACAGAGCTAGTTTGTGACGCTGCCAGATTCTATTGTGTTCATGATAAAAGGGCAGCTTTAACAAAATACCTGTTGCTTTCCACAAAAGGGATCAGATATACAGTACAGGAGAATGACAATTATGAAACACATTGTCCTGGTTAGATAATAGTGCAATTGGTTAGTGTATTGAGTGTGAAACTGCATTTTTTATGAATGAATAGGGAATGCGTATTTTGCAAGTAAGTGACTGTAGGCTGAACCCACAAGAGAAAAAAACAAACTTCAAGTATGTTTAAACTTTAAAGCATGTTACACATTTGAAAAGGAAATGAAAACCAAAATGCAAGAATTGCTAATGTGCCTGTAGTGAATTTAAATTAATTGCATTCCTGTGATATCGCAAATGAAATGGAATTAACTATAGACCCGTGACAGTAAAAAAAAAAAAAAAAAGGCATAACACGAGGCACTATACAGTTACTAAGATACATGTTTAACACATGGAAATTGGAAACTTATCGAAGACATACAGTATTCATAGACTGGGAAGCGTGTTTATAGGCAATAAAGTGCACTAGCATTATCAGGTGAAAATCTTAAGGTTTTAACACTATAAAAGCGGATAATTGTTTGAAATAAGGTACTGTATAGCAGCTAATACGTTTTTAACAAACAAAATTGTTTTATCTTTTATTTTAGAAATGTGTTATCTTTTATTTCAGATACAAATAGATGGACTAAATCAGTGAACAATAATAAACTAGCTCAAGTCTGTTCTCTAGGTAGGAGAAACAGTACTAAATTACAAGAACTTTATTACCGAATCATGTATAATAATTGTATTCAATAGCATTTTGTATGCATTAATTGCAGAAAAGTAAGGGCTGATGACAACTGAACGATTATTATGTAAAACAAATTACTTTTTAATAAGTTAAGTTGCCCAACAAACCACTTTTCTGATTACTGGATTTAAAACATTTAACAAAGGACTTGATTTGTCCAGAAGAAATATGAAATAACGTTGACATATTTCAGTATTACATATTTGATGAGTG
Organism: Neoceratodus forsteri; assembly: GCA_016271365.2. NCBI lineage: Eukaryota > Metazoa > Chordata > Ceratodontiformes > Ceratodontidae > Neoceratodus > Neoceratodus forsteri. The sequence continues at coordinate 537,330,223 of CM057459.1, read as the reverse complement.
GGCTGTTCTTTCCCATCTCCTTTACAGTGCTTTCCATCTACTCTGTTGTGCCACAGTTCTACCACACCAAATGCAGATATGTTTAATTACTTATTGATCGAAGCTGGTATGATTGTATGCCCCCTACAAAGACCTTGGATAGGCTGAAATGCTGGAGCTGAGTCAAGTGTTTTTGTATTTCATTTGCCTCACCAATACAATCTGTTTACTATGCAGTAGTCCACATATTTTCTTCTGCTCCTGTAGCTACCTCAAGTGCAAGACTGTTGTTTTTGTTTGAGTTACTTTGGGTTGGTGACCTCACTTTGAACTAACCATTTCTCAAATGTCATATTGCCATCTGTGTTTCTGTGTATTGAAATGAAGCCTGGTCTAAAAATGTTGTTTTTAGTTATTTACAGCAGAATTCCAATTGCAAATGTTTAACTGTATAACATGTAGTTTTACTTTACTGGTAAACAGCAAAGCTCAGAATACATATTTGTATACTGAGTTACTGTTCTAAGATATTTGTCCAAGATAACCTCATATAAACTGTAATATTTAATTAGCAGAAAGGTCCTGCGGGGCAGCAAGGCATACATCACACAGTTCTTTGAATCATTCACATGAACAATTACAGACCATTAGACATGTGTGACCCAAGCAGACCAATTTCTATAGACATAAACCAAAGACAACAACATAAACCAACTGAGCATTCTGCAAATATACATCCCACAGTTACCAAGCAGTTACAGAAATTATCAACTGAGGTTTTGGAAACAGAGACAGACTGGGGTTTCTGAGAGAAGTAGCTATTCAGTTTTGAAAGTGTATGGACCAGATGTTGATTCGGGTGTTTGAAAATTTGTTTCAACCACCAGGTAATGGAAAAGAAAAGGTATTCACATGCCTGTGCACATCGCACAATGGTTAAAAATCATCATTATTGCAGGATATATTACACTGAACTACTACAGCAATAAAAATTATACTAATACAGAAATATAAATTATGTTTGTAGTTGAGGTAAAAAAACAGTAATACAGGGCACACAAATACCCACAATTAGGAGCATCCCCTCTTTAAAGACCCTTAAGGATAATAAATTAGCAATGCCATGACAGTACAGTATGATCTAGTGGTTAGATTGTCTGTCCTAGGAACCGGGAGAGCCAGCTTGGAATCCCATCACAGCTGCTGGCTAGCAGTGTCATCTTAAAATAAGCACTTGAACTCACTGTGCTTCAAAGTTTCCATCAGTAAAATTGTAGCTCAGTGTAGCTGTCTGGAATAAATAAATTATGAAGCAAACACTGCATGGGGTACAGAGATGAGGCATATGAAGAGAATGAGACTGCCAAGGCTTTAAGTAAGTTAGCAACATCAGATTGTTATTATCGACCTGATAAAGCAACAAAATATTGATTTATTGTTTTAGAATTCTGGTCCATGAAAAGCACACTGGACCAAAACACATTTCCTGGCACATCCCAGGAACACAGGCAGGTTAACTTGTTCAGGATCACACAGTATGCAGGTGGCAGTTGTAGCATTCAAAGTCAGGTGCTCTGGGTTTCCAAATTCAAATATTGAGCTCTAACCTCAGAGATATTCTGAAATAAATAATTAACTTGCAAGCAAAATGCAGGCAAGATCACAATGTTTGCACTTGATTTGGTGCCTATTTGTAGGAACTAAGGGTCGTTGGGACTTCATAAACAATTAAGTCTCAAAGTGGTTAATAGCCAGCATAGCTTATGTTTTCAGAAACAGTGTCTGAGCTAAGCATGTACTTCACATTATAGGTTATAGTGACCAAAGACTTGGTTACTATAACCTTGTAACCTATAACAACAGTTTAAATCTGCTAAGCAACTACTGTCAGTCTAGAGTATAAGTAATGTAATGGACAAGGTAACCATGCTGAACATACCCACTAGCTGGAAGGTCACATCCATGTTAGGAATCATTATGTAAGTTATTCCTATGTACTCAAATGTTTGGATGAATGGGGAGTCCAGTCTCCTTCTAATCCATAATTTTGCATAGTCCTTCCCAATCCCTACCCACATTGTCCCAATTTTACTTTTGAGCCTATTGTACTTGATCTGTGTTAGTTCGTGCCTGCTTACTTGCCTGTTGCTTATTCTTGATCATATGCCTTTAATCCATCCTCAACTAGAGTTATCCCAGGAAGAATCAAACTTTAGTATGTATAATAACCTGCTATATAGAAATAAGAATGGGTATAACATATGTTTGCTTATGCTTCAGTGTCTGTGCCAACTTTCCCCATTTTCTCAAAAGGTCCTGTTGATCTTATGTATCTCCAACTTCCCACCCCTTGCCATACACTTTAGTAATACTGGTACTCTCTCTTCTACTCTCTGCTGGGGACTTTGAACCCAAACGTGGACCCACACTATCTACCCTCTCAATACAAATATGCATGTTTGGCAAGGCTGTAAGGATATAAAATGTACATGTGAATATTAGGAGTCTTATCCCAAATCATTCTGAACTTACAGCATTAGTTAATTATTTCCAACCTGATGTACTTCGGATCACAGAGACATGGCTCAAACCTTCTATCATTGACCACTTCTGTGATGTGCCTGGGTATAACTTTATCAGAAAAGACTATCTTGGCTCGTAGAGGAGTGGGGGAACCATGGTATACTTTAAGTTCCACCTAAACCTCACTGCTCCAAGTACCTCTGTCCCCAATAAGGGTTTTGAACTTAGTCATGCTTTTCTCCTGCTTGTTGAGACCAACATTTTGCATCTCTTCTGCACATATAGTATAGCTCCCTCCTGGTAGTTGTCAGGCACCTCAATCTCTCCTGATTACTATACAGCCAATAGGTAAAAATAGTCCCATAAGTAAAAATAATGAGTTTTGGGGACTTCACTATAGACTGGTTCAGCAAGAAGACTACAGGTATTTACCTGTCAGTAAGCTTCACCTTACCCAAGTTATCTCTTACTCAATTAGAATCTTACTTAATGGGAGTAAAGTATCATTAATTGACTAGATCATAACACACTGTGCTGACAGATCACATGTTTAGGAGTGCTCCCTGATGTAATCAGTGACTATTCACTAGTGTTCTGTGTATGGCGAGCTGAATCCTCAAAATCTCTCTTGAGACTTCTCCACTTTCGAGATCTCTCTCACTTTAATTCAACCCTGTTCAAACAGGATGTTGCAGGCACCGATTGATCATATCTTTGTAACACCAATGACATTAATCAGGTTGTTTCTTACTTTAATCAGATTTTCTCTGGGCTACAGGACAAACATGTTACCCTTACTACTTGGAGGGTTGGTGGTCCTGTTACCAAATGACTTGACCAACAACTCATCACCCTAATCAAGGCTAAAGATATATCCTTGTCATATATAAGTTCACTAGGCTTGACTCTGACTGGGTAAAATACTCTATCTTTAGAAATTAATGCAAAAAAGACAAACATCTAAATAAGAGTGCTAATTATCGGACAATCCTGGAGGTCATGTGATGCAGCCCACTGGTTAGATGTGCTTTGGATGCTCTTCTTGTAGTCCCAGTATATTTAGTATACATTTTTTCAGTGCTGCAGCTTTTTTATTGGCAGCAATCGTTTCTTTTTGTTTTTCTTACCTTGCTCATTGAGTTGGTGTGAGTCTTCTGCTGGGCCTCATAGTTTTGTGTGGTGAATGGAAGTGATGGATATGACTGGGGTTCTCAAACCTTCTACTTGCCATGCACCCCTGAAATGCCAGAAAAGCAAAGGGAACCAAAACAGTTAAAGTTAGCTGCTGTTTCTACTGTGAAGCCCTTCAAGAATGAAGAGGTGACATTTGTGGCTGCTTTAAAGGATGATTTAATTACTATCAAAGCTGTAGTTCTTGAGCTGGTGGCAGATATGAAACTTCTGTGCCTAGCACTCAACTCTCTTACTAGACGGGTCTCTGATTTGGAGACCCGCATTAGCTCGATTGAGGATTGGCAGTCTCATAAAGAAAAGGAGTTGGTGACACTGACAGAAAGTAATAAAACTGGAGTCTCGCATTGAGAACCAGAAAGTTCATAATAGATGGAATAATTTAATACTGGTGGGCATTCCTGATGGGGCTGAGCTCTCTGGCATGTTGCATTTGGTTCACCAGATATTTCAGCAAGTGGCTGGTCCTTCCCCTCATGGTCCTGAATACATGGTGGAGCGTGCACATCAATCTCTTTGACCAATTCTTGATCCCTCTGATCATCCTCGGCACATCATTGTAAAACTATTGAACTACAGGGACAAGATCCACTTTCAGCAGTAGGCTCGGGCTATGGGTGAATTGTTGTGGCAAGCCAAGTACTTTTACATTTTTAATGATTATACACCTCTGGTGAGGCAGCTTTGAGGTGAATATCATCCTATCACTTTAAAGCTGATGGCTGCTGGGATTCACTTTCGTTTGTTATACTCGGCGAAGTTGGTGCTCACCATGGACAAGGGCTCCCATCACTATGCCTCTGATAAAGAAGCCTGGGCTCAGTTGCCTGTTGTCTTTCCAGACCTCTTCCCCCATCAAAATCTTTGGCTGCTTAAATTTCCTTTGGTTGATCTATGGAGTTTTTACTATGTGATTAGAGCTTTAATACTGGTGGACTGTTGCTGCTTTTGTTATATTTTATGGTTTTTGTTTTGAGATACCACTATTTGTAGGATCCTTCCCTAGATTTATGGTGTGTTACTTTGGAGGAAGATCTAGTACTCTAGGTTTGATTCTGATTACTATTTTTCCGCATTGTCAGTTGTATTTGTTTCCCCTTCATGTATATATTTGTGTCTTATCATATGCATTTTTGGGTGGGGGGGTTGTAGTGGTTTGGGGCTCTTTACACTGTGGTGTTCTGTAATGTATTAGGTTGGTATGGAATGGTATGATGTATCCTGTATGGTATGCAGTGAGGGTTTGTGGGGATCAGTCTGAGTTGCAGTTTTTCATCAGTTACTGGCTTTTTGTTTCTTTTTTTTTTTTTTTTTTGAATTGGGTTGGTGGGGATGGATTGTTTCTTGATGGCTTCTCCAGATCTGATTTCCAACAGACTGGTCCTAGGATTCAATTTTCATATCCCTAACGTTATTATAATAAGTTTTGCCGTGTCCTATTCTATTTAATTGTTTTTTTGAGTAATGGATTCGGTGGTATGGGAGCCAGCATAAACATCTTGCAGTTAACAGAGTCTGTTATGGGTAAAAATAGTTATTTCTTATCATTAAAGGGTCCTGAGAGCTATTTTGGTTCAGCTGATGCTGCAGCTATGACTCAGAGATCAATCTAGCCGCCCTTCTTTTTGTCCACTTTGTATCTATGGGTATTGGTGTTTGTTCCTGTGGGGACCCTGCAGAGGAGCTTGAAGGTTTTTTTCTTTGCCTCTTTCTTTTCGAGTGCCTATTTTGAGGGAGGGAATAATTGATATGTTAGTGGGAAGTTTTCTGTATGTTTAACTAATCATGGATCTTTTAGTTGACATTAGACTCCTTTTGTGGGAGTTCAGGGGCAGTATGTTCTGGGGCAGGAGGATCAATTTTGCTACTATTAGAATCAGCTGGATTTTCTGCCCGTGTTCTTACTATATTAGAACCCTTGTGGCAGGTTGGGACTTTAAAAAAAAACAAACAAAGAAGAAAGGGAAGAAATGAAAAAAGAAAAAAAAAGGAAAAAAAAAAAAACATTGCATTTGAAGTTGGATTTATTCCCTCAGTGGGTTTACCCTTAATAGGTTGATGATTGGTAATGATAGATAGTTTTTTTTAATCTATATTACTTATTTATATGGGGGTTGGGGGATGGAGAGGTTTTATAGTTAGGTTTTGATGATTGGTGGGGGGTCTTCTTGGTGTTGTATATTTGTAAGCAGTGCCACACTGAGAGGGAGGTGTGCTATTTGGAGGGAGCTTCTGGGATTCTGTTAGGGTTTTTCTCCTTTGGGGTAGGCTTGCTGTTTTAATTATCACCCTCTGGTGGAGTCTGTTATTCTTAAACCATTGTTTTTTTTCCTCTCATTGTTTCTTCTTTTTGCACTTCCTTTTTTCCCTTTGGGTTTGTCTGGTTAAGTGTAAGATCCCCCAGTAGCTCTGCTTGTTCCAGTTGGAGTTTTTTTGTGGCATAGTTGGAATGTTGGGTCTAGGTGTTGTTATCCTGGGATTTGGGGGATGGGGACAAGGGCTGCATTTTTTAGTGTTACACATTCCATTCTGCATTGCTGTTTTGGGTATTGTGTCATGGATTGGGGTGGGGGGTCATGGGGGAAGTTTTGTGTGGTGTCATTTATTCAGGTTTTTTCTTTCTTGGGGATTTGTGGTTATTGCTGTGGGTGGAGGAAGCTCAAGGTGCATTACTCTGGGAAGTATATGGGGGACCTTTAGTATATTTATATCACTGGAGGAGGGTGATATTTGCCCCCCCTTATGATAATATGATTTTTTCTTCTTGATTATGGCTCTAAGCTATAGGTTTTGTACATGGAATGTGGAGGGGGCCCAATATCCTGTTAAGCATTATAAAATGCTGCTTCATTTAAAACAGCTGAAGATAGATAGACAGATAGATATTGCAATGTAGCAGGAGACCCATTTACATGTTTCCCATCTGCTTTTGTTTCATTGGCAGTGGGATGGTCAGGTTTTTGGGGCAGGGATTAATGGTATGCTGACTGAACAGCAAAACTCAGATAGCGAAATCCCTCACAGCAACAGTCTCAACAGGTTTCGAGATTGTCACTGTGAAGGACCCGAGGGTGAAATGTTGCCCTTTCGCTGTCTTTTGCCCCCCCTTCAAACCAACTCTGACTTGGAGTTGATAATCTATAGAAGGGGGGCATGGGGGCGCTGCCCACAATAAAAAACACTCAATATCTGACAGGTGAAATTTTACCTGTCGACATTGGGAATCACACCATGCCGAACTTTGACAACACTTGTCGATTTGGCATGGTATAGCCAGGACTGACATGCATAAACATGGTGTGATGATTCTGGTTGCCTGTTCAATCCCTTTTTGTCTTTTGGAGGAAACTGAAGACCCACAGGGATGGTATATTTTTGTTAGGTCTTTGTTTGGCTCTTAGGAGGTTGTGTTGGCCTCTGTTTAGGGCCCCACTTCTTGTGATCCTCACTTTTTTACTGGCCTTTTAAATTTCTGTTGGCTGGGACTCTTTTCTGATCCTGATGGCAGGGTATTGGAATATGGTGTACTGTAATGAGCTAGATTGGTCTGATAATTGGAGACATGAGGTGTCTCCAGGGCAGTGGGCTCTGGGTGAGTTAATGGATTCAATAGGGTTGGTGGATCCCTTGCTGGTGCCGAATCTCAGGGAGTGGGAATATATGTTTCATTTGCTTCCCCATTATACCGTTTCTCTGTTGTGTTTTTCTTGGTTGGGCTTGAACATTTGTCTGGGGCTTAGAGTTCTGAGCATGCTGCTAAGGTTTTGTCAGATCACTATCCTGTAACTTTGTGGATTGTGCTTAATTAATCTCATGTTGTGAATAAAGGATGGTGTTTGAATAATCACCTTTTAAAATCCCCAGAGTTTACTGAATGGGTTACAGCATTTATAATTTATTTTTTAGATATTAATTTGCCCGCTATTCTGAAGCTCATCATTCTTAGGGGAGTTTTGAAGTGTATAGTAAAGCCCACCAGGATAAATTGCGCAGTGTCACTGGCTTACTGCATGACAAAAGGGATTAACTCCCATTGGAATTGCATTGTTTGCTGCAGTAATTCTACTGCAGAATTCTGCAGTGCTGTGCTTCATCCTGGTGGGCTTCACTGTACCTTGTGGGAGGAGTTTATGTTATTGGCCTCACGGAGGAAGAGACTTAGGGAGTGGGCTGTAGTTGATCTTTTGCATAGGATCCATGACTTAGAACAAACTCTTCCTCCTTCTACTCCAGATAGTGTTTGGGTGGAGTTGGCTACCCTTTGGGCTCAGTTTGGAGGGCTTTTGTGGGAGTTGGTGGAGTATGCTATACAGAGAACAAGAAATAAATAATTTGTTCAGGGGGAACAGACAAAAAGTATTTTGTCCTCTGTAAGCAGGTTATGGATAGAATTATCCCTTCTCTAGTTAGTGAACAGTAACTCACCTAAATAATATTGTGGCCCAGTTTCAGTTATATTATCAGCAGTTGTATTCTTCTGATTCCATGGTTTCGAATGTTTCTTGTTTTGAATCTTTTTTTCATGGCTTGCAACTTCCACAATAGACTGAGGATCAGCATTCTTTTCTGATGTCCCCATTACATTGCAGGAGGTTTTTGATGCCACTGATGCTTTGTCTCCTAATAAAGCACCTGGGCCAGACGGGTATAGTCTGAATTTTTATAAGACCTTTATAAATCTGTTGGCTCTGATTTATTTAGAGTTTTATAATTATCTTTATGCTAATGGCATTTCAGATTCATCTTTTACTTGAAGCTCTTATAATGGTACTGTTGAAGCTGAAGAAGGATCTTATTAATGCTTTCAGTTATAGGCCTATTTCATTGGTTTATTTGGATTCTAAGTTTTTTTCCCAAATTTTGGCGACTTGTCTTAATAAGACATGGAATGGCTTAATTAGCCCAGAGCAAGTGGATTTTGTTGCAGGTCATTTTTCATCAGACCACATTAGAAAGTTAGGTCATATCTTCTTGATATCCATAGAGAGCTGGGATCTGGCATGCTCGGTCTCTTTGGATGCAGAGAAGGTTTTTGTTCTGGTCTCATGGGAGTATTTTATTTTTATGTTAAGTAAATTTAATAAACCATCTGAGCTTCTTACATGGCTCTGAATTCTTTATCATAATCCATCTGCCAGGATTGCACGTAATGGGATATTTTCTGCTCCAGTTATTTTGCAGTTGGGTACTAGGCAGGGCTGCCCGCTTTCTCCATTTTTGTTTAATCTTTTTTTTGGACCCGTTTATTGAGCGAATTAATTGTTCAGCAGAGATTCAGGGGATATCACTTGGTGATCCAATGATGGCCCAATTCACGTCCGGCATATTGAAATCCCCCTCAGCAGTATCAATTATCTGTTTATGCATATGACATTTTGTTACACTTGTCATCACTTAGAACATCCTTGTCTGTGGTTTTTGGTCTTATTAAGGAGTTTGGTGTTATTTTTGATTATAAGCTGAATTACACTAGAAACATAGAAATTGTCGACAGATAAGGACCGCTAGGCCCATCCAGTCTACCCATAGGTCCTATGTATTGTATGTGGCCACTGATCCTATGTGATCAATGGCTTGTCATCACTCCTTCCCCACTCAGACTTCCCTTGTGCCTGTCCCAAGCATGCTTAAACCCCTCCACTGTGATTGCCCCCACTACCTCCTGTGGCAGACTATTCCATGTGTCAACTACCCTTTCTGTGTAGAAAAACTTTCTCACATTACCTCTTAATCTACCCCCCTTCAATTTCATATTGTGCCCCCTTGTTCTAGTAATTTTTCTACATTGGAAAAGCTCCCCTGCCTTCACCTTATTTATGCCTATAAGGCACTTAAAAGTTTCAATCACATCCCCCCACTGTCTCCTCTCCTCCAGTAAGTACATATTGAGGTCTCTTATTCTCTCCTCATATGTTTTGTGGTGTAAGCCCTGCACCATCTTTGTTGCCCTTTTCTGGATAGTCTCCACCTTATCTATGTCCTTGCGCAGGTGTGGTCTCCAGAACTGAATGCCGTACTCCTGGTGAGGCCTTACCAATGTTTTATACAATGTCATCACCACCACCACCCACTTTCTGCTAGTGATGGCTATGCACCCCAGCTTACCACTGGCCTGCCCTGCTGCCTTTGTACACTGCTTTGATACCTTAAGGTCATCAGAGATGATCATCCCAGGTCCTTTTCCTCCTTTGTGACAGTCAGCTCCTCTCCCCCCAACCTGTATCTCTCCCTAGGGTTCCCTCTACCAAGGTGCATTATTTTGTACTTCTTTACCTTAAACCTCAGTTGCCACATCTCTGACCATCTTTCAAGCTTCTCCAGGTCCCTCTTCATTTTCTGCACCCCTTCTGGAGTATTCACCCTGTTGCAGATCTTGGTGTCATCTGCAAACAGGCAGATCTTTCCTTCCAGCCCCTCTGCAATGTCACTAATGAAGACATTGAACAGTACTGGTCCTAGTACTGATCCCTGAGGTACCACATTGGTCACCCCATCTCCCCAGATTATACCCCATTTACCACCACCCTCTGTCTCCTGTCTGTTAGCCAGTTCCTAACCCAGTTCACCACCTTGTATCCCATGCCCAGACTACTCATCTTGTTAATCAGCCTTTTATGTGGGACAGTGCTGAAGGCTTTGCTGAAATCCAGATAGGCGACGTCTACTGCCCCTTCCTGATTAAGTTCCCTTGTCACCCAATCAAAAAAACTAAACTTGAAGAATGGTCAGGGGTTTGACAGTTGAAATTCAATGCAAGGAAGTGCAAGATAATGCATATGGGGCACAAAAACCTTGGCACAATATATCAGTTGGGGGGGTGAGGATATAGCATGCAGCAAGCAGGAAAGTGATCTTGGGGTTATCATCTATGATGACCTCAAGGTAGGGAAACAGTGTGACAAGGCAGCAGGTAAAGCAAATAGGATGCTGGGATGTATAGGCAGGGGCATCACCAGCAGGAAAAGGGAGGTCATAATTCCGCTATACAAGACACTAGTGAGGCCCCACCTGGAGTACAGTGTACAGTTCTGGAGACCATACCTACGTAAGGACATAGACAGGGTAGAGAAGGTTCAGGAGGAGGGCAACAAAGATGGTGCATGATTGCATCACAAGTCCGATGAAGACAGGTTGAAGGAACTGAACATGTACTCCTGGAGGAGAGGAGGAGAGAGGGATATGATAGAGACATACAAGTATCTTACAGGGAGGAACAGGGTGCAGGGAATACACTATTTTTAAGCGAAAAGATGTTCCAGGACTAGAGGGCATGGGATGAAGTTGGAGGGAGGACGATTCAGAGGAAACATGAGGAAGAATTTCTTCACAGAACGGGTGGTGGACAAGTGGAACACCCTGCCAGAGGAAGTGGTGGGGGCTGAAACAATCACGGGATTTAAGAATGCATGGGATAGACATAAAGGAATTCTGGAAGTCAGGGGTAAGGGGCAACAGACTTCTAGGAAAACATAAACTGAACTTACAAGCTCAAATGGGCAGACTGGGTGGGCCATAGGCCCTTATCTGCCGACACTGTCTATGTATCTATGTATCTATGTAATTGGTTTGATATGACCTTCCTGCTGTGAATCTGTGTTGCCTCAGATCCTGTGCACCACTGGATTCCAAATATGTCACTATCCTTTCTTTCAGTAGTGTCTCCATGATCTTTCCCACCACTGAGGTAAGGCTGACTGGCCTGTAGTTCCCTGCCTCCTCCCTACTGCCACTTTTGTGCAGTGGGACTACATGTGCCTTCCTCCAGTCCTCTGGAATGACACCTGTGTTGAGTGACTCTGTGAACAGGGCTGCCGGAAGTGCTGCTAGTTCCTTTTGCAGCTCCTTTAATATCCTTGGGTGGATGCCTTCTGGCCTCATGGCCTTTTCCACCTTCAGTGTTGTGATTTCTTCCAGAACTTTCTCCACTGTAAATGGACTGATGTTCACTTCTCCCCCCATTGCTTCTACACCCCAACTGTGATCCTTGATCTGCCCCCTCCTTAGTGAATACTGAGCAGAAGTATTTGTTCAGTATTTCTGCCTTGTCCAGATCCCCCTTCTTACACGCTCCCTCCTCCCCCTTGAGTCTCACAATCCCCACCTTGGTTTTTCTTCTTTCACTAATGTACCTATAAAATGCCTTATCCCCTTTGTTTACAGACTGTGCTAAGCTCTCTTCTGTCTGTGCCTTCACCCTCCTAACAGCCTTCCCTGCTTCCCTTAGCCATTCAAGGTACACCTTCTTGTCTTATTCCCTTTGGGTCCCCTTATATTTCCTGAAACTCAGCTTTTTAGCCCTGACTTTGTCCCTCACCTCTTTGGTTTCCTTCTTTTCCCTTTGGTCACTATCCTAACATGCTGGTTTGTTATATCCACTCTGGCTCCTTTCAGTTTCTTCCATTGTTTTGCCACCCCATCTGCTAGATCTCCCTTTCCCAGATCTGCTTGCATACACCTACCCATTTCAGTGAAATCTGCCCTCCTGAAATCTAATACTCTTGCCTTTGTATGGCTTGATTGAGTCCATGTCTCTATGCTGAACCACACCATGAGGTGGTCACAGGATCTCAGCTACCCTTCCACCTGTATTTCTTTGACTCTGTACCCATTGGTCCATGCCAGGTCCAGAACTGACTTGTCCCTGGTTGGCTCATGCACCAGCTGCCTGAATCCAAACCCCTGCAGGGGATTCTAGGACGGCTGTGCTACTGGCTGAAACAGCCATCTGGGTGGCCCAATTCATGTCCGGCATATTGAAATCCCCCAGCAGCAGGATTTCACCCTTAGTTGCATGTCATATATGTTCTCCATTAGTTCCCTGTCTGCTTCCTCCCTCTGTGCTGGAGGTCTGTAGATCACCCAGTGCGTATCGCTGTTCCATTTCTGGCTTTCGGGTGACCCACATTACCTTGGCCTCCCCCTGTCTTCCCAGCCCAGAGCAAGTGGATTTTGTTTCAGGTCATTTTTCATCAGACCACATTAGGAAGTTAGGTCATATCTTCTTGATACCTATAAGAGAGCAGGAATCTGGCAGGCTTGGTCTCTTTGGATGCAGAGAAGGCTTTTGATCTGATCTCGTGGGAGTATTTATTTTTTTGTGTTAAGTAAATTTAATAAACTGTCTGAGCTTCTTACATGGCTCCAAACTTTTTATCATAATCCATCAGCCAAGATACTATGTAATGGGGTCCTTTCTGCTCAATTATTTTGCAGCGGGGTACTAGGCAGGGCTGCTCGCTTTCTCCATTTTTTGTTTAATCTTTTTTTTGAGCCGTTAATTCAGCGAATTAACCACTAAACCAGAAGCTATGCCTTTGAATGCTCTTGTGCATCAGGCTGTTTTACTAGACTTTGGTTTAGTTTGGGTGAAAGATAAACTTAAATATTTGAGGCTCTATCTGAGTACTTCTGAAAGACATATGAAACATTATAATTTTTACTTGCTGCTTGAGCAGCTTAAGCAGGAACTAGACCTTTGGTCCCTTCTTCCTCTTTCTCTTTGGGGCCGCATTAGTGTGGTCAAGATGAATGTATTATCTCAGATTTATTTTCTCCTAAATATATTAATGCAGCATCTTCCTCAGTCATGGTTCACTGGATTACATTATTTATCATGTAATTTTACTTGGCATGATGAAGTGGCCCTCCAGGTGTTTTCTAAGCGTATTGCTCCTATGGAGGCAGGTGTTCTTCATTTTCTGAATTTTTATTTATACTGTTTTGCTACTCATAGTGCTAAATACTTCCACTGGTTCTGGGATTTCTCTCAGGATAATAACACTATTTATATTCCTAACTGGACTGAAATTGGGTCTTATTTGAGTCTTCCCACTCTTCTTCATACTTTGCCTTTTACCTTTCCTTGGGTGTTTCGTGGTTCCCTGATTGAGACATCAGTGAGAGTACATATTCAGTTATGTTCTCTTCTTCGTTTGGGTAATGTTGGGGATGTTTCTCAACCAATTACACATAATCCTAATTTCAGATTGAATGTGCAACTGATTTATGTAGTGTTTTGACACTATCTGAGTTTTGATTCTGTGGATAGGCTTACACAAAATGGGGTCCTTTTTACTTTTGGGAATTTCATCAATGCTCAGGTGCTCCTGCTAAGGATTATTTTAGGTATCTGCAGCTTTCCCACTTGTTTTTTAAACACTTTGGCCATGGCCCATGGGTTGCTAACTATGGCCAGAAATTTTTATCATTGGCTCCTCAGGACAGTATACCACATGCAATTTCTTTTTTTTTTAATTCTCAGTTTTATGAGTTATTACCATCAATTGTAGAAACTGCCCCATGGTATTGGGATTGTGCTCTTCCTGCACCTTCTTGTTCCTATGATTGGGCTTCTATTTGGAGAGATTTGAATATGTGCATTAAGTTCGATCAATACAGATACATGCAATTTAAACTGTTACATAATTTGTATTATACTTCTTTTAAATTGTTCAAAATATATAGAGTGTCCTCTGACTCATGCACATGCTGTCAGGCTGCTTCAGGTTCCCTTTTTGATATTATGTGGGAATGACCTTGAGTAGCATCCTTCTGGGATAGTTATCATTTAAAATTGGAGCTGCTTTTGGGATTAGATCAAGCTTTTTCCCCTGCTATTTGTTTGTTGGTGTTTTATAGAGAAACTCTTAATGGTGTGCAACATTATCACATGGCGTTAATATCTGCCTGTGCTAAAAAAGTCATTTTGTGGCATTGGATGGACCAAGGGATACTGACCTATGCTGAGCGGTATAAGGAAATTTTGTTTGCATTGCAGGCAGAAAAAATGTTTGCTAGTATGGCTGATCGGTTGCTGTTTTATAGACAGGTATGGGAACTATTGCATGTTTTACTATTGGCTAGTGTCTGTTGATCTGCTATATTATTTTTGTTTAATGTTGTAATATCAACTTTTTTTAAGTATTTATGCAAGTTGATATTTGTTGTTCATGGTATTTTTCAGATGGGAGTGTGTTTATTATTGTTTTTTTCCTATTTTTGGATTGTTCTATATTGGCTCTTTTCTGTTTTTGTGTGCCATGCCCTGGTTTGTTATCCTTTTGGGATGTCTTATTTGTTTGATTCCAAGAGTATTTTACAGGAGTTGAATATATATGGGTTGTTTTGTTGGGTTTCCTTGGTGGGCCAGAGCTGGCGTGTTTTTATTTTTTTGTTTTTTGGGGGGAGGTGTTTTTTTTTTATGTGGGTTGTTAATGTCTATGGTATCTTTGTTTTGTGATTCTTTATTGTAGTTTTGTTTTCTCTTGTTCTGTGTTTCTATTGAAAACTAATAAAAGTTTTTTCAAATGCAAAAAAGGCACTCCTAGACTTCTCTGTTCATAACCCAAGACAATTTTTGAAAATGTATAAAACTGCAAATTCCCTAGCCTGGCAGCACAGTGGTTGGGTTTCTGTCTATGTTGCTAATACCCCAGGTTCAGATGTAGACTTGGAGTGTCAGAGGGTTGACTGGGGGGAGGTGGGTTGAGTGTGCTAGGGATTGCTGTCCTCCTCCGGGGGTAGTGCACTTGGTGTGTGAATGACTCCTGGCAGAGGCCGGGGGGGCAGTATAGCTGCCAGAGCCAGAGCTGTGAGGGAGGTGTGCTGGACATCATGCTTTGTGCCTATGTCATTGCATGCTATGCCTTCTGGGGAGACTTTATTATCCAGAAAAAAACATTGCTGTTGGCTCTGTCCATGATACTCTGCATCTCCAAATCCACACCGCATTCTGTGATTCTTGCCTGGTGACTGAGTGATGAGTTTGCATTGCTGCAGTCCAGTCCCATGGCCTTGCCCTGGGCAATAAGCCAGAGGGTCCTCATGGTGGTGTTCCTACTCGGACCCTAGATGAGTTGTCTGTGGGGGCTGTGCCATCTGACAGCCCCATGCAGAGGGGTTCAGCCTGGGTGGATTGCCTCTCCAAAGTAAGTTCCGGTGGTGGGAGGAGAATGGGGGTGGCAGGGCTGAGCTCCAAGATGCCTGGCACTGTAGCAAAAAATAAATAAATAAATAAAACTGGCAATAGGGTAATCTACTAATCCCTCACTCCTTCATATGTATATACAAAAATGTAAACTTGTAAACTGTAATAATCCCCAAACCATGGCTGGCACATTCAATGGTTTCTTCTTAGACCTCTCTCTATACACAGGAGCCTTCCCACTTACTCCAGTGACAGCACTTCTACACAGTGAGCAATTCACTGACACCCTCTGCTACCCACAGTTCAACTTTGACTGGATAATGTGTCTGAGGTATAGAGAATCAGTGAAGGTATGCCATAGTCCAACTACCCTTTGAGAAATAAGAGATTTTCTCAGGACCCTCTTGAATGTAGTCTGAGGAGTTTTTCATCAAGTATTCACTTTCATAGTGATGCAAATCAATATGTAATAAGCAGCATCCATGAGTATTCACTTTCATAGTGATACCAGTCAACATGTAAAATAAGCAGCATTCATACCTTTTGTGCTATTACTGAAAGAAAATGAATACGTGTGCAATTTATTTGATTGGTTTTCATTTTAATGGCAAACACAGAAATTCTGCAAATGCAAAATGAGTGGTCATTCTAGCTATTCAGTTAATGCCAATTAATCAATGTGAAAGTTCTAATAGCAAAAAAGAAAGAAAGAGAGAGAAAGAAAGAAGGAAGGAAGGAAGGAAAGAAAGAAAGAAAGAAAGAAAGAAAGAAAGAAAGAAAGAAAGAAAGAAAGAAAGAAAGAAAGAAAGAAAGACTGGTTTCTTATACAGCATTTCCTGTACATGTTGTAGTAACTTTCATATACTCATTAATTATCCACTTATTCTTGCTAATCTAATTCCCCTGTCCTTAAACATCCTAAATGTCATTTTTTAAGATTCAGGCCCATCTTTAGACTCTAAGTGCCCGATTTCAGGGACAGAAGTAAAGATTCCAATCTCATCCAGCCATGTCCACCTCCCTACTCCACAGAACACATTGTTAAGATCAGTCAGCTGACCAAGAGTGCTCTATTCATGACCAGGCAGGAACGGCAGAGCAGTCTTCATCATTGATAATTCCTGGTAAGTTAGTCTCTTAGTGTCATTAAGGATAGAGGCTGCTACAACCCCCTTCCCCAGTCACACGCAGTACATATTCAGTCAGCTGACCAACTAATCTTCAAAAGGTGATGTAGGCTGGTGGAGGGCAAATAGACTATTATGAATGTTGGACTAATGGACACCAAATCAAAAATGAGTTGTCAGAATAGAAGTGTGATTATTAAAACAAATAACATTCTGGAGACTGGGGGGAGGGGTGTCTGCCTAGGGAGGAAAGGGCGGGTGGTTTAAAAAGTCATTGTAGCTTTATGGCATATACCAAGAGCTCAGTATTTAATTTAAAGGCTTTTGTGGGGCAAAATTGGGTTGTGTGGTGCAGAGGGCAATCACTGACTTGAGGTATGGAATGGTTGCCCATAGAACCGGCCTGCTATTTGGCAAAGTTCAAATGGTTTAAAATTTATATTATATTTGCTTTCATTTGGAACAGAAACAATGTGTTGAATAATGAATTGCCAAGTACTGTAAAAGGGGTGCCAAGCATGTATGAATACTTTCTCAGTAGTACAAGATGTTGTTCACATACCTCTAGTATGTAACCACTGAACATACAAACACAGTCATAGTCCTCAATTCATGAAGCCTCCCGAACCCTAAACTCCCCAGATATATAGCATGTAGGCTACATTATGGCAATATGCCTTGCAGCAGAGATGGAACAGAATGTCTGTGCATCTACAACAGGGATGCCCACACCACTTCCACATCACTGACCCACACCAGATGCAGGCTACATCTGCAGCCTGGCAGGAATGGTGGAGGGCAGCATGCCAAGGCTATGCACCATGCATGACACAGTTTTTCCATGGAGGGGGCATCCACTGTAGAGGCACTGGTTATGCTAGCTTGGACCCTGCAATAACCTCCTGTTTACCCCCTCCCACTGGCCACACAGGGTTGCAGATGTTGCACCACCCACAACCTGCTACCCCATCTTTCAGAGCATACTGGGATGGATGGGGGTACATCCATGTCAATGGGTTGAAAAACCCATTCCTGTAATTCACTTTAAGGGGTACGCTGATCCCTGGATGACCTGCCATACCCCACAATCAACTCACACTGCATGGGGCAGGGATCTAGTCATAATAGAAACATAGAAACATAGACTTTGACGGCAGATAAGGACCGCTAGGCCCATCTAGTCTGCCCATTTCCCTACCTACAGGATAGGCCGCAGATCCTATTTAACCAACAGCCTATATCTTCCTGCCCCCCACAAGAATTGCCTTATGTCTGTCCCATGCATTCTTGAATGCTCCCACAGTTTTAGACTCCATAACTTCCTCAGGAAGGCTGTTCCATGCATCCACTACCCTCTCTGTGAAATAATACTTCCTCACATTGCCCCTGAACCGCCTCCTTCTATCTTTAAATTGTGTCCCCTTGTTCTTGCAAGTCTCTTTTTCTGAAAGATGCTACCTCTTGGACTTTGTTGATTCCCTTGAGGTACTTGAAAGTTTCATCATGTCCCCTCTCCTTCTTTCCTCAAGGGTATACATATTAAGCTCCTTTAGTCTCTCCTCATACGGCTTCTCTTGCAGACCCTGCACCATTTTAGTTGCCCTCCTCTGGACTGCCTCTATCCTGTCTATGTCCTTGCGTGGAGATGGGTCTCCAGAACTGGACACAGTATTCCAGATGGGGTCTCACCAACTGTCTGTACAGAGGGATAACAACTTCCTGTTTTCTGCTGCTGATGCCTCTCCCTATACATCCCAGTATACCCCCGGCCCTCCCTACTGCCTTCTCACATTGCTTGCTAACCTTAAGGTCATCTGATATGATTACCCCAGGTCCCTTTCCTGTTTTGTTGTTGTTACTACCTCCCCACCCATTGTGTATTCTTCCACTGGGTTCTTATTTCCCAGGTGCATTATTTTGCACTTTTTTGCATTGAATCCTAGCTGCCATACGTCAGACCATTCCTCCAACCTTGCCAAGTCCCTTTTCATCCTTTCCACGCCTCCTTGTGTATCAACCCTGTTGCAGATCTTTGTGTCATCTGCAAAAAGGCATACTTTTCCTTCCAGTCCTTCTGCAATGCCACTGATGAAGACATTAAAAGGACTGGACCCAATACTGAACCCTACGGTGCAGCACTAGTAACCGCCTTCTTCAGAGCGGACTCCATTTACAATTACCTTCTGTGTCCTGTTGTCCAGCCAATGTTTTACCCAGGCTACCACCCTGGGACCCACTTCCAGGCTGGTTAATTTGACTAATAATCTTTTGTGTGGGACTGTGTCAAATGCCTTGCTAAAGTCTAGGTAGGCCATGTCCACAGCCCCTCCCTGGTCTACTACTTTGGTCACTCAGTCAAAGAAATCTATTAGATTCGTCTGACATGACCTTCCCGCTGTGAACCCTTGCTGCCTTGGATCCTGTGCTCCACTGACCTCTAGGTACTCAACTATTCTTTCCTTCAGAAGTGACTCCATCACTTTCCCTACCACAGAGGTCAGGCTGACAGGTCTGTAGTTTCCTGCCTCTGTCTTGGTCCCACTTTTGTGAAGGGGAATCACATCCGCCTTCCTCCAGTCCTCGGGTACCACACCATCCTCCCATGATTTATTAAAAGAGTAGCCAGTGGTTTCACTAGTTCCTTCCTTAATTCTTTTAGAATTCTGGGGTGAATTCCATCAGGACCCATTGCTTTGTCCACCTTCAGTTTTAGGAGTTCTTGCAGAACCCTTTCTTCTGTGAAAGGACTGATCGACCCTCTATCAAGAGTGCTTCTGTTAATTGGATTAGGCACTTCTCCTCTTTTAGAATACTGAGCAGAAATATTCGTTCAGTATTCCTGCTTTTTCACTGTCCCCTCTGCCCACCCACCGTTTATTCTATTCAGCCTCACTATCCTCCCTTTGTCTTTCACTTCGCTATTACCACCTATAAAAGTTTTAACCCCTTCTTAACTGAGTTGGCTATCTTTTCCTCAGTTTGAGCCTTTGCTATTCTGACTTCCCTCCATGCTTCTTTCTGCCTTAACTGTACAGCTCTCTGTCCTGCTCCTTCTGTGTTTCCTTATACTTCTGGAATGCTATCTTTTCTTCCTGACTTTCACAGCCACCTCTCTTGAGAAACATAGTGGCTTTTTCTTTCGTTCTGATTTGTTTATTTGCTTCACACAAGGCTTGTTGTCTCTGTGATGGCAGTTTTGATAATTCCCCATTGTTGCTCCACACCTCCTTCTAGCCTGTTTGCTAGTGCTTTTCTGAGGCACTCTCCCATCTTGCCAAAGTCAGCCCTCCTAAAGTCCAGTACCTCGCTTTGCATGGCTTGACTCTGTAGCTGAGTTTAACGTGAACCACACTGTTTGATGGTCACTTGTCCCCAGATGGCAACCCACTTCTAGATCTGAGATCCTCTCACTGCCCCGTTTGAGAGTATCGAGGTCTAAGATTGCTCCCTCACGAGTGGGTTCTGAAACTAGCTGTCTAATGCCTGCCACCTGTAGGGCGTCAAGAATGGCCCTGCTCTTGGATGTCGCTGCAGCAAATGTGCTCCAGTTAACATCTGGCATATTCAGGTCTCCCATCAACAGTATCTCCCCTTTCTCTGCCATTCTAAGAATGCCTTCCATCATATCCTTGTCCATTCCTTCCCCCTGACATGGGGGTCTGTACACAACCCCTGTGCAGTTTGTGGTGCCCTTTCCAGTCTCCAAGGTGACCCACAATGCCTCCTCTCCTCCTGTTTACTCTTTTGTTCAGTTGCTTTTATCCCTTCCTTTACATAGAGAGCTACTCCTCCCCCTCTTCTCCCCTGCCTGTCTCTCCTCTAGGTTATGTACCCTGGTATGTTAACATCCCAGTCATGGTTCTCTGTGTACCATGTTTCTGTGACTGCTACAATATCCAGGCATCCCTCTTCCATTAAGGCCACCAGCTCAGGGAGCTTGTTGCCCAGACTACGGGCATTGTTACTCATTACCCTCCATTTCCTGATGGCCTTACCCCATTTTTCCCCATCCCTGTCCTTCTTGCCTTTGTCACTTTCTCCATTTACCCCTGCCCTTCTCCCTATTGACACCTCCATGCTGGTGTTTGCCACACTTACTACCGTGATTGTTTGGGGGGGCTAGGATTTTCCTGCTCCTTTCCAGTGCCTCCCCCCTTGGCTAGTTTAAAAGCTTGCCAATGAAGCATTTAAACCTATCACCTAGGATCCTGGTTCCCCTCCCGGACAGATGCAGCCCATCATGCCAGTATAGGCTTGCATCACTCCAGGTGGACCCCCAGTCCCCAATGAAGCCAAATCCCTGAGCTACACACCAGTTTTTCAACCACTGATTGAATCCCATGGTACGGAACACCCTAGCCTCTCCTATGCCATAGATGGGTAACACCTCCGAGAAGGTTACCGTATGTGCTACTTGACTAAGGCCCCTCCCCAATTCCACAAACTCTTCCTGCACTTCTCTAATCCCTTTCTTAGCCAGATCATTTGTCCCTAAGTGGACAATGACATTCAGCTCCCTCCCCTGTGCAGCTGCTCCTGCAATCCTGAGGATTCACTCCCTGTCCCTCCAAGCCATGGCACCAGGCAGGCACCTTACCTCCCTCTCCCCTTCCTGCCCAGTTCTACCTTCCTAACAATGGAGTCCCCCACCAGGAGTTGTTTCCTTCCCCTGCAGGGTCCCCTGCCACCCTCCTGTGGGTCTCCTTTGTGGAGGTTCCCAGCATCCTCCTTGGTCTCCACTGTAGGTGCCTCCATAGAGGAACCACACTTTGCCAGAATGGCATAGGAATTGTGGAGAGGTACAACTGGAGGGATGTGCCTCTGTTCCACCACCCTCACCCTCCCTGAGCCCACTGTGGTCCAACCGCTCCTCTTTCTTGGCAACCTCTGAGGCAACGGCAGTGGCACTGGTGGTCCCTGGATGGAAGAGGAGGTCCCACAAATCCTGTCCAACTCAGCCTGGAGATGAGCAACCTCCTCCCTCAGCCCAGAGAGGTGCCTGCAGATGGGACAACACCGCATCCTCCAGAACATCTCCCAGAAGACTGCTGCTCCACAGCCACTGCACTGCACCACTCCAATCATGTCTTATTTCTGGCCCCTTAACTGTTTGCAATCCTTACTCTTTCCTCTGTGTTTTTTTTCTCTCTCTCATTACTTTCTGCCTGTGTGCCCTTTAAGCTCCTGATTGTCCTGTTCTGAGACAATATATCTCTATATTTCAGTAGACCACTTACTTGTTCAGAGGCAGACCTCCAGCAGCTAGAGGGGCTGGAGAGCTACTCTTGCCCTTCTAGGATGGTGGGTCCTTGGTGGTTCTGTGATCACTCACTTCCTGCCCCTAAACAGGAAGTTCCTGTTGTCAGTCAAATCCTGTGCCTATAAAAATAGAACTAGCTTTGGGTAGCGGGGTGGAGGGGAGGGAAGGAGGGCAATATAATGTAGCTGGGCATTCTGATTTGACGGCTGTGGTCAATCATGTTGCCCCTTCACACCCCTGTGCAACTATGCTGTTGGGGGGTAAACACAGGTGCTGTGCAGCTCAGATGTGTGAATATGGCTTATGCTGCATGGCATAGCGGGTGTGGGAGAAACACAGCAGTTGCAGTCCTTTTGAGCATAACTGAACCATGTGTGAACAGAAGCCATAGATAGTTGCATCCCCTATGACCTTCTGCTCCTCAGCGGTGAAATTATTAAGGATTTAGCCATCCTGATACTCTTGTGAAAATACATTGGAGCATGCCAGGATGCAATACAATATAGCAGCAGAGTTACTGCAGGAAACTAGGTAATTTCAATGGCAGTTAATCCATTTTGTCATGCAGTATCTGAAGACACTATGTTCCATCCATGTGGGCTCCACTGCATATATGACATGATGAGAACCTTTGAGCTCACCACACAAGTTGCCAACAAAATGATACTGAACTCAGTTTAATCTTTCCTCTCTTTTGCATACTGAAGAATGAAATTCCAGAGATAAAAGGACACGTGGAAGTAAACAGTTTATGTTGCTTTTAATTAGGTGGACAATGTTTATATTCAGCTAAAAAAGACAGTAACATAGTGCAGACTTTGGAAGAATTTGTTATGATTTAAAGGCAATTGAACTGAATTTATTTTCTTTATTCTTCCTACAAAAGTCTTTGGGTAACAAATGCATATTTTTGAAGATAATCTCATCATAAAAAATCACCACATATAAAATAAAACAAGATAAATCACCAACACAAAAATAAAAACAGGAATGAAAACATGACAACCCTAAACAAGAATGAAACACAAGCCATGTTACTTGGCACTACCCCTAGACTTAGGCAATGTCCATCTCCTTTGTCATTGCCTATCAGGATGGTGCCTTAATCCTGATGGACACTTTGGGGGTCACACTGGACCCCTCACTTGACTACTGTCTCCTTCTGTCAAGTGTCTGTAAATCTGTCAATCCTATGATTGGGAATTCTTACTAAATTAGTTGTAACTTTACACCAAAAGTCAGACTGGCACAAACCCATTGGATGTTGCTCCACAAGCTTTCTTATGGTGTTCCTATTTTCTTCTACTGTGTCTAAGACAACTCCTCATAGGTGGGATGTTGTATAGAATAATATTTGCCACTTTGCAATTGCATCTCATCACCCTACCCATCACTGCTCCTTATATACTAATCTAGGCACCCCCCCATTGAGGGAATTTAAATATGAGGGTATTATATTTAGCATTATGGCAAACAGCCTCCCATTATCTTTATCTGCACTCCTACAATCAGTTCATACCGCTTATCCCCTTAAAGATCCCCTGACACCATTAGAAACAATTGCAAAAAAATCTGAGGTTCAGACACAATTCAATTTGTATTTCATATATTTTCCATAATTCTTTCCCTTTTTTCTTCATCACTGAGGACAGTTGCATGGAAGAGGATTACTGTCCTTTAGACTTTATCTGCTGTTTCTGCTTTCCTGCACCTGACACCATAATCCCGTTTATGGTATCATAATTATATCCACAGCAACAGACTGTGATGTCATAAACAGAGCTGTGATGTCAGGTGTAGGCAAACAGCGAGAACAGATAGGGCAGCAATCCTGTTTATATGCAAATGTCCTTAGTAATGAAGAAGTAAGGGTTAGAATTACAGAAAAAAAATATTAAATATAAGCCAACTTGTGTCTAAATATTTCAGTTTTTCAAAGTTGTCACAATGGCATCAGGGGCTCTTTAAATCCTGTTCAAAAGCCCTTTGTCTGTTCCCAAGCATAGTACAAAGACTGGAAAATCTTCTTTTGCTTGTGCTTCTCCTAGGCTGTGGAACTTAGTTCTTCCTGATATACAATCATGTCCCTTGGCATCCTCTCTTTATCACATGTACCGAGAGCACCTCACTGAGATATCAAGTTGTCCTTATCCATAGGTGCACTGATTTGTGCATATATTTCAAAATTGATGTCATGTGCCTTGTTTATTGGAAATAATGTTGTTGATTACCCTGTTTCATATGTGTACACTATGTTAATGTGTTGTTTTGACTGAACCTTCATATGTTTGTATCTGCTTCAAACGCCTATGGATTTTTCTGTACAATGCCTGCAAATTGTCTGTATCTACCTATGATCAGCTATTGTTTTGGTCATATACATTGTCTTGTAGTGTTGCATTCTCCTGGGCCATACCTAGCTACTGTAGCTGCACAATCGAGCAGACTTGATAGACCATAGGGCCTTAATCTGCTGGCTATTTTCATACATCCGTATGTTCGTTTACATGAAAATAGGCATTTAATTGTCTCATGCACCTACCTGCTAAATAAAAGTGAAATAAACAAAAAATATAACAACATGAGTTAAATAAAACCATTGCACAGACACAAATTGTTATGTCTGCTTTAGATCATGCTTAAAACTAGAAAAATTATCAATACACATTTTTTTCACTAGGAAGAGAGTTTCGAGTTTTAGTTTCACAATACAAAAAGGATAACTGATTCTGGGCAGATTTCCTACATGGTAATATAAACGCATTAGTACTAATGTCCCTTATATTATTTATTTATTTATTTTCTTATAGGGAGAACAATGCAAAAATTGTAAGAAACAGTCTTCCAAGGACAGACCTTTTACTCCAGACTGTCAAATGAGTATGGCATCTCATATCAGGAGTTGGCAAATCCAAGATGTCTAACATTTAAAAAAAATTAAAATAAAAAAAATGCTCATAATATAACTGGTGCAGGGGTAAACCAGGCCACTCCAAACTGTCATATAAATCACAGTAATGAATCAGATAATCTACACAGAACACAAATTGGAGATTTAATTAAAAATGTACAAACTCTCAAAAGCATACTGCCAGTTGACCAAGTATAAATGATCAATCCATTGTTAATAGTTGACAACAATAATCTTATAGCTACAATATTAGCTTTCTGATCTCAAAAGTAAAATTTATTCTAGTTTTGTAAAGACTTTGTGTACTGATTTACAGATTTGATGAGTTATTCAATGTGTTGGAAGTAGAGCATTCTAATATTAACTGTTATATTCAAATGCTTTAAAGTGTGTACATATTCAATCAAATCACCTCCAGTTGTTGATATAGTATTGCCAATTTGCAGTCTCCAAGCACATTTCCAGTGCTGCACAACAGCACTGGTTTTGCTCTATAGGCATGTGATATCAACTTTTCTTTAATATGCCTCAATGGCAAATTGCAAAATTTATTCTAGAGCTGGTAAGACAAAATAGCCAAGTCATTTTATTTATTAAAACAACTGCATCATCTGCATAAAATAAGGAAACCAGATAAGTACTTCTGCTGTATTTTGTGATCTTCATTTTAATGACACCTTACTCATTGTACTTCCTCTATGTAAACTCATAATGGAGCAATACTAAGACAATTTCACAAATATGGTCACCAACCACATCTCAGAGATACATAGCAAGTAAGAAAATACAACATCTTCAGAAGATGTTAGGGCAGCAAGTATAGGTTAATTGCAAAATCTCCCACAACACAAAATGAACATCACTCTCAAGTTAGGAAGGTCTGAACTCAGCACATGTTTTATTCTTATTAATTGATTGGCAGCATAGCATAAATATGCCCCAGTACCTTGCAGCACTGTTGCTTCTGACTATGGTGCCTGAAAACATGTTCTTTTAGATTGGCTTACAGACATAAATTGTATCAAGATGCCAGGAAAGATTATGACATGACATTCCTATATGATAAATGATGTTGGTATAGCAGGTAGGAACAATTCTCTCTTATAAACAGTCATCATTCACTGCTGTAATAGTAAGCCATAAGGATAGTGTGATCAGCCTTCAACACACTTGTTATTGTGTTTCTTAACTGCTGCCAACTTGTGAGGATTAGTAATGCTATATACATTGTTACTGACTGGATGATTTGTTTAGTAAGTGCAAATATAGAGTGACTGCCATGCACAAAACTGAACAAATACATTTTATCTTCAATGTATGCCTTGCAGGACTAACTGAAGAAACTAATGTTGAAATGGAGGTCAATGCCTATTATTTTTTAATAACTAAATCTCACATACGGGAGAAGTAAAGGTGGAAGTTGCATAGATTAAAAGATGAAAGTTAGATGCTGTTTTAGTTTGTGCTGGTGATGTAGTTGACTCTATTTTATTAGAGTACTGATTCTGTTGTAATTAGATTAGGGCTGTTAAATGGTAGTAGTAGCATGCATTAGAATTATTCATTATGTAGGTTTGTTCACTTGACTAATGGCAAATGTGATTTAATTTGTTCATTACATTAACTATTTTACAAGCAAAGTACACTCAAAATTTCCCCAAAGTATAAAATGGAATACATGGCTGGTTAATTTGTAAGTTCCTTATAGTTAGCGTCTCACAGGGCAAAAAGCAGGCACCAATAGTATTTGGTTTTCTTCTTTTTATGAGTAATTGGTACTGTAGGAATCCTCTTTAATAGCACTGTATTACAATGGTACATGTGTACTTTAGATTCCCACTAAACATCATTGACTTTGGGTCTTGCTGCTTCATTTGACATCCCCCTATTTGTTTATTTGCCTTTTCAGAACAGTGCCAGTAAGCAAACACTCAATTACATTTCTCTGTAATTGCCATTGCCTCTTGTCATTTCACATGATTATACGTTGACTTCCCCTGATATTTATAAGTTTTACTATTTTAATATAACCTGCTTATATCCAAAATATTGTTTAATGATTCCCTGATAAAATCTTAAAAGTGATAGAACAGTACATGTTTCAAGCTACATTAGTGACTGTGCTTCTGGGTCTAGAACAACGTCATGTCTTAAAAAATAATACCCAATGACCCAAAACTAAAGTCCTAATCCAACTGCTAGGATCTCTACTGACTGCTGTGAGAGGATGTGGCAGTCTGCAAGACTGTGGCAGCTGTCAATTTCTCTTCCTGCTGACTTTCATGGTCAAGAAGGCTACTGGGATGTGGTGTTTTCCAGTATAATAATAGAATTTCATAAAATACACAGAGGCTAAATGTCTTGCTACCAGCTAAAGTAAGAGTATTACCATACTCCTGGCCCATTCTGCATAACAGGCTCTGATTTTAGGTTTAACATATGGATGTTAATTGTTCAGTTTAAGTCTCAGAATCAGCAGCTTCCATCTGTTCACCCATTTCTGGACAACTAACACCAGAGTTAAAACATCACCAAACTATCATTTTGTTTTGACTGGGAGCTTGGCAACTAAATTGTATTTAGCTGTTAATGCTTACAGAGCTCAGAAGAAGGAGAGTAAAGATGGCGCTAAAAAGAGCCCCAGGTCTCAGATCAACAGTTCTCTTCCAATATGTCTCAAGAGCACAGATTGCAAATAAATTACTACCCCACCCCAGCCCTGTGTGCTCTTGAGTGTTATGCTCTAAGGTATTAGTCTACAAAAGTCAATTTCTGAGCAGTTTCTAACAGTTGTGAAATAGATGAAGACTAGTCAAGAGTCAGAGACATAGCAGAGTAATCTTTCGAACACTATACAGTAGATAGCACAGTAGCTTTCAGATGCATGTTGACAAAATGGAAGCTCAGGAGGGACTATCTCTACTCATGTAATATTTTGATGATCAGTGTATGCAACTAAAATTGTTCAGCTATCAAAATATTGTATAATTTTATTTATGACACAACTACCTCTACGGATCTGTGGATATTCCAGTTAATTGAAGGTAAAGATTTAATTATAGTAGAATAGTTTGATATATGAAATAGCAATCTTTAAGGAGTATTACATGTGCAGGTATGTAATTTAATGAAATACTTTATTAGATTGCATTATATGTTACTGTAATTGTATTGACATATTGTACTGTACATTAAAGCCTTCACAGTAAAACTAAACCACATTATGAAAAGATACTAGTATATCTGATTAAATCATAAAACATTATTCAGTTTATTGGGTGATAGTGTTGTGCAGTTGCAACTGATACCATTTACATTACATACAGTACTGTATTTAAAAGCCATATTTTAATATATTTGCTCTTATTTCAAATGGTTTCAAAGACATATTACATAAACATCCTGGATGCTGAGGTTCTTACTTTTAAGTGCATTGCTAGTGCACAACATTTTCAATTTCCACCTTCATTCACTTTTAAAAACTCTCAAAGAGGTTTGGCATGATAGAGGAATAAATTACATTCTGTTGTTTTAGATTTAGGGTTCCTATGTCAAAGACTGAATAGATTGAACAACAGAGAGGGTCCATATATCTATAAAACTACCCATTGTTGTTTTTGTTTTTTTTTTCTATTCAGGTTAGATCCTGAATACTGTATCATAGTATGTAATGACAAAGGATAATAGTGAAGAAGTTAACATGAGGTAGGGTGTGAGAACACTGGAAATATGGTTCAGTATTTGGCAGTTCAAATTTAATGCCAAAATGTGAAACTTGATGCAGATAGGCTATACAATCCTAATGTTTTACTATATTAGATCGAACACCTGTAGAGAACACTGAGAATGAGAGAATTATAAGTTTTATGATAAGAAATAACCCCAAAATCTGCTCAATGCAATAACTAAGGCATACAGGGGGAATAACAAGATGCTGTGATACATAGGGAGATGGACCACTAGCAGAAAGAGGGAGGTGTTACTATCCATGTGTTGATTACTAGTCAGGCTACACATTGAGTGTGATGTGCCATTTGGGGGGTCTTTATTTAATAAAGGATGAGAACAGATTAGAGAAGGGCAAAAAAGGTGATCCATGAACAGCAAGACAAAATATGCAAGAAATGATTGAAAACTCATAACATATACTTAATGGAGGATAAAAGGAAGCATTTGGGAAATGATAACGATTTTCATTGTCAGGAAAGTGTTCATTACTTTGTATGCAACAAGTTTATTAAATCTGAGAAACAGTATGCCCACAAATGGTCATGTGCTTTAGTTGGATGGGTGGCAGTTAAAAAAGTAATTTGAAAGTATTGTTTTACAGAAGGCAAGGTGGATGGCTGGATCAAACATCCAGATAAGTTTGCGCAGGTAGAGTACATATCAAGTTTTAAGACAAATTGTGATACAGTACTTTCAAGGGTGTTATAAGACTGGAGTATATATAGAAAGGAGAGGGAAGTATGAGAGAAATACAAAGATTCTGAATAGTCCAACATACAGTACTAAATGGACAGTTCTGATATTTTTCTTCTCCGATCTATGATATGTTCTATGTTTCTACTGTATGTTTCTTTATAAACAGAGAAAACATGTACATTTATGTATTTAGATGTTTGCAAGCCAATATGGTCTCGTTTAGGTGTTTCACATATTTTACAAGAGGGTCCCAGTGGCCATTTTCAGCAGTAGGGTGACTGCAGGTATATACCTAGTTAAGTGTTGTCACATAAGTATAAACAATGGGTCAAAATCCTATTTCCAGCAAAACACACTACAACTGGGTACAAAATATGACATGTATACCTCAAACCTACAGATTAGACTAGACTTTGTGATGAAAGGGAATACCTACATGGTGAGAAATAAGAGGTTGGATGATAGCTAGGAAAGCACACAGAATATTTGTGATCAAGTTAGCGGGTACACAGGCTGACTAAGTAGGTCTCCATGGCTTGTTTAAATGACTGAATGTGGCTGACATCTCTAGAGTCTGTTCTGGAGATCCAGCTGATTGATGCAGCTCTGGAAATACAGCACAAACTCATGACTGGCAGTGTGACCTCTTTACTCTTGCAACAATAAACACACTACTAGGAGGGCTCAGGCTCTAGTATGCCCTCAGTCCATGTAAAAACCACAAAAGGAGACTGTGACCCACTCACCAGTGCACTCATTAAATATTTTATTTCCAAAATGTATGGAGTTATATGACCACAATAACACCAAACAATCAATGTTTCATGGTGCATGCACCACTTCTTCATGACCTAAAATTCACATATATACAAAAGTCATGATTTCACTAATCATTCCATTTTGTTTTCCCTAGTACCATCATATGCCATGCATCTATATCACAATTATAATATTTAAATGTATACAGTACATGAGTGTCATTATACCTAGAAAAATGTAATTGGTGTCCCTCTACCAGATCCTTTATATTAAACATTATAAAACTGCTTTGTCTAATCTAAAGTTTTAAAATAGGGATCATGGTTGCCTGCTTCTGCTGCATTGGGGCTTTGCCAGTAGTTAATGAATATTTGTACAAAGTGCAAAGAGGATTAGCCAGCACATCAATAACCAAAGAAAAGAGTTTTAGATCAATATTGTCCAGTCCCATTCTAGTTTTTAAAGTTCATATGCATAAGGTGCATTAACATTTCATATACAGTTAGTTAATCAAACCTAAAATCAGCATCTGAATCACCACAGCTAGTCCCAATCTGTTCAAGATCAGATAGATCAACCAACAGGGAAATGTCTGCAGCTCCACAAAAAGGGGAACTGAGCTCTGTAGAAATTTCAATCAGATCTATCAATTAATTGGATAGGGCCATGCTATGAATTTGCTCTACTTTGATTTCAGAAAGGCTTTTGACTTGATGCCTCACAGATTCTTCTTGATGAAGATGGAGGATCTGGTTGTGGCTAAGATCATAGTAAACTGGGTAGGTAACTGGCTAAAGGGGAGGCAACAGAAGGTTGTGGTCAATGGGGTTAAATCAGAAGAGAGGGAGGTCACAAGTGGGGTACCACAGGGATCTATTCTGGATCCAGTCCTCATCAATATGTTCATCAGCCAAATTGCTAAAAGAATCTGAAGTAGGTTGTGTCTCTTTGCAGATGACACTAAGCTCTTTGGGAGGGTAAATACTGAAGAGGGAAAAGAGGAAAGGCAGAGGGACTTATAAAAGCTAGAGGGGTAGACTAAGGGTTGGCAGTAGAAATTAAATTCCAAAGTGCAAGGTTATGTACCTAAGGAACAGGAACCCCAGGGCAGAGTACTGGAGTGGAGGGGTGAGACTTAGCACTACATGAGGAACAAGACCTTTGGGTTATCATCAGAGACTCCCTCAAGCACTCGATTCAGTACAACACATCATATACAGTAGCAAGTCAAGTAGGGTGCTGGGATGCATTGAAAGGGGTATTGATGCCAGAAGAGAAGAGGTAATTCATCCCCCTGTATTAATTTACAGTGAGGCCACATCTGGAGGACTGCAGACAGTTCTGGAATCCTCACCTCAGGATGGATATGGATAGTCTGGAGATAGTGCAGAGCAGTGTAACAAAAATGATTTAATTCCAACACGGCAGGTCCTATGAGAAGAACCTCAAGGCACTAAACACATACTTATCGGAGACTAGAAGGGAGAGGGCAAATATAATAGAGATCTTCAAGATCCTTAAAGCAATTAACTAGTAGAACTGTGGGGATCTATTTACCCTGAATAGTAGTTAGTAAAATGAATTAACAAGGTGAACTGTGAGGATCTATTTAGTTTGAATACTAACTTGTGGTCATGTGGACATGAGTGGAAACTAACAGGATGGAGGTTTAGGAGGAATATGAGGAAGTACTGTTTTACAGAAAATGTGGTGGAGCCGTGAAATGGTCTGCCAACTGAGGTGGTGGATGTGAAAAACAATTGCTCATTTCAAGCATGGCTGGGACTGAATGAAGGGTATGGTGGTTGCTTAGGGCAGCAGAATCAGGGAGAATTGGGGGAGGATGGGGAGGGTTAGGACCCTGTAGGGATAGTAGGTCCAAGTACTAAATATGGAACTCGGCACACTGGATACACCATTGCTGTTTTTCAGCCGTTACTGTCTATGTTTCTACCGTGTTCAGTAGTTGGGTGTTGTATTGCTGCAGAACTGGTCTTTCATAAAAGATTGTTTAGTATCTGTCAATTTGCCTGCTGCTCATTTGAAAATTTAAATCTGGAGTTTAAATAATAATCCACTTTTGCCACTCTAATCAATTGTTTACATTGATTCCTTAGTATTTTTTTTATATTCAAGCAATACTGGATTTATATTATTTCTAAATCTAATACAGCCAGGCACTATGTGTTTTTACTTTTTGCAAATGAAACTCTCAGTTGATTGAGATCAGTCAGCAATGAGCAAGCGAAAGAATGAAAGCCCAGCACTCATGGAGTCAGAACAAAACTCATGTTACTAATTTCAATCCATAGAAAAGTGTGTATTCAAGGAGTCACATGGAAGATAGACAGAATAAGACCCTGAGCCCTTGTGCATCAGTCCACACTTAGGCTTTTTGTCAGGTCCGGGTCTATACTGTGTAAGGAAAAAGTTTATCATTTATAATGCTGTTCCTTAAAGTTACATACACCAAAACAATTAGTTACAAAATTAATAGAAACTTTTAAAGAAACTCATTGTGTACAGCCAGAAGAAAAACACTTTCTGATGTTTAGAAATGCTTATCAATGGCTGACCCAGTTGTGCAGAGGGCTAAGGCACCATGCCTTATCTGCCACCACATTGGAGACATGGAATCAGGCAAGATCTCAGGGGGTCAGACGTCAGCTAAGGGGAGAAGGATCGAGCATCTGATAGACTGCTTTCCTCCTTCAAGGGGAGGAAGGAGAAGCACTTGGTGCTTGATTGACAATTGTTGGAAACCAGGGGCCATCTCAGTCAAGGATTGAAGGTTCCAGGAGGTTTGTCAGATGTGGACACTTGCATCCTTATGTCTTTGCATGCCACACCTCACCTCCCAACAACTACAGGGAAAACAGGACTCTGGCCATGGCAGGATGATGCACATCCCGGACAAAGCCCCATACAGCTACCGAGGCACTCTGCCACCAGACTAACCATGTGGCACCCTTCAGGGAATGATGATGGGGCTCCCAAAATAACCCCACCCTTGGGGCAATCCAGGGTAAATGCCAGTGGATAGAGGTATGTCTTAGGAGATGGAGCAAGGTAGGGACAGGGCCAAGGGAAAGCAAGTCAGAAACAAAAAAAAATGGTTCTTGATAAAAAAAAAATTAGTACAAAAATGAATTGCAAACATTATGAAAAATTGTGTAACCTCTCAGGAGTCAGAATTAACTATAAAGCATAATTCACTTTCAAAACATTCCTTTTTATAGAAAATAATGGAAATATATCCCTCACATCAAATTTGATACTATTATATTGGTATCCTCAGGTAACTCTCTAAGAATGGAAGTGAGGTAGCAGATGAAAGAAGACTGAGAATAAATACAAGACGAATAAGGAAGTTAGAAAAAAAAAACTTAGTGATAACATAATAAGATAAAGGAGCAAGACATCCAAAATTAGCCAAAAGGAAGGTCTGTGCAAGCATCAAATAAATAAAAGCAACCCCAACAGTCCAGCCTAGGGCCTCACCATCTAAGACTGTGACACAGCTCCTCCCACTACCCTCTCCCTCTAATTCATCCCACTTTTCCCTGGACACTTCCCCTCCCATCACACCACTGACTCCCCTTCCCCCATCCCACTTAACTATACCACTAACTTAGCTTTGACAAAGCCTTTGTCTGGCAGCACAGGGTTTCTCGTTCCATCTCTATAACCCTTTCTATTCTTACCCATTCTCCTTTAATTAAGATCGTATAGTAGTCTAAACCCTATATGTATTATGTCTCCGCTCTTTACACTAGAATGTATAAACAACTTTAAAGTCTGAAACTCAGTTAAATTATTGTTTAGAACCTTGCCAAATGACCTTGTAGTTATTTCTTGTGACATTTCCTTTTTCTGTATTGTATGCCCTGTCTAGACATGGAACCTTTGTAAACAAGCTTCCAGCTCAAAGGTTGTTTCCAAATTAATAAACTTGAAACTTGAAAAGCAGTACAATTTAAATGTGATGAAAGGAAGGGAGAAAGGTCCAAAGGGAATTACTGAAAAGGCAAAGGATCATAGACAGAGGCAGACTGATTGGTGTGGTGGTGAAATGACGAGCTATTAGTTACAAAGGAAAAGAGGAGGAGTCAGATGTGGGCTGTACTTACAAATCCAATTGACTGACAGTGAAAGAAGAGAGAATGAGCAAGCAGAAGCAAGGGGGTGGGTTCAGGACATAGGGCAAGCATTATTTTTCAAACTTTACCATCTCTAACCTTTCCTTTTTAGGGAAAGTTATTGAGAAAGTATTTTTGCTGCAGCTTGAGGAACACGTGGAGGTCTCTAACATCAATGAGTCATTCCAGTTGGGTTTCAGAGCTAGACATAGCACAAAGATGGTCCTAATGACCTGCTCAAGGTGAGAGATACAGGAGAGTGATCAATTCTCATGCTCTTCAATCTCTGTATGGCATTTGACACTATGGACCATGGTGTTCTTTTTGGACCGGCTTAGGGAGTATGCCAGACTCACTGGCACTGTGATCTGCTGGTTTGAGTCTTTTATACAGGATAGAACCCAGATGGTAGTATTGGGGTATTTTTCCTCCAACCCAATGGTTCTGTCCTTTGGCACGCACCAGGGCTTGGTCCTTTTGACAGTGCTGTTTGCGGTGAAAATGCTCCCCTGGGCATGGTAGTTAGTCATTTTGGGTTCGGATTTCACTGCTATGCAGATGAAATCTAGCTATATCTGTTTATTGAGCCCAATACTGAGGTGGCCATTGTTGTGTTTAACAAATGCCTGGCTGAGATCCAGAACTGGATAGATTCTAGCTGGCTGAGATTTAACCCTGAGAAGACTGAGGTTTTAGTGGTTGAACCAGGCCATAAAGGAAGATCAGCGGCTGGCATAGAAGGGACTTTGTGCTTTGTGAATTGAATCTGCCAGCCTGCCCAAGGGTGAAGAATTTGGGAGTCATTCTAGACAAAGACCTGACTATGGAGGCCTAGGTGTCTGACGTAGACTGGAGTGGCTTTTTTCATCCAGAAACAACCACCAGTTCAGATCCTTTTTTCTCCCCCAAGACCTGGCTACGATGATCCACACATTTGTGTCTTCAAGGCTAGACTATTGTAACACTCTCTACCTTAGGGTTTATGGGGATACTCTATGGTGCCTGCAGCTGCAGCAGAATGCAGCTGCTTAGTTAGTCACAGGCTTGTCTAGCTCTTGCCATATTACCCTGGCATTGCTTGATCTGCACTGGCTGCTGGTGAAGTGGCGTATCTCATTTAAAATAGGTTTGTTAACCTATAAAATCCTACACGAACTGGGCTTGGCCTACCTGAGTGAGCTCTTGTATCAATACACCCCAGTTCACTCACTCCAGTCCTCATAAGAGGGTCTTCTGATGGTCCTGAGGATAGCCCATTGATGCTGAGGGTTGAGGCGCTGGATGCCACACCTCGCAGCTTGCCAGTGACCTGGGTTTGGGAGCAAGCACTGGCTGCTGGGGGATGGCCTATGAGGAAAGGATTGAGCATCTGAAGACAGCTTTCCTTTCCTGGGGGGGTGGGTGGATTGTGGATCCCCGGTGTCAGTGATGCCCAGCGGAAGCTGGGTGCACTGCAGCCAGGGACTATGTCAAGATGAGGGGAGGTGTTAGTGGACATCCTGCAGGTGGGTGCGGGAGTGCACCCCTCTCGTGCTGGATATCATTGCACATCCACACCTTCAGGTGGGGGAGGTCATGCTCATGAAAAAGGAAACACCCTGCATTGCTGAATAGATGATAACACCCGGCCTCCATGCCCAGCACTGGATCCGGCCCACCTGGTCTTCTGATTCTCTCTGGCCCTTGCCTTCCCTGCAGCTAATTGGATTTCAAGGAGCACCAAAGTTGGAGTGGTGGCCCCACTTGGGGGGTTCAAGCCAGGGAGATTGCTGCACGGTAAGTGCAAGAGTCCGGAGTACCACGAGGGAGAATCAGGATGGGGGTCTCAGGTGGGCAGGAACAAGCTGGAACGTCTAAGGGAGTCACAGTGGAGCAGAGATCAGAGATAAAATAAGCTAATGAGCCTGAGGGCAAGACTAAAAACTTCAGCTGACTGGGCCTTTGAAATAGCAGACCCATCATTGTGGAACTCATTGCCCAGGACCTTGAGGGAGGCCTTTTGGTGGATGTTTTCAAAAAGGGGCTAAAAATCTCTTTGTTTCAGCAGGCTTTTGGGATCTACAGTGCATCTATTTATAGTCTTATTAAGTGAGTTGTATTATTTATGCTGCATTATAGAGTTGTTTTTAGTGGAAATTGTTATGATATTTTATTTGTTATGTATTGTATTGTTTTGTATGATGCATGTTACTTGTTTTATTATGTGCATTCTCTGTTTTAAATGTATTTTATTGTTACTCGGTTACTCGGTTAATGGACAAAAGAAGGCCAAGGCCCATCGAGATTGTCCTCCACACCTTGTGGATCACTGTACACTGTCATGTTATTTTATATTATTATTTTTTTTTAAGCCATTTGTCTAGTTTTGTTTTAAAATTATTTATATTATCACATTCAATAATGTCATGTGGCAAAGAATTCCAAATTCTTGGAGCTCTGACTGTAAAAAAGTGCTGTCTTTTATTTGTTTTGGTTCGATTAATTTCTATTTGTTTATTATGATTTCTTGCTACAATTTTCCTTCCTGTAAATGATAATCCACATAATTCCATTAAAATTTTGGAATGCACAATCTTAAAAAGTTGAAGTAAATTGCCTCTTGTTCTTCTAAGACTTAATGGCCCAGATATTCAAAAGAGCTGAGCCATGCGCAATAGGGTTGCACCTGCGCAAGTCCAAAATGCACCATTCTGTGATATTCAGCAGGAGGCAGTTGCGCCCCCCAAATCATGCTGAGCAACAGCGCAATGCTAATGAAGGCATGCACAACCGAAGGGGGAGGAACCATGCATAAACTGCACATCCCAATATTCAGCCGGGCCATGCAGAGTTATGCAGGCGCAGTCCCCTACCTGTGCCTGCACAACTTCAAGCCAAAAAAAAAAAGGATCAAGTCAAGGGCCACCCACAGGTGAGCTGCCGCATTGCAGGGCACAATACAGCAGCTGCCACCTGTGGGTGGCCCTCCACTGTTCCCGGTGCCACCCCTGCAGCCCAATCATGGGCATAATAATAACCCCCCCGTAGCCCGATCGTGGGCAGCAGAGAAATCCCCACAGCGGCCTGATCGCAGGCTTCAGTAAATTCTTCCCCACCCCGACTAGCCTGATTGCGGGCATAACGTCAACCCCAAAAGACCAATATCCCTGGTGGTCTAGTGGACATGAAGCCTGATCATGGGCATAAGGTCAAACCCACCCCTAAAGTCCAATATCTTATTGTGATCTAGTGGCCCCACCCACCCACCCATGGATCCCCACCACCCACTTCCCCATCAGCCGGCGGGCAGCAGAACCCCACCCACCTGCCGCCCTGCCACCCACCGACTGACAGCTCGGTGGGCTGCATGCCCATTGGTTCAGAGCAAGAGCCAATGGTTGTGCAGCCTATACTGCAAAGGCAGTCCAGATATGTGAATGAATGAATGGACTGCCTTCTACGGTATGGTCTGCATGCCCATTGGCTTGCTCCTGAACCAATGGGCGCTGCCACCACTAATCAATCAGTCAGTCGGCGGTGGCAGGCAGGGGTGCTGACCTGCCGCTGACGGGGAGCAGGGTGGTGGGGCTCTGTGGGTGGGTGGGGTGGGGGCTACTAGACCACCAGGGATATTGGACTCTGGGGTGGGTTTGACCTTATGCCCACGATCGGGCTTCAGCGTCCACTGGACCACAAGGGATATTGGTCTTTGGGGTTGACATTATGCCCACGATCGGGCTTGTCCGGGGGTGGAGGAAGAAATCTTCATGCCCGTGATCAGACCAGTCGGGGGAAGAATTATCATGCCCGCGATCGGGCTAGTTGGGGGGGTGGGGAAGAATTTACTTTATGCCCACGATCGAGCTAGTGGGGTGGAGGGAGTTTACATTATGCCCAATTGGGCTGCTGGGGGATGGAATACTGTTCTGCCCGCCATCGGCTGCAGGGGCATCAGTCCCATGGCCCTTGCCCGGCAGGCGCCAGCAGTCATCGATCGGTGCACCTGCATGCTAATGGCATGCAAATGGGACCATAATTATATGCAAATGGCCCCCCATGTGCCTTGCATAGATTATGGCCTCATTTGCATGTCACCTTTTGAATATCGCAGGTTTGTGCATGGCACAATGGAACTTGCGCCACCGCATCTGAATGCTCCACTCTGACCACTTGCGGTGGTGCAAGTTCCACTGTGACATGCACAGTGGCTGTGGCCAGGGGGTGATAGTCAAAGAAGTTGCTCAACAGCACAACTCTGTTGAATATCGCCCTGGCCACATCCCTGTGCAACTTTTTTGAGCAGTGCAAGGGCTTGCGCCACAGAATGGCGCAGTTTGAATATCTGGCCCAATTAATACAATCCAGTTTTTTGAAGCCTAGTTTCATAATCCAAATGAGAAAGATGTGGTACAATTTTTGTTGCCCTTCTCTGCACTTGTTCTATCCTAGTAATATCTGTAATCAAGTAAGGATTCCAAAAGGGAGATCCATAATCCGTATATGGTCTAATATGTGATTTATAAAGAGACATGATGCATTCCTCAGATTTAATAACAAACATATTGTTTATTCTATGAAGAAGCGCATTAGCTTGGTTGGCCACTTAGTTACAATGATCGGTAGATGACAGTTTGTTGTTTGCTAATATTCCCAGATCTTTTTCCACAACTGACTCTCTTATACTAATATTATTAAGAGAATAAAATTGTTTGGGGTTATTTTTTCCCATATGTAAAACTGCACATTTTGAAACACTAAAAGACATTCAATTGGTATTTGCCCAGCACTCAATTCTAGCAAGATCACTTTTTAGAATGTTTCTGTTTCTGTTACTGTCAACAGGGCCTCCCAACTTAGTGTCTTCTGCAAGTTTTGAAAT
The DNA here is from genome assembly GCA_016271365.2 of Neoceratodus forsteri. NCBI lineage: Eukaryota > Metazoa > Chordata > Ceratodontiformes > Ceratodontidae > Neoceratodus > Neoceratodus forsteri. The sequence continues at coordinate 537,291,125 of CM057459.1, read as the reverse complement.
TACGTTATTTGATGAAATAGTCAAATCACCAATAAAGATACTGAATAATGTCGGTCCCAAAACAGATCCCTGGGGAACACCACTCGAAACGTTACCCTTATCAGAAAGTTCCCCATTTACCCTAACAGTCTGTGTTCTATTATTCAACCAAGTATGAACCCAAGAAACAACATCATATGAAAAACCCAATTGAATTAATTTATTTAACTATATGAAATGTGATACCTTATAGAAAGCTTTACTGTAGTCTAACAAGATAACATCAACTGGTATATTAAGGTCCAGATATTTACTAATCCTGTTGTAAAAGGATAACAAGTTGGTTGTGCATGAATAACCAGATTTGAACTCGAGTTGTGTTACATCGCCAATATTTATGGACTGCATTTCTTCCTCAATAAGGGATTTGATCTTTTTTTCCAGTAATTTACAGGGAATAGAGGTAAGACTAATGGGCCTATAGTTTTCTGTTTTAGAATGAGGTCCCTTTTTAAAAATAGGGGCAACAATGGCTGTTTTCCAATCCAAAGGAACCCTAGATTCCTTAAGAGACTTATTGAAAATAATTGTAAGTGGTAAAGCAATTGCATCAGATGTTCCTATGAGAAATTTAGAAGTTACATTATCTGGACCAGGGCTAGTTGTTTTTTTAATGTATCTAAAGGTTTATATGTCTCTTGAAGTGTAACAGTATAGTTATGTTTGTTACCTTTGTGGACAAGTGGTACATATTCTAATCCTTGCTCAAAAACTGAACAGAAATACTTATTAAATTCCATAGCTGCCATCTTATCTGAAATTATTGTTTTATTATCTATAATTAGTAGGCCTACACTTCTAGTATCTCCTTTTTTTCCATTCAGATATGAATAAAAACTTTTATGGGAGTCTTTGGAGTGGGCAATTTTAAATTCCAAGTTACGTTTGGCTAATATAATGGATTTCTTTAAATCCTTAACTGCCTTCCTATAATTTAATAATATTCCCTCTTTCTGATCTGACTGACACTGTTTTAGTTGAGTAAATAACTTTTGTTTACATAAACTTTGTTTTTTGATAGAGCAATTGTACCATGCAGGGATTTTCCCTTTATTGTTATATTTTCTTCTTATTGGTACATATTGATTTTCTAGTTCATAAATTATATTTTTAAAGGTGTAGCAAGCATCCTCTATATTTAATGGAGAAAGTAATGGGTCCCATGGAATAGCCTTAAGATGCTCATTAATTATAGGAAAATCAATTTTATCATAACGTTTTAACATGAGTTTATTCCTAGGGGTTATGTATACCAAGGGAATTGTAAAGAAAATTGTCATGTGATCACTATTATCTATTGGGTCAATTATCCATAAGTTATGCTACCATAATTGTTATGACTAGATCTAATATATTTGTCCGACGAGTGGGTTCTCGAACTAATTGAGAAAGACCCAAATCTATAATTGTTGAGGGTAGCTGTGTACCATATTGATTTGATCCTGTTAGATTATCCCAATTAATAGATGGGAAGTTGAAATCACCCAAAATAATTACTGAACCCTTATCTGCCAGTTGGGAAATCTCTTTAGTTAATTGTTTAATATAACCGATATCTGAGGAGGGTGGACGATAACAGGTACCAACCAAAATCTGAGAGTGACCATTAGGTTGTAGGTTCACCCAAATACTTTCTGTCTGTGAATTTATTGAAGATTCAGAAGATGGAATATCATTTGTAACATACAAGCTCACACCACCTCCTTTTTTATTGTTTGTTCTATTTTTGCTATAATGTTTAAATCCAGGGATTTCCATAATCCATTGTTTATTTGAATTACCCCACGTTTCCGTTATGGCTATTAGTCCTATGTTCAATTCCTGGATTTTTATTTCTAATTCAGCCATTTTTGTAATATTAAGAGACTGTGCATTGAATGATAGAACATTTAATTTATCAGCATTTAGTAAGTGGGTCTTTAGAGATGCCGGTAATATCCTTATCTCCCCCCTTTTTACTAGTTTAAATGATTCTCAATAAATGTTGAAAATTGACGTCCTAAAAGAGAACTCCCCCTTCTGCTGAGGTGCATACCATCCCAACAGAAAAAGGATGGGTTTTCATTGAATTCTTCCCAGTATGTAAGGCAGGCAATATCCTGCCTATAGCACCACTTACGGAGCCATTCATTCAATGCTCTGATTTTATTCAAAATTTGATTACTGGCTCTAGGAACAGGGAGAATCTCTGATATACTGTTGCTATGAGGGCAACTTTAGTCATGGAAATTATATCCGAGACTCTTGCCTTGGTGGTACAGCTGGTATTGTAATGGCACCCTGGGCCTTAGGAGAAGGGCACCATATATAAATAAAATCTACTACTACTACAATGACTACTACTACAACTACCACTACTACTACTACTACTACTACTACTATGAACTTGCTAGGATTTCCTGGTTAAGGAAATATGTACTGTAAGAAGACAATTAAGCAAAATTACTGAGCAGGAGTAGGAGAAGAGAATGTGAAGGCTACTGACTATGTGCCTTTGAGGTTCTAAAATGTGCACATTGATTTTGTTTGCTGTGCCTAGATCAGCAGAACTTGTTTTTACCTGTGCATTAACAAATCTAATGCACAGGAAACAGTCAATCAAATGTCAGAATTTGCTCATCATATTTTACAGGTAAGCAATAAGACTCAATGGACTGTGCAATAAACAGATCTGAATGCATGCCCAGGGGCACAGTAAAACATAAAGCTGCAGGCTGAGTACCTTCATTTCCTGGAAGTAGAGTCAGATCTGTTTGATGCATACCCAAGATTGTCTTATTGTACTTATGAAAAGGGTTTCCTTGTTTTATAAAAAATGTTTCATGTTAAAAATGTTTAAATATAAAAACACTTAAACAATTAACTATATTTAATGTAAAATAGTACATCCACATTATGTCTTATTGCTTTAGGACACTTGTTCTTTATAGGCATCCTTAGTTAGTGTAGCATTAGTGAACAGGTTTTCCCCCTCCCCCGCACTGGCAGGTTTCTTTATTTCACCATTTGTATTAGTGTTAGTGCTGTATTTTACTTTTCTTGAGATTGTTGAGTGAACACCTGGGATTCAGTTCCTGCCACCTGCTGTGATGGAGTCAGTGGTGTTTTTGAGGAAGTAGTTGCATTCTACTGAGTGGTGTTACCAAAAAAAGAACTGTATTATGCCCCCAATCTGCCCATAGGAACTGAGCCTATGAGCTGAGCCTGAAAATTTAAAAAAGTAAAGGATGGCATTCACTTTCATAAAGAGCTTCACACCTGACTGTGAAATTGGTATCACAAGATAGCAGAAGCAGACATGCTGCAGCAGTAGCTGCATGATCAGCAGCACACATGTTGGGACCAGAAGTATGAATGCTTTTTGAATTTAAATTTCAAAGTGTGCGATATGTATATGGTGGGCTGACATTCAATATAAAAAATCTTGCCAAATATGCATACCGGAATGTTTTTGCAGTGAATGATGATTTCTTTATAACAAAGGAAAATAATAGTGAAGTTGGAAAACCTGAGTGTTCTAAAAGCACAGTGATTTTTTTGTAGTGTGGTACTGCTTTTGAGTATTTGTTTTTACCTGTGCATCAAGCAGATTTGATGTGCAGCTAACAGCCAATCAGAACGTAGGATTTTCTGTCTTCATAAGTAATGAATAATCCTGAATTAAAGGGTCCAGCTGTAAAATATAACTAAAATCTGTGGCCTCATGACTTTACATTTACCTACACAATTACAACAGTGCGTAGGTCTGATGTGAAAGGCTTAATGGAGTCTATGCACTAAGCCTACACACCACATATCCTTGGCACATATGCTTTCATACATTGAACAGATGTGCATCTGGGGTCCCATTGGACCTCCACAACATTCATCCACATCACAGCCCTGCACAGTACCTGTTGCTGTGCTCATGAACAGGCAGCACCTGAGAAAAAGTAAGGTTCTTCTTAGAGTCCTAGGTTTCTAGTTGCCTTGGTGGTACAGCTGGTATCACAATTTGAAAAGATTCCAGGAGGCCTGGGTTCAAATCTCAGTTAATGCACTTATTTATTTCTCCCTTCTATTTGTAGGGTTCCATATATGTGCATACCACACCCTTGTGAATGAGAAAGTCTATGTACAAACCCTACACACCACAAATCACTGTCATGTAGGCTTCCATACATTGAACTGTTACACATCAGGTGTCCCATCGGACTCCCACAGCATTCATATCAGGAATTTCTTCCTCTTCTACACCAGCTCACCACATAGTACCTGTTGCTGTGCGTGTGGATGGGTAGGGGGGTGTTCAAGTGGTAGTGCTGTACTCCACACCATCCCCAAAGGTGCCGAGTACCAGCAGAAGGTGAAGCAGATAATGGCTACAGGTAGCTTGCCATATTCCATACATACCTCTCCAATCAGTAGTGGTTGACCTGGCAGGAACTGCATCCACCACATTATCATAGCACAAAGTCTTCCTGTGATGCAGCAGAGGATGGGGACTCCTAGACGGCACTCATCTGTAGTGCATGGACTCTGGCCTGTACTAGGATGTACTTGTTCCACTGTGTCCCTGTGCAGCTCAGAACAGGGAATTTACGCTGCTGGTAGTACAGGCATCACATTGCTTGCCTTTGTGTATCCTTGCCCCTCCACCCCATGTCCCACCTCCTTTCCCTGCCAAGCTCCTATGCAACTGTGGGGCAGTGATGCAGCCAGGGATAAAGCATGATTCATGATGCAGAGCTGTGCAGGGTGCAGAGGGTTGCAGTCAGGGTATGCACCTGTAGTACGTGCCCATCCCCGCTAAGTGCATAGGCCCCAATGTGAGGGTGCATGGTATGAACAATAACCATTTCTATCCTCATGTATAAGTCTCTGACCGATTTTAAAGAGCTCCAAAACTAGTAGAATATTTAAGGCAAAATGGTCTGATTGTATGACCACTGTACTATAAAGATGAGAACACAGTTTTGAGTTTAACCACAGTCACTAGCTTATTTTATGACCTTCAGCATGCCACTTAACCCCTTCCCTCTGGGTAAATCAATCTTTCCAGCTATTCAATGAGGATGAAAAAGACCTTTGAAACTGACAAGCTGCAGCCCAGTTGGTTTTCCTTGGGTAAATGAATTATAAAATCAAAATGTCAGTAATTATATCTGGCATCAACAATTGCTGGGTCTTTCAAGGTTGTTCTATTTAGCTACTATATTTATTCTGCTGAAAATGAATGTGTCTTGGCATTGTATAGCATTCATTCCTTTTCCCTTCACTGAACACATTTCAACCAGTAAATGATGTTCTTAAAACATAATAATTATTTAGCAGTTTTCCCTGTTTCAGTCATTTAATAGCAAGTTCTCACTACACAACTGACACTAAGAGAATAATATCCTTCCTGGTGGCCAGAAGACTGAAATGAATACAGAACAATGCTGCTATTTTGAATGTAGCTATTTTAGGTATACATACAATCCCTACTAGTTTATCATTATTTTAGATGCCTAACAATGTATAACACTGTGCACCAGCCCTGCTTTGGTTACAAAAACTGGAGAAATGCTATAAATATACATGGAAAAAAGGTTTGATTGCAGATCACTTACATGACTTCAGTCAATCAGCACTTAAAATGGCAGAGTATTTAGTCCTCTGTGCAGTTGTCATTTCTTGAGATGACATTTATGTGGAGAGTTCCATTCAAAGACTGGCGTAGAGTATAAAACTCCTTTTCTGCAAGAATTTTTCTAATATTCAAGAACATTTTTAATATATATGATGTTCATACACAGTTCTGTGGATATTTAATTTTATGCATTTACTTCCCAATTTCATGGCAACACATTGTGATGTCACACACAGAATACTGACTTAAGTAGGGGAAACTGCAGTAGGATGCAATTAATGTTGGAGAACAAAGATAATGTTTTCATGAAAATGTCATCAGTAATAAAGAAAGAGGAAACATAAATGTATAACATGAATAAAATATATGTTACATTGTATCTCAATAATGCAATCATACATTTTTCAGATACTAGAAAACACTTCAATTTTATTAAACTGTTGCAAAATTTATATGTAACATAATGACTGTGATTTATACATTAATAACTGTGTATATGCTGGAAAAAATGTTTCTTATGTACTATATGAGAGCATCACCTTGTACAGATTAGGAAACAGAATAACTCACCTTTAATTACTCTCAGCCAAACTACATGAAATGAGACTTTATTTTAATTGATATACTTTTTTTCATTTATTTATTTCTTTGATAACTGGGTTAGCCCTACTGGGAGTAAACCTGTTTACCAGGGTGACCCAGAACATCAAAACCATACATGAACAGGAATGATGTCGCAGTTATAACAGTTACATGTGAATTAGAATAAGAAACACTTAATTTGTTGGCAGAAAAGGACTGTTTGGCCCATCCAGTTTTCCCAGATATTCCCTGCTTAGTCTGCATCCACAGACCCTAACTGATCTCCAGTGACCTTCTCTAATCCTTGGAAATCTCACCTGCTAGGCAAGTTCTGAGGCAGTCACCCCTTTCTTTAAAATCTGACCTCCAACAGTCCAGGACTCTCATCTTCGTGTGGCTTGCCTTTGTTCCCATTTTAGATATAAACCACTTTGTACGGTGACTATTGGTACTCTCTAATTGGTGGCATATTTGTCTGTTATCAAACAAACAGAAGGTCTCTGATTCAAGTATCTGCATTGCAAGAGAATTCCAGGTGTTGGGATCCACAAATTCAAAGGAACATTGGAACATATACGTTTACAGTACAGAAAGGGGAGGACAGCAGATTATCAGGTGAGGATTAAAGGAACAATGGTTTATTACTTGGTCTAAGCAATTTATGTAAACTATTAGAGGAGCCAGAAACCCACATTTTGTGTATAACATTTCTGAACAAGTATCTTATCCTTTCTTTCATCCAAAGGGAGTCATATTAGATCTAGATAGCATTTATAATGGTGCATCCTTCTGTCAGCAGACAACAAAACAAGCAATGCAATTGTAAAATATCCTGGGCTCAATTTTCAAAACGCCCTTAGGTCACCACAATTTGCAGTGATCTAGGGCTGTGGAGAACTATAGGTGCATCAGGGACCTTGTGCCCTATTTTGTAAAATTAGGGGTCCCTGCACTGAAGACCTGGGAGTTTCCACAGCCACAGGGCTGCAGCAAATATGTGGTGTACCTGCAGAGTTTGACGGAGGGATCTGTCAACTTCCCCCTGGCCCAATCATACATGAGCCATGGAAGTGGGGAGAGGGCTTCTGGCTCAAAGGTGGAAAACAGGGTTTACTGGGACAGTGAGGGTGTGATAAGGGTTGTCGGGTGGGGTATGTTGGCAGTTACAGTTGGTGGAGGACACACCTGGCAGAGGTGCCATATGGCATATCTGACAGCCGAGGGGACCGGGTAGGAAGTTGGCATATAAATATAATTATGACACAGACCCAGGTGGAAGAAGCCTTGGCACCTGGCCCACAGGACTGTGGATTCTGTGGGGCAGGTGTCAGGGCTGCTTCCTCCTGGGGCCATGCCATAATAGTATCAGCCAGCCCCCCCTACCTGCTCCCCTCGGCTGTCAGATACACATTTATCACTTCTGCAAGCTGCTTCCTCCACCCACTGTAACTGCCACCATGCCCCCTCATATCCCATGGCACCTTCACTGTCCCATAAGCCCCTGTTTCCCACCTTCCAGATCCCACAGCTCAGTGGCCACCCTGCCCAGCAGTGGTGCAGGGCCCTTAGACCAACTCCTGGCTGGTTTAATGTGAGCCCCCTGTTGTGGCCACAACAGAGCCTATAGAATCCCAAATAAGGTGATGGTGCAGTCCCACCATGGTGCACCACCACTGCAACCTGATGCATGGGTGCTTTTGCCACAAGGGTGGCACAGAGGGGCTTTGCTGCATAGCATCCTGATTTCACCACAGCCGACATTTGAAAATTGGGAATGTTGCAAACTATGATGCAAGATGCCACTTGCATTATACAGCTTTGGTGCTGGCACCATGTATCACAGTACATCATGTGAAAATTTAGCCCCCTGAATCTAGCCATGTCTTTACCAGCACATGAGTGAACTAGTATGGAACTATATCCCAGCAAGGCTAGTTACTAATAGCTAATCTAAAATAAGACAATATGATGACTTTAAGCCTGGCAAGGAGACCCTTTTTTTCACTTACCTTTTATGTAGTCTACAGTAGTTAATACCTATAGGATAGACAGTGCTCCAATGCTATACCCAGCTATTTGAAATCATAGATCATTTCCAGATTGGATAGTCTTCTGCCATTAGATGTCTCCCAAAGCACCAATAAACATATATTAAAGTCAGCAGTCTGCTCAGAAACTACTGTATGTGGACAATGAGGTCTACTCAGTCCCCTTTAAAAATTGCAGGGATATTTTGCAGTTAATCACTGCTTTATTCTTGTTTGGATTTCTTAAACTTAACCTCAGGTAACAAAACCAAAGGACACAGTAACAAATGAGTCATTGTCAGTGAACAACTTAAGAGTCAGCATTCTGTAGTGGGAAGAGCATAAGCTTGAGATTCAAGAAACACTGGAGCTCGCAGGATTAAATCACACCCAAGTCACTTATCTGTTAAGTGACCCTCGAACAGGTGCCTAATGGTAACTGTTAATGGTTTACCAGAGCCTGTGGCTGCTGCTATGTAGAAACATAGAAGCACAGACAAAATGGTTAAATAAAGACTAATGATCCATCCAATATGACAGGTCCCAGCCTTGGATCAGGACTCTCTAATACTGCACAGTACCTTAAAACAGAGGTATTGGAGTGCACCACCCCAGTATAGTACATCTCATTTTTCAGTCTTCTAGTTATTTTTTAAATAGCCTATGTGTTACATAGGCAATCCTGGGAGACATGTCAAAGGTAAAAATAATTTAAATGCATTGGGGTAGGGGAGGACTAATGTTGCTGTTTTCATTTAAACATCACCTTTCCAACGGACCACCACTACCACCAACATGGAAGTAATTAAATACGTTTTATCATATCCAGCCACTTTTGTTTCATTCACAGCACTAGTGAGATCTTAGTTACAATGCTCTTTTAATTCCACATAAAGCGTAGCACTTCTTTAATCAGAACCTGTGCAGTGATATTTTGTCCTCCAGGTTCACTGCTGTAACATGGAGGCAATTTAAAAATTAAATAGAATACATAAAATGATGGTTTATTGCAGCACTGGAGTCTGATGTCACTGCTGTAAGCAAGCAATAACACACAATGAGGTGTGGGTTATCTCCTGATAAGAGCATGCCCAGATGTGTTGTTAGGCATGAGGCACTTACACTGAGTGCCTTATGCTCCTGGGCGTGCTCTTATGAGGTGATTATCCACACCTCAGAGTATCTTATTGTGCTTATAAAATGGGCCCACAAGTAAAGAAGTTAATACAAAAATATTGGCATAGAAACTGCACATAAAAACTGAATTATGACAAGTAGAAAAAAAACAAAAAGTAGCTCCTGTCATTGAGTTGGAGTGGAGCTCTTTAGTCACTAGAGGAGGTTGGTTTTTGTGTTTGTGTGCACTCCCCAGCGACCCACACAGACACAGACAGAGACTCAAAAGCATGTTTTTTTTCTTTCATTCATATTTGTTAGTTTGCACTGATGAGCGTGTCCCACACCGGCCACTGTAAACAGTAGTTTTTTGCTTCGCGGTCCGCTTTCCAGTCTGCAGTTTTTAAACCATATGCTCCGTGAATGATTTTTTTTTGTTTGCTTTTGGGGAGGGGCAGAACTTTGGATAATATTAGCGGTGGTCCAGCAGAGGAGCAAGTCTGATTTTAATTTCAAAGATGCGGCCAGTCTTGGTAACAGAGGACTTGGTCTGTAGTCTATGGATTTGAAACATATGGCATGCGGTTCGTGATCTGCGATCAGGTTTCACCAGAGTAAGCACACAGGACACGATGGAGGTGAGGGGGTAGGCTACCATACCACCGAATGCAGTGTTCATCAAAGAAGCTGAGGAAATGGGCAACAGAGCAGGCACTACAGACAAGCTGCTACAGTGGAAGAAATTAATGGGAGTCAAGAGCTGCGATCGGCAGCCTGTCAGAAACTTGTGATACAAGTATGTGCAATATGTCAGTTGGTCACCCTGTCACTGAATTTTGGTTTTGCAGTTAGGTTTCGTGTGTGTGTTTTTTTTGACTGCGGTTGTTTTTTTTTTTGGTGGGGGCATGAAATGATGGTATTTGTGCAATTGCTCTCCAAGTGGTGCTATTCTGAAACCCCTTCAGTCGCATCGGAGCATGAGGGCAGCGGGAGAGTGGAATTGAGCACACTGATTTCATGTTGTCCTGCGGTTTGGTTGGCACAAGTAGTGCCCATTGAATTAATATGTCCTGATAAGGACACAGCTGAGAAGAGCTTCCAGCCAATCAAAAGTTTAAATTTTTTATGCCCATTTTATAAAATGTAACAACAGCAGCTGGCTCCAGTAAACCATTGCTGGTCATCTGTATCCAAGTAATGATTCAGTCCACTCAGCCACATCAATGACTAAATGCAGAACACCACTGAAAACAAGAGGACATGTTTCAGTTGCATTAACCTGAGTAGATAAATAGTGAAAAACAACAACAGCAACAACAACAACAACAACAACAACAAAAGAAACTGTTTTGGGAGGCAGTATAGTTTATTAGGTAGACTTCTGGATTGGGAATAGGGTTGGGCCAAATTCATCTTGTGCCACTGACATTCTAGCAATATTCTGATTTTGTTTCTGTGAACTTTCACAAAATGTTTATGAAAATCTCACAAAATGTCACCAAAATTGTGATTTCATGTTACTTCCACCTAATGTACAAAGAATCTGTGAAAACTGAACAATACTTGGTATGCTGATTGTACCAAGGTCCATACAGAAGTGCTCTAAGTTTGAGATGTCTAGCTTAAAAGCTGATTGAGTTATAACTTATAAGCCACCAAGCATTTGTAAATTTTAAAATTACAGTTTGCAGTTATGTAAACTGAAGAATTTTAAGCCCCTAGAACTTTATATAGGAACATAGAATTTGATGCCACATGAGGACCACTTAGCCCACCTAGTTTGCCCATTTTCCCAACCTGTTTCATATACTACATATACTAAATTAGCTGCGGCTTATACTCTCTTTCCTACAGCTAGAGTTTATTTAAGTCTGCCCATTCATTTTTTAATTCCCCTATCATTTTTACCCCTATAACCTTGAACAGGGGGCTGGTCCATGGAAACACCACCCTTTCCATGAAAAAATACTTTCTCATGAAACCCCTAAAACCCTTTAAAACTAGACAATGGAATATCACTAGTTTTGTAGGGTCCTTGACCCTAAATATTAGGATTAGAGGCCACCCCCATGGCCCAGCAGAAGAGCATTGCACTGCCATGCATATAACCCAGATTTGTACGCAAGCCCAGGAAGTCACATTAGTAGGCAAACCGTGGCTGAGACAGCCTCTCCTTGGCAGTGAATCTCAGTCAGGGAGGGTTGGCAGCAGGTTCCACAAACACAACTACCCCTGCAGCTGGGCCAGTGAGCTTTCTTCTGTTGTAGGGGAAGCTGTGGCTGTGTGAGGCTGACAGAGGCACCACCCACACCATGAGAGATGGGAGGAAAAAATGTTGGAGAAAAACCGGGTAACCAAATCAATGATGGCTGGTTTCAGCCTGATTAGGGCATATCCCTATGAACAGGGTGTATCCCTGAGAGAAACAGTGCCAACCAGGAGAAAAAAAAACAATATGAAAAAAGTGACTGTGTAAGTCAACTCTCTAATCACTAGCTCAAAGGCTGACCAAGTTATAAACAGCCAAATATTCAAAAAAAGTAACAGTAATTAAAGTTGAATTTCCTGAGCTTTTGTGAAATTGTGAGATGTTGTGATACTTTTGCAACGCCATGTCCATCCATTATACCCAGCCATGCACTTGAGTTACCATTGTGGAAGAAGGCAAATATTTTGTAAAGGAACAATAAGGTAGCATTCATAGGAGGCTCCGTAGTAAAAGTATAGAGGGGGCAAGAATCAGGTCACTATCTTGAGTCATGAACCATGAAGAATAGTCATCAGTGTGCACAAGCCTGAATTCTTGCAATATGCCAGATGATCACAAGAGCTCACTGACTTTTTGAGTTGTTGAAGCATATTTGTTAACCGGGTAAGTGCAGTGATCCCAGGGACCGTTTTCAGAAGTTTTTCACACGCACATGCAGCATTGTTACTGTACAATGCCACCTGCTGCCTTATTAACAACCATATATATAAGAATGTATATTTGTCATGGGATCCCCTTCCCAAACAATACACACACAATTTTGTTTGAGTTCTCAGCAAAATTTTATTAACAAATACATTACATCCATTATTTTACACCACCAATACTTTTGTATTTAAATATGCATCATTTACATACTTTGTAGGTTTTGAATGATCACTTCATTTCTTCTCACCATCTGGACTAGGATGCACACCCCAAGTCCACCATCGGCTAGGGGCAAGGAGGTTTGAGTGTCCCATAGGAAACTCTCCTCCTCCAGATGAGGGTGTTGCACACTTCCCAATATATGGGACATCTGGTGTGGGAGGAGAGGATGCTTTTAGCCACTTGGCTGAGACATGCAAGAGCACATCTGCAGCCTGGACACTGGTCCTTGGGCCGGTTTCCTCATGGGGTGGGGATTTAGGGACCAGGACAATGGCAACTTAATATAAGAAAATACAGCCCCCTTGTCTGTGCAGTATGATCTTGAGAGAGGGGACGGAGTCTCCGATGGTCAGCATAGCCACCATGAGCCGATGTTGGCAGTGGGCAAAAAATGTGCTGATAAAAAAAAAATGAATTGTCAGACTTTGAGCATCTGTTACTTCCCCACTCCTCTCCAAATGTCATGAAACTTAGTATTTGTTTAGGTCCTTTTCTAAACAATACCCATGCAAAATTTTAGGTCTTTAACTATGAAACTGACCAATGTATGATCAGATAAAGAATTTCAGAAAATTCCAAAACATCTTATGAAAATTTTGTGAAAGTCATCGAATTTTTTGAATATTCCACAAAATTGGAATTTTCCATTTTTAGCCCAGCCATAACTGGAGATAAGGATACAATACTGATATTTAAAGTCTTCTAGAATCACTTCATCTTTGATCAACAGAGATACACACATAATACAGGAAAATTCAGATGCAAGGGGGTAAAGAAAAGAATTGAGCCATTATGTTCCTCTCTCCCATCAGTTCAGTTGGATCATCTAACATTATTCATTGGTAGAAAGAAATATCCTGCTTGATGATTGGTCTAGAGGTAAATTCCAGCAGTGGTGTAATCTTCGTACAGTATCACTATCTGAAACTAATCTAAAGAAATATCCTAAATACTGTAGAATACAAAATATTTGCAGCTAAAAAAATGTTGCTATATTCACTGGTAATAAGAATGCGCTAAAATAATGCAACTGCATACATTATTTTATGTGATCATGTGTGCAGAGTGACTAGTACAGTGCTAATTTAAAGTACCGCTAAAGTGTGTAGAGACATCAGAGTGCTAAAAAAAACTAATGCAACATATTTGTATTCTACAGTAATTGCCTTTCATTACTCTACAAGATCCATGTTATATTTACAATAAGGCACTCCAGGGCATGTGTTATGCTTACTGTCATTTATTGGGCAATTGACATTACTCATATGCACTTCACAACACACCCAAGGTATAATATTATCCCAGCTGAGAAATTGTGTCTCTTAAAAGTGGCACGGTGATTGACTAAGGCACCCTGGCACTGGTGTTATTATTTCTTAACAAAGCCCAGAAAAAAACAAGTCCCAGCTCTGCCTACATAACGCCAGTCTAATTTTCAAAACCTGTCGCAATTTTTTTCTCGCTAAGTGAGAGAGCAAGCCAGAGCCCCCCCATCTTAACAGTCCATATCAGTCCACACAAACAAAAATTCAAAGCTTTTCAGCATTTAAAAAAAAACAACAAAAATTATCCATATTCTTCATTCTGCCCCCCCGGAAAACCTGATGCTACTAAAGTGCTCAGACCCCTCCCAACCTAGGATCCCCACCCATTCTCAAAAATGCCCAACCAGCAGCCTGACTTCATCTGTGGGATGCATTTCACAGAAGTTCTACTCCTGTGTTTTCTCACCTTGCAGATTCCTGATCCCCACCATCTCTTTCTCTCTCTCTCTCTTTCACACACACAAGAACTCCAACCCACCAGCCTGACTGTACCTGTGGAATGCACCTCTTCTCTTTAGCTCCCGAAGTCTTCAGAATATATATTTTTTTAATCCAATTTTTTTACTTTCTGTGCCTATTGAGTATCACACGACTACAGCTCCCATAATACATGGGACACAAATCCAGATCACTCCAGCAGGCTCTCCTAAACAGCAGCACTCTCTATTGGACACTGCAGCATAACAGAGGAACTACTTTTTTTTTAAATCTACTTTTATTCTGTTTTTAATATTTATTCAGCTTGTTGTTAATTTTAATTCCATTTTATTAAAAATGTTTCATATGAACCATTCTCAAAGTGTAATAATACCTTCCAGGGTGGGTGTTATGGGATATAACAGACCTTCCACAGGCTATAAGGCCCTCCGCCTGTGGCGTCAGATATCATACCGCCCCTCGGCGGTCTGTTATATCTCAATAATGCCCACCCTGTTGGATATTATTACTTACATAACATATGGTCTCTCACGGTTAATTGCTTAACTATGAAACACTGAAGAAGAGATTTTACAGTGCTACATTGTGCTGGAAAACTGTTTAAAAATAGTCAATTAGAGATAGTTGGCTAGGTAGATAGGTATAGATAGACAGACAGACAGACAGACAGCTGGATAGATAGACAGACCTACAGACAGATAGAGACAAATATAGATAGACAGACAGAACTCTGTTTTAAATGTCTTTCTGTGGGCTCAAGGTACTGTTCAGAATAACATAAAAAAACAGAGCCAACACTATTCAAAAATCTACACAAAAATATATCATAAATTTACATTGTATTTATTTAAGATACACATATGGTAAAATCTAATTACAGTAAATTAGGTTACCGTGCTAGTCTCATAGGCAGAAGGCAAGGCATCTTTATTTTTTTCCTGCTCTTTCGGAATACTTAAGGCACCTTACAGGGAGAACAAAAGAACAGTAACTAATAAACAGCAGAAATGAAACAATAAATAAGAAAATTAGGAGAAGAAGACCAGTTCAAAAAATACATTTTAGAGCTCACTTAAAGGCCTCTATTAGCAACAGAGATGTGCAAAATTAGAGCATTTTCATTCCACAAACTATGTGAAATTCACACATTTTTGCAAAATATTTTGCAGGTGCAAAATGCAAAATTATGTGGGAGAAATGCAAAATTCTGCCCACGAAATGCAAAATTTTACCCATGAACACGTGAAATTCAGGCAAAATTGGTAAAATTTCATATTTTGCAGGTGAAATTTCACAATTTCGCACCCAGTGAAGAATGTTGCATAATGTCGGAATTTCTCAAAATGTTTCATGCTGCAAAATTGCCTATTTTTGGGCAATTTCACCAGCAAAATTTAATTTCACAACATCTCTAATTAGCAAACAATCAAATCACAGCTGGAAGAGAGTACCATAGAACTGGTACAGCTACCCTAATATTCAATCTCCCAAAAACTTTAGTCAGAAGCCAGGAACTGTAAAAGCCCAGCATCAGTGGAAGAGGAGAGGGCAAACAGGGATTTGAGTAATCAGGAGATCATTCAGGCCTCTTTTAAGAAGCTGACTTCCACAGCCCCACTCTTTCATGTAGGCAAGACTTAGATAGTGTAGGACCTTGTGCGTAATGAAGCAACTCTTGAACATTATACTTCAACAAATTGCCAGCCACTGCAGATTGTGCAGAGCTGGAATGATGCAACACACATGCAAATATTAAACTAGCTGGGAAAGTCAAAGATAGTTAGTTTTCAAAATGTTTTTGACAATTCTAATCAAGAACAAGATGAACTGACCACAGGAGAGCATTTGAGAGAGTCTTAAGGCCATAAGCATAAAGGGATGGTCTCCTGGTGATCACAGTCTAGAGAATGGAACCCTAAGCTGTTCCCAATTTCTGGAGTACAAAATCCTACTGCTGATATAATCTTCCATACATAAAACACAGTGAAGGGATATAGATGTCCTTTATTGCCTTAACACAATGACTTGACAGTGATTGACAGCTACAGCATCCCAACTGTTTCCTACTGCATATGCCAGTCAAAATGACATGAGGAAGCTAGCTTCCTTTTGGAGGAAATACACAAAATATCCCTAATAGTTGTGCTTTTCTAGCGTAAGACTGGCTAGCAGGAGACACAAGGATAGCTTCAAAAAGGTCCAAGGTGAAGTGTTCTAATAGATTAAATTAACCTTCAGGCTTTGCTAAGGGAAACAACTACTTTCATTAAATGTTACAGGGTGTAGTGTTCACCCACAGTGGATCCTCTGTGGAGGGTTATGTATTTCAACTGTCACTGTTAATCAGTAGCAGTTTTTTCTGCTCTTAGACAAAGTGATGACTCCCACTAGGAAATGAGGCTGCAGGAAACAAAGTGAGGCTTCATTACTTACTGTATTTTTGACCATGATAATAATATATATAACTGCAAAATGCCCTTCCATTTCTCATTTTCCTGGAATGTTCAGCCTGAATGCAAATGTCAGCATGCAATGCCAGGAAATACTTGACCTAGAAATGGCAACTGATTAAGAAACCTTTTCTTTATTTTGAAGCTTTATTAACAAACACATAGTTGAATCCATGAATGCATTCTCTAATAGTTTTCAAAGCTCTGTTCAATATTTTGTCAGTTGATATTTCAAGGATTTTTATTTAAGTTGCTGCACACTTGACACAAATATGTATATGATAGTAATGAGAATATGGCAGTACTGCTGTCTCTGTGTAAATGCAATCATGCAATTTTAGGTATAAAATCTGCCTTTTCTGCTTCAAGTCCTAAAATACCTGATGGGGGCCCTTTGTTGCTCTGAACACTTGTGTACTGCAACATTTATGTAAAATGTCTTTGTTGGGCTGATAAACATTCACACAATATTCAGCGAATACACCAAATGCTGATTTTTGCTCATTTGTGTCACAACCATAAAGTGCCCAATGTATATGAGATTGGGATGGTTTGCAACTCCTGTCAGTGATTCTTGATGATTGAACTATAACAATGTTTTAATTTTAAATTCATCAAGTAGTTTATAAATACCTATATGTACAGAATGTTTTTGTCATTCTCTTTCTTCCTTCTAACACTGCTTAGTGGCACTCATAACAATCTAATTACATATATACTGTATAACAGAGATATACATAAACGAACCAACCATAATAAAGTATTAAAACATAGCATGCTTTTGATTAGTTACATAAACACACAGGCCAGAAAAATATGGGTTTTAGCTTACAAAGCATGCTTATTTGTAAAGAACTGCTCCAAGAACAAGAAATATTAAGACCAACAGTTCAGTGGAGTATAGATGTTAGTACAGAATAGGTACTTGGGTGAAGTCATGTGATGCAGCCTTAGCAGAAGACTGCCACTGCTTTTAGCTCCACTTCAACTGCCACTTTTAAACTTTAAAAATACTACCCTATCTGCATCTTAACTCATTCACACTCTGCAGACAGATTTCAGAATTGCAATGCATACTTATTAACCTGCCAGGACCAAAATCAGGGACACTCCCTCAAAAAATCAGGGACACATTACCAAAATCAGGGACACCATATTTTCAGCATGGCATTGCACCATTACATGACATGTACATCACATGATGCAGTACACTACAACATACAGTATGTAAAGTTCCTTTAGTTTATGCTTTTCAAAATGTCAAATTCAGTTGCATACTACCAAATGTCACAATAAAAAACACAGGCAAATATTTTGCATCTTCTTTTGGTTCATTTACCTAATTGAAACCAAAGTGTAACATGGGCATTGCTAGAGAAATTATTTTCTTTAGGATCCAGTGTAAAGTTAATTGCCAGGCTTTTAAGGATCTAGTGTTATTTAATTTCCAGACATAACTGAACAGAAATATACTTGGAATGCAGTGTGTGTGTGTGTGTGTGTGTGTGTGTGTGTATCTCTCCTTCAGTCTCATTAGAGGAACAGATAAGCCTGTAGAATGCGGGGGGGAGGGGTTGAGCACTGTCTCCTTTAGACTGCTTTTATCTGCTTAGTTTTACCCTTGCTGTGTTGCTGGCTGATATATCAGCCCAGAATCTGTATACTTTCCAATTCTGTTAGTAGCTTAAAGGTTAAACAGGTCTTCTAGGCTTATTCACACTGGCATTGTAAAAATATGTAATAGAAGCAATTATTCTGGGACTGTGGGACAGGTAGTCTAAATTCGCGAAGTCCCAGAAAATCTTGGACAGTTGAGAGGTATGGTGCAATGGATCACTCTGAAAAGAAATCTGAAGACTTCAGCTCCCCTGAATCCCATAAATAGGACTTAAAAGATCCAGGACTGCTTCACCACAGGGAAGGCTGCCTCTGTGGAACACGACGACCATCATCCAACTGATATGGCTTCTGGAAGAAATTTCTGCACTCTGATCACCACTGACAGAAAAGTGAATTTAAACAATGGAAAGACACTGTTAAATCAAACATTCACAGGATTTCTGATACAGAGGCCTGCATATTGTAGTTTAGAGGATGCACTAGAGAGAGAGAATAGAGGGAGATAATGAAAGATACGAGGTGCTTACAAAAGATGGAGGAGCATGTGGAGGACCAGGAAAATTACTCCAGACACAATATACTGGATTTCAGTATCCCAGAGGGTAAGGAGTATAAAGACCCAGTAGCCTACATACATAGACAAAACATTCCTTGAATGTTTTGGATAACCTCTAGCTGCAAAAACTACTTGATTGAGTGGGTGTACCATAGCAACACCCTACTGAGAGTCCCTGATACTCATCATCCTTTTTCTTATTCTTCAGGACAAATATTTTGTACAAAAATGGATGAGGGACGTAAATAATTTCACATATGAAGGATACACTAGAAGACTGTTTAATGACCTCCGTCTTGCTGTGAGGGAACAGAGTGAAACATTTTGATACATAAATGTGGGGCTTCAAAAAACTGATACTCAAGTCCTTCTCATGTATTCTGCCCACCTTAAGGTGTGGCTGAAAATGGGGCCACAGACCTTCCTAATAGTTGAGACCACTGAAAAAGAGCTGACTCATGAATTCCCCAGTGTATTCCAGTATCTTTACCCTGCCAGACCTACAAAATAAATTAAGAGTCATAATTAACTGTAATTATGCTGGCCAGTGGCACTTTTAACTAGGGCTGGGATCCCTTCACTAACAGAGACAAGTCTTTTAAACCCCCTTTTCATAACAACATCATGCTGCCTTCACCACCTGGCCTCTGCCTTCTCAAATGTGCAAGGCTTTGCACTGTTCCTCAAACAACAATGTGGAGCAGCAGTAGAGTTTTGACCCTAGCTTCACACAGCGCCTGATGCAGAACTGCAATAAACTGGAGTCAGACCAACCTTTCTGACCTGCAGATTTCTAAATACACATTTAACTGCATTAAAGGGTGGGTATAGGAGTCTTGGAGGCCATTGTATAACACTGTTGCTACTGATTTTACAGTGGTATGGCTGATGTAATAAGGGCCCATAACCAACAGAATAACAAAAACTGAAAGTGGCAAAAGTATTGTCCTGAACTGTAGACACCTGCCTTACCTTTTGTAATTTTTGGCCAAGGACTCCTGCCCCCCCCCCCCATACACACACACATACTCAATAGTACCGAACCTTCAGAGTGGTTCATGTGACAGTCTTCCCTCGTTTACTGCTATAGCCTACCAGCAAATCCAGTAATATGTTATGTGAACTGTAATTGCACTATAATGCTCAAACCTGCAGATTTTGCAGGGAACATACATATAACCACTATTTTATAGCATAATGGGGCTCTGTTGCTTTGGCTTTAACAACAGCTGAACACAGGGTGGGGGAATGTATTGTAAAGGGCACAGTTGACCTGCACAACAGATCTGTTCCTGTTACAGGGATGGGATGTATTGCCTGCTATTAGTTCTCTCATCAGTCCCCGTGGAGGTATCTAGAAAGCTTAACCCAGCTGCTAGAATAATTATCTTATGAGTATAACCACATTTTGGTTAAAGGTTACACTGTCAAGCTCCTGTAAAACAGTAGCAATATTTACTGAAGAGGGCCACAGGTGGGTCTGCTGAATTATTAATTTTTTTAATAGTCTTAACTAGTAGAGGTAATGATACTGTAAGTTTACCATAAGTGGAGAGTGGTCCAAAGCTCAGGGTGGCTGCCTTTGCTCATGATTTCATGGACCATCTCAAGATGGGGTGCTACATAGTTATGGTTTGCAACTTTCTTACATGAATATTTTTAGTCACACGGTCGATCTCATACACTGTAAGAGAGGTCAACTTACTCTAAGGTCATATCTACTTAAGGAAATTATTCAAATGCACAAAGAATATGGCTAATCATAAATTAAATATGATTACGTAATAAGTCATAGGATTGCAAGTGGGTAACAAGAACCAACCAGTGCTTCAACATCTTAAAAGGAATGGAGTAAAAATTGTCTACCTGCAGGTTACTCATATGAAGGAAGGTAAAGCAGCAGAATGCACAGTTAGTGGGTGAGCTCCTGCATTCACTCAGGTCTCAGCAACAGTAGAGGAATGCCCCAGATCCAAAGGTTGTCATGTTACAATGTACACATCTGATGTCAAATAGAAGGAAGAATACTGATATATCCTGGCACCTTGGACAAAGCCAAGCACACACTGGTGAATATCTACAGTATGGTGACAGTGCTGATGCACCAGAGCTAGTCATTGAATTACATGGGCAACTACTCTATTATGCAGACCATAAGATTTTATTAGATGGAGACCTGAATCTCTTATTGGATCCATTTCTGAATAGCACAAAACAACAGAAAACCAAATTTAAAGCCTCACAGACCTTCAAATGATCATTGTCAGATCATGGCTTAACTGATGCATGGCATCATCTTCACCAATCAGATTCAGAATATACCTTTAGGGCAGCTGTTCACCATTCAGGGTTTTGATTTGACTACTGTATCATATCAGTTTAGCTGGTACCCAGTTTTTTAGATACCATCATACAACCCATGATGATTTCCAACCATGGTCCAGTTGAAGTAATGTTAAAACTAGATGGTAATGATGATAATGATGATAACCATTCCTCTCCTCAATGAATATTCAACAATTTCCTTCTCATGCAGGAACAGAACAAAGAGGAAGTTATTTCATGAATGCTTTCATGTCTCAGCAAAAGCCTACAGAGATGTCCTGGTCTACACTATGGAAGATGGTGAAATGTGCCTTGAGAGGCAAACTCATCTTTATGTGCACAGCACACAAACAGAAAGCTAAGGAGAAAAGGACCAAACTGATGCATGTGATTAAAAGTGCTGAATAACCCATAAATGTGGATGATACCAGGGAGGCTTGAGAACCTGGATGGAAGTAAGCAAGAAGTACAATAAGGAACTGACAGATTCTAGTGAATTCACATATAGACTGGCAAAATTAAACAATGTGACCCGTGTCCCCAAAACTACAAGAATTCTTGTGTTACATCTCAAAAAGGTAAGAATCATGGCAAACTATCACAGCCTCAAAGAACATAGAATGGTCCAGCTGACTACAGACCAGAAAAAAGATCAACCTTTTTCAGATTCGAGAACTAAATGGAATCCTCCAATCATGGTAACGATGAGACAGGGTGCGCAAGTGATCAGATGATGAGCGCCCTTTCATGAAACCTACCTGGTTTGTGCCTATTAGTTCAGGGAGAACTACAGTTAACCTATTGGCTAGCATCTTCGAGAGAATTTTAATATCTTGATTTAGAAGGGACATTTCTGTGGTATCTCTAGAGAAAGTCACTGCCTTGCTGCAGTACCACTAAAATGCCACCAGAGAGAATCACTTTAAAATAATCAGGAACTGTCTGGAAATACCTGACCATGTCTTTGGCTGTAGCAGTACAGTGCAAGAAAAATGTTCTGTTCCTAAACTCAATCACTGTTGGCCACTTAGGACTACCAGTTCAACATTAGAATGTAACAATGTTATATATTTGTTGTGTGTTATAAGTAGTGCTGTGCGGAATGCGGAATTCCATTGGTGGAATTGGCACAGAATGGCCATTCTGCTGCCAGAATTTCCACCAGAATGGCTCTGGTTCTTCTATGAAATTCTGCCTACTATGATTCGCAGAATAATATTCTGTGGAACAGCATTTTTCAACAGAAAATTATTCTCTAAAAATTTCTCAGGAAAATATTGAGATCCGTAGGATAATATTCTGTGGAATCACATTTTTTTCCTGTAGTAAATCATTCCACAACTATTTTCTGCTGTAGAATTTCACTATTCTGTTTCTGGCAAAATTTGGCTGAATTTCAGTGGAATTTTGAAAATTCCATGGAATTTTGTTCTTCTGGAATTTGAAAATTCTGCACAGCCCTTTTTGTAAGATGTTTATTTCCTTGCATATCAATGTGCATATATAGGCCCCTGACAATGCCAGGGAAATCCTCTCTCTCTTTTTTTTTCAAATTTTAATATTCTTTATTTAGAAATAAAGGAGAGTTGAAATACAATTGCAACAAAACCTGACCATATCCACCGGTTCGGAACAGGTTTCAAACGTAGAGCTTAATACAATATAGACAATTTAAAGAGCCAAGTCATGAAGTAAAAACTCTGCTGAATAAAGATATGTTGTCCAGAATTTTCTATAACTACAGCCGTCCCATACACTTCCCCCTCCCCCATCACCAAAGGGCGTGTTGGTTCTCGCATAGGCTCCTCTCCCAGGAATTGAGATTCTCATCTATAAGTATATGAGGATATTATAGGTGATATACACATTGTAAGAGTAAATAAAGACTGAAAATGTCTGGCCCTATATAGTGAACAAGGTTTGCAGAGGTTCCCAAATCCTCTTATACCTGGAAAGGCAACCAGAAAGGTTTGCGACTAGACATTTGGCCTGTGAAGCAAACAGGATTTCCCTATACCATTCAATAAATTGGGGAGTAACCTGGTCCAGCCAGTGCCACAAAATAACTTTCTTTGCACAGGCTGAAATCAGGGCCATATGAGGTCTCTGGTTACCTGTTAAAAGTTCAGAAAAGTCCCCTAAAATGCAAATTTCAGGCCTAAAGGTATCTGAAAGTCCCAGTAAGGGGTCCAGATGAGTATGAATGGAATTCCAAAAAGGAGTGACCTTCGGACATGTCCATAGAATATGATATAGGGAACCACGTTCCTGTCCACATCTGGAACATATATCACTAGGGAGACAACCCATCCCATGCAATCGCACCTGAGTATAGTAGAGATTATGAATGATACACAATTGCATGAGTTGTTATCGATTCCAATGGATAAAGTGATACATATGTTTCCAGATATGGGACCAGTTCCTAGAGGATGACACTGGAGGGAGAACTTGGTCCCAGCCATATGCCCTATGCCCCTCCTTCACATCCAGAAATGTTTGTAAGGAGCAGTAATAATATTACACCAAATGGGAGGTTGGGGCAGAAGAAACAAATGGTTGTATCACAGTACTTACCGAGCTTTGATACTGGCCAGAGCCAAATAATTGCAGAAGCATGTGGGTAATTTGAAAATAATTAAAGCAGGATGAAGCAGGTCAGTGAAACCGTTCTCTTGCTATCTGAAAGGGAAGCAGTTTGCTGTCCTGGGTTAATTCTTGAACAGTTTCCACTCCCATATTGGCCCAGAAATGCCTGGATATAACCTGACCCGCTATACACAGATTTGGATTTCCCATGAGAGGCTGAAGGCAATCCTTATTAATGGAAACTCTCAAGAGGGAGCACAACTGTGCATGGATTTGTAAAAAGGCTCCTAAGGGAGTATCCTGTAAAGGGAAGAGTAACTTCTTTCTGGATATGAAAGGAAGGGCCTTGAAATTTATATCAGATATTGAACAGAGGGAACGTTCTATATCCACTCATTGTGGAGTATATTGCTTCCCTTCTGAACGACTGAGCCAGTACGAGAGTCTAACAAAATGAAGAACTAAGTAGTATCTATAAAAATTAGGAACCTGTAGACCACTATCCAGTTTGTTTCTCATGAGTTTGTAAAATGCCCTGCAAGCTGTCTTGCCTCGCCATAAGACGGTGGTCAGGAGTGTTTTT
Organism: Neoceratodus forsteri; assembly: GCA_016271365.2. Taxonomy (NCBI): domain Eukaryota; kingdom Metazoa; phylum Chordata; order Ceratodontiformes; family Ceratodontidae; genus Neoceratodus; species Neoceratodus forsteri. The sequence continues at coordinate 537,266,725 of CM057459.1, read as the reverse complement.
TTATAATTCAAATTTTATTAAAGTTTCCATTACAGAGAACGAATCATAGTGGAGTACATCATGAACCCCAAAGAGCAGACACAAAATACAAAATGATTCACTCTCCCCACCCCTACCTACCCAACCCCACCGAACAACCCAGTGCATCAGTACTCCTTTAACACAACACCAAAGAATATAACCTGGTAGTACTTAGGCCTGTAGTGCATAAAGAGTCTGCAGTGGGCCCCAGATCTTGTCAAACTTTTCCAGTTTGTTGTATAAGCTGGCAATAGTCCTCTCTGTTCTGAGGTTCACCAACAATTGCTGAAGCCATTCAACATAATATGGTACCTCCGTGTCCTTCCAGTGCCTCAACACCACCTTTTTAACAGACATCAACATCAATGCTATATGGTACCTCCTGTTCACCACCGAAATAGAGGAAAAATCCCTGAGAAGACATATTTCAGGGGTGAACAATTCTGAGAGCCCTGAAAGAGGATCAGCACGCTGATTAATCATGGTCCAAAGTGGGGCAATTTTAGAACAGCTCCAGAAAATATGAAGGAGGTCACCTTCTTGAGACTGGCATCTTGTGCAAAGAGGGGAAGACATCAGACCCAGTTTGGCAAGCCTCTGCAGAGAATAATAAATGTTATGCAAAATTTTGAATTGTGTTAATCTAAGTCTGTCCTGCTTAAGGAACTTATGGCAACTTTACCACAAGAGAGACCAATCCATATCTCTGCCTGAAGAGGAGGCCCAAAGGAGACGGGAGCATAATTATCAGGGTAAGCCCAGGTAAACAGAGCAGTATATATTTTAGATACAGCATGAGGCGAACCCACCAACTCCATAAGGGTAGCCTGAAAACTGATATTGGGAGTTGGAGGGGGGAACGGACCAATTACCTTAACCAGTAAGTGGCGAAATTGAAAAATCTTAAAAATTGCTGTGTGAGGTAACATAAACTTATGCATAATGCCAGCAGAAGAGCACCATTGACTATCGGATAAAATAAAGTAATCTAGATGGGAGTTTCTTATCTGAGGGATCCAACTAGGTGAGAAAAGCTTGCCGTCCAGCAAAAAATTAGGGTTGCCTATAACAGGTTGAGATAAATCCTTGAGATTTTTATACCTAAGAAAAGCGCACAATTGATTATGAACCCTAATTGAAATGGCAATAGAGGAGCTACGTAGAGATTCTGGTAAGGAACTAACCTTGGTGTATAGCAATGCAGTCTGAGAGAGGCCGTGTTTTCTAATGGTAGCAGACTCAACGGCTAACCAGGTCGGGATATAAGTTGCAGCCACGGTTGTTGATCCACGGTCAGCCATCTGAGATATTTATTGCCTGACTGGCCCAGTAATAAAGACCCAATATGAAGTCTTAACCCTCCTTTAGCCTTCAGACCGCTAACTTATGGAAAGCCATCCTAGCCTTCTTAGTGCCCCATATAAAGATAGAGATATTACTATGCACTTTTTAACCCAGGCCAGAGAGCCATATATTTAGCATATTAAGAGGTAGAAATAACTGAGAAATCGTTCATTTGATTGAGTTAATTCTGCATAAAAAAAGGGAAGTAAAGGCCACCGACGGAGGTCTAGATCTATTTTTTGTACCAGTGCATCAATATTAAGTTCTCTGAGCCGTGCCATGTTCCGAGTGAGAGGGAGCCTCAAATATTTAATATAATCAGACTTCCAAGTGAGCCCAAATATAATAATGTCCTGTTTATATACCCTATGGTTAAGAAGAAAAACCACAGTTTTACCCACATTAAGTTTATAATTTGAGACCTTGCTGAAGTCATCTATTAACTGCAGAATAATGGGAATAGATGTGCATGGATGGGTTACCTGCAGCAGAAAATCATCTGCATAGGCTGCCACTTTAACCACCTGCTCCCCGAGAGATACCCGAGATGCCCTGGGTGCCAGACAATCTCCTAATAAGAGGCTCTAGGTAGATATTAAAGAGAAGGGGGGATAAGGGACACCCCTGCCTGGTCCCTACATGTAATTTAAAGGGGGTGGAGATAGCCCATTACATGAAATTCTAGCAGAAGGGAACTTATATAGAGAGCTAACCCACTTTCGTGGGAAAACCGAAAACTTTCATCGTAGCAAACAGGTAATCCCAATGGACTCTGTCGAACGCCTTCTCAGCATCCAACAAGATCAGAACCATCGGATGCAGAGCATCCTTGGATGCCGAGAAGATGTGAGACAGGGCCCTCAGATGATCAACCGAGGATCTACCTTTCATAAAACCAACCTGATCTGCTCCGATTAAAAGGGGCAGTACTGCCTCCAAACAGTCAGCTAATAGTCTTGCCAGGCTTTTAACATCATGGTTAAGAAGGGAAATCGGCCTGTAACTTGAGATCAGAGAAGACGGTCTGTCCGGTTTAGGCAACAAAACAATCAGCGCCTCAAAAAGGGAGGAATCGGATGCTTGACCGGAGAGAATAGCCTGAAAGAGAGGCAGCAAAATGGGGATCAATTGCTTAGAGAAAACTTTATAAAAGTTGGAGGTAAACCCGTCAGGGCTTGGAGATTTGTCAGATGGGAGAGATTTAATTACCCTTTCAATCTCTCCCTCAGAGACAGGAGACTCCAAAATTTTCTGCTGGGATTGTGAGAGAGTTGGCAGTTGTAAATCACTCAGCTAATCAAGAAGTCTCTCCTTAGATGGGGAATTAACCATAGGGCCTTATAAGTCCTGGAAATAATTTGTGAACTCCTCTGCTATCTCCGAGGGTGAGACCTTAAGGGAATTGTCTTTGGAGGAATGGACTGCAGGAATAAATCTAGTGGATTCCTGTTGCTTAATGCACAGCACCAACATTTTGCCGGCCTTCTCACCCTGATCAGTATATACCGCTTTTATTTTCAAAATGGCAAATTTGGCTTGCTCCGATAACATTGCTAGGTAGGCTTCTCTCAATTTTGTTAATTCTCGTTTAAATGTCTCAGAGCAAGATAGAGAGAGGACCTTCTCCATGCCCCTAATCTGAGACAGAAGGTCAGAGATCCAACATGCCCTCTCTCTTCTCCTTTTCGATGTTAGGCCAATTATAATCCCCCTTAGGTATGCTTTACAAGCACCCCATATCATATCAGGCTTCTCCACGGAGTTAGAATTGGATGCAATAAACTGCTCTATTTGGGATATTATATTGAACCATCTTTGGCTCCTTCTAAATTTGATTATTCAACTTCCACCTACCCCTTTATTGGGCAGTGACACTAGGGTTATTTGGCAGGTGACCAGAGAGTGATCTGAAAGGGGCCCTGAAACAATACTAGAGCTTATAACCCCAGGTAATAGAGATTGAGAGATGAGGATATAGTCAATCCTCAAGGAAGTTGCATGGACTGGAGAAACATAAGTATATTCCCTTGTATTAGGATGTAATACACACCATATATCACAAAGACCTATAGAGTCCAACAGGTCCCTCAAAGCTCTTTGTGCTGGGGAAAGATCTTGACGGGATTGGCCTGACCTGTCAAAAACCTGATCAAAAACAAGATTGAAGTCACCCCCTATAACCATGGGGATGTCCAAAAATGGAGGTAGGGCTTCTATTATCTGGACAAAAAAACTGGGGGAGTCTACATTAGGGCCATAGATAACACCAAGACAATATCCAAGGTATGCAATCTACCTTTTACAAACAAAAATCTGCTGGAAGGATCATGTATAACTTGGAGAGGTTTGAACGGAACCGACCTATGCAAAAGGATCATCACCCCTCTGCTGTGGGTCATGCCCTCTGCCGTGAACAGCTGCCCAGTTTTCCTGCTGTCTCATTTTGTCAGCCTCCCTCATAAGCAAATGCATCTCCTGCAAAAATATAATTTCTGCCTTCAGGTGATGTGTATGTTTCAGGATTTTGTATTGCTTAGTCCTGTGCCTTGCCCCTTTAACATTCCAACTGATAAAGTGGATATTTCTAACCATCACTCAAGATGCCAGTCAGAAATCCCTGAAAACACCACATGTATTTATATTTCCCATCAATACTTTTCCAAGCGAAGTATGCACTGGGTTGTTCTACCTCCCCCCCACCCCTGCCATCACTAAATCCATCTCCCCAATCACCCCTCTGAACCCCCCCCAGGCATCCCATAAACCCTAGCCCCCACACCCACCCACCTTTTGCATGGTACATGATGATCGGCTAACTGAAAAGATCCTGTCCCTCCAACCTCACTGCCCTCATGAACCAGAAAATGAGAACACTACCCCTTTGTAAACAGAACACTCTATAGAGAGTAATACCTCCACCATTCTTATAAATTGTCACCATTGCTAGCTAGTGTAGAGAAGTTGTCTGCACAAACCCATAAAGAAAGTAATCCTCCCTACAGAGTCCCCATGAACCATGCTACTACATGATTCACAGAGGGTAAAGTGTATAAAACACTTGCCTCAAATGTGAAAATAGTAATTACAGATGCCCTCTTGTGGCACAACCCTCGAGTGACATAGGTGAACAGCCGAGAAAGTGGGCCATTACTGCCTGCTTTGGTATAGGGGAAACATAAGGGCTCCTGGGCCGCTGTCGGGACCATATTCCTGGGACCAGAGGCAGTGACCATCTCACTTCATTAGTGAAAATTTAAAAAGAGAAAAAAAGAAAAAAAAAAGAAATGAGGAGTCCTCCATAAACAGCACTCGAGGAAGGTAGTTCTGAAGGGGCAGACCAATGCCAGTTAAAGCATACAACAAACCTGATATCGCCATTTGTCTATGGCTGCAGAGTCTCCACCTAATATGCAAGCTAGCCATTTTTATCACCTAATGGCAACAGGGAATGAGAAAGAGAGGGAAACCTAGAAAAAACCAGACCATAAAAACAAAACCAGAAAGTGACTGCAGCCACAGACAGATTCGCAATGTAAAACAGAGAGGAACTGACCGTTGCCCCCCCTCCCAAATCTTGGGATCAGAATATCACCCTTGAAAAGGTGAAGTGCCAGATCTGACAGAGTAAAATTAACTTGAACATAGTAACCCCAGATGAATACGAAATGAGACTAGACTGGACTAAAGTCAAAATTATGAGAGTCAACAAAATTAGACAGTCCTGAAAGAGAAAATCAGATCGGAAACGAGATGTCCATTAATCTGTCAGCACGAAGACCCTTCTCGAGAGCTCCAGCTTGGAATTAAATAGCCAGAAAAATAGTTTATGACCAACATAGTCCCGGAGACAAAGTTGAGAAATATAATTTGCATCAGCTGAATTACACCACCACTGAAAAACTCAGCATGGCTCCCCACACCAGGTCGACTCTCATGCAGGCTTAAAAAGGTCAGGAAGCGCTTTTTTGAGCCCTATGGTTGCCGACTCCACATCCTCGTAGGTCTCCCAGGAACCATTCAGGCAAACTTGGAATCTTGCAGGAAAACCCATGCGAAACTTGATTCCCGTGGCAATCAACTTGAGGACAAGCTTGTGAAACATGGCTCGTTTCTGGCATACAGATAAAGGCAAATCTTGCTCCACTCTCAGCTTTTTACCTTCCCATTGCAAATCTTGATCTTCCTTAGCCTTATATAGGAAATGTTGCCGCTCCTGGAAGTTTAAAAAGTGAAATATGAATGACCTGGGTAGGGGCTCCAACTGGTGGAGGAGGGCGTAGTGCTCGGTGAGCTCTTTCTATTATATAGCTTGCGCCAAAGGGGGAAGGGCCTGCCACCTTCTCCACAAACTTTCTGATAAACTTAATGGGTTCTGAACCCTCTTCACCTAGTGCAAACCAATGATTATCAAGATATTATGGCGATCACACCCTCCAAGTCTTCCACCTTGTTTTCCATTTTCACTAGCCTTTGCCTCAGGGCCACTAACTCCAATTCTGCTTTATCCTGTTTCCTTTCCATGGAACGTATGCAAGCTTCATTATCAGCAATCTTCTTAGAGAGCTCCTCAAGGGTGCTGGAGATGCCTTTTATTTCTCCTGCCATGTTCTGCATTTCAGCCTTGAAAGGCTGAAACTCCTCTAGAAATCTCGAAAGGGTAAGAAGATCGGTTTCAGGGCTCTCAGTAGTAGTAGGCAGTGAAGATTGCAGGGAGGAAGCCCTGGCTTTCTTAGAGGCCTTCTCGGGTGTAGCAGGAGGTGTGTGTTTGGAAGCAATTTTCCGCATCTCTTCATCCATCGACTTCCTCTATCGAGGGCACACTGCGTTCAGGAAGATAACAGACAGGCGATCTGCAGTGGAAAACACTGTAAAACGGGGGTTTTAGTGATAATTAACAGGCGGTAGGTCACAGCAAGCAAAGAGGTGTCCTACCCAGCACACTGCATCATGTGACTCCTTCAGGAGGTCAGGACTCTGTACACCTGGGCAAACCAGGATTGAGGAAGTGACCAGCTGTACACCTGTAAGGGATAAAGTAACTGAGGGATAATATTCATCTTAATAACATTTAGTCTGCCCCATAAAGAAAAAGGATGGAGGGACCAACATTCCAGATCTACATTGATACAGGAAATAATAGCATCTAAATTATAGCATTTAAATCTACTGGGAGAGGTGCTGAAAAAGATACCTAAATATTTAAGTTTAGCCTTCCGCCATTCTAAGCCTAAGTGGTCTAGTTCCACTTAAGCATTCTGTTATTTAGGGGCATAATTTCAGTCTTAGTAAGTTTTAGTTTGTAATTAGATAACTCCCCTAATTGATGGATTATTTGTAATACTGAAGGGAATGAAGTGGCCTGGGAAGAAAGATGAAGGAGAATATCATCCGCATAAAGAGAAAGTTTGAAGTCTTTAGCATTGATTAAAATACCAGTAACCTTGGGGGAGGAATTAATCTTCCTAATGAGGGGCTCTAAAATAGATTGAATAAAAAGGGGGGATAGTGGGCATCCCTGTCTGGTACTCTGGTACAGGGAAAAAGGCTGGGATAACATACAATTACAGAGAACTCTTGCGGCTGGGGAGGAATACAAGACCTTGACATCCTATCTCTCTTCTACCCTTAGAAGTGGAGATCATAGGTTACAGTGATCTCCTTCACTCCTTGCAGAAGCTAGATAATCCCAATGTTTCACAACATGCCTGTATCTACTGGTTGTGGATTGTACAACTGCTTTGCTGCATCTTAGCTAGTTTAGATAAAAAGAACACTGGTACTGTAGTAGACTACAGTATGCTATCAAGATGAAACTACCTAACACTGTTCCTCATATGCAAAAGAGGTCAATACTGTGCCTACAGACCAAATGCAAAGAATCGTTTGCCCTACATATATTGTATGTCTTTGTTTTTTGTCTGAAAATCAATTAACTTGAAGTTACAACAAAAATAATAGGTACTTTTGTATTTTCTAAAATAGAAATGAGCTGGAGTGTGTTTGATTTTTCATTTGTGAAGCAGAAAAAAATCAGTAACATATTCTGCTATCCTGAAGAAAATGTGAGGATGAAGCACATGACCACCAGCTGATTAGCAGCATTGAGAATAACAGTAAAAGCTTTGAGGAAAAGATGAACAATGTCATATTATTTAGCCTAGAGAAGGAAGAAGTAGAGCTTGAATATGAGTATGGTGTTCTGAATTCCACAAGTGTTAGCCAGTGTAGAGCATACAGACCTGTTTAAGCTGTGAGTACAATCAGAACTAGAAGGCATATACTGAAACTGAGGTAGTCAGGATTAAAGGAAGCATCAGAGAGCATCACTTCACTCTGAGGGTTGTAATAATATTTCATTAAGGCTAATAGTATTGAGGACTTATAAGGGATAATAGTATTGAGGATTACACAACATGAATAGGGATAGCTGTGTGCCAATGCTCAAATTGAGATGCATTCCCTGCTATGAAGCAGGAGGGGTGGAAAGGATTAACCTTATGACCATTTCCACAACAGTGCTGTGTTAGTATGTATGTCACAATCATCATTTGTCATTTAAGATGCATATACTGTGGTGTGTTCTGCTGTATTGATTCTTACCACACCATACCATCCCCCATATCTGCAATGCTCAAAGTCACCACTAATCTCCTACAAATCTATGAATAATGTTATTCTCAATGGGGCCATTTTTGTGAACCTTTCGGAAGCAGATAATTTAATGTTTTTGCTCAAGCTCAAAACCTAAATTCTTAGCCAGTCAGCTATCAAATGGTTTAAGAAGTACCTGAGTAACCAAGCCCATCTAGTGGCCATACGACGTACAAGTTCTAACCTTGTATCACATATCTTGGGATTCCTCAAGGCTCAATTCTTAGCCCTCTGATGTGCTCCATTTAGGTTAAAGACCTCCCAAAGCAAAGTGGAAGATGTCATCTACATATACAAACACACAAGCATATGAAAAAGCCAGTAGAATAAGGCCATTAGGTCTATTGTGTCTGCTCATATTGCAGTGTCATATGTCTTCAGATGACACCATTCTCTTCTAATGTGCAACTTCAATGCCCAAGGATAATTCAATCCTCCATTCTGATTTCGGAATGATCTGCTCCTGGTCCATAAACAATTGCATGACCTTTAAAGAGCTGATGACGTCTCAGGAGAACTTTATACAGAGAGAACAAAGTCCAAGAGGGTCGCATCTTTCAGAAAAAGAGATGTGCAAGAACAAGGGGACACAATTTAAAGATGGGAGGCGGTTCGGGGTCAATGTGAGGAAGTATTTTTTCACAGAGAGTGTGATGGACACATGTAACAGCCTTCCTGAGGAGGTTGTGCGGTCTAAAACTATGGGAGAATTCAAGAATACATGGGACAGACATAAGGTAATTTCTGTGGGGGGTAGGACGAAATAGGCTGTTGGTTAACTAGGATTTTCAGCATATCCTGTAGGTAGGGAAATGGGCAGTTAGGTAGGCTAAGCGGTCCTTATCTACCGTCAAAGTCTATGTTTCTATGTTTCTATGTCATTCTTGTAAAATAGATACAGCAAGTGCAAAGTTAAAAACAGTATGAGCGATGAAGAAAAACAGTATTGACATCACAATCAGTTGCAAGATGATTTACTTATATTAATTAATGTAGTGGCTGTGAATTTAATAAGCTGCAATAAATAATGTGCTAATATTGGAAATGCATATTTTTTTTGTTTCTCTGTCCTATCTCTTCAAGGCTCTTTCTTATCTATCATTGCTGCCTGGGACTAGTTATTTTGTGAATCCACCAACCCAATTATGACAAGCTACCATGAAAGGACTAGGAGGCATTTGAAAGGAACTGGAGCAATCACAGTAACTTACCAGACAGTTCCATCTTTTACTTTCTAGCAAAGTATTTTATTAAAATGACATATTTTTCAAGTAGGGTCATTTTATCTAGCAATATGAATTTAAAATATTACCACATTATTTATTGCAGCTTTTTTAACTGTTAACCGCTACATTATTATAAGTAAACCACCTTGCAACTGATTGTGATGTCAATATTGTTTTTCTCATAGCACATATTGTTTTTAACTTTGCACTTGCTGTATCTATTTTCTAAGAATGAATTTGTGTTTAGTAATGAATATTCATGTGCTGTATGTTTAAAACTGATGATGTGCTCTCCCATAAGCCAAGCTTCCTGAGGAAGACTCAGAGGTGAGTGGTGAAACAATATTACCTGCACCAGCACTATTCCTAATAGCCTGCTTTTCCTGAGTTTAATGATTATGAATAAAGTATATTTGTACTGGCTATGAGGATAAGTTGAGCATTTATTTTACTCCCTTAGAGTGCTATGGACTTCTAGACCTTGGTATCCCACTTGGAGCTCCCTTCCATTAACTATGGAGATATCATATACACTGTGCAAACACCCTTGACAAGGGTGCCTCTGCTGCTGCAAGCAGCCATGCAGGCCCCTTCTGTCCACCAGCTGCCTTCCTCACTGTACTGCCCACCGATCACCAGACCAAAGCTTCACCCTTGACACGGGTGCCTCTGTTGCTGCAAGCAGCCGGGCAGGCCCCTTCTGTCCACCGGCTGCCTTCCTCACTGTACTGCCTGACGATCACCAGACCGAGGTACACTGCAGAAACTTGACTGGCCAGAACCATCGACTCTGCCTGCTGATGGGCTGCTGCAGTTCTTTGGGTCACAGTTGTAAGCTTTGCCTTGCAAATAAATCCAATTTCTCTTTCACTTTCTGTCCTTCTGTCTCCTTCCTGCTTAAATTTTTTGTTCATTCTCCTATGTAGACCTGGTTTCATTATGCTTTATTCCTAATCTATACCTTGCAATGAATACCTTTTTTGTCTGCCTTTCTGTCTCAGCCATATTCCTCCAGTTGGAATTTCCTCCTGCTGTGAGGCATCTGTGGGCCTAGACCTCTATGCCCTTTCTTAACTGTCCCCCTCTCACTACTCTTTCTTCTTATTGTCCAGCTTCTGGTGCCACAGCTCCAGTCTATTAAATTTCTGCTGTGAGGTAAATGACTCCCCCCCCCCCAGCTGTAAACACTCCCTCTCTTACAACTTTATAACCTCTGGGTGGGCCCCTTCTGTCTGCTGGCTGCCTTCCTCACTGTACTGCCCGCTGAGCACCAGACTGAAGGTATGCTGCAGAAACTTGTCTGGCCAGAACCATTGACTCTCCCTGCTGACGGGCTGCTGCAGTTCTTTACTTCTTTGCTACTGCTGTTTCTTCTGGACTTTATTTATTTTTATTTATTTAGCTTTTGTTAACCGGGTAAGTGCACTAGCCATAAAATGACTATTTTAAGGCACCACCCAGGAGAGTACAGACATGCAGAAACTTAACAGGATAACAGTTTATAAGTGCTTTACATACAATGAGTTAAAGAGGATACAATATATCGGAACGTACAAAGTAAAGCGCGTTACATACAATGAGTTAAAGTGGATACAATATATCAGAGACATACAGAATAGACCATTCATAATTTCATAGGTACCTACCTATGCAATGAATAGAGAGGACTTTGGACAATAAATTATCAGGTGACATATCATATAAACAGAACAAGGCACACAAAAACAGGTAATACAACAGGAAGAAATAACCATTGAGAGCAGGGGGTGTCATTAAGAAAAAGGTCGTTAAGTGAGAAAAAGGGGAGCAAGCCATGAAATTAGATTATATGAGTATATGTAAGTGTAAGGGAGATGCCTGCAGTGCAAGATTGTATATGGGCAGGAAAAGGGAGCCGGGACAGGCTGAGGCAGTAAGAGAGTTATATAGAGGTGAGGAAATACTATTGTATAACAAGAGACATCAGTCATTAGGTAGGGTGAAAGCAGGAACAGGTATCAGCAATCAGCAGATTTGAGCGCAATTTACTCTGAAAGCATGTGGGGGACTTAGAAAGTCTAATGTCGAGGGGAAGGGAATTCCACAGCTGTGGAGCCGCATGCTCAAATGCAACAGTTCCTTTCCTATTGCGGCACCTCGGCAAATTCAGAAAGGATTTATCAGCTAACATACTAACATACTAAAATGCCAGCAGAATAGGCCTAACGGTCTTTCGTGTCTGCTCGTTTGGTCAGCCCCCACCCTGGGTGCTGACCTTGCTGCCCCCCCTCGCCTTCTCTGGCTTCTCCCTTCCCAGTTCCGAATATTCTTGCTGCATTGGATTTGCTCCAGAACCCTTCCCTGTACCTGTCCTGCCCCTCTTGAACCCCTCCACTGTCTCTGCCTCCACAGCCCCTAGACAGCGCATTCCATGGCTCCACCACCCTCTCAGTGAAGTAGCACCTCCTCCTTTCTCCCTGAATCTTCCCCCCCCAGCTTCCACCCATGCCCTCTAGTGGCCCCTCCTCCTTCCTTCGAAGCACCCTGACTGTTCCTCCCTATTTACCCTCTTCATGTACCTGAAGACCTCTATCATGTCCCCCCGGTCCCTTCTCTCTTCCAATGTGTACATATTTAACTCTTTGAGCCTCTCCTCATAGGTCCTGTCCCCCAAGCCCCAAATCATTTTGGTTGCCCTCCTCTGGACCCTCTCCAGGAGGTTAATGTCCCTCTTTAAGTGTGGCCTCCAAAACTGCACGCAGTACTCGAGGTGTGGCCTCACCAAGCAGTTATACAGAGGTAGAATCACTTCCCTCCTTCTGGAGGTGATCCCCCTAGCGATGCATCCCAGCATCCTGTTGGCCTTGGCTGCTGCCCTCCTACAAGTCTCAGAGTTGTTCACCTTGACATCCACCACCACCCCCAGGTCCCTCTCAGCCATCGAGACTTGTAGCATCCCCCCCCCAGGGTGTACACTTGGCCCGGGTTTCTGGCCCCCAGGTGGAGTACCTTGCATTTCCCTGCATTGAACCTCAGCTTCCACTTTCTAGACCATCTTTCCAGAGCCTCCAGGTCCCCCTGTAGGGCCACCCTCCCCTCCTCCCCATCCACCACCACCACAGTTTCGAGTCATCTGCAAAGAGACTCATCTCACTCCTGATTCCTGTCCTTTTGTCAGAGACGTAGGCGTTGAACAGAAGGGGCCCAAGGACTGATCCCTGTGGGACCCCACTAATGACCCTCCTTGGGGATGAGACTATCCCGCCAACTACGACCCTCTGGGTCCGGTCCTGGAGCCAATTGCCTATCCATCTGATCATCTGGTTCCTCACCCCCATTTCTCCCAGCTTATCCAACAGGCCCACGTGAGGAACAGAGTCAAATGCCTTGCTGAAGTCTAGAAAGAGGTCGTCCACTGGTCTACCCAGGTCCAAGGCACTCGTCACCCAGTCATAGAACTCCACCAGGTGTGTCTGATCGTAGGCCATGGAGTGTGCCCTGAGGAACAAGCATAGCTGCAAGACATCTAGGGGTATGATTTTGAATTATCGAATCAATAAGAGAGCCAAGGTATTATTTCCTACTAGCTAATGAAGAGAGCCAGCCAAGATCTTTATAAAGTTGACAGTGGTGTTTAAGCCGAGGAGCAGAAGAGGCATAGCGACATATGTTGCTATACGTAATATCCCACCTGAGTAGGTCAGTTTTATGAGCAGCCCCGAATAAGGGAGCCCCATAGGTTAGGGTGGGGATCAGAATCCCCCTTGCAATGGCCATTTTAGCTGATGGCATGAGCATATAACTAGTCTTACATGCAGCACCCAGTTTGGAGTTGACAGCTCTGCAAACAGACTGTACATGAAGATTAAGATCAAGAGATTGATCTAGCAGGATGCTCAGGTACTTGAAAGAGGTCACACATTCCAGTAATTGACCTTCTAAGTCCTGCACCGCTAATGTTACATTCTGACTGTGGTACTGGTTAAGGCTCTCCAAATTGTCCTGTGAATCCTAATTTAATGTGAATCTAAGCCTGTTTACAGCAATTCTGCACTCCAAGGGTAGTGTGAAGTGCAAGTTCATTTAGACTGCAGGTTTGTAGATTGTAAAGTATTACAGCTGTCTTTGTTTTAAGGTCCAGTGGTAATCTACCCTGGATCAGACACTAAGGCCCAGATATTCAAAAGGGTTGCTCCATGCGCAACAGGGTTGCGCGCAGCAATCCTACATTACGCCATTCTGCGATATTACGCAGGAGGCAGTTGCGCCATGAAAACAGGCTGAGCAACAGCGCAATGCAAATGAATGCATGCTCAACATGAGGGGGAGGAACCATGCATAAACTGCACAACCCGATATTCAGTCGGGCTGTGCAGAGTTGTGCAGGCGCAACCCCCAACCTGCGCCTGCACAACTTTGAGCCAAAAAAAGGATCAAGTTGAGGGCCACCCACAGGTGAGCTGCTGTATTGCAGGGCACAACACAGCAGCTGCCACCCATGGCTGGCCCCCAACTCAGTCCCTGTGCCCCCCACCAGCCCGATCACCCGGGCGGTATGTATCCACACACCCCAAAGCATCTCGATGCCGATCGCGGGCAGTATGTATGCAGACACCTCCCCAAAATCTCCTGATGCCCAATCACGGGCGGTATATACAGACACCTCCCCCAAACAGCTCCCGTGCCGATCGTGGGCAGAATGTGAAACAACCCCCAGTGCCGATGGTGGGCAGAATGGCGAATCAACCCCTGTGCCGCTTGGGCAGAGATGTAAAAACCGGCGAATATCTCCCTGGTGGTCCAGTGGACCGTAATGCCCGATCGCTGAGGCGGAATGTCCAGTGACAACCCCCAAACATCCTGGTGTCTGGTATCCCCGGGCCAGGCGCAAGTCCTCGGGATGCCGCACCTACATGCTAATGGCATGCAAATGGGACCATAATCAGATGCAAATGGCCCCCCCTGCACCTTGCATGAATTATGGCCCCATTTGCATGTCACCTTTTGAATATCAGAAATTTGCGCATGGCGCAATGGTATTTGTGCCACCGCAAGTTTAATGCTCAACTCTGACAACTTGCCGTGGCACAAGTTCCACTGCGCCATGCACAGTGGCTGTGGCTGGGGGGTAATATTCAAAGGAATTGCTCAATAGCGCAACTCCTTTGAATATCGCCCCGGCCACACCCCTGAGCAACTATTTTGAGCAGCTCAAGGGCTTGCGCCTCAGAATGGCGCAGTTTGAATATCCGGGCCCAAGTTTAAAGTGATACAGCTTTTTCCGTTTAGACCAGATTCTATTTGGATCACAGTTGTAAGCTTTGCCCTGCAAATAATCCAATTTCTCTTTCACATTCTGTCCTTCTGTCTCCTTCCTGCTTGAATTTTTGCGACCACCCTCCCATCCCCCACCTCCAGCCTTTATTAAATTCTCTCCCTTCCCTATCAACACCACCCCTAGCAATCTTCATCCTCCCCTTTCACTAATATTGCAACTCCTATTAAAGATACAGACTGCAGCTATTTGGCCTAACACTTGTCCACTCCTCCCTTTAAAGACATCTTCCTATTTTCACCATCTGCTTGTCTATCAGCTTTGTTTACCGCCTGCTCTGCTATCTACTTTACAATTCCATACCTGAGCTTCCTCCCTTTCTACCCTCAACATCACCCTAATAATTTTCAAGTTACCTTGGTACCCCCTGCCCTAGATAAAATGCCCTATTTTAACCTACATTTTATATCTTCAAAAAGATCAACTGCTTCTGATCGGGCTCCCAAAGAGCGACAGTGGCTAATCCTGCCAGCTGCCTGCACCTCCATCCATCTGATGACCAGGTCATCTTCAAATCCAGTTAAGAGTCCTGTCTGCTCCGGGATAGCACTGTGCAGCTCTGATAGGCTGCCACTTGCTGCCTCCCTGCTCTAATTGGACTGCTGCTTTCTGCTCACCCACTGTTTGGCCCTGCCTTTTCTCTGTCAGATTTTCAGTCTCTGGGCTTCAGTGCCCTCTGCCTTGCATTGACTTTTGCCGAACATTTGCATGTGTCCCCGCACCCCCACCTCCTACCTTTATTAATTAGGATTTGGCTCCACCCACTTGACCTTGGTATCAACCCTGCTTGAACCTCATTGGGCTCACTTACTTGGGATCCCCTTGTCACCCCCTCCCTCTCCTTGCTTCACCTCCACGGGCTGGCTCTTGCCCTATTGACCCTCTTGGTTATTCTCTACACATCCTCTAAGCACTATGGCTCTGCCCCTTCTGCCTTTTCTTCTCATTCTCTTTTGCTCCCTGCTTCCTCTGTTTTTCCTGCCTGGAGCTAGATACTCCTCTCTTCCTAAAGGCTACAGGATTGAACTTATCTACACCCACTCTGGTACCCTTCCAACTGAGCTTGTCAATGCTCCCCCATTCTCCTATGGGGATTGTTGGCAACACCTGAAGAACCACGATAGGGTGGTGTATGCTGACCTGTTCTCATTTTCAACACTGGCTCATTGGCGGCTCACCTTCAGTGGTGGTGACTGGCTTACCCAACCTGGCAAGCCTTATAGATGTACTAGGACCAGGATTCTTAAACTAACTATCACTGCCCTATCAAAGATATTGCTTCTGTTACTGTTATGCTCAGGTAACACTAAGCTAAACCCTGGTCCTATCGCTACCATTATATCCCCCTCGGATGCTGCTCATCTTAAAGGCATGAGTTTCTGGCATGTTAATGTCTACAACCTCCTAAAAAAGATCTCCTTGATTCAGGCGTGGGTCAGCCATACTCAGCCAGATGTTCTGGTAATCTCAGAATCTTGGCTTAGGCCAGCCTCTCAGGGCAGGGAGATTAGTATTCCTTCCTACCTGTTATTCAGAATGGACAGGCCTACTAGGGGAGGTGGTGTGGTGGTGTGGTGGTGTACATTAAGGAAAGGTTTACAACATTCTGCCTGGATTCTACTTCTGTCAAAAATGAATTTGAGTGTTTGACCCTGAAGATGGATTTATCTACTTTTGCCCTCAGAGTGATTGGTTGCTATAGACCCCCATCTGCTGGTGCACTCCTTCTTACACATCTTGGCTCTATTATGGAGAAAGAGAACCTTGAAACTATCATCCATGGAGACCTTAATTTTGACTGGATATCGAAGTCTGCTTCACTTTTAAACACTTTCTGCAATTCCCATGGGTTGGTGCAACTAATTCATGAACCCACATGTCCAAACAAAAAGAACATGAGCAACAGCACACTGCTGGATGTTATTTTAGTCGATAAGCCTCATCTCTTCTCACATGCTGGAACCTTCTTTGCCGATGTCAGTGACCAGTGCTTCATTGCTGTGATCAGATCACTGCATCATACAGGACCTACAGCTAAATATCTTACAAAAAGGTCCCGTCATAATTTTGATGTGGCTGCCTATGTCTATGAGTTGGAACACTCGCCACGTTGGCAAGACTTCTACTTAGCTAACATGGTTAACTCGGCATATGATATGTTCCATGATATAACTGTTGGGGCCCTAAATATGTATGCTCCTATGGTAAAAATTTGTGTAAGAAACAAAGCATGTTGTTGGTTCTCTGCTGAGCTGAAAGCTGCATTGCTTGGTAAGCACTACAATATGCAAAAACACACTACAGAAACACTGTTTTTTATGCATAATATACATATGTTGTATAAATCAAATATGCAATGGCCTGATTGAAATATACAAGTTATTTCCATTTGTGAGAGGGTGGAATTTTTCTAACTCACTTTGTAATCTCAGGTGGTGTGCCTCTCTTAATTGTATGTGCACTTTCAGCATCAAAAAGTGAAAAAGATGCTACAATACATTGCATAAATCTTATGGGTGGCAAGGTGCTATCCATATGTCTTCATTCTTGTGTTCTTCTGTTCCTGCACAACAAGGGGAGTAATTTAATCTATCTCATGTTAAAGGAACCAAAATATAAGAATTGGAATTAGAAAGCCATTTTCTATTTAATAGAGAGGCAGCTGAGAGTTAAGAGAAGTTATTTTATGTATCTCAGAGTTGAAATCTTAACATGCTACTCTTTGTCATTTGCTTACAGCTTTGTTTCTAATTAAATAAATACAGTAAATACAAACAACATGTCTGCTACAGTTCAACTATCATAAATAGTGTTTTCTTAAATACCATTGCTCATAAAAGCATCTTGGGGAACTTAAGTCATATATCAAAATGTAGGAAAACTCTAAAAATTATATTTTGTTATAGTGTCAAATAGAATACTTCACAGCACAAAGATGCTAGGTGTTATAACCAAACCCTCACAAGCACCATACATCACTTAGAATTGGAGTATTCTAGTAACATTTTACAGAGAGCAATTGTTTTACAAGGTACTGTATATGTACTACAGTTATGAGCTGTGAAAAGTTAGTCAAGATATTACTTGGGAATCTCTTTTTGTAGTTCTGTATAAATTATAATGAAATGGCAGTAAGTTGTTTAGCAAATGACATGATCAAGGTCACACAAAAGATAGAAGGTCCTTTCATGCTCTATTGTATATGGTTAAGTCAGTTAAGAGCAAAGTTCCTCAATACATTACCAATGGACTTCAAATTAGGATAGCAAAAAAAAGGGCTGCGCTCAGCCGAGGGAATAGAATATGTCCTTCCTAGAAGAAGGACAGACCTAGGCAGAGCTCACTTCTTTTTTTTTTGAGTCCCCATATATGAAATACATTGCAACTTTCTCTTAGGCCAGTTAACCTTAATCCCCATATAGGAGAAATTAAAAGATGGTTTAGAAATGAAGCATCAACGAGGTTGAATATAGATCCACCATGAACACTAGGTAGTATTAAATACACAAGTTGAGGATTTGCACATGTTTAGTCATGACTGTGAATTTGGTTCTACTTTTGTAGATCTATATTTGCAGTTTTCCATATAAGTTAAATGGAATTAAGTATTGTGAATTTTTTTTAATATGTGTAACTCAGTCCATTTTGTATATTTCTACATTTATACATTTTTGCATAATATGTTAGTGTCTGATTTTAGATATTGTAACTAGGAGTAATCATGTTAAGGACCTTGCTGGAAATGAGCTTGTCTCAATCGAGTCTCCTATTCGTTTGCTTATCAATTGAATACAAATTTTTACCACTACACAGTAATTTAGTAGTTATGGTACAAACAAATCATGGTAATTTCCTGCTCTCCAGCTCTCTACTGCTAATCATTAGGCTACACTTTCTGTCCATTTGCTTTAATAATATTGTGCCAATTAAAAACAGTACACTGCATTTAAAGGCACCCTCAGAATACGTTTGGTAAGCTAGTTCAGTATTGCCCCATCCCAGTGTTTAAAAGAGACAATGTCAAGTCTCCCCACCCAAACATGCACATATCTGTATTAGTCATTACAAATTAATAGAGTGGTTGAAAAGAAAAACAGATAATGGCCCAGATATTCAGACTGCACCATGCAGTGGCGCAAGCCTGGGCACAGCGCAACTGTAATGTGCCGGTGCCAGGTCCAGGTGATATTCAACGGGGATGTGAATACAGCATAGATAGCGCACACACACTGTGCATGGCACAGTGGCACTGCACCAGTGCAAGCCACAGATAGGGAGCATGGGGATGTGCCAGTGCAAATGCAGTTGCACTAGGTGCATCACCCATGATATTCAACAGGGGGCATGCAAATGAGGCCATAACATATGCAAGGTGCAAATGGAGCCATTTGCATGTCATTATGGCCCCATTTGCATGCCATGCACAGGGCAACCTGGTGACTTGTGCCTGGCACCCTGCACAGCATGACGTGTGCACAGTGGGAGGGTCCCGGGGCAGCCACCACCCCGTAGCCATGATCGCGGTACAGCTCTGTAATGTAATTCCCTGGCAGTCTAGTGGTACCCCCCTCCCTCCCGATGCCCAGGTAAATGCATAACAACCCATTCCTTGGTAGTCTAGTGCAGCCCCCTTCCGCCCGATTCCCCGATCACAGCATATATATAAGAAGACCTTCCCTGGTAGTCTAGCAGAACCCCCTACCTCCTGTGTCCCTGATCACCAGTAGATGACATCTATTCAACTCCCTGGTAGTCTAGTGGAATCCCCTACCCTCCTATGGCCATGACCGGCAGTCATTCGCCATAGTAATATTCCCTGGTAGTCTAGTGGTACCCTCCTGCCCATTACCACAATTGCAGTAAAACCCTGTAATACAATTCCCTGGTGATTCAGTGGCACTCCCCACCCCTCCCACCCACACAGACCCACTTTCCTACCCTGCTCACCCCCGTCATTGGTAGGCAGCTGCAACCTGCCCACATACTGCCCGGCCACCCGCTGAATGACAGGCACAGTATGAGCTTACAAGGCATTCAGTACTAGACAGTCCTGAATATGTGAATGAAGTCATTCACATATTTGGGACTGTCTGGTACAGTAAAGTATTCTGTCTTCTTATACATATGCCACAATTGGGGAATCAGGTGGGAGGGGGGTCCACTAGATCACCAGGGTGTGTTTTCAGTTACATTTATCATGGCATTGGGAGGGAAAGGAGTACCACTAGACTACCAGGGGGATGTGAGTTCTTGTGAATGGTGTTCTGGGTGGGTGGGTGGCCAGCCACGGCTGGCGACTGCTTTGTTGCACCCTGCAATACAGCATCCTGCCTGTGGGTGGCCGGGATTTGTTCCCACTTTTCATGGGCTCAACTTTGAGCCACCCTATGCGGGCACAATGCAGGGTTGCACCAGCATATGCGTTGCACATCCCAGGCTGAATATCGGGATGTGCCGCATATGCATGGGCACGCCCCCTGCATCTGCACCGCATACAATTATATTGTGGCCTGGTGCATCAGGATTTGCACTGCACCAGGCAGCCCTTTCAATATACCACCAGGGCGCAATGCATGGTTGTGCATGCGCAAACCCTTTGAATATCCAGGCCAATGTCTAAGATCCCAAATCTGAGTCTTTGTTTAAACCTGTGAATGAGTTCTTAGTAAAACAAATATTATTACTCCACAGCATGATACATCACATTGCTATATTTGTTTACAGGCCAGGAAAATGTTTAATGTAAGTGAATGGAGTGCTTATGTTTATGTACTATCATACAAATATGGTGCAGCAATTTCTGAAATTTTTTAAGCCTGGTATCATTAAGAACTATTAAACATGGAATGAAATTCTGTGTGACACTACAGTATCAACCCCTCATTTTCTTACACAAATAAGGCCTGTGAAGATGATAGCAACCCTCTAAAATGAACCCTATCTCTGTCTTACTAGAAGTTAAATGCTGACGGGAAAAGTAGAAAGCTGAGTCAGAAGACCTAGCCAGTAATAAACTGGCCCAAAATGTAACCAGAAAAGAGATTATTTTCATTGGTTTTAGATGTCTGTGAAAAGATTTTGAAAATGAATTTATTTTTAAGAATGGTAAATTTATTTTTATCACCAACCCTTTTCCAAAAAATAACTAGGCAATAAAACACAGCAAAATGTGCAGTTGTTATGCAAGCAATAATACCTGACAGGGTGGGCAGTAGTGGGCAATACCAGACCGCCCAGGGGCGTAATGAGGCCTGACACCTTAGGCGGAGGACCTTATAGCCCCTGGAAGGTCTTGTATTGACATACAACCCACCCTGGAGGGTATTATTGTGCTTAGGAAATGGTCATCTGCATCAAGTTTAATTAAATATTAATATAACAGAGGAAATGAGTTTAAAATTAATAGAAAAACTAGAAGAAAAGCTATTGTTGGTAAAGTAGTCCCTCTGATTTTTGTTATGCAGTTGCTTCTTGTGTTGCTGCCCCCCCTTCCCGAAAGCCATTCTCTTGAAGTTATCCTCCCCCAACCCCCACAGCAGACCTTTCAGAAGTACAGATGAACTCACTATTGAAGCTGCACCTCAGGGAGTTTCATGGCATAATTTTTATTTATTTCAAACAGTTCAGGATGTGTTTTTCTTTTGCTTAATCCACGGACGTGGCAGTTTGGCACGTGACCTCGCGAGACTGTGTGCCCTTAATCCCGGAAAAGAAGAGCTATGTGGGGCAGCAGAAGTTTAAAATATATGTTTTTTATTTCTAAGGAGTGCCGCTTTTAATGTTAACCATGTTTTAGATGTTAATTCTTAATGGGAGAGACAGGGTATTTGCCAGAAGCTTTTTGAGTGGTTTAGTCTTTTGCAAGGCAAGTCAGCACTGGGATGTATGAGACCCAAAATGCAGTTGTGATCTTGAAGATAGAATGAAAATGTTTAGTGAAGGTGGCATACATATTGATTTTTATTATTAAATGAATGAATTTTAGACTGACGAGAGGGATGGGGAGCGTCTGACAAGTTGTCCGCTAAGCGGTGGGAAAAAAATGGCAGCTTCTGGGCTTGAAAATTCTGGGTGCCCTAGTATATGCCAAGCAATGGGGCACCCAGAATTGGCACTTGATTTGGAGTGGGCGTCTATCATAAGTTAACGTACCCCCCGTACTGCCTCTCAGCCAGTGACAGACATCCTAGTATCTAGCCCATTTTCCAAAAAATTATTGTACACCTTGGGAAGTAAGAGATGATACTGATTATGTTGGAGCCTCTCAGCATGCTGTTATCTCACAATAAATACAAGCCCTGCAGTGTGCTGCAGAGGCTATAACATATCTAAACCCTCCCAAATATAAATCTGATGATGTTTCACACATTTTCAATATTTGTATCTGTATATCAATAGATCTTTCAAAACCATTTCTGACAAGCTGTCAGAAAGAGGCACCACTATATTGAAATTCATCAAAGTTATAATGCAGACAGGCAGCTTATATGCTCTAAGTGATAATGATAATAAGAAAAGCACAGACCAAAACTAATAAAAGGAAGCTGCCAAAGCATCTTCATCATGGCAAAGCTGTTGATGAACAGGAAGACTGAAAAAGCTAGCAAAATCAATGCTGGATTTATGTATTTATTTATTAATTTTGACTGTCGGTGGAGGGGGGCAGAGCCTGGCAGCCAACATGGTGGCACACTAATTCCAGCTAGAGAGACCCTGTGAACCCCTTAGTGCCCATCCAGATGTTCCATTCATTTATCTTGCCTGATAAAAACTAAAATTCATACACCGGAATATCTGAGCTGAAAAACCAGCCATATCCCGTCAAAATCGGGAGGCATCAGGAACCTCCGTCGTGTTCAGCTGGTCTGGCATCTCCGCACCATGCCCACATTTTAGGCCATGATAGCAGCGCCAGCCAGCCCTCATTGCACCCATCCTGAAGTGCGAGAGCTGGACAGAAATCTGGAGAAGTCAGAGGGGGCAATGGCCACACCAAGCTCCTCCACCAGCATGGCTCAAGACATCGCAAAAATGATGGTGATGCTCAGCAAAGTCTTGCAGGACACAGCTCAATTAAAGCTTTCCTCCTTGAAAATAAATGAGGACTTATGGCTACTAGCTCTTGAGTCTAGCAGAACCTCCCCGTCTCCGATCACCCGTAGATGACATCTATTCAACTCCCTGGTAGTCTAGCTCTTCGAGTGGAGGTCTCCAAGAAATTAATTAAGATGCAGTCTGAACAACTGTCCCAACATGAGGGATATATACGGGAACATCATGGGCAGATCCAGTACTTGCTGTCTAAAGTGAATGATATGGAAAATAGGGCTAGGAGGCAGAATGTAAGGATTGTGGGCATCCCTGAAGGCATGGAGGGGAAGGACATGATTTCTTTTCTTGAAAATGCTTTGCCAGCAATGTTAAAACTGGAGCATGAGGCACCACCAGAACTCGAGAGGGCCCACGGCTCACTAGCCCTCAAACCTAAGTAAGGTGAGCACCTTCACCCCATATTGTGCAAGTTCTTAAGATATCCTGTGAAGAAAAAAAAAAAGATATCCTGTGAAGGAAAGTTATCTTCGGCTGGTAAGAGAACTGAAAAATGTGACATGGCAAGGTTGCTCGATTCAGCTATACCAAGACTATTTGCAGGAGCTTGCAAGGTGGAGAAGGGCATATGCGGGAGTGAAACAATAGCTTTACAAGATGGACATTGCCACCTCATTGAGATACCTGACTATGCTGGGAGTCCAGAATAATGTTTTTTTTTTCACGTTTAATACCCTGGGGGAAGTGGAGCAATTTGTTTTGGCGATCCAGCCTAAGAGACGAGATCTGAGGCAACCCCTGCAACCGCCATGTTGCACCACTTGGCAGTATATGGAGGTCTCCCTTGCACCCACGGAACTAACCTCTGGAGCAGTGCAGAAAGAAACAGAACCAGGAGAAGAATGGCATAAAGTCCAGAGGGGCTGACCAAGAAAACCTGGAAGGGACACTCCTAATAAAAAGATCTCACAGACCAGAGCTTGCTGATAGACTGGCCCCCCTCTGCAAGGACTGGACTGAATGTGGAGGGGAGCCACTTGAAGAAACTCTGTCACCAGTCTGAATTGTAGGATTTGACTGCTGTTAGCCCAAGCACCGTAAGAAGGTTTCTCAGTGCCGCTGGGGGGAACTTCCTCTCCCTCTGGGAATATAGGCACACACCGCTCAGAGCTGGTTGGCATTAGGGAGCTCACACATGTTTAGTTCTCCTCAGCTAGACTTCTCTTGAAAGCCCGGTCTTGAGCACGCCCTGATCATCTTCACCATGTGACCAGCAGAAGGTAGCAGGTGCTTTGACAGTTATTAACACCTGCTGGTTAATATTAAGAGTTTGCTTATTCCTGCTTCTGTTGTCCCCTGTCTCATATGTTTTTCTTGCAGGAGTCCACCCCCCATGGTTAGAGGTTGCTCACCGGAGTTTCTGCTTTCCCCAGCTCGGCAGTTGCTGCTCTGTTGTGCCATGTGGCGATACAATCTGGGGATAGCACCTTATTCATATGTGCCCAAAGGGACTCCCTCTGCTGTTTTTAAAGGAATGTTGATTTCTTATGAGTGGGCAGTCCCCGCCACATGGCAGGAGATACCCTGTAGAGTATGACTGCTGTCACTTACTCGAAGGCTGCTGCCTTTCTGTGATCTGTGGCTGTGTGAGTGGGGGATAGCGTGGTATTCTCATACATCTAAAGGGTCGTTTAGTGTCAGGGAAGAGTTCCCCTCTACGATGTCAGTGGGGATTGCTTCTGCCATGGAGTACTTCCTGTTTTATCCAGGTGTAGTTTAATTCATTTTAAGGGAAATAGTTAGGCTTATTAGCTGTTATGTTACCAAATGCTTGTTACTGATTTAGCAGATTACATAGGGGATCACAGGGTCCCAGTGATTGTTAATTATATGTGTTTGTTAGTGTCTCAATTAGAGGACAGGTTGATGGGTAATGGTAAAGTGCCAAGCTCCACACCCAGGAGAGGCCATCCCGACCATGGGCTACTTAACTCACTAGTGGCCAGGTTGTTATGGGAGACCCTCTTAGACAAAGGTATGGCACTGGTGTTAAAGTGGTGGGAGCTAGGAAAAAGAGTTATAGAGGTTTTAATGTCTGAACATGGTATGGTTAGTGGGATATATAGGGTTGTGGACTGGGGTGGGGGGGTGGATGGGTTTGTTTTTTTGGGATGGATTCTAATGATAGTTTTCCTGCACACTGGCTATGCCATTTGTTGCTCTGGCTAGGGGCTCAGGAAACATTAGTGAGTATGAGAGATGACCACCTCCTGGAATGTGAGGGGCCTGAACTCGCCTATTAAAAGAAAGAAAATTCTAGCCAGATTAAAATCCCTGAGATCTCAAATAGCCCTTTTGCAGGAAACTAAACTGAACCACATTGAAGCTCAAAAACTGGTAAGGGAATGGGTGGGTTGGGAGGTTCATAGTGCAGCCAGTAAACCCAAATGAGGGGTTTCTATCTTATGCCACGAAAACCTAAAATGGCAGTTGCGGGAACACAGAGTGAACAAGGAAGGGAGATGGGTCTTAGCCAGGGTTAATACCCCTACAGGGACATTCTTCTAGCAAATTTATATGCCTCAATGAAGACTCCCCAGAGTTATTTCATAAACTCTCTCAAAAACTAGTGGAGATGGCAGCAGGGGAGGCAGACATCATGTCAGTGGGGACTTCAATTTGACAATTGACTCCCTCATGGATAGGTCCAACTCCAGGCCTGATGCATATACCTGGTCCATCAGGAGTCTAAAGGACATGCTCACTCTGCATAAACTGCAGGACATTTGGAGGGTAGCCCACTCAGATATGAGGGGCTACACTTATTTCTCTGAAGCCAAACAAGTCACCAACAGGATTGACTATTGGTGCACTTCCCCAAACATCTCAAGCAAGATCCTAGATGTCACAATAGCCCTCCTGTACATGTCAGATCATGCCCCACTGACTCTCTCTCTCTTGTTCCTTCCACCCCCTGCTCTAGGTCAGTAAATTGGAGGCTTGATACCCTACTGTTACAGGAGATAGAGTTTAAGGAATGGCTTAAGGGGGAGGCTTAGACTTACTTCTCTGATAACCCACAAGGGTCTGCCTCGGTGACTGCCATATGGGAGGCATTTAAAGCCACAGTGCAAGGCTGAATTATAAGCTATGCCTCCCATCACAGGAAGCAGAGGGAAAAAGAGACCAGACAGTTGGAAAAAGCACTGGGGGATAAGGAAAATCAATATAAGAGAGACCACAAAAGCCTTCACAATCCAGAGCTCCTGCATGAACTTCTGGTATTGAGAATGAAGCTGAATACGCTAGCTTCACGTAAGGCAGAACTTCAGATCTTAAGACTGAAACACAAATATTAGGTGTCAGGGGTAAAAATCTGGGAAGTTACTGGCATATAGATTGAAAAAAACAACAGGCCAATAGGCATATAGCACAACTGCAGAACAAAAAGAGGGAAAAACACAGTAAACCTGACTCCATAAACAAAACCATGCTATCTTTCTATGACTCCCTGTACAGCTCTCACATTACCTGGGAGAAGACCAAATTTGACAATTTTATGGAAGGCATGAAGCTTCCCAAGCTTACTACTGCCCAGTGTGAGCAGTTGGAGGGGCCAATAGAAGTGCAAGAAATCAGGGATGCAGTTAATAAGATGGCCCCAAGGAAAGTCCGGGGGGGGGGATGTTTACTCAGCTGACTTTTACAAGGTAATGCAAGATACCGCCTCTCTCCCCATGAGGGATATGCTACAAGAGGCTCTGCAAAAGGAGGTACTCCCTACCACCCTTAGATAGGTGATTAGCACAGTCCTCCCAAAAGAAGGGAAGGACCTCACTCTTCCAGCAAGCTACATGCCCATTTTGCTTATTAATGTGGATATCAAAATCCTTGCAAAAGTGCTAGCAGCCCGTCTGGAAAAAGTCCTCCCATGCTTAATCCACACCTCTCAAATAGGCTTTGTGAAGGGCCGTGCCAGTACTGATCACCTCAGATCCCTGGTCTCCCTTATAGAAAGAGCAAGGCAAGTGCCCACTTCTGCTACAGCCATCTCAGTAGATTTCGAGAAGGCCTTCGATTCACTTGAGTGGGACTTCCTGCATGTGATACTCCAACACTACAACTTTGGTAGTGTTTTTAGGAGCTGGATTAAAACTCTCTACACATCCCCCAAGGCCAGACTGTTGACCAATAATATTCTGTCAAATCCAATTGAACTATATAGGGGTATTAGACAGGGGTGCCCACTGTCTCCAATGCTGTTTGTGCTAGTCATAGAAGCCCTAGCTAGTGCGGTCAGGGAGCACCCAAATGTGAGGGGTATAAGTATGGGGAACACCTCATACCATGCCCTGCTGTATGCAGATGATTGCCTCACTTTAACTGATGATTTCCTTGCCAGTGTGAAGCACATTGTGGGCTTATTGCAATCCTTCTCAGACATCTCAGGCTTAAGAGTCAACCAAGGTAAAACAGAGGTCCTCCCCTTAAATGCTCAGCTTATCTCTAAAGACATTTCTAAAGTAGGTCTAGTATGTGCTAAGGGGGGTATTAAATATTTGGGCATAAGGGTCAATTCTACTGTGTCCTCCCTACCAGAGGTTAGTGTCTCTCCACTAGTCAATAGTCTAAAGGAGGAAGCTAAGAGATGGAAACAGCTAATACTCTCCCTGCCTGGAAAGGTGGCGACAATCAAAATGATGATGGAACCTAGGGTTTTCTATGTATTATCCTATCTCCCAATTGAAATCCCGAAGAAATAGTTCCAAATATTGGACAATATAATGAGTATCTTCCTGTGGGAGAATAAAATCCCTTGCTACAGTAAAGCTAAACTTCAAGCTCCATGGAATGGGGGGTGCCTTCCTCATTTCCAACACTATGCCTATGCCTTCTCGGTGGCTAACACCTTTAAGTTGTTTCAGGGGGACAATGAAACCCTACCAGCCTGGGAAGCAATTGAAAGAAGTGCCCTTCTCAGTAATCATCTTACAGGGAACCTGGGCAGCCCTCTTTCTCCCACATTTTGACATTGGTTGACTATTAAGGCAATCCATGGGGACTGGCACCAGTTAGGGGCCATTAGTAAGACATGCCTGAACCCAGGGAAGTTCCTTAACCTCTAGAATAATTCCAGCTGGACAATTGACCAGAGACCCTTTCTGTGGGAGGGCTAGAAGGTGAATCAGATTAATAGGCTGAGTGGCATCATAATGGGGGATGGGTACACCCTAGACAGCTTTTCTTCTTTGCAAAAAAGATACAAATGGGAGAGAAAAAGGACTTTTGGAGATATTTACAGTTGAGATACATTTATTCATGCTGGCTTAAAAGAGGATTTCCTTGTGTTATATGTCAATCCAGTGAAAGGGCCACTACTAAGAAACTGCCTTTAGATAGATAGTTACAATTAAAGCGGGGTCTAGCTGGCCAGATTTATAAGTTCATGACAGAGGACCTGCCAGACCCCGTTTTGCCTGCTAAAGGGAAATGGCAAAGTATGCTGGCTCTTCTATAGCAGTAGATGAATGAAAGAGTAGTTGGATTACAGCTAAAAAAGCCTGTGAAGATCCCTGGAGCTTTCTCATCCAAAATAAAATACAACACCTCTGGTACTGCACTCCTCAGTCCTACAAAAAATGGGCTTAATACAAGATGATGTATGTTGGAGGTGTGACGTCAAAGGAGCAGACCTACTACATGTGATTTGGCAATGTGACCCCATTTGTTCCTTTTGGTCTGATGTAATTCAATGCTACTCCATTATTCTTGGCTACCAGGTCTCTAATTTGACACTGTTCTGGGCACTGAGGATCCCTCCTTCTGGGTGCAGGCAAATGGGCCCATGCTTCGCATGGCTCTTGCAAGCCTCTGTGGAAGCCAAACAGCTCCTACTTTGTAAGTGGTGAACCAAGAAGGCCCCTTCCCTCATGGCTTGGCTGGTGGCCATGGCTAAACTGGCTAGCTACTCCAGGCTTACACACCTAGCCAATGACACACTGCAAGTCCACTCGGATAGATGGTCCCCTATTATCCACTATATCCAGTGCTCATCTCCCACTTCCATTGTCCCCATAAGCAAGGACATGCTAAAGCTCTCCTGAAGGCCACACCCTACTTCACCCCCCCATCCATCACCACTAATAGCATATAGGTTGGAGAAACGCTGTCCTCCCACAGTGCCACTTTTCCCTAGATGTCCTCTTGCTCTCCTACTACTTAACCAGGCTTATCCTACTTCCATACTGTTGGTTTCATGTTTTGTGAAATGTATGTGACTGCCTGACTGTGATTAAATGTGTATTGTATGTATTGTATCAATTGTTGCTTGTATTTCCATTACTGTTGAGATATATGTTGTGTCTCTATAATTCAATAAAAAATGTAACTGCAAAAATAAAATGTTAGCTGTCAGAAGAAGTTGCCTTGCAGCCAGATATTCACTGCTCAGCAGTATAGCACTGAACCTCATTAAGGGAGGGAACATGATGTAATAATAGATTTGAAAATAAAAACCAAAAACAGCTCTGTTTTTGACAAAGTAATCTCCTAGATTTTATTTTGGTGATTGAAAATAAAACAAAAACAGCTCTGTTTTTGACAAAGTAATCTCCTAGATTTTATTTTGGTCATGAGGTTTTAAGATTCAAATTGTAAACCATGAAGATATGGTTTTGTGGCATGCAGCCCCAGGAATTGGTACTTCAGAAATGCTGACATTGCCAAGATACATGACATGGAGGGTGGTGGAGCAACTGCCTGAGGCTGGCGATGCAGAGCACGTGGATCTTGTTAAATAGGGTACTTGAAGCAGTCACAAAGGTCTGCACCTCTTAAGGATTTAGGGGTCAAGAAATGCCACTCTCACCTCAACAATGACAAAAGGCAACTGATTTTGAACAAAAACAAGTCTATGAATGCTGCAAAGAACTTGGTTGCCTTGAGGCCACAGAAGAATAGAGAACAGCACCAAGGGACTCCAATACTAGAATTAGGAAAGTCAAGTAGTAGCTGGAGGACAAGATGGAAGCAAGAGATGCATGCAATACTAAAACCATCTACAAGTACATAAGAGAAAGGTGAAATGAGATGGAAGGAATTTAGTCCATGAAAACAGGAGAATGGGTGAGAGGAGCCAAAAGTGATGGCTGAGAAGCTGAATGAATGCTTCACTGCTGTGTTCAACAAAGGGCATTGGGAAGAGTGTGCTCACTGGGAAGGACCAAGACATCAGGGGGAAGTGTCATTCTTCCACCAAAAAGTGTTTGGGTATGTACTCAATAAATGTATCTAACTATATTGTAGTCATACAGGACTTTTTTTCATTATTTCCCTTCTGAATGCACCAGTCTAGGTTTCTTTCTTGGAATCAAGGGTAGCTGTAAATCAGTTTGCAGACATCATACTTGCACTGGTAGGTGACTACCTGGTGCATATCAAGTCAGATAAATGCCAAGGAGCAGAAGGGCTACACACCCCCGGGTCATGTAAAAGTTAAGGGAACAACTGGTGAGGCCACTTCCAGGAACCTTTCAGGAATCTCTAATGTCAGGTGTGGCACTGAAGACTGTAATGGGTCATGTGTAGTCCCATCTTCAAGAAAGGGACTAGATTAGATCAAAGCAACTACAGGACAGTCAGCTGACATAAGTGCTTAGCAAGGTCCTGGCACTCATTATCAAGTACAGTGTAATGAACTACTTGGTTGCAGACAAAATTCTTTACCCCTCTCATCATGGTTTTATTATGGGCTGATTATTTCAGACAACCTGATGGCATTCATTGATGAGATGATCAAGAAGGTACAAAGGGAGAGGGCCATAGATGCAGTCTATCTGGAATTCAGCAGAGCCATTGGCACTATAGCAGATAAGAAGCTTCTTTGCAAAGTACACCAGTGTGATATACACAAGGTCTAGACAAGATGGAGTGCAAATTGGCAAGGGGCAGACAATGAGGACTGTGGTGAACAGAAACTACTCCTGGTGGGAAGGAGCAGTAAATTATGCCCTCCATGGATATGTGTTGAGGTCACTGCTGTTCAGCATATTTTGAAATGATCTGGAAGCTTGTGTCTCCAACAGGATGCTTAAGATTGCTGATGTCCCTAAGCTGGCAGGTGTGATAGAGTCCCTTGAGTATAGGAACAAACTTCAGGAGAACCTGAACAAGCTGCACAAATGGTCAGACTCCTGCAATCTCAGATTCAGTGTAGCCTCATGCAAGCTACTAAACATGGGGAGGACCTACACACCATATGGGGCTACCTTGGTTGCAGTAAAGGAGGCAAACGGCCGGGATTCATAACTGAAAAGATGCTAAAGGATGACAAGCAGTCCTCAGTTGCATTCAGATGGGACAGTAGAATGCTGAAGCCCATAAATAGGGGATGAGTTGACCAACTTGGCATGGGAAGTAATCTCTGCCACTTGCAAATGTCATGGTAAGACCCCAAATGGAATAGGCTATGCAGTTTCAGGTTCTGAATACAAAATGGAGATAGAGGCACTTGAGATGATGCAGCATAGTGCAACCAAAATGGTCAGGGGCATGGGGGACAAAAGTTATGAGGAGAAACTGATGGCCCTTAAGACTTTGTACTTGTAGAAAAGAAGGCTGAGAGGGGGACATAGTCTCAATCATCTGCAAACTCAAAAGTATTATTAAGATTGAAAACACAGAGGTGTTCGATCTGGTGTCCTCCAGCTGGGCATGAGCACACATCCTGAAGATCAGAGGTGACAATTTTAAGCGTGATCTTAGGATGCTCTTTTTCTGTGGTAGATTCTACCTGTAGAGACAGTGGACATGAAGGCAGTACAGGCCTTCACGGTAACCAAGGATACATTTCTGTTTATCAAGGAAATCAGAGGATACCCCAGGTAGTAGTGTGTGTATGAAAGCCCAATAAATTACTACAGGTTTATATAGCATATTTATTCATGCTCACTTACTGTATACAGAAAACAGTAAAAAAGGGGAACTGACATGATGGATATAAAGTCTATTCTGACCATCAGTTACTATCCTATTAAGTCGCTAATCAGGATTGCATGTCTCAGGTTCTAATTTTAAGATAAGCAGCAATAAGCCACCTGGAGTATTGCTTTCTGGTGTTCAATACTCCATTAAATATGCAAATAGAGTAACTGCAAATCCTTTCCTCCCTCTGTCTTTTTTATTATGAAACTTGTATATTCATTTTAAAACTGTTGGTTTTGAAAACAGTTTAAATATACATGAAAATATGTATACACATCCTTACATTATTTCTTTCTAACTCATTGTTGAATATTGTATCTGACAAATTCAAGGCTACAATATGTCATAAACATTGCATTTTAAGAACAACCCTGACTACTGGTGGTTGGGGTTACATGTCATTAATAATAGGTCAGTGCTGCATGTCACTATGGTTCAGTATAATATAAGTAAGCAAAAGGGCACAACAGGATGTGCGTTACAGTTACTAAACCGCATACACAGGTAAAAAGATGAGACACTACTTTACAGAGAGGGTGGTGGCTGGGCGGAATGCGTTACCTGCAGAAGTGGTATCCAGTAGAACAGTGGACTGCTTCAAAAGGGGATGGGACAGGACAAGGGGGAGGGTCAATGAAGGGGAAGGGTAGAAGGGAGGGGCAGCTGCAGAATAAGCGGTGCTAGTTGCACATTTGAGCAGACTTGATAGACCTCTAGGCCTTTATCTGCTGGCAAATTTCGTAAGTTTGTATGTTCATATGCACATTGTGATGCTCAAGGTGCTTGTGTCAAGTGCCTTCAATCATCTAGCAGTGCTGTTTAGGAAAGTAACTCACACCCTGAAGTGTTTTATTGCACTTTTAAAATGAGTCCATTTTAAAAAAATGTAAATATGTTTAGCAGCGTAGTTACTATTTATGAACAGCACTGCATTGGAATCCTCTCCACCAATCAGGAAGCAGGATTTTCTTTACCTATTTTATAATTAGACTTATGGTTGGAGCTCCAGGTTTGTCTCTAAAGCACCAAACATTCAAACAGGTCAAACTTTGACTGTTGAGTACATTTGGAACAACTCAGGATTTGGGACAGAATAGTGAACTAATGTTCATTTTGGTTCAAGTTGGGAGACCAGTGAAGCCAGACAAAACTTTAAGTTGCAAATTTGTTTTGTCAGCAAAGGCCACTCACCTGTAAACCACAAAAAACACAAACAAACAGACCCCATTGACTCCCTACCAAAGATGTTGTAATGTTATAATTCTCTGGGGTTGTTGCTGTGAGTTGGAGAACTTTGCAATTCAAAAGTTTAGCAAAGTTCCCCGACCTCACACCAACTCCGCTGGTGATTTTGTTTTGTTTTTTTAAGTTCCAAAAATGAGAAAATGACCCTCACATTCTAGGTCACACTCATCCACCCCTTGCACCACACCACATAGTTTAAAATAATATCGTCCCAATCATCCCCCCCACTAGCCCCCACCTGCCTCCTTCACTGTGTACCTGGTAAAGTTGTACAAATTGCAGAAGTCCTGAATCTGAATCCTGACCACTGCTTGCAAAAGCATGTCCCCCACATCCCTCCACCCTGTCCTTCTAAATCCCAGTTTCAAGGAAACTATGCTTGTAAAAAAGAAAACTGTCCCTGGTTGAGCAAGCATTTTCATTCATCTGTGTTTGCAAGCCAAATGAATGGTGGTTGATGTCTATCCTAGAAGTAATATCTGATTGATTTTACAGGGGCAGATATAAGACAAAACATTATGTTCTGGGAAATGCCAGTGTGTGCTGACACCGCTGGTGGCCAGATGGATAGCCAGGGGCTATAGGACTCGGTAACTACTGGGCCTGCCAGAGTTGTCAGCAGTAGCTCTGCTCAGTCAGTGTGCTCACCAAAGCTGAAGGTTTGAGAGACAGACATTAATAGCAGTATGAGAGAGGGCCTAGATTCCCAGAGCAGACAGCTCTAGGTCAGTGACACCTCTGCCCCCACCCTCATCAGGGCTAGCAGTGATAGGGACCCAACTCACATCAGTATCAACAGATTGGCAGGAGTTCAGTTGGAAGATCACAATTTGCTTGTTCCTCACAACAACTAGAATTGTACACTATGATCAGGCTTTGATGGATACGTGTTGGAGAGGGTGTGACAAGAGGAGTACACAGTAGCACATGTTCTGTGGATGCACTGTCCTGGACCTATATTGGAAAATGGTGTCAAAGAAAGTTAAGGATCTTTTATCAATGCCTACATTTGTCAACTTGTTTTTAGGTGGAGCCCCCCCCCCCATTAAATAATAAGTCAAAACGGATTTATTTTTGTTTGTTTGTTTGTTAGGATACTAACATCATAAGCCTGTAATGTAATTTCTACAGGAAGTGTTGCCTGACTCTACAACCTCCTAGCCTGGAGGAATGGAGTGGCATAATTAAAGCAATACAAATAATGAAGGCTGTTACTGCAGATCTTCATCTCAGCCATGATAAGGATATAGCTTGTTGGCTCCCACTCACACATTGGATAGAGGAAATGGAAGGTTGCACTCTCTTGTAACAACTAGATGACTCATAAATTAATATCACGTCAAGAGTGGGTTGTTTCTGTTTATTGTTTATTGAATAGAATCGGAATTACAATCCTTTGAGTCATAGACTCTTTTGCAAAGGCTCCACATCAGTTAAAAAGTAAGAAAGAAATACACTTACAGTAATGAAAAACATACACATACAGTATTAAAGTAAACAGTACAGGGTTATGCAGTCTTAGCTTAATCTTATTTAGATGGTAACAGTAACTTGGGGCATACAAGATGTCCCATATCAGAATAGTGCAAGATGCAGTTTCGTAGGATCTAGAGTGACCCGGAGTCAAATATCTGGGCAGGGGAGAAGGAGTGTAAGGGACATGAGAGGAGGGCTGTACAGTATATGTTTAAATAAACAAATGGTTACATGTTCCGTATTAAGTTTTTTTTTTCATCTTTTCTTAATTCTGTAAAGTTTTCTGTCATGTTTATTACATAGAGGCATACAAAATATTTTAAAATGGAGATACTCAGAGAGTTAATCTGTTGGACTACCATAGACATTCTTACCTAATGTAGAAAGAGTGAATTATTTTGAGTTTTGACTGGTATTCTTACACTTGATGTACACAGTATATGGTATAACATTTTTAT
This sequence comes from Neoceratodus forsteri, assembly GCA_016271365.2. Lineage (NCBI taxonomy): Eukaryota > Metazoa > Chordata > Ceratodontiformes > Ceratodontidae > Neoceratodus > Neoceratodus forsteri. The sequence continues at coordinate 537,231,959 of CM057459.1, read as the reverse complement.
TTTCTGTACTTTATCTACTGATCTCTTTGACTGAAATGATGAGGTTAAAAAAAAATATTTCCTGGCATCCTTCTTTTAGCCATTTGCCCATCAGTTTTGTGGAGTTACCGCTGGCACGTGTATTACTACTCATTGTGAATAGATCACTGCTGTCTGTCTTGTTTATTCAGCAGAGGTACCTGAGCATCTCAATCATGTCACTTCTTTTTCTCCTGTCCTTCAGTGTGTACATGTTGAGATCCTCTAAACACTCATAAGACATTCCCTAGTACTCCAGTATCATTCTGATGACTTGTTTCTGAACTACCTCTAAGCTTTCTCTGTTCTTGCTCAATTGTGGGCTCCAAAAGTGCACTCAGTACTTCCAGTGAAGGAATAAATTGAGATCTCTCAATGCACCACAGCATCCAATTCACTTTGAGCACAGCCATACTGCATTGTGCTGATGCCTTCATGCTCTACATTATTAACACCCCCCGGGTCCCTTTCCTCTGAAGTGCTCTCTTTGCAATGTTTGAGACAAACTTTGAGATGCTCATCAGCTCTACTTATTATCTAATTAAATATTATACAACAGCAAGAAAAAAATCCTGGGCTCTAATTGGTAAGTCTGGGACTCGACCCATGATGTTATCCCAGTGCAACATCATGGATGTAGTCACAGCACACAGAAAACCACATCAAATGTGAAAAGACCAAACCATCACAGAGAGCAACTTCTGTCAACTGTGAACATCATAGCTACACATCCTTCGCTCCCCGAGTACTTCAAGTGACCTGCACTGCCAATTACCTTTATGGCAGTCCTCAGCTGTTTTCCTGTACTCTGCTACTCATTCACAATGATAAATTAAAGAAGCAGAGATTGCAGCATATAGAATAAATTGAATTTTTATGTGTGTTTTCTTTCCCAAACCCAGAGGCTTCAGTGAACCGCAGAGACCATATCTGCCGGTCACACAGTTCACTGACACCGCTCAGTTCATGGAAGAAAAGCTGGCATGAAAATGTAATTTATTTTCAGTGTTTCAAGTGCCACACATCCTCCATCCCTGCCCTGCTCCTAAGTAAAGGAAAGCTGCCCCTGTATTCTGTTTGATCTCACAGAACAAAGCCTTAGTACCTGCTGTCATCAATCACCTCTGCCACCATGATCCTTGCAATCTTCTCGGCAGCCGCATACCTCAGCTGATATAAAAGCCTGAATTTGTTACACAACTTAAAAAAAAATATTACAACCATGGACACAACCCAGCATGCTGGTAGAGACTGGCACAGACACAGACCATTTGTGGGGAAAGAGAAAAAAACCTTTGTACAGAGAAACAGAAGGCAGTATCTACTGGCAGCACCATCTAGAGGGCAAAACAGACACTGCAAACTTTTTTTTACAAAACATGTTCCTACACAGAGCCGCAATGAAGGGAAAACTTATTTTAAACATATTTTTTTAAATTCTATTTACAAAGGAGCCATAGTATAATAGCAATATTGCACTTCAGGGATATGCCATTCTGGGATAATGTCACTTCTGGAGTGTTTGGCGCACTCTGCCTGCAGCCTCATGCCCAACCACCCCGGGCTTGATGTTATCCCAGCACAACACACACCCTGCTATGCATTATTGCTTAAGTCAACCACCCATTATTTTGCCCTTCCTCACAAATGTCATCATATTCTCAAGAAAAATCAAAAAGTAACCTATTTGTAAAAATTAGTTTTTTTAAATACTGCTGTCATACTGTTCAAACTTTCATGAGCTCCTTGCAACTTATCAGGTTCCTCTGAAATCTTTCACAGCCTTCTGTTTCGGTCTTTCTTTAGTTTAGGGTCACTGCCACTGCCATCCTGCAAGGGGACAGACAATCAATTTCCTGTCCTTTGATGAGTCTATGTTGCATGGAGAGTGTCAGTCCTCAAATATTCCTGCATGTTGTTGAGCACTCCAAAGTAAACCAACACCTAGGCTCAGTGTCCTTTTCATTACTCAGCTACTGTCAAGACTCATCTACCATCTCCCACCTTGTTGGTTGCTTTCCTATTGTGTTCTGTCCCCAGAAAAGCAGAAAAAAAAACAACATTTCTTTCCTGATGGCAAGGTAAAACAAATTATATGAATTTTATGAAAAATACAGTGTTTTCATAGTTGATTCATTTATTTAATAAATGAGCTTGAGATGGCAATATGGTACATAGGAAATCTTTATTAAAACTTAAAAATAATCATGCAATATATTCATTTTCCCCATAAAAGACTGTTTCACTTCATAACAGCAGTAATACACTTCAGGGTATATGTTATAATGTAATATATTCATGCCTTGGGTACTTGAAGCAGAAAAGACAATGGGCCAGATTTTCAAAACATGGTGAAGGACTTGCACTAAACCCTCCACCACAGCATTTTGGATCTGGCAGTGCGCCAAACCCTGTCATCGCGACTGTGCCCAATATTACAATCTCAGGCACAGCTGTTACAGTTTTCATGATTTGTAACAGCTTGTACCAAATAAAAGGTGCAAGCTCCTTAAAAAAGGCCCCCAGCATTACCACAAGTTAGACCTGAAAAAGTTGGTCCAATTTGTGGCAATTGCCACATGAGGTAGAAAATCCCATTGTCCTGGATTCACCACCCCCCCCCAAAAGAAAAAAGTATAGACAACTTGCGTGTTGTTGTGCTCAGATTGGCAATCATTTCATTCTCTTTTACATTTCTTATTTACAAATTCCATCACCATTTGTCATTATTGTCTTTACAAAACCCTTGTTTTCCTTGCAGTACATATCAATATTTATCAATCCATCCATTTTCATCCTCTTCTTCTTGCCTCCCCAGGTGAAAACCTGGGTGACTTCTTCTCTTCTTCTCTTGTAGGTAATGGTGAAAACTGAGACCGCTTTTCTCTCCTTCTGTTGCTTCTTTTTATCCTCATATTCCTTTATCATTCCCCTCTCCCCTCCTTCCTCCCCCCTTTTCCCCCTGCCATCCACCTATGGCAGTCCATCATAGTCCACCTTGGATTCCATCTGCCATCCACCTATAACAGTCCATACCCATCACCCCAACTCCTCTCCCTCTCTTCCTTTCTGATGTGTGGGTGGAAGGCAACAACATTTTTACAGCAAAAGGTGCTGTATCCCTCTGTGCTAAGCCTTATATGCCCTGCATTTTGGACCTTCCCCTCCATACTTCGCCTATCCCCTTCCTGCTCCTTCCTTTGGCTCCTTCCCCCCTTGAAACCTATTGTCCCATGACTCCCTGTCCACCCCCTCTCCCCACCCCTCTGAGCAATCCAACCTCTGTAAAAAGGAGGGGGGTTCACCAGGACAACTTGGTCTGCCCCTTAAAGGGCAAACTTCATTGTCCTGGATTCAACCTCCCCCCCCAAAAAAAACACAGGACAGACAACTTGTGTGTTGTTGTGCTCAGATTGGCAATCAATGTATTCTATTTTACATTTCTTATTTACAAATTCCATCACCATTTGTCATTATTGTCTTTACAAAACCCTTGTTTTCCTTGCAATACATATCAATATTTATCAGTCCATCCTTTCTCATCCTCTTCTTCTCGCATCCCCAGGTGAAAACCTGGGTGACTTCTTCTTCTTCTCTTCTTCTCTTGTAGGTAATGATGAAAACCAAGACTGCTTTTCTCTCTTTCTGTTGTTTCTTTCTATCTTCATACTCCTTTATCATTCCCCCTTCCCTCCTCACCCCTTTTTCCCCATAGCTTGTCTCCAGCTTGCATTGGATGACTGGCCTTCCCCCTTTTATTCCTTTCCCCCCCCCTTTTATCTTCCTTCCTGCCTCCTCCAAGCCTCAATAAAACCCATCATCTCTATATTGATCATGTCTATTGCTAGATCTGACAAATGAACCCCATCTGGTATATAAAAATCCTCCACCCACTCTTCTACCCTTCTCAGTATCACATGGCCTCCCATGCTCCTTACCAACATCCCAACCCTCCTATCCATCTTTCTTCTGGCCCTGTCCACTGCTTCATGTCTGAGTTTGTGTCTCCATATCCTCCTTGGTATCATGTCTGACCACACCAAGTGCACCACTGTTTTATTCTCTCAAGATCCTGTTTGATCCACAAATAAGTATCAACCCATGGCTTCCCCCAGTATCGTTACCCCCGAGATGTATAATAATAAGATCTGGGTGGAGTCACCTCTTCTTCATTTCTAATAGGGTCGGAAGCAGTTGTGCCCATTTCATCCCTCAAATTCCATGCCATACCAGCCTACATTGTCTGACATCTTGGTATAGTTGTTTTCCCCCAGCTTTCTTTTCCACTCTCTTTTCCCCCCAGTAAATGTAGGAGTGGCCACAAATCCACACTTCTGTGATCCTCCCTCCACCTATTGAATTCAACAAAACATTTTATTATCTCAAACCTACTCCCTCACGGTCTCCTTATCCCCCCCCCCCCAACTCATGATTCCGTACCTGCAAAACAAAACAGCAGATGACTGGTTAATATCAATAATTTTAAAACCCCAATGTATCTTATAACTGGCTGACAGCCAGCACCCCATTACCAGCATTCTCGTCACTGGCTCACCATCTGTCACCCATTTTGATGCTGCTCCTATTCTGAATGAATGGGAGGAATACCTGGCTGGGTCCTCCCCCAAAAACTCCATACCTTTTTTGAATATGGCTGTCACCTGATAACTTTTCACCTTTTTCCAATCTCCATGCACAAGTACTCGCCCTTTCTTATTACCAATCTCTGTGGCGTAAGCCCACAAAGCTTTTACCGGGCACAGTTTCCTGTCAAGGTGCACCCTAATGGTCACCACACACCCCTTCCCTGCCAGATCTGTCTTGGATCTCCTAATTATGAGTTGTATCACACTTTTTCCCCAGATTATATCTCCCCATTCCAAGCCCCTTTCTTCCCCTTTTCTGCCATGTCCAACCACTTCACTCACTCTCAAGGCACCCGTGAACATCACTAGGTAAATTGTATGAAACAGCTGTGCCTCATCCTTTGACTTACAGATTGCAGGCAATTTTACCCTCAACTTCTCTAACTACTGGTCTGCTATAGGATGCCTTCTATCCCTGGTCCCTTGTTTTAACCTACTCCAACCCTGCATCATCCTTCTTATTAGCATTGACTTCGTGGAATCATTCCACCTTTTCAAACTGCAGATTAGACTGATCCCTGCTAGATACACCCCCATCGTGGTGTGAGCTATCCCTTTTTCACACTGATCTACTGTAAATTTTGCTAGCTGCTCTTCTGTAACTGGCCTACTTATCTCCATATGGTGTGCTTCCCTGAATGTTTTGCAATGCCTGCCATGCCCCTTCATAGGCCTTCAAGGTCCATGGTGCCTTTGAGTTGTGAAACAGCATTTCGGCTCCCTCTTGCCAACATCCCAGATGTTCATTGGAATGGGCAATTTCTGTTCCTCTGCTGCTGGTGCCAGTGCCTGGAACTGATCCAGCTGCAGACGGGAAAGGCTGTCAGCTAGGATATTCCTCACTCCGTCTATGTGCCTTGCTCTAAAGGACATGTTCAATAGTAAGCCTCTTAACACTAGCTGTCTCAGCACCTGCATGACTGTCTCAGATCTTTCCCCCCTGTTGTTAAGATGTCTTATTGTCACACCAAAATGTGACCTTCTGATTCCGCAACTCCTCACCCCCACACCAGGGTGCAGGTCCAAACTGGCATTATTTCCAACAATGTGATATCCTTAATTTTCTCTTCTCTCACCCAATCTGCTGGCCATGGCTCTGCAAACCATTTTCCTTTCAAATACCCCCCCATTCCTAAACCACCTGCCACATCCGTATACAACTCTAAGTCCATGTTATAAACCCAATCATGCTGCCAAAAAGAATGGCCGTTATAACTTCTTAGAAATTCCTCCCACACCTGGAAATCCTCCTTCACCTCTTTTGTTATATCCACCCAGTGATAAGGTCTTATTACCCCTGGCGTGGCCCTCGTCAAATGCCTTGTACATGTCCTACCCGGCCCAATTGCCCTGCAGGCAAAATTCAGATGTCCCAATATTTGTTGGACCTGCCTTAACTGCACTCAGCTGTTGCTGGTATGAACCTGAATCTGTTCCTTTAGCTTCTGTACCTTACTGTCTGGCAGCTGAAATGCTTCCTCCAGTGAATCTACTTCAATCCCAAAAAACTCCATTACCTTACTGGTCCCCTCTGTCTTGTCCAGTGCCAGTGGCACTCCTAGCTTACCACACAGTTCTTGAAAGCTAGCCAGCATCCTCTCTGTCTCTGTGCATCCACAGCCTACTAATAAGAAATCATCCAAATAGCGTATGACTGCCTTGTAACCAGTCTTCTGTTGAAAAATCCACTGCAAACAAGTGGAAAATTTTTCAAATGTAGCACAGTAATACTGTTCTTCCACTTTGAAACCCAAAATCCCAGTCCTCCTTCCGAACTGGCAGCAACCGAAAGGCTGATTCTATATCTGTCTTGGCCAACCATGCATTGGGGGTTGCCCTGATCATCTGCACCACCTCTTCCAACGTGGCATAGGTCACCTTGCTATGCTCTTCCCCTATAAAATCATTGACTAACTCTCCTTCCAGGTACAAAAAATGATGAATCACCTTGTATTCCCCTTGCTGCTTTTTGGTTACTAAACCCAATGGAGAAATTCTCAGGTTATCCAAAGGAGGGACTGGGTAGGCCCTTTAACCATCCCTGCGGCTTTCTCTTTTCCTATTTTCCTTTTCAAAATGTCTACTTTTCCACTGACTAACCTCAAGTTATTAGCCTCCCTTGCTTGTCTAGGACCCTTGCACTGTAGTGGAAAACCTGTTCAAAAACCCCTTCTTACAGTTTCTGCTGTCCTGCTATCCGGATAATGTCCTAGACATTTTTCCCAAGCCTCTATCTTAATGGGGGGTTTTAGCAGCCGTGAACTGTTCCTTTCCCCCTGCACCACCTACCACCTGAAAACTACTAGCCACTTCAACTCTTTTCCTTCCTCTCTTCTCCTCAATAGGACTGGGCCCACCTCCCCCCATAACCCCTATTTCTCGTTCCCCTGCTCTATGCCTGCCCCCTGTAGCCTGGTCCATCCTGATCAGGCTGGTGGCCTGCACCTTGTGTTCTTCCCACTGGATTCCCTTGATTCCATGTGGTCCTACATCTTGCTGCTGGATGTGACACCCCCACATCTTGAGCATGCTTGTCTGAATCGACATTGTGGCCATGAACAAAATGCCCTATTATATCCTCAAAAAACACTTCTGGGCTAGCCCCCCAACTCTTCTCCCAGTCTCTCCTTCCGGAGTGGACTGATCCATAACATAGTCCATCACAGGTCCAACTGTTTCGTGTCCCATCTAACATCCCTGTATGTTGCCATCCTTTGCTGAATGAACTCATCATAATATATCCACCCCCCCCGTTTTCCCTTCATCCTCCTTATGATCAGGGAATATGTGATAAGTGGGATGCCCATCTCTGGTTTCTTTTCCATAACTATGGCTGAATATGTGGCAAAGCCCATGAACCACCCATCCCATCTTTCCCTTTGTGAACTTATCATCCTCCTTCTTTTTTTTTTAAAGTATCTTTATTGTATTTTGCATGAACATACAAACAAACATACACAACAAACCCGGGATCCTGGGTGATCATCCTCCTTCTTGCCCAATAAGACCACAGCCACCGCCATCTCACTCTTCCCTATGCTCTCCATTTCCTCATATTTTGCTGCCATCTCTCTACTCACTAAAGCAAATATGTCCAAATATTCTCCTTTCCATATTTTTTCCTTCGTGGTCAGCGGCACGTGTTCCCCTATTCTCATACCCGGGGCTCCAATTTCCCTCGTTCCTCCCCCCCCCTTATCCACTCCACCTACCAGTTCCTTCTCTGACCTGATCTCTGCCAGTGCGGTTTCCATCAGCCCTAATCTGCCTGTTCCAAGAGCTGCTATAATTTGTACAATGTATTCCTTGATACTATCACCCACGGAACTTGATACACTACCTGCAGGCCTTTCTGCTTCTTGCAGCCTGATGTCACTGGTGTGGGATAGTGTGGGCTTCTTTGGCAATACAACTGGCTCAGGCACAGGGGAAGGTGGAACCAGCACAGCAGGAAGCTCCGGCGTGGGTTCTGGTGCCTGAACGAGCACCCGCTCCAGGGGAGGTACTAACGGTTCTAGTGAAAAAGGTTGAGGTGGTACTGGACTGACCGCTCAAGGAGGAGCCACTAGTGGTGGTTGTGGCCTTCTTGGACTGCATAGCTTCCCCGTCAGTCTTCTCCCATCACCCCCTTTTCCCTTCTCCGCTTTCCTCTTCTCCCCTGGCCTCCAGGTTCCCCCCCTTCAACCAGCTGCCACATCAGGTTGGCCTTCTCAGCCAACTCCACAATTGCCTTATAGGCCTCCTCCTTCAATGGTCTGTTCTTCCTCAGTACCACCCCTTCCAACAACATGCCTGCACAAACTGTTGAGAGAAATTGACAATTTGTCACTGTTAGTGCCAGTACCATACCTTCCTTTAACAGCCATGCATCTCTGTCCTATGCATTCTAACTATCATTTTATCCCTCCATCCCGCCTGGTAGGCCACCTGCCATTTTTTTTCCTTTTTTTTTATATAGCCTGAACTGGCCACTTCTCCACCTAATTTATCCTCTGTAAATTCTCCCCGTTGGATCACCGACCCTCTGTTGGGGCTTGTAATCCCCGTGACGCGACTGGGAAATCCTCCCCCTTCCTCTTTTTGCAGCAGTCTCCGAAGCTCACAGCCTTGCCCTGTCCTTGCAAGAGAAAGGGCCTGCCTCCCGCCATGACGTCATATGACGATCCACTGGGCGTGTGGCTTCTGCCCCCCCCATTTTAACTTTCAGACAAACCCACACATGTTAACCTGTAAAGAGAAAATACCATGAGAAAACCCTTACAATTGCCACAGCAGTTGACCCATTACCATGTGATCAAAATGCAAGAGAAAATGCCTCCAAACCCACTCTAAACTTGTTGATCTTCTCGGCAATACCAGCTCAACTGGTCCATTATCATAAATGCCCAAAAGCATACATCCAGTCTCCCATGATACTCCTATTGCCTCCTAACCATGCGGCCCTTATTTCCCATCCTAGCCAAGCGGTGTGGTGTCAGATATGGCTTCCTTCGCTAGGCCCTCCCGCGAGCTGTATTCTCGCTCCTATATTTTATTTCAGTTCAAAAAAAACCTTTTACTTCATTGTGGCAATTTTTTTTACCTCTTCCCTTTCTTTCCATGCATCCCTTCCTTTTCTGACCATGCACTCTCCCCCTGCAAGGGCCCAACCCTCACTCGGGCCCTCTACCTGACCCCTCACTCATTTCTGAGGCAGCTCTCTTATCACATTAAAGTCACCATACATGCACAAATAAGCTGAATAACACCACTCTCATCTTCCCTCCTCACCCCTCTGCTAGTGCTATTGAAATCAGCTCCCTCGTTATTCTGGCAGCACACTTTACACCCCCAATTCCTGCCAAGACTTGCAGCGGTAAGTAAAAAACTTCTGAACCATGCTCCCATGAAGCTCCGTTTTTGTGACTGCATAGTCCCACCGCTAATAATCGTAACAGCACACACGCCGCTAGGTTCTCCCCTACACCAGAAAAAGTCAGTCCTCTGACCAAACGGCCACCCTCCCAATGCCTTCTAGCTGCAGCTCCCAGCGACTGGCCCATGTTCACCCTAAATGAACTTCTCGCTTTCAGTTGCAGAGGCGCTACGATCAGTGAGGCTAAACCTCACCCTTTGTTCCCTGCAAATGTTAAGCTGCCACATAAGAACCACCGTTCCCTTGTCCTTTTCAGCATGCTTCCTCATGCTTGTTCCCACAACTACCTTACAACTTCTGGTACACGATTTTTATTATTATTTTTTTTCTTACCTTCTGCCAAAGCTCCTTGTACACAAACCTTACCATTGGATGGCATCTCAAAATTCCGCCAGCCTAGCTTAAATGCCAATCCAATGTGCTGTAGTTCTGCTGATTTTGATCAACAAAATTTTGACAGCAAAAGATGCTGTATCCCTCTGTGCTGTACCTTATTTACCCTGCATCTTGGACCTCCTCCTCCATACCTTCCCCTATCCCCTTCCTACTTCTTCCTTTGGCTCCTCCCCCCCGTGAAACCTGTCCCTTATCCTATGACTCCCTGTCCACCCCCTCCCCCCTGAGCAAACCATCCTCTTTAAAATGGAGGGGGTCCACCAGGACAACTTGGTCTGCCCCTTAAAGGGCAAACTTCATTAGGTTGCCACAAGTCCCATGTGCCATATCATTGGTGCATCCTGGGCCTGCAGTGATCTAAGCCATTTGAAAATCCTGCCCAATATCTCTTAATCACCTATGGTACGTGGTCGAATTGATTACTGCCAGTTATTGAGGCACTGAAGCTTTGCTATCATCAGGATTCGACCTCCTTATTTTAGAAAATATTTAGGAGTATCCTCCCAAAGTAAATAACCTCCAGCATGAGAGTGTGATCTAGGGGTTGAACTCATGAGCTGTTAGACAACAGATCACATCATCAAATCCCACTCCTGTCTCTGGCTCACACTGTGACCGTGCGCAATTCACTTGAACTCCCAGTGCTCAATTACTTACAGTAGAAAACGGGGGTAGATGTATTTGTTGATTTATTAGTAATATTTTGTCCAAGAATACACACTGAGCTGTGACAGCTTATTTTCGTGTGCATTCCACATTGTGCTGTACTGCAATGTCAGTACTAGGTATTAGTCCAAGTTTCTGATATTGAACTACTGTAGAAATGCATCTCATGTCTTCCAGTCATCTGTCTCTGCACATGAATATGCAACCTACCAAGTCATTGATACTTTATTAGTGAAGACCAGAGAAGATGCAGGATGCTGTTGAAACTAAATATTGCATTTCAAGCTATTATGGGTAAATTACTGCAATTAGGATACAGCAAGGTATTAAACTGTGTCAATTGCTATGAACTCTGAAAATAATAAAACAAATCATATTTGATTCTCCTTATTTTTTTTTCATTAACACAGGGACAAAACAATCCCTCTTTAAGCTGTAAATTATTGTTGCTGAAACTTGGTGCCTCTGAGTTTACAGGCATATAGCAAGATGGAAAGTAATATGAGGAAACTGAGTAAATATCAGTGCACTCAGATATATTTTAAAGTTTTTATTTAGTATTAAGGATAGCATTGACATTTAAGATGAACTTTTCAGTGAAAACTTTCCCAAAATATGACTGGCAAAGATGTTTATGAAAATGTTCATATTAAGTGCAAGTGTGTCTTTATCCTGAAATAAATCTTTTAAAATATATATGTGTACTGGCATTTATCCCCCTTTCCTGATTATGCAGTTATCAATAAGAAACAAGACAGAAGAAAAAAAATTACGGTGTGGTTTCAAATCTGAATTTGCTAAGAAATCTAATCCACTATCCGATGTAGCTGCTTTTGGAATTACAAAAAGAAAAGTTAATAATAAAATGGCCAAGATAATGAAAGCAGAGTCTGTTCCCTGTTAGTTCATCTTAATCACTTTACACTTTGGTTTGAATCTAAAGTCACGTATCGGGGACTTGCAGAATGATTCTGCCACAGCACCAGTGCTTACACCAATGTGTTAGACCACTAAAGATATGATCTCACATTTGCCATTACTTGTAGCACCTCTGATCCCTATAGTCATGTACTGTATGTATCAGAATTTGTTGTGTGCATCATTTGATGCATGCATCCTTATTTCTCTTTAAAGCTGTGACAAGTGCTATAAATGTAACCCATTAGTTGAAAGTAGCAGCCAAGTCTTGTGCTGCATTTACATTGCTGCAGGCGCAAGACAAAATTGGGATTAATGCCTCTGGCAGGAGTTTGGAAACTCAAGGCCTTTGTGTTCAAATATAGCTGAGAATGTTGAAGAAAGCCTTGCAACAGCCATATCAAATAATGCTCATCATTAACTATTTAAAATTAATATATAATTGCAGTACATATTTTAGTAAAGGATAGATAAAGATTTTCATTCACTTTTTTTGTTATTCTTTTGGTAACCGGGTAAGGCCTACTAGGCACAACGGCCTGTTTTCAGGGGTATCCTGGGAGCACTGGGTGGTTAGATGACTTGTTGAGAGTCACACGGTGTGGAAGTGGAAGTTCTGGGAATCAAACCTAGGTCTGCTGGATGTTCCAGCTTGTTACTCTAACCTCTAGGCTATACTGCCAGCCAACCTGTTCGTCCTCTATTTCTCACTGAGCAGTACTAGCTCCTGCCATCATTTTCTCTAGCTGTGTAATCCTGTGAGTTCATAATTATTCCTTTGAAAGTACATGCATAATGAAGTACTTTATGTGGCCGGCCTAGTTGCGCAGATGGTTGAGGTGCTGGATGCCACACTTTGCATCATGCTGGTGACCCAGGTTCGGGAATGAGCTCGGTTCAATGGGGTCAGTGGGGGAGGAGGGAGAGGATGTTGAGTAGCTGCTGACTGGCAGCTCTCCTCCTTGGGAGGGATCAGGAAGGCTTCTCAGTGATTGGCTGCCCCCCAGTGGAGGTTGAATGGCAGTGCCACCTCTGAGATCTCAGTGCTAGACCACAGGGAGGGCGGATGGGACTGGACTGGAGCTGTAGCACACATGCGCACCTCCATGCACATGCATCACTGCTTCCGGGGTCCTGGGCAACTGAGGGGAGAAAACAGGTGGAAAATTGGGGGTTGCCACATGATGAAGCCTCAGGGCCAACTCTGGAGTTCTGTTGGGATGAGCATAGCGGATGGAAGATCCCAAAAGACCCTGAATCAGGTAAGAGTGGAGGAGGACAGCAGTGGCCTGCCGCAATGGATAAAGAAAGTTGTAAAACAAATAAAGTACTTTATATAAAAATCCTAACATAGACTCAGAACAGGGAAATGACATGCTTCAAGACAAATGATTAGGTGCAAATGTTTTAAGGCTTTAAGAAAGGCCTCAAGACCCATCTGCTGGGACTGTCTCTGCTCATGTGACCACTGAGCATCTGAATACTCCAATGGACCACCTCATCGGCTATTGCCACACCATGGCTTGCCCTTGCCTTCCAATAATGTGCCCCTTACCATTCTGATAAGCTATATGTATTTGTTTTATTTTTTCTGTAACTGTTTTGTTCCTCCTGCTCATTTTGAATTGCACCTAACTTGCCTGTGTATCATGTAGTATGTCCCTACTGCAATGTATGTATTACCCAATTGCTTGTGCTGTTCTTATTGTTTTCTCTTTGTATGTAATTAATCCTGGCTCACCCCTGAAAAAGGGACTGTAATGGTCTCAGGGGGTCTACCAGGTTACCAAAATTTAAATAAATAAATAACATGAACTACTACTGCAATGGGACATTGTTATTTTCTGTTGTCTCGTTATATCACTTCTATCACTACCCACAGGAAAACCATCAGTATAATGAGTAGAAGGAGAGGATGAAAATTTAGAACACAGATCCTTATTCATCCAAGTGTTCATAGCTGCAAAAAAACAAGGAAAGGAGAACTGTAGTAATATGTATAATACTAGTTTGTTTGCGTTATGTGTTTATATTTAAGTTTTTTTCAAAGTGTTCTAGGAAGCACCACTAAAATTCATTGTTCTCAGTTTAAAAAAAATGTAAATACACCCAGTTTATTCAGTCTCCCCAATGGAAATGAAACCCTGGGATTCAGTGAATCACATCTCAGTTGAACTATCCATAGATAAAATAAATCAGTAAGTCAATAAATGCATTTGATTTTGCAGCATACCACAGCACACTGTATGTCATGTATTTCAAGGGAACATGCAATAAACATATTTTTATATACTGTATCACTGAAATATGCTAGGTATAGTGTGAAAATAAGTGTTTTGGTAATGTGTACATATGACAGGATGATAAGAAGATAATTATTGTTCCACTGAGCTCCGCCTCTTACTGACTCAGTGTTAATATCCTGAAAACTAAGAGCTGAGTCGATGGCCCTATAGTCTCCTGCCATCAAATTTTATGTTTCTGTGTGACCCCATTTTCTTCAAAGAATTGTACTATCAAATCTTTAAATCCAGCCTGGTGTTAGGCCAAGCATGGAGCAAGGTAAAGAAATGGACATACTGGTTGGACCACTTTGTTTTTTGCAGACACAATCTATGTTTCTACTGTCCCTGATAAGTTTGTGCTTGAAGGTTGTTGCAGTTGTGCATCAGTTTTGACTGTCAGCGCCAGAGATCTATTCCATGTACCCACTACTCCATCTCTGGATTAGTTCTTCATCGCACTGTGCCTCAATCTTCCTTCATTTCTTGACATATTGTGGCCACATTCTGTCACTTTGAACATCTTGAAAAGCTTCATTTAATATGGGGGTGTTCTCCCTTTCAGATATTTGAAGACCATGATCACATCCCTTCTGAACCTTCTTTTTTCTTGTGAAACAGCCTCAGGTCTGACAACATACCATGCAAAAACATACCATGCTGTTTCTATTTTCCGCGAGGGGAAGACAAATACAACCTAAGTCAATGCATTTCAACAAGGATATATTATAATGATATGTGGTGAATATAGGGTGAACAGGACCACACATGGAATACTGCGTGGAACATATAGCGTGGTGTAGTAGCACAATAGGGTACAAAACCTCAGAAGACACATATGTTGCACATGATTTTTTACCTGTCGCGCATGAGTGGTGAGGAGGAGTGACATGGAAGTCAATACCTCTGTTGGGGAGGTGGTCTGCCTAGCTGCCACTGTAGCTCAGTGGGATGAGCTGCTGCAGTGCAGGGTCATTATGCATCTGTGGATGGTGGCTCGAATCTCGAAACTGCATTGCGCATTTTTCTTTTTTTCTCCCCTGTCAGTGTTTCCTCTTGTCCCCGTGTTCAAGCCCCTCCCCGAGTTGATTATATTAATAGGGGTGGGGTTCGAGTTGCAATCCCCCATTACACGGGGTGCATGAGGTGGAGGCCCCCATAGAAAAAAAAGAAGCCACTGGATTGTTTTATCAAACTGTGTTTCGGCATTTTGTTACAACAGCAGCAATGTATCCACTGTATTTACAGTGCAGTACATTGTTGTGCTGTTTTGTATGCGGCATCATGATCCTGTGCCTACAGCAATCATCCTCTGTGTGTGACTGTTATCATGAGATATTTTGTTTGACTAATAGTAATGGCCAAAACTGGGCATTATCAGTTTAATATGAATTTTGGTGATTGGCCAATGCATCTTAATGATAAATGTAATAGATGTGTAGGGTCTTCTTGTTTGGTAATAATCAGCATATTAATATGCTGTATATATATATATATATATATATTTGCATTAACAGGACTCGTCTTTGCTCTTCCCTCTCGGTTGCTGTACATCTGACACTAAGAATAGACTATCATTGCCAGTCAACTTTATTACTTGGATTGACTATTGTCATAGTAACCAATACAATGAAAAAAAAATACTGTTAAACACCAATGACATCATTTACAAAAACTAAGACAGGATACAGTAACATTAAAGTCTGAAGATGAACAGTAAGGAGCAAGTTTGACACACTGTTTCTTTAACAAAATTAAAAATATTTTTAGTATTTAAACTGTACTACCATTTGATGTGGATAACTATAACGGTAACTGCAATACATTCTTTAAACATACAGTTTGTCTCCAAGAAGTGAACCATGTTTCAGAATGATTCTGTATGACAAATGTCTATATCAGGGCAATGGAAAGTGTATTTGGATCACAGTACAAAAGTGTGGCATCCACCGACCCTGTTGACCCCCCTTGCTCCAATGCCTATGGCTGAGAATACTACCTCCACAGCTCATCAGAATATCTACTGGCCAGGATCATGCCTCCAGCACTCACCATCCTGAAATATAAAAAGGGCACTATTTGGCATCACCTCTATACCCTTTAATGAATGCCTGTTTCCTTAACAATATATAAGGAATAGAAACAAAAAGGGCACACACACTACAAAATACTACCTCCACAGCTCAGCAGAAAGTCTACCCGTCAGCATCATACCTCAAACCCTCTCTCTCTTGAAACATAAGGAAACTATTTGGCACCACCTCTGTACCCTTTAATGCCTGTTTCATTAACAGAATCAATCAATCAATCTTTATTTTACTGTGAGAAACACCATTGAGTGAGCTCATTTTCAAGGTGGACTTGGACAGCTACGCATAAACAGTAGAACAATATAAAAGGTAGATGTACATCCAAGGATTACAAATGTAACAGACGACATGAAACTTAGTACAGTATTAGGCAATGGCTATACAGAATTACATGGTAAATAAACAGTAAAATAATAACATATGCAAAAATGCCAAAAAAAAGTATGGGGGGAGCCAGGATCCTAGGTGATAGGTTTAAATGCTTCAATGGCATGCATTTAAACTAGCCAAGGGGCTAGGCACTGAAAAGGAGCAGGGAAATCTCAGACTCCCCCCACAAAACACAGTAGAGAGGTAAACACCAAGGTAGAGAAGTCAGTAGGGAGCAGGACAGGGGGAAATGCAGAAAAAGGCAGTAAGGACAGGGATGGGCTAAAAGGGGTAAGGCCATAAAAAAAATGGAAGGTGATGAGTACCAGTGCCCGCAGTCTGTGTAACAAGCTTCCTGAACTAGTAGCCTTGATGGAAGAGAGATGCCTGGATATTGTGGCAGTCACTGAAACATAGTACACAAAGAACCATGACTGTGATGTCAATATACCAGTATACACAGTCTATTGGAGGGACAGGGTGGGTAAAAGAGGAGGAGGAGTAGCTCTCTATATAAGGGATGGGATTAAAGCAACAGAACTAAAGAGTAAACAGGAAGTTGATGAGTCACTATGGGTCACCCTGGAGACAGGAAATGGCACCACAATCCACATGGGGGTTGTGTACAAACTCCCATCTCGGGAGGAAATGGGCAAGGGAATGATAGAAAGCATCCTTAAAATGGCAGAAAAATGGGATGTATTGTTAATGGCAAGGGTGTAGGCAGGCATACTCACTGTACTCATTTGTGTACAATTTTGTTGAGTGCCTCTCACAAACCATATGCCTTTCTGTTAACATTCTCACTCTAATCTGAAGGATTTGAGTTAGAGTAGGCCACTGAGGAGTATCTCTCTTTAAACTTCTGTTGTTTAGGAGACAGATATACAGTATGTATAACTTCTTTAGTGATTAAAGGACCTATTTGGCAACAATCTCATTTGTTTGGAAGGGTAAAACAGTGGGATAGGATGTGTAAATTTTTTAATGGGGGGTAGCTGTTGCAGATTGTGTGTGTACAAAACAGAAATGTCTGGCTACACCCCTGGTTGATGGGGGACCGGAATATGCCAAATGTTAACTGGAGTACCTTTGCTGCAGGCACATCCAAGAGCAGGGTCATTCTTGATGCCCTACAGGGGGCATGCCTCAGACAGCTAGTGTTGGAACCCACTTGGGAGGGAGCAATCTTAGACCTGGTACTCCCAAATGGGGAAGGAGAAAGGATCTCAGATTTAGAAGTGGGTAGCCATCTGGGAACAAGTGACCACCAAACAGTGTGATTCACAATAAACACAGCCATAGAGTCAAGCCATACAAAAAACAAGAGTATTGGACTTTAGGAAGGCTGACTTTGGGATAACGAGCAAGTGCCTCAGAAAAGCGCTAACAAACGGGCAAGAAGGAGGGGTGGAGGAACAATGGAGAATAATCAAAACAGCCATTGCAGAGGCAACAAGCCTTTGTGTGAAGCAAATCAACAAAACAAAATGAAGGGAAAAAAACACTATGGTTCTCAAAAGAGGTGGAAGGGAAGGTTAAGGAGAAAAAAGACAGCATTCAGGAAATATAAGGAAACACTGAATGAGCAGGACAGAGAGCTTTATCAGTTAAAGCAGAAGGAGGCAGGGAAGGCAGTCAGAATAGCAAAGGCACAAACTGAGGAAAAGATAGCCAACACTGTTTAGAAGGGGATACAACCTTTTATAGGTACATTAGGGAGCAAAGAAAGACCAAGGGAAGGATACAGAGACTTAATAAAGTGAAGGGAATGTGGGCAGAGGGTGACAGTAAAAAAATAGGGATAGTGAATGAATATTTCTTCTCAGTATTCACAATGTAAGAGGAGGAGGTACCTAAACCAAAGAAGAGAGAAACTCTGAATAGGGGAGTTGATACCAGTCCATTCACAGAAGAAAGAGTTTTGAAAGAACTCTTGAAAGTGAGGGTGAACAAAGCAATGGGTCCTGAAGGGATTCACCCAAGAATTCTAAAAGAACTAAGAGTAGAACTAGTAACACCACTGATTACTATCTTTATCAAATCATGGGAGAATGGGGTGGTACCTGAGGACTGGAAGAGGGCAAATGTGATTCCACTTCACAAAAGTGGGAGCAGGGCAGAGGCAGGAAACTACAGACTAGTTAGTTTGACCTCCGTGGTCAGGAAAATGATGGAATCACTTCTGAAGGAAAGAATTGTTGAGTACCTAGAGGCCAGTGGGGCACAAACCCCAAGGCAGCATGGTTTCACAGCAGGAAGATCATGTCAGATGAACCTAATAGATTTCTTTGACTGGGTGACCAAAGTAGTAGACCAGGGAGGAGCTGTGGATATGGCCTACCTAGATTTTAGCCAAGGCATTTGACACAGTCTCACACAAAAGATTAATATACAAGTTAGCCAGCCTTGGAGTGGGTCCCAAGGTGATAGCCTGGATAGAAAACTGGCTGGACAACAGGATGTAAAGGGTAATAGTAAACGGAGTCCACAGTGAAGAAAGGAGGGAAACTAGCAGGGTACCGCAGGGTTCGGTACTGGGACCGGTCCTCTTTAACGTCTTTCTAAGTGAGATTGGAGAGCACCTGGAAGAAAAGGTATGTCTCTTTGCAGATGGCACAAAGATCTGCAACAGGGTCAATACACAAGGTGTGGTGGAAAGGATGAAAAGGGACTTGGCAAGGTTGGAGCAATGGTCAAATATGTGGCAGCTCAGATTCAATGCAAAGAAGTGCAGGGTAATGCATATGGAAAACAAAAACCCAGGAAGAGTACACAAAGGAGGAGTGAGTTAATAACAACAACAAAAATCAATAGAGACCTAGAAGTAATTATATCAGATGACCTATAGGTGGGCAAGCAATGTGAGAAGGCAGTAGGGAAGGCTGGGGGGATACTGGGATGCAAAGGAGGAAGGCATCAACAGTAGAAAACAAGAAGTTGTTATCCCTCTGTACAGACAGTTGGTGAGACCCCATCTGGAGTACTGCATGCAGTTCTGGAGACCCCATTTCTGCAAAGACATAGACAGAGTGGAGGTTGTTCAGGGGACAGCAACCAAAATGATGCAGGGTCTGCACCAGAAGACATACGAGGAGAGACTAAAGCAGCTTAATATGTATACCCTTGAGGAAAGGAAGGAGAGGGGGGACATGATAGAAACATTCAAGTATCTTAAGGGAATTAACAAAGTACAAGAGGGTAGCATCTTTCAGAAAAAGAGATGTGCAAGAACAAGGGGGAACAATTTGAAGATAGAGGGGGGACGGCTTCGGTAATGTTAGAAAGTATTTTTTCACAGACAGGGTTGTGGATACATGGAACAGCCTTCCTGATTAGGTTGTGGAGTCAGGAACAGTGAGAGAATTCAAGAATGCATGGGACAGACATAAGGCAGTTCTAGTGGAGGGTAGGAGGAAGTAAGCTGTTAATTAACTAGAATTTGCAGCTTATCCATCAGGTAGGGAAATGGGCAGACTAGATGGGCTAAGCAGTCCTTATCTGCCATCAAATTCTATGTTTCTATGTACAATGCTATGCAGTATATAGATGAGTGACTTAGGAAGAGGGGTAAGAGGGTGGGTATGGAGAAGAAAGGTAGAGAGAGAGGGGCAAAGATGGGAGTCAACAAGTCCTGAGGACAGTATATAAGGAATAGAAACAAAAAAGGCACACACCATTTTGCTGAATTGAAACTTTGCAGCATGAATACACTAACAGTGCTCCCAAATCATGTAGACATTTTTTTCTGAATATACAAAATAATTTCCATGCATTTTCCTGTAGTTTTTATTATTCATTATGGAATCTAAATGTGTGTTTTCTAGTACAACCAATGCAAGTTTTATTTATTAATTTATTGAAATGTTTCACCAGGAAGGCACACTGAACAGCAAGTTGCTCATCACCCAGTGTTACCTGGGGTGGGGGTGGGGGTGGAGGTACAATTGGATGAAGAATTAGACATACAGTTTAAGATTTAACATATCCGAGAAATTAAACAGTCAATTACATTTGTAATAAGACATACAGTTAAAAAAATATCATAAATAATTATACAATTGCATTTGTGAAATAACATACAATTAAATATATCATACTAGTGGAATATGCATTTAATTACAATTATACAATGGCAGGAAAATTTCTCGTTTCCTGATTGGTCACTGTGTGCCTGGGACAGTGATGATATTGAACAACAACATCACTGGAAAAAGGCCAGGCACACAGATGACCACAGAACATAGAAAGAAATCCTTCCCTCCCCACGCAAACACCATCAACCTCACACTGCTCTGACTGCACAGCGAGTTGCAAGCGGACACGGAACCCATCATTACAATCCCCATCTGCTGGCTCACAGTTAATTTTCTCCCTCACTCCACATTTTCTTTACCAGCTCCCGCAAAACAACTGCCAGAGAAACAGAAAACCTTTTTTTTTCTGTTTAACAGAAGCTCGGTGACAGTTGTAGCACGTGCGCATGACGTTACTATGCTCACCCTAGCACTGTCAGTCATGGCACATAGAACTGTTCACCAGCAAAACAAAGTGGAGAAAAAAGTAAAACGAAAATCTTGAAACATAAAACGAACCTGTACCTTCAATCTGCTTTCTCCTCCTTACACATCTGTGCTACCTGCACTTGGCGATGAGCTCCTGCTCAGCTCCTGAACTGCCTGATCAACTCAAGCTCCGTGGCTCAGAATAACAAAATCCACCACAAAAATAAATTAATACAAATAACAATTGTCTGTGTGTGTCTGCGTGAGAACGGAGGGGAAAGAATGGCGCAAATTAACTAGCAGACACACCCAAACACCGAAGAGACAGAGAAGTAAAAACACCAGCACCACCTAGTGGACTACTTTTTCACATACTTTTAGTATATGTCATACACACACACACACACACACACACACACACACACACACACAGGCACACAGAAAGAATAAAAAATGTCGTAATTTTTTACTTTATAATTTTATTTTAAAATGAGCCATTATGATATTATAATATATACATTGGAGGAATTATCATAGGAGTATTCGTTATCTGAGGAAGTATCTGCTTCACCATGCTTCAACCCACCCCAGGAGTGACATTATTACACGAAACACACACCCTGTCATGCCTTATTGCTTAATTGGCATATCTGAGGAACATTGTACAAAAATTTAATGTAGCCTTGGACCAACTCCTTGAAGTAAAGGATCACAGTTAAAATGCAGATTATTTAGCAATTATTGAATTAATGCAGTGCAGCGAGGGGACATTAAGGAGGGTAGGGGGTAGACAGGGAAACCAGCTGGGGGAAGGAAAGGATAAAGATGGGGAGAACATTACCGGAGCAAAGTGAGCAAAAAATCAGTTGCAAGGGGCAAATTAACACAGGACTAGTGCAATCTGGGAGCACCTCAGAGAGAACAAAAAGTGCAAGTTATTAGCTCAAGTGAACTAACTCCTTAATTTAAGTGCAGGGAGGTAGAGAGAGGGGCATGAGAAAGGTGGCGGTAAGGGATAGGGTAGGGAAGGATGAGTCATACCTGGAACTGGCCCCTTCAGAGTTCGGAAATTGTTGCCATTTGTGGAATGAGGCGAGGACTTAGAATGAAGGGCAGCAGTAGGCAAGGACAAGTTGGGTAGAGATAGTAGAGGGGGTGGTAAAGGGAAGGAGGAGGAGGGGTGGGAGAAACTTGCCTAAGACTAGACTTCTTCAGGATGCTGAGAACCCTGCCAGAGAGCAGAGTCAGGTGAGGACGGGTTAGGTAGAAAGGATGGAGGGGAAAGAGAAGGAAGGAAGAGTTATT
This sequence comes from Neoceratodus forsteri, assembly GCA_016271365.2. Classification (NCBI taxonomy): domain Eukaryota; kingdom Metazoa; phylum Chordata; order Ceratodontiformes; family Ceratodontidae; genus Neoceratodus; species Neoceratodus forsteri. The sequence continues at coordinate 537,209,849 of CM057459.1, read as the reverse complement.
TCCCAGTGCTGGATGCCTCCAGGATGCTGAGAACATTGCAAGGGGGCAGAACAATGTGAGGAGAAGTTGGGAAGAGAGAAATGAAAGGATGAAGGGAAAGGAGGGAAAATGAGGAAAAGAAGAAACTTGCCTAAGACTAGGCCACTCCAGGATGCTGAGAACCCTGCCAGAGCACAGAATCAGGTGAGGACTCATTGGGTAGAAAGGATAGAGGTGGAGGGGGAGTGAAAGAAGAGTAATTGTCCAGTGATGGGTCCCTTCAGGATGCAGAGAACCCTGCCAGGGGATATAATTAAGCAAGGACAAGTTGGGCAGAGGGAATGGGGGGATAGAAGAGAAAAGTATAAAAAGGAGGGAGGGTAGAAATTTACCTGTGAGTAGACATCACCAGGGTGCAAAGAATCCAGACAGAGGCCAGATTTAGGCAAGGACAAGTTGGGTAGAAAGGAGAGAGGGGGAGACAGGAAGGGAAGGAGGAGTCTTACCCAGTGCTAGACCCCTCCAGGATGCTGAGAACCCTGACAGAGGTCAAAACTAAGCAGGGGCAAGATGGTAATGGAAGATGGTTAGGGGTATGAGTGGGGGCATAAGCAGTGAAGGGAAAGGATAGCATGCTGATAAGCAGGCTCAGGGGGGAGGAAGGTTTAATAGTGGATGTGAGTCATGGAGAGGAGCAGAAGTATAGGAGGATGTTTAAGGAGGGTTAAAGCAGGAGCAGTTAGATGAGAGAAAGTTATGTAAGGCACACGCAAGGGAGTAATAGTAGGAGGAGTGACGTATTTGGGGGGAGGTTCCAGATTTGTGGGAAATGATGGGTGAAGCTTGACTGACCGATGAGAGTGGTTTGATGAGGGACCAACAATGTACAAGTGTCACAGGATCTCAGGGAGTGGGTGGGGGGAAGATAGAGAGAGCATGAGAGGTAGGAGGGAAGTTCTCTTAACCAAAATTTAGAAGTGAGTTTAGCACAATGAGTGAGGCACCTGTTGGCAAATGCGGGAAGGGACAGGGCATGGTAGAGGTCACAGTGGTGAGTGCATTATGGAGCATCGAGGGCAAAATGACAGAAGGAGTTAAAGAGAGTGTCCAATCTGGTTAGGGAGGATTTTTGAGGGGCACCATAGACTACATCACAGTAGTTGAAAATGGGGAGGATCATCTTCTGGGCTAGTTCACACCACACTGTAGGAGGGGTACAACTATGGTTCCTGAATAAGGCACCAAGCTTGGAGCACAGTTTTTTCAGGATGGCATCAATGTGGCCAGAGAAGTGGAAGTGTTGGTTCAACCAAACCCCAAGGTATCTGAATGAGGAGGTGTCTTATAGGATTGTCCCATAAAGGCTATGGAAAGAAGGTAAAGGGTGGAGCCTAGAAAGCCTCTGCCTAGTGCCAAAAGACACAGTCTTTTTGGCATTTAGGAATAGTTGATGTGAGGCAAACCATATCTGAACCTGGTGGAAGTTTTGCTGAAGGGTAGTTGCTACATCTGTGGGGCATTTGCCAGAGGAGAACAGGATGGTGATGTCAGCATATATATGGATAGATAAGGGGGGTGCATACTGAGGGCAACTCATTTAGGAAGATGGAAAAGAGAATGGGTCCAAGCACTGAGCCCTGTGGGACTCTTGTGGAAATGGGGGAGAGAGATTGTATCCTGGATCTTGATTGATTGTGTTCTGCCTGAGAGGTAAGCTCTAAACCAGTTTTGGGCAGAGGTAAACAACCCAGCAGCCATAGGGGAGTCAAGAACTAGGGCATGGGAGACTGTGTCAAAAGCCTTGGTAAGGTCAACAAAGATGGCAGATGTAATAAGGCCATTATCCATCCCGGGGAGGATGGAGTCAGTGAGCCTATTGTAAGGAGGTGGTAGTGGAGTGGTTCTTCCAAAAGCCAGATTAGAACGGGGTGAAAAAGGAAGAGTCATTAAGGAAGGAGGGTAGTTGAGAAAGGACCAGGTGTTCTTGGAGCTTAGCAAGGGTAGAAAGGAGGGAGGGACATTGGGTGAAAATGTGTAGGAGAGGATGGGTCACCAACTTTTGGGAGAGGGAGGACCACCGCATGTTTACAGGATGAAGGGACTGATGAGAATGAGAAGGAGAGATTTAGGATTAAGGAGAGATGGTAGGCTATAGCAGAAGCTGAAAGGTTGAAGAGTTTAGGGTCAAGGTCATCCAGTGATGAACCATTAGAAGGATTAAGAGAGAGAGAAAGGCTATTAGTATTTCCTTTGGGGAGGGAGCAGAAAAGAAGGAAGGGTGGGCGAGGAGTGGTTGAGTGCTGGGTGTGGGAGGATGAGGAGGAGGAGGTTAGAATGGAGGGACTTTAGAAGTGCTGTGGTGCAGGAGGTATACCGTAATAGGAATTAAACACTTGAGCCACGCTGCATGGTTCACAGACCAATAAGTTGTTTATTTTAAGCACTGGGTGAGGAGGATGTGAAGGAGGGGGAGAGTAGGGCATGGACCACTTTCCAGAATTTGGAGTGGGAATTGACATTTTTCAGAAAAGATGATTTAAAATATTCAGACTTGGCAAGTCTGGTAGCTTTTGTGCAGGCATTTCTTAACATGCGATACCTGGCATAGTCTAAGGGAAGCTGGGAGGCCTTATGTTTCCTCCAAGCTTTGTTTTGCTCCCTGAGGCAGGTCAGTAACTCAGGGGAATCCCAGGGATGATGGTTGCTGTGAATGCTAGTGCATTTCAATGGAGCATAAGAGTTCCATGTAGTAAGAAATTTATCTTTAAAAAAATCAAAGGCATGGTCAATGGAAGGGGCAATGGCAATAGGGGACAAATCGGAGTTGGCTAGTTCGTTATGAAGGGATTAAGGTTTAAGGAGCTGAAGGAGTGGAGTTGTAGAATTGTGTGTGGTGGCTTTGGTCTATGGACTTTCCTGACTATGAAGACTGGGTGATGATCACTGAGGGCATCTGGGAGAATGCCTGATTTAATGACTCAGTGGGGGTGAGAAGTGAGAGCCCAGTCTATCAGGGAGTGGCTAAGGGTTTTATGATTTAGGTGGATGGGTTTCAGGATGAGTTGCAAGAGATCGAGGGCTGTGATGTCATTATGTGTCTTAGCAGTTGTTAGTGATAGCCAATTTAGGTTTGCATCACCCAGGATGTATAGCTCGCCTTTATGTGAGAGGGTTAATGGAGGTAATGAAATCCGAAGTAGGAGATACTTTGGAACTAGATTGACAGTAGATGCTGGCTATGAAGACAGGGGACAAAAAAGGCAAGTTAATGTTTACCACAAGTGCTTCATAGGCAGAGGGTAATGAGGATGATAGAATTGTTGTGAACTGAAGTGAGGACAGGGTATACATGGCTACTCAGCCACCCCTGCCAGTCCTATCCTGCCTGATTGTGGAATAACCTGGGATATTAATGTCGAGATCAGGTGTTTTAGCATTTATCCAAGTTTCTGTTAAAATTAGAATATCAGGTGTGAGAGAGAGAATACCATAGGATGTAAAAGGTCAATTGTTGAGAAGAGACTGCAGATGTTTAAGTGGAGGATTTTTAGGCCCTTGGGGAGGGCAGAAGGGGTGAGGGAAGTTGGTACATTAGTGGAAGGATTGCAACTGGCAGAGGTGAGTGTAGTGGGGCCATGATTGGGATGAACATTTCCTGATATGAGTAAGAGGAGTGCTATTATGAGGGAGTGGAGTTTAGGGCATGTTTAACAGTCTGAGGATTTGGGAAGTATTTAGTTGGGGCTAGGTGAGATGAAGATAAGGAGGTGAAGGAAAGCTACTGTAGGTGGTAAGTCTATAGTAACAATTTTTCAAAAACTATTCCATTTTTGTGTATCATTAGAAACCCTGTAATGGAGATCTGGACAAAGCTGCTTAAAACATAGCAGCTAAAATCATTTATATTTACATTTGTTTTGTTTGTGCTCTGCTCCCACTTGCCTATGGCACCTCAGCATTTCAGGTCTACCATAGTACCAGCTCCCATTGACATAAGTCTGCTGTGTTCTGGGAACCTCTGCTGATACCCCAAATACATCCCAGTAGTGGAGGCCTGACTGAGTACAGTGGTAGTGTAGCATGCTAAGTAGTTGGGGATAAAAACTGCATAGGTTAGGAGTAGAGATGCAGCAAAACTTTATTTCACCTGCAAAAATTCCAGAGAAATCGCAAATTGCACCATGTGAAATATTTAAAGAAATTCCACACAGTCCACAAAATATTTTGTGTGTACGAAATGCAGAATTTCACTTGCAAAATTCAGAATGTTGCCGTCGACATGTGGAATTTTGCCTGCGAGTAGCAGAATTCTGCCTGCAAGTAACACAATCCCACATTTTGCGGGAGAAATTCTGCATTCCACCAGCGTAATTTCGCATCTTGTACCCACAAAATATTTTGCAAAATGAATGAATTTCACTAACTATTTTGCAGAACAAAATTCTACAATTTCACACAGCTCTAGCCAGGAGGTTGAGTGATACAGCACCTCCGCTCATGGCACTAGGACATGTAATACAATTTTAAAAATAGTTTTCTCTGTTACGTTGTTGTGCATAATGAATGTTAATTAAAAAGTTTAAAATCGGCTTATCTAGCCAGCCCACTGGAGCAACAGTAGGGATACTGCTCTTAATGCTGGTGACTCAGGTTCAGAAATGAGCCCAGGGCATTGAGGCTAGCTATGGGAGAAAGGATTAAGCATCCCATGGATAGCTCTCCTTCCTTCAGGGAGAGGGACACTGTGTCTTACTGTGGGACTGCAATCTGGCAGTACTCAGGTAGAAGCACAACTGAGCATATTAGCAATCAAAGGGACTGCTAGCAGATGCCTGCATATATGCAAGTCACTGCATGTATGCAGGTCATTGCATGCTGGCACAAGGGGAGAAAACAAGAAGAGAAATCCACAGACCAGTCCACTTTTCCCTGCTGGGCCATACATGATCAATATGGCAGACCCCCCCCCCCATAAAGTGTGTCCCTTAGTAAGCAGTGGAGGTGAATAAACAGATAAGTCCATGAGAAGATCAATGATGGGAATGGAGGGGTGTGACATGACCAAGGAGTGTGAGGAACAGAGACACAAGAAAATTAAAAACATCCTGCTATCCTCTTATAATTTCCACTAGAATCATTATTTTATATTAATTGAGTTTCCGTAATTGAATACTAGTGAATTAAAATGCATTTGCGGACCTTGCAGCTACTGTACAAAAGTGAGGTCTCTAGTGACCTTGTTGACCCCTTGGCTCATACACCTATGGCTAAGAACACTACCTCCACAGCACATCAGGGAATCTGCCCAAAACACATTTACTTTGTGTGTGCATGTAGATTTTTATTTCTTGGCCATCCATCTATCTTCAAGGATATATCCCAGCATTATACAGACTACAGACAAGGATACAACTGACATACTTAGTACTATTGTTCAGTATTTTTGAAAAAGGATCCCATAACATTACAAGCACTAGATCAAAAGTATCTCATGTAACTTACAAACACACAGAGGAGGTACTAAAACATTAAACAAAAATAGTAGTCCAGGACCTGATGGTATTAGCCCCAGATGTCTAATCAAAACAACATAAATAACGAAAATTCCATTAACTATAATATTTAACAAATCACTGGAAGAATCTACTGTTCCCCAAGACTGGTTAAAGGCTAATGTAACACCAATCTTTAAAAAAGGTGGTAGAGCCAACCCGTGCAAATTACTGTCCTATCAGCCTAACCTCAGTACACTGCAAGTTACTAGAAAAAATCATTAAAAATATATTAGAAGCAGAACTACAATCACTTATCATAAATGACAGTACACAACATGGCTTTAAGCAGGGACACTCTTGCACCTCTAATCTCATAGCTTTCTATAATAACATAAATCAAGGGCTAGAATCTAACATACCGATGGATATAATCCTCTTGGACTACAGTAAAGCCTTCAATCGAGTCTCACATACCAAATTAATAAATAAACTTCTGTATCTAGGTCTCCCTACTAACTTAGTCACCTGGGTCAACAGTTGGCTGACCAACTGAATGCAGCAGGTCAGAATTAATGGTGTACTGTCAGACGGGGGGGGGTATCAAGTGGAGTCCCTCAAGGTTTGGTTCTTGGGCCATCCTTATTCAACCTGTATATCTCTGACATACAAATAAACTCCATTAACACACTTTTCAAATTTGCCAATGACACAAAACTAGATGGCAGGGTGGGCTCGGCTTATTATATCAGTCAATGAAAAAATGACATAGCTGAGATCGACAAATGGGCCATTACAAATGAAATGGAGTTTAATATTGACAAATGCAGAGTACTTCACTTTGGCAGAAATAACCCTATGCAGCCTTACAAACATAAAGATACCAAACTAAAAGTTTCAAACTGAAAAAGATCTTGGTATCATCATTAATAACAAACTTAATTCTACTGACCACTGTAGTAAGCTGGCAAAAAACTCAAATGCATTATTAAGATGAATAAACTGTACATTTATTACAAAAACTGAAGAATGTATCATTCTTCTGTACAGAACTTATGTTAGACCATGCTCTATGGATCACCTTTGTGGAGCCCTCATTTAAGAAAAGGCATAGATAAGGTGAAACAAATACAGAGAAGTGCTACCAGAATGATCTCCCACCTATCACACATAGACTACCAAAGCAAACTCCAGAAGCTCAATCTGCAGTCCTTACAATTAAGGTGTAGTAGCGGAGATCTGTTATTTCTTTACGAACTACTACAAACAACATCCCTAATGGAGCAGTGTGGCTTATATTATTCCAAAAGAAAATTGGTTCCAAGACTACATTCAAGAAAACTCAAAGTTCAAAAAGTAAAAATAAATCGAAGGTTACAATACTTCTCAGTTCAGACCCCGAAACTGTAGAACAAACTTCAACAAAGCTTGGTAGATAGCAAAACACTTGAAGCCTTCAAAAAGGGATTAGATACATGGTTAAACCATAATCAAATGTGACAATGTTCCACAAATTTGTGGGGGGCATTCCCGATGGGCTCACGCCTAGTTATGCCCCACAAATACCAAGTAATACCAAGTAATAAATCTATGCAGGACAGACTGAGGAACCCTAAGCTGTCATGTGGATGGCAGCTGGTGCTTTTCTCACAGCTTTATTTTTTACCCTCTCTCTGCCCCATGGTGTGGGCAGTAGCCATTCTGGCACCATGCAACTACAGTACACTGTTTGGGTAGCAAGCTCCATGGGCCTCTTGCAGGAGTCACTGTGGTGTCACAACCTGCTGCAGCCCATTCTGGCAGGAGTATACTGCCACACAGTACTTGCTATATCCCACAGCCTCTTGCTGATATGACTTCCTGAGTCCACTTTGGAATCTGGGTCACCTGCACTTGAGCAAGGCTTGCTGCAGCTCGGTCATCAGAGACTACCCAAACATTTTTTTCCTATGAAGCTTTTTCCTCCTTGGGTAAGTAGGCAGCTTTCGTGCCTGTCCCTGCCTCTCTGGACCGGGCTCACCTGACCCAAAGTGTTCCACATTGAGGGCCCCCAACCACCGTGGTGTGATCAGGAAGAGTTATGGCATGGGTCGGGACAGACAGGCAAGGCTTCACATATCTCACTCATCCTTTTTCAGTTTTCTCCCAGCTCCTTGCTGCAGTGCAGACATCAGTGTGTGCCATGTGGAGGCCTACACATGCTATATCAATCCTGCAGCACATTCCTTACATGTCACTCAAGTCTACACACCCACCAGGTGTCCATCTGGTGGCAGTTGATGGTGGAGCAGGAATATTCTCATCCCCAGGAGGTAAGAAAAGTCCTTTGAATGCTCAACTCTCTCCCACACATTCACCGAAGTATCCTGATTCTGCTCCTGAACACGGATCACCAGTGTAGCAGATGATAGCGATGCCAGTAAGCCTCTGCCCTGTCATAAACATTAAAATTTTTAAAATACTAAGGACATTTGTTTTGGTAGCCAGCCAATGTGAAATGGGATGTGGTGGCCTTAGTCTAATGCCTAAAGGCCAGTGACTGAATAGGCATGTAGTCTGAACTACTATCATGAGAGAGTTGAGGAATATTTCAGGGCACTGTAATCACACACTGTCTTGCACTTTATTTGTATTTTTGCTACTTATGGCTAATTCTAATTTTTGGACTATGCTTACTATGCTAGTTTGTCATCTTCCTGTACAACTCATTATGCAGTGTATGCCGTCTTGTATTTGCCCTGGTTTATTCTTTGTATGTATCCGTTGTCGGTGTTTTGCCTGTGACAGGACCTTGTTGCAAATGAGCTTGCTCAATTGAGCTTTTCTGATGAAATAAACATATACTTGAACTTGAACTGTACCTGTCATGGGTAAACAGAGAGCTTTGTTCTTTTTTGCAGATAATCAAGCACCTTTTATGATCATGACAATTCACTACAAATATTTAAGAAATTATAAATAGTTTAACTAATTGGTAAAACACCTTTGGTACGTCATCTGCCAATAATGGAGATATGTGTCATGATTAGGATTTGCATCTGTATTTCACATTGAAGAAAAATAAATTAGGGAGAAACGTGTTTCAGTGAATTCTATGACATTGCCATGCTGTAGTTTGCACCTAAATTTCTCTAGCACATGGTAACATTAGTTCTGCTTTTGTACTGTACATGTTTTTCATAATATCCCCTAAAGAAAATGATCTCTCAGTTCATTAAAACTGGCAATCTTCTGACAGGGAAACTCATTTTATCTGAGTCTAAGCTGTTCAGATCACTGATTTTCCCTTACAGTTTTGGGTTTGGTGAAATGATGGATAGGATGTTTATATGGATCAACCTATTATCCTTTGCATCATCATTTGTCTCCCTTTTGTAATACATTAAATGTAGAATGTGTCTGTAAAACTTTTGGAGACAAAGTTTTCAAGTCCTGTGCCTGCCTTGCATGTGGCACAAATATTAATACTGGCTTCACCAGCCTTGTTGCACCAAGATAAAAATTAATATGAGAGGCATAGGGAGACAAGGACTAAATTAAGAGAAGAGCCAAACACAGTGGCCATGCTACAGTGATAGGTTATTGCCACAACAAAAAGACAGGCTTATTTCAATACACAATAAAAAGGCAAACCCATGGAGAAACAAAGATGGTACAAAGTGAAATAAATGAATAGCTCATGTTTTCTTTTGAATTCAGCATGTATAACACAGCTCGGTGCTTTGTTGCATGTATACTGCATTGTTAGAGGCATACTGTTAAAGTAATCAAAGGATTTATTTTAATGCTTTAACAATATGAAATCCAAAAAACTTCATAGATGGGAAGAAAGGATGCCTAGGTATTACCTATAGAAATGAAATATGAGTTGGTAAACTGAAATGTAAATTATTATTTTAAGAAAGCTGGGGTATCTAAGAGGAGGAGTGAATACCATAATGCAACAGGGTGTTCAAGTAGGTCCTTTGTGTGGTACACTTGCTGACCCCTTGAATGAACTATGAGTACAATTTGAGTTTTTTTCGTGGCTTAATTGCCAGTGCCCTTCCAGAAAATCTTGCTTCAGTGTTTTTGCGCTGAGGTTCTCTGTCTTTAAAAATTGATTTTCTATTTTGGGCTCATCATACACCAACCCACATAAAGTAATATAGCTGCCACCTTCCCTGTGCTTACATACAGATGTAGCACACTGATAAGTCCTAAAAAGGACAAAACACTTGCTTACAAAGAGAAACAGGTACAAGAGACAAAAATGGTCTTCAGAAAATGTCAAAGAGGCAGTGAAGGCCAAAAAGAAGGCCTTCATCAGGAATAAGGTGAAGCAGGTGGATGAAGAATGGTGGGTAGCAAGTAAAAACTAAGGAGATCAAGATGGTAGTCACAGATGCAAAACCATAGTACTGTGTATTGGGGAGGAGGACAAAGGTGTGGAAAATCAGTTTCTCAGACATTTAAGGGAAAAAAGAATGACATGTGGGGCTTGTTAGGCTAACAGAGGTAGGCAGGGTAATAGAGCAGGACAAGCAGAAAGAAATTATTCTGAATGACAGTTTCTGCTTAGTATTCACTAAGAAGGACAGTGAGCCTTTGCTAGAGAGCAGCATAAAGGCTACTGAAAGGTGGAGGGTGGAGGAAATGAGACAGCAAGTATTTAGTAAGGATCAGAAAAGCACTAGCAACGCTAACAACATCAAAACATAAAAAATGTTGGGCACTCACAACTAGTTGCTTAAAAATGGATGCCAGTCCAAAAATGATTAGTAAAGGCAAGTGCAAGAGGTTTATTTGGTACATATCATAACATAGCAAACTTGACAAGTTTTGAAAAAAATGTTTTTCAAGCGTGATTATCTCTGGTATGACACCTCTAAAATACCTGTCTTAACCATGACACAGTTGGAAAACATGGGATTAATTCCATGACATTGTGTGTAAACAAGTCAGACTGTACAAAGAACAAGTGCAAGTAATATACAAGTGAATATAAATTGTAAAGTGACAACTGACTACTGACTAAATAAATATACTAATCAAAGAAATTGTAAAATGTTAAAAAACAAGATTAAAAATATCCTCATTACAGTTACGTCCATGACTTCACTTAGTCTTACACATTATATAATTTATTACAAAACAAGATATAAGATTCTTCAGGCTCCTTTATATAACATTTGTTCCAAATCCAAATGGAGCTTTGCAGTAACTTTCTATAATCCATAAAGAAAGTCTTGCAGGGTACAGAGCAGCACACAGATATGACTGGCAGCTTTGGACAGGATGAAGGTATAAAACCTGGAGAAATGACAATTTACAAGAGGAGCAAAGACAAACATGAGACATGTAATTTATAATGTTTAGCAAAATAACTTCAGCAAATAGCCCTGGCTGGATACTGCATAACAATTACATCTTCACTTATGAAACAGGGTTAACTCAATCATCCAATTAAGGGCTGGGGGGTCATCTTATCTTGCTCCCAGGTTCAAATCCAAAATGACTTCCTTCATATGAATAGGTTTGTCAAAATCTACATAATGTGGGTTTGAAGACATCTTGTTAGTATTTTTGAAATAGAAGTTGTGGTGTGAGGGAGTGGGTGATTGCTTCACATGGAGGGCCATGCCATAAGATGTATTGACACTTGTAATGGTCCTGCAGTGTTTGCCCATTCAAGTATTCAGTATTTAGGAAGGATCATCTTATAAAAAAGGGTGTGGTGTACTCCTCTATGTCCACTCTGCCCTTTCCACCATAGAAATTGATATGACAGCCTAAAAGAATTCTCCAGGTGAGTCAATATTTCTATCAATTACTCTGGGCATGGTTATGTCTCTTTGTATTAGATGCATATATCATACCCCTAACAGTGCTGCCTAAACATTACCCTTTCTCACTACCTGTCTTGGTGATCTGTCCCAGAGAGAAGTCATAATCTGTGGTGACTTTAATTTAAATTGGCTTAGCCCAAATCAGAAAGGCTACAAGTCTACTCTATAAGATACCCAACTTGTCCAGTTAATTGTGGAACCTACCAGACTTAACTCTAAATCTGGGAACCATACACACTTTGACTGGGTCCTTGCTAAAAAAGTCAACAGAATCAAAGCTGCACAGATCCTTCCTGATTACCTTAGTAATTACTCACTTGTGTACTGCATATGAAAATTACAACTTTCCAACCCCCACCCCTCAACTTAGAATAGCCAGATATCTGTTGATCTTTGATGAGGCTGCTTTTATCTGCTACCTAAAAGCTATATACTGGAGACCAGTAAAAGATATCCCTGATGTGGACCAGGCATTAGACTACTTAATAAATTTCAATAGTGTTGTCAATAAATATGCCCCTATAATGCAATGTAGAGCTAATGATTTTGTGCCAAATGGATAAGCAGTGACCACTGGAAAGCCATGAGACATTGGGACAGGGTTTGGGTACCTCATAAAAAAAAAACTGGCCAATCATCAGTCTGGCACACCTATAGACACCTAAGAAACACCTGTAAAAATAGTCTTATTTATTTATTTATTATTATTTAAGGAAGTACCTATGAGCCAAAGGCTCTTTTACAGAGGTTACTCATCATAGTAATATGTCTGAACAGTTTCAAGATACAGAGGTTACATAAATACAGTCATCAAATGTTCAGTTTACAGTATGGGCTAAGTTGCTAAATAGTATGAGATACAAACGAAGAGTACAAAATACAGAACAAAAAATGTAAGAACAGGTTCAATTGGTACTGTTATGCAATATATGTTGATATATACAGTTTCCTTAGTGAGAGGGTATCACACAGTAGTGTAACCAGGGCAGACTCACTTGGTCCAGTTATGACAGAGAGGCATTATCAATATAGAATGTGCCAGGAGATACAAATGTGCTTCTGAGCTAAAGATGAGATTGGCTATTTACAAACTTATCTAAACACTTATCTAGGTAGCCAAAACATGTTGGGTAACAGTTCTTTGGTCTGAAGTGCTAATGGAAGTAGAACATTGCGAGGACTATGCTCCCTGGGCTAGAAGTGCAAGGCAGAGATCCTGGAGCCAATAGAGGGTGACTGATTTAGCATGATGTGAGGGGAACGTGAACAAAAGAAAAAAGGGAAAGATGGAGTCAAACAGGGTAAGGTAAATGGATGGCAGGGGGCAGGGGGATGGCCAATGGGCAGAGAGAGGGCGAGGGTGAGTGGAGGGAAGAGTGAAGAAGGGCCAGGGCAGAGAGTGGGTGGGGTGGAGGGGGACAGGGAAGGAAAGAGGGAAGATGTAATACAGGGAAAGAGATGAGAGAGGAAGAGGGAAAAGGAGTGTCACTGGGAAGCAGGGCAGGGGGAAGGGAGAAAGGGGGGGGAGAAGCCAGGGTGGGAACTCAGATAGTAGGGAGGTGAGAGAAGCAAGTTGCAAGGTGGGTGGCTGAAAAGAGAAGGATAGATGGGAAGGGATCAAGTCTCAGAATCGCAGTGACTGTTTGTAGCTAGGGCTGAGCAGAGTTTAGATTTAAAAGATCCTAGGTTTTCCTCTTTCTTGATGTCTGTGTCAAGCACATTGAGCCATAGTGACAACCGGCATTCATAGGACTGTTGACCTTGCGGAGTGGTGAATCCAAGAGTAGATTTCTTGACAAGCAGGAACACTTGATACTGATTGCAGCTGTCAAGGTTCAGCCATCTTGTCTGAGAGTATAGCTCACAGGAGTGAGTGAGTTGGGGTACACCTAAGACTAGTTGACATGCTTTGTTAGGAGTTGTTCTAAAATGTTTTAGAGAGAATTGGAAAACAGCCCCATAGACTGCTAGCCCATTGTCTATCACTGAGAGAACTGATCTGTTTACAGCAGTTTTTAGTGCTTCAGCAGTCAGACATTGACGATGTCTATACAGTAGTCCCAGTGCTGTAGAATTTGCGACTACATTTATGTGTTGGTTGAAAGATGGGGTGTGGTCTAGTGTCACTCCCAGGTGTTTAAAAGTTTGAACCATTTCAAGGGGAGAGTTCTGATTGTAAAAAATGTGAAGTTGTTGGGTACAGTGTTTGTTATGTGATGATGCGAAAAACATTGTCTTGTTTTTTTTTATAATTAAGGAGTAATTTAGATTGAAGAGACCAATGTTCCACTTAGGAGAAATTAACCTGCATTTGCTTTCCAAGCATAGTGGGGTCAGCATTGGAGGAATATAGGACCGCGTCATCTACGTAAAGCAGAACCTGATCATTTACTGATTGTGGGAGGTTGCTTAGAAACAGCCTGGATAGTAGGGGGCCAAGGACAGAGCCTTGGGGAACCCCATGTGATGACACTGAGGTTATCAGAGAAGGTGTCTAGTATTTTTAATTTTTTGACCCTCCTGGTAAGGTAGCTCCTGAACCATGCTACAAAATTCAGAGGAGAGGCTGGTATGGGAGAGTTGATCCAGGAGCAGATTATGATTAACAGTGTTGAAGGCCTTGGTGAGGTCAATGCATGTTGCTCCCACCAAGAGCCCTCTGTCTAGGGCATTGTGAATAAAGCTGGTATACGCTATGAGAGTGGTTGTGGTACTGTGTTGTTTTTGAAAGCCGTGTTGCTGCTGGCATTGTAGATTGTATTTGTCTAGGTATTCTGTCAGTTGGTCAGAAACAATTTGCCCTAACGTCTTAGAGAGTGGGGTAGGATTGATAATAGGTGGTAGTCTGCAAAGTTGGCTCTGTCACCACTTTTGTAAACAGGGGTAACCACTGCTACCTTTCAGATCTGTGGGAATTTGCCAGATGTCAGGGAAAGAATTAGGATTTTGGTGAGAGGCGTGAGAATTATGTGCAGGGTGAGTCTAACTAATTTGAGGTCAAGCGGATCACAGCTAGCTCTGGAATTTCCAAGAACTTTTAAGAGATTCTTTTTAGCCTCATGAGGGGTGATAACTCTGAAGTACAAAGGCTGGTGGGAGTTAGTTTGGGTTCCTGAGTTTTGTTTGGTATAAGTATTGGACAGGTTGGAGGAAGCTATGGGGCAACACACCACTGAGGTTGGTAAAAGCCTTGTTAAAGACATTTGCTGCATGATTGTGATCCTTCGTGGGCTGACCCTCTGTGTTAAAGATGGTGGGGGGAGTTATATTAGGTTTGCCTGTTAGAGACTTGATGTTCCCCCAGAACCGATGGCTGTCACCCCAAGAGTTTGTCAGTTCACTTTTAAAGTGATTTTTTTTGGCCTAATGTATAGCCCAGGTGCACTTATTATATGTGGTTCTATAATTCTGGTAGTCAGAGGTCGCTCTCACTAGGGCTGTGTCTGTGTAGGAGCACAAGAAGAACCTACCATAAGTCTCTACAAATTAAAAATCTGTCAAACCTTAAACATTTTTGGTTCCAAATAAAAAAAGGTTTATTTCCAGGATTTCCACTGGGGAATTATCCATCAATGGACCAGTTCTCTCCCACTTCTTATCCAGAGCCTCTGGGTTTAATGACTTCTTCACAGACCTAGAAAAGTTTAAGGTCCCGTTAGGTGGCAACTCTAGTAGCTTCCCTCCTCCTCCTCCTCTGCCACCCAACCTGGCACCACAGCTTAAGTTCCACGTTAAACTAGTGACCAGGAATTACATATACAAGCTTATCAAAGAAATAAAATTATATCTCACCTGGTTTCAATGCCCTGGAACCAAAGTTCATTAAAATTGTTGCACCCATTGTCTTGACCCCTATCATGCACCTTATTATTCTTGGGTACTGTCCCTGAGACATAGAAAGTGAAACTGGTAACTCCTATCCACAAAGTGGGGCAAAAAGACTTGGTTGAAATCTATAGACCTATCTCTTTGCTCTGCACTCTTGCTAAAATCCAGGCGAGACTAAATAATGATCAACTCAAAGCCTTCCTTGAGCATAACCACTCTCAAACAAATGTCCAGCATGGTTTTCACAAAAATCATGGCACAGACACAGCCATAGTGAGAGTGACCTCTGACATTCTTAATGCCATGGACCTAGGTATGGCTAGTAGAGTGATCTTTGTCTACCTGTTAAAAGCTTTTATTTTAGTGAAGCACGACCTACTATCCAAATTAAGGTGTTTTGGCCAGGATGACCTCTCCTGCTTCTGGTTCAAAAATTACTTATCTGGATGAAAATAGAGGGTAAAGTGGCAGAGCTTCCCCGTCTTCTCTTAGGTCAGTAAGAGATGGTGTTCCCCAAAGCTCTATTCTTGGTCTTATCCTCTTTTCTCTATTTATAAATGACATGCCCCATAACTGTGGAGGGGCCACAGTACAGTTGTATGCAGACAGTGCTATTTTGTATAGATCTTCTGGAGACATACAGTGGATTAACACTCACCTGGGAAAAGACTTTCATGTTATTGGAAATTTGTTCCTAAAAAATAGGCTTGTTCTAAATGCAAAAAAAAAAAAACCTGAAGTCATGCCAGTGATACTCACCAGGATTATACCCAATTGTGCATCATTCTGCAGCATGCTGCAGAAGAGTTACTGCAGTAAACAATGTAATTTCAATGGGAATTAGTACCTTTTGTCATGCAGGAAACTGTGGCACTGCTTCATCCGGGCAGTGTCACAGTTTCCTGCATGACAAAAGGGACTAATGTTCATTGAAATTGCATTGTTTACTGCAGTAACTCTGCTGCAGCATGTTGACAAATGCTGCAGAATTGGGTTTAATCCTGGCAAGCTTCACTGTATCGGGCCTTAAGAAACTTGGCCCAGTGAGACAACACCTTCTTAATCTTTCCACCATCAATGGTATCAGTCTCTAAGTGGTTCAATCTTTTAAATATTAGGGGTGGTATTGGATCAAAATATGACCTTCAAACCTCATGCGGATGTCTTGGTCAAAATGATTCATCAGAAGCTTGGCCTCCTCTATAGGCTTGCTCACCTAGCAACGACCAAGAGCACCTTAATGCCTATCCTCTGCTATAGCTCCCCAGTATTACAGTCTGCTTGTGAATCTGTTCTCTCCAGACTGAAGACTCTCTATAATAGAATTGAGCATTTTGCAGCTGGTACTCCAGAGACTATAATGGTGGAGTGATTGCATCACTGGGATGGCCCTCTTTTGAAGCAAGGTTATGTTATCCCCTGTTTTGTCTAGCTTTTAAACTATTCACCCTCCCTACCCCTCCCCCCCACTTCTTGCTGGACAAATACAGCATAATCAGCAGGCCAGGCTTCTGAGATCTGCAGCCAGCTCATTGCTGGATATTTCCACGGTACAATATTTAATCAGAAGGAGATCCTTCTCCT
The DNA here is from genome assembly GCA_016271365.2 of Neoceratodus forsteri. Taxonomy (NCBI): domain Eukaryota; kingdom Metazoa; phylum Chordata; order Ceratodontiformes; family Ceratodontidae; genus Neoceratodus; species Neoceratodus forsteri. Next base: position 537,193,138 of record CM057459.1, on the reverse strand, counting down.
TCATAGCTCCCACTCTGTGGCACTCTCTAGCTCAAGAGGTTCTTACCTGCCCCACTATTACACAGTTCAAAAAGAGGCTCAAAGCCTTCTCCTGGGTATTAACACCCTGTAACTGTAGTCATTGAATAACTGCTCCTTTGGTTTACCTTATGAATTGTTACTTGCTGCTTTACTGTCTACCTGTCTGTACATATTGTATTAGTTAATCAAAGTGCACTCCATGATCTTCTGGTCCTTATTGTACTTTATATGTAACATAAGCTACTTATCTGTCTACTTCCTTGTAAATATTGTAAAACTCACCTATTACATGCAGTATAACTGATGCTATTGTACCGGTATGTTTTTTATTTGATTATCTTCTATAAATGTTGAATATCTTATTTTCCTGTAGTATGTAACTAATTTCAAGTCACCCTTGAAAAAGGGACTGTTTGTATCGTGTGCCAAATCAGTCATCAAAATTCAAATAAATAAATAAATAAATACATTTTAAACTAGCAGTTTCACCAATGTAGAATGCTTCCCAGGTACATGTAGCTGTGTAAATGATGCCTGCTATGCCACACATGATAATTTGTCAAATTTCATATTCCCTTCGATTATGTGGGCTAACAAAACTTGTACATGTGGACACAGACTTACAGTACATACAGTGCTTACATGGATAACGTCCAAGTAAATCTTGACTGAGCCAAGTTCTTGGCTGGGGGTTTGATTTGTGGTTGTAGACAAGTCTATCTTTCAGTGTAACTGCATGCCGCTCAGTCATCCTATATGGTTCATTTACTGTTTCTGATAATGCACTCCCTGTAGGACATGCCAATGAATTTTAATTATGTTCTCTGCAAAGTGAGCATGGGCAGAAAGTTGAACTGGGTTGCAGCCATTTCTCATTCAGCCTGATGAAATAAAAGGTCCTGTCAATCCTCTGTGCTTGCAAAATTAAAAGTGTCCTTCACATTCCATCTGCTATACCCTCTTTTTTAGAAATTTATCTGGATGATTCCTTGCACCCTCCTTGAAACTCTCATAAGAATTGCAGTTTCTTTGTAAATGAAGATATTGTCCCTTATGTATGTTTGTGATGGTATGGTATGGGTGACAACTAGATGATAGAAGCATATTCCTGTCTGTCTGCTTTCAAAAAAAATGTGTTTGCATTTCCGTTAGAGCCCCTATTAATACTAATGTTAAGGGAATTATTCTGATTTCTGTCTGCCACACAAGTGCAAAGTAAGTGGCCATTTGTGGAATGCAAATAATTAATGAATTCCTCCTGTTGGGGTAGCAGTATAGTGTGGTGGTTTAGAACATTGAGCTGCAAACCTGGAGAACTGGGTCTGAATCCCATAGCCACCACTTGCATACTGTGTGACCAAGAGCAAGTCAATTACCTTCCCTGTACTTCCAGGATGTACCCGTAAACAAGCCTTAGCTTAGTGTGTCTTTCCCGGCCAAAAACTGTACAAAAAACAAATAAAAATAAAATAAATAAACAAAAGTTTTGCAAGTCCCCATGCCATACTACCACAACATCATCAATATAATAATGCTGTAATGCCAGCTTGATGTAAAACAGATTGTTAATATTGTCCAAAACAAACTGCTGCTCCTGCCAACTTACATATAGGTTGGCCATGCTGGCAGCACATGTGGCTCCCCTTGCAGTACCTTTGGTTAATACGTAATATGTGTCTAAGAACATAAACATATATTTAAGAACAAATTATGACAGTCTGAGAAGAAATTCAGTAGGTGGCAAAGTGTCTGGAGAATGTTGATAAGGAATGTGGGCCAATGTATCAGGAGCCCATTCATGAGGTATATTTCAATACACTGATTAATTATCCACAGTTACTAGATACTAACCTTCCTCCAGATCAATTTCTTCCAAAATTCTCAAGATGTCACATGTGTCCTGCAGATATGACCTAAATGAAATTACCAAGTGAATGTGCAAGTCCACAAATACACAAAGTGTTTGTGTTAAAGAGTCCATTCCACTTGAGCAGTGAGCAACTTCTGTACTTTGGGAAGTACATAAGTCATTGGGCAAACTGGGTGTTCTGCTATTACAAAATCTTTTAGTATTGTCATCAATGTAGCCACTCATGTGAGAACTAGAAATGGCCTCATCCACAAACCACTTAAAGTCCTTGGTGAGATCCTGACTCAGGTTGCTGTAGAATTTTCTATTTTTAATCCTACGGTGAGCCTCTGCTATATAGTCTGATGTAATCATCAAGACTAAGATCCCACCTTTATCTGATGGTTTAATTCAATTCAATATTTTGTTATTCGACTTATATTAAGTCATTACAAATGATACATACATAGTATAAAAACATCTCAGATTTACTGTTCAGTTCCTTAAAACAATAACAATTTCTATAAATATCAGTAAATCCCCATCTTTCTAATGATTTCATGCTTTAATATCAAGCCTAGTAGATATGAAGCTTTTTACTTTCAATTACTTTCAGTAGGGAAGCCACAGGTATTAAAATATATTCAGTACTTGCTTTTAAAAGATAGGTTGTCAGATGTACTGGTTCATACTCCAGATCCCCTATAATATTCCCTATAAATGTCTTCCTATATTCATTATACAAATAGCACAATATGAGTAGATGTACCAAATTATCCTACCTATATCCGCATTCACATAATCCTTCTACTTCTTTAGTTTTTACATACCTATTTCTATTGCACTGACTGGTACAACATTCAAATCTGAAGCATGTAAAAATCAGCCCTAGACTGGAGTTTGTCAATATGTGCAAATAATTCTTCATTCGATTATTTCTTTTGTTATGTTTTAACAAATTACATATGTTATGTTGTCTACACTTTTCCAAATCCCTTTGCACAAAGACATCTCTTATTCTGTTTTTAACCTCCATGTTTAAATATCCATTAGTATATTTGAGAGAATCTGGGATGGACATTAATAAACCATATGGTCCAATATATCTCTCTACCATTCACATCCTTGGAAAATATATTTTCCCATTTGAATACAAAATTGCCTCATTTACGCATAATCTTGGATACCTATAAGTTTCCATACCAAATACTTTCAACTAGTAAATTATTAATCTTTGTATGATCTGGCGTTCCAACTGAACCTGTCCTAATTCTGCCCTAACCATTGCTGATGGGGAATTAGATGGTATGCCTAATATCTTTTTATAGAATTTATTTAAACAAGGTTCAATCATTATTGGAGAATGACTACCCCATATCTCTGCACTGTAAAGAATCTTTTTTTTTTTTTTGTATTTTTGCATTTATTACATCAATATTCCTTTTCATTGATTTTCCTCTGTATTTATAGCTGAATGTATTATAATGGGAGTAAATTTTCTTACTTTATTCTTGACTTCTAAAATATGTTTCCTCCATGTGCCCTCTTGCAAAAAGATTATTCCTACATAACAAAATTCCTTTACTACTTCTGTTTTATTATTAATCATATACTTGTATCAGTTATTATTCCCTCCAAAAATCAGTACTTTAGTTTTTTCATAATTAATTTTTAGCTCTGATTGAGAGCATTCTCATTGGAATTTTTTTTTAAATTATTTTCATGCACAAATAACTGGTTGATAGTAAAGGGCATCTTTTGTCTCCAATCATGGGCATATTAAATTCTGGTTCATATAATGTATTGGGGACAGTATGAAAAAATATTTTAAACAAGGTGGGAGATAACATGCAGCCCTGCTTTACTCCTTTATTGGTCTCAAACCAGTTACTAATTTCTCCCTTTGTGTTATATCTAATACTGGAGAAATGATTCTGATACAATATCTTAATTATGTTTAATATCGATCTTTCCATTCCTTTTTGTTCTAATCATTCCCATAATAAGCCCCCGATTATAATTAGCCCCATAATAAGGCTGATTTTAAATCATTAAAAGTACAATATAATTTGTGTTTCTTAACTATCTTGTAGTTGTGTACTAAATGTGCAAGTGTAAGACATTGATTGACTGGTCCATAACCCATTCTAAACCCTGCTTGGGCTTCATCCAGAATTCCTTCTTTCTTTACCCATTCTCCAATTCCATTGTTCAGGATTTGTGTAAATATTTTTGCAGTACTGTCAATTAAGCTTATTGATCTGTAACATTCCGGATTATCTCTTTCTCCTTTTCTAAAGATAGGTATAATGATACTTTTTTCCCCCAATTGTTTAACCAAGTAAGACACACTAAGCTGAAAGCTTGTTTACAGGTGCAACCTGGGAGCACAGGGAAGTTAAGTGACTTGCTCAGGGTCACACAGTATATGCAAGGAGGGCTGTGGGATTTAAACCCAGGTCTCCAGATTTGCAGCTCAGAGCCTTAAACCACTGCACTATACTGCCTCCCTACTTAGACACCAGCTATTAATTATTCTCTCACAACCCCATATCTGATTAAATAGCTTACATAATACTGGAATCCATAAAGTCTTAGTCTTCCAGATCACCTCTATTGGTACACCATTGGACCCTGGTGTTTTATGTTTGCTGAAGGCATTTACTGCTTGTTCTACTTCCTCTTCTATTATTCTTACTTTGGGTCCTAGCCAACTACCCATTGAACTGCTAGAGAGTTTTTTGAGATATTGATCATCTCTTCTATAAAATCATTTGCTAAAATGTTTCAACCATATATCTGGTTCTATATAATTTTCTGTTTCATTTCCATTATTACTCATTTCTTTATTTACTAATCTCCAAAAGGTCTTACTATCTTTTGTTTTAACCACCCTCTCTAGGTCTGTCCATAATTTCTGGTTATATTTTAGCCTATTATTTTCAAGAAGTTTTCTGCATTCTTTCCTTAATTTATTCATTACTCTGTTATTATTTAGAATGGGAATATTTTTCAGTCTCCTGAGATGATTATTTAATACTTGCTTTGCCTTTTTGCAGTTCCCATTATACCATATGTACCGTTCTCTTTTATAAATATTGATCTTTTTACTTATCAGTATGGAGATTGACCCTAATATTGCACCAATAAGAATGAATAGGGCATCTCTCTCTATTTGTTCTTCTAATTCTCGTAAATCTGCCAGAATCCCTCGGCTTTCTAATAACTGAATAAAGTTGTCACTCTCAATTATGCCCCATCTTATACAATTTTTGTTTTTAATTTTGGTTGAAGTCATGCACACCATTCTGTTTTTTGTGGCCAGCTAATTTATTTTAAGTTCTAAAGCAAGGTGTTGACTTTCGGGCCTAAGTTGTATGCCCATTTTTAAACAAGAATGTAACATCTGAAAATTTACACAAATGTAATCTATTACTGAGGACCCATCCCCCCCCCATAAAAGTAAATTTACCTTCTGCATCTCCTGATACCCTACCATTTAAAAATAATGAATTATTATTTACAAATTTACTGTGGACTTCTGTCCCTTTATTACACACTTTTTGGTCTGCTGATTGTCTCTCCCCTTTTAGCTGTCAAGTCTCTTTGATCAATATATGACATGGGGCCAGATATTCAACACTTTGCCCCAGGGCTAAATGAGCACTGCCCAGAGGACAAACTTAGCCTGGACCACAAAGCAAGCCATATTCAAAAGGACTAACCCAGGGCAAACAGCTTCTGAATATAGCATGGGAATGAGGCCAGGCAAACTGAGCTGGGAGTGCAGGGCAAACTTAGCCCTGGAATAAGACAGATCTGAATATGGAAACCAGGAACTGAAACCCACAATAGCAACACAGTGCATAGTGATGTTAAGGTAGGTAGAGGTGAACTATGTGTCCAATGTGTGTGCAAGCAAATGCATGGACCTAGTATAGCTGCAGGCAGCAGCGTATGTGAAAGTACAGTGTGCAAAACTGCAAAATATTCCCCAAACTGTTTGCGCAGCGCTAACACTTTTGCCTAGGTTTAGTGCAGGGCTAAACCGTTAGCCCGGTGCAAACACGTTTGCCTGGCACTAAACTTTGCCATATTCAAAAGTGACATGCAAATGATCCTACTTAGGTAGTCTCTGGGCAAACATCCAGGTTAGCATCTCATTATGCCCTGATTTGCATGCAGTTTGCACTGGACTAATGGTTTAGCCCTGCACTAAACCCGTGCAAATGTGTTAGCGCTGCGCAAACAGCTTGGGGAATATTATACAGGTTTGAACACTATTTCCACATGCGCTGCTGCCTGCAGCTGTATTGGGACAACACAGCATAGACACAGATGATGGTGGTGCTGCATGCAACTGTCACACTATAGGTCATACTACAGTGTGCAGCAGACACTACAGCACCAAAGGGGCCAGTAGTGTGTGGACACAGCAATGCCTATGGTGTGTAGGGCAGTGATAATGACTGCACTATACACAGTGAGAGGCCCAACCTGCAGGTGTTTACTGACAGTGGACATTACTGTTACGCTGTTGTGTGACCCACAGATGCTGCACCTCTGGCATGGGATGCTCACAGTGACATATACAAGTCCGTCTTTGTGTGCTGTGGCAGTTGTACAGCTATGCGGTATGTGGCCGGGGGGGCATATATTATCAGAAAGGAAAACTGGTGTTGGAGTATTCCCAGTACTGGACCATGTGCACTGCATGATGTGTCCCAGCCTTGTGGCTACACCTGGTCTGTGGCACAGCCTGGCCACCCATACACTCTCCCTGCAACATCCTCAATGCCCACAGTGCTGCATGTGTGTGCTGGCATCTGCTGGAGTCCACAGAACAGTGGTTGGCAGGTGTGTGCTGTATGGCCACACTGCCATGCTGTCCACTGGTGGCAGGGTCATCACTTACTGCCTGGAATGACTGGGACTGGTGGCAGATGATGGCATCATTGTGATGCCATCAGTTAGCAGCATGGTTCCTCTATGTCTGGCTTTGTCTGTGTCATATTTATTTGTTAGGGTCACTCAAAGCCACACAAAGCTGCGCAAACACCACTCAAAGCTGATTGCCCAGGGTTAAAACAAGCTTTTCCTGGGTGGTAATGTGCACCACGCTAAGTGTCATGCTAAGTCACGCAAAACCACTTAGCATGGCGCTAGTCGCTGAATATAGCATTGCTCCTGTATTCATGTCAGTTTGCCCCTTGCATACATTATAATATTGTCCGGCACTAATGCAGTTTGCCTATGCTATTTGGTCTTTTGAATATAGCAGACCCGCACTAATCCCGCGCTAAATCTGCACAAACGTTTTTTGCCCGGTGCAAAGTTTTGAATATCTGGCCTTTAATATCTTAGCTACCCCTGGCAGTCTGCCTATCCTTATATTCATATCACCTGTAGTCACGATTTTCCCTGTAGGGTAATCTTGTTGGATAGCTCTTATTATAGAATCTGTATGATTTAACCAGTCAGTGTCACTGAAATTGCTTGATTCTAGTTGGGCATAAATATTAATTAGAAATAAATTATCTATATTAGCCTGAGTAATTTTAATAACCAGAATACTATCACTATCCGTTCTTATTTCTTCTGTTTGTATTTTGTTATCTAATTTGCATAAAATTGCTAACCCCCCCATGTTTCTCCCATATTTTCTATTTTTTATTGTACTTTTCCAATAAGCTTTAAAACCATTTAAATAAATAGCACTAACAATCCATGTCTCTTGGATGCAGATTATATCAAATTTATTAAGATAACCTACTACTTGTGGGTGTTCCAGTTTGTCTCCTAGCCCAGAAATGTTCCATTATATTAATACTGCAGACTTATCTAAAGGGTCATTCATTGTCGTTATTGTTTCTTGCATATTATTTGTTATTTCTTGTATTTTAAATAGCTTTCCTGCTATTATGTCATTTTTTGATTGTCACAAATCCGTGTTAGTCAAAATTTCATATTTGTTTGAAATCTCAATGATGCATTCCTATTGCGCACTTTTTCATTCTTCTGACGTAGGTTTTGGATTCCTTATACCATCATGTTCTTCATATACGTATATACCGATTTCATCCAGCAGTCTTTGTTTAGCCACCAATATATTCAATACTCTTCTATCATTTAACCATATTGTGACTTGTCCATTATTTTCCCATCTAATAGCCCTTGTAATTTCATGACTGCACACAATGTAATTAAGGATTGTTTTCAAAGTATCCAATACAATTCCTTGGATATTGTTTTCATTTTCCCTATTTTTTGGTATTATGCCAAATATAGATACTATTATTTCTTTTTTACTTCTCCCCTCTTTCTTATTTTTATAATATTCTGGGCACAAGTTATCCAATGTAGTGACCTAACCCATTTCTATACCCAATCCTTCTATTTCCTTTTTTTTATTGAACAATGCCTTAGGCAAACAGAATTGATCCTTTACATCAGCACCAATTCTGAATTTGCTATTGGTCTAATAACACTTATAAAATCTACCACATGTGTGCATCCTATTATGGACAAGAATAGTTTGTTAATCATTGTCAACAGGTTATCATTTGTTTCATTTGGGGATATGTGCAACTTTGTATAATGGTAGAACTTAGTCAGTACTTTTTGTTTTATCCATAAACAGACCAAACTCTTCTTGTACTTTGTTTCTCTCATTAACCTTTACCATTAGTTTTTCTTTTTTCCCATTATTTTGTTTTTTTCTCTTTTCCTTTGTTATCTTGAGCTACTTTTTGTTCATTCACCAGAGTGAGTCCCTCATCTGCATTATAACCTTATAGTTCTCCTTCTATCTCCCTCAGGGACTCCTGTTTCCTTTTAAATCTTCTTTTTCCTTTACCTTTTGTTTTGTACCATTCTCTTTCCTTTTTCCACTATCCGTTCCTCTTTTTTTTTCTCTCTGATTATTTTTATTTATTTTATCCTCCTTACTTCTTTCCTTATTCCCTGCAATGTCACTTTTCTCAATATCTGTCATATCTTTGGCTTTAAAAAAATCCTTTATTTTCTTTTTCTGTTTCCTTTTTATTTTTGTTTTCTTTTTGTCCCCCTATTTTTTTCTCTTTCTTCCAATCCATACCTTTATTCTCTTCTATGTGTTCATCCTTTTCCTTTCTTTTTTTTTCTGTTCTACCTTTTGTTTATGTTTCGCTTCTTGCAGGAGTCATTTTTTCCCATAACATTATATGTCTTGCTCTTATTTCCTTTACCACACTGTCTTGTCTCCAACTTACATCTGAGAGCATTATTAATTCTGTTTCAGTTTCAAAATCTCTTGACTCTTCTATACTTATCTTAGATTTCAGCTCACACTCTGTTCTGTCTCTCTCTATTTCTATATAGTCCTTAGATGTCCCTTTTGGTAAATTTATTATTTCATCCTCTTAATTTGTTGTTTCTCTATTCATATTTCCTCTGCTTATATGCTCCAAGTTATATTTTTATTGCCTATAGATGACTTTATTTGTCAAAAGGGAGTTTTCCCCTTGATTTTTCTTCCCACCCCCTTCATCCTCCCAGGCCTCCTTTAAATGCACACAGTCTCCACCCACTCCTATCTGATGTTTCAATTTATTGGTTACTTACTGTCAACAACTGCAATTCCTCCCATCCCCTTTTTGCAACTAAGACCTCTAGCAGCTTTATCTCATTCTGTCTTGCTGAGGCATACCATTTTGGTAATTTAGGTTTGCTTATTGCTGACTAGCATATCCTGTCTTACTAAGGCACTGTTTTACTTGAAAATTGTACTACAAATTACTGAACTGTGACTGATTTGCCAAAAAACTGTGTTTATTGTCTAAAAATCTTCCCAGCAACCAAGTGTTACAGCCCCTTCGTGACTTTGTAGCTCTCTCTCTCCAGACTGCAAGGTGCCAAAGAAATCACTGGCTTTTCAGTTGAAAATTGAGCTATTTTTGCTCAGACTGCTAACCTTTGTGTTGCCCCACTATTAATTTGAGCTCCTCTCTCCTTTCTCTAGCTGAGAACCTGCTAGGGATCCCAGCTCAGATGCCCTCTGCATGGACCGCGGACACTGGGTGGTCAGTGCTTCCGAAGCCACCGCCCGAGACCTCCTCATCAGAGTCCACCACTTGAGAGGTACGGCAAAGCTGCAATTTTTCACCCACCCACTCATTCCCCCTCCTGTGTGCTATTATATAGACCTGTTAGCACTGCCCATTCCCATCCCTGATGAATCTCCTGCCTTTTCTTTCTTACTAAAACAATTTGATACTGCGAGGGTTCCACCAGGAGAATCCTGCAACCAGCAGCCGGCGAGCTACCCTTGTTATCAAAATTCCCTCATTTACCCAACAACTGCAATTATGGCAAAATTGTGGCAATTCCTCCTCCTGACTGCACAGTGTATCATGCCCCTTACTGGCTTATTATCAGAAAAATTTGAAAGTGGGGGTACACCACATCCTCATCCTGAAGACTGCTTACCCAACCTGACTCTACACATCACATGTTATGCCAAGGTTCCTTGCCAACTGATCCAGGTGGACTACCTTCCTCGAAGAGCAACTATTGCAGGTTTGTCTTTGCCTCCTTCCTTATCTCTAATTAATTTGAGTTACTCCCACTGACATTACACAGCCAGAGTATTAGCCTCAGTGTCCTAAGGCTTGCATAAATTAAAAAACAAAGCTTGGCACCCCGGTTCCTCCTCCATGCCAAGCCAGAAAAAGCCTCACGCTCATTGCCTTTCACTTGAATGCCTGAAAAAATTGCTACTCCTCCTCTTACTGTGCTCTGGCAATGTCAAGCTTAATCCAGGACCCATAAATAAACTTACCTACCCTTCTGAGTCACTGTCTCTTAAAGGTATTAGTTTTATGCACATTAATGTGTGCAGCCTGCTGAAAACATTCACCCTTATCCAGGCTTGGACTGACCATACAGTGCCAGATGTGCTTGTGATCTCAGAATCCTGGCTACGACCCTGTATGCCAAATAGCATGATTAATATACCTAACTACCAGATCTTTAGATGTGATAGGCAATCCAGAGGAGGTGGGGTCGCCATCTACATCAAAGATAGATTTGTGGCATCAACACATAATTCTAACTCACTGGTAGTGGGATTTGAGCGCCTGGACATAAAAATCGACCTATCTCCATCATTAGTACTTTGAGTCGTAGGATGTTATAGACCACCATCTGCCGGTACTCAGCTCTTGTCCTATCTTACAACTATCTTGGACACTAACCCCCTGTAAAAAAATTATCCTCGGGGATCTAAACTATGACTGGATGTCGGAAGCTGGTCACCCGCTTAAATCTTTCTGCGACTCCCTTGGTTTCACCCTACTCTACAAAGAGCCCACCCATAACAACAAAAAGAATACAGCCAAAAGTACCCTTCTGGATGTCCTGCTTGTGAATAAACCCCATTCCTTCTCCCACGCTGGAAACTTTGATGTGGATATTAGTGACCATTGCCTAATGGCTGGAGTTTGGGCAGCCAACAAAGTGACAACTAAGGCCAAATTCTCCACCAAAAGGTCAACCAGGTCTTTCGACACAAAGGCATACCTACTTGACCTAAAGAAACTCCCCCTTGTGGCAGAGTTTTTACCTTGCTAAAACAGTGGAAACTGCATATTCTATACTACATGAAATCATTACTTACGCCATGAATCTACATGCACCTCTGTCAAAAATACGCATAAAGGCTAGGAAATGCCATTGGCTCACTCAAGATCTCAAGGCTGCACTACTGTTCAGGGATAAACTCTGGAAAACTGCCCACAAATTCCAAAAAGTGGAAGACTGGCACCTCTTTAGAACAGCCAGAAATCACTGCACCAAACTGATTAGGGAAGCTAAAGCCTGCTATTACCAAGCAGAACTAGATAATGCAGCCAATTGTCCCTCCAAATTCTGGGCCACAATCAAAGAACTGGTGGGAGCCACATCACAAAATATGCTCCCTACAAAAATTACCTCTGACAATACAGTAATCAATGACAAAAAAGAGATACTGCAGGCATTCAATACGCACTTCTCCACAGCAGGTTTAGCCTTCGATAACTCGCCTGCTTGTAGCCTGCAAACCCAGCTTACATGACCCCACCAAATGTTGGTCTTATGAATAACATTTCTCATTCTCATTGGTTTCTCAAGGAAGTGGAATACTTGATTCTCCACCTGGATACTAAGAAAAAGTGCCGCACAGATACACTTGAACCATACTTCCTAAAGATAGCATGCCACATATTGGCAGTGCCTATTACTCATTTATTCGATCTGTCCCTAACACAAGGTACCCTCCCTCAAACATGGAAGATCACACATGTTATCCCGCTATTTAAATCTGGAGACCCTTGTGACCTTAATAACTATAGGCCAATTTCTGTCCTACCCGCACTCTCTAAGCTACTGGAAAAAATAGTGAATGGCCAACTAAGATCCTTCATCAACAGAGAAAAATTACTAAACCCCCTTCAATCTGGATTCAGAGCCAACCACAGTACAGTCTCAGCATCAGCTAAAGTAACCAATGACTGGCAACTGGAGTTGCAGCATAAAAAGCCAGTATGTGCTGTGTTTCTTGACCTCAGCAAAGCATTCGACACAGTTGACCATGACCTGCTCCTCGACTTGCTAAAAACACTAGGACTGGATGCTACTTCTCTAAACTGGTTCTCTGAATATCTGACAGACAGATACCAGCAGGTGAAAGCTGATGGTGAACTATCTGCCCTAAAAATCTTACAAAGAGGTGTCCCTCAGGGATCCATATTAGGTCCCCTCCTCTTCGCAGTGTATATCAACAACATTGATGAGGGAATCAAGGATGCAAGTATTCACTTATTCACGAATGACACCGTGCTGTACCTGAGTTGTTCCACACCAAAAGAAGCTTGTACTGACCTACAAAAAGATTTCAGTCTCCTGCAACTCCAACTAATCAATAAAAAACTGCTATTAAACACTAAGAAAATTAAAGCCATGTTATTTTCCCCCACAAACTACACAAGCGCTACTAACTCCCTCCTCCCAATAACCACGATGCTGGGAGAGTGCTTAGAGCATGTTCTAAAATTCAGATATCTTGGGGTCTGGATCAACAGTAAACTCTCCTTCACTGACCACCTGGAAGACTTGCTGAAAAAATTAAGGCAAAGACTTGGCCTTTTTTACAGGATAAGAAGACTTCTTACAGCAGACGCAAAGAAATGACTAGTCCAAGCCATGTTCCTGTCCTTAATTGACTATGCAGACTTCATATACAGTAGCTGTGCTGCTTCCTATCTTGGAAAATTGGATATGCTCTACCACAGAGCTATACGTTTCATCACTGACCTCCCCTTCTCTACCCATCATTGCACACTATATGCTGCCACGGGCTGGACCTCACTTCACTATAGGTGCAACTTTAATGCAGCACTCTGGACACTTAGAGCCCTCAGTGACAAACTCCCTCAATAGATCGTCAATTGTATGTCTCCGATTGTGCCCAGGAATTATTCCCTTAGAAGCTGCTCACAACTCCTGCTAAATATACCCAGGGCACTCACATGAGTCGGGAGAGCTGCCTTTGGATTCTCACTTCCATCAATATGGAATAAAACCCAAAAAATACTTGCTGAAAACCCCAGTAAGTACCCTTTTGTTCAAAAGGCTTTACTGTGATGGCATTACAGCAATTTGCAACTGCTTTACTAGACACTAACTAACCTCCCTCCCTCAAATGGCAGCCCACAAATGGCAGCCCCCCAGATGAAATGTATGCATCTGCCTCTAGCATGCCCACCAACAGATCCACAGGATTTATTGCTGAACTCCCATACCTTATTCTTTGATGCTCTGAACAGCTGCAGACTGATTCTAGCACATGCTGCCGCACTTGGGGATAATTATCATCTTTCGCCCCCAAAAATATTCTGTCCCTCATCCATCCAACACCTCCCACTGCCCCAACCTCCAGGACCCTCCCAGTTATGGCCCTGCTACTATATTCCTCCTCTTGCACTTAATACAACGGCAGCTTTTCTCCTTCATATGTCGCCGCAATTTGGGGCAAAAATCACGTCATTGCCTTTCGTATGGTCCTCTGCCCTCCCAATCTCTCAATCTGCTCTAACAATTGGGTCCTCTTCGCTTGTGCCCCTATTCCCCACCTCTCCCTACATCATGCGCTTGATATCTTCAATCTGGTATGCCTACCCTCTCCCTAACATTTTCCACTTCAAAATGCACAGTTTTTGGGCTTGGATCCAGCACAAGTTCATTATCCACAACTCCTTGTAGTTCTATGTTCAATGTATATTACCTGTAAATGTGCATTTATACTATAATAGCAGCTATTTTTACTGTTTGTACTATTATAACTTGTCTTTCTGTATTATTACTGTAGGACCACAGGTCCACCTTGTAAATGAGCTTGCTCAATGGTGCCAGCCTGGATAAATAAAGATATTGATTGATTGATTGATTGATTGATAATCTATTTTTTGATTTATCCCCCTTTCATCTTTCCTTTGGTTAGGAGCCCATTTCTTTAGTATGTCAGCAACCTGTTTAATGTGAATACAATTCTATAAACAAACTCCTTTAACAAAGGAGAGATCCTTTATAATTGACACCAATTGTTCATACATCATTATTTTAGGAATAAAAGGGTCTCTCAGCACTATACATATTTCTTCTGTTACATTTTTGGTGAGTAGTGCTTCTTTATCAGTTAAGCTCATCAGGCTCATAAACAAGGTCTCCTCTCTTGTTGACATATCTTTTCTCATTTCCTCATTACGTACCATCCTATTTATTTTCTGTGTTTGCCTGTATATTTCCTCTATATCCTCAGTTAATGAATTGATATCCTCCATACTTATCTTCTTGTTATCAGTGTCTTGTTCTTTCCTGCACTGTTCCTCCTTTAAAAATACTGACCCTGTCTTACCCAATTTAATATCCCTAATCACTTTCGCTATTTGTTTATTAGTCTCTATTGTTTCCCTAATTTTTTGACTGTTCTGTTTACTTCTTTATTCACAATACTAACCATGTCCAGATTATAATCATCTGTTTTCTCAGCCCTAAATAAATCTTTCAGTCTCTGTATTAGCTTCTATATTTTCTGATATCTTTCTTATTACTTTGTCCTCCAGAGTCTTATTTGACGGTTTCTTATTTCTGTCAAAAATATCATAGATTGTTAGCTGGCTTGTTAATTGACTCTTCATTTTATCCCTTTCATTATTACTAATCATGGTGGAAGTTATATTGTTGCTCCCTTTGATGTTTATTTTTTCCTCTTTTTATATCCTCTTTTATCTCTCTGGTTTCTTCATTTAATCCAGCTGTTTCCAGTTTCCTTGATCTTTTTCTTCATACATTATCCAACTCCCCACCCCTTACCATTCCCTCCATTTTCCATTTGTTCTTTCCCACTTCTTGTCACAAATAACATTATCACCTGATATTTCAACACTTAATATGTATCCTAATTAGTATCCTAATACACAGTATAACCACAATATATCTAATTGGATCCACTCAACTAATTAGATCCACTCAACTAATCAGTTAATCAACCAATCAGCTGATAATCCAAGTAACACTTTGCTGTTCTTCATTGTTCTATTAAGGGACCTTTAAATTATTCAAAAATTCCTTAAATAGTCCTTATAGAATCTCAATGACTTCAATGTCCTTAATAACTTTTATAATTGGCAGCAGTCTCACCCCTTCATACAAGTTGCAGTTTCTTACAGTCTCAGATCTTCAGGTTTTCTTTTGTGTTCGTGAATTTACTTTCCTTCTTTCTTTCTGTTAACTCTAATATTTTCTGTTCTCCCTTTAAGAGTTCACTTTCTCACAGTTTCAAAGTCACATACAGATGTATAGATGGTCAGATTTCTGGTGTTCCACTATTCCATACCACTCTCACAAAAAATTGTTCTGTGCAAAAGATGTCCTCTATACCTGTTTCTTTGTTCCTTGTTCCTTGTCAGTCCCTAATTCCGTCTTTGTGTTGTCCACTTTTAAATGTCACCAAATGTCTTTGAATCACACTAGATCCAAATTGGGGGGAGTTCTTTTTCTTATTCCTTCACACCTCTATGCCTTTGTTCTTCCGATGTCTTCCTTCCACTGCAATGATAAATTACAATTCTAATAATGGGAAAAAGTTCTTATGCTTGTTATACTCTTTACAAGGATATAAATGACTTTACAAAGCTTAACAAAGCACACACAAATTGTACACAACATTTACAAACTTTGAGGCTGCTTTTTTGTTTTACCCACTACACTTCAATCAAAATATTTAACTTGTTCCTTGCTGAAACAAATAACCTCTTTACTAGTTTCTGCTAGTTTCACTAACTCTAGGTCTAAAACTTTATTATATAAATATATTTCTATAGTTTAATTTAGTATCTTACGTTTTTCTTTGTGGATATAAATCCATCCTTCCTTTCTTTCTTGATGAAATAAAGCTTCAGTGGAGTATCAGCAGAGCAACCCTTAGTACCCTTTGCTAGGTCCGCTCTCTATTTACGTTCAAAATATTCTCAAAAAATGTATCTGCATTTCTGAGCAGGTTATCTAATATCTACTACCTGCTTCCAAATTCCAAATACAAATACATAAAATGTTGGGGTATTAAAAAAAAACAAAAAACATAACTGGTTTTAGAAGTAGTATAATTGTGTAGTTCTGCATGGCTCTACACGACTACATACAATTATGGTGTCCTCCTTTCTATCCATGTTTCTCCATGGTTAGCTTGGCTGAAAATGGTGCTATCTCCTGCAAGACGCCCACACATGTGCTACAAGCCCTGATGTCATGTGTGATAATGCTCCAAGGAAGCCTCTACTTCCTGTTCCCAGTATCTGTTCCTGATTATCTTTTAAAATTTTATAAATCTTAACATTTCCACCATTTCAGCTGCAAATGCCCCAGCACCGAGCACTTATAATCAGTCTTTACACCCCTAGCACCTTACCTGTCATATTCCCTCAACAAGGCCCCCTGGCTGCACTGTCTCCCACCCTCACCCACCTCCCCATATCTCCACTCCTGCCCCCACCTCAACCACCTCCTGTACTCCCCCTTACCCCCTGCACCTCCTTCTCCCCCTTTGATCTCCTACTCTCACTTCCCACCACCCACCCCTTCCCTTATCTTGCTTATAGCTCAAGTCTTTGTACTGGTTATTACATGTCTGTAAGTCAATGACTATATGTTTATAACTAAAAATGCTGTCTCTTGCCCACACTGACGTGGAACCTTTGTAAAAGAGCCTCAGCTCAAAGGTATTGTAATCCTAGATTGAAATAAATAAATAAATAAAATATGTATTAGATACAGATAATTTCCTAATTATTCCATCTGTACTATCTTTACTAAATTATAAACACCTTAAAATAAACCTTTTTTTTACTCTAGCGGATCACCAATCAGTATCCAATCAGTATCCTTCTAGTACATCAGTACTCACTATATCCCTATCACATCATACCACAAGCTTTCAAATTATTGAAAAAGAGCACTTAACAAAATAAAACATAAAAAAAATGGGAGAAAATAACATTCAGTTCAATTGAACAATTGACTCCATTATCAAGGAATGGCCATTAACAGCCATTAACCCAGCAGAAACTCTTGTACAAAGCAGGGATTTCTGTAATTTACAGAGCAGAAATAACACAATTCTTCTGCTTAAGTTCCTTAAGTGACACGTCAACTGGGAAGTGGTTATTTCCTTCTTTCTTCCTCTCCTTCTCGATCTGGCATAGCAGGCCGCTAAGCCTCCACAGGGTCCACCAGGCACTCTTCCTCTCACAGCAGGATACCCCACCACCAGAACTCCTTCACCACTTCAAGGGGGTCTGGAGGACTGCAACCACCACACCACTCCAACTGCTTAGAAGACTGTGGACTCTAAGTCGGTCCAGAAAGGTCAGTGAAATTAAAATTGACAGTTTGGCAATGATGGCATACCTTTAATAAAAAACTGACTTGCTTTTCACTGACCCCTGCTACTGATGATACTCCTCAGCATCTTAGCATACAGCCCACACTCTCTCCCACACACCATCAGAATAGGGCACACAACACAGCTGATGGTTTAATAGTTACTTCACAGTTCTTTTGCAGGTTCTCAAGTTCTCTACTTTCTTCAGTGGTCAGATTCTGGAGTTTTAGCATTGGTTATTCCTCAAAGAGTTTTTTAAGTCCCTCTTACATTGATGATAGCTGCATTGGGCAGGGGGTAAAACGTACTTTTACATCAAAATCTTAGCACTGACTCAATTTGACTTTCACACTTCAGTGTTGTCTTAGACTCAGGATCTTTTCCCTTATATCCCTTTTTCTTTTGGAAGTTACAGGAGGATTTCAAGCTTAGATTTCAACATGCAATGTGCAAATCTACAGTCATTTGGAATTTACTTATAGGGGCTCTGTGTGCAAACAATAGTCTTTTGTAAAGAAGATTCTCTTTATCACCTATTAATACGTGTTTTGATATAAGGAATAAACAACAAGCCTGTATTTTTGTTGAGGGGTTAAGATACCAGTGTATGGACCTCGAGAGTGAAGTTCGAGAGGTCCATGCTCGTATCTTCAACCCCAAGATTGAATCAAGGTGAGTTGTGTATACTCACCCACATTTTATTTTTATATTATATGGTTCCACCAGTTAAAAAAAAATATATATATTTTTTTTTTTTTAGATTTTAGCTTCATAAGGTTTCATACCTTGTGTTTGGTAGTCTCACTTGCTGCCGGATGCCGAGTCCAGAGCCTGTTTCTGCAGTCTGTTCAAATGTGGCTGCTGTCAACTGCAGAGTTGCTTTTTGTGGTCCTATTGTAGTGTGATACTTGAGCAGGAGGACTTGGTTTAAAAAAAAATGTTACGGTCTAGAAACACGGAGCCTAGTAAGAAAGGCAGTCCATGTCCAAACCATCTCAGTAAGCAGTGCCGCCATGTTTGTTTTTTGGAAGACATCTATTTCAACCAATCAGTTGGCGAAGGGTGGACTGGCTCATGAATATTCATTGCAGAACATGTGGTCTCATTCAGTCTATCAAAGTAACTGAAATTTACAAAAAAACACTGATTCTCATCCGATTTCTCTTAATCTCCTCTTTCATATGGTAGTCTGTTTCTTTTTCATGTTCCAATATTAAATTGTTCAGTTTAACTGATGCTTCACTGAGGATAGCGTGACACTTTTCCATCAAACAGTTACATCTTGATCATGCAGGATGTTTTCAAAATTCTTAAACCCTTTGAAATTTGGGACACCTGTACATACACTTTTAGGGTCATGCAGTTCCAGTACAAGCATCTTGCTCTGACAGAAAATTTGTCTAGCCCACTAAACATCTAATCAAAGGAATTTGCTTCCCTGTTTCTCTGCTGTGTGATTCCTCCAGCATATCTACATCAGACAGCATATCTGTTATGTCCCAATATGCACCAAATAAACTGCACTTGTATTAATGATCCTTTTTTGGAGTGACACCTGTTTTTATGCATCTGGTGGTGACTGCCCAATGCTTTTTATGTTGTGATATTTGAGACTCATATTTTGAGTATCAAGTTCCCTGTGTGACTTTTTCT
This sequence comes from Neoceratodus forsteri, assembly GCA_016271365.2. NCBI lineage: Eukaryota > Metazoa > Chordata > Ceratodontiformes > Ceratodontidae > Neoceratodus > Neoceratodus forsteri. Next base: position 537,173,660 of record CM057459.1, on the reverse strand, counting down.
TGGTTGTTTTTTTCCCAGCAACCAAAGATAGATAAGGCCATGGGGTCAGAAGGGATGCACCCAATGGTGCTCAGAGAACTGGCATCAAAAGTTGCCAAACTTCTGTTAGGGCTATTCAATAGCTCTATGCAGACAGGGGTGGTTTTGAAAGACTGACAAAAGGGTGGGGGCAAAGGGCAGCTGACTAACTATAGACCTGTCTGTCTTAACTTTGTTGGTATCTCTGTTGTGGAACTTAGTGGACTGTCTTGATAAAAATGGACTCCAGAATAGTAAACAGCACAGGTTCATGGCAAAGAGGCCTTATCAGATCAACCTGATGGTATTCTTTGACTGGGGAACTAGAGCAGTAGATATGGGTCATGCAGTGGATTTACTCCACTTCAACATCAGCAAGGTATTCCACCTGGTGCACACAGAAGGTTGCAAATTATGCTACAGAATTTGGGTGCAGCAATGGACATAATTAGGTGGGTGAGACATTGGTTGGAAGGGAGATAGCAGAGGGTAGTGGTAAACAGAGTTAAATCTGAGGAGAGGGAGTTCACCAGTAAAGTTCTACAGGGATCATTCCTGGGTTCAGTCCTTTTTAAGATGTTCAGCAGCAATACAGGATAAGAAATATAGGGCAAGATGTTTTTCTTTACAGGTGACTAAGTTTTGTAGTAGGGTATACAGTGAGGAGAATGTAAGGGAGATGCAGAGGGCCCTACAAAGGCTAAAGACATGTTCCAGGGTATGGCAGCTGAAATTCAATGCCAAATCATGAAAGGTGATGCAAACAGGGAACAGAAGTCTCAAAACAGAGTATTGGATGAGAGGGGTTAAGATGGACACCACTTCTGAGTAACAGGACCTAGGAGTAGAGATGTGCAAAATTAAGAAATTTTATTACACAAAATATTTCATGGGTGCAAAATTTCACCCATGGAATATGACCTTTTTCCAGTGGAATGGCAAAATTTGGGCAACATTTTGCCATTTTGGGTGAAATTGTGCATTTTGCAGTGAAATTCTGCAGACAAAATGTCACAACTTTGCACCCAACAAAATGATTATGCAGAAAGGCAGAATTTTTCAGAATGTTTCACACAGCAAAACTGCCAATTTCATGGCAATTTCTCTGGTGAAATTTAATTTTTTCAACATCTCTACCTAGGAGTCATCATAAGTGACTCCCTTATAAAATCTACTCAGTGGAACAAGGCCAACAGTAAACCACAAAGGACTGGGATGTATTGGGAGGGGTTTGGGCATCAGTAGGAAAGCACAAGTGAGACCACACCTAGAATACTGTGCCCAGTTCTGGAGTCCTTGCCTAAGGAAAGAAAAGAACAAGCTGAGAACATTGCAGCATAGAGTAACCAAAATGATTCAGTGCCAGCAGGGCAGATCTTATGAGGATTGGCTTGTGGCATTGAACATGTACTCACTCGAGACCACATGAGAGATTGGTGATACAATGGAGACCTTCACATTCCTGAAAGGAAAGAACAAGGTGAACTGCAAGTAACTTTTCAACAAGAGTAGCAAATCTAGAATACAAGGTCATGAGTAAAAGCTGGAGGTGGACATTCAATGGGATGTGAGAAAGTTTTATTTTACAGGGAAAGAGTGTCTGAACCATGAAACAGTCTGCCAGTGGAGTTGGTGGGCACCAAAACCATTAATGCTTTCAAACACAGTTGAGGCACAGTTAAGGGCTTAGTAGTTACTCGGGAAGGGGGGTAACGGGGAGAAAGTGGGTGGACAGTGTTGACAAAGACCCCATACTAACAGATGGTCTCAGGGTATGATAGGATTATAAGGTCAGACTAGATGGACCACTGTTTTTTCTGCTGTCATTGTCTATGTTTCTGTGTATATGTGTCTGCTCTTGTGAGCCTCTTCAGATAACTTGATAGGCCCTTTGAGACCATTCCATTCTGCTTTAAGTAGGTGAGCCAGTTTCTTCATGCTGATTAGCATATACGTCCCATTATGATTTTCATTATTCGGGTATGTGCAATTTTGTATTTCTGTTATTCACTTATTTCCCTTTGTGTCACATTTATTTCTCTACAAATTGTGCCTTTTGTGTGGGATCTTGAAATGGGCCCAGGCCTAAATCCTAGCATCTTTCCATAAATACAGTGGCTCTGGAACTAAATCATCTTGACTGAGTTTTACACGTGCAATACGTAGAGCCACACATTAAAACAATGTGGTCTCCATCACTGAGAATGTGATGAACCCCAGCCCTGATAGAAAACAGATAGCCCCCCTCCCCACTCCTGCCTCAGGTGATGCATTGCAGAGTACCCATTTGGAATTAAAGAGGCTGGAATTATCCTTGAACCATGTCTCTGTGATGCTGATGAGGTCTGCCATGGAATAAGCAATATGATTTCTCACCACTGTTATTCTATTCCTTATCAACTGGGCATTGCAGAGAATTGCCATAAGAGGAGGAACACTACTCTCTGGTACTTTAATTACAACCTCCCTTTCCAAGGATGGGTTCCAAAATAGTGTAATGAAAGAGGGAAAACACAAATCAGATGTTTGATCTGAAACAGGGTGCTTTCTGCCCATGACTCTCTGAATTTGCCCTCTCTTATCTCTCACTCCCTAATCACAACATCTACCACTATGATGAGTCCAGAAGATTCCAAGGCTTCTACAACACTTATGTACCGCATTTGGAAACCTGGGACTCCACAGGGGCAGAACTGGTTAAGATTAAAAGCCTAGGATATGTAAATTTGTCCCCTTGCACATACAAGTCCTAACCCTATCCTGTCATTAATAACAATAATAATAATAAAACCTCTTGTTAAAATTAACAATAAAATCCCATTATATTTAAAAATATAACTCATCCCTCCAGTTTAAACATTCACACTCATACTAACCATGTGTGCACCTTATACAACAGTCTGTCCTTGTTCACACCCAATCCCAGTCATTCAAATTACAAATTAAGCCTGATCCACTTCATTTCTACTATCACACTAGAGAATAAATTCTACTAAAGGTCCAATGCCAAAATCATTGGATATGGTGCACAGTCAATGATGTGAGGCAGTCAGGCCCTTATTTGTGCATAGTTAACTAGTCCTTGGTATAAGCATTTTAATACCACAGTTAATACAGTAATGCTTGTTGATCTGATGTACCCACACATTGCAGGTTCTTCCAGAGCATGGAAGCACTGCAATACAGGAGCTCCAGAAAAAGTGAAACACTGTCAAAGCCTTATCCCATGGCCGATGCCTTATACAAAAGCTGGAGGAACCTTGTCCTGATGTTGTGAGCCCTGATGCAACAGCTGTATGGCTACATGTCCCAAATTTACAGAGTCCTGATCAGACCCCAAATGGAGTACTGCTTACAATTCTGGGATCCTCATTACAAAATGAGATGGCATCACCAACATGATCACATATATGATGGACAAAAGCTATTAAAGGCTGATAGACTTTAATATGTTCCCCTTTCAGAATAAAAGATGCAGAGAACAACAAAGTGTTCAGTCTTCTGCACACTGAAAGGTATTAACAAGATTGAACAGATGAAGATGTTTGATCTGATGTCCCCCAGCAGGACATGGGGACATACTGTACAATGAAGGTCAAAATAGTTAAGTCATGAGTAGCATTAGGCAGCACTTATTAAAGAGGGAATCACAGGGTTCCCTAAGAAGTAAAGTGTGTAGGAAATTCCTTAAATTAATAGGTTGGCACAGTGTAAATATTTTTTCATGCTGATAGAACCACTGGAGTTGGATTGCAGACATTAAGGACCTAGAGCGCCTTCCAAACTTAAATTACAGTTTATTACAGTGATGCACAACATACAGCCTGGGGGCCACAAATGGCCCCCAAAACAGCTGTCTGTGACCCTTGAGGACCTAGCAGCTTCCCCTTGCAGCCTCTGTTTATTTGATTTTGTTTTTAGTTTTAGTAACATACGGATAGATAGCTAGATAGATAGAGAGAGAGAGAGAGAGATAGATAGATAGATAGATAGATAGATAGATAGATAGATAGATAGATAGATAGATGTTTTGATTTATTTTATGTGTACATTTAATAATGTATTGTTGGACATTTGTCACCTTGGGCCATTTTACAGTGGCCCTCGGCCCTCAGCCTTGACTCAAGTTTTCAGTTTGGCCCTCCACAAAAAAAGTTATGCACCACTGATTTACTATGTAAGCAAGATCAAGAAAACAAAAAATGTCATTCATAATAAATCAACAAGCACATATTATTTTATATTATAAGTCTAATTAATTATTCATGACAGCAGCTAAGTCCATGATTGGTTGCTGTGCCAGTCTGAAATCTCCAAGAAGTGACCAACGTGGCACCTGCTCTGCTCTTCCTGCTGTCACAGTTCCCACTGCCACCACAGAAAAAGTAAGTAACTCTTAAAAAAGGAGCCACTATCGCGATTAGACTTATAATCGCAATAATGACCTCAGAGCCAGTTATTTCTTTGAGGTTAACAACTGGCTGGGTGTGAGTGGTCCTTGGTGCACCATTCTCCCCCCAGCCAGTTGTTAATCTCTAGGAAGTAACTGACTCTTTGGTCATTATTGCCTAAGTAAAACTATATAAATCAGTTCATAGTAAAATAGGTTAAATAACAGTAGAGAGTGATCAAAAGAAAGTGTAAATTAATAGGTTAACCAAACCACTTGAACTGAGGTCCCCAGGCTAGGCATACTGTAGCATGTCATGTCTGCAAGGACATGCACATTAGTACAAAGGGTGGAGCCAAAGCTAATTTTATAAGGTGCGGTGGTTAGAGGAAGAATCTGTAGGTTACTACAGTATTCTAGAGATGTGGGAATCTAAATACAAGTAGACTGTTGAAAGGTATTTTATTTTTACTTTACCAAACCAGAATTTTGAACAAAGAGAAGTTGGGTATGTGAGTTTGAATTCCAGGGGTGTATTCTGAACATGAATCAGCATTTTAGCCCATTAGTGTTTAACTCATATTGTACAAAGACTACTGAATCCTGCTATTACCAATAAAGTGGAAAGTGCATCCTTAGAGCCTCACAGGGCTTTTTTATGTGAACCCCTTAAATCCCTGCATTTTTCTGCAGGGACAGTGGTGGGACAAAAAGAGTGATGGGGGATAAGCAACACAGAATGATTGTCAATGTGTATTTTAAAGGCCTGAAACATCCTATCAGCAATGGTACAGAATACTGTACAAAAATAATTTAACCCATGCAAACCTTATTAAAGTATATGCCTTTCACAAATACAATACCCAGAACACTTTCTAGATCATTTGAATATAAAATCATCACCAAAAATATATTCTTCTTTGGTGCATCAATCAATAAAAAAAACAGTTTATTGTTACGAAAAAAGGTACACGTAGGAGTGATTCCTTCTTAGTGCAGCTTAGTGGTACACTATAATTTATTTTTTCAGAAGAGTCTTACTTTTACCATTTAATGAATTCTTTAGTATTTAAAACAAAAGAAGAAAAAAACTGTCTTTTTAAATGATTTTGGAAAGTACTGTAACAAGAATTACTTTTTTTTTCTAACCATGATTGTATTGTTGCTATTGTCTTGATTAGAAAAAGGTCTCCGTAATTGGCAAGCCTCTACTGTAATTTATAGTTTCTGATATGGAATAAAACACAAATAAAATGTTTTATCTGCATATTAGTTGAACAATACTACTCATATTGGCTATATTTTGCCAAGGTCATGTACTGTTTTCATGGCCAAATGCAGAGACATTTTTCATTTTTGCTGCATTAGAAGTGATCTGAGTCTGGTGTCAACTTATATTCTAGAGCGACTTGCATGATGAACTAATGAGACCTGTCTCAAACTCTGCAGTGTCACATCTATGAAGTGTGTCTCCATGGGGAGACTCTATTATGCCTTTAAATGTAACAGTTATTGGTATACTAGTATTTCATTCTGGCAAATGGTACAATTTACTGTCAATTTACTTGGAGTCAGGTTTCTGCAGCAGAATATGTGTTTGTAGTGTATCGCAATTTCACCAAAGCTGTTACTGTTATGGGAGAGCTTAAATTCCTTCCAATAGCTCTTCTAGCTCTTTCAGATCAAGTTATGGAAAAGGCATTCAAAAAAAAAAAATGTGCAAGCCACTCAAAGTGTGCTCAGTGGATGATCTAATGAGCTCTCTTTAGAAACACGCCAGACATTATTTTTCCACCTGTGCCTTAATGAAGTAGGGAAACAGGCTTACAGAAGACACTAAATTAGTCAAAGAGAACTTTTAATGGGTTTCTTGCTTTGATCAGTGACTGTAGGCAAGACTTTCACTGTTACTAGATTACTCCGTTCTCAGATTTGCCCATATTTTAGTACTGGACAAACCAAGTGAACACATGTTTGGCATGATGGTGGACTGCCTACCATCTCAAATGAGTGGTTTGATGCCCTGTGGTGATTGGTTTATAATGCTTGAAAGTGTTGTCAGTTTCATTTCTCACTCTAGGCTTTGTGAATAACAGGGTGTGGTGAACCTCAAAAGGTTTACCATATTAAGACATTAGGGCTTTTATTGATACTTTGGAAATCTCTGGGTCTTAGCATTGCTGTTTTTATCATTTCAGTATTTTTTTTTTTTTTTTTGCATAATGACATTTGATGTTTCAGCAAAATGTCATATATAATAATGCAGAGCTGGATGAACACCTTGGAACATTTTATCCTGTCCTAACAACAGGAGGTTATTGATGAGCTTGGATTAAACTGAACATCCCTGGCATTGACTGTCTGAGACATATTTTGGATTTTGTGACAAGCTACAGAGAAGAGACATCTGACTTGGCTTTATAATGGGATATTAATTGTCTGTTCTGTCTTGATGTAGAAAATTCGAAATAGCTAAATAGTGTGCATTAGTGATGCAGAGGGGTACAGTGGTTACAGCACAGGCTTTGGGACCAACAGATCCAGGTTCAGCTCTCTACAGAGCTGCATATTAACTGTGTGATCTAAGAAACTCACTTAACCTTTTTGGACTTCAGCCCATCCAACTGTAAAAATTAAGGGTGTAGGAACACAAACACCATATACGATAGATAGATAGATATATAGATAGATAGATAGATAGATAGATAGATAGATAGATACTTTATTTAAAAAGTGCCCCTTCCCAGAGGCTCAGAGCACTGTACAATTTCTTTAAAACAACATCATCAAAAAGAATTTCCAACAATCACATTACAGAGTAGATAAAAGAAAATCATAATATATCTATCTAGCCCATAAACATGAGACAGTCAGTAGATTATAAAACTTTCAATAATTATATTGCTCATATGCATAATTAAATAAAAATATATTTAGGACTTTCTTAAAAGTGTCCGTGGTGTACACATTTTTGAAGGGCAATAACTTGCTCTACTACAGGGGCACCATTTCACTCTGCTTATGATGTTGTAATTTTTATGCTCCACATATGTAAGCAGCTACAAGTTAAGGCTAGTCAATTCAGAACAAATGAAGTATTTTTATATACAGAGAGTGGTGAACCTCTGGAATAGACTACCTGAAGAAATAGTAATAAGTAAACAAAGGGCATCTTTAAGAAAATGCTTGACAACTATATAGCAAATGGAGGTAACAGAAGCTATTACATTGGATTATAAGGAGTTCTCTATGGGCAATAACCTTATTTGCTCCACATGCATTAGTGACATATACAAATGATTTCAACTGGGTTACTGCTTTAGCTTGCTCCAATGGCTTACACAGCTTTGGGAGGGATCAGTACCATTTCCCAAATGCCAACTTCCTGACTTCTAAGCGACAGACATTTATTTACCGACATCGTAAACTGACAGCCAAAAAAGATACTGACAAGTAATATCCCAACATTGCGTATTCAGACAACGAGTGATATTACTTGTCAGTATCTTTTTTGGCTGTCAGTTGCGATGTTGGTGAATAAATACTACTGCAGTAAGCTTAAGCTTCCTGGATAAACTGGATAAGAAAAACCCTGAACCCAGTTAGGATGCTGATGGAGTCTGGACAAAAAACAAGGCCACCAAGGAGCACTTCTAATCCCCCAAGTGAGGGTATTTCACAGAATAGGTGCACATAAAATATAAAACTGTTACTCAAATGGCACTAAAAAGCAAAACGCTGAACCAGTGATACAGTTCCTGCTGACAGCAAGCACAAAGCTCAACGATTCACCAGTTGCAGTTGCAGACAAATTAACTTGCAATATATAAAAAGATACACACTCTGTTAGCGGACGGTTAGGTAGCACAGGGAAAACATACAGTCCAACCTAATTACATTTAACCAAAAAAGTAAAACAAACCTAGATTCAGGTGGCTTCCCTAAATGCAGTACCTAGGTGCCCTCTAGTGGAGAAACTGGAGTAGTGAATTTTACGATCGCACAATATGAAGCTGTTACTTGCCCCTCTCTTTTGATGAAAATTTTATCATTGCCCTCTCTCTTATTTTGCTGGAGACATTTTATTGAATGCCTTCTTGAGGACATGAGGACAGGACTCGCGTCACTATTGCCACTTACAGAGAGGAAGCACTTGGTCTGCAATTGCACTAATTTGTCTGCCTGCAGTTAATACAAAAAAAAAAAATTCCAGGTAATATCCGATTTTGGAATTCTGTCGGGAGAATCTACGTCAGGAAAACTGTATCAGCGGTAAGGTAAGAACTGGAAAATTATATATGGGATTTTTGGTGTCGGGAACATTACTGTTGGGAAATTGTTCTAGAACCCTTTGGGACATACAGCGGTAGTGAGAAACAAACGGTGTCATGTATATAACTGGGAGTAACATACAGGGTACAAGGGCAACATACAGGTTTATGGAGTACACAGCTGTGTGCAAACTTTACTTTCATAGCTACACCCCTGGAACCATGTAAAAGTAGGGCCCCAATAAACTGGTGGTGCCACCTCTTAACAGAACACTCATTGATAAATAAACAGTAAACAATAATCGACTCTATGATGCCGGTTCAACAACAATTTTGTTGACCGGCATCTCATCAACAGGAATTTTGTCCACCGCAAGTTACGGTTGACATAATTCCCAGTTGTCTCCAGGTCCACTGTTTTCATTGGAGGGCTTTTCTCCTTGAACCCCCTTGTGGGGGGCCCTGCTCCCAGCCTCCTGTCTTTAGGATCATCAACTCCAGTCGGAGTTGATTCGGGGTTGGGGTGCAGGACCGGAAGACAGTGTGCCCCTGTGTCAGGTGCACCAACACAGCGAGCTGTCTGCAACCTGTTGATTTTGTTAATGTGTTGGTAGGTCACTGTGTTGGTGTCACTGCTGGGGGTGCATACCTGAATAATCTAGTGATTAAAGCACTTAATTGTCAATCTTGACAAGTTTAAATCCACAACTGTCCTCTGTGATTCTGCATAAGTAATTACAAATCCTTTTGCTACAGTTCATCTAGTCATTGCATTCATTTTATGACTTGAAAATCCCCTCTGATGTAACTAGGAGTTTTGCCCATTTTAGGCTTATGGAAATCCCACCAAATATATTCTATATAGTATTATCAGGCATTGGCTTTTTCAGTTGCTTCACACACCGTATACCATACATTCTGCAGTTCCTTGCTAGAGTGATGCTAGCATTTCTAAGCATGTTTACTTATATGCATTTGTGCAGATAACAGACAAGCATTTCCCATAGGGGAACTTTTTGGGGCTTATTAAATTAACTCTCAGAACAGCAATGCAAAGAAAACTTAAAAAAAAAGTAGGGGTAGTGTTCTTTTCAGTAAACAAAAATTTGGAACAGTTAAAAAAAATACTTAAACAATGGAAGAAACTGATGAAAAATTGTATTTTAGGTCACACCACCCTGAATTTCACCTGGACAAATGAGGTAGCACATTAAAACAGCAACTGCAGTATGGTTACCCATGAAGAGGATGATGGAACCACATCGCCGACACTTTGGGTGACCATGTTCTTCCCATCCTCAAGGCATGCTCCCACACAAGGTTAGTATATTAAATGGGTATCGCTGGGGCAAAGCCCCCCACAAGGAGGTGCAGAGGGCTAATCCTCCTGCATAAAAGTCTTTTTTCCAAGTCTGGGACTGGAAGGGGGACAGGATCAGATCTACAGTACAGTAGCTTCTTGTTTTACATTGTTTTTCATGGATTCTACTTGGTAGAATGTTTATTTTCTTTCTTACTACTAAGGGGCTAGCAGGGTATTGTTTGGGGCTGTTGGAATTTTGAAACCTGTTTTGGTAGCTAAAAGTGGGCTCATTTGTTTGGTTTACGTGTGGCAGGCTGCATTTGTAGAGGCCTATTTCTTCTCTTTAAACATAATTGGTGTAATTTAACTGGTCTGTTTCTTTGAATTGGAGACCTATATCTTATAATTCCAAACCTATTTTGATGTATTGTTGGTGAAGCTGTTTGAATTGGTGTCCTGTTTCTTTGGGAGAATTTATTCATTGTTGCTGGCTTCACTAGCTGCAAAGTTTTGAGTGGGGAAGGGTGCTAATTGTCTGACTAGAGGCCTCAGCTACCTGATTGTTTCCAGAGGACTTGGCTGGTCCCACCCTGGTCAATTATTCCCTTTGTACTAGGGGTTCTGACATCACTTCTCAAACAGGCAAAGGATTTGCACCTGTCATAACAGAAGCAGACATCCAGGAAAGGAACTGCAGCAAGTGAAGAGGTGACGCTCTCAGTGGAAGGGAAGTAAATGCAAATCTAGGCGCTTTCATTATTACTACTCACATAGTTATTGCATTGGGTAAAGGGGAGTAGGAGTTGAAGAAGGTGCAATGGCTATTAAAGTATTTTTGAGTGTGGATAGGAATATACAAAGCAGTTGCTCAACATATCTAAACGGTGCAACAAAGGAGGTAAGGGACATAAAGAATGTTTTGCACTGATAGAGGGGGAGAGGGGACTTGGGGGAGTGTTTGGTATCCTGCATCTGGAAGGGTGGTCGCCGGGGCAACGACAGCAATGGTGGGTAGTTGGTACAATCATGTGCACCAATCTTTCTAAACATTGCCTGGAGAGTAGGGAGGATGTTTAGTGTGCAACCACATAGAAAAACTTAGAAAGGAGATTGAGGGTCTGCAGGAGGAACTAAGACAGGCAAGGCAGATTGGGGTGGGTTTGCCCAATACTGGAGGGAGGAGGAAGGGAGATGAGGGAGGGCAATTTAAGCCAACAGTGGTGAGGAGAGGCTCTGAAGAAGGAAGCAGAGACAAAGGGCCCAGGACAGGAAGAACGATTGCCAGGAAACCAGGTCAGGAGACAAAAGTCAAATGGAAGGAGGCAATAGGGACTTGTGAGGGGAGGCGAAGAAGTGGCAAAAGTCATGGAGTGGAAAGGAGAGAACAGGTTACTATGCAGAGAGAGGGAGCGGGCATTTGTGAAGGGTCTTCAGAAAATAGTTGTGCACTGCTAGAGAGGAAGAAGGTGGAGGAGGGAAGTGATGAAATTAGAGGAGTAATTGATAATTGCCTGGACCAAACTGGAGCGGGGGGAAGTTCTGCTGGGAGAACTGCAACAGGGTAAAGGGCATATAATGTGCAGGAGGAAGAAGAGGAGCTGGAAATGAGGGAGGGAGATGAAAGGAAGCAGGGAGTAAGAGGGTGGAATCTTAGTGCTGGGGACTCAATACTAAGAGGAGTTAGGTGGGTAGCAAGGCGGAGAGGCATAGTCACATTTGGGTGGAGGCCTCCAGGAATGACAGCGGAAAGGGTGGGACAGTCTGTTCTGAAATATGCTAGAAGGGGTAGGGACAAGCCTCATTTAATTATACATCTTGGGACAAACGACCTGGCTGACAAGACAGTGGATATAGTCCAGAGGAGGTTTGAGGAACTAGCACATTATGTGAGGGGCAGGAAGATCAGTAACTTTTTCCGAGATACTCCGATGCCAAAGGCAAGCACAACAAGAAAGCTGAGAATAGAGGAATTTAACAGATGGCTAAGAACCTGGTGTTGTGCTAAAGGGTATGGGCTGTTGGGGGGTGGAGGGACCTGGGAGGACAGTAGTCTCTATGCCAAGGACAGACTACACTTGAGTGAGGAAGGAAAGAAAGTGTTGAAGCAGAGGATGGAAGACTATATAGAGGAAGTTTGGAGTTTAAACTAGGAGTGGGGGTGGCAGTTGGGGAAGAGATATGCAGGGACCACAGGTTGGGAAATCATATGAGCTTACCCCCCATAACAGTGACAAAGGACAAATGGCAAGTACTATTGGTGATGCTAGGAAAGGAGGGCAGGATGGGAGGAGGGGAAAAGGGTGGAAGGTGGTTACCCTTAATGCTAGGAGCCTTGGGAGGAAAACTGCAGAGTTGCAGGTTCTCATGGCAGAGGGAGAGGTGGACATTGCAGCCATCACGGAAACATGGGCCACCCAATATAATGACTGGGACCTGTCTGTACCAGGGTACAGGTTATTTCAGGGACAGGGTGACTGGGAAAGGAGGGGTGGCACTATATGTGAAGGAAGGACTGAAGTGTGTAAGGGAGGAAGGAGGAGGGCAGTACAGAGTCACTTTGGTGCAATCCAGGATTCCAAGAATAGGAGTCTTAGAATGGAGTGGTGTACAGGCCACCATCTCAGATGGAGGAGTTAGACAGGGAACTATGGGACAGATCAGGAGGACCTGCAGAAGGGTAGTGTGGTGATTGTGGGGACTTCAACATGCCAGAAGTGGACTGGAGCACCCAACAACCAGGAACAGAAGGGAGCAGGTACTGCTGGATGCCTTCCAGGACAGCTTCCTGCTGCAATGGTCAGTGAACCAACCAGGTTAGGGAATACCCTTGACCTTGTGCTGGCAAATGGGGACTTGTGAGAGAACTTACAGTGGAGGAACGCTGTCAGGAGTGACCACCACTCAGTATGGCTCACATTGGATATGGGCAAGGAAGGAGTGGAATCTGGCACAAGAGTGCTGGACTTCAGGAGGGCTGACTTTGGGAGGATGGGGGAAGTGGTAAAAGGGTACCTGGCCAGAATTCAATCTAGTATGGATACTAACCAGAGATGGGAGCTCATAAAGTTGGGGATAGTGGAGGCAACCAAAACCTGCTGCAAAGCCCAGAGCAAGAAGGCTAGAGCTAAGAAACCGAGCTGGTTGAGCAAGGAGGTCATGGAAAAGGTAAGGAAGAAAAGAGCTGCCTTTAGGAAATACAAGAAAACAGGGAGGGGGGAGGACAGAGAGGAGTACTTGACGGAATCGAAGGAGGTGACAAGGGCAGTAAGGGAAGCCAAAGCATCTACGGGAACTTGGGCTGGCACAAGGCATTAAGAAGGGAGAAGGACTCTTTAAGTACATCAGGGAGAAAAGGGAGCTGTAAGGACCACATAGTAAGGATTAGGAAGGAGGGGTTGGGTGGAAGCAGGGTATGATAAGGCGGAAGCACTAAATGAGTACTTCTGCTCAGTATTTACTAAAGAGAAGAGGTGGGTGACACCCAAGATGGGTGAAATGGCAGACGCAGGGGGGGAAGTGGTGACAGATGGGGAAATCATGGAGGACAGAGTTCGAGAGGGTTTGAAGGCACTGAGGGTGGACAAGGCACCAGGCCCAGATGGCATCCACCCCAGGGTACTGAAGGAGTTGGCAGAGGTCCTTGCAGGACCTTGGCAGACCTATTTAATGCCTCACTACATTCGGGTGTGTACCTCAGGACTGGAGGATGGCTCATGTGGTGCCCTCCACAGAGTGGCCCCAAGGATGAACCGGGAACTACAGACCAGTGAGCCTCACATCCATCGTGGGTAAGCTAATGGAGACTATCCTGAAGGAGAGGCTAGGCTCTCTTAGAGGCCAAAGGACTACAGGACAGCAGACAGCATGGCTTCATACGTGGCCGATCCTGCCAAACCAACCTGGTGGTTCTATGACTGGGTAACTAGGCAACTGGACGGGGACATGCAGTGGATGTCCTGTATCTGGACTTCAGTAAGGCATCTGACTCAGTGCCACATGGAAGGCTGGGAAGGAAGTTAGTAGGCACAGGGCAGGTGCAATGCTGGTGAGATGGGTAGGAAACTGGCTGCAGGGAAGGCAACAGAGGGTGGTGGTGGTGGGGAGCCTCACACCCAAGGGCAGTGACGAGTGGTGTCCCACAGGCTCGGTGTTGGGACCAGTGTTGTTTGGGATATTCATTGCAGACATATCATGGGACATCAAGAGCAAGATCAGTCTGTTTGCTGATGATACCAAGGTTGGCGCGGTGGTGGATGACCTAGGGGATGGCAGGGTTGCAGGATGATCTGGCAAAGCTTGAAACCTGGTCAGACACCTGGCAACTGGCTTTAATGCCAAAAGTGCAAGGTGATGCATTTTGGATGAAGAACCCAAGGAGGACTTACCAGCTAGGGGAGTGCAGCTAGCCCAGACAGGAGGAGGAGAAGGATCTGGGTGTGCTCATCACAGGGTCAATGAACAACTCGGCACAGTGTAGGGAAGGCAGCTGCAAAGGCCAACAAAATTCTGGGTTGTATTGCAAGGGTATATCCTCAAGGAGGAGGAGGTGATTCTGCCACTGTATGGGTCATTAGTTGGACCACACTGGAGTACTGCGTGCAGTTCCTGGCGTCCGTATCTGAAAAGGGACATTAAGTTACTGGAGGGAGTGCAGCGAGGGCTACAAAGATGATCAAGGTCTGGGGGACTTATCATATGAGAGGAGGTTGAAGGAGTTGAACATGTACTCACTGGAGGAGAGGAGAGACAGGGGGACATAATTGAAACCTTTAAATACATGAAAGGAATAAACAAGACAGGTACAGAGGGCTGTTCAAAGTAAGGAGGGAGGAGCACCAGGGGCCATGTGATATGAGACTGGAGCGAGGAAGGTTCAGGAGGGAGATGAGGAGACACTTTTACAGAGAGGGTGGTGGCTGGGTGGAATGCGTACCTGCAGAAGTGGTATGCATAGAACAGTGGACTGCTTCAAACGAGGATGGGACAGGACAAGGGGAGGGTTAATGAAGGGGAAGGGTGGAAGGGAGGGGCAGCTGCAGAATAAGGGGTGCTAGCTGCACATTCGAGCAGACTTGATAGACCTCTAGGCCTTTATCTGCTGGCAAATTTTGTATGTTCGTATGTTCGTAAGTCATCACCTTGAGTGATTTGTCTCCTCTTCATGGGTCGCTGTTCCACAGTCACCGTTATGATATGGAACCAACAAATGAGACATGCAACATGTTTGTAGAAAATGGTCCCAACCATGTATTTATTAATAGACAATTGGGATTAGATTGTTAACTGATTATTTATGTTGAATATATGTGTGCATATTTTACACACACACACATATAAATATTGTGCTCCATAGTTAGGGCTGAGTTGCCTGTTTAACGTTAAACCTCACATTTTGCACTTCAACAAGTTTGCAACTGTTCAACAGATTTGTACAAAATTTGATACCTGCTGTCCCATTCAGTAGAGCTCTTGAAGTTGCAAGTTTCTTTCTGATTGGATGTACAGATTCTGAGATCCACATAGTGCTAAAACCTTAAAAGTCAGCTTTTCTTTTGCAGTTTTTTCCTCATTGCCTTGTATCCACATGGTGTGGAATTCTGGTGTGATATTTTTAAGGTACAACCAGCTTGGGAAACAGAACTATCATGCTTAGTTTGGTGAAAAAATAGTAATCTTTTAGTTATTAAATGTTTAAGTTTCCCAGTGTTTTCAATAGGAAAGCTCTTGTTGATTTTATAGGGATAATGTTTGACTAAGGCTTGACCTCACAGAAAAGGAATCATTCTCGTGAGATCAATTCCTTTTTCGTGAGACTAAGATCCTTTTTCGTATGGGAAAATTCCTACTTCGCCTGCCGCCATCTTGTTTTTCATTTTTTCTTAAATTTGTTTTTTCCAAAAAATCACAAAAATGACATCCTGGAGTGACTCCACCACACCAAACAGGCTGAATTGGACCCCCCCCCCATTTGCAATCTGCACTTCAAAGTTATAAATATGCCCTTGAAATGTGTTTTGTTTTAAACATTTTGTCTCCTTATACTGTCCCCAACTGCCCCCTTCTGACCGACTTTCCCAGCCACGTCATCCCAGTATCACCAGAACTTACCTTCCAGAGCACTGTCTGGTCACTGGATGCAGAGCTTGTGGAGGGTCAGTCATCATCTGCAGCTCATTGTGTTTTTATTTCATTTTCTCCCCTTCCAATTGCTGGGGTGCACACACAGGACATGCATATGTGGAGGCGTGTACATGTTCACGGATGTTCAGCAGCTCCCTCCCTTCCATGGCACCTGACAGTCCTGCACTACCATTGGGCCTCCACCCAGAGGCAGTCATTCAGTGAGAGCACCAGTCATCCCTCCACAGAAGAGGAGAGCAGTCCCTCAGATGGTCAATCCTCTTTCTCTCCCTCTGACCCCCTGTGGCCCACTCACACTGAAAACATGGGTTGCCAGTGTGGCAGGAGGTAAGGCATGAATGCCTCAGGCCTCCATGCCACTGGACTGGTGCAAAATGTTTTTTTATATAATGAATCCTTTTCTGTGACTGGGTGACATTAAAAAAGAATCCTTTTTCATATCATGAGTCACAAAAAAGGATCCTTTTTCATCACTTGAGAATTCTGTTTGTCTCTCCAAATCTGACATCCAGATGCCCACCTGCTGTGTTGGATGCCTCCCCACAGCCCATTTTTTAAGAATTAGCTGACATTGGGGGGCCCAATCCCCATGTCAGCATTTAATGACTCCACCAGCAGTGTTGAATACTGGGGAGCCCACTCCCAGTGTTCCAAAATATTGCTTTAATGAAATCCTGCAAAAAAGAAAATGGTCCCCTGATGTCTTTTTTTACTTAAAAAAAATGGTCCCTCATCCTCCCCGCCATCATCCTCACCCAGCCTGACTCTCCCACTGAGCACCCACAAGCCTACACCCCCCCTTACTCTATAATTACTACCAGAGATCATCTTCTGTGGACTGGGACAGATCTGCACTCTTCAAAGCTGCACCATGAACTGAGGAATCGAGGTAAGTGCCGTATAATGTATTTCAAAGGTGTTTTGAACTTATGTTCATAACTTTGCCATTTTGAGGAATTTTATCACCAGATTTTCAACATGGCCTTTTTGGGACCCCACCTCATGATATCTTCAACTGTCATTTTGTTACCCAGGCTCAGAAGGTGATTTCACGGTCGCTGTGTGAAATCTCCTTCTGGGATCGAATAATGAAATTTCACCACCAGTGTTCATAAGGTGGGGCCCAAAAAGGTCATGTTACATGCATTAGTTGACATTTTTCTATCTGAGCACACAACTTTGGTAATTTTCAATACTTTGACTGCAAATTTCCAACATAGCCATTTTTTCACACCACCTCATGAACAGTACAGCTGTCATTTTTCACATTCTTTCCAAAACGTGTTTTTGCATCTGTGGCATGGAATGGTGTTTTGAAATAGATTTGAAAATGTTCATCTATGGAGTTCATGAGGTTGGGTCATAGGAAGTCTATGTTGAAAATTTGGGGGTCAAAATATGAAAAAATGACAAAATTATGACCATTCATTGCAGTTTCGCTACATCCGCTCATAACTTCAGAAATGTTAAATATTTTTACCCCAGATTTTCTAAATAGCTGTGTTATTACCCTCACCTCATGTATGTCACAGGTATTATTTTTCAGATCCTGGCCAAAATGTGTTTTTACAATTGTGGCATAGAATGCCATTGCAATTGAGCAGAATTATGTTTTGGCAGGGATTTGAACATTTTCTGTACCGGGCACATGAGGTAGGGTAATAAGATGGCTATTCTGACAATTTGGTCACTGTTGTCCTGTAAATGGAAGCACAGGGCCTGGAGGGCCCTGTGTTTCCACAGTTATATACATATGCACATCTACAGGGGAATGGGAGTGCAAGGTCCGATGGACCTGCGCTCCCACAATAAAATAAGGATACTATTATACTATCTCAAAAAGAAAGGAAATAAGCTGAAAAAAACTTTGTTAATGCTCCAGTTAGGATCAAAGCAATAAAAGTTGTGAAATGAGGCACTAGGGTTTCCCTGACACACCATCCTCCCAAACTAGGCAGGAGATCAGGTGTGGGGTGTACCTTGGGCTTCTAAAGCCAAATGCTCACCCCATTCTCATAAAGTCTACACATCTGACCTTATTTACAGATGGAATGGGGTGAGTGTTATGCTTGAGAAGCTCAAGGCACACCCCACACCCGCTCTTCTGTCCGGTTTGGGAGGGTGGGTTGTTAGAGAAACCCTAACTCACTTGTGTTGTTTTGACCCTAACTGGAACATTAATAAAGTTTTTTTTTTTTTTTTTTTTACAGCAGACAGATAGATAGATAGATGGATAGATAGATAGATAGATAGATAGATAGATAGATAGATAGATAGATAGATAGATAGATAGATAGATAAGAACCATCTGGTGTGCTGTATGCAGCAGGGTAGTTGCAGCTAATGAATTACCAAATCTTGTTCACTGAGTAAGTATATGCCCTCCCTCCCCTTTGGAGGTGGCTGATACGATGATTGCAACCTTATGAGGCCCACGGTCCACCAAGGCATAAGGGATGGCTCTTAAAGGGCCAATCTCAACAGTGCCCCGCCCTCGTCTCAGGGTGCCACTGATTTGTGGGTAAAGTCAGAGAGTTAGCCTTCACTTATGGATGGTACCTCTCTGGTTCCAGCCACCACAGCTTCGTCTCTCCCCTTCCTCAGGGCCAAACCTGTAAAAGTACAACAACTCTGTTAACCCCCTGTACAATACTGCGTAATTACCATGTTGCCATTCTGCAAAGCTACCATGCCAGAGTCATGCCTACATGAACGTGACAACCACTGCCCATCTAACCACCTGTTGCAGAAAAAAAACACACCAGAGAATTTGATAAAACAGAAACCCCAGTAAGAAGAAAACAGTACAATTTCTTCTGGACTTCTATGGCGATCCTCCATTGTAGGACAGCAGGTTCCCTTCCCCAGTTCCATGAGCCTGCTTTGTTGAGTGGAGGGATTGGAAGGGTATCTGCAGAAGGTTGATGGCAAAAGAAGGCACAATTTTCTTGCAGCCACTTAGATAACCAAGCTCCTTCTTATAGTAGGTAATAAGTCCTGCCCCCAGGACCCCTACTCGCCTGTCTGCCCCTAAGGGATAGAAACTGCTCACTGCCATCCATCCATCCAGGTGTCATGCCTGCAGACAAACCCCACCTGCAGTTATTCATTGCAGGCTCTTCCATTGTCTTTTACATCCCAACACTGCTTCATTCACTTGGACAAATGAGACAATGCCCTTGGAGGAAATGACTACAGCCATGCATTTAGTAGGAGACAATTGGAATTATAATTGTTAACTGTTTACATACATCTACTGTAAGTATAAACAATCTGGCATGGCATGCACAGCAGGGTAGTCACAGCTAATGAATTTACCAAATGCAGTTCACTGAGTATTTATAGGCCCTCCCTCCACTTTGGAGGGGGCCCATATAATGATTACAGTCTTGCAAGACCCATAGGCCATCAAGGCTTAAGGGATGGCTCTTAACGGGGGCCAGTGTCAAAAGCACCCTTTCCCATCCAAGGGTGCCACCAACTGGTGACTTAAGTCAGAGAATTATCCCTTGCCTATGACAGGCACGCCTCTGGTATCAGCCACCAAACCCTCATATCTCCTCAGCCTCAGGGCCTACATGAAAAGGTGTGACAACCCTGTAAACCCCACTGTACAATACTGCATGACTTCCATGCTGCTGCATGATGAGTATCCTGCTGCAGTTTGGATGCTCATCTCCTAGTAAGCAGATCACACCAAGGTGTCCTCCAAACCACACCATAAGTCAGCTAAAAATCTATCATGCCCTAAATTTGATAGGTGTACCCAGTGTTTCGCATACAGCTGTGTGACTTTTGCCATAAACCTATCATGCTGCAGCACAAATCCCCCAATGGAGTCCATAATTTGATACATGGCCATATTGGTCAAACTACGCAACCCTTTTATTTATTTTGAATATTGGTAACTGGGAGAGGCACACTGAGAAAAGGCTTGTTTCCAGGTGCAACTCAAGAGGAAGGGGTAGTACAGAAGAATACATTACAAATAATGTAGGACATGCTGAAAGAATACAGTATAAATAACTCATTTTAAAGTAGTAGGTAATTCAAATGCAATAACACTGGAGTATGGATCAAACACAGAGACAGAGAGGTTAAAATGTACAAACAGATAAGAACAGCATCCAAGGAACTATATAATGGAATATGTGCAGAAGTAGGTACAGAAGCAGATATGTTCACTGACTGGGTTAGGAGAAAAGGGGTTAGTGAGGGGTGAGAGAAAAGAAGCCAGTGGGTAAAAGGTGAGTTATGGACGGAAACGGGAAGGGTCAGAGAAAGTGAGAAGGGACTGCAGGATCAGGAAGAGGTAGGACAGGAGCATGCAGAGAGAAAGGACTGAGAGAAAGTGTGTTTAAGAGAGTATAGTGATGGAGATAGCTGTGAATAGCTTAGATAAGAGTTCCAGAGGAAGGGGAAACAGTAACCCTTATGAAAATGTTTTATTTATTTAGTAATTAGAATTACAACCTTTGAGCTAAACGCTCATTTACAAAGGATCATAGTCACAAGGGTAGGGGAGGGTACATATGTTTGGAGCCAATAGCAGCTAAATAGGCATTATCAAGAACATCTAATAGTAAGAAAAATGTAAACTAGAGAAATCAGTAAACACTGGCAATAGCATAACAATGTAGGATAACACAGGCAAATGACTACACATAACCAAAACAAGGGTACATAGTCAATGGGGTTGGGTTCACACTTCATGGCATACAATTAAGTGCTTAAGTCAGAGTTAGGTGCTAGTTTGAGAAATAATCAGAGGTGGAAGCTAGGCAGGAACTTGTATTGGGAGGAAACAGGAGATGGAGCTGTTCATCAAAACCGATACCTAAAGGTTACTAGCCTATAGCCAGAGGAGTCAGCTTAGGCATAGTAGACAGAAAGTGTAGAGGGAACCAATCAGGATTAGGTAGGAGAAGAGGAATCAGAGGAGGGGGATGATGGTAGGCTCAAAGCTGGGTGGTGTAAGGAGGTCAGCGGGTGAAGGTTTGTCAGGGAGATGATGAGAGGAGAAAGGTGAGCAGGCAGGTGGGCAGACATGGGCAGGTGGTGAGCATGTATATCTTTTAAAATATATTATTAACAATATATTTACATATAGTGAAATATATGCCAATCTACTTGTTTTATAATATTTTGTAATGTATTGGAAAATCAATATATTTCAATATACTTTAAAATTTGAAAATATATTGCAATGTACTGTAAATATACACGTTATTGCCACCTTAATATACTATGTATATTGCAAAATATATTGATTAAATTCCAAATATATTGAAAGAAGGATGATACACATGTTATTGGTATATTGCCAAGGTATGTATAAATGTATTGTTTTTACATTTCAAATGTTTTTTTCCTATATTTACAAATTTATATATTATAAATAAAATAATAGACAGATAAATGTGTATTACAAGGTAGTAACACCATCAATAGGTTTTTGGCACATGGAACCTCGAGAGCGAAGCTCGAGAGATCCTAAAGTCCACACAACCTTCGAGATGGTCTTACTGCCTTGTAAAACACTTATCTTTCTGTTATTTTTTGTTATATATGGATCCATTGATATTATTACAGTTGGAGATGACCTTTGAACTGTAGTATTATCAGCAAAAATAATAGTATTATCACTTTTCAGGATAATATTATTGAGAGTAGTGATGTATTTTTTGGAAATGTTTGTATACCGTAGTATAGTATTATTGAGGCTTATCAATATATTACACATGTGTAATAGATATTACTATAACTGTTAACTTACCCAGACAAAAACAAAGGAAATTGTTTATGATTTACACATACCTCTTGCTGTACAACTGGAGTTCACCTTGTTGGTAATCATGGAAATATTTACGTTGGAATTATTGTTTTATAGTACAGCTTTAACTCAAATATACATTTTATACATTATACTTATAAGTAGGACTTACCTCACATGTTCATGCTTGTTAGAGGCTCAGATTGGTTTATGCCATCCCAATTTGTTTCTCTTTTAGGTCAGGATGAGATCCTACATGTACTTGCTTTATAACTTGTACCTTTCTTTTGAGTCTATAAGCTAATGTTGTAAATTCAAAATGATTGTAAAATGTGAAGTTATCATGATTTTGGCTGGCAAACTATGTTTTTGAAACATGCAAATGAGTTATGCAAATATACACATAGGACGAAACTAAGCATTTACAAAAATGCATTTAACATATTTAAAAAATACATGTAATGTGTATAAAAAATATAGGTAACATATCTAAAATATACATAACATATAAATAATACAGAGTATATTTTGAAATATACAGTACTAATAATATATTTCAGACAATGTGTTACTAAATAGATTGACTTGCTTTCAAGCAATGCATGAGGCAGAATATACTAACATACTAACATACTAATTGTCAGCAGATTAGGCCTTACGGTCTATCGAGTTTGCTTGAACCTCAGATTCCTTGTTGGTAACCAAGGCCCTCCCTTCTCCTTGTGTTCCAATACATTCCCTTTCTTTATCTGTCACACAGTCTCTTGAAGCCCTCCACTGTGGAACTCTGGACCAGCTCGCCAGGCAGTGCGTTCCAATGATCCACCACCCTCTCAGTAAAAAATCTCCTCCTCTTCCCCCCTCATCCTTCCACCTTCCAACTTCAAACCATGCCCTCTGGTGATACCTCCATTATTTTAGTCTAAAGATCCCCTCCATGTTTACCCTATTTATTCCCTTGAGGTATTTGAAGACCTCGATCATGTCCCCCATGTCTCTCTTCTCCTCTCCTCCAATGAAAACAGGCCATGCTCCTCAAATCTGTCCTCATAAGTCAACTCCCCCAGTCCTCTTATCATCCTGGTAGCCCCCCTCTGTACCATCTCCAGGAGCTGTATGTCCCTCTTCAAGTGCGATCTCCAGTACTTTACACAGTAGTCAAGGTGTGGTCTTACCAGTCCATTGTACAGTGGCAGAATCACATCCCTACTCCTAGAGGTGATGCCCCTTTACAATGCATCCCAACACCCTGTTTGCTTTGCAAGCCACTCTCCTGCACTTCTCAGAGTTATTCATACATGCATCCACCTTCACCCCTAGGTCTTTTTCCCCAGATGAGGCCTCCAGTGCCTCCCCTCCCAAGGTGTACCTGTGTTTAGGGTTTTCCCACCCAATATGTAACACCTTGCAATTGGTGGTATTGAAATGTAATTTCCATGTGTGAGCTCACCTTTCCAGGGTGTCCAGATCCCCTTGCAGGGCCAACCTCTCCTCATCCCCCTCAACTACTGGTCCCATCTTGGAGTCGTCAGCGAAGAGACTCATCTCACACCCTATACCCACCCTGATGTCAGATATGTATGCATTAAACAGGATCAGACCCAGAAAAGAGCCCTGCAGTACCCCACTACCAGCCCTTCTAGGGTGTGAGAGCTCCTCGCCAACCACTACTCTCTGTGTGCATCCAGCTAGCCAGTTTCCAATCCATCTGACCATCAATGGGCCCAGTCCCAACCTCATCAGTTTCTCCACCAGTCCATTGTGGTGGACCGAGTCAAACGGCTTGCTGAAGTCTAAGAATAGTACATCTACAGGCTTCCCCCTGTCCAGTTCCAATGTTACCCATTCGTAGAACTCCACAAGGTTTATTTGACATGATCTACCTGGCACAAACCCATGTTGCTGATTATCTAGCCCTCTCTCCTCCTCCAAAAACACCCCAATTGTCCCTTCAGTATACTCTTAATTAATTTTCCTACCACCAAGGTCAAACTGATGGGTCTATAGTTACCTGGTACTTTTCTCGACCCCCCTTTATGGATTGGCACCACATGCGCCTCTCGACAATCCCTAGGTACCCTTCCTGTCTCAAGCATCCTGTTGAAGAGCTCTGCCAGGGGTGTGACCAGTACATCTGCCAACTCCCCTAGTACTCTCAGATGAATGCCATCTGGCCCAGGAGATTTATCTTTCTTTAGGGCCTTAAGGGCTTGCCACACCCATTTGGTGGAGATAGCATCATCTGTCTTTCCCACCTTGCTGGCCTTTCTATCCCTGTCCTGATGTAAAACCCCAGGGGTGCCTCTCCCTCCCTTATGCTCTATTTCTGTTGCTCCCCCAATCCCACACACTACCACTTCTATCCACATCATGCCATGCTTTGTAAATATCCCATCCCCCTCCCTAGTGAACACCAAAGCAAAGTACTCATTTAATACCTCCGCCTGGTCCCTCGCATCTTCCACCCACCCACCCGCCATCTGATCTCAATCTGCCAAGCTGGCACTTAGTTTTTTTCCACTCCCCAATGTACCGGAAAAAGCCCTTTTCCCCTTCCCCATATCCCGTGTGCCAGACGCTGCTCTTTACTGGATGTTGCCCCCCCACCAATCGGGTGACTTTCTAGATGCAAGACGGTACGTTTCCATTTCCCTTTTCCCTCTCATTGTTTTGCATCTTTTGTAGGCAGCCTTCTTTTCCCTGACCGCTACCTGAACATGACTGGACCACCAGCATGGTTTATGTGACCTTGCTCCCTTATGCTTCACCTTAGCGCAGGTCCTGACTGCCTTATGAAGCCCCCGTTTTATGACTTCCCATCTCTTTCCACATCTGTCATTGTTGTAATCTCCTTCAATTGATCCTTGAGAATATTTCCCATGCCAATAAAGTCTGCTCCCCTGAAGTCCATGGCCAGTGTCCTAGATCTCTCCCCATATGCTAATTTGAAACCAGACAGTATAATGGTCACTCCCAGTTTGGGGATCCTCCACAACCAGGTCCCTTATCAGATCCCCATCTGCCAGAACCATGTCCAGGACATGGCCTTTCCTCATGGGGTCCATCACATGCTGTGTTAAGAACACATCCTGGAAGCTGTCCAGCAGTCTTTGCTCCTTGGCTACCTTAGAGGACATGGTTCCCCAGTTTGCACCTGGAATATTAAGGTCCCCCATAAACAGCACTCTCTCTCCTTTTGGTCTGCACTGGGCAGTAATGTTATCCAGCAAACCATCCTCCAGAACATCATCCATCCAAGGGGGCCTATATACTATGCCCAGCTTTACCTTACCTCCTGCTGGAGTTCATAAGGTGACCCATAAGGCCTCCACATTTCCTTCTCTCTCTTCTACCCTAGCAATTTCTATGCCATCTCTAATATACATAGCCACTGCTCCCCCTCTGCCCTCCTTTCTATCCTTCCTAAGCATAGTGTACCCCCTCACGTTTAGGTCCCAGTCATGGTTTTTATTGTCCCACGTTTCTGTGACCGCTGCCACATCCACCCTCCCATTGAACAGCATGACCTGGAACTCTGGTAACTTGTTTTCCAAGCTCCTGGCATTTACTAACACCACCCCCCACCCATTATCCCTTATCCCCTTTGTCGAACCCCACCTGGGTTCCTTATGCCTACAGCCACCCTCTGCTCCTTCTGGAACCTTCACCCCCAGTCTGTTTCCCCCTTCCCCCCTTGGGTTTGAAGGCTACTCCCCTGATCTGGAGGAGAGGGCTTCAGACCAGCCCCATCCTTGTTCCTCCCCCCTCACAAGTTTAAACACCACCTTTCCTGAATGTAGTCCGCCAACCCCTGTTTAAGGATTTCCTTCCCTGATGGTGTAAGATGAAGCCTGTCCTTGGCATACAGTCCCTTATCCTACCAAACTCTCTCCCAGTTCCCCAACACCCCCAACCCACTTTCTTACCCCCACTTCCTGAGCCACTCATTTACCTCTGTGATATTCCTTTTGTTCTCCACTGAGGCCCTTGCTATCGGCAATATTTCTGAAAAGGAAATGCTGCATCCATTATCCCGACAGACTCTGGCAAGTTCTTGGCACCTTGCTTGGATTTCCAAAACACTATTTCCCTATATATGGTTTCAGTACATGCTAAAATACACTGCGTATTTTATTTCATTTAGTCAATGTATTTCTCGATACAGTGACATATATTTTCGCATGTTTTGGGTTAGAAATATATTATGTCAGTATATTTAAAAATATATGTCATTATATGTTATATAACATATCATATTGGGACAATGTATTTCTCAGTGTATTGACATACATTAACACATATTTTTCAATATTTTGCAATATATTCCATTTTTGTAAGGTAAGAGAAGGCTGCCTGTTCTGAACCAGATCAGGGCGTGGAAGAGATAAAGTGTGAGGGTCTCTGAAGTACAGCTGATTAGAGGAGGGGAAGAGGAGAACTGAGAGACTTGAGGGGAGAGAGTCAAGACAGAATTTGTAAATAAGAGTGGTGGCATGAAGATGGCAGCACATTTGGAGGGTGGGGAGAGAGAGAGGAGAGAGAGAGAGGGAGGAGTGGAGAGTACAATGGTGAGTTCATGGGTGAGTGCCAGATGCAAAGTGGCAGAAGACGTTAAAAAGGGTATTAAACCATGTGAGAGATGAGGCAGGGGAAGAGGCAAGGACTATGTCAGCATAGTTAAACACTGGGAGAATCATTTTAATTAATAAATCCTGATGAACCACTGGGGAGAGGGCATCCTTATTCCTGTATATGGCTCCAAGTTTTGGACAGAGTTTGGAGTGAATAAAGTCTTTGTGGGTCAAGAAGTCACGTCAACTGTACAGTCAGATGCCCAGGTACTTATAGGGGGTGACTGATTCTAGAGTGGAACCATCAAGGGTATGAATGGAAAGGGGGTGGGAGATTTTGTCTGGTTTCTGAAAGGTGCCAAAGTGCATGGAGACAGTTTTCTTAGATCTGACCTTGAGCTGTATCTCTTGGAACCAAAGTAATACTTGAGTGAAGTCACTTGTAGCTTGGATTCAACCTCCAAGGCTGATGGACCAGTGGCATAGAGGATGGTGTTGTCTGCATAGAGATGGATCTGGGAGGAGGTACAGATAGACGGGGTGCTGGTCCGCATATGACCTAGATCCTCTCAGTTGAGATCCCCCTGGTTTGATGGGGAGCTCAAGGAGATTAAGACCAAAGGTTAGAGATTGGAGCATCATTGGCATAAGTCCCAGTCAGAGGAGGACAAGCTGTCTCTGAGAACTCACTAGGGTGAGTATCAGAGGGCAATCTCCATAAGAAAAACAGATTGACTATGGCACTGGGATTCCAAGCATGTCACCACTGTGGCCTCTGTATCATGTGAGACCACATTATTTGCATCTTTGGCCAATTAAGATGTGCCTGCACCAGATCTTCTCTTATCCTGTTCCACAGTTCAGCAGTCATCATGAGCCTCAAATTGTTTCCGCCAAAGTGGATGATGAGCACGTCAGGCAGGCCATTGCTTTGAGCTTCAGCTGTGATTTAGGGGAGTAGCTCTCCCCACTGCTTCCCCCTCTGGGTCATCCAATATATCTGTACCCAATAGGGATTGATGAAGAGATTTATACCCCCCTGGAGCTGCCATGCTCTTGCCGCCACCCAATGGAGAAGTGAATGGCCACATATCCTTGGTCACTTTACCCAAGGGTCCTGACCTGTGAATACAACAGAAACAAAGAAGTTTTAAAGTAACTGTGGATACACATAATTCTCAAATGTCTGATACCTCCACTGACCCAGTGACTGAATCTTTGAATCCATCCTGCTATCTAATGGAAGTAATGGACCTCTTTGCAGTGAGTGCTGCCTGTGAGGTCAGCATGTCTGAAGCTGTGACAGTCTATAATAGGGCTGTCACCTCAGTGCTCGATTCTGTTGTACCAGTCTGTGTATCACCTAGATCCTCTCAGTTGAGGTCCCCCTGGTTTGATGGGGAGCTCAAGGAGATGAAGAACAAAGGTTGGAGATTGGAGCATCATTGGCATAAGTCCCAGTCAGAGGAGGATAAGCTGGCTCCAAGAACTCACTATGGAAAGTATCAGAGGGCAGTCTCCCACAAGAAGGCAGCTTATCTGTTCAGGGAGATTGCTGCAGGGAAGAACACACTGGTTCAACTCTTCCAGACTATGGACAGGCTGCTTCATCCAGTCTGCCTGCATCCAGTTAGAGAATTTTCAGTGGGAAAGTGCCAGGAGTTCACTCTGTTCTTGTCTGAAAGAATGTCCTCCATCAGGGCTGCAATTTCCCTAACTGGGCTTTCTTGGCCCAGCGGTGGCTTGTTGGACATCCCAGAAAGCAATCCCATTGCCTGGAGTGAGTTTAGACTGGTGGGGGTGCAAGAGATCTGTGAGATGATTTTGAAGCTGAGGCCCACATTTAGTGAACTGGACCTGGAACCAACCCTTCTCCTAGTGGGGTGCATGTAGTCTGTTGGCCCAGTGTTCGCTGAGATATTTCAGTGCTTGTTTTTGGACAGGCTATTTCCTGATGCCTTGAAATAGGCATTGGTAAAGACTCTTCTGTAAAAAACATCTCTTGATCAGCTTGTCTTGGCAAATTATAGACCAGTCTCAAACCTTCTGTTCCTGAGAAAGGTTATTGAGAAAGGTCTGGCAGCCCGAGGCACACCTCATGGCCGTTGACATCTATGAGCTCCTCCAGTTGGGATTAAGGTCCAGACATAGCACCAACACTGTGTTGGTCAAGGTGCACAATTATCTCCTCAGGGCTAGAGATGGATGAGAGCAACTGATACTTGTCATACTCGATCTCTTATCAGCGTTTGACACTCTGAACCATGTGGTGTTATTGGATTGTGTAATGGGGCTATGTGGAATCACAGGCAATGTCATCAGCTGGTTTGAGTCCTTTCTCACAGGCAGGACTCAGAGTGTGGTGATGGGAAGTTTTTCTTCCCACCCTAAGCCTCTGCTTTGTGGAGTTCCCCAAGGGTTTCTCCTCTCACACATGTTGTTTGCAGAGTACATGCAGACCCTGGGTGAGATCATGATATGTTGCAGTGTAGAGTTTTACTGCTATGCAGATGATATCCAACTGTACATGTCTTTTGTACCTCAGACATGTGATGCAGTGGTGGTGCAAAACAAATGTCTGACTGAGATCTAGGACTGTATTTCCTCTAACTGGTTGCTGCTCAACCCAGGTAAGATGGAGGTGCTGGTGATTGAGCCAGTCCACCAGAGATGGATGCTATGAGGGCTGAAATGGGCTTGATGCTTGGGACAATTCCTCTTCTGACATCCACAAAGGTGAAAAATCTGGGCGTGATCCTAGGCAACAGATTGACACATGAGGCCCCAGTGTCATGTGTTGTCCAGATTGTTTTTTCACCGTTTTAGGAATATCACCAAAATTAAAGCCTTAATCCCTCCTGGTGACCTTCCATCACTAGTGCATGCTTTTGTGATGTCCAGACTTGACTACTGCAATGCTCTATATTTCAGGCACAGTGAAGGTGTCCTGCCCCACCTGCAGCTGTTGTACAACGCAGCATCCAAGTTGCTGATGGGCCTCTCAAGGTCCTATCACATGACTTAGATACTGTGTAGCCTGCACTGGCTGCTGTTAAGGTGGAGGAGTTCCTTCAAGGTGGGTTTACTCACCTACAAGGCTCTATACAGTTCTAGTCCAGGCTATCTGCAAGACCTCCTGACTCCTGTCCACCACTTGCTCTTTCTCCATTCTGTTGAGGAGGGCCTCCAAGCCATTCCCAGGGCCTGGCTGAAAACATCTAATGATTGTGCTTTTGAGGTGGCAGCACTGGTCCTGTGGAACTCGCTTCCCAGATCCTTGAGGGAGGCCTCCTCGGTGGAAGTCTTCAAATGGGTCTGAAGGTGCACTTTTCTAGACAAGCCTTTGGATCTTAGTATTGCATTTTGTTATTTTACTTAACAATTTTATTGTTAATTGTTCATAGGTTTTGCACTTATTATAATGCTCTCATCTGCCTGTGTTCTGTACAGCACCCCGAGCCTCAAGGAAAGGGCACTTAATAAATGAAGCCTTGCTTGCTTGCTATCTACCATAGTGTGTGAGGCAGCAACTATCAAGAAGTAAGTATTAGATTCCTGGTTCACCATCCCTAAAGCCTGCATTGCCTTGCCCAGAAGATGGCAGAACTGGGCCGATATGAGGGAGGAACTATCCTTGTGGTGGAAAAAAGCATGCCCCCAAGAGTTTTGCTGCTGGAGGTAAGTGGAGACCCATCCCCAGATGTCCCACTGATCCCTCAAAGGGGACTTCCAGCTGCAACAGCAGCCCTGTTTCTCTTGACTGTCTTACTCTACAGTAGATGGACAAACACCCTCTTGGTGGTCTTCACTACATCCTCCCCACCTAGTACCTCTGCCAAAGCAGATGATTTGCTCAGTTATATTATTTTGGACACCCTAAAAGACCAGCCAAACAGAAAGCTACTAGTATGTATGTCAGAAACAGCCATGCTTCCAATGCAGAGAACAAACCTGGGGAACATGGTCATTATTTTAAGCCTAACTCAAAAAGGTTGCCCCATGGCTGGGTGTGCTTCTTGGAATAAGTAACAGTCAGCACAAAAACTCCAGCACATCATATTAATGATCACAACAGACAATGCTGTAAATCAAAGCAGCTTAGTATGGCAGATATTGCCAAAAGTGCAAACCTCACAAGTGCATGTTCACAGACCAGGAGACAACAGGTGGGACCCTACTAGACTTCTACTGGTTTCACTGAAGCTTCATCAGGAAGTATCCCACAGGTGTACACACTATCAATTTAAACTCTGGGTTTCAAGGTACAGTGTCACAATTTGATTGGATGAGTCCACGTTCAAAACGTAAATCAAAGAAAAATATCCCAACCCACTATTAAAATATGTGTACATATATTAATAATCAAATGAAATGTGTCGAACACCAAAAGTGAATAAAACCTTTTGTAAGGGGGACTAAGCAGCCTCTTATATCCACACTGGGGCTAGAACATAAAATTATATTTTATTTTGTTGATTCATATGAATAATCAATTTTAAAGAGCAATGCAGAAAGCTGCCACCTCCCTCCCCCAGACACACGCACTCTCACAAATGGCTAGTACAATAAATACAGGCTAACCTCTAAGAGGAATTGTATATACCTATAAAGCCACGGGGATAATTAGTGTGTATTACATAGTAAAAATGGCCATATAACATGTGAACATGTGTTTTCTATGTATACCAATACTCTCTTTCAAAAAACACCTATCTTTTAGTAAATGGAAAAAAAGAGAATAAAAACAATCATATTCAGAGAGACTCCAATTCAATAAAAGAGGAACCCCAAAATGTCTTACCAATATTCAGAACATATATGCATATTTCA
The DNA here is from genome assembly GCA_016271365.2 of Neoceratodus forsteri. Taxonomy (NCBI): domain Eukaryota; kingdom Metazoa; phylum Chordata; order Ceratodontiformes; family Ceratodontidae; genus Neoceratodus; species Neoceratodus forsteri. Next base: position 537,142,363 of record CM057459.1, on the reverse strand, counting down.
TGTTGCCAAGAACTAATGTAAAAAATGAAAACTGCTATAGTTCTATATAAATATACATAAACAATACACTCAAAATTGGTAAACACTGCAAGATCAAATGAAAATATTTTAAAAAAAAGTTATTTTCCATTCAATAAATTATTCTGTTCACACCTTCAATGATACATATACAGTCAAGAATATTTACAAATGTGCAAGCTGCAAACTCTCCATTCAAAAAATCCCAAATGGATTTCGCTTTTTCTGCAGGTGGACAGTGAGATCTATGCCATCATTTAGACTCAGGTCTTTTAAGGTGCCTAACATATAAATCCAAAAGGATTCCTTCTCTGCCTAAATGGCACCAACATTACTGCCCCTTGGTCCAATGAAGGCATGATCAATTCCACAAAAGGTGAAACTGTGGATCTGTCCATCGCTATGTTGCAAAGAGTACATACTCAAAGCACTCTTCCCATCCCCCAAACTAACTGAGCTAAGGTGATCACAAACCCTTGTTTTAAATGGGCCGCAATACTGGGTTGATCGGGCATCATGTGTCTACCTTTTTGGGGTTCTCAAGGGTCCATCCTTTCAAAATCATACACACCCAAAAGGCCTGTACTGTACCACTCACCTCTGTTGTCTTAGCTAACCAGGCAATCCCTGCCAAGTGCCACCCCACTGTTGCAGGTCTAGATCTTTTTTTTTTTTTTATTCTCTGTTTTTTAAGCCCACCTCCTTACCACACCATTCCTCCTTCTCAGGGTCTCCCAAGATGTCCATGTGGCTTTGCCATACCTCTGGAGCACTGAGAAGTACCAAGGAATAGCCCCCATCCAGCAGTGGTTTGCCCCCCAAACAGGGAAGGAGGGAGGTCTGGGACTCCAGGATTGGTCCATCAGCTCTGCAGTGGGGTCTATCTCCAGGAGCAGATGTGGGGTCCATTTTTCATTTTCTGCCCCATGTCCCCGAGGATGGTGACCAGGAAGGGGATCCAAGGAGCATGCACATGCTAAGACATGAGACTGCTCCAGATACCGGTCAACGTCCTCCCCTCTCTCTTGGTGCTCCCAGCTGCACATCCACCAGTGTACACCCAGGTGGTGATATTGCAATGGGAGTGGCTGCCCTCCCTCCCTCCCTGGAGGAGGAGAGCATCCCTGGGATTTTCAACTGTCCTCCACTTGGCAGGCCCTCAGATGACTTAGGCTCATTCCCAAACCCAGGTCACCAGTGTCACAAGCGGTAGCTCTACCACTGCATTGGTAGGCTGACCTGCTAGTGCCAAGCCTTGATGCTTATCATGGAGTAGGTAGCCAGCCCAGTGGTGCCGAGGGTTGAGGTACTGAACACCACACCTTGCACCACATTGGTGACCCATGTTGAGGAACTAGCTCAGGTTGTAGGGGGTCTGCACGAGCAGGAGAGGATTGAGCATCTGGAGGACAGCTCTCCTCTCCTTGGGGTGGGTGGATGCACTCACCATAGTACCAGTGGCCCCAGTGGAGATTGGGGGCAGCACAACTTGTGGTGTGCTCATCCAGGAATGGGCATCAGTGGATATATTATGCACAGGTGCAGGAGCATGCCCATCATGTGCAGGGCATCATTGTACTTCTGCACCCCTGGAGGCAAATAAATAAAGAAAAACTCTGGCACCCGGACAGGTGAAGGTGGGCTTGGTGGACTGCCCCATGCCCACTGATGGGTTTGTCCTAGCTGGTCTCAGTCTCTCTCCTCCACTCCCTGGCTGCCTTTCTAGATTATAGAGTGCCTGTGGAGTATGACGGTCCCATTGCAGGGGGCTTAGAGCCGGGGAACAGGGTAGTCGGAGGAGTTGGAGGGGAGTTCCTGGAAAGCAGAGACCAGTCAAGGGAAGACCTCAGGTAGGGTGGGACAAGGCTGCTCCTAGAGACCTCACTGGAGAGAGGCCAAAGGTGCCAGAGTGCAGGGGGACAAAGAAAAGTTGAAAAAAAAACATGAAGTAGGTACACACAGAATCAGTGCACTAGTACTGGCCAAGCAATGTCCCAGTCCAGCTGCTGCCTCACCCACTAAATGTTGTCCACCCCTCTCTAATATGTCATTTTCATGCTGGGCATTAACAAGCATTTGATCAATTTCCATTCTTCTTGATCTCCAATTCCCAGAGGTAGGGCAGTAATTATTTGTGACATGTTTTTGCTTCCAGCACCAGCTCTTGAAATCTCTCTCACTGTAAATGAGAAAGAGTGTCAGCTACTTTGTCATCTACACCAGGTATATACATCACCCTGAATTGTATATTCAAGATCAAATGCTTCACTATGAACACCTTCATCAGATTCCCCATGGGGCCTTTCCCGCTAATTGCCATTTATGCTACACACTACCCCCCATATTGTCTCGCCTAAATGTTACCCATCTGTTGAGAAAATGTTTCCCATAAATCACTAATGCCATGATGATGGGAAAGAATGTAAGGAGACTGATTTGATGTAGCAAGCCAACCTCCACCCAAGCCTAGGGTCAAAGCCCAGTACACCAAGACTGCGAAAGTAAGCCCCAAAACCAACACTACTGGAGGCATCCATGTAAAGTTCCTCCAACTCTTGGCTTGTGACCTCAGTGGGCCAACTTGCAACCCCACTGAAACATGACAGGAATACCAACCATATCTTGAGGTCATCTCGCATGGACTTGGTGACCTGAAGCCAAGTAATGGGGCTTGTCGCAGCCTGCCCTGCATTTGGCTAGTCTGTGAAAAAAGGTTCTCCCCATTGTGATTATTTTGCAGGCAAAATTCAGGAGCCCATGGAGCTGCTGTAACTCCCTCAGGGTGAGTTTATATTCTGGAACTACTTGATGTAACATTGTTCTGAGGACACTGACCTTTTTGTGACGCAAACAAAACTCTGTGGTGACAGTATTGATGTTCATACCCATAAAGGACAAGCATGTGCTTGTCCCTTCCATCTTATAATAGACTAATGGCACTCTAAAGTAGAAACACACAGTTTGGAATGTTCCCATCAGTTGTGCACAGTGATCTGTCCCTGCCTTGCCAACAAACAAAAAATCATACAGGTAGTGAATGAGTTTTGACCTGTCTGCCATCTTACTGGTGGCCCAGTGCAAGAAGTTGCTGAATTGTTCAAACACTATGAACCCCAAGGCATGACCAATAGGCATACAGGTAGCCACATAATACTGGCTCTTGAATTTCATGTCCAATACCTCCCTGTACTGAAGGTGTACTGACAACAGGCAAAAACCTGATTTAATATCAGTCTTGCCCAGTAATGCCCCCTTTCCCACTCCCTTATCTACCTCAATGGTTGCTTCCAATAGTGCATACAATATGATGATTGACTGTGCCACCCTCTGGGTAAGATAAATGATTTATGAATCTGAACACCCCCATTGCCTTCTCTGGCACTAGGCCTATTGGAGATACTCAGAGGTGGGGGGGGTGGAAGTTGCTCAAATGGCCAACTAACCTTGCCTAACACTATTTCCTTCCCAAGTTTTGTCCTAACTAGGTAAGTCCGGTTCCTGGCAAATTTGAGGTTCTTTGCCTCACAATCCTTGTGATGGCCTTTGTGTGATATCATGAAACACTGTGCAAATACCCTTGCCAGTGACCATGCTGCCTTTCTGTCCAACTAGCCCTCCACCCAGTATTCAGAACACTCCACCCACATCGTGGTTGAAAGGCTTTCCTTGTCCCTTCCAATAGGGCTACAGGCTGATCCATTTTGGGCTGTGCATGAATAGGTGATTCTGCCAACAGGCAATGCACTTGTGCTTGTATTTACAGGTCACTACCTTACATGTCTTAGGATTTTAATGCTAGCACTGCCTCCTTTCCCCACCTCATTTTCCTGGGTTTCCCACTGAAAGACCACTTTTCACATCATACAGCCCTGTCTAGGGGATTGCGTGTGGTACACTAGGGAACTACTATCAGAATTCTGTACCTCCGTCCAGCCTCAATATATGATAGTAGCAGAAGATCCAAAGCCACCCAAGCCTTACTGGGGTCATTCTGATTCCACCTGTAACCACCCCCATCACTCTTGTAGCATGCATCACCATGATGTGGCTGCTGTAGCTCCACAAACCCTAGGCATTCTGAAGGCATGATTCCATTAACAGTCCAGCATAAATGGCAAAGTCTGTTTGCCAATTTTACCAGGCATGCCCAATGACTTCCTTCCTTCTCCGTTCTACTACATCTCCCTTCTCCTTGGCCTTCTCTGATTCCTTCTGCAACTCTGGCTCTTTGGGTCTTATAGGCAATGTCAAGTCATTCCCAAATTCCTCATTCACAATCTACTGTCACATTTTGTCAGACAGACAGATGCTTCCCCATGGGCTCACCAATGGAGACATGAGACCCTTAATCTGACTGTGCCATTTGAACTGGTTCTCCACATCCTAACTTTTCTATCCCTAGTTCTATACTACACCCAGAGGTCTCTGGCTGTTTCTTTTCCTTTTCTGAAATTCAGGCTAACAACCTGGCCATCTTTTCCTGTACCATCAATGTAGGAATGGGAGGGTCCACTAGCTGTGTAAGCATTCTCAGTCCCCACCACTGTGGGGGAGGGGTGCATGCTGTGGGGCAGGAGGAAGTGGCTTTGACTGAATGGGAAGACAGGTTATGGTTTTGGTGGCAGGGACAAGGGGACCAGAGCTGGGAAAGATGGAGCCAGCAGTGGATTCAATGGGCCTTGAAGCAGTTCAGTGTTGGCAATGATACCAATCATACAGGCAGAGAAGGGGTTTGAAGAGTGCACAACCGGTAAGGCACCAACTCAGGTGAAAGCACTGACCCTGGCTATGATCCAGGGAACCACCCCAAAGGGAGTGGGACAGGTAGCTGCACCCCAGGTTGAGGGGACAATGGGATGGGATTGAGAGCCAGTTCTGGCAAGGGCATTAGTCCCAGACTGGTGGCTGTGGCCCTGACTGGGGGCACAGCGGGATAGGGGCAAGCAACACTGGCTTTAGCAAGGGTGCCAGGCCCATGATCAATGATGTGAGCAGTAGTGGCTATGGTACTTCCATGGGATCCTCTGGCAGAGGTTTCTCCCTCCATGGTTTCCTTGGTTTCTTGGGAGGAGGCACACCTGGCCCTGGAGTGAGCATCTAGAAAGTTTCCTAAACAACTCCCACAATTCATCATCTGACTTGCAACAAAAGTTAACACTACTAAAACTGAAATGTTGTAAACACTGGTAGATTGTTCTTGTCTTTCCTTGACCTTCCCCATCTGCCCATGGGCTGCACCACTGCTGCTTGGTACTGGAGAAGAATGGGTGGCTCCAGCTGTGACTAACCCAGTGGCTCTGCTAGGACAGGTTGACTATGATTGTGGAAGACTGCATCCCTCCATCCTCTCCTCCCTCCTGTACCCAGTCCATCAGTTGCTGTTCGAACACCGCACCCATGCCAGGCCATGCTGTCACCATGTTGACTCTTGAGCTGTGATGAAAAAACACACCTACACACACATGACTTCCTTGTTTGCTGTTTAGGCCTTGGCTCAAACCGAACCACCAGAAAACTGTGATATAGCACAGATTAGATACAGACCTCACAAGACGTAAACAGCTATCACCTGCCCCACTCAATGTATAAGTCCCTGCCAGGATTTGAACCACTGATCCTTTACCTGCTAAGTGCACACACATTCAGTGTGCTACTAAGATGCAGATCAGCTTCCATGCCCTATTCCCCTCACTACTCTCCTTGTGCTCCCCCTTCCTCCTCTTCTTGAGTCTGAACTTTGTCCCCTGTGTGTTACCTGCTGCAGACTCTGCCAGAACTGCCAGAAAATCCTCTTACTTCCTACCTAGCTGACAGCAGTTTTCTTTCTTTCTTTCTTTCTTTCTTTCTTTCTTTCTTTCTTTCTTTCTTTCTTTCTTTCTTTCTCCCCTTTTACTATACAAATTCTGTCCTTCCAAAGTCTACCAATCATTTCTGTACAGAATATCTATACTTTGTTTTTAAGGCTTGGATGGAATCAGAGGACAGCAGTGCACAGACTCACTATCCTGGCTGAGAAGCCCACTTCTGCCATTATAACAGCATTCTGCATGCCAGGAGCTTCCAAATACCTCTCGTTAAAAGCCCCCATTCCTCCCCTGAAGAACTTAGAGCTACAGTTGCAAAGCTGTTGCATCCCATGAGCAAAACAGGAAAAAATGCTTCAGTGACTTTATTTGGAGCAGACACTCCCATTCTGTAAAAGGAAAAACTACTTTATTATTATTTTTTATATAAGAAACTAAGATTCTGACAACAACAGCACACAGACTCACTGTGCCAGCAATCAAGCCTACCACATGGCAGTTGATATTCTACCTCTGACCGCTCTGCATGACAGAAGCCCTCCTGCTATCTCTACTTTGTTCCTTTACCAAAAAACACAACAAACAGCTTAAATCTGCTTTCTGAATGTAAGGGAAAAACATTCTCTAGTAGAAGACACCAACTAAATTGAACTTGTTTTCTGCCTTCCTAAGAGTGTAGTGCTGAGCTCCCACTAATAAAGAATGTATATCCCAGATCATATATATATATAGTGTGTAGTATATATATATATATGTGTGTGTGTGTGTGTATATATATATATATATATATATATACACATACACATATATATGTTCATGGCAAAAGTTTAATGATCAGTGTAGGTTGTTTGACAGTGAAAAGGAGGAATTTGGTGTTAGGGTTACCACCCCTGCAACCCATACTAATCCTCCCCCACCAACAGGCACTGGGGTGTGTGTTAGTTGTCAGCCCTAACTCTCACCCCATTCCATGTAAATAAGCTGAGGTTGTGCAGTATAGGAGAATGGGTGAGAATTAGCCTAATGACCCCAACACACACCCTGATGCCTGCTGGTGGGGCGGGTGTGTGGGTGCAAGGGGTGGTAACCCTAACACCGAATTTTCTTGCTTTTGTTGCTGTGAAACAACCCTAACTGATGCATTAAACTGATTTTTTTTGCCATGAATTACCTTTCTTTTTTCGAATGTGCATTATAAATAGTGAATGGTCTCCCGCCATGCATCCCATTTGTGTGTAATAACCACAACCATAATGGTAACTCTAACAGTAATGGCAATGCTAACTGTAATCCTAATGGGAACATTAATGTTAACAGTAATGCCAATGCTAACGGTAATGGTAACAGTAACAAGAACAGTAACAGAAATGCATACGCAAATGATAACACAATCAGTAACAAAAATGCCAACAGTAATGGTAACACAAACTTAAGAGAAAACAATAATGCCAATGGTGATGTGAAAGGAAACAGTAACGCAAACGGTAACGCAAAAGCAAGTGCAAAAGGAAACGGAAACAGTAATGCAAATGGTAATGGAAACGCAAGCGCAAACTTGAATGCAAACACAGATGATAATGCAAATTGCAATGAAAACGGAAATGGTAATGGTAATGGAAATGCAAGTGCAAATACAAATGCAAATGGTAATGCACATGGTGATGCAAATAGAAACACTAATGAAAACGGTACCAGAAACACAAACGGTAATGGCAACACAAATGCAAATGGAAACGCCAATAGTGAGGCAAAAGTAAACAGTAACGGTAACTCAAATGCAAGTGCAAACACAAATGGTAATGCACACGATGATGCAAATGGAAATGATAACATAAGCAGTAAAGGAAACGCAAGCACAAATGTAAATGCAAACACAAATGGTAACTCAAACGGTACTGGTAACGGAAATGCAAATGCAAACACAAATGCAAACAGTAACGGCAACAGCGATGCACAAGGAAACAGTAATGCAAGTGACAATGGAAATGCAAGCACAAATGCAAACGTTAACAGTAACAGAAATGCAAACATAAACGGTAACGAAAACACAAACGGTAATGGTAATGCAAATTGAAACTCAAACGGTAATGGTAATGGCAACGGTGATGCCAAAGGGAACAGTAATGAAAATGGAACTGCAAATGCAAGCGCAAATGCAAAAGCAAATGGTAATGCACATGGTGATGCAAATGGAAATGCTAACGAAAACAGTAACAGTAATGCATACGGTAATGCCAACGGTGATGTAAAAGGAAATGGTAACGCAAATGGTAACACATGCAGAAACAGAAACACAACCAGTAACGCACACGGTGATGCAAACAGAAATGCTAATGCAAACAGTAATGGAAACGCAAGCGGAAATGTAAATGCAAATACTAACAGTAATAGTAACGCAAATGCACAAGCTTTGTGTCCCAAACAGGTTCATCCAGAAAAACAGTGACTACAAAGAATGTGGACGTAATAATGTACCTCAGGCCAGAAAATGAGAACTTGGAATCCTAAATTGTTTATATCTCAGGAACCGTACGATGTAAAAAAAAAATAATATCATATTATTTATGACTTTCTAGGTTAGTTATGTACTTAGCCCCCTAGCAGGGGGGGCTAAGCATTTTGGGGATGAAAAGTTCATATCTTAAACCATTTTCGAGATATGGACCTGAAAGTCATGGCGAACTCTGTAATATAATCCTATGGGAAAAATCATGAATTTCGGAGTGCCGTAACTTTGCAGCCCAGTAAAATTTTGGTACCAAACCATCAAAAGGTACATCTGTCAGGTTCTGGCTTTCTTCCCTGCAAATGTCAGAGCAAAAGGCCAAACTGTGTTTTTGCAGCAGGGTGGCAAAGATTTCCTATTGTTTTGGCCACACTTTCACAAATTACTGTTGCAAATCATGACACTTTTGCAAAACAGTTAATGAAAGTGTCGCATTTGCAAAAGTACTTTGCAATACTATTTTTTACAAAAATTAAAAAAACATATTTCTGGGGTGTTTCACCCCCCAAAAAAGACATGGCTAGTATCCTCAGGACTCGACTAGGTGAACACAACAAGAACTGTGTCCCTAGAGGGTCCCAAATTGAAATGCCAATCATTTTTCTGAGCAGTAACTGAAAAAAAATGGCCAATTTGCAAATGTAAACGGGTCATTTACAACAGTAAAAACTGCATTTGTGACACTGTCGCATTGGTTGTTAACTTTTCCCATAGACAATAATTGGATTTAGTGTTTTTTGAATAACGTTTGAACCATTTAATATTTGTTCACGAAATCTTTGACAGGCACATTGGGGACCCTGGCTGCATGTTCCCTGATGTTTTGAGACCGAGCACGCAAACCATGTGGGTTATATGTGTGAGCAACAAACACACATAAATACATAATTTATGCATTTTTTGGCACGCTGTAGCTCTGCATCTGTACATCCGACCGTAATGAAACTTGCCAGATCCAGAGATGGTACCAGTCCGTGCATTCCCAAGTTCAGACAAATCCATCATACAGCTGCAAAGTTATCAAGGTGCAAAATTTCAGATTTAACCTTCAATGGGGTACTCAGCCCTAACTATAGTGGCATTACTGTGCCACTTCCTCCATCCAAACCATCCACTTCCTGGCATACCTTAGCCTTGTTGACAAGGAAACTCATCCTGAAAGACACTTCAGTGCTGGAGCCTGGAGCTCTTGAAGTTATCTGCAGAAGGCTGGAGCCAAAAGAAGGCAGAGCCTTTGTTGCAGCCACTTAAATAACAAGCCCTTCCCTCCAGTAAGTAACAGCTCCTTCCCCCATGGAACCCTACCCACCTGCCTGCCCCTGCCTCTAATGAGCAAAAACTATCCCCCATCCATCCAGATGTCATCTGGGGGCAGGCCAACAGCTGTGCCTGCGACTAGTCATTGCAGCCTCTACCATACAGTAAAAGATACAGTTGTCTAGAACTATTAACAATAAAAATTGATATCACAATTTTTCTGACAAATTTTTACTGCTACTGACATGTAGATTGATTTTTGAAACCACAGTATTTGTAACTGCAGTTTATTATACTTTTCCAGAGCTAAATATCAAAACAAATGTATACACTTCCCTTCTCTTTCTCTTGTGTCCATCTGATATACATTTATATATCTCGTCCCATTGTTTTTCTCATTTCCCATTGGATTTTAGATAAGATCAACAGATTTAGTGGCAACAGTTAGAACAGTATCTTTTTTGGTTAAAAGAGGGAGGGATCATGTTCTTGGTTCATGATTTTGTAGTGTGTAGGCAGCATCCCAAATGATGATAAACTATGTGGACTTGATTTTCAAGAGCCAATTTAGATAGGCGCATTGTGCAGTGAACCGTCATGTGTTGCAAACTTGGGTGCACCAGGGACCCTGCACTGGATTTTACAAGAACAGGGGCCCAAGCACCAAAGTCCCTCAGTTTGCCACAAGCTGACCCATGTTCTGACCAAATAGCGCATGGAAGGGGAATGCCATAAGCTGTGACACAGACATGTGGCATCAGTGGCCAGTGATGGAAACTGATTGGCCTGTTGCCCTGTTGCTCTGGTGGCTGGCTGGGGGGTGGGTTGGATGGGTGCAGCTGGGGGGAGGAGGTAAGAACTGCCCCCAATTGGGTGACAACTAGGACACTGCTGGTCTGTAGAGGGGATGGACACACCAACGCCAAAATGGGGGGGATTGCAGCCTCTCACCTGGCACAGACCACCAGCCGCTCCAGTGGTGGTATGGCAGGTGTCAGGGGCTGTCTGGTCACCTTTCCAAAGGGGCACAGGGTCACCCCCAACCCAGCAAGGGCTGCAGCAGTGGCACATGTCAGCTTAGAACAGCTCCAGGCTGGTCTAACTGCAAGGTCCGTATGCCCATTGGGGGGGGTTCTTAAAAAAAATCACAATATAGGAGATATTGCAGCCCTGCCCCGGGGCAAGCCACCTGCCATTATGGCACACCAGTGCAGTCATTGCAAGGATAGCACAAGCCCAGTCAGCACAGGCAGTCCTCCCAGTAGCACACAGTCCCTTACAAAATCAGGACTGGTTCAAGGTGTAGCGCAAGGAGCCCTTTATACCATGTCTCCTTGCCGCAAGCTCCTTGTGCCACCATCTTTTTGACAATCAAGCCCTATATGTACTGTTCATTCCTGTAAATCATGAGAGTTGAAGTTGTGAGCCTAGTTTTCATACCTGATCTAACTGGTATACTTGCCTTCACTATCAGTTCTCTGGGACTCACTATCAGTGTGGTGTCTATTGACAACTGTTAGCACATAACAGCATCTGAAGCCAAGCACTTCACTTTTATTGTGTTTTATTGGCACAGTGTTATTGTATTGATTAAAGGTTCCTATGTAGGAACCAACAAGGATCCTTTGAATGCAACGTAATCTTTATCTGTAAATCTGAACTTAGGAGTAAAGCTGTTTTGCCTTCTAATTTATGATTATGTCTACTAATAGTAAGCTTAGATTCATAGCAGTGTATTGATTGCTTTTTGTGGAGACTGAACAGTGAGATGATGAAGCTGTACTTTGCCCACTGAGTGTTCCAGGATTTACACTAGGAATAACGTTCCCAGACATTTGTTGATTTTAACTGTGCTGAATGATGGCACGTTACTGTTTTGACATAATAAATATATCTGTCTTGAAATAGAATTGTAGAAAAAATACAAGGGAAAATGCAAAAAAATAAATAAATAAAAGGATACAATGTTTCCTCACTTACAAATTAATGTTATATGTTTGTTGGCCATCTTTTTGACATCTATCTTGGTGGTGAGGTGCTGCACTCTTCTTTCTTCAGAAAGGGTATGAGTAAAATTATTTAAAATAATTTGTTTATATTGTTCACAAAAACATACCAAAACTTATAATATTTTTTAAAAACTGCTACAAGATTAAAAAACAGTTTTAAAGTCTGCTCCTTACAAGCAAGTTACTTAGATTTTTAGTAATATACTAAAGCTGCTAATGGAAATCTGTTGTCTCTACTTCATCCTGTGCATTAGGCTTTATGAAAGATAAGTGAGCAAATAGTATAGAATGACAAAAGTTAAATAATTTACACTAATTTAGTTTTCCCTTTTGTTTTTTCCACCATGTAATCGGCATTGATCCACCCTCTGAACTGGAATTAATCCTCTTCTATTCTGCCTCGAATCTGCATATGACTTACTATGTCATTGTGTACCCCCCGAGAAAGGTAAGTCCTGAATTTCATCCATTGAACTTAACTGATCTGTTGCACATGTTTGCAGGATTACAAATTAAGATAATCGCAATTAACTTGTTTATTATTTCTAAACACATTCATTCTTTTATTCTAACACTGTTTATGATGTAACCAAGTATACATAGTACACCCTGATGATTGAGTTTTCCCCAGTGGTATTGTGGTCCTATATAACAGGAAAATACAAAGATTGCTTGACAAATTGATTGTCACATGCAATTAGTATACTGTAGTTCTACAACAATGTCAAAATAACAATGGTTGTATTACACTAATTCATAATAATTCAACCCTTTGCAAAATAATAATGTACAATATCTTAAGCCTCCATCTGCATCTACTGCAAGTCTTTCTATGAAATGTATTTCATGTTTCTGTGTTGTTAAGACACAGGGCACATACTTCATGACACATACATTATTTCTGTGGTACAAAGCTATCTTATCTAGCTGTCTGTCTGTCTGTCTGTCTATCTATCTATCTATCTATCTATCTATCTATCTATCTATCTATCTATCTATCTATCGCATAGAACTGAAGCGAGAACTCACATCTCCTGAGGTGATGAAGAGACCAGGATACACTTTATCCAAATATCTCTTCACTTCATTAAGATAAAATTGTTGAGCAGTACAACTGCAAATGCAGACCTCTTCCTTATAGACTAGCACCAACAGTTTTGCAGAACATATGCTTTTTCAAGGCCTTGAAAATGCATGTGCTGTATGAAACTGTTCACCCTGGTCTACAGCATGAGGAAGAGGTCAGTGTTTGCTGTTGTTCTGCTTGGCAGTTTTATCTTATAAAGTGAAAACATATTTGGATAATGTGTATCTTGATCTCTTCATCAACTCAGGAGATGTCAGGGTTCACTTCATTTGTAAGCTTTAAACTGTCTCTTAGCTTATTAATCTGTCAGTCTTCTGTGTGTCTGTGTGTCTATTTATCTATCTATCTGTCTGTCTGTCTGTCTGTCTCTCAGTGCCTTGATGGAACCATGCTCTCATCCAAGGTGTGGCTTTATGAGATTTTGGAAGTTTTACACCTGGGCCCAGATATTCAGAAATGCACCAAAGCTCCAGCGTAAGTCCGGCACAGTGCAAATCTGATGTGCCATAGTGCAACTGGAGCCATATTCTGGGGTTGCGCAGGCTGAACTGTGCCAGAGCAACCTGGCTGAATATGGCAAAGATGCACCATGGTGCAAACAGAGTTGCACTATGGCACAAACCGAGGTGTGCCATGGTGCACACAGAGATGCTGCAGCACACCTGTGGCAGCAAAGCAACAGAGGGGGGAGGGCACAGAGAACAGGCCCAGGGACAGGGCCATGGCAGCAGAGTGACAGGCCTCAGGAGGCCTCCACTGGCAGGGTACAGCAGGATGCACACAGGCACGCCAACACTGGACCTCAGAACACATCAGTGGCATGGAAAGCAGGTGACAGGGGGTGCCAATGGCCAATGGACGGTCACCAAGGGAGCCCCCTGGCAGGCTGCTGGCTGTACCCCACCCCCTGAGACCATAGCAGAAAACACCCAAAACCATGCAGCCAAGCACACACATGCCACACAGGGACCCCACACAGTAGGCACTGAACAGGCTGGGTGGCAGACAGCATGGCAGACCACAGGAACAGTCCGCACAATGCCAGGCAGAGGACCCCAACACAGTGAGCGGACAGTGAGCCACCACCATGCACACACCTGCCGCACACCCCTGACCACCACCTCATGGGCACCCCAATGCACAGCCACCAACCACAACATACAGCAGGGAACCCCGGAAGCACAACACATGCCACCTCACATGCACACAACATGAATGGACACTGGGCCACTTCAGCATGGCACCCCATACCACCTGCAAAGCAGACATGGACACAGGTGGGTATGCAAGACAATATATATGTATGAAGCAACTATGTACAGAAACAGCAGGGACTGGGGAAGGGTAGGGACAGTGAGGGAAGGGGAGAGGGAACAAGGACTGATCAGTGGGGGGACCATAGGGAAAGGCCCAATGGTGTAACAGGACACAGGGGCAACCCTAGCAATGGCCCCAGATGGCCACCCTGGCATGCCATCCCTCTCTCCTCTCAGCCACCAGAATGCCCTGCATGGCCACCGCCACTCCAAATATGCCCGAGACCACAAGCAAGGTCTGCTGCATGAGCCAGCTCAGCATCTGGTGCAATGGTGTCTGCACTGGACGCTGGACACCTATAGCAAGGAACAAGACAGGTGCCCAGTGCAATGGCCCAAGGAACCATGCCTACCAACAGTGCACATGTGCGAGATAGGGAACATGCCTGCATGCTCAAAGTGCACATTGATAGCCCTGCACAGCTTGCACTGTGCTGCTACATCATGCTGTTCATGCATCTTGCACATCTGACACCATGGCAGCTCAGTGCACATGTGCACTGCAGGCCCGGGCACCATGCATGTGTGGGCATTGTGCCGCCACTTGCTCCAGCGCAACACCATTGTGCACAGTACAGTATCTTGATATTCAGATGACTCATGCAAATGGGCTCATCAGCCAATGCGTGGCACAGTGGAGTGCATTAGCATATCATTAATGTTGCGCACAACCTCATCTGCATGTGTTGCACCATATAAGCACCACCAAACAGCACAGGCCATGTACTGGTATTGCAACCATGATAGGTGTGGTGGATATCACAGCAGCACACTGGGGGCATACAGCACTGCAGCATAGGATGGCCCAGGGTGATGCTGCCAGGCTTCAGTGGGTATGCACTGTCACCTGTGTGGAACATGCCATGGTTAACCCTCTGCTATGCTGTGCTGTGCCCCTTGTGTGTTCCTACTGCCCACACCACCATGGACAGCCTGCCCACCCCCATCCCCAGGACTGCGCTGCCCATCACACCCTGCCCATGAAAAACATACCCACCGGATGGCCTGTGGGCTCATCCCCATGGTCATATCCATGGCATGGCACAGGGCTGTGATGGTTGCTGGCATCCTGTGCACTTCCAGGGTGTGTGGCATAGGCATTGGTGTGTGGCCCATAGCATCGCACACCACCTACCAGGTGATGCTTTGGTGCCCCTTCCTCTTGATATGCACCAGTCCCACAGGGCCAGGTAGCACACGGATGCCCACATGGGTGCAGGCACTGGCCCCACTCATGCCAGGCATGCATGCCACCCTGTGGCTGTCCTGCATCAGTGCTGTATGCTCTGTCTGTGTGCTAGGGAGATGGCTGCATTCCACAGCATGTGGCAGCACAGCAATGGGGACCTGTGTAAAGAGGCAGGCATGGTAACCTGAGTGATGTCCGTGGTGTCCCATGTTGGTCCTTTGGCCAGTGTCCGTGGTGAGTAGGCACATGATGGCTGTCACCGTCATCTCCATGGACATGGTGTGGCTCCATCTGGTGGGTGCCTGCAGCTCCACACTGCACAGCTCACCGGTCTGCCTCAGCAGGGACATGTTCATGCAGTACCTGCCCATGCTCTCTGTGTCACTCTGGTTCCCAATGGTGTTGCGGGCATGGTACCGCCTGTGTCGGGCATGCCACCACTGGGCCCTTCATCGGCCATGTAGCTGTTCCTCCTGCCACCTCACACCCCTAATTACCACCATCTTCAGGACAGGTGCACTTTCCATGTCTCCTGCTGTCCACTGTCCCCCTGGGCAGTTGGCTGCTGGCTGTGTGCTGCCCTGGCACATGGG
Organism: Neoceratodus forsteri; assembly: GCA_016271365.2. Lineage (NCBI taxonomy): Eukaryota > Metazoa > Chordata > Ceratodontiformes > Ceratodontidae > Neoceratodus > Neoceratodus forsteri. The sequence continues at coordinate 537,126,584 of CM057459.1, read as the reverse complement.
CTTTGTGTCTGTCTGTGTGTGTGTGTGTCTCTCTCTCTCTCTCTCTCTCTCTCTCTCTACCCCTCTCTCCCCCTCCCATGCCATCTCTCTGTCCCTCTCCCTCTGTGTCCAGTCATGTGTCTTTTTGTCTGTCTGTCTTTCTGTATCTCTCCATCTCACTCCCACTCTTGGCACAACTGCTGTCTGTGTGTCTGCGCCCTGTTTTACTAGGAACAAGTCTGTTTGGAGCAACTTTGATTTGCTCCACACTTGTGCCATGGTTTCACGGTTGAATATGCCACTGTGCTGGATATTCATAGGAACGCCTCCTGCATTTGTACCTGCATTCATAATAGTTGCGCATTGGTGCAATGAATTTTGTGCTGCACAATGGCTCCTGCAGAATATGGTTCCTTGGCGCAATACCGCACTTACGCTGGTGCAACTCAATATTTGGGCCCTGGAATATAGTTTCCATAATATGAAATACAGGAACCAGCCATTTCAAAATAGCAAATGATACCTACTTCAGTCAAATGATGATGCAAATGTTATTTTGTCGTACAATATAATAAGTGTATCGTAAGACTGGAAAACAGAACTGTGAAAGGCAAAAAAAAAAGATGGTTTCAAGTGGAACATGAGGATTCTAATGTTTCTTCATTGTTATATTGCTTATTTGTGTCATGCATTTGTTTTATGGCCAAAAATTAAAAGACTAATTTTAAAGAGATGAGACAGATAACACATATTCATGGACTACTCAAAGGGAAAAAAATTAGTTCATAATTGCCATAGACTGTATTCTTTTGGACCCATTTGAACTTGCTAGAGGTTAGCTGCCACCTACTTGGAGTGTAATGGTCATGATGTTTCAAACATTTTTACTAATGGAAACTGGGTGTGATAAACCCACGAGTAGTACAGTATATCTTATACCTAAAGTTTCTGCTCTGTCATTGAGTTATTTCATCTCATGCACTGTGGTTGAATTGTCTACTGCATATCATACAATTATAATGAACTACACACCATTTTCATAGCATTTTGATTCTAGTCAGGTTTTTCTTTTGTACTAGTTGGTTAGTTGTGTGTTAGAAATACATTCCATATTTTAATTAAAAATGTCAGTGATAATATTAACAAAAGGGCTCATGATTAAATTTAAAACTAATTTTAATATGGCTGTTTTCAGTATAAGAGTTTTTAAAATGTTAAAGTATGGTGACCAGACTCATGTGCAAACTGTGGTTAGTGCATGGTGTGATACTTATGTTGAGGATTACAGTCTGTCTGTGGCAATCCTACCCACTCCGTCCTCTGAAATGCATAAACTACAGCTTCAAAACATCTGATTTTGCTAAAGTGGTTTGAAACAGGCTTGCTTAGAAGGACAGTGCATGTGATTAAATCACTTTTGAATGTTTTCTATATTGCATAACAACACAGCAGTCAAATTTTGCACAAGGAAATGTCCCCTATTCCACTTATAGTGTACTCCTAACAATATATGTTGTTCTGTAGAAGTGTTCATAGCAAAGCTTACTCTGTTTATGTTCCAATAGCAAGATGATTTTATGTAGCACAAAGTCTTGATATGTGAATAAGAATGATTGATAGAAACATGAACTGAAGTTTGGTTTTCCATCCGGTGAGCAAATCTGTGAAATTGCCATACCAGATGGTGTTTTGTAACAGAAGCACACTAATTAGAATTTAATAAAAAACAGAACTTGCAACCAGTACTTACAGAGCTCTGGCAGATTGTTTTACAGTTTTGTTATCCTTACAGGCTCTTACTAATGTGTTCAAACAAATACAGTAAGGACCAAGGCAAATGCCTTGATCAAGAAGTCTATTGATTGCAGTGCTCTTTCTTCATAGCCTTATAATGGATATGCAGGTATTTATTGTGCTAGGTCAGTGGGTTTCAAGCCTCAAATCCTGGTGGCACCAGAGGGCCTCAAAGTTCTGTAAATCCATTACACCTCATGGGTAGCCTCACTCCCTATTTTTACCTATATTTTCTGACGTATCAGATTTCTTTTTGCACAGTATACAACAGAACATGTCTCTGATAGATTTTCTGTTGGGATCAATCTCCTATGTTTTTTTTCAAAACTAAGAAACTGTCCTATCCATAACCTTCGCAACTGGGGCTCTAAAGAGCTCTGTAGCCACAGAAAACTGTGCTGATGGTTGCATGTGGTAGTAGTGGCCTTATTTGAGAAACACTCTGGTAGGTTATGGTGAACATGGTTTTGATGAAATATATTTTAGTTGGGAGCAAAAGACTGATGACTTATAAGCTTGAAATAAGCATTATAAGAGTTTGGATTGTATTACTGTTAGCATGTACTAGAATATTCTAATAGACCATCACAATATTGTTAATTTCTAAGATATTGCCAAAGTCGTAGTCCATAATATATACAGTTGGTTTGTTGTTTCCATCAGAGGACTGACACTGTAGTATTTCTCTTTATTCTTACATTTGGTTGCAAAAACAGTTCAGAAGCTAAACAAGAAGCTGCAAATGCTATGATATCTTAAAAAAATGTGATCATTCCCATATGAATTCTTTTCTTTTAAACAATTTATTGGTGCAAACATAAGTGGCTTTAGCTGTACTTAAATTATTTTGTGCTAGAGACAGTTTAATGTAATCTATACTGTAAAATGTCAGGATGGAGAAGCTTTAAAGTATGAGCTGTCCTTTTTATAGATGATAATTGGTCTCTTAGTGAGCCTAAACATCAGCAATCCCCGGTGTAAAACTATAGAAAATAATACCATTAGTTATGATTGCAACTGAATGAGGGTAAAATGAAGGTTCAATTGTTAGGATATGTTCTTATGCTTTTGGGACATGAATGTCTCTAGGATACAAAAAGTTTGACTTGTTTTGACTTTTGGTTGTAGTGGTGAGTGGGTGGATGACAAAGTCTCTGAATTCTTTTTGTGATGATATTTCTTAGGAACAAAATATGACTTAATGCAGTTTTTATCTTTTGAACACAAACAAAAAAGAAAGTATTACAAATGACTGTTACTTTATGTTAAAAAGCCGATGCCATGAGTAATGCACAGATTAGTCTAAGTAATTGGCAGCATACATCTTCTCTGTGTTACAGAGAACCTGAACCTGAACACAGCCTCTATTTCTTCTGTAAAGTATATATATATATATATATATATATATATATATATATATATATATATCATATTATAAATCTAAATATTGCACTAATGCTGTCTTGACCTAGGTAAAATGTATACAAAATTGGATTTCTTAGATGATGAATTCTGTAAAGAATATAGAAAAACACTTACCACTCAAACCGCTTGTTGAATTATCCATCCCCGTGCACACAAATCAGCCAGTATGTATTGAAAAATATTGCAATCTGAACTTATGACATCTTTTTCCAAAGTATAGAACTAGAAGAGTTTTCCCCGGCAAACATCTGATTTGTGTAAAACAGTGTTATTTATAGGAATGGATTACATTTATGCAGATTCATATTTGGGAGCAGACTAGTAGATCATCAAGTTCCTCCTCCCTGCTAGCTCAGTTGAACTACCGTTACACCATTTTCTTCGAAGTACAGCACTTACCTAGTGTAAGCTTGAAAGTTATCACAGTACCCACTGACACCATATGCTATTGCAATATTTTCCAAGAATATACATAGAACCATAGAAACATAGAAGTTGACGGCAGATGAGGACCGCAAGGCCCATCCAGTCTGCCCATTTTTTTTTCTACCTTATAAATGTGCCATCGGCCTTTGCTCTGTCAGTGGCCTATCTATTCATAGTCATTTGTATTGCTCCCTTATGCCTATCCCATGCCTGTTTGAAGCCCTGCACTGTATACATAGTAACCACTTCTTGTGGTAAGCCATTCCATGCATCCACCACCCTTTCTGTGAAAAAGAATTTCCTCACATTCCCCCTTAATCTGCCCCCCTCTAATCTCATGCTGTGTCCTCTTGTCCTGGTATTTTTCTTATATTTAAACATGTTAGACTCTTTCACCTTGTTAATGCCCTTAAGGTGTTTGAATGCCCTCGATCATATCACCTCTCTCCTCCTTTGCTCAAGGGTATACATATTGAGCTCTGTTAATCTGTCCTCATATGTCTTTGAAGCAGTCCCTGCGCCATTTTGGTTACCCTTCTCTGGACTGCCTCAATTTGGTTAATGTCCTGTGAAGGTGTGGCCTCAACACTGCACGCAGTACTCAGATGGGGCTCAACTAGTGTCTTGTAAAGAGGGATTATTACCTCCTCTTACGACTTATGATACCCTACTAATACACCCTAACACCCCCTAGCCTTACCTACTGCTTTAGAGGTCTGCTTGGATGATTTCAGGTCATCAGTGATGATGATGCCCAATCCTCTTTCTTCCTTTGTGACTGCTAGCAACTCCCCTCCCAGCCTATAGGTGGATTCAGGGTTTCTCTTCCCTATGTGCATGATTGTGCACTTCTTTGGATTAAATCCCAGTTGCCACTCTTCTGACCATTTTGCTAGTTTATCCAGATCTTGTCTCATTCTGCCCACCCCATCTGGATCATCTACTCTGTTGCAGATCTTGGTGTCATCTGCAAACAGACAAGACTTACCCTCTAGTCCATCTGCAAGGTCACTAATGAAGATGTTAAAGAGGACTGGCCCCAGGACTGATCCCTGAGGTACCCCACTTGTGACTTGCATCTCTTCTGACTGTATACCATTTACCACCACTCTCTGTTTTCTGCCCGTCAACCAGTTTGCCACCCAGTTGACCAACTTCTGACCCACCCCGAGCCTACCCAGCTTATTTATCAATCTTCTATGTGGAACAGTGTCAAAAGCTTTGCTGGAAGTCAAGGTAGGCAACATCAACTGCTCCCTTGGTCCACCACTCTGGTTACTCAGTCAAAGAAATCTATGAGATTAGTTTGACAGGACCTTCCTTTGTAAACCCATGCTGTCTTGGATCCTGTGCCCTATGGATTCCAGGTGTTGCACTATCCTTCCTTAAAGAGTGCCTCCATAATCTTGCCCACTACTGAGGTAAGACTGACTGGTCTGTAGTTCCCTGCCTCCTCCCTGCTACCACTCTTGTGGAGCGGGATCACATGAGCCCTTCTCCAGTCTTCTGGGACCTCTCCTGTGCTCAGAGACTCACTAAACAGTTCTGCTAATGGCTCTGCTAGTTCCACCTTTAGCTCCTTAAGTACCCTGGAATGTATGCCATCAGGTCCCATTGCCTTATCCACCCTGAGCTTAGCAAGCTCTTGTAGGACCCTTTCTTTTGTGAAGGGAGTAGTGCTCACCTCCCTCCCGTGTCCATGATGTTGAGCTGTGGCCCTGCCCTACCTTCTCTCTTCAGTAAATACTGAGCAAAGTATCTATTTAGGATAGATGCCTTTGTAGGGTCCTCCTCCTCACATGCTCCCTTTCTCCATTGCTTAGCAATACCTCTGGACTTTCTCCTTTCACTAATGTATCTATAGAAAGTCTTGTCACCTTCTTTTACTTTCTGTGCTAGTGTTTCCTCAGTTTGGGACTTTGCCTGCCTTACTGCCTTCCCTGCTTCCCTTAGGGCAGTTTGGTATGCCTCCCTATCTTCATCCCACTGTGTTCCCTTATATTTCCTGAAGGCCAGCGTTTTGGCTTGACCTTTTCTGCTACTGTATTTGAGAACCAAAGTGGTTTCCTTTTTCTTTTGCACTTCCTTTTCTGTCTAACACAATGGGATGTTGCTTCAAGTATTGCATCCTTAATGCTTGCCCACCTTACCTGTACCCCCTCACCTGTGTTTCTTTTTGCCAGGGCTAGCTTAACTCTGTTGGCCATCTTATCAAAGTCAGCTCCTCTGAAGTCCCATATTTTTGCCTTAGAATGGGATGATTTAGATGTAGTAGCTAAATTGAACCATACCATGTGATGGTCACTGGCCCCCAGGTGACCTTCTAGCTGGAGATCTGTGATCCCTTCCTTGTTAGTCAGTACTAGATCTAGGATAGCCCTGTCTCTTGTGGGTTGTTGTACCAGTTGTTTGAGGCCCTCCCCCTGCAGGGAATCCACTATGTGTCTAGTTCTGGCAGATGTTCCTGCTGGTATTGACCAATCTGTGTCCAGCATGTTGAAGTCTCCCATTATCAGAACCTCCCCCTTTAGCTGTCATGTTTTGTATATCTTCTAACAGTAATGTGTCTATGTCCTCCCCCTGGTCTGGGGGCCTGTAGACAACCCCATTTCCTCTTTCCAGGGTGACCCACAGTTCTTCTGTCTCCTTATGTGTATTCTGAATTTCTGTAGCTTTGTTATTTTCATTGACATACAGGGCCACTCCCCCCCCCCTTTTTGCACCTCGGTCTCTTCTGAACAATACATAGCCGGTACTGAAGTCTCCCAAGTGTGGTTACTGGTAAACCACGTCTCACTAATTCCTACTATGTCCAGTTTAGCCTCTGCCATTATTGCCTGCAGGTCTGGGATCTTATTTCCCAGGCTGTGAACATTTGTGTACATGAGTTTCCATTGGCCAGATTTTGGTGTGTTAGTTGTTAGGTGAGGTTTGGCATTACCCCTGTGCATCATATGGGGAGACAAACCTTTTTTCTTACCTGGTGATGCAAATGAACTGCAAACATGCTGAATCCCTGTTTGACCACTAGCTGAGGGGGGAGGGGTGTTCTTCCCATTGACGATGGGGTGCTGCACCCCTCTCTCCATTTGTTAGTTTAAATATTCTGCAAAGATGTCAAACTTCTGCCCCAATGCACTGACTCCCTCCTTAGTCAGATGCAGTCCATCAAATTTAAAGAACTTTCGCTCCCAGAACTGTTGCAAGTTCTCTACAAACCTGTGTCCTTTTTCCTGGCACCAGCCCCTGAGCCACGTGTTTAGCTCCCCTATCTCCCCTTCTCTGACCTTCCGTCCATCTGCTCCCCTCTCCCAGACTTGCAGGATCTCAGAGAAGGAGATGCCGGACGAAATAGATGATAGTTTGTCACCCAGCCTGGTCAGGTGTTCCTTGGTCTCCACAACTGACCGGCTGGCGAGATCATTGGTCCTTATGTGTACTAGAACATCAATGTTTTCTCCTGCTTTGTGAACAATTTTAGCAATGCGGTCAGTGTCTCTCCATGTTGATGTACCTGGGAGACATCTGACCATTACCCCTGGCTGGAGATGGGTATCAACTCCCCGAATCATGGAGTCTCCTATGATCAGAAGTTTTTTGGATTTCCTTTTTGCTTTTTTTGTTTTGGTTCCTGATTTTTGTGAGTTTTGTTGTGCTAGCTCCTGTGCTGCAGTGTCCTGCTCTGCAGTGTCTTCAGCCTCTTTGTTTGATTTCAGAGATAGAGGCAGATACCTGTTTGTAGTGTTTATATGGTTTTTGGAGGTAATATGTTGGAGAGCAGAGAGTCATGGGGCACCCCATTTGCCCCTCCTAACCACCTGCCAACCTCCTGGACCAACTGCCCTCTGCGGTCGAGTTTTTTCTGTTGGATGCTGGGGAAATGGCGGGTGGTTCTTATAATGTATTTCCTTTTGAATATGAAATCTGAGGCATGCAATCTCTGCCCATGCTGCCCGGAGCTGATCCCTAAGATCTCCAAAGGCCCAGCATGTAGGACAGTGTCCTAAATCCTGTAAGACTGTCCTTCTGAAAATTGTTCCACAGTACCTTCAGTTAATGATATCCATTCCAGATAAGTTGCTGGGTTTATAACCTAGTCAGAGTAATTAGAAGGAAAAAAAAGGAAAAAAAATGCAAGTAATGGTTTGATTGTGTTTTGCTTAACTTGTTATATATGTCTGCAAATCAGATATTAGAGAAAAAAATTAAGTTTTATTACTTCCCATATATTATTGTTGTGTGACACTAGGTTTCACCATATGTAGCACGTGAGGCATAGACACATGTATTGCAGGTGTCCAGAAGACACCCACAGATGCACTAATGACATGGTCCTGCTTTATGTCCCTCCTGATTCCCAACCATGCTAGTATTTTAAGAACAGAAAAGTTCTGTGGCTAGTCAAGTAAGAGTGTGGGAGTTGGTATGCCAGATGTACTGCTGCACTGAACTGCATTCAGTGTACTATTTGCGTCCTTCCTGCCCAGAGTCTATAATGAAGTTCATTATGTCAATTGAAGGGCTGCTGTAACAGGTGTTCTTTCCCTTGACAAGCATCTGGTGGACTCTTTGGTGACCTGTTGTCATAGACCCCAACCCTCCACCATATTACCAGGGTACAACTGTAATAAAACATAAAAACTGCTGCAGTACCTCTAGGACATGGCAGTTCTTCCACAGCCTGGCCAAGATCTGGACCTCCAGATCCCCCCCCTCATTTGGGACCACACACCAATCATAGTACATCATAGCTCTTCATATATATCTGGGGTCAGATGCATGTGCACAGTTGCTTGGCTCAGCATATGTCCTTTCCAGAGTGTACATGATGCATAGTGATCTTTGCTGCATTTAATGAAACTCACACATGTGAACGCTTCACACTTTACCCAACCTTAACTATTTCACTGCCTGAAGAAAAATATATTGTCCTATAACAAATCGCCCATTATGCCACAGAAAGAAGACTTAGCCACAGAAGACAGGTGAGCAAGCTGGGCAGTCTAGGATTGGGTCCAAAAATATAAAATGGATAAGTAGTTGGCTATGGAACAGGACTCAGAAGGCAATGGTAAATGATGCTCACTCTGAAAAAGTCAACATAGAAATATAGAAACATAGAATTTGATGGCAGATAAGGACCGCTTGGCCCACCCAGTCTGCGCATTTCCTTACCTAGTGGATAAGCTGCAGATCCTAGATAACCAGCAGCCTACTTCTTCCTACCCCCACCCCCTTAGAATTGCCTTATGACTGTCCCATGCATGCTTGAATTCCACCACTGTTTTTGACTCCACAACCTCCTCCAGAAGGCTGTTCCATGCATCCACAACCCTCTCTGTGAAAAAATACTTCCTTAAATTACCTCTGAGCCACCCTCCACCATCTTCAAATTGTGCCCCCTTGTTCTTGCACATCTCTTTTTTTGAAAGATGCTACCATCTTGGACTTTGTTGATTCCCTTGAGGTACTTGAAAGTTTCTATCATGTCCCCTCTCTCCCTCCTTTCCTCGAGGCTATACATATTAAACTCCTTAAGTCTCTCTTCATATGTCTTCCGGTGCAGACCCTGCACCATTTTAGTTGCCCTCCTCTGGACAGCTTCCATCCTGTCTATGTCTTTGCGGAGATTGGGTCTCCAGAACTGCATGCAGTACTCCAGATGGGGTCTCACCAGCTGTCTGTACAGAGGGATAATAATTTCCTGTTTTCTACTGGTGATGCCTCTCTCTATGCATCCCAGTATCCCCCCAGCCCTCCTTGCTGCCCTCTCACATTGCTTGCCCACCTTTAGGTCATCTGATATGGCTACCCCCAGGTTCCTTTCCATTTTTGTTGTTGTTGGTATCTCACCCACCATTGTGTACTCTTCCCCTTGGTATTTGTTTCCCAGGTGCATTACCCTGCACTTCTTAGCATTGAATCTAAGCTGCCATACATTTGACCATTCCTCTAACCTTGCCAAGTCCCTTCTCATCCTTTCCACCCCACCTTGTGCATCAACTCTGTTGCAGATCTTTGTGTCATCTGCAAAGAGACATACTTTTCCTTCCAGTCCCTCTGCAATGTCGCTATAAAGACATTGAAGAGGACCAGTCCTATAATGAACTCTGCGGTACCCCACTAGTAACCCCCTTCTTCAGAGTGGACCCACTTCATTATTACTATCTGTGTCCTATTCTCCGCCAATTTTTACCCAGGCTGTCATCTTGGGACTCACCCCAGGCTGGCTAACTTGTATATTAATCTTTGTGTGAGACTGTGTCAAATGCCTTGCTAAAGTCTAGGTAGGCCATGTCCACAGCCCCTCCTGATCTACTACTTTGGTCACCCAGTCAAAGAAATCTATCAGATTTGTCTGGCATGGCCTTCCGCTGTGAATCCATGCTGCCTTGGGTCCTGTGCCCCTCTGGCCTCTAGATACTCTACAATTCTTTCCTTCAGAAGTGATTCCATCATTTGCCCTACCACTGAGGTTAAACTAACAGGTCTGTAGTTTCCTGCTTCTGCCTTGCTCCCACTTTTGTGAAGGGTATCACATCTGCCCTTCTCCAGTCCTCGGGTACCACCCCATCCTCCTATGATTTGTTAAAGAGGGTAGTCAGTGGTGTCACTAGTTCTACCTTAGTTCTTTTTAGAATTCTGGGATGAATCCCATCAGGCCCAATTGCTTTGTCACCTTCAGTTTTAAGAGTTCTTTCAGAACCCTTTCTTCTGTAAATGGGCTGGTATCAACTTCTGTATCCAGAGTGTTTCTACTGTTTGTTTTAGGTACCTCCCTCTTCCTTTGTAAATACTGAGCAAAAATGTTTGTTTAGTATCTCTGCCTTTCACAGTCACCCTCTGCCCACCCTCCCTCCCTTATTAAGCCTCACTATCCTCCCTTGGTCTTCCTTCGCCCCTGATGTACCTATAAAAGGTGACCAGCAGGGTGCCACAGGGGTCAGTACTAGGCATGGTTCTCTATAATGTCTTTATTAGCCACATTGCAGGAGGGCTGGATGGGAAAGTGTGCCTGTTTGTGGATGACACAAATATCTGCAACAGAGTGGACAAAGTGGGAGAGTTGAAAAAATTAGGGACAATCTGAAAAAGCTCAATGACTGGCTAATGATTTGTCAACTGGGCTTCAATGCAAATAACTGCAAAATCATACACTTTGGGCACAGAAATTCAGGGGCAGTGTACCAACTGGCAGAGGAAGTATAGGCAACCACAAAACAGAAAAAGGACCAGGAGGTAATCATTTCTGATGATCTGAAGGTAGCAAAGCAGTGTGATAAGGAAGTGGAGAAAGCTAGCAGGATGCTCAGGTGCATAGGGAGGGGTATTACTAGCAGAAAGAGGGAGGTAGTGTTACCCCTATATAGCTTGATGGTGAGGCCTCACCTTGAGTACTGTGTCCAGTTCTGGAGGCCCCATCTCTGGAAGGATATAGAGTGGAGGTGGTACAGAAGAGGGCAACCAAAATGGTGCAGAGCCTGCATCAAAAGCCCTAGGAGGAAAGGCTCAAGGAATTAAATATGTACTCTTCAGAGAAAAGAAGGGAAAGGGGGACATGATATAAATGTTCAAATACCTTACAAGTATTAATAAGGTACACAAGGGTAGCATTTTACAAAGAATAAGATGCTCGAGGACAATGGGTCACCCTATAAAGCTCGAGGGGGATGGAGACTCAGAAAAAATATAAAGAAATACTTCTTCATGGAAAGGGTGGTGGATGCCTGGAACAGCCTCCCAGTGGAGGTGGTGGGTGCTAAAACAATAACAGGATTCAAGCATGCATGGGACAGACACAAAGGATCCATAGAAATAAATCAAGGGGGGAAGACTAGAGATCAAGTAGGGTCTGCGGTGGCACTGTACAAAGGGGAAATTGGGCAGACTAGGTGGGCCAAGTGGTCCTTAACTGCCAACAGCTTCTATGTTTCTATATAGAACTACTGTTTGGCTGGGCCTCTGGTGCACTTTGTTGCACTATCAACTATGGTCACAGTGGAAAATACTTTTCATCTCATTAACTGTGCCATGTAGAGTTCATTATTTTTATCAAGGTGAACTACAGGATTTCCTTTATTGACCTTCGTGTCTCACCAGAAGCAAATTTACATGTGTACATAGGTTGAGTTAGACTATATTGGAGCTTAAGATTTTTAAAAAACAGTTCAGCCGTCTTCAGCCTTGGAGGGGGAAAAAATGTAGTTCTGTATTACATGTTTTTAAGCTAGCATAAGAAATTCTGGAGGGCTAACCTGGGAACAGGTTAAGATATGAACAAGAATTAAAATATTCTTTTTGACCATACATGTTTTCCACATTGTAACTTATAACAGAAAAAAAAATATTTTGCCATGTATAAGTTATTATATGAACTATTAGTTACAAAATGTACTAGATGTTGGCTCATAATGTAAACTTTAGCCTATGTAAAATATTCCCTTGAAGCTGCTAACTATCAGCAAAACATTGTTCTCATGCATAATATTTCTGATATGCCTTCTTTTCATACTGTTGCAAAACAGGAAGAAGCAATTTTAAATAGCTACTGTATCTGTGAAAACAAAATTATACAAAAAGAAAGCCCTGTGCCTACTGCAATTTGAATTTTCAGTCAAATCTTAAGAGCGTAAATTTCAACAGTTGTTTTAAGAGTCATATGTCCACTTTGCTTTTATTTACTTATTGTATTGTCAACTGGTAGGAAAGGATTAATACAGTACCACTAGTCCCATTTCTAACCCTATCCCAGGGGATTAGTTTATAGGATTACAAAATCATAGTTATCTTGCATCTAAAATTCCAAAGTGGAGGCTAAGGCTTTAGATTAGATTGTCCCTGTAAAGGGTGACTAAGAGGTTGGAAGAAAATAAACTAAATCAAGCTAAGGAAGCCAAATCTAACTAAATTTATTGAGAGTAAAATGAAAAATTATAGATTCATTTATAAGTATGTCCATTTACATAAAGACAATGTACAAGTGGTCCATTAAAAATATTAATAACATAAATACATAATTACAAAGGAAGTACCTATTGAGACCTGAAGGTAACTTATAAAACACACATCACAAGTGGAGGTTTCAAAAAATTAATATTTTAAATGTATACATTGATATCAACCTTTTTAGTTTGAAATAGTTTTGCAAAATGTGAAAAGTAATGTAATTTTTTTTAACTTATTGCCATGTATCATTTTGTGTTATCTGTGTGCAATTTATCCCTGTAAATGGGCATTCTCCAAGTTGGCTCCACCCAGTTACCAGTGTAAAACAATGAAGTATTCCAAGTACAGTATTATCACTTAATGTAAGGCCTGGGGACCAAATCAAAATCTAAACCTTTTTGTATAACACAGTAAAATAGTATCAGGTGAGTGAAGTCTGGTATCAGATGATTTTAAAGGTTGTCATATTTTTAAAACCACAGTTCTTAGAGCCAGAGTCTGTTGGACGCATGTAAGCATGTTATAGCTCACTTTATTATTCATCTACTGTTCTGGACATAAATGAATATCAAATGAAAACATTGGTGTGGGAAGTGGATTGTTCATATAGTCATTTAGTTAAGTTCTTGGCCTTCATGTACAGTAAACAGTAGTATTATTTGAGATCATGCCTGCCTGTTACCAGTGATCATTACACTAGGGATGGGTAGATCACTTAGGTGGCTGATCTGAACCTTCCTATGTTAGCAATGTGTCTGTTATTCATTGCAAAAAAACTCTGTTAATGCATCAGTTAGGGTTGAGATTACAGTGACAAAAGTTTGGAAATTCGATGTTAGGGTTCCCCCCACCACCCAACCCCAATCCTCCTCACCTTTCCACACACCAACAGACATTGAGGGGGGCAGGGGTTGTGCCCAACTCTCACCACATTCCATGTGTAAACAAGCTGACGTGCTACAGTATATGAGAATGGGGTGAGAATTAGGCCTGATGACCCCATGGTGCACCCTGATGTCTGATGGTGTGTGGAGGGTGGGGGGGTGAGGTTAGGGTGGTAGGGTTAGTAACCATAACATCAAATTTCTAAATTTTTGTCACTGTGCTATCAACCCTAACTGATGCATTAATGTAGTTTTTTTTGTAATGAATTTCCCATCTTTTTAAGAAAGTGTAATTGAAGTGGTATGTGGTTGTGGGAGCAAGGGCCCTGCAGGCCCTGCCCTCCCTTCACACTGTCCCTTTTTGCATAATAGTATGCATATGTTGGAGCATGGGCCCTCTGGGTCCTGCGCTCCCACTCACACATAGCCAGTGTAAATGTTTTCACCAAAGCATCAAAACGCACTTCTGAGAGGGAAGGGCTTGCCACCCTGTAAATTTCTGAGCAAAAGTCCTAACCATTTTTTGGCTATAAGGTGGGCAAGAAACTGTTATACTGTGCCTGTGTGCCACCCTACTTTTGCGAAAGTACTTTGTACTTTCACAAATGTACCATTGGTTTACATGGGGAAATTCCACAAAAGTACTGGGTACCTTTGTGAAAATTCCCTATGTTAACCAGTGGTACTTTCACAGAAGTACACAGTTCTTTCCTGAACATACCATTGTTTGGCATGTGGAACTTTCACAAAATCACCAAGTACTTTTGTGAAAGTACCTCCATGTAAAGCAATGGTACTTTTGTGAAAGTAGAAAGTACTTTTGCCAAACTACTATTAGTTAACATGGGGAACTTTTGAGAAAGTATCCAGTACTTTTGAAAAAGTCCCCCCCTCTTGTAAACCAAAGGTACTTTCATGGAAATACCAAGTGATTTTGCAGAAACCTTCATATATCATAAGATATATATATTTTTCCCCATAGTCTATAATGGAGTGAAGTCTTGTTGTTGCTTGAAGGTAAAGGGGGCTTGGAGGAGTGTGGTGCTAGGGGTGGTAACCATGACACTAAATTTTTAAACTTTTGTTGCTGTGGCATGAAGCCTAACTGATGCATTAACAGATTTTTTTTGCAATTAATTTCCCTTATTTTTGAAAAAGTGTAATGTAACTGGTATGTGGCTGTGGCAGCATGAGTCCTCTGGGTCCTGCGCTCCCTTCATGGTATCCATTTTTTGCTGGACAATATGCATATGTGGGAGCATGGGCCCTCTTGGCCCTTTGCTCCCACTTACACATACATATGGAGACATACAGGAACCCCATAGTACTGAACAGAAACCCTTGTAACACTTATTTGACAATATCTCAGTAACCGTAGCAACTATTGGAAAAATTCCACTGCAGTTGTAATCATTACTTTGAAACCTCCATACCTGTGCATCCGAGCAAAAAATCTGTATCTTGAATTGTTTTCAAGCTATGGGCATTGAAACATGCCACGAGTGCTGCAGTGCTAGCCTATGGGAAATTTCTCAACTTCGGAATGCTGTAACTAAGGCAGTGTTAATTGGTTTGGGACAAAACCAACAAATGGCACATCTGTGGGCCCAGAGCTTGCCACCCTGCAAATTTCAGCACCAAATCCCCAACTGTTTAGGTGCAGTGGAGTGACAAATATTCCCCTTTTTGGATGTTGTAGTGTCATAAATTCTGACATTTTTGCAAAAAATTGCAAAAGAACGGGCATAACACTGTCGTGATTTGTGAAAGTATCACATCTGTTCTGTCGCAATTTCTGACACTACGGGGGCTGATCTCAGAAAAGGCATTTCTGGGGGAGTTTAGCCCCCCAAAAAAGCTGTGCTGTGTAGCTCAGGGCCTGACTAGGTAAACACAACTGTCACTGTTTTCCTAGGACCAGCCAAATTTGAACTACAGTTTTTTTTATCCATTACTAACTGAAAACAAGATGGTGGCAACTCAAAAACAAATTTGCATCGCTCAAAAACAAATGTTGCTTCCACAAAAACTTGTTAAAAGCTTTCATGGTGCACATATATTTTTTCCCATAGGCTATAATTGGAAATTTTAAATTTTAATAACTTTTGAACGGATTAATATTTTTTCACCAAATCTTCAAATAGACATTCCTTGACCCAGTCCAAGGAGCAGAGAACAAAAAAGCACTGGGAAGAATATAGTGGTGCTCAAACAAAGTAAAACATGAAGAAATAGCAAAACGCAACCAAAATAAGCACACTGGTCTCATAAACGCTATTTTACTGTCAGTCCTTTATGTATAGCTTGTGGCAAAACTGTACAAAAAAGTGACAAGGCACAATGGTCGTGGCAATATGGAACAGACTCATGTTTCGCCTAGCTGACTGCTAGGATTCATCAGAGTAATATGTAAAAACCATGCTCTAGTATTTATATGTGTCATAATCATGTGATTTCAGAATTAACTTAATTACCCACCAGCCCTGGTGAATCAGGGCTAGTATCACAAGCATTAAAAGCCGTTTTAAGATATACCCTCACCAATCTGGTGAGCAAAGTGCTTAATTTAAAGTGGTTAACACATATAATCAACACATATCATGGGTCAAATTGGATCACAACTTTCATTGGTGCTATTCCTCATATAGGAATACATCCCAAATATCTCAATAAATATTTTTAAGCATTCAAGGGGACCGTTAATTTACAGTGCAGTGGGAATGTTTTTTAATGTTCAAATATTCCTAGTTAGTGAGGTAGCGAAATCCCCGACCATCAGATCAATCCCCATTTGTGAGCTGTCAAAATCACCATCTGTAAGAAATCCTTGACCCTCAGATTTCAGTCATCTGGTCCCTAAGTGACAGTCAAGGATGTTGCTACCTCACTAAAGAGGATCGGGTGGCAGACTAGAACTTTGACGGCTCGCGGACTGTGATTTTGTCAACTCATGAAAGAGGATTCAAGAAACCAATCCCCTTTTGCAAGCTGAAAAAATCCTAGTCCACCAGCCTATCCTTTTTTGCGTGGCAGCAAAATCCTTGACTGTCAGTCAATCCTTGTCCGTGGGAAGGGACATCTGGTACCTAAGTGACGACCAAGGATTTTACTATCTCATGAAAGAGGATCAGGTGGCGGACTAAGATATTGACAGCTCACGGGCTGTGATTTTGTCAATGCATGAAACAGGATTTATAAAACCAATTCCCTTTCGCAAGCTGACAAAATCCCAGTCCGTCACCCAATCCCCTTTCTTGAGGTAGCAAAATCCTTGACTGACAAGTCAGTCCTTGTCAGCGAGAATGGCTATCTGGTCATAAAGTGATGGAAAAGGATTTTGCAGCCTCGCAAAAGAGGATTGGCTCATGGACTGGGATTTTGTCAGCTTGCGAAACAGGATTGGAAGCTAGTCATGGACAAAGAATTTTTAAATTTGAAACTGCTGTTTTTTGGACAAAACAAAGCAAACCAAAGGTATGGGTTTGTAGAGGGTATCACCCTGAACAAAACCCATACCTTATCACAACGAGAAGTCAACCAAAGAGGAAGCTATGACATTTTGTTTGGGGGGAAAAATGAAAACAAGATGGCGTCTCACGGACAAGGAACCTTTCTGACAGACGAGGATTTTTTAAAATTCTAGTTTGTGAGCTGACAAAATCCTTGACCATGAGCCCAGTCCTCTTTCACAAAACATACAGTACATATAAATCTTGGAGTGAACTGAGCATGCTCAGAACCCAAAATTTAAAAATTAGATAACATAGGAACGTATTAATATTTTTTATCTAAACCAACGCAGGATTGTTCTTTGACCCAAACTCTTCCTGTGTTCCAAATTTCAGACCAAAATGATGTGGTCATAGTGCCATGGGCAAAACAACATGTTGGTCTGATCATTACACTGTAGGGTTCAGTTTTTGCACCCCCTCTTCTAGGCCTACCCCTGTGGAGATGGTTATGTACCACTCTTTGTGAGATGTTAGCTCTATGGGCCTGGCAGCGGTGCTTGACTTATCAGAGTTTCCTGGAGTGAGCAATGATCCAGATGACTTGGTGTTGGCTTATAATAGGGCCATCTCCTCAGTTCTCGATCAAATTGCTGCAGTCCATGTTTGTCCTCTCCCCCTTCGACCTCGGTCTCCATGGTTTGAAGGGACCTTGAGGGAGATGCAGCGACAAGGATGATAGTTAGAGCATCATTGGTGGAGAACTGCTCTTGAAGATGACCATCTTAGACTGATGGAATGCCATCAACTCTATCATTCCGCAATCTCTCGTAAGAAGCCAGAGTTCCTGTCTGGGGAGATTGTGGCTGCTCAGAACTGACCAGCTCAGTTTTTTTGACCTGTTGACAGACTGTGCAACCCAGCCTGTCTTCAGGTTCAGAAAGCCTTTTCACAAATAGAGTGTGACGAGCTTGCTCGCATCTTTGAAGAAAAGGTGACTAACATCTGGGCAGAGCTCCAGCCTGCTTCCTCTGTGGGAGAAGCTATTGATTGTCATTTGGTTGCATCCTCTTGTCACTTCTGAAGTTCCTTTGACCAGCCTGAGTTCATTGATGTCATGAGAATTGTCCATAGTATGCACCCTACTTGCTGTAGTCTGGATCTGGGTCCAACTTCCCTGATAAAGGGTTGTCTTGGTATCATCGGCCCTGTCCTAGCACAGATAGTCTGGTGCTCCTTGGATATGGGTCAGTTTCCTTGCTCCCTGAAAGAGGTGGTGGTGACACCCCTCCTGAAGAAAGCTTCCTTGGACCCAGGCTGCTTTGCTAACTACAGACCGATCTCTAATCTTCTCTTTGCTGGGAAGATTATTGAGAAAGTAGTGGCTGCACAACTGGAAAACCCTTTAACCATCCATGACATCTATGTACCACTCCAGTCTGGTTTTTGAAAGAGGCATAGTACCGAGATAGTGCTGGTTCGGGTGCTCAATGATCTCCTGATGGCTAGAGATCAGAAGAATTGTTCCATCCTCATTCTTCTTGATCTTTCATCAGCTTTTGACACTGTGGACCATAGGGTACTTCTCACGCACCTGGAGTTCATCTGTGGCCTGTCAGGTGCAGTCCTCAGTTGGTTTAGATCTTTCCTCACTGACAGAACTCAAATAGTGGTGTCGGGGATAAATTCTTCCTGCCCAGTCTCTCTGTCATGTGGGGTTCACCAGGGCTGAGTGTTGTCACCCATGTTGTTCGCAGTATATATTCTGCCCCTCGGAGACATTGTAAGAAAGTATGGGCTGAGGTTTCACTGCTATGCAGCTGAAACCCAGCTCTACCTATCTTTTGCACCCGACCAGGATAGAGCTCTCTCGGTCTTTAATAGCTGCCTCACTGAAATCCAGTGCTGGATGAATTCAAGCTGGCTGAAGTTGAACTCGGAGAAGACAGAGGTAATGGTTGTGGACCTGGGTCATACGGTAGAGGGAATGGGAGCTTGTCTTCCCTCAGGTTTAATTCTGGGAGGTGTCCAGCTTCCCACCTCTGAACAGGTGTGGAACCTGGGGGTGATTTTTGACAATGAGCTGACACTTCATTCACAGGTGTCGGCAGTTGTCAAACTTTCCTTTTACCATCTTAAGAACATCGCCAGGATTAAGCACCTTGTTCCATCCATCGATCTGCCAACGTTGGACCATGCCTTTGTGTCCTCATGCCTGGATTATTGCAACTCCCTGTATCTAGGGCTTCCTGGGGTTGATATCCGCCGTTTGTAGCTGGTGCAGAATGCTGCAGCCCAGTAATTGACAGGTACATCTCATGCCTATCATATTTCACCGGTGCTGCGTGATCTGCACTGGCTACCAATTCAGTGGCGATCACCTTTAAAGTTGGTCTTTTGACTTACAAAGCCCTACACGGACAGGGTCCAGACTACTGGAAAGAGCTTTTGGTTCCCAACTGCCCTAAGCAATCTTTCTGTTCAGCGGACGAGGGGTTGCTAGAGATTCTGAAGGTTTCTTTAAAATCTTTGGATGCTCATGCCTTTATGTATGCTGCTCTGACCCTCTGGAATTCTCTACCCCATCTGCTTCATCAGTGTGCATCCATGGAGGAATTTAAAAAGGCCCTGAAGACCTATTTGTGGTCCAACATTTATTTTAATTAATATTGTGATTTTAGGAGCTCAGATTATTATGTATTGGTTTTATTTATTATATCGTCAGATATTGTAAGGCACCTTGAATTTAGAAAGGCGTAATATAAATAAAGCTTTATTATTATTATTATTAAAAGTGGCGAAAAATACATTTTTCAGCACTTTGCTGAGCACAACCGTAACTCCGACCAAAACGCAACTTGGTTAATCAAAAGATCTACCATATGAGGACACACATTCCAAATTTTGTACAAATCTGTTGAACAGTTGCAAAGTTATTAATGTGCAAAAACTGGGGTTTAACATTAAAGTGCCTACTTAACCCTAACTATAGTGGCACGACCACGCCCCATTATATATATATATATATATATATATATATATATATATATATATACACATACACACACATACATATACATATACATATACATAAGATGGGGATGAGAGCAATATGAGTGTGATAACCTCAGTTATTTCCAGTGCAGTGTGATAAATGGTGATGACATCACCAGAGTTAAAATAAATGCCATTTATACATACTCTGCTGATGTCACCACTCACTCACTACAGTCTGCATTCTAAATGAAACTGCTTCACAAAAAAGTTTCTGTTTCTCACTACTACCCTCCAACTTACTCAATTAGCACTGCAAAGGACACTCACCTCTGTCCCATAGTGTTTCTGAGACTCCCAGCATATTACTATGCTGATCTCATCTTCAGTATAGCCTGCATTCCAAATGAAACTACTTCACAAAAAAGTTTATCACTAGTACTTGCAGCTTATTCAATCAGCATTGTAAAAGACACTCACCTCTCTCCCAAGTGTTTCTGAGACTCCCAGCCCATTCAGAAAACCCACACACACTCTCAGACCACACACAGAAACAGCAGACAGCACACAGAAACAGGGAAAAAATACAGGAAAACATAACAATATGCTAGGAGCACTCACTCCCATTGTATAAACAGCACACATGATGAGCAGATCGTATGCTATGGAAAATATTCTCACTCCTTCAGAGTGAGCTCTGGATACTCATGAGTGCCTATCCAGGAATGAGAATATTTTCCATATCACAATACTGCCCATCATGTATCCTACTACATATAATATATATACTGTATATATATGTGTGTGTATATATATATATATATATATATATATATATATATATATATATATTAGAGGCAAAAACTCTGTTTAATGCATTAGTTAGGGTTGTTCCACAGCGACAAAAGTGAGAAATTCACTGTTAGGGTTGAAAACCCCCTTGGACCCCACCCCCCACCCCTAACCGGCATTGGGGTCGCATTGGGATCATCAGCCTAACTCTCACCCCATGACATGTGTAAATCAGCAGAAGTATAGGAGAATGGGTGAGAGTTAGACCCATGATCCCAATGCGCACCCCAATGCCGGTTGGGGTATGGGGTCCAAGGGTTTTCAACCCTAACAGCGAATTTCCTCACTTTTGTCGCCCGAACAACCCTAACTAATGCATTAAATGGATTTTTTGCCTCTAATTTCCTTCTTTTGAGAATGATAACGAGAAATAGTGAATGTAATGTAGTAGTGGAGCGTGGCCTTTGGCCCCATCCTGCTGCATACTGTGTTGGTGGGAGGGCCCGTGCTCCCACCACATGATGTCTTGTGGCACAGTAACAGGAGCAACAACGCAAACAGAAATGCTAACAGTGGCACACATGGTAACACAAGCGCGAATGAGAACAGAAAGGGTAATGCACACGGTGGCATAGACGGGAACGGTCTGCCACGTGATGTGTTATCACATAGTAACATGGTGCCTGCAAATGGAAATGTCAATGGGCATGGTGATGCAAAGTGAAACAGAAAGAGAAACAGTACTGTAGACACAAATGGCAAAAAATAACAGAAACGCAAGCGCAAATGAAAACGCAAAGGATAACGCACATAGGGCCCCGCGCTCCTGGCATGTAATGCGGCAGCGGGAGCGCGGGGCCCAAAGGGCCCCGCACTCCCACCACATGATGTCTTGAGGCATAGTAACAGGAGCAGCAATGCAAACAGAAATGCTAACAGTGGCACACATGGTAACACAAGCACGAATGAGAACAGAAAGGGTAACGCACAAGGTGGCATAGACGGGAACGGTCTGCCATGTGATGTGTTATCACATAGTAACATGGTGCCTGCAAATGGAAATGTCAATGGGCATGGTGACAGAAACGCAAGCGCAAATGTAAATGCAAAGGATAACGCACATAGGGCCCCGTGCTCCCGGCACGTAATGCGGCAGCGGGGGCCCCGCACTCCCACCACATGATGTCTTGTGGCATAGTAACAGGAACAGCAATGCAAACAGAAGCGCTAACAGTGGCGCTGAAGGTAACACAAGTGCGAATGAGAACAAGAAAGGAATGCCGAACGCGGTGGCATAGGCAGGGCGGTGTGCCGCGTGGTCTTATCCTAGTAACATGCTGCCTGTAAATGGAAATGGCAATCGGCATGGTGGCAAAGTGAAACAGAAGAGAAACAGTACGGTACACACAAATGGCAAAAAAGTAACAGAAACGCAAGCACAAATGAAAATGCAAAGGATGACGCACGTGGTGGCGCAGACGTCAACAGTAAGTGAAACGGGCATGGAACCACAAGTGGAAAGGGCAATGGTAACAGTAATGTAAGCGCACAGGCTGGTTTTCCCCAAAACCTGCATTGAGAAAGACAGTGAGTACAAATAATGTATGCAAAATAATGAGTATCGGCGCAGAAAATGAGATCTTGGAATACTAAATACATTATACTGTATCTCAGGAACTGTACGACATAGAAAAAAAATTTAAAAGTCATATTATTTACAACTGTCCTGGCTAATTTTAATCTTAGCCCCATTAAGGGGCTGAGAAATTTTCCGACGTAAAGTCAGTATCTTGCACCGTTTCCGAGATACGGGCCCTGAAAGGCGCGGCGAACGCCGTAATGTTATCCTATGGGAAAAAAAATAAAAGTTCAGAGCACCATAACTTTGCCTCCCTGTAATGTTTTTTCACCAAACTACTGAAAGGCACATCTGTTGGCTGTTGGCTGTCTTCCCTCCAAATTTCAGGAAAAAAGACCAAACCGTTATTTTGCAGCAGGGCTCCAAATGATTTCTGTTTGTTATCCTATGGGAAAAACCGTCAATTTTGGAGTGCCGTAACTTTGCCGCCATGTGATATTTTTTCACCAAGCTACTGAAAGGCACATCTGTGTACTGTTGGCTGTCTTCCCTCCAAATTTCAGGAAAAAAAGACCAAACCGTTATTTTGCAGCAGGGTGCCAAAGGATTCCTGTAATGCTTCGGGCGCCGTAATGTTATCCTATGGGAAAAACTGTCAACTTTGAAGTGCCATAACTTTGCCGCGTGTAATATTTTTCAATACAACACTGAAAGGCACATCTGTGAGATGTCGGCTCGTTCCTCCAAATTTCAACCCAAAACTCCCAACAGTTATTTTGCAATTGCAGTGCCAAAGAATTGCTGTCATTTTCTGAACTAGAAAATTACTGTAGCAATTGAAGCTTTCATAAAAATTTGCGACACTTTGAGATAATGAAAGTAATTTGAGAAAGTACTTTTCCAGAAATTTGAAAAACGTATTTCTGGGGTGTTTTACCAAAATAAAGACATGGCAAGCATCCTCAGGGTCCGACTAGGTGAATACAAAAAATTAGATTGCTAGAGGGTCCCAAATTTAAATGCCAACCATTTTCTGATCACCAACTGAAAACAAAATGGCCGATTTGCGAAAGTAACAGGCCCATTTGCGAAAGTAAAAATGCATTTGCTGAAGTGTTGAACTTTTTGTTAACTTTTCCCATTGACTTATAATGGGAAACTGTTTTTTGAATAACTTTTGAACCGTTTAATATTTTTTCACGAAATCTTCGAAAGGCACATAGGGAACCCTGGCTGCATGTTCCCTGAAGATTTCAGGCCGGTCATGCAAACCGTACGACCTGTAGGCGTGACCACAGAATTCCAGAAAAGCGTAAACGCGCACTCAGATCATGCTTAATAACTCCGCAACCGTATATCTGATCAGTACGAAACTTGGCAGATCCCAAGGCCTATGGATCTTGATCATACATTCCAAATTTCAGGCAAATCTATCTAACAGTTGCAAAGTTATTAAGGTGCAAAATTTGGGGTTTTAACATGGAAATGGCTCCTCAACCCTAACTATGGTAGCACTACCGTGCTACCATAATATATATATATATAAAGTCTCAATGGGTACTACAAAACTAACACATAATACCTGCCCAAAAATTCATGGGTTAGTCACTGCACCCCAAATTTTCCTTTAAAATTCATTGTAGTGCCAAATCAACAATTAAAGTCTGACCATCATTAAATATGCACCAAAGGACTATCTCATCTTGGACTACAGTCATAACAAGTCTCAGACCAACCAAACATAATTTTATTGAGTTATGGCTAAAAAGATGAAAATAATATTTTTAACCGCAGACTGGCAACTGCCAATATATTTTTTTCTTTGATGCAAGCCACATACACACACAAACACACACACAATTACAAGAAAACAGATACATTATTTTACTGGAGGCATGGAAGCACAGGGCTTGGAGGGCCCTGTGCTTCTGCAACAGGGATGGATTTGTTCACGCTGGTCCCTAAGGGATATGCATGAATGAAGATACTGTTCTACTATCTGCAAAACAAAGGAAATTCTTTGCAAAAATACAGTGTATTATTGCACCAGTTAGGGTTCTAATGAAAGTGACAAATGTAGGGAAATGTGGTATTAGGGTTTTCAACCCTAACTTCACATCCCCCACCCCCCAAACAGCAAAAGGAAAAAACATTATGTTTTGACTGTCCTGAATCAGGAGTGGGGTTTTCCTTGGGGTTCTCAACACTAATGCTCACCCCATTCAGATATAGTCTTCAAACATATCAAATTGTATTTTCCCACATTTTGCCAACAACCTGTGGCCCTGCCTGAAAAAAAAAAACAGATCACATCTGAACTTGTTTGCTCAGGGAATGGGGTGAGCATTATGTTTGAGAACCCTAAGGAAGACCCCCATTCCTGATTTTCCAGGAATCAGGACAGCCCAAACTGTAATGAGTTTTCCTTTTTCTGCTTTGGAGGTTGCATTAGGGTTGGAAAACCTAACACCACATTTCCCTACTTTTGACACTTTAATCTGAACCCTAATTGGTGCATTAACATAGTTTTTGCAAATAATTATATCTATCTATCTACACACACATGTGTGTATGTATATATATATTGTGTGTGTGTGTGTGTGTGTGTGGGAATGATTGCACCCCTATAATTAAGGTTGAGTAGGCACTTCAATGTTAAACTCAAAATTTTGCACTTTAATAACTCTGCAACCGTTCAACAGATTTAGATGAAATTGACAATCACCATCACCCATGGCAGATCTCTGGATGTGTCAAGTTACCTTCCCATCAGATACGCAGTTTCCGCATCCCAGATAGGTGAAAAAAGCATTTTGACACTCATTGACGTTTCTGTTTTTTTTTCTTTGAACTTGCCTACAGCACAGACAGTTTGTTTTTTTTTTGGTCTGAAATTTTCAGGGCAGAAAGGATGTGTCTTTTGCTTGTCTGGTGAAAGAAATAATAAGCCATTTTTAAGTTATTGCAATTCAAAAATTTGAAAAAAAAATCATTTCTGAGCGTGCTAAGTAAGCACTAAAAGACAGCTGTATGAAACAAAAAAGGAATCCTGTTTTATATGGGAAAATTCCTTTTTCATTTGCCACCATCTGGTTTCAGTTTTTTCTTTAAAACAAATTTTCAGAAGATGCAAAAATAACATTCTGTAGAGAGACCACCACACTTAGCTGGCTGATCAGGACCCTGCCAGGTGCAATCTGCACTTCAATGTTAGAGATATGCACTTGAAATATGCTTTTTTTAATATTATGAGTATTTTTTCATGACCACATGATATGAAAAATGAATCCTTTTTTGTATCACAAGTCATGAAAAAGGATTGTTTTTCATCACTTGAGAATTCTCTCCCTGTATTTCCCTGGTGTCTAGAGGCATCACCCACCCTCCAGTCCTCATCCCTTTTAATATTTTGTTTCCCCGGTACCTATGGGTACACTCCACCCTTCAATCACCATCCCCTGTAATATGCCTTCTCCCTGTTCTGTCTAGTTGCACCCCCCACTCCCCGAGTTTCATTGCCCTTATTGCAGTTGCCCACTGTTTTATTTACATTAGCCAACATCGGGGTGCCAAATCCCTGTGTTGGCATTTTGAGGCCCCCCTACCCAGCACTTTGGGACACTGGAGAGCTCACCCCCAGTGTCCCGAAATACTTTTATTTATGTGTAACTGTAAAAAAGAAAATTGTCCCCCATCTTTTTTTAAATCCTGAAATAAAGAAAACCATCACTCACCATACCTGCCATCCCCTCTCCCCATCCCAACCCACTCACTGAGCATCCACCACCCCACATTCCCTCTTACCCTATACATACCTCCAGAGGTCATATGCTGTCATCCTCTGTGGACCAGAACACATCTGCACTCTTCAAAGCTGAACCGTGAACTGAGGAATAAAGGTAAGTGCCATATAATGTATTTTAATGGTGGTTTGAACTTATGGTAATATCTCTGCCATTTTTTTGAATTTTGCATCACATTTTCAACATGGCCTTTTTGGGACCTCGCCCCATGAACTCGACCACTGATATTTTGTTAATCAGCCCAGAAGGTTATTTCATAGTCACTGCACAAAATCAACTTTTAGGATGGAATAACAGCATTTAACCAGCAGTGTTCATGAGATGGGGTCCCAAAAAGGCCATGTTAAACATTTGGTGCAAAAATTCAAAAAAATGCCCAAGTTACATGCATTTTTTGAAAATGTTCTATGCACTTGCATACCTTTGGTAATTTTCAACATTTTGACTCCAGATTTTCAACATAACCTTCTTGTTACCCCACTCATGTATGTCACAGCTGTCATTTTTCTAATCCTGCCCAAAAGGTGTTTTCACACCTGTGTTTTGGAATGGCATTGTAATTGCAAAGTATTACATTTTGTTGGGGATCTTAAAATGTTCTGTACTGGGTACATGCACTAGGGTAATAAGATGGCCATGTTGATAATTTGGGCATGCATCTATGGAGGGATGGGTATGCAGGGTCCAAAGTACCCTGTGCTGCCTTAGTAAAATAAGGAAACTCACAAAGCATGGAGTGCAGAGTCGGAAGGCCACTGTGCTTCCACTGTGACAAAAGGACATTTATGGAGGGTGGGAGCACAGAGCCCCACAAGCAAATAAGGATGCAAGTAAGCTATCTGAAAAAGTCAGGAAATTCATTACACAAATCTTCAAATAATGCATAAGTTTGAGTTGTTATTAAGTGACAAAAGTAAGGAACTATGACGTTATGGTTTCCAACCCTAACACCCCACCCACCACCCTTCACATAGCAACAGGCATCAGGGATGCACTTTAGGGTCATCTGCAATGACACTCACCCCATTCTCTTATACTGTACACATTTCACCTTATTTACTTATGGAATCAGGTGAGCATTAGTACTGATGACCCTGAGGCACACACACACACACACACGATGCCTGTTGGTGTGTGCAGGGTGGGGGGTGAGGTGTTAAGGTTGGAAACCCTAACATAATATTTTCATGCTTTTGTCACTTTACTTACAATCATAACTGATGCATTAACAAAGTTTTTTGCATATATATATATATATATATATATATATATATATATATATATATATTGTTTTTTACTGTATTACTAAAGTATCATTATGCTATATATATTGTATCTTCATCACTTGTTTAAATGTATTTTGTACCTAATACAGCACTATTTAACAGCTACTTTAAAAGACCACTATGTTTCTGTTCTTTCATACTTTATCAGGTAACTTATTACCAATGTTTTACAAGTATTCTCAAGAATCAACATAAATTTAGATATACATTATACAGTATAGACGTCTTGAAGTCTTGTAGCTAAGCATGATCTTGTAAACTGATAGCCTACTTGAAAACCTCACAAAAGAAACTTACCCATCAAATGACTTTTAGAAATTGTTAAAGCTTCTTGTACTTCAGTACCATGGTTGAAAAATTGAATAGAAAAGCATCTGAAATGTTTCATCTCTTCGTCCTCACCTTGGTGGAAAAAAATGTAAAATAAATAAACAAGTCAAATTGCCATACAGGACTGGAAATTGATTTTGCCTCCAATTGATGGTTTCCAGAGAATCACACAGACTCAACAGCCTGATATTTTTTGTAGGTGAAGACACAGCATATATACAGCCACAATACTTGGGACTGCATTAGATTAGCAGTGGGCCTTTCTAACACTTTTAACCAAAAATACGCTTAATCAGATCCATATCTAAAACATATTATTTCATATTTAAGTGCTTCCCTCAAATCGTGGAGTAATTTGCATGATGACAACTTCACAACTTTAAAAAAAAATAGTTTTATGGTCAAGGCCAATTTACAAACAAAATGACACTTTGTTTATTTGGAAAGAGATATTTTGTAATTTTATTTTTAAATTTTTTGGTAGGGGGATGCTGATCAGGTAAACTATCTGTAGATAATCCAACATTAAAATGAGCTGCAAAATATCACTCATTTACTAATTTCCCCTCTTAACAAAGAAAACAAAATAGAAAATTGCACTTAAAAATAATTTATGTATTCACTGCTGAGCCATTATTTCTATTTACCTTTATTTTAATAATTATTTTTTACTGTTCCTACCCTTTTTCTAAATTGTTTTAAATGATCATTTTTATAAGTATATGCCAAACATCTACCACTTGGTTAGTGGAGATGTTTTCCCTGATATTACTTTTGAATTTTCCTCCTTTCAAAGACATTATGTCGACCCTTGTTCTTTGATCTACGTATATCCTGAAGTTTTTTTTTTGTGTTTTTTTGGTGTGACAGAGTACTGAAACCATATCTCCCCTGAGTCATCTAGTTTCCATAGATAAAAGCCCCAGTTCTTTTGTTAAATCCTTAAAGCACATGTTTTCCTAACTTCAACCACTTCAGTCACTTCTCTGAGAAGTGATTTGTCCCAGTGGTCAGAACACAGAACTGTGAACTTGGAAAACCAGTCTTAAATCCAACAGCCAACAATTTCTCATCACGTGACTCTCATCAAGATACTTAACCTCCCTGTGCTTAACCCCTTACTAGTCTATATCTGTACATTTTTAATCTCCCTATGGAATCAAAATGGTAGCAACATTCCCTCCCCTTCCTCTTCTGTTTTCTAATTTGCTTTGTGATACATGTGTATGAAAGGTACTGTATGAAATGACATTCATTTATTTCTAAACTGTAGTCTCCTCAGTGCATAACCTATAATTCAGAAAAATCCTGCTCTTAAATGCTAGTGGTATCTCAACTTGTTTTTCAGAGTTCCAGCACTGTGCTCCTAAAGTGGGATAAGCATGTATCTGGAGGGGACCACTGACTATTACATTTGAATATAAATGATGAATGATATTTTGTTTAGAATATGAAGCCTTTGTTATCTACTGTTACCTGATCTGCCAGCCAGTGTTTTAAAATAATAAATGACACTGAATGATGTCCACTTTTGATTGTTTAATTTACATTAATAGTTTCAAACATTTGATGCCAATACTGGTGTCATCTTGCCTGGAATGAGAGAAATGAGTATCCAACACAGTGGGATTTCAAGTACTGGAGTCTAAACCAAAGTCCACAAAACCACAAATCTGATGTTCTGGAGTTTGCGCCAGGCTTGAGAAACAGAATGACAGTAAATGAAAAAAAATTGCTAGTTAATTCTGCTAATTAATGTGCCAGACTGTCTAACTGAGTGTGAAGTTAGTGTAGTGATTAAGTAAAGAGATAAGGAGTGACTAGATGAGAGAGAGAGAGAGTCAAACAGTTCATGATGGTGATTATGAAGCCTTTTTAGTTTGAAGGATCTCAGGTCAACTATAGCTAAATCAAATAAGCGTTGTGCCTGCCAATGCCTTCTGGGACTGATGACCCCCTCCAAGTCAGTCCCCAGATTCATTGTTGTTGTATGTTGTTGTTGTTTGAATAATTTGCCTAGTGGGCACTCCCAGTCTGCAGACTTGCAGAGCTTAAAACATTCTAGCTGGAATCAGCTTGCTCTTTCAAGCAGGCAGGAAACTACTCGAATGTGCACACGATGTCTGTGTGAATGTGTGGAGGTTCTGACCCCTGGTTCACTTGGCTGCAGTAGTACATGAATTTCAGAGCTCTCTCCTGATTGTTGTTCTACAGGGATTTTACAGGGAGCTTGAGCCATACATGAAAATTCTTTCCATGGTGGACTTGCATTTGTTTGTTATACAGGAACAGCAGAGCAGTTTGGCTTCCTTTTAGGAACTAATGCAATATACAGTAAAATGCAGGAGCTTGCCTTCTAGGGGCCTAACTGGCACCTGGCCCCACCCACAGGCCCCCACTGCTTGTTCCCCCATTGAAATATGAATTGGTGTCCCGGAACCACTGTTAGAATGCCTTTTTTTTCAGTTTAGTTGGCAATATTTCAAAATAAACATCATTTCTGGAGACTGCAGTAGCATCATCCTCTTTTATGAAAGGTTCTCCTGGCACCTATATAGGATGAATCATTTCTAAAATAATAAGTAGAGATGGGTTGAAGGTTTAATTCACTGGTTAAGTTCTGGTGAAGTTGGCAAATTCTTCTTCATGGAGCAATCCACTGAAAAGAAGCTGAAATAAAACTCATCTGTGTTGAGCATTTTGGCTTATAGCAAGAAAACTAGATGGACTAGTAAAAAAAATCAAGGCAGTTTACTAGAATGCCTTTTTCAGTTTAGCTGGCAATACTTAAGCAATAATCCACGACAGGGTGTGGATTATGCTGGGATTTACTCACGCCAGGTGAGGGACCAAATCCACAACAGGCTTGAGTAAATCCCAGCATAACTCACACCCTGGAGAGGATTATTGCAATTATACATATGGTTTAATGTATTTGGGAAAGGAAGAAGGAAACTTATGTACTTTTAAAATGATTTTATTCTTGTTTTTATTACTTTTTTTATAATGTATTCTTCCACTGCATTAAATAGTCTGTTGCTTAAATAGATATTTATATGGCAAAACATGCAATAAATAGCCATATTTCTTATAGTTTATTTTAAATCAATTTGCTTTGTAACTGTAACTGTAAAGACACTGTAGCAGTTTTAAATGTTGGCCAGAATGAAAGTGCAGCTCGCTACCCGCTATGAGCAGTGCATCGCTCATACATTAATTTTTCAAACTTCGGCGTTAACCAGAGCAACTCCCACCCACACGCAGCTGTCTCTGTTCTCATATCAACCACAAGTTGGACAGTACCTGTATGTAATTCTGACTGATGTGTACAGTCAGGAAGTGACAGTCTGAGGATCAAAAGAGGTTGACAGTTTGCGGATAGCGCTGAAGGCACAGGAAGATCGTTATCGCTCTCCATGGACCCCGTTCAGCTGCTGACATTTTTTAAGTCTCCTCTGAAAGCTGAACTGGTCAAAGTCTTTCTTTTTTAAAAATTAGGGCTACAATTTACAGACATATCAGCAAAAAAGCAGTGCTGTGATAGTGGGCATGCACCTATACATATGTATAGGCACGTGCCCACTTTCACAGCTCTGCTTTTCGGCTGTAATTTCCATAATTTGTATCCCTCATTTTTAATAAAGAAAGAATTTGCACAGTTCAGCATTCACAGTACACTTACACTATGTCAGTAGCTGAATGGGATGGTGGTAGGCGTAGAATGAGCTCATGGTGTTTGAAAATAAGTTGCTTACAGGGTAACTAAAGATGGCGTGTTTCAATATTTTTTCTGGGGTCGAATGACTTTTGGAGACATGCAGCTGACTGGTATTTTTTCCCGTGAGTTATACCAAAATCTACTCACGCCTCAGAGTACCAGTCAGCTAATCAGATTATTTGATTTTTCTGACCCATTGTATAATTCAAAATAAACATCATTTCTGGAGACTGCAGTAGCATCATCCTCTTTTATGAATGGTTCTCCTGTCACCTATATAGGATGGATCATTTCTAAAATAAAAAGTCCTGTTAAGTAAAGATGAGGCAGAGCTTTAATTCATTGGTGCAGTTCTGACAAAGCTGCCAAATTCTCCTTCATGGAGCTATCCACAGTGTTTTCCCATAAGCTTGGGATTTCACCTAGGCAACTACTCTAGTAACTGTGCTGGTAACTTTGCCAATTGTGGAACGTCACTGATAATGTCTCCTTACTCCCTCCTGCCAATAAACTTGTCTTTACTCCCTCCTGCCCATAATGTCTCCTTACACCCTCTTGCCCATAACTTCTCCTTACACCCTTGTGCTCATAACTTCTTCTTACATATCTCTCTCTTGCTGAAATTAAATTTCTCATTGCTCACTCCTGCCAATAAACTTCTCCTTACTCCCTCTTGCCCATAACCTAACCTTAGGCCCTCTTGCCTGTAATTTCTTTTTATACCCTCCTGCACATAACATTTCCTTACTCCCTTCTTCCCAGAACTTCTCCTTATATATCTCTTCTACCCATAACTTCTACATATGCCCTCTAGCCCATAACTTCTCCTTACTCTCTCCTGCCCATAACTTCTCCTTACATATTTCTCCTGCCATCATTTCTCCTTACTCCTTCCTGCCCACAACTTCTCCTTACATATCTCTCCTGCCATAACTTCTCTTACACCTTCTTGCCATTAACTTCTCCTTACATCCTCCTGCCAATAAACTCTCCTTACTCCCTCCTGCCCATAACTTCTCTTTACTCCGTCCTGTCCATAACTTATCCTTACATATCTCTCCTGTTTATAACATCTCTGTACTCCATTCTGCCCATAATGTCTCATTACATATCTCTCCTGCACATAAAATCTCCTTATGCCTTCTTGCCCATAACATCTCCTTATGCCCTCCTGCCCATAAACTTCTTCTTAAATATCTCTCCTACAAATAATGTATCCTTAGTCCCTTATGGCCATACTTTTTCCTTATTCCCTCCTGCCACTAACTTCTCCTTACTCCCACCTGCTTATAACATCTTCTTACTCTCTCCTGCCAATAAACTTCTTAGTCCTTCCTGCCCATAATGTCTCCTTACTCCCTCCTGCACATAACTTTTCCGTACACCCTTCTGCCCATAACTTTACCTTACTCCCTCCTGCCAATAAACTTCTCCTTACTCCCTCCTGCCCTTAACGTCTCCTTACTCCTTCTGCCCTTAACTTCTCCTTACTCCTTCCTGCCCATAAACGTTTTAATCTATCCTGTCCATAACTTCTCCTTACTCTCTCTGAGGGAGTTCAGAGACATTATGAACAGGAGGGAATAAAGAGAAGAGAAGGGAAGGAGGGAGTAAGGAGAAGTCATAGGTGGGAGGGAGTAAGGTGAAGTTTTGGGCAAGATGGTATTAGGAGATATTATGGGTAGGAGGGAGTAGATAAAAGTTACTGTATGTGCAGAAGGGGCTAAGAAGTTTATGGGCAGGAGAGAGAGTAAAGAGAGGTTATGGGCAGCAGGGTGTAAGGTGATGTTATGGGCAGGAGGGCAAAAAAAGAAGTTGTGGGCAGGAAAGATATGTAAGAAGATGCTATGCGCAGGAGGGAGTAAGGAAACACTATGGGCAGGAGGGCATAATGAGATTGT
This sequence comes from Neoceratodus forsteri, assembly GCA_016271365.2. NCBI lineage: Eukaryota > Metazoa > Chordata > Ceratodontiformes > Ceratodontidae > Neoceratodus > Neoceratodus forsteri. Next base: position 537,093,278 of record CM057459.1, on the reverse strand, counting down.
ATGGCAGGAAGGAGTAAGGAAAAGTTATTGGGAGGAAAGCATAAGGAGAAGTTATGAGCAAGAGGGTGAAAGGCAAAGCTTATGGGCAGGAGAGACTAAGAAGTTTGTTTGCAGAATGGAGCAAGGAAAAGTTGTGGGGAGGAGGGTGTTTGGGGAAGTTATGAGCAGGAGGAAGTAAGGAGAACTTATGGATGGGAGGATGTAAGGAGAAGTTATGGGTAAGAGGGAGTAAGGAGAAGTCACTCAGAAGGACCCTGATATTGTATGTATCTCTGAATCTTGGCTTAAACCTGATATCAAGCAGCATGAGTTGACTCTACCTGGCTATAACTGCTTTAGGAAAAATAGACTGGACAAACAGGTCAGAGGTATGCTTATCTACACCCGTCCTGAATTAGATGCCACAGAATTTGCTATGACTGATGCCGTACCCACTACAACAGCCACCCTATTCATAACTCTAACTCTTGGTAAGCTCAAGAAGATAATCATTGGGTGTGCCTACCTTCCACCTGATGTTGCCTCTATAAGTTTATCACCTTGTCTAACCTGTCTTGCCAACCTCCCTCATCATGATCTTATACTTTGTAGTGATTTCAATAATGACTGCCTTGGTCCCTCTAGTAGTAAGCTGTAGTCCTTGTTAGCTGACTCCAACCTATCCCAGCTCATACCAAAGCCCACCCATATCAATATTAAATCTGTAAAACATACATTGCTTGACTGGGTGGTCACTCACTGCCACCTGAAGGTCAAAGTAGTGGGTGTGCTATCAGACTGTTTAAGTGACCATTCACCTACTGTCTGTGTCTGGAGGAATAACTTCCCTAACCCACCTCCTTGCATCTCCCTTGTATGGGACCTATTCAGGTTTGATGTTAATAGTTTCCTTACCTTGATCAATCCATCAAACTGGAACCCTATTAAGACTCTTAATGATATTAATCAAGCATTGGATTTTTTCATCTTTACCCTTTCACAAATTATTGATAAGCATGCCCCTCTCAAAAAATGCAGGTCCAAGGGTATTAAGGCTCCTTGGCTTACAAAAGATGTCAACATCCTCATGTCCTCCAGGGACTGTGCCTGGCAGTCCTTCAAAAAAGTGGGCTGCCATCTGATTGGCAGTACTACAAACAGCTCTACAACAAATGCTAGAGCTCTCTACAGAAAGCCAAATTACACCATTTCAAATCCTTACAAACAGAACACCTGTGCAACTCCAAGGAGTTTTGCGCAGACAGGTCAACTCCCTGATAATAGGTAAAACAGCTATACTCCCTAGCTCTCTTACCATCCTCATGGACGCTCTATCTATTGCCACAGGATGAAATCAATTTTTCACTGATCTCCAAAAATATACCTCACTCTTTCATAACTTGTCTGCTCACCACCCCCCCTTCCCCTCCTCCAATGGCCTTTCTGGGGCTTGCCCTGATTTTCACCTAAAATTGGCAACTCTTAAAGAGATCCAGAGGCTGCTCTCCAGTCTGAAACCTGAGAGCTCTCCAGGTCATGATACTCTTGAGCCAAAGTTTCTCAAGCCTGGTGCTCCTGTCCTCTCCTGTCCTGTCCATGACTTATTCAACAGATCCTTCCTATCCTGTCCTGTCCTGTTCCTGACAAATGGAAAGTTGCTGTCATTGTGCTAGTGCATAAAAGTGGACCCAACTCTGTGGTTGAAAACTTTAGGCCCATCTCCATTCTCTGCCCACTTGCCAAAATTTAGGAGCGCATAGTTTACAATCACCTTCAGAACTACCTGAAATTCCACAATATATTATCTCCCTTCCAACATGGGTTTAGAAAGAATCATAGTACCCTTACTGCTTTATTGAAAGTGACCTCAGATATTGCTCAAGCCATAGATCAAGGATCTGCCACTGGAGATGTCTTTGTGGATTTCACTAAAGCATTTGATCAGGTAAATCATGGCCTCCTCCTCCAGCAGCTCCGGATACATGGTCTTGACTCCATTGCCCTTGACTGGTTCCAAAGTTATCTTACCTGTCATTCTCAGAGGGTCAAATGGGATGATTCACTCTCTGACCATAGATCTATAACCCATACAATCCCTCAGGGGTCTATCCTGGGTCCCTTGCTGTTCTACCTATTTATCAATGACTTACCATACCATTGTGGAGGGGCCTCTGTACAGCTCTATGCTGATGATGTTATCCTATATTGCTCATCATCCTATATTACCCACATTAATCAAGAACTTGCCTCTGATTTCACTGCACTGGAAGTGTGGTTTAGACATAAACAACTTGTCCTTAATACTGAAAAATGAAATGCATGCTATTTACCCACAGATCCTCCTCCCTAAGTACCCTTGCCCCTCTCAATATAACCTCTCTCAATGGAGATACTCTAGAATCTCTCACTACCTTTAAATACCTGGGCATCACTCTGGACCCCTCACTGTCTCTACTCACCCATGTCACCTTGCTAATTAAATGTCTGAACCAAAAGATATGCCTCCTCTATTGCATTTATCCCTTTCTCACTGCTGCAGCTTGCCATTGGATTGCCTCCTTGTCCCTCCTTCCAATTCTAAACTACGGTGCTCCTTCACTGCTCTCTACCAGTGTTCCTGCCATGTCTCTTCTTACACAAGCATACCATAGAATGGGGAGCTTTGTCATTGGGGTCACTGTCCGTCACCATCACTGCAACATCCTTTCCTCCATGGGGTGGTTACCCTATGAATCAAGACTAAGATTCCCCACCCTGTGCTTTATGTTTAAGCAAATTTGCACTTATACTCCCCCCTGTCTTAGCGATATCGGCCATTGAATTGCCCCATGTACACTAAGATCTGCCACACTGCCCCTCTTACAAAGGCCTACTGCTTGGCTTGCCCTTGTGCATAGGTCCTTCCCATTTGCTGCTGTCACTGACTGGAACTCCCTTTCGTCCTCTGTCCTGTCCAGTCACACTCTCTCTGAGCTGTAGATCTGCTTACTTTCCTTTCTTACTGCCTCTGCTACATGTTCCTGCTATAAAGGGCACCGAAGACTGCACTTGTTACACACTTGCTCCCTCTCTTATCTGTTGGCAACTCTATGATTACTCTGCTATATTTGTTGACAATCTTATAATTACTCCATTTCTGAACTATAATACTCTGCTGTTTATGTATTTTGTATATATAGTTGTGTAAATATTGCTCTTCTTTGTTTTTCTATATTTTATTATACAATTTTATTGTGTTCTCAAAGACTACTATCATTTATTGTTTACATCCATTTGCTGAACAGTCTTTACCTGTTATGCTTATATGTTTTTATCATGTTGTACTCCTGGGTTGGTCCTGAAAAAGGGACTGTAATTGTCTCAGTGGACTTACCCGATTAGCAAAACTTAAATATATATATATATATATATATATAAATAAATAAATAAATAAATATGTTATGGGTAGGAGGTTGTATGGAGAAATTATGGGCAGGAACATGTAAAGGAAAGTTATAGGCAAGAGAACAAAAGCATAAGTTATGTGCAGGAGGGACTAAGGAGAAGTTTATGGGAAGGAGATGGTAAGAAGAAGTTATGGGCAGGAGAGCTTAAGAAGAAGTTTTAGGCAGGCGGGAGTAAGGCAAAGTTTATGGCCAGGATGGATTATGGAGATGTTATGGCAGGACGACATAAGAAGAAGTTGTATGGAAGGGGACATAAGGAGAAGTTATCATCAGTACAGAATAAGGAGAAATTTATGAGCAGGAGAGAATGAGGAGAAATTATGGTCCGGAGGGCATAAGGAAAAGTTATGGGCAAAAGAACTGGCAGTACAGCCTAGTGATAAGTGTAATGAGCTGTGAATGGGCTTGGTACATGCAGCAGACAGAGGTTTGATTCTTACAACCTCCACTTGCATACTATGTGACACTGAGCAAGTCATTAACCTCCCCAGTGCTCCCAAGTCACCTCTGAAACCGGCACTTGTGCCTAGTGTGCCATACCCAGTTACAAAAGACTAACAAAAAGAAGTTATGCACAGGATGAAGTAAGCAGAATTTGTGGGCAAGAGGGCCTAAGGAGAAGTTATTGGCAGGATGGAGTAAGGAGAGGTATATAGACAGGCGAGTGTAAGGAGAAGCTATAGTCAGGAGGGAATATGAAGATGTTATGGGCAAAAGGGCATAAAAAGAAGCTATTGACAGAACAGAGTATGGTGAAGTTATGAGCAGGAGGGAGCAAGGAGAAGTTATGGGCCAGAGTGCAAAAGGAGAAGTTATGGACAGGAGGGATTAGGAGACATTTATGTTCAGGAGAGATGTAGTATGTAATAAGAAGTTATGGGAGGGAGGGAGTAAGGAGATATGTATGGATAGGAGAGAGTAAGGAGAAGTTATGGGCAGGAGGGAGTAAGGAAAATTTTATGGGCAGGAGAGAGTAAGGAGAAGTTATGGGCAAGAGGGTGTATGGAGAAATTATGGCAGGAGGGCATAAGGAGAAGTTACGGCAGAAGAGATATGTCTAGATAAGTTATTGGCAGGAGGGAGTAGAGACATTTATGTGCAGGAGATTGTAAGAACAAGTTAATGGCAGGAGGGTGTAGAAGTAAGGAGAAGTTTATGGACAGAAGAGAGTATGGAGAAGTTATGGACAGGAGTGCATAAGGAGAAGTTATGGGCAAGAGGGCATAAGGAGAAGATATGGGCAGGGTTGAGCAAGGAGACATTATGAGCAAGAGAGGGTAAGTAGAACTTGTGGACAGGAGGGTAGAATGAAATGTTATGGGCAAAAGGGCATAAGGAAAAGTTATAGGCAGGACTGAATAAGGAGAAGTTTACAGGCAGGCGAGAGTAAGGAAAAGTTATGGGCAGGAGTGAATCAGGAAAAGTTTATATACAGGAGAGTGTAAGGAGAAGTTAAGGGCAGGATGCCATAAGGAGAAGTTATGGCAGGAGCAATATGTATTGAGAAATTATTGGCTGGAAGGAGCAAGGAGAAGTTTATGGTCAGGTGAGAGCAAGATGAATTTATGGGCAAGAGGGCATATGTAGAAGTTCTGATAGGAGAGATATGTAAGGAGAAATTATGGACAATAGAGAGTAAGATGATGTTATGGGCAGAATGGCATAATGAGATGTTATGGCAAGAGGGAGTAAGGAGATATTATGGGCAGTAGGGCATAAGGAGAGGTTATGAGCAAGATATAAGGAGATGTTATGGCAGGAAAGATATGTAAGGAGAAGTTATGGACAGCAAAGAGTAAGGACAAGTTATGGGCTGGAGGGTGTAAGAAAAAGTTATAGGAAGAAGAGTTATGTAAGGAGAAGTTATGGGCAAGAATGTAGTAAGGAGAAGTTTATGGGCAGGAGAGAGAAAGGAGAAGTTATGGGCAGGAGAGAGTAATGAGAAGCTATGGGCTGGAGGGCATAAGGAGAAGTTATGGGTAGGAAAGATATGTAAGCAGAAGTTATGGGCAGGAGGGAGCAAGACGGTTATGTGCAGGAGAGATATGTAAGAAGAAGTCATGTGCAGGAGGGTGTAAAGAGACGTTCTGGGCAAGAGGGCATAAGGAGATGTTATGGGCACGAGGGAGTAAGGAGAAGTTATGGTCAGGAGAGCATAAGGTGAGGTAACATTTTAGGGGTAATATACAAAAAGCCTAACGGACTTAAATTTTCTTTTGTCCTATCATCCTGATGACTACTCCACTCTGTGTACCTCCTGTGAACAATTAGTGACCCCCAAAAGGCTGGTTCACTCACCAGTTCACACACACACACACACACACACAGATTTTTCCTCTTGGGTGACAATCATTCTAAGTAATATACTGTCTGTTGGCAGTTTAACAAAGGTCAAAATGATGAAGTACACACACTTCTATTGCATCACAAATATGTGTGAGTAACTAAATTAGACAGAAACAGTATACATTTGTCAGTTAAGATTACAAGTTGGTTAGTCACTGAGACACGATGGTGTGAATCCCAGGGTCTACAAGATAAGTTACTAAGCACAGTCCTCATCTTCAGCCAGCTATAACCTTTTTTTCTCCCCATAATGTATAATGTAAAACCTCATCCCAATGATAGGTCTGTTTAATTAAGATTTAGAAAAGACAAACGACTAAAGAAAGTCCATTCCTGAATGATGGGTCATTGTGAGCTCCTTTTTGTACACCAAGAAATGTTCAGATTTGATCTTTTTTCTTGTTAAATCTTTCATTATTCTCTCCCTCCCACATGACATGGTTAAGTCTAGTGTGCCTCTGTTAAAACGTAGTATTACACCAGAGTTTCCAGTTAATTACCATTGTTAGGCATCATCGTAGGTGTGATTTCTCTAAGAAGGACATAGTGTTCTTCCAAATGGGACTTCCAAGACTTTAACAAGTTTAGTTTTACTGTCCTATGCTTCATCATTTGTTAAATATAAGTGCTAGCTATTACTGATAAAAAGATAGTGGTCCAGGTTTGTTGAACATTGTTCTAGAGTCCTCTTCCAATGAAGTGAGACCACATGATGTTATGTTGGTTGCTCAGACGGCACACCTTTTATTAAAATTCTTAACAATTTCTTTAATTTACATAATACAATCCCAAATACTTTTATTCACCACTCATATTAGACCTTACTTTCCATGAAATTCATAATGTCATTATGATTGTATTCATCTTTATTTCATTTTATTACCCATTCTCATCACATCACTTGCTATACTTTCACCCCCAGATGTAAACCTGAGAGGGTCTTGTATTCATCTTTATTTCATTTCATTACACATTCTTATCACATCACCTGTTATATTTTCACCTACAGAAGTAAACCTGAGAGGGTCTTTTCTTTAATCCTGGGCCAGGTTTCCGTACCTGACCCCATCTTTAGCTACCTTGGGTGTCCACACCCTCGAGTAGCCCTCCAACCCCCATGTTGACGTAGACCAAAGTAGGGTTCCTCCCCCCTCCCCTATAAAGGACTTTGTTCCTTCTTTCCATTTCATCCAACCTGCTGTCCACCTCCAGCAGTCCATCCTTTTCATCCAACCTGCTGTCCACCTTCAGCAGTCCATAATCAGGCCTTGGAATGATCTCATCATCCTTCTCCCTTTTCCTTCTCAGCCTCTTGCAATGGGTGGCAGGTGGGAAACAAAAATTTCTGGCTAGCAAAAGTGAAGGAGAACCCTCATTTGCAGCTCCTTTTCAACCCCATAATCCCTCCCCTCCTAACTCTAATTTCCCTCTCTCCCTCTCTCCTCATCCAATCAAATCAGTCTCTCTTATTGTGATTGGCTCCACCCCCTTTGTGACATCATAGCTCTTTAGCTGAAACTCCTTTTCCTCTTTTGTCTTTCCATCCCTGCCCCTGCTGTTGTCATGGTCCCTCCCCTTCCCTCCCCCCCCCCATCTCTCTCTTTCTAAGCCTGCTGAACTTCCTTCATGGGTCCAGGCCTAGAATAATGGTGCCTGTCCTTAAGGGACAAACCTTCTTGTTCTAGAGCCCTCTCCCAATGAAGTGAGACCATTCATGATGTTATGTTGGTTGCTCAGTCGGCACATCTTTTATTAAAATTCTTAACAATTTCTTTAATTTACATAATGCAATTCCAAATAATTTTATTCACCACTCATATTAGACCTTACTTTCCATGAAATTCATATTGTCATCATAATTGTATTCATCTTTATTTCATTTTATTGTCAATTCTCATCACATCAGTTGCTATACTTTCACCTCCAGATGTAAACCTGAGGGGGTCTTGTGTTCATCTTTATTTCATTTCATTACACATTCTTATCACATCACTTGTTATATTTTCACCCCCAGAAGGAAACCTGAGGGGGTCTTTTCTTTAATCCTGGGCCAGGTGCCCATACCTGGCCCTATCTTTAGCTACCTTGAGTGTCCACACCCCCGAGTAGCCCTCCAACCCCCACGTTGATGTAGACCAAAGTGGGGTTCATCCTCCTCCCCTATTAAGGACGTTGTTCCTTCTTTCCTTTTCATCCACTAGCCCATCTCCAGCTTGTGTTGGAAAGCAGGCTTCCCCCCTCACTAACCCACGCCTCTTTTTTTTTTTTTCTTTTGTTGCGACTCACTTATTACTTATACCATGCCTCTATTCCCCTCCAAGTTCTGTTATGAAACATGTGGTTGCTCTTTCCAAAGGATGGACCCCCCTGTACAATACTCCTATCCTTTCCTCTAGCCCCTTATGACTCACCACTAGTCCCCCCAAGACCCCTGAAGCATTTTTCACCACCTTCTGTTCATCCTTTTCAGGCTTCCACCATAGCCTTGTGGCTTTTTACCTATCCCCCCACCCTCCATGGCACCGTTATTGGACCAGGCTAGTATGACCATAGGCCATCACTTCTTTACCCCCTCCAAGTCCTCCTAGTTGTGATAAACTTTGTCAAACCATGTCTGTTTTTCTAAACCATTTTTTTTATTTTGTTTTTAATGAACTATGAGTAATTGTGGCTCTAGTTTGGTCCTGCATGCTCCCTCCAGAACTGACAATAATTGTCCCCACTGCATTCCCAGTATTCCTTTCCATAGAATGCACACCTCTTGGTGATTGAACTAAAGTCACTTTCCCCCTGCTTCCTTTCTGTGCATCACTCTGACCAATAAATGCAGGAGTGTCCCATGATCCAAGCCTCCAATTGTTGGGAGTTGTCTAAAATACATAAAGAAAACATGTGAGATGCATAATGGTAACACCCCTCCACCCCTTCTCCTTCCACACCTAAGTCTGCCCTCACGCATCTGTATCCTGTGAAGAGACAACCCACATCAGCCATGATAGACTGAAACTTATATATTTTATTAATTTATTTATTTTTTATTTTTTTTATTTTTTCGAGTGGACATCTACATGCCCAGCCTATTTAGGCCTTCTTCTTCTTGAATTCCCTCTCAATGCCGCCTCAGATGCAGCTTGATCAACAATGATTGTGAGGAGTATCTCCCTGGTTCCTCATCTATTGCAACAACCCTTTTCTTTAAAAAAACCCAGTCGAAGAGGGCCCTTCTGGCTGCAGACCCATTTTCCTGCACAAACATCATACCCTGCCGCTGTTGCCTGATGGCCGCATAGTCCCGCATGGCTTGAAACCAGGCAAATGCTCTTTGCTAAATGTTCTTTGTCACATGTTTCTGTAAAGAATCCCTGTCCCCTTTTTCCCCAACTGATCAGTTCTTGGATTTCTTAACCCTATCTTAATCATCTCTCTGGCCACCGAATGACCCCCGCTGTCAGCCTGCACCTTGTCCAGGTCATGCTGGGCCCATCATCTCCCCTACCCTAAACACCACTGACCTCCGCAGTTGTGTAATTTGCAGTGAACAAGACTACCTCATAGGCCGAGTGGCATACCTGTGGTAAGGTGCCTATCAGCCTCCCCAGACTGTACTCTGAGATTGGCCACCTTTTGTCCTGTTACTTCCCTTTCACCCTTAGCCATCTCAAAACCACAAACCGGGCTATCTGCTCTTCAGTGACTGATCCACCTATCTCCCTGTTGTTTCTGACCCACAAAACCTGGAATGTTTTCTGGGAAACCTCGTATGCATTTAGGTTGATGCCTGCCTAAGAGTTCAAAAGTAGAGAAACTCCACTCCCTCCAGCCAATTTCCCACACTTTCTCTGGGGTCCTTGTCCCCAACTTGTCTGCCTCCGGAGCAATGGCCTCAAGACTTGTCTATCTGCAGACCAGAGAGGCTGTCAGCCCTGGTATTCAGTATTCCCTCTATATGTCAGGACTAAAATTATGTTGAGCTGCAAACCTTGTGGAACTAATTGCCTCAACACCTGCAGGACTGTGGCTGATGTTGCCCCGTGTTGTTCAGTATCTCCACTACCACTTGATTGTTGCACCAACACGTCAGTCGTTGGCTGCGCAGTGGCTCGCCACACACTTCCATTGCTGCCCCTGCTGGGGATATCTCCAACAGAGTTATGCCCCTAGTGAGTCCCCTCTCCTTTCTGGACTGAGACCATGGCTCTGTAAACCATTGGCTCATTAAAAATGCTCCCACGCCTGTCCCCCTTGATGTCTCTGTATATAAGTCTGGGTCCATATTGAATAAACTGCTCATTCTACCAAAAAATTGTCCTATTGTGTGATTGTGAGAAAATGTTCCAGCACCACCAATGTTCCCCGTGCCTTTCTTAGTGATAACCACCCAGAGGTGCTGCCTTCTACTTTCTCTCATAGCCCTGGCAGGATGGTGCCCAACACCAACCAGATGACCTGGCACCAGTTGCACCATCTGAAGAGCCACCCGCCTTTTACCCATGATACCCCCCCAACTGCTCCCTCAACTACTGCACCTTATTCATGGGCAGCTAGGATGGACCCTCCCTTGCCTCAATCTCTTGCTCTAAAAATTCCAAACAAGAGCAGGCCCTTCTGTCTTGCTCACCAACAAAAGGAGCCCCCAACTTAAGTCACATATCCTGAAAATTCTTAAGCATCTTCTCAACCCCTTGTTTAACTACCCCTATGCAAGAAAAAACTTCCAATTAATGCACTGCCAACTCATGCCCATATTTTTTCTTACCACACCATTGGAGCCATGTACTAAACATCTTAAATGTGGCACAGCCACTGAACATCCCATAGACATGGCGTAGTTGAAATATATAAACCCTCAACCTGAAAACCTAATGGTTCCCAATCTTTCCTCCTAGCTGGCCAGCGACAGAAGGCCAACTCTATGTCCGTTTTCACCAGCCATGCTTCTTCTGAGTCCTGAATCAAGGCTACTGCATCCTCCAATGTACCATAAGTCACCCTGCTATCCTTGATCCTAATGTAATCACTGACACCTGTCCCAGCAGTGACACTCAGAGGCAGGCCTGCAGGGGATCCTTGACATACCTTCCCCCTTCCCTGCCTCCCCCTCTTTGTTAATCTTTCTTGGCAACCAGCTCTCCTCATCCTTTTACTGATCCCAAATTCTTAGCCCATTTTCTTTCCCTCCCACCATGGTATTGTATGTTAAAAAAACAGTCTGCAAACCTTCACCAAGTAACTGTCTGTCTCTTGCATCCAGATAGCCAATTACACAACACTTTTCCATCTCTATTTTAATGGGTGTTCTTGCTACTGGGAAATACCCCACCTGCATCTGTTCACTGTGATACCATATGTACACCCCCGGAACAGACATGTTTAAATTTAGAATTGGAGAAAGAGCAGAAAGCTCTGTTGTGTCCCCGACTACCCTTCTGGTACTCACTCGGTCCCTTAAACCATTCCCCTCAGACACTCCAGCTACTGTCATGGTTCCCAATGGCAGGTTATAGTGCCTCAAACCCCAGTGAAAATCCCCCAGTAATGATGGTCATCCACTGATGTAATTTCTCATCATACTGTAGCCAATTTGGCCCTCCTACATCTTGTACACACTCCTGATAATCCAAGAGTATGCAAGTAACAGCTTACCCATTCTGGACTTTTTCTTGCACTATGGCCCTATAGTAAATTAACCCTTACCTTTAAAATGTGGTGCCCAAGTTTAACTGCTCCACATATTATTTAATCTTCCTTTCCTCTGTAACATCACCTGTACTTATGCGGGGCTTTGAGATGCCAGAATGGTTCTGGTAGGTATAATATTGAAAGTAATTTCAGGTGCCAGCACTGGTGTTGGCATAGGCTGTGGTATTGGGACTGACTACAGTTCCAGGGCTGGACTAGGGTCTGGTATGGGCTGCAGTACATGGACCAGCAACAGGGCTGAGACAGGTAGAGGTAACAGCTGAGGATCTGGCACTGGCACTGGGGTTGTAATTGGTGCAGGCTTCAAGAAGGAAAAATTGGGCCTAGGCGCATTTGGGATGGGTGACCTCGGGTTGCCACCCTTCAGATGCCCCTTGCTCTTCCTTCTGGAACCCATGCTGACCTTCCTCTTCTGTCCTTTCCCTCCAGGGGTCCCATTATCTGGTTTCAAAATCCCCCACAGTGTCCCAAATCTGGTGGGCTTTCCCTCCTCTGATCCAAAATCATCACTATGGCATCAGCCTTAACTGACCACACTCCCCTGATGTCCATGAGATGCCGCTATCAGAAAAAATACTCGGTAACATAAGAAAATATAAGTGAGCCCTGTCCTCACACAATTTATACAGGGTCCCTCTTATACCTCCCCCCCCTCTTACCACCAGGTTCCCAAAATTGACATAAAACCCCAAAAAATGCTAGGTCTCCAGCCCCCTGGATCCCTGAGCCTCTGTTTGGGAGTGTCCATCATTCAAGTCTCGAGTGTGACACAATTTCTTTTTTCTTTCTTTTTTTTTTTAAATCATTTTGCCGCCACGCGGTCCATCTTTTTGTAGCCACTGTGTGGGCCATCCTGCTAGTCCCTCGCTTATAAAATGGCCCATGTTCACCATCTAAACTCCTACCCCTTGACCACAACTCTGCCAAAATCGCAGCCGCCACTCACGCCATCCAGTTTAATGTGGCCACCCTACGGCTGCCCCACTCAGCCGCCAGCTACAGACATGGCGTTGGATCAGCTCCCCTCCCGGTGGCGAATGTTATCCAGTCACTCCCTTCACCCACAGGCCTGGAATCTGCTCCCACATCTCCCTTATGGCCCTGCCAGGCTGATTAACAGTGAGGCCACTCCACCTGAGGCCTCCTAGGCCTGATCCATCACCGCTGCAACTATGCGCTGGCCACCCTCCCCCCCAGGTCCCACTGATACGGGCAGCTCCTACCCGGCCTCCTAGTCGGTACTAAACCTGGGGCTAGACATGTGACTGTGACCAATCCCATGGACTCCTAGTCCTGCCCCTTTCCTGGATGGCTTGATGGCAGCAAAAAACATGCCCCCCCCAATGATGAGTGCCCAATACACAAGTGACCACCCAGCCAACTACCTCCTACAACAAATCCTTTGAGGTACAATCCCTCTTTTTCACCCAGGAGGCATCCACACAGCTGAAAAAGGTCCTCTCACAGAGGATCTCATAAAGCTGGACAATCAAAGAGAAACCCTCGAGCTTTACTGTTCCTTTTTTTTTTTTTTTTTACAACAACCAAAAGCTCACAATTGAAAACCCCCTCTAACCAAACTCGCCCTTCTTTGAGGTCACCTGCTTTTTCCTTACCTGCCACACAGCCATGTGTTGCGCATCACTGGGACAGCCCACCACCCGTCTCCTTCCTTAAGGTTTTTCGGCCTACTACATGATGGCTTGACCACATGGCCCCCCCCAAACACTAAAGATGGCATTCCCTCACAAAGCAGACACTCTCCCCCTCCAGAACCTTCTGTCCCCATTCAGAGTGTAGCGATCACCACTCACGTAGAAAACCGACTTCAAAACCGAGTCGCCAGATGCACCCAAACCAAACAGGTCACTTGCCCCCAGCCTAGCTTGCTCCCATACCTCTCAGATGTCCCTGATTTTCAGGGATGTCCCTGATTTTGCCCAAAATGTTACTCTCTCTCTTCTAAAAATTGTGTCTTTTGTGATCAAACGGTGGAAGTTATAAGCACAAAATAATGTCAAACATTAAGGTTACAGACTTGTTCTTCCTTAGGAAATGAATTTTACATTAAGCCCCTTATTCTACCAGTGTTTTGAGTGGATATCACCAATTTTGAAGATGTGTCCCTAAGTTTGATCCTTTGTCCCTCATTTTTTAAGCCTTGTCCCTGATTTACAAGCCAGGAGGTTGAGAGGTATGCTTGCTCCCACGCTCCATTCTGTTCTCCTGCCGCTGGTCATTACATCAGTTTAAAACAGGATACAATGCTCTAACTTCAGCAATCTGCTTTATCTTGTCTAACACTTAAGAAAAGCAGCTTCTGCTTAAAACCAGCTATCCCTTTTTCTTTTTTTACCTTCACTAACAAGACCTATGGCCACAGGCCAAACCAACTAAAACAAAGAGCAGCAACTTCAGCTGCCTGTCTGCCTCCCCTCCAACAAAAACAGCTTCTGCTAAGGCAACAATAGCTATACTACCACATACTCACATTTTACTGTATAAGATAAAACTGTTAAATTGATTCCAAAATGTACCTGAGTATCACAAGATCAAACTCATTCGCTGACTGATGTGCTGGCCAAAAACAACAATTTCTGGCTAGCAAAAGTGAGGGAGAACCCTCACTTGCAGCTCCTTTTAACCTCATAATCCTTCCCCTCCTAACTCTAATTTACCTCTCCCCTTATCCAATCAAATCAGTCCCTCTAATTGTTATTGGCTCTGCCCCCTCTGTGGCATCATAGCTCTTAAACTGAAACTCCCTTTCCTCTTTTGTCTTTCCATCCCTGCCCCTGCTGATGTCATGGTCCCTCCTCTTCCCCCCCACCAACCACCCCGTCTCTGTCTCTCTCTTTCTAAACCTGCTGAGCTTGCTTCATGGGTCCAGGCCTAGAACTATGGTGCCTGTCCTTAAGGGACAAACCTTCTTGTACTATACTTCTTTAATAAGCTTCATTTTCTGGCTCAGTGTCCTACTAAATCCCTCTCCCAAATTCTCAGTAAGGTCTGGGCCTGTGTTTAATATGATCATAGTGGTTAAGGGGTTACCTTGAATATGTATTATCTATGAATTTGTTGCATGTATTCATGCCAGGCAAGAAAGCAGAGATTTGATACACAGTTTTCTCTCTTCAGCTGCAACCTGGGTGACCTGGGGCTGAGTGTCATTTTATTTGTTTGTTAAAATTAATTAAAATAACACACATTGAGGCAAGCTGGTGGTTGAACATGCCAGATATTTAATGGCTAGTAAGAACAGCAATAGGACACATTAAGGCTATAAAAGGGGCTGAGCAGGTGATGGTATGTATTTATTTGTTAACTTTCGTTAACCAGGTAAGTGCATTGCACAAGTAATGGCTATTTTCAAGCACAACCTGGCAGCTTGCTACTATCACAGAGATATGCAAATCAAAATTCAGGAGTAAATACAATTAGAACAGCACAGGTTACAGATATGTGTAAACAATATATACAAGCCATGCACACAATGTACCTTACATACAGTACACATAAGCCAGGAAACTGGTATTCATTTGGTAGTAAGAAAAAAGTGCACACTGAGGCTTTCAAGGGTCTGAGCATGCTATATTTTTTGTTTGCTAGAAAGTGTTACGCTAATGCACACAGAGGCTGGCTGGAGTCTGAGCATGATATGGTTTTAGTTTTCTAGTATGAATTACAGTAGTATACAATATGGCTGGCTGTGGGATGAGCATGTAATGATATTCAGTTGCAAGTAAGAATTACAGTGGCACACATTATGATTTGCTGGGAGCTGATCAGGTCATTGTGTACATGTCTTATTAAAAATTAAAGTAGCATGCACAGAGAATGGCTGGGGTCTTGGCATATCACGTTATTAATTTTCTAGTAAGAATGAGATAGCACAGATTGAGTCTGTCTGGACACTGAGCTACAGCTGCACAGAGTTTCCAAATTCTGCTTATACTGGAATTCTGTGGACTTTGGTAAATTCTGCCTAATTACATGGAATTCCATCGGAAGCAGAATTCTAAAATTTCAAAAGAGAAATGTTAACTGCAGAATTGTATTCCACAGTTTACGCAAACAGTGGATTAATTTTCAGAAAACAGTATTCTGCACATTACATAATCTGCAGAATATTATTCAGCAGTTGTTTTAGAAATATATTTTGGAATTCTGCAGAATTAAAAGAAAATTTCTGTACAGTATTTTGGGAAATGGAATTCCATGCCACAAGAATACCACCTGTGGAATTCCACATTTCACACAGCTCTATCCTGGGCAGCTCATGGCATTTGTTTGCTAGTAAGAGTTACAATAGCATACACTGAGGCTGACTGAGAGCTGAGCATGTAATAGTTAAGACATAATGCACTCCAGGGATGTGTCTTGCTGGGATAACATCACACCTTGAAACATAGACACACAAAAACACAGAAACATTGAAGTTGACCTCAGATAAGGACCTCCTGGCCCACCTTGTCTGCCCAGTTTTCCCTGCCATCTGTGCCACCACAGACCCCACTTGAGCTCCAGCTGTCTACTCCCCTTGCCTTATTACTGAGATCCCCTTGTATCTGTCCCATGCATGCTTGAATCCTGTCATTGTTTTGGCACCCACCACCTCTGCTGCAAGGCTGTTCCAGGTGTCCGCCACCCTTTCTGTGAAGGAACATTTCCTCACATTTCCTCTGAGCCCCCCCCCCACTTCATAGCGTGACCCCTTGTCCTAAGGTTTATTTTTTCTATGTAAAATGCTACCTTCCTGTACCTGACTAATACCTGTTAGTTATTTCAATGTTTCTATCATATTCGCCCTTTCTCTCCTCTCCTCCATTGAGTACATATTCAGTTCCTTGAGTGTCTCCTCATAGGACTTTTGATGCTGGCCCTGCACTATTTTGGTAGCCGTCTTTTATACCGCCTCCATCTTATCAATGTCTTTCTGGAGGTGGGGCCTCCAGAACTGGACCCAGTACTTGAGATGGGGTCTTATGAGTGATCTGTACAGGGGTAATAGTACCTCCTTCTTCCTACTGATGATACCCCTCCCAGTGCACTCAAGCATCCTGCTAGCCTTCCCCCTCTGCCTTATCACACTGCTTGGCTACTTTCAGGTAATCAGAAATGATTACCCCCAGGTCCCTTTCCTGTTTGGTGGTTGCCAGTGCTTCCCTTCCCAATTGGTATGTGCTCCAATGCATGATTTTGCACCTTTTTGAATTGAAACTCGGCTGCCAAACCCTAGACCATTCTTGAAATGTTTTCAAATCATCCCTCATTTTTCCACCCCCCACCCCCGGTGGGTTTACTCTGTTGCAGATTTTTATGTCATCCACTAACAGGCATTCTTTCCCTTTTGGCCCTTTTGCAATGTTGCTAATAAAGACCTTGAAGAGGACCAGGCCTATTACTGACCCCAAGGTACTCCGTTGGTCACCTTGCCTTCTCCAGAGTAGACCCCACTTCCAACCACCCTCTGACTCCTGTAGCTGAACTAATTTCTTACCCAGTTTATAACCTTCAGACCCACTCCCAGACAGGCCAGCTTTTTCACTGGTCTTCTATGTGGAATGGTGTTGAAGGTCTTATTGAAATCCAGGTAGGCTACATCTACCTCTCCTCCCTGATCCACTACCCCGGTCACTCAGTCAAAGAACTCAGTCAGGTTTGTCTGGCAAGACATCTCCCTTTCCCCTGTAAAAAAATATTGCCTTGGATCCTGTAATCCACTGATTACAAGGTATTCCACTATCCTTTCTTTCAGGAGTGTTTCCATTATTTTGCCCACAATAAGAAGTCAGGTTGATAGGCCTGTATTTTTCAGCTTCCTCCCTGTTCCATCTTTTGTGAAGTGTGACCACATCTGCCCTACTCCAGTCATTCAGAACCTCCCCTGTTTCTAATGATAATTTGAATAGAGTTGTTAGAGGTGCAGCCAGCACCTCTTTCAGCTCTCTCAGTATCCTGGGGTACACCCCATCAGATCCCATTGCCTTCTCTACTTTTAATTGTGCTAGTACCTTGAGGACTTTCTCCTCTGTAAAACGACTGATGTCCACCTCCCTACCATTTATGCTGGTGTCCCTTATCTTTGGCCCATCACCTACACCTTTTTCTGTAATTACTGAACAAAAGTATTTGTCCAATATGTCTGCCTTCTTTTGGTCCTCCTCCTCCTCCTCACAAACCCCTTCTTACCCTTTTTATCCTTACTATTCCCCCTTTGGTCTTCCTATTCTAGCTTATATATCTAAAGAAAGTTTTATTCCCCTTCTTTTACTGATTGGGCAATATTCTCCTCTGTTTGAAACTTTGCATCTGTAGCAGCCGTTCCTGCCTCCCTTTGTTTCTCCCTATCCTCCTCCTTCTGTATATTTTTGTACTTTCTAAATGCTAGGTTTTTTTGTTCTTACTTTTTCTGTTACTTCTTTAGAGAACCACATCATTCTCTTTTTTCTCTTCCTTTGTTAAACTGCCTGACACACAGATTTGCTGAATATTCAATGAATCCTTTATTATTGCCCATCATTTCTTGATTCCCCCCAGATCTTCTCACCCTGCCAGGGCATCCATGAGGCATTCTCCTATTTTCCTGAAATTGGCCCTCCTGAAGTCCATGACCCTGGTTTAGTGTGGCTCGGTTCTTGCTGAGACTTTTTTGTTAAACCACACTGTACTGTGATCGCTGGACTCCAGGTTGTCACCCACTGCGACATCAGCAACACTGTCCCTGTTCGTCAGTACCGGGTCCAGTATCACCCCCACATGAGTGGGCTTCTTAGCTAGATGCCTGAAGAATGCCCCTTGCAGAGAGTCCAGGATGTCCTTACTTCTGACTGTTGCTGCATCTGGTAGGCTCCAATCAATGTCTGGAAGATCGAAGTCCCCCACCAGCAACACCTTCCCCTTGTGTGCTATCCATTGGATGGCTTCCATCTTGTCCTTATCCACCTCTGCTCCTGTGCTGGAGGTCTGTAGCTCACGCCTATGCGAATAGTGACTCCCTTGGGTGGTTGAAGCATGAGGCCACAGGCCAAGTGCATTCAACACCAGAGAAGTGACACCATCCCACATGACACACACCACTGGAGTGCATCATTGCTGTTATACAATTGCTCATTTATAAAAACAAAAAAAAAGATATTAAAAAATGAATCTTTTCAATTAATTTTTGTAACATGCATATATATATATATGTTTTGTTTTTTTAAGTCCATAATTTCAGTTTTTTTCTCCTTAGTGGTGCTTCTCCCTCCCCTTCTCTCTCCTTCTGTCCTTCACATGGTGACTCCTGCTGCCTCTGTTCCTATAGCTGGCTGTCTCTCTGTCTGTCTGGTGTCTCCACCACCTCAGGTTCATGTTTTAAGTTTTACAATACCTGCTTCCTTCCCCACACCTCTCTGTTATGTTGTTTCTTCTGCTCCCCGTCAGCCAGCGCTTCAGATAAGTCAATTTTGGACGTATTTTACGTCCAAAAATCAGCTAAAAACGTCCAAAAATGCACTATCTGGAGTCAATTGATGTCAGTAATACTTATGTAGTTTAATGCTGACGCCTGGTTTTTATAGTGTGGACGTCACGTCATCATTTGTTTTACTCAGTTTTGGAGTAGTCTAGCCCGCCCACTGTGGAGACGACAAAAAATTTTTTTTTTCAGTGCAGTCCTGTCCATCTGCTGCACACCATCCAAAATGGGCCAATAATGCTCCTTCTGGCTCCTGTGACGGTGTAGCGTCCAACTTGTATATGCAAAATGCACAATAATGATGGATGATTGAGTAAGGAGGAGGAGTTGGGAGCTGCTTACTGGTGGTGCTTGTTAAGTTTAACGTGATGCAATGCACCACGACTTAGCGGGAGAGTGTGCTGTGTGCCACCAGCAGTCTGCACAGAGGAGAAAAAGGAAGCTCTGTGGCTGCACAGAGAACCGTATTTGATCTCGGTGTGCATCTTGTCGGTTGTCCCATAGCGGCGCATTGCTACAAAATATAGTTCAAGTCATTATCAGACAGAGATCTGATCTGTCTGTGTCATCCCGTCCACTTTACTGTAGAGACAGTAAAGACGTAGTAGAGGCCAAGAGCAGGCTGGAGACCCTGTGGTGCCCAATCCCATCGTCCTTGAGCGGCAGTACGTAGTAGTACCAATACCAAACACAACTTCAATCGCACTAAAGCCAGACCAACAGTGAGGCCCTGGACCTGAGGAGGAGAGGGCTCGGAGCCACCTGAGGGGACAGCCAGTCAGGAACAACAGCGGAGGATCGAGTCGAGATCGAAGTGCTCCCGTGACCGCGGGCGCATAAAGAAAATGCCCATAGCTCAGCCTGGGTGAGGCCTAGTTGGAGCCACGACTCACGAGTGTGCTGTGAGTGAGTGGACAGAGAATAGACCAACTGAACACCTGCAGCAGCAGCCAGTCAGTTCTCAGAGGTGGGTGGCAATTAAAATTAAAATTTAAAGTTTAAGTTAAGCTAAAGGATTGTGTGGGTGGGTCGGGTGTGTATTTAGATTAGGATGGGGTCGGGAGGGGCACACGCCACACCACCAGTAGGTTGCAAGGGAAGGCTCTGGTGGCTGAACAGCAGACCAATGGTGTTGGCTGCAGTTGTAAGGGATCGGGAGTGGAGCAAGTGGTGGGTCGGGCGACTTGAGCACACTGGGTGGGGTAGGGAGGGAGGGAGGTTGGTTTGAGGCAGGCGGCAGGCCTACAAGTGGCGGACTCTCCGGGTGGTGGTTCCGTGGTTGGTAAGTGTCCTCCCGGGCGGCCGGCGGCACAACAAAGCACCAGGCAGCAGAGTAGCAGGTCAGTTGGAGCCTCAGAGGAGCGAGGTGAGTAGCAGAGGAGTTCAGTGGAGAGCGGCCATCAGCACAGCCAGCCAGCATCTTCCCCAGCAAAGGTAAGCAGCTGTTGGCAGCTAGGACATTGTTTCTTATTTGGCCTTGCCCTTACCCTTAAGCCAGGAACACTAGTACAAATACCTCAGTATGAATTAAGGAAGACCGCCATTTTTGCAGTTCCTTACATCATGGTCTTTGTGGGTTCGGGTTTATCAGAGCAGGTGCCCACTTCCCAGCATATAATTTAAAATGCAAATTTGTCAGCAATCCCACCAAGGCAACATCAGTGGGGTCAGCAACACTGGGTACACAGGAACTTTTATAGGGATTTTATCAAAATAAAAGAAAATATATGAATCAGCGACTGAGTGAATATATTGGAATGTAGTCCTGAGCTCCCAGCTTTTGGTTTTTCTGGACGACTTTAGAACACCTTCTGAGCTCTACTTAAAAAGACTTTTGACACCATTACCCAATTTTTTTGTATTATGGTTTGTATGAAATCTAGGTAGGTCACTCGCATCCACCTCCCATCTCTGATCCACTTCCCTGGTCACCCTGTCTAAGTACTCTATCAGATTTGTTTGACAAGATCTTCCTACTGTGTATCCATGCTGGTTTCATGCCCAGGTTCCTAAACTTGTGCTGTAGCCAATCACAACTGGCGGCCGGCAAGCACATTTGTGGTTTTGGATTGTCTGTGTGTGCCAGTCGGGTGGGGGTGGGATCACTCCAAGTCTTGAAATGAAATGTTTGGTTTTCATGCATACAATCACAATGTCAGTGCGAGCATCTTGCTTCAAATGTAATAGCTCATGTAGAGTAGCAAGCAGT
Source organism: Neoceratodus forsteri (assembly GCA_016271365.2). NCBI lineage: Eukaryota > Metazoa > Chordata > Ceratodontiformes > Ceratodontidae > Neoceratodus > Neoceratodus forsteri. The sequence goes on along the minus strand of CM057459.1, from coordinate 537,072,139 downwards.
AGAGTGGTGTCATACGAGGTGGCAGTGGCACCCTCCACAACCATAGAAGCACAGCACAGCACTGTCTCTATAAAACTTCATACGCTTTGCTTGCTTTTTCCCTGATGCAGGCAGCATAGCATCTGACTGACGGTGAGCTGAGCTGACTGAAGGAGTCACACCACAAACCAGTAGAAGAAGTCAAGCGCGCAGGGTACCCTGGGTAGCATGTGGTGATCGTACACGTATATCATTCCGAGAGGAAGCCATCACCAGCGACAGCATTTCATCACCTTTATTTGCAAGGTACTTACCGTTACTGTTACCTCTACTGTACCTCTTCAGTAGAGAAATGTTAAAATGCTTTTTTTTTTGTTGGGTTTGAGGCCAGGTTGCTGGGGGTAGTTGGTGGGGGGAGAAGTAGTACTGTGGATGTAGGGTAGCTACCATAGATATAGAGGAAGGGATAATGCATGAGCATCAGTGGTTAACCATAATGATGAAAAGGGACTTGGCAAGGTTGGAGGAATGGTCAAAGTATGGCAGGTTTCATTCAATGCAAAGAAGTATAAAATAATGCACGGGAAACTAAACACAGGGGAAAGAGTACACAGTTGGGGGGTAGTAACAACAACAGCTTTGGGCATGTGTACTAGGTTCAGTCTGCACAGTTGGGGTTTGTGTTTACAGAATAAGCTGTGTATTTACCACTGGGTCCAGGAGATTGATGGGGCCATGCTAGACCTATCTTCTGGAGGAACCAGTAAGTCCATGCATGAAGCAATAACGAATGTCCAGACCTGCAGTCTGCAGATGGGATCCTACAGACTAGTGTGACTTTATTAAAACAAATTCTCTCTAGAACAACTTAGAGTAGTCTGGTCACCCAAAGCTTTACAACATAACACTTGGCAAATGTATTATCTCCATTAACCCCATACATTACAATGGGGTTTCATTTGTTTTGTCACTATGTGATGACAGTCATGTGTGATTGCTTCTGGTAAAGTAGCGTACACATGTTGAAGTGACTTTTATATATGCTTTAGATAACCTGCTGGCTGACAACAACCTGAACCAACTGTGCATAAACAACACCTCGTGACACAAATTTTGAGAAGGGAACTGTCGTGACACATCGAATATGTCAAGCTCAGGTCAAGCCAGTGTGAAGACCCAAAAGAGAACCACCACCACTACCACAAACTCTTTATTAGACTGCTGGTTAATAAAAAAATGTCCTGCAACTCAGTGCCTTGCGACTGACTCTGGAGGGAGTTCATCATCTGTGAATGGACCGACTGCTGATTGTTCTTCCAATTCCAATACTGAAATGGAAAGTGACAGCTGCAACCTTGCTGTAACTTCAATTTGTTATTCTGATGACTTTCCTACACTTCAGTTATCAGATAGTGATGATTGTTCTTCTTCTTATGATATCCCACAATCTGCAGTTTCTCAGGGTCACACACAAGTGACACAACAATTATCAGTTGTTCAGAAATCATGCAGTGGTGACACTAGAAATCAGAACAGTCAATTATCAGATGCTGTGAAATCTGTTGTTATGCGTAATTACAGACATCAGTGGGAAACTGAATTTGATTGGCTGGAGGCAAGAGATGGGAAAATGTTTTGCTCTGTGTGCCGTTCAGATCGCCGTCTCACAAACAAATTTGCTACTACAGGTGCAGGTGCGTTAATGTGCATGCAGTATGTCTGACAGTAACGGTTCCGAGTAGCCTGATTGGCTGTCACAAAATGGGCTTTGGCTTCTCCAGTTCACAGCGGTGGTGGTAGTGAATTAAGTGGTAAGGCATGCCATGAGTGACATCATAACCATCTAGGGAGAGTTATGGTGTGATAACAGCCCGCCCACCTCCAGATGTTTTGAAGCACGAGGTGTGTGTAGCCAAGTGCTTCCACCACTCGAGCAGGGCCCCCCGTTACCCAACCATAACTCACCCCATGAAGTGCCATATTGTGCTAATGAAATGTGTCCTTTTTGGAAACCATTATGAATTTTTAAACAGGTTATTTCAACTGGACCACATTGTGCTGTGATAACAGTCCAGTAGTCCAGTAATTTGTTAAAGAGGTTAACCTGGGCTGTTGTGGTGGGATTATGGGTCAGTCATACAAAAGCATCTGCGCAATCAGAATCATTTTCACACATTTCATAATCTGATATTGAAATCGGTAGAAGGATGCTGAATTTGATTGGCAGACAGATGCTTTTGTATGACTGACCCATAATCCCACCACAACAGCCCAGGTTAACCTCTTTAACAAATTAATAACATTTCAAAAAATTACCGATTTTATTACCACAATACAGCACTTCAGGGGTGATGGGTGTTTTATGTAATCAATAAGACATGACAGGGTGTGCATGGATGGAACAGATTTTAATGCACACATGGCCAGGGGCATAATTTGGCACAAGGCCTTGGCCGAGTACCTTTAGCCCTTGACGTGCGGTAAAATCTGTTCCATGCATACCCATCTTATTGCTTATTTTATATTCATCATAGTTCATCACCTTTTATGGTTCATGTCCACTGTTTGGCTCATAGATTGGCTTTGGCCTGTTCACAGTCTGCTACTCACTTTAGATACCTACAAGACTTTCAGAGTAACATTAATGGTACATATGCCTATTTCAGTACATCTGCTGTTAGGCAGCAAAGCTAGAAGATATGCAAAGGGTGATTGGTACAGTAAAAGGAAAGCTGAAAGAAGCAATTAACACGTTGGCTGTCAATGCAAAATGCTGTAAATGCATTACATAAATGTTACCCTGCTATTCTCCTATACTTAAAGAAGACAGGAACCATGCCAAAGCTCAGGGCCTTCACACGTTTCTCACTACTTATATTTCTGCAGCTGTTCTATGTATGTTCTGTGATATCCTTAAAGTAATGGGAACTCTTTGTAAATCCTTTCAAAAGCAGGATGTGCTGTATGTGGATGTGAAACCACAAGTGTTCTGTGCAATTGGTGAGTTAGAAAACATGAAAAGTGAGCCAGGCCCAATCCTGACAGCGTTTCAAGAGGCATGTGAAATTGAGACTAGCGATAGTGGACAAATGACAGCATGTTGGAAAATAAAGGAATCTCAGCAAGATGACATTCAGATTGAACTCAAGTGTTCACATAAAATGACAGCACAATTCTCAAAACTGAGGAGGAGTATCTCAATACTCTTATAAGCAACATGAAGTGTAGGTTGTGCCCAAATTCTAAAACGGAAGCACTTCTGGATGCCATTGCCAATCTAACTGACCCACAGTCTGTAGTAGACTGTAATACAGTCAATGTTCAGAAAAGTTTAGAAGTTGTTTGTGAAAAATTTGGTTCCAACACACAATATGACACTGATCAAGATGATACTGAGACAAATATTCATAAATGCAAGCCTTTACTAGATGAAAATTGTCTCCGCTCAGACTGGGCAAAAGCAAAGGCAATGATGCTTGGATGCTATAGGAACCTTAGTTCCGAAAGCTTTATGAGAAGGGTAATTTCAAAGTACTCTGATACAATGCCAGTATATTCAACATTATGTAATATCGCTTTATGCATTCCACTGACATCTGTAGAATGTGAGCGAGGTTTCAGTGTGCAGAATAGGATAAAGACAAAATTTCGTTGTTCACTAACAGAAGATAGCCTACAGCTACTAATGAAACTAAACATGGGGCCTGACTTCTCCGACTTTGAAGTCGATAAATCTGTAGACGTGTTGGAAAAAAGAGAAAAAGGCGCTATATGTCTTGTGGCAAAAATCAAAAGGAGGAGACTGGAGAAGCCAAAGTCCCAGACAGAGACAGTCAGGTTTCATGTTTCTGGTAGCAGCAGCAGCAGCAATACTGGTGGTAGCTGTGCATGATCATCCAGAGGTAGCCACATCAAACAATGATTATGTCAGTATGTCACTATGTATCAGCAGCAATACCTGTTCTGACACTGCAGATGATGGCAGCGTGGTGCCAGTGCCACTGCAGTTTATCCCACAAGCAGTACTAACAGAAGTGCTCATGATGGGGAGGGCTGAAGATAGTGAATTAGGCATGAGGATTTCCTGGAAATAATAGAGGGCATGGATGACAACAATAGCGTAATAATTACATAACTTTCAAATTGGACTCGTTTGATCCAGGTTCAGGTACACATTTTGGCCAAATACAACTTACTGACAGACATACTGCTGCACATTGAATCTGCAGAAGTAATTATCTGAAAACCAGTATTATAAATAGTAAATTCACTCGAAAGCTGTGAAGAAAGCAAAATGTTTATTTTCTTTTTTGTTGCATACTACTGTCACAGTGCTGCTGTGCACTGTACATGGATGGAGTGTATGGACAAGGCAGCGATAGCTGGTGCAGGAAGCATTGTTGCAGCCTAGCTGCTGCAAAAAGTGCAGTGGTGATGGCTGGGAGAGGAGTGGGGACTGGTGTGACTGTGAGTTGCTGAACATAATGGAATATGGTAGGGCATTGGATAATGAAAAATTAGTTGCTTACTGTTAAAAGAAGACACAAAGCCTATTGTTCACATCACATGATGATGTGCTGTACCTTGGTTGGTGGCAATTTATGGTGACAGACACTAGCAGACGTAAAGGTACATACTACATCTAGTAAGTACACAACAGGTTGCATTGCCTCACATTGCTTGCAGGTAATGGATGTGATACAGCAGTCACATTACATAACGCAAGAATGGGTTATTAAATGTATCATGGGGTTGGACATACAGGGATAAGTGCATTATTAAGGCTACATGTTTTCTGCATTACTCTGTCTCCCCAAATCAATTCTCCACACGTAACCAAAAACTGGTTTATGCACTCCAGCAAGACAACATCTTGCCAGGCCATTAGTCACTCACTGTTATATATTTGACAAATTTAGCACTGACTCACACAGACTGATTTTTTTGGCCTTGATAAGCATCAAAATGTCATCACTGCAGGAGTCACCCATTTCTGCAAAGTGTCAACTTAAGTTCATCCAACCAAGTGCCAACACCTATGGTACCAGCAAGTTGAAATGTTTTTATGTTTCAAAGTATAATAATTGTGGCTTACCAATTTAAATGTTATCATTAGCACTTTTACCTTGTTAAATAAGTTCAAGTTAGAATGGTAAGGTAGGTTTTAAAACAGCTGTTCCTTGATTGAAAAAGACTGTACAGTTAAATCTCATGGACGATGCACACACAATACCCCCACCCAGGCACTGTCAGGCTGCAGCAGACACCCATGTAGGACTTGGCTATTTGTCCATGATGTGTTATGTATTACAATACATATACACAATACCAGGCAGGGCCAGCCAAATACATTGGGTAAATACATCATGTTATTTTGGAACAATTATGTAAGTTTCACTTTATACAACATCATATATTTCACTGTACTACAATTTAATTAACTTGTTATAATGTTATTTCCACTTGTAGAAATGGAACCGACAAAAAAAACACAGATAACAACAATGGGCCAGATAGGAAACTTACAACAGAAAGAAAGGCAGCTTTGAGATAATACAAGGTAAAACACAAAACTAATACAATACTTTAACAAACAGTACAGAACCATTGAAATGGTGTTAAGGACTACTGTTTTAAGTTTATGGAGTCCTTTGCAGATTCAGTTGTCCTTTGTCAAGATCTTCTGTCTTAAGTTTAAGAAGATCCTTGCAGGTGGCTCTATATAGCATGTGGTGGTGTGTGGTATATAGCAGGGACTCCTGTCTTAAGTTTATGGAGTCCTTTGCAGATTCAGTTGTCCTTTGTTAAGATCTTCTGTCTTAAGTTTAAGAAGATCCTAGGCTCTATATAATACCACCACACACCATTTGTAATGATTGTTTGTGGTGTTTATCTTTGTTTTACCTCAAAACTTCCTTTCTTTCTATTGGAATATCCATATGTGGCAGGGAAGCCCATTATTCTGAGTTCAATTACCAGGCTATAAGTGGAGAAAACATCTTGTAATACATTACTAAATTGTAATGTAAGTGAAATAAATGGTGTTATAAAGTGAGAAAAATATTTATGCAAAATAAGATTTATTTAGCCAGTTTATTCGCATTGCCAGACAGTGCCACTGGAGTATTTATGATGCAGTGTGGCAGTCGGCAGAATAGCCCATTTTTCCAACACGAGTTGTGATGGTAATAACAAATTACTAAAGATTTTACTTTATAACTAAATAAACAATGGGTAGAGTAATCAATCACTGATTACCACACTATGAATCATAATGTAGGTGGCAGCAGCCTAGCATACTGCTAGCAGCAGGCATCTATCTGCAAGCAACTGAAAGAGCCGCTAATGCCAAAAGTGCTACATTGCAGATTCTGAATAAGCATACTGCCAGTAAATCTCATACCAAAAACTAGATTTTTACCTTACTTCGCTTTAAAGTCAGTAGCCATTTTGTAACCTTGACTGCACTACCTGTCAATAAAAGCAGGTGTCGTTGAAGTGCTGTGTAGCTCTGTAACATACTAGATAATATTGTATACAGTGCACAATGATTATTACTAATCTATGCACAGCAATGATTTGAAGATACTGGCATGGCATTGTCTACTATACAAGAACTGAACAATTCATGAAATAAACACATTGTCTGAAAACGTACAGCGTGCTTACGTTCTTCATTTCTTATCATTGAGAAATGTATTTATGTGGATGTAGCATGGATTACAGTAATGTACTCAGAAGGCCAGTGAGTTGACTTCTAAAACTATAGGAGTTGGAGTATTTTGACTGCCAAAATTTGTCGACTGGAATTATTTTGACTTCCAAAAAATTGACAACTGGAGTATTTTGACTCCAGTAAAACTGAAATGACTTCCAAATTTCAACCCATGGAAGTATTTGACTTCCACCCAAAAAAAATTATCTGAAGCCCTGCCGTCAGCCCAATTACTTGCTTACTCACTCACCTGCCTATGTATTTCTATGAACCATGGTTTGGAGTTTGCTTTCCGCATGTGTCACTGCTTTCCCTCTACAGTCAGTTGTGTACAAGGAGAAGAAGCACAAATGGTCATGGTGGCAAAGAAATACTGGAGATATGATAGTGCTTGACAGGAAAAGCTGATTGGTGATTAAAATGCATTATGCTTTTATAAAGCACCTGCACTCACATAGGTTTTACTGGCTAAGCACATGAGTTTAGCACTCACAATGAAGCTGATTGAAAGGACAGCTTTATTTCAAATGTTTTCATGCTGTTCATTTTTAAACTTTGATATCTGCCTGTAAAAGCACACATGCTGCAATAGTTTTTATTGGCATAGTGAGTGAATTTGTTGCTCACAGTGAAGCCAATTGATGTGGATTTTATGTAAAATAATGGTGCTCCTGAGGCATGATGTGGGACATGGAGTGATTTTTTTTTATGTTATGTGGTTGTTTGTGTGCTGGATCTTGATACAGTGATGTTGTGCTGGGATAACATCACTGTTCAAGGTGGACATTGAACAATCAGACAGCAAGACGTTTTCTTGCCATTGTATATTTGTTTGCTGCTGTAGTGTGAATTACACTAGCACACACTAAGGCTGATTAGGGGCTAAGCATGCGCTGGTATTTGTTTACTAATAAGAGTTACAGAATCACACTGGGGCTGGCTGGGGGGGTGCGCATGTGATGGTATTCATTTGCTAGTAAGAGTTACAGAAGCACACTGAGGCTGGCTGGGGGCTGAGCATAAAATGGCATTCCTTCGCTACTATAGTATGAATTGTAATAGCACACACTAAAGCTGTCTGGGGGCTGATTATGTGATGTTATTCCCATTGATACAGCAGTATAAATTTCAATAGAGCACACTATGGCTGGCTGGAAGCTGAGTATATGATAGTGGAAGCTGGAGGGGGGAAGATTCAGGGGGAGAAAGGAGGAGGTGCTACTTCACTGAGAGGGTGGTGGAGCCATGGAATGCGCTGCCTAGGGGGCTGGTGGAGGCAGAGACAGTGGAGGGGCTCAAGAGGGGGTGGGACAGGTACAGGGGAAGGGTTCTGGAAGCAAAATCCAATGCAGCGAGAATATCCAGAACAGGGAAGGGAGAAGCCAGAGAAGGCAAGGGGGGGCAGCAAGGTCAGCTCCCAAGGTGGGGGCTGACCAAATGAGTAGACTCAAAAGACCGTTAGGCCTATTCTGCTGGCATTTTAGTATGTTAGTATTCATTTGCTAGTAAGAGTTGTGGAAGTATACACGGAGATTTGTTGGAGCTGAGCATGTGATGTATTCATTTGCTACTGTAGTATGAATTTCTGTAGTACACCCTAAGGCTAGTTAGGGCTGAGCATGTGATGGTATTTGTTTGCTAGTAGGGTATAAATTACAGTAGCACACACTGAGGCTGGGAAGATCTGACCATGTCATGGTATTTATTTGCTGTTAGGAATTACTGTAGTACACATTGATGCTGACTGGAGGCTGAGCATAAGATGATATTAATTTACCAGTGAAAATCACAGTGGTACACACTGTCATACGCTGAGGTCTGAGCATGTCATGGTATTTATTTTCTAGTAATAATTACTGTAGCCCACACTGAGACTAACAGAGGGCTGAGCATCAGACTGTATTTGTTTACCATTAAGAAGTACAGTAGCACACACGCAAAGGCTGGCTGGAGGTCAAGTATGTCATGGTATTCATGGACAAAAAAGTTAAACAGGCTGTTGTGCTCATACATTTAATTGTATTAGTCAAGATTTGAAATGGTGCCTGATAGCAGGGGAGTCAAATATTAAATACAGGTGGCCACAGGAGTTGTGAATCAGTTCTATCAACAGAGTTATAATGGACTTTAACAATTGTTGACCCAATGGCTAATAATCAAGTTTTTATTTTGACAAACCATCAAACAAACATTGATAAAGGCAACTTGGTCTTACTTTTTTAAGGCAGTCAGTCATTTTAGAGTCACTTTACACATAAATCTTCATATATTTTCATGGATCAATTGCCTAATCCTTTGTGGCATTGTGCAGTAAAAAAATGATAATCTCATCCTGTATCTAGCCATCTTTTGTCTGTTTTCGTGGTCTCCATCCACACTCATGACTAGCTCATTTTTCTCCCATATCCTGTCTCCCCTGGATAGGAGCAATTCTTCTTTGTATGGCTGCTGGAGTTCAGGTCAATGCAAAGTCAGTGTCCTGCCAAGCTGACATACTGCAGCCACAAAAGTACTCACAACGTACTCCTTGGCTCCCCAGATTGGGGGTATCTCCATGGAGTTGGTACCTGGTTTTTGTTAACCTGTTAACTAACTGTGAAAGAATGTGTTGACATTTTGGAATCAGGTGACTCCTTCCTCAGAACCCTACTGTTATAGCCATAGTATGTCAGCATGGTGAGACACCTGCTTTACATTGACCTGAACAGCAGTAGCCATATGATGAAGAGCTGCCCCTCATGGGAGATGGGAGAAAAAGAAATACAGTAGTATGGAGTTTAGACAGAGACCGTGAAAATGGACCAGTAATACAGCATGAGATTAGCAGTTGTTTTTTTTTACTGCATATTACCACACAGGATTAGACAATTAAACCATGAAGATGTATGAAGATTTATGTGGTAAAGTGACTCTAAAGTGACCGACTGCCTTACAAAAAGTGAGATCAAGTTGCCTTTATCAATGTTTGTTTGATGGTTTGTCAAAATAAAAACTCTTATTGGCCTTTGGGTCCAAAGATGGTTAAAATCCATTATAACTCTGGGTAATGATAGAACTGGTTCACAATTTCTGTGGTTGTACTTAATATATGTCATGATATTTATTTGCTACTAAGAATTACACTAGCACATACTGAGGTTGGCCGAGGGCTGACCATGTCATGGTATTTGTTGGCTAGTAAGAGATAAAGTAGCATACACTGAGTCTGGCTAAGTGCTAAGCATGTCATTCATTTGCTACAAATACAGTAGTATACATTGATACCATCTGGGACTGCGTAGGTCATGATATTTGGTTCCCTGGTAAGATTTACAATAACATACTCTGAGGTTGACTGGAGGTTGATCAGGTGATGTTTTTCATTTGTAGTATGAATTACAGAGGCACACAGTAAGGCTGACTAGGGATGGAAGTAGGTCATTGCATTTGTTTGCTAGTAAGAACTGCAATAGCACATAGCTTTATTAGTGGGCGGAGCAGAACAATGGTGTTCAAGTAAGCAATAATACATAATGGGGCATGAAGTATGATAATCTTACCACATTCCCAGGATTGTAGTGAGCCTGAACTCTGCAGGAGGAGAGCCTTTAGCTCCTGAAAGTGTAGTTAGATCAGCATAGTGTACACCACTGAAATATATTGTTGTGTTTACAAAATAGGTGAACTGAGAAAAAGGAAAAATACAAACTTTTTAATTAAAAACAGGTATTTTCTTTTGTTAAAAGTAACTAGTAAAAAGTAGTCCTTCCCCAGCTGCCACACATCTGTCTGTCCATATATTTAATTAAATGTTTTGGTGAATAAAGTATGAGGCTAGTAGTGTATATTTAACTGTAGTTTGCTTTTTGGCTTTTCTCTATTCCCACCCTTGGTAGGGAAACTGGGTAGTGAGTAGGGAATAGAAAGCCCAGTGCCAAGGGTGAGCAGAGTGCTGAAAAAGGAGGAGGCAGGTGTGAAGGGTGGGTGTTTTGCAACATGCTAAGCTGGGAACTGCCGTGGCAGGCTGGCCTTTGTAGGGGATGTGGGAGGAACTGTTCCCCACATTGAATCTTGGGATTTAGCCCTCCCATTCAATATTTTGGTGAATAGAGTATGGGGTTAGTAGTTCTTATGTAACTGTAGTTTACTTTTTAGCTGTTTCTCTGTTCCCACCTTTGGTATGGAAACTGGGTTGTGAGTAGGGAATAGAAAGCCCAAAAAAGTACCAGTAGAGAGCTCAAAAGATTACCTTCTCCAACTCACAGAGAGTATGACCAGTAGCAAGCAGGAGAGGAACCCCCCAGGTGGAGGAAACCTCTGATGACCCATAGCTACTGACCCACCCATTCTCCAGGCAAACTAAGAGGAGGTGAACCTAGGTTCTAGCAACCATATTCTAACTTCTGAATGAGGTGAACTGCTTGGAGAGAAGCAATTCTATTTTCAGAATCTGTTGGATGATGCTATCTGGAAGGATAATTCCAAGGCTGAAGAGACAGGTCCATTCTGAAAGAGCATCTGGATCCTGAATATGGATTAGGTCCAGCTGTAGAAGGAGCAGACTTAGTCCAGAATTCCAGTGTGAAATTGGATGATATTCAATGAGGTACAGAGACAGTGTGAGCATGAAGAGCAAGAGTTGAGAAAATGGGCTACCAGATTCAGAACTGCGGAAAGTATGATGGTCACAAATTCATAAATTAATATATCATGTTACAAACCCACTCCTGGAGGTCAGTCCCACTGAGCTCACAGTGCCCACTCTTAAGTGCAATCCGTGACAGGGGAGGAACAGGGATACCCTCCTTGTCCTTTAGAATGCTGGCCAAGGTCAGGACTGTACCTCTGCCATGAAGATCCATGGCATCCCTCTAACTCTGAATAAGGGTGCAATAACAGTCTCAAGTTTTGTGACCAAATATGAATCTTTCCTTGGCTATTACACAAAGAAGGAAGACCCAGGCATCACACTCTCTTCGGGGTAGCAGCATGACACCTGATTTGGCCTTCTGTCTACAGGACATGCAATGGCCTGGTTCAAAATCTTTGTAGACTCTGATATTCTCCCAATCCTTTCAGATGTCCATTACAGACCCTTTTTCAGTTTGGTTGCTTATGGTGTGACCCCTTTTGCGAATAACAGTTTTCACAGATTATTAATACTGTTTTCACAATTCACACACAAATACAGAAAGTCTCACTCAGGCAGAATTTCTTCAGACAAACAAAGGTTTTTACTAAAATACTTACATATACTAATTTAGGTTACAGTATAAGAAACAGAATGGGAAAAATATACAGAAGAAGGCATTAAAACATGTTAGCTAAGTCTACCTTGGTATAAAGATTTCAAAGTCCAGAGAATCACTGGTTTGCAAAATATTGCAGTCTTTCTGTAGCAGCCTTGTAGTCAGGAGAATGACACGAAACAGAATAGCGTCTGTGTCTGAGATGGAGTCCAGATGAGAAAGTGTGTCCAAATGCCCTGAGCTAGGGGTTTAAATACCCTTCTGTAACTTGCAGTGTCATCAATTCCCAATCCAGATCAACTACTCCATTTGGCCAGGAGATGTCTCTTTTAGGCCAGATGATGGCAGTGTTGTGCTGTTTCCAAAATGTCCAAGCATATTAAGAATCAGATTCTGAGACCTCTAATTAGCATGGATATGACATTTCAGAGTTAAGCCCTTTGAAATCCCCTGTAGACCACTGGCACCCATTAGATAAAATGCACATACTGTAGGTTCTCAAGGAAGCATGTTCCTCTCTTGTTAACTCATAAAATGTAGCATATTATAGCAGCTTCCTTAGATCAAAGCATCCCACTCCTGAGTGCATTATTTTATGACAACACATGGATTTTGGCATATCTCTGTTAAAAAAACTGGAAATGCAATTTTAGTTACTGGCAAGGAGCTGCCTTCAGGTCAAAAGAAGGTCAAGCCTTTTTTTTAAAAAATCTAGTATTTTCCTTGTGTGCCTTTGTGTTGACTCTGGCATGTACATATTTTATTTATTTATTTTATTTATTGAAATGTTTCACCAGGAGGGCACACTGAACAGCAAGTTACTCATCTCACAGTGTGACCTGGGGGGAAGAGGTTACATAGTGTTGTGAAGGATGATCAGTTACAATAGTATGTGGGTAGTACAAACAGTACAACATTGTAAGGTTATGCAACAGTTGGAACACAAGGTATTGTACAATAAACAGTAGTGGAACATTGGGTAAACTAAAACACATGTCCAAAATCATGCAAAAGAACATATAAACATACAAAACAGTAATAATGCAACAGAACCATTATAGTGCATGAGTGTACCAGGAGCAGGCTCGAGGCAGTACGCAAGTGCTGTTGGAGTAAAAAGGATGGAGTAGGTTGTGCACATGGGTGACCCAGAAGGGCAGGTGGAGAAGAGAGGGGGAGAAGCAAGAAGTGAATATGAGGAGAAGGGGTAGCCATTTCCTGATTCCCCCATCAAAGATGTTGAGAACTCTGCCGGGAGGGTCATGGTAGGAAGGCAGAAACTGGGGATAGGTATTAAGGAGGGTTACAGCAGGAACAGCTGAGGGAGAGGTAACTGTGTAGGGCTGAGATAAGGGAGTAGTTGGAGGAGGAGTGTCGTATTTCAGGGGGGTATATATAATTAATTACCTATTTAATTAATTAATTACAACACATAATTACATAAAAATATATACAACAGAATAATATCTACAAATGGGGACTAACAGTGGGGTAGCTCACCACATATTAGACTGAGCAGAGGATTTGACAGTCAGATTAGAATCCAAAGGCCTGAAGTCCAGCAGTGAGCTATACATTGCTATGTAAGCATCCATGGAGATAAGGATGTGGACAGAAGCCGTAGGTACCAGGTGGGAGGGGTAACATGGAAAATTGCAGACCAGTGAAGAAAGGATGGTATATGCTGTAGAGAAGGAAACTGGATATCGTCAGGTTTAATCGGAAAGTTCAGCACAATGAGTTTGAAGCCTGAATAGAGTTATTGTTGCGATAATGTGATTCATATAGGTTTATATCCAGGAAGGATTGCTAATGGGAAATGATTGATGTAGGTATTGCAGTAGCTTCATTGCCTGAGGCAGGAGCTTGAGTGGTCGCAGTAACTTTGCAGTGCTAGAGCATCCAATGTCTGAATGCTGAGGGGAGCTCAACAACAGGTTGTTAAATAAGTCTATGGACTGTTGTGGCAAAGGGAAGTTGAGAGCAGTGTACAATGTAATGGGTGCTTAGCATTCTTAGTCAGAAACAGGAATGTTGTGGGGGCAGAACTGGGACAGTGAGATGGCCAGGTCAGTTGCAGATGTGCAGACTGAAGAATCAATGAGAACCTGCTCAGACCTTCTCTTGGTGATGATATCTGCTGGAAGAAGGATGGGAGGTAAATCTGGATGGATGAGTTATAAGGCTCATTGTATGGGCAGCTGGCATGATTTAAGGTAACATGATGAAGAGATGCAGATGACTTTTATAAAGTATGGTGACATCCAGGGGCCATGGAACAGTGGCTCAGATCGAGTAGCTTTAGCAATGCAGCTAGACACCAGCTATCCAACAATGCATGTTCTGGGATAGTAGCTGGAGAAAATCTTAGGAACATCTAAAGGCTATTCAGGGAAGATGAGTCAAATAACATGTTTAACTGAGTCAGCACATTTAGGAGAAGACTATGAGGAGAAGGTATAATGGATGATACCAGTACTGCAATGAGATATCCTGGAATTCCCGTTATCCTTAACAGTGATGAATATTATGGACATGGTACATATTGGAAGGAACTGGGGTAGCGTTTTCAGGTGAGAAGATAGGAGTGAAAGAGACTCCACGAAATCCAGGATCCTATGAAGACATTGGGAGGTAATGATATCCATACTGCTTGAATTAATAGAATACAGAATGAAACATGCTGCAAAGGTGGTTGAGAGATGAGATGTTCTATAGACCAGTTGAATGGGATTCCAGAAATGGGTCCTGGGGAGGTTATTGGGAAGTACTGATGATTTTATGGTGTTGTAAGAGTTTATAGGGAATGCTGTTCAAGGGATGTTGCTAGAATGGGATTTCCTCAGGTGAGATGAACAGGTACTCCATACAGTGTTGGAAGGAAGCTGTTATGATGGCAGAGGTAGGGGCATGAGACAAATGAACAGGTAGGAGTAAATATTCAGGCAGGAATGCTTGACATTAATAGTTACAGGAATACCCAAAAAGAGACATGGCAAATGTGCAGGAGCCCCGAGCCATCAGAGCAGTGAGGAGGAAGGGAGCAGTCTAAGGAGAGGGGGAAAAGTCAAAATTGGAAGGCAGCTGACCAGAGGAAGGAGCCAGAGAAGGAGACAGCAGAGGCCAAGTAGTACTGACATGGGCAGGTGGAGGTGAGGTACAGAACTGGGGAAAAGTGCCACAGCTTACTGGAATAGGATGCAGAAAAGCTGAATCAGGCATTGAGTGGTATGTCCATGTACAACCAAGAAATAAATCCAGGTACAAGGTGGTGCTAACGTGAAATATGAGGTTTCCACCTCCGAAGGAAATGTTGAAAGTAACATGCTGATAGCAAGTGTACAGAGGTAATGGGGAATGGGTTCCCAACTCCAATGGAGATGGCAAACTTGCAATGTGGGCAGCAAAAAGGCAGCAGGGCTGTGGATGAGGTCTCCACCTCTGAAGGAGATAGCGAACTGGAGTAGCAGATAGGGAATGCACTGGAATCATCTCTGGAAGACCACTAGAAAGGATGAGGCAGCAGCAGGGGAAGTTGTAGAAGGCAGCAGGCATGCATCCTCGAAGATTAGCAAAGGCACACATCCAGCAGGAAGCAAGTGGAATGCGGGCAAACATGATCAAGAGGAAGGCTATAGGGAAGCATAGTAATCCAGGTAATGAGAAGGGAGGAGATGGTAGCAGGCTGCTGAAGTTCCAGAGATTGGAGGAGGTGGAGCTGGAAGGCAAGCCACAACAACAATGCACAGGAGCATGGGAGGAGGTGGAATGCAAGCAGCGAGGAAGTCCAGGAATCTGATGGTCCAAGTGGAGATGGAGACTGAACGAACCGGTGGAGTCCAAACCAGTATGTGAGGAGGACAAGGCAGGGACAAGTACATGGAGTCCACAGAGGTATGGGATGCAGTTGGGTGAGGTAGAAGATAGATAGAAGGCAATTGGAGTATAGTGCTCCCATTCCTGAAGGGAATGCGGCAACCGGTTATCAAGAATATGCAGTTGATTGAAACAGTAGATTGAAGACATAGGCTACCATCCCTTGTAGTTGGGGTGCTCTATCCTTCACTCAATGCCACCAGACAGAATTGTGCACGGAGACTATAAGAAGTTGGTGGGTGCAATCTGGTTCAGATTGGAGGTAGAGAAAACATGCTACCCTCCCCGGAAGATAGATGAAGCCTACCTTCACTGCTATACCTCAATAGACAGAGTTAGGGAAGAGGCTGTTGGACTGCTGGTATGGACTAAGCAAGGAAAGGGCAGCTGACAGCTGTGTAGTAAGAGGTAGGTAAACAAAAGCAGGATGAAGGGGAAGACATCAAGTCAGAAGGTATAGAATGAGAGGAGGAAGTTACGATAAATGCCATTAAAGCGGAGATAGGATAATCCAGGGAGAAGCATGTGGCGCAGCAATGGAATACAATGAATAAATGAAGGCTGAGTAGGATGCAAGAGTATTGATATATGCTAGGGTAGCGGTAGCCATGTTGGTGAGATGGCAGGGCAAATCATATGGTTAACATTAAGCATGCTCTTGCTAAATGAAGCCAAGATGCCCCGCCATGACACCCCAGTTCCCTGCCATGGGAATAACAGGGGACCCACAAGCTGAGTATCCTGAGACCAAACTGCAACAGGAATGAAGGTAGGGGAGGTACCTGAAACAGGCTTCAGGAATGGCAGGGCCTAGGGAAGGACAAGCCATAGGTATAATGGGAAACAAATGAGGACTGAGTGAACACTTTGAGGGGCAGAGACGGGGAGCATGCATGAGCAGTGTGGGTGATAGGTATGCTGGAAGGGTAGGAAGCACCAGAGATAGGAAAGGTAACATAAAAATGATAGGCTGAGCAAAAGGTATGAATTCAGGGACCAAGGAATGGGAAGGGAGAAGCAGCAAGATGTCAGGATAACTGTTAGGGAAGGTGGATTGAAATGGTGGGCTAAAGGGAAGAAATACTGAGAGACTGCAGATCTTAGACTAGGGTATAGGGGACACTGGATTAGTGTACAGTAGAAGGAGCTAGAAAATGGAGATGGACCCTCTGAAAGGAGCAGAAAGCCCAAAAGAAAACATGGAAAGCAAGGGACAAGGGCAAGAATGAGGGATGGGGAATCAGAAAAGCAATGGGGAACAGGGGAAAATCCCAAAATGCTGGCGAGCAGGGGCAGCCAGGGAAGGGACGTGCTGAGGAGAGCACATAGGAAACTTTTGTGATACGACTTTGTGGCAAAAAATGCACAAAACAAGGAGGGTAAAAGGCAGGCAGCAATGGAAATGTTCAGGTGAGAGCACCAACCAGATAATCCAGAAGAAACTGGGAGGCAAGCAGTTATGACCAAAGACAGAGCAGAAGGAATAGTAAAAATAGTATGGCAAATGCACACAAGCAGATGTTCTAGCCCACAGTAGGCAGTGAGGAGATATGATGGCCAGCACGAGAATGAATGGGCAAGCATAGAATAGGGAGGAGGGCTGGAAAGACTCGATACATACTTAGCAGGGATGGCAGTAGGAAAAGTGAACACCATCCCCAGCAGCAGCTGCCAGAGCTAGCACAGACTCAGCCGGAGGAGGAGGAAGTAGCAGGACAAACACAGGAGACCACATCCTCATATGCCCCAAACAGGACAACAGTCCCAGACTAGGAAGCAGGATGAGGTGCAGCAGTGGATCACTGGGGAGAAGCAACAGCACTGGCACAGGAGGGGCCAGGTACTGGCAGCCTGACAAGAGGAGGGGCAGGGAAACCTGGAGTGCAGGGTAAGGAGCACAGGAAGGAGGAAGGAATGACAGCTGGGGTGGGGAAAAATGAAGTGGGGAAGGGAAAACAGCACAAAGGATGGGATGGGGCAGGGGTGGGGGCAAAGACAAAGGGGAACACAGAACATGGGAGGGGGCCAACCAAAGCATCCAGAGGGGGAAAGACAGCATATGAGCCATACGGGGTCCCAGTGCTTGTGATGGTGCTGTGTTTTGTAATGCACTAAGTGGGGTACAGCCATGGGAGGCTGGCCTTTGTAGGGGATGTGGAAGGAGCTATTCCCCGACATTTAACCTCATGCGTTAGCCCTCCCATAGATGGAATGCTTGTTTATGATAGAATACAAGAATTCAAACTTAGGCACAACTCTACCTACTGAATGTTTACCTCTACCTACACACGAGAAATGATCAGTAAAGCCAGTGATCCAATGTTATCTGTGACAGGGTATGTAGCAAATATTTCCTTAGCAGGCAGGTAAGGATGAGGGGGTCCTTGGACAGTAAAAAAGCTAAAAAATAAAGCTCTCTGAAGTACATATTTTAAAACTTCATGCATTTGTGTAAGGAGGGCAATATGAAGGAAAATGACATATAATCAATTTATTCTTTTTATTTCAACTGAATTTTACGTTTGTAACATAGAGGATTTTGTATTAAGTAAAGGCAGCAACCATGTATGTAACTGCACTTAGTGATTTTTGAAAAAGTCATTAATATTGTTATTATGCTGTTCTAATAATTGTCAGCACTTATGTTACCTGAGCATTATGCTGTCCCAATACACAAACTCTGGCAAATTCATCCATTTTAAAACTGATAGAAAGAATGACAGTGCCACACATTAAGGCAGACTAGGGGCTTATCAGTGGATGGTATTCATTTACTAGTAATAGAGTAGCACACTGAGGCTGACTGCATGCTGAGAATATGATGGTATTTGCTGGTAAGTTTAACAGTGGCACACATTAAGATTGACTGGGGGATGAGTATCTCATGGTATTCGTTTACAAGTAAAATTTACAATAGCAAGCACTGAGGCTAGCTGCGGTGTGAGCATGTCATGGTATTTGTTTGCTAGTATGAGTTACAGTAGCAAGCACTGAGGCTTGAGGTCTGAGCATGTCATGGTACTTTTTTTACACTAAGAGTTGAAGCACACTCTGGGGCAGGTTGGAGATGAGCATGTGATGATAATTGTTTGCCAGTAAGAATTACAGTTAGCACACTGAGGCTGGCTGTGGCTGAGTATGTAATGGCATTTTTTTCTTAACAAGAGTTACCGTGGCATGCACTGAGGCTGGCTGGGGCTGCGTTGTGATAGTATTTGTTTATTAGAGTTACAGTAGCACTTACTGAAGTGGGCAGGAGCTAAATATGTGATGGCATTCATTTGTTAATAAAAGTTGCAGTGGCACACACTAACATGACTGGGGCTGAGTAGGTCATGGTATTTGCTAATAAGAATCACAGAAGCACACATTGAGGCTGACTGGGGCTGAACAAGAGATGGTATTTGGGACTGTAGTATACATTACACTAGTACAGGGTGAGGCTAGTTGGGGCAAAGCATGTCAGGGTATTTGTTTGCTTCTGTAGTATGACTTATACTAGTACACAGTCAGGCTGGCTGAGAATGAGCATTTTCTGGTATTTGTTTCCCTCTGTAGAATTAATTACACTACTACACACTGAGGCTGGCTGAGGGCTGAGTAGGTGACGGTATTCATGTGTCACTGTAGCATGATTTACACTAGTACTCATAAAGACTGGCTGGGGGCTGAATAGGTCATCAGGATATTCAGTTGTAAGTAAGAATTAAACTAGTATATGCTGAGGCTGGCTGGGTCTGAGCATGTGATGATAATCATATGTTAATACAAGTTACTGTGGCACACATTGAGGCTGACTGGGGCTGGGCAAGTCATGGTATTCATTTGCTAGTAAGAGTTGCAGAAGCACACACTGAGGCTGGCTGGGGCTGAGCATGAGATGATATTTGTCTGCTACTGTAGTATGTATCACACTAGCATACAGTGAGACTAGTTGGTGGCTGAGCATATGATGGTATTTGCTAATGTAGCATGCACTACACAAGTACATAGTGAGGATATTTGGGGATGAGCATGCAATGTTATCTGTCTGCTACTGTAGTACACATTACATTAATAAACAGTAAGGATAGTTGTGGGCTGAGTATGTGATGGTATTTGCCTGCTATTGTATTATACTGTACATTACTCTAGTACACAGTGAGGCTAGTTGTGGGCTGAGTATATGTATTTGTTTTCTTCTGTAATATGAATTACACTAGTGCACACCAAAGCAGGCTGGGGCTGGGCATGAGATGGTGTTTGTTAGCATGAATTATACAAGTACACACTAAAGCAGGCTGGGGCTGGGCATGAGATGGTATTTGTTTGCTACTGTATTATGAATTACACTAGTACACACTGAGGCTTGCTGGGTCTGAGCATGTGATAGTATTTGTTTATTTCCATAATATGAATTACTAGTACACAATAAGGCTGACTAGGGTTTGGGCATGAGATGGTATTTGTTAGTACGAATTACACTAGTACACACTAATGCAGGCTTGGAGCTGGGCATGAAATAGTATTTGTTTATGTACTATGAATTACACTAGTATACTCTGAGCCTGGCTGGGACTGAGCATGTCATGGTACTTGTTTTCTTCTCTATATTAATTACACTAGTACACCTGGCTGGGGCTGAGTATTGCATGGTATTTGTTTTCTTCTTTAGGGGGATCAGTAGTAGGAGAGAGGAGGTTATACTGCCCTTGTACAGGTCACTGATAAGGCTGCATCTAGAGTATGGCATTCAGTACTGGTGCCCACATCTCAAAAAGGACATTAACCTGCTGGAGAAGGTCCAGAGGAGGGCTACAAAGAAGACAGCCAGTCAGCAGGGTAAGGCATATGAGGAGAGGTTGAGGGCACTGAATATGTACTCCCTGGAAGACAGAAGAGAGAGAGGGGACATGATTGGGACATTCAGGTACTTGAAAGGGATAAATACAGTTGATAAGGAGATTCTCTTTAAGCTGAGTGGCAACCATAACACAAGGGGACACAGTCTTAAGCTGGAGGGTGGGAGGTTTAGGAGGGAGGTCAAGAAGCACTTCTTCACAGAGAGGGTTGTGGACACTTGGAATGCACTGCCAGAAGAGGTAATCTCATTGAAGACAGTGGGCAGCTTTAAGAGAGGCTGGAACAGGCATAGGGGGAGGGTAACAGTCATGGGTAGGGAGGATGGGAGGAGTGGGAAAGAAGGGTAGGGGCATTGGCTCAAGCTATGGACCCTGTGATATGAGTAGACTTGATAGACCAAATGGCCTTCTTCTGCTGGCTTCTTCATATGTTCGTGTAGTATTAATTACACTAGTCCACACCGAGGCTGGCTGGAGACTAAGCAGATGATGGTATTTGTTTGCCACTGTAGTATGAATTTCACTAGTACACTTGACTGGGGCTAAGCAGGTGATGGTATTTGTTTTCTAGTGTGTTACTAATTATACTAGTGCACACTAAGGCAGGCTGTGGGCTGAGCAGGTGATGGTATTTGTGTTCTACTGTAGTTTTAATTACACTTGTACACAGTGAGGTTTGCTGTGGGCTGGGCAGGTGATGGTAATTGTTTTCCACAGTATGAATTAATCTAGTACCCACTGTGACTGGCTAGGGGCTGAGCAGGTTATGGTATTCAGTAGTTATTAAGAATTACACTAGTACATACTGAGGCTGGCTAGGAAGTGACAATGTTATTGCGTTTCTTTGCTAGTAACAATTACAAGAGCACATGATGAGGCCGTCTGGGAGCTGGGCAGGCTTTGAGATGATAAATTCAGCTCCTGGAGAGGGAGTGTGTAGGCCACCCTGCATTTACAACCTATTATTGATAAACCATGATGCTAGATTGGTATCAGAAGTATGGGGAACTGGAATATCCTATGGGAATTCACATATTATTTTGTCAGTGATTACTTTTTATATCACTGCATAGTTAAGGTAGAATGACATTTTATTCACTTCATTGAAACATTAATGTTTAATATAATTTAATTGAAAAGCAATATCCTCAGAATTTCTACCTTTGTACTCTTGTTAAATTGAAAGTTAACAGAGAATGTAATATTTGTTTTGCCCTTGAGAAGGGCAAATCAGATACGTGCTATACATATAATTTCAGGAATGGTTCATCAGGTTGAAGCTAGTCATGGACATAAAGATTACCCAATGTACAAATTAAGGTATAAATGCAAGATACGGCGGGCTTAGAACTGGTATAGGTTCAACAGTATAAATACTTGGGTGTGGTGTTTCATGATCATCTTTCATTCTCGAGTCATATCCAGAATGCTTGTTTTAAGATTACAAAGGCTGGGAGCTTTGAGGTGTGTCTCAGGCTATTTCACTAGGGAGGAGTGTTTTAAAGTTGCTAGTACTCTTTTGTTACCAGTGATAGAATATGGGAGTACTGCTTACATAACTGCAAATCAAAGGGATTGGAGAAATTAGATGATGTATATAACAAACTGGCACATTTTATTTTGTAGGCTAAATATTATTCCATCACTGTGATCTGTATGGTCAGCTAGGTTGGAATACCTCAGGAAGGAGATGTGTAATGACATGGGTAACAATGCTCTTTACAAAGTTGAGAATTGACAGTTTTCATCTACTGTCCCATTACTTGTCCTTGGAGAGTCAACACAATAGAATTCATGGCACCAGGAATTCAAATACCATAAGCCTGAAAGTCCCCAGAAATCATACTAGGGTTGGAGAAATGGAGATCTGCAGTAATGCTGCTGCTGGATTTGAGAATACGCTGAGTGCTGCCACAAGAATGATGAAGACACTCAGCATGTTCAAAAAAAAGTTTATATGTAGTGAATTTACCTTTGCATGCAAATGTTTCAAATAATTGTAATTTTTAACTACTGATAAACAGTGTATAACATAGGGTTTGATCCTGATATTTTATTTTGTATGTACTCTAGGAAACTGTGTGAATGT
Organism: Neoceratodus forsteri; assembly: GCA_016271365.2. Classification (NCBI taxonomy): domain Eukaryota; kingdom Metazoa; phylum Chordata; order Ceratodontiformes; family Ceratodontidae; genus Neoceratodus; species Neoceratodus forsteri. The sequence continues at coordinate 537,049,411 of CM057459.1, read as the reverse complement.
GTGTATGTGTGTAGCATCAGTGGCTCAGCGGGTTGCACACTTGACTCTAAGGCCTTAAGATCAGAAGGTTATGGATTCTAACCCCACACCAGGATAAATCCCAACACGGACACTGTAGTGCATCATGAGGGGGATGTTGCACTTCTGAGGTGCCATCGTTTGGATGGGATGTTAAACCACGGTCTCATCTGCCTGTTCTGGTGGTTGTTCAGGTGGACATTAAAGATCTCATGGCACTTCCTTGAAAAGAGTAGATACATTTCTCCAGTGTCCTGGCCAAATGTCTCCTTATTCACAAGAAACACCACCAACAGTTTAATCTGGCTCTGTAAGTCAGTTTGCATCTATATCTTCCCCCTCCCCTTGAGATGAGGCTGAAAATAAGCAGAATTATCTAGTCCTCCTTTCCCAGTCAACAAAAACTAAATAAAATATATGCAACAGGATTCATCTGAAAATAGGCTTTGGTCCAAGCATGTAAATTCTGTATAAAAATAAATTTTACTTACCTACTATATCACGCCGTAGGCTAGAGGAGGGTTTGTCCATGATGACATCCTACCAATAGGGTGGGGGACATGGAGAAACATCGCTTCTGCTAGCTGAAGAAATGCCAAAATATAGTTTTCACTCAACAGCCAGCAACTTGGGGAAAATCATTAAGAACATTAATCTGTATTATGTCTGGGACTAATTTAATAAGAATAAATTCCTCAGTCTCATACAAAGACTGTCAGTTTTGATTGTGTGGTATTTGAGCACCTACAGGTGATGTTTTTAAATGTGCTGCATCTTTTTACATTAAAATTCTTGGAATGTAGTCTGGCCTTCTGTAATTAGTTCAAACTAGTATCAAAGACTGACAAAATGGACAATTCTAAGGATGCTGATTGTTAATTTAATTTGGTTAGCTCCATATGCTCAGAAAGAGAAGAATCTCAGAAACATCACTATTCAACCTGGCATATGATTATGCAGTGTCATTATGTTTCATAATGAATAGATGTAAAAGATTGTTAACTTACTGTAACGTGTACTGACCCTAAGTGTGCTATGCCAAGAATACACTTGCATTCTGATTTTTCATTTCTACTTCTCATTCTTCATAATTAAATACATGACCCCCAATAATTACTTCCAAAGGGCAAATCGAATATTTGATTCTCTGTTAACTCTCAGTTTCTGAAAGATAAAGGTAAAATCTCTAAGGATATTGCTTTTTGACAAAATTGAAATAAGCACTAAAGTTTTAATGATGTGAATAAAATGCTATTCTACCTTAACTATGCAGTGATATAAAAAGTAATCATTGAGTCAATAATAAGTAAAATCCCATAGTTGGTATGAAACAATAACATTGTGCAGCTAGCCATTACATAAATGCTCACATTTTGCCTCATAGTTGCACTGCTGCCCTCTATACCAAAGGCTTATTAACCCATGTGTGCTTCATCATTTATCAACATTAGCGATGGTATCATTACAATATCTAGTTTGATGATACACTTCACTTGAATGGCATGAACACATCATGGGCAGTATGTAGCAGCACAGTAATTTAACGTCAGAATGGACTGCAGGTCCACCATGTCTGTCCCCCTTGCTACATTAGCAGGGATGAATAAGTTTGCTATGCAAACATACTACATCATGAGGACCCATACTGTTCTAATGTCTCTCTTAGAGGGCAGTTTCATAGGTTCATAGAAAAAGTGCCTCCTAATGTTACCCATGAATTTAGCTGTATCTGTCTTTTGCATCGGGACACCTGATGCAGTTGACATATTACATTTGTGCCAGGATGAGATGAAGGGCTGGATGTCATTAAGCTAGTTAAGACTTAACCAAAACTAGAGATGTTGCAAAGTAAAACTTCACCTGCAAATTTCGGGTGAAGCACCAAAAATTCTGGCTTCCCAAAATTTGCTATTTTTTTGATACCCAACCAAAATCCGTATCGCATGAATTCCGCAAATTGTGTGGTGAAATTTGTGCAGTTTTGCCATGAAGTGCAAAAATCATAGGTGAATTGTGAAATCCGTGGGTGAAATTTCATGTTCCATGGCAAAACTCTCGAAATTCACATGCTGCAAATTACACAAAATTGTGGAGCAAATTTTGCGGACTTTGCACATCTCTAACCAAGTTAAGATGGAGGTACTGGTGATCGAGCCTGGTCAGAGTTGGGGTGTACAGACCACTGAGGGGAGCACTGGCCTTGTGCTTGGCTCTTTGAGTTTAGTGGCCTCTGCTATAGTGAAGAATCCGGGGGTCCTTCTGGATGAGAGGCTGACACTTGAGGCTCAGGCTTCAGCTTTTGATAACCACAGTTGAAATCTATAAAAAATAAGCCCTGAAATGTATGTAATTTTGAAAGATTACAATTCAAGGGGATTATTTTATCTCCAAAGGTATATGTGGGAAATGGTAAAGTGATGTTTATCACATGTGCTAAAGTGATATGTTTGTCACTTATTTATGTTATTTATTTATTTGAATAGCAAATAAATAATTATTGGTATTTATTTAAAATATTACATATTGTTCATTTGACATAAATAAAAATGTTGTTTTACTTCACTAAACCAGTTGTGTTTTCTTTTTACCCCATCTTATAAGTGCAATAATGCACTTCTGGGTGTGTGGTTTTTCAGGTTAATTACCCCACTCCCCACTCTGGCTGAAGGGCACTCGACTGGCGCCTTGTACCTCCACCCAGAGAGGGTGTACGGTAATTTACCAATAAGTGCACACCCAGTCATGTATAATTGCTTACTTTGCTTTACTTTCGTTAAGAGAAATAAGAACCAAATAGCTTGCAGTCAGCATAACAGAAACTTCTAGCAGTTTAGCCTTACTGTTTCCACTTGCGTTTTACTGAAATAGAAACTTCTTTCTGCTTTTTCACCCTCCTCCCTTTATTGGGTTCATGTTTTGCTTGTTAACACTCCACCTTCCACTGAGAGATAGCCAACAGGTTGAACATTCAATGCATTGAGCTCTTAAAGGACTAACTTTAAAACAATAGAGGTTTGGTAAAAATTCCACCAGAGCTCCCATCAAAACCTGTGTTGCCTGTGTTGCAGGGTTGTGAAGTGGTTTACAGGTGAAATGAGCATAAAGGACATGAAAGCAATAAGACACAATTAAGTGTGCAAAAAAAAGATTTTATCACATACCCTGAGGTGTAGTGAGGTTGAGGCCACAGGCAGAGTGCCTTCAGCCCCTGGAAGTGCAGTAAAACCTGTTCCATGCACACCCCCGGGGTGCCTTATTGCGCATATAAAATGTGCTCCTTTTTTTAAAAATTTTACAGTTGGGAAAAGCATGTTTATATGTAGAAACAATGGATTTACTTGTGTACATTTATGATAAAATAGTCCTTCAGCACCACTGCAAATTATGTTTTTGATGATGTCATTGTATTACTGCCGGAGAAAAGTTTGTCCTTTTTTGCCATCAAGATTCAAGAAATGGAATGTTTATCGTGGAATGTTTACCATGGTATTTATGTATTCAAAATTATGAACATACTAACATATGAAATTTGCCAGCAGAAAAAAGGCCATTTGGTCTATCGAGTCTGCTCGATTATGCAGCTAGCAGATCTGTTCTGCAGCTGCCCTTCCCTTTTCAACTCTACTCCCTTTTATCTCCCTCTTGCACTCTCCCAGCCCATTTTGACACAGCCCACTGTTTTGCAGGCTACTGCCTCCACTGGTAACACATTCCACCCTGCCACCACCCTCTCCATAAAAAAGTGTCTCCTCATTTCCCTCCTGAACCTTCCCCCCTCCAATCTCATGTCATGACATCGAGTGTCCCTCCCCACTGTTGCCCTAAATAGCCCCTCTGTACCAGTCTTATTTATCCTCTCATGTGCTTGAATTTCTTGATCATATCCCCTCTGTCCCTCCTCTCCTCCAGCGAGTACATGTTTAACTCCTTTAGCCTGCTCTCATACGGTAAGTCCCACAGCCCCTGGATCATCTTAGTTGCTCTGCACTACACCCCATCCAGTAATTTAATGTCCATTTTCAGATACAGGCACCAGTACTGCACACAGTATTTGAGATGAGATCTAACCAGTGATCTATACAGTGGCAAACTCACCTCCCCCCTCCTCAACGTTATTCCCCTTGCTATGCAACACAACATTTTGTTGGCCATTGTAGCTGCCTTCCTTCACTGTGCCGAGTTCTTCATTGATCCAATGATTACCATCCTCAGATCCTTCTCCTCCTCTGTCTACGCCAGCTGCATCTCCCCAGTTAGTAGTTTCTCCTTGGATGTTTTGCTCCAAAATGCAGTACCTTACATTTTTTGGCATTGAACCCCAGCTTCCAAGTGTCTGACCAAGTGTCCAGCTTTTTCAAATCTTCATGCAGACTCCATCACCCCTCTATGTCATCCACCACCGCCCCATCTTGGTGTTGTTGGCAAACAGGCTGATCCTGCTTTTGATGCCCATGGAAATGTCTGCAATAAATATCCCAAATAGCACTTGTTCCAGCATCAAACTCTGTGAAACCCCACTCATTACTGATGTTGGGAATGAAAGTTCCCCTTCCATCACCACTCTCTGCTGTCTTCCCTACAGCCAGTATGTCACCCATCCCACCATTTTTGGTCCCGCCCCCTCTGCCTTCAAGTTTTATTCCAAGTCTCCTATGTGAGCCCAAATTGAATGCCTTACTGAAATCCAGGTACATGACATCCACTGCATGTCCCTTGCCCATCTACCTAGTCACCCAGTCATAGTAATCTACCAGGTTGGTTTGGCAGGATCTGCCCATGACAAAGCCATGTTTTCTACTGTCCTGCTACCCATTGTACTTCAGCAGGGACACCAGCCTCTCCTTCAAGATCATTTCCATTAGCTTCCCCATAATGGACGTGAGGCTAACTGATCTATAGTTCCCTGGTTCATTTTTGGGGGCTGCCCTTATGCAGGCGAACCACATGAGCCAACCTCCAATCCTTGGGTATGCATACCGAATTCAATGAGGCATTGAATAGGCTTGCCAAGGGCCCTGTCAGGATCTCTACTAGCTCCTTCAATGCCCTTGGGGTGAATGCCATCTGTCCCTGGTGCCTTGTCCACCCTCTGCACTATCAAACTATCCAGGACTCTAGCTTCCATGATCCCCAGTCCATTACTCCCTCCCCAGTCTTTGCTGCCCCCTAACCCCCTTGGGTAGCACTCCCCCATCTCCTTCATAAATACCAAGCAGAAGTAGTCATTGAGTGCTTCTGCCTTTTCTCCCCCCTTCTCTGCCCATCCCCCATCTTTCTTAATCCTTACTATCTGTTTTTTACAGCTCCTTTTCTCCCTGATGTACCTGAAGAAGCTCTTCCCACCCTCCTTTATGCCTTGCACCAGTCAGAGCGCTTTGGTGGCTTTTGTTCTTCTTACTGTCCTTGTCACTTCCCTTGCATCCTGCAGGTACTCCTCTCAATCTTCCCCTTCCCCAATTTCCTGCATTTCCTAAAGGCCACCCTTTTTCTCCTCAGGTTTTCCACAACCCCACTGCACATCCAGCTTGTTTTTTTTCCCTGGCCTTTTTACTTCGAGTCCTGCTGCAGGAATTGGTAGCCTCTAGTATCCCCTTGTTTATGAGCTCCCATCTCTGGTCCATGCCCATACTAGGCTGGATACCGGCCAGGTACCCACTCACTACCTCCCCCATCTTTGTAAAATCTGCCCACCCTAAATCCAACACTTCATGTTGGATGCCACCCCCTCTTTGCCCATCATCAACCTGAGCCATACTGAGTCATGGTAACTCCCCACTCATTGTTCATCCACCTTGATATCCCTCACAAATTTCCCATTTGCGAGCACTAGGTTTAGGGTGTCTCCCTCCCCAATTGGTTCACTGTCCACCTGTGTCAGGAAGCTTTCCCTAAAGGCATTCAGTAGCACCTGTTCCCTTTTACTGCTGGTGGTTGGGGTTCCCCAGTCTACCCCTGGCAGGTTGAAGTCTCCCACAACCACCACACTCCCCTTCCTGCATGCCCTTTTAAATCATCCTTGCAAATTCTTGTCCAACTCCTCTGTCTGGGAGGGTGGCCTGAACACCACTCTTATCCATACATCTTATTCCTGGAATCCTGGATTAGCAGCCATAATGACTCTGTTTCACCTTCCTCCCTAAAGCACTTCAGCTCCTGCCTCACATAAAATGCCACTCCCCCCTCCTGTTTTAACTATCCCTGCAGAAAATTCTATACCCTGGGACCGCCAGGTCCCAGTCATGGTAATCGGTGGCCCATATTTCCATCTCTGCCCAGTTTCTGATTCTGCTCAGTTCCACTGGCAGACTGTTCTTCTCCTAACATACAGAACACATACACACACACACACAAAACAAAGGCCTCTTCTATAGTCAGAGACTCAATTATCTTACTGTCAAGGCAAGCAGAAGAGATTTTCCCTGATCAGCAGGTAAACCTTTAAGTGGAGTTTTCCATTGTCAGCAAAGAAAGTTGTAGTGAAAACTGTAAAGAATACTTAATGCTTCTAATTTGTTTATGTGTGTAAGGAAAGTGTGATGATCATGGAAACCACATTTAATTAATTTGTTTTATTTGTTATTTAAGGTACTTTTATTTTTAGGGCCCAGTTGAAGGTTTTTTACAGTGTAAAGGTAGCGGCCATTTTTGTGATGGAAGATCAATTCTGGTTGTGGGGGACTGATGGAAGATAGTTTGGATTATAGGATGACTGATTTGCTCATTGTGTGATGTGGATTAGGACCATTATGACTGTGTATGAAACAGATTTCATGCACGGTCACATGATATATTTTGACCAATGAGACTTCTTTATTTTGGATGGCCATATTATAAACACTCCATCACATACCCTCCCCTCAGAATCATGCCCATGGCAGTCTCAGGAAGGGCCATCAGAGACCCATACTTTAGAGAAAAAATCTGCAATAGCATGCAGGGTACCTGCCCAGTGGTGTACATCAAACGAGAAAGGCTGCAGCACCAAATATCATCTGGTGACATGGGCATTGGTATCCTGCATATCATGTAATCACTTAAGGTGGTATGGCTAGTGATGAAGATGAGCTTCCATCCCAACACGTAGTAGCATATGGTATCTACTAACCACTTTACTGCCAGATACTTTTTCCTGCATGGCAGAATGCTACTCCTGGGGAAAATGTTTTGAGATAGATAAAGGATGAGGTGAATCCAGTCTTCAAAGTCTTTGTGATAACACTGCCCCCTGCCCCACCACAGAAGTGTCTATGTACAAAATGAAAGGACAGTTGAAATCTGATCTCCATATGACTGGCCCCTCACACTGCACATTTTTGATTGCCTGAGATGCTGTTTAATACTCTGGTGACCAATGGATCCTATTCAGGCAGCTTTTTTGGTCTGGGCATTCAGTTGAGTAGTAATGGTTCAGTATTCTGGAATCAACTCACAGTAATACCCTGCAAGTCCAAGAACAAACCTAAGCTGCTTCTTAGTAGTTGGGATGGGCTGTCAGCAAGGGACTTTACTTTGTGGATAACTGGGCATACATGGCTGTTTGCAACCATATATCCCAAGTATTTGTCTGCTGCCACCCTAAGGTGCATTTTGAGACATTGACCATGAGGCTTGTCCCCCTGAGATATTGAAGTACTGTGACCACATCCTGCAGGTGGCTGACCCAATCTGGGGTAAATATGACAACATTGTCTTAGAATGCTGCTACATACAACCCATGGGAACTGAGGATGTGATCCATCATTCTCTGCAATGTGTGAGGGGCTACATGCAATCCAAAGAGATGCACAGTAAATTGATATAAGCCAAACGGGGTGGCAAAGGAAGCTTTCTCATGGGCCTCAACAGTTTTCAGGATTTGCCAATACGATTTGGTGAGGTCCAGGATAATAATTTAATGAGCCATCCCCAGTTGGTCTAAAAGTTTATCTACCCTTGGCAAGGGGTTGCATCAAACTAAAATGCAACATTAACCTTCTGGAAGTCTATACAAACTGGGTGGTCCTGTCAGGTTTGGGACTAGCACAATATGGCTAAACCATTTATTCTGGCTTTCCTCAATGTCTCCCAACTCCAAGACAGATATATTTTCCTCCTATACTGTCTCTCAGATTCTTTCCAGCAGTCTGTACAGTTTTTGATGGATCCAAACACCTCTATGTGGTGCTGAATCTCATGGACTTGTTATGGCTTTAAGTAGAATACATTCCCCAAATTCACTACAAGCCTCGGGGCTTCTTGCATTTGGATCTGGCTGAGCTGGTCCTCCACTGGGATGGTGCTCAGTTCCTTTACAAATTTAGGTCATAAGTCCAAGGTTCTTGTCCATCACCAAACTTGGGGCCCCTTTAGAATCTTCTGGGCAAATGAGCAATACCTCTCTGCCTTTCCAGGGTTTAGATAAATTAACATGATAAATCAGTTTTTCTTTTTTTTTTTCCTTTTCTATTTTCCTGGTTGTAAGGCTTCATAATCAATGGGCCCCAACTTACTGAGGACTTCATATGGTCCTTTCCATTTAACTAGGAATTTACTGTCAGAGCTAGGAACAGAAGGAGTACTGTGTCACCAGGCATGAACTCCAGTAGCCTAGCTTCTTGTTCATAGTGCCCTGCCTGGATTTGCTGTGAAATTATGAAATTTTCTTTGCAAGTCTGCCAGTCGTGTTCTGTATCTCGCTCATTTCTAACACATACTGGAAAACATTTTGTGGACTACATGCCTGTTTTTCCCTCATCTCTTTTACAAGATCCAGCATTCCTCTAGATTGTCACCTGTGCAACACTTTAGAGTGCTAGCTCCCAGTGAACAAATGTGGCACCTCCTGAATGGCAGACATTAAACTAAGTAACAATTCATTGTCAAACAAAAAACAGCTGCACTAGGATGGGGTGCACGATTAAAGTCTCAAATCTTTAAAATAAAAAAAAAATGCACTCATCCCTCTGACTGAGGACCAAAGTAATTCATGTATCTCACTTATTCCTTCAAGCTCTTAGTGCTTTGTCTTCTATGAAATCATACAATTTCTCTCTGGAGAAAGTGTAGGTGTTACTAGGTGAAACATTAGGCTCTTGATCTAACATGACCCACCAGCACATTTGGGAATTGTATAGTTTTGCACTTTGTGAAAGCTGAATAAAACTTGAATGTCTCCTAGAAGCCAGCAAGACTATGAATTTTTCTTTCACTTATTGTGTAGAAGATGAAGCACAAAGAGCTTCAATGGTAAGTGAGAGACGTGAATACCTTTGGTCCTTAGTCATAGGGGTGAGTGCCATTTTTTTGTGTGGCTGTTTTAAAGGTAACGATTCATCTCAGTTTTTTACCTCATTTGACACAAATTTAGACAGCATACCTTTTAATGATTTATTAAAGCATTCCACTAAGCAGTAGGTCTGTGAGCGATACACGACTCTGGCTATAAGGAGAATACATCACCCAAATTCACTACAAGCCTCTGGGCTTCTTACTTTTGGATCTGGTTGAGCTGGTCTTCCGCTGGAATGGTGCTCAGTTCCTTTACAAATTTAGGTCATAAGTCCAAGGTTCTTGTCCATCGCCAAACTTGGGGCCTCTTTTGAATCTTCTGGGTAAATGAGCAATACCTCCCTGTCTTTCCAGGGTTTAGATAAATTAACATGATAAACCCGTTTTTCTTTTTTTTTTCGCTTTTTTCCTGGCTGTAAGGCTTCATAATCAATGAGCCCCAACTTACTGAGGACTTCATATGGTCCTTCCCATTTAACGAGGATTTTACTGTCAGAGCTAGGCAACAGAAGGAGTACTGTGTCAACGGACATGAACTCCAGTAGCCTAGCTCCTTGGTCATGGTGCCCTGCTTGGATTTACTATAAAATTATGAAATTTTCTTTGGCAAGTCTGACAGCCGTGTTCTGTATCTCTCTCATTTCCAACACATACTGGAAAACATTATGTGGACTACATACCTGTTTTTCCCTCATCTCTTTTACAAGATCCAGCATCCATTGAGATTGTCACCTGTGCAAAAATTCAGAGTGCCAGAACCCAATGAACAAATGTGGCACTTCCTGAATGGCAGACATCAAACTAAGTAACAATTCATTGTCAAACAAAACAGGGCTGCACTAGGATGGGGTGCACAATTAAAGCCTCAAATCTTTAAAACAAATAAAAATGGCAATCATCCCTCTGACTGAGGACCAAAGTAGTTCATGTACTTTCACTTACTCATTCAAGCTCTTTGTGCTTTGCCTTCTATGAAATCATACAATTTCTCTTTGGATAAAGTATAGGTGTTACTAGGTGAAACATTAGGCTCTTGACCTAACATGACCCATCAGCACATCTGGGAATTGTATAGTTTTGCACTTTGTGAAAGCTGAATAAAACTCGAATGTCTCCTAGAAGCCATCAAGACTATGGATTTTTCTTTCACTTATTGTGTAGAAGATGAAGCACAAAGAGCTTCCATGAGTAGGTGAGAGACAAGAATTACTTTGGTCCTCAGTCATAGGGATGAGTGCCATTTTTTTGTGGCTGTTTCAAAGGTAACAATTCATCCCAGTTTTTTACCTCATTTGACACAAATTTAGACAGCATACCTTTTAATGATTTATTAAAGCATTCCACTAAGCAGTAGGTCTGTGAGTGATACACAATGTCCGGATAGACTTTATCTTCAGTAAAACACACACCTCCCTCATCAGTTTTGACTTAAAGTTGGTGCCTTCATCAGTTAGGATCTCTTTAGGCAGCCTAAATCAGGAAAACACTTTTATCAATTATTTTGCCACTGACCAGGCTATAGTAGAACATAGGGGAACAGCCTTGGGACAATGGGTGGTGTAACGCAATATAACTAATATATACTGATACCTAGATGTACTTGTTATCATGGTTCTCACCATATCAACCTAAGTTCTTTCAAATGGTATCTCTACTATTGGCATAGGGATCAAAGAAACTCTTTTCATACTTCTGGAGACTGCAAACTGACACTCAGGGCAGGAAGTACAAAAGCTGTCACTTTCTTCCATATACATGGCCAAGAAAACTGGAAGTATGGGTGCCTTTGTATTCTCCTCGTCACATTGACCCACAGTAGGTATAGTATGAGCTGGAATCAGTACCTCCCTTCTTGCAGACCTGGGAACCACTTACTGGTAACGTACATTCCCAGTTTGTTTCTCAGTTTCTGTTCAGTACAAAATATCATCTTTCAGTTTAAACATTGGAAAACATTATGCTGTTTGTTCCTCTACCACTTTACCATTTACCACAGATAAGTCAGGCATTCCTGAGAACCTCATCAGGCCTTTGTTCAGGAATTATGCTGGCCAGCTTATGAAAAATGTCTGATCTGACCTCCAGAAGGATTTTGTATCCTCCTGTAGATGTAGATGTTGTGTCCTCATCTTATCCACTTTGGCCATTCCTTGAACCTGGGTCTTTGTGGTCCACAACCACTAAAATCTCAGAAAGAGGGCCTCTTTTTTTTTCCTGCCTCTCTTTCTGACCCCAATAATTCTTAGGCTTCCCTTCTAGGCCAAATAGTTCAGAGTCTGTAAAGGGAAATACATGTTCTAGTCTCTTTGTTTGTGTGGCCTTCTGTGGGCATGAACTTTCAGTATTGCTGTGCAGAAGGGTATAAAACCGTTTCCAGCCTCAGCCCCAAATTACTGACCAGGGTAAGGTTATGGAAATTCCCACCTTTATTATTCCTGCCCAGTTGCCTACTGTTAATCATACTGTGACAGTAGGGTATTCATGGGTATTCCCATGCATGCAGGCAATATTTAGGGGGTCTTCTCATGTACCTAGGTTTAATCTTAGCCAAATTTTTTAACCAATGTCTGCCCACAGCCTGAATTGACCAGAGCTGTAACTGTTTCATTCCCCACTTGCACTGGTATAGTACACAGGTTTTTGGACTCAGGGGTGTGTGTGTGTGTGTGTGTGTGTGTGTGTGTGTGTTAGCTATGCATACCACAAAATCATGGCCCATACAGTCACACAACCTTTGATATATCCCACTTTACAACAAGGAAAACATACATTGTTACAACAGGTCTATTTCCTGCACCCCCAATTTGGGTCACCTTAGAGTGGGGTCTTGGGACTGGAAGGATTACACCAGGTCCGGGGGTTATGAATCTTTGAAATGGAGGAGCAAGCAATATTTCACCACTTGACCACTTACCCATACCAGCACATTTGTTCCCATCCCCCCAAAATCTTTCCTCACCTCTTCTGTGAGGATCTTCTCCTTGGATCGCTAACTGAGGTTTATTGTGGGTTCCATCTTTTGTAGTGACATCTGGTCTATCAGCTTCCAGGCAATGTCCCTTGATTTTCACTGCTGTACCTACAGTGGTCTGTTCTGTTCAGCTCACCCAGTCATGAACTCAGTCTGGTAAAATGTCCTGATTTTGCTCCTGCATAATCATATCCATAATCTCCTCTTTAGTGTGTACCCCTGCTTTTAGCCATGAAGTAGCCACGTCTTTTAATTTATGTTCCAGCATTTTAGGTTGTGTTTCATTCTTGAAACCCAAGGTGCCAAAGTTGCATCGGTAACACTTTCTTTGTATTCTGACCCAGTCTGAGATAACTGCCTTTACCTGATCATGGTCTCTGGTGGTAGCGTCAGATAGGCTTCTTTATGTAGCCTGTGCATTTCCTGTCAGGTATGATGTAATGTGAGTAGCCCAACTTTCTTGTGACCAGACAGTGGTACTGGTACCTCTCTTAAAGTCATAAGATATGCCTCAGGGTTGTCTTCAAGACCCATTTTTGTTAACATGGGGTGGGTTCTACAGTGACTGGATTCCCTCTGACCTGGGTCTGAGGCACAGTTTCTTTCTATGTTTGCAGCACCTGCTTCATATACTCTTGCTGTTGCTGGTCTCTCTGCATCTGCTGTTGTGCCTGCTGTTGGTCACTCTGCACATGTAATTGTGCTTGTTGGGCCATCCAGTCTCTTTGCAACTGATCTAGTTGTGCCAGTTGTTTGTCCCTCTAAGTTTGCTGTTGTGCCAGATGAGCCTTCTGTTACATCTGCTGCTGGTCCCTCTGAACCTGCTGTTGAGTTTGCTGAGCAATCTAGCCCCTTTACATCTGGGCCTGTTGTTCTTCTTGATCTGTCAGTCATTTTGATATCATTTCAATAGTTTGCCTGAGTCCATCTAAACTTGATGTAGATATGGGGGAGTTTGATCCCACTGCTGAAGCCAACCAGGGTAGCAAATCAGGTGGCTTGTGGAAGACACTGTCAAAGAGATCACTGCTGACACCAGTTTAAGTTAAATGAAATCTGTTATATTTTCAGTAACAGAAACAAGAAACAAATTGCTTGTATTCAACTTAACAGAAACTTCTTACAGTTCAGCCTTTTGCTGTCTCCACTTGCATCTCAATGAAACAGAAATCTCCTGCCTTTTCATCCTCCTTCCTTTATTGGGTACAGTTGTTGCTTGCTAACACTCCCCTCCCCCCTGAGAGAGAGCCAATAGGTTGAACATCCAATTAAGTGAGGTCTTAAAGGACCAGAGTTAAAAACAAATGTGGTTTGATACAAATCCCAGCGCAACCACCATTAAAGCCTGGTATGCCTTTGTTGCAAGGTTGTGAAGCGGTTATTGGGTGATAGAAGCATTATGGACATACACTTTGTCACACTAATTCTTATTTTTTTCACACAAATGCTGTAATTTAAAGTATATTGACTTACATCAATGCATGTTGATGCACTGAAACTGTATCAATGTGAATTAATCATAGCATGCACAGTCCAAACTTTTGTTTAATAACTATGAAGCTCCTAGCACTAATGATTCCAAAGTTAGCCTTGTTCAAAGAAATTTAACTTCTTATACAATAGAACACATCCTGGGCCTTTCGGACCTACGGATTATTGGGAAACACTCCTGCCTGAGACGCCCATCAATTGGGAGATACTCTGGCGGGGATGCCATAAATTTATCACTCAGGATAGGCTTCGACTTATGCAGTTCCACATCCTGCACAATCTATACTACACCCCTCAGAAGATAGCCAGGCTTGACAGGGAGCATTCTGCCACTTGTTTGAGGTGTGGCCAAGGCAAGGGCAATCCAGTGCACATTTTTTGGTATTGTTCTAAAGTAGCCCCTCTATGGTCGCAGATTAAGCTGAGGGCAGATCCCCTGTTAGGACTTAACGAGTTGTTCTCGGTTGATATCTGCCTGTTAGGTAATTACTCAGAGATCCCAGTAAACACACGGAAATATCACATAGCTCTTATATCTATGACTGTTAAAAAACTGGTGCTCAGACATTGGAAGGATAACGAAGCACTGACATACATTGAATGGTTGACGGAGTTATTAAACAGTATCAGAACGGAGAAGATAATTTTCCAGTTTTCAAAACAGATTGAGCAAATTCAAAAAAATCCGGGCCCCACTTTTAGCTTTGTACTCTCAGTAAACGCCACAACCACAATAAATTCGGAGTGCAGAGTCTTTTCGTAATCTATGACCCTAGGTAGTCATGCCTGAGATGGGCGGGAGATTTTGGGGGGAGGGATGGGGGAGATGGGGAGGTGTTCGTTTGGGGTTGATGGGGTTTTTTTTCCCCCTTTTCTTTTGTTTTATTTTTACATGCTGAAAGTACATGTCTGCACTGAATGTACCATGATGATGTACTATATGTTAGAAATTGCAATAAAGATTAAATTGAAAAAAAAAAAAAAAAAGAAATTTAACTTCTGAATTGTTAGGGCTAAGAACTTCATTGGAGGGTGTAAAAATTCTGAATAAGTAATACATGGATGTCATTCTGTCCTAGCTTTCTTGTATCAATATATGTCAACCTGAATTAATATACAGTACTTCCTTTATATATTTTTAACATAGTAACAAAGCAATTTGAGATCAATGTGGATACTAGGTCCATCATTTTCACCCCTTCCTCCCACTTCATAAGTAGGTATGAATAAGTATGCTGAGTAAACATGTACAAATGTAAAGAGGTTTCCTTAAGGGGGGGGGGGGGTTATTGATCTGCATTGTCTTACAGCAATGCATAGAATCTGTTTCATTGTGACATGACAATACTGACCTTGACTTGAAGCTGTTATTTTAAAATTATTAAGTCCCTTCCACTGACAGTTTAAAAGTGTACCTATTTTGTAATCATTTTTATTAGAAAGGGCAAAGTTTGGAACCACCAAGGCAAGTAAAGTAAGGTTTTCTTGTAAAATAAGCTAGGAGTCTGGTCAACATGGTCATATACATCAAAAGAGCTTTCATGAAACAATGTATGTCCAAATGTATGAATACTCTACATTCCAACAATTCTTCTAGCTCAATATGCATTGCCATACAGTGGTGCATGGAAATTGTAACAATGTGGCTTGTCCCTTGATCACCCCCCCCCCAGAAAATTCACACCACACCTTAGGTTTGGGTGCTCAGTCAGCAGTTATGTTTATTATAGGATTTATTTATTGTACATCAACATTTTGTCAATTAACTCAACCATAACATACAATAAACTGAACACATGTTATATTCCATTGATAATTACACATCTCTTTGGCCCAGATATATATCTGGGTCCACCCATTCACTTAAATTGTACGCTATGACCTAGAAGTACATCTCGGGCGTTTTCCTTACTTGTACCAGTTGGAGCCATGTGTAGACACAGGCCCTTCTCTCCTTGCTTGTACGAGTTGGAGCTGTGTGTAGACACAGGCCCTTCTCCCCTTCAGGGGCCTCACCCTGGGACCCTTCTCCCCCAGCCCTGGTGTAAAGCCCAGGCTGGGATCCTCCCTCCCCCTTTTTCACAATACCCCTCTGCAAGATCCCAACATTCCTGTTACTCCTTCCTGCTGACCACCTTCAGCAGGTCCATTTTTTAATCCCAGCCATCCACCTTCAGCAGGTCCTCATGGGTCCCTCATTTGACCATCCTTTCGTCCCAGATCCCACTCCCCCTTTTATGTTATTCCATCCTTTCCATTGTCTACCTTCAGCAGGCCTTGTACCATGAATTCAGCCCCCTCGTTTTTTTTTTTTTCTGTGTCCCCTGCTTCCTTTCTTCCCTCGCCTCAACCAGGGTGGGTGGTAGGGTGAAAGCACCACCACTCAGCATAGCAAGAAAAGGGTCTCTCTTGCTCCAGGGGTTCCTTGATATACCCCCCTTCACTCTGCCTTCATTCTCTCCTGTGTCCCAGCCAATCCCCTTCTTTCCCTACCTGGTAGGCCCTTCCCTTTCCCAGTTACTCACTTCCCAGGAAACTCCCCCTGGAACTGGCTTGACTAGCTCCCTCCACCCCCCCCCTTTGGACTTGCTGACCCACTTACATCTTGGGCTGGGCTGCCAGAGACAATCTGCCTTGACATTTTAGTTAGGTAAGCCCCTTTGTCCCTTGATCACACCCCCTAGAAAATTCACACCACACCTTAGGTTTGGGTGCTCAGTCGGCAGTTATGTTTATTATAGGATTTATTTATTGTACATCAACATTTTGTCAATTAATTCAACCATAACATACAATAAACTCCACTCATTTTATATTGCATTGATAATTACACATCTCTTTGGCCCAGATGTATATCTGTGTCCACAGATTCACTTAAATTGTACGCTATGACACAGATGTACATCTCAGGCCCTTTTCCTTGCTTGCACCAGTTGGAGCCATGTTGTAGACACAGATCCTTCTCTCCTTGCTTGTACCAGTTGGAACTGTGGTTTTAGCCCTTCACCTGGCTGTTATCTGTTCTGTACTGGATTAAAGATGGCGGTCACACTGGGTTGCCGTCTGCTTGGGCTCTGATGTCTGAGTTGCTAATTGCTGCTTACCGCTTTGAAAATGCTTTAAGACAGTGTTTTAACTCTCGATTGAACTGCAGCATACAAGGCTTAGCTGCTGGGCAGAACTTTTGTATTTTAATTTTATTTTTAGTTAGTACTATTGTAGGGGCTTTAGTGTTAGGTAGGGCACTATAGTGAGGTATTATAGGAGTTTAGGTTTTGTTTTTTAGTGAGGGTTATATTGAAGAGCTGGCTGCATCTGATTCATCATAGTCTGATGGTTCTCTAACCTACCTGGAGTGTTGGTGTGTTTAGAGGAGATCCGAGGAGTAAAGGCAAGGATTCAGAGAAAAGAATTTAGCGTCTGGGAGGAAGGAATTACAACAGTGTGACTTATGGAGAATTGGACTGTGGTACGAGTTGTCTGGTGGTCAGACTGAAACGGGAGAGTGATACTGACCCTTTGCCACAGAAGGATTGTGAGTGAGGATGTGATTGTGAGTGTGGAAGTCCTTGAGAAGTGGGATTTTTGAATACCTGAGGATTTTATGAGCGGTGGTTTCCCCTGGGTTCACCTGGGGAGAGTGACCACTTGGTTGTTTGGTTGCTGTTGAACTGGGCAGGAGACGTTGGTGTGTGGTCTGCCGAAGGGCAGGCAAAACTTGTTTTTGTCTCCTAAGTGGCCTGGGGGGTTGGCTGGTGGGCTAACCTAGCCCAGGAGCTGAAGCTATGGGCTCAGCAGGTGGGGGGGTGGCTACCTCCTGGGTGTGTGCTGGGGGGCCTCTGCTTGTTTTGTCCCACAGGTGCAATTGCTCGAACCTACCCTGATTGCTGTGGAGGCAGTGGTGAGGGTTATGGTTTCAGTTGTGCCTTGTGAATCAAGGAATCTGCTATTCATCTGGACTTCCCAAAGAAGATCTGTGCAAAGGATTTGGATATTGGACCTGTACAAAGAATCCTCTTCCTGAACTTGCGAGCTGGTTTGGGTTAGAGCTAAACCTGTCTGGTTGTGGAGTATTGCTGGCCCGAAGACTACAGTTCCTATTCATTAGATTTCTTCCTTATTGTCGTTGAGGTTCGTTTGCTCAAAAGTTTATAGTCTCTACCTCCTGGATTTTTCATTGCTGAATCCTTCCTGTTTGGAGAAATTTGGACCGAATATTCTTGTTTGCTGCCAGATTTTATTGGCTGTACTTACATCAAACTGAACTTATTCAGTGGTCTTGATTACTGTGGGAAGATTGGACTTTACTGTCGAATTGGATTATCCTAGTGCCTCGCCTATATTTGGATGACTTCTTTCCTTGTCTTTATTGTATTTGTTCGTGGTCTCCTTGTGGTGAGATGACCAGGGTGTCCACATTTTATTTTATTTATTTACTTTATATAATGTTATGTTTATATTTATTGTAGTTGTGTTTGATTAATTTGTTCATTCTGGGCAGTGAGAGTGCCTAGAATTTTTTCCACTGTCCTTGGCTGTGAGAGGGCTGGGGGAAGGGGTGAATTTTTATTTGTTTTGTGTTCTATATCCTGTGAGAGGGGATTGTGTTATTATTATTTCTTCTGGGGTTTGAAATCATCCATCATTGAGAGTAGGGTAGTTCTCTTGTTTATTTTGTTGGGTGGGTTATTATTGTTTTAGTTTATTATTGTTTTCTGGGGTTTATAGGAGTTTTTATTTCTGCAGCTTTATTTGGGAGTTAAGAAGCTGGAGTTTTGTGTGTTTTCCCCACTGATTACTGTAATTAATTGGTGGAATGTGCTAGCTTGCCCCCCTGTCCTGCGCTATTTGGCCTCCGCCCTACGCGTCTTGTGCCCATTCTCTTACCCCCCCTCCCCATGTATATCTATCAGCACTGTTGAGCGCTGGGTATTGCTTGTAGGAGGGGGAGCTGGAGGTGGGTGGGTGGTCACAGACAGCGGAGACCGAATAAGTGGCACTCTCCCATCGGGGTGGTTAGGACCAGAAGATGCCCTGGGGCGAAATGGTGCCTTGAATGTGGCGATTCTGTTCTGGTCCCCATACCCAAGGGTACCTCTTCTTTGGGAGGGCAAGTAGCTGGGATGACTCACCAACATCGTCCAACTCAGGTGCTGTTATGCAACGCTAGATCTGTTTGCAACAAGACTGCTGTTATTGCAGATTTTGTTGGTACAGCAGATCTGGTTTGCATTACCGAGACCTGGTTAGATGGAAATGCTGCCCCTATTTTGGAGGCAGCTATCCCTTCTGGGTACTCAGTTTTACATTGCTCAAGATTGGACCACGGGGGGGGGGTTGCAGTCTGTTTCCAGACCGAATTGGGCCTAACTGGTGTACCAGTTGAGGAGGCCTTCTCATCTGAGTGCACGGTCGTAACTGGTGTGGGGTGTAGGATAGCTCTCATTTACCATCCACCAGGTGATGAGAAGCTATTCCTGCAGGAAGTAGCAGATTTTGCCACCTACATGGCATTGTAGTTGCCCAGACTGATGGTTCTGGGCAACTTCAATACCTGGGTCGACGACGAATCCTCGCTTTTTGGACAACACTTCCTCCAGGTGATGACATCCCTGGGCTTCACACAGGTTGTTTCCTCAGTTACTCTCACTCTCTTGATTTGGTCTTCCTCCTGGGGATCAAGACCACTGACTTGGTGGTGGAACCTGTCAGATGATCTAATCGCTTCAATTTTTCGGGCCCCTTGGGTAGGTTGGCCCCTGTGGAGATGGTCAGTTACTGCCCTGTACAGGATGTGATCCCTGATGGCAGTGATTGACCTCTCATTGATTGGCGAGTTTAGCACAGATCCTGAGCTTTTAGTCTCAGCCTATAATAGGTCTATTTCTTTAGCTGTCAATCTGATTGATCCTGTTCATGTTCACCCCCTTCCGCTTCACCCTGGGGCCTCATGGTTTAATGGGGCTCTGAGGGAGCTGCGGAGGCCGGGGCGTAGGTTAGAGCATCGCTGGCAGAGGACTGCCTTGGATACCCACCACCTTATTTTGCTAGAGCATTATAAACTCTATCAAACAGAAATTTCCTGTAAGAAGGCAGAATTCCTGTCCAGGGAAATTCCTGTCACATGGAATCGATCGGCTCAGCTCTTCCGAACTGTTGACAGGCTGTGCAACCCAGCCTGTCGGCAGTTCCATTGAGCCCTTTCACAAAGTGAGTGTGATGAGATCGCTCGTTTCTTTGTGAATAAGGTGACCAACATCAGGCAGGAGTGCCGTTAGCTTCACTCAATGGGGAACGCTGTTGGTTGGCGCTTGGTCACAGAGCCCGGAGTTTCCTGGAGTACATTTGATCTGCCGGATTTCATTGTCATTATGAGGCTTGTCCAGGGGATTTATCCCACTTGCTGTAGTTTAGATCCGGGCCCTACTTCCCTGATTCTGGGTTGTAGTGATATCCTGAGCCCGGTCTTAACTCAGATTGTCCGGTACTCTTTGGATTCTGGTGAGTTTCCCAGCTCCCTGAAGGAGGCGGTGGTGACACCCCTCCTGAAGAAAGCTTCGTTAGACCCAGAGAACCTAGTGAACTACAGGTCTATCTCTAACCTTACTTTTGTGGAAAAGGTTATTGAGAAAGTTGTGGCAGCTGAACTGGAAGACCATTTAACCATCCATAATTTATACAAACCTCTGCAATCGGGTTTTCGTAAGAGGCATAGTACTGAGACTACTCTGGTTCGGGTGCTCAATGATCTCCTGATGGTGAGAGATAGGAGAAACCATTCCATCTTGGTACTGCTTGATTTGTCATCAGCTTTTGACACTGTAGATCATGGGGTATTGCTCGAGCATTTGAGGTTCATCTGTGGGCTGTCTGAGACAGTCCTCAGATGGTTTACATCTTTCCTCACCAGTAGATCTCAGAGAGTCATCTCTGGAATATCTTCTTCTGAGTCTTTCTCTCTGCCTTGTGGGGTACCTCCGTGCTCGGTGCTGTCACCCATGTTATTTGCAGTGTATATGCTGCCCCTCAGAGACATTGTAAGATGGTATGGGCTGAGGTTTCACTGCTATGCGCTGATACCAAGCTCTGCCTGTCTTTTGTCCCCAATCAGGTTAGTGCTATCTCAGTATTGAACAGCTGCCTTGTAGAAATCCAAGACTGGATGAGTTCCAGCGGTTTAAAGTTGAACCCAGGAAAGACTGAGGTTTTGATTGTGGACCCAGGTCATAGGACAGAGGGGTTGAGGACTAATCTCCCCTTTGGTTTAGTCCTGGCGGGACCCAGATTCTTACCTCTGAGTGGGTGCATGACCTGGGAGTCGTGCGTGACAATGGTCTGACCCTTCGACATCAGGTGTCGGCAGTCATCAAGCTGGCCTTTTACCATCTTAGGAACATTGCCAGGATCAAGCACCTTGTTCCATCCAGTGAGCTGCCTGTTTTGGTCCACGCCTTTGTGACATTGCGCCTCGACTACTGCAACTCCCTTAACCTAGGGCTTCCTGGGGTTGATATCCACCGCTTGCAGCTAGTGCAGAATGCTGCAGCACATTTATTGACTGGGGTATCAAGGAGAACACATATCACCCCAGTGCAGCGCGATCTGCACTGGCTGCCTGTTCAGTGGCGGATCACCTTTAAGGTAGGTTTATTAACTTACAAAGCCCTACACAGACAGGGTCCTGACTACTTGAAAGAGCTCCTGGTTCCTTACACCCCATTTCGACATCTCCGCTCGGCTGATGAGTGGTTGCTGGAGATCCTGAGGGTCTGTTTAAAGTCATCTGGGGCTCGCGCCTTTGGGTTTGTTGCCCCTACCCTATGAAATTCTCTGCCCCGTCAACTATGTGAGTGCAGGACAGTGGGGTGCTTTAAGCAGGCACTGAAGACCTTTCTGTGGGGTAAAGCATTCCCTGAACTTCTGTGATTTTATCTGTTTTTATCATTTTGTTTTATGTGACTGTGCAGTGCCTTGATTTATGAAAGGGGCTATATTAAATAAAATGTATTATTATTATTATTATTACTAGACACAGGCCCTTCTCCCTTTCAGGGGCCTCACCCTGGGCCCCCCCACAGCCCTTGTATAAATCCCAGGCTGGGATCCTCCCTCCCCCTTTTTCACCGCTAGACCACCTCCAGCTTGTGTTGGATGGTGGTCTTCCCCCACCCCCATTTCTAATACCTAACCTGTGCTGCTGCTTTTCCCAAGCCCCCCCATCTTGATCCTAGTGATCTCTCATCTGCCCCACCCCAAAAGACCTTGGCTGCTATTTCACCACACTAAGGTGCTCCACAAGGAGCCCATCTCCTCCTAGCCATTGTCCTTCTGTACCCGTAAGCACTTGTCTGACTAGAAAGGGAAGGGGGAACCCCTTCCTTCAGCTCTCACATTGACTAGTCCCAATATCCACTGATAACATGCCCATCTTATCCTGTCACAGTGGTGGTGGTGCCAGGTTCCTCCTCTCATCCGGTATCACCCGTGGTCTTACTTTGCCCCAAGCCTGGTATCGCTGGGGCCCTTGCTTACCCTGCCGCTCTCCAGTCTCCTGTACGTTTTCCTGCTGGAAAGAAGAGAAGAAAACAAACATGTGAGTTATCAGTGTGAGTATAAACATCCATTCCAAAATGTTATTTATTTATTTATTTTCTTTCTTTTTTGGTTTGCATATCCATCTCAAGATGCTCTGTAATCACTGGCGCTATGATCATTGTGTTTCTTTGCAAATCAGCTGTGTTGCCAATTCCCTTTTAAGAGACCCCCCACCCCTGTGCCCTTGTGTCAAGGCTCTTTGTTGCTTTAGCATTACTCATCCTATTTTGTTAAAGACCGGTTACCATCTTGTCACCAACATTATCCCCATGGACAGCAGGAGAACTATTGCTTTAACCCTTTGAACCAAGAATTGATGTCTGCCCTACCTGTCCTAATAAACCATGAGAGGTGGCCAAGGTTTGAAATCTTCTGGAGCTCGGGCTTTTGCTTTTGGTGCCCCCAACCTGTAGAATTCTCTACCTCATCAGGTGAGAGAATGCCAGACAGTGGAGAGCTTTAAAACTGGTTTAAAAACACATCTATTTGGATTTGCTTTCCCTGTTGATTAATATCTTTTTCCTTTTTATCTGCATTTGGTATTTTAATATTGGATATTTCTATTTAACAATGTTGGAGTTTATTTACTTATTTATTTGTGTTTTTCCATTTTAGAATGTGATTGTACAGTGCTTTGATATTTTGATACTGCGCTTTATAAATACATTTTTTTATTATTATTATTATTTAATTAGTCTCATCCTACTTCAGGATCGGTATAGTATAGTTGGTCAATGCCTATGTGTAACTGATCATTTCACCTTGCTAGGACCTGGAGTGAATAACTGATTTTATTTATACCGGAATGCATGCATATTGCCCTTGCATAAAAGGCCATTGGGACCAATAAGGCTCTCATGACTAGGTGCTCCTGCCTGCAGACATGATAATACAATGTCTCATAAAGGACAACCTAATACAAGCCAAGACTGGAAACAAATGTTGCAACACACAGCTCAAACCCTATAACATAATCCAGGAGTAGCCATCTTTCATCTCTTACCATTGCAGCGAAAAGGTAGTCCCTGCTTTGCTGTTGCTTTCAACACTCTCCCCCTGTCACATTTTGAATTTGGACAGCTATCAGGAAACTACTCACTGTAACAGATGCTTTGTACTGGACTGACATCCTTCAAGAATTTGTGAATGTCAAAGTCTCTTACCCTTGCTTTCTTTAAATTAAATTGATGCCAGGGTTGAGTTAACTTCCAGGTAAGGGTGTCAGAAAACCAGGTTTCACTCATTTTAAGACAAAGTCAGCCCAGCTTTCTTTAAAATAAATATCCTTAAAATAACAGACGGTCTTCCACCTATGGCCTGTTCCTTAATACTGTATTGCTATGCAGCCCCATTGCTTACACTAGCTATATATATATATTTATATATATATATATATATATATATATATATAGCTGTATATACATATGTTCACACATATCCCCATCATAAATACATACATCCATACATACATATATACATACATATACCAATACCCATGCCTATATCTATATTTACCTACACAATACACACATACACCCACACATACACATACCCATATATATATACACCCACACATACACAAACATATACATACACATCCCCATAAACAGACATGTACATCTACATATACCTGCATATACATACATATTTGTGTGTATCTACACGCATATCCCATATTGGGCTGGCAGTATAGCCTAGAGGTTAGAGGAATGAGGCATGAACGGGCTTGTTACATCCAGCAGACCAGACCTGAGTTTGATTCTCACAACCTCCATTTGTATACCGTGTGACTCTGAGCAAGTCACTTAACCACCCAGTACTCCCAGGTCACCCCTGAAAACAGGCACTTGTACCTAGTAGGCCTTACCCTGTTACCAAAGGCTAAAATAAATAAATAAAATAAATAAATAAAAAATATCCACATATGCCCTTCTACCTATATTTATATATACACCTATATCTCTACTACATATATATATATATATATATATATAGACATATACCTACATATCCATATGTATATATATATATATATATATATATATATATATATAATATATATATATACACACATAATACACACACACATACACAAAACACACACACATATGTATGTACCTACATATGTGTATAAGCATGCACACATGGCCATATAGATGCCACCAATAACATTGACCCAGTACACTGGAAAGGACATAGCTTCCTACATCGAATGATTTGACCGCCCCTTTTTTTTTAATTACCTCAAGCCCAGGACAGCAATTGTGTTAACTTGGTGAGTCCGGGCATTAGCGCCTCCTTAATGCTGATAGGCATTCAAGTCAAGGGCCACCAGAGCCAATCAACTGTTTTGGGTGATAGCAGCTGTGGAACAAATAGGGCTTTCCTCAATTCCCTGTACAAATAGCTAAGTGTGAGTCAAAGTGACAAACATCATGTAGCTCAAAGCTACTAAACCCGCAATCTCTGCTGCTCACCCGGCCATCGTCAAGCCCAGATAGGGACTTTCAGGGTACCTAGAACAACATGGCTTTTTTTTTTTTTTTTAGTGTACTTGTCTTCTTGTCAATATTTGTTTTGGCTGATATACTGTTAACCAATGTCCATCACAATACTCTCTAAGTTGTCTGTTCAGATTGAGTGAACATCCTAGCATCCCATTTCACCCCCAGGCTTGTGATTGCAGCACCGAGCCAAGTTTCACCTCCCAATAACAGTTTACAGTATTTGATAGTTGCTGCCTAAAGCAGCTGTAAATCAATGAGAGAGGCCCGTTGGCTTGTCTTAATGTCAAGTAAATCACCACAGAAACCCAACTCCGACAGCTAACCTGGACTCGAAATAAACACCTTGAAAAAAAACCTAGCTGCATGGTGCCCAGCATCTGCAGGATCAGAAAACTGCCCACGACCCTGCCCTAGAACTATTCTGTAATGCATACTTACACTAGGCCAGCAATTTGTTGTTTGAGCGGATGCTTCCGACTGCTATGTCCATTGTATTCTTTCCCCCATTTTGCCCTTTCTAGCAAGCTCAAGTAGTGTTTAAATGTGTGTCCCAATAGTAAGGCCAATAAAAGAGCTGAGTTATATTTTACTTCATTGCTTACCTTGACAACCAAGACTCTGCGGAAACCCATTAACTAGCCTAAATTGACCCACCATGCACAAAGGGGTGTGCTCCCCAACCGAGTCGGGGGTGGTTGGTCTGCCCCCCAAAACATGTACTAACAGACTTATGACAATGCAGACACAGCTGAGCTTTTACCATCAGAAGGTTTGACAAAAACCTTTACCCTCCCTCGAAACAGAAGATTAATGGCTGTTACCCTAAAAGTGGTTCCCTTGACCCCGATGGCCTCCCAGGAATGTTATATGAGACAGGAAAACTTTACCCAACCCATGAACTCATGGTGACAGTTTGAGGCACTCTGAAAAGGACTGTCTCTGTGTATGCTGTTGTTTGCCTCTGATCTAGGGAGCTTTTCCCTACACCCCCTCCCATTTCTTCCTGGCTAGCTGAGTTTAACTAGGAATTGTCCCCAAGAATGTTCCACAAATTGTTACCCAAAGATGTTTAACCAGTGCATTACTCTCCTCTGGGCAATCACCTAATAGCTCCGTCGTGTTGAATAGTAAGGGTAGGACTATCCTAACTTCAAAACAGCTTGCACATGTTACTAATTGCCATGCTCTATTCGGTAACCAAGCCAAAGGGGGTATGCCTTTAAACTCTTTTGAACCCGGCCCAACCTTCTTACATCCTGATCGTTGGCTAACCCCAGCCTTCTTACTACTATCGTACTTGCATGTTTACTTACTCACCCACAACTACCAGACCATCCATTCTACTATGTAGCTAGCAGTCCCTTTTCAGTGGCTCCATTTTTCAATTACCCACAACAGTTAATCACTACAAAATGCCACTGGCCACCCCTGTATACCCTGAATTGCATACTGCAATCCCCCCACCCAGCCTATCAATCAGTATCAATGGCTGCCCTTAAGATTCGATTTTCCTGGTTGACCACTGTACCGGAGAAAAAACCTGATCTCAGAAGGCTTATCCAGTTTCCCATGGACAACATTGTTAAGCAACTAAATAAGTTCATGATGGTGGGTTAAGTGCTTGCCAGGAGCTAAGTTCAACATTACAGTGTGAAACTTTAGATTATCCATCATGGCATCCTCAGATGTGGCACCGCGGACCCATGTCATGAATTGCCACAATGGAAAAAAAAAGTTGCCCCCCCCACCCCACTTGGATATCTCTGTCCCCCCCAAACATTGTAGACTAAAAGAAAAACAAGATCTGCTTCCCCCGACAGAGCCAGCCAATGGAACCACACTGGTCCGATCTACTCTGGACAGAGTCCATGCCCCCATGCACCATCCATTCACTAGCTGCCCGCACCCAGGCCCAAGAGTGCTTCCAGGTGGGTCAGTTGCCAGGTGCAGCACTCCACAAGGAGGAGAGGGAGGCCCATGCCATGGTCATCTACCACCCATTCCCACTGCCTCACCTACAAGGGCATTGGGCCTGTACTCAAAATGGCTGCCGCCAAGTAGCGTTCCCCCAAAATGTCATCTATACCCCCCCAAAGCTTTGCATCAGAGCCTTAGTATTTGAGCTTGTAACCTCTAGTTTTAGAGCCAGGGCTCTACCAGGAACTTCTAGGGGCACTCCCCCACCCCGCTTCAAAACAGGTCATTGGGACACACTCCACAGAAATGCAAATCCTAACACTCAATAGCTGAGCAAAAGCAGCTCACACATTGCAAGCGCAAAAAGGGGGAGACAAAATGCAAATCGTGCAACCAAAAGCAGGTCATCACTCACAAAACACAACTCAAATCATAACTTGCAAACAATCCCAGACTGCAATTCACAATGAAGGAAAAGGGAGTGTAGGCACCCATGCCCTGTACATCAAATGCGCTACCAGTGACCTGTCCAAAGGACAAACTGGCCCATAAAAGCCTGCTGGAAAAGTTACTGGCCTGCCTAGAAGAAACCCTGGACGTCCTGTGGTGCCTGACCCCTGCATGTGACCCCAAAACATTCTGGGCTGAAATGGTCGCCTGGGCCACCTGGAATCATTTTCTGGGCTGTATGGCCTGGCATGTGTTGCCACGTGGTCTTCTCATCCATGCCGCGGTTCCCGGGGAGTGGTGGCTGGGAAAGCAAAAAACACAGGGAAGAGGGGCCCCAAACGTGGCCTCCACCTCCATACTGATCTTCTTGTTCACCATGAGCTGGCTGTAAGCTTCCAATAAAACAATTATATTTTCTAGTCTTAATGATTCCAAAGTTAGTACTTTTCTAAGACAGTATTAAATTCCAGTGCTTAAGTATAGGATGGTTATGTAGTCACTTGAGGGTAGATTGATCTCTTTGTGACATAATTGCAGAACTTTAAAAATATATAAAACCCTGAAAACCATGTAGTACTTACTTTTAACACTGAAGATAAACCACAAAAATCAGAATATCAATTTTTAAATAGTTTAAAAAAAATCACAATTAAAAGTATATCAGTGTAATATAAGTGGTAGGGTTTGACACCAACCTGAAATCCAACTCTACATTTTTCCATATCAACCCAGTATGATGTCACACCATGGTTGATGTGGAGAAAATGCCAGCTACACAATCAGCCACACAAAAAGCAATTATGCTGTCAGAAAACAAAACAGTTTTGACAATGTCTAATAATACCAGCATCTGTCAGATTCACAGTGCTATTGCTAAGTGATACAACTTAATAAACATTGTTATAAAAAAAAAAACCTCAAAAGTTTTTTTGATTTCCAGTCATGTCTGTCACTAACTGTAGTAACAGCTCCATTCTTACCTAAAAAGACTTATCATGTCTGCACTGTGTTTTTACCTAGCTATTTTTTCGGCGGGGGGTTCTGGTTGATATCAGACCATTACAGATATCATAAAAGTATAAAAAATAGAAAATACTGATAAATATTTGAAAACTTGTTTTTTACACTCTCTATGTGTTTTTTACCTGTATACATCATTTGACATCTACTGTTGTGTTTCATGTGGTAAAAGACACCTCAGGTGTATAATAACAACCTCATATCACACAGTCACCCATACAATATTCTATATGGGTACAGTGGTTTCTATCAATGCATGGTGATGCATGGACACTGTGACTCAACCATGATAAGCTGATTTCAAGCATTTATTAAAACATCCCAGACAAAACAGTTAAAACTTTTCACTTGCCAGATAAATTGTGTTTAAAAAGGGCTAACTCTGGAACAGCTAGAGTTACAAACTTAATTATTATTCTCTACTGGCACTTTCACAGGTAATGCTTGTAAAAGCTAAGCAGAGGAATGATGGTATTGAAAAGTAATAAAATAGAGAATAAAGGATAGGTAAGTGTGGTATGGATTTTTTTCACACTCCCAAGGTGTGTGATGACTCATAAACCTCAAGGGTGAAGCTCGAGAGATTGATGTGGTCATCACACACTGAGGGTGTGTGAAAAAAATCCATAACATCAAACTTACCTATCCTTTATTTTTTTTTAAATTGCTGGCGTGGAGGTTTAGACTGCATTTCTAGCAGCTTGAAAGAAAAATATGTTTTTCAGCCAGAGTGCAGTTTTATTTTTGAAGAAATTGAACTGTACATGAATAAAACACAATTAAAAATACTACAGTTGAAATACTTTTTGTGAAACAATAGAATGCAATAGTTTTAAAGTCTATTTCTTTGGGGAACTGTCATATCAACCATATTTCATGTTATTATGAAGTGTCATATCAACCGGATTTAGGGTTATTATTGCCTTTGCAGCGAAACAACCCTAAATCTGGTTGATATGCATTTTTAACAATACAGTAATCCAGTTGATATGTATGGTCACCAGAAATTATATGTATGTAATGTAATATATAGAATAAAGTATGGGTTGGGGTGTGTAACAAGATTTTACACACCCGAGTTGTGGGATGCTACATAAACCCCGAGGGCGAAGCCCTAGGGGTTTGTGAAAAGCATCCCACAACGAGGGTATGTGTAAAATCGAGTTTTACACCCCGACCCATTTTTTATTTTATATAATTGCCGGGTTTCCCAATTTTGCCTCAGCAATTATGTAAAATAAACAGCTCTGTGTACCCTCCCAGTGTATCCTAACATTGGTCCTTTTAGTCCGGTGCCGAGATTTTTGTATTTTAAACTGCTGCTTTTCTTCCCTGTTTCTTGAGGTTTTCTGTGTTTCCTGGGTATAAGGGGGGAGAAAAGAAAATGACTTACTGCCGTTCTTGTGGCGGTTCTGTTTCCAGTAACACGGAAGCAGTGAACAGTCTTGGCTGGTAGCGCTGCTGCACGAGCATGCGCAGAGGAAGGGAAATCGTGCGCATGTTTGCCATTATAAACGATCCTTTATAACGGTAAATTATGCCACGATTTCCCTATGGGAAAAAGGGAGAGCCGGTAATTATAAAATGATTCCAGTTTCATAGGAATGGCCCCCAAACCAGGTGAAACATGGTGAGTTTGTAGACTATCCTCAATTTCTTAGATTTTTTAGAATAAAGTTTACACCAATATTAAAAAAAAATCATGATTTAAAAAAAGCAATTTCATGAGAATGTGCTGTTGCTTATTTTTATGTCAGCTGAAAATGAAATTATTTTAACAGAATGGCTGGGCTTAGACTGTTTTTCAATTTTTAAAATGCTAACGCCCCACCTCCCACTGAGCACACCTCCTGCCCAATAAGTTATCCACTGCCTCCTTCCAATATAAACGTATGTTATCAATTATCTGTTCCCCTTCAAACACTCTTATTTGCATTAAACACTTCTGCAGATTACTACCATTTAGGGATAAGAGACCCTTTGAATGTTTTCATTCTGCCCACTCTTATGCCTTGCCAGTAGTTAAGAGAGGGTTGTAGATAGTTCCATAAGTTCTTTTAATTCAGGCTAACTCAGTCAGTAATAGTGCTCCTTTCCCTGCAGTGTGCTGCTGTCTGTGTAACTGAGCAGTCCACTGTGGAGTTGTAGCAGCACATGCAGTGTTGCAATGTTAGTAGTGGCAATAATAAGCAATCAGATTCATTGACAAACAGATCAGGGCACTTTGATTGCTTATTTCTACTTATAGTAATGCTGCATAGGCTGCCACAACTAACCTGTTCATAACCAATTTATACAGATAGTGGCACATTGCATGAGGTAAAGGGGCCATTGCCAACTGAACAAGATTTTAGTGAAAGACCCCACTGAGCTGCCTACCATGCCCTCCCCATTTTTGAAAAGTTACACTCTCTGAAGGCTGCAAATCATGCAGCTGCATCCCCCAAAAAATCTGGAGGTGGTTGTTAATATACTGCTTACCAATATGTCTTTAGAAGACCAAGATATGGTAGATGAAAATAGGTTTAACACAAATCCCTTAACGGAATCCTTATGTATATAGTCGCTATGACTGTTTAATCTATACAAAGAACGATGATTTGAGGTGTTGATCCCTTGTAAGGTATCACACTGTTCAGCTTATCCAGTGCTAATGTGAAACTCTTAAGTACTGAACTAAGGTCCACTGCAATGGCTTACTTCTTATGTTGATTGCACGCATGCATAAGAAACATATTGCTGCAGATTTCTCCAGAAGCAGGTTGTGGAGGCACGGCACTCTTGTCGCCAATGCCGCCACAGCCTTTAAAACTTGCCCTTTCAATACTGTGGCACGCTGCTGATGACACTAGTTCAGCCAGCGTACCACCAACTTGTAAAAAATTAGCCGCTACAATCAGGGGCTGCCTCTTCATTGCAGTGTCAGCCATTCGCTGCAATGAGGGAGCAACCCGTCATTGCAGGATGGGATCTTGAAAAACTGATATTGTTTGTGAACATGGCAGTGGCTTGCCACCATGTTCACAAACAATATTAACCTTCCCCCCACCAAGGGGGTGCCAAATCCCCCTCAGCAGCAAGTTCCCCCCGACCATGTTTATTTTCCAACGGGTGCCCCAATCCCAGTCAGTTTCAGTGCAGCAAGATTAATGCTGCTGACAGGGGAGCCCACTCCCCGTTGGCATTATGTAACCCCATTTTTTTCTCTGCCGACGGGGTACCCAAACCCCATCAGCATAATGTCACCCCCCTTTTGTTTTGTGTGCCAACGGGGGTGCCCAATCCCTCATCGGCTACGGCTCCCCCCAAAAGAAAGTCTCCTTTGGCACACTGGGAGCCCACCCCAGCTTGCCACATGCCCCTGTAAAATAAAAAACGGTCCTGAGATGTCTTTCTTTTTTTTTTTAATCTGTAAGAAAGGAAACTGTCCCTCAGCAGTCTCCCTGCCGCCCCTCCCCCAACCTACGCCCACCCACTGTGCACCCTGCCTCCCCACACACCTCCACCCCATACTTCCCTTTGGTGGACCGGGAACACATCTGCACTCTTCAAAGCCGACCACCAACTGAGTAAGCTGTATAATGGAATAAATAGTGTTTTTTCAACTTTGATGCATATCTCAGGCATTTTTTGTAATTTTGGCAACAAATTTTCAACATGGGGTTTTTGGGACCCCTTCTCATGAATTCTGTCACTGCCATGTCATTATTGGCCCCAAAAGGTGATTTTGCAGTCACTGCACGGAATCCCCTTTTGGGACAGATTAATGAAACAACAGTGCCAGTGTTTATGAGGTGGACTCTCAAAAAGCCTATACTGCAAATTTGGTGATAAAAATCAAAAAAATGACTGTTTTACGAGCGTACATTGTGCATTTGCTACGCACACTTGTTACTTTGCGAATTTGCAATATTTTCACACCAGATTTTCAACATTGGCATTTTTCAACAACTTCTTGTGAACAGTGCAGCTGTCATTTTTCACATCCTGGCCAAACTGTGTTTTCGCACTTCCGCAGCAGAATAGCGCGGTCGCTGTGGGAAATCACAGTTCAGGACAGATTAAGAAAATGACAGTGGTACTGTTCATGAGCAGAGGTCCTAAAATGCCTATGTCTAAAATTTGGTGACGATACTCCATAAAATGCCTGTTATGAGTGTGTGTTGCGCAGTTTGCATGCACACTTGTACCTTCACAAATTAATAATATTTTCACTCCAGATTTTCAACATTGCCATTGTTCTGCACCTCCTTATGAACAGTACAGCTGTCATTTTTTACATCCTGGCCGAAATGTGTTTTCGCAGTTCCGGCTCAGAATCTCGTGGTCGCAGTGGGAAATCAGTGTTCAGGACACATTATGAAAATGACAGTGACACTGTTCATTAGCAGAGGTCCTAAAATGCCTTTGTTGAAAATTTGGTGACGAAAGTCCGTAAAATGAGGGTGCTATGAATGTGCATTGCGCAGTTTCCACACACGCTTGTACATTCACAACGTTGCAATATTTTCACTCCAGATTTTCAGCATTGCCATTTTGACATACCTGCTTATGAACAGTGCAGCTGTCATTTTTCACTTCCTGGCCAAAATGTGTTTTCGCTCTTCCAGCACACAATAGCATGGTCGCTGTGGGAAATCAGTGTCCGGGACATATTAAGAAAATCACACAGACACTGTTCATGAGCAGAGGTCCTAAAATGCCTATGTTGAAAATTTTGTAATAAAACTCCACAAAATTGCTGTGTTACAAGCATGTGTTGTGTAGGTTCCACACAGCTGTGTAAGTTTGCAAATTAGTAATATTTTCGGGCCAGATTTTCAGCACTGGCATTTGTTCACACCTCCTTATGAACAGTACAGCTGTCATTTTTTCACATCCTGGCAGAAATGTGTTTCCATGCTTCCAGCGTACAATACCGCAGTCAATGTCGGAAATCAGTGTTTGGGACAGATTAGGATCGAGTGACTGGGGGGGAGTGACAGAGCTCAACTGAGCTCTGTTGGGACTGCTGCAGATTTCTTTGTGGGTAGGAAGAGGCAACAATGCAGGCAGGAACCCAGTACAAAAGGGCAGCATGCAGCGTGGGGAGATACAGAACGAGTGAGTGAGGGAAGGGGGGAGCGAGTGAGCTCAATGGAGCTCTGCTGGGACTGCTGCAGATTTCCTTGTGGGCAAGGAAAGGCAGCAATGCATGCAGGGGCTGAGTACAAAAGGGCAGCTTGCAGTGGTGGGAGAAACAGAATGAGTGAGTGAGAGAGGGGGAGTGAGCGAGCTCAACAGAGCTCTATCGTGACTGCTGCAGATTTCTTTGAGGGCAGAAAAGGCTGGCAACGCAGGTAGGAGCTCAGTACAGAAGGGAAGCCTGCAGCACCAGCAGAAATGGAACGAGCAAGTGAGACAGGGGGAGTGAGTGAGGCCAATGGAGCTTTGTCGGGACTGCTGCAAATTTTTTGTGGGCAGAAAAAGATGCCAACAGAGGCAGGAGCCCAATACAAAAGGACAGCCTGCAGCACCAGGAGAAACAGAATGAGTGAGTGAGACAGAAAGAGTGAGCTACCTCAATGGAGCTCTGTCGGGACAGCTGTGGATTTCTTTGTGGGCAGGAAAAGGTGCCAATGCAGGCAGGATCCCAGTTCAAAAGGGCAGGCTGCAGCGCTGGGAGAAACAGAATGAGCAAGTGAGAGAGGGGGAGTGAGCAAGCTCAATGGAGGTGTATTGTGACTGCTACAGATTTCTTTGTGGCCAGGAAAAGGCGGTAATGCAGGCAGGAACCCAGTACAAAAGGCCAGTCTGCAGCACCGGCAGAAATGGAATGAGCGAGTGAGAGAGGGGGAGTGAGCAAGCTCAACGGAGCTGTGTCAGGACTGCTGTAGATGTCTTTGTGGGCAGAAAAAGCCACCAATGCAGGCAGGAACCCAGTAAAAAATGGCAGCCTGCAGCAGTGGGAAACACAGAAAGAGTGCATGAGGGAGGGGGAGTGAGTGAGTGAGCTTAATGGAGCTCTGTTGGGACTGCTGTGGATTTCTTTGTGGGCTGAAAAAGGCAGTAATGCATGCAAGGACCCAGTACAAAAGAGCAACCTGCAGCAGCGGGAGAAACAGAACAAATGAGTGAGAGAGGAGGAGTGAGGAAGTGACCTCAACAGTGCTCTATCTTGGCTGCTGCAGATTTCTTTGTGGGCAGAAAAGGGCAACAATGCAGGCAGGAGCCCAGTACAAAAGGGCAGCCTGCAGCACAGGCAGAAATGGAATGAGCAGGTGAGACAGGGGGAGTTAGTGAGGCTAACGGAGCTCTGTTGGGACTGCTGCAGATTTCTTTGTGGGCAGAAAAAAATGCCAACAGAGGCAGAAGCCCAGTACAGAAGGGCAGCCTGAAGAGCCAGGAGGAGCAGAATGAGCGAGTGAGACAGGGGGAGTGAGTGACCTCAAAGGAGCTCTGTCGGAACAGTTGCAGATTTCTTTGTGGGCAGGAAAAGGTACCAATGCAGGCAGGAGCCCAGTACAAAAGGGCAGTCTGTAACACTGGGAGAAACAGAATGAGAGAGTGAGTGGGGGGAGTGAGCAAGCTCAACAGAGGTCTATCATGACTGCTGTGGATTTCTTTGTCAGCAGGAAGAGGCAGCAACACAGGCAGGAGCCCACTACAAAAGGCCAGCCTGCAGTGCCAGGAGAAACAGAATGACTGAGTGAGACAGGTGGAGTGAACGACCTCAACAGAGCTCTGTCAGGACAACTGCAGATTTCTTTGTGGGCAGCAAAAAAGTGCCAATGCAGGCATAAGCCCAGTACAAAAGAGCAGCCTGCAGCGCCGGCAGAAACGGAATGAGCAAGTGAGAGAGGGGGAGGGAGTGAGCTCAATGGAGCTGTGTGGGGACTGCTGCAGATGTTTTTCTGGGCAAAAAAAGCCACCAATGCAGGCAGGAACCCAGTACAAAAGGGCAGCCTGCAGCAGCTGGAGACACAGAATGCGCGAGTGAGGGAGGGGGGACTGAGTGAGCTCAACGGAGCTCTGTTGGGACTGCTGTGGATTTCTTTGTGGATAGAAAAAGGCAGCAATGCATGCAGGGGCCCAGTACAAAAGGACAGCCTGCAGCAGCGGGAGAAACAGAATGAATGAGTGAGAGGGGAAGTGAGTGAGTGAGGTCAATGGAGCTGTATCGTGACTGTTGCAGATTTCTTTGTGGGCAGAAAAGGGCAGCAACGCAGGCAGCAACCCAGTACAAAAGGGCAGCCTGCAGCGCTGGTAGAAATGTAACAAGTGAGTGAGACATAAGGAATTAGTGAGGCCTACGGAGCTCTGTCGTGACTGCTGCAGATTTCTTTGTGGGCAGAAAAAAATGCCAACCGAGGCAGAAGCACAGTATAAAAGGACATCCTGCAGCACTAGGAGAAACAGAATGAGTGAGGGAGACTGGGGGGAGTGAGCGACCTCAACGGAGCTCTGTCAGTACAGCTGCAGATTTCTTTGTGGGCAGCAAAAGGTGCCAATACAGACAGGAGCCCAGTACAAAAGAGCAGCCTGCAGCGCTGGGAGAAACAGAACGAGCGAGTGAGAGAGGGGGAGTGAGCATCTCAATGGTGGTCTATCGTGACTGCTGCAGATTTCTTTGTGGGCAGGAAAAGGTGACAACACAGGCAGGAGCCCAGTACAAAAGGCCAGCCTGCAGCCCTAGCTGAAATGGAATGAGTGAGTGAGGGAGGGGGAGTGAGCGACCTCAACGGAGCTGTGTCGGGACTGCTGCACATGCCTTTGTGGTCAGACAAAGCTGACAATGCAGGCAGGAACCCAGTACAAAAGCGTAGCCTGCAGCAGCGGGAGACACAGAATGAGTGAGTGAGGGAGGGGGGAGTAAGTGAGCTCAATGGAGCTCTGTTGGGACTGCTGTGGATTTCTTTGTGGGCAGAAAAAGGTAGCAATGCATGCAGGGGCCCAGCACAAAAGGACAGCCTGCAGCGGTGGGAGAAACAGAACGAACGAGTGAGATAGGGGGAGTGAGTGAGCAAGCTCAATAGAGCTCTATCGTGACTGCTGCAGATTTCTTTGTGGCCAGAAAGGTGGCAATGCAGGCAGAAGCCCATTACAAAAGGGCCACCTGCAGCGCCGACAGAAATGTAATGAGCGAGTGAGAGAGAGGCAGTGAGCGAGCTCAATGGAGCTCTGTTTGGACTGCTGCAGATTTGTTTGTGGGCAGAAAAAGGCGCCAACAGAGGCAGACCGCTACAAAATGGCAGCCTGTAGTGCCAGGAGAAACAAAATGAGCAAGTGAGACAGGCAGAGTGAGCAACCTCAACAGAGCTCTGTTGGGACACCTGTGGATTTCTTTATGGGCAGAAAAAGGTGCCTACACAGACAGAATCCCAGTACAAAAGGGCAGCCTGCAGAGCCGGGAGAAACACAATGAGCAAGTGAGACAGGCGGAGTGAGCAAGCTCAACAGAGCTCTATCGTCACTGTTGTGGATTTCTTTGTGGGCAGAAAAAGGTGGCAATGCAGGCAGGAGCCCAGTGCCAAAGGCCAGCATGCAGTGCCGGCACAAACAGAATGAGCGAGTGAGAGAGGGAGAGTGAGCTAGCTCAACGGACCTCTGTCAGGACTGCTGCAGATTTCTCTGTGGGCAGAAAAAGCCATCAGCAGAGGCAGGAGCCCAGTACAAAAGGGCAGCCCGCAGCGCCAGCAGAAACAGAATGAGCAAGTGAGAGAGGGGGAGTGACCCACTGCAACAGAGCTCTATCACGACACCTGCAGATTTCTTTGTGGGCAGAAAAATGTGTCAACACAGGCAGGAGCCAACTACAAAACAGCAGCCTACAGTACCGGGAGAACCAGAATGAGTGAGTGACACAGGAGCAGTGAGCGAGCTCAACGAACCAACACAATCAACATTCGGCATTGACAAATGCTTGTTAATGTCAGCTATGCTCAGAGAACCATAGGCTCGGTCTTTGAGCCCCAGTTCTTCTTGGCAGCAGCTAAGAAAGGGAGGGAGTCCCTAGGATACACCCTTTATTTCTAGGTGTGTCTGCTGTAATCATTGTAGAAAAGTCACACCCTAGAGGGCCAGGGGGACAGAAAATGTTTCATTCATAAGTAGTGATCCAGTCTCCTGGATGTTGGTAGCAGAGGGGGCTGATCAATGGGACAGCATCAGGATATTGGGCATGCCACTAGTGGCTGTTGTCATTATTGTCAAATCCCCTTCCATATTACTTAATCCCAAGCACCTATCCCCAGATCTGCTGCCTAGTCACTGCTAACTAGTAGTGCTGGGATCTGTTTGGTCTTATAAGCACTACGTACTGCAGGTGGGGTAGGATTGCAGCTAGCCAAACGAAAGAGGTAGGAAGCCCTCTCACTCCATGTTGATGATTATATGGACTGGAACATAATCAAAAAGATTCCGGCTGTGGCAGATCCCAATGCAGCTGATAACACCAGCAGGAAGAGAAATGGTCCAGGGGTCTTTAATGAAACAATGAACAGGCATAACAATAAAAAGACATGAGCTGGAAAATGTTGACCCATTCCTGATTAAAAGCTTGTTAAAGTACATTGATCTACAGATGTTTAGCTCTGCTATTAAAATCAATCTTCTTTTCTTCCCCTTCATGTAAAATAACTGATTCTTCTGCTACAGTATATTTTAATGGCAAAAGTATGTGCTAATGTAAAACTTCTGCAGTAGTGTTGTGCCATCTTTAATACAAAACTAGGACAGAAGACAACTTTCTTACTGACTTTTAATAAAAGGAACAGAGGGAAAATATATTTTTTATTCTATCCCAGTTGTAATATCAGGTGAAGAACATGTTACAGCCATAACATTTTCCCTGCTTCTATTTTCAGTACATCTCGAACCAAACAGAATCTGTTTCTGAAAAGTCCCTCTTAAATAAAGGATTACATTTTGATTTCTTTCATTGGAAGTGGGCTCACTTGGCTGTTTTCGAGGATTTACAGAGGCTAACAGAAAAAGGCTTACCTGCATTTTCTGGCTTTGGCTGTCCCAGTATTTCATCATGCTTGAGTTTGTCTTCTGAATTTCTTCTTAACACTCTAAAATATATGGTTGCACTTCAGCTGTGTGCAAATGTTCTTTTGTGCAACAATTGTGCCAGCTCTTTACCTTCAGTATTGCCTGCTGCCACTTCACACCTATAGCCACATATTAAAAAGGCAACTAGTATTACTTGAGTTATACATACTACTGCAGTTTTTGACAGAAGAGAACACTTTGGATTCAGAGCAAGATACAGCAGTCTAGAACTACAGATTTTTACTAATTGCCCTCATTCCCACCCTTCCACCCACCCACCCAAAGCCAGTTCTACTTTTATAGCCACTTGATTTGACTGACAACAGGAACTTCCGGTTTGGCAGTAGGAAGGGAAGGATCACTGAGACACATTAGTTTCATCAACCTTGAAGGAACCTGAAAAACTAACTCCCCCGGCTGCTGAAGACTACAGAAAGTTCCTGTCCCAGAACAGGAAGAGAGAGAGTTGTAAGAGCACATAGGCAGTAGGAAAGTAAGTGTAAAAATACATAGAAGGAGGAGACAGTAAGCATACAAAGCAACAGGAGAGGGGACACAAAATAAGTCAAGATGGGAGTGGTGCAGTGCAATGGCTGTGGGGCAGCAGTGTTCCGGGAGACATTCTGTAGGCTGCGATGCTGCCCTGTTTGCAAGCACCTCTCTGGTCTGAGGGGAGGTTGCCGTCTCAAGCTGACCTGGATAGGATTCGTGAAACCTCTTCCCCCAACCAGGGATCACCATGGCCACCACCGTTACCTCAGAGGTTGCCAAGAAAGAGGAGCGGTTGGACCAAGGTGGGCTCAGGGAGGGAGAAGGTGGTGGAACAGATGTGCATCCCTCCAGTTGTACCTCTCCACAATTCATATGCTGTTCTGGCAAAGAGTGGTTCCTCTATGGAGGCACCTGCAGTGGAGACCAAAGAGGATGCTAGGAACCTCCACAAAGGAGATCCACAGGAGGGTGGCACAAGACCCCACAGGGGAAGGAAACAACTCCTGGTGGGGGCTCAATCATTAGGTGGGTAGAAGTGGGGGATGAAGGGTATAGGGATGTAAAGTGCCTGCCTGCCTGGCACCACGGCTTAGAGGGATAGGAAGCGAATACTCAGGATCGCGGGAGCAGCTGTACAAGGGAGGGAGCTTGATGTCATTGTCCACCTAGGGACAAATGACATGGCTGTTAATGGGATCAGAGTGGTGCAAGAGGAGTTTGTGGAGTTGGGGAAGGGTCTTAGACAAGTAGCATGTATGATAACCTTCTCGGAGATGCTGCCTGTCTATGGCAAGGATGATGCTAGGGTATTCTGCACCTTGGGATTCAATGAATGGTTGAAAACTGGTGTGGAGCTCAGGGTTTTGGCTTCATTGGAGACTGAGGAGCCACCTGGAGGGATGCAGGCTTATACTGGTGCGATGGTCGGCATCTGTCCGGGGGGGGGAACCAGGATCCTAGGTGACAGGTTTAAATGCTTTATTGGCAAGCCTTTAAATGAGCCAAGGGGAGAGGCACTGAAAAGGAGCAGGGAAATCCCAGCCTTCCCCCACAAAACACAGTATTAGAGAGGTAAACAACAAGGTAGAGAAGTCAGTAGGGAGCAGGACAGGGATACATGCAGAAAAAGGTGGTAAGGGCAGGGATGGGGCTAAAAGGGATAAGGCCATAAAAATACATGGAAGGTGATGTGTACCAATGCCCACAGTCTGTGCAACAAGCTCCATGAACTAGTGGCTTTGATGGAAGAGGGATGCCTGGATATTGTGGCAGTCACTGAAACATGGTACACAGAAAACCATGACTGGGATGTCAACATACTAGTATACACAGTCTACAGGAGGGACAGGGTGGGTAAAAGAGGAGGAGGAGTAGTTCTCTATATAAGGGAAGGGATTACAGCAACAGAACTAAAGAGTAAACAGGAAGTTGATGAGTCGCTCTGGGTCACCCTTGAGACAGGAAATGGCACCACAATCTGCATAGGGGTTGTGTACAGACCCCAATCTCAGCAGGAGGAAATGGACAAGGAAATGATAGAAGGCATCTTTAAAATGGCATAAAAAAGGGGAGGTATTGTTGTTGGGGGACCTGAATGTGCCAGATGTTAACTGGAGTACCTTTGCTGCAGGCACATCCAAGAGTAGGGTCATTCTTGATGCCATACAGAGGGCATGTCTCAGACAGCTAGTGTTGGAACCCACTCGGGAGGAAGCAATCTTAGACTTGGTACTCTCAAATGGGGAAGGAGAAAGGATCTCAGATTTAGAAGTGGGTAGCCATCTGGGAACAAGTGACCACCAAACAGTGTGGTTCATAATAAACACAGCCATAGAGTCAAGCCATACAAAAACAAGAGTAATGGAATTTAGGAAGGCTGAATTTGGGAAAATGAGAAAGTGCCTCAGAAAAGCAACAGCAAACGGGCAAGAAGGAAGGGTGTAGAAACAATGGGGAATAATCAAAACAG
The DNA here is from genome assembly GCA_016271365.2 of Neoceratodus forsteri. Classification (NCBI taxonomy): domain Eukaryota; kingdom Metazoa; phylum Chordata; order Ceratodontiformes; family Ceratodontidae; genus Neoceratodus; species Neoceratodus forsteri. Next base: position 537,008,679 of record CM057459.1, on the reverse strand, counting down.
CCATGGCAGAGTCAATAAGCCTTTGTGTGAAGCAAATCAACAAAACAAAATGAAGGAAAAAAACACTCTGGTTCTCAAAATATGTGGCAGGGATGGTTAAGAAGAAAACAATAGCATTCAGGAAATATAAGGAAACACAGAAGGAGCAGGACAGAGAACTTTATCAGTTAAAGCAGAAGGAGGCAGGTAAGACAGTCAGAATAGCAAAGGCACAAACTGAGGAAAAGATAGCCAACTCTGTTAAGAAGGGGGATAAAACCTATTATAGGTACATTAGGGAGTGAAGAAAGACCAAGGGAGGGATACAGAGACTTAATAAAGGGGAAGGAATGTGGGCAGAGGGTGACAGTGAAAAAGCAGGGATACTGAACAAATATTTCTGCTCAGTATTCACAGCGGAAGAGAAGGAGGCGGTACCTAAACCAAACAAGGGAGAAACACTGAATGGGGGGTTGATACCAATCCATTCACAGAAGAAAGGGTTTTGAAAGAACTCTTGAAACTGAGGGTAGACAAAGCAATGCGGCCTGATATGATTCACGCAAGAATTCTAAAAGAACTAAGGGTAGAACTAGTAACACCTCTGACTACTCTCTTCAACAAATCATGGGAGGAAGGGGTGGTACCTGAGGACTGGAGGAGGGCAAATGTGATTCCACTTCACAAAAGTGGGAGCAGGGCAGAGGCAGGAAACTACAGACCAGTTAGTTTGACTTCAGTGGTAGGGAAAATGATGGAATCACTTCTGAAGGAAAGAATTTTTGAGTACCTAGAGGCCAGTGGGGCAAAGGACCCAAGGCAGCATGGTTTCACAGCAGGAAGTTCATGTCAGATGAACCTAATTGATTTATTTTACTGGGTGACCAAAGCAGTAGACCAGGGAGGGGCTGTGGATATGGCCTGCCTAGATTTTAGGAGAGCATTTGACACAGTCTCACACAAAAGATTAATATACAAGTTAGCCAGACTTGGAGTGGGTCCCAAGGTGGTAGCCTGGATAAAAAACTGGTTGGACAACAAGACGCAAAGGGTAATAGTAAACGGAGTCCATAGTGAGGAAAGGAAGATAACTAGCGGGGTACTGCAGGGTTTGGTACTGGGACCGGTCCTCTTTAATGTCTTTATAAGTGACATTGGAGAGCACCTGGAAGGAAAGGTATGTCTCCTTGCAGATGACACAAAGATCTGCAACAGGGTTGATACAAAAGGTGGAGTGGAAAGAATGAAAAGGGACTTGGCAAGGTTGGAGAAATGGTCAAAATGTGGCAGCTTAGATTTAGTGCAAAGAAGTGCAAGGTAATGCATCTGGGAAACAAAAAACCCAGGGGAAGAGTACACAATGGGGGGTGATTTAATAACAACAAAAATCGAAAGAGACCTAGCAGTAATTATATCAGATGACCTATAGGTGGGCAAGCAATGTGAGAAGGCAGTAAGGAGGACTAGGGGGATACTGGGATGCATAGGGAAAGGCATCAATAGTAGAAAACAGGAAGTTGTTATCCCTCTGTACAGACAGTTAGTGAGACCCCATCTGAAGTACTGCATGCAATTCTGGAGACCCCATCTCCGCAAAGATATAGACGGAGTGGAAGCTGTTCAGAGGAGGGCAACCAAAATGGTACAGGGTCTGCACCAGAAGACATACGAGGAGAGACTAAAGCAGCTTAATATGTATACCCTTGAGGAAAGGAGGGAGAGGGGGGACATAATAGAAACTTTCAAGTATCTCAAGGGAATTAACAAAGTACAAGAGGGTAGTATCTTTCAGAAGAAGAGATGTGCAAGAACAAGGGGGCACAATTTAAAGATAGAAGGGGGACGGCTCAGAGGTAATGTTAGAAAGTATTTTTTCACAGAGAGAGTTGTGGATGCATGGAACAGCCTTGCTGAGGAGGTTGTGGAGTCAGGAACAGTGGGAGAATTCAAGAATGCATGGGACAGGCATAAGGCAATTCTAATGGTGGGTAGGAGGAAGTAAGCTGTTGATTAACTAGAATCTGCAGCTTATCCATCAGGTAGGGAAATGGGCAGACTAGGTGGGCCAAGAAGTCCTTATCTGCCATCAAATTCTATGTTTGTATGTTGCTATGTTACTGCCACTTTACACCCATGGCCATATATTAAATACACAACTGATATTACTTGGGTTTTATACATAAGTACTACAGTACTGCCACATTACACCCATGGCCACATATTACAAAGGCAACTGGCATTACTTGTATTTTATGTGGAAGTACTACTGGGTCTGACGGTTCACTCCCATAGCACATGTTAGAAAGGCAACTGTTATTACTTGTGTTTTATATGTAAGTGCTACTGCCACTTCACACTCACTGCCACATGTTTTTTTTTTGTATAAGAATGTTTTTATTAGATTTTCGTACAATACAAAAAAGATAACAGTGCAATGAACAGTACATCAAATAACAAGTCATAAAAGACAAATTGCTACATGCTAAAAATACAGGCTGTATTGCTTGTGTTTTATATGCAAGTACTGCTGCTAGTTCCATAAGACCAATGCATGCATAACACAGATTTTGCAGGAAGCCATTTTTTTAATGCTAATGCTTCCAAACAATGGCAGATACCAAAACCAAATTGCCGATGTGGCCTTCACACCCTGCGGAGGATTATCACAGAGGGGAATCTGTTCCAAAAAGACTCAGCTGAAACATACAGCACATTAAAGAGCCCAAGCTCATTTACTCAAGATGGATAATTCTTTAACTGTTATGTATAATGAGTCTATTAGCAGACTGTATGCAGTGCCAAAATGCTTCAGCAGAGGTTTGAGGAAAAAGGAAGTGCAGCACAGCATGGGTTAACTGGGGAAAGGTCCTGTCAGAGGAATCTGATAGATTTCTTCGACTGGGTCACATAGGCATTTGATTAGGCCAGGCAATGGATGTTTTTTAATTGGACTCGAGCAAAGTCTTTGAGTCAGTTCCAGACGGATGGCTGGTGAAAAACTGAGTGAGCAGGGAGTGGCAGAAAGAATGGTGAGGTGAGTCAGAAATTGGATGAGGGGTAGAATGCAGAGGGTCTTCTTGAACAGGGAATTCTCAGAGGTTAGAAAAGTCAGAATTGTGGTTCCCCGTTGATCAATCTTCAGCCCAATCAGTTTTATTGTCTTCACATTTAACATTTGGGAAGGGATTCAGGGAAAGATGCGTCTCTTTGAAGATGGTGTTGTGGCAGAGTGGACAATGAGTAGGGTGTAAGTGTACTGAGGAAATCAAATCAAATCAAATAAAATCAGCTTTATTTCGAAAAAAGTGCTATTTCAAAGATCATAGCACCTATTACAATAAATACATAAAAACACATATAAAATGAGCAGTCGTCACATTATAGTCAGTTCATATATCATCACCAAAGGCAAGGCTCATATAAATGTGTTTTTAAAACAGATTTTAAAGCTCTCCACTGTCAGGCACGCTCTTATCTAAAGAGGAAGAGATTCCCATAGGGTTGGGGCTGCAAACATAAAACGCCTGTGACCCAGATGTCTTCAGCCGAACCCTGGGAACCTCCAACAATCCCTCATCAGCTGAGCAGAGCAGTCAGATCGGGCAGTAGGGACACAGAACATCTTGCAGGTAGCTTGGACCCTGTTTGTGTAGGGCATTATAGGTCAGCAAGCTGACCTTGAAGGTGATCTGCCACTGATCTGGCAACCAGTGCAGTTTGTGCAGCACAGGAGTACGGTGACTAGACCAGCATAGCCCGGTCAACAACCTGGCCACTGTGTTCTGCACCTGCTGCAGGTGGCAGATAACAACCCCCGCAAGCCCAAGGTACAGGGAGTTACAGTAGTCAAGATATGAGGTCACAAAGGTGTGGATAAATGGGAAGATCATGGAAACACTGCTGAAAGAAAGAATAGTGGCACACCTGGAATCCATTAGTGTCCAGGATCTGAGGCAGCATGGATTCACATCAAGAAGGTCTTGTCGAATGAATCTGATAGATTTTTTTGATTGGGTGACTAGGGGAAGTGAATCAGGGAGGGGCTGTAGATATAGCCTACCTGGATTTCAGCAAAGCCTTCTATACTGTTCCACACAGAAGGCTGGTTAACAAGATGAGTAGTCTGGGCATGGGGCATAAGGTGATACAGTGGTTTAGAAACTGGCTGACAGATAGAAGGCAGAGGGTGGTGGTAAATGGAATCCAATCTGGGGAGAGAGGGGTGACCAGCGGAGTGCCTCAAGGATCAGTACTGGGACCAGTCCTGTTCAATGTCTTTATTAGTGACATTGCAGAGGGGCTGGAAGGAAAAGTTTGCCTAGTTGCAGATGACACCAAGATCTGCAACAGGGTGGACACTCCAGAAGGGGTGCAGACTATGAAAAGGGACCTGGAGAAGTCTGAAAGATGGTCGGAGGTGTGACAACTGAGGTTCCATGCAAAAAAGTGCAAGATAATGCACCTGGGTATGGGGAACCCTGGGGAGACCTCCCGGATGGGGGGAGGTGCTGACCATCACCAAGGAGGAGAGGGACCTGGGGGTTATCATACCTGAAGACCTGAAGGAATCAAAGCAGTGTGAAAATGCTGCAGGGAGGGCCAGTGGGATGCCGGTGTGCATAGGCAGAGGTATTACTAGTAGGAGGCAGGAAGTGGTGATGCCATTATATAAAACGCTACTAAGGCATCTCCTGGAGTACTTTGGGCAGTAATGGAGACCACACATGCGTAAGGACATAATCATGGTGGAAGCTGTCCAGAGAAGGGTGACAAAGATGGTGCATGGTTTGCACCACAAAGCATATGAGGAGAGACTAAAAGACCTCAATATGTACTCACTGGAGGAGAGGAGAGAAAGGGGCGACATGATAAAAACTTGTAAGTACCTCAAGAGCATAAACAAGGTGCAGTTGGGAGATCTTTTCCAATGTAGAAAAGATATCAGAACAAGGAGGAACAATATGAAATTGGAGGGGGGGAGATTAAGAAGTAACATGAGGAAGTTTTTCTACATGGATAGTGAATGCTTGGAATAGTCTGCCACAAGAGGTGGTAGGGGCAAGCACAGTGGAGGGGTTTAAACATGCCTGGGACAAGCACAGGGAAACCTTGGGTGGGAAGAGCGTGATTAAAAGCCATTGACCACTTAGGGTGAGTGGATGCATACATGTATAAGGCCTATGAGCAGACTGGATAGGCCTAGTGGTACTTATCTGCTAACCATTTCTATGTTTCTATGTAACATTGGAAGGTCACCAGATGGAACAAGGTGCTTAATTCAGATGATATTCCTCAGATAGTAAAAAGAGGACTTGACAACAGCTGACACCTGCAAACGAAGCATCAGTTCATCGTCAAATATAACACCCATATTCCATGCCCGTTCGGAGGTCAGTAGCTGACTACCCCCCAAGCCAAAGCCCAGAGGAACAGCCAACCACCGACCTCTCTGTCCTGTGACCCGGATCCACAACCAACACCTCGGTCTTGTCAGGATTTAGCTTCAGCCAGCTGGCATTTGTCCAGTCCTGTATCTCAGTGAGGCAGTTGTTAAACACTGAGACCACACTATCCTGGTCGGGCACAAAGGACAAATAAAGCTGGGTATCATCTGTGTAACATTGAAACCCCAGATGATACCTCATTACAATGTCCACCAGTGGCAGCATACAGTATACACTGCAAACAACATGGGGGACAGCACAGAGCCCTGCGGTACTCCATATGGCAGAGAGAATGACTCAGAGGAATAAATCCCCCGACACCACCCTCTGAGACCTAACAGTGAGGAATGAATGGAACCATCTGAGGACCATTCCAGACAGGACACAGATGAACCGCAGGTGCTCCAGAAACACCCCATGGAATGGGTCCTCTGATCTCTTGCAATGAGGAGGTCATTGAGCACCTGAACAAGGGAAGTCTCAGTGCTATGCCTCTTCTGAAATCCAGACTGGAGAGGTCATAGATATCATGGATGGTAAGATTATTCTACAGTTGCAACATGGTCACCTTCTCAATAATCTTCCCAACAAATGGGAGGTTAGAGACTGGCCTGCAGTTTGCTGGTCAGTCCAGGTTGAGAAAAGTTTTCTTAAGGAGGGGCATCACCACCGCCTCCTTCAGGGAGTCTGGAAACTCACCTAACTCTAATGAGCTCTACACTATCTCTACCAAGACCAGGCTGATGACATCAATGCACCCAATTAAAAGGCACATTACACCTGGGTCTAAACTACAGCAGGTTGGCCGCATACTCTGGACAATCTTCATGACATCCATGATCTCTAACCGGTCAAAGACCATCCAACAAAACTGAGGAGTGGCAACCACACACTGACTACCACCACACCCCATAGAGCAAGCTGAACAGATCTCAGATCTGATGTCGACAACCTTACCAGCTGTGAACCGAGCAAACTTATCACACTTTTCTTGTGAAAAGGCTCTTCAAATTTGCAGACAGTCTGGATTGCATAGTCTGGCCACAGTTCAAAAGAGCTGAGCTGGTCGATTCTGAGCTACAGCAATCTCCCTGAACAGGAACTCTGCCTTCTTATGAACGATTGTTGATTGATAATCCATATAATGGTCCATCACCCTAAGACAGTTGGCTTCAAGGTGCGATTTCCGCCAACAACGCTCCAACCTTCTTTCAACTTGCCATAACTCCATCAAGGTCCCATCGAACCAATAGGACTGAGGGAGAAGGGTGAGAGGACAAAGTCAGACAGGAGCTATAGCATCCACAGCCCCCACCACAGCCCTATTATAAGCCTGTAGCAGGTTCTCCCAGACCCTCACTTGCACATGGTAATCCCGATAGGTCCAGCACTGCCAATAGGCCATCTGGGATCAACCCTCTCAAAAGGTGGTACCAGACCATCTCCACAGTACAGGCCTAATGGGAGGGGGGTCCTGGAAGTTGAATCTTGTAGTGTGGTGGACCGACCATCCAACTGGTTCCACCACCATGGTCTCCAACCCCAGGAGCAAGACCAAATCCAGAGAGTAGGTCGCAGAGGAAACTGCCTGTGTGAAGCCAAACGAGTTCATAAATTGGAGGAAGTCTTGACCAAACTGCAAGAGTTTGTTGTCAATCCAGGCATTGAAGTCACCCAGCACCATCAATCTGGTTGACTCCAACAGCATGTTGACAATAAAACATTGAAACATAGAAGTTGACGGCAGATAAGGACAGCAAGGCCCATCCAGTCTGCCCATTTCTTTTTCTACCTTATAAATGTGCCATCGGCCTTTGCTCTGTCAATGGTCTATCTATTCATACTCAACTGTATTGCTCCCTTATGCCTATCCCATGCCTGTTTGAAGCCCTGCACTGTATTCATATCCGCCACTTCCTGAGGTAGGCCATTGCATGCATCCACCACCCTTTCTGTGAAAAAGAACTTCCTTAAATTACCCCTTAATCTGCCTCCCTCTAATCTCATGCTGTGTCCTCTTGTCCTGCTATTTTTCTTATATTGAAACATGTTAGACTCTTTCACCTTGTTAATGCCCTTAAGGTGTTTGAATGTTTCTATCATATCACCTCTCTCTCCCTCCTTTGCTCTAGGGTATACATATTGAGCTCCATTAATCTGTCCTCATGTGTTTTCTGATGCAGTCCCTGTACCATTTTGGTTGCCCTTCTCTGGACTGCCTCAATTTGGTTAATGTCCTTGTGAAGGTGTGGCCTTCAGTACTGCATGCAGTACTCCAGATGGGGCCTAACCAGTGTCTTGTAAAAAGGGATTATTACCTCCCTCTTCCAACTTTTGATACCCCTACTAATACACCCTAACATCCCCCAAGCCTTACCTACTGCTTTAGTGGTCTACTTGGATGATTTCAGGTCATCGGTGATGATGATGGCCACGTCTCTTTCTTCCCTTGTGACTGCCAGCAACTCCCCTCCCAGCCTATAGGTGGCTTCAGGGTTTCTCTTCCCTGTGTGCATGATCTTGCACTTCTTTGCATTAAACTCCAGTTGCCACTCTTCGACCATTTTGCTAGTTTATCCAGATCTCTTCTCATTCTGCCAACCCCATCTGGATCATCTACTCTGTTGCAGATCTTGGTGTTATCTGCAAACAGACAGACCTTACCCTGCAGTCTATCTGCAATGGTACTGATGAAGATATTGAAGAGGACTGGCCCCAGAACTGATCTCTGAGGTACCCCACTTGTGACTTGCATCTCTTCTGACTGTATACCGTTTACCGCCACTCTTTGTTTTCTGCCCATCAACCAGTTTGCCACCCAGTTGACCAACTTCTGATCCACCCTGAGCCTACCCAGCTTATTAATCAATCTTTTATGTGGAACAGTCTGTGACTTCCTGCAGGAACTGCTTCTCAGCCCCTGGTGGACAGTAGATGAGAAGGATCCTGCACCCCACATCTGCAACTACTGTACACTCAAAGGTTCTGGTCTCCTCAACTGACACAACTACAAGGCCCAACGCTGATCTAAAACAAATTGCAACCCCCTTCCACCACTGCTATCCGACCTTGAGCAGCGTATCACCAAGAACCCGGTTGGACTCGCTGTCTCTAAAATGGGGTCAGCATTTTCATCCAGCCAGGTATCAGTGATACAAGCCAGGTCCATTGACCCAACAAGATCAGCAATAATAGCTGTCTTGTTTTTTTTCTGTTTTTTTTTTTATACTCCTTACTTGCCTCTGGTCTGCCACTCCTTCCAGCCGCACATGACTCCTGCAACCCCCTCGCTTTGAGCCCCCTCCTCTCACCCTAGATCACAGCCAACCCAGGGGTGGCCCTACGTATCCCTTTGCCGGGTGGGTCCCTCTCCTCCGAGGGGGAAGGCGCCAGGAGGGGCAACCAGTGCACTAGGCATCAGTTCCTGAGTGCTGCTGGGGTGGATTCGGAGGCATTAGGGCATCTCAGGCCAACAGGAGCATGGCAGCCATCATCTGGCAGACCAGGAGGCCCGACTTTTCCGCTTTTCCTCCCCAGGGCGTGGTGTGCCATGAACATCTGGGCAGGGCCGACGTTCACCACACCCCCATATGCATTGGAGCTTCACTGCTGGTCTCCCCAGCCTCTGCCAGGGGGTACCAGACAGCGAGCCACGTCCTCTCCTTCCCCCAGAGTGGCGGCAGTCGCCCAGGATCTCAAGCCTACTCCCCGGCGGCTCTCCAGCGACCTGAGTCCATTCCTAACCCGGGTCGCCGGTGTCGCAAGCAGAAATCCAACCGCTGCGCCGACGAGCCGGCTCCTAGCTGTCTTGTTTTTAATTGACCTGGCATTGCACAACACCACTCGAGTCGGATAAGATACTGAGGCTGACTGAGCTACCGGTCTGTTAACAGCGGAGTCCTTGAGTATGGGTACCAGCCAAGGAGAACCTCATTCTGGGACCAGTTTCATCCCAGGGCATCTCATGGTCCTCACTATTCCAATCCAGCCACTCAGCTCTCCCCCCAAGGTCCACCCCCCCAACTTCTACACACTATCCCCAAAGCCCTTCAGTGACCACAAACCACTGCAGGCAATTGAGGACAGTTAAAAGGGCAGAGGTCCAGGAGTTCAGAGGAGGAGTAGCTCCTGACAGGGAGAGCAGTCATCAGACATATGCTGGCAAGCCAGAACTCAAGCCCCCAATTATCCCAAAATAAAACTGAGGAAGGGTATGGGGAAGCTGCAGAAATGGACCAGGGTCTAGCAGCTAAAATTGAATGTGACAATGTGCAAGATCATGCATATTGAGGCCAGGAATCTGGGACTGGAGAATAAGCTGGGGGTATGAAGTAAGAAGAGACAACTGAGGAGAGGAACCAAGTGGTGATAATTACAATGTGAAACAGTCAGCACAGTGTAATAGAGTGGTAGACAGGGTAGAACATTTTATGTTTATAGGCAAGGGCATCATCAGCAGAAGAGAGGATGGGATTCTGCCACAGTACACATCCCTGGTGAGACAACAGTGGAATAATGCACACAGTTCTGGTGTCCACACTACAGGAATGACAGAAACAAGGTAGAAGCAGTGTGGAGGAGGGCCACCAAGAGGATTTGGGTCAGCATGGGAAACTCTATGAGGAAACAATAAAGGACTGGGAAACCCTATCAAAAAACACTAAAAGGACCTTAACATGAACACACTGCAGGCCCAGAGGGAGAGAACTGACACATTAGAGACTTATAAGGTCCTACATGTGTCAAACAAGATGTAAAGTAGGAAACTGTTCACTATTGTCGTCTACAGCATAAGGGGGATCTCTATGAAACTGGTGGGAGGGAGATTCAGAAAGGATGTTCAGAAGTGCACAAAAACAGTTTTGAACACTCTCAGTGTTCTATTGAGTGAATAATTCACACTAGAAAGCAGGCAGTCAGGAAACAGCTTTTGTGTCCAGCCAGTTTACTGAAGGTACAGATAATCAAACAGTACAGCATTAAAGATTTTTTTTTTCCAGTGCTTTACAATTTCAACAGGCTTCCAGTTTCATAGAAGATACAGAGTGACTTCTTGTAACTTACATTTTTTGGCTATCTCACCTCTTACTCTTTGCCATCATAAATGCTGTTCCTGACAGGGGCATGGCATGCATACTTAACTTTTGGTGTAAGACTTCATCAGCGTAGACTGATTCCCTGGTACCTTCCATTTGAATACTACCTTCAGGTGACTAATAAGCAGTGGCCATATTGTCATCACGGGCTAGGTGAAAGTCATATGCAGACAAAGTCACCATATTAAAAGACAGTGCACATGCAGTGAGGCTGAACTGTAGATTGGGGTCAGATCCATTGATGTAATTAATAAAAGTTTGCATTTCCTGCATCCTGCCCGGCTACAGCAGCAGCACATTGTCTATACTACAATGGCAAGCTATTGTTTTGGATTTATTGGCATTAGTTCCCCCATAGACAAATTTGTCCCCTCATAAACCAACATAAAACCTGCTGAGGCTCGGGGCAAATGTTGTTCCCATAGCTGTGCCTTACTTCTGGATGTTGCCAGTGTAATGAATGGGGATTTTCTAGGAGGACTGGGGTAGGAAAGAACAGAACTCCACCACAACCTCATCAACACCCACAACAATCCAGCACTGGAAGGCGACAAAGAGGGGTAGAGAGAGAGAAGAAGAAGAAACAGAGGAGACTAGTGGAGATGATGACATTCAGGACTGCCATAATGATCAATGAGACTGAACGAATGGGAGTCATAACCTTGACAGGCTAGGAGAAAAGCAATGATCAAGTAAAGTCCTGCAAAAAGCCTATGTTATGTGCACACTCAAGGTTTGAATCCTTTCATCTTGAAAGCTGACTTGTACAAGTTTTACTGACAGTTATGACTTCTTTAATTGAGCTCAAACAGATGGCACTTGAATTATGACTAACAATAGTACAAGATAAACTATACCAACAATTGTTAAATTATCAGCATATAATATTGATAGACAAATGAATAGATACAAACTGAGGATAATCTACAAGTAGAAACAGCATTCTGTAAAGAGTCGAATTTTGTTCCACTGGGAGTACCAAATACAGCAGTAACCACTTCCATCTTTCTGGTCAATAATGAAGTGAATGAGGCTGTGAAAAAGTCAAAACTACAAAAATGTCCAAAACCATAATCCACAAAGCAAGAAAGAGATCCATTGCAAGAAGCTAAAGAGGACAAATCACATTCAATTAACCCACGGACAAAGGCAGAGCCATTGTGTTGTGAGAAAAGGACAACTACAAAATAGAAATTGAACTGCAGCTACAGGATGATAAATTCTATAGCAAATTGTTACAGGATCTACAGGTTTTCTGGGGAAATCCCAAAAAGTTCCATGGGAAATTAAACTAAGTATAGTGAGCAGCCTCCCCCATGGGCTCAAACAGTTCAGGTTCAATAGAGAGGTGGGTGGGGGGAGGCACCTGTTTTTCCAATGTTTTTTTCTTTTTCCTTTTCAGTCTATGTTCAAATGGCTATGATCATCAGCGTTTCGCCTATAAGTAATAGGCTTATTCAGGAGCATGCCTTCAAGCCTCTGGTACGTGTTTAGCAAATATTTGTGTAAAGTATATTCAGTATCTCTCAGATTTCAACCTTTTATGTCAAAGCAGAGTGTACAAATTCAGAAACCATGCATCTTTTTTCCTTGTTTGTTTTTTTGTGCCGTAAGGCTTCCAATGGTCTCCCTGATTTTTGTTCTGATGTTTCTGTTTTGTTTTTATTCTGAGTGTGTCTCAAGGTTGAAATCTGAGAGTTACTGAATATACTTTGTGCAAATATTTGCTAAACACATGCCAAAAGCTTGAAGGTTTTCTCCTGAAGAAGCCTATTGTTTATTGGTGAAACACTGAGGATCATAACCATTTGAATATTGATTGAAAAATAAAAATAAAAACAGATTTTGGAAGACAGCTGTCTATGGTTCTTTTTGGCACCTCTCCCCCACCCACCTGTCTATTGAACTTGAACTGTTACAGGATCTGACAGAAACTATAAAGAAACAAGCAGATGAATTACTCAAAAAAGCAAGAGAAAAAAGTGTCTAACAAAAAAAAAAAGAAATAGCAGGACTTTTTAACAGTGTAACTTCCAATAAAGCATATCATTTACCTGCTACCATTAATACATAAAAATGGTAATAGTCCACCTGATTGGCCAATAGTGGTAAGTACAAGTTTGAGCATGGGACTTTTTCAAAATGTGTTGACCATTTCTTGTGACCATTAGTTTGTCAACTACCTACATATTTGTACTATGCACAAGATGTTCTAAGGTAAATAAATAACTAATGAACAAAACAAGACACAGGATCATATCTAGGCAGCACTGGACATCAATTGCTATATACTAACATCCCCCATGAGGGAGGGATCAAAGCCATCAAACATTACTTGAGATAGGGAGACAAATCTGCTGTCAGCTCTGGATGCCTCAAGAAAGTGCCAAAGTTGCTCAAAACCAGGACAAGACCTTGATAAAGTGTCAGAACATCTTGAAACATTGACAAAAGCACAGTGGGGGTACTACCTTTTTTGTACTAAATGGTATCATGCAATGAAAGTATTTTAACCACCCCAAGGTTTTGGCTAGATTTTACAGAGTCTGCATTGAGTAGTCAAGTCACATACCTGAGCATTACTTGAGAGAGATAGATGCATTTTTGTTACCAGCCTAGTTTTGGAAATGGCTGGCATGGACTTGAACAATATTTATCTTGTGTTTAGCAACACATACTACATCCAGAAGCAAGGCACAGCTATGGGGACAACATTTGATGATCTGGTGCACAGTCTGTATACTCCAGAAGTATAAGCAAACTCTTGGTTAGCTAGTCTAGCTAAAGGCAATTACTTATGTGGAAATTGTGCCTACTGCAACAATGTGAGGAACAACAGAACATTTAAACACCCCATGTTAGAAAATATGAGATTAAGAGCTTTATTAACCATCATTCATATGAGGTAATATACCTTCTCACATGGCCCTGCATGATGGGGTATGTGGGATAGAAAAAATGGAACTGTACATGTCATATCAGGGATCATATGACAACCCAACCCAGTCATCAAAATTCAATAAATAAATAAATAAAAATGACAGCAATCAAAACAGAGAATTTAGGCTATTCAGTGACTAGACATTTCAACAAGCTAACCATGGATTACCTGCTAATGTCAGATTTAGTGCCAAAGAAAAGGTGACATTAAAAAAATGGGAGGGGAATTCCTCAAAAAAATATATACCAGTGAAAGCGTTTTGGCTATTGAATTTATTAACCACATCACCTAAAGGAGTAAAGGAAGAACTGCCACTACACTTTTTTATAATATCTAGCATGAAGTAATACTTAAATATGCTATTAACTATGGATTTGATGATTGTATATATGTTGGGATTTGGGAAGTATCAGGGCCATTTTTATTTATTTATTATTACTTGAGTATGTTTAATTGTGCATAGCACAGAATTTTAGTAAGGTTATTTTGGTTGCATATTACTTACCTAACCTGTGATGACAATATGGCCATGGATTACGAGACACCTGAAGATAGTATTTAAATGGGAGATACCAGGGCATCAGTCAACTCTGAGAAAGGCTTTTTCCCAAACTTAAGTACACACACCATGCCCCTGTCAGCAACAGGTGTGTGGCTCCCAGCATCCATGATGGCAAAGCAGAAGCAGCTAAGATAACAGAAACATTTAAGCTGCAAGAAGCCACTCTGTAGCTGTTGTGAAACTAGACTCCTATGGGAACTGTAAAGCACTCACAAAACAAGCATTTGTCAATGCTGAATGTTTGCTTGCTGGCATAGGCATTGGTAGTGTAGAAGTTACAGAGCTGCATAATAGGAATGGCAGTGAAGTATTGAACTGAAGCCAACCCCACCACCACCCTGCAGAGAGTGACAGGCATTTGGGGTGTGCCTTTGGGTCGTCAGGCATAACGGCCACACCATTTCACCACACCCTACCCTGCAGACACTGACAAGTGTCACGGTGTGCCTTGGGGTCTTTGGCCCTTATGCACACCCATTCCATCAGGAAATATGGTGAGATGGGTGCGGTATAGGAGAATGGGGTGAACTTTGGGGCCGAAGAGTCCAAGGCATACCTCGATGCCTGGTTGCAGGGTGTGGAATGGTATGAGCATTACAGGTAAGAATCCCAAGTCACACCCTTGATGCCTGTCATTCTCTACAGGCTGGGGCATTATGGCTGGAAACCCTAACACCTCAGGCATTCGTTGGTATTTTCACTCCAAATTTTCAACATGTTTTTTTTGTGACCCCCACCTCATGAACAGTGGCAATATCAGTTTGTTAGCCGAAAGCTGCTTATGTACAGCGACTACATCATTTAGCACCACAGGTGCAAAAACACATTCCGAACAGAATGTAAAAAATGACAGCTGTACTGTTCGTGGGGAGGTGTAAAAAATGGCAATGTTGCAAATCTGCAGTAAAAATATTAAAAAAACTGGTGAAGTCACGAGTGTGCATAGAAACTGTGCAACACACACCCGTAATGTAATTAGTTTGGGGATTTTTTACAGCAGATTGTCAACACAGGCATTTTGGGACCTCTGATCATGAACAGTGTCACTGTGATTTTCTTTATCTGTCCCGAACAATGATTTCCCACAGCGACCACGCATCTCTGCACTGAAAGTGTGAAAACACATTCCGGCCATGTTGTGAAAAATGACAGCTGTACTGTTCATAAGGAAGTGTGGAAAAATGCCACTGGTGAAAATCTGGACTGAAAATATTACAAAGTCATGAACTTACGAGGGTGCGTGGAAACTGCGCAATGCTCACTCGTAACACAGTCATTTATGGACTTTGGTCTAAGAATTTTCAACATAGCCATTTTAAGACCTCTGCTCATGAACAGTGTAACTGTGATTTTCTTTATCTGTCCCAACATTGCTGTGACACCGACTGCACCATTGTGCGCTACATGTGCCGGAAACACATTTTGGGTGACATGTGAAAATGGCAGCTGTACTGTTCATAAGGAAGTGTAATAAAATGGCAATGTTGAAAATCTGGAGTAAAATATTGAAAATTATGAAACACGGCGTGCATAGGAACTGCTGACGACGCCGTAAAACAGTCATTTTTAGGAATTTTTTCACAAAATTTTCAACATAGCCATTTTAAGACTCTGCCCATTAACAGTGTCACTGTGATTTTCTTAATGTGTCCCATACATTGATTTAAGACACCGACTGTGCCATTGTGTGTGCTACATGGGCGAAACATGTTTTGGGCAAGATGTAAAAATGACTGCTGTACTGCTCATAAGGAGGTATGGTAAAATGGCAATGTTGAAAATCTGGGTAGAAAATATTGAAAATTCACAAACTTATGGCGTGCGTAGGAACTACGCCAATGCACACTCGTAAAAACAGTCATTTTGGAATTTTTCACCAAATATTCAACATAGGCTTTTAAGAGCCCACCTTATGAACAGTGGCAGTGTCATTTCATTACTCAGTCCCGAAAGGTGATTTTGCGAGTGACTGTGAAATCACCCTTCAGTCCGATTAACGCCATGACAGTGAGAGCATTCATAGAGAAGGGGTCCCAAAACCTCATGTTGAAAATTTGGTGCAAAATTCCAAATAATGCCTGAGATATGCAGCAAAGTTGAAAACCCTATCTATCCCATTATACAGCTTACTGGCATTTCCTCAGTTTGCGGTCGGCTTTGAAGAGTGCAGATGTGTTCCCAGTCCACCGTAGATCGTCGCGCGAGTCCGGAGGTAAGTATGGGGTGAGGGTGTGGGGAGGCAGGGTGTGCAGTGGGTGGGCGCGGGTGGGGCAGAGACAGCGAGGGACCATTTTTTGTGTTTTAGGTTTTTTTTTTAAAAAGGATGATTACGCGGAAGTTTGCCAAGCTGGGAGTGTGCTCCTGCGTGGGCACAAGGATGGCTGTTTGGGGGTGAGCCGATGGGGATTGGGCACCCCATCGGCTATAGCATCTGTTGCCACGCTGAGGTGGGCTCCCAGAGTAGCACCCTGTACTCTCTCTGGGGGACAGTGGAGCCGACAGGATTGGGGCACCCCGTCAGCTATACAATGTAGCCATGCTGGGTTGGGTACCCAGTGTGGCATGTGGAATTCTGTTTGGGGAGTGCAGCACAGCCGATGGGGAGTTAGGCACCCCGTCGGCTATACAATGTGTGCGTGGGGGGGTGAGCACGCAGTATGCGTGCGTGTGTGTGCGTGTAGAGGGAGCGCACATGAGCAGGAGATATCTTATTGCTGCTCACTGAAGCATAGCTCCCCCTTTCAACTGTACTCCACTGCATTTTCGACTGCTGTCATAGACAGCTCCAGCATCCATTGGAGAACTGCGGCCGCGCCTGCAAACACACTGACTGAATTGGAAGAGGGCTGCCACACCTCCGAAAACTCGGATGATGGCACTATATTTCTTGCACATGCGTGCAAGCAAACATAAAAATGAAACTTTGATGTGTACCATGTGATTACATGTACCATCAGTAAAGTAGTAGAACACAAAATCTTTTTCTTGATTGCTTGCCTTTTGATGTGAGTGCTTCATTCACTGGAACATGGAGAGTGTTCAGTTGTTTATGCTTTTTGTTTATTAATCATGAGAATGCACAGCATCAGAAAAAGTTACAAGGAGTAATGGAGCATTGAAAATCCATTGGCAGTTGTTTAGAAGTATTTCTTTAGAAAGAGGGTAGTGGAGAAGTGAACATTGTGCCAAAGGAAGTAGAATGTGCCAAAACGGTAGTACGATTTAAGCTTTGGTGGGATAGGCATATGAGGATAGCCAAGTTGTGGGGAAAGAATGGCAGGAAGGATTGGGGTGTGAGGGATTGTTATGGTATGTAACATACCATAGGTAGGGTTGGGCAGACTGAAATGGATCATAAGGCCCTTTTCTTGTGCCATTCTCTATGAGAGATCTGATTTTGATTTGAAGGTACTGTACTATAACCAAATTTTAGTGACTGTAAAAGATAGATGAACATATGTATTCTTGCAAATGCCATCCTACATAAACTTTCTCAGAGTCATGAATGAATTTTAGATTCTTCCTGAGATGTATAAGATAATATGGTTCATGTTTTATAGAGCAAAAACTGATTATATGGTTAATCACTGTATGCATATTATATATCTGTATGCTTGAAGTAGGGCATTAGTTTAATCATTCCTTTCTGCAGGTGCTAGCTACTTCACAACAGAGGCAAATCCTTTTAGTGTCATGCTGTAAAATGTAATCCTTGCTGTGGAAGAATGACCAATCAATAGCACAATGAAATTGATTTACCTGCTACATTAAATGTAAGTGTGGGTGAACTGAACTGTCATTAGGGAAAGTCTTTCAATTTAGACAGTATTTTAGCTTGTTTGTAATGAATGGGAGTGAAGATTGGTGTTAGAATTGAGATAAATACCCTTCTCTAACAAATAAGCTCCAAATTGCTGTGGTAGAAATCTAGTATAATACAGCTAATTTTGACCACAATAGTTAAGTGACATGTTACAATAAAATATTGTACATCATTATGAGGGTGTTAAACATTTCTCATTAAATACAAACATTTGACTCTGAATAAATGTTGTTGGGTACTGCATAAACATTACTTGGTATGCATAATATTGCCCTCAGTATTTTAATTTCTTTTATACATGCAATATTTGAAACAGAAACCATCATGTCAGCCTTCTTGAATATTTATCTATCATACTACCAGTCACATTAAGAAATACGATGAGACAGACATAGATAAATAGACATACAGACAGATAGACAGGCAGACAAATACTGTAGATAGACACTAATTAATAAACTCTTCAATATGAGGCTTGCTTGAGAGCTTACTGCATTGAAAAAAACATATATTGCTGCTTAGTCAATGCTGCTGGTTCAGTAGAGCTGTGTACAGTAAATCTGGTTGAAACGTGTTTCTAGTTCTTCATTACCCAGCCAAGGGGGTTGCTCTTCAGCTTGACAGTTCCAAGCAGAAATGAAAACACACAAGTGGAAAGTGGTGTGAAATAATTTGGTTTTAACCTATACTAGTGGAAAGCATAGCAGCCCGCCACTACCAGTGGGTATTTGCTATTGTATAAATGCATTTGGAAAAAGCATTAATGGGAAGATGGCATTCAAAGTTCATTGATCTAGCAGTCTTTAAAGAGAAGCTGATGCCTCTGGAAATACTTAATAAAGCACAAACTTCGACTCAGCTCAGTTCATATTTCATTAATGTTTTATTGTTCATTTTTTCTCATTCTTTACTACTGAGAACATTCACATGAAATGTAAACTTTGTCCCTCATGTTTCTTCTGCTCCTGCTGCATAGCCTACATTTGAAGTCCTACTCCTTGCCAAATAGTGCGGAGTACAGCTACAGATCAAGTCTGATGCAGTAACAAGAAAATAACAAAGAAAACTTTGAGGAGGCCCACTGAGACCCTGTTGCAATGCAATGGGTACAAAACAGTAGGGCATTCGGTCAGGCACCTCCAGTCCTACTTGAAATTCCTATATGCCTAATAAATGCACTCATGCTACTTGTTTGGTGTCATGGCTTCATTTGCTTCTAGTGTGCCCCTATAGTGTTTCCTAAATCATATTCCTTGTCTGTGACATCGCAAACTTCTGCTGAGTGATAAACTTTGATGCCACAATCAGGAGATCGTGATCTGCATCAGGGTGTAGGACACTGCCACTGCTAAATGCTAAGGGACAAAGATCCTATTTGTTTATTCAAATGTCTTCAAAAAAGAGAATGACAATGCCAAGAGAATGATGAAAAATGCAAACTTGAAGTCGGGCTCTGTTTAAGCATTAGTTTCTTCAGTGTTGTTATAGAGATTCAGCTGTTCATTAATAGGCATGCAATTCTAATTGTCTAGTTAGTCTTGAATTCCTTAAGTTTTTTTAATTTTTATTTTTTTATTTTAGAAAATAACACATGCAAGAGTATTCAATTGTTTTGAGACATATGACCACCTTATGTGCCTTCAGAGAGACTCTTGGAGAAACTGAATACTTTCAACTTCTGAAAGCATCTTTATATTTTGTACTACAGAACACCAAGAAATATGTTTTCTACTGAAAAGCAATGGGCCCAATTCATGAAGCCTAGGTACTGTGGAAACTCAGCGCGTTAGCATCGTTAAGTGTGAATGCCATGGAGTGGTGTCTGTGTGACATTCACCAAAGGGGGCACACACCTGCTATACACCTGAACCCCCAGCTGCACAGACAGCAATGCATCAGGGGCAGACAGGGGGCATGCCGGGGGTGTGCCAGTACTATGCGGCATGCACAAAGCAGCAATGTGCTGCATGCATGGGGCGCAGTATGGTGCAGGTCATGCCAGGGTACATCCTGCCATAACCAACTGTGCACCCCCATGAACATCACCCACCATGCATGCTGGCACCTGGAATTGACCCCCATATGCTGCCCGAGCACATTGGGCAGAGCAGGAGGGCTGGGACTGCCAATCAGACAGGTGCCCATGTGTCCCTTGGTGCCATGTCCCCAACCAATGTGGGGTAACAGGAAAGGACTGGCCCCCCAACACCACACTGCCCTGTCCCCTATTTCCATAAGCTACCCCATCCCCCTGAACCAGCACAGCCCTGACCCCTAGTTGTTTCCCTGGATGCCCCCAACCATATACAGGTGCCCTGACATGCGCAACCATGCTCCTCTGACCCAGTACCCTGCTGACACTGTAGCAGCCAATGGTTGGTGCTGCCTCAACCACCCACAGCACAGAACACTCCCCCAATGGCAACATACCTGCCTGGTGGTGTCACAGCCAGCAGCACAGCCTTCGCCATACAGCCTCAGCCATCAGCGGTCTAACTGCTGCTGGGAGGCGCCACCATAAATAACTGCGTGCTTCCAGTTGGTGCTTAGATGGCCAAAGGCCGAGATGGTGTGATGAGGCTGGCGTGCTGGCTATCCATTCTGCTGCACCACTCGGGCAGGTATATAATCATGGCAGGGTCAGTGCCATGGGTGGTTGGGGAACTACTGGCCACTGGTCTGTACAATTTCAGCAGGGTACTGGGTGGGGGATCATGGATGCATGCTGTGGGGCACCTGTGTGTGTGTGGGGGGGCATCCTGACCAACACTGGAATGGGGGCTGTGATGGGTCAGGGAGTGGGGTTCTGCCTCTTGCATTCCAAGACAGGGCAGTGTGGTGTTGGGGGGGCAGGTCTGGTATGCCACTATGGAATAGGGCAGTCATGTGTGAGGCTGGAGGGGACTCTGGCTTCAGGGATGGGATTCCACTTTACAGCGAGTGGGGGGGCCTTCCATCTGATGACTGGATACTGAAGCAGGGGTGTGTGGGTCTGGGTGCCTGCGGTAGGCATTCATTACCCAGGACCAACACCGTGCTGTATGAGGGATCCACTTTGGTACCTGGGAAGGGCATCCCTGCCTGGGACAGTGACTCCACCCCCCCAGCTACCCTGTGGAGTACTGCGTGCTGGGGGGGTGAAGCCGCTGACAAGCAGTGGCTAATGGTGAATGCCTGCCATGAGCCCCTATCCGCAGGTGCAGAGCTAAGTGGGTGGAATATGCACTTCCAGTGCATTTTACCCACCCAATCATTCATAGGCCCCAACACTCTTAAAAGTTTGATAAATCTATAAATGCAAGAGAAAGCCACCCACAACATGCAAGCTGTATAGTTGTGCTGACAGAACAGGACACCATATAATGACTGCAAGCGTATTATACACATTTATAGAGTGTATAATACCTAGAGCTATGACAATGCAGGCAATATTTAACCAACAAACTGTTCAGAGTCATTTAATAGGGTAGCTAATGCTTTTGCCTTTGCAAAATAAAATTACCAAAGCAGAGATACTGTTTTCTACTATTCACTGTGAATACAGAACCAGCCTCTGGAACTAACAAGCTGATCAATAAACTGCATTAGCTGCTTTACTATATAAGAAGCACATCTCAGGAAACATTGATTGGCTGGTAGCGCAACTTTATTGTGAAGTCATGGATGGTATGTTCTATAGTATGAGGTAGTATAGCCCATATATCCTAAATGATAAAATCCCAAGCTGTGAACTTGGAGACCTAGCAGAATTGGGTTAAAATTCCAGAACTGCCACTTGCATACTATGTGACACTAAGCATGTCACTTAATCTATCTGTGCTCTAGGTAACTTTGGCTCAGTGTGCCTTTCCCATCCTGCAATTAAAAAAAACAGTCTGCACTCTTACTATGATGTCAACATAAGATAAGAGTACTAGTAGCATACCATACGTACTGCATTAGAGTGGTGACCAACAGCATCAGCATAATGTAGCACTATGCCAAAAGTTTTAAATCTGTGATTAGTGTTTATTACAACATACAATAGTATCCTCATACCATATGTAACAAACTTTAGAAGTGTTTATTTATTTATATAGTTGTAATTTTTGACCAGAAAAGTCATGTGGCACTCTGAAAGCTCATTTCCAGTTATGTCCTGGGGTTTGGTTTCATGAACCTGTTTCATTACAAGAGGAGGGAATGCTGACTATAACTAGTGAAACTCCCCTACTCTTCTTTGATAAGTGTCATGGGATCTTTAACTTCCATTCAAACAGTGACAAGATATTGATGGAAGGGAACCCTGAATCTGGCAAAGGTCACCTCTTATCCTTGGACCACGAGAAGGCTTTGATTGGGTCGCACATGAATACTTTTCCATGTCCTACAAATGTATGGCTTGCCACATAAATGGATAGTAAACAAACCTAGTAGCCTGAGAGTAGGTCCTAAAATTCAGAGCTGAGAGTTGGCTTAGTGATAGAAGCCAAAGAATGGTGGTAAATAGGGTACACTCTGGGGAAGGCAAGGTGACTAGTGGGGTGCCACAGGGGTCAGTATTAGGCCCGGTCCACTTCAATGACATTGCAGAATGACTGAAGAGGAGTGTATGCCTGTTCACAGATGACACAAAAATCTGCACCAGAGTAGACACACTGCGGGGGGAAGCGAAAGAATGAAACAGGCTCTAAAGAAGTTAGAAGAATGATCACTAGTTTGGCAGCTACTGTATGATTCAATGCAAAAAAGTGCAAAATCATGCACTTAGGGCATAAACTCCTGGGGGCAATGTACCAGCTGGTGGGGGGAGTATTAGCAGTTACAAACATGAAATAGACCTGGAGGTTATCATTTCTGATGACTTGAAGGTAGCTAAACAGTGTGACAAGGCAGTGGGAAAGGCTAGAATAATAATCAGATGCATAGGGTGGGTATCATCAGCAGAAAGAGGGAGGTAATAATACCCCTGCATAGATCGCTGGTGAGACCCCACCTTGAGTACTGTGTACAGTCCGGGAGGCACCATCACTGATAGGACATAGATTGGGTGGAAGAGGTGCAGAGGAGGGCAACCAAAATAGTACAAGGCCTGCATCAGAAGCCCTATGAAGAAAGATTTAAGTATTTAAATATGTACTCCCTAGATGACAGGAGGGAGTGGGGGGATATGTTAGAGACATTCAAGTACCTCACTGGAATAAAAAAGGTAGAGGAAGGGAGTATTTTCCAAAGGAAAAGATGTTCAAGGACAAGGAGTCACAATATGAAGCTGGAGGGGGGAGACTGAGAGGAAATGTGAGGAAGTACTTCTTCAGGGAGAATGTAGTGGATGATTGGAACAGCCTCCCAGATGAAGTGGTGGGGGTTAGAATGGTCACAGGATTTAAGAATGCATGGAATAGGCACAAGGGAATCTTAGAAGCAAGAGGAGGTGTATGCCGAAGCCCAAGTAGGGACTCTGGCTGCACTATGGTAGGGAATTTAAAGCAGACTAGGTGGGCCAAGTTGTCCTTATCTGCTGACAACTTCTGTGTTTCTGTGTTGCCTGGTTCTTTCATTGCATGAATCCATTTTATATAAAAGAGTACCTTAGTACCACCACTGGTAAATGGACACCTGGGATTTGAATGCTCAGTATGCAATGGAGTCTGTCAATGCTGCCCCTCGTCTACACCTGCATATTTTTTGCCTGCACTCTTTTCTGATGCTTATACATTTAGACATAAATATCAGACATATTTGCACTCCACAAGGGCCACTCCTAGTAGCTACAGCTTATGCGGATGATGCTTGCCTTTGGGTTCAGGATGAGCCATCAGCATCTTCAGCAACAGAAGTTTACTTCCCATATTCTGCAGTATCCGGATCACACTTCAATTTGAAGAACAACAAAGGATTGCTATTAGGACAGTCAGAAATTCAGGAAGGAGAGAAGAATGTAGCCTACTAGCTGGAATTAGGGTTTCAATGGATCCTATAAAAATTTCAGGTGTTATGTTTAGAGGCCCTGATGTAACTCAATGTAATTGAGGAACAAGTTGGGAATCGGGGAACAGCAGGTCACTTGTTGGAATAGGTGACCTGTGTCCAAGAAAAACATAATACACATGATCAAATCTTTTTAGTGCTGATCTTTCTCCTTCTCTTCATTATTTACATTTTTCCGACTACCAACAAGTTTGGAAACCAGAGTATAAACAAGGGAGGGAGGTTTATGGATGGTGGATCTGATTGTTTTCTCTTTTTTTTTTTGTATTTTATTGTTTGGTAATATTAAGAAACAGAGAATACTGAATTGGCAACTATTCACAACCAGTGTGTTCTGCCACAGAGGGGTTCTGTTTCTCTCTGACCTCAACAGTGACATTCGAGTGGTGCCTGGGAATCAGAAACCAGGTGGCAGAACACACAGGTTATGCATAAAGTTCCTCATCCTGTATTTTTTATAGTGTATAGTATAATATGAAATGTGTACATTGTGTTTCTTTCTGTTTTGCAATGAAACTGACTTGTGCAGTCCCTAGAGGTTCTAGAATGCTGTTCTACCACAAAAGGGTACAATCACATTTCATGACCTTTGAACTTTGGTACAACACCATTTTGAAAAGGATGGATTTCCATATAGAACAATGCTCTACTATACACTATTATTCATATATTAGCTGGGAAATGTGGGCTTCTTTCTTATCTTCTATGTGTGATTAGATACTTACCTTGTAGGAGGGAGGAAGGTTACGTGTGCTCAGAAACACTTCTACATTTACCTTCAAGATGTTTTTTTTTTAAAAAAAAAAGGCGAAAACATTCTGCATGGCAACTTCTCTCTTGCACCAGGAAAAGAGTTGTAGTCCCACATCTCAATCACATCCTTTTTGGTATTACTAGTTTTTAATGTTTATTGGGGTCCAAGCTTATACAATTTCAAAACAATTAGTAAAACAGAGGATCCCAGCCAAGATGTGGGATACTGTATGGTTAATGAACATATGGTTGTTTGAAAGTTAAAGGGAACCTGAAGCATACAAGTCTGCAGGCTAGATTATGCATTAGATCAGACTGCATAGATCAAGAAGAAACCATGTAACACCTGCTCTTCCCTGCTCTTTATTCTCAGAGTTTTGGAATCAGTTGGGTAGAATGTAGGGAGAATCTGAGTGCAACGATGTCTTATGAAATTTAATTAATCAGGCATTTATTTATTTTGTGGTCCAAGTGGAATGCCAGCACCATCCTTCTGATATTGTCAGTTTTAAAATGGTAGTGCATATGGCAGAACAGATGCCACTATCTTATACAGCAGAGGAAGGTGTCTCTACACATCCTATGTAAACTGGGAACAGGGAACTGAATATAGTGAGAGATTTTGAATTTAGAACACTCCTGAGGGAAAAAAAATGTCATTTGTTCTGAGAACCTACACTATGCTTTAATTTATGTTATTCTTTTTTCTATAATTTAGGAGCCAGACATCTTGTTTTCTATTAAGGACATTCTTTCATTTCTTTCATCTTTATAATGTGCTTTTTAATGTTTAGATTGATGCAAGACTTATTTGTTTTGTTTTTGTTGTTTTATTAATGTTTTGTTAATATGTTGGAACTTGATTTTTTTTTATTGTTTTATAATTTTTAATTTTGAATTTTGAAACAGTAGTGTTTACAGATATTGTAACGCCTGTGTCACAAGCTACTTAATAAAAGTCTTTTTACCCAGGAAAGATTAGCAAAAGAAAGAAAAATTAATTGCAATTCAGAAAATGTCCTAAAAGCATTAACATGGAGATTTAAGAGAACAAGGGCCAGTTATTCAAGACTTTGCCCCGGGGCTAAACTTGCACTGTCCGGCAGGCAAACTTAGCCAGGAGTAAAAAGCAAGCTATATTCAAAAGGAAGAGCCCAGGGCAAAGAACTGCTGAATGTGACCAGGCAAACTGGGCTGGGAGTGCTGGGCTAACTTAGCCCTGGAATAAGACAGCTCTGAATATAGCAACCAGGAAGTGCAAACCACAACAACAACACAGTGCACAGCAACGTGAAGCTAGGTAGAGGTGAACTATGTGGTCAATGTGTGTGCCAGCAAATGTGTGGACCCAGTACAGCTGCAGGCAACAGTGCATGGGACAGTACAGTGTGCTAAACTGTATAATATTCCCCGAACCGTTAGCACCAGTCTAACACATTTGTGCGGGTTTAGCGTGGAGCTAAACTGTTTGCCCAGTGCAAACACATTTTCCCGGCACTAAACGTTGCCATATTCAAAAGTGACATGCAAATGAGCCTACTTAGGTAATCCATGGGCAAACAGGCACATTTGCATCTCATTATATGCTGCTTAGCATACATTACCCTGCAGTTTGCCCGGTGCTATTGCATGGTGCACATAGCTCCACCTTTTGGTCGGAATGGAAGTACAGGCTGGACGCTGCAGGCCAAGGCATGTCCACAGCATCCCCTGTTGGTCAGAATGGTGTGCAGAGCAATATAGCCAATATATATACTGTATATATATCTATATATATATATATATATATATATATATATATATATGTATATATACACAAACTGCCTGAGGCCACACATGCTCTGGAGGACAGCCCCCCTACCCATCATGGGTCCGTCATTATGAGGGTCATCTCTCATTTGGCCCCTTACAACTGCTCTGTCCCTCATGGAAAAGGTGCTGCCAACACAGTGAATGTGCTGTGTATTCAGACTGTACTGCATGAATACTGTACAGTCTACAGCACTATATCCGAACTATATATTGTATGCGTCAACACTATGATGTCACAGTGTCCTGACCCTGTATTGCCATGATTAAGGATAGGTCCCTCATTCTGAGGGTCTGTGTTCCTTGTTGTCCCTCAGCTTGAGTGTCCACATATGTCCATATTCCTCACTTCAGTGACACAGGGTTGATAGGTATGACAGCCCTTCTTCCATCGATCCCCAACCCCACAGCACAGAATAACCTGGTGGTCTATTGGTCCCCCCGCCCACTCAGCATGAATCCTGACCCCTATTCACGGTGAAAGAAAATATTTCCCCGGTAGTCAGTTGTCCACCCACCCCCCAAGCATGAATCCCGACCCCTGTTTGTGGTGAAATAAATGATATCACTGGTAGTCTAGTGGTCCCCCCACCCAGCAGTGCACCTCCTGTTACCCCCAAACACAGCATACCTCTGGAGCTGGCAACCGGCTCAGTCCTCCTCTCTCCAACACAGCTGGCCACTGACTGCGGTATTCAGGAGTGCTACTGAAATGCATAGGCGTGCCTATTCAATTCGGTAGCACTCCTGAGTACTGCAGTCAGTGGCTGGCCATGGTGGAAAGAGGAGAGCTGAGCCAGTCACTGGCTCCAGAGGTATGCCATGTCTGGTGGTAATGGGAGGTGCACTGCTGGGTGGAGGGACCACTAGACTACGGGAAAAATTTTCTTCACCATGGGCGGATGGATTCATACTGGGGGGGGTGGGGGACCATGCAGATCTACTAGGATATTATTTATTTCACCACCTAACGGGGCCTAGATCCATGCTGGGGTTGGGGCCACTAGACTACCGGGAATTCTTTTATTTAACCTGAGACAGGGGGTCAGGAAGGGATTCATGCTGGGGGGTTGGGGCACTGATGCATTAATGCCAGCTTTTTTGGCTACAGGTTGCGCTAATGCCTGCAGCGCAGCACTATACCTTTGAATATGCCATGCTGCTGGCATTCATGGGCACTCCCCTACCCATGCCCCTGCATATTACTAACTATTAACGTTGGTATTACCACACAGCGCCAGTGCTAATAAGGCTTTTGAATATTGCAGTCTCATGCAAAGCCAGCACTATTCCAGCACTACGGCTTTGTGCTAGGTGCAACGGTTTGAATATCTGACCCTAAGTCATCCAATTATCAAAAATAAAGAGAATTACATTTTCTTCAAAGATGAGCACAAGCATTTGGTACATCACTAATATAAATAACTTATCTAACAGCTCTCATACATAGAAGAAAAAAGACTGATTATATTGCATTTGATGATTTGATTTGCTGATATTTTATTTTAATAAAAAAAAAACCTTCTCATCTTTCATAAATGCAATGAGTTCGTTAACTTCCACCTGAAAAGTGACCAGAGGTCAGCCAAAGGGAACTCAGTTTATGTCTCATTCAATGGATGGCACCTCAGCAGTGAGACACCCCAACCCCAAACGACACTACTGTGTCAGTGATGGTTATTATTTACTCGAATATTATATAGGGTATTGAGCTAGAACCTATGACCATCTGATTTATTGCTTCAGAGATAAGTGAGTTACAAAGTGTTCCAAAAAAGAAACATATACATTATGACCCTACTTTCTGATAAAGCCAAGTCGTCTAACATTTAAATTATTGTGTTTCTATAGTGAATATTCAAAGTACCAATATTATTAAGCACATGTGTAAATCTTTCGGTCTCAAGGGAGTTATGGATACACTTTTGCAGATGGGTTTTCAAAGCAGCTTTGTCCTTACAATCTAATTTGAAAGATTAAACACCATTTTGTTTCACTATTGTTCTTTACTGGTATGTCTCATCACATATACAGTACTGTAATCTTTTGAAACAGTGGTGTGCAAAACTGGGTTTTGATTTTGCCAAATCTCCCCAACACTGGTTCTAGTTTTAGTTTTCAATTCATGGCCAATATGCCTGCATTGTAAAACTTGTTCGTTACCTTCATTTCACAGTATAATAATGAGTAAAACAGGTAAATTTCTGTAGAAAAAAAAGTTTGCTAAGCATTTCAGCCAGCAAGTCACAACTGTTGACTCTGTAAGCTCACAAGGAATGTTCTTGGAAGATATTTGAGAGAGTGCTATACTAACATACTAACATACTAAAATGCCAGCAGAATAGGCCTAACGGTCTTTCGTGTCTGCTCGTTTGGTCAGTCCCCAACCTGGGTGCTGACCTTGGTGTCCCCCTCACCTTCTCTGGCTTCTCCCTTCCCAGTTCCGGATATTCTTGCTGCATTGGATTTTGCTTCCAGAACCCTTCCCCTGTACCTGTCCCACCCCCTCTTGAACCCCTCCACTGTCTCTGCCTCCACCAGCCCCTAGGCAGTGCATTCCATGGCTCCACCACCCTCTCAGTGAAGTAGCACCTCCTCCTTTCTCCCTGAATCTTCCCCCCTCCAGCTTCCACCCATGCCCTCTAGTGGCCCCTTCCTCCTTCCTTCGAAGCACCCCTACTGGTCCTCCCCTATTTACCCTCTTCATGTACCTAAAGACCTCTATCATGTCCCTCCGGTCCCTTCTCTCTTCCAATGTGTACATATTTAGCTCTTCGAGCCTCTCCTCATAGGTCCTGTCCCCCAAGCCCCAAATCATTTTGGTTGCCCTCCTCTGGACCCTCTCCAGGAGGTTAATGTCCCGCCTTAAGTGTGGCCTCCAAAACTGCACGCAGTACTCAAGGTGCGGCCTCACCAACCTTCTGGAGGTGATCCCCCTAGCGATGCATCCCAGCATCCTGTTGGCCTTGGCTGCTGCCCTCCTACAAGTCTCAGAGTTGTTCATCTTGACATCCACCATCACCCCCAGGTCCCTCTCAGCCATCAAGACTTGTAGCATTTCCCCCCCCAGGGTGTACACTTGGCCTGGGTTTCTGGCCCCAGGTGGAGTACCTTGCATTTCCTGCATTGAACCTCAGCTTCCACTTTCTAGACCATCTTTCCAGAGCCTCCAGGTCCCCTGTGGGCCACCTCCCTCCTCCCCATCCACCACCGCCTCCAGTTTGAGTCATCTGCAAAGAGACTCATCTCACTCCTGATCTCCTTCTATGACAGATACATAGGCGTTGAACAGAAGGGGCCCAAGGACTGATCCCTGTGGGACCCCACTAATGACCCTCCTTGGGGATGAGACTATCCCACCAACTACGACCCTCTGGGTCCGGTCCTGGAGCCAATTGCCTATCCATCTGATCATCTGGTTCCCCACCCACATTTCTCGCAGCTTATCCAACAGGCCCACGTGAGGAACAGAGTCAAATGCCTTGCTGAAGTCTAGAAAGAGGACATCCACTGGTCTACCCAGGTCCAAGGCACTTGTCACCCAGTCATAGAACTCCACCAGGTTTGTCTGACATGATTTCCCCGGGATGAATCCATGCTGTCTATCGTCCAGGCACCCTGACTTATCCAGGTCCCCCCCAGCCTCTCCTTGACAATGCCCTCCATCACCTTGCCCACCACAGAGGTCAGGCTGACAGGCCTGTAGTTCTCTGCCACCTCCCTTGATCCCCCTTGTGGATAGGCACTATATGCGCCACCCTCCAGTCTTGGGGCACCCACCCTGTCCTCAGAGAGATGGTGAAAAGCTCTGCCACGGGTTTTGCCAGGACATCTGCAAGTTCCTTCAGCACTCTGGGATGTAATTTATCCGGCCCGGTGCTTCTCCGTCTTAAGGGAGCTGAGGGCTTCCCTCACACTCTCTGCTGTAGTTTCCACTTCCGGTACCCCTTCTCTGCTTAGCCCTCCCCACCTGCCAGTGATACCTCCCCTCTCCCCAGACCTGCCGATCGGTAAGGGTCCCCCTCCTCAGTATCTCTGTCTCCTCCCATGTATGATGCAGCACCCCCATTTTCCCTGGTGAAAACTGAGGTGAAGTACTCATTTAGTACCTCAGCCTGCTCCCCCAGGTCTTGTGCCCATCTCTCCCCTGATTTAATCCTGCTAATCTGCCCCTTCACCTCTTCGTTTTCCCCAATGTATCTAAAGAACCCCTTGTTCCTCTCCTAATTTCCTGGCCAGGTTCTGCTCTTCCTTGCCTTAGCCGCCTCACCACTCTAGTGGCCCTTCTAGCCATCAGCTCACTCTCCTCGATCCCTTTCACTCCTTGAGCACTTGAATTGCTTATAGGCTGCTTTCTTTCCCAGACCACCTCCTGGACCTCCCTGGTCCACCAACAGGGTTTTTGAGCCCTACCGCATTTTCGTCTTACTCTTGCACAGGTGCTGGTAGCATCCTGCACCCCTCTCCTGATGATTTCAAACCTACTATCAGCGTTCATGTCTGACCCAATCCCATCCAAATGCTCCTTAAGGATCCTTCCCATTTCCTTAAAATCCGCCCCCCTGAAGTCGGTTACTTCCATCTTTGTGCAGCCTTCTACCCCTCCTAGGTCCAGGCAGAACCAGACCGTGGCATGGTCACTCCCCGCCAATGGGTCCCTTACCTCCAGGCCCCCAATCTGGTCACTGTTTGCCAGGACCACATCCAGTACCCATGCCTCCCTGGTCGGTTCCCTCACCTGCTGAGTTAGGAATGCGTCTTGAAAGACATCCAACAACCTCTGTTCCCTGGTCACAGAGGATGTCATAGTCTCCCAGTCTGTTCCTGGCATGTTTAAGTCCCCCAACACCACCACCGTTCCTCTGCCCAGTCTGCAGTGTCTCTTAACATCTGCCACCAGACTGTCCTCCAGCTCCTCCGCCAGGGCAGGGGGTCTATACACCACTCCTATTTTTACTCTCTTGCACTCCCTTGTTATCAAGGTGACCCAAATCACCTCCACGGTTCCCTCCGCCTCCTCTACTCCCCCTATGCCAATGCAGTTTTTGACTATCATTGCTACACCTCCTCCCTTCCCTCCCCCCTGTCCTTCCTGAACATAGTGTATCCTCCAGGTTCAGGTCCCAGTCATGTCTTGCAGTGGCCCAAGTCTCAGTGACCACTGCCACATCCACTGCTCCCTCAGTTAGCATCACCTGGAGCTCAGGCATTTTATTGCCCAAGCTCCTAGCATTTAGCAGGACTACCTTCCACCCTTTCCCTATAGTTCCATTTCCCCTGCTCGTGTTCCCATGGGGATTCTGTTTTCCCCTGGTCTGCACTTTGCCAGTCGGCCTTTTCCTGCAATCCTCCTGGTCCCCAGGGGGGTGGAGACAGAGTCCCTCCTTTATTGGCACCCCCTTGACAGCCTTTTCTCCCATACTGAGTAGTTGTGGAGTGCATAGCTTGTTTAAATTCCTAGTTGGTCATCTTTGCCCAAGAATAATGTGATCTAGTGACTGACATGTGATGAGGATATGCAAATGACAGGAGACAAGTTAAATGATAGAATGTAGGTGAACACATTGTAGCAGATGAGTAGGACCTGGCTTGTTTAGTCTGTTAAGCCTGTTGTGTGCTGACAAGAATTTCTTAGTGACAAAAAGGTAGCAGAAGACTATAGTGAATGACAGGTGGTGGTCTGAGAAGAAACATATTTAAAACAATATATAGCAGCATTCACAGAGAGTATATCTGGTACCTAACATCTATCCTTTTGAACTGATTTAATTTTGTAGTATACACCAACTTTGTTGTTTATTTTGCCAACAATGGACCCTCATAGTTTTGACTATTTATTTACTCTAAATAAATTACGATGTACATGCACACTTTTTTACTTCTTTATTTTTTAGTATAACGGTAAATGAAAAAGATTAATTATGAAAGCAAAGTTAGCATTGCTGCTGAAGTGTAAACCCACTTAGCTTATGTGGTGTCTTAGATTAGTATGTCCTTTTTTATTGTTTTCTTTCATATATGGCTATCCATTCAAGAACAGAAGATCAATTGAATTCAGAGTTATAGTCAGGAAGATGTTTTGCAAGAGAAAAAGAAAGATTTGGCATGAAGTGCATGACTGGAAGAAGAAATCTAAGCCAGAGAGTGTTGTCATTATTCATTGACCAATTTATCTTGACCTTACAATAAAGACTGAAGGAGAAAATGTGTGTGTGTGTGTGTGTGTGTGTGAAATTCTTTCATAGATTCCATAGAGGCAGAGAGTAGCCCCTAGCTTTTCTACTCTTGTTGTAGTTAACTGGAAGAAACAAAATAGTGGCTGGCATGAAGCAGGGCATGAATGTTGTGAAATAGACTGAAGCAACATGTTATTTCCCACAGTGGTACTAGTCTTCAAACATCATTGTCAATAAACTCATCATCAATACTGGCAGAGCAGTGTTTTCAAAGTGCCTCCTGAGTATCCAGCAAATACACCATACTGCAGTTTAATGCAATTTAGAATTTTAACATTTTGGTGGAGTAGCTTTCTTCTCCTATTACTAGCATCATAACCAGAAGCACTAAATATTCTTTCTGAATAAACATGCATTGCTGCCTGGGCAAATTAAATGTAAAAAGTCATGTTTCACAGTACTTGCCAGACTGTGCTCTTTTATGTCAGTACTGAAGTGGGTGCCAGACTGTGCTCTTTTATGTCAATACTGAAGTGGGTCATCTTGAACATTTACCTTTATGGGGTCTTTTAAGAAGTCTCCCACCATACTACGGGCTGAGTAGCTTGTGATGTGAGAAGTAACAGCACTGCCTTTCTTCTATGGCATCCAGTATTGCCCAAATGTCCTTTGAGGTACCAAATTGCCTCTGGTTTGTGATTTGTAATGAAAAGAGCTTTTTTTTAAAAAAAATGTTTTTTTCTAGCTTCACTGCAAGTATTTTTCTTGGAAGGGGCAGCTTTTGTGATCAACAGCAGCAACATTGCTTTTTGAGTCGCTTTGTAATTTTTAGGGCAACTTTATTAATGAGCAGTTATTTAAAATGTTTGAGAACTCTGGTACCAGATTGGAGAAGACCTGGCAAACTGGTTTTGAAATGTATATCCAGCACTATTGCTAGAACATAATGTTCAGATTTTAGCATCATGAAAATTCTGCAGTCAGGTTCCAAAGAGAGTGTTTGTACAACAGAGACACCAGAGCTTACACCTTGCTTCTTATATGTTGACCATCTGATATCTTCCCAGTTCCTCAATGAGAATACCTATTAAAGGAATGACTTGATTTGTGGTTGTGCTATCAGCAGTCCATGTGTTGTTTCCCTAAGTGACTTTAGTAACTGACATAAGTATGATCTAAAATGCCACTGCCCAGAGGAGAGTGTGACATCTGTTTTACTACTGCATAGTCCATGGTGCATTGGTACACTAATTTAGGTTGTTCCTGGAGCCTCTGCACCATGTAATGGGTGGAGTGTGACCTAGTAGCAACATCTTGTTTTAGTTGGTGTATTGTGAGTTGTTCTGTTGTTTGAAGAGCCTGTAAAATGTTACAAGCTTTTGCAGAGTGGCTGAAGTGACCACATACAGTATCTTTCATCCAGAATGGAGCATATTCTGCACTCTCTTGGTTTCAGTGAGAAAGTCGTGTACCTCTAGACCAAGTGAATGTGCAAAGTCTGGCATATGCACAAACCCAGTATTCTTGGATGTTTTCAGAAAGTTTGACTAGTTGTTTGAAACCACAACTCCTAGGGAAATGTAATTGCAGAAAGTCTTTCTGAGAACAATGTCTTTAGCTACTGTAAGATGTTCACACCACTGTGATTGACTTTCTCTAAGATAACAACTTGGGGACAGACAATGGCACCACAATCCGCACAGGGGTTGTATACAGACCCCCATCTCAGGGGAACGAAATGGACAAGGAAATGATAGAAAGTGCCCTTAGAATGGCAGACAAAGGGGAGATATTGTTGATGGGGGATCTGAATATGCCAGATGTTAACTGGAGTGCATTTGCTGCAGCCAAATCACCGAGTGGGGTCATTCTAGATGCCCTGCAGAGGGCATGTCTTAGACAACTAGTATTGGAACCCACTCAGGAGGGAGCAATCTTAGACCTGGTACTCTCAAATGGAGTTGGAGAGAGGATCACAGATGTAGAAGTGGGTAGCCATCTGGGAACTAGTGACCATTGAACAGTATGGTTCACAATAAACACAGCAGTAGAGTCGAGCCATACAAACGCAAAGGTCCTGGATTTTAGGAGGGCTGACTTTACCAAAATGGGTGAGTGCCTAAGGAATGCACTAGCCAATGGGCAGGTAGGAAGGGTGGAAGAACAATGGGGAATAATCAAAACTGCCATCACTAAGGCAACAAGCCTTTGTGTGAAGCAAATAAACAAAACAAAACAATGTAAAAAAACACTGTAGTTCTCAAAGGAGGTGAAAGGGAAGGTTAGGGAGAAAAAGATAGCATTCAGGAAGTACAAGGAATCACAGAAGGAGAAGGACAGAGAACTCTATCCTTTAAACAGAAGGCAGCAGGGAAGGCAGTCAGAACAGCAAAGGCCCAAACCGAGGATAAGAAAGCCGATTCAGTTAAGAAGAGGGATAAAACCTTTTAGGTACATCAGGGAGTGAAGGAAGACCGAGGGAGGGATATTGAGGCTTAATAAAGAGGAGGGGGTGGGCAGATGGTGACTGTGAAAAGGCAGAGATACTAAACAAATATTTTTGCTCAGTATTCACAAGTAAAGAAGGGTAGGTACCTAAACCAAACAACAGAAACATTCTGGATAGGGGGGTTAATACCAGCCCATTCACAGAAGAAAGAGTTCTGAAAGAACTCTTAAAACTGAAGATGGATAAAGCAATGGGGCCTGATGGGATTCATCCCAGAATTCTAAAAGTAGTGACATCACTGACTACCATCTTTAACAAATCATGGGATGATGGTGTAGTACCTGAGGACTGGAGGAGGGCATATATGATTCCACTTCACAAAAGTGGAAGCAGGGCAGAGGCAGGAAACTACAGACCTGTTAGTTTGACCTCAGTGATAGGGAAAATGATGGAATCACTTCTGAAGGAAAGAATTGTGGAGTACCTAGAGGCCAGAGGGGCACAGGACCCAAGGCAGCATAGATTCACAGCAGGAAGGTCATGTCAGAGGAATCTAATAGATTTCTTTGACTGGGTGACCAAAGTAGTAGACCAGGGAGGAGCTGTGGAAATGGCCTACCTAGACTTTAGGAAGGCATCTGACACAGTCCCACACAAAAGATTAATATACAAGTTAGCCAGCCTGGGAGTGGGTCCCAAGATGGTAGCCTGGGTAAACAATTGGCTGGAGAACGGGACACAGAGGGTAATAGTAAATGGAGTCCACTCTGAAGAAAGGGGGGGATACTAGTGGGATACCGCAGTGATCAGTTCTAGGACCAGTCCTCTTCAATGTCTTTATAAGTGACATTGCAGAGGGACTGGAAGGAAAAATATGCCTCTTTGCAGACGACACAAAAATCTGCAACAGGATTGATACACAAGGTGGGGTGGAAAGGATGAAAAGGGACTTGGCAAGGTTGGAGAAATGGGCACAAGTATGGTAGCTTAGATTCAATGCTAAGAAATGCAAAGTAATGCACCTGGGAAACAAAAACCCAAGGGAAAGTGTACACTATGGGGGTGAGATACTAACAACAACAAAAATGGAAAGGGACCTGGGGGTAGTCATATCAGATGACCTTAAGGTGGGCAAGCAATGTGAGAGGGCAGTAGGGAGAGCTGGGGGGTGGGTACTGGGATGTATAAGAAGATACATCACCAGTATTAAAACAGGAAGTTGTTATCCCTATGCACAGACAGCTGGTGAAACCCTATCTCGAGTACTGCGCGCAGTTCTGGAGACCCAATCTCTGCAAGGACATAGACAGGATGGAGGCAGTCCAGAGGAGCACAACTAAAATCGTGCAGAGTCTGCACCAAAAGACATATGAAGAGAGACATAAGGAGCTTAATATGTATACCCTTGAGGAAAGGAGGGACGGGGATGGGGGGACATAATTAAAACTTTTAAGTACCTAAAGGGAATCAACAAAGTCCAAGAGGGTACTGTAGCATCTTTCAGAAAAAGAGATGTGCAAGAACAATGGGGCACAATTTGAAGATACAAGGGGGACAGCTCAGTGGTAATGTGAGGAAGTGTTTTTTCACAGAGAGGGTAGTGGATGCGTGGAACAGCCTTCCTATGGAAGTTGTCGAGTCAAAAACAGTGGGGGAATTCAAGAATGTATGGGACAGACATAAGGCAATTCTAGGGGTAGGGGCTTGGGGTAGGGGGGAAGTAGGCTGTAGGTTAACTAGGATCTGCAGCTTATCCATTAGGTAGGAAAATGGTCAGACTGGGTGGGCCTATCGGTCCTTATCTGCTGTTAAATTCTATGTTTCTATGTTTCTATAATGAAAACTATGGTAGTCTATGCTTGATGATTCTGTGGGTCTGAGTTGGTGGCAGATGATTTTGCGGAGGATGTGCATTACACTCAGTGGACTGTGACAGCCATGCAATCTGCTGCTTGACCATTTATCCACATATCTGTTGTTATATTTACTTCTTTAATAACCAATTATGCATGGCACTGCTTGTCTTCAGGTGCAGTTCCCAGTAATGAGCTGGCACAGTCTTTCTTGAGAAAAATATATTTGATGGCAGATGGTATGTAAGGGTATATATTTTTATCACCTCCTGGAAGCCGATACAGTTAGTAATAGAATACAGATGCATGCTCAGTGCAATAATTGCAGATATTGTTTTAACTGCTGAACACCTAGATTCCTTTGGACATACCTCTGCACTAGATAAGGGGCCATCACTGGAGCTGCCTTCATTGACCTCACAAAGGAGTTTGATACCATCAACCACTCCCTCCTACTAACCACTTTGACCAATTTGAGTCTTTCTAGGGATGCCTTGGGATGGTTCTCTGACTATCTCTCGAACCGATATCAACAGGTCAAAATCGGAAGCACAGTTTCAAATAGACTACCTGTCCTCTCTGGTGTCCCTCAGGGGTCCATTTTGGGACCTCTGCTCTTTAGCCTCTTCCCCAACTCCCTCCCTGAGTCCTGCCCTGGCAATCTACTACTATACACGGACAATGCAGTCATTTTCTCCTCCAGCCCTGACCCTATACAACTCCACAGCTCCCTTCAGGCCTCATTCAACTACACTGAAAACTGGTTCACTGCACAACGCCTTATCCTCAGCTACAACAAAACCAAAGTTGTGTTATTCTCTCAACCGAAGAACACTAGAAAGATGCTATGCCCACAAGTTCTAGCTTCTAACTACACCCCTCTGGAGCAGGTGGACTCCTTTAAATACCTGGGCATCACATTGGACCCAGGTCTTAACTTCCATGAACACATCCACCAACTATCCAAGGCCCTTAATGCTAGGATGGTGCTTCTGCACCGTTTCAAGCACTGCCTCACCCCTGATGCCGTCAGGCTCGCTGTCACCTTCCTTGGTCCTCTCCCAGCTAGATTATGACCTATTGATATATGGGGCAAGCACTTCATCCCTAGCTAGACTCCATATTTACCTAAACAAAGCCAGCCATCTTGTTTTAGGACGTGACCGTCTTACACACACCTGCTCACTCTATAGTGCTACCAACTGGCTTAATCTAGACAACAGGATTAGGTTCCACACCTATCTGATGGCTAAAAAAATCAACCTAGGCCTCTCCCCCTCTGGACTCACCCCCTTAATCCTCCCAAACCCCAAGGTCAAGTGTACCTGTAGCTCAGCACACCATCTCTTCTCTATTCCCTGCAGCTGTACCTCCCAATTTCAAAGGTCTTTCAGCTTTAGGGCCCTTGCGTGGATGAACAGCCTTCCCTCCACCCTGGTGAATGAACAAAGACTAGGACAATTTAAAACCCTACTTAGGGCTCACCTCCTATCCTCCAATAATTGTAACTGCACATGATTCCCTGTCCTCTACCTCCTCCTCCTTAATATATCACAATGGCCACTGGCCTGCCTCTTCTCTTAGTGTCCATCCACTGTTGCTCGTGACTATGTCATATGTGTACAATGTAATTTACTTAATAAGTAACCCAAATATTTTGAATGTTAGCTTGATTGATTCTTTGTAAACAATCTGTATCTGTCTCCGAGCTCACTTGCTGTAATGCCTGTCTGTATACAATCTATGTGATGTGGAACCTTTATAAATGAGTCTGAGACTCAAAGGTACTCTCCGAATATGTAATAAATAAATAAATAAATACATGGTTCTTCGTTTAAAAACCTGATATATCATTAACAGTTTTTAAGGTTCCACTGGCATGCTGACAAAAAGTTAGTAGAGAAAAAGAACACTTTTTCTCTTCAGTTAGGGAGCTTCCAGTTCTGATAAAAACCTCACTGAAAAAGGTGATGAAATGACAGGCAAATTGAAAGCCTTACTTAGTGTCTGAGGGGTTTTGTACTGGGTATTGAAACATATACCAATACACCAGACTGTGTGTCATTGTGAACCTCAGCAACACCCTCTGGCATGTCACCTTGTGACTTATTCTAGCCCACTAGTAGATGTACTCACTGTAACTGTCTTGTTAAGGCTGACTTGCCAAGGTTGTTTGCCTGTCTTCCTCTGCTGAATGTGGTCTTACATAAACAGCAAATTTTATGCATCCTGTTCATTAGGTCAAGATGAAAAAAAACTCTGAATGGAAGAGGATGCCTTTCTCATTTTTGCTCCCGGCATTGCAACTTTGAATCATCATGCAGCATGTCTGTGTCTAATTCTTGAATTTTCTCCTCAGTATTCTCAGCAGATGACTGAGTGGGATGTTCACACTTAGCAGAGGAGACAAGCATACCTTCCCATGCACTTTCATTTTCGCTGGCCTCTAATGATCTTTCCTGTGATGAAGTTTACAAGGGATTTTTAGTTGGATATCTGACAGCATTAGGTTCCTCTTCATCAGAATCCCCATCATGCATTGTTTCTTTTCCAGGAATCTACTCACTTGCATTACTATTGGTATGGCCTGACTGAGTAGCTCAAAGGGGAATGGGAAATGGTAGCTCTTGAGAAAGTATCATATTGCATGCATTTGTGATTATTCTTTCCTTTACACTATGTGTAGTGCCTCCAACTGCCTTTTTTAATAAGTGCAGATTCGCCAGATCTACTCTTAACTGCTAGTTCATCAAGTAAGCACTGCCTTTTGGATCAAACTGTATTTTGTGACTGGGTATCACCTGCAGCAAAAGTCAAACATGCTATGATCTATGACAATAAGGACTCAGAGTATAAGGAAGCTGCAACAGGGGAAATGATTCACCTTCTACAGTGTAAGAACATCTTATGACAGTGTGTTTTTTTTTCTAAATAGCTTTGTCTTGCTCTTACTGATGCTGGAAGCTTTTTCATAGACCCACTCCCTTCCATCTTATCATTTACTAAGTTTTAAATTCAAATAACTGTTGCTGAACAACCAAACCATCTCCCTTGCAGAAAACCCCCAGTACCTTCCTCAGTCACCATGGGGGAATAGATAGCAAGATGTAGTGCACATCTCAAGACAGGGCAAAAAATTAGATAACTCCCAGGTCACCTTGTCTGGGTTCACACCCCAGCCTGTTGACTGTACAGGACACACCTGGTTGAGGGGATTGGGTTTGTTCTTTCTACTGTGTTGGGGGGTGGTGATCCAAGAATAAATTATAAATAGTGTGGTGCCTCCACCCAGAGAGAGTAAGTGGGCAGATGTTGTGTGCAGTACCACCCTCTGGCATGCAGTACCTACTCACTTTCCTAAACTGGACCACCCCCGGAGACCAGTGAGACAGTTGTTACTTTCACCAATAAACACTTCAATCAGTTTATACAAACTGGGTACACACAGGAGAGTAAAATTCAACAAATTAACAGTGTTTTTATTTGAGACAAATGCAAATTATCTTTAACTGTCTCACCCTATAAGCAATACCTCCTGGAAGCAACTGTACTATGTGTCACTACCATCTTCACAGATTCCACACAGCCTAAAAAGCACCCACTCAAACAATGGGCACAACGAGAAGAATTATACTACACATGGTGTGGTAACTCTTCAGCTGTACCAGTAGTAAAATTACAGTTTCAAGTATGATAAATAAACAATGAATGTGGCTACCAGAAATTACACTAGACTCCTGGAGTGGGCCTGGTAGTGACATTGTCTGGGCACATTCTGTGGTGCACTTGATGAAAACTAGTAAGCTTGCAATTTTGATCTCCCAGCAGGCCATAGTGTGCTACACAATTTAAAGAACTTGAAATACAACAGAAAAATGCTTGAAACACAACTGTAATCCTAAAGCAGTAATGGTAATCTAAAACTGGAAAAGTACTAAGACACCAGCCAGCAATGCCAGCACTCCTGTTACCCATGGATGCAGCAGTTCAGTTGAAAAGAGGAACAGCACACTGTATTAGGTCAGGTAGCAGTAAGGAACAGGACCTAGTGATCTGGGGATGAAACACTTTGGACTCTCTCGGACATTCTGCAGAGGCACAGCAGTTCTGGTCACACCTCTCAGGATATAGCCCTTCTGGCTCAATTCTCAGTCACAGAAGCAGTCTGTTGTAGCTTTTTGGTTCCCAAAGAGCCTGGACCCCATTGGCGACCCTCGCAGTACAACTCTCCTCTGGATCAAGAGTACCCACATACTCAGGGCACATGCCTAATGGCACCCTGTTACCTGATACAACCAACTAGATGAAGGCTAGCAGGCCCCTTACCTGGCTCTGCAGCAAACTGGGTGGGATGCAAGTCTCTGTACTGCTCAGTACAGCTCAGCAGCTTCAGTATGAATCAATGGCATAAGAGCTCACATGCTCAGCAATTTCTTGTCAGAGGTGCTTGTCTTGCACACTGTCTGAACAATGTAAGCCCACGATAAGGCTCACAATGAGTTTACTGAAGGATCCCTGTTGAGGGCTAAAAGAATTGTTAGACTGGCTAGGCCTCTCACTTGGTGTCACCAGCAGCAAGTCTGAACAAATCTGAGTTTCTGTCTCTCTCAGACTACCATGAACTCCTTGAAAGCCCAGAAAGTTATTTTCCTCATTGCCTCATTGGAAAGGCAGGGCTTTACATCAGTCCTTCTGCCCTGTCCTGTCCCATGATTGGCTGGCATAGCCCCCCAGTCCATTATGAAGGGTCAGATTACATCATCTTTCCCACAATCCCCTGATTCTGTCTC
Source organism: Neoceratodus forsteri (assembly GCA_016271365.2). Lineage (NCBI taxonomy): Eukaryota > Metazoa > Chordata > Ceratodontiformes > Ceratodontidae > Neoceratodus > Neoceratodus forsteri. The sequence goes on along the minus strand of CM057459.1, from coordinate 536,967,034 downwards.
TGAGTTTCCAAGCACTCTGAATGGCTGACTGGTGTGGTCAAGGGTTGCCAACATGTCCATGGCTATGTGTCAAAGGATCCTTGTGCAACAAAGTTCTTTATTTTCCTGCCACTCTAAGTGCTCTGGCCCCTTAGTGTTTGCAACAGCCTTATTGGACTGTTGTCTGGTTGATCTGCAGCACCTGTGAGTGTATCAGTTTCAGGGTCAGCAGGCTGGCTGCATCAGTGGAACTGGGAGTGCTGGGGAGGAGCCCCTTTTTATGGCAGTGGGCAGAGCCTACAGCCAGTTTGCAAGCTGTTGCCTTAAAATGGCCAATCATGGCACCTTTCATTGGACTTTTGGAAGTGTCCTTCCAAAAGTCCAATTGAGCTTGTAACACTCCACCAGGATCGGCTGCTACAGTGTAACAGCCACAATATTTCAGCTGATACTTCCGCATTCTGTGGCAAGAACTGCACATGTGCATCTTGCATGCATGCACAGTTCCACTGGCACTGCCATCTTGTGAATGGTAGAATGTCATTCACTGCAACTAGGCATGTGTGAATGCCACGCATGCACAGTTGTGTCAGTGCCGGTCAGTGGCACTCACTCTTGGGAGTTCTGCAAGCTTACCACAGCCATATTGGCTCTGGCTAGAGTTTGTTAGAATGTGCTGCAACTCAAGAAAGGGTGTCTGTCTCATGGATGGTGCATGGAGCATTGAACAAGGGGTGCAGCAACTTGGTTGTTCCCGATCTTCTCTGCCAGGATTGGGGGACTGGGAATGATGAATTCTGCCACAACTTCCAAAAGCAAAGGGGCAAAAAGGCACAGAAAGTTGCTACTTGGCTGCAAACTCTCTCTCGCTGTACCACACACAAGGCTGGGCCAGGACAGAGAGCCAGCAACTACCAAATGCAGCAGTTTGGGAGCCTCAGAAAAGCATCAGGAAGCAGATCAGACAAGCCCACTCCTGAAGGGGGTGTTTTGCTCTTCCCTGGCTCACAAATTATTGTCCTGGCAATTAAATGAGTTCCACCCAGTGTAAATCTATGAATCACAAAACATGCTACAAGTGTACTAACAGTTCTATCTAGACAAATGGTTCCTCTCTGACCAACATTCACAATGCTCTAAATCCCAATGCTATCACCCAGGCCTAGGGATTCCAATACAGGGCATAGTTTGTAGTAACTAAGCTTCAGACACATGATCTCTTAGCAGCACTGTTTTGGGATCTAGGCCTAGAAACACACACCAGTCTTCTACCACTTGAAAAGCCATTTTCACCTTTGCAGATTTTTTTTTTTTTGGGTAGAGGGGCAGTGGCAAAGGGTTTCTAAAGAGCCCCCAGGTGTGTTCAGATAATCAGTAGGAGATCCCAGTGGCGCCTTTCATGTGTGAACCCTGAGTCATTGTGTCCGGGTTCACACTACTACCGGGTGACTGCACAGGGCTCAGCTGGTTGAGGGGGTTGGTTCATTTTTTCTTGGGTGGTACTAGGTTTGTCCCAGAACAAATAATAAACAGTGTACTGTCCTCACCCAGGGAGAATAAGTGTGTCAGATGTTCTGTGCAGTACCTTCCCCTGGGATGCAGTACCCACCCACCACCTTAAAGGGGACTGGACCTCCCCCTGGGTGCAATTAAAATAGTTGTTACCTTCATAAATAAACAGTCCAATCTGGTTATAAAACTGGGTGCACACACAGGAGTAAAATTCTACAAATTAATAATGCTTTTATTTAAGAACACCTGGAAGCTGGCAGTAAAGCAAGGGTCAGACAACTTCAAGTCACCATTAACACTCCCACCCTATAGAAATGCTCCCTGGGGCCACTGTACTGTGGGGCAGTACACCCTCTCAGATGCTACATAGTCAGTTAGGACCTGCCAAATCAAGGGGCACAAAGAAAAGACTTATACTACACAGGGTTCGATACCTCTTCAGCTTACCACTAGTAAAACTGCAGTTTCAAGTATGTCACACTAACCAATGACTCTGGTTACCCAGGAATTACACTACAGTCACAGTACAGGCCTGGTGGCTACATTCCAACTCCAAACATTTGCAACCTGCTCTTGATGAAGAAAGCAGTATGCAGTGAGAAAGGGCAACTAACCCTGTTACAACAATCATTTCCAGACTCACAGCATGACTCCTCACTTTAATGTGCCACAGAGAAGTACTCAGTAACTGTATTAAGCAAAAATATTTAAATGCTTTATTGAAGAAAATAACAAACCAGTTAGAGTACACAGTTTCCCTCACCTAGTATACAAACAAGCCCCAGTGCTTTGGCAATAGCCTTCCTCAGGAGGTGTGACCCTTACAGGGTATGTCTCCATTTTTATAGGCTACCAAGGTCTGACATCATCCCTTTGATTGATACGCAATGGATTCACATAATTTAAAGCCATATTCCTTGTAATCAAGCATATTCTTGAAAAAGTAAAAGTGCTCAAAAGACTCATGTCAAAACAACAGTAACTTAAAAAAATCAGTGTAATTTGTGTAGGGACAGAGTGTCCCAAAACTGCTAAAAAATACTTAGCAACAAAGATGGCGTTATGTTTAGTAGAAAAGAACCAGTAAATAGTGTCTTCACTTGTTAGACAGTGCCCTAAAGGACACCTGTAACTGTTACGCTTAAGATCTTACTATTTCTTTCATACCAGGCACCTACTGTAGCTTTTAGCACTCATTGTATGTGCCTCATTAGCTATCATCCCTCAAATTGTACTGAAGTAGGGCTATGCCTTTTTCTATCCCCATCCCCTCTTTTTTTTTTCATTTATGTGTTTTTCCTCCTATGAGCCTGGCAGGTGGCTCTGGCCCCTCGCTCGGAGGGGACTGAGTCTCCAGCTGTACTATTCCCCACCTGACACCCCCTAAATCCCCCACAGATTCCCCCCCATGACAGGGCTGAGGTGAAGGGGCACCAGCTCTCACCCACCCTCCCGGAGTGAAATCCAGATATCGGGGGAGCTGGAATGGAGTGCTTGGTGCTGCCATCATGGAGCCTGCAGCTCCTTTTTCTCCCTGCCCCCATCCCACCAACTACGGATATCAGTGACATGCCTCCCTGATTGCATCTCACCCTGGCTACCACCAGAGGGTGATCGATGAGCAGGATGGCAAGCCTTCCCTCCCGGAAGAGAAGAGCGGTTCTCTAAACACTCAATTTTCTCTCTCCCCTGTTGACCCTCGTTGGCCCGGGCTTGTTCCTGAACCCAGGCATCCCGTGTGGCATGAGTTGTGGCATCCAGCACCTCAACCCTTAGGTTCTGGCAGTGCACCAGCGACATCAGCACAACTGCATTTGATTCCACAATCTCAGGCGTAGTTGCAACAGCTTTCATGATTTATGGCAGCTTGTGCCAAATATCTGATCTATGCTCTGTACAAAAGGCCCCCAGAATTGCTGCAAGTTAGACTAGAAAAAGTTGGTCTAATTTGTGGCAATTGCCACATGGGATAGGAACTCCTGTTAGACTGCTACAATCCCCATGCTCCGCATCATCAGTGCACCCAGGGCTGGTGGTGATCTAAGCCTTTTGAAAATCTTGCCCTTTAATTCAGCTTATGCTTCTGGGTTGTTGTTATCCGTTGCATTTTAATGACTCTTTCCTGATGACTTCTGTTAAGATAGAGTCAGACTTGACAGCACAGCATCTATTGCTGACCTTTCCTTTGTTAGCAGTAGATGCCCTACCCACACACTGAAAAATTAGTTATTTAGGTACTTCTCACTCAGCTCTAGGAGAAAAAAAGTATTTTTGAATGAAGACAGAATAAGCTTCAAAATCACAGTGCATGTGGTTTAACACGCTATTTTTATATTACGATATCTTGTATAGTAAGGTAAGGATATTAAGCTGTATTAACCCTTTGAATCTTCAAAGCTACAAGTACCCCAAATAAACTCAATAATGTTTTGAATTTGTTTTAATTTGGTTCAGATCTGTTCTGACCTATTATCTGTAGCATCATTTTACTTTCCTGGACACACATACTAGTTTGATCTCAGTAGATTTTATTCTCTAACTCCAAGATCTGCTTTTGTTTAAAAAGGTTTTTATCAGTCAACTTTGAGAGGGTTTGTATCCTATTCAAATAACTTAACTGAGAAGCACACACATAATCAGACCCCAAAATAGATTACAAACAAGGCTCTGACAAAGTTAATCCAGTGAGAGGGTGGTTGTGCTCCATCCTACGACCTGGGTGACCAGGGTACACATGTGAACTCAGGTGTACCAAACTGAGATGAGCAGAGGGCTTGTCATATCTGCCAAGCATTTGCACATCCCATGCTTACCGACTATGGACATACATTGATATTATCGGCAGAGTCAGCTGCTTGACTGCCCCACCACCACCACCACCACTAGGAAAAGTCACACTTTGACTGAAAGTGTATGTGGGGGTTCTTAGTGCTGTCTGTTTAGTTTTTAATTTCAGGGAATTCCTTTGTATAATTATTTTCAACTACTTGCCTCTGTTTTGCTATTTATTTTTAAATTTTTGCCTGAATGTGTCTTTTTTTGTATATTCACATATATGCTTGACTGCCCACCCTTCCTTCCAAATTGCAATTCATTGACGTTTTATCACAGTCACCCAGATAATTTGGGGATGGAAATAGGGAACAAACATCAGGCAAACTGGCCTTCAAACAACAAGAAAAGTATTTGCAAACTACTGTCATTTTTTTTCCCATGATCATCAATTACTGTTAATTACTGAAGGTTAATGATAAGAGCATAGGAACCCTAGATAATAATAAAGATGAAGGACCCAGTTTGAAATAGCCTGACAAGGCCCAGGAACTTAATCCCAATATGCAACTTGCAAGTGTGAAGGAAATAATCTCCACACCAGTGAAAATGCTAGTTTCAGCATTTCATGTGCACAGGTGACAAATCCATTGCAAGGACAGCTGCAGAGGAATCTTACACCTGGTAATACCAGGCATAGCATTTTGGTGCAGCTACACTAGGAATGTGTGCACAAGCTGTCATACATTACTGAAATAGTTGCAAAATGTCTAACTGATTGAAAATTCTTTGCATGCAGGAGAACTTGTGTGTGCACAGGAGAAGCCATCCTTGCTTACCTTTTCTGCTGCAAGTGTGTACATTATCACATTTATGAAAAAACAGGCCCCAGGAATCTGTTGTGTTCATCACCTGGTCAGTCATGTGCAGCACTCAATATAATGAAAATTAGCTGTAGCCATCGTTAAATAGAAGTGCTACTAGTAACTGAAAAAACACCAGTTGTTGAAACCAAGGCAATCTGCCTTATTATTTTACTTTTAGAATTTTTGACACACTAAGCTAAAGTTCATATGCAAGTGGGTCCCAGGGGTACAGGGTGATTCAATAACTTGCCTAGGGTCACCCAGTAAGCACCTAGTGATTGTTGGCTAAGAAACCAGGTATGTCGAGTCTCCAAATTCACAGTTTGGTGCTTTAACCCTCTAGGCTATTCTACCTCAACCTTTTTCACAAGGTATAATAATTCCACTGTGATATATGTTCCTTGTGCACCTCCCTTCCCTGGTTATAAAATGCTGTACCCTCAAATGAGTATTTTAAACCAATGAGAATTCTTTCTGTTTTTTTTTTTATGTATGATCTGGGTGTTACTAGTATGTGTTTTTGTAAATAACTGCCATAAGCTTCTGAGGAAGAACTTGGTTGGTCCAAATGCTTAGGCACTTTGTTCTTTTTGAAACATCAGTCTTGGTCAAATAAAAGATATCAATCATTTGCTCCTGGATCTGTACCCTGAAATGATATTTGCCACAAGAAACTGAGCCAATGTAAGATTCAAAGAGTCAGCACCCCCCACTTGCTCCACCTCATTTACAAGCTTATTCTTAAGGTTTATTTGATTTCTTGGTGAAAAAAATGCTTTCTCACATTACCCATAGTTCTATAGCAGTCACCCCTTTAAGAATCACATTTCCCTTTAGATGGACTGCTCTGAACAAGCTGAAACATTTCCTCTAAGTCTCCATATTCATTAACGCATTTGTTTACTGAACGAGTATTAAGGCACATACTGTATCTTTAAAGCATACATCTGGAGCTTGGCTTCTCCCTCTTCTCTCCAGAGTACAGCAACCCATGGCCTATCCACCCCTACACTATTTACCCATTTAGTGCTTACTCTTCTGTATACTGTAGCATAAAATTCAACATATTCTGTAATTTGAACTTTATACCACAATGATTCTATTATAAATGTGGTGGCGTGTCCCCCCCAGCTCTCATTCTAGCTACCCCCATAACCGATGCACAGGACTTTGTATAATTTTTACACTGCATATTTTCTTTCTCTGGATTTCATTACTTGTACTTTGACTTCATTGTTTATGTTAATGCACCTATTGTTTGTGGTTTTGTTATTGCTGCTTCACGCCCTGTTGAATCTCCTCCCCGGGTAGCATCTGGAAATGAGCTGCAGCTCATTGTGCATATCTCAGTCACCATATTTTAAATGAGTAGGTACAGCTAATATTAATATCAGCAAACCAGTTGACAGGTTTTGCACTAGAAATGCTTTACATAAATTTACTATTGGCCTAATTAAGATGTGTTGGCAATTGACATGCTGTTATCTTTGCACCTGTGAGTTTGAAAACAGTAATGAAAACTAGTATCAGGAAAACTGTCTATTGCTAGATATGGACAAGCTAAGTGGCTCTTTTTATTTCAGTCTGCTCATCTGTTTTGTGTCCCACTAATACTGATGCAGTCCATCTTTCTAGGGAATGGCTGGGCATTAGAAACAGCACCATATTTCTTCCGTCCACACCACCACTGCTCACTGCCAAGGAACCCTCCTCTTGCTGATCTCTTAGCCCCTGATCGGGGAAACATCTGAGCGGCCGGGGCTACCTGGGCCAGCCGTCCACACCACCACTGCTCACCACCAAGAAACCCTCCTCTTGCTGGTAAGCTCCCAGGCCGAACTGGGAATTGCTGAAAGGCTCCCATTGGCCGCTGCCTGTTGCTTCCATCTCCTGTTGGACTGTTGTGCTCCGCGCGGCCACTGATTGGCCCTGCAATCTTGACTGATTCAAACTGTTTTTCTGAGCTCTGTGCCCATAGACTTCAGTGGGTTTTGGAAGAAAATTTTTGTTAAATTCCTAGACAGTTTGCTTATTTTTCTGTTAAAGTCTCAATTAATGTGTAGACCAGTCTTGATGTTCTTAGCACTCGACTTCTAAAAACTCCAGGTCTCAGCCAATAATCTAGGCTAAATTGCTAGGCTGCTTGCAATTTTTTTTGTCAAAGTCAAAATTAATTATGTAGACCTGCCTAAATGTTGTAGCATTGAATTGTAAAGTGCAGTTGGAAACTGCTGTAATTTAGAGTTGTGAAGTAATTCCTGCCCCTCTGCATTCACTCTTTCTCTCCACCCTTCCCCCGCTGCTAAACCCTGCATCTCTCTTCTCCTCCCCTTGTAAATTTCATATTCTACTAAATCTCCCCTCTGTCCTCCCCCTGGTGCCAGTTCAAGATTATTTTCTCTTGTCTGTGGCAGCCCCCCCCCCACCCTTCTCCCAATTCCCCTCTCTCTCTCTCTCCACTGCACATGCCCCTGATTTACTCTCCAGTGTTACCCTTTGTTATTACTGTGACTCACAATCTGTTGCTCTGTTCCTTCCCTCAGATCTTTCAGCCCCTGATTGGGGAAACATCTGAGTGGATGGGGCTACCTGGGCCAGTCGTCCACACCACCACTGCTCACCACCAAGGAACCCTCCTCTTGCTGGTACGCTCCCAGGCTGAACTGGGAAGTGCTGAAAGGCTCCCATTGGCCGCTGCCTGTTGCTTCCATCTCCTGTTGGACTGCTGTGCTCCATGCGGCCACTGATTGGCCCAGCAATCTTGACTGATTCAAACTGTTTTGCTGGGCTCTGAGCCCCTAGACTTCACTGGGTTTCGGAAGAAAATTTTTGCCCACCCCACACCTCCCACCTTATTTAAATAGGCCTTAGCTCCCCCCATTTCTGCCTATGGATCTGCCCTTTCATTTCCTATTGGATACTCTCTCTCCTGTACCTCCTCTCTTTACTGCCCACTCTCTCTCCTCCCTGCTCCTCCTCCCCCTCTGCTAATCAACTCAGTCCCCTCACTGCCCCTGCCTCCTTTCTCTGCCTGACACTCTCCTTATATTTCCTAGTGCCAGTCAGTGCATCACTCCGTGACTGTCCAACCCCCCCTTTGGCATTCTGTAGCTCCTATGTACCCTTTCACTCCTGAACTCTATTCTAGAGCTGCTACCTCCTTTCTCCCTGTCTTGTTACACTCTTTAATGCCCCCCACTACCTTTCTGCTACATCCTCCTCTTTTGTTACTGCCCTTGTCTCCTCACTGCCCCACCCTCTGCCCGTTCTCCCTCAGCTACCTGCTTACCTAGTTCCCCCTGCTCCCCAAGCCTCCATCTCATTGCCTACCTCCTGCCACTTTCACTAGCTGCATCCCACCTATCCAGCACCCTGTGGCTGCTCTCCCCCCATTCACATTGAATCATGTATGACACCGGTACTCTGTACCCCTTTCTCCTCACCTTATTTGCCCTCTACCCACTCCTACATCTCCCCCCGCTCATGTTTCCTGACTGTCCCGAGCATCTACCAACTCATGATTTCTCACCCCCTCCATGGTATCCTCCCTCTTGATCTCATGTACCCACCTTAGGCATCTCCAATCACTACGCAAAGCCCTCTCCCCCCAATGGCCGTTGGGTACTTCCCCTGTCCACCACTACTACTGCCACACTTTACCCTTGGCTCCACCCGTTTACTTGCCCTGGTGAATCTCGGAGTTCTCTGACCCAAAGAAATAGGTGCCAGTCATGTATATCTCACACCAGTACTCTAAAATGTATACTTCTTCTCCTGCTGTTGTCGGTAAACATTCATCCCAATTGCAGACCAGCCCCTACAATAAAAACAACTCAGACCAATCAACCAGGATCCCTCTCAATAATCTCACTTAACATATGCAGTCTTCTTCACAAAATTGATGCCCTACAGACTTTTGTCTGCCAGCATAACTCAGACATACTAGCAGTCGTAGAAACCTGGATCTCACCTTTGGTTTCCGACCATGCTATCACTATCCCTGGGTATAATGTCTACTGACTTGATCGAACATCAAAAAGAGGTGGTGGCTGCACTCTGTGCCTCAAGGACATGATCTGGGAGCACCTCATCAACTTAATCCCCCAAACCACCACTGCACAGATTCTTCCTATCAAGATCCTTCTCAGTGCACACAATAAAGCCATCACAGTTGTCACAGTCTACATTCCACCGAGAGAGCAAGGTAATGGTCTTAACGCAGTCCTGGAGTTTACCAAATCTCTCTCACCTGATTCAGAAACCATCCTCCTCAGGGACTTTAATATTAACTGGCCTGCTGCAGAGGCAGGGGCATTCAGGGACTTGATAGCAGCAGCAAACCTTTCTCAGATGGTTAGCTCCCCAACCAGGACAACCTATAAAACAGGCACCAGCACCCTTCTGGATTGGATCATAACAAGCCATCCCACCAGGATCACAAACACCACTGTCCTCCCTGACACACTTAGTGACCACTCCCCTGTCATCTGCTACTGGTCCAATAAATTTATCAAGCACCCCCCCAAAACCATTACTAGCCGGATTCTACCTAGAGGCAAGCTACCTCATCTCAAAACCTTCCTTCGTCAACAGGATTGGTCCCCAATTCTCACTGCAACCAATGTCAACGCTGCACTGGAACACTTCATCAGGATCTTCAACCAAGCATACAACGTATTTGCACCCTTCAAGAAGCGCAAGGTGAAAGCCCTATGTAACCCCTGGCTCACAAGAGACCTACTTAGATGACTAAAAGCTTGAGACCACCTTTGGGAGATTGCCAGAAACACCTGGAGACAAATTGATATTTCTAACTATAAACGTGCACGAAATGACTGCACCAAATATATCCAGGATACGAAGACCACCTATTTCCATAATGCTCTCACTAACTCATGGGGCAATGGTAGGGACTTCTGGAATAACATTAAAGAAGTCACTGGGAAGCAATTTAAAACACCTCCATCAGTACTCAGCATAAATGCTGAAACTACACTTGACCAGAAACTCATTGCTGATACATTCAATTACACCTTCACGGGCCTCAGTGCTGTACTCATTACCACAGGGTTTTTTCGATGAGGTGGTTCCCCCTTCCCCCCCAGCCACCTCCAGCCACCCTCCCTTCTATGTTAAAGCAGTAAAAATGCATCAAGTCTGCAGCTACATTACCAAAGCCATTTGCAACTCCAGAGCCAGCAGTGACTCCCTTGACCTCAGACTGCTATCACTCACACTTGAAGAAGTACTCTGACCACTGACCAGGATTTTCAACCTCTACCTCAGCCTCAGCCAGTTCCCTGACTTATGGAAATCTGCCACGGTAACCCCAATTCATAAAAGTGGTGACAAAACAGCTACTGAGAATTACTGTCCCAATTTCCATCCTACCTCCACTCTCCAAGGCCCTAGAATGGATTATGTCAGACCAGCTCACCGACTTCCTAGACAATCACAACATCCTGTGCAAGGAGCAACATGGCTTTAGAAAAGGTCATAGCACCTCCACAGCACTACTTGAATTCAGTGGTGCAATCCATCACTCACTCGATAACAGTCATCTTACTGGGTCCACCTTCATCGACTTAACTAAAGCCTTTGATACTGTCAACCATAATCTCCTACTTGCCCAGCTTTGACTAGCAGGGTTCTCACCTAACTCAGTAAACTGGTTCAAAAGCTACTTATACAACTGCTCAAAGAGAGTGAGAATTGCTGGCACACTCTCAGACCAAAGACCAGTCCAGTCCGCTGTCCCACAGGGCTCAATCTTGGGCCCCGTCCTTTTCAAGACTTTTTCTGAACTCACTGCCAGAATCCTGCCCTGAACAGATCCTACTCTACATGGATGATGCTGTCATCCTGGCATCCCCACCATGATCAAATCCATCTACAAGGTAACCTCCAACAGGCCTTCTCTGCAGTCGAAAACTGGTTCACAAAACACAGACTTATACTTAACCAGAAAAAAACAAAGGCCATGATCTTCTGCAGCTCCCAAAACAAACACAAACAATATCAGCTCTCCATTAAAACCAAGCAAGGAATCACACTCGAACAAGTTCATACTTTCAAATACCTCGGCCTCACCCTCAGCTGTAATCTTTCCTATGTCCCACGCATCAATAACATGGCAAAATTAACCAACACCAGGATGGGCCTACTATTCTGACATAGGAAACAACTAACCCCAGAAGCTCTGTCCATAGCTGTCTGAAGCTCCATCATCAGCATCATTGACTATGGTCTCATTATCTATGGATCTGCCACAACCTCATCTATCAGCTGTGTTTCGACTTCCCTCAATCAAGCCTGCTGACTCGTTACTGGTTCCCATCATCTTACCCACACCTGTGACCTCTACTCCAAAACAGGCTGGCTGCAACTGAACAACTGAATCAAATACCAAACCTGCATCACTGCTAAGAAAATCATGATGGGAAAGGCACCATCAGGAGTCAGCACCCTCCTCAAAACCAAAATCACCAACCGCAACACCAGGAACTCTAAGCCCCAAATCCTTAAAATCCCCTAACTGCCGCATGTCCCAAAGCCAAAGGTCATTTGCATACAGGGCTCTGAGTTGGCTGAATGAGCTCTCTAGTGACGCCTCATCCACAGCAACACTTGGAGCATTCAAAAAAAAGCTCTGCCACTCCATAACTGGCACCTCCACCTGTGCTTGCACCCCATAACATCTTCATTCCCTACGCTGCTGCTAACCTTATAGGTGTCAGTTTCTGCCCTCTCTTCTTACACTTACCTGTCCAATGCAACTTCTAATGCACTTGCCCTGTGTCTGTCAAGACATGGTCCCTCAGCTGCCTCACCCTGACCCTCTACACCTATGCCTTCCCCTACCCTCAGCCCTCTCCCCTTCTTGTCCTCTTCCTCCTATTGTTTCTTGAGTTACTCATCACTTGATCTGATTTTGTCAAGCAAAATTACTGTCTAAAACCATGTACCTGTAACTGTTTTATGTTTTAGTGTCTGTTACCCTGTAACCAGCATGACGTGGAACCTTTGTAAAAGAACCTTGGCTTAAAGGTACTTTGTAATCCTAGACACAAATAAATAAATACATAAAATAAATTTACTGTCTAGTCTATAATTCAAAGAATTAGGTTTCCAATTGGCAGTAACAGTATGAAATCACTTATATCATTAGTTTCAAAGACCTTGATCTGCTATGTCTCTATTGGAGTCCTCAACACATGCTGTGCCTATCGTAGTAACAAAATTGTTGAGGTTGCAGAAATTGATCTCCTAACTGCAAAAAAATAAAAACATATAGAAGCTTTGAATTATTTTTAAGAATTTGGGGAATCTGGATGGCACTCAGCACTGCATGGCTCCCTATAAATGTGTGCTGCATGGAAAGCATAAACTTATCTGACCCACTCAGAGTTAAAACGAATATATTACATAGAACATTCTCAAACTCTCAGATGTGTACCCATTAAATTCAAGTCAAACATAGCCAAAAAATAAATACGTATATACATACATACATACATACACAAATAAATAAATGTTGATAAACAATAGTTTTGTTGAAGTATTGAAATTATTCATGCTCAGGATCAGAACCTCTGTACCTCCATAGTTTTCATGGTGAAAGGAAAGGCACAACTAACGAAAATATTCTTGGGGTCAATGATCTCTAATATCCTACTCTGCCTCTTTTTTGAGCATCCAAATGATCGAGAGTAATATGTTTATGCTAACTGCAGGAAGTACAAAGTATATGGGGCATCAGTCAGTTCACAGTTATGGATATTAAATTAAGTACGACATTTGGAACAACACAACATATCATGAAATGAATACAAATCATTCTTCACTTAGTATAACATATATGGTTTAGACAAACTGAAAAGATTATTATATCCTTTTTAATAGTTATGGCTTATTATGATACAAAAAATAAGGAAACAAATTAGCCTGTCACCCACTGACAAAGATAAGATTACTATCAAAATAAGCACAGCCTAGAATGAAAAGTGTTCTACAAATTGTTAAATAATGGAGTATCAAAAAGAAAGTGTGGTTTAATCGTTTTATCCAATAACTGTAAACAGATGATCCAGAAGATCACAGTTCTGATCACTGCCTCATCTTCCAGAAAAATGGCAACCACTCTTTACTAAATCAGTAAATTTTATGTTTACTATATTTACTGTAAGCCCAAATCATTAGCCATCCTTTGTATGGTCTAGCATCTTGTGGACTGGATTGCTCCACATTATCAGGAAGATGGTCCTTCTAGTTATACAATACAAATGTTTTATTTGTGTCTATCTCTACAGTCTTTGGTCCCAATTTAATATGTCTACTCATTGCTAATGTGCAGCATATAGGTAAAGATACATTCAGTTTCTGCATAAATGGGTTCAGGGAGGCCCATTAGCTTTCAAAAACACTCTAGAGGAGATGTGTAGCCCCTTCAATACTGACTGTTTTGCAGAACAAAGTGAGTTGTCAGGCTGGGGGCCATGACAGAAAGAGTGGCCACTACTCCCAGTCTTTACAAAGCAACTTACTAAGCATGGCCAGTGGACTTTTTCCCTTACAGAAGGGAGACCCTGACATCTGGGTTTCCCTGCATATGCATCCTCTTCTGACAGGGCCAGACTAGCCCCCCCCCCCCCGAAAATGTTGGACCATGACCAGACCACCTTTTTACCCCAAAGGCAATGTCTCAGCCAGTTAAGTATTTCTTTTGTAAATTAAAAATGTTCTCTTCCCTTAGTGATATGGCAGCCCACTCCTAGAGGACTGACATGTCCCATGATCCCTTTCAAAATGGTGCAGGGTAACCAGTAGGTGTCTTACTGGGCTTATAACTGGATGTGCAGTGCCCTGCTTGCTTGGTGTCTCCTCCCTTGCTGAATCTGCCTATTCAACATCTTCATCAGTGACATTGCGCAGGACCTAGAAGGCAGAATTTCACTGTTCGCTGATGATACAAAGCTCTGTAACAGAGTATACACACCAGAGGGTGTAGACATAATGAGAAGGGACCTGCAGAAACTTGAAGAATGGTCAGGGATCTGGCAGTTGAAATTCAATGCAAAGAAGTTCAAGATAATGCATATGGGGCACAAAAACCCTGGCACAATATATCAGTTGGGGGGTGAGGATATAGCATGCACCAAGCAGGAAAGGGATATTGGAGTTATCATCTCTGATGACCTCAAGTTAGGGAAACAGTGTGACAAGGCAGCAGGTAAAGCAAATAGGATTCTGGGATGCATAGGCAGGGGCATCACCAGCAGGAAAAGGGAGGTCATAATTCCACTATACAAGACACTAGTGAGGCCCCACCTGGAGTACAGTGTACAGTTCTGGAGACCTTACCTATGTAAGGACGTAGACAGGGTAGAGAAGGTTCAGAGGAGGGCAACAAAGATGGTGCATGGATTGCATCACAAGTCCTATGAGGACAGGTTGAAGGAACTAAACATGTACTCCATGGAGGAGAGGAGGGAGAGATGGGATATGATAGAGACATACAAGTGTCTTACAGGGAGGAACAGGGTGCAGGAATACACTATTTTTTAAGCAAAATAGATGTTCCAGGACTAGACGGCATGGGATGAAGTTGGAGGGAGGACGATTCAGAGGAAAGATGAGGAAGAATTTCTTTGCAGAACGGGTGGTGGAAAAGTGGAACACCCTGCCAGAGGAAGTGGTAGGGGCTGACACAATCACTGGATTTAAGAATCCATGGGATAGACATAAAGGAATTCTGGAGGTCAGGGGTAAGGGGCAACAGACTTCTAGGAAAACATAAACTGAACTTACAAGCTCAAATGGGCAGACTGGGTGGGCCATAGGCCCTTTTTTTTGCCGACACTGTCTATGTATCTATGTAAGTGGCATTCCACTGTAGTGTATAGGACAGCTGGGGTTAGTGAGTGCCTCTGGCACGTTATGCATGCTCAGGGACCTAACACTACAGAGCTCCATAGGCGAGTAAAATGCAAATTGTGTGCATTCAGGATCCTTTAACTAACTGAGCCCTTTATAAAAAAAAAAAAAAACCTACACTAATTTCAGTATGGTGTGTATAAAATACCCTTGCAGACAGCACAATTCTATTACCGCATAGAACATACAGTTTGGTGGAAAAACATTTGTTGCAACTTCTGAGCTTTCTGTCCTGCTAATTCCAGCATTTTGTCATTCAGTTATGTTTTGATCTCACACATAAAGGTGCCTCATTCTGTCTTCATGCATGGAGACCTCACGACTCCCCAAATCACCAGTCAGTGTGATATCTGTAATGTAGGCATAGGAGCACTGACCATGATTCTGACAAACCTCCAGTGGAGTTTTCCACTCTGATTTTCTCCCTTGCCTGCCAACCTGCCAACTGTCCTTCAGTGTTGCAGAAGTGTCATGCTGGCCTTGCAGAACATATATCATCCCCACTGGAGGAAGGTAAACCTTTCAAGGCCCAAAACAGTGGTCACTGTAGCCACAGAATGCAGAACCACCCTCCCCAAGTCAAGAAAGTTTGGAACCAGCAGCATGCCCAACCATGGCCACCTATGACCGAATGACCCAAATGTCAGACAGGTTAAAAAGAACAAGAGAAAGAAGATACTGCTATGGTTGTCCAAGAAAGTAACAGACACAGTAAAGTAAAAGAAGTAAGCATTCAAAAAGTGCAAGTCGACACAGAATGAAGAGGATATGGAGAGATATTAGAAAACACAAAGGGAAGCAGGGAAGGCAGTTAGAAGAGCAAAAACTCAAATGGAGGAATACATAGCCAAGTCAGCAAAAAGGGGGATCAAATATTCTTTATGCACATTAGCAAAAAGAGGAAAAGCAGGGCATGGATAATAAAACTGAAAGGGGTGGGGCGAAGTGTGAAAGAGGACCAGAAGAAAGCAGACATATTGAAAAAGTACTTTTGTTAAGTTTTCACAAAGCAGGGGGCAGGAGATGGGCCATGGACAGGGGAAAAGGGCATTAAGGGAAGGGAGGTGGACACTAGCCCTTTTATGGAGGAAAGCAACCTCAAGGAAATAGCAAAACTAAAGGTAGAAAAGGCATAGGGTTGGATGGGGTGCACCCCAGGGTGCTGAAGGAGGAACTGGATGGGTTTCTGACAGCCCTGTTCAATCTATCACTGGAAACAGGGGAAGTTCTGGAGGACTTGAGGAGGACAGATGTGGTCCCACTACACAAAAGTGGGAATAGGAAGGAGGCATGAAACTTCTGACCTATAAGCCTGACTTTGATGGTGGGCAAGGTTATGGAAACATTACTTAAGGAAAGGATTGTGGAATACTTTAAAAACAGTGGATTGCAAGATCCAAGGCAGCATGGGTTCACAGGGCAGAAATCCTGCCAGACAAACCTGATAGAGTTATTTGACTGGGTTACCAGGGAGGTGGCTCAGCGAGGAGCAGTGTATGTGGCCTACCTGGATTTCAGTAAGGTTTTCAACATTGTTCCACACAGAAGACTGGTAAGCAAGCTGGGTAGCCTACAGTACAAGCTATATTAAGCTGTTCCTCCAATGAGTTGTTTTAGCATTTCTGACTGAGTTGCATAAGTGTTGCTGGATCCAACACAAAGCCCTGTAAAAACTGTTTGTTAATAGTTAAAACTCAGTTTTAACATTGCATTGTGACTGGACTACAGATGCATTCCAAATGAGCTACAAAGACATTTTACAAAGGTTGCTGTTGAGTTGGTTAAGCATTGAAAAACAATGCACTATGAGTTGCTAATGCATTACCAACTGTAAAAAACAATGCTAAACCAACTCATTGGTGAAACAGTTTAATGTGACTTATACTGTAGGAGTGGGTCCAAAGATAGTAGAATGGGCACAAAATTGGCTAAGTAACAGAACTCAAAGGGTGGTGGTAAATGGAGTTCACTCAAAAGTAGATAAGGTAACCAGCAGAGTACCTAAAAGGTCAGGATTGGTATTGGTACTCTTCAATGTCTTTATCAGTGACATTGTAGAGGGGCTAGTGGGGAAAGTATACCTGTTTTTGGATGACACAAAAATCTGCAACAGAGTAGACTCACCAGGAGGGGTCGATAAAATAAGGGAAGATCCGAAAAAAACTGGAAGACTGGTCAAGAGTCTGGCAACTGGGCTTCAATGCTAAAAAGTGCTAACTTGTGCACATAGGGTACAGAAACCAAAGGGCAACAACTCATTTCGGGGAAGGGGATGAGATAGAAACCACAAAATAGGAAAGAGATCTGGGGGTCATCATGTCAGATGACCTGAAGGAAGCAAAGCAGTGTGATAAAGCAGTAGGCAAGGCTAATAGAATGTTGGGGGTGCATAGGGAGGGGTATCACCAGCAGGAAGATGGAGTTAGTGATACCCCTGTATAGATCAATGCTGAGGCCCCACATGGAATAATGTGTCCAGTTCTGAAGGCCCCATCTCAGGAAAGATGTAGACCTGGTAGAGACAGTACAGAGAACGGCAACCAAAATGGTGCATGGCCTGTACCAGAAGCCCTACTACAAAAAACTCAAGGAGTTAAATATGTACTCTCTAGAGGAATGGAGGGAAAGGAGAGACATGATAGAAACATTCAAATACCTCAAAGGTATCAATAAGGTAAAGGAAGGTGGCATTTTTTACAGCAAGAGATGCTCAAGGACAAGTGGCACAGTGTGAAGCTGGAAGGAGGGAGACTAAAAGAGGATGTGAGGAAATACTTATTTATGAAAAGCATGGTGGACATCTTGTAAAGCCTCCCATCTGAGGTGATGAGTACCAAAACGGTAACAGGACTAAAACAAGCATCGGATAGACACAACTGTACCTTGGTAACAAGACTGGGGGGGGGAGATGAATGGCCATAGATCATTTAGGGTCTATGGTGGCACAGTAGGCAGGGACCTTAGATCAGACTGGGTGGGCCAGAGGGTCCTTTTCTGCCAACAGCTTCTATATTTCTATGACCCAGGCTTGCTTACAAACTCAGGTCACCTATGTAAGGGCATGCTATACCACTGCTGAGTCTTTGGCTGTAGTGCTTCCAGAATTTCTGATATCTCTGAAGCATCCTTGAATGGACAGGATGCATTCAGTGGTTCTAAAGGAACTCAAGTAGGTGTTAGCTGCCCCACAGACAGCCTTGTTCAACAGCTCACTGGAAACAGGCTTGGTTCTGGAGGACTGGAGAAGAGCTGACGTGGTCCCTCTATGTAAGAGAGGAGGGAGAGAGAAGTCTAGCAACTACATGCTGGTCACTCTTACATCAGTGGTGGGGAAATTAATTGAAACCCTGCTAAAGGAAAGACTTGTTGAGTATATTGACTTCAGTGGGTTGCAAGACCACACCAATAATTCATCTTCCAATTTCATTTATTTTTCATGACACAAGAAACATCTGGTTAATGTTTCATAGTACTTTTCTACTTCATCAGACCCATGCTGTGTTACCTACATTTAAAATTTATATACAAAACAATTACAAATAATTCTCCAAATGGTTTAAAGAATCAAGTGCCACCACCAGCATTAATATTATATGAATTCTTAAGTTTCTCAGAAACAGAAATCAATGTATTTAAATATTTAAAAGACTCTAACACCAGATGTTGCCTTCATCATTAAAACATTTGGAGAATTACTAATCATTTTTTGTATACATATTTGAAATGTAGGTAACACAGTACAGGTCTGATGAAGTAGTGAAGCACTACAAAATGTTACCCAAATGTTTCTTGTGTTATGAAAAATAAATGAGATGAAATTGGAAGAAGCTGAATTATCGGTGTGGAGTTCATCTTACTTTTTTCACTTGGATTTTCAAATGTCTTTTCTTGATGATCAACTGAGAACAATATACATGCTTTAAGCATCAGCAATGGCAGCCTGGACACTTGAACAATGATTTTGCAAGACCACAAGCAGCATGGATTCATGGGGGAGAGACCATGCCAAACAAATCTGGTGGATTTCTTTGAGTGGGATAACAAAGAAATATAGTAGATCACGGAAAGCAGTGATCACGGCCTATCCGGACTTCAACAAGACCTTCAACACTGAGCCACACAGGAGGCTGCTAATGAAACAGAGCAGCCTGCAGGTAGGATCCATAGTGGTGAAGTGGGTCAGCTGTTTAATGGGTAGGAGATGGGGTGGTAAGTGGAACTCACTCAAATGATGGAGGAGTGACCAGTGGGGTGCCACAGGGCTCAGTTAGTTGCACAGGTCCTCAAACATGTATTCATAAGTGACACTACTGAAAAACTGAAAGGGAATGTAAGCCTTTTTGCAGCTGATACCAAATCCTGCAATAGAGTGGACAATAAGGAGGGTGTGGAGAGAATGAGCAGTGATCTGGGCAAACTCAAGGGATGGTCTAAAGCATGGCAGTTGGGGTTCAATGCCAAAAAGTGTAAGACCATGCACCAAGGGCATAGGAATCCAGGTGCTTTGTATCAGAGAGAGGTACTGACAGTCACTAGACAGGAATGGGACCTTCTTTGGATTATCATATCTGAAGATTTCAAGGTGGCAGGACAGAGTGACAAAGCAGCTGGTAGGGATATGGAATGCTGGGGATCATAGGGAGGGGTATATCCAGCAGGATGATGGAGATGGTGTTGCTGCTTTGTTGCAGACCAGTGAGACCCTACCTGGAGTACTGTGCGTAGGTTTGGAAGAAACCTGAGAAAGGACA
Organism: Neoceratodus forsteri; assembly: GCA_016271365.2. Classification (NCBI taxonomy): domain Eukaryota; kingdom Metazoa; phylum Chordata; order Ceratodontiformes; family Ceratodontidae; genus Neoceratodus; species Neoceratodus forsteri. Next base: position 536,947,221 of record CM057459.1, on the reverse strand, counting down.
TAGACAGGGTGGAGGCACTCAGAAAGAGGGCAACTAAAAATGGTGCTGGTGTTGCACAAGAAGTCCTGTGAGGAGAGACTGAGGGATCTTAACATGTACAACTTGGGAGAGCGGAGAGTGAGGGGTGACATGATAGAAACCAGCAAAAGGTATCTCACAGGGGTGAACAGGGTGTAGGAAGAAAGTCGTTTTGAAATGAGAAGGTGCACCAAAATGAGAGGGCATGTGATGAAGGTGGGGGGGTGTTAAGAAAGTTTTGAGGAAATATTTCTTTACAGAAAGGAAGGTAGACCCCTGGAAAAGACTGCCAGCATATGTGGTGGAGGAAAGAACAGTGGTGGTGGTGGTGATGGGGGGGGCTTTAGTCATGAATGGCATAGACATAAAGGTGTATTAGAAAACAGGCAGGGAGGACACATTGTTACCAGAGATCACTTAAGATCTGCAAAGACCAATTAGTCAGGAAATATCTGGGCAGACTGTGTGGGCCAAATGGTTCTTTTCTGCTGACAAATTCTATGGTCCAGATTCTCAAAGAGCCCTTAGATCGATGAAAGTTTCATCGATCTAAGGGTTGCGGCAATCTTCAGGTGTGCCATGGACCCTGTGCCCAATTCTATAAAATGTAGGGTCCACTAGTCAAACTCCCTGCATTTGCTGCAAGTCTTTAGCTGTGCCAAAGAGGTGGTGCAGCTGCAGATATTGCCACAAAGATTGCCCCCCCCACCCAGTGCAACACTAGAGGAGCTGAGATGGTGGGTGGGGGGACAGTATGACAGGAAGGTACCAGGAGTGTACCAAGGGCCAGGGAGGTGGCAGTGTGGGTGTCAGGGAGACAGTTTTTCATAGGAATGTATGGTATAGGGGTTCAAGGGGGGGGGAGTTAGGATAAGTTCAGATATGCTGTTTTCTGATTGGGAGTTATATTGTGGGTGGATTGTTGTGTTTCTGTAGTGTGTTATATAATGATTGAGTGTTTGTGTTTTGTTGATGTATGTATTTTGTATACTTTCAGTAAAGCATATTCAATTAAAAAAAAAAAAAGAACGTAAGATATGTTAGCACCCATCAGGTTGCTTGTGCCGTATGGTGGTACAGTACAGTAAGACAGTACAATATATTCCAGTCACATATTTTCCCCTGACCCCTGAGGTCCCCCATAACAGAGGAAATCTTCAACCCTTGTGGTCTATTGGACTCCATAATTCCTGATCTTCCCCAACTGTAGAAAATACCCTTCCCTAGTGATCTAATGGACCCCCTTCCTCCCTATGATCACACCCATATAACTTGTTATAATTATCCCCAGTGGTCCAATTAGAATGTACCATTTAAATTCAATCAAGTAGTGTCCCAAAACCCTGACCCCCCCAACTCAAAATGGTGCCAGCAACCAGGACAGCCCTCCTCTCACCACCCCGGCTGGCCACTGACTTGAGCTCACAATGACAGCGCACTGTACACAGTAAGTACGCTGAGTGAATGACCTGTCATTCACTGAACATACTGTATAAAGTATGTGTTCATTGTGAGCTCAGTTGGCAGCCAGCCATGGTGGTGAGTCAAGGGCTGCGCTGGTCGCTGGCTCCATTTTGGGATGGAGATGCGGGGTGGTGGGACACTACCTGATGAGGCATGAGGGCAGGGGTCCACTGCACCATTAGGGATAATTATAACCAGTTATACAGTGGTAATCACGGGGAGGGAGGGGATCCACTAGACCACCAGGGAAGGGTATTTTCTACAGCATAGGGGAGAGAGGGGATCAGGGGACATACTAGACCACCAGGGTTGGAGCTTTCCTTTATTTTTGGGGACATTAGGGATTGGGGGGATATGTGACTGAAATATTCTTACTGTACTGTACCACCATACGGCACAAGCACCCTAATGGATGCTAACATACCATGCATTCCTATAGAAGATTGCCTCCCCGAGGCCCACACTGCCACCTCCCTGGCTCCTCATATATCCCTACCACACTTGTAGTACCCCATCCCTTTGGGGCAAGCCACTTAGACCACCTCCTGTCTGCTCTAAGTGGTGCCCCTTTCTATGCCCATGGTGGGGCTTGCAGACTCCCCAAAAAAGGGATGTTGCAGCCCCACCATGGCACAAGCCCCCTTCTGACCTGGAGCATATGGTTGCTTGCTACAGCCTTGGTGCAAAGAGACTTTGGAGCAGCTGCATTAGATTTGATGCAAGCTGCTTTACAGAATCACATTTGCACAGGTGCTGACACAAGTCACCACTTGTGTCAGACTCTTATGACGCAAGCCCCTTTTGTCATTCTAAATCTTTTGAGAATCAGGATCTATGTGTCTATGTTTCTATGTAATAATTGAGGGAGTGGGGTGAAAAATACTCAAAAAAAATTATTTTAAAAATATTCACTGAGCAAAGTTGAGAGTGAAGTCAGGAACTTCACCTCAGTTTGTGAAGCATCAAGTTCCTGACTTTGTACCACCTTCACACTAAGTTCACTACATAATAATAAGATAGAACTTTAGCAAATGCTACCAGATATAAACTGTAGCAGGTCAAGATTGCATGGGCATAAGAGCATGGTAAAAATCACGCATAGAAAATAGCGTACGTGAAAACAGCTATGGGTAACTGATACCATGGGCATTATAGCACTATACCTGTAACTGTTTTCAGTTGGGCCTAGCACACTAAGTTTGTGAGTGTGAGCCAATTCAGTGTGCTAGCAGCATAGCATAGCAGTTAAGGCAACAAACTGTGAATGGCTGTGGTACCTCTGACCGGAGTTTGAGTCTTATGGTTTACTGTTACTTTTTTTGTCACTGTGCCCCCTTCCTGCCTCCCCAATACTATTTTCTTTCATGTGGTAATTTGTGCATTGTGGAGTATGCTTATATATAAGAAGGGGGGTGTGTGGCATGTGAGGCAAAGCTCTTTCACATAACATTATCCAACTACCCCCCTCCCGCCCGAGTTCTGTGCCTTGCAGAGTATGTTACTTTGTTTTGTTTACCTACATGGACTTCACTCTCTCAGTTGTCTTATGTAAGGTGCATTCCATGATCAAATGTGCCTCTTGTCCATGTTCTGTGCACCTCCCATTATCGCTGTTTGAACTGCCCACCTCCTGACATTAAACCACTCTGAGTCACAGCGCTGTCTGTATTCCAGCTGTTTTTCCTTAGAGCTGTTATGTCTCCTGCTTGTTTCCCTGCACAGTTTTTGTCCACACTATTTCATTCTCACCATTTTGACATGGATCCAATGCAAATGGCATTTTGGTAAACATGTAAACAGGTGGTTTGACCCTTCAGAGTTGCTTTTGGTCAGGCTATGAACATTCTGCCTTGCTTCAGGCCAACCATCACTATTCCCATTTCCCAATGGAACTGAATGTACAAAACAATAAAATGACTATCCAGGACAGGGAATTAAAATAGGACTTTATGCAGGCTAGAAGGCAGTTTGTCAGTCAGACCAATTTACTAAAATGCATTTTATGGTAAACATTTAACTTGGTTCCTTTTATGTGATGATGTAACAATTTCTTTTTGTTGTAAGGTTTTTTGAGTACAGCTAAGGTCATTATGATTTCATCGGGCATTGTTCACGCTTCACTACCCATGGTTGTGTTCTGTTGTGAAATATTTACATGGAAAATAACTGCTGATGACCATTACAAAACAGAAATAAACATGCTTTGGGCATGATATCCAAAAGTCTTAAAATAGGCACAACTCATAGTTAGGTCAGTGTCCTGTTACTGGGGCGTGGATTTTCAAAGGTGCATCAAGGAATCACAGCACAATCATGCCACTTCACTAATGCTTGCAATGATCTCTTAGACCACCTAAAAGGTGTTTCAAGTATTGTGAGCATCTGCCATGCAGTACAGTGCAACAGGAGCCTTATAATTACATGTGCATCAATTGTTTAATGCATGCATTATTATTTTATGTAAACTGACACCAGCTGCTGTAATTTCAGCAAAATGTTTGGAAATAGCATTCAAATGTGTTGCAACATTTATCCTACAACAGGCACACACATAAAATGTGGGGTCAGATTTCCAGCTGTTCTGGGACTAAGTCCCACTTACATACGAACATACGAAATTTGCCAGCAGATAAAGGCCTAGAGGTCTATCAAGTCTGCTCGAATGTGCAGCTAGCACCCCTTATTCTGCAGCTGCCCCTTCCTTCCACCCTTCCCCTTCATTAACCCTCCCCCTTGTCCTGTCCCATCCTCGTTTGAAGCAGTCCACTGTTCTACTGCATACCACTTCTGCAGGTAGCACATTCCACCCAGCCACCACCCTCTCTGTAAAAAAGTGTCTCCTCATCTCCCTCCTGAACCTTCCTCGCTCCAGTCTCATATCATGGCCCCTGGTGGCCCTCCCCTCCCTTACTTTGAACAGCCCTTCTGTACCTGTCTTGTTTATTCCTTTCATGTATTTAAAGGTTTCAATCATGTCCCCCTGTCTCTCCTCTCCTCCAGTGAGTACATGTTCAACTCCTTCAACCTCCTCTCATATGATAAGTCCCCCAGACCCTTGATCATCTTTGTCGCCCCTGCTGCACTCCCTCAGTAACTTAATGTCCTTTTCAGATACGGGACGCCAGAACTGCACGCAGTACCCAGGTGTGTGTCTAACTAATGACCTATACAGTGGCAGAATCACCCTCCTCCCTCCTTGAGGATATACCCCTTGCAATACAACCCAGCATTTTGTTGGCCTTTGCAACCTGCCTTCCCACACTGTGCCGAGTTGTTCATTGACCCTGTGATGAGCACACCCAGATCCTTCTCCTCCTCTGTCTGGGCTAGCTGCACTCCCCTAGCTGGTAAGTCCTCCTTGGGTTCTTCATCCCAAAATGCATCACCTTGCACTTTTTGGCATTAAAGCCCAGTTGCCAGGTGTCTGACCAGGTTTCAAGCTTTGCCAGATCATCCTGCAACCCCTGCCATCCCCTAGGTCATCCACCACGCGCCAACCTTGGTATCATCAGCAAACAGACTGATCTTGCTCTTGATGTCCCATGATATGTCTGCAATGAATATCCCAAACAACACTGGTCCCAACACCGAGGCCCTGTGGGACACCACTCGTCACTGCCCTTGGGTGTGAGCTCCCCACCCACCACCACCCTCTGTTGCCTTCCCTGCAGCCAGTTTCCTACCCATCTCACCAGCATTGCACCTGCCCCTGTGCCTACTAACTTCCTTCCCAGCCTTCCATGTGGCACTGAGTCAAATGCCTTACTGAAGTCCAGATACAGGACATCCACTGCATGTCCCCGTCCAGTTGCCTAGTTACCCAGTCTAAAACCCGACCAGGTTGGTTTGGCAGGATCGGCCACGTGATGAAGCCATGCTGTCTGCTGTCCTGTAGTCCTTTGGCCTCTAAGAGGGCCACCAGCCTCTCCTTCAGGATAGTCTCCATTAGCTTACCCACGATGGATGTGAGGCTCACTGGTCTGTAGTTTCCCGGTTCATCCTTGGGGCCACTCTTGTGGAGGGGCACCACATGAGCCATCCTCCAGTCCTGAGGTACACACCCGAATGTAGTGAGGCATTAAATAGGTCTGCCAAAGGTCCTGCAAGGACCTCTGCCAGCTCCTTCAGTACCCTGGGGTGGATGCCATCTGGGCCTGGTGCCTTGTCCACCCTCAGTGCCTTCAAACCCTCTCGAACTCTGTCCTCCATGATTTCCCCATCTGTCACCACTTCCCCCCCTTCGTCTGCCATTTCACCCATCTTGGGTGTCACCCCCCTCTTCTCTTTAGTAAATACTGAGCAGAAGTACTCATTTAGTGCTTCCGCCTTATCATACCCTGCTTCCACCCAACCCCCCTCCTTCCTAATCCTTACTATGTGGTCCTTACAGCTCCTTTTTCTCCTGATGTACTTAAAGAAGTCCTTCTCCCCTTCTTAATGCCTTGTGCCAGCCTGAGTTCCGTAGATGCTTTGGCTCCCTTACTGCCCTTGTCACCTCCTTCGATTCTGTCAGTACTCCTCTCTCTCCTCCCCTCCCTGTTTTCTTGTATTTCCTAAAGGCAGCTCTTTTCTTCCTTACCTTTTCCATGACCTCCTTGCTCAACCAGCTCGGTTTCTTAGCTCTAGCCTTCTTGCTCTGGGCTTTGCAGCAGGTTTTGGTTGCCTCCACTATCCCCAGCTTTATGAGCCCCCATCTCTGGTTAGTATCCATACTAGATTGAATTCTGGCCAGGTACCCTTTTACCACTTCCCCCATTCTCCCAAAGTCAGCCCTCCTGAAGTCCAGCACTCTTGTGCCAGATTCCACTCCTTCCTTGCCCATATCAATGTGAGCCATACTGAGTGGTGGTCACTCCCTGACAGCGGTTCCTCCACTGTAAGTTCTCTCACAAAGTCCCCATTTGCCAGCACAAGGTCAAGTGTTCCCTAACCTGGTTGGTTCACTGACCATTTGCAGCAGGAAGCTGTCCTGGAAGGCATCCAGCAGTACCTGCTCCCTTCTGTTCCTGGTTGTTGGGGTGCTCCAGTCCACTTCTGGCATGTTGAAGTCCCCACAATCACCACACTACCCTTCTCTGCAGGTCCTCCTGATCTGTCCCGCTAGTTCCCTGTCTAACTCCTCCATCTGAGATGGTGGCCTGTACACCACTCCCATTCTAAGACTCCTATTCTTGGAATCCTGGATTTGCACCCAAAGTGACTCTGTACTGCCTCCTCCCCTTCCTCCCTTACACACTTCAGTCCTTCCTTCACATATAGTGCCACCCCTCCTTTCCCAGTCACCCTGTCCCTCACGAAATAACCTGTACCCTGGTACAGACAGGTCCCAGTCATTATATTGGGTGGCCCATGTTTCCGTGATGGCTGCAATGTCCACCTCTCCCTCTGCCATGAGAACCTGCAACTCTGCAGTTTTCCTCCCAAGGCTCCTAGCATTAAGGGTAACCACCTTCCACCCTTTTCCCCTCCTCCCATCCTGCCCTCCTTTCCTAGCATCACCAATAGTACTTGCACTTCACAGCCACCAGTCTGTTAAAAAATCTCCGAACCTGCAGACATTCTGATCTTAACCCCATGCTCCACATGGGAGGCGGGTGTAACTGCGGGGTATGTTTTGAGTGGACCAATCTGGTGTAAAAGTTTGGTGCAGCTGCACCAAAAAATGGCCACAAGCTGCCATACATCATGGACCTGGCCATAAAATTGCTTCATCTTTGAAAATGCAGTGCATGTTGGTAAAACTGCTGCTCCATAAGTGAAGACTGACTTGCACCATTTTTTTCCGCATATGTGCCAATTTCAGGGGGGTTTGACAGTCAAGCTCATTATCCTTACTCCTGTGGCAAGACATTTGAAAGTCCTGGCCTGTGGGTCTGATTTTCAAAACATCAAGAATGGAGCAAGGTGCTTGCATCAAGGAGAAATGGTGCAAGAGGTTCCCTGCACCACACCTTGCACCATTCTTGATTTTGTAATGCAGCCTACACCACTTGGGGGACCACCTGTGCCAGCTGGGCTTGTGCCATTCTTGTGATGGCCACAGCGGTGCACCATGGCAGAAGGGGGCTTGTGCCAGGGCAGTGCTGCAGCATCCCCTACAGTGGTCCTCTGCTGTTAGACCACCCCAGAGCTGGTCTAACCTCTTGTGCACAACCTTGCAGCGTGAGGGGGGTAATGAGTTTAAAGTAAAACTTTGGATTAGTGTCATTATAGACATCTTTGGGATCAATTCCACTGTACAAAATTATGGGGCTCTATAAGAACCAAGATTCCCAAAATGACTATTAAAAATGCTAGATACCAAAGAAGGATCACAGATACTTTGTCCATCTTGAAGGATGGTGGGGGCAAAAGCTTTTTTTTGGTTTCCCATAATTTTATTCAGAAGATTCCAGGTTTTTTGGGGATTACCCCTGGAATTCCTTTGTTCATTTAGACAGTAAAATACCCTGGCTTTCCTAATTCCAGATTTACATTTGTTTCCGAGTGCCCTATACTCTTAGAGAAGAGCAGAGGTTCTGATTACCCTATATTGCTTCCAACATTTATCACTTTTCTTCATTAAATGAATGAGATCCCTTGTAACCCATTCTTGTTTAGAGGATCTAATTCTTATTTTCTTTAAGGGGGAGGCTCTGTTTATGATGGCATTATAGGCTGTACAGAAAAACTGTTACATTGCGTCAATGTTGGTACAAGATAAGAGGGGCGACAAATCTATTTCATTGAACAGATCTAAATTAGCCAAATTTCTACATTAAACGTATCTGGGAGGCCCTTTAGGCACTCTTATTGACCATTCACATTTCATGGGATGAATGGTCACTCATGACATCAGGCATAACCTTACAGTTGATTATCCTATCTGGATGAGTGGCCATGATCCAATCAAGGACAGTCCCTCCACCTGTTTTGTAATCGGGCCTTGTGATTTCCTCTATTAGTTGCCTAACACCCAGGTCAGCCAATGTTTCTCTGATTGCACCTTTCAAACTTTTATCCCAGCTACATTTAAAATCACCAAGAATGATTCACTCTCTATTAGAGGGTAAAACCTCATGAAATGAAACTAATAATTCAAGGCCATGGGATATTCTACCAGGGGGAAAATAAATTGTACTAAGGGTCCGATGTTTACTTTGTCAAAAAATTTAATCAATAGAGATCATACTACATCCTGAATTTCCCAGAGGGTGATCCAGAACAGTGTAATCAATTTTACAAAGAATGTACATTAAAACTCCACCTCCCCTTTTTCCTTCTCTGTTTTGTCAAATTAAATTGTAATTTGGGAGATTCTTTGATCGCGATCTTGCATCACGAGCGAGGGATGAGATGACCCTTTGAAAAATGCTAATTTCTCAGCTCAGGGGTGGCCTAGGAACATAAATGAGGGTGGGTTTTGCTCAGGGGGCTTCGTTCTATTGAGGCATGGCAGTGGTGTCATTTAATTCTGCTTAAAACTCGAGTTTCACCATTTTTTATTCTTTGATCATGAGCCTGCAATTTCTTTGATCGAGAGCCTGCAAATTCTTTGATTGCAAGATTCTTTGATCTCAGTCCTGCATCGTGAGCGAGGGGCAAGCTGGCCTTTTGAAAAATGCAAATATTTCAGCTCAGGGGTGGCCTAGGAACATAAATGAGGTATGGTGGTGGTTCCATATAATTCTGCCTAAAACTCAAGTTACAGCATTTTTTTGTTCTTTGATTGCGAGCCTACAAATTCGTTGATCGTGAAATTCTTTGATTGCGAGGGAATGACAGGATCGCCAAATTTTATAATACATTAGATAAGGAAATTTGACTGATCTTTAAGTTTAAATATCTCGGAAATGGTTTGGTCTTTTTACTTGAAATTTGGAGGGTGTTCTCAGCACGTCGTGTAGATGTGAATTACTGTGTTTATGTGTCAGATAACATTTTTTTTGCTGAGATATTGTGTGATGCAATTTATGTGTTGCAGACAGTATTTTGCATTGTACTGGTGGGTTGAAATTGATAGGGTACCTAGCCCTAGTGTCATGGATGTACTTATCAGTCATTGTGCCTGAAAAATTTTAAAAGGTGCCCAGTTCTGCAACTCTGATGAATGAAAATGTCAAACTTTAACATGTTATATTTCAAACACTGTTTGGTCTTTTGCATTGAAATTTGGAGGGTGTTCTTGGCATGTCCAGTAGATGTGAATTATGGTGCTTACATGTTGGAGAAAAGATTTTTGGGGGGAGATATTGCATGATGCAATTTATGTGTTGTGGACAGTGTTTTGCATTATGCAGGTGGCTTGAAATTGATAGGGTACATAGCCTTAGTCTCATGGATATAATTTTCAGTCATTGTGCCTGTAAAATGTTAACAGGTGTGGAATTCTGCATCTTGACAACTGTAAATCTCAAACTTTAACATGTTATATCTCAGACACGGTTTGGTGTTTTACATTGAAATTTGGAGGGTGTTGATGGTACACAAACATTTACAAGTTGGTGGGAGAACACAGCCTGAAGGGCCTGCGCTTCCACCAAGTTCTGTAGCTTGGTGGGAGCACAGTTCCTGAAGGGTCTGTGCTCCCACCAACTTGCACAAGTTCTTATTTTGTTTTTTATTTTTGATTTTGAAGTGGTGGAACTTGAACCCACCACACTTAATTAAATTAATTTAGCAAAATTAAAACTTGAAATAAATATGGTTCTTAGTACGAACAGGGTTAAATACATAATATCACTTATGATGTTCTTAGTATGCCCAGGGTTAAATACATAATAATTTGGCTATTCAATCTATTATGTGGTGCTTTCTAATAATTTAACAATAGATGGACAGCTATTGCCTTTTAAATAATATGCTTTTGAATAATAGTTTGGTAGAAAGATGAATAAACATTGGTAGCTTCTCCACATACTTCTCCAGTACTGAATGGGCTTTATTACTTGTTGATTTTAACTAAAATGAAAATTGGAAAGAGATTTTTATTCTCTCCATAGTGGGGGCAAACCCTTGGTCCTCAAAACAGTAGGCTTGGTGTCCAGCTATTTTACCACCAGACCATGTCCTGAGTACTGTATGAAGTTTTGACCTAAACCAGAGGCTTCTCGGTGAGTGGAACTGAGCTGCTGACGTCATTTTATCATGTCCTTGTCTCCCCCTACCAACTGCAAGATTTTAAATATGGAAAAGAAAGATAAAAATAAAAAAGGATGGAGCAAAGCTTCAGGAGCACGCCATGAGATGTTACTACAGTAAGTACATCTAAGTTTTCTCTCTAAGTCATGGCTGTGATAGTTTCTCCAATGAGAAATTAAGTTATGGGATTTCTTTGATTTTTTAGAGCACAGAGGAGCTGGTAAAGCGAGAGAATCAGGTAACTAATTCAGGGGATGAATTCTCGTTAAATTCTCAGAATATTGCATATTTAAAGTAAGCATTGTACTATTGATATATGAAGTCTAAGATTTTCTTGTATTATACTGATGAAGCTGAATCCTTACTGATTCATTTTTACATTGTAGAAATGCTGAAAGTAATGGAGCCCATACTAGGAAGGTTACTCTGAGAAAGTCAGTTCATTCATAGACTTTAAAGTAAGCACATTATTTGTTTGAATGTATGTTTAGATGTGAAAAAAAAAACTGCCATTATTTTGTGGATTGCTATATAAGCGACTTAATATGAAGTAGATTACAATTTTAAAGTGGAAGCATTTGTGTTATATGCTTAATGAAGTTGTTGATTCCCATTACAGGGCTTTAACTTTTTCATTGTCATTAAAAATTAAATGGAGTAGTGTATAGTTAAAACACTGAGCATTTTATAAGTAAGTTAGATAGCAGTGAATTATTAGTTCAGGTGAAAAACACCAATTATATATGTTTAATGGAGTTTGTTGTCCTCACTACAGGGCTGCAACTTTTCACTGCCATGACTGTGAGAATACAAGTTGCTTTTAGATCTAGAAATAATAAGATCTTGAAGATATATATTTGGAAATCATATTTTTTGTTGATTACAATTATGGAATTAAGTTGAATATTTATTTATGCATTGTATAATTTGAAGAGAAATTTGTGGATGCCTCAGTGCTTATAAAGTTTCTAAATTTAGCTAGTATATTTGATGCATATATATTTTTTTAATGAAATCCATTTTGGTGCTGAGGGGTGTATTTGGTTTGGATGTTAAGGTAACCTATTATGTTATTGGTAGTTGATACCAGTGATGTTGAAGCTTGTTTTATTTGTATGTTTTTAGAATGAACAACACAGTATTGGCCTGATGAAGTGGAGTTACCACGAAACTGTTGTCTGATTTTTGTGAGAAGAAAAATAAAAAGAAAAAATATTTTTACAGTGGTGTTCATATATTTCTTTGTTTTGGATTTTCCTTGGTTCTAATGGTTGACACAACAATTATGATATATAGATTGTGGCAACCTGAAATCCACTTTGTATACTAAACAGTTTTTTTTATTTTTTCTCAAAAAGTAAGGAAATTCTATGCAAAAAAACTGTGTTAATGCATCATTTAGGGTTAAAACACAAAAAGACAGGAAATGAAAAATCTTTAGTGTTGCCCGTCCCACCCAGACCCACCCATCATCCCAAGATTGACAGCTGACGGGGTGTGTCATTTGGATTGTGAGGCCTAAATGTCACCCTATTCTTATTTACTGTGGCTTGGGATGATGGGCGGGTCCTGGTGGGGAGGGGCAAAACTAAAGATTTTTCATTTCCTGTCTTAGTGTGTTTTAACCCTAAACTAAGCATTAACACAGTTTTTGTATAGAATAAATATGTATATATATATATATATATATATATACACACACACATATATAAAAGTGGCATGGTAGTGCCACTCTGGTTAGGGTTGAGGATGGTTGATAAGGCCCCACACTCTCACCAAGCTACCCATTTCTACATAAAGATATGCATCTGTGAGAGCAAAGACCCTCCGGTGATCTAAAACCACAAGTTGCAAAAAAATCTGTATCTCGCTTTGTTTTTGAGATATGGGCACCACAGTGTTATCCTATGGGAAAATCTCAACTTTGTGATGGCATATCTATGGAACCAATTAACTTTTCATCACCTAAATAGCGAAATTCACATCTCTGGGGCATCCCCTTTTTATCCTGCAAATTTAAAGTCAAAACACCAAACCGTTAATTTACAATGCAGTGGGAACATTTTTAATAGTTTAAAAATTCCTAGTTCGTGAGGTAGAAAAATTCCTGACCATGAGGTCAATCCCCATTCTCGAGCTGTCAAAATCACAGTTCGTGAGAAATCCTTGATTGTCTGATTTTGGCCATCTGGTCCCTAAGTGACGGTCAAGGATTTCACTACCTCACGAAAGGGGATTGCTCGTGGACTGGGATTTTGTCAGCTCATGAAAGGGGATTCAAAAACCCAATCCCCTTTCATGAACTGACAAAATTCCAGTCTTAGAGCTGATCCCCTTTCATGAGGCAGCAAAATCCTTGATCGTGAGTCAATCCTCATCCACGAGAAGGGCCATCTGGTCAAAAAGTGATGGTCAAGGATTTTGCAATCTCACAAAAGGGGTTCAGCTTGTGGACTGGGATTTTGTCAGCTCATGAAAGGGGGATCAGAAGTGAGTCACGGACAAAGAATTTCAAAATTTGAAGTGGCCATTTTTTGTCCAAAATGAAGCAAACTAAAGGTATGGGTTTGTAGAGGGTATCACTCTGAACAAAACCCATGCCTTATTGCAACAAAAAGTCACCCATGGAGGAAGCTATGACATTTTGTTTAGGGTAGAGAATGGCAATCAAGGATTTTGCTACCTCACAAAAGGGGATCAGCTTGTGAACTGGGTTTTTGTCAGCCCGCGGACTAGGATTTTGATTGCCATTCTCTCTACTCTAAACAAACTACTTGAGAAGGTTATTGCCTCCCAGGTCACAGAATAACTAAATCTTCATAATGTCCTATCTCCTGCTCAGCATGGTTTCCGAACAGGGCAAAGCACCATAACTGTGCTACTTCAACTTTCGAATGACATCCTAATGGCTATGGATAAGGGCTTGCTATTGGGGGACATTTTCATTGACCTCACAAAGGCCTTTGATCTTGTGGATCACCCTCTGCTTCTTTCCAGTCTGTCATCCCTGGGTTTCTCCAAGATTGCCATCCACTGGTTTGATGGCTACCTCACCAAGAGGATGCAATTTGTTCAAATTGAAATTGCTGTCTCTGACCTTGCCCCACCTGTGTTGGAGTCCCTCAGGGATCAATACTTGGTCCTCTCCTCTTCTCTCCTCTCTGTTTATCAACAACCTGCCATCACTGCCCTGTTCCTCATCTATGATCCTATATGTTGATGGTGCTTCTCTCATGTGGTAAATACCCCTTGTCTGTAAAGGCAAATCCCCATGAGGATTTTGACTTTTTACAAGGCTGGCTTCTACAAAATAAGCTTATATGAAGCTCCTTTAAAACCATGGCCATGCTTTTTGGCTCCCCTCCTCGGATCAAATACTATACTCCTGCTTTTTCTATCACCTGTCTTGATGGCTCCCCTTTGGAATCTGTTAACTCTTGTAGGTATCTAGAAGTTACACTCAACTCATTTCTGGATTTTAATCTCTGCACATTGCTGCTACCTGTATGGCGATAAACACCAAACTGGGACTTGCTTATAAAATGAGATCCTCCTTCAATGATGCTGCTCAGCTAGCTATTGCACAAGGTTTCCTCCTTCCCAGTCTTACATATTGCTCCCTGGTATACCTTGATGTTAGCAAAGGAGCCTTCCAGAAATGGAGCACCTACTACAGCAGCATATGTAGATTTGCCCTCTCTGCTCACCGACTAACTCATTGTTGTCAACTCTACTCAAGACTGTGCTGGTTCTCCCCTTCATCATATAGACTGTATACAGCTGGCTGCCTGATTGATAATATAATCAGAACAGAGACCCCTGAGTATCTCTCAACGTTACTAACCCATTCTACTCAATCGTATCCCTTTAGGTCATCTGCACAAATTCCTCTAGAAATTCCAAGGTGTTTCACTAAAAAGGGTTAACTCTCCTTTGCAACATCTGCACTGTACATCTGGAACTCCCTCCCCCAACAGGTCAGACTCACCAGCTCTCACCAGGCCTTCAAATGTAGTCTATACTCTTTCCTAACATACTCTAATGACTGCTCCTGCTCTGAAACTTGAGTCCTACTCTTCATTGTTTTCTGCCCCTTTTTGGCACTTACTGCTCTCTGCATTCTGGTGCTGGCCTGTTCCTCCTTCCTCTCCCAAATCATATTATTATAACTTGTATTGTTTGGTTGCCAGATTTCAGCTGGTACTTTCGCTACCTCTAGTGCTTGTAATTATTGTTTCTGTCTTCTTAGTTTTGTAAAAATGTGTTTGTTCTTAGTCTGTAGTCATTGCTATGTTTTGTTCTCAATTGCTATTTTTTGTCGTAAAACAATGTCTCTCTCGTCTGTATCTTGTTCTCCTGTTTTGTACCCTCCTTGAATCGTGCCAAATATAGGCAAAACTCCTCTCTTATGTACTTACCCAGTAAAAAGATACTAAATAGATTAAATAAATAAAATTTCTGGCACTCCCTTCCCTTATTTCTCAGATATGCCCAAGACACTTCCTCTCTCAGAATGAACTTATGACTCTCATAACCTAACCTGCCCCGTACCAGTGAATTAATCCACCTTAGCCTGACTATCTACCCTCCTTCTGCCTATTCCTACTTTGTTTCTGCCCAGTTGTCACACTTTTGGTTCCATCCCCTATGCCTACTCTCCCCTGTTCTTACTTGCCTCTTGCCTGTGTTCACTTTTCGTCCTTTCTCCCTGATTCCTCCTACTGCATCTCCATTCCTTCCCCCTTCTCCACCTCATTCATTTTACAATCTCTGCTGGCTAATTGCTTGCCCTCTGCCACCATCTGCCCAGGTTCCTGTACTTATACCATCTGTATCTCCTGTAATATGTGTCACTCTGCTGCTAACTGCCACACTTGTGGTATTGGAAACATAACTCACCTCACTTGTGTATTTCCCTCATTGCTGATCATGCCTGTTCTAGTATGTATTTTAAGGCTTCCTGGAGCTAATTGCACTTTGTCTTACTCTGTACTACCTGCTGGACTGCTGTATTTAGCTCACTTATTGGTACAATTATGTTTTGCCA
The DNA here is from genome assembly GCA_016271365.2 of Neoceratodus forsteri. Lineage (NCBI taxonomy): Eukaryota > Metazoa > Chordata > Ceratodontiformes > Ceratodontidae > Neoceratodus > Neoceratodus forsteri. The sequence goes on along the minus strand of CM057459.1, from coordinate 536,931,572 downwards.
CTATTGTATTTACTGTATTTTGTATCCACTTGTTGTTTGTCTTGTAATCTTTTTTTGTAATCCTCCCAGGTCGTACCTGAAAATAAGCATCCCTATGGCTAGTGTACCTAACTGGTCAACAAAAACTAAATAAATAAAAATAAATTGTTTGGGGGAAAAAAATTAAAACAAGATGGCGGTTTGTGGACAAGGAATTTTTTTTCATGGATGGGGATTTTTTAAATCCCCTTTCGTGAGCAGACAAAATTCTTGACTGTGAGCCTAATCATCTGTCGCAAAACATACATATAAATCTTGAACTGAACTGAGCATGTTCAGAACCCCAAAATTAAAAATTAAATAACGTTGGAACAGAATAACATTTTTTAATGAATCCAATGCAGGGTTATTATTTGACCCAAACTCTTTCTATATTCCAAATTTCAAACCAAAACACAAAATGGTGTGGTTGCAGAGTGATGGGCAAACAATGTGTCAAAAAAAAAAAAAATGTGTTTCAGTGCTTCACTGACAAAACATTAAGTATGACCAAAACACAACTTGGCTCGGGAATCAGAGGGACAGCTGGGGAGAGTAGTATTGAGCATCCAGTGAACTGCTCTCTTTCTCTGGATGGAGGTGGGATTGAGTGACCGACACATGATGGACCCCTGGAGGAGGTCGGGGGTTCCACAGTGGTCAGTGCCTGCACATTCAAGGACAGGGTGGACGCAGGTCATCATTGCATGTCCCCACCCCCATGGGGTTTCACAATCTGCTAAAAATAATGCAAGCCCTACCAATGAACTGGCTCCAGTGCCATCCTCTCTGGCCACCAAAGTTTACCTATCGGTGACCCCACTTGGGGGGGGCAAGCTCGAGTATGTGGGAGTGACTGATGGAGCCTGGTGACCCCATCGGTGCTTGGGGAGCCAGTCACGAAAAAGTATAATAAAAAAAACACTAAACACAATTTGGCAAATCAAGAGATCTACCATACCAGCCCATATATTCCAAATTTCATTCAAATTCATTGAACGATTGCAAAGTTATTAACATGCAAAAAATGTGGGGTTAACATTAAAGTGCCTACTCAACCATAACTATAGGGGCCTGACTAAATTTTGCTAGCTAAGTTGGCTCACTGAGAATTGCATCCCTTATTCAGGAGTGACTCAGGATCAGTTACTGTACATTCAGTTTAAAAGAAGGAACAATTTTATAGGGGCGCACATCACAATGGTAGTAGCACTCCAGTTGACATAATAATAGTAGTAGCTATTCCATACATTAAGTACATTGTGTGAAATAGGAAACTATGTTCAATTTCATATACACAGCAATACACATATAAATACAGATAGATACATTTTTTTCCGGTGTGGCCATGGAAGTATGTAAGGGTTGAGTTAGTGTTTGTGTCAAAATCTCTATTTTTTACAGCTTACATCTCAGCTGTCTTTGGACCTGGGTTGTTAAAATTGACATGCACACACTTTTGCCTATGTTTCAGTACTGAACTTTCATCCTCTGGTAGGAGAGTAACACTGTTAAATTTCTAAGCAGCACTGATGGGGTATGATTTCTGAAAGTGCAGCATACTGTATGAATATTGCTGAATGTACCACATTAGTGCTATTGCATTTGTGTCATCTGGAAACAGTTGCACAGTATGTTGCTTGTCTTGCATGATGATGGCTGTATGTGGTTTCTTGCATGGTCTTATTATTTTGCTGCTTGGGGGATGGGGGTTAGGATGTAACCCCCTAATGCCACATTTCCATACTTTTGGAGTATTAAGTTGAGCCCTAACTGATGCATCAATGCAGGTTTTAGCAATGAATTTCCTTTCTTTTGAGAGAGTTAATAAAATGTATGTAGTTTTATGACCTTTTCCCCATCAAACAACTGATAAATGTATTTCAATGATGCTGTTTTTATGGCCACTCCTCTTGTTGTATCATCTTGCTTAACATACACTGTACATTCTCTACTTCATCACTGTTGTTTCAGAAGTGGAGCTTTAAAACCTGGATAGGTTCTATGCAAATTGTCCAGTGCAGCATTACTTTGGTGAATTCCATACCACAGCCTATGTTTATCTGCGTAAATTTGTTTAGGGCCCTGTGGGCCCTATGCAAATTCCACAGTGCAGAACTAAATTTGTCATGCAATGAGTAGTGTCATTTAGGCCTACACAAATTTCATAGAACGGTGTTATGCACATCTACAGAATATGCATAATACCCTTCAGGCCCTATGGAAATCCTGCAGTCCAGTATTATGTGTATACCAGCACAATCATACCACAACACACATCCACATTTTAATATTTACACTGTATGTCTCAAGTTCTCAGAAGCCATATTTTAAGCCTCTTTGAAATCCACAGAAGAGACAAAGTTGCAATCCAATCTTCTAAATGGATTTTATAGTGTTTCATCATAAAACACATTTTGAAATGAAAGTGACGGATCTCATCCACTGTGAACACCAAAAGGCCTAAACATATATATTTTTAATTACAATAACTTAAAAGCTGCTTATTTTTTCACTAGACTAGTGAAAGGCACATCTGTGGGGTAGTTCTTTTGTGCCCTGAAAATTTCAGACCGAAAAAGCAAACTGTCTGGGCTGAAGGCAAGTTCAAAGGAAAATCCCAACAAAGTGAAAGAGCAAAAATGTGTTTTTTTTCACCTCTCTGTAACTCAGAGACCACATATCCGATCAGAACATAACTTGCCACATCAGGAGCTCTACCCCACAGGATAGTGCATATCATATTTTGTGCAAATCCACTGAGCAGTTGTAAAGTTATTAAAATGCAAAGTTTGAGTTTAACATGGAAGCGCTTACTCAACTCTAACTATAGGGGTGCAAATGTGCCCCTCTAATATATATATTTATAGATATTCTTTGCAAAAAACTGTGTTAATGCAACAGTTAAGGTCAGGCCTTATTATGCCCCTGGACAGTCTAGTATTTTCCAGTACCATCCAAACTGTTGGATATTATTGCTTACCTACATGACTTTGAAATCAGTTTTCCACGCAAAGGGACACTTTTTCAGGTGAAATCAGGCAAAGCTGTGGCAAAATTATAACTTCACCTATGAATGTTGGTCAATTTGCATAGAAAAATGGCTTCTTTGCCTAATGAAAACTTCACAAACCAGTCACATTGCAAATTTTACCAACATTATGAATTATTCTGTAAAGCAGATGTTGCCCGCTTCACCCATTTCTGGTCGCAATTGATTAGTGATAATTTTGATTGTGTGAAAATGAGAGGACAGTTAGTTATTTGTTCTGTTTGGTAGCTATCAGATACTTCTTCATGGGACTTTTCATTAGTTTCATTGTAAAATATTTTGGCCAGATAGCATACAGTGTGTTAATTTTAGCCATCTAGAAATGACCCATATTCTGGATTTCAAACTAAATAGTTCTGAGGCAGAAAGTGACGAGTAAAGGCAAACAGTTATTGGCAGATAATAAAACACAGATAAGCTGGGCATCCTGATAATCTGCTAGTTAAAAAAAGAATTATAAAATATTATAAAACAGTGATGGATAATGAAATATTATAAGTGGCTGACAGCATTCTAAAAGAGTTGTTTTAATGGCTACAGCCCATTTTGCAAAATAAAAGAATTGGAATTTTTTGTATTATTATTTTATTTAAAAAAAAAACAGTAATTAAGAAAGGTGTGCTGAGCCACGGCTCATTTCGGCACTCGGGACAATCAAGCAATTGAAGCAACACAAGCAGCTCACCTGAGTAGCTGAGTAGCTGAGGAAGCCGAATCTCCAGCCTGATAACTTTCGAGGCAGCTCCCCCCCCCCAAAGCTAGGCACTCGGGACAATCAAGCAACTGAAACAACGCCAAGCAGCTCACCTGAGTAGCTGAGGAAGTAATCTCCAGCCTGATAACTTCAGGCAGCTCCCCCAAGCTAGGCACTCGGGACAATCAAGCAACTGAAGCAACACAAGCAGCTCACCTGAGTAGCTGAGGAAGCCGAATCTCCAGCCTGATAACTTTCGAGGCAGCTCCCCCAAGCTAGGCACTCGGGACAATCAAGCAACTGATGCAACACAAGCAGCTCACCTGAGTAGCTGAGGAAGCCGAATCTCCAGCCTGAAAACTTTCGAGGTAAAGAGAGCCTCTTCTCTTCGTCTGGACACCTGCAGAGGGATGCTACCTGATGAACACTTATATTTTATGAACTTTGTTCCCTGTTCACCACTGTGTGGGCTTGTTATTTGCTTCTCTTTGTGCTACTAATGCTGAAGTATAAAGCTAGGGACTCACTGGTTTTCCTAGAGTTGCCTTGCTGATTACACCTTAAAGCCAGATATACCAAGCAGCTAATATAGATCAGACTTGTTTAATATGGTGGTATTTGGAGCTAATTGCTGATTACACCTTAAAGCCAGATATACCAAGCAGCTAATATAAATCAGACTTGTTTAATATGGTGGTATTTGGAGCTAATTGCTGATTACACCTTAAAGCCAGATATACCAAGTAGCTAATATAGAGCAGACTTGTTTAATATGGTGGTATTTGGAGCTAATTGCCGATTACACCTTAAAGCCAGATATACCAAGCAGTTAATATAGAGCAGACTTGTTTAATATGGTGGTATTGGAGCTAATTGTGCTTGTAACTGACGGCATTAGGTTAGCTGGGTCCTAGTGTGACCTCATTTTGGAATAGCCCTGTTTGCTTAGAGTGGAGCTCCTTTGTGTAAGTCACAACATATTCTCCTGCTGCATAGTAATGAGAGGCTGTGTTTTCTCCACTACATAGGCAGCTCTCCCCCAAGCTAGGCACTCGGGACAATCAAGCAACTGAAGCAACACAAGCAGCTCACCTGAGTAGCTGAGGAAGCTGAATCTCCAGCCTGATAACGTTCGAGGTAAAGAGAGCCTCTTCTCTTCATCTGGACGCCTGCAGAGGGGTGCTACCTGATGAACATTTATATTTTATGAACTTTGTTCCCTGTTCACCAATGGGTGGGCTTGTAATTTTCTTCTCTTTGCGCTACTAATGCTGAAGTGTAAAGCTAGGGACTCACTGGTTTTCCTAGAGTTGCCTTGCTGATTACACTTTAAAGCCAGATATACCAAGCAGCTAATATAGATCAGACTTGTTTAATATAGTGGTATTTGGAGCTATTTGCTGATTACACCTTAAAGCCAGATATACCAAGCAGCTAATATAGATCAGATTTGTTTACTATGGTGGTATTTGGAGCTAATTGCTGATTACACCTTAAAGCCAGATATACCAAGCAGCTAATATAGAGCAGACTTGTTTAATATGGTGGTATTTGGAGCTAATTGCTGATTACACCTTAAAGCCAGATATACCAAGCAGCTAATATAGAGCAGACGTGTTTAATATGGTGGTATTGGAGCTAATTGTGCTTGTAACTGAAGGCATTAGGTTAGCTGGGTCCTAGTGTGACCTCATTTTGGAATAGCCCTGTTTGCTTAGAGTGGAGCTCCTTTGTGTAAGTCACAACATATTCTCCCACTGCATAGTAATGAGAGGCTGTGTTTTCTCCACTACATAGGCAGCTCCCCAAGCTAGGCACTCGGGACAATCAAGCAACTGAAGCAACACAAGCAGCTCACCTGAGTAGCTGAGGAAGCCGAATCTCCAGCCTGATAACTTTTGAGGTAAAGAGAGCCTCTTCTTTTCGTCTGGATGCCTGCAGAGGGGTGCTACCTGATGAACACTTATTTTTCTATGAACTTTGTTCCCTGTTCACCACTGGGTGGGCTTGTTATTTGCTTCTCTTTGTGCTACTAATGCTGAAGTGTAAAGCTAGGGACTCACTGGTTTTCCTAGAGTTGCCTTGCTGATTACACCTTAAAGCCAGATATACCAAGCAGCTAATATAGATCAGACTTGTTTAATATGGTGGTATTTGGAGCTAATTGCTGATTACACCTTAAAGCCAGATATACCAAGCAGCTAATATAGAGCAGACTTGTTTAATATGGTGGTATTTGCAGTTAATTGCTGATTACACCTTAAAGCCAGATACACCAAGCAGCTAATATAGAGCAGACTTGTTTAATATGGTGGTATTGGAGCTAATTATGCTTGTAACAGAAGGCACTAGGTTAGCTGGGTCCTAGTGTGACCTCATTTTGGAATAGCCCTGTTTGCTTAGAGTGGAGCTCCTTTGCGTAAGTCACAACATATTCTCCCACTGCATAGTAATGAGAGGCTGTGTTTTCTCCACTACATAGGCAGCTCCCCAAGCAAGGCACTCGGGACAATTAAGCAACTGAAGCAACACAAGCAGCTCACCTGAGTAGCTGAGGAAGCCGAATCTCCAGCCTGATAACTTTCGAGTTAAAGAGAGCCTCTTCTCTTCGTCTGGACTCCTGCAGAGGGGTGCTACCTGATGAACACATATATTATGAACTTTGTTCCCTGTTCACCACTGGGTGGGCTTGTTATTTGCTTCTCTTTGTGCTGCTAATGCTGAAGTGTAAAGCTAGGGACTCACTGGTTTTCCTAGAGTTGCCTTGCTGATTACACCTTAAAGCCAGATATATCAAGCAGCTAATATAGATCAGACTTGTTTAATATGGTGGTATTTGGAGCTAATTGCTGATTACACCTTAAAGCCAGATATACCAAGCAGCTACTATAGAGCAGACTTGTTTAATATGGTAGTATTGGAGCTAATTGCTGATTACACCTTAAAGCCAGATATACCAAGCAGCTACTATAGAGCAGACTTGTTTAATATGGTGGTATTTGGAGCTAATTGCTGATTACACCTTAAAGCCAGATATACCAAGCAGCTAATATAGAGCAGACTTGTTTAATATGGTGGTAGTTGGAGCTAATTGCTGATTACACCTTAAAGCCAGATATACCAAGCAGCTAATATAGAGCAGACTTGTTTAATATGGTGGTATTAGAGCTAATTGTGCTTGTAACTGAAGGCATTAGGTTAGCTGGGTCCTAGTGTGACCTCATTTTGGAATAGCCCTGTTTGCTTAGAGTGGAGCTCCTTTATGTAAGTCACAACATATTCTCCCGCTGCATAGTAATGAGAGGCTGTGTTTTCTCCACTACATTGGCAGCCCCAAGCTAGGCACTCGGGACAATCAAGCAACTGAAGCAACACAAGCAGCTCACCTGAGTAGCTGAGGAAGCCGAATCTCCAGCCTGATAACTTTCGAGGTAAAGAGAGCCTCTTCTTTTTGCCTGGATGCCTGCAGAGGGGTGCTAGTCCGACGGCGCTTCATGCCATCTGCCCCGCCCGCCCCAACCACCCTCCCACCCAGGGGCGGCTGTCAATTTAAGGATCCACGCCATGACATCATATCCGGTGACATTACGTCCTGTTGCCCAGAACCTATCTCCCCACTTTCCCATTTGCAGGTTATACCTGCTGGCCACTAGAGGGACCTATGCTCCCTCACTGCTTCCTACTCTTACCTGTACAGCACTACTTCCCTGGGATCTTGCTCACCACAATTTATTGGCCCTGCCTCACGCTCTGCCTGTGCCTATCCCCACTAGCTGTGCACTTACCCACTTACCCATCTGCTAGTCCACACTATGCCCTGGCACCCCTCCCTCCCCTTGCTCCTGACCCTGCTCTCCTGCCCCTTGGGACCTCTGTGTGTCCCCATCCTCCCTGCCCTCCCCTAGCTTTCTCTTCACCTCAGGCACATCTGGTGTCTTCTTATTCTTGCTTTCCCTCCTGTACCTCCCTGCCCACCCCTGCTCCCTTAGCCTCCCTCCCCTCTCATGTCAATCGTAGAAACCTCTCACCATCTCCCAGCCAGGGTGTTAGTCATGCTACTACTCCTGTTAGGGAACATTCATCCAAACTCTGGCCCGGTTCCCAGGAGCTCCCCAACTCGCACCACAGGCCTATGCATGGTCTCCATGAATATCTGTAGCCTCCTAAAAAAGTTTGACTCACTACAATGCCTGGTCACATCAATTAACCCTGATGTCATCACCCTGGTTGAGACTTGGCTGTCGAAATCCTTCCCTGAATCCCTAGTCTCCCTTCCTGGTTTCACCCTTTTCCGGTCCGACCGCGTTGGGAGATGGGGCGGCGGCTGCGCTATTTATGTCAAGGAATCTCTCCCCGTACTAGCCCTGCCCACTCCCATCCTTGACTCCAGGGCTCAGGCGCTTACGCTGAAACTAACCCCTGACCCTTTAAAGGGACCCCTTTATCTGACTACTGCATACGTGCCCCCCAGGGACCAAACGCAGGCCATTGCCTGTCTTACAGGATACCTTACCTCTCTACCTCCTTCCGCTGATCAAATTCTGGTGGGCGATTTAAATGTCAACTGGCTCAGCCCCTCCTCCTCCTTCTCTTCTACCCGAGACTCCTTTTCAGCAATAGACCTAACGCAACTAGTTACCCACCCTACCAGGACTAACCCCAAGAGAGGCTCCAGTACCCTGCTTGATGTGGTACTCACCAACCGCCCTAATCGGATCCCCAATGCACAAGTCCTCCCAGACTCTCTCAGTGATCACTCCCCCATTCTATTCCACTGGTCATCCTCAGTCCCCAAACCCATAGCACAGTCCACATGCCAGCGGCGTCTAATACCTGGTGGACTAATAAAACTTAAGGAACTTCTGTCCCAAATTGACTGATCTCCTATACAGACAACTCCTGACATCGACACAGCTCCCTCCTTCTTTACCCAAACTTTTAATAATGCCTGTGATATCTTTGCCCCAATGTTGACCAGCCATTCTAAAAGGAAGAATGCCCCCTGGGTAACCCCAGCTTTGATCCACCAGCTCAAACATAGGGACAACATATGGCACTGTGCCATTGAGACTGGCCAGCCCAATGACAGGCGGTTATATGCTGCCGCCCGAAACAAGTGCACTCGGGCCATCAGAAAAGCCAAGTCTGAGCACTATCGGTCCTCACTCACTGCCTCATGGGGGAACCCCAGAACCTTCTGGGATAACATTAAACAGTTAAATGGGAGTGCACACTCCCCCCCACCCACCCAGATCAACATTAATGGTGTGATCTCCTCAGACCCAGCCCTCATAGCCAACCACCTCAACACCTCATTCACTGACCTTAGCCCTATCCTCCCTACAAATTTTTTTGACCCTCCTCCCCAGCACCTGCTGTAAATCTTTCTTGCCCTTATTTTCTCCTCCACCGTGTTTCTGCCCAAGAACTTGGGCGCACCTTGTCACTGCCCTCAAGAGTAATAGTACAGGCAGTGACACCCTGGATCCGTGTATCCTACGGCTGGTCTTAGACACAGTCCTTACCCCGATCACATGCCTCATCAACCACTCTCTTTACCTGGGGAAGGTTCCAACTGCCTGGAAAGTCACCACTGTCACCCCTATATTTAAAGGTGGTGATAGGACTGTGGTTGGAAACTATCGACCGATCTCCATTCTCTCTCCTCTCTCCAAGGCCTTGGAAAAAATGGTGGCCTCTCAAATCTCTGACTACCTCTCCACCTACAATGTCCTTTGTCCTGAGCAGCATGGCTTCCGAGCGGGCCACAGTACCAACACAGCCCTCCTAGAGTTCTCCAACTTCCTCCACTCCTCCTTAGACACTTGTTCTCTGGCTGGTGCTGTCTTCATTGACCTCTCAAAAGCTTTCAACACTGTCTCCCACCCCCTCCTTCTTGATGCCCTTAGTCTCTCTGGTTTTGCTGCTGGGCCTAACTCCTGGTGCACCAGTTATCTGTCTGACCGCTCACTGCGTGTAAAAATTAATGGGACCTACTCAGACATCTGTCCCATCTTTTCTGGGGTTCCCCAGGGCTCCATTCTGGGCCCCTTACTATTCTCCCTTTATCTTAACACCCTTCCACGCTCTTGCTTGGGGAACATTCTATTGTACGCTGATGATGCAGTCATCTTTGCCTCAAGTCGTAACCCTATTGCCCTCCAGGACTCGCTGCAGAAGTCCTTTACTGAAGCCGAGGGCTGGTTCAAGGAACATAGATTGGTGATAAATCTTAAAAAACAAAAACCATGTTCTTCACTCATCCCCAAAACAAGTCCTGCAACTTCAAACTCCTCATTCACTCTGGGTCCTCTTTCCACTCGAACAAGTTTGCTCCTATAAATACCTAGGGATCCATTTTGACCCTCCCTCTCCTTCCATGGATACATCGCTGCCTAGCCACTGCCACTAATATCCGATTGGGCATCTTACATGGTATAAACACTGCCTTCCCGAAGGCTCTTAGACTCACAGTCACCTCCTCTATCCTGTCCCTAGTGGACTATGGACTGCGGTATGGTGCTGCTGATCAGAACGCACTCCATAAAATTCACACTACTCTGAATAAGGCCTGCAGGTTAATTACTGGAGCACCTAGGCTGACACACACCTGTCTACTGTGCAGCTAAAAGGCGCTGGTAGCAGTCTTGACAAAGCGCCTCAAATATCTGACCTGTACCTTACAAAAGGACCCTCATCAGGCTATCCACCAGGATTGACCACCACCATGCCCGCTCTGTCCCACTAGTTCATACTGGACCTCTGGAAAACCTCTCTTGTTATCCTAGAGCTAGGACCTCTCACGGCCAAGAGCCTTCAGCTTTAGGGCCCCTCCTGGTTCCAACACACTGCCCCCCCTCTCCTCAGGCTCCAACTGTATCGTGCTTCAAAACTTCCTTCACGTAACCACCTTATTAACACCGATGCTGTAATCGCCACTAGTAAAGTCATGACTCAATAATTATCACAAAGCTTATTACTAAGCTGCTATGAAACATATAACTCTGGTATTGTTTGCATCCATCCTACCTGTACCAGCTTGTTTGTATCTATGTCTTAATTTACTGTTATACTTATGTGTTGTGCTGTTATACTGTGTATTTTCGTTTGTCTTACTGTGACAAGGTACCTTTGTAAATGAGCCTATGGCTCAAAGGTTTTCCAAACTGCTGTTTAAATAAAATAAATAAAAATAAATTTCCAGGTCTGACCCAGGGAAAAAGGAAAAGGGATACAAACAGCAGGAGTGAAGCATTCCAAAGATAAAGTGCAAACAGTGAACAATTCAACCAGATGCAAGTGCAAGTAACAATAACTGGTGAACAGAAGTTGGTTCTATAAGCAGCACCAATACCTTCTTAAAATGACACAAGCAAGCTGATGTGGTGATATGAACAAATCCTGGGGGTGAGGAGGACATGGCATGGGCGAAATCAGTACCAGAGCAGAAGAGGTAGGGGGCTGACAGGAGCAGGAAGAGGGGAGGAGCTTTAGCAGGAGACTATGGGAAACATTAGAGGATCACTAAAACATTTAGTTAAAAAAATAATAAAACATTTTAGTTTAATAATAGCCTTAATGCACTGCTGGGGTTGGCTACCTTTGTTAATCTTACCCTAGGGGAATAAGATCCTATATCGCTGTACACTATGTGTCTCATGCCCCCCCTTCCCCTTAGGATTAGATTAATGAACATCCCAACCTCTGGTCATACTTATCTATCTCAGTATGTGTCATACCGTTTGTGGTATGTCATTATTTTATTGTGTGTACAGCTTTCTTCAAAATACTTAAATGTGTCCATGTTTGTTTATTATTTCATATATAAATGCATATAACAGGCATTCAGTTTATTGCTAAAAATGTTCATCCTCCTGTGGGGGCCTTGAGGGAAATTAAACTTCAGTCACTTAGTCTTACTGTTTTATGGAATACATTTTCTTATTAGAAATCTTCCTGGATCACAGATACCCATGAGAATAACAGTTTTATAAAGCCAAACACATTTATAAATCACAAACATTTATTTAATGTGGAAAACAGGGTGTTGGTCCACATATTTCACTTTCATCACCTCCAGTGCAAATGCTCAGTTTCACAACATTCATCAAGTGTGTCAGTAGTACTTCACAAATGGCATTTTGCATCAAATATATTGCATGTACAAATGACTGTATGGAAGCTAAAGCAATAAACAGCTACCAATAAACTTTCAGTAACAGTGGCATGAGGAGCAATAATTTATAGAGATTATAGCATTTATAGATTTTTTTAAATGTCCAGATGGAGTAAAGCAGCAGTATTTTGGTAGGAAAAATACGTCATCAAACAGTTTTCTTTAGGAACAATATATATGCCTGATATCCTAAGATTCATGCTCATATACTTTTAGTGTTTTCAGACACTCTTAAAACAGTTTTTACAACTAACATTGTAATTAATAACTCACGTCATTAAAGATGATTGCCACTCACAGTTTTTAAAAATCTCTTCTGCTGAGGTTACCTGTTGAATGTATGATCCAGAGTCACAGAAACATAGACTTTGACGGCAGATAAGGACTGCTTGGCCCATCTAGTCTGCCCATTTCCCTGCCTACAGGATAGGCCGCAGATCCTAGTTAACCAACAGCCTATTTCTTCCTACCCCCCACAAGAATTGCCTTATGTCTGTCCCATGCATTCTTGAATTCTCCCACAGTTTTAGACCCCACAACCTCCTCAGGAAGGCTGTTCCATGCATCCACTACCCTGTCTGTGAAAAAAATGCTTCCTCACATTGCCCTTGAACCGCCCCACCATCTTTAAATTGTGTCCCCTTGTTCTTGCACATCTCTTTTTCTGAAAGATGTTACCCTCTTGGACTTTGTTGGTTCCACTGAGGTACTTAAAAGTTTCTTTCAAGACCCCCTCTCCCATCTTTCCTCAAGTGTATACATATTAAGCTCCTTAAGTCTCTCCTTGTATGGCTTCTCTTGCAGACCATGCACCATTTGAGTTGCCCTCCTCTGGACTACCTCTGTCCTGTCTATGTCCTTGCGGAGATGGGGTCTCTAGAACTGGACGCAGTACTCCAGATGGGGTCTCACCAACTGTCTGTACAGTGGGATAACAACTTCCTGTTTTCTGCTAGTGATGCCTCTCCCTCTGCATCCCAGTATACCCCCAGCCCTCCCTACTGCCTTCTTACATTTCTTGCTAACCTTAAGGTCATTTGATATGATTACCCCCAGCTCTCTTTCTTTTTTTGTTGTTGTTACTACCCCCCCCATTGTGTATTCTTCACCTGGGTTCTTGTTTCCCAGGTGCATTATTTTGCATTTCTTTGCATTGAATCCTAGCTGCCATACTTCTGACCATTCCTCCAACCTTGCCAAGTCCCTTCTCATCCTCCTTGTGTATCAACCCTGTTGCAGATCTTTGTGTCATCTGCAAAGAGGCATACTTTTCCTTCCAGTCCCTCTGCAATGTCACTTATAAAGACATTAGAAAGGACTGGACCCAGCACTGAACCCTGCAGTACCCCACTAGTAACCCCTCTTTCTTCAGAGTGGACTCCATTTACAGTTACCTTCTGTGTCCTGTTGTCCAGCCAATGTTTTACCCAGGCTACCACCCTGGGACCCACTCCCAGGCTGGTTAATTTGACTATTAATCTTTTGTGTGGGACTGTGTCAAATGTCTTGCTAAAGTCTAGGTAGGCCATGTCCACAGCCCTTCCCTGGTTTACTACTTTGGTCACCCAGTCAAATAAATCTATTAGATTCGTCTGACATGACCTTCCCGCTGTGAACCCATGCTGCCTTGGATCCTGTGCCCCACTGGCCTCTAGGTAGTCAACAATTCTTTCCTTCAGAAGTGACTCTATCAATTTCCCAACCACAGAGATCAAACTGACAGGTCTGTAGTTTCCTGCCTCTGTCTTGGTCCCACTTTTGTGAAGCAGAATCACCTCCGCCTTCCTCCAGTCCTCGGGTACCACACCATCCTCCCATGATTTATTAAAAAGAGTAGCCAGTGGTTTCACTAGCTCCCCCTTAATTCTTTTAGAATTCTGGGGTGAATTCCATCTGGCCCCATTGCTTTATCCACCTTCATTTTTAGGAGTTCTTGCAGAACCCTTTCCTCTGTGAAAGGATTGAGATCAACCCCCCAATCAAGAGTGCTTCTGTTAATTGGATTAGGCACTTCTCCCTCCTTTTGTGAATACTGAGCAGAAATATTCATTCAGTATCCCTGCTTTTTCACTGTCCCTCTCTGCCCACCCACCGTTCATTCTATTCAGCCTCACTATCCTCCTTTGTCTTTCTACGCTCGCTGTGTACCTATAAAATGTTTTATCCCCCTTCTTAACCGAGTTGGCTATCTTTTCCACAGTTTGGGCCTTTGCTATTCTGACTTCCCTCCCTGCTTCCTTCTGCCATAACTGGTACAGCTCTCTGTCCTGCTCCTTCTGTGTTTCCTTATACTTCCAGAATGCTATCTTTTTCTCCCTGACTTTCCCAGCACCTCTTTTGGGAACCATAGTGGCTTTTTCTTTCATTTTGATTTGTTTATTTGCTTCACACAAAGGCTTGTTGCCTCAGTGATGGCAGTTTGATGATTCCCCATTGTTGCTCCACCTCCTTCCAGCCTGTTTGCTAGTGCTTTTCTGAGGCACTCTCCCATCTTCTTGAGTCATCCCTCCTGAAGTCCAGTACCCTCACTTTTGTATGGCTTGACTCTGTAGCTGAGTTTAAGGTGAAACACACTGTTTGATGGTCACTTATTCCCAGATGGCAACCCACTTCTAGATCTGAGATCCTCTCACTGCCCCCATTTGAGAGTATGAGGTCTAAGATTGCTCCCTCACAAGTGGGTTCCAAAACTAGCTGTCTGAGGTCTGCAACCTGTAGGGCATTGAGAATGGCCCTGCTCTTGGATGTGGCTGCAGCAAATGTGCCCCAGTTAACATCTGGCATATTTAGGTCTTCCATCAACAGTGTCTTCCCTTTCTCTGCCATCCTAAGAATGCCATCTATAATATCCTTGTCCATTCCCTCCCCCTGACATCAGAGTCTGTACACAACCCCTGAGCAGACTATGGTGCTCTTTCCAGTCTCCAAGGTGACCCACAGTGCCTCCTCTCCTCCCTGTTTACTCTTTTGCTCAGTTGCTTTTATCCCTTCCTTTACATAGAAAGCTACTCCTCCCCCTCTTCTCCCCTGCCTGTCTCTCCTGTAGGTTATGTACCCTGGTATGTTAACATCCCAGTCATGGTTCTCTGTGTACCATGTTTCTGTGACTGCTATGATATCCAGGCATCTCTCTTCCATCAAGGCTACCAGCTTAGGGAGCTTGTTGCCCAGACTATGGGCATTGGTACTCATTACCCTCCATTTCCTGATGGCCTTACTCCTTTTTGCACCATCCCTGTCCTTCTTGCCTTTGTCACTTTCCCCATTTACCCCTGCCCTTCTCCCTATTGACACCTCTATGTTGGTGTTTACCACACTTACTACCGTGATTTTTTTGGGGGGGCTAGGATTTCCCTGCTCCTTTCCAGTGCCTCCCCCCTTGGCTAGTTTAAATGCTTGCAATGAAGCATTTAAACCTATCACCTAGGATCTTGGTTCTCCTCCTGTACAGATGCAGCCCATCATGCCAGTATACGCTTGCATCACTTCAAGTGGACCCCTGGTCCCCAGTGAAGCCAAATCCCTGAGCTCTGCACCAGTTTTACAACCACTGATTGAATCCCATGGTGTGGAACACTCTAGCCTCTCTTATGCCATAGATGGGCAGCACCTCCGAGAAGGTTACCGTGCGTGCTACTTGTCTAAGGCCCCTTCCCAATTCCACAAACTCTTCCTGCACTTCTATAATCCCTTTCTTAACCAGGTCATTTGTCCCTAGGTGGACAATGACATCTAGCTCCCTCCCCTGTGCAGCTGCTCTGGCAATCCTGAGGATTCCCTCTTTGTCCGTCCAAGCCATGGCACCAGGAAGGCACTTTACCTCCCTCTCCCCTTCCTCCCCCAGTTCTACCTTCTTAACAATGGAATCACCCACCAGGAGTTGTTTCCTTTACCTCTGGGGTCCCCTGACACCCTCCTGTGGGTCTTTTTTGTGGAGGTTCCCAGCATCCTACTTGGTCTCCACTGCAGGTGCCTCCATAGAGGAACCACACTTTGCCAGAATGGCATAGGAATTCTGGAGCGGTACAACTGGAGGGATGCACCTCTGTTCCACCAACCTCACCCTCCCTGAGCCCACTGTGGTCCAACCATTCCTCTTTCTTGGCAACCTCTGAGGCAACGACAGTGGCACTGGTGGTCCCTGGATGGAAGAGGAGGTCCCACAAATCCTGGCCAACTCAGCCTGGAGATAAGCAACCTCCTCCCTCAGCTTAGAGAGGTGCCTGCAGATCGGACAACACCACATCCTCCAGAACGTCTCCTGGAAGACTGCTGCTCCACAGCCACTGCACTGCACCACTCCCATCATGTCTTATTTCTGGCCCCTTAACTGTTTGGAAACCTTACTCTTTCCTCTGTTTTTTTTTTTCTTTCTCTTCTCTCGCTACTTATTTTATGCCTGTGTGCCCATTAAGCTCTTGATTGTCCTGTTCTGAGACAAGGAATATCCTATATTTCCCAGTAGACCCCTTACAAGCTCAGAGGCAGACCTCCAGCAGCTAGAGGGGGCCGGAGAGCTACTCTTGCCCTTCTAGGATGGTGGGTCTTTGATGGATCTGTGATCACTCACTTCCGGCTCCCAAACAGGAAGTTCCTGTTGTCAGTCAAATCCTGTGCCTATAAAAGTAGAACTAGCTTTGGGTGGGAGGCTGGGCAATATAGATCCAGTAGAGAAGTCCAGTCACACAGCCATCTTTAAATTTAGCTTCTTTCTAGCTAAGCCACTCCCCCTACTTACTAGATCTTTCTACAAGTAATTTAAACTGCACAGCTAACAAGTGCTTTCAATCACCTGAGATTTACACCTGGATAACAGTTCAGAGATAACCATTCAGTTCAGTTAACTCAGACAAACACACACTTTTTTTTGGTTTTGTTTGTTGTTTTTTTTTTTTTTTTTTACCCTAAAGTAAAGGTCCAAGTACAAGAGTTCTACTTCTTTAGTCTCAGTAGAGAAGTCCAGTCACACTGCAGTCCTTCCTCCTGGTGTCTTCTGCCAAGATACTGTAAATATATTAGAATGGTGCTACCACATGTTTCTGATTGTAAACAGCACAATGGGCATGGGACAGGAGTGCAACGTTTTAAAAACTTCAGAGTCACTCTTCTTTGTTCAGGAATATCTTCCTACTTTTGCAAGACAAACATTATTGCAAAACAAGTTATATAGTTACTAACAAATACTACTGCTTTAACCCCCCTATATAACTTCCACTCCAGTTCAGAATGGCATGCCTATTGACTGTGATATAAAAGGGTAATCTGCTGCTTCTCTTTTGAATAAAATGGAAGACAGCATAGTTCTATCTATAGCAAATCATTCTGTTTTCATTGTTAATGTAATATTATACAATGGCAAGAAAGAATCTTGGACTGTGATTGGTCAGTCTGGGACTGGACCCATGGCGTTATCCCAGCATAAAACCACAGGTCTAGTCTCAGCACTGTGAATCTCTTGACTGATTGTTTGGAGCGATATTTCTTTTTTTGCATCTCCTTTTGAGAAACAAAAATACTGTTCCACACTAATAAAAACATTGTTTAAAATGATTTTTTTATTCTATATATAGCAAGCCCTTGTATAATAGGAATAATGCACTCCAAGGTGTGTGTGTCGTGCTGGGATAATGCCACACCTGGGGCATTGGACGTACTCAGTCTGCGGCCTCGTAGCCTGCCCCCCAAGGCATGACGTTATGCCAACACAACACATATCCTGTCATGGATTATTCCTTTTCTCACTTATTTGCTCTCTTATTTTGCACAACAACTGTCACTTATTCTTAGAGGTTATATGTTATTAGTTTCTTGGTTCATGCAGGTGACCAGAGAAAAATGTCAGATCAGTGAATCACCACTGTTTCAAGCTAAAGTGCTTTCTATTAGCAGTCTTGTATGTGATAAAATGAAAGGAAACAGTCATGATAATACTATGGAAAACGTGAAATAACAACAGGGTAAATGAATTTCAAGTTCAAGTTTATTGCAGGAAAGCTCCATTGAGCAAGCTCATTCACAAGGAGGTCCTGTGACATAAACACTTAAAGTACAAACACAGATAGTCAATAACAGTATATACATGAAATACACATTACATGCTACAGGCTGGATATACATACAAGGGTACCACATAGGGTGACCGCAGGTGGTAAACATTGATATGAGACAGGGAAGCGACTTATAGGTCGCATACTGATAAATGAAACATGATGACTGGCGTGATTTGATTTAATCAAATCAAATCAAATCAAATATTCAGTATTTTGGCAGCTAGAACAAACAACAGTCTACAACTGATATGGGAGGGAGGAGAGATTTGATAGAGTAGCAGTGGAGCGTAAGCAAAGATAAAGCCAGGAGTAGAAGAGGAAGGGAAAGCAGTTAATATGACAAATCAATTATACCTTACCAGTGGATAAATATGGCACATGGGAAGGAAGAGAGACTTAATGACAGTTACAGGTGTCTTTTATTTTGGCTGAACTTAGCGATTTGTAGAAGTTTATTGAAACTGTGCTAGTTAGTTTCAGTACGGTTTGTGTAATTGGTTCCAAATGGAGGAAGGGCATATGCAATAGCACTGCCACTAAAGGAAGTCCTACACCTTGGTATGTCAAGCATAATAAAGTCAGATTTTCTTAATGAGTATGCACTATGTGAGATACTAATAAGGGATGAGAGATAGCTTGGCAATTTCTGCGAGGAGCAGTTTAGGAGTCCATAGCCCAGCATGGAGCAGGCGTCTAGTAGTGAGGATGTCCAACCAACAGCTGCATATAAGTCACAGTGGTGCGAGCGGTAAGGGGAGTTGGTAATGAACCGTAACGCACGGTGATAAAGGATGTCCAGTTTACTTAGATTTGCAAGAGTGGTGGAGGAATAGATTACATTGCCATAGTCGAGTAGGGGGAGAAAAGTGGCCTGTACAAGCTTGTTTCGAGTTTCAAGGGGGAAAAAGGGCCTATTTCTGTAGAAGAAACCTAACCTTGCTTTTAACCTTCTAGAGACATCTTCGATGTGGTCACTGAAAGATAATTTATTGTCGATCCAGATACCTAGATATTTAAATTTGGTTACAACTTCCAGAGGCTCGTTTAGCGTGGTGACAATGAAGTCTTGGGCAAGAGTATTGGGGGGGCCTGAGACAGCACTGCGGGAGAATATCATCGCTTATTATGTCACTTATTGTCAGTTTATCTATGTATTTTGTTCTAATGCAATACAAAGGGATAGATTTAAAATAGTGTATGTTCCCATTTATTTCTTTACTTATTTATATGTATATTTAAAAGTTTTCATGCCCCACCCATGCCCGGAAAGGTAGCATAAAGGTAGTGCTTCCATTCACTACATTTGTAACTTGGTTTCAGGAATGAACTTGAGCCCCTAACATGGTCAGGAAAGAGTATTGAGCATCACAGGGGCAGCTCTCCAACTTTGTGGAAGGGGCAGTATGCACTGCAGCATAGTCTCTTCCTAATGGAGGCTGGGTGGTACAGCAGTGGATCAACATACTGAGGAGAGGTCTCTGATGTGGACACTGATTGAGTGCCATGTGTCAACATGCACAGATGAATCATTGCACATCAGAAGACATCAGGTGAAGACAAACATAGTGAAAAACAATCCCTGTCAAGTTGGATTACAGCCATCCACCCACTGGCTTCCCACCACCAACTAGGTGCCTGCCTCCCAGTTGACTGCCCCTGACTCCTCCAGTCCTCAACTTCAGCTCTGGTTACTGTCCCTAATTGCCCCAACAAAATGGGTGAACTTGCCTTGTCCGTCTACACTCCCAAATTTTGAACTCCCTTCCATTTTCTATTAAAAGCTTCAGTTCTCACCATGCATTTAAGCATGCACTCTTTAATTACCTCACCTCCCTAAACACATATAAATGTCTTTAGTCCATGTATTACACCTCTTTACTTGCTCCAGTTCACAGAATATACCTGTTGCACTGCTATCCCCTTCCCTGTCCCATACACTCATCCTATGCCACAAGCACTGCTGTTATGCATTTACATTACTGATCTCTGCAAACTGTTTTTATCTCTTTTGTACCATAATGCTTATGCTATGTATGTCATCACTTTCGTGCTAAGTAATTCTACTGTCATTTACGGTTGTTGATTTCATTATTACTGCATTGTATCAGCTCCTTCCTGTACTATTGTTTGTGACTTGTTTGAACTGTAATCTCTCGGGTCATGCCTGAAAATAGGCAAGCCTGTCTAGTGCACTTACCTGGTTACCAAAAGCAAATAAATACAACTTCATCTAGACCGTGCTAGGAAACTTGTGTTTCACAGGGATCCCACCATGGAGATGAAGCCATGGATGAGGAATTCAGGGTAAGTACACTGGGATGGTTGGTGATGGGGCAAAATAAAAAGTAAAATGTAAAATTGGGGTAGTACCTTTAAAAGCATAATATAAAAGGTTAAACATATGGATGAGGGGCCACATCCCTTGATGAAGACCAGTGTTGGTAAAAGAGCTGGGTCACACTGAGACCTCAGGCAATGTGTAAAGAAAACTTTTGCAGCATGAGAACATAGCCTGCTTGTTTTACTGGTCTCTTGGATGCAGATTTTGTCTTAGTTCTTCTGAGCTGAGAGCAGCTTGTTTCTAGAGGTGTTGTGGGGGGGGAGTACATGGAAACAAAGAAATAAATACAATAATTGAATAATATAAGTACAAACCTTAGGTATCTAGCAGCAGAATACTGGACAGGTAAGTAAACTGAGAGAGGTGCAAATCAGGAAACAAAACAAGCATTTGTCAATACTGAATGTTTGCTAGCTGGTATTGGCATTGGCAGTGCAGGAGTTAGAGAGATGCATAATAGTAATGGCTGTGAAGTACTGAACTAACACCAACCTCACCCCTACCCTGCAGAGACTGACAGGCATTGGGGTGTGCCTTTGGGTCGGCCATAATGCTCACGCCATTTCACCTCATTCCACCCTGCAGACAGTGACAGATATCACGGTGTGCCTTGGGGTCTTCGGCTCTTGTGCTCACCCCATTCCATAAGGACATAAGGAGAGATGGATGCAGTATAGGAAAATGGTCTGAACGTTAGGGCCAAAGACCCCAAGGCACACCTCAATTCCGTTAGTGGCTGTAGGGTGGGGGTGGAATGGTGTGAGCATTACAGTTGAGAACCCCAAGCCACACCCTCAATGCCTGTCAGTCAGTACAGGGTGGGGCATTAACAGTTGGAAGCCCTAATGCCCCAGGCGTTTGCTTGTATTTTCATTCAAAATTTTCAAAATAGACTTTTTGGGACCTCCCCTCATGAACAGTGGCACTGAGATTTCATTAATCTCTTCCAAAGCTTGAATTCGAACAGCAACTGCACCATTCTGTGCCACAGGTGTGAAAACACTTTTTTGGCAGAATGTAAAATGACAGCTGTACTGTTCATAAGGAGGTGTGCAAAATGGGCAATGTTGAAAATATTGAGTGTAAATTGTGTGTTACAACTGTGGCTGGTTTGTACTGTTCTTAAGGAAGTGTAAAAAAATGCCAATGTTGAAAATCTGGAGTGATACTATTACAAATTTGCAAGGAAACTGCGCAATGCACACTCATAACACAGTCTTTTTTTTACCAAATTTGCAATATAGACTTTGTGAGAGCAGACTTCATGAACAGTGACACTGTCATTTCATTCATTGGTCCCAAAAGGGGATTCCACACAGTGACCACAAAATCGCCTTTTGGAATTGAATAACCAGATGACACTCAATGAATTCAAGAGATGGGGTCCCAAGAACCCCATGTTGAAAATTTGGTGAAAAAATTTGGAAAAATAGCCAAGATATCCACATAAGTTTAAAAAAAATGTATGCCATTATATAGCTTACTGACATTTCTTCAGTTTGCGGTCAGCTTTGAAGAGTGCAGACATGGTCCTGGTCCTCTGAAGATCATTACACCAGGCTCCAAAGTTAAGTATAGGGTGATGGGGTGTGGGGAGGTGGGGTACACAGAGGGTGGTTGTGGGATGGGGGAAGGGACCAGACCCAATGAGGGACCATTTTTCTTTCAAGGGAAACAAAAGAAAATAAAAAAAACAATGTGGGAAGGTTTTCTGCTTTTCCATGTAATTTGGCATGTTGGGGTGAGCTCCCAGCATGCCACTTGAGTGTTTCTTTGGGGGGTCTGTAGCCAACAGGAATTGGGCACCCCTGTCAGCAGAATGTTGGGTGTGTGTGTGTGTGTGCATGAGCTGAGGGGGATTGGGCACCTCCTCGGCACACAACAGATGGGGGGGTATCGTGCTGATGGGGATTGGGCTACTCCATTGGCAAATGAACTGGGCAGGTGGCATGTTGACACGGGGACTGGGCAGCCCCATCAGCTGTAATGGGGACTGTAAGAGGTGGCAGCTGTCCATCGGCTTCTATGGGGACTGTGAGAGGCTGACGGAGAAGATGTTGCCATGTTTGTTTGGACAATGCGGCTCTAATTCACTGCTGCAGTCAGAGGCCACCCCACAAGAAAACACAGCTGATTGTTTAATGATGGGGCACTCCCTGATTGCAGCATTCACTGAGAGTGATGCAGGTACAAACCTTCTTTTGCATGCATGATAGGGGTAGTGGTGCCCATTTCTGGCCCTTTCTGCTGAATTGACCTAGTTGTACTTTATGACAGCATGCCCAGTAATGGTGGATGGAGGACAGATGCCTGTGGGTAGAAGTCAGTGTCAGAGGAGATTACAAATTAGGTGGTCATTTTCTTGTGTGCTTGCCACTCCCCCTGCAGCTTGTAACTTAAAAAAAAGTAACACTGGGACTCGTATTTTATTTTTTGTGTAAGGCATATTAGGGATGTGCCGATCCTAATTCTGCAATGTACTACTTTTGACCAGAATCCCTTTATAAATCTTGCATTTTGTTACCTGCAATGCTCTTTTGAGATCCCAACCCCTATTTTTACATATCTTTGCATGTCAGGGTATTTTGTTTTTATTTATTCGTTTAACCAGGTGAGACACACTAAGCTGAAAGCTTGTTTACAGGTGCGATCTGGGAGCACAAGGAAGTTAAGTGACTTGATCAGGGTCACAAAGTATGCAAGTGGGGGCTGTGGGATTCAAACCCAGGTCTACTGGTTTGCAGCTCAGAGCCTTAAACCACTGTGCTACACTACCTCCAATGATATTTCACATATAATTTCAGGTTTGGTTT
This sequence comes from Neoceratodus forsteri, assembly GCA_016271365.2. Lineage (NCBI taxonomy): Eukaryota > Metazoa > Chordata > Ceratodontiformes > Ceratodontidae > Neoceratodus > Neoceratodus forsteri. The sequence continues at coordinate 536,908,428 of CM057459.1, read as the reverse complement.
GTTACCATACACATTTATGATCTTATAAATTTTTATAGTATAGCATTGTCCCGAGGACCTTCAGTGCTAACTATACAAATGATTACTATGTACTATATAAGTGTCTACATATCTCTTTAAGTGTTCAGAATTTAACTGCTGCCAGGACTGCCACCTTACAAAGCATCATGTCTATGATATGAAGTTCTGGGGCTTCTGTGCTGCACACTTGATTTTATTTTTTGACCAAATAAAGCAGTTTATGGGACATATTCCATACATTGGCATTTTGGTGATTTATTTATTTTACCACCCTTGTGTGCACCTCTTTCTGTTTTGATCCATTGTTAGATTGCCAGTGAGTGTGTGGTGCAGTGTCTTTGTTCCTGTAAAGTGCACTGAACTTAGGGAGTATTTTACTGTGGAAGGCATCAATATGGCAGGAGAAGTGGAAATGCCATACAGCCTTGCACAAAGGTATTCAGAGGGGAATTCTTCCAGTTGGGAACCATCCAGGGTCATAACGACTGAAGGAGATTCAAATCTAGCCAAATGCTGCTTGGTACCAGCATCATGGAGACAATCTCTTTGCCATTTGCACAGCTGCATAACAATTTAAATACTGTAGTGACACTATCTGGAAAGATCAAAAGTTCTGTTTAGCACACAGTGTTTTCCAAATACCCTTCAGATCCCTTTCTAATAGTGGCAGAATTTATTGCAAGGTTAGGTCAATATAATCGATTGTTAGATAACTCCACAGTGCATAGTTTTGAAAATGACCGCATCATTAAATTTGTTCCCATAGACGCCATATGGTGTCGGAACCATCTATTGCTGAATCAGACCCAAAATGACCACCAGCAGTAAATGAGTTAATCTGCTACAAAACACAGCTTTTAGTGTCCATTGTTTTTTAACTCTTTTTAACACTCAACTAATAGTATCTAATTCCAAATAAGGCTACCCAAGGTTCTGCCACATTTTCCTCCTCAATAGGTTGAAGCCCAAAATGTCAGATAGTCAATGCATTTTGAATTGTTATAAATCTGTCATTAGTGAAATATTCATATATGATTGTTCTGATTATTCAATAGTATCTTTTCATCTTTTGATTTTTCCTTCTTCTCTAACTCACGTGCTCCTTTTTATTTTTATGTAATGAAACTGGCCCAAGTATTAACATTATTGAATCTGATGCCACCTGATAAATGTGCAGGAGCTGACATGAGCTGACAGGCTGGAACTAAAATTTTTAAAATTGATTGCAGCCAATATTTATCTGCCTCTGACATCTATCCTTAACTTGATCTTGATTAGTGGTGATTTTCTCTAAAGTTGAGAAAGTACTGCAAGCACTCCTATTTTGAAGTCTGGATCTTCTTAGAATTTACATAATTATCATTTGGACTCCATTTTATCATCTTTAAGTAAGTTATTAAGAGAAACTTGTTAATGAGCAAATTGTCATGTACCTAAACACATACAGTATGAATTTCAAAGCAGGGAACAGCATAGATTCAAAAAACATTACAGTACATGTATGGCCTTGGTCAGTTTCACTGACTGTGTCAGTTGTGCTAAGGATGGAAGTTTGCATAGTACTTGTTCTAGTGAGAAGTTACTGACAGAGCACCTCAAGGATCCATAATTGGTCCCCTATTATTTTTGATTTTCATACATTCAGTTCCTCAAGTGTTAAAACATTTCTGTTATATTTTGTATGCTGATTATATCATAATTTACACCAGCTATTCTTTCTTAGATTAAATCAACTTAACTTTAAGTTTGGATGTTGAACATTTTAATTATTGGTTAATCAGACACTGCCTTGTAATCAGTAGCAGAAATACCAAATATGTTGCTCGTATCTAATCCCAAACTAGCAGAAACTATTGCAGGTCTTATTATTTTTCCATTTAGAACAAAGAGACCTTTAAATAAATGAGTGTCTACTTGGATCAAAACCTTATTTTCGCTTTGTGTATAAATTCAATTTGTAAACAAGGTAGTCAAATGCTAGATGTCCTTTTTAGGCTAAAGAAAGGTTTGTCACCTGTTACTAGGCAAATAATCAGCAAAAGTGTCCTACTCCTTATACTGAGTTACAATTCTTTTGCTTTCATGAACCCATCTCAAACAGGTCTAACCCATCTGAGGGCTGTTTCAAACAGCATTTGTAATTTCATTGCCTGTGTACCATTTAGAACACATCATTGTGTACGTTACAGTTAGCTTGCTTGGTCAGCTCCTGATTTAAACAGAGTATATTTTCTTTGCTGCCTAGTGGATAAGACCATAAGGCTAAACTCTGACTCACCATTATTCATGCGTTTGCCTTTTAAAAATGACTACAGAAGTCTTTTTCCTTTAAAGCTGCCAAATATTGGCATGCATTGCGATTGACTGTAATGCAAAGATGCACCTTGTCATTAAACATTGTTTGAACACCTCTTTGCTTACAAGTTCATATTGTACTGTAATTGTTTCTAGCCTGCATTCTTGAGTGCTCATTTATTTGTTATTGTAAATTGTGTGTTACAACTGTGGCTGGTTTGTACTGTGACCCCAAACCATGCCTCAAAAAGGGCTTTTATCACCAAGAGGTCTGCAGGAAAAAAAATGTAGATTTTTGGTAACATTGTAACAAGAAATACACACATAAATAAAGGGCAAAATAATAGTTTAGGCCAAAAGAAGCCCAAAATAGGTGGCAAATTAATGACACAAACATAGAAGAGGTAAATTAATACACTTATCTGGGTATACCTTTTTCTTGAAACACAATAAATAAAGAGAAAGCACAGTGGCTCAACACATTCCAAACTGAGACAGTCCTTCCTTGGTGTTGATTTATTCAACCAGGTATACCGCATGGTGTCTACAAACCTTGGGCCCAATACATTAAGGATACTGATGTCCTACACATCTGTTGCACAGTGTGTGGGGCTGGGATATGCACATTCTGGGTCTCTGACAGAGACCCAAAGATGCACTAATGGTACACATTGACTTCACACCTTTGCCCATGATCACATGAGGGGGATCCTATGCAACTACATAGGCAAGTCAGAACAGATGGCAGGGAGTGGACATGCCTGTGGAGGGCCAGTGGAGTGTAACATTTAGGATGCCATTTATGCTCTGCTTGGTCAGTGTTGTAGGGAGGTTACCATTACACCAGCCAGAGGGCTACCATAACATCTGCACCCACCAGAGCATAGCATCCACAGTATTATGGCACTAGACAACCATAGAGTCCTAACCCTCTTTATGCCACTGAGGGTTAGGGATGAGTGGCAAGCTATGGAGCACTGACACAGACATTTGCATAAATTGTTGATTGCTGCTAGAGGATATGGTAGACTGTATGTGGGCCACCATGTCCCATGTTTACCTGCTCCCACTGAGGGAGATCCCACTGCAGAGCCCAGTCTGAGCTTGCAATTGGAAGCCCGCAGTCTAGCCATGTCTGCCCCCTTGCTGTCCCTACCATTATTGCAGAAATGCACAATTATGCTTGAGGTTCCAGGCCTTCCCACTGGGAATTGCATTATGATTCTGCACATCTTGTGGGGACCAGTTATGAGGTGCCCCATTGCATGACATGGTACATGCAGTTACCAGTACATACTAGGGCTATTGGTGCACAAGGTCCTGAAATTGCTGCTGTTGTCCATTAAGGCACAACATTCTACACCAGCTCTTTTTAGTACAGATATGGGGGGGGGTCTCAATAAAACTGTGTGGATTGTATTATTCTGCAAGCAGAATTGAGGTAGAATGGGCATTTCGCTTCTGAAATTGTTTTCAGAATTTTTGATAAATTCTGTTGGATTCCGAAAGTGTTTTCATTTAACCACAAATTTTAGTTCTGCAGTGTGTGGAAAACAAATCAACAGCACATGTAAACTGTGGAACACTGATCCACAGTTTATGTAAACTGTTTGTAAATAATCCTTGTTCAAAAAAAAACTGCAAACTATTTTTAGAATGTCACCTCTTTGGTTTTAGGCAGAATATCCAAAAGGCTGCAGTATTCTATTAGAACCTAAGTTTTGAAATTCCTCACAGCTCTACTTCTCAAAAGTATCATTTCTGAAAGCAACTGTGATTAGGGTCTCATAAAGGCCTTAAGTTTTCACGTGTCCCTCCTTGTCACTCAGTACAGAACTGGGCATCATTAATTGTTAGTAACTGTCATACTCACACACTCTGCTTTATAGGATTAAAGTTTTGAATAGGCCCAATGACAGACATCCATCACATAGCTTAATAGAAAAATTCCAAACAATGTCTCTAAATTGCAAAACCCCTTGGCTTTGTGCCATAAACCAATCAGTCAAACTAATGGATTTGGCTTCTTATGCAAATATTGTACTAAAATCACTAGGCTGGATTTTCAATGAACTGCTGGACTTTTTTGGTACAGTTGTACTACTTGAGAAAAACCTGTTAGACCACCAAATAGATGGTCTAACATCATGGCACTAGTGCTGCAGGTTGAACATCAGAAACATCATAAGTCAAAACATTGATGTCTGTATCATTTTTCTGCAAGAAAGTTTGTAAAATGTCACAAATGCATCAACACCTCTGTAAATTAACCATACACCTTTTGAGGCATTTGCACTGATGTGGTTTTGGCACAAACAGTGTCACAACTCATGTGTCATCAGCTTTGAAAATCCAACCTATATTAATTAGTAATACATGGTTGAACATTTTTCCTGTAGAAAAACAGTGGAGCCAGGAAGTTGAAATACCACTATTTTGACATCAGAATGATAGTACTATGACTCTAAATTCCTCAAAAGCTATGTTACACTAGTGGTTCAAAGTCTACAGCAAACTGAAAGTGGAAAAAGAGACATTTGACGCAAACTGAATCAATGAGCAGGACCCCAGTAGTCAGAAAGGATGGCTGCATTGTTTGTTTCTAATTTATTTATTTGTCCCTCATTGGCACCAGCAGTTGAGTGGAATGGAGAAACAACCTGGCTGTGATTTTGAGAGGTGAATCCAGTTGGTGTGGGGGAGGGTCTCTGAGACAGTCAAAGGTGGGGGCTCATTTGAACATTTGCACTCAGTTAGATAAGTTGCCATATCTTGCCAAAAAATAAAAAAAGATAACCCATCTGTTACAGTGTTGAAACTTCATCTTGGGATTCTGGTGACATGATAAACCTCTCCAATGTCACTCTTGAATTTTATGACATCATCAGAATCTCTGAATGAAGTTACTACACTGTAACAGAAAAATTGCCATGTGTTATTCTATTTGCAACAAACATCAAACCCTTTTAAAGCAATATTTATGTTGCCAATCCTGGTATACGATATACAGTAACTTCTGTAAGGAACTCTCAGTACAATCATTGGATGGTCTTCAACAAAAAGTACACTCCTATGAAATTTACTTGGCTGTTCTCCAACACAAAGAAGGTAGGAAAGCTCTGACCTCATTTAGGTTTGAGACCTTTCAAAGTGCCTTTCTTGAGGCACAATATGTAAAATCTACTGATATGAATTTAAAATGCAAGTGCAACCAGCCCGGTGGTGCTGAGGTTTGAGGTGTTGGATGCCACACCTCACACCACGCCGGTGACCTGGATTTGGAAGTGAGCGCAGGTGCTGAGAGTTGGCAGGGGAGGGAATAGATTGAGCATCCCCAGGATGGCTTTCCTTTCACAGGGGGAGGGCTTTGGGGATGTCTAGCATCCCAGTGACCCTGGATAGGGACTGGGGACACTGCAGGCTAGTGGTCCAGAAAGCAGCATGGGACAAGTGTGGTGGATATTGGCATGGTTGCCATATGCCATGGCATCATTGCATGCCACACTCAGTGGGGACAGGGAAGCACTAGAAACCCCCCCACTGGTCTGGATAGGTGATGGCTCCACAGTGCCTGACCGCCACATGCCCATAACTGGGCTTCCACCTCTGCTGCTTGGTCTCCTCATGGACCTTGGTCAAGGGGTTCCCATAAGGAGAGCTAACACCTTTGAGGAGGTAGGGGGTCTCAGTGGGTGGAACATTGTCAAATGAGTTGGTGCCTGAGGGAGCTCCAGGTCCAGTGGGCACCATAAAGTGAGTTCGAAAAATAAATAAATAAAATAAAATACAAGTGCAGATATGCATGACTGGAACATGTTCTCTTAATCTGCCCCTGAAAAAAAAAAAAAAAAAAAAAAAACAGACAACAGTGGTTACAGCTGCTGATTAAAAATATAATTTTACCTCTAGACCTTATAGCTATCTATTTTAACCTCAGTTGAGAAAGGTATATTACTAAAGCTGGCAACTTATTATGAAATTGTTTTGAAATAATGGCCACAATCAATCACAAGCTCAACTTAACTGATGTAAAGAGTATTAATTATGTTGTTATGAATTTATTAATGTTCTCCACCTATAAGACTTATTTTATTCTACTATATTCAAAGCCCAGTTGCAAAGCTTTTATACAACTGTACCTATAACCTTCTCTAGTTTGTTTCAAGATTAAAATCAGTACAAAACATTCCATGAAATGCTACAAAGCTAAGGGCCTTTTTCACAACATATGAAATAATGAGCTTTGAACACTGTTTTGGTTATTACTATATTTATTTGCTTGATTACTTTATACTATTTGCATTTGACAGTTTTAACAAATTGTAATGGCTTAATGAAGCTGACAAATAAAACATTAATACTACTACAAGCAGGAAAATCAAAGGTTAGGAAACTATATGGTACATCCAGGCAATAAATACAAATGGAGAATCTTGAAAAAGAATTAGAATAGTACGCAATCTAACTTTTACATAGTGAGCTGTGTATTGTCTTCTCCAAACACACTTGGGACTTTTGCAGTCCTAAGAGGAACGCCTACATCTGCAATTGAGCAGGGTTATTAAATGAATAGTTTTCAATCGTTGTTCTCTAGTGGGAAGGCATATCAATGTTTTAAAGTTCATACAATGTCCCAGAGGAAAAGCATTATTTCCAAAAGGACTTTGTATCACTACATTAAAAGCAGTGTTACTTGTTTTAACTACAACATTTATATAGCCAAAATGCGTAAAAGCTGAAAAGCATATAATCACACAGTATCTTGATTACAATTCCAAAGCAAACCTTTCAAGTGAATATGGTATCATCAAAATCAGAGCCATGTACTGTACAAAGGAATGCAGTGGAATAGAAAAATATACTTAATTACAATTGAAACCATCTTGTGTTTGTACTTCATAATTTGTTCCGATGAATACTGAGAAAGAAAGAAGAGTCTTCAGTTCATCATGTTTCTTGTGTCTCTATGAATTCATAAGGGCACAGTAAGACTCTTTAGTTTCTTATAATATTATGAATTCATTCAATAACCATGCAATAGCTTCCAAATCATGCCTGTACTCACCATCTCTAATCTATGACCCAGATATATACCGGAACTGGTCTTCTGCTGTGAGAAAGAATGACGTACATGAAGAAGTACAATTTAATTCAATTGTTAAAAAATCTAATTTGGGGGCAAAGTATGGTTTGTCATATTAAAAACTTCATGGAACACTAAAGTCCAGTATCCTATCTTCTGACTGGTTCACTAGCAGTCCTAATCATACTGTGCACGTAATGTTCTGCTAGTGTTATCAAAACTTTGGGACCCATTCTATGCATGCAACTGTATACACTGTCGGTCTTTGCTCAAGTGCAGGCAAAAGTCCTTCAAGCATGGGATGTTGCCTATAACAATATTTGTTTGTTTATTTTTTTAGTTTTTGTTGACCAGGTAAGTGCACTAGACAAATTCTTCCTATTTTCAGGCATAACTCAGGAGAGGGGGATACAGATGAATGCCAGCTGACCTTGAACCAGATTAAGCTGTTAGTGGTATTTTTAGTGAATGGGGGGAAATGTATCCAGGGCACCGGGGAAATTCTGTAGGGGGCGCAGCTGGCTGTGAGCATGGCCAGTTCTGTGAGAACTCTGGTGAGGATGGATGCAGCAGAGGTGGGGGAGAAGGCCTTCTCTCCTACCCTGAATTTGCAAGAGGCTTCTTCAGATAATGAGATTGCAATGTCTGTGAGTGATACAGAGCCTGAAGTTCAGGAGATATTTGTGTCAAAAAATGATCTCAGTCTGCAGAACGCTGGAGCTGAATTTATTACAGAAAAAGGTTTTATTAGCCCAGCAGTGGATAAAGAAAGAAGTTTGCAAGAAGAAATCCTAAAAAAATATGAGAGGCATTTGCTAGCGCAATACCACTTATAGGAACAACTTGCTTTGTTGAAACCTCCAACTGTGCCTGTCAAACAATCGGGCCCTGCTGTCAGTGAGTCGTATGATATGGCAGCATCAAAGGGCTGCATCTGAATGGGTGAGTCAGAGACACTTAAATTTACAGCTGTTACAATATCTGATTCTGCAGCTAAATTACCAACTAGAGACTGCACAAATCTAGCTACTGCAATGCTTAAAATACGTGTTTCTTTGCCAAAAATAACTACCGATAACATAGTTGGGGAAAGCGAGTTTATTAAGGTTAAACCTATGGGACTGGCTCCTCCAAACTCCCGGGAAGAAAAATGCATGACTCTCATGGACAAGTCTAAAACTTTTAAACCCCTCCACTTTGTCTAGGCAAATGGGATTTGTGTTTCATGCTGAAAATGTGACTCCTCTGGTTACTCAGACAAAACAAATTAATTTACCTGTGTTTTTTTGAAGCTAATTATGGCCTTCAAGAGAACCTGCCTGTGTTTTCTTTCAACTCCAAGGGTCAGTCAACAAAAGTAGGTTTTAGAGATGAAGGAAAAGAGAAAAGAGTGGCCCTAACTTTAGCAAATATGAACATCTCCCAGGGGATTGGGGCACCACTGCAGAAGGCCAAATTACAGGGTAGTTAGGCTGAACTGATGTCTGATCTAGTAGACCTTTCTAAACCTTTACCTTCATGCTCCCCTTGTGATCCCTGGCAACCCCATAAAACTTTAAAAGAAGCTGGCTGGAAATTAGCTCCAAATGGAACTTGATCCCTGACCCAGAGTGGGATATGTCACTAAATTGTTCTCAAGCAACCACAGAATGGCATCCAGCAACCCTGTCTCAGGGAGAAAAAATGCCTTGGCAATTCTACCTGCTCCAAAGGTGTTGGGCCCAGAGTGCATGGATCTAATCAGAGTTTCTCCCTCTAACCCATCTGGTCCCATGGATCTCGATGTTTTGGATATTGATCAAAATGCAAAAAATAAGGCTGTAACACCAGATTCAGACAAAGCTCTTATGGATGTGCAGATGCCAATACCTTCTCAGAAATCCCTGCTATCTGAGCTCTTTTTGAAAACAAAAAAGAAGCAGCACCACACAGAAATGCTGTGCAAATTCGTTATAAGTGTGGACTTGAGGAAAGGCCGGGCAGGCTGTATGTAGGTAAACGTCTCCTTTAAGACTCTCTGAATTTTTACTCAACAGAGGTTTACACCTTCATTAACATTTCGGGGGAGGACAACAACGATGTGAACTTTTGATCATCATATGCTCTTGACCTTTTTTGGGAGAGATGCAATCAAGTTAAATGTTCACCCACATGGACCACCTTCCTTGTTATTCCCTTAACAAAACCACTAATTAAATTTGGCATGATTATGTTTTAGAATGAGGGGTTCCATGTGGTTAACACTACCTATTAGTTGTCTCAACGCTGTGAAGCACTAAGTGACCCAGAAGCAATACTTGACATGGAGATGTTTTGGACTAGGGGTTGGAAGTTTAAAGTGAAGTTAAAACAGAATGAGTTAGGAATTTTCCATGTGACAAATTCTTTTATACTAGGTAGAGACAGGGGTGTGTATTTTTATTCTGGGCAGCCATGAGCTTGTTATCAATATGGGGCTAGAACCCATCTCTCTAGTACATGTGACAACCCCACTGCGACAACTGTGGGGAGATAGGGCACATCATATGCCAATATGCCAACCACACCAGGTGTGACCTATGTGAATATTATGGCCATGTCTTTTCTGAATGCTCCTGGGCAGCAAAAAATAAACAACCTGTAGTAGCTCGGAATTGCTTATTCAGCTAGCCCAAGATTTAGTCACATTGCGTACTTTGATTCCCACCCTGGCCACTGTTCCAGAACCTCCCACCCCACCCCTCCCCATTATCATTTCAGATAATCTATCAGACACCCAGGTCCCCTGTGAAAGGGTTATAACTAAGGAAAGCTCCATTCTTGATCCCAGGTCCCTAGCTCCTGTCTGTTACAGTGAGCCTGATGGGCAGAAGGCTAAATCCCCTCCTTCTAGAAGACAGTCTGCCAGGAATGTTAACCCCCCTCCACTAAAGCAAAGTTTGAATCAGAAACTTCTTATGCAACCCTTTTTTCCCAGTGGGGGGATTCCAACATGGAACAAGATGAGCCAGCTTCACAGACACTTCCCTCTGATCATGTATCTCCAGATCATGAACTAGCTGGCTACTAAGGGAAGAAAAAAAATGAGAGAAAAAATAATTTTTGAGTGATCTAAAATCCCACTTCTGGCTTCTTTAAAAATCTGTTCCCTTAATGTCCACAGCTTATTGAATGCTGAGAGACATCATATGATTTTTAATTATCTTCATACAGAGGTTTTTGATATTTGTTTTATTCAAGAATCATGGATGTACAATATTGATTGAATCCACATCTTTAGGGCCGGCCGGTCACACTGAGGGTTGAGGCACTGGATGCCATACCTCGCTCCATGCCAGTGACCGGGGTTCAAGAGTGGACTCGGGTTGTCTGTGGGTTGGCCGGGGGGAGACAGGCTTGAGCGTCCAACGACAGCTCACCATTTCTGGGGAGGGATTTGGCTGATGCCCGATACTTGCACGACCTTGAGTGGAGGCTCAAGGAAATGCAAGCTCCAATTTGGGAGTAGGGGGTGGCCAATGAGCAGCCAGGATGTCTGCATGTGCACCTTATGTCAGGGAGCAATGCGCTGCTCTGGGAGGGATGAAAATGAGAAACTGCCTGTCACAGCTGGGAAGATGAGGAGACTGAAGCTGTGCCCACAATCTGCCAGATCCTGACCAGCAGCCCTCGACTGATGAAATGTGAGTATTGGGGCACTTGTCCCCCATCTAGTCCCCACCCAGGGGTAAGCAGCAGCCACATGGGGCTTGAGGGTCTGACTGGGTAGGGTTCCTGGCATTGGGATGTCCACTTGTCTCCCCTGAAGGGTCAGAGGTGGCAGGCAAGGGGGAGAGATAAAGAGTAATTACAAAAAAAAATCCATATCTTTAAATCTGAATGGTGGTGGAGTCCCTCCTATTGATCATTGGCATGGAATGTGCTGATGGCATAGGGATCATGTTCAAGTCCTTTAAGTTTTCCCTGCTTAAATTTATAGATTTAATTCCAGGAAGGGTTTTAATTCTTGATGGGGCATGGGACATTTCCATATTCAGATTCATTAATGTGTATGGCTCCCAATCTAAGGCTGAAAGAGTTAAACAGGTAACCTCAATACAACCTTGTATTGTTTCCTCTCATAAAATAATTTTTGTGTGGTGATTTTAACTGTAATATATTAAAAGGGGATAAAGATTCATTTACACAAAAGAACATTTATTGTGATTCCTCTGCCTTGGCTAGAGTAGTGGACACAGCTGACCTCATTAATTGTATGGATAAACTGACTAAAGGGCTCAAATTTTCTTACAAAAGAGGAAAATATACCTCTTTGATAAACCACCTTTTTATTTCAAAAATACATTTCAAATTTTAAATTGTATATTAACCCAGTGGAATTTTCTGATCATGCTGTCCTCATTTTAAAATTTACAGATCCTATAAAATCCCCTAAGAGTATGAATAGGTGGCGAGTAAACACTAAAACCCTATCTGACCCTTTGGTTCAGAAGGGTTTGTTGTCCCTGATTAAAGCATGGGAATCTGTAATGTTTCTCTACACAGATTTAGGTGAATGGTGGGAGGATTTGAAAAAAGATTTTAAAAACTGGTTAATAAAACATGGGAAACAGTGGAGAAGATGAGAAATTGTTGAAATATTTATCTCTTCGCCATCAAGTACAGAAACTATATTCTCTAGAAACTACTTCTAGAGATGATTATTCTTCTCAAATAAAGGTAATTAAAGAAGAAATGCAACAGTACCAATATGACAGGGCCAGTTCTATTAATGTAATGCTACAGTCAGTAACACAAAGGACCCCTGTAAGTGTCCCTTATATAGCATGTAAGGAACTACACAGTTCAATGAATATAGAGGTCCTGATCAATCTCCCAGGTCAGATAACAGATACAACTGAGGGACTCCATCAAATCACAGAATCATTTATGAAATCCCATAACCCTTCTAAAAACCTGTCAGATATAGAAATGCCACATTTTTTATAGTCTATAATTATTCCAATTGTACCAGAAGATGCAGTTGTGATGGAAAAAGCAATTGGTAAGGATGAGATTGAATTGGCCATAAAATTCCTAAATCCAGGTACATCCCCAGGAGTAGATGGTCTCCCCGGAGAATTTTATAAATCCTTAATAGAAATACTGTCAGATTGTCTCCTACAGGTATATCAGTATTTCTTAACTTAAAATGCAACCAGACCTTCCTTTTCAGAAGGCCTCCTTGTATTTTTATATAAAACAGGTGAGAAATCAGGAATAAGTAATTGGAGGCCAATAATGATCTTAAATACAGATTACGAATTATTAGCTTGTATACTAAACAATAGAATTAAAAATAATGCTCGGTTAGTTATTTCCCCACACCAATACTGTGGGTTCCTAGGAAAAAATATTCAGCAAGCTCTAATGATTGTTAGAGACCTTATTGAACACCTTTCCATAAATGGCATCTCAGTATGTCTTATCTCCATGGACCAAGCCAAACCCTTTTTAGGGGATCCCTAAAATTATTAGGGCTTATATTAAATTATTATATAACAAAGCCATCATATACCCTGTGATTAACAGGGTAGTAACAGATGGGTTTCAGGTTTCTACAGGGATGCGACAAGAGTGCCCCTTGAGTCCCCTACTCTATCTATTCACATTGGACCCCTTAATTTGAATAGTCCCTCAAAACTCATTATGGGATGGTTTAAATGGTGCTGATTCCAAGGATTGCCCTCTGATACAAGTGTACTCTGATGTCATTTGTCTGTTTTTTTTTTTCCAATCATAAGCAATTACCGTCTTTTCTTAAAGTAATGGAGAAGTATGCTTACATCTCCAATGCAAAGCTCAACCTTGATAAATGCCAGGGTCTTTATACTGGATCATGATACCCACCTCCTATTCAAATTGAAGGAATTAGGATAACTTCTAATGCCCTTAAAATTTTGGGGATAGTATTTGGGCCTTAGATTTTACCACTGGCTAATTGTGAAATAGGGATGTCAAATATAGAAAGAAAGATGCAAAGACAGAGACATTGGAAAATATCAAAATTAAAAAGAATTCAAATACAAAAAAAATTAATTGTTCAAAAATTACAGTTTGTGGCAATGATTTACCCTCCCCCTAGTACTTTGGAAACTAAAATATATAGCTTGTTCTTTCAATTATTATGGGGTAACAAATTGAATCCCATCAAACGCTGCTTTACATACTTACCAAGGGCTCGAGGAGGTTTGGGAATAGTTGATCAGGTCATCTTCTTTCACACCATTTTTTCACTCCAAACTGTAAAATGTGGCTTAACTCCAACTGACGGAATACACCATCAATGGATTTTGAAGGTATTACATAAGTATTTCATAGTATGGACTATGGTTCCCCAAAAACTGAGTACCCATCTTTCGATCCCAGAATATTTTAAACCCACTGTACAAAAAATATACAAATGGAGTTTTTCCAAACAACAAATTCAGCAGGGGAAGGTGACTGTCTTTTATAACTCCATTTTGGGCATAATATATCCTAAGGAGCCTTGCTTTAAGAATTGTTTAGAGAGTAACAATGTAAAGGTTCTTTTACTATAAACAAATGAAAGAATCCCTCTCAAATGTGGGAGACCCTATGGTTGGCTGTATATGGCAAACTAAACGTCAGAGGGGATGCAAAGCATAAGGCAGCTGAAGAAAGGAACTGCCCCTATTTAGAATGCATTAACACACCTGAAACTACGACCATTTTTTTGTTGGACTGTACTTATTCTAAGCCTTTATGGGATTTTCTAGCATTCAAATGGAAAATGAAATGGTTATCCCAATTGTCCTATGAGATCCTAGTTCTGGGGATGAGGCCTTTAGGGGGATCTTCGTATGATACAGGTGTCCTCAACCTTTTTAAATGTTTTTTTATATATTATCTATGGCAAGCACGATGTCAGTGGGTACTGCAGCAAAAGAGAATGCCTCATACGGTACTGAGTGCTTTGGTTGAACAAGCTATGGGTCAGGCTTATTTACAAGATAAGGCTGCACATTCCTCCTTAAAAGTATATAGATGGTGGAAAGGGTTTAATATTTTCATTAAATTTAAATACAAGTGTAATAACTCTATAGGAACTTTGTGTTAACAAATGCTTGGGTGAAGTAACCCTTTTATGATTTCTTTTTTTTCCTTTCCTTTTTTTGGTTTTATTAATAAGGTTCTTATGTGTTATAGCTGATGGTGTACATATGTTGTGGATGATTGCAACCCTCTTGATATTTTTTTTTCTCCCTTGTAAGTGTATTAGACTCATATATGTTCTATGTTTTATCCTTCCCCTTCCCCCCCTTTTTATTTTCCCCTTTCCTTTATCCTCATCTCTTTCCATGTTTTGTGTTGTTTAGAAAGATTGTTATATTATTAATTTCATGTTTACTTTATTAATGTTCTTGTCATGTTATCCTGATTTCAAACTGTGTATTATGTACTATGTGATTTACAAAAAAACTCCCCTACTCTTTTTGAGAAGTGCCATGGCATCTTTAACATCCACCTGAACTACCACCAGACCAAGCAGATGGGACCTTGGTTTAACATATCATCCGAAAGACTGCATCATTCAAGGTATATTTTTAAGGTATATTGTTACTTATTCTTCTTTTCTGCAATCTGACTGAGTAATTTTTCTATGCTTTTTATAGGTTGACTACACAGTCCACTCAGTGTGAAGTCCGCTTATCATTTTATTTGATTGACTTTCACATTTTGTATTACTAGGCTCCCAGGTCGATTAGGATAGTTTTTATACTGTTAACCTTGTTCTGTTTATTTTGCTGTTGTTATTTACTATTAGAAGACATATTCTCCATAGTTAGTATAGGGTACAATGGTGCTTATAGAAGCCAGTTGAGTTTTGCAATATCAGTTTTTTCCAAATGATAATAAGGCTTATGGGGGTGGGGGTGGGAGGGTTTTAGGGAGTAGATGGTTGGGGTGGTTGTTCATCACGCACCAATTCATATTAAGGGAGGATGGTTCCGGTCAAAACCTTATATAGTATTATGGGTGAGGATTTTTTGGAGCTGTTATTGTTACTGTGTTGGTGGGGGTGGGTTTAAACTCTGCCCCTTGTCATTCCATTATTACTGACACATTTCTCTTTTGAGGATCAGTTTTTTGGGATATCTAAATTCTTGATGCTCAGCATTTCTGTTGTTTTTGTTTCAGTGTATGTTTTTTTTTTTTCTGTGGGGCTATATCTGGTCCAGGACAGAGTGGCAAAGGGTGGGTGGGTTCTGTGAGTGAGGCCAATTTTAAGGGATTCCAACGCTTTCTCAGAATATTTATGCGGGGAATATCATAGATTATTGCTGGTCAGTTTACACTTATGGCTAACTCTTTTAAATGTGTATCTTGGAATGTAAAGGGGGCCTGTTAAAGGGTAAAGCATTACCAACGTATTAAACATTTGAAACAGGTAGGATGCAGCATTGCTTTTCTGCAGGAGACACATTTGCTTACCTCAGAAAGCCTTGTTTTTCATCACCAAGCAGTAGCTCAGGTGTTCACTACTGATACTAGTACCAATAACAGGGGTGTAGCAATATTGTGTTTTAAGGGAACTGATTTTCAAGAAGCAGAGTTTTTTTTTTAAACTTTCTTTTATCTGCCTGAGTTACCTTCCCTGTCCACTCCTTTGGACCATTGATCAACCCCCTCAGATCCCCGACATGGAGTCTGCCACTAGACTGCCCAGTATCTCCCCTGTATTACCTTGATTCCCAGCTATCTCCCCTGGGTGGGGTTAGGAAGTGCCCATTCTTCCCTGACCTTACTTTAGGTGAGCCAGCAGAATGGGGTCTGTCCTTGAATCGGTGGTACCTGGAAGGCGCTGATCGGTCTTCATCTAGGAAACGAGGGGTGTTTTCCATTTTCCTATTCCCCTCATCCCAACCCCAAGACGTTGGCACAAGGACGAAAGTCCAGAGAGGTGATGTGCTGATGCACGCCTCCTCCCAAGTGCCTAATGGCGTCTTCACTCCCTGACTCTGCTGAATGGAGCCGCCAGAGCCCTTGAGATCCTGTGCTTCCACCGGCTCTCTTGGGATGTCAGGTACACGTAGGAACTCCTGGTATCCCTCCCCAGAGGGAGGAGAGCATCCATTGGGATGCTCAATCCTCCCTCTCCCTGTTGACCCCTGCTGACCCGAGTCCATTCCCAAACCCATGTTGCCGGAGTGGCGTGAGGTGTGGCGTCCAGTGCTTCAACCCTCAGCACCACCAGGCCAGCCTGAAAGAAGCAGCATTTTGAAGACCCTCAGGGTAGATTCATCTTAGTAAGGGTGATTTTTGCCCGAAATGAGATGGTACTGGATAGTGTTTATGGTCCTAATAAAGACAATCTGTTCTTTTTTATGAACTTAGCCTTGGCCCTGGCTCCATTCCTTAGTTTCCCCTTAGCTCTTGGTGGGTATTGGAACCTGTAATTTACCCAAGACCTGGACAGATCAGGTAAAACATTTGCTGGTCTCTCTCTGGCCCCGCATTCTCTTCGAGACATGGTGGACTCTGTGGGATTATGTGACCCTTGGCATATCTTTCACCGTTATGCGAAAGACTGTATCTTCTATTCTGCTGCCCATGGGACTGAATTCCAGATTGATTATATTTTACTTAGTCATAGTCTCCTAAGGGGCATTTTGGGCTGTGAGTTGATCCAAGGGTTCTGTCCAACCATTCACCGGTCTGGGTCCATTTACATTGGCACTTGATGTCTAGAATAACATTGCCTAGAAATTAAACAATCAGCTTCTCAGGGATCAATCTGTCATAGACAGAATCAAGAAGCAAATAAAAGTTTTCATATCCCAGAGTATGTTTTCAGAGGCCCGGGGGATGTGGAATGGAGCTCTTTTAAATGTTTCATAAGGGTAGAATTTATACATTTAGTATCTAAGCAGAAGAAGAGTCTGGAGAAGGAGGCTACCACTCTTTTACAGCGTATTAGAGAGTTAGAGAAAATTATTTATTCTTCATCAACAGACTCACTCCGAGGGGAATTGTTGATGCTTTGAGATAAACACACAGAACTGTTATGTGATGAGGCCAAATACGTTATTTATAATATGCACTCAACCTGTATAGATCAAGGAGAGAAGGCAGGATACATGATGGCTTTGATTCTATAGAAGCAAGAGGCCTCCTGTCTAATTTCCTTGATTAGATTGGAGCAGGATAACACCATCAAAGTATCACCAAAGGATATTGTCCAGGAATTTGAGTCATATTATAGCTCTCTATATGACCCTATGGGGGGTCCTCCTGCTAGCTCTGATATACCCCAGTATCTGGCTGATATCCCTCTCTCTTCTTTAAATGCTATCCAGCAGACCTCACTCTCAGAACCCATTTCTGAGCATGACATTTTAGCAGCCATAAATTCCTTGGCCCTTGACAAAACTCCTGGTCCAGATGTTCTGACCCCTAACTTTTATAAAACTTTTGCTAAAGAACTTGCTCCTCTTTTGCACCAATTATTTCTTTTTATTTATGAGTCTGGTATCTCAGGTCACACTCTCCTGGAAGCTTTGATTGTGCTGCTTCCTAAAACTGGGAAATCTCTGGATTTGGTTTCTAGCTACTGCCCAGTTTTACTAATGAATTATGAGATCAAAATTCTGTCTAAAATTTTGGTTTCAAGGATCAGTGCAGTTTGGGCTGGGCTCATAAGTCGTGAAGAAACAGGGTTTATGTTAACTCGATCCTCTGTTGACCACTTGCGCAAAGTCTCTCAAATATTCTTTGTGTTCAGGAACTCTGAATTACCTACTGTTTTGTTCTCCCTGGATGCAGAGAAAGGTTTTTTTACACTTTCTTTATCCACCTTATGGTCCTGGCATCCTTCTGAGGTACTAATTCGGCAAGGCCTCTACTATCTACCTGAACCTATCACTGCCAGCTTCCTCCCCAGAACATCCAGGCAGGTCTAGCCCCCCAGATCACCCCCCAGGGATGGCGGGCCCGCCCTCCTGTGGCAGCCTTTCTGGAATTAGAGAGGCCTACCTGAGTGTTGGGTAGGCCGTGGAGTTCCCTGGAGCCCTGGCCCAGCATTGGGATGTGGGCCTGCCCTTGCAGTCCCCATCATCTCTGTGAAGCCATAGAGGGTTTTTTCTTCTTGCAGTTTTTCCTCCTTGGAATGCAGCATGTAGTGATGCCTGTGCATGGCTGCCCTGCTGGCGTCTACCGTACTCCACCCCTTACACTGGCTGGTATACCTGCAGTAACCCCTATTTCCATTGGGGGCTACCATGACACCGAGTGACTCTAGATCCCTCCCCAGAGAAAGGAGAGCTGTCCTCCAGATTCTCTATCCTCTCCCTCCCCTGCCAACCCCTGGCAACCAGAGTCCATCACCAAACCCGGGTCACCGGCTTGGCGCGAGGTGTGGCGTCCAGTGCCTCAACCCTCAGCACCACCGGGCACGTGCAGAGAAAGCTTTTGATAGAGTGAATTGGATGTTTCTATTCTTTGCATTACAGGTATTTGAATTCCCCACTGTCCTTTCTTCATTGGATTAAAGTTATTTACTCACATCCCAGGGCTAAAATCTACTGCAGCAAGGTATCTTCCACCTTTTCTTTGTGTTCTGGCACAAGACAAAGTCTGTCCCTTATTGCCCTTATTATTTAATTTGCATTTGGAGCTTTTACTTTTGAAACTTCAGAGTGATCAGGATGTGTGTGGATTGCAAGTAGATTCTTGGAATCTCAGACTTTCAGTATATGCCGATGACATCTTGCTACATATAACTAATCCCAAAGTGTCCATTCCAGCTGCCTTATTTACCATTACAGAATTTGGCAAGCTCTTTAATTATAAACTCAACTTGGATAAATCAGAGGTTATGTCCCTTAATGCCATGGTTTTTAAATCAGATATTTCCTCCCTAGGGTTATCCTGGGAACCTTAACAGATTAAGTACCTTGTAATGCATCTTTTGAGGAGCTCATCCCTAATTAAAAAGCTTAACCTGGATAATTTGTTAGGCACTGTGTAACAAGATTTAAAGAGGTTTAAAGGATTACCATTAACTATTTGGGGTAGAATGAATATCATAAAAATGAATGTACTTTCCCACCTTTTTTACCCTCTTAATATGCTTGCTGTGTGGCTCCCCTCTTCTTGATTTCAGCAGGTTCAAAGAATAGTGGTGGACTTCATTTTGCTGGGTAAACCACCAAGGTGGACATATTGCAGGTAAGCCACCCCCAAACAAGTTGGTGGCCTTCATCTCCTGCACTTCCTAGTGTACTATTTTACTAGTCATGCTAGTAAGTGTTTATCAAGCAATAACACACAATGAGGTGCGGCTTATGTCCTGATAAGAGTATGCACAGGTGTGTTATAAGGCACAAGACACTTGCTCTGAGTGTGTTATGCTCCTGGCCGTGCTCTTATCAGGACATAACCCACACCTCAGAGTGTGTTATTGCGCTTATAAAATGGCCCCCAAGTAATTACTGTAAGAAAAAAAAGAACACAAAATTTTCTAAAATATATGTATATGTAAAAGGGTTTTAATAGGCGTAAATAGTGAACAAAATTGTCCCATTTCATAAGTGTTTCACCCCTCCACCAATGGCAGAGATAGGCTAATTTATTTTGTATTATTTACTTTTTTCTTAAATTTATATTGTATTTTGTGCTTTTAGGAAGACTGATAGCATCATATGTGGTTGTTCATGCATGCCACCTGTCTTTTTAGGGAGAGTAGTCCCTTGGGACCAGTCATAATAAGTGTCTTGCATTTTGCTCCATTGTACAAACTGGATGTTTAATTTTCATTGGTCCTTGGTATTTGAAATTGCTTTTTTTATGATCAATTAGTCTATCAGGCTCTGCTTCATAGAAATAATTATGTTGCTGCTGGGAACTGTGAGACCATGGTAGGCTTGTCTTCTGTGGAGGGCACTGTTTTTGTTTACTTGCGGTTTTGGTAGCAAGACAAGTGGGGGGAAGGGGCAGATGGCATTGCAGAACCGGTAAGCAGTGAAAGAGACAACTGATGAAACAAAACACATCAGACTTTACACAAAACAATTTTAGTTTTTTTTTTCATTTATTTTACTTCTGTTTATACTTTGTTTCCTAGCCCGCTTGTCCGTGAGTGAGCGAGTGTGTTCTTTAGCAGATACCGTACTATGCAGCTTTCCGCATTGGTGTTTTAAAAGGGCATCCTTGTGCTGTGTGCTGCCATTAATGGAATATAATTTTCAGTTTAATTTTCATAACCAGTCATGGTCGGGGAAAAGTGGGTGGGAGTGCTAGAAAACAGCTGAGATGATGGAAATGGACTGGAGGCTCTGGATTTTTGTTACGGTCACTTGTTCCTGGATGCATCTGCAAATACTGTAATGGTATGCAGAGCTAGGCAGTGATTTAAAAAAACTAGATAAAGGTGCGAGATTTTAAAAGTTTGTTGTGGTGCTTGGGGGGGGGGGACATATTTTGTGCTGTTTGTTACTGGCACTGCTCTCCCAATGCAGCTGCTGTGGTTCCATAGCATGCTGGCTTACAGGCTGCATGGTGAGAGTAGTGGCATGGATTGATTTCTCTGTGTGCTGAACTTTGCTTTGCACAATTAGTGCTGGTTGGCAGGATATGTCCTGATAAGGATACAGCTGAAAACAGCTTTCAGCCAATCAGGTTTCTGGATTTCTTTTATCGATTTTATAAAAATGGTTAAGCACTGTAACAGTAGATGAGGCATTCATTTATTCCCCTATATGGCTTAAACTAGAAAAGGAGCTGATTAATAGAGCTGGTCTTTCTTCATTTTCAATCTTGTTTTCTCTGCAGAAATCTCTCCCAAGGAGTATATGAGACACTGTTATTGGGACCTCAGTTTGGGTTCATTTGCAGCTTTGTTTAGTTATGCACTACAAATCTTGTTAAGATGTTGCTCAACCTATTTTTAGAAACCCTAAAATTAAAATAAGTGGTTGGGTAATAGATGAAGCTTGGTTGCCTTAACTAAGTGGGGTTAGGGTTTGAGATTTGCTCCACGATGGTGTTTTGATGACCTGTCAGTCTAGTATTACTCCCTTCCATACAGAGGTTAAGGTGACATTTATAGCATATCAACTCCAGCGTAGTCTCCTACAGCAGTTTGGAGTAACAATAGGGTATACCAGTTGTTTAGAGTTCCTGCAATCAGTGACTGACACCGCATTGCAACTGCATGCAGTCTTTAAATTTTATCTGTTCCTGTTTTCTAGAATATTTTCAGATCTAACTGGTGAATCTCCATACTGGACTGCAACCTTCCCACACCAGGACTTTAAGTGAACCAAAACCTGGACAGACTTATATCATTATGCTTCCCAAGATAGGCTATGACTCAATTAGTTTTATATTTTGAATAATATTTATTTCAAACCTTCCAAGTTTGCTAAAATGGTTAGTTGCACTCGCCAGTATGTACGCGTTGTGGTCAGGCCAAGGGTACTTTATTTCATATTTTTAGGGGGTGTCCCAAGATCTCTCCTTTATAGAACCTAATTAAAGCTAATGCTGACCCTCTGTTAGGAACTGAAGGAGATTTCACTCCAGAGGTCTGCTAGGAGGGGGGGGATTATAGCCAAATTTTAGTGAAAGAATTGAGATACACTCTGACTGTAATTTTGCTATCTGCTAAGAAGATGGTCCTTCACTACTGGTTGGATCAGTCCTCACTTTCATATAATGAGTGGCTACAGGAGCTCCTTGCTAATCTATGTACTGAAAAAATTATAGTTAGTATTCATAATAGATTGTCAGTCTGTCAAAAAAGGTGGAGCAAGTTGCATGCCCTTTATATGCCCCCCCCCCCACACACACACACTGGGGAATTATTCTCTTGTTTTAAGTCTTAGTCTTCAATAAGTTAGCTTTTTTCATTCTTGGATATTCCTCATTAATTACCTGGATGATGTTGGATGTTACACTGCTTTTTTCTGGCACAGGTTGGGGGGAAGGGGTGGGATTGGTTGGTTGTTGTTATTATCCCTGCGTGTATTATTGTTTTTATGAACTGCATTAAAATTGCATTGAAATTTGTATAAATAAAAACTTAAAAACAGTTTTCTAAAATATTTCACAAATGATTATTTTAATGGATAGCTGTACCTTTTGAAACAGTTCCTATTTGTTGGCATTTGGAGTGACCAGTAGGTGGCGCTGTTGCTTGCGGCTAGTAGGCAGTTGTAGTAAACTGAGGTCTCTTATGCTCTTGCTCAATCTTTTTTTTTATGTTAGGACATTATGTGCTGTGGATCTTAGTATTTATATTGTAAACAGCTTACCAGCATTTGGAAAATGCCATAGCTGCTAGCTGCTAGCAGTGATCACTCGCACTGCCATTTGCTCAGTTCATTCTGATAGTGCAGAAAAAGTCACATTAGCAACCACTCATTCCCTGTACCCAGCAGATCACATTCCTTTTCTGTGTGTGTGTGTGTTGGGGGGAGGAGTGTACAGGCAGAGGCTGACTTCTTTGAAAAAAAAAATGGCTTTTCCACAGGCTTGAGAGAGAACAAACAGATGCCAACTTATTTTAAAAAAATAGAGCTCAGCGGACTTAACAGTACTGATTTGCTCACTGCTGCTGAAATGTAGGGAAAGAACTTTGCAAGGTTATAGTGGCAGTCGGCATGGGTGCAATACATGATGGAAGGTTTGTTTTATTTTATTTTACTCAGAGAGATGGAGTTTGATGGTAAATTAAGTGTGTAGCAACCTAAGTAAAACCCACTGTCCTACCGACTGCTGCCAATGATTAAGATTTCAGCCCTCCTGTTCTGCTGCCAAAATGTACAGGTGGACAGATCTACAATAGGTAAAATGAACTGTTGGCTGGCACCTTTTCTTACCTGTGAATATGTTGTGGATTTTATTCATGGATAAAGAGAGGGCTCAGCTGATCAAGTTGCTGGATTTTTAGTACCCCATTCATAATAGTGTTTTTATGTTATTTTCTCAGCTTCAGCTAGAATATAAGCTGGAAAAAAAGAAATTTTTAGTGATCTGCTTTAAGAGTATTTCCAGGTAACACTTTAAATGGAAAACTTATCTGAGATATGCTTAATACTTCCAGAAACTCCAACAAGGAAAAGTATTATTTTAGCAGTTTGTAAGGTACTTAAACTATTTTGAGCCATTCTTTAAAAAATGTAAAATTGTGATGGCAAAAGGAGCTTATTTGTATTTCAAAAGATAAATAGGCAGTAGCACAAATTAACAGAATAAATCAATTACAGTTTTATACATTCCATAAACTCTACTACTCTCCATACCTGTTAAATAAACATAATAATACTATATCTCCATTGTATAATCAGTGAATGGAGGAAATAGGACATATTTTGTACTGTATGTGATGGCCACATGTAGACATCTGCAAGCCTTCTGATCTCAATTGTCAGCACTATTAATACTATGATGAAAACAGATTTTAAATTTAAACCCAAACTTTGTGTATTAGACTCTTCATCAAAACAAATATTACCTAAATGTCCAAAACAGGAAATTTATGGATATTGCATTATTAAACACTAGGCACTGCATAGCACAAGGCTGGGAGGACCCAATCCCACCAACCTATACAGTATGGAAAAAAATATTTTGTTGGGGTGCATGACTATTAGATGAAATTTATTATAAGACGATGAAGTATGATAATGAAATGGATAAATACGGATCCTTTACAAACAGTAGTAGATGCAAATGGTGTATAACTTTTATGCAGTCAAATCAAATAACATGATGTGTATGTATGGCATTTCCCATACAATGTGTGTATTGCTATAAGACTGATTTAATGAACTGCCTGTACTTTCTTTATGTGCTCTTTCTTTTTGTACTCAAATATGAGATTGTTTCCAAGAAATAAATATTGAAAAAAAAGTGAGGGAGTTGGTCAAGAGGGCAAAGGCAGACACAGAACTATGGATTGCTGAGGGTGTGAAGGGAAGGGAAAATAATTCTTCAGATATATTAAAGAAAAGGGAATGCTGGGGGGATTGTCAGGCTAGCTGAGGGGGGAGTGTCATAGAAGATGTCAACCAGAAGGTCAGTGACCTAAAAATTACCTCTGCTCAGTATTCACAGTTAAGGATGTAAATGGGCCTGTACCAGAGAGCAAGATCATGATATCCATATCCACATGGGGGGGGGGTGCAGAAAATGGGGAGGGCAGTGATCATGGCTGAAAAAATGCTGGAGGCCCCCAGGGTGGATAAAGTGGCAGACTCAGATGGCCTGCACCTGAGTGTACTCAGGGGGACTGGATTTATCACTAGGTGAACTATTGACTCAGTTGTTTAATAACTCACTGGAGTCTGTGGTTGAGCCAGTGGTTACAGGTCTGGAGACATACAGTAGGCACACTCCACAGGGAAGAGAAAGAGAGGACCCAGGCAACTACAGGTTGCACATGCTCACCTCCTTTATAGTTAAGCAACTTTTGATGATAGTTAACGAAAGTCTGGTGGCCTACTTAGATGACAATGAGCTGCAGGACAAGCAGCACAGGTTTTTGCCGGGAAGGTCATGCCAGATCAACCTGATACTGTTTTTCAGCAGGGTTCCTAAGGCCATAGATAAAGGGCAGGTCATAGATTTGCTCTACTTTGACTTTAGCAAAGCCTTCAGTTTGATGACACATTGGAGGCTGCTGAAAAAGCTGGGGGCTTTGGGAGTGGAGCATCTCTGGGAAGAGTCTTTTAAAAACATCAGCATATAAGGTGATTATGCCATGCTAATCAAAAATAAACAGATTTAATTTAACCTAGGTATAATGAAAATTAAGACTTTAAAACTTCATAGTTGGTATGTTCAAAATAAAATAAGTCATGTTCTAGAAATATACTTCACCTTTCTTCACGACAAGGAGGGTAGGCATGTGTTCTTGAAGTTCAGGCTGGAAATGTATACCTCAAAAGTATTGCATTTTTAATTTTCTAAATCTAATGTTGAATCAGACTCTCAAGATCTCTACTGTGACTGCAGGGAAAAATACTTTTGAAACTCTCTTACCTATCTACTTGGATTGCCCTAAATTCAGTTACATGTGGGAAACTTGTATTAGCCATTATTTTTCAAGAAATACACTTATAAAAGAGATGCTTAGAATTTTAACGAACTCTAATTGAATACATTATGTGGGATATGGCGAAATATCTGAAATGGATTTATGTTGTTATGACAGGCATTTCTCCAGTTACTGAAATGAATAAATGTTTTACTCTCTAACATACGTGCATATTCCATTGAGCTGATATTTTTATTTTTGGCATTGTTATGTACTGCCTGTTTCTTCCAGACATTCTGGATCTCCTGAGATTGCAAGCCACATTACACCCAGTCAGGGCCGGCTTTAGGGTTTTGGGGGCCCTCAGCAGAATTAGTGAAGTCATGAGGCTCCTCTACTTGGCCCACCTTTAGCCCATGTGTTTTACTGTAGCCCATAAGTGCAAGATTTTATTTGTGGTGATACTATAGGCAGAGAAAAATGGGCAGACTAGGTGGGCCAAGCAGTAGTTATCTGCTAGCAAATTTTATATTTCTTTGTTTCTATGTATATCTTTAGCATAGCCAGTAGTATTTTAAAAAATTTAGGAGGACGCAGCAGTGTAATTTCTTGGGGCTGTTCTTCCCATCCCATCCATTGCTGCCTATCCACCTCATATTGACTGGATCATAGCTTGTTGAGGTATTTCATGACAGAACCAGAAGGATCTGCACAGTCCTTTACTGATGTTTTAAAAATATATTAAGATAAAAAAATGTTTAAAAATGAATAAGGTAAACTTCTCTTGTTGGGGGCCCCCAGGAGGAGGGGCTCCCAGCAACCGCAGGGTTCGCTGGTGCCTAAAACCGGCTATGCACCCAGTGTATTACCAGTCTCAGGTCTTCTTGTTTACATGCCTTTGTTTTCCTCTCAAGGACCTTGTCATTAGCTAAAGTATCACTGCAACAGAATCTATACTATAATAACTTAGAGGAGGAAATTTTTGTCACTACATATAACAACTTATATGATGTATTCTTTCAAGTAATATGACGTTGCATATTATGGGCTTCATTTTCCAAAAGCTCATTGAACAATGAAAGTTGTGTTACTCCAGGGCTGTGGCAGGGGGTAAAAGGGGCACAGGAGGTGGTTTAGAGGGAGTTGGGGTGGCAGCTGGGCATATGAGGGAGTGCTGTGGCACCTGGCGGGGTGCATTTGTTGTTAATGTATTTTATTAGTGCCTATCAATTCTAAGTCGTTTTCCACAAAATACCATACCTATCCAATATATCCTAAATAAATAAACAGATCAGGTACAATGCACCCAAGAAGGGGCACGTGATATTTCTGAATGGCATGGCATCATAGATAAACATAACTCAGCAGACCTCAAACCTGAGTTATGTTTACATACGATGTCGTGTTATTCGGAAATATCACTTGCTTGGATGCATTGTACCTGATCTGTTTATTTATTTAGGATATATTAAATAGATATGGTACTTTGAGAAAAACTACTTATAATTGATAATCAATAATAAAGTACATAAACAAGCAAACACACACCACTGGGTGCCACAGCACTCCCACGTATGCCCAGCTGTTACCCAAATCCCCCTAAGACACCTCCCATGCCCCTTCTGCCCCCAGCCCCATATTCAGATCCCCCCTATTCACCAGAATGTGTGGTGCTGGCGCAGAGCACTTGGACCACTTTCTGTCTCGGCTAAATTGAGCCACTTGCTGCATCTATGGAGAGGTTTGCAAAATCCTGAAAAGGGGGACTTAGAAGCCACACTGTAGCACAAGCAGACCGCGTTCAAAAATTGGGAATGCCACATATTTTGATGCAAAGTGCCACTTGCATTATTAATGTTTGAAGCAGGCATCTTGAATCATTCTCCAGGCTTTAAAAATGAAGCCCTATGTTGCAATTTGCAACAATTGTTTTTTTAAATATGCTTATGGAAAAATGTTGAACATGTGAAAGAACCAACAATGCATTTGTAATTCCTTACTGCACTTATGCACGGGAATCTACTCTTTTTCTATGTATTCTTTGTCTTTTTAAAATTGTTTTTATGATTTTGCATGCTTGTAATGACTTTTTATCAAGTCAAATGGTAAAGCACTTGAACTTAAACTAAGAAGGATTTAGCCAGGTGGGTAGAGAACAGGTTGGGTGAGGCAACAGAGGGTAGTAAATGTGGCCAGATCTGGAGACAGGGAGATCAGCAGTGGAATTCTACAAGAATTGGTCCTGGGACCTGTCCTGTTCAGTAAGTTCATTAGTGACATCATGGCAGGTATCTGGGCAAGATGTGTCCTTTTGCCAATGACACAAAGATATGCTGCAGGACAGCAATGAATGGGTGAGGGAACTTCAGAATGACCTAGAAAAGCTGGAAATGGGAATGTCATAAAGTGCAAGGTGATACACTTAGAGGAAAGGAATCCATGCATAGCGTTGGATGGGAGGGGTCAGGATGGCCACTATAACAGAGGAGAGGGATCTGGATGGCATCATCAGTGACTCCCTCAAGCAATCCAACCAGTGCAATAAGGCATACAGTAAGGCATAGAGGATGCTGGGGTGTATTTAGGAGGGGTTTTGATGGCAGGAGGAGAAGTAGTGAAACTGCCCTTATTCAGATCCCTGGTGAGGCCTCATCTGGAATACTGGGCCTAATTCTGGGACTGTGTCCTGAGAACAGACATAGACAGGCTGGAGTCAGTGTAGATGAGGGTCAATAAAATGATCCTTGTCCAACAAGGCATATCCTAGGAGGAACAGCTGCTGGGTCTGAATATGTAAAGTACTCGCCGGATACTAGTTGCAAGATATGAACATGATAGAGAAGTTTACATTTCTGAGGGGTGTAAACAAGGTGAAAAGTGAATACCTATTTGTTAGAAGTAGTAATGTAGTCACAAGGCAGCAGAAATGGATGTTAATTGGGTATAAATTCAGGAGGGATGCAACTAAGTTCTACCTCGTTGAGAGGGTGGAGGAGTGGTGAAATGAATTACCGGAAGAAATGGTAGGGACAAGTACCCTAAAGGGGTTTAAACTTGGCAGAATCAGAGCAGAAGGGCTCATAGTCCCACTGTGGGAATCCAAGGCATGGGGTTGTTGGTATAGGAGAGAGGTGGACAAGCCCCAAGGACACTAGGTCAGTGGGAGAGGTAGAATAATCTGGGCAGACTGGATGGATCAACAGTTTCTTTCTGCTGGAAGATTTCATGTTTCCATGTTTACCATATTTACATTAACATAACACCTTATTAGAATTGATCTAATCTGAAAACTCCAATGGAAGATTTATAATTGCATTCACTAGCTCATTATTGGCTGGCTATTGGCCAGTATGATTTGATTCCCTTAGTTTTTGCCTCAGGCACTAACTACCCTAACCAGTTTTATTCTACAGATAAAAAAAAAAAGTTATTGATTAAATAATACCCTGGAGAATGTGAACTGGAAATGGCTCAGATACATCATTATCTGATGCAAACAAACTGATCCTGGTCACAAGTGGTCATTATCTGTAGTATCATTTTAGTGCTATGGATTTCTTGTGTTCAGAGCTTTCAGGCATTGTACAAGATGACAAACTCTTGTCTCTGGACTGACGCTTTTGCTCAAATGAGGGTACAGGCCCAGCCAGGCTTGAAAAAAGACAGGTGGTCTGTCATGTAAAGTCGCTAACTATGTCCTGCCTCTAGCTTCTAGTTATTAATTTTAGAACTAAATTGCCCTTTGGCATATGTTTGTTTCTCTTAAACTACTCACTAGTAGAGTCTGAACCTATCTCACCTGTATTGACCTTTTTAACCCTTGAAATAGGTAAGATATGTATTCTGAAGAGGCTTCACTGGGAATTCACTGAAGGCAGAGTCTACAACCACCCAACCGTACATTAATTCCCCAGTAGAAGCCTCCTTTGGAATGGCTTAATGTGCTTGTAACATTGCAAGTGCAGGTGAACAACTATTGTTACAAGTGGCAATGTGGAAAACAAATGAACACCACTTTGCAATATTGCTTACCACAATACTATCTGCTGTTCAACTCTGTACTTTTCACTGAATACATAGGTTTCTAAACGACTGACAGTGCACAAGCATGTTCACTATTCGATACATATTTACATTGTAACTGCCATTTTTATATAGATTTCAGCTTAATGTTTTCCATAAAATACCAGGAAAAAGTAACAAAACCATTTATTTTGCTGTATTCCTGCAGTGCTGTTTTCAATCGTTTCCTCCATTTTTTACTTGTGCTTCGCTAATGCATTCTGGGGACAGTAACAATATTTGCATATCTGGCATCTCGCTTCTATATCTCTATGTAGGCTAGCATTGCTACTGTGCCCAGAATGCACTATTGTGTGCAAATTTTTAGAAAAGGTGATTGCTGGCAGCTACACTGTATTTAAGAAATGCAGACTAGCAATATGAAAGACACAGCGATTACTGCAGATTTCTCAGCCTCTCCCTCTCTCTCCCCCTGTGTTCCGCAACAGTGTTCACTGCAGTGCTTGAGTTGTGTGGGGCAGCTACATGCACTCAGTTTTCTGTTAAGTGCAACATTTTACAGTCTCCTCTTCTCTTGTTCAATCGCAAATATATTTTTAACTTACTGCAACTCCTGCATTCACAGAGGTTGCCCAATTCTTCAGAGGTTCCTGGGTGGTGGGTGTGTGGGTTGGGGACTAA
This sequence comes from Neoceratodus forsteri, assembly GCA_016271365.2. NCBI lineage: Eukaryota > Metazoa > Chordata > Ceratodontiformes > Ceratodontidae > Neoceratodus > Neoceratodus forsteri. The sequence goes on along the minus strand of CM057459.1, from coordinate 536,878,303 downwards.
ACAGCAGTCTGTGTCTTCTACAGCACTATCACCATATATAGGGACACACAGAGACAGGCACTGCTTATGTGGAAGAGGGAGAGATTCTTTCCCTCACTGTGTCTCTTTCTTTCTCAGTCAGAGCACTGCCGATGTCAAGTGGGCATTACTAGGGAATTAATCCCCACTTGTTTTTTTTGTCACGGGTTGTGTTCCCACCAATGCAGTTACTGTACTCCACTATACTATTACTCGCCATGTTACAGATACTGTTTGAATATGTGTGCCTGTTTCTGGATTCCAATAACAGCCCATGTTTGTTACTGCAACATGGGTTCATTCATTGTAGCTACATTTTCCCCAATGTAATCTTTGCCCTACCTTCATGGACGTTATTATTTCCAACATTGTCTGCATTTTTCCTTTTGGCCCAATAACCTCCATATCAACATCTGCAGGCTGAGGATTACCCTAATTGGGCAGCCTGTACATCGCTGTCATGGTTACTTTGCACAATAATTTTGCAGGCCTTGTGAAACCCTATCTGGGTGGACAGTGTATCCCTATTTCTGTTACTGGTCCACATTAAGTATCTCCACCTCTCTTCCCCCGGAGCTCAGCCTTGATACAGGGGCCCTTTCTCCTTTGAAGAATTCCTCACCTCTACCCATGTGATATTCTCACTTTAGCTAAGCTTACAACAGAATACTCAGCTAAATATGGCATACAAATCTCTGCCCTCACCTTGTTCTGTCTGAGTTTAAAGGTACTAACAGAAACACTCGTAGCTGAGGTCTACACTCCCAGTCCATGACATTACCGCATTCATCACATGCTGCACGCTCACACTGAAAGCCAACTTGCTTCTCTTCTGCTGCCATGAATTTGTATTGTGGGAAACAGATGAACGAAGTGGGTGATTAGATGCCTTTTACTGGACCAAAAAGACATCTGAAAAGCAAATGTTTTCAGGCTATATTGATCCCTTCATCAGGCAATGGTAGTTTCTTAAGATTAAAAAAAAAATACAGTGGGTAGAATTGATAGACTTTAACATTTCTCTGCACATGTCCAGTCATTTACTTCATTATCAAGAGAACTGACACATTCATGAGTAAAAGTTTTTTTTATCATTTCTACTCAATGCATTTAAAGAACTCCACACAGAAAACGTTGAATAACATAATAACTAGATACAATTCAGCCTGCATTCCCTATATATTTTCTAGATTTCTGCTCCCCATTATTTATTACTGAGGAAATTTGCATGAATGCATGATCCTTATCCCATAGAGTTTATCTGCCTTTATGGCTTAGTCCCTTCCTCAAGTCTTAATCCTCTGATGTGACATCATACTCTGTTGCCATGGGAGTAACTGTGATATCACAAGCAGTGCATTATGACATCAGGTAGGGAGAAAGCAACAGGAACAGATATACTCTTCAGTGGTAAAGCTCCTTTTTTCATGCAAATGGCCTCAGGAATAAATAATGGGGAGGAGAAATACAAAACGAATGTGAAATACAAGCTAAACTGTGTCTAAATACTATGTTTTATTAAAGTTATGTTGAAGGCGTCAGCTACTTTTTAAATGTTTCTTTGAAAAAAAAAATTCTATTGCCTGATAATAGGCTATGTGTAGCCTGAAAACTTGTGTTTTGTAGCTCTCTTTTTGGTCCAATAAAAGGTATCAAATCTCCCACTTTGTTCATCTTTTTTGTACAAGGACCAGTATGACTGCAAACAATTCTCTATGCAGTGAGAAACAGAAAGGTGTTAGCTACATGGGGCCAAAATGTGGCATAAGGTACCTGCACCAAAAAGATTTGATGCAGGTGGCCCCATGCATTACATTTTGCAGCAATCCTGATTTTCAAATGCAGGCTGCATTGAAATCAGGATACACTGGACTGAAGCTGCCCTGTGCCATCCCTGTTGCAGAAGTACCAGTGCACTAGGTAGCAGGGGGCATGTGCCATGTCAGGGCTGCAGCATCACCTTTTTTGGTATTTTAGAAGCAATACCATGGTTGCATCAGGCAGATGAGATTAGACCAGCCATGAGCTGATCTAAAGGGCTTACACTACTGGATTGGAGGGAGGTGAGAGGGGGGGCCTGCAAAGTCAAGAACCAGGGCAGAGGGACAAGTGGGGGTGCCATATTGGGTCTCAGGGGCACAGCAGCAGTGGCAGAGTACAGAGGTAGCTTCCAGCAGAGGTGCCATGGCCAGTGGGACATAGTTGCTTGGACTGGGTACACTGTGTTAGGTACACATGGACCCTATCCCAGACCCCTATGTGGCAACAGCCCTAGCACATGCCCCATAGCTGACACAGTCCCCTGACATGCAACAAGTGGCATTGGCTGCAATGTTAGAGGTGCAATCAGTGGACAGGAACATCCCCTGGGCATCATGACATTTCCCTGCTAATCAGCCCACCACATGGAGCCATGCTGATGCACAACTACACTGTCAGAGACTATGTCATCTATGGCACAAGTGCCTGGGCTGTTGCCACCTGGTAGTTCAGGACAGGGTCCGTGTGTGCCTACCATGGTGCACCCAGTCAATGTGGCTCTGTTCCAATGGCCATGGCACCTCCAAAAGGTGCCATCTCTGTACCTTGTCACTGCCACTGTGCCCCCATCACCCACTATGGCACTGCTATTGGTCCCTCTGCCCTTGTTCCTGACCTTGCAGGCTTCTTCTCCCCCTCCCACTTTGCAGCTGTTCATGGGTTGCATGGGCTGGGGGCTTGACGGGACCCTATGTCAAAATCCTCCAGTGTGCCAAAGGTGTGCCACAACACTGTGGCTGCAGCAACTCTCAGGACTTAGGTGCAGGGCCTCCCTTTCTTCTGGAACAGGGCGCACAGTCCCTGATGCACCCAGAGTTTGCCACAGCCATGATCTACACAATGTGCACCAATCTAGCAGATATTTAAAAATCGGGTCCTTAGTGTTTGGGCATTTGCTGCTAAAATTTAACTCCTGTTCTGTGCTTAGTAGACCTGTGCAGAATATAAAATTCCACTGATGGAATGCCTGGAGAATCATCATTCAGATTCCATGGAATTTGTATGAATATTGTGTGGTATTTTGCCAAATTGTAAATTTCAGTTATTGTGGTCTACTTTTTAATGTCTGTATGTTATACAGGTACCAATGACTTTTATAAGTATACCAAATTTCAGAGTCCTAGATGGAAAGGGAGCTGAGTTATGGGTGGCCAGATCTTTAATCAAAATTTAATTTTCAGTTATTTCCATCTAAATTTAACACTTACTTAGAAACATAGAAACATAGAAACATAGAAGTTGATGGCAGATAAGGACTGCAAGGCCCATCCAGTCTGCCATTTCTTTTTCTACCTTATGAATGTGCCATTGGCCTTTGTTTTGTCAATGGCCTATCTATTCATACTCATCTGTATTGCTCCCTTATATGCCTATCCCATACCTGTTTGAAGCCCTGCACTGTATTCATATCCACCACTTCCTGAGGTAGGCCATTCCATGCATCCACCACCCTTTCTGTGAAAAAGAACTTCCTCACATTACCCCTTAATCAGCCTCCCTGTAATCTCATGCTGTGTCCTCTTGTCCTGCTATTTTTCTTATATTGAAACATGTTAGACTCTTTCACCTTGTTAATGCCCTTAAGGTGTTTGAATATTTCGTTCATATCACCCTCTCCCCACTTCTTATTCACATTTCTCCACAGTTTAAGGATTTAGAGAAAGATGCAGCATGAGCATGTGCAGCAAGATTTAAGTCTCAAGCTTCAAAGGGGGCTGTGGTACAGGTAGCCAAAAATCTTTCAAAAATCTAGATTTTTGTAATTTTTGTATAATTTTGAAAGCATTCATCAAAATGTTATAAAATATTGGAGGTATATGGGTAATTAAAGCATTCACATATGTACCTAGTTTCATATTTCTAGCTCAAAATGTGCCTCAGGTATATGCAGATAACATTGTTTATGAAATCCCCCCCCCCCCCACAAAAAAAAATGACAGCCTTTGAGCAGCTATAATTTTGAGACCAAAGGACAGGATTTTCAAGAGCCTAGTTCACCACAAGCCCTGGGTGCACCGATGATATGGTGCATGGGGTTTGTGATAATCTACTGTAATGGGATTTTGTATCCCGTGCAGCAATTGCTGCAAGTTAGACCAACTTTATCCGGTCAAACATGCAGCAAACCCCGGGGTCCTTTTTTATGGAGCTTGCTCCAGATATTTGATGCAAGCTTTAGTAATTCATGGAAACTGTCACAAATTCCCAAGATTGCAAAATAGGGTTCCATTTGTGGCCAAGGGTTTGGTGCACTGCCAGAACCTAAGTGTCATTGCACACAGCTATACACAAGCCCTGTGCCACACTTTGAAAATCCTGCTCCATGTGTTCTAACATCATGACATTTGGCACACCATTTGAACACCTGTCCACAAAAAAAAAAAATTCCAAATGTCAGATCTCTTGATCAATAGACAGATGGGTTATGACCAAAATAACCCTTAGGCTGCCACATAAATAGAATGCATAGTAATTCTTGACTGTTGTAGCAGTTCATGGCACAGCAAAGGGTAAATACATTTCATAAATTCCACAGAATTTTAACAAATTTTATATTTCAGTTATTTTGGTCTAGTTTTCAAAGTATGTATTCAAATGATACTAAATTGGGCAGGTGTACAGGTACTAATAGCTTACATAACCAATTTCAGTGCTCAGAGTGCCAGCATTATGGCATTTGCAATCAGGGCACTAAATGTGGACTTTGATGCCCCCTTCCCAAGGTCTGCCCCCCAGGAGTTGGAATACTGAAGTAGGGTGGGTATGTGGGGCACAGCCACACACGGTGGGATGCAGGGGGGGCACTGCACCCCACATAAAAAGTGATTGGTGACATTGCTGATTAATGCCCTAAGTGCCTGGTGCAGGAACATTGGCACATTCTGAGGGTGGAACCTTACATAACTGTACAAAATTTCTGAGTCCTACATTGAAAGCAATCTGAGTTATGGGTGGCCAAACGAGTAATCATAATTTAATTTTCAGTTATTTCCATCTAATTTAAAATTTTCTTATCCAACTTCTCCACATTTTCAGAATTTAGAAAAATTTGTGATATGAGTAGGTGCATCATGTTTTAAGTCTCAGTCTGTAAAAGTGGTTGTGCTGTAGGCAGCCAAACATTCTGCCAAAATTTAGGTTTGATTGATTTTAGTATTATTTTGAAAACATTCGTCAAAATGCTAGAAACATTTTGCAAGTATAAGGGATATTACATCATTTATACATATGTCTAGTTTAAGATTTCTTGCTCCAAAGGTGCCCAAGTTACATGCAGATAAAAATGTTCATGACATTTCTCACAAAAAAATAAAATGACAGATTTGAGCACCTGTAATTTTGAAACAATGCATCCTAATACCATGATGTTTGGCACAACATTAGAGATCCTGTAACCAAGTAATCCTGCCAAACCTGAGGTGTCTAGCTAAACAGACAGCTGAGTTATGACCAGCTTAATACATTTCAAAAATCCCACAAAAGTCATATGAAATTACACAGAATTTCACAGAGCTATGTCTGAATTCAACAAATTTGGAAATTTCTTATTCTGCACAGCTGTATCACTTATCCTTAGGCTTCTAACCAAATCATCTTTTATAATTATTTTACTATCTGGAGAGGATGTAAAGTCTAATCCCGGCCCTTATCCCACCAAGTCTAGAATCACATCCCTTCTGACCTAGCCTGGTCCCACTGCAAGGGTCTTATGCTACCTCATAAGAATATTTATTTATTTATTGAGTTAGTTAGTTAGTTAGTTAAAATTCGGTAACTGGGAAAAGCATCCTGTGCAGAGCCTCGTTTCCAGATGTGAACTGGTAAGGGAAAAAATAACATACAAAAAGGAAATTACAAAATGACAATAAATGAGTGCCGTTTACAGATTAAACAGACTTTCATGCAGGCTATGTAAGCATTGACATAGAATATAAATAGTTAAAGGCCAAACATCCATGAGTGTGATTTTATACTCCCCAGGCATCCTACTGTAGCTGTCTCTGAAATCTGGCTGAAACAATTTGTTCTGATAAATAAATAGATATCCACAACTATATTTATAGAAAAGACCAAACTGGAAAAAAAGGGAGTAATCCTCTGCATCAGGAATACATTTTGTGCCACTGAAGTCTCTCTCTACCCTCCACAGACCCTTTATATAAATGTGTCCTTGATAAAGTAATCCTAGTTAATACTAAACACTTACAAATATGGTGCAATTATAGCCCTCCTACAGTAGCCAGCCAGGCTGTACATGAGCTTCTGATCTGCATAGGACAGCTTACCCTTGGTTAGCTTAATCTGCTGAGAGCCTGTAACCTCAGCTGTGTAAACAAAGGTCCATGTACCTTTAAATAGGTACTTAGGGACTGTAATCTACACCAAGTCTTTGGGGAGCCCATCTGACTAAATGCCAAATCTGGGAGACACTCCTTAATCAGCTGGATCCTGGTTAGTAGAGCTCACTGTGTATGTAGAGCAGGTACCTTCTCTGATGCACAGAGTGACCACTTCCCTGTGCACTGCACTTGGAGCAACACCTTCCCCATCATCCCGTAATGAAGCGTATAGACAGGGGATTGCTTCAAAATGGATAATACTGCTTTCCTTGAAGACCTTGCAAAGGAAAACTGGGTGGATATTGGATCATTTGTTTATATTAACCTTGGGCTGGTCTTTCTGATTAATAATTCACTAATGTGATAAACAAACATGTCCCCTTGTACAAAGGAGGGCTAAGGGTGCTTGCTCCAAATAGTTAACTCCTGCCCTACATACCTCTAGGAAGCAGAGAGATCATGCTTGGTGTAGACAAGTCCTCATACCATCAGCAGGACTGGCTTGTTGACAGGCACCTCAGAAACTCCTATACATCCAATTTAAAAAATGGCCAGAATTAAGTACGCGAAGGACCTACAATCTGACAACCTTCAGAATCCAAAACACTTATAAAATCAAGTAAACAGTCTCCTTAATGGCAGATCTAGAGTGCCTAACCATGAAATTCGTATAATGCAGACACTTTCAATGACCCCAAGCAAATTTCAGAAGCACTTTATACAATTTTTATGGATCTGGCTGCTTGTAAGTGCCCTCCTGTTCCCACCTTGGCTATTCTCTCCCAACTGATCACCCTAATGTTCACTTCCAGCTGATTATGAAAAAGTGGGTGCTGACTCAGTTATTGAAAAGTAAAATGGATATGTCAATGGGATATGACAAACTTGAACCTTGGCTTTTAAAAATTGCTGCCCTTGTTCTAGCATACTTCCTGACCAAACTATACACATCTGTCCCTGCTCCAAGGTGTGTTGCCACAAAAATGGAAAGTACTGTAGCACATGTGCTTCCGGTCCATAAAGGAGAAGCCAGGGAACCTATAGAGAATTACCACTCAATTTCCGTACTCAGCACCTAGGTGAAAGTTTAAGAGAGACTAGTTTATAGTCAGCTCTTTGCCCTTACTGAATAACAGTCTCATCTCATGGATGTCCAACATGACTTTCGCAAACACCTTGACACTGCTACTGCACTGGTGCCCCTTACCTCAGATGTCCTTCAGGCCACAAATGATGGGAAACCTGTAGGAGTGGTATTCATTAATCTTACCAAAGGCCTTTGACCTGGTGGACCACAAAATTCTCCTGGCCAAGCTAATAAACTTGGGACTTGGCCTCCTCTCCTACCATTGGTTCAAAAGCTATCTCACATGCCAAAATCAGTCATTCAAGTGTGGAACCTGTCTTTTCTCCCAATGTGGGATCTCAGATGGGGTGCCACAGGGTTTTATCTTGGGGTTCTTTCTTTTTGCACTAGGCATGAATGATATTCCCTCCAACTACCATGGAGCCAAAGTGCTTCTCTATGTAGACAATGCACTGTTTTACAGAACTGGCCCTGATCTGAACATCAACAATTCTGAACTCCCCAAGAGCTTTAGGAAACTCGAAACATGGTTCACCTCTAACCGTCTTGTCCTCAAGGCAAAAAACAAACAAAAATAAAACAACCTAAGGCCATGATATTTGGGACGAGGTAATTTGGCCCTGTCTGCTGTGAGCTCCTGCTAATCACTACCTCAGCAGATACAGAGTTAGAGTTCGTGGATACTATGAAAGAGCTAGAAGCGCAAACTATAGCAGGAAGAAAATTGTTGGTAATTTTTAAAAGTAGCCGTTTGTTACTTTTTAGTTCTGAAGTGCTTTTCTTTTTCTTTTTGCTCTTTAGAAAGCTTTCTACCTGATAGCAGTGGGTGTGCAGAGAAATGCAATGCTTTACTGGAAGTAGGCATACTGAATTGTGTTCCTTCTACTACATCATCAACATGTTACCTCACTCACTGTTACATCACAAATCCTGCTGTCTGATTTGTAACATGTGGCACACATTACCTGTCAAGCAGCTGGTGACTGACTCTTCTTGCTTACTGGTGGTGTCACAGTGAGTGAGGTCACAATGGTGATGATGTATAGGGAGGAATAGAACTGACCATGTCAGCCTCCATGTAGAGTGCTGTTCCACACATCAAAACTAGTTACTACTGCCATGTACAAAATCTCCCAATTAGCAAAACAGAAAAACAATACTTCGGATATAACTAGAGATGCAAAGTTTTTCTCTCTGCTGGTGAATATGTGGTGAAGTCACCAAATTAACCTCCACTGAGCACTTTGCATAATTTTCCAGAATTAACTGAAATTCACCATTCGTAACTTTGACTTGGTTTTGGGGCTTTTTAAGTGCAAATAGCACTTAAAAAACCCAAAGCATGTGGAGAATACAAATGGGGAATCCCCCAAACACCATCCCCTATTTATCCCTTGTGCCTAATGGTCCCTCCTCGATTGCCAGCCTCAGTTTAAAAAAATTTAGTATATATGTATATATCTATATCTATCTATATATATATATATATATATATATATATATATCTATATATATCTATATATATATATATATATATATAGATATATATAGATATATATATAGATATATATATATATGATCCCTGGTGTTTAGTGGACTCCACACACTGCCGACTGCTGGACCCAGTAATAACAATAATTCTCCAAATCCAGGGTGACTAATGGACTCTCAACCCCACTGATCATCAGCCTCAATAAAACAAATCCCTGGTGTCTAGTTGAACCCCCCACTCCCCCACCCATCAAGAAGTGTCCCCTTCACCACTACTCCACTCCCCTGAGTTGGCTCAACCCCATCCCTAAGTGGGCCACCTGCACAACCCTCCACTCACCTCTGTGGATAACACCCCAACTGATGTGTTCTGAAAGAATGAGTGTGTGTTTGTGCAAGCACATATTCATTCATTCATTCAGTCTGTCAGCCAGTGCATCATTGTAGGGGACATTTTTCAGGGGACTAGATAAAGGAGGGTGGCTTCTCCAGTCTTCCCCGGGAGAGTAGGATATGGAGGAACGGTGTTGTGGACCTCTCCAATAAAACAAGTGATAGCTGACTACTTTTGAAAGTTAAAATTTATTTCAGCCATACAGTAGCACTTTAAGTACCTCAGTGTGCCACTGGACCAGGACCTTTCCTTCAAATCAGATACTGAATAAGTAAGCACCTCACACAGATGCTGGGCTTTCTTTATAGGGTCAGGGCCTGTCTAACTACTGAAGCCCAACTGTAACTACCAGTGTTCTGATCCCAAAACTCCTGTATGGGGCCCCCAAACTCTCCCCTCTGAAAATCACTGAACTCAACAAGCTGAAGTTGTTGTTCCATGGAATCGATAGATTTGCTCTTGGTGCTGGCAATCGAGAACACCATTGCAGTGTCCTTCCCTCCCTCAATTGACCCTCATGGAAGAGAGACTTAACTACTGTACTTTACCCCTTGTTTGGCCTATGAGGTGCTAAAAGGCTATTTTCCCTGGTCTTAGAATTGTTCTGGGATATATGCCCCAAAGCTAGTACCTCCCCTCCTCCATTTTTCCTTTACTAGAGGTCCCTAGGGCCCTGACTAGAGTATGCTTCTTCTCACACAGATCCTCCTAGGTCTGAAATTAACTCTCTCGTCTCATCCAGGAAAGCACTCCACTCTTATCCTTCAAAAGGCCTCTCAAAGAGTGTCCTCTCCCTATATATAGCTGTACCTCTCTCTGCTGATTCCTGTTAAGTCATCATCACCTTCTGATGCTCTAAATTATCATATGTTATCTATGAACTTTGTACTAGTCTTGTCCATTGAGCTGTACTATGCAAATGGATATTGTGCATTGCATTTGATTCTCATTTTTTTTCATCCTCTGTTTCTCCTGGGGCCCTGCAGGCAGGATTCTCCATCCCTGCTGGCCACCTTGGTCTGCCTCCACTCCCTCTGGAACCCCGTGCCCCATTTCACCCATAGATTCCACCCCCCCATGGTGGGGCAGGAAGGGGGAAGTCTTTCCGCCCACCACTGAGTAAACAATCCAGATTGGGGCAATCACAGCAGTCCTTAGATACAGCGGGATGCCAACGGTTGGCAGAACGTTATGTAGCCTGTGGCAGACCCTCCTTTTTTCACTTTTCTTGGTCCCCTCCCCTTCTGGCCATGAATGTGCACATGTGGAGGCACATTTGTGTCATGTAGCTATGTTTTTGCCTCATGTTCACCAATGCTACCCCCCACCTCCACTGGGAGACAGCCAAGGAGCAGGATGACATCCTCCACATCCCTGAGAGAGGAGAGCTGTCATTGAATGCTCATTCCTCTCACTCCCCTGCTGACCACTGGCCACCTGAGGTTGCTCCCAACCCTGGGTTGCTGTGGTGGCGTGAGGTGTGGCGTCCAGTGCCTCAACCCTTAGCGCCACCGGGCCAGCTTTGATTCTCAGTTTTTGAGAAAATATATGTTACTACCACTGTTATTATTGCTGCTCTTCATTTCATAAGATGCTTACTGTTGTGCACAGACCTTTGGTACTATGTCCAATTTCTGTACTGAATGTAAGTAATCCAGGTTGCTCCAGAAATAGGGATACATGTCTCAGTTAGCCTACCTAGTTACCAGTTACCAAAGAAATGTTACTACTGGTAAACAGGCAGGATCTCCCCAGTATTCTCATGAAGCATCCATGCTCCTCAATGCTCCAGTTCTTTACTCAAGTGCCAAGCCTTCCATGCTCCTGCTGACATGTCCCTTAATGCTTAAGCTGTCTCTACAGATGCCTTGCCCTCCTTGCTACCACTACCTCCTCCATTGATGACACACTGCTCATAGCTGCCCCTGAGCACTGGCTCCATCAGCTCCAATAACAGATGATGCTTCTGACTACAGAATCTATGAACTCCAAATGTCACATGTGATTTCTGATGACAGACATACTGCTAAAAAAAATCACCATTCCAGACTGCCAGCTATAGTCACAGACCATGATATTACCAAAACATTAATGGATTAGCTGCTACAGACATGCTCCTTATATAGAGCAGGGGAAATGTACACTGTGGAAGCACAGGAGGGCCAAAAACATGCTGAAAACAAAAATATCACTACTCCAAAGTAGTATGAGGTGAAGATACGTCACAAAATACTGCATACCCAGAAATGATCTAAAGCACTAGCAAACCCTGAAACCACCCAACCACAATTTTGAGGTAAATCACATCAGTGTAAATGTATTATATAAACCAAATAATGGATAAATCCAGCCTATTCAGAAGTATTCACATCTCGTGAGCATGCCTCTCCCACTTGAACAGGTAACATCCTATAAGTACCTGGGCATCACCTTTGACTCCGGCCTTACTTTCCATGCCCACCTAAAAGCCCTGTCATCAGCCATGAACTCCAGGATCGGGCTTCTCTACCGCCACAAAGATTGCCTCCCCGAACCCGCCTTAAAACTAGCCATCACCTCATCGGTATTATCGCTGGCCGACTATGGACTCCCAATTTATGCTGCGGCCGACCCCTCCACCTTATCTAAAGTCCAGACCTCTATTAACAAAGCCTGTAGGCTCCTTACCGGTGCCCATAGCAGAACTCACACCTGTCTGCTATACTCCGACACAAAAATACTCACTCTTGAGGAAAGACTGAAATATCATACCTGCCTGCTAGCCAAAAAATCCATGTCAGGTCTCTGCCCTCCTGGGGTCTCTGGACCCCTGCAGCTGGCTGCCCGGTCCTTGCCAACCCGTAACTCCACCGCTGCCACCTTCATAGTTCCCAGAGCAAGGACCTCTCGCTGCCAAAGATCCTTCCATCACTTAGCCCCGCCTTGGTTCAACTCCCTTCCTGAGGCTATCACTAAGATCCCAGGGATTGGCCATTTCAAAATCACCCTCCACCAACATATTATTGACAGCCGATGTTGTAAATGCTTGTGGTTGCCCTAAACCTGTCTCGTTTAGCCCTTTAGGTCCCCTAGACTACTGGTTTGGTACTACACAACAGACTGTGACTAGATGTTTACTTAAAAGATGTATCTGTTGCTATATAACAATGCGTATAACTCAACATATGTTCGTACCTGTACAATTGCTGCCTGTAATCTCCACGTGTGTATTTATGTATCTCACTCATACGTCATCCCTGTCCTAACCTCACTTAATTGTTGTCTCCCCCCTCCAAATGACGAGGTACCTTTGTAAACAAGTCCCTGACTCAAAGGTTGTAAAACTGATCTCTTCAATAAATAAAATAAAATAAATAAAATAATCTTTTGCTTATCGAGCGCCACTCTGTTTCAACCGCCTCAGCCCAACCATCTCCTCTGCCCCAACAATTGTTATGTTTAAAACTAGGCTCCGGGACTATCTCACTCCCAACAGCTCCTGTGACAGCCCAACTTAACCTTGTTTCTCCACTTCCCTTCCTGCTCTAGTGGTCCCCCTCCCCTCCCCACTGGATTCTACCCTCACATCTTGGTATACCCAATGTTGCACTTTTCACCCTCTCCCCACCCTTCCTACATTCCTTCTCCCCCTTCCCTCTCCCTATGACTCTGGCACTTCTTATTTGTTGTCTGTTTTCTCTGACAAATGACGCTGGCTGCCTTGTTACAATGCTACCCTTGAATTGTATTAATCTGTACTCTGTTTGCAATGTCCATATTGTTGTAATGTCTGTCTTGATGTTCTGCATAATTTGTATTTCTCTGACATGGAACCTTTGTAAAAGAGCCAAGGCTCAAAGGTATTTGTAATCCTAGACTTAATAAATAAAAAGAAAAATAATCAGATAATAAAGCCACTCGTCCTCAGGTTCCTCACATTGTCTGATTAGCTTCATCAGTGGGTGTATTTCCTTGTAACTTTCCCATCATTTAATATTTCATTTACAGTAGTTTTTAAAACACTTATGTATGTGTAGTTTGGCATTTTCATCAGAAAACAAATAAACATGCCCTATTGTATGCCAGTATCTAATAAACCTGGAAGTTGCAGGCTTTCAGTTACTGTAATGTGTTTGTTATCTGTCTTGATAGCACACAAAGCAAGAAAATGAAGAGTTAAATAAAATTGTTATCTGTTTTGATCGCATAAAAAGCAAGGAAATGAACAGTAGGGTAAAAACTCCCTTGATTCTTGGTGAACCTGTCATGTTATGTTCCTCAGGGTCTTGAAGATCATGAAATGCAGTTTTGGCATGACCCTACTTTTGACACGGTCTTGTCAAATAAAGTGAAACACTGACACAGCAATACTTGAATAGAAGGTACCAAAATGAGGTTAACTCCACTACTGAATTCTGAAATTTAGTGTGTTACATAAGAAACTGTGTGAACACAGGGTAAAACAAATTCATCACATATTCCAGTTACTACACTTCCAAGTTTGACACAGCCTCTTTGATGACTTCTGGTGGCTCACCAGAGATCGGTGTCACTGTTACTTTTATGAGTGTACATGTGGGAAAAGATGAAGAAACCTCAATATAGAATCAACCACAGACTAAGACACTTCTTATTACATTTGTGTTTCTTGCAGATCAGTGCATAGCAACACACACTTTCAAAAGGGCAAGAAATATGATGCATACATCTCAAAAAAGTGTCTGTTTTTGTACATCTGTCTAAAGCCACCCAAAACAGAAGGAAAAGGGTCTATAGCAGACAGATTTTTAGTTTTGTAAGCTATGCTCCTTTAAACTAGGCAGTAGAGCGCAGTGGTTTAAGGCTCTGAGCTGAAAATCTGGTGACATCCAGCAGACCAGACCTGGGTTTCAATCTCACAGCTTCCACTTGTATACTGTGTGACCCTGAGCAAGTCACTTAACTTCCCTGTGCTCCCAGGTCACACCTGTATAAAAGCTTTCAGCTTAGTGTGCTACTCCTGGTTAAACAACTAAAAAAAAAAAAAAAATTTTCACTGTAAATGCAAGATCAATTATATGGCATTACTATTATACGTCTTTTATGATCAGAGCCAGCACATGTGTTTCATTAATACCTATACTACTTCTCTTAGACTAGCTTCTAATGTGTCAACTACCTTGGAAGTGGAAACATAGAAACATATAACCTGTTTTCAGAATAAGGCCCACTGACCCAGCTTATCTATTCATTCCTACCTACCTACCTACTGTAACATAATGTTGAATGAGAGAGCCCTAGAGGCTCTTCATTCTCCCCTCACCCTCCTTTTCTGGTGTGGTCTTTCCAAAGCCTTTGTATCAGCAACTATTTAGTTATGGCTTTATTATCTACAGTATGTGTCTGCAGTGACTATCATGTTTACCATACACATTTACTGCTTAGTGTACCATTTGTGCTGCTTGTACCTTTAATGAACTGTGTACAGTGTCACTGTGTACATCTGCAACATACTAACACTTACGGACATTTTCCCATGATTGGTATTCCTGTATGTACCTTGTGTACCTGCATAGATTACTACCTTACGTAATGTCTCATAATGTACATTTGTACGGGTTACATTTTTGTTATTGCTGATCCTGCAACGTTTGTTACTCCCCCTGTTCCCCATCCGCAGAGATGCCCCTGGAAACAAGCTGACTCAGTGTGACTTTCCTGATCCCCAAATTTTAAATAAATAATAAATATTTATTTCACACTGCATTATATTTTCTGGAGCCTCAAACTTTGAAATGTCATTTCAAATGTACCCATTATTGGGTTTAGAACACCTGTGAACAAATTCAGAATATTCCCTGCACAATCAGCTCAGTCTGTTTACTTCAACCCATCAGACAGACACTTATTTCTACAATTGTTGTTTACGATTGTCTCCATAAGGTTAGGAATGGCGGCCTTTTTACCAGTATTGTATATTTTGTGGTATTGTAAGTTAATGAGTGGATGAACATAAGGAAAGAAAAATAGTTGATATACCACTTCATTTCTTATAATTATGTTTACTTAATAAGTTGGGTTTTTAGTGATGTGGAGGAACCTGCACCTGCAATAAATCCAATCAGCATGGCCATCTAAAGAAGACTGAATATTTGCCAAGGACTTCTCATAACGCACACACTTTGCAGGAAACACACAAGTGAAAAAAAAAATATGAAACATAAACAGTTCGGTGACTGAATTATATATTGTATTTTCAGAGTTTTACCAGACCTCAAGACATTAGCGGTTCTTTAAATTTATAGATTCCTCACTCACAACTTCTTAACAGAGTTTCTGTTGCCATGCACTACCCATTTCCAGTTTGTGAGGTACTTAAAGGTTTTTAATTGCCATACAGACACCTGCTTTGAGTGTTCTAATATCCATTCATAATGTTAAAGTTAACTTTTAGTCTTACTGGTCCAGAAAACACACAACGTAATCTAAACCATGGATATAAAGAGTAGTCAGGCAGTTTCCAACTCACAGTTCACTTGGGGTATCTTTAATTACAAGGCTCACAATAACATTCAGAGCTACTCTTCCCACTATGTCCATAGTAGTTAAAGTCACTACTTCCTTCTTTTTGCCTCTCTAAAGGGTACACCTGGCATCTTGACTTCCGCAGATGGCACTTGTGCTTCCAGATGTATGTGGGAGAAAAAATGATTTATCCATTCTGGAAAAAGATGCTAGCTTTGGAGAGACTGGAATCACATTGTTGTCTTCCACATTTCTCCACAAACAATTGATTTTCTCCTACATGTACATTGCAGTATGTTTCAAGTCTCTATGACATGCAAGTAATTTGCAACATAGAGAATATACTCAGCTATGTGAGAACCAAGCAAACAGCATTGTGAGAAGATACTGACATTTTCCTTCACTCTCAAATGGTCATGCTACTACATAATTGAAGTCAAACAGTGGTGAGTTTAGCCAGCCCGGTGGCACTGAGGGTTGAGGTGCAGGATACCCACACCTCATGCCATGCCGGCAACCCAGGTTTGGGAACGAACTCGGGGAGTTGTGGGTTGGCAGGGGAGGGAGAGGATTGAGCATCTGCAGGACTGCTCTCCTCCCCCTGGGGAGGGTTACAGGGACAGCTAGGTGTCCTAGTGACCCCCAATGAAGACTGGGGGTACTACAGGATCACAAGCTTGAGTCATAAGGGGTGGTGAGCGGGGCAGACATCAGCAGGGCAGCTGTGCTCAGACATCATTGCGCATCACCTCCCCAGGGGCAACAAAAAGCTGAAAAATCCCCATACATGGAGATAGGCGATGGCACCGCCACTCGCCGCTACACTCCCTCTGCCAGACTCTAACCACCCTTGGGCCAAGCCGAGCCCAGCCTGCCAAATTATAGATAGAGCGCCCTGGGAGGAAAGGGCAGCCCCACCTCAGGGGGCTCAGAACCGGGGAGATGGCCAGCTTTGTGCCAGGGGCTGGAGAATTTCAGGCACTGAGGTACAGTGACAAGGTAGGTGGATGCCTGAGAGAGTTCCCTGTGAGTACGGAGTATAAATAGAGTTAAAAAAAAACAGTGGTGAGTTTGACAGTAAGAGGCAGACAAGGAAGCCTCTTAACACAGATGCACATAGGAAAGAGGTTAGACTAACAATTTCCATTTTCTCCTCTCAGGGAATGTACGACATGCTATGTAATGGAAATGTCAGTATGTGAAAAGCAGTACCATCTAGTGGTGACAGCTGTGAATGACACAGAAATACAAAATCACATATACCCCATTGAGGCAAAGCATCATGGTATGTATATGCAAATCATCATGAAAAAGTAGACTGATTCCATTTGAAATAGCACTGGATGGTATCAAATGGTCTCATACACAACCCGCAAAGGCTGAGAACAGAAGACTTAGGTGTTTAATTCTTCTCAGGACTCATCAGCGTGCCTCATCTGTATTTCATTCCAGGGTGAAAAGAATTAGTCTTCGTAAGGTCCAATGGGATTTACTCACCTGGTAAAGGTGATTATCTGAGTACCCTTTGTAATACTCTACAGTCAAATACCAGTGGGTATTCCTCATCCATCCTATAGGTTGATGCACAAACCAATCAAAACAAAGGGGGGGCGAGGACATACCTCTGTGGTCATCAGATCTTCTCCATTGTGATTCTCCAATAGCTAGAACATGGTAATAATGATAGAGGCATGCAGGCCCGAGAGAGAGAAAAAGATAAAATGTGGACACTCTAGACACAAGGATGCCCTCTGCCTTTAGATAGTGTCCGCTCTGGCTATTGCCTGGTATCTGGTACTATAAGGCAAAATAGCATAGACAAAATAGTCAGTCCTTGCTCTGTAACTACCTTTCCATTATTTTGGAGCATTCCCCAAGTATAGTAACAGCAATACGCATATTCTCATAATGTAACATTAAAAAATGTATACTCTGTCACTTCATGTGAGGCAGTTAGGGAGTCATTCCATATTGTTGTTTACTGACAGTATTTCATGAACATGCCTATGTTGACCCCTCCCACAGAGTAATCTGTCATCCCGGGTTGGGCTGTGGAATACTATAAAGGGTACTCAGATAATCACCCTTACCAGGTGAGTAAATCCAATTGTATTTCAAACCCTTTATAGTACTCCACAGTAAAATACCAGTGGGACCTTAGTAGCAGCGCACAACCTCAAGTGATTACTCTTGGGAGGGTAAAGAAGAGGCAGATTGTGTCCCTGCCCTCAACACTGACCTGGTGAAGGCTGTTCTTTCTGCTGATGCTATATCTAGCCTATAATGCCTGGTGAACATATGTATAGAACACTAGGTTGCTGCTGAATAAATGTTTGTAATTGATACATTCCCCCATTCTGCCCATGATGCTGCCACTGGCCTGGTGGAGTGAGCTTTGAGGCCTTCAGGTGTGATCTACCCTGCTGCCCTGTATGCCTCTCTAATGGTCTGTCTGATCCATCTAGCAATGGTGTCTTTGTAGGCTGCCTGCCCTACTCTCTGCCCCTTGTGTAGTTCAAATAGTCTGTTTGTTTAATGTATGTCACTCCTCATGTTGAGGTACTGCCTCAGCAGATGACTGACATCTAGCGGGTGGGGCCACAATGCGTCTGTGGGGTTACCTGCTATGTAAGGCAGAAGGACATCCTGTTCGCTGTGATATGTGGAAGCTATCTTGGGGAGGAAGATGGGTACCATTCTGAGAACTGCCCTATCTCTGTGAAATGTTATGAATGGTTCCCTACATGACAGTGCCTGAATCTCTCTAATCCTCCTCATGGAACAGATTGCAACCAGTAAGGCTGTCTTAATTTCGCACCAGTGCAACTTGTCATGTTGGAGAGTTGGGAATTGTAGGGCATCTAGCACTGTGTTGAGTTACCATGGGGGACATTTTGGCCATACATTTGGTAATGCTAATGACACTGCCCTAAGCAATCTGATTGTGTCTGGGTATGAGCCAATGTGACCTATCTCTGGCAGCAGACCCCTAATAGTAGATATTGCTGATGCTTGGACTCTGAGGGAGGTAGGGCTGAGGCCCTTGTTTGCCCCTTCATTTAGAAAATCCAGTATCTTTGGAAGTCCTGCCACTGATGGTGAAGTTCCCATTTCTCTGTTCCATTTCTGGAAAATCTGCCATTGTCAATGGTAAGTCTTATTGGTGGAATGTCTCCAGGACCGTAACATTCAATTCACCACTCTGGTGTGGTAGCCTTGATTTAACAGTCTGTTCCTTTCAAGATCCATGCAATCAGCTTCAGGCTGGATGGGTTCGGATGCAAAGCTGGTCCCTGTGACAGAAGGTCTGGTCAGTGAGGTAGAGCCTTCGGTGGGTCCACTGCCATTGCCTGAATGAGGGAGTACCATGGCCTCCTTTGCCAATTGGGTGCCACCAACAACACTGATGCCCCCGTGCATCGAATCTTGTGGAGTAATTTGTACAACATTTTGATGGGGCAAAGGCGTAAGGCCCTCTGAAGCTCCATGGGGCTGAGAGAGTGTCCACCTCCCGTGCCTTGGGATCCGCCAACCTGGAGTGGTAGTTGGGTAATTGCGTGTTCTGGTGAGAAGCCATGAGGTCCACTTGGAGGGGATCCCATTTGGCTTGTAATTTCCGGAAGACCTAATGGTTGAGTTTCCACTCTGCCTGGTTGATAGTGGTTCTGCTCAGCCAGTCCACTTTGGTGTTGGATGCCCTGGCTAGATATGTGGCTGTGATATACTGCAGGTGTTGCTCTGCCCAGTGGAGGAGTTGTAGTGATGCTTTGATTATTGCTTTGCTTCAGCTTCCCTCTTGCTTGTTTATGTAAGCAACTGTCACTTGGTTGTCACACCTTACTAAGACAGTTTTGTTGTTGAGGAGGAGTGAGAAGAATTCAAGAGCCAGTCAGATGGCTCTCATTTGCAACATGTTGATAGGTAACTTGGAGTCTGACTGGGTCCATATTCCCTGGGTTACATGGTTCTTGTAGGTTGCCCTCAGCCTGGCAGACTTGTATCTGTGGTTATCACCTCTGGGGTTCCCTGCATCAGTGATCTCCCTTTCTGGATGTTGTGTTGCTGCATCCACCATGTGAGTGTGGTGAGAACTCAGGGGGAGGTGATAACTGAATCTTGAAATTCTGTGTTGTCTGATCCCATGATTCTATGAGAAACCTCTGCAGCATCTGCATGTGTAGTCTGGCCCATGGGAATATATCTATGAGGGCTGCCATGACTCCCAGAACTTGGAAGCAGTCCATACTGCTCTCTTTGGTCTGCTGATCAGACCTGATGCCAATTTGCAGATGTTGTATGCTTTCTCTGCTGTTGGCATCACCTTGTTGTTTAGCATGTCTATCACTGCGCCCATGTCAGTGATGGATTGTGAAGGTGTTAGTTGGCTCTTGGCTGTGCTTATTATCCTGTCATGGTGCTGTAGGAATTTTATCACTAATTGCATGCTGTGCCATGCCTGCTCCACCATCCTGGCTCTTATTAGCCAGTCGTCCAGGTATGGAATGACATGCACCCCTAGTTTTCTGATGTGCACTGCCAGGACCACTAGTGTCTTGATGAATACTCGGGGGGCTGATGCCAGGCCAAATGGGAGACAGGTGTATTGGAAGTGTTGACCTTGAATGTTGAACCTGAGGTAACAGTGGTGTCAGAGCTGTATGGGGATATGGAGGTATACATCCTTGAGGTCTATTGAGGTAAGGAGATCCCCCGGTTGTATGGCCAGAAGTGTTGACTGCAGGGTTTCCATTTTGAATTTTTTGTAGGTCACAAAAAGGTTCAGGTACTTCAGTTCCAGGGCGGGACACATGCCACCCATCTTCTTTGGGACAACAAAGAGGAAGGAGTAGACTCCTGTGTCCTTTTTCCCCTGTGGGGATGGGCTTGATAGCCCCATTGTTGATCAAGTCCAGTATTGCCAGGGGTGTGGCCTAGCAGCAGAGTGAGATGGCAGCTTGAATTTGGAGCTCGGCAACCATCCCTTGCAATCCCCTCTAATTTTAACTCAATTTCCCAAATTTACTAACCTAGCAGATATATTACGCAGAGCTGATGTCGTCCTCTCAAAAATCAGGGAAGAAAACAATCCAAAATAGCATTTAAAACAGCTCAGTGCGACTCATCAGCTAAAGACCCGCTTTAAGCCTGATCACTTTCTGGGGCTCTTGCGTGCAGTCCAGCCAAATAGGAATCTCCTGCCAGCAGAAGGTGCCTCCGGGAGAGAGTACTCTAAATCGCCTTCCAACCAGGCAATGGCTGAGGGCTACCAGCAGCTACAGAGACTGATAAAAGACCTAAAATATGATTTACAGTAGGTACCAGAATGGAGGCCGGTTTTGGCAATGTAACAGCCCAAATCCAGCACCTACAACAGGCCCTAAATTTCACCTCAGAGTAGGTTGAATCCTATGAATGGTGCCTAGGGGAAATGGAACAGCACATTAGCAATCAAGAAGACAGGACCTCTATCCAAGTGACTGACCTAGCTAAAGCTCTCAAGGAAACAGAATACAGTATTTGAAACACTCAATTATTGATCCTGAGAATCAAGAGCGCCGATGTAATATTCACATCATCGGCCTCCCAGAAGGCAGAGAGGGGAAAAACTGCATCCAAATTTTACAAAGTTGGTTCAAAAGCACCCTACAATTACCTCAGGATAATTCCCTAGAGAATCAGAGGGCCCACAGAGCTCCAGGACTGAAACTGTCTCCAGAACAGAAGTCAAGGCACATAATTGTTAAATTCCTGCATTATCAGGACAGGGTACAGGTCCTGGAGGTGGCAAGGAAGGTAGGTGTCATCCTTGTGCAGCAGAGAAGAATTAATCTCTACCCTGACTACTCCTGACTTCTTCAGCAACAACGGCAAGCATTTGTGGAGGTTCACAGAGTGCTTCACTCCATAAACTGCCACTTTTCACTTCTTTATCCAGCTCAGCTGATTGTTCATCCCTTGGGAGGCAACTTGAAAGCTTTTACAGACCCTGCAGCAGCCATGGAGTATGCCAGTGAATTGGAGAAGGAAAAGGCTGCTTGAAATCTGCAATATGCCTCAGCCTGAAAGTACTGTTTATCGCCCATGGGAGGCAGGGGCCGGGGAGCGATTCTCCGGTCCATAACTCCATCTGGGGCCTATAATGGCTGGATTCAGGGGTTCCCCCTTCCTGTTCCTCTTGGTATATACTACGAGGAAATTGGTTTGGAGGTTAGAGAAGATGGGGCTGTAAACGATCCTATGGTCCTGAAACAGGGACTCAGTCACACTTTCAGATGGCTCTGTTTACTTTTGGGGTTTCTTTAACGTTCTAACTACATGTAACCTATGGATGACGTTAATTTTAATAGATCCGAATCTTGATCAAATTACAACTTTAAATGTAATGCAGGTCTCCATTGTATAATTTGAGGGGAATTGAGTACTTAATGAAAGGCTTGAAAGGGGGGTAATTTTGCTGGGTTCAGTCTTGCTTCTTTACTCCCTGATGAAAGAGCTTCGAGGAGAGGATCTGTTTTAAATCATAACCACAGTAAGAGCACTTGCAACAAAGCTGTATCATCCATAGTTGTGAGATGACCTGCTTCTATTTCAGATACAGTAGGGGGTTGGAAATCTCAAAGATCCTCCTCAGTTTACAATTTTTTTTGTATCACCTTCTATGTAGCAGCCCAGGCCTGGGGTGGTGAAATAACTTCCCAGACCTAAGCTCTCCCCAGCTAACTATTTCTTTTTTTTATATAGTAGAGGGTTTACCAGGTTTTGACTTTAGAAGTTCTTTAGGTAATTAAGGTTGGCTAGGGATGGATGCTCAATCCATGAAAAGTAGAGGGCAGTTTAATTCGGTTCAGGTTTCACTTTTGGGTTTGAGGGGAGTTTTGTGGTATTAATCCCGTGTAGTAGGTTTGATGGGAGGGAAGGAGGGGATGGGGCATTTTGTTGGAAATGTAACTTTACAAAACTGGTTGTGTTATATTGGGGGGAAGGGGTAAGTAATTTAGTTCAACATTTTTATGAAAATGTTAAAAGTTTTTTCACCAGTGGAAGGAAAGATGTAATGTTACTATAGAGAGGGACTGGTCATGCTATATTAACTAAGAAACTGGATCACTATGGCTAAGATTGTACTATTTACATGGCATGTTAATGGGCTATGAACAGTGATAAAAAGGAAACAGGTTTTAACCCAGATAAAAAATAAAATGAAAGGGGATATTGTATTCTTGCAAGAGCTGCATTCTACCAAAGAAGAACTGGATGGTTAGTGTCATTCCTGGAGGGGCACATTAATTGCATCTACCTTCACCTCTAAAGCTCGAGGTGTAGCAGTATGGATTAGGCCCGGTTTCCCACATAAAGTCCTTTCCTCTGTGACTGATTCTCAGGGGAGATATGTTGTGGTGGTGGTGGATTTGGGAGGTACCCCTACTACTTTAGTTTCCATTTATGGTGCAAATATAGACTCTCCAGATTGTTTCACCCACTTAGGAACCACGTTGGCACCATTTCTGGGTGATATAATTGTAAGGGGTGATATGAATACATACTGGGATCCACACCTAGATTATTCTGGGGTGAGGAAAGGCCCAAGCCCTAAGAGTGTTAAAACTCTTTGCCAAATGATGGAGGGGAGATCTTTGCAGGAGGCATGGAGATTCTGTCATCCCTCCTCCAGAGAATATTCGTTTTACTCTCATGCCCACAAACTATATACCAGGCTGGACTATGTATTCTTAACAAAATCTATGCTGGGAGATGCTGTGGAAGCTAAGTATGGACCATTACTCATCTCAGATCATGCCACTTTACGGGTGACTTTGGAAGGGAAAGAGAAACCCAGGAGGGACCCCATCTGGCATATGGACCCCAACCTTTTGGTGGACCCAAAATTCCTCCACCAACTAAAACAGCATATATCTGATTTCCTTCAGGTGAATAAACCTGGGGACACAGACATTAGGATGATTTGGGAAGCACTTGAGGTGAGTATTCGAGGCAAGACCATTTCATATTCCTCGTATAAAAAGAAAACATCTCTTAGAAGGGAACAGGAATTGGAAGCCCAGATTAAAAAATTAGGGAAAGAATTAATGGCTTCACAAGAGCAGCCTAATCTTTCAGAACTAAAAGCCCTGAAATGTGAATTGAATCAAATATTCACCCAGCACACAGACAGAGTTCTTAACTTGACCAAATCATATACCTACTTTGAAGGGGACAAGGCTGGGAAGCCTTTAGCAAGTTTGGTTAAGCGATAAAGAGCTGGGAGGACAGTCTTGGGGGTGGAACTAGAGGGAGGGGAGGCTACTTACGACCAACAGGAAATAAATGACGCTTTTAAAGCTCATTACTCCCACTTATACACCACTGAGTTTCTGCAGGGAGCTGACCCGGAGGAGTTTTTAAAAGAAGTCACACTCCCTGTAGTGGGGAACTGGATGTTGGTAAACTAGAATCCCCTATAACTTTGGAGGAACTAAAGGAGGTAGTATGGAAAACTAAGAGGGGAAAGGCACCAGGGCCTGATGGTATTCTGGTCGAGATATATAAGCTGCTCTGGGAGGAGTTTTGACACTTAATGAAGGACATGATACAGGAGATCCTGGAGGAAGGAGCTCTTCCCCCATCACAAGAACTCGCCACCATTACAATCTTGCCTAAAGAGGGGAAGAACCCACTGTGGTGCTCTTATTACCCAATTTCTTTGCTCAATGCTGACTACAAGATCTTAGCGAAATTGTTGGCAAATAGGCTGGAAAATATTCTTTCTAAACTTATACACCCTGATCAAGGGGGATTTGTGAAGAGGAGGCAGGCCAAACACAACATCAGGTGGGTTTTGAATATAATACACCAGTGGCCATGGGGAGGAACGGGGGGCCTACTGTCACTAGATGGAGAAAAGCCCTTTGATCACGTCAAAAGACCCTTTATGATGGCAGTTTTGTGGAAATTTGGCCTGGGCTCTTTAATGTTGAAATGGTTAGGAGTGCTGTATAGATCTCTGAGAGCCCAAATCCTTACCAATAGTATTATCTCGTCCCCTTTTGCTTTAACAAGAGGAACCAGACAGGGGTCTCCCATTTCCCCCTTAATATATGTTCTCACAATTGAAGCATTAACACAAAGCATTAGATAATGCTCAAATCAATGGACTTTATTGGAAGGGACAGGAACAAGTGATATCAATATTCGCTGATGATGTCCTTCTTTTCTTAGACTCCCCAGGGGAGGCAATAGAGGAATTATCACAGCTCTTTGAGAAATATGGCCCTCTTTCAGGGCATAAGATTAATTGGAGTAAGTGTGAATGGACGCCCGTGGGGGAGGATAGGGGTCCAATTTTGATTGCTAAGATTTTGGTTTAACCAGCTAAATCCCTAAAATATTTGGGCATCCAAATTCCATCTAAACTCTCCTCTTTGATTAAAATTAACATGAAGGGTTTGGGTTTGATCTCTAAAATAAAGGATAACTGTTTATCGTGGAGGGCCTTGCCGCTGATCCTGCTTGGGAGGGTGAATTTGATAAAAATGTCAGTATTACCCCAATTTTTATATTTATTTCAGGTAATTTCCTGTAAAGTTCCTCTAAAATATTTTAAAAGTATTGAAGGTGCTATCACCCAACTTCTTTGGAATAACAAGAGACCTAGGATTAAAAAAACACTTCGGTGGGTACCCCAGAGGAGAGGTGGTTTGGGCCTCCCAAGTGTGAGACAGTACTGGGCGGCGACTCAGGTGGCCCATGTACAGGATATTTTAATGAATCCGGAGGCACAACTGGTCTGAGTGAAAATGGAGAGTCCAGGGGGGTCCTCTATATACCACCACAACATGGTTTTGTGTGGCAAGGTGAATACTTTGAACATCCCTGCCAACCCATTTACGGGGAATATGGTGAAAGCTTGGAAGCTCACTCATGTTATGATTGGGGTGAGTGATGGTCTGTCCCCTGATGGTCCTCTTAGACAGCTTTTACAACAAGGAGGGGCAGTGTCCCTTTGAGATATTCCTGTTCTGAGACAGTGGGCTAGTGGGGTGTCTCCCAGATCCAGCATGTTTTACAGGAAGGAAGACTTCACTCTTTTGATTATTTGGTGAGAAACAAAATTCTCGTTGAATCTCATTTACCCCAGTATGTTAAAATCAAAGAGGCATTTGAGAGGCTGAACTGAAGAATGGGTCGGCAAGGGGTGTCACACTCCCCGTTGTAGGAGATGTTCTGGGGGCAATCAGGACAGTCCTCATTTAAACCTCTAAGAAGAAGATATAAATTGTTGATAGGGGCCCTACCTGATTACATGGAAGCCACCAAGGACAAGTGGGAAACTGACATTCTATCTGACTGGTTGACCAGAGGGTGACGGATAACTATTTTAAGTAATAGCCTAAAATGTTCAGTTAATAACAGGGCCGAAGCCATTCAATTCAATGTGCTTCCTAGAACCTACCATACTCCCTGGCTGGTCCACATAATCAACTGGAATGGCTCCCCTCTATGTCCTAAATGCCATATTCATAATGGTACATTTTACCATATGATTTGGCATTGTAAATGAGTTCAAAATTTCTGGATGGGAGTGCAGAAGACACTTTCTAGACTAGTCGATACCCCTCTTAGGTTAGACCCAGTGGAAATCCTACTCGGTTTGCCCCCAGAAGTGCCGGATGGGAAGAGAAATTATACAAATTCCGGTTTGACCTTATGGAGATTAGGGAATGTGATGGGCTTAGCTTTGCACTGGAGGCTTCATTCCATTCCAACCATATCAGAGTGGATCAATGCCCTCTTAGATTGTATGAAATATGAAAGAATTCAGTATACAGTTAAAGGGCAACTGAGTACATTTTTGGATGTGTGGTTCCCAGTGGAGAGGGCTTTATCGCAACCCTGGTTTCTGGCTTTTTGAAGTGCTTTTATAAAACTTAGGGGGGAGAAATAGATAAATTAATGCTTGCCCATGTTCATGCTTTCATAAAATCCTCTGTAGTGACTGGATAAATGTCAGAATTGTAGCTCAGTAACCTATAAATGCTATATATCACCCTGGGAGAACCCTGTAAACAACAGATTGGATGCGTAATAATTTGGAAGGCATGACCTGTCTGTATACTTACTTGATGTACATACCTATTAAGAGTTGATACATGTTAATCCTCTGTACTGATGAATTAAGATTAAATAAAGTGTACAAAAAAAAAAAGTCCTGTATTGCCTCCCATATTGCTTGTACCTTGATTGAGCACTTTGGAATGGGTGAAGTAAGAGGCCTGTACTGTGCAGGGTACTGCTGAATTATATGGCATAGCCCTTTGTCACCACCTCCAACACCCATTTGTCCAATGTAGTTTGGGCCCATAGTTGTGCAAACCACTAGCGTCTCCCTGCTAGTGGTAGGTTTGCACGGGCCTGCACACTCTCATTTTTTGTTATCTTGTGGTATGAAGTTTGGTTTGTGGCCTCCATTGGAATAGCAGCCCCCTGTGTTACCTTTGGTTTTGTTATTGTAGGCCCTGTGCTGGAAGTGGGGTCTTTGGTTCCACTGTCTGGAGGCCGGTGGGTTGTAGGACTGTGCCTTGGGTTTGAAGAATTTACTTTTGGGATGAATGGTTTTGTCCGAGGGCATGTAGACATCCTTGTCACCCTGTGCTTGTTTTCCACCCCTGTGTTTGAGATATGGCATCAGCCCTTCCCCGAACAGTGTACCCTCTTTGAAGGAAAGCTTCATTAACGTATTATTGGATTCAATATCTGCTTGACAAAGCTTAAGCCACAGTGTCCTCCTTGCCCTGTTGGTGAGCACAGTCACTCTTGTGCCAAACTTGAGGATGTCTGAAGATGCATCCATTATGTATTTCACTGCCTGTATGGTGAATTCTGCAACATCAGCCTGTGGTGAATCCTCAGGAACGTTCTCAGTGAGGAGGTCTGGCCACCTGTGTAGTGATCTGGAGGTGAACCACACCACTGTGTCTGCCGAGCACAGCATACCTGATGCCCTGTGAATGTTTCAGAGGTGCTCCTCGATCTTTTTGTCCATTGGGTCCTTGAGAGCTGCTGTGCTTTCTACTGGTATAGTTGTATGTTTAGAGAGCTCAGACATCGGTTGGTCTACCTTGGGGGCCTTCCCCCAGTAATCATTTCTTTCTTGCACCATGGGGTACCACTTGTTCACCATGTTCCTCTCCAGGAGTCTGGTTGGCTCAGGGGCCTCATACTCCTTTGTATGAATTGTAGCTATAGTTTTGCAGGATGGGAAATTGATTCTTTCCTCTGGTTCATCCATCAACAGGAGTGGGTCATCTGAGGTGGATGCTTGTTCTGACTGTTAGGATAATTTTAGAGCCACCCAGACCACTGTGATGAGTTCATCAATATTGTCCCCGTGGCACAACCTGGTAGACTTGCCTGCTGGGGTCTCCTCCTAGTCTGCCATGGCTTCTTTTGTTGTGCTGTCCATTTCCAGCCTTAGCTGTCTTTTGAGGGGTTACTCTGGGCATTTTGGGGTGCATGTGGTTGCCAGTGGAGTACCTGCTTTCAATGATTCGAGGAGTTGGAAGAGGAGTTGCACTTGGCTGGCATCCAATGCAACTGGTGCCATGGGGGGGATGTGATAACAGATCCATCTTCTTCCATGTCTGACATGTCCCTACAGGGGGTCAGGGTGCAGACTGCGCATTTTGTGTCATCCTCTTCAAGGCCACACCACATTCCCTGTATTTCATCATGATACAGTTCAGTCTGTGGAAATTAACAAAAAAACTGCATCATATGGGGTCCATCTTTTTCTGCAGGCTACATATTAAACAGTCTCCTCCAGTTATTTGAAAGCAAAAGGAAAATGCTGCCTGCCCCTTTAAATGTGGCTAGGAGGTCTCCATGAGCCAGGAACAAAGGATAGACCTAGGCAAGATGGCGGTGGTGAAATCTCATGGGAATCGCCAAGATATGGGAGTTAAGTATGCGCTGTAAACTGCATTTCTGCAGGTAAGGACTTGTCAAACCACATTCAGGAACTCTGGGAGAGTGTTTTGGTATTAATTCAGGACTGCTCTAGTGAGGGAGCCAGGCATTAGAACTGTGGAGGTCACTACAGGAGGGATCTCCACTAGCTTGGTAGGCAAGCTGATTGGGACTTTGCAGGGGGATTATAGTTATGTTTCCCATAGAAGACGGGTCACTACAGGAGGGACTCTAGCTCTGTTGCTACTTGTATTTGGCAGATATGGGGAGGTGGAGAAACAGGACCCGCTACTGGAGGGGGCGCCTGCCAGTTTCATAGCCTGTGGTCCCTTGTTATTATGTTTTCTTTTTTTGTTTGTAGTCCAGTGCTGCAGTGTGCTTTGCTCCTCCAGTATGGAGGTTCTGGGTTCAGATCCTGCTACTGGAGGGGGTACCCATCTTGATAGAGGTGATTCTATCTCTAGTGCCTCAACATTTCTTTGGTACTAGCTGAAGATAATCTTACATTTCCCAGAGCACATTGAAATGCTGCTGTTAGAATGAAGTTGTTGTGTAGATAGAATAGTATACATCCTATGCTGGCTACCAGGCTGTTAGTTTAGAGATGAAAGGTAAAAATAGGATGGTACCTGTCATACTAGTAATGTTGTTGGGAGCAGTTAGGAACATTACCAACCTATCTTGATGCACGAAAAGAACTGGGGAAGAGCTGATGACCACAGAGGTATGTACTTGCCCCCCTTCATTTTGATTGGTTCATGCATCACCCTATAGTATGGATGAGAAATACCCACTGGTATTTGACTGCGGAGTACTTTAAAGGGTATGAAATATAGTGAGTCTTGAGAAGGACGAAACATGTGCCTGTCTTCTGTTCTCAGCCTTTGTAGATTGTGTGAGGCACTATACAAGTCTGCTTAAAGCACAACCAGTATGGTGATTTGCATATGTATCCCATGATGTTTTGCATTATTGGGGTATGTGTTATTTTGCATTTCTTTGTAATCTGGCTTTATTGCTAGCATCATTTTTGAGTAACCCTTGCCTAGGTGATTTTGCGCTGAAGTTCTTGTCCTCTTAGCTTGTCAATGACAGTGTCTTACCATGCTCAGTAGCAATAACAGCAGACAGGCCTCTGTTGGTGGTAAATAAGATAATTTGCAAAATCGATTGTATAGTCTAACCTCCCAGCTAGGGGAGACATTCGCTTTAGCTTAAATGCCAGTTCTGCTATTTTGAGAACTCTGGCAACTGGGTCACTGGAAAACCCAACTTATAAACTTTCTGGAACTATTTTTTTGGCATAACAAAACTTGCCAGTTTCTTCTCCTTTAATGATTGCCATTTTTATATAGATGATATGTTCTCATTCTGATTAGTATGAATTCTATCAGGAGGGGCATTTAAGTGGTATAAACAGCTTCACTGCTTGAAAGTGCACAGTAGTTTTCTTTATTCTTGAGTTCTGTCTTCTTTATTTCATTCAAGTTAGGTCATTCTTTATATTAGGTCAGGCTAAAACATGTAGCTACTCTTTAGTAAACAGCATTCAAGGCCATGGTACTCATTTCTAATAGGTTTTATATATTTTTATGGCTCCATGTTCTTACCAGAGATTCAACAATAATGGGACTTTGATTGCAAGAGAAATGCTTTTGTGCCAACATAAATAACATGAAGAAAACCTCAGTCTCTAAGTTTATTGCAGCTCTGAACTGAATTGTTGTAACTTTGTGATGAGTTCTAGAAATAAATGTTGTTAGCTCTCTGGTATACTTAATAGTGCAATAACACAGACAGAGGTGGGGGTTGGGGAGCTGCAGGGTTTATAACATTGTATACTTCTCTTAAAATAAAATTCCTGGGGGGCCTATAAGTTCATAATGTCCAATTTCAAACCAATAGGCAATATCATTACTTTTTAAGAGAGCTGAACATGACTGTTTAGAAACAATTGGATTCACGCCACACTACTCACATTAAGTTTTTTTTTGTTGTTGGTGTTTCGGTTTGTTGCTTTCTACTAAAACCTCATGCATTCCCAGGAAGTGTCAGCTAAAGCTGTTAAAGAGCCTAGGATGGGTTGCAAATAGTTAATCCTCAAAAGAATCATATTGTATAAACTGAATAGTGGAATTTGGTGGATTTTCAGAAGTGGGGGTTTCCTTTTTGTTTGCCTTTGATCAATAAATGATGTTATGCCCAGTGAAATATACATTCTCACTCTTCATCAATGCACTCTTCTTTCTGCTTATTACTTCTTCTTTCAGCATCTTAAAGAACCTGCCACTCTTCACCCCTACTATGCAATTTGACTTTCTTAAATAAATTTTCTGATATCCTGCATTAAATTCATAGTGGGCATTAGCACAACTCTGTTAGAGAATATTCTCCTCAAAATTTCAATTCCAGGATCTTTAACTTTTAGTGCTGCTATAATTTCTATTTAAAAACAGATCCTTTTCCATTCAATATCTTCTGATCTGCCACTTATTTCTTCCATGAATTCATAATCCTGTGTGCATGTCATCATAACTTGTGCCATGGATGTGATTATAATGTCACAGGCAGAGGATTATAACATCAGGGCAGGAAAAGGAGTGGTGGATAATGAACTGGATGGGACCTGGGACCTGTTTTCACGTGGTGTCTTTAGTAATAAAGAACCAGGCTATGAAATAGAATGATGCTGAGTATATTAATGTAATTCCTGGAATTTAAAGTCTTGAAAACAGAATTTCATTACTTTAAACACTGTAAATCAGTGGTCTAGTGCAAGTATTCTCACTGACCCCACACCCATAAACCACACTACTGCAGAGGAAATAAGCCCCCTAACCAACTGCAAGGTTTGCTACTGTAGCACAACCCAGTTGCAGGACACATGTGAGCGTCACACATTATAAAAGGGCAAAACCCAAGATAGTTTAGTTAGACTTAAAGCTGATATGCAGCTTAAAGCTGTGGGGCAATTGACATTGATAAGCCCCTATTATGTGCTGACTTGGTAGCACAGCAGTCATTCACCCACTTCCATACTGCCTTAATTCAGATCAGCATCCTGAGATGGGACTTCAAAAGTAGATAGGCTAATGCAGAGTGGGTATCCATCTTAGAAGCATTCTGCCTCAGTGAAGAAAGATTACTCATGCCTTTCCCTGTTGGCCCAGGGAGAGGATCTCTTTGGGAAGGATACTGTTGTTTTAGGGGATAACCTTATGTGATCATCCCCATGTTCATCTGAATCATCCAGAGTAGGGCTGGCATGAGAGTTACAGGAGAAGGCCCCTCTATCCTCTGACATCCCTATATGGTACTCTGCCAGGCTCTCCCCACAAGCTTGGTCATTGAAGGAGGGATAGCAGAGAGGTATGGTGTAAACTCTTCCCCTGCCCACAGTGGGCCCATCACACAAAATCACCTGCTCATTGATTCCTCCAATCAGCCCTTCTAGGAAAAGTCAAATTATCCATGGGGAGTGGCAAGCACACCTACTGTCTGTCTCATGTGGGATACCCATAAGTTATTGTGGAGCTGGGAGCAAAGTGGTGCAACAATGGCTGGCTAGGAGAATTAGAGCCCTGAAAGTGCTGAGGGTGGAATATGGGCTTGAGGGATTAATGGAGGATCTAGAGCTGGCTTGAAACATTGGGAAATGAAAAACAGAAAGAAAAAAGGAGAGAAAAACCTTAAATAGGATCACAGTTACAAAGGGGTGAACCTTCTGGGTGACTAAAATAGAACATATTATTTAGACAAATCCAGAAAGGTTTTGGATGTAGACATTTTCCCAGTACGTTTGCTAATGCAAACATATCTGGAACATTTATGAATTCTGCCAGATATTGCTTTAAAACTAGGAACAAGATTCCAGTAAAGCAGACTTAAAAGATTGGCATGTTGGCTTATTTCATAACATAGGGGAAAGCAAATTCCATCTATTTGCTGCAGTGTAATCAAATGTTCTGTGGTGAATGAAGTAATCACATTCCATCTTTCCATGTTTGAAATTTTGCCTTGTACTTGTTATTGCTAGAGCACTGCTCTAACTTTCAAGTTCCTTTTCCTGTCAGAACTGTGGAATTTTGGAAACTCTATTTACACAGAATTCCAATGGAAGCGGAACGCCTCAACTCTAAAAGTGGATAAAAAAATGTGGATTAGTAATATGCAGTTTAAGTAAAACGTACAATACTATCCGGTGATTTGCATAACCTGCTGATTCATTTTCCTCAACCTTCTCAATAATATTTCGCAGGTTACATGATCTGAGGTGTGTTAGTGACCTGTTCACACAGAAATGCTTTACAGAATCTTGCAGAATTGAAAAAGAAATAATGAAAAGCATTTTGGAATTGGAATTACCCATTCTGCATGAATTCCACTTGCAGGATTTCAAATTTTGTACATTTCACTGATTTTAAGGAAATTCTACTGTGCTGTGTTTGTTTTGGGTACAAATATAATGAATGAAAGGAAGATATATAATGAATATGCCATGGCCCTACCTGAAATATTGCCAATATTTCTCACAAGTGCAGTTTGACCTATGACATCAAGAGTGCCGAAGTCAGGAGTGATGTCAAAGGTCAAACTGCATGAGGGAAATATTGGCAATAATTCAGAATAAGGTTAGAGCATATTTAATTTATATAACACTTTGTGTGTTGCTTGACTGTTTATGTGAAATTTTAATTGTTTTTTTGCTTCAGTTTTTTTTTCAGGATGACTAAGTGCAATTTTAATGACCAGGTGGATGCCAGACATTTTTGGTGCACACGATGTTTGCATGCATCACTGTGTCATCACTTCTACAGAGTTGTGATTATGCAGAAGAGGTCAGAGCTACTGCAGGGGGTGGCAATTGGTGAGGCAGAAGCCAGGGAAGTAATGCTTGTTGCCAGCTTAGGGCATGTTAGAAGTACCGGACAGAGAAGAGAGGAGTGCTACGCTGGTATGGAGAGGGAGGTAACAGCAGGAAATGTGATTGGGTGGTATATTGTCAGGCAGGAAAACTTATTTTTGGGTCTCAGGGAACTATTTTGGAGCAAATGAAACATGTCTTTTTTTGTTTATAAATATGGGCGAGAAATTGAAAGTGATTTCTTGGTGTCCACTGCAAACTAAAACTAACCATTGGGAGCCAGCATGTGAGTGAGCAGATGCATTTCACTTGTGCTGTTCGTGTGTTGGTGCTGTTGGCCCCCACCAATCGCTACCTATGATGGGGATAAATTCAGGCATAGGGGACCTAGAGTGAGGATAAATGCAATATCCTCACTCTAGGTCTGACCTCCCTGTAAATATAAAAAATATTAGCTAGAATTTATCCTCACTATAGTTGCATAAATACATATAGAACACTAAATTACACCATGAAAAATGGCAATTGTACAGGAAATGCTGTCATTTAAAGCTAACCCACCAGTACAGTGGTAGCACTATCGCTTGTGATGCCAAGGTTCCTAATGTGGAAGCAAGCCTGGAGTTTCAGAAGACTGGCTGGGTGGAGAATGTTTTGTGAGACAAGTGGACAGATCGCCTTCTCCAGGGTGGGAGGGTGGATGGACACAGCAATAGCGTGCCTCCTTGCCAGTGAGCTTCTCGACCTATCTGTGGCTAGGAGTGGAGGGACATGGAAGATGTTAGTGCATCACACACTGGAGTATACATGACATGTGGAATTCTGTGAAAGTATTTTATTTTTAACAGTGCGCAGGCAGTCAAGTTCAGAGATTTTTAGAGATTGTTTTATGTTCCTTGTGAGCACTAAATCAGTTCACCTGTACCAAACGAAACCAAAGGGAACTGGTCAATGAGGTGCTCACATCATTTGCACACAGGTTATACCCTTTTTCCACTGTTTACCTTGCACCATTGTACTTAGTGGTGGGCGAAGTGGCCCCAATTCATTCTACGAAGTGATTCACGGAGTGAAGGCAAATTCGTGGAGTGCTTCACAACATTAAACAGAGTACTTCGCGTTATAATGGGTAACACAAAGTCTATTGAATACAATTACTTTGCATTACTCTGCCTTCCCAAACCACTAATCCACCAATTCTTAAGGCAAAGTACATTGAAAACAATGTACTCCGCCTCACTTCGCCTTGTTTTTAAGCTCCAAAGGTGAATTTTGCAGTGATTCATGGGATTTCAAGTGACATTAGCTCTAGATTGTTCTGCACAGCCTCATTTTGGGATAGTGGGTAAGAAGCTGTAGGAGACAATCTGCTTTGAGAGCTCTCTGTGATTCAAACCTTCTAAAAGCTGTTAAAAAGCCTTTTTGAGTCATTTATTTTGTTGAAACTTTAGTTCATGAATTATAGGAAACCCTCCTGTGCTCAAATCATCGAGCATTTATTGCTTGTATGTGGATTTTGAATGTTAATGTACAACATTCAGTCTTTGTACTGAGAGACAGTGGACCTGTGCTTTGGGGGAAGGGCATATCTATGGTGTAGGTAGATTAACTTGGAGAAAAAGGCAGTGGTTTCTGTTTTGGTGATATTTTTCTTGTATAACTGTGTTAATGTACACACAGTAATATTTTCAATAATTCTTGCCATTTTTTTGCTGATTTTTGTGGTGCATCAGTGCAAAATTTTAGTTTGTTTAAAATATGTGGTTATATTACTGAAGTTTTCAATTTGCTACACATTACTTAGTGTGTGTGTGAGTATGTGTGTGACGCGTGTCATCAAATCAGACACCTTTTATTGTGCCACATAACAATTTCAACAATGTGAACCTGCTATCCACTGCAGCTGTGTGATTTTTGTACTTCTTTGTGATATCTTTACTGATATTAGTACTAGTGACTGTTACTGCAGCAGTGCAGTACCTGCCCCAGTAGCCGCCCTGACGGCAAAGGTATTCTTTTCCAGATTTGAATTTCTGATGGTGAGCAATGGTTAGGTGTTGTGCATTTGCATCTGCATCTCTTCAATGCAGAGTGCAATCTTAATCTGTCTGTGCATTTGCATCACTTTAGGGCCCAATCTCCATTTGTAATTTAAGTCACAGTTGTTTCTTTGTCTTCCCTTCAGAGTACTGGACCAGTGTGGTGCATAATTCTGCATGAATATTGTACTCATTAATATGCATTTTTAAGTCAGGACCATCATCACGAGTCACTCGTGATACAAATCACATTCATCATCACAGTCACAAATCACTATTCACAATCACGTCACGAATCACAACATTAATTTTTTTTCTATTTACTTGGATGTATTGTAAGCCTGTTTTGTAGTATCTCTTCAGGCTTCACCACCCCATCATTGTACTCATTAACGAGCATTTTTAAGTCAGGGAATTTGTGCTACAGCTCATCAGGGAAGTACAGCCGTAGGCATTTGAGTTCCCCTCCCAGTACAGCATGTGAGTTACAGTACTGTAAGTAGTGGTGGGCGAAGTGGCCCCAATTTGCTCCATGAAGTGATTCACTGAGTAATGTGGGATCCACAGAGAACTCCACAATGTGAAGTGGAGTACTTCACTTCATAATGAGGAATGCGAAGTCCATTGAACCAATGACTCTGTGTTATTCCGCCTTCCCCAAACCACTTCTCTACCAATTTTAAGGTGAAGTACTTTGAAATCAATGTATTTCACCTCACTTCACTCTGTA
The DNA here is from genome assembly GCA_016271365.2 of Neoceratodus forsteri. Lineage (NCBI taxonomy): Eukaryota > Metazoa > Chordata > Ceratodontiformes > Ceratodontidae > Neoceratodus > Neoceratodus forsteri. The sequence goes on along the minus strand of CM057459.1, from coordinate 536,841,854 downwards.
ATTGAGCTCCAAATAAAATTCTGCACTTATTCATGGGATTGGAGGTCACATGGGCTCTAGATTGTTCGGCACAGCCTCAGTTCGGGTCTGGGTAGTGTGTGTCCAGTGGTAGCTGGAGACAGTCTTCTCTCAGAGCTCTGTATTCAAAACCTCTAAAAGCTGTTTAAAATGCCTTTTTGAGTAATATTTTTTACTCAAAATTTAGTACATCGATTGTAGGAGACACTTCTGTGCTCATATAATTGAGTGTTTATTGTTGTGTGTGGATTTTGAATGTTAATTTAGAACTGTCAGTCTCTGTACTGTGAAATGTGCTTTGGTGGAGGCGTGTATTTATAGTGTAGGTAGATTAACTGGGAGAAAAAGGCAGTTTTTCTGTTTTGGTTATATTTTTCTTGTATAACTGTGTTAATGTATACTCAGTAATATTTTCAGTAATTCTTGACAGCAGTGTACAATTTGTCCGTTTAAAACATTTGGTTATATTACTAAAGGTTTTCAGTTTACTATGCATTACTTGATGTGCATGTGAGTGTGTGTGCGATGTGTGCCATTAAATCAGACACCTTTTATTGTGTTACAGAGTAATTGCAGCAGTGTGAACCTGCTATCCACCACGCCTGCATGAATTTTTTATACTGCTTTGTGGTATCTTTACTGGTAGAGGATTGTTACTGCCGTGCACTAATCCCCCAACTGGCAAAATGTATTCCTTTCCAGATTTGGATTTGTGACTTGTAAGCACTGGTTATGTGTTGTTGTGCCTTTTCTTATGCATCCCTTTAGGGTGCAGCGCAATCTTAATCTGTCTGTGTGTTTGCATGGCACCATTAATTCTGGGAGATTACATTTCTTGTTACGCTCTCATTTCATTTCGTCAACACTGGGGAATTTTCTGGACATAAGACAGTAGCATTTTGGGGATGCACATTCATGCTGGTGACTGTGGGGTGGGATGCTGCCAGTATTGTTGTCTCTCTGCCTTAGTTCATGTTTAAGGCAGAATGACAACGCGAAGTAATAATAACAAGGCAAACTGAGCCTTTCCTTTGGGGTACTCTGCATAGCACAGTGCCAAGGCGAAGTGACCACTTCGTGGTCACTTCACCGGCTGATTTTAAATTTACTGCATCTCTAATTGTACTGTACAATAAATATTCAAATTTTCTGACTTTCAGTACATTACTGTTTTCATCTTCCCAGTGGCATCAGTGGGTGGCAAGGTGATACATATCTCCCTCTTTTATGAATTTGTAGCATCCCAAACAAACAAATTTAAAAGGTTGTTATTTTATTTGCAATAGATCTCTTCAAATTCAGATTTTTCAGAAACATAAGGTAGTGAGTTTTAAATGCCTGCTACACTAGGAAATCATTCTTTCAGCTCCTAACTTGATCTCTTAATTTGTAGTTTTGGTTCCTAATTTTCTTTCGCACACATTCATTTTGAGCGAGTACACTACAAGTTGGACAAACCACAGACTGTTTAGTGGCAAGTGTGTGTGCAGATGACCTGTGTTCACAACTTAAGCTTGGAGCTTTAATTTGGACTGTCAGAGGCTTACCACAGTTCCTACGGAATGTGCAGTGCCTTTGTGGTGGGTTCATGTAACTGCATTGCTTTATAGACCCCTGGTGACCAAAGGTGGTGGAAAACCACATTGGGTAGAGTGTTATTTGCTGATAGCTCTTCCCGTCAGTGTCAAGGGGAATGATGGCATTTGCTGCAAATTCATATCATGACCTGCCTCTTAAGTCTGACATCATATATGGGTCTGATGCCGACACATTTCCCCAAGTATCACATCAGATCCATGTCTTTTTCCAAGTACAGCCAAACACCTGTGGGCAACTCCACCTTGATGGGTGAGCCACAGAGGATGTTAAAATATCAAACAGAGGTACTATTTTGTCAGTCTACCTAGCTTTTTCAGTAGTGTGGACCATTACTTTCCCTCTCTCTCTCCTGATCGCATGTGCAGCACATTAGCATGGTCATAAACCTGTATTAGCTACATAGGAGAGGCATGCTGTGGGTTTAGTGAGCAACTGAACTCAGATTAATATTACCATTATACCCCCTCAAATTGTGGATTATGGATCAGAGGGCCCAACTTGTTGTAAATGGCATTTTCAGATCAGGACGGTGATCAGGTTGAGAAGGAGAAATTCTACTGAAAGATGGTGTCAGCACCTGGCAGAGTGCCTGTGGCCCAACATTTTTTAAACAGAGTATGTGTGGGAAGATGTGAGAGGTGGAAGCAGGAAGATGACTGAGATGGGGGAGGGAGTGACCATTGGACTAATCCTGACCACCTGGAGAGGTCTGGAAAGTTCTTTTTTCTTTCATCTTTCTTCTTCCTTTCAGTTTGGTAGAATAAGGAACACAGAATAATAAACAGCTGAGTAATGAGAGTGACACGTACAAATACTCTTAGAGTATTTGAATGAAAACTTTGCTATAGCCAGCAACAGCTGCTTTTGTGTTTTGTTGTGAAACATAGAATGTTTTTTTTTTTAAATGCCAGCTCCTGACACTATTCTATGAAGTGACCTATTTTTTTTAGGTGGCTCGCCGGCACAGTGGTTGGATTTCCACCTGTGATGCGACTCCCTTGGTTCAGGAATGGATCCAGATGTTCAAGGGCCAGCCATGGGGGAAGATGGCTTGAGCATCCCATGATGGCTCACCGTCTCCAGCGGTGGGGGATACATAGTCCGATGTTTGCCTACCTCTGGCTGAGGCTGGAGGCATGGCAGTATGTCAGGTTCTGCTGCATAGGGAGCGTAATGGTCGTTGGCTCATGCCTTGTTGTCCTGGCATGTCACACTCTCAGAATGAAAAAAACAGGAAATGGTTCCCTGACTGGCCAGATGATGGTTGCCAGTCCCCTGCTGCCACGAAGACCTGGACAGCCCAGAGCAACCCACCAGCACTTGGGCCAAGGGATTGCTGGCCTTCCCACTAGCACCTCCCCCCCTCGGGAGGGGGACCCATCCAATGAAGGGAAACGTCATGTTACCCGGGTGGCTGTAATGTGGGGTGGTGGTTGGAGGCAGGGACAGAATGCCAGCGGGGTGCACCCAGGTGACCCAAAGAAGTGGCCAGTCAGGGAGCGTGGGAGGTGCATAAAAAAATAAAAATAAAATACTTATCACCCTTGGCTAAATACAGTATTCTTACAGTAACAAATTCATCAATATGCCCCTGTTCCTTGTTACAACATCTATTTGAAAATAACACAATTCCTACAATATATGTTAGAGTTCTAACACATATTATCTCAAAGTTTTCCTTTAATAAACAAAAGAAATAAGTGACCTCTGAAGCCATGAGCAGGATATTACCAATACATCCTAATATCTGTCACCCAGTATTCAGTGTTAATCATCCCACTACCAACAATAAAATAGGTAAACACTGTTTACTACTTAACCATGAGAGATCCCACTGGTTGCATAAACTAGGCAAAAGGGATCCATGCTGAAGCCCCAAAATTAACTGATAAACTTTGAGGAATAAAGCTTTAACAATTTAAACTCAGAGTCATGGTCTGAGAAACTGCAGATTCAGATTTTATAAAGTAAGCAGTTAAACCTGAGCAGCCATTAACATAGAAAAAACAAGTTCAGTTGTATTACTGGCAGGTGAGAGCAACTAGCTATAACAAGAGTCACTAAAGAATGAAACAACCTCTTGGCAGTGTATAGTATCCCCAATCTTTCAATGGTAAAGGCTCGAAAAAAGTCACTTAGTTTGGAGATGAAGGGGAGAAGGTGCTGTTTTGTTCAATTCCAAGCAAGCCAAAACGCCATCTTTATTTTAGTGTAGGCTCTGCACAACAAACCTTACCAACATTTTAGTCTGAAAATTTGGTGGAGCTTAATCAGAGTCTGCATGTTCAACAAAAATCTTCAATTTGGAAACAGCATCCATCCCACCCTAAACATGCATTAACTCCGGCTGTTACCGTACCTTATTCCAGGCATCCACCTCTGCTTCCTAAGTCTATTCCTCATCCCTCACAGCAAATTGTTTCACTGTTTTTTCTAACAGTTTTTAGGCATCTGAAGGGTCCAAAAATTGAAGGTTTTGCCCTCATATACAATCCTTAGGCATGCTGGCATCAACAAAGCATGATGTATGCCCAGGGACCTAAGAAATGCTCTAATCCCGTCAAAGCTTCTGCACCATAGACGTGTTGTATAGCTCAAGTCTGGAAATATGTGGATACGATGATCATTCCACTGTAGTTGGCTTAGGTTTTTAGCTGCCAATAAGATAACATCCTGCTGACAAGATGATGTTAATTCCAGGAGGTAAATCTGTTGATGCTGTTCTGCTGAATTAAATTGCAGCCGCCTACCCCCTGGCACAATCCTGTAGCCTCTCTGTACCTCAAAATCATAGGATGAATGTAGTAAGTACACCAGCCATGGTTTTAAAAATGAACTAGGTGTCTCTCCTTCCAAGCCATCGGGCAGGCCCAGAACACGTATGTGGGTTGCTGGAGTGATGTTTTTCAGCTGTCTCCATAACAGATGATTTTCTTTAGTTAGACCTGCTAAGACAGTCAAAGCTCTGTTATCTGGAATGGATTCTACCATTTGTGGAATATCAGCTGAATTAAATCCCTTATTCCCCCCTGATGATCTGGCTACACTGATACATGCATTTGTAACCTCGAGGCTTGACTACTGTCATGCTTTCTACTGTGGGGTTAGAGGGAGTGCAATGCAGCACCTGTAGCTGTTGCAGAATGACAGGTCTTCCGAGGTCCTGCCATATTACGCCAGTGCTGCACGAACTGCATTGTTTGCCAGTGCACTAGCACATCTACATTAAAATAAATCTCTTGACTTATTAGGCCTGCATGGGCTGGGTCCAGGCTACCTGAGGGAGCTCCTGCTTCCCTAATCCCCTGGACATTCTCTCGGATCATTGGAGGAGGCCCTCCTGGAGATCCCCAGAGCAAGACTAAAGTTTTCAGGGGAACAGGCTTTTGAAGTGGCTGCTCCAATCCTCTGCAACTCTTTGCCAGGGTACCCCCAGGAAGTCCACTCCCTAGAGATATTTAAAAGAAAGTTAAAATCTTTAGTTTTTTAACAAGCCTTTCAAATCTAAGTAATGACTAAGTATGACACGAAGTCTCACTTTTTAAGATTGGGAGGGTTTATTTGCTGTATGTATTAGATAGTGTTTATATTTATTTTATATTGTTTTCTAATCATATTTATATATCATCTGTTTGTTTTTATATTTTTTAAGAGCACACTGAGCCTTCGGGGAAGAGTGCCCCCAAAAAATTAAAATTTACTACTACTATACTTTGGTGGTGGCGGTTGAAGCACTTTTAGTTTCCTCTGCCAGAGCTCCATACCTGGCATCTAATTGTTTAAACTGTATGGCAAAGTCTTCCATTTTCTTGTCAAATCTCTGAATATGCCCTGAGGAGTGCTGCGTAAGAGGGCTGTAAAGAATATCCTTCCTCAGTTTTGCTGTCACCCTGTTTTTGCTCTTTAGTTTGGGTGACTTTGGGATTCCCTGCCACCTTATTACTGCATCCAATTATTTGAAAAGTTTTAGCTCAGTCCTCTTGAGAACAGTATCATTTGGTAGCTCATGCCTCAATTCATCAAATAGAATATTAAATCCATTTGAAAACTGTTGTTATCTTAAAGTCGTTGCAACCTGTGGAGCTCCACAATTAAACTGTTAACAGCTTGGCTGCTGGCTACACCCACCCCTGTCTAATATTTTGAGTGTTAGTGCCCCACATTTCAGTGACACAGTATAAGAGGTTCCGTATGCAGAGTAGTGCAGTTCATCCCATTCCCCTGCCCTTTCAAACAACTGTGAATTCAAATAAATTGTTGGTTCCTGTCACTGAGCATCTCTTTCAATTCCTCATGCTTTAGACCCTATCAAGGCTCCAAAGTATCGTTACTCAGTGGAAATCCCCCCTAAAGACATAGAAACATAGAAACAGAAACATAGACTTTGACAGCAGATAAGGACTGCTTGGAACACCTAGTCTGCCCATTTCCCTACCTATTGGATAAGCTGCAGATCCATTTTAACCAACAGCCTACTTCCTCCTAGACCCACTATAATTGCCAAATGTCTGTCCCATGCCTTCTCGAATTCCCTCACTGTTTTGGACCCCATGACATCCTCAGGAAGGCCATTCCATCTGTCCACCACCCTCCCCATGAAAAAATACTTCCTCACATTGCCCCTGATCCGTCCCCCATTAATCTTCAGATTATACCCCCTTGTTCTTGTACATCTTTTTTTCTGAAAGATGTTACCCTCTTGGACTTTGTTGATTCCCTTGAGGTACTTGAAAGTTTCTATCATGTCTCCCCCCTCCCTCCTTTCTTCTATAGTATACATATGAAGCTCTTTTAGTCTCTCTCTTCATATGGCTTCTGGTGCAGACCCTGCACCATTTCAATTGCCCTCCTCTGGACTGCCTCAATCCTGTCTATGTCCTTGCAGAGATGGGGTCTCCAGAACTGCATGCAGTACTCCAGATGGGGTCTCACCAACTGTCTGTACAGAGGGATAACAACTTCCTGTTTTCTACTGGTGATGCCGCTCCCTATGCATCCCAGTACCTCCCCAGCACTCCTTACTGCCTTCTCACATTGCTTGCCTGCCTTAAGGTCATCTGATATGATTACACCCAGGTCCCTTTCCATTTTTGTTGTTGTTAGTACCCTCCCCCCATTGTGTACTCTTCTCCTGGGTTTTTGTTTCCCAGGTATATTACATTGTACTTCTCTGCACTGAATCTAAGCTGCCATACTTTTGACCACTCATCCAACCTTACCAAGTCCCTTCTCATTCTTTCCATCCCCTTTTGTCTATCAACGCAGTTGCAGATCATTGTGTAGTCTGCAAAGAGGCATAATTTTCCCTTCCTGCCCATCCACAATGTCACCTATAAAGACATTAAAGAGGACTGGTCCCAGTACTGAACCCTGGGGTACCCCAACTGGTAACCCCCCTTTCTTTTAAGTGTAGTCCATTTACTATTACCCTGTGCATCCTGTTGTCCAGACAATTTGTTACCCAGGCTATGACCCTGAGATCCAATCCCAGGCTGGCTAACTTGTTTATTAATCTTTTGTGTGGGACTGTGTCAAATGCCTTGCTAAACTCTAGGAAGGCCATATCCACAGCCCCTCCATGGTGTACTACTTTGTCACCCAGTCAAAGAAATCTATTAGATTCATCTGACATGACCTTCCCACTGTGAATCCATGCTGCCTTGGGTCCTGTGCACTGCTGGCCTCTAGGTACTCAAAAATTATTTCTTTCAGAAGTGATTCCATCATTTTCCATACCACTGAGGTCAAACTAATAGGTCTGTAGTTTCCTGCCTCTGCTTTGCTCCCACTTTTGAGAAGGGGAATCACACCTGCCCTCCTCTAGTCATCAGGTACCACACCATCCTTTCATGATTTGTTAAAAAGGATAGTCAGTGGTGTCACTAGGTCTCCCCTTAGTTCTTTTAGAATTATGGGGTGAATCCCATCAGGCCCCATTGCTTTGTCCACCTTGAGTCTTAGGAGTTCTTTCAAGACCCTTTCTTCTGTGAATGGATTGGTATTGACCCCTCTGTCCTAGTGCTTCTATTGTTTGGTTTAGGTGCCTCCCCCTCTTTTTCTTTTATGAATACTGAGCAAAAGTATTCATTCAGCATCTCTGCCTTTTCACTGTCACCCTCTCCCCACCTCCCCTCCTCTTTATTTAGCCTCATTATCCCTCCCTTGGTCTTTCTTCACTCCCTAATGTACCTATTAAAGGTTTTATCCCTCTTCTTAACTGAGTTAGCTATCTTTTCCTCTGTTTGTGCATTCACTATTCTGACTGACTTACCCTCTTCCTTCTGTATTGACTGATATAGTTCTCTGTCCTGCTCATTCTGTGATTACTTATACTTCTTGAATGCTGTCTTTTTCTTCTTGACCTTCTCCATCACTACTTTTGAAAACCATGATTTTTTTTTACTTTGTTTTGTTTTGCTTATTTGCTTCACACAAAGGCTTGTTGCCTCTGTGATGGCATTTTTGATATTTCCCCATTGTTCTTCCACCTCTCCTTCCTGCCCATTTGCTAGTGCATTCCTTAGGCACTCACTCATTTTGCGAAGGTTTGCCCTTCTAAAGTCCAGTACCTTCGCTTTTGTATGGCTTCACTCTACTGCTGTGTTTATCGTGAACCACACTGTATGGTGGTCGCTTGTTCCCAGATGGCTACCCACTTCTAAATCTGTGATCCTCTCTCCATCCACATTTGAGAGTTCCAGGTCTAAGATTACTCCCTCCCGAGTGGGTTCCAACACTAGCTGTCTGAGGCAGACCCCCTGTAGGGCATCAAGGATGACCCTGCTCTTGGATGTGGCTGCAGCAAATGTGCACCAGTTAACATCCGGCATATTCAAGTCTCCCATCAACAATATCTCCCCTTTTTCTGCCATTCTAAGGATGCTTTCTATCATTTCCTTGTCCATTTCCTCCCCCTGAGATGGGGGTCTGTGTACAACCCCAGTGTGGATTGTGGTGCCATTTTCTGTCTCCAAAGTGACTCACAGTGCCTCTTCTCCTCCCAGTTTACCTTTTAGTTCCATTACTTTGATCCTTTCCTTCATGTAGAGAGCTACTCCTCCTCCTCTGTTGCCCTCCCTGACTGCCTTTGCCTTTTTCTCCTGTAGATTGTATACCCTTGCATGTTGACATCCCAGTCATGGTTCTCTGTGTGCCACATTTCTGTGACTCCCACGATATCCAGGTGTCCCTCTTCCAACAAGACCACTAATACAGGAAGCTTGTTACCCAGACTATGGGAATTGGTACTCATCGCCCTCCATTTTTTGATGACCTTACCCCATTTAGCCCCATCCCTGCCCTTACTGCCTTTGCCTTTTTCTCCATTTAACCCTGTCCTGCTCTCTATTTACCTCTCTACCTTGGTGTTTTCCTTGCTAACTATCCTGTTTTATTGGGGGATGCTGGGAATTACCTGCTTCTTATCTGTGCCTCCACCCTTGGCTAGTTTAAAAGTTTGCCAATGAAGCATTTGAACCTATCACCTAGGAGCCTGGTTCCCCTGCCAGATGAATGCAGATCCTCGTGCCCTCACACTATGACTTTGCGGGGGGGGGGAATTACTAGTCAATTTCCAGGCTATCTGGGTTGCATCTTCTCTAATCTGCTTCACTGAGGCTAACTGAGCTAGCTGGGAGACAGAACCATAATGCCCCCCCCCAAAAAAAAAATCTGGCATCAGTGATCAGAAAGAATTCAATTGAATAAAGATATTTTCAAGCTTTGGCGATGGGCTGTGGGGAGGGGGGGACATTGAAAGAAATAACAGAAGAGGGACAACAAGTCCTGGCACATAGATCCCTACTCTAAAGAACCACAAAGTGGCTTGTGTGTGTTTTATTGGTGAACATAGGAAGTAGAAACTAGGAACATTTTCTTTTATGGTTCCTGTGCCAACCATAAGTCTTCTTGGCTATGTAATAAAAAACTTTTTACTTAGAAAGAGTCACAGCATATTCAAAGATGGATAATTATTGAAATAATGAAACAGTTACTGATTCAAAAATAATAATAAAAAAAAAAAATTCCCATCACCTACTCCCCTAAAAATTGTCTCTCATAGCAAATGAGACAAACACAGAAAACCCATAAGCTGATTTATGACTTAAATTTTGTCATTTTTTTCTGTTTTCCCTGAGACACCAGTAATATCCAAGACTATTCTTTGGCCCATTTATTCACTTAAGTGAGGCCAAGTACAGTGCACCCAATACTACAGTACAGTACAAAGCAAGTATATAATTCTGTCACCAAACATGCAGTTTTAAAGACTGCAATAAGTTTACTACACAAGAAGCCTTAAAAGGACACACATGGACTAGCAAACTAAGATCCCCCCAGAGACAAACACAATCCCCCTCACAGACACACACAACCCACTCCCCCACAAGAGGGGCACACAGACCTCTCCTGACAGACACACACACAACCAGCTCAACAGACACAAATGAACCACAGACACATGGACTCCAGACAGACAGACATGGACCCCAAGACAGATGCATACAGACCCCAGACAGATACACAAAGACCCCCAAACAAACATTAACACACAATATGGACCCAGCCAATTCCTCTCTGCTACTGCCCCCCAAAAACAGGACTTTGCTGACAGAGAATGGAAATACGTAGCCAATTCCTCACTGCTATTACCTGACACTGCCTCACAAAACAGGAGCTTATCATGCTCTGACACAGAGGATGAGTGAACAGATGATTCTTAGCTGCTGCTACCTGCTACAACCCTCCCCATTCCCTAAACAGGGACTACACGGAGCAGTCATGGAGAATTAAAATAACACCTAATTCCTCACGACATCTACAAACTGCCCCACTTGCATACATAAACTCATTCTATTTTTATTTTCAATCAGGATAAAAAAAAACATTTTGGGGCATACCAGTGAACCAAACTCACTGACGTAGATTGAATTAGTGCAGGCTGGTGATCCAGTGACGCTGCTGTTGACTGCATACTGAAATTACAGTGCTACATAAACTCTGGGTGCCCCTGAGCTCCAAATACATTGCCACCCTCCAAAGTCAGACAATCTGCCAATGCACCACCCACATTTGCTGCTGCTTCTGTTAGTTTCAAAAAGAGCTGTGCTGTTGACAAGTGCTGTGTCTGTACTGGTGCCCTCAGTGACCATAGGCAGGCTGTTGTGACAGGCCAGCAGTTGTTGTGTAGCAAAAGTGTGTTTGTGGCCTGCTTCACTCTGAATGATCTGTCTGAGATCACTGCTAGGTCCACTATATCATGATATTAACTAGCTTTCTGCTGAAAAAAAAAAAAAAACTTTAAAAACTTTAAAAAAACTGTGAGACTGAGTCTGTTATTTTTTCCATGGGAGAGGGAACACAGCAAGACAGGGTCCCCAAATTTAATTTTCTAGCATTCTCTGGTCCCTGACAGGACTTTCTAGTGGTAGTCAATAGGTTATCAGAAATATGATTCACCATTAGGCTGTGTTGTAATTCATTTTTTTAGGTTTTATTATTAATGTATTTTTTTAGGGAAAAAGATATAGATGTGGATTTTCAAGGGTCTGGACACAGCACTTGTGTCATGTTATTTGTTACAGCTGTGTCAAACTAAATGTGTCTAAATGTTTTCATCCCATTTTCAAACATTCTGATGCATTTTGGATTCTTTCCTTACTTTGTGCAACAAAAATGTTAGATGTGTCAGAGTTTTTACACGTCCATTATTTTACATGGGCAACTTGTGGTACTATAATTGCAACATCAAGTTAGACCATCTTTTTGTGGTCTAACAGTTATGTCAAAGTTACTACAATCACAGCAAAATAATGCCGCAAATTTTTTAAAAAAATACAGCCCATTATGATCAAAAGGGACAGAACTGATACAGGTAATTTTTAATGTTATAGCTACTGTGAGCCCTGATGAAGATACCTCCCTTAAAACGCTGGCACTAATCACAGTACTAGCACCACCTGTAATAATGAAACATTGTAGGATGAATTATTGTGTAATAAAAATAAAGTCAATTGAATTGCAAAAGAGACTATTAGTGAATGAGTCATAGTTCCCCAAATCCTCTTGGCTTGCTCTGTTATTGTATTTTAAGACTCCTTTCTATCTTTTCCTGTTCGTCAGAGGTGGTCATACTGGAGTTTCCCTGCACAGGACTTTTTGGAGACTCATGATACCTGCAGCACTCTAAGATAGCTCTTGGTCCCTGACAGCACTTTCTAATGGCTCCAGTTCCCCAGTGGCATTAACTAGCTGATTCTCATCTCTGATGGCACATTTGTGTCGCTCCCAATCCCCTAATGGCTCTCTCTAGAGGCATCTAGTCCAGTGATGACACTTTCTATTGACTCTTTGTCCTCTGATGACACTCTCTTGCAACTCCTTATCCCCTAATGACACTTGATAGCAGCTAGTGGTACCCCAATGGCACTCACATGTGGCTTCCTGTGTCCTAGTAGAATTTATTGACAGCAGTTCCGGTCCCAGCTGCTCACTTTAATAGACTGCATATAATTCCATCTTATATGTGCTCTCAATGAAGATATCCTTGGGCAGAGAGAGTGAGGCAGAGGCATTCTCAAAAGTAAAGTAGTCCATCATGGAATGTGCCAATTTCCTATTTCCTGTAAAACCTGTATTCTTGTGATCCCAGTAACCCTGCTGGCTGATGCCAAGCTGCCTTACGAAGGTACTTATGTACCCAGAGTGACTGAGGGGGAAGGGCATAAGAACATGGGGAGGAAAGGAAAAAATTGAATGATGGAAAACAAAAAGTGAATTCATAATTTTTTTTTAACAAATTAAGTTTGATACACACTAGGATGTCCATTTTTTTTGTCACAAGCTGGAAGAGTTCTATACAATAAAAAATGAGTGATGGGAAAACAAAAGGGTTATTTATTCATTTTTTTGTTCACTAGGTAAGTTCAATGAGAATAAAGATTCCTATTTTCAGGTACAACCTGGAAAACTAAAATACAGGAAAAACAGTAGCAACATACTACAGCATACTGGTTAAGAAGGTTATAGGTTCTAATCCCGCACTGTGGCTGATCTCATATCATTAATGCTGGCACCCAAATGTAGAACTAGGGAGGGTGCTGTACTGTCAGGGTGTGGCATTCTTCATGTGAGATAAGGTCCATTCTACCCATCTCTGGTGCTGTCTTGGTGGCTATTCAGGTAGAATAAAAGAACCCAAGGCACTCTTCATAAGAGTAGATGATTTTCCCCAGTGTCTTTGCCAACATTCCCTTAAAATAAAGCCAGTTTATGCAACTGTCCAATGCTTTGTGTATGTGTTGATGTATGAAATGGCTGTCATGACACTTTTATTGTCATTTCACTACCAGTCTCCTATTGCTTGTAAAGTGCTTTGAGATACTAAGCGTATGAGAAGCACTATATAAATGCTGATTTACATTCTTTAATGAGCCTGCAAAATACAGGTGATTGAAAGAATGTAGACAGCAGAAGGTGGCAATTTTTGGAAGCATAACAGACAATGGCAAGCTGACCTATTCTTGTACCAGATCTGCATTTTTGGATCAGAGGAGATCACATGGATCTCAATCAGTCATTTGCTGTGGGATATTGCAAGTTGTCAGAACACCTCTGAGTCTTGACTGAAGCAATTGGTCCATAAAACAGCCAAAAACAAAAAACAATTTCCTGCCTGGGATAGCGAATCCAGGCCAGTGTATAGCAGGCAGCAGTGGGTAAGATGGAGTGGGTGGTGGCCAGGGCAAAGTCACACATACTGGTGCTTGTCACATCCCTCTTTGAAAGGTTTGTTTAACTTGTGCCAAGGTAGGTCAGCAGCCCTTAAGTAAGACCAGGCAGAAGCACCCCTTGTTCAATGACCAGGCATGCTTTGGACAAGAGGTTATGTCTAACTCTTTAGACCATGCCCAGTGTAGAGCTGACAAGAGTTACAGATTGGTGCAATATAAAGGAAGAAATCCATTGAGGGGGCTGGCATGACCCCTAATTATGTAAACCTGTGGACTTCATCGAGTAGGGAAACACCTCAGGGCAGGTAGAAACAAAACATGCTTGACATAAATTTGCACCAGGAACCAAACAACATCACCTTAATCTCTCTAATGCACAAAAATAGTTTGTCAGTCAACCATGAATGGGTGTGGGTTAACCAAATTGGGAAGTTCAGCCATAACTTAGAAAAGCTGCATTAGCAGCAAAGTGATATTGGACAGGCTCATCAGTATACACTAATGTGTTACAGTGACTACTTACATTTGGGAGATGCGTTATATGAAGTGAGCCAGAAAGGGGCCCAGTATTAACCCTTGGGAAACACAAACATTTACATAAGCTAAGTCAGATACAGAGGAGTTGAAGTAAACTTGTGCTTTCTGTAGTTCTAATAGAGAACAGTTTTGTGGCAGAGAGACACCAAGGGAAATTCATTTTGAGTAGAGGATTGAGTGATCAACCAGCTCAGATGCTTTAGTGAGGTTGATGAACACTACACTTGTTATTATGCCTGTACCCATGGCCAAGCTAATGTCATTAGTTAGTTTCAGTAGAGATGAGATAGTTCTATAACCTTTCATGAACACGTGTGGCTGGAGACAGAAGTCATACTTGTCATAGTTATAATAGTTTAATTATTATTGTATTTTTACAGTTTGACAGCTGGCCAATTTTCTGCTGCTGTCAGAGCCTGCTTATTTTAAACAATTACTTTTACTTACTATATTAATGAGGAAATACACTACCTGAAATTAATAACTTATGAATGTCTTAAAATTACTTTTACACAAGAAGTTCATTCCCTTATTACATTCACTTGCAAAGCATGCACACATATTCGATTATTCGATATCAGTATTAACTGTGGGAGAGATTTTGTGGACACACTCTTCCTCCACCTATCTCAGCTTTAGAATACCATATCTAATCAGTAATTGTGCCCACTCTCCCTCTTGCTTCTCCTTTTGTCTTTGAAGTCCTCATCTAATCTCAAGGCTGGAAAATACATACAACCAGGTTTTCTTGTGTAACTCCTAATTGTTCCTGTTTGAAACCTGTCTCATGATTTTTGTTCCACTGTCCTGCTTTTACACAGCTCTTAAAGAGCAGGTATCTACTTATTTGTGCTCCTGATGTATCACGTCAATGCTGCCATAACAAGTAAACATTTGATTCTCATTATGTAGCCTTGTGTGGTTTGTTGTGTTCAACTTGTGCCTACTGATGGTGTTTTGAATGTGGGAAACTTGGCCATCTTTTCAGTGCATACTGCGCTGTGAAGCCCACATCTCTGTGAAGTCAATTATAGGAATCTCACAGGCTTCGCATGCATACTTGTGTCATCTGATGATCAGTTTAACCAGCCAAAGCATGTTCACAATTTCAGAATCAGCTGTTCGCACCCCTCTCCCTGCCTGGCTTTCACTCTTTTTTATGGCTGCAGTGGGCAGAGCCTGCGGAAGTTTTGCATGTACAAAAGGGCTGATGTCATGTTTTCTGTCCATGGAACTGGATGAAGGTGTAAATAGTCTTCTCCACCTTACCCTCCTCCAATAAATGCTTTCCACCCTCAAATAAATGTTTTCATGTTAGTCAATGTATGCAGGGCACTATTTTCTTTCTTAAATGGGAGGTACAAGAACTGGAACCTGAGTAGTGGGAGGCAGCATTAGTTGCTTTTTTAAGGGGTAAGATCCACCCCCACCTCCACCTGAGAAGCTCCTAAAGATCTACCCCCACCTTTTCTTTGTTTCATATGGGAGAGGCATGAGGTGGATCTACTATGTTGAAACAACTGACTATCAGAGCTGGCTGCGGCATCAGAGCTTAAGGTTTAGAAGAAAAGCAAAAGTAATTAAGGAGTGTCTAAAACTGCATCCTTATACAGCACTTGTGAAACTACATCCTGAAATTATAACACTTAAGGAAAGCAAGCACTTGCAACACAAGAATAACAATTAAGGTATACGTCCACAAAGGAGTGAAATATGCCACCCAGAGAAGACTATCCTGTATTGTATACTAGAGTGGCTATTTCTTAAAAGCTATTTATACCTCTCAACGCACACACAGACACAGCTGAAGCACCCACCCAAATAGCTAGAGGAAACTCTACATTTTTATCTCTCTGGGACCAGAAGCTTAGCAGTAATGTGTGAATAGAATAATGTCTTGTGTTTTGTGCATTTGAATAGGTTTAGTGCTTTGAGTAAAAATATCTAAATATATAATAGACCCAGATATTCAAACTGCACCATTTTGTGGCAAGCCTCGCCGCTCAAAATAGTTACACAAAGGGTGTGACCAGGGTGATATTCAATGGAGTTGCGCTGTAGGCAATAACAGTCTCGCTCCTAACCACACCCACTGTGTATAGCGCATGATGGAACTGTGCCAGCACAAGTGGTCCAGAGTGGAGCATTGAGATGCGGTGGCGCAAGTTCCATTGCACCATGCACAGCACCTGCGATATTCAAAGGGTGACATGCAAATGGGGCCATAATCTATGCAAGGCACATGGGGGGCTATTTGCATCTGAATATGGCCCCATTTGCATGCCATTAGCATGCAGGTGCACCGATCCCCGATGACTTGCACCTTACGGCCTGCCAGGCAGCAGCCGTCGGGGACCAACGCCCCCTGCAGCCCGATCGTGGGCAGAACAGTAGTCTCCCAGCAGCCCGATCATGGGCATAATGTTCTCTTCCCCAAACTGGCCGGTCAGCGGGCATGGCAAACATCCCCCAACCCGAGTAGCCCGATCGCGGGCATAAAGTTATATTCCCCTCAAGATGAAAAAGGGCATAACCAAATGTCCCCCACCCCTGAGTAGCCTGATTGTGTGCATCAGACCTCCCTCCCAAAGTCCAATATCTCTGGTGGTCCAGTGGACCGCGAGTAGCCCGATCGCTGGTGGCATCCTCACCCCCCATGTCCAAAATCTCTGGTGATCTAATGGCCACCCACCCCACCTGTCCACGGAGCCCCACCACCCCACTTCCCCTTCAGCTAGCGGGCAGCAGCACCCCACCCGCCTGCCGCCCCACCACCCGCTGACTGACAGCTTGGTAGGGCTGCATGCCCATTGGTTCAGAGCAAGAGCCAATGGGCATGCAGCCCATACCGTACAAGTCAGTCCAGATATGTGAATGAATGAATTTGCACCCAATTTGGCAGTTGCACCCCCCAAATCATGCTGAGCAACAGCGCAATGATAATGAAGGCATGCACAACCAAAGGGGGAGGAACCATGCATAAAATGCACAGCCTGATATTCAGCCCGGGCCATGCAGAGTTATGCAGGTGCAACCCCTACCTGCACCTCCACAAAGTTACACTGAAAAAAATTCATTCACGTATTCATTCACATGTGAATTCATTCACATATCTGGACTGACTTGTACGGTATGGGCTGCACGCCCATTGGCTCATGCTGAACCAATGGGTGTGCAGCCCTATAACTATCAGTCGGCAGGCAGAGGCGGCAAGCGGGTGGGGTGCTGCCATCCGCCAGCTGACAGGGGTGGAAGAGCAGGTGGTGGGGCTCCATGGGCGCGGGTGGGGTGGGGGACCACTAGATCACCAGGGATTTCAGACATAGGGGTGAGGATGCCACCCACGATCAGGCTACTTGCGGTCCACTGGTCCACCAGGATATTGGACTTGGGGGGTCTGATGCCCATCGAGGCTACCAGGGGTGGGGACGCTTGGTTATGCCCGACCGGCCTAATGGGGGGCACTACTGTTCTGCCCATGATCGGGCTTCTGGGGAGAGGGAACACTACTGTTCTGCCCGTGATTGGACTGCTGGGGGGGAACTACTGTTATGCCTGTGATCGGGCTACTGGGGGGACACTTCAGCCCATGATCGGGGCATGGGGGGCGCCGCCAGGTGCAGTGGGAACAAATCCAGGGCCACCCACAGGTGGCAGCTGCTGTGTTGCATGCTGCAATGTGGCAGCTCATCTGTGGGTGGCCCTCGACTTGTTCAGCATAACTTTGTGCAGGTGGAGGTAGGGGTTGCACTTGCATAACTCTGCACGGCCTGGGCTGAATATTGGGCTGTGCAGTTTATTCATGGTTCCTCCCCCTTAGGTTGTGCATGCCTTCATTATCATTGCGCTGTTGCTCAGCATGATTTGGGGGGCGCAACTGCCTCCTGCTGAATATCGCAGAATGGCACATTTTGGACTTGCGCAGGCGCAACCCTATTGCGCATGGCTCAACTCTTTTGAATATCTGGGCCATAGTGTCATGGGCACCTGAAAAGGAAGGAGATGCTACTGAAATAAATGTTATTCTGATGATTTATTTATTTATGTGTAATATTGTAAGTGTAATTCTACCTAGGTCACAGATACATAAGCTATAAAAAGTACATTTAAGGATGGATGTATTAGTCAAAGCTTGTATTAGTAAAATAAAGCAAGAAAAATTATATGTTGTGTTTTTTTTTTCTTTCAATTGTTTAACCAGGAGTGGCACACTAAGCTGAAAGCTTGTTTACAGGGGCAGCCTGGGAGCACATGGAAATTAAGTGACTTGCTTAGGGTCACCCAGTATGCAAATGGGGGCTGTGGGATTCAAACCCAGATCTCCAGATTTGCAGCTCAGAGCCTTAAACCACTGTGCTATACTACACCCCTAGTTATGGCAGTCATCTGTTTTATGGTTCATGATGTTGGTGTAGTGAGCAGCAATACATTGCACAGCATGTGTAAAATGTCAATAAGTAGGTTATGCAATAGATGTGTTTAGCAGTTACTGAAGCAAGAACTGTATTTAGAATAGTAAAATATTCCTGTTAGAAAACTAATAAATGTGTGACATTTGCATCTCAGTTTCAAGGAGGTCCCTATCGGGTGTCAATGTTCAATATAAAGTAGTTATAGTTTTCAAGTTGTGTGGGTAATTGCATTTGTACTAGCACTGTTACTACATTTAAATTATTCCATGAAGAAAATTAAGTTTATGTAATTGTCTGTAAATGTATTAACAACATTTACTTGTCCTTATAATGTAATGCATTAAATGCTGTTGCTAGGTTAAGAAGTCACATAACAACGCTCAGGGCATTAGGGTTTCTGACCATAACACCCTGCCCTGCAGGGACTGACAGGCATCAGGGGTGTAACTTGGGATTATCAACAGTAATGATCATGCCATTCCACCTCCATCCCCACCCTGCAGCCAGTGACAGGTATCAAGGTGTACCTTTGACTCTTCAGCCCCAAAGTTCACTCCATTTTCTTATACAGTACTGTACCCATTTCAGCATATTTTCTTATGGAATGGGGTGAGTGTAAAACTTAAACACCCCAAGGCACACCTTGACACTTGTCTGTCTCTGCAGGGTAGGGTGAGAAGAAATGGTGTGAGCATTATGGGCAATGACCCAAAGGCACACCCCAATGCTTGTCCATGTATTAAAAACATTTACTTGTCCTTATAATGTAATTCATTAAGTGCTGTTACTATGTTAAGAAGTCACATAACAATGCCCGGGGCATTAGGGTTTCTGATCATAACACCCTGTCCTGCAGGGACTGACAGGCATCAGGGGTGTGACTTGGGATTATCAACAGTAATGCTCATGCCAGTCCACCCCCATCCTCACCCTGCAGCCAGTGACAGGTAGCAAGATGTGCCTTTGACTCTTCAGCCCCAAAGTTCACTCCATTTTCTTATACAGTACTGTACATATTTCAGTGTATTTCCTTATGGAATGGGGTGAGTGTAAAGCTTGAACACCCCAAGGCACACCTTAACACTTGTCTGTGTCTGCAGGGTTGAGTGAGGTGAAATGACATGAGCATTATGGGCAATGACCAAAAGGCACACCCCAATGCCTGTTCATCTCTGAATGGTGGGGTGGGGTTGGTGTCACTTCAATATTTCACTGCCATTCCTATTCTGCCTGTCTGACTGTCTGTCTGTGTGTGTGTGCATGTCTCTCTCTCTCTCTCCCTCTCTATCTCTCTATACATATACATATATATGTCTATGCAATTATCTATCTTTCTATCAATTGAATGTATCACTATTTTTACCTATTTCTAAAACAAACCTGCATATCACATTTGCCTGCATTCTGAGCACATACTTATGAAAGTGTGCATATTTGTACTCCACTTCTGCATAGACCTTATACTTTCCTAATATTCCCATTATCTCAACCATAACTACCTTACCCTTATCAAAAGCGACCCCCTCTTAAAGCTACTATCACATTTTCTCTGCTAACAGTCCATCATTACACCTGACTTCCTGACATCAGCAAATTGCTTAAATATAACTTACATCACCACTTAGTCAAAAGACCCTGTTTCTCTAAAAAAAATAAATAAATAACTGTGTAAATAATCCCTATGCTGAACATATGCCATCCATTACTTTTTCATGTACTGCCACCTTCTGCACCATCATGGGGATTTGCATATGTTTCCCATTATGCTTTGCATTATTGGGATATGCGCAATCGTGCTTTCTTTAAAATTTGGCTGTCCATCCAATATCATGCGGGATGACACATACCTCAGTAGCATTTGCTCTGGGGTTCTTTTGTAAACCTATATTGTTTCCTATTCCTTCCATTAAAATGTACACCTCCATATATTTTTCTAATAATGTATATGCCTTCCTTAGAACAGAAACTAAAACAAATCTTGCTACTTACAAATCATTGCATTATTTCTTCATGTTTCCTTAAAAATTCCGCACAACTTCATTAACTTCATTATGCAGCTGTGGTGGGTCTGACCAGAAATTGTTGTCAGAGCAGGGAGCAGCGAATGTGAACAGCAGACTCTCTGCTGACAAGATTGTCACTGTGAATAACACTGTCACCTCATCTGCCATCTTCACATCTGACAGGAATAAAGCAAACAGGTCAATTATTGAGTTACTGAGTCAAAGACGAGTTAGGTGTTAATAATACATTGCTTAGTTAAGATGAATTATTGAAGCTGCACTTGTCAAATGTGATTCCCACCTTGTTCTGTGAGCATTTGCGTACAGTAGAAGGTGTAGAAATTTTTTTTTTGTTTAATTCAAGACACTATTTCCTCTGCATGTATTCACAATTACCACTGCAAGACTATAATGTAACAGCCCAGATCCCCAGAATATAGAATAACAGGGTCATGAATTAAAAAAAGTTGGCAATGTCCAGTAGTTGTTATAATAGAGAGGCATTCAACCAAACAATGCTAGAAAGGCTGTGTGGAACAGTACTTTTACCTGAAGGCTAACATATATACAGAATTTCTATTCCCCTTCATACGTCATCATCATTATCCTGAACTAACTGCATGTGATAACATAACTGACCAGGAAAAGGCACTCACATGCAGTCAGATTGGTTTCTTACAATGTCATAATGTTGATGCTGTAGTATAGAACTTGAAATGAAAGCAGGTTGCTAAAGTACTGATCTACAGCTTTCAAGTAGAAAGTCTTCATACTGACAAAAGGAAAAAGGAAAGTGCATAATTCTGAAATTAAGTGTAGAAATTGTCTGGTTTTAAATTGTTTTCACATGTTGTGATCTTCATGGCAGTATTGACTTTTTAAACATATCTGCAGCACTTCAAATCCCATCTTCTTTATAAAAGACCAACTTCTTTATTTTTTCCTAGACAGAAATACCTAAACACATAACTCCAAGAAATTAATTTAATCTTTACAGAGCTGCACTTCTATTTTAAAATACAAATTTTTGATTCGCCCTGTACTCAAGGATCTACAGAGCAGAATGGACTTACAGAACACACAAAAAGGTACTCCTGTCAACCTTGGAGCACTTCTAAAATTAGAAACAGTTGTTAAACAAAAAGTGCACTGCCAGTCAATTCCTTTAAATGGTTAATACTTCTATCAAAATTAGATTTATTTAAAATGTTATTCCCAGGATAGTTGCCCATAAGAGTTCAGCTGTTCCTATAAACATTAACATGCTGAGGTCATAACAGTCAGCTTGCAACATCTCAATCATTTGAACAACAGCAGACTGTGATGTCACTTTAAGGGGAATGTGTCCCAAACTATGAAATATGCATAAGAGGCAAGTTTCTACGTTACACAGGTATCATGAGTCACTAAATATTCACAGAGGCCTTAATATTCAAAGGGTTAGTACCACATTAAAATGAAAAGTGCCATGCAAACTGTGAAGAGCACTGCCAAATGCCTATTAATATGGCCACTTCTATTTTCAGACAAATACTTAATCAGTGTTAATCTGTTAGCACATGAGCACTAATAGCCAACAGGCAGGTATGCAAATGAAAGTGGCCAGCCTGCATACGGTGCACACACAGCACTAATAGACTGCTTATGCACTGCAGATTAATGTTTCCAAACCTACTCGTACACATATGCACAGTGGTGTAAGGGGGGGGATATAAATAGAATAACAGGATTATAGATTATTGAACTGGGTACAGGGATTGGGTGTGACAGGTGGGGGCTGTTCACTGTTATTTTTAATTTTCTTTAAAAAGATATACAATACCAGAGATGCCTGTTTTGGGGGAGTGTGCAGCACTGTGAAGGAGGAGTGTACCACTAGACTACCAGGGATAGATGATACCATACAGTGGATTGGGATGGGGTATGGCTGGGAGGGGGTAATGCATGGTGCCAGTGATGCCAACTTGGGGGACAGCCATACAGCCATACAGAACATGCAGGAGGAACAGCACTCCACATAATCTAGGGATCTACAGCTTGCACCTCACTGGATAATGAGGCTATAATGGAATGCAAATGACCCTCTTGTACCATGTATGGGCAAAGAGGTCATTTGCTTTAGCACTTTCAAAAACAAAAAGTTAGTGCACGATCACTAACAGATTTGGAATACATCAGGTTCTGTTGCTCCTTGACCAGTCTTTATGTTCAGTGTAGGCACATAGTTCTCTGTGACCAATAGAGGGTCATGCTTTGTGCCGAGCCAACCTGTTACTGGTTTATTTTGGGATCAGCTATTGGGGGCTATACTCAGACAAGTTTACTACACTCATACTGCTCTGAATTTGTTTATGTATAGCACATTTTAAGCATTGTGCTAATTTATCTTCAGAATTGGGACTTTGTGCAGCATGGACAAAGACCATTGAAATGTTATTGAGCTCGTCTTAGCAGAGGTCGCAACCCTGTCCCCATGCACCCAAAAAGGTCATTGTGAGCTTTTGGGGAAAGTATGGGAACTGCCATTCAAATGACCAGCAGTGCCATTCACAGTCACTTGGCTGCTCTCATAAAAGTGAGTGTATATCACAGTGCTAAAAACAGGAGGTAACAGGGATGGGACATTACCTCTGGTGTAAACAGTGCTCTGTTATCTTGCAGTCAGGATGTGTTGGCTGGGAACCACTGCACCACCAGGTAAGGAAGAATGCTGAGATAAAGGAGGGCAGCAACTGGACCAGAAAGATTTTGAACTCTGGAGGATTAGGTGACGGTCCCCTGGATTAGCAGAGAATTGAATATGTTACATGATGATGGGTTTGAGTAAGCCAATGGAACACTAGGGAATGTAAACCTTGGGGAGATAGACAATGTATCATTATGGAATATCTAGACTTAGAAAATGGGCTTTTTATTTGGAGGCATCTGATTGGCTAGTGCCCCTTCAACAGGGGTACATTAACTTTCAAAAGATGCCCACTAAATAAAAAGCACCAGTCCAAAACTGCCTGATGCCCACTCTGATATCATTGTGCCTAGCCTGCTTCATCATTGAAGCAATGGGCACTCGGTTTGAAACAACCGCTATTTTTTTCTCTGGCTAAGCGAAAGATACTGGGCTGGTACCAAGGTCCTCTAACAGCAGATGCCCCCCGACTCTAAAACGTCACCACAAAAAGACCCCAAAAGAAAACTGAAAGCTCACCCCCACCATAATTCGACAGTGCTGGAATTCGCCACATACAAATACTCCCACTACTTTGAAAGCTACTTGCCAGTTGTCTCATTGAGCGCCACTACTGATTATCCCACCTGTAGCTGCTAATGTTTCTCTCACACACAACACCCAATCCGTAATACAGAGTTACTTTTGGGTTTACGTCAGCTGGGCACACCTGAGGTAATGGCTACATCTTCCCAGGCACAGCGCCATTTTAAATAAGCAAACAAAAAAAAATGGAAAAAACCCAGGCTGCAACCACACACACACACAGGCTGGAACAAAAGCTTTTTTATTTGTTTAAAGCCATGTGTGTGTACGCTCGTGTGTTGGGGGGGGGGTGTAACTATGACAACCAAACTGGCATGTCTGTGGACTGAGCAAAACAAAAAAACACCAGAACTGTTTGAAATAAACAAAAAATGATGCCACACCAGTTCATCTGTTCTTCTGCAATGTGTGCTGTGGAGGATCACTTCAAGAGAATGGCTCTCGGGGGAGCAACACCTGAATCAACAGCATAAGAAATCAGAGGGACTACTTTACCAATAACAGTTTTTCTTCTACTTTTTCTATTAATTTTAAACTAATTTCCTCTGTTATTTTACTTTTCAATTAAACTTGATGCAGATGCCCATTTTCTAAGTGCAATAATACCCTCCAGGGTGGGCGGTATGGGCAATACCGGACCTTCCAGGGCAGCGTCAGGCCTCATTACACCCCTGAGCGGTCTGGTATTGCCCAATACCGCCCACCCTGTTGGGTATTATTGCTTGCATATAGCACCACCACTGTTGTGCAGGTGTGGGCATGGACCGGGTCCATGAAATAATGCCATGCTGTTCTTCAGTCACAGTTGCATGTTGTGGCATGAGCAGGATCAATCCATTTTCACCCACTAAAAGTTGAACAGGCACTCTACAGTGTGCTGTTGTTACTGGGCGGAACAGTTTGGTGGGCATGAGCTGCTTGTTTTCTGTCATTCAAGGCTGTGTCAAAGAATGGAGCCCCAGGTGTAGATTAACTCCAAGGAACAACTATTCTGATTCCATCCAGATTTTACTTGCAACAAATAATTGAAAAGCCTTGTTTTTGAATGTTGCATTGTTGTGTTCTGTTGAGTCAACTGTGACTTTTTTTTTTCCTGGAGGCTGATGACGTCTTTAAACACTCTTGAAGTGTTTCTTCACATTCACAAATCTTTGTGCAAAATAATGTACCTGCATGTGTTAGAGACACAGTCCTACATAACTCACTTAACATTTGATATCTTAATCCGGAAGACAAATTCCATTACAAAAACAACCAGCAGATGGCCAGAACCATTAACCATTTATCAGTGTATGGTTTAATCTTGCAGAAAGAACTCGTAAAAATGTTCTGTAGTCCTGCCACTAATTTTCACAATAGGCAGTAAATATGTTTGGTATTATTCCCAATTCTACAGACATAGGGTGCTGAATACAGAAATACATTAAATGTGTATATAAGTAAAATGTCCCAAAGTAACCAATTTATAGTGCTGCAGTTTAGCTACTTCAGTGCAACAGCCACAGGGCAACCGTCATTAGGGAGACAGCACAATGCCGATGGTGCCAGACAATGTGCTGCCTGACCCCGAGTGGGTGAAACCAGGGGGGCACATCAGTGGTCTTTATTGGGGACTTCGACCACCCACCCTCAAAAGTTATCATAATCACCTCCATGGCAGAGGAGAAAGGGGATGCAACAGCCGTGTGGCATTTTCACTGCATGGTACAGTGACAACCAGTTCTCCACTGTGACAGGCGAACAGGTTGCACCACCCTCATTCCATCACCCTGACGCCATCGCTCTGTCGACAGGATACCCAATGTTTTACATTCTAGTCAGTCATGCTGATATTTTCCTGAAAATGGGAGAGAAACCATTTATCCCTCATTTACCATGCTGCAGTGTTTCTGCACATTCAGAAATTTTTTTAGCAACCTGCACAGAAGTGTTAAGGCAAGACAAGGCAAGGCAAAGTTTATTTCTATAGCACCCAATCCCAAAGACTCTGGGTGCCATACATAAAACATACAACAAACAGGGTATCAGGTAAAATAGTATCATAAATAAAATAAATAAACAGCAAAACAACAAATGTAGTATCAAAATCAGCACATTCTTTTCAGGTTTTCTGGGCTGGTCAGCTCTCTAACCCCAGCAAGGCCATGGAAATAGATGGGGTTTTAGGTCACGCTTGAGCACCTCAACTGATGGAGCCTTTCTGACATCAGCTGGTAAAAAGCTCCATAGGACCGGTCCAGCAACACTAAAGGCCTGGTCACTGGAAGTTCTTAATCTGGACCTAGGAACTTCTAGGGGGCCCCCTGTTTGAGGAGTGGAGGGAGTGGACTAAGGTGGCAGGTGTCAGAAGATCAGCCATGTAGCCAGGACTGAGACCGTATAAAGCCTTATAAGACAGTAAACTCACCTTGAAGATAACCCTCTACCTGACTAGCAGCCAGTGCAGAGCTCGCAGCACCAGGGTTGCATGACTAAGGACACAGCTGTACATATGTTACTTATAATTTGGTGTCTAATTCTAAATACACATTTAGTTATAAAAATGATCTCTATCAGGCTAGAACCAAACACCTTTTATCTCTAAATGGCATTGTCATTTTATAGAAAGTACTAATACTAATGTTTCTTTGTATTGTTGTAGCATCACACCAATGATTTTCACAATAGACAGTAAAGATGCTGGTAGTATTCTCAGAAACACAATAAAACCAAGCACATCCTCCCCTGAGGGTGCTTCAATGCCACTCCGTGCACAAAGTTGCTAAACAAGAAATAAATAAAGTGGAGAACAGACCTATAAAGGATCTAATACTTAATACTTTATTGAGAAAGTGACAGACACAATGCAAACTCTTCTACATTGCACCCTACATACAGGGCTTCAACAGAGGAGGGTGTTTGAACACAAGACACACCTTTTATAATTCAGTGTATAAATGTTCATGTGGAAACTAAATATATTCAAGACCCAACAGGTGTAGTCCAGCTGTAAATCAGTGAGAAAGTACCATGGGTGAGAAGCAAATAATATTACAGGGGTATTGCAGTGCCCGTATAGTTAGGTCTGTGTAGGTTGTTTAACATTAAACCACAGTTTTTGCACCTTAGTAACTTTGGCAGCGCTCAATGAAATAGCCCAAATTTTGCATACCCAGTCAGGCTGGCAGAGTCTCAAGAGTGAAAGGTTTCGTGATGCATTTTGTTCAGTTTTTGAGATTCAGCCTGCCAAATAAATCAAAAAAAAGGTTTTCCTACACTACAGCCCTCTCTCTCTCTCTCTCTCCCCCCCCTCCATCCCTCAATCCCTCTTTCTCTCACTCTCTCTCTCTCCTTATATTTTGCAGAACTTTTTCATTAAACTTTCAGGTTTGAAGCAGCCTGCACCATGGTAGTGCCTTTTAAAGATTTGGTGAAACAATATTGTACAGTTGTAAAGTTATAAAGATCTTTTGGATAACAATCAGCTCGAAAGGAAATAACAAACATTGATCTTGAGTGCTTATTTTCACGATTTACTTGTTCTGAGAAAAAAAAAGACTGTCATTGCCACCATCTTGTTTTTTTTTTATTTTTACTGAAAAACTTTGAAAATACAAAAAAATTATGCATTTTCAAAAATACCTAGGTAAAGGATACACATTTAGCTAGATTCTGGTTTTAAAGTTGCATAGTGAGAGGAGCTGTTCACTTGCATTCTCAGTATGAGAACAGTGGGACTTTCTTCAGATAGGAAGCTGTAGCTGGAGTCATTCTGCCAGCTTCAGTAACTTATAACAAACATATTTGATGACTACAGTTGTGTCCATTAAAAGCGGTGTCCACTAAATCCCCCTCAAAACATGTTTGTAACCCTCAGACCATTTGGTGACTATTGAAGCATATACTAACACTTTCACACACTGACACCATTTGTTACTAGTACATAACAATAACTGTCTGTGATTATAACTCTGTGCATTTGTTTTGTAGCATTTTTACTTTTTCTTCTTCTTTAAAATATTAATAACTGTATCGTTCTTGTGCTTGTCATGTTACTATGCTGGTGGAGGCTGTTGCAGGCTCAAGCCCACGCCCTCCAGAAACAATCAGCTACAGCTCTGACCCAGAACCCCTTTGAGTGCTTTCCTTTCTTTCATCAAGACAACCTGCAAAAGAATCTTCCAGAAAATATGACCTACACAAAACAATTTCAGTCACAGAAAGATAAAGTAGTTGAGTCCAATATCTATGATGTAAGCATTCCCTGACACAGCCTTACACAACCTGGCAGTCTGAGCTCTGAAGACAATAAGAGAAAAACAGTTTCTACAACCTGAGGCAATGTCTGGATCAAATACACAACCCACTAACCTGCATTAGAACTTACAATGGAAAATCATCAGCCCAGTGAATAATTCACAGTACCAAGAATAGTCTGACGCAAAATGTCACCAACATAATAGACCACAGCAAGGCAGCTGTCCACAAGGGAAAAACAATTGTGCAGTATTTCAGTCCCTCTGAGGTAAAACTCCCAGGGTGGGATATTCAGACTGCATGAGAAAGATGCACAATAGAGGGAGCAGGCTCATGTCCAGTGTGCCATAGCTCAACGGGCATGATATTCAAACCATGCGCAGGACAAGGTGTGCCTGTGTAACGTGGCTGAATATCGCACCAGATGCACCATGGCGCAACGAGGGATACACCATGGAGCAAGGACAATGTGCAATAGCACCCCTAGGGATGCGCATAGACAAAGACAGGAAGCAGCTGAGCAGCAGCCATGGATGTGCCATGTGCTGAGAAGCATGCACCAGGAGAGAGAGACCATCCCCCAACCCCCAGCCCCCATGACCAGGGCAAGGCCCCCATGAGCAGCAAAACCAGATGGGTGCAGGATGGACCACTGCCCCTTGAACCCCAGTGCTGAACCACCAGGAGATGTGACCCAGTAGTCCCCACTTGCAGGGCATGGCACTCCTGCTCCATCCACCAGCCAACAGGGACCAGGAGCCAATGAAGGCCAAGCCCCACCCATGCCACGGCAGCACACCATTGCTTCCCCACCCCAGTACAGAGTGCATGAGACACCTAGCCTAGAAGCAGAAGCAAACAGCGAATGGCACTGAAGACAGTCCATCACCATTGTGCCAAGGCATCCCCGGAGTGCAATGCACAAGTATCATAACCCCACCATGACCACCCAACACAGGCGGTGACACCGTCCACCAATGCCACCACAACCCACTCAAGGCCCAGCAGCATGGCTCACATGGAGGCACAGCAAGGTGGGTGACCTGGCACCAGCACCCGAGGGACCCTGCACATGACAAGGACTGCCCTGGATGCCAGCACAAGCATGAAGGCCCCTCGAACACAGAGCCAGAGCAAGGTCCTCCACCCGTGCATCCACCCCACCACAGCACCGGCCCCGCCAGGCAACACAGCACCCTTCTGTGGTTCATGTAGGCTTGTGCCACACAGGAAGCAACACAGGGCACACAAAATCCCCCACACCTAGTCACATGGGTGCACCTGCAAACAGCCACACAAAGCAGTACAACAGGCCCTGCCATCGCAAGGCCCATGGTGCTGTGTAACCTGCGGCCAGTCCACCTCCAGGGTTCTGCTGAGCCTGACATGCGGCGGTTGCCCCATGATCCTGGCCATCCTGATGGCAGGCACAGGGGCCTGTGACCTGGCCACCACCCGCATGCAGCAGGACTCCATGTGACAGCCACCAGACCACAGACACTGCCCCAGTCACCATGGATAGCATGGAGTTAGCAACCAATAGCACCACCCACAGTGGCAACAGTGACAGATGTGTGATAGTCCAGGGAATGAAATGCCAGCAGCAAGGTGCCATGCCTGCAAGGTGACAATATGTGCTACCCCTGAAGGCACACCGTCAGCTGAGCATGTGGTGGTGGGGGCCACACGACCATGCGTACCACAGCTGCACATGGTGGCAGTGTTGCAGCAATGGCCACAGTGGCACAGGCAAAGCACACACCGGGAGGGGTGGATGGGAAACAGCACATGCACCACATCCCGCTGCACACAGGTGAACAGTGCACAGGGCACACCACACATGCCCCAGACAGAGCCCATGGCCCCCACCCACACCAGTGGAGGAGCCTCGCCAGGCAGACCCACGTCCAAGCCATCCCCACCCTACAGTATCCATGCACACCACTGTAGCAAGGCACCATGCACCCACTACAAATCAGAGACTGGCATGGATGTGAATATAAACAAATGTATTAAAACAGAACAACAACAGCAACAACAGAATCATAACCTATATACAGATATGTACAACAGAGGAGGGATGGGTGGGGACACTACAAGGGGGGAAGGGGAAAGGGCAGGGGACAATGGTTAAGGCAAAGGTAGGAGACATGGGAGAGTGGAGTACAGTCCAGGGAGGGATTGAGTGCCTCCATATGCTTCAGGCATTATTGGTAGCCCTGGTCCTCTCCTGCCACCCTGTGGTGCCTGTGGTGCTGTCACCTGTCCCCCCGTCCATCCTGTCTAGCAGCTCCAGTGTTGCCCAGGTAACTTGTAGGATCTCCTGGAGGGTCTGCACCATGGCATCCTAATGATGGCCACCTAGGACAAGGTAGCAGAATCAGTATGACTGACTGCTATGGCCAATGCAGCCCACCCGACGTGTATGGCGTGCATCAGTGACCGGCACCCCTGGGATGTCATGCAACTACCCACAGTGAGTGTGCCCACATGAGCCACCCACCCGGGCAAGCATAGCCATGAAAACCGCTGCACATCTTCCCCACCCATGCACTGCACAGCACCATCCTGGCCATCATGGTAATGCAGTGCGATGGCAGTGGCACAGCCAGGCACAGAATGCACCCACAGCCCACCTGCGACACCCACCCACATGTGCAGGTCCCCAGGACAGAGCAGAGGGCACCACGGGAAGTGCACAGCTGGAGGGGCCATGTGCAGAGGGGCCATGCCACACCACCACCCCTGCAATCCACCCCACACAGGTGTATAAGGAAACATGGTAGTCACCTGCGTCCTGGTCTGCAGGGTGCTGCAGACCCTCAGCACCACCATTGTGGCCTTTCCGCAAGGCTATTCCCCTGGCATGGTCCTGGTCCTGCTGCTCCCTAGCCAACCGTGCCCTACAGCTTTCCTCCTGATGTAGGGCAGAAACATGGAGAGAGTCACATCAGTACATGTCTGACCCATAGGACCCACACCCACTGGGTGTTGGTCCGCACAGCCTGTCTGTGTTGTGGTGGCGTAGGGTGGGCACGATGCTCCCCCATACCCGACAACACAGGTGCTGGCCCCCCCAGCAGCCTGGCCTGCTGACCTCTGTGCCACAAGGACAGTCAGAGATGGCTAGTGATGGTCATGGAGCATCTACTTAGCCATGGCACTGCTCTGTGTTGGGCACGAACCTGCAGGTGCTTCGGGTGGTCAGTGTCATGCAGCCAGTGGTCACCATTGTGGTGGTGACACTGCTCCCTGGTATGATGGCTCCCAGTGGCCTCTTCAAGCCCATCAGCTACCTCCTACCAAACAGCAGCACAGGGCCTCTGGAGGGGCACCTGCCCAAACAGGGCACCAGCATGCAGCTCTACAAGGGCCACCAAGTTGGCCAGCTCAATGGCACTCTACACAGAGGCTCTGGTGCATGGCATGATCCAGGCTGTCCACAGTGCAAAATGGCACCTGGTAGTGCATGTGCCCCACGTGTTGTGGCAGTGCGGCGCTGCACTGCCAGTCTCAATCACGCTGGCACTGTACTGCACAATAGGGGGTCAGCCATGTACATGCATGGCACCTAGAGGGCAAAGGGCAGCCACAGGGTCAAGGGTCAAGCCATGCACAGAGCACCACTGCGCTATTGGGAGGCCCTGTATGGTGCACGGTAGGGTGCATGTTTGTGATGCCATGCAGTGACCTACCATGCTGGGCGCCATGGCATCCAATGCGAAGTGGCACAATACGGGGCATGATGGCACTGTGCCATCTGCACTATGTCATGTGTGCCCTGTAAGACATATGGCACAAGAGTGCCACAGGCACAGTAGTGGCTGTGCACTGTAATTCCTCCCACACTATGTGGGTATGCTGTGCCACTCGTGTACGTGTCAGCAACCACGCACATG
Source organism: Neoceratodus forsteri (assembly GCA_016271365.2). NCBI lineage: Eukaryota > Metazoa > Chordata > Ceratodontiformes > Ceratodontidae > Neoceratodus > Neoceratodus forsteri. The sequence continues at coordinate 536,810,147 of CM057459.1, read as the reverse complement.
CGTGGTGTGGGTCCGATTGCACATGTCACAGTGGTGTGCCATGAGCTGAACATGCACAACACCATTGCGCAAGGTGCAGCAGTGTGATATTCAGCCAGGTTATGCATATCAGATCATAATCCATTCCGCAGCACATCCACTGCATTTGCATCCCATTACAGTTGCGCATACCCTCATTTGCATGTGATGCACTATAAAAGCGACATGGAAATGCACAGGCCATTGATCGGTATTGCAGCCTTTGGAGGTACATGCCATGCTGTGGAGATGTGGGGATAGTGGTCTGGAAGTGCTGTATGGGACTGAACAGTCTTTGCTAACATCTGTCCATCTCCCTAGGTTTAAGCATGACCGAACGTGAGGAAGATGAGGAGCAGAGGATGGTGCGGAAGTGGAGGCCCAACTTCACAAGGGCAGAATCGGATGCCCTGTTTGAGACCTACCTTGACTGGGAGCCACTCCTCAGTGGACAGAGAGGCAGCACCACAGGCCCATGCAGTGGTGTGGGGTGAGGTGGCACGTGTGGTCAACCAGCAGGGCAGCCACCAGCATTCTGTGCAGGAGTGCAAGAAGAACACGGACAGGAGGAGGATAAAGAACAAGGTGGCTGACATCAGCGCAGCGCATGCAGCCACTGATGGGGCCATCAAGACGTGCCTCACCTGACACCACTGGAGGAGCAGGTGGCCGACAGCATGCGGCATTGTGCCATTGAGGGTGTGCCCAGTGGAGGCTTCCAGATGGGCAGTAGCCCATCACTACATGGTAGGACCAGTGCTGGCAGTTTGTGGGTGGCCGGGGGGGTGGGGTCCAGGGCCAGGCGGAACCACTAACGGTACTGTGTTCCTTTACAGCTCCTGAGCATCTGCATGGGGCAGCGGTGGTGAGTGCGTCCACTGAGGGGGAGGCCCTGGAACTGGTGGAGTGCCCATCCACCTCCACAGGTGTCCGATGGACTGAACACCTGCAGCCCTGCACAGCAGTCTGGACTGATGCCTGTGGTGCGGGTGCGGATGAGGCCCTGGCTCTGTTGCAGCTGGACACCAGTCACGGTGTCCTGTGTGCTGATACACAGATCGGGGCCAACTCCAGTACCGATGATGATGACGTGACACATGTCCCCAACAGCGATGTTGGTGGATCACAGGGGGATTCCACAACTGGCATCAGCCTAGGCAGCAGTGTGGACAGCACTGGCAGGGTTGCCTGCCCAACAACCATTGTCCCTGATGTATCTGCAGCATCCAGTGGGGCAGCACTGGCATGCGGATGTGGAAGTGGGGTTGATGGTGCCGATGCAGCCACACTGGTGGTGCCCTGCGCTCAGCAGCCAGAGGGGCAGTGGACAATGTTGATGGGGGCAGGAGACAACAACAGTGCACTGCATTTGGATGTACCCCAAGAAGGCAGTGCTGTGCAGCACCCACTGTCATGGGGCACTGTGCTGCAGGGTTGGGAACAACATGGGGGTCAGCATGTGGGCCATGCAGATGACCCCTTGGATGCCCACAGCCATCTTCTCCAGGCCTCTGTGGATCAGCAGGTATGGCTCATGGTAGCGGTGGATGCATTCCTTGTGGAGCTGTGCCAGGCAGAGGAATGGCGCAGCAGGGACCATGCCCTGCTCCTGGCAGAGTTAGCTCAACAGCGGGTGGGTGTGACTGCAGCCATCGACAGGCACACCACTGCGATGGTGACTGTTATGGCTACACTGGCTGACCGGCTGTGTGCCCAGCCACCGCACACCCCACAGAGTGAAATGTCCACCCCCGTTCTTGGCATCCTGCGACCCCTGCCATGTCGACACAGGGTTCGGCTGTGGGCATACCAAGCACCCCTGGCGAGGACATGTTTGGTGGCCTGCATACACCTGCACGGACACTGTCACATTCACACAGCGTCACCCCTGGGGGATCTTCAGTGCCACCCCATGAGGCCACTGGTCAGCCTGTTACAGCTGGCAGGTCTCAGCGGGACTGCCTATGCATCCATGGCAGGTGTGCTACTGTGCAGCATGACAGACCCTTCCCCCTCCATGACCACTGTCTGCCGCTGCCCAGTGTGCACTGTGGTGTTCTGTGTGCAACGCATGGGTGTGGTGCCCTGTCCTGCACTTACACAGTCCCTGTGCACACCAGCATGGTTGCTGCCCACTGTGGCATGTGCATGATGATGCCAGCATAGCGCTGTCTGCCACTGTGCAATGGTGCTCAGCGTCTGAGACACGCACAGTGCCTGCCACTGAGTGTGGTTGTTTTGGGTCCTGTATGGGTGTGGGGGGGGCATATGGGGGTGGATGTGCATCTGGCCCTGTTGGCATGGGTTGGGGTGTGTGTGCATGCCATGTGCAGCCTGCTGCTCTCTGCCTTTGTGTGCAGGCCCCCACCCATTCCCGCACCACTGCCGCAGAACCTGCCCTGGTGTCCACCCCTGCCTGTCCGTCTGCTGTGCCATTTCCCCTGGTGCTTGCTCGTGGCCCTGTTAACCTACCTGTGTGGTCCATAGTGCTCCTCTGCAATGGTGTCCCAGTGCTGCTGGGCCATCCGGGCCAGCCGGGGATCCCTTCACCCAGGTGGTGGCTGCCTAACACCAACTGGACCGGCATCTTCATTATCTCCATCGCTGTCCCCATCCTCGACCTCAATGGCTATCCCACAGTTTGTGGCATTGTTGTGCAGGATATAGCAGGCCAGGAATAGCCTGCAGGCCTTTGAGGGGCTGTACTGTACGGCACTGCCAGAAGTGTGCAGGCAACAGAGTTGTGCCTTCAGCAGCCCGAACACCAGCTTAATGATATTCCATGTTGTGGCATGTGCCTCATTGTACTGTTGCTGCACTGGGGTTGAGGGGTGCCAGTATGGTGTGAGCAGCCAGGGCCACAGCGGGTACCCACTGTCACCTGTGTGTAGAGAGGTATCGTTAGCATGGTGATCAGTGACACTGTGCCACTGGCCTTCTAGTCTGATCCCCATGGCACCCCTGCCCTTGCCCTACACACACCCCCATCTGCACCCATCATCCAGCGTGCACTGCATACTCACCTACCAGATGGCCGGTGGGGATGTCCCCACTCTCAAACCTATGGCACAGTACAGACTGGTGCCAGATGAAGGCATTGTGTGCTCCCCAAGGGTGCGTGGCACAGATATTGATTATACGCCCCCTGGCATCGCACACTGCCTGGCAGTTGACACTTGGGTATCCCTTGCGGTTTATATATGCTACCTCCTCTGGGTCAGGTGGCATGTGGATGCTGACATGGGTGCAGTCGATGGCCCCGAGCACACCAGGCAACCTGCTACCCTGTGGAACTCCTGCATGTTTGCTGTGTGCTCCGCATGTGTGCTGGGGAAATGGATGTACTCTGCAGCATGTGGCAGCAGTGCACTGAGGAATTGTGTGAGTAGGCATGACAAGCCCAACTGGGTTATGCCTGTTGTGTCCCCTGTTGGACTCTGGAAGGTGCTTATGGCAAGCAGACACATGACAGCTGTGATCTTTGTCTCCACGGACAGAGCATGGCTCCATCTTGTGGGCGCTTGCATCTCCTCACTGCACAGCTCACAGAACCGCCTCGGAATGGTCTGGTTCAGGCAGTACCGGCCCACAACCTCAATGTCACTGTACAGCTCGAAGCTGATGCAGGCACGGTACAGCCAGTTCTGGGCATATCACTGATGGGACCTTCCACTGCCGTGCCTCCCTGCTGCCTGCTGCCTGCCTCCTCACACCCCTCATTACCGCCTCCATCTGGAAGGTGGCACTGGTCATGTCCCTGGTTGGTGTTCCCCCTGGGTGGCTAACTACCTGGTCCCACCCCCGGCTGTGTGCTGCTGGTACTGATCCTGTACTGGGTGCACCCCTGGCACTACACCACTGCATGCCCTGCCTCTGCCCCACTACTCTCCTTCCTCTGTGGCATGCTCAGACCCTCACGCACACATGCACACACACACACACACACGCACACACACTCACATATTCCTCCAGTGGCCCCCATCCACCTCTTGGCCACCACTGACCGCCTACTTCTTTGCCTGGCTCCCTGCCGCTCTGTCTCCACACTCCCCACTATGGCTCCTCTCTAGCACAGTCATCCTCCCCTCACTTGCTCCCTTTTCTATTCACTCACATCCTCTATCGTGCAACTTCTGCTTGCTCCGCTGTTGCACACGTCATTTGCTGTTGAATTTTGCACTGCACACATTATTCCTGTTTACGCCCCCTGCACTTCAGCATGCATTCAGTACCATTGCACTACGGTGCATTGGGTTTTGTACTGCACATCTGATGCTGCTGAATATCGCATTTTGGTACATGTCCACTCTTGCGCCAGCACATCCATATTGCTCATGGTGCAACTGCTCTGAATATCCCACCCAAAATCTACAAAGCCTTGACCTCAGGATGCCATAGCCCACACAACTGAAAAAAAACAGACCAGTCTTGTTTGTTTTAAGGTCATCCAGTAAGGCATAACTGTTCAGAATTCCAGCCAACACATTGCATAGTACTCATGGCTTGGTCTCTTTAGGGACACCATTTAATTTCTCACCATGATCCTTCTTAATGCTTGTTTCCATTGGCTTAATCACCCATCTGATGGCTTATAATCTTGTTTTTTCCAGTGTAGCAGTGAATTTCTGTGATTTCTGAGGAAAGTAAAGGCCCACCCGATGAGCACTGGTAAACCACTTGAGTAAATACTCCTCTATGTCACTATCTTTGCCACCCCTTTTGCACTTTGTTTCAGGGGTCTGGTTCATATGCCACTCACCAAGCAGGTGATCCTTTGATTTGAGCAGATCACTCATCATGGACTTTGGAATACAGAAGTGCATTGAGATGTTCCTTAAACTGACTTTAGGCAGCTTCTCTATTTCTCTATTTTAGACAAGAATGATCCCGTTGCATTTAGACATATGGGGGTGTTTGATAATTGCCAAGATGATGCACAGCACCTCAGACAAAGGCAGGACAAATTCTGGAATAAACAGCACTGTTGTTGAGTCATCTATTTTTTCTAACTATTTTTTTCTTTTTGCAGTTTTACCAATAAAGCACAACATTTTAAAGTACATCTGACAAGTGAGAACTGAACAATGTTCAGGAGTAGAGATTATTAATATGGACACTAAAGCATTTATCCCTCTTTGTTACGACTTTCCATGTAGCTGTAAAGACACATTTTTAACCAGTCAACCCATGCCATATCCTTCCACAATATTTAGCACTTAATATTTTGAATAAACTTTCAAACATGAAGAGAAAAACAAAGGATATAGCTGATGCAATGTGCTTGTGCCAAATTTGATTCTTGAATGCAGCCAGCATAGCATCAAATACTGTGGTGTGTCATGGTGCATGGGGCCATGTGAGGAACATTGGCTGCCATATCACCTAATGTGGTATTTTGCAGTGTCACCAGTGCCTGCAGAGCCAGCTCAGAGTTAAAACTAGCCCTAAGCTGCTCTAATGTTACATGTGCCAAACGGGGCCCACCCGCTGACCCACCAGGGAGTGGAAACAGAAGTGGCAGCACTCCAGTGCTACACAGGAGCACTGATAGCAAGCTGACAGTGAGGTGGTGAGATGGGCAGTGCATAATCATTGACAACAGTATTCCCTGGAGGCTTTTGGGGACCCAGGCCTGCTACCTGCAGGGCTGTCTACCTGCCCTGCTGATGGAGGCTGGCTGCAATGTTGCCGGCAGGGCGTGATGCTGGGGGAGGTGTGCCCTCTGTCATGGGATAGGCACCTGCAGACCATGTATTGCACTTTACCTGCCTTGCTGCAGGGGAGGCTGGGACATCCTTTGACTAATGGGAGTGCTTGCAGCAATCTGCTGGAGTTTTGTGCCGAGACTCCTCCTGTTCAAGAATCAGGTGCAGGGTCCTTGGCACACCATTGAATTGTAAAAGCTCCTGTTTGCTGCAGCCTGTGCCAATCTAAGTGACCCTTTGAGAATCAGGCCCATGCAGTCTAAAACAGGTATATTCTTCCAGAGGTATGTAGGCGAGCAGCAAATACCAGATTAAAGAAATGACTGTCTTGGCATTTTAAAAGTACTCAAGTCATGTGAGAGTACCATCTTGCTAATTGCTAATGTGGGTTGATAGGGGTCACTGGAAGACACTTAGCGTTCACTAAAAATGTTGCCTCTAGTATGCTATATCTATAGGGATTTTATGGCAGCTAATAATGTATGGTTTTTATCATATAGTGTTCAGCCACTATAAGTGACTGTATGCCTCATGTGTGGAGGCAATAACTGGTGCTTACTGCATTTATCTGTCTGTCTTTCTTTCTCACTGTATCTATCTATCTATCTATCTATCTATCTATCTATCTATCTATCTATCTATCTATCAATCAAAATGGTCATGAGTTCCTCCAGACAGTGATGTCACTGAGCCTCTCAAGAGCTGTTACTTCTGGGACCCACAGCCGCGGTCATGCCTGGGACATAGTTTTCTCAGTGGGACTTGAGGTCAATGAACTCAACTTTGATCCTGTCATGTGGCCGGATCACTGTACTGTAGAGTTTTCATTTAGGGTCCCCCTGTTAGACCTTGTCCTGTAGAGATGGTCCATTACTACCCTTTGAAGGGGTTGTCCCCAGAGGGACTGATGGTGATAATGGAACTATGTGATGTGAGTGCTGCTTGTGCAATGGGTACGAGTGAGACAGTGGTAGCCTACAATAGTGCTGTCTCCAAGGTGATCGACTCTGTCACACAGGTCTGTATATGACCCAGGTCTTTTCACTTGTGACCCCCATGGTTTGATGGGGCTCTCAAGGAGATGAAGACCAGAAGCCAGAGGCTGGAGCATTGTCAGTGGAAGTCTCAGTTTGAGGAGGGCAGACGGGCTTTGAGAATTCACTACAGTGAATATCAAAGGGAACTCAACCATAAGAAGGCAGTGTCCCTGTCATTGGAGATTGCTGCAGGGAGTAACAGACTGGATCTTATATTTCATACTGCAGACAGGCTACTCCATCCTACCAGTCTGCAGCCAAAAAGAGCAGCATCAGTCGCTCAGTGTGAGGGGTTTGCTCTGTTCTTCTCTGACAGGATGTCCTCCATTAGGGCTAGGGTCTCTCCAACTGGGCAAACACAGCCCTGCAGTGGTGAGTTTGGCATTTTCAGAGGCAATCCTATTGTCTGAAGTGAGTTTAGGCCAATGAGGGGTGATAGAGATATGCAAGATATGCAAGGTGATTTTGAAGCTGTGGACGTCCAGGCTCGACTCTTCTCTTAATGGGATGTGTTGAGTCCATTGGTCCAGTGTTCTCTGAGATTTTCCAGTTCTCACTTTTGGAGGGACTTTTCCCCAGTGCCCTGAAAGAGGTGCTGGTGAAACCCCTCCTAAACAAACCATCTCTCAACTCTGACATCTTGATGAATTATAGACCAATATCTAAACTTGCATTTTTTGGTAAGGTTATTGAGACAGTACTGGCTCTGCATCTTGAGGCACACCTTGTGGCCACTGACATCACTTAGCCCTTTCAGACTGGGTTTAGATCAAGGCATAGGACTGAAACACTGTTAGTCAGAGTGCAGAATGATCTGCTCAGGGCTAAGGATAGTGGGCCGCAGTTAATACTCATTCTTCTCAATCTCTCCTCAGCATTTGACATTGTGGACCATGTAGTGTTGTTGGATCACATAAGAGAACTCTGTGAATTCACTGGTGCTGTCATTAAATGGTTTGAGTTATTTCTCACAGGCAGTATCCAGAAGGTAGTAATGGGGAGTTTCTCCTCCTGCCCAAAGTCCCTGCAATGTTGAGTCATACAGGGTTCAGTCCTTTCGCCTATGTTGTTCGCTAGTACGTGCTTCCCCTTGGTAAGATCATTTGACAATACAGCGTGAGTTTTCACTGTTATGCTGAAGACACCCAGCTGTATTTGTCATTTGGTCATTTGGACCCAGCACGAGTTACGCCATAGAGGTACTTAACAAGTGTCTGGCCAGAATCCAGGACTGGACATCCTCTAGCTGGCTCAGACTTAATCCCAACATGATGGAGGTGCTAGTGATTGAACCTGGTCACCTGTGGGATGTGGGTGCTGCTGGGATGGGAACAGAGTTGTTCTTTGGCCCCACTCCTCTGGCTACATCTACTAAGGTGAAAAATATGAACTTTTTTCTTAATGATTGATTGACAAGTGTCGTCAATTGGCAGGAGTGTTTTTTACCACCTTGGGAATATTGCCCAGATGAAAGCATTAATTCCACCTGACAACCTGCATTCACTGGTACATGCTTTTGTGACATCTAGACTGGACTACTGCAATGCTCTTTACCCCAGGTTCAGTGGATGGGGTTTTCCATCACTTGTAGCTAATGCAGAATGCAGCAGCCAGGTAGTTGATTGGCCTTTCGATGTCTTATCATGTGGCCCCGGTCCTGCATGACCTGCACTGGTTGCCGGTGAGATGGAGAATCACCTTCAAAGTGGGCTTGCTCACCTACAAGGCCCTATACAGATCAGGCCCTGGCAACCTGAGTGACCTCCTGAGCTGTGCGCTCAAGCTGAAACATAGAAACATAGACTTTGACAGCAGATAAGGACTGCTTGACCCACCTAGTCTTCCCATTTCCCTACCTACAGGATAAGCTGCGGATCCTATTTAACCAACAGCCTATTTCTTCCTACCACCCCACAAAAATTGCCTTATGTCTGTCCCATGCATTCTTGAATTCTTCCACAGTTTTAGACCCCACAACCTCTTCAGGAAGACTGTTCCATGCATCCACCACTCACTCTGTAAAAAAAATACTTCCTCACATTGCCCCGAGCCTCCCACTCCCACCATCTTCAAATTGTATCCCCTTGTTCTTGCACATCTCTTTTTCTGAATGATGCTACCCTCTTGGACTTTGTTGATTCCACTGAGGTACTTAAAAGTATCTATCATATCCCCCCTCTCCCTCATTTCCTCAAGGGTATACATATTAGGCTCCTTTAGTCTCTTCTCATATGGCCTATCTTGCAGACCCTGTGCCATTTTAGTTGTCCTCTTCTAGACTGCCTCCATCCTGTCTATGTCCTTGTGGAGATGGGGTCTCCAGAACTGGACACAGTACTCCAGATGGGGTCTCACCAACTGTCTGTACAGAGGGATAACAACTTCCTCTTTTCTGCTGGTGATGCCTCTCTCTCTTTATACGTCCCAGTATACCCCCAGCCCTCCTTACTGCCTTCTCACATTGCTTGTTAACCTTTAGGTCATCTGATATGATTACCCCCAGGTCCCTTTCCATTTTTGTTCTTGTTACTGCCTCCCTCCCCATTCTGTAATCTTCCTCTGGGTTTTTGTTTCCCAGGTGCATTATTTTGCACTTCTTTGCATTGTTTATTTATTTATTTATTTAGTTTTTGTTGACCGGGTAAGTGCACTAGGCAAATCCTGCCTATTTTCAGGCACAACCCGGGGAGGGGGATACAGATGAATGCCAACTGAGTTTGAACCAGATGAAACTGTAGGTGGTATTTTTAGTGAATGAGAGAAATTTGGCCAGGACACTGGGGAAATTTCCCTACTCTTTTCGATAAGTGCCATGTGATCTTTAACATCCACCTGAACTACCACCAGTCCAGGCAGATCGGACCTTGGTTTAATGTCTCATCCGAAAGACGGCACTTCAGAAGTGCAGGACCCCTCTCATGCTGCACTACAGTGTCAGTACTGGGATACTGAATCCAAACTGCCATACTTCTGACCATTACTCCAACCTTGCCAAGTCCCTTCTCATCCTTTCCACACCTCCTTGTTTATCAACCCTGTTGCAGATCTTCTTCTGCAAAGAGGCATACTTTTCCTTCCAGTCCCATTGCAATGTCACTTATATTGACATTAAAAAGGACTGGACCCAGTACTGAACCCTATGGTACCCCACTAGTAACACCTTTTCTTCAGAGTGTACTCCATTTACAATTACCTTCTGTGTCTTGTTGTCCAGCCAGTGTTTTACGCAGGCTACCACCCTGGGACCTACTCCCAGGCTGGTTAATTTGACTAGTAATCTTTTGTGTGGGACTGTCTCAAATGCCTTGCTAAAGTCTAGGTAGGCCATGTCCACAGCCCCTTCCCTGGTCTATTGCTTTGGTCACCCAGTCAAAGAAATCAATTAGATTCATCTGACATGACCTTCCCGCTGTGAACCCATGCTGCCTTGAGTCCTGTGCCCCACTGGCCTCTAAGTACTCAACAATTCTTTCCTTCAGAAATGATTCCATCACTTTCCCTACCACAGAGGTCTAACTGAAAGGTCTGTAGTTACTTGCCTCTGTCTTGCTCTCACTTTTATGAAGGGGAATCACATCTGCCTTCCTCCAGTCCTCAGGTACCACACCATGCTGCCATGATTTGTTAAAAAGGGTAGTCAGTGGTGCCACTAGTTCTTTTCTTAATTCTTTTAGAATTATGGGGTGAATTCCATCAGGCCCAATTGCTTTGTCAACCTTCAGTTTTAGGAGTTCTTTCAGACCCCTTTCTTCTGTGAAAGGACTGGGATCAACCCCCTATCCAGAGTGCTTCTTTTAATTGGATTAGGCACCTCCCCTTCCTCCTCCTCTTTTGTGAATACTGAGCCAAAGTATTCATTCAGTATCCCTGCTTTTTCACTGTCCCTCTCTGCCCACCCACTGTCCATTCTGTTCAGCCTCACTATCCCTCCCTTTGTCTTTCTACGCTCCCTGATATACCTATAAAAGGTTTTATCACCCTTCTTAACCAAATTGGCTATCTTTTCCTCAGTCTTGGCCTTTGATATTCTGACTACCCTCCCTGCTTCCTTCTGCCTTAACTGGTACAGTTCTATGTTATGCTACTTCTATGTTTCCTTATACTTCCTAAATGCTAGCTTTTTCTCACTAACCATCACTGCCACCTCTTTTGAGAACCATAGTGTCTTTTTCTAACATTTTTCACCAAAGGCCTCCTGGTGGTTCTCAGGGCCCAGCTGAAGACCTCTGGAGATTGATCATTTGAGGTGGTGGGCCTGGTCATGTGGAACTCGCTTCCAAGATCTCTGAGGGAGACCCCATTGGTGAAGGTGTTTAAACATGATCTGAAGGCACATCTTTTTAGGGAGGCATTTGCAAACTCCTTATGAATCAAGAAATAGCATACTGCTAAATTGTTCATTTTAAATAAGGATTTTATTTATGCATAGTTGTTCGTTCATTGTTGTTGGCACTGACATATGTTTATGTTTGATGTATTTCATTCATTTCAAATTTTTGGCTGCCTGTACAGCACCCAGAGCCTCTGGGATGGGGCACTAGCTAAATAAAATTGTAGTTACTTACTATCTAATCTATATATTTATCTATCTATTGAAATAAGTAGCATACCAGTACCCACCCCAAATCACTTTTTTCTCTTCTCCAGCTCCCCTCCATGTCACCCTCTCCCCCTTTACCTTGTTAAATTTTAAGTTTTTATAAGTGGACCCAGTTGCCCACATCCAGTACTGATTCCTTTTACCCCCTTCCCCTTCAGGTTTTCCTCCAACATTCACATTATATACATGGCAGCACCAGGCTGCCAATTGTCAGTGCTGCTAAAGAGTAGCATAGCACTGGGGTGCCCAATCCCCAATGCCAAGCCCCCTAAATTAAGAAAACTGTCTCTCATTGATTTTTTTTAAACTGGTAAAAAAAGAAAATGGTCTTTTGCTGATTTGGTCCCCTACAACCCCAAACATCCAACACCAACCTCCACTCAGCACCCACCACCCCACACTCCTATACACACAATCATTCACCTAAACATTTCCTATGACATAGATCTATGGGATTCACCTCTCAAGGTCTCCTTCAGCTTTTATTCTGCAATTAGTTAGGTTAGTAGAAATGCTTTTCTTTATTATTTAATATATTTTAATACCCAAATAATCAATGTATTCTGGTGCCCAGGAAATACCCAATTATTTCACTTCGGTAGAAGGAATGCCCCCATTTAATGAGAGGAATTGAGTTTTTTTTCCTGATTCAATGTGTATCCTGAAACAGAACCAAAAATAGTAATCAAATTTAGCAGAGCTTTGGTAGAGGCAATGGGGTCTGAAAGTGTCAGAAGTGTGTCATCTGCATAAAGAGAGCAGTTAAGTGGGTTGTTACCTATCCTAACACCTTTTATTTGGGGAGATGCATAGATTTGAAGAGTTGAAGGGTTGAGTGCTATGTTGAATAAAAGGGGTGAGAGTGGGCAGCCTTGTTTAGTACTCATTCTACTTTAAAAGAATTTTAAATTTTCACATTAACCATTACTGCCGAGGAGGGATTATCATAAAGACATTTCACCCATGTTATGAACTCTTCAGGGATATTGTGATCTCCATAAATTTAAATAAAAATCTCTGTTCGACATAGTCAAAAGCTTTTTCAGCATCCAGCACTACCAAGGCAGTGGGAGTCTTGTTTCTGTCTGTCAAGGACATTATGTGGAAAATCTTCTTAGCATTATCTAAAGTAAGTCTTTTTTTAATTAAACCGGTTTGTTTAGGACCTATAATTTCATCCATGACCAACATCAATCTGGAGGCCAAAACCTTAGTGAGGATCTTGACATCTGGGTTAATGAGACCGATAGTCCTATAATTTTTACGGTAAAACTCATCCTTACCTGGTTTAGGAATGAACATGATGATACTTTGTTGCATGAATGTTGGTAAAGATCCAATATAGTATATTTTGCTTTATGGTATACTTTTAATAGTAATGGGGGGATAATATCCGAGAATGTTTAATAGAAATGTGATGGAAAAACATCTATATCTGGGGTTTTGTTTGGTTTTAATGCTTTAATGGCTTGCTGAATATCTTCAGTTCTTAATTGTTGATCAAGTATGCCTTTTTTTTCAATAGAGAGTTGTGGGATGTTAGTGTTATTTAAGAAGTTATCTATATCTTTGTCTGAATTATTGGTTGTATTACTTATGTATATGTTAGCATAATAACCACAGAAGGAATTATTAATTTCTTGGAGATCTGTAACTATTACATCAATATCCTCATTTTTTAAGCTAAGATAAGTTTTTATATTACTATTTTGTTTAAGGCACATAGTTAAAAGTTTTGGGGCCTTATGACACATCTTGCTCCTGGAACTGGCAACTGTGATGTGAGAAAATAAGATATGTCCCATTTAATGTAATTTATTGGGATTTGAACTTTGATTTATAACTTTGCCATTTTTTAATATTTTTTACATCAAATTTTCAAAATGGCCTTGTTAAGACACACCCCATAACAAAGTGTTGTGGAATTATTCAAATCTTTCTTGGAAGGACATTTCACATTTTGCAGAATCCACTGTTGGGTGGGATTAGAAAACTTTCACTGTATGTGTTCATTAGGTGGGGTCGTAAAAAGTCACATGGGTGGCCACTGGGCATTGTTTGAGTGCTACAGTGCATGGCTTTCATATTTCACTAAACTTTTTTTTACTTAAGAGGGTTACAATGAATACATTGTCAGGGCAACATACATTTTTACTGTTACCCTATTTATTCCTTTAACTATTGTTGGGATTTCTGCTGTAATTTATTACAGCTAGACTGGATACAATTGAAAAGGGGACCTGTTCTTAATCTGTTTTCCAGTAAATAGCTTGAATAGAAATTTAAATGTTTCTTATTTTCCAATGCTGAAAACCAAAATGATAGAAAATGTTTGGTATTCAGTCCCATGTATTGAGTTCCCTATTATTCGGGGTACTCAGAAATTAGTATTCATAACTCACACCACCCTTATCAGTGTTCGATCAAATATGATAAATGAGTTTTTCCTTTTGTACAGTCAGGTATATTTCAGTTCCCGATTATTTGGAGCATAGATTCTCAGACTTTGTCAAGGTGGGTCTCCACTATTGGGCTGGACAACAACTAAGCCTTCCAATCTGTCAAACACAAAGAAACACAAAAATAGTACAGCACTTACCAGCAGCAAAAATGTTTCATTTTTATTATGTGATACAGTACACGGACATTTAAAATGTCTGTTTGATGTTCATGTAGCTTGTAATAAAAACATTAAACATTTTCTACTGGTCAATGCTGTACAAATTGTACTACTCCCACCCACCACACACATAGGTTTCATAGGTGTATACTGAGCCAGTTAGATTTTCATCCATAGTGCTCACTAGATTATTTACCATTTGCGCAGTTTATATATCCTATCCAGGTTTAGCTTGAAACTATCCATTGATGGACTACCTACCACTTCCTCTGGGAGTCCATTCCTCCTTGCCACTACTCGCTGATTGAACCACATTTTCCTTTTCCATGTTTTGCAGTTTTCCCCCCTCAACTGCAGCGTATGGGCTCTTGTACTGTAGGTTTGCTCTCTGAATACCAAACCTAATCTTTCTGGTTAATCAAAATCCTTCAATGATTTATATAATAGACACAGATCTCCTCTACATCTTCTATACTCTGAGGGGAATAGATCAAGTTCTTCCAGTCTATTACTATAATCTTTGTTAGCCATACCCATTATGAGGCATGTAGCTCTTTTCTGCACCCTTTCAAGTTTTTGGATTTCCTTTTGATGGTATGGAGACCACAGCTTGACTTCATATCCAAAATAGGTCTTACCAGTGAGCCGTACAGAGGAACTATCACCTCCCTGCTTCTAGTTGCTATGTGGCGTACAATACAGTTTAGCACCCCATTAGCTTTTCTGCATACAATATTGCAGAGTTCCTTAAATTTTAGGTCTTCTGTAATTATTATGCAAAGGTCCTTCTCCTTAATTACTTTTTTTAGGGCAATGTTTCCTAACTTATAAACCTGTAATGCATTTTGTGTCCCTAGATGCATTATTGTGCATTTCTTGGGATTTGTGGAGGAGGTCATACATACTGCACCAATCATATATGTAATCTAAAGCTTTCTTCAGGGCTTCATGGTCTTCCTAGTTTTTGGTTTCAAGCCCCAATCTGCAGTCATCTGCACATTTTGATCCAAACCCTTTTATCAACAACTTGTAGTGATGTCACGTAGAAGTGAAACAGACAAGGCCCCAGTACTGATCCCTGTGGCACCCCACTTGTCACCAGTGACCAATCTGATACTGTCCCTCTGATGTTAACCCTTTGATTTCTGTTGTAGAGCCATGAACTAATCTAGGCTGTTAAATTATCATACATGCCCATTTTTTCTAATGCTTGGATTAACTTGTCATGTAGAATTTTGTTAAATGCCTTGGTGAAATCCAAAAATACCACATCCACCGGAGTACCTGAGTCTAAGCTCTGGCTTACTTTGTTGTAAAATTCCTGGCCGTTTGTCTGCCAAGATCTCCCCTTAGTGAACCCATGTTGAGTGGTGTCCCTATGTTGTTCAGAGTCTATGTAGTCAGTTAGATGTTCTTTAATTACTCCCTCCAGTATTTTGCACAGAATGTTTGTGAGGCTCCAGGGTCTATAATTTGCTATACTTTTTTATCCCCTTCTTGTATAGTGGTATCATAGTTGCCTCCCTCCAGGATTCGGGCACCACTCCTTTGTCCAGAGAGTGTTGAAACAGGTGGCTGTTGGTGGGGCTAGTTTTTCTGCCAGTTCTTTCACCATTCTAGGATGTAACCCCTCTGGTCCTGGTGATTTATTTGGATTTAATTTGTTAATCAGTCACTAATTTCTTCTACTTTTATACTTATAGGGCATTTTTTAATTGTATGGTCTTTAGGATTAATAGCTCTTTTATTTGTATTAAATACCAAAGAAAAGTATGTATTTTGTATTGTTGCCATTTCCCTGTTGTTACTTATTGTTTGCCCATCTGAACCTAACAGTCGTCCTATAGTGTTACCAGATTTTTTTTTATTACTGTTGATGTATGCATAGAATGAATTGTAGTTGTCTTTTGTTTTCCCTGCACGCCTGACCTCATGTTGTGCTTTAGTTTTCTTTATTTCTTTTTTCACATCTCTTTGCATCTGTCTATATCTAAACAAACTATTGTTGTTTTTATTTTGATGTAAGGTTTTGAATAGTTTGAGTTTTTTTCTTAATCATTGATTTTAATCTGTGGTTTAGCCAGTGAGGGGATAACTTTGGCTCATAATCACAATCCTGAATCTTTGTAAAAGTAGACACTGTGGTTTCCACAATTTTCTGAGCTTGTCTCTCAGTGTTCAAGGTTGTTTACCCCAGTACTAGACTAGGTGTTCCTCCTTCTAGATGATGGTGTCATTCATTTAATTGACAAAAAGGTTGAGAGGTAGGACTCTGCTGATCCCCAGCATGATATTACCACTTTTCATGGACTGAAAAAAAGGCCAGAAATGAGAACAGAGTAATTCTGATTTTTTGAGGGAGCGGAGGGCTGGTTGAGGTGATAAGCCAGACAGAGTGTGTGTGTGTGTGTGTGTGTGTGTGTGTGTGTGTGTGTGTGTATGGGTGTGTTTAGGAGGCATGCAGTTCTTGACCAGACTGTGTAAGGCTGGTAGTGGGTGGGGGATAAGAGGGAAAGGAGAGCAGAGTGAAACTTTCAATCTGCTTTCCTTTCTCTCCTATCCCCCCACTCACTACAAACCATACACAGTCGGGTCACAAACTATCTCCTCCACCACCAACACACAAACAGAACTATAGCTCATCACCACAATCTGATCAGCCACTTCAAACAAAATTCACTTCCCTTGGCCTTTTTTGTCCCATGTTTGGTACGAGTCCAGTGTGTCCTTCAGCCCAAGTCCTCACCATACTCCCCCAACAAAAGAATCACTCTGTGGACTGTCACATCCCCATGCTTAGTAGCCACCATCATTAAGTGCTGTAGCCAGTGCAATTAGTTCCATATTCAACATTGTATTGCACACTTTTCAAAACACTGATTGGGGCCAGAGAGTACGGGGGTGTTGTACCAGGGTAGGGATTAAAGGTAAATTATACAATGTCAAGAAAGAATATTGGACTGTGATTGGTCCATCTGGAGCTAGACCTGGGATGTTATCCCAGTGCAACATCCTGACTCTAGTCCCAGCACACTTATGATGGCACGCAAAGTAAAAAAAACAAAATCACTCCACAGCTGTTCCTCTGATCACCTTCACTGCTTCTCACCCTCAACTGAAGAGAAAGCCACGTTTCCATGGCTTCACACCATTGTAAATCCCACCCTAACACAGAAACCATCCAAAACCATGAAACTTTCTTCAGAATCTGTAAAGTTAGTTTTTGTTATTTAAAAAAAATATACAGCAGCTCACTGAGTGACTTTTCCATCAACTGAGAAAGCAAGGCTTTCAACATTTACTGCAAGCTTTTTTCCATAAGGCTCACTTATTGTTTAAATCACTTCTGCTTTTTTGATCTAAGTCGACCACATAAAATGAAACCAGTAAAAAACATTCTTTCTACCACCTCTCCACCTCCTTTTCTGTTGCTCTATGGACATGCTCACAGCAACAGCACCGGGCATGCAGCCGGAGCAAAGATGGGATGGGAGGTCCAAACAGAGGTTGCTGATTCAGAATATTACTACACTTTTAAAATTTCTCAACACAATTTTTAAACATTGTACAAAACTGTACCAGAAAACCCCCAACTAGAACACAGTGTGTGTGTGTGGGGTATAGGAAAGGAAACAAACCACATGGCAAACAAGCAAGCAGAAACAAAACACAAGAAAAATCCAGCTATTGGCCACACAGCTCCACCTACAGGATAAACAAGGAAAATGAATGAATTTTAAAATAAATATTCTTCCACACACAAATATCAACTAAAAAAGCTGTTTAAAAAACCTTTTTTTATTTTTATTCTTCTATTTAAAGATTAGTCATTGTATAATTGGAATAATGCTCTCCAGGGTGGGTGTTGTGTTGGAATAACGTCCCTTTTCGAGTGTTGGATGCACTCAGTCTGTGGCCTGGTACCCAACCACCTGAGGAGGGATGTTATCCCATCACGACATCCACCATGTCGTGCATTATTCCTTTAATTTGCATTTTCTGTTGCCAATCCAGTGACAACAATATAATTAAAAAAAAAAAACACTTTGCAAATTGCTCATTTTGCCTCCACTATGTTATGTTGCAGTATAAGTCCATTCAATCTACATAATAGGAGGGGTATTTAAAGACAAAATGTGCATTTTTGGTTGCTAGTCTAGCAATATCAAAGTTTACATTCTGGTCTCAACTTAATTCTCCACTCTTCCACTCCTACACACAGCAAGGTAGTCGCAAAACCACCTCCCCAACATACATTTTAAGAAAATGTACTATTTGCCACCTCCCTCCACTGTGTTCAGTGCACAGGTTCACCACGACTGAAGTACAGTGGGCCATGATTACACATCCCCCACATTATAAGACCAATATTCATTTTTAACTTTGCTTGGAAAGTCTTACCATTTCATAGTTCTCTCTGGACAGTGGAATTGCTGTGGTGTGTCCTAGTTACAGTGTCAGTGGTCAACGGGATAGCAGTGGGAGTCCAGCAGAGTCAGCAGGAGTCCTGCAGAATAAAGAAGGAGAAGGGTCCCTCAGGCAGTAATGCAGCAGTTGAGGGGGAAGGTGATTTAACAATTCTGAAGTCAGCTGAGCCACTGGTGTGCAATGGCAATCGGCGGCAGGTTGAGCTCAGTGAAAAGCGGAGGCAGTCTGGTTTTTCACATTCAGCTCTGAGTTGTCCTCTCGATTTGGCATGTTGTCTGGTGGGTAGCGATCTGTGTTGGCTCTGTGTGGTCTTCTCAGTTTGGCAAGTTGTCTGGTCAGTAGCCTAGAAGGGGTGAACAAGTTATGTGAAGAGCCCTTATTGCAGGAAACATTTGAGTTTCTAGGCACATGATTAGCTGATGCAAGCAGCCTCTGATTGGTCTGCCAGTCAGCTTAGTGATTGGTCCCAATATAATATTTAATGGTGCCTTATCATGCTGTAATTCTCACAGAATCTTTACCAAGGAGTCCAGGAGTGGGGGAAAAGACAAACACTGGCACAGAAAATGCAATAAACATCAAGCACCAGAATCTGTCTGCACCTCTGTGTCTCCCCTGAGAGAGCTTAGTGCCTTTTCAGGATGGTGTGCCTCACCATTTGAGAAGCTCAGGTTTAGAGGATTCCTGTATGTGTTTGTGCTTTCCAGTGAAGAATGAACAATCCATGTTTTCTGAGAACAACATTTAAATTTTCTGCATTGTAAATTTCTTGTCTGTCTGTCCATCAGCCTTCTGCCTTCTGTCATTTGCTTTGCTTTTTTTTTGTAACCATTTATTTATCTCCTTGCTTCCTCCAGCGGCCCCCTTTGGACAGCTCCCAGCCCCATCACCTGGCTCCCCAGGGACTTACCTTTACTGTGGTCTTCTGCCACAGGACCCGTGGTTGTGCCTGGCCATCGTTGTGGCACCAGCAAAGGATCCGTCTCTCATGCTGCTGCATGGAGTGGTTTTTCCTTCACCTTAGTCCCCAGGACCAAGGATGTGCAATGGGCACAATGTCCAAGCTCCGCCATCGCAGAGATGGCTCCAGCACCCTGTGCATGGGATCCTCCCTGCATTGCAGCATGCAAGTGCAACCCCCCAGCAACCACTGAGTGGCAGGCAAGCAGTGCATCATAGCATCCCCCCTCCCCTAGTAAGGAGAATTGTCCTGGGATGCTCCATCCTACCTCTCCCCACTCTCCCCCTAGCAAACCGACTACATTTCCGACCCCGGTCACCAGTGTAGTGTGAGGTGTGGCATCCACCACCTCTACCCACAGCTCCACCGGGCTGGCTCTGTCTATTGCTTTTCTCCATCTTCTGGTACTGGGCCTTATGCCTTCATCCTAAAATATCACAGGGAATTATTGATAACATTGTTATACTTCAAGCATGTGAATTACCACTGTATATGTATGATGAAGCGAACTGAAATTTCCATAATTATTTTAGAAAATAAACACACTGTACTGTTTGTGGGAGAGCACTATGGCAAATTTTTAACTTTGTTCCATTACAAAACAAGCAATTTCCTTATAAACATTCTTTTGGAAATAAAGGCAGAGGGCTAGATTTTCAAAGCCCCAAGAATGTGGCAAGCCCTTGGTCTGCTGATCATTTGGTGCACTGGGCTTGAGGCATTCCCCCAGCCCGTGATCGGGATTTTCTATTCCATGCTCTGAATGACATAGGTTCGACCAGCTTAATGCTAGTGTAGCTTGCATCAATCCCAGGTACCCTTTTCATGGGGCTTGTACCAAATATTTGGTGCAAGCTGCTGAAACATGGGAAAACTGTCAAAACTGCACCTGATATATTAAAATTGTGCATGGTTTCAGCAAAGATATTTGGCGCAGCTGCCTCAAAGTGTGAGTTTGATGCAGGGCATGACACAAGCCCTGGGTCTTTGATAATCCAGCCCATAATTTCCAGGTCATCACTCATATGGAAGCTCAATCATGACACCATGGATATTAACAAATCAGATTAAAAACATGCAGGTATTTCATATCCTGCGTACTTATCAACAGCTTTTAACAATATTTTGCGTTAACAGTTCATTAAAATCCATAATAGTTATCAAGTTAATTACAAAGAGAAGGTAATCGATTTTGTTTTAGTAACTGAATCTTTAAATCAGCCTTTAAAGCATGGCTTCCCCCTTCCTCATCCAACTATTTTTGTTGTCAAGCTATCACAGCAGGACACATACTATTCCCTGGAGCAAATGCACAGGGAAATTGTTCTTAAACATATTTTCACCAAACTAAATGTGACTATTGTCACAACTTACTGCTCCCCCTTTTTTTCTTTTTATTATGCAACCTTGCCAGTCTCAGAATGTGCAACTTCGCTTGGTAATGAATGTCTCATTTATATAATTCTGTGGTCCTACACAACAAGAGTAGTGTTATGCTTGTGCAACTGTGATAACTGTTTGAACATTCGCACTCTCTATTCCATGGTGAATTACCATTCTGTAGGGGTAAAGAAGTCAAGGGGCCCTCAAAGAGGGTTCCACCACTAGAGGTGCCATGGGAAAGATTCACTTGGCTAAAGATGCCTTAGGAAGTAGCTCCCTAGGAAAGAGGTTCACCACTGGGGGAGGATGGGGCAAAGAAAAAGACCACCCAGTGCTTTGACTCCTCACGAGACTTCCTCAGGCTGAAGCACTCACCTGGCCTACTGACTAACACAAACTGGGTGAACCAGAGGTGATCATAGAGAAATTAGCTTTCGAATGTACCATGGTGAAGCCATAGCCAAAGAAGCCCTCTTGGGTTGGAAGGGCCTCACCCCTAGGCAGCTGAAGACTTAAATTCTACATCAAGAAGTGTGCCGTATGAAACTGCATGCTAAAGCTCAGCCAGGAGAGAGGACATTCCCACTATGGGCTAGATGAGAAAGACCCCACCCCAAGGTTCATCTGCTCAAGATGGGGACTTCATGAGTGCAGAGCAAGACCATCAGCTTACAAGGTGAGTGCTGTGCCAAAAAAGGTAATGGACATGGTTGGCATGCCTCCAATTTAGGAAAGAGAGCACGATTCAATTTTGAGTGCTTGATAGGTGGGGGCTTGGTGAAGCCATCAGCCTTAGATTAGGCAGCAGATTGTTGATGAGGGCACTGGCCTTGCTAGGTTGTGAGCGAACTTTGCACCCACATGAGTGAAAGTCTGTGAGCAAACTCTACAACCACGAAATTCAAAGGTTGCAAGCAAACTCAGCAACCATGAGAACTACCAAGGCAGACTCTTGGTGGGGAAGGAGGCTGCAGTGCAAGCCAGTGATTAGTATTTTGATAATAGTAGTAACTGAAGGAAGACAAGCCAACAAAATCCATTATGGAGCCAAATTGATGGTGACATAGAAGGTAGCTGTTTTGGCAGTTAGAAGGTGTTATGCCAGTGATTGAATCAAGGAGATTTAGTGGAAATGAATGAATGAGGTTTTGCAAATAGGAAACATGTAAAAGATTTGTAACAGCATTTGCCACAGCAATAAAATGGGTGGCAGCATAGGTAAGTATGATTAATTGCATATGAGATGAGCTGAATTACATATATGCTTAGCTGACCAGTTCTATGAATGAGTAAATTGTAGTTTACATAAGACATTGGATGGTACGGTTTCAGCATGAATAGTGAATTGGTATAATAGCATGAATAGCGATAGATATGATTGGCAGGAATACCTTAAATGCTATTAAGGCAGAGATACGGCAGAGATAGGTTAAAGCAATGCAGTAAGTATTTGCAAGAAGTAATTGCATAAATACCTTAAGCACCACTAAGGCAGAGTTAGGTTATGGCAAGGCAGTAAGTTTTGCAATGCAGTAATGAAATGCACAAAGTTCTTGAAAGCCATGTAGGCTGTGAGGTAAATCTATGTATGCAATGGATAACTGAAAGCCATGTAGGCAAGGGGCAGCGATGACAGGTGATTCATTGAACTTACTTAAAGCATGCTCTCTTGCTACCTGGACAATGATTCACTATAGTCCTCCACCATAGGAATAACAGGGAGCCAGGAGCAGGCACCATGAGGCCAGGTAGCCATGAAATAGCAGAAAGTGTCAGTACAGCAATGCAGCATTTGTCCTAGTGGAGCTAGTACTGAGTAAATCATGAGCAGAACTGAAACACAGGGAGTAGCTGCTAGCTAGGCCAGGTGCAATCAATTAATGTGGAGCAGGAGGGAGCGAACTGCAGTGTAAGCTGAAACATACAAGAACAATTGCAGGAAAACTGAGGCATGATAGGAGCCTGGAACACAGGCAAGATAAACACAAAACAAACAAAGGGCAAAAAGATGTTAGGAAAACTAGAACCCCAAAAAGAACACAAAAGAAAAATGCAGACGGAGGAGAACAGAAAACAGGCACACAAGGAAGCACACATCAATAGCCGGAGGCAAAATAATATTCTCCATAAGCAGGAGAACACACACACGCAAAAACAGTAGTCCAACACAAACCAAGCAGAGCCCAAGCACAGCAATGCTGGGGGGGCGGGCAAAGCCTCAGTGGGCCCCAAGGAAGGAGATACTGACAGAGCCTCCGTTCAGTAAAGAAAAAGTGCTTCAGAAGGAGGCTGGAAGGAACTGCTTATATAGCTCAGGAAGGGGGTGTGGCAGATTGCTCCCCAATTGAACTACTGGCATAACCTTTCAGCTCTCTTCAACTTCATTAAACAATATCCAGACTTGGAAAAGGCAAGACAAAAAGCATGCTAATTTATATTCTAGGCACACATTGTCATGCAAAATGAAGGAAACGTGGCATGACAAAAGTTATAAAAATCTGTCAACCAGGCAAAACTTTTTCATATAAAATTTATAGTTCTGTGGACAATAGTTATCATAGATCAAATACTTGCTACAGTGGGATCTGAGAGTTTACAAAAAAATGACATGGTTCTAATATTTTATTATTTGTTTTTAATATGGTTGTTTTCAAGCAAGTGCTGCATCAGCTGTTATATTTATATTTGAGCTTTACTTTGACTAGAATACGAATATTGGATATTGTCTGTGAATATTGCCTATATTCTATGATAACTTAAATATGAATTAAAATTCAAACCATTTCACTCCTTTCCTGACCTTTTCCTATACAAGACTGTCAGGAACCCCTGCACTAAGGCTTTTCAGGCTACAAAATCACAGCATTTCAAGGCCAACCTTCAAAACAACATTAACACCCCCTCAAGGTTCTGGAAAGTAATGAATTCCCTTTTTAGCCCTCCCATACAGTCTGCTATTCTATCCTTCTTGTAAATGGTTCTCCAGTATCCAATCTCTCTTGTGTTGCTGCTCATTTCAATTAGATCTTTACCACTTGTGCTCACTCTTCCACTCACCCTCTAGCTTCCTCCACTCATCTTCACATTCCCTCTCCTTTCCCTTTCACTGGTTTCCTCTTCCCCCTTTTCTTACCCAGAAAACCCTTACTGCCCTTTACTCTGTTAACCTGTGCAAATCCAGTCCTGATGGCCTAGAGCCTACACTACTCCAAATTTCTGCACCTGCAATAGCACATCCACTGACTCACCTACTAAACCTCTTCTTCTGCCTTAATTGTGTTCCTCAGATGTGAAAGCTGGCCAAAGGTTTTCCACTCCACAAAGGGGAAGGGAGACCCTTCCACCCTGGGTAATCTCAGTCCAATCTCCCTTCTCCCTTCCCTTGCTAAACTGTAAGAGAAGCTTGTCTACACTAGACTCTCCAATTTTCTAGCCTCCATTGATCTTCTGTCCCTGTTCCAGTCTGGCTTCTGGAAACATCACTCCATTGTTTCCTCCATGTAGCATGTAACTGATTCTGCCTTCTCAAGGATGGATCAGAGGCACATCACAGCTGTCATTTCCATCAATCTGGCCAAAGTCTTTGAGTTAGTGTCTCACCTTCCCCTCCAGGATAAGCTGTGTTGTGCTGGCTTCTCAGCTTCTGTCATAGACTGGTTCTGTTTTTACCTCTCTGGACACCTGCAGTGAGTACAGTTTAGTAAAGTCCTGTCACATCCACTTCCCAATGAGGCTAGGGTCACACAGGCTCCATACTGGAGTCCATTCTGTACTCAGTCTTCATTAATAACCTCCCCATAGTTTGTGCCAATTTGAATATGCACATTTATGCAGATGACACAGCCATCTACATCTCCAGTCCCTCCAGTACAGATGTGGAAGGTCTCCTTCAGCAAGACTTCTACTACATCCTCCACTGGTCTCAATCTAATCAACTCTGGGTCTACACAAAAAAAAAATGTGTCCATGACCTTTGGCACCTGTTATGAGCTCACCCATAGGCACAACTGGATCCTCTACTTCCAGGAGACCCTTCGCTTAATGAACCCTGTGACTTTGACTGTCAAGAAGGAGAGTTTCTTCTCTTTTTATCTAAGGAGCCTTTTTACTAAAATTCGGTAGTTAGTAGTCAAGCAGTCCTACTAAAATGAGGCATAAGTCTGAAAAAAACTTTTCAATTAAAATGTTAAACCTCACAAATTAGACCCTGGCAGAGTTGATAAGAAAATCATAAAATGATTGCTTAAAGAATGAAAACACATTAAAATATTCTACACAGTTTAGGGTATTGGGTTGCAGACAACAATGTTAAAAAAAATTGAAATTGAACAATAAAACCTACACAATATGAATGCTAACATTTTCTATGTTATTGATGTTTGGAGTCCAAGGTATGAAAAGTCCCATATGCCACAAAAATTCTTCAAGTTTTCTGAAAATATTTCTCAAAAAGTTCAGCAAGATGATAAATTTTCTTCAGCAAAATTCATTTTTTTTCTGAAAAAAGCTCCTTTCCCAAGAGTTTTTCTCTCTTTTCTCAGTGAAGCAAATCTCTCCTCACTAGCAGTGTCAGTGGCTCAGCAGGTTGCACACTCACCTCTGAGGCCAGCAGATCATAAGGCTGTGGGTTCTATACCCACACTGGGCAATGGGGTTAAATCCCAGTACTGACACTGTAGTGCAGCATGAGGGGGTTCTGCACTCCTGAGGTGCCGGCTTTCAGATGAGACATTAAACTGAGATCCCATCTGGTTGTTCAGGTGGATGTTAAAGATCCCATGGCACTTCTCAAAAAGGGTAGAGGAAATTCCCTGGTGTCCTGACCAAAATTTCCCCATTCACTAAAATACCACCAACAGCTTAATCTGATTCAATTTCAGTTGGTTACCATCTGTATCCCCCCAACCTACCCCCCGGGTTGACCCTTAAAAAGGGACTTCAAGTCACAGTGGGCCTACCTGGTCAAGAAAATTCAATAAATAAATAAATATTCAGTAGTTATTTTTCATCAAAACTACCCAAAGCTAACACTTGGCAAAAGTATAGCAAAAAGCGCTGTTTTCTGGCTGTATTCCTTTTTTATACTTCAAGTGATGTCATTCCAGACTACACTTTTGATTGGTCAGCTATTTAAGCTGGGATGTTTCAGCAGTTCACCCTTTTTTCTGGAGGAGTCTCTCTCTCTTGCTCCACCTCAGTATCTCCAGAGTTTAAAATACCAGCAAACTAGCCCCTCCCCCGCTGTGGTCTAATAAGCTTTGTTTAGCATGTTGACCTCCTGCTGAACATTTTCTGGTAAGAGACATTTCTGTCCTTTGATCTCAGAAAACTCACAACATGCAGTACAAATGGACCCCAAATGTCACGTCGCCATTTTCCTGGTTGTGAGGTCTGGACATTCAAAAACAAATGAAGATTTAAATGATGCATTTAAGTCAGTTCCTGGCTTCCACTCCTTTGATATGTTAATCTGATGGCATGCTAGACCCAGCACTCAGTTGAAAAAAATATTTTCCAATGTTTTTTTTCCATAGGATGCTTAAAGGGCCAGTGGCTAAATTCTGAAACACAACCCATGTATATACTGTATATCTGAACAGTACAAATGTATGGGTCTATCTTATCACAGCATTAACCAAAAAGTGGCATGGATCCCAACTCTGCCTGTCTTCTGCACCCTGGATGGTACCCCCTCTTGAAGTGGTTCATTCATTTAGATTCTTCAGTGTGTGGCTGGACTGCAGACTTGACTTCTCTGCCCTCACAGATGTGATCCATGCCAAGCTGCACCCTAAACTTGGTGCCTTGTTCTGCAATAAAGATCATCTGTCTCTGTAGGTGCACTGTGAGCTTGTCACCTAAAATGTACTCCTGGACTTCGACTATGTGGATGTAGCACCACTTCCTCTACTTCTCTGGCCAGAATGGACATCTTCTGCAATGCCTTCTGCCATTTTGCTACCGTATCCCCCTCCTTTACCCACCATTGCTCACTCTACTTTCCTTATCCATTCTTGCACTGCCTTCATGTTTCCAGTGCCACTGTGCTTCATTTATATCCAAATAGTGGTTTTGACCCCTTCCCTTTTACCTCTCCTTACTCCTCTCCTCCATTACATCTACCTCCTGCCCCTCCTCTCCAGGTATCTTAGCACTTTCACTATCCCTCATCCCCGCTCCTCTGCAAAGCAGTCAGCCTATTCCAATCATCTCCGTTCATTCTGGAACCTACTCCCATCCTCTCTTCATTTCACTACCTCCTGTTTTTCTCAGGAATCAGCAGAAACCCTTACCCCACTCTTATTTCCCCTGCCTGACCTATCCCACCCACCCACCCACCATTTGCCTCCTACCCCAGGAAGGTGTGGCTCAACTGCTTGAGTTTTGCTACTTGTTCTTACTGCACTTACATCTGTTGTAATCATGTACTGTATTCCACTTTACTGTAACTGTGAACTATGCCAATGCTCTGTAATTGCATCTAACTTTATACAGTGTCCATGTTATGTATTTGCCACTGCTGTTCCCTTCCCTAGTTTGCACCTGCAAATAAGCATTGGATCAGTGTGCCTTTTCCGGTCACCAATTTTCAAATAAATAAATAAATAGAAATTAAGAATAGTTTCACAGTTTGCATACCTTCAGTGAAGACAGCCAATGGCAGATAATAAATGATGAAAGTATTGAATATCTGATCTAAATTTATGAAGGATTACAAGCAGGTTAAATACCACTAGGAATGTACATTTTTCATGGTGGATACTAGTGCACTTGGTCACATCGAGACTTTACTTATGCAGACTGTAGATTTAGAGAGGGGGAACCTAAGCATTATCTCTGTCCACCAACCACATTGATGCCTCATTACAAAGTGATGAAAGAAATAGATTTCTGCAAATTAGCTGGTTGCATGACCAATATAGCTTGATCCCTCAAACATGAACTTCCAGTGTGTCTTTTTTAACACAAATAAGATTCTGATAGGCTCTATATCATCTGTTAATGGACAGACAGGAAATGTTAATAAGGCTCTGTATTATATGTTACTGTACAGACAGGAAATTTTGATATCATAACAAGATAATCCTTGCTTCTAATATGAGCATTTATATCAATTTGCCTCATGACCTTAGCCCAGCAGTGAATGGTAATTTGTTTTCTCTGCTACATGCATTATGGAACTAAAGTGGTTTTGCATTAGGGAATGTCAAAATATAAGGCAATATATAAAACAAATGGTTAGTAGTAATTGGCATTACAGCATACAAACTTATTCAATCAAAATGAGTTGCCAAAGTTATTTACCAAATAAGCAATGCTTGATTTCTGAGCAGGATGAAAAAAAAATTATGCACTTCATATTACAGTACTAAAAGTGCAAATAATGAGATCCCCAGCTAAACCAATATTTCACTCTGCACCATGGGTGCTTTGTTAAGGTTGTCTACCCTGCACTGGTGCTCAGATTATATAGTGCACATTTAAAATAGCAGTGCATATAATCATTACATGGCATTCTATGTGGTAACGGTGACTGTCAAATGGCAAGCCACATTATCATGACATCATGGCGGCGAAAACATTTTTTGCCACCCTGACATCCTCGGTGCATGGAAGAACAGCACTGGGGACATACTTGTTTTGTTTTCTGTGAGGAGGGGGCTGCACCCCCCCACACCCCTCCAAGTGGGGTGCATCGCCCCCTGCACCCCCCTACTAAACTCCAGGGGCATGGTGGGGTGGGGCCAAACCAAAAAAATCAAGTTTCGGGCCAGGTGCAACAAAACTGCAGTAGTGCCCAGACCCAGACCTGAACCCAGTACCTCCCACACTGCAAGCAGAGGCCAACCCCTGACACCATGGTGCAGCTCAGAAGCCAACTGCAGAGCCACCCCCTACATCCCCCTCTACTCCCTGCCAGCCCAAGCTCACCATGCTCGCTCCCCCCTGTGCATGTATATATAGCAACATCCTGTCGCTGCAGTCTCCCACACCAACACATCCGGTCACCCTACTGCCCCATTGCCATTCGGGCTTTCACCTACAACACATCACCATGTCGGACGGTGTCTTACTTCAGGCACCAAAATCACAGGCTACCATTGCATGGCAGACCAGCAATAGTATGAAGCATAACACAAGACAATAAAAAAAGACTACAATACTCAAAATCTGTATTATCATAGCTCCCTATTATCACTTTCCCCAAAACACAGAAAACACATTAAAACACATTTAAAAGTGTCTTATATACCAGAAACATGCTTCAGATCATTTTCTGACTGTTTAATGCAAAAGCAGAACCACACAGGGGAATTATTAGATAGTAAAATGCCTAAGTAGTGAATCTTTTCTTACAGGTCCTGCAAAAATGGGGAGAAAGTAAAGGTTATAATAATTTATGATGCTGAAGAGCTTAAATGACCCCCAGGAAACTATCAAGATCATAGATATATATGAAATAACTTTGGATGCAGGAGTGTTGGGGAAGACAAAGAAGGTGGGGGTGAGAAAAAAGAAGGAAAGTGGGGACAAAAGAACAAGAAGAAGGAGAAGAGGAGAATGAAAGAAAGGGGAATACCGAAAAGGACACAGCCACGGGAGTGAACAAAAAGAGCACATATAAGCTATAAGATACAACAAGATATAGATAATGGCCTGATAAGAGCATGCCCCCCAGTGCGTAATGATGCACAACGCGCTTTCACCAAGTGTCTAGCACCTGGGAACTGCTGTTATCAGTCCATAAGTCACATATCAGAGTGGCTTACTGTGCTTGGGCAGAAGATGTCCAAATGACAGTCTGGACACAATTTACTTTAGAAAAGATTTACTTCACAAAATTAATATAACACTTACAAAGCTGACAGATAGTCCTAGTAATCAGTCACACTTAAGATTTTCATTACCTTTCCCTCTGTTTCAGGCCTTTTTTTGAAATATGCTGCCTTGTCAATTTGCGCAACATTTTGATTCTGTACAGATGGGGGACAGATGACTTGCTTACAACATTTACAGCTGACCACTGAGTGGGTTGAGCCAACCACTAAGTGATAGACTTCTGGTTTTGCAGTTGGCTTTGAAGATAGCAGTCAGCTTCAAACTGTCAACTTGCACACTGGGGTAGGGTTTGTTTTGAAAAAATGAAAATGTACTACTAAATAAAAAAAAAGTTTCCTGATATGAGGGTGTGCTTTCACTGTGGCTGGGGTTTTGGAGAAGGATATGGGTGAGCTTCATGACTGGTGATTGCTTGAGTAAAGAATGAGAGGTAATAATTAGCAAACTTGGTGGCTGTGAATTAGGGGCCTGCAAACAAAAAGTGGATGAGAATATTTAAAAGCAGGTTAGTTACTGAGGAATTTTTTATATGTGTCACGTGTTTATTACTAGTTGGTGGGACAGATATTTACTAAGATGACTATAACTGTTTGTTAATTAGTTAGAGAAAGTGGTGGGTATTACCTTTTTTATCTTTACTGACATGGACACCAGAAAGTTTCTTTTGAAAAGTTGCTGGGACATTTTCATTTCTGGCTATGCTCCATCCTAATGGACATAACTGGTAGTGGTTGGTACATTGTGCAGTCTTAAAAGCACAGCAAAATGTGTCTGTGAACCAGTGAGAAGCCAGGAAATGTTCTACCCATCTTATAAAAAGGTTTATTTCATACTGTATCATTTCAAACAACAATGGAAAAAAGAGAAAAGGATAAATGGCAATGCTCTATATGTGAAAGGGTCCCAGTTCAAATGTATCATTCAGTCCTGGGAGCACTGGTTAAAACAATTGTATACTCAGAAGGCCTCCAGTTTAGGAAGCGTATTGCATGATTTTGCTTTCCTCCCTCTGTGCCCAGCTGTAACTTCTGCGATTCCCAGAAAGGTAAAACAGTGGGAGGTACCAAATATTTACCTATACATTGTGACCACCCCCTTTCTGCTCCCACTAGTTGCTCCTGCCCTGTTTAGCTGTTGTGCCTTCTGCCTGTTTATTCAGCCAAGTTGAAATTGGCACTGCTCCTCCCTAAGTATAATTTTGTACCTTTTGCACATTGTGCTTTTTATACTGCCTTGAACATTAATATGTACTTCTGTATTTATTGTACTTTGCTTCTATGTGGATGCTCCCTATTACTTGTTATTTACTTAATTATGTATTCTATAAAAGTACCTTTTATTCATTTACCTATTGTAGCTCGTGGACACTTCTGGAAAGGAAATGTTATCAGCTCAGTATGTCTTTCCAGGATAAAATTTGAAGTAAACAAACAAACAAACAAACAACTGGTAAGCCAAGGCATTGTTGGCATCTCCTTTTCTGACTATACAATTGTGATCACATACCTTGTTTTTTGAATTTACATACAGTTTTTTTTCTGTTGCAAAAAGTTGGGTAATTACTACATTTTGTCAAATACTTACCAGATGCAGTGTTACAATTTATGCATGTCTAGATATCTGATATCTCCCCAGTAGCTGGATGTTGCAAGTTCCTCTACTGTCTCAGCAGCTGTAATCAGTTGGTGTAACAGACAACAATGTGGTCTGTTGTGGTGTCTTTTGGCAACTATTTACCACAAAGCCTCCCACCTTTCTCCATCTTTGCAGGCTATCCTTGGTTTTAAAACCATACAGTCCTTAAGGTCCTCCTCAGAAGGTAAAATGGGCTAGTGTTATTCAGAATATTATTTACTTTGTCTGATAAGTTGAAAAAATGGCCACAAAGTTGAAGGGAGACTATTGTGATGTCCCCTCATTTGGAGTCATAATATTTGGCTCAGCCACTTACAGATAATTAGCTGGCTATAAAAGGGAGGCACAACCCACATCAGTTGCTCTATTTCTTGTTCTAGAAATTATATCCTGAAGATAATCTCTGGCTTTAAACCTTTCCTCTAACTCATTCAATCACCTATTGAATTTTGCATCCAAACATCAGTTCCTCCTAATTTGAAAGAACTGACTGCAGTAAATATTTTCAAACATACAGAAAGACAGTAATGCAATATATTAAATGTAGAAAAGCATTTTGATTAGTAGATTTCTGGTGAAGGTCCTTGTTTACTTCACTGATCTCATTTCTGATATTCAAATCTAAAAAGAGGACATTAGTATAGCTCCAGCTTACAGAACATATCAGATTTTACTTTGCTTTTTCCAAGAAAAGTGACAGTGTTATAACTCCTTCTCTGTGCTCCACCACAGCATCAACATGTCATCAGTGTAACACTGCCATAACCAATGCACCATAGAATTAAAGTGGTAGTCATACTAATGTTGATCAGAACTGAGGCATACCTGGGTATACTGAAGCAGAGTCGCATAACAGTCAATGCAAATTGTAACTTGAGTGCTTCAGTGGTACCTCAAGGTACCTCATGTAGATCATGGTAGCATCATGTAGCAGAAGCATCTTCCACATTCCAGTGTACATGTTGGCATAGTTGGGGAAAAACAGTCCCCTACAGCAATACCTTTTATCTGCAAGAAGCAATTACCCAGAAAGGTGAAAGTAATATAAAACAACAACTTTTGCCTGAGGAGTAGAATAAACTCTATGAACTCTTCTGGAAAGAGATTAACCATACTTTGTGCTCCTCAAATGCCTGTAGTTCCAACATCATTTAAAATATTAGTGTACCATGACTCAATGTATAGGAAAAATAACAGGAAGCCATCTTCTGTTTATACATCTTACAAAACCTAGAGAATATGTGCAGAATCTTGGATATATCCTGG
Organism: Neoceratodus forsteri; assembly: GCA_016271365.2. Taxonomy (NCBI): domain Eukaryota; kingdom Metazoa; phylum Chordata; order Ceratodontiformes; family Ceratodontidae; genus Neoceratodus; species Neoceratodus forsteri. The sequence goes on along the minus strand of CM057459.1, from coordinate 536,777,653 downwards.
ATATTCACGTATGATAGGAGACAGAAGGCATTTCCTTGGAATGACCATCCAGAAACGGGGTCAGAAAATTAGTCAATAAGGCAACAGTTGCCACAGTTGGCCAACTGGGTGGGGGGGATTCATGAATATTTTTATGCAGGAAGGGAATACATGGCAGCCCTAATATGATTTTAGTACAAGAAACAGACCTGCATGTGTTAAGAAATAACAGTGTTAGTGCATGCTGACGGTATACATTTATTAATATCTGAAAACCATTTTTGGATCACTTGTTAACACTTATAATAAACTGTGTTCGACAGTTGTTTAAGGACCAAGCCTTTAAGTGTTCATAATGCATACTGACCCACCTTTATCAGCAGCTTTGATCAGCTCATTGTTATCAAGTGTTTCAGTGTCTCTATCTCCAAAGGTGAAACATTATCAAATCTCCTCGGTACTTGCTTGTGAAAAGAATGTTCCCACTCCCCCTAATAAAACTTTTTAAGGACTATAACCACTGGATTAGGTGGAGGACAGAAAGTTGATTTTATTTTTTAAACGATAGTCCTCTCAAAGACTAACATGTCTACATAAAATTTTAGTGCTAATCTTCTTGTGGAAAGAAAAAAACAGATTGATCCGATGGTACTGCAGTGCACTAGTTAATAAACAAAGGGAGAAAATGAAGCAAACTCATATGCACGCACCAGACACAGTTAAACGTTTTAAGTGCCATTTTATTCCTCTGCATCTAAAAGTGAAAGAAACTGACCAATGCAGCTATTTTGTTGTGCTGGTCAGCTTTCCCACTTTTATTTGGACAGGAACAAAATGGCATTTTATACATTAAATGTGTATAGTGTACATGTGTGAGTCTGTTTCATTTTCTGCCTTATATCCTACCTAATTTATAAAACTGTGGCTATGGTTACCTGGACTTGTTGCTAGCCATACATTAGATCCTTCTAATGCATGGCTAACAACCAATCAAAATACAGGATTTTGTCTACCCATTTTATATAGTCATTCAGATGGTTTCCTTGGGGGTCAAAATTAAGTCCACAAGGACTGCGAATTGTTAAACCCTTATCAATCATTCTTTTTTTCTTTTTTGAAGGACCTGTATGTAAGAATTCCCAGCTTGAGCTATATGCAATCTGTTAAGTTCCTTTCTGATCCTGTATTGCATTGACTAATCAATTATTGCTTTGGAACGTCTGTCTAGTATATTTGGTTCCATTTTAATTGGTCTCAATTTGTGATATGATGCATGTGTTTTTTGAGGGGCTATGATAGCACACATTTTGAGAACCCTAGCTCTTTTTAATGGTCTTGTGTTATGTTATAGACTGGTCTGTACCCTCATCCCTTGCAATACTTGTATGCCCTTGCAATAGTTGTATGCACTGCTACATTAAATGCGTGCTATTCAATATGAGTTCCAAAGGGAAAAGCTGCCTTGAAATATCACCCATACTGCTCCCAGTATTCTTTTTGATAGCTTGATTTTCCTTATGCAGCTCTATGTTTTTATTGTTTTAACAAAATAACATTCAAGGATATGTAAACAGATGCTCAATCATTTATCATGAAGTCATGTGGTGCTCATGTTTTAAAAAGAATGCATGCTGTGAAGACGCCCATTAAATCTGTTAAATTATAATTAGTGTCCAAGTTTATGCAACATGGCTAAGGGACTATTATGATTAAGATGTCTAAGCCATCATTGGAAAGACCACATACTGTACCTACAATCAGCTTGCAGATTCATTTTGGTGGAAATTCCTTACAATATCTGAACTTAGCTGACTTGTGAAATTGATATTTCTATGCAAAATGTACATGCCATGCTTTTGGCTATGTCAGTCTAATGCATTAAAATGATATTTGACAGAATCTGACACAAAGCATTAGAACTCTAGTTCACAGAGTAAAATGAGCATTAGCACTAATCAAATATTTCATTTCCCCTATTATTTTTAAGAATCCTTGCTAAGGTTTATAGGTGCTTAAACAGTAAATAAGTTGCATTGTTCCATTGGTGCTGATGGATGATGGATTAAATGAGTTTTGAAATAATTAATTACCAATTTGTACTTCCATGGCTTAAAGTGATTAAAATACTTCTAAATATGTTTGCCTTTCAATACGCTATTATTTCAGCTGTTCAGTTAAACTGTAGCCATGCTTCTTTTAGGTGTTAGCAGTTTTTTTTTGTGAAAAAAACCTGCATTAGTTTAGTGATCCCAGTGTCTACCTTGTATTCTTTAACTTCATTGTTTGTTGTGGTCACTTTCTGTTTCCTAGATATCATAGCACAATATGCAATTTCCAATGCTCGTTGCTCAGAGAGCTGCACAGAATTGTGTTATTGACAACATGTAATGCCAGGAACAACAGATATGGATGGTAGTATAAGCTGAGAAGTGTGAATAAAAGGCAGAGAGAGTAGCAGTAACAAAGTAATAAAAATAATGCCCCCCATATTCAGAGCTGACCACAAGGGCAGCAGAGACTGTTTTGCTGCATGAAAAAATAGTGCATGGCTGGCTCTGAGCAAAATTTTATTTTATTTTTATGTATCTATGTTTGGATTACAAATACCTTTGAGCCAGGGGCTCTTTTACAAAGGTTCCTCTTCAAAGGAAAAATATTAATATAATAGAACATTATGCAGTACAATACAAAAGTCACTCCAGGTTAGTACAATAAGTTAAGGTCACAACATTCTTACAAGCACTTTAGAGTGGACAATTTAAATACTGTTTATAATTAAGCATAGAATAGGTGTTAGATAGAGCAGCCAACAATGGTCTTGTTGTGAGAGAGAGAGAGAGAAAGAGAGAGAGAGAGACTGACATAGAGAGAGAGAGGGAGAGAGAGAGAGAGAGAAGAAGAAGTATGGTGGGGAGGAGAGCAAGAGAAATGGGGAAGGGAGGATTGGGGCGTAGGTGAGGTGGAGACAGTACAATGGTAGCAAGACTGGGTGAGATAGAGATGGGAGTATCAGGGGAGGAAAGGGAATTAAGATGGGAAGGGGGTGTCAGTGCAATAGCAAAGAAGGTGTGATAGGGGGAAGAGGGAAATTGGGGAGAGCCAATAGGCTTTAGAGGACCCAGAGGTGAGATTTCCCTGTGGTAGGACAATCAGATCTGCAGCATTCAGTCAAGTGTAGGCAGAGTTGACTTTTGAAAGGGCCCAACTTGGATATTGACAGTATAGCAGCTGGAAAGTCATTTAGCCAGGAGGGTGCCCGGTAGGTAAGAGAGAGAGTTGTGCCTGCATGGTGTGGCAGAAAGGTAGTTGGAGCACTTGCCTTGACATCCCTTGGGTAAGATGTGGGTAGACCACTTGTTTAAGGAGACCTTGTGTTACTGGGGAGTTAGTCCAAGACAGTTTTTTTTTGTCAGGAGGCAGGTTTAGTATTTTACATGGCCCATGAGGTTTAACCAATTTGTTTGCACATAAAGGTCGCAGGTATGGATGAGATGTCGTGCTCTTGTGATTAACCTGTAAGCTTTATTGAGGGCTGGGGTGATCCTTTTGAGAGCAGTATCTGTAGCTACACTGTAAATTACTGTCCATAGTCGATAATGGAGTCTATGGAACTGTTTACTGCAAGATGGAGGGCCTCAGGCATCAAACTATGTCTGTGTCTGTAAAGTAGACTGATCCTTGTGTTAACAGATTTAGCGACTTGATCAATATGAGTGGAGTAGGATAGTGAATTTAGAGGGTTATGCCAAGGTATTTGAAGGAAACGATGGGCTCAAGCGTATCACCCTGTCTGTTCAGGATGGCTAGCCTGTACAACTTGTGTTTGATGTGGGTGTTTCTGAAGAGCATGTTTTTTTGTTTTTTTTTTAGTTATTCAAAAGGAGTTTGTATTTTGAGAACCAGTCCTCAACTGATGTAAAATCAAGTTGGAGTTGGGCATGCAGGGGAAATGGGTCCAGTTGGCTAGAGAAAATGACTGCATCATAGTAAAATGTTGGTGGAGCTTGCCTTGTGGAGGTTGTTTAGGAACAGACTAAACAATAGTGGACCCAATATTGAGCCTTGAGGGACATCAGAGCTGACTGGGCATCTGTCAGAGAGACCACCGTTCATTTTGATTTTTTGGGATCTGCCTTTCAGATAACTACTATACCAGCCTACAGACTTAAGCAAGAGTCCAGCTGCATGGAGATAGTTTAGCTAGATGATATGGTTCCCATGTCAAAAGCTTTAGTGAGGTTGATACAAATTGCCCCCACTAACTGGCCTCGATCAATTGCATTAGGAATGTAGCTGGTGAATTCAAGCAGGGCAGTAATGTTGCTATGTGCCTTTTGGAAACCATGCTGTTGTGGCACTGCATCTTGTACTTCTCCAGATGTTCAGTGAGCTGATCTGATAGAATCCTTTCCAAGGCCTTTGAGAGGGGAGAAATAATTGAGACTGGGCAGTAGTTTGTATTAAGGGTACAGTCACCATTTTTTGGAAAACAATATTCAGCCGGTTAGCACATACTGACAGAGTATGTTATCTGACTGAACATCAGGCCATGTTAGCATAGTGCTAAGAGGACATGTGCTGTGCTGACATGGACCAAGTTAGCATAAGGCCCACAGAAAATAATGCAGAATGAAATGGAAAAGTGTCAGGGCTCCTGTGGACTATATTGAACCAATTCCTGCAAATGAGTTCATTAGGCATGGAAGGCATTAAGGGGCCATCTGCATGCCCATTATGAGCTGTTTGCATCGACATAGCAGACCCATAGTTTGAGTTGTAACACCCCTTGCAGTGTAGTGAACCCTCTCCCACAGTCAGCCCCATAATGTTAATAATGAATGTTCCCTGGTAGTCTAGTTGACCCCATTAACCCAATCACCCCAGGTACCATAAGCAAACTCCCTGGTGGGCTAGCACCACTCCACCTAATGTCAGGGATTCCTTAATGCAAGTGTCACTCCCCCATCTGCTCACTCATAGAAACGTAGAAACATAGAAGTTGATGGCAGATAAGGACCACAAGGCCCATCCAGTCTGCCTATTCATACTCATCTGTATTTTTCCCTTATGCCTAACCCATGACTGTTTAAAGACCTGCACTGTATTCATATTCACCACTTCCTGAGGTAGGCCGTTCTATGCATCCACCACCCTTTCTGTGAAAAAGAACTTCCTCACATTACCCCTTAATCAGTGTCCCTCTAATCTCATACTGTGTCCTCTTATCCTGCTGTTTTTCTTATATTGAAACATGGTAGACTCTTTCACCTTGTTAATGCCCTTAAGATGTTTGAATGTTTCGAACATATCACCGCTCTCCCTCCTTTGCTCTAGGGTATAAATATTGCGCTCTGTTAATCGGTCCTCATATGTTTTCTGATGTAGTCCCTGTACCATTTTGGTTGCCCTTCTCTGGACTGCCTCCATTTTGTTAATGTACTTGTGCAGGCATGGCCTCCAGTACTGCAAGCAGTACTCCAGATCAGTGTCTTGTAAAGAGGAATTATTATCTTCCTCTTATGACTTGTGATACCCTTACTAATACACCCTAACATCCCCCTAGCCTTACCTACTGCTTTAGTGGTCTGCTTGGATGATTTCAGGTCATCTGTGATGATGATGCCCAAGTCTCTTTCTTTCCTTATGATTGCCAGCAACTCTCCTCCCAACCTGTAGGTCATCAAAGCTGTGAACCCACTCCCTGCATGCCCTCACCCTGGTCAATATGCACAATATGACTGTAACAGATTGGTGGCCAGCAAAACCCATCACTGACCTCCTTGGCCAGCTTCCATCTCATGATTAAGTACAGTTCTTTGTATTCATGCTATATGACTGTCAGATGGGGGCCGGTGAAGGGGACAGTTGAGGCTTTGATGGCTTGTGATTTGTTGTACTCAGACTATGCATGCTGAATGGAGTGAGGAGAGGTGTATTACAGGGGTCCTCAATGGTTGGGTGGGTTAGGGTGGCACTTGCACTGGGGGACATTGGCAGTCAGTGGAAGGGTGCTAGCCCACCAGGGAGTTTAGAGATACATGGTAAGTGGGGTGATTAGAGTGAGAAGTTCCCACTGGACTACAAGGGATCATTCAGTGTTAACACTATGGGGGCACTCGGGGGGCGGGGTCCAGTAGACTACCAGGGATCCATCATTATGAACAATATGGAGGTGAATGGGGAGGGGGTCCACTGGATACAGGGGTGGATGGCTGCAGTTCATCCCTCCCTTCAAGGGGTAGGGGCACATTAAAAGCATTGCAATAAGGATTTTTTTGGTGGCAGTAAATAGCACCACTGAGGACTGTTTAGGACCACCAAGACTGTTTCAATACATCGCTATTCCATTATGCATAAGAACTCCCTCATTTGCACAGGTGCAGCAGTATGGTTAGCAGGGTTGTGCTGCTGGATTTGGGCTATGCTCCAGGAGCCTCTGACAATGGCCCCACCTAGAGCACTGGCACAAACCCAGATTTGCATGGGTGCTAACTCACTAGTGCTTGTACTAATGTTTTGAATATGGGGCCCAATGCCTTTAACAAAAAGAACAGCCAAAACATACTTGCGGCATTGACACCTATGAAAGGATAAAACATGGTTGTGTTGCAAGTCATTCAACAGTGTTTTCCATTGTCTTTCTAAAAAGTTTGGTTATGGTTATGTACTAAATAAAATCAGGGTGAGAATTGTTGAAATGATAAGTGTGGGCTTAGTTTCATCTTACAAATCTATTTAAAATTATAAAATGAATAAGCAAACTTGTCTATCATGGTTGGAGAAACCAATTCACATAGCCATACTTTAGTTTTAAGGAAAGATACCATAATATGATTTACTTTATCTTTCAGGGACAATTTCTTTTCTCATTAATTGTTTTCTTTCTCCTTCAACTGACAACACAGTAACCTGTTTTATAAGTGGAACAACCCACTTAATAGTATGTTATTTTTTACGAAAATTAGTGAACTTTTGGGGTTTTGAAGGCACTCTGCTATGCTGCATGCTACCCAATGCACCTGGGGTGTACATCAAGTAGGTGTAACACACAACTGTGTGTCGGTTGTGCTGGGATAAATACATGCCCAAAAATGCAGTAAGACACAAGGCCTTCAGCCCTCATAAAGGAATTTATTCCAGCACAACTAATACACTGGAGAGTCATGTTGCACTTATTAAATGGGTTTTAAAAATGATAAAGAAATATGAAAAGATTTCAAATACAAAAATACTTTTAATTAACTTTTGGTTTTTTGCTTTAGTACTTCCTGTGTAAAAGGGTTTCCACTAGAGGTCACTAAGATGGCCTGCCTGAAGTTAACACCAGTAATTGTTGGCTGCACTGACAGTTTTAGTGGCAGGTAACGTTCTTAGCGCTTGCTGTTGGAAAGAGCTGATTGATGTATTTTCTGTTTTATTTCAGTTAGAAGCTCAACTGAGAATGGTTGAAGAGGTGCAGTGTCATATTCTAGATGTGAAGTTTGCAGCCAGTGAGAAAGTGGTTGTGCTTCTGGAGCAGTAAGTGAGTGGGTGGTAGGGCAGTGGGTGAGTGGGGAAGGCAGTGGGAAGAAGAACAGAAGAAAGAACAAGACAGTCTCATAAAACAAGCATAACAAAATATTGCAGTTTAAGCAAAAAAAAAAAGGATCTGTTGGTATATCCAGTAAGTGAACAAGCAGGCAGTGTAGTGTGCAAGTGGGACAGTCAGCAGGCAAGGAAATACAGATGATGGTTTAAAAATCAGGAAAGAACGTGAAGGAAAAGAATGCTTGCAAATATGTTTTACTTTAATGGCCCCACAAAAAATGGCTCATGGTTTGAAAATTAATTTCCTAAATTTTGTAAAGGGATTTGTTGGGTGATAAGTCAAGGCTGGCAATGCCCCTTTTTGAAGTTATCGGTAGTATTACATAAATGTATGGTTGCTAGCCTTTGCCAGCATTTTTAGCTGACAAGTCATGCTTGCATTGCCTCAGGTAGTCATGCATACTCTCATTTGCAGATTTTAAAGATTACTGTTATGTTCAGCGTGTGTGTATATGTGTGTGTGCGTGTGTGTGAATGAACAGTGATGAGGTTTGTGTAGTAAAATGGAAAGCAGAATACAGAACCAGTTGAAACATTCACTAGTTAGTATACCCCCATGCACACACATTTAGAGGTTGCAAGTGTGGTGTTTGAAGCTTTTGTTTTTTCCATCAGAAGTTTTGAATCCCCTCCAGTCTGTCAAATAGCATTCCCTAGCTCCAACACCGACCTCTCACAGACTTAACAGTTATCCACTACTTGCTCAGAATGTAACTGGGTCATTGGCTGCTGTGTCCATATTGTGACATCATGTGAGAGATGCTAGTTATGGGCAGCCTAGCATCTTTTTCCTCCATGTTTTCCCTCTGGGCTGGAGTGTCCAGACATGTGTGCTAGCACATCATGCTCCAGCCCTGCCCCTTGTGCACTCCTGCTGCACTGCCACCCAGATTCCAACAGGTGTCTGTCCCTGCAGCAGGACCCAATGTTTCCTCTTTGCAAAGAAGGAGAGGTGCCATTGGGTGCTCAATCCTCTCTCACCCCACCGAGCGACCCTCGCCTGATACAGAACCTGGGTTGCTGGTGTGGGGTGTGGAAGCACAATCACTCCTCCACTGGACAGGCCTGGGCTTGAGGCTTTTGATTACATGTGTGTTTATAGAATCCACACAAACAGACAACAAATCAGCATTTAAAATTCTTCACCTCTTTCCGCTCACTATGCCAATAACACAACTTTAATAATATGCATCCTGCCATGAAGGACAAGTAACTGTAACTGTCAATTCTTGTGGAATCTACCTTAAGCTGACTCTGGAAGCCCAGGTGTTTGCTGTAAGTAGGGGTTGTTTTTACCATTGCCAGATTTGACTTCTTTTTTGAAGCTAAAGATGCAAAAAACATTGGCACAGTGCTATATTGTCTCAAATTATGTAGTGCACTCTGTCAGATTGGATTCCTGCTTCTGGTGCAAACTGTTGCAACTTGTTGCCTTTCTCACGTACTCTGCATCTTATTATTTTGGATTTGGTTAGGAAAAGGTTTCAGATATTTACTGCACAGCTTACCCCTCCCCCACACTTTTGAATAGCATATTCACAATGTTTAAGGCATTTGATTGTGTGTGTTTACAGAAACCATACACTTTATAAAGAATCTGTCTTCTTCACTTTTGTGCACATTTTAAAGAGTATTGTTGTGTGTAGTGTGGGAGAGTCTAATGTGGTGACATTTGTCAAACAATGCAATATCAGTAGAAATATTTCCTAGTCCGCTTATCCTCCACACTCATGAATTTACATACCTATGATGCTTTGTGCAGGGTTTGAGGCTCACTAGTGTGTGTGTGTGTGTGTGTGTGTGTTTGTGTGTGTGTGTGTATTTGTGCTTGCGCTGTGTGTGTGTGTGTGTGTGTGTGTGTGTGTGTGTGTGTGTATGAGCACATATGTGTATTTACAAATTGGAAAGGCTCTGCCTTCTTGTATCATTTTTGCATCCTACATATTATTCTCTTTTGAACTGCATTTCAGTTATGTCACCTCTTTCCACTCATTACAATAGTACCAAAAGTTTGAATGTATCTGCCTCCAGCTGAACACAGTTTATTTACACAGGACAGGTTATTTGCAATGCCACATTTAATTTCCTAAGGGGTCCTGTTTCTGCTTAGGCAGCTTGGTACCTTGCAGAATCTTTGGTACTTCGATATAATTTAGCACATTGCACAACGCTCTGTTGTAGGCTAATACTTACATGATTTGCTTAAAATCGCAAAATATTTTTCTTATAATTTTTGCTGCAGTATAAGTGGTTTTAACAGAACAAGTAGTGCGCATCAGATTATGAAGACCACTAAAAGAAATAAAAAAGAAATACACTCAAGCAACTTTGGGTAAAGACCTTTATCGGTGCTTTGTTAACTTTGTCTTAAAATGTAAATATTAGGATTTCTTTATTCTGTAATCTTCATACCCATCATGATCATTTGTTTCGCATTTGTACTCTTGGTAAAAGACACTTCTTTTTTTTCTCAAGAGGAAATGCACTCTAACATCCAAAAGTATATGTTTAAATAAAGACTATATAAGTAAACATATGCCCACTTTTCATCAAAATAGAAAAATCAATATTACAGCTAATTATGACCTGCAGGGAAAAATGGACGGTAACATAAACCACATCATTGTTTAGGCCATTTTAATTAGTAGTAGACAGCAGTTACATGGCTCATTTCACTAACATTCTGTTTAAATGACAGCACACAATGCATTATAGTTCCTTAGCAAATAAATGTATGCATGATTTCTTGTATGTGAATACGTCATGCTTAATAATATGAGTCACTGTGGTATAATTATTAAAGTGCTAGCACAATGGGACTTTGTGCTACTGGTTCTGAAATGAATCAGACTTGCACTGGCAGTCATACATTATTCCTTAACTCTACCTCTTAATCCAAGGCAAGTGTGCAGCAGCTTGTTGCTTTTGGGTGTGAGATTAGGGAGAAAGCCCTGCCTTGCTGCAGCTCCACTTCTGCCTCAGAGAGTGGAGATCCTGCCTGGATTTTGGCTAAGTACTTGCCATCTCTTCTTAGATGCCTAGGGCTTCATGCCTAATACATATTGGGCCCTATATTCAAAACTTTGCCCTGGGGCTGAATTAGCATTGCCCAGCATGCTAAATTAACCCAGACCCAATAGCCCACTATATGCAAAAGGGATACCCCAATGTGCTAAACCTGCTGAATATAGCATGCTAAGGAAGCTAGGCAATCTGGGCTGGAAGTGCAGTGCATACATAGCCCGGGAAAAAGACTGCTCTGAATATAGCAATCAGGAAATGCACACCACAACAGCAGCCAAGTTCAGGTTTTTGGAGTGCTGGCTACACAACAGAAGCTCCTGTCCTCAGCTGGGGATCCAGCTAACTTTGACCCCACTGACACACTGCATCGCCTCCCCACCACTCCCACTACCACCCTTGGTTGACTCTCCCTTATATAGGGTCGGAACTGTACCCCCACCACCACTCTTGGTTGACTCTCCCTTATATAGGGTCAGAACTGCATGCCTAAACCAATCAGCCCACTTCTCCACTAGCAGCCTATACCAAACTGCCTCCAGGGGCTGTTTGCACGGTCTATCTCACACCTCCTTTTTCCTGGCTCTTCCTTGGGCACACTAACTTCCCTCTGCTTTGTTATCATGTCATTAATACTCCTCCCTCACCTTACACTGTTGTTTCCAGTACTGACACCTCCACCTGCTATTTTTCCTGAGTATTCTCCCACACTTGGAAACCACTTATTTCTGCCTGGATGGCTGCCTTCACCTTCAATTTACCCATTAGCTCTACAACCTACCACTAGTCCTACACCCCTCCATCCCCTTTCCAGCACATCCCACCCCTCACCTCTCCTGATCCTGGCTTCACCCTTTACTCTAACCCTCCCCATTCCCACTTTTTCTTGCACTAAAGTGCCACAAGCACGCAAATCCCACTGGCCCAAAAAGCTATCCTGGAACCCCATCCTCAGGTCTCTTCTGCTCATCCTCCTTATGTCCGGCAATATACATCCTTACCCCAGACCATCAGCAACTGCCACGTCCTCATACTTGCCAACAGGCGAAATGCGTTTTGCCACTCTTAATGTCTGCACCTTACTAAAAAAATGGGGCTCCTTCCAGTGGTGGGTCGTTCAGCATCAACTAGATATAATCACTGAGGGAGAAACCTGGCTCTCCCCCTACATCCTGGACTACTCGGTGACCCCCCCAGGTATAATGTTTTCAGGGCTGTCCACCTGGGTAAATGGGGAGGAGGTTGCACCATCTATACAAAAGATGCGTTAAATGTTCAGCTGCTTCCTCCTCCCCACCTCACTCCTGGTTCCCAGGCCATCACTCTCAAACTTACCCTTGGACGATCACTTACCCCCCCCAAAATGATCCTAAGACATAAACTTGGTCCTGGTAAGCTAACTCTTATAAAAACTCATCTCATTGTCATGGATTGGTCCTTCATAACCAACACCCTGACCCTGACAGTCCCCTTGAGCTCTTCACTTGCTCCTTTAATGCCATCTGTGACATGCTCACCCCTCTTACCAAAATAATGGACAAAGGAAACCCAGCTCCCTGGATCTCTGACCGCCTCATGGCCTTGATGCGGACCTGAGATTCCCTATTGAATGTCGCCAATGAGACTGGTAGGTTAACTGACAGACAGAATTACAGAGAGGCCTGAAACAAATGCACTTGGTCCTTGCGCACTGCCAAGGCCTAGTACTACAAATCCACCCTAACCTCTACCTGGGGTTCTGGGTGTAAATTTTGTGTTCTGTGTAATCATGATCAAGTCACTTAACATCCCTGTTCTCTCAGGACACCCCTGGAAATAAGCCTTGGCTTAGTGTTACATTCCTGGCCAAAAATTGTAAAATAAAAATAAAGAAAAAAAAATGCCCCAAACATATACAAGGGATCCATATTGCCTATACACATTTTTTAATTTTATTTGTATCACATTTACTCTGCATTTTACTGTGATTTTATCTTTCTATTAATTATTATGTATAGTACCATAAGCACCTGGGATAGGGTGCTAAAAAAATTCCTTGCTAAAGTAGACTAGCTGTGTTAAACCAGTACACATTACTAAAGCCAGAACCAGTATTGGAAGGCCTCCTGTGTAGAAGCATGTGATGTGTTGTTGCATAATGAGAATGGTAAAAATCAGGCAATAATATGAATGGAAAAATAAAACTAATTTTGTATTAAAGACCACCAGCACTGTACATTCATCATGGTATTCGAAACACATCTGTGTCTGTCAAATGAAATATCATCGCAAACCAGTTTTCTAGATGCCTAGAACCTATATACAGCTGCATTCTCTATGTTGTTTATAAAGCAAAAATCACACAAGCATCTCAAAGCACATTTTAAAATCAGTATACAGCTCCATGCCAAATAATCACTGAAGTGCAGTCACCCATCTCAAATGGGGAAGGAGAAAGGATCTCAGATTTAGAAGTGGGTAGCCATCTGGGAACAAGCGACCACCAAACAGTGTGGTTCACAATAAACACAGCCATAGAGTCAAGCTATACAAAAACAAAAGTATTGGACTTTAGGAGGGGTGACTTTGGGAAAATGAGAGAGTGCATCAGAGAAGCACTAGCAAACGAGCAAGAAGGAGAGGAGGAGGAACAATGGAGAATAATCAAAACAGCCATTGCAGAGGCAACAAGCCTTTGTGTGAAGCAAATCAACAAAACAAAACTAAGGTGGAAGGGAAGGTTAAGGAGAAAAGGATACCATTCGGGAAATATAAGGAAACACAGAAGGAGCAGAACGGAGAACATTATCAGTTAAAGCAGAAGAAGGCAGGGAAGGCAGTGAGAATAGCAAATGCACAAACTGAGGAAAAGATAGCCAACTCTGCTTAAAAGGGGGATAAATCCTTTTATAGGTACATTAGGGAGTGAAGAAAGACCAAGGGAGAGATACAGAGATGTAATACAGGGGAGGGAATGTGGGCAGAGGGTGACAGTGAAAAAGCAGGGGTACTGAATAAATATTTCTGCTCAGTATTCACAATGGAAGTGGAGGGGGAGGTACCAAAACCAAACAAGAGAAACTCTCTGAATGGGGGGGGGGGTCGATACCAGTCCATTCACAGAAGAAAGGGTTTTGAAAGAACTCTTGAAACTGAGGGTGGACAAAGCAAAGGGGCCTGATTGGATTTACCCAAGATTTCTAAAAGAACTAAGGGTAGAACTAGTACTGCCAATCACTACTCTCTTTAACAAATCATGGGAGGATGGGGTTGTACCTGAGGACTGGAGGAGGGCAGATGTGATTCTGCTTCACAAAAGTGGGAGCAGGGCAGAGGCAGGAAACTATAGACCAGTTAGTTTGACCTCAGTGGTAGGGAAAATGATGGAATCACTTTTGAAGGAAAGAACTGTTGAGTACCTGGAGGACAGTGGGGCACAGGACCCAAGACAGCATGGTTTCACAGAAGGAAGGTCATGTCAGATGAAACTAATAGATTTCTTTGACTGGGTGACCAAAGTAGTAGACATGGGAGAGGCCATGGATATGGCCTACCTAGATTTTAGCAAGGCATTTTACACAGTCTCACACAAAAAATGAATATACAAGTTAGCCAGCCTTGGAGTGGGTCCCAAGGTGATAGCCTGGATAAAAAACTGGATGGACAACAGGATGCAAAGGGTAATAGTAAACGGAGTCCACGGTGAAGAAAGGAGGGTCACTAGTGGGGTACAGCAGGGTTTGGTACTGGGACCGGTCCTCTTTAACATCTTTATAAGTGACATTGGAGAGCACCTAGAAGGAAAAGTATGTCTCTTTGCAGATGACACAAAGATCTACAACAGGGTTGATACACAAGGTGGGGTGGAAAGGATGAAAAGGGACTTGGCAAGGTTGGAGGAATAGTTAAATCTATGGCAGTTCAGATTCAATGCAAAGAAGTGCAAGGTAATGCATCTGGGAAACAAAAACCCTGGGGAAGAATACACAATGGAGGGTGATATAATAACAACAACAAAAATAGAAAGAGACCTAGGAGTAATTATATCAGATGACCTAAAGGTGGGCAAGCAATGTGAGAAGGCAGTAAGGAGGGCTGGGGGGATACTGGGATGCACAGGGAGAGGCATCAACAGTAGAAAACAGGATGTTGTTATCCCTCTGTACAGACAGTTGGTGAGACCCCATCTGGAGTACTGCTTGCAATTCTGGAGACCCCATCTCTGCAAAGACATAGACAGTGTGAAGGTTGTTCAGAGGAGGGCAACCAAAATGGTGCAGGGTCTGCACCAGAAGACATACGAGGAGAGACTAAAGCAGCTTAATATATATACCCTTGAGGAAAGGAGGGAGAGGGGTGACATAATAGAAACTTTCAAGTATCTCAATTGAATTAACAAAGTACAAGTGGGTATCATCTTTCTGAAAAGAGATGTGCAAGAACAAGGGGGCACAATTTTAAGATAGAGGGGGGACAGCTCAGAGGTAATGTTAGAAAGTATTTTTTCACAGAGAGGGTTGTGGATTCATGGAACAGCCTTCCTGAGGAGTTTGTGGAGTCAGGAACAGTGGGAGAATTCAAGAATGCGTGGGACAGACATAAGGCAATTTTTGTGGGTGGTAGGAGGAAGTAAGCTGTTGATTAACTAGATTCTGCAGCTTATCCATCAGGTAGGGAAATAGGCAAACTGGGTGTGCCAAGTGGTCCTTATCTGCCATCAAATTCTATGTTTCTATGTTACCTTTAGGGTGCAATTTTGCAACCAAACTGCACCAATACACTATACAAGGGCTCTCCTTCTCTGTGCTAGCATGCAAACTTATTTGCCCTAAGTCAGGTTCATTTATTGGTATGTTAGCAAATGTAGTAAATTTGGACAGAACACAGAGGGAAGTCCTCATCTCTAAAATAAGTGCCAATGGATCTTTAATATCCACCCAAACAACCATCAAAGCAAGCAGACCAGACCACAGTTTAGCATCTCTTCTAAAAGATGGCACTTTACAGCACTGCAGTGCCACCCTTACATCAGGCTGGGGCATCCACATGGTTACTTACTATATAACTAAAGGGAAGTTTGGTTCTCATTTACACCCCCCTAATTTCTATCTAGGCACTAACTGTATAGATATTGTATATTCCTACGTTCATCTGGGAGTTAAGCTCACTTCTAACGGTTATTGAACTCTTTATGTTGAGGAGCAAGTAAGTAAGGCAAAGCATGTGGCTAAAGCCCTACAATGCTTTAATTTCAAGTATGGTGGCCTTTTGGTGACTCTGGCTATTACAGCAGGAGTGTAAAAATTGTCCCCATTCTCGCATTTGGTTCAGAGATATGGGCAACCAAAAATTACTCCAGTTTAGAACTGCCCTTATCGTACTACTATAAATCCATATTATAGGTACCTGGCTGTACATCCAACTCAAATGTAAGATCAGAGTTAGGCAGATTCCAATTTCATATATATTAAATCTGGCCAAGTGGCTCTGAGGGTTGAGGCACTGGACGCCACAGATTGCACCATGCTGGTGACCCAGGTTCTGGAACGAGCCCGGGTTGTCGGGAGTCAGCAGGGGAGGACTAGGATTGAGCATCTGTAGACTGCTTTCCAAGTCCTGGGGTGGGCCGGGGACACTCACCACATAGTAGTGACCTCTGAGGACACTGGGAGGTACTGCTAGCATTGGTGCAAGCATGGGGGGGATCGCGGTGGACATCGGCATATTGTGCCTGGACGTCATTGCACATCTGCACTCCCAAGAGGGGGACTAAAGAGGAGGAAAATGGTCTGGGTGTGACTTGCAGCATGATGGCCATGCTTTGTGCTGCCCAGAGGACTCATGAGGGGTCCTGTCGGGGAGGATTCAGGGCTGTCCTGGCTGAAAGAGGTATAAGGAGGCCCTTCAGCAGGATGGCAAGACAGCCATCCTGGACCCTCCTGTGTATGGTTAGAGCCACCCAGTTCTCTGGTGAGCAGAGCCAGTGGCTGGATGCCCCCACACTGAGAACGCTGCAGCAAGGTGGAAAAATACAAATAATAATAATAAAAAACATATATATATATTAAATCTGCGTATAGTTTCCTGTTGGATAAAAATAATAAATAATGCACAAAATAGTATCCAATTAGCATGTTTAAATGAAAAAAATGAAGTGGCATTTAAATGGCTTCTAGTCTCTGTGGATGAAGGAATTGATTCACCTTTTAGAAAAAAAACTGATTCTGCTCATCTTTGAGACGATTATCTTGCCGGCATTTCAATTTCCATATCATATAGAACTAGGCTTAAAGCTAAAATCTTTTCCTTAGCTCAGAAATTACAAACGCTTCAGGTGAGACAATAAAAACAGGCCTCTTAGTTTAGTCACAACAAAATTGATTAGTTAATTATGGAATATCTTACATTACCCATTCTTCCACACTTATGAAAGGCAATTACCTGGGCAAGGCTGGATATAGTAACTCCAAAATATTCATACTTTAATCAATATGGACCTGCTGTATCACTTATGAACCTCATGTGTCCATGCAATAATGGTTTTCAGAAAACTTTGTTTCATATTGTTATACTGTGCCCTTTGTATAATTCTCACAAAGATAAAAACCTGAAAGCTGTTCTGACCAAATATGCCAATACAAATTATGATGTATAATTCATATTAATGCACCCTAGGGAAAAAGAGGAAGCTGAAAAAATTGCTTTTTTTATCACAACTGTAATTAGCTTTAAAAGGAAAAGATTGCTGGCTTTAAAATCCAGGAGTGGTGACATTGGAAACTAACTCTTGTTATAGAGAGATGCAGCCTCTTGTACTGTTTTCAATTCTTGTCTTGGTACTGTGAATGAGTATTTGTAGTCTGTGTATCTGCTATAAATGGGAGATGCAATGCATATAATGATTTGGATTGCAGCACAGAATTTGCACAATGAACTTGCACTATGTTTTTAATGGAAATTGTATTCTATAGTTGTATACTGTTGTAAAGTCCAAAACTTTTATGTCTTGGAAGAACAATACAATATTTGACTTGACTTGACTAAAGGGGAGTTCCCCCTGCAGAGTTACTACCACAATCTCCAGCATCACCTGGTGTTCACAAGAGGACTCCCATCTGACATTTGACAATGTACAACCCTGCTATACTTCTGGGGTCTGAAAGGATCAGACTTAATGATGGCAAGGCTAAAGGCTTATTGTGCTTTTTGTGCAAGCATGAACTCCTGTGTATGTCCTTTAGTTTATCTATAACATTTACTATTGATGACTGATTATGAGTTTTGCATATAAATAAGCAAATACACTAGGCCAGCCTTGATCACTGTGATGAAAAAGAGGAATTAAGACATGCCTTTGTAGCATCTAAAAACTCAGCAGCACTGTTCATCAGTACTGCCAATTCACTATTCTTAGAAAACTGTTTTAGGCCTGATGCCATTTGAGCTCTGTTGACATAATGGAAAAGAAACCCATGTACGATCTTGATGAATAAACTGTAGTAAAAGTAGCAAATACCTTTATGCACTTACAGTTCCAAAATGTAGTCTAATTCTTATTAAGGAAATGGACTGCAACATCCTGAGGCATAAAAAAAAAAAAAGAATATTATATTTCTAGGAAGCTACTGTACCAGATTATAACAATTATTATCACAGAGACACAAGTATGTTTTACACAGAATACCATACATAGTGGCACATAATGAAATAGACCAGTGCACTATTAATTTTATGGTTAAATAATATCCAACACAGAAAGCAGTCCATGTTATACAGCAACTCTATTTTTTATAATGTATTTACCCTGAATAGCCTGACTGAGATGCAACATTTCATTTTCGGTGGGTTCCTGTTTCTTCACATTTTCATTGCTGGGAAAGTTCAAGCACTAAGAAATTACATTTGTTTACATTTTGGTAACAACTTTAGACAAATGAAATGCCTATTTTCAGGAATGACCCAGAGATTACAGAGAAAAACAACAAATATTAAGAGACAATAACTGGTGACAAGCTTGATACAATAATGCAATTAAGGAAATAATGTATCCAGCATACAGGCCATGACTTGCTTCTAGTGGGGTCTGAATCTTTAATTGCCTTTTTCCAAGTTTGTACTATATCCACTAAATTACTATGCCTTCATAGGATGCCTCAGTAAAAAAGGCTTTTGCCTAGACATTATATTCTGTTTAAAAATAAAATATTTATATTTCTTCATATTTGCTTTCTGTTTCTTTATTTAAATGAAGATGAACAAAGTGGGTGAGTTGACTCCTTATATTGGTCCAACAAGAGATTGTCAGAATATAAGATTTCAGGCTACACAGAGCACACCATCAGACAGATGACAGACTATACAAAGAAACAACCTTAAGTACATTGAATAGAACTGATTAAAAAAATCTTTTACACATGAATGTGACAGTTCTCTTGATAAGGAAGTAAATAATTGGATATATGCAGAGGCAAAAAAAAACAACTTTGTAGCCCTAATTGGGTATAAATCACATTCTCTCCAAGGATGGAATGTAGCAGCAGGAGGCCTATAAATTGTTAAATGTTTTATGTGCCTCGTGTGTGTGTGTGTGTGTGTGTGTGTGTGTGTGTGTGTGTGTGTGTCTGTGTATGTGTGCTCAGCAACACTTATGTGTATATAGCTATACTGCATAAGCACACATATATAGCCAAAAGAACACAGCAGACACACAGTATGATTAAACATAACTAGAACAATGTTTATGTATAAAGGCTCACTAAATATATACTGTATATCAAATGCAAGACACAATATATATATAATACAGCGTAGATTTACCAGAAAAGTTACATTCCCTACAGCATAAAAGTTATGATGCTAGACTAAGAAAATTTAAACTTTTCTCCGTCAGATATTGACAAATAAGGGGAGACTTATGTCTTGTATATAAAACACTAGAAGATGATTATTTAAAAACAACAATAGGTTTAACAGCAGCTTCTAATATTAAATCAACCAGGAGTCATAGCTACAAACTCAATAGTGAAAAATGTGCATCTACCAAACAAAATCGCTTCTATACACAAAGAGTGGTTGGAATGTGAAACATCTTGCCAGATAGTATTGTTAATAGCAGAAATATAGCAATATTTAAGCAAAGATTGGATTACTTTATGGGTGAAAAAAATTTGAATTCCACCCATATGGTAAATGGGTGGTGAGTGCGACAAAGGGCATTCTGTGCCTTCTGTACTCGTAAACATCTATGAACCTATGAACCTATATATACAGTATATATATTTGAGTAGGCACTTCAGTTTAATAACTTTGCAACTGTTCGTCAGACTTACATGCAAATTGGCATGCACCACCGCA
The DNA here is from genome assembly GCA_016271365.2 of Neoceratodus forsteri. Taxonomy (NCBI): domain Eukaryota; kingdom Metazoa; phylum Chordata; order Ceratodontiformes; family Ceratodontidae; genus Neoceratodus; species Neoceratodus forsteri. Next base: position 536,757,733 of record CM057459.1, on the reverse strand, counting down.
CTGGGTAGCTCTCTGGATGCGGCAAGTTGCATGCCAGATGCACAGTGTACAAGTTCTGCAGAGGGGAAAAAAAGCATCTTTTTCTTATTGACTTTGCTGGGATTTTTCTTTAAACATGCCTACAGCCCAGATGGTTTGAAATCTTGGTCTGGAATTTTCAGGGCAAAAAGGGACTAGTCCACAGATGTGCCTTTTGCTAGTCTGGCATCCGACTAGAATGTAACTTGTCACAGCCAGAGAGGTACCCTGCATCCATTTCTGGAGGCTGCACTTTAGGAAGGCCATAGAACAGTTGGAGACTATACAGAGGAGGGTGACAAAGGTGGTGCACTGTCTGCATCATGAACTATATGAGTCAAGACTAAATTATCTCAACTTATATTCCCAGGAAAGAAGGAACAGGGGAGACATGATAGAGACCTTTGAATACTTAAATGATATCAGCATGATACAGGCACAAGGTCTTTTTCAGGTAAACATTTGCACCTGGACTAGAAGGCACAACATGCACCTGAAGAGGGGTAGGTTTAGCGGCAACATAAGGAAGTTCTTCTTTACTGAAAGGGTGGTGGAACTTTGGAACAGACTGTCCCCGGGAGTTGTTGGGAAAAGACAGTGAAGGAATTTAAGATAGCATGGGACAGGCAGTGTGGAAACATTAAAACATCAACAAACTAGGTGGGGGGTACAAATCCATGGGCAGACTAGTTGGTCCATATGGTCCCCATTTGCTGTTATATTCTATGTATTTATGATGTTAAAGTAATTGCATTTAAAAAAATTGAAAACATTATTTCTGATCATGCTCAGTAAGCACTAGACGATAGATATATGAAACGAAAAATGAATCCTGTTTCATATGGGAAAATTCCTTTCTCATTTGCCACCATCTTGTTTCCATATTTAGAAAAAAAAAATTCAAAAGCCAGACAAATGGCATCCTGGAGAGAGCCCAGCACATCTGTCTGGTTCATTGGGACCTTGTAAGGTGGATGCTGCACTTAAATGTTGAAAAAATGATCTCCCCATGTCGTTTTTGATGCATTTTACATCCTGTTTTGTGACCGCGTGATATGAAAAAAGAATCCTTTGCCATATCAGGAGTCATGAAAAATGATAATTTTTCATGACTTAAGAATCCTTCCCTGCTTTTTTGATTGCCATCCACCATACTGTAATGTTTTTCCCTGGTGTATATTGGCACCCCCACCCTCTAGTACCCACACCTTTCATTTTCCTGGTGTCTAGTAGCACCTCCCTCCCTCTGATATCTCTGCCCCAATATTTTCTTTCCCTGGCAACTAGTGGCACTCCCACACCCCTATCATGGTCCCCATTGCAGAACAGTATTTGTCTGGTGTCTAGTGGCAACCCCCAACCCCCGGCCATGATCCATATTATTGCACAGTATTTTCCTGGTGTCCAGTGGCATCCCCACTTCCTGATCATGGTCCCTGTTACTACACAGCATTTCCCTGGTGTCTAGTGGCACCCCCACCCCTTAGTGGTACTCCTGCCACCTGCAACTGGTACAGCAACCCACAAGAGACAGGGCTATCCTAGATCTAGTACTGACTAACAAAGAAGGGATCACAGATCTCCAGGTAGAAGGTCACCTGGGGGCCAGTGACCATCACATGGTATGGTTCAATTTGGCTACTACATCTAAATCATCCCATTCCAAGGCAAAAATATGGGACTTCAGAGGAGCTGACTTTGATAAGATGGCCAACAGAGTTAAGCTAGCCCTGGCAAAAAGAAACACAGGTGAGGGAGTACAGGCAAAGTGGGCAAGCATTAAGGATGCAATACTTGAAGCAACATCCCATTGTGTTAGACAGAAAAGGAAGTGCAAAAGAAGAAGGAAAACACTTTAGTTCTCAAATACAGTAGCAGAAAAGGTCAGAGCCAAAAGGCTGGCCTTCTGGAAATATAAGGGAACACAGCGGGATGAAGATAGGGAGGCATACCAAACTGCCCTAAGGGAAGCAGGTAAGGCAGTAAGGCAGGCAAAGTCCCAAACTGAGGAAACACTAGCATGGACAGTAAAAGAAGGTGACAAGACTTTCTATAGATACATTAGTGAAAGGAGAAAGTCCAGAGGGGGTATTTCTAAGCTTAATGGAGAAAAGGGAGCATGTGAGGAGGAGGACCCTGTAAAGGCATCTATCCTAAATAGATACTTTTGCTCAGTATTTACTGAAGAAAGGTAGGGCAGGGCCCACAGCTCAGCATCATGGACACAGGGGAGGAGGTGAGCACTACTCCCTTCACAAAAGAAAGGGTCCTACAAGAGCTTGCTAAGCTCAGGGTGGATAAGGCAATGGGACCTGATGGCATACATCCCAGGGTACTTAAGGAGCTAAAGGAGGAACTAGCAGAGCCATTAGCAGAATTGTTTAGTGAGTCTCTGAGCACAGGAGAGGTCCCAGAAGACTGGAGAAGGGCTCATGTGATCCCGTCACAAGAGTGGTAGCAGGGAGGAGGCGGGAACTACAGACCGGTCAGTCTTACCTCAGTAGTGGGCAAGATTATGGAGGCACTCTTAAGGAAAGGATAGTGCAACACCTGGAATCCATAGGGGCACAGGATCCAAGACAGCATGGGTTTACAAAGGAAGGTCCTGTCAAACTAATCTCATAGATTTCTTTGACTGGGTAACCAGAGTGGTGGACCAAGGGGAGCAGTTGATGTCGCCTACCTTGACTTCAGCAAAGCTTTTGACACTGTTCC